>OX123202.2:2455237-4971348 GCA_944739405.2 Euclidia mi | reverse complement strand
GACAGAGTAATGAGATAGACAGAGTAATGAGATAGACAGAGTAATGAGATATACAGAGGAATAAAATGAAATGACTCATTCATCGACCCACTCGGTCAAGACTCGCTCGAACTGGACGCTGGACGTTCCGATTTTACGTACTTTTTCTATCGTTAATTCGCGCGGACGTAGAAATCTGACGTATTTACGTACACTCAGCTACAAAAACTTCTTACAAAATGTAAACTAAGGTTATAAGTAAATGTATTAGAAATTGTATACGACTTCACTTCAAAATAAAACAAATAACAGCTAATTATTGTTTATAAAATGATATTTAATATAAATCAAGATGATAATTATATAAAATTGCATATTGATGTATCAATTAGACCCATTTAAATCATTTGAAACGAAAATTTAAAAATAAGTAGCGGGAATGATGTTATTTGGAACTGAAGCTAAAATAGAAATCTACAAGTAGGAATAGCATTTGACTAATTATTACTTACTAAAAATATAAATCTTTTAATTATTTATCCTATCTGTCTTAGGCACTATGTATGAAAATCACAGATCATATGATTACGAGTTTTGAGCAAGCGAGTCGATGAATGAGTCAATAAAATAAACAGAGGAAAATAAAATTCCTGATCTGCTTATGAATATATATTTTTTTTACAAAATTGTTATAATTTCTCTTATTATTTCTTGTAATTGTTGTAGACTATTAAAATGTCAGAAACAAAGAAAAAAACCAAAGAAGAAATTTTAGAAGCAAAACGAAAAGCAAGTAAAATACGCTATAATAAAATTAAAAGTGATCCAAAATTACATGAGCTACGAAAACAAAAAGACAAAGAAAATTATTTGAAGAAAAAGAAAAACAAGAGTGTTATATGTATAAAGGACAAAAGCATAGATGAACAGCAAAAACAGCGAGATCAATGGCGTAAGAATTCGAGAGCGTATTACAGACGTAGGCAGAATCAGAAAAAAACTCTCCACGTGATTGTTAATGAAAATGATCATGACGTCATGATTACTGACCACAATTTAGAAAATGACACTGATCCTTTAGAGCAGTCATGTACTGTGAAGTCAAATACCAGCATAAAAAACGCCAGACCCTAAGTGACTATACTTTCCGATGTCAAAGTTAATTTTGATCTGAAAAAACTGTTTGGACCCGGTCATACTACGTCAAATTGCCAATATAGTGTCTCATCATCGGACGTTGGTAAAGATTTCGAAGAATTGAAAAATTAATAAGAGAAGAAAATACTCAAAAATAAAAATCTTCTAATATTATATAGTTATGTAAGGTGCTTCTAAAACATCTGACACGGTTTCTATGGTATGAAAAGAAAATGACAAATCAATATTTTATCTTTACTATTGCAATCTATAAACACAATACTACCTCCCATTAAAGCCATGTCAGATGTTTTAGAAGCACCTTATATGGTAAAAAACTTGATCTCATCAAAACTGACTCTTTTTTAAACTATTAGAAGAAACTGACGTTCCTATAATTTTAATTTAAAATTAGTAGTTCCAAAGTGCCAAATAATGTTATTTTTATAAGTTCATTTATGTCAAAGTGTAAATGGCTAATTCTAATAAAAAAATATTTATGTTTAAATTGTTAATTATTATGAAAGTTAATTTTGTTAAAATTAAAGTTGATTATTTGTTAAGTATAGATGTAGTGAATAATCCTTTCCTATCGGCAAAACTCGGAACAACGATAACACCCGAATGGTGCTGATGTGTCTATGAATTACTGTATTATACTACTACTATACTACCTGTACTATACTACTACTACTGTACCATAATTATAGATACTACAATAATACGACCGTTCACGAACATTTCCGAGAAAATACGAAAGGAAAGGATTATTCACTACATCTATACATGCATACAAGTAAGTAAAATGTTATGTTTGAATTAAGGTATGATCATGATCTCAGTACGTTTTGCTTGGTTTGTCAGTTTGGTAAAACGTAACATGAAACTCAACATACATTAAAATAAATTCGTATAGCTATTGTGTTATATTGCGGACCGCTCATTTATGTAAAATGTAATGTTACGTTTCACCAACCTGTACCGAGCAAAAGGATCAACCTATTTCTATTTTAGCGCATTTATAAGAAGAAAAACAACAAAATCATAGAATTATGTTCTTTATTAAAAGTATTTTGAAAATAAACCTTTGATTCATTCAAGTTAAATCTGTAGTTTCACTTTGTTTCACAATATTAAGGGCGCAACGACAAAGTTATTGTCCCTGCAATAAAATTAGCTTATTGTATAACTGTCTTTTTGTTACAGCAGATCTCAAAAATTTTGTTAAATAATGAAAACGCATGCTCATATATGTACTCGCGACTGCCTTAATTAAATTGACTAAATGGTTCTCTGTTGGCGATTGATCGAATTGATGAATGGCAATGCTACTGAAGATGTTACTATTAACAAAATAACGTAAAATCTTATTAATCAGGAGGAGTTTACTTAATGACGGCTTCATGTTGAATTTTTGAGATTTGTTAATTATATCTCGAATCTCCATCTCTGCAACTTTGCATATTTGAATGACGTCTTTTGTGGGATAAACGAGACCACCTTTGTCCTTGAAATTAATTAATTCATAAGTATGATCTATGCCCGTTTTTTCATGTAAAAACAAAGCACTGATACATTCGTCGCATTTGATACTATTTTGTATTGCTCTTACTACATATCCGGCAATGTATGTGATAATTTGCCCACTAAATTCTGTAATTTGTGGCAACGTGTTGCAAAAATCATCAAAATTTCGGAGACTACTTATATTAAGTTCTGTACAATCTGTTTCATCATCTGCTAGTGGTCCGCGTGTTGTGGTAGCATTAATTGTTTGTATCGCCGAAGAACAATTCAGTATGGAAATTTGCTCCAATTCCACACAATTACCAACATTACTGTTTTTTATTTCAACGTGAGTCAATAGTTTCTTGTAAAAAGATTGGAACTGTCTTGAAGTAGGATTGTTGTTACTTCCACCATGAGCCCGAATATTGCAAAAAAAACAACTCTAGGTGATCCTGGCTGAATCTGTACATCGACATAAATTTGATTCTGTTTTCTTCAATCAAATGTTGAAACAGCGCTTTTGTACTTTTGATGCAAACCAGAAGTCCAACAAATCCTGTTTTGCTGCGACTTTGAGTCAATAAATCTCCTTCTGGAGTTCGCAATCCCATAATGTACTTTTCAGCCTTATCCAAAAAATCTAGTATTCTTGATTTGTTATATAAGTTAAGTGGCTGTTTATAATCAATTTTTTTCAAATTTCTGGAATTGAGTACATCGAATAAATCGTTGAAAATACGTATGAATTCTGCTGTAGCTAATGAATCTTTAAAATCAGAAATTCTTAATTTTTCTCTACAAAAATCGAGAGAATCAGCAACGCTTTTGCTTAGAAGTTGGGTAGCCAACTTAACTTTCATTTTCTGATTGTGAAAATTAATGTGTTGGTTCCGTAATTTGTTGGCTAAATGGAAATATTCCGTAGTTTGAAGTTTGTTCAGATGTTCAAAGTACTCCCATGAAATACATTTGCCATTACCATCAACAAGGTGTTTACATGATTGAAGACAATTTCTCACTAATTTCATCATATGACAAGCATCTAAAAAAATTGCAATTGGTTGTTTAGTACTAGGGTGTTCAAACGTGGTTTTCATATTATTTGGTTCAAATTTGCCACCCAATATTTTTGCCATTGTTATGTTAGATGGACATCCATCAAAAGTAAGACCGACTACGTTTATATTTGATTCGTTTAAATGTCTCAGACATTGCAACACTAAATTGGCTTTTTGCTGACCAGTTGCTCCATCTATTAAAAAATATCCGACAGGTACCTGTAAATAAAAGCGAATTAATAAAATATCATTATAAATAATAAAAAATCATTATTAATTAAAATTTCAAGATCACCTTCCAGTTAGCATTTATTCCGGTGACTAAAAATACCAGTGCTTCTTTAGCTTCAGGAACCTCTTCGGTATCTAATACGCCACCAAAATCTACATAACCATGGAATTTATTTCCGCCCCATTCAATTTTCTTTCTAATTGCCATTTCATCGATCATAAGACAAGAATATAAAGGACGTTCCGTTTTATTCGCTATCATCTTCAACGCCTCTAAAGATTCAGTGGTAAAGCCAGGACTACCGTTTATGCATTTATACCACTTATGAATAGTGTGAGGATGTGGTAAGCTCAAATTAAAAACCTTTCTGACATAATTGTAAGCTTTTGTTGAATAATAGTGTAACGTCAGAGCAAAAGTCCGTAATGCTGGTGTATACTTTGATGTACCTACTACGTTTTTGTTCTTCAACTGTCTAAAATAAAGTTCTTGAGTTGTAACGTTGGTTGTTTTAAGCACATTAGCTTGCTCATCATTAATTAACGTTTTGTTTTTTAGGCATTCTATTAACGTTACCAAGGTGTATATTTTTTTAACTTTTCGGCGGTTTCGTTCTCTCAATTTTTTTATTTGTTTTCTCTGTTGTTTAATTATTTCATTTGCTTGATTTAATGTTTTTAATATCTTCTTTTTCTTTGGAGTGTTTTCGTTTGATTGATGTAATTCGTTAACATCCTGAAACATAAATCATATTATAGACAAAACAATGACTATTATCATGTCAGCTGACCTTAATTGCTGAACAGAGATCTCCCTCAAATGTTTACAGACCAGCTAGCTTGTATTATATGGCGTATTAATAATAATAACAAGATAAACAACACAAGAAAACATACATTAGTAGGTACTCGTACTCTACTATAAATTTTGTTATTTTAATTACTGTCCGGTCTTGTATGTAATAAAATAAAGCACCTATAAAAATATTTATAATAATAAAGTACCTTTTCTAATTTCCTCTTTTTTGGCGATAACGAAGCTTTTGCTGGCGTCACTTTTGGATCTATATTCTGTAATACAAGTACAAATAACATTCAACATTTAAAACGTTACACACTTCTAAAAGATCATAGGTACACATATTTATCAATTAACTAACTTCATCAGTTGTGATCTTCAGTACATCAACAGTCGGATATGCTGCTTTTGTCAACATTCGTTGCTTTTTCCCTTCAACAAAGTTAGCCTCCTCAAAATGTATTGAGCAAATAGTGCTATGCTTGGTTGGGAACCAATCTTTGTTTCCCGTCGCTTCAATCCATTTTTGTTTTAAATTGGGCTCATGTGGAAAACTACAAAAATCACGAAATGTTACGTTTATTTATTAAAATTGTCTACATAATAAGTACTTGTATAATATAAAATCATTCCTCTGTTTCCGAAATCGATTCTCGAGAATCGATTTGTGTTACACATGATGAACAGCACTAATCGCTAAAATTGACAGAAAAATGATAAAAGTCCCTGTACTACAAAACCGAAGCAATATACGATAGTATCGCTTGTTTTGATATTCATAACTTATTAAAACAAAACGTCTCATCAATCGCTCCAAGTAAAAGCCGCAATGTAACACGAATGTTTTGTTTTTTCCCATTTTTGGTATTACCAGGTAATACTACGGGTATTAGATTCAAAATATTTGTTTTTTAAATAAATACGCATAATATTAATCACAAAATTACTTACCGGTGGAAGGAAACGTTTACTTAATTTATTCTTCTCGCACTCGTACAGTTTTTACACTTTATAACAGCACAATTAACCATTTTAATATTTTTATCTGACGTCCGACTAGCGCTGTACACCGATGCAGACTGAGCGCGAAGGTGGCCACATACGATTTTTAATCGTAAGCTAGGCACGCGAAGTACTTGCTTTTGCGTTATCTAGGTCTATCTATATCTGTGATAATGACCGAAACTTAAATAGCAGTGAAGTGTTCAAAGAATATGTCAAAAATTATTCAAAAATTTTCAAACAAACTTGTTCAATTGCAAAATCTAATTTCATAAAAAATAAAATTAAAATGTCCAACAATAAAATTAAAACAACTTGGAACATTATCAATAGTGAAACTGGCAGAGTCACAGTACGTAGTCGAGACTTCCATTTAAAAATAAATGATGGAGATATTAAAGCTGATCTAGAGGTAGTAAAAGAGTTTGAAAATTTCTTTACTAATATACCTCTCATAACAACTAAAACTCTTAAGTCATCTCCCACTGATGCCGAAAATATTATTAAACAATGTTTACCTGAGTGTGGCGCACCTTTTGAATTCACTTTTGTCAAAGATAGAGACATTATGAGCGCTTTTAAAACATTAGATCTTAAAAATACCATGGATCTATGGGGTCTTTCTGTCAAGACAATTTCGTCAGTAATCAGTACTATTGCACCCCACTTGGCAAGGGTGTTCAATTGTTGCGTTGCTCACGGTGAATTTCCTGATTTGATGAAGCATAGTAAAGTGATACCTCTATTCAAATCTGGTAGTACTTTAGATCCAACAAATTTTCGGCCTATTTCAGTGCTACCTACCATGAGTAAAATATTCGAAAAGTTAATTTAAAGCAGTTGTTGGCACACTTTAATAAATACGATATTTTGCATAACAAGCAATTTGGTTTTACTAGAGGTCGCTCTACTATCGACGCAGCAGTAGAATTATTGAAAACCATAATTGGAGCTCGGGAGGATTCACAAGACGCTTTGGGCATTTTTTGCGACTTTAAAGCTTTTGACTGTGTTAATCATAACATTCTTATCAGGAAATTACATCATTATGGAATCAGAGGAAAGCCCCTTGAGCTCCTTAGTTCTTATTTAAGGGACAGAATTCAGAAAGTAGACATCAATGGTAAGAGATCACCCGGATCTGCATTATGCATGGGCGTCCCGCAAGGTTCAATTTTGGGCCCATTTCTCTTCCTTATTTACATTAATGACTTACCCTACTTCATAGGAGATAATCATGATGTAGTTTTATTTGCAGATGATACATCCTTAATATTTAAAATGAAAAGGCAATTATTAAATTTTAACCATATTAATACTGCACTTGAAAAGGTTGTACGCTGGTTCAACGCAAATAATCTTCTTCTTAACGAGAAAAAAACGAAATGTCTAAAGTTTTCAACACCTAATGTTGGACACGTTAGAACCAACGTCCAACTGAATGGCGCAGAATTGGACCTTGTTGAGTCAACTGTGTTTTTAGGTATAACTATAGATTCTAAATTGCAATGGAGCCCACACATTGAAAAGCTGTCGGGCAGGCTTAGTTCAGCGGCTTATGCTGTTAAAAAGATTAGGCATTTCACTGATGTAGATACGGCTGGGATAGTTTATTTTAGTTACTTCCATAGCATTATGTCATACGGAATTCTTCTCTGGGGAACAGCTGCGGACATTAGTACCATCTTTGTCTTACAAAAGATAGCCATTCGTGCTATTTACAATCTCGGTCCTAGAGTGTCCCTCAGAGAAAAATTCAAAGAAATAAATGTTCTGACCGTAGCATCTCAGTATATTTTTGAGAACTTAAAGTATGTTTATAAAAATATTACATCTTTTCAAAAGAAATGTGACAATCATTCTGTAAACACCAGGAACAAACACAATCTTGTCTTGCATGTAACTCGTCTTCACAGAATCAGCAATTCGTTTATGGGGCAATGTATACGTTTCTACAATAAACTTCCCATCGATATAAGAAATCTACCTTACAACAGGTTCAAAAGCATTGTAAAAGCTAAATTATGTAAACATGGATATTACACAATTTTAGATTATATGAATGATAAAAACGCATGGGATTGATCAGCTCAATGTACAAACTGTAAATATTATGAACTTATATTTTTTATAGATTAATTAATTTGACTCTGGACATTATACATCCAGTTACATTATTATATAGTTCGTTCTTTTTTTCCCATCATTATACTGATATTATTTATAGATTAATTATTTTGACTCTGGACATTATACATCCAGTACATATTATTATATAGTTGTATTTTTTGGCATTATTATTATTTGACATTTAATTACTTTTATTATTTTATATGACTATGTTAATTTTGTTATCATGCTGAATTTCATTTGAACATGACATTCAAATTTAATCTTATTTTTACTGACAATTATATGTATTTTGCTTTTTACCCAGCTGTACTTATGCTTTTGCTTCATAATGCCATTATTATGGATATTTTACTTTATTATGTTATAACTAAATATTATTAAATTCGTTCAGATTATGGTATTGACAGTAGAATTATTATTATTGTTATATTATAGGATCGTGTTGACGTTCCTAAAGATAAGTTAAGATTGTCAATATGTGAGCACCATGTAGTCGCTTTCTTTTCTTTTCAATTTTTTATTATCATTGTCATGCAGTTCTGGGTCGTCATGCTCACTTAAAAGTCTTGCTTATGGTGGCGTTGTGAGTTGGGTGGTTTGGTGCCCTAAAAAATGGTTGAGCTAAGCTATGGCTGAGTCACACGTCATACTCGTGAACGGGTGCCATCTGCCGGGACTGGTCGGCTCTGAACTGCTGTCGAAATTCTGTCAAAGGTTAACTATATTGGAGTTTATAGTCGTCTCACATTGTACTCACATATTTATACTTAATACCTTATTTTATATATTATTAATTTTAATCATATTGTCTGGACTTTAAAAGAGACTATGACCTCTGAGTTTGTTTCGGATGTTTCTTCTCAGGGCAGTCAGTTAGGAAACACCGGCCTCATCTAGTTCTTTTTTTTAAAGTATGACTTTGTTTAAGTGTTTGTAATGAACCTATGAACAAATAAATGATTTGACTTTGGCTTTGACTATTTTACTATTATTATTTAACTTATAAAATTGCTGTACGGAACCAATTAACTCCTTTTTATTCTACCTCGGAATTGGGAACCGACTACCGCGGTAATAGGGAAAATCGACTTTGCTGTAAAACTATTTTTTTTCATGAATAAATCTTTTGAAAAGATACATTATAATAGAAGTTATACAAAATTGAATGTCCATTTTAGCTGAAATAATATTTTTACATAGGCTAAAATATTTACAAATGCTTATTTTCCTGCTTGCTTCCAAATGTCACGAAATACCTCGGTATTAGGAGCCTTTACCTTATAGCCTATTTAAATAGAAGGCAATTAAAACTTTTTCACTTCGCTCTCTGAACCCTTTGACGGGATCGACTTTTCGTCTATGTGTTCACTTTTTTAATTTTTACGAGCTGTGTTTGAAATAAACTGACCTAATTAATGGTCACAACTGGCGTTGTTTTATGTCCTTTTATTGAAAAACCATACTGCTGCTCAATGGTATTTGTTTTGAAGTTTCGTTGCCTTTGGATTCTTTTAGGGAAGCTGGGTAAAAATGGAAAACTGTCAGCCGCATTACAATAAAAATTAAATACCATAAATGTTTGTTGGTAGCTATATACCTCTGCCTACCTCTTCGGGGATATAGGCGTGAGATTATGTATGTATATAAATGTTTGTTTTTTGAGCGTGGTTTTAAATGTGTAATAGAAGGATACATAACTTGAAAAGGGTTTCATGAGAATATATGTAGCTTTGGCAATAGCATAGTACATACAGTAATAATTCCTGAATTACTTAGCATTACTTGAAAAAAGTATGGATAGAAGCTCAAGTCTTGATTGTAAGCTGGTTATGTTTAGTTACACAAAAGTCAATAAGGAGTCTAAGTACTGTTAACGCATTGAAACAGCATTACTTGGCTACGTAACTGAATTTTTATATTCTATTTCGTTCAATGTCCCTATGTATATTACATTTATTTATGTATATATGTATTTACGTATTGACGTATTTATGTATTGAAGTAATTATGTATTGATGTATTTATGCACTTATGTTTATATCTAATACAGTTAACTTTACTACATTCTATGACTAACCACTGTTTTTGTTTCCCTGATCTTTTCTAGTCCATCCAAAGGTTGCCTGGAAGAAATTGCTTTTAGCGATAAAGCCGCCTATTGCACATTTGTAAAATTATTGTATCATGTAGCATGTGTATAGTATCTGGTGTACAATAGAGAATTCTCTATCTATCTATCTATCTACTGTATTTGGTATTAACAAAAAGAGCTTAATCAGCCCATTCCATAAATGCATTACTGTCAATACTAGTATCAATTCTTCATAACACGTGTAATAGTGTGGCGTGATCCCTAGTCGTTGTCAAGGTAAGTATCAAATTTGTCTAATCATGCGTTGTATTTCTTTATAACAGTTTTAAGAGATTATGTTTTATCAATACTAGCACATATCTGCGCTGTTATTATTGCTACTACATGCCTGTTAATTATTCAAGAAATTTAAATAGAAGCACTATTATAATCTTATTTGTGTTCATGCCACCTCGAATAGCTCATGAGTGCCGTAATCTATTCATAGTTGAGATTATCTGGTTACATACACTGTTTAGTTATTTATAGTCAAGTATTAATAGACTGAATGTAAAATTAACATTGAGGAGATGGTTAATTAGTCAGTGCGATGTTATTTTATCACACATAGCTACAAAGCTCTACCCATTTATGTGAAAATAAACAGACGAGAAGGATCTTGTAATTTGCTTTTCAAACTATTTTATTCACAAAAACCATATTTCAAAATAAGGCTAAGTGAAATCATTTGGCTGTGATAGACTACGAAAGTACACACAAGAATTCTAGAGTAAATTTTGTGGATACATATTTATGTATCTGTGTTGGTACAAAATAGAGATCTGAGGAAAAAGGAGGGCGAGGCCTTTGCCCTGCAGTTGGACGCTACAGGCTGAAAAAATAAAAAGGAAGATTTTTATTTATATTTAGTGTTGAAAAAGGACAATTAGCGGTTTTGGGCGGTCGGCAGCCATCAATGAATTTAATGTCAAATGAAAGTACTGGTAATTAGGAACATCTTTTACTATGGGCGTTACACTGTATTCTGGTAACTGGACCTGTAAAATATTGAAGTGTACCGAGAACAACAAATAAGGCGTCTTAGCGAATATGTAGAGGAGGAAGACGTTTGGTTGTTACGCGTTTGAATACAGTCAAGGCACGTAAAATCAAGGACTTATTCATCATCGTTCTAGCGCTATCCCGGTTGCATCCGAGCCTTACGCCTTGAAGCTCGATGTCCGCTTACTAGCCCAACCAGACATGACAGAATATCAGGTTTGCCACAGAACGACTGCCCTCGGACCTCTGTTACCCAAAGGGATAGCGATATTCCATGGCTTAGACCAGTATCAGTTTATTGTTGGGGACTTCCGCTACAACTTTCAATGATCTTCATTAGAGACGGGACCGACAATATAACGTACTCTCCGAGGCACGGGGCAAGCGATAATTAACTATTTAATTCGCACTTAAGGCAAGGCAAGTAAGATCTAGGACTTAATATTCATATATTATTATTGACCGAGTTGTAGGCGCACGATCGGATGCTGCGCACATTATTATGTGCCTATATATCAATCCGAAGAAATACGATTACCATCAGCAGAATTGAGTGGGATTTTAGAGCATGAATTGGAGGAACTACACATGCCTTAAAATCATACATAATTCCTTTTTAAAATCATTCAGTCCTTTCATACCTTTACCTACATACTACTTACAGTAATAATGCATTATAATAATTTATTATATATTGATGATATGTAAGTAACCAAATAAAAGTTTTATGTTTATCTTAATATATAAAATCCTTGCGTTACTGACTGACTGACAGACACGCTACAGCCAAAACTATTGGGCGCAGGAAGCTGAAATTTGGCATGTATGTTCCTTGGGGACCGTAGGGGTGCACTAAGAAGGGATTTCCCGAAATTCGCACGGGATCGGCCAAAACGGGTAAATTTAAAAAAAAATGCAGGCGTAACTGCTGGCGTCCTCTAGTAATACATATTATGATAACTGTGCTTACTAATGATACAATAATATGTGATTTATTAAATAATGACTATCTAGATTAGTTGTTTTCCTTTATTTTTATATTTTTGCATTGGATATAGAGTAAGTAAAACGATAAAAAAATTAAAAAACAACAAATGTATTTTATCCGTTTTAGAAGTACACCACAGTGATAAAATTTTTCCACAGTATTTGTAGGACTAAAGCACACCAATTAATAACAAAATCATTCTTGGCCGCGGACCGCCCAAGCTCCATACAAATTTGCCCATTGTCCTTTATTATTAACACGTTAACAGTGCAGATATAAATTATTAAAATACCCTCCATGTGCAAATATGTTTTGCGGAAATTTGATAAGATAAGCATAGGTAATGACATATAACATACGAAAAAGCAAACATAGAATGCCCCTTATCATTTTTTTTTGTATTTTTCAGGTGGGCCACATGTGGTGCACTCACGTGCACGCTATAGATTTCGTGCCCCATATATGTGCCACTCACGTGAACTTTGTTCTCATTCATAAAAATGTGGGTAGAATCTAACATTTATGCCGACCCATTAGACGATAACACGCGTATGAGTAAACGTTTTCAAAACTAAGTAAGTTTTTACGAATTCGTGACGCTCCGGTCATAGCAAGTGTTGTCGATTTCTTTTATTTTGGTTTTCATCTTGGTTCATCATGAAACGTTCGAGGCCGATATCTTCATTGCCTTTGACGGAAGAGGAGTTTGGAGGATAGCGATGGTGAAGAGAATGTTGAAGAACAATTGGAAGAGCCAAAATATAGCTGTTACAATAATTATTTCATTCGTTATTTCATCTTTTGATTAATTTTTTTCTATAAAAAATTGGTTTCATTTCCAACTTCGATTGCCTGGCAACACTGACGAAATTTCGGTCGGTTTTTTGGACATTTTATTATGTGGTTCATTGTTCATACGTGTATATCATAAAAACTGGCGCAGTTGGTACGTGCAAACTCAAAAGAAGCATTCCATTGATATAGACTCGTGGCCCATTTGTCGTGCACACACGTGTGATGATGTCTTCATAGTGGCCCACATGTGGAAGATGCACTGTGAACGTGTTAATATATAAATATATTTAGTTGATTTTAAGCTTTCTGATTTTTTAAGGATCTATATTTAATTATTTTAATTGATCTTAAGTGCGGTTATGTAAGCTGATTACGACATGGGCTAAAAACGAGCTAACTGACTTGTGGGACAACAAGCACAAACTGACGTCTAACGCTACCACCACTGTCACTATAATCTTTCTCACTTTAAGTAGTCTATTTTGTCCTATTCACAAAAGCAACTTAACTTTTATCTCACAAAACTGGCTTAACGTCTGAACTTAACTAATACCAGATAGACTTCCCAAAACTTGCTGAAATTCGCAGCTAATTATATCAATCGGCAATTATCAACACCTGCTCCATAGATTCGAAACTTTACTAACGATTTGCTTAACAAATAGGCGAACTATTCAACTATCAAGTCCAATACGGTCCAATAAGTGAATAGTGGCCAATACGGAGCGGTCTCTCAATGCCCCAAGATCACCCCATTAGGCGTATTCTTCCCCACCCCATTTGCTCCATTGATTATACGATAATTCACAGCACTGAATAGACTTGTTATATAAATAAGTCTTTGTCCAAGTTTCTCAAGTTATGTTGCTTTGTAGTTAAAATCAAATGGATTGTCCTTAATTTAGTTTTAATTGGAACGAGTTGTGGACGAGAATTTTAACTACAAACGATGGGGGTTGGGCTGCTTTGTACGACTGTAACGTTTGTTTGTCAATACAAAATATTAACGAGATTGCTTCGCGGATTGCTGATTACAGGCTCTACTACGAATATAAAATAAGTAAAATTATGATCTGAATTTTACAAAGCTTCAGATTTGCAGTATTTTCATTGAGTTTACATTTGTAGCTCCGCGGGCCTATCTCTGCACTCATCAAATACGTCTAGTTCAAAACTTACGTCAAACTATTTTCAATGTTAATTAATTTCTTATCAAACTCATGTCCGGAAGCATGGTAGCTTTTAAACACTTACGTTGTAAACCTCAAAGTGCTGTGCACTAATTGTGCAGTCACGCCTTTTCCGTGCTCCCGGGATAGTCCGGGATTGTTGATATACGTCGTGTAAGCTAGTCGCTAGTTCTGCTAATCTTAGAGTTGGATTGAATTAAGAATTTATCTTTCTTCTTGGCTACGACCTTAAATTTATGGTTTAGGTTAAAAATGAGCAACGCGTCTTGAATCGAGAATAAAAGTTAAGTATTACATCGGTATAAAGTGCCACAGATCAAAAATATTCGGTCTTCACCTAAGCAATCTGGCGAAAAACTTTGTATAATATTCTAACAAAATCGTTTTCGTGTAAATTTTGACATGATATTTGTTTTCGTGGTTGTATATTTAAGCACAATATTTTACATCCTATATCCTAGGCCAAAATTCTTTATTGTTTTTTTTTGTGCAATTGTCAGTTTTAATGTAAATGATGAGTATGATGACATAATATTTAATTAGATTAAATCTTTTCAAGTACAAAAACAAGACAGTGTGTGAAATGTGTCTCAAACAATTCAGTTAGCGCTCTATCGCCATTTAATCAAAGAGTTATATTAAAATCGAAACACAATCCAATGTATTGCATACATCCCGATTGTGTCTCGCTAATGTAACTAATGAACGACAACACATCGCAGCGCTGTGATCGATTAGTTTCCAATCACTAAGCCGAGACATCTTGACAACACGCCCACGACACAGCGAGAATACATTTAGAAGTAGAGTTGTTACGTGACTTTGACGGAACGTAGAGTAACTGTTTACTGAGGGGTGACAGCGGTTTTATAACTGGTGATATTTTACTCCAGTTGTATTCGTCAGCTTTGGTTACTGTGATGTGGATAAGTTGTCCTCATCAAGTCAGCCTACAAACGTCCACTGCTGGACATAGACCTCGCCCAAGTTCTCCACACAGACCGATTTTGAGCCCGAGCAGTTATAACCCGAGATAGTTCCTTAATAACGCTTGATCAGCATTTCACGTATTCTAGTACATTTCCATTCTATTGTTTCTACTTGGTCAGCATTTTCATTTACTTGTATAATTTATTTCATACTACAGTTAGTTAGATTCTGTCCGTCGCGAAAAGCGGTTCGCTCCCGGAACTCGGAAATCGGTACCAGTAGAACTGTATCTGTAAAGTGTTGCCTTGAACAATAAATATCAGTGCAGTTTAAAAATTAGTTTTTTTTTAAAAGACAAACAGGGACGGCCTCCTAACAATTTTGGTGTCAGAAGTGGGATCTCGTAAATGGTGTCCGTTGATGCCTAGAGATCCGAATCCCAGAGACCCCCAGTTTGCGTGATCGACGGTAAGACAGAACCCAAGGTTGTGCCCGCGTCACACTTCAAGGTCGACGGTAAGACTCTGTGCAGCAGCCAGAGCCCGCACCATACTGGTCACCGTAAAACCAAGATTGGTCGACGGTCAGCCTCCACCGCAACGTGAGAGCCCGCACCATCCGGGTAGCAGCAGATCTAACTCACCAACATCATCTTAACGAGTAGAGCACTCGTTATCTCCGAAACACTTCCACCTCGCCCAGTATCACCAGCACGTGGACGCCAGCGCCGCCCTCACCTGTCGTCGAGCACGCGGTCGCCCTGCCGCGCTATCCGAGCGTGTCAAATCCTGTTCCCACGAGTGATGGTTTGTGCAGTGATCGTGTTTATGTGAGTCTTTTAAATTACTTACCATATTTTCACCGTATCTACTATTTTTCGTCAACGTTACCATTTCCACTGTTTCTACAATTTTCGTGAACTATAATTTTCTATTCCGCATCATATTTTTGTGTGTCGTCACTGTATACTTACCATATTTTTGTGTGTCTATTTTATAGCTATATTTTCTAGCTCTATACATTTGTCCAATGTAACTTAAAACAGAATCTAAGGCAAAACCTGAAATGGCTGAAAAAATAACACTTTCAGTACTTACCAAATTCATTAAACCTTATAATGGGGACCGGGACTCTCTCCCCGCGTTCCTCACAAACTGTGATAACGCGATGTCGTTATGTACAGCAGATCAACAAAATGTGCTCTGCAAATATATAGTATCGCAACTTGAAGGTAAAGCCCAAGTGGCTTGTAGTTTAAAATCGTTTTCCACATGGGACGAGATAAAGGCATTTTTAAGATCTACATTCGGTGAGAAAAAGCACGCGACTCATTTACTAGTGGATTTGCAAAATTGCAAACAAATTAGTAGCGAAGATGTCACGAAGTACTCTTTGCGTATCGAGCAAATTTTAACCCGAATATTATCCGACATTCACTATAGCTGTAAAGATGAAAAGGAACTACCAGGCAGAATAGCTGCTATGGAAGATTTAGCTTTAAATACATTCATGTTAGGGTTAAATAACTCTATAAGCAATGTTGTTAGGTGTAGAAACCCCTCGACCTTGAACGAGGCGGTCCAGCACGCAATCGAAGAGGAAAAATTATATAATTTATCTAATTCTAAATCTTATCCTGAATTCCAGCGTAATTGCAGTACGTGCAATAAACCTGGGCATAATGCTTCAGAGTGCTATAGGAATAAAAAACCTTCTAGTTCAAATCGTAATAACTATCAAAAATCTTTTCATATTCCTTCAAATAACAATTCTAATACTACCTATCCTAATACTAACTATCCTAATAATATACGGTGTAGTTACTGTAAAAATATAGGTCACACGATAGACCAATGTCGCAAACGCCAGTACAATATGCAACGTCGTGAGAACGCGAACCAAGCGCAACATGATCAACCGCCGCGCGATAACAACGGTCGCGCAGTTAAATTCTGCGTAATCGACGAGTCCGGGTTCGATTCCCGCGACGAAAATTTAAACTAAATAAGATTTCGGTGTCGTGTCTCCCGAAATCGACTAGCGTAAAGGACACGAAACCTTTTTATCCTAAATCTTTTACTAAACCTACATCTCAGTTAAATCAACTGAGTCATACTAAATCATTTACTAAATCTACATCTCAGTCAAAGCAACTGAGTCCTACTAAATCGTTTACTAAATCTACATCTCAGTTAAATCAACTGAGTCCTTCCAAATCTTATACTAAATCTACACCTCAGTTGAATCAACTGAGTCTTACTAAATCTTTTACCAGATCTGCATCACAGTCGAATCAACTGAGTCCTACTAAGCCTACATCTCAGGTAAACCTGAGTCATTCTAAATCTTATAACTATACTAACTCTAAGATTACATCTCGAGACGTCATCTCGAGTCATAAAAATACTACATCTTATTCTAATTCAATAATGCTAAATCCTACTAATACTTACCAAAATAATACTTACCAAAATAATACTTACCAAAATGATGCTAACCTGAAAAATAAATTAGGCATCCCAATCTCTAACTCTAATTCTATACCTACTAAATCTTGTGATGTTATTAAATCTACTCCAATTTATGAAACTAGTATAAAAATCAAGAAAATATCCTTGCCATATGTTTATTTAGTTTCTAGTTATTCTAAAGAGCCTTTAAAGATGCTTATCGACACGGGTGCCGCTATTAGCCTCGTGAAACAGGCAGTTCTATGTAAATCACCCGACTTGTCTCGCGAAGTCGTGAAATTAAAAGGAATTAATAGTGTAGAAAGTTGTTCTCAAACATTGGGCACATTTCAAATGGATTTTACTATATCTAATGATCAATTTAGTTACAAATTTCATATGATCAATGAGCAAGTAAGTCTCGAGTATGACGGCTTACTCGGTAGCGATTTTCTTGGTTATTTTAAAACTAACATTAACTACGATTCTAAATCATTAAATATTTGTGGTCATATCTTACCTATAAACTACATTCAACCAACTTACATTATTCCCGCGCGATCCGAAGCAGTAATTGAATGCGCGATATCTAATTACAATCCTGAACTTTATTCTCATAACGAAGCCCTTGTTCTAGATCATACCGTATGTAGTGGTGTTTATGTCGCAAATTGCATTGTCTCAATCAAGTCGAATAAAAGAATTAATATTACAGTTTTAAACACGACCGACTCTGACGTTGAGATCAAAGATTATTACGCAGAGTTGACATCTCTCGAACAAAACGATCTGACCTCCGAATCATGCCTAAATACCTATTCTATTTCTATTTCCAAATCTGATCGTGTTCAAAAGATTTTAGATCTTATTCGTTGCTCTCATTTAAATTCGGAAGAGCAAAAAGTTTTATTGGAATGTTGTTCTGAATACACTGATATTTTTCACTTGGAAGGCGAGCCCTTATCTTTTACTAATGCCGTTGAGCATTCAATTAATTCTGGTGATACGCCGCCTATCCACGTTAAATCATATCGCTTCCCCGAATGCCACAAGGAGGAAGTTGATTCCCAAATCCGAAAAATGTTAGGCCAAAACATTATTCGGCCTTCTATTTCACCATGGCGTGCCCCCGTATGGATGGTCCCCAAAAAAATGGACGCGTCTGGCAAAAAGAAATGGAGAATCGTAATCGATTACCGCGGTCTTAACGATGCGACGGTCTCCGAAAGTTATCCACTGCCTCTGATCACTGACATCTTAGACCAATTGGGTCATGCCAAATATTTAAGTACTTTAGACCTATCTAGCGGTTTTCATCAAATTAAAATGAGTTCCAAGGACGCGCCGAAAACCGGATTCACCGTTAACACAAATTCTAGCACTTCCGGGCATTACGAATTTACTAGGATGCCATTTGGCTTGAAAAATGCTCCCACAACATTCCAAAGGCTTATGAATACGGCTCTTTCAGGACTTCAAGGTCTCCACGCTTACGTTTACTTGGATGACTGTATTATTTACTCGCAAAACCTGCTTGACCATATTAAAAAGCTTAAATTAGTTTTTGATAGAATGCGAAAATTTAATCTTAAATTACAGCCAGATAAGTGCGAGTTTTTACGTCGCGAGGTTGCTTATCTTGGCCACATTATCACCGACAAAGGTGTATCTCCGAACCCTGATAAAGTCAAGGCCGTTAGCGAATTCCCAACCCCTACTAATGTCAAACAAATCAAATCTTTTCTAGGCCTTGTTGGCTATTATAGGCGATTTATTGAAAACTTTTCGAAGTTAACCAAGCCTCTTACATCCTTATTGAAAAAGGATGTCACTTTCAATTGGACTGTTGAACAAGAAACAGCTTTCCAAATTCTTAAAAGTAAACTTACCACGGCTCCTTTATTACAATACCCTGATTTTAGTGCTCCGTTTATAATCACAACAGACGCCTCAAACTACGCCGTAGGCGCTGTGTTGTCCCAAGGCGATATAGGCAAGGATAAACCTATAGCCTACGCCTCTAGAACGCTTAACAAAGCCGAAGGTAATTATTCGACAACGGAGAAAGAACTCCTTGCCATTATTTTTGCAGTGAAAACCTTCCGCCCTTATATATTTGGGCGCAAATTTAAGATCGTTACAGATCACCGACCTTTAGTTTGGCTTTTTAACCGACTTCAAAAAAAGGAGGAGGTTTACAATTCGTCGGAATCTTTGTTTTTTTATGTATGTTCCCCGATTTCTCTAAGACACCTGGACCGATTTCGAAAATTCTTGTTTTGGTTGGAAGAGTATACCTTCTAGTAGGTCCCATGATCATTAGGTCAGGATCTGATCATGGAATCCTGAAAAATCGAAGGAACTCTTCAAATTTTATAAGCACACTTGAAGCGATTTGACGGTAACAACCCAATGCCGTCGAGTTTGGGCTCGTTTAAGTCGTCTTTACATGGACTTTGATGCTGGATGATTTCCATGGTCTGATGATAGAGTTGGAAGGTAACAATGAGATCTTTGTGATACAATAATCCAATCTCATCGAGTTTAGGGTCATTTGATTCGTCTTTACATGAACTTTAGTACTAGATGTTTTGCAGGGTCTGATGATGGAGCAGGAAGGTGGCCATGGGATCTTTGTAACACAAAGACGCAATCCCATTGAGTTTGGGCTCGTTTGATTCGTCTTTACATGGACTTTAGTGCTGAATGTTTTTTAAACTCTGATGATGGAGCAGGAAGGTAGCCATGGGATATTTGTATTACAATAACGCAATCCCATCAAGTTTGAGCTCGTTTGAGTCGTCTTTACAAAGACTGATGCTGGATTATTTCCATGGTCTAATCATATAGCTGGAAGGTAACCCAATCTCATCGAGTTTAGGGTCGTTTGATTGGTCTTTACATGGACTTTGCTACTGGATGTTTTCCAGGGTCTGATGATGGAGCAGAAAGGTGGCCATGGCATCTTTGTAATACAAAGACGCAATCCCATTGAGTTTGGGCTCGTTTGATTCGTCTTTACATGGACTTTAGTGCTGAATGTTTACCAAACTCTGATGATGGAGCAGGAAGGTGGCCATGAGATCTTTGTAATACAATAACACAATATCATCGTGTTTAGGCTCGTTTGTTTTGTCTTTGGTATTGGATGATTTCCAGGATCTGATGATGGAACTGAAACGAACGTGTTTAGGCTAGTTAGTTGAAAACAAAAAAATACTTGAAATTGTCTGAAAGGTACAGGTCTACATTTCAGAATTGAGGCACGTAAAGAAAGCCTCCCCATCATGTACCACCTACACTATCCTATGTACCTACTTACCACCTATCTTACCACTAAAAAGCAAAAAATAAAAATTATTTTTAAATAAAAAAAAACCAACTTCAAAAAAGACTAAGGAACTAAAAAACAAAAAATAATTGGTTTTGGGGCAAACATTTTTGAAGTTGGTGCCAAGCCCTTACGTAAAAAGTTACTAAATTAGAAACTACCTATTCTATCAACAACGAAAGTTATATAAAAATTTGTAGAGGTTTTATAGTCAGATCAGAAATATTTGGCTTGGCACCGACTCCAAAAACTTTTGCCCCAAAACCAATTATTTTTTGTTTTTTAGTTCCTTAGTCTTTTTTGAAGTTGGTTTTTTTTTTATTTAAAAATAATTTTTATATTTTTCTAGGGAGATTATTGCAAGAATTGGAATATATATAAAACTGTGTTTTTATTATATACAGTAATACACATATTTAGGCCCATATTTGGCTGTTTTATGCTATTGTATGCATTTTAAAACTGAATTTTTCCTACACAGGAAAAAATTCGCCGCCATTTCTCAGCTGTTTTTTTTTTTTCTTTTTTTTCTGATAATAACCTGAATTGGAAACTCCACATGAAAAATTTATGTAAGCGATTAAATAAATCTGCGTTCCTACTTTTCCAATTATCAAAAAAGTTGACATGATGACACTATTAACAGCGTATCATGGACTGGTTGGTTCGGTTTTAAGATATGGTGTTGTTTTTTGGGGACAATCGACTGATAGGGAGACGTTCTTTAGGATGCAAAAGCGTTGTATTAGATCAATGTGCGGTCTTAAGATTACAGATAGTTGCTTACCATATTTTAAGTCACTGAATTTTTTAACAGTACCAGCTCTTTATATTTTGGAAACTGCACTGTTTGTTAAACATAACTTACTTTTATTTTCTATATACTCTTCTGTAAAACGAAATCCAATGCTTGCCGTGTGGTTGGCGGCATAGAATACAAGTGTCACCACCCCCTATCTTCCCGTGGGTGTCGTAAGAGGCGACTAAGGGATAACACGATGCAAATACCATCTTTGCGTAGAGACGGAAAACTCGACATCAAACCCTATACGACTGCCTCGTTGGTCTCGCGGCATAAATGTGCGCGTGGGATCGGGAGGTCCCGGGTTCGATTCCTGGGTCGGGCAGTGTTATTGGGTTTTTCTGTCACGAAATTCTCAGTAGCAGCACGGAGTCTGGAAATGTGCCCGGTACGGCAATAGGCTCGCCCCTTATTACGTGGGACTAAAGTACTTATATCTGGCGAAAAGTGGGTGTAGGAATACACCTCTGCCTACCCCTTCGGGGATAAAAGGCGTGACGATATGTATGTATGTATGTGTATGTAAAGATTTTTAATTAACCGACTTGATATTACATGGATCTCACAACTTTTTACGGTTGCGAGACTTTTTTTGACAAGTATTGTTTTTATGGGATAAACTTGTCTAGCTACATAAGACACACAAAAATATCCTCCAAAAATCCAGCAAACTGTCTTCCATCGGCTGTCACACTATGTTATACAAAACAACATACGAGGCGATATCCGCCCGGTATTGGTGTGCGAGTCACGTCCGAACTGACGACAGCCTTCAATCCAGCCTTATAAATCGCAACGAGAGCGTTTTATTACCCCGCAGATGCAACAAGGGACAACTCATGCCGGACCAACTTAATAGCTTTATACTGATACCGGACTTTGGATATTGTTATTGAAGATGTGTTGAGACTGCATTTAAAGGTAAATCATGAAATTTTCTTTTTGGTTTAGAATGTTATTGTAAAATTCTATTGCTAAGCACCTTTATTTAGTTTGAAATACATCTGCTATACGATGATTTAATAAAGTTTCCATAATATTTTGGTTAGGTTTCTCCCTATCTTTAGAGTAGAAACCGTACATTACTTTTCTCATTATTTCAAATAGTCTTGTTTTTTAGAGATTATTAAAGCGTATCAATTGGAATAAAATTACTTTGTTCCCGGATATGGTTCTAAACAGCCATTTCTTATTGTAATAGCATCATTGACAATATACCGCTACTCCATGAAGTAACATTATTAACTTATAAACATTTTGTAGGTACCAAACAAAATAGTTTGGATTGCATAAAAAGCAGCTAGAGCAACGTTAAGACGTACAAAACAATATTGAATACCGTCAATAAACGAGATAGTTCCTATGAAAAGTGTAGAAAGCCTTAAAATCTTAAATCGTTATTTAAGCTAGCGAATATATTTTCTAGCCTTATATTTCTACGCACGACAAGCTGAGACGCAATGCAACTGACCGACTTCTCCACACCTCTCTTAGCCGTAAGGTGTAAACTTCTTTTACGATACAGCTTCAGAATGAACGAATTATTTATATACAGGCTGTGTTTCTTGGCGTAAAGTGAAAAGGTTTATTTAGTGTGAGCGAGATTCCTTGGTAAATAAAGGCGTTTGACGGTAAGTGCTTGGGGTTGAGATTGTTAAATTTATTTTTATTTTGTTTGGTTTAGAAGGATTTCTTGATTTTAAGGTGATAGCTTTATTCTTTTTCGCTTTTTTTGAAGTTGAGATAATATTATTTGGAGATAAGTATTTAGCTACGATGGTATAAAATTAGCGTTAAGATGTTGAGCGCTTCCTAAGAAGGAGAGAAAGACAGTCAAAAACTTATTGCAAAATTACTGCTCGTAGCTATGTTTGAATATAGTAATATTTTTGTAACGGGTCCATGTCGGGTAATTATTTCAAAATATAGGTAAAAGTCATTTCCCTCCACGTTTCGTCATGGGTTACACTAACCGTGGTCACGAGATGATTGATGTCAAGCAGCGCTTTCTGAGTGAATACGTGATTTTTATGGTGTTACAATTTTATTTTATTATGAGTTTAGTATTAGTACCTACGGCATAAGGCGTCAAAAAACCAACTACGACATTCTTGTCGACAGAGGACTGAACGCTCTAACACTAAAAACCTTCCATCCTGTTCATCCGATAAAGTTTATATAGGGTCATATGCATTCAACTTTACGATCTTTTGGCTATAGAAGCTAAAAAAGGAAGATTGATGAAGATAAAAAAGGAAGATTGATGGTGAGGAATGAAATGTGGTCGGTACTGTCGATGTATGGGCTGAACAGCAGCCTCATACGAGCTCTGAAATCCCTTTATGAGGATTCTAGAGCTTGTGTGAGGATAAAGGGGGCATACACTGACTGGTTTACCATCAACACAGGTGTTAGACAGGGATGTGTAGCGTCGCCGTGGCTGTTCAACCTCTTCATCGACAGTTGTTTGCAAGATTTGAAACATAGTAATTGTGGATTAAGAATGAATGAGTTACTTGTCAAATGCCTCCTTTATGCTGATGATCAGGTTATGCTTGCGTCCTCAGCGGAGGTGTTGCAGGAGATGGTAACAATCATGCATGGTGCGTTAGAGAGGAAAGGAATGAAAGTGAATGTAAGTAAAACGAAAGTTATGGTTTTTGAAAAGGAGGAATGCGTTACGGCTTGTAATATTATGATCGATGGACAGCGAGTGGAGCAAGTGAATGAGTTTGTATATTTAGGTACGCTGTTTACGAGAGATGGTAAGAATGTAGAAGATATTGAAAGAAGAGTTAATGCAGGTAATAGAGTGAATGGAGCTCTGAAGGCGTTTATGAATAGCCAAAACGTGTCCAAAAAGGCACGTTTGGCTGTGAATAGAGGGGTGTTAGTACCTACACTTATGTATGGTAGTGATAGTTGGGTATGGCAGAAGAGTCATGAAAGTAGAATAAATGCTGTAGAAATTAGAGCACTGAGAAGTATGTGTGTTTCTCTGACTGACAGAATAAAGAATTGTGTGATAAGAGAGTGTTGTGGGGTAAAAGAAGATATAGTGACAAGCATCGAAAAAGGTATGCTAAGATGGTTTGGGCACGTGGCGAGGATGGATGACGAACGACTGACCAAGCAGATATATAAGGCAAGTGTGGAAGGGACAGGACGAAGGGGAAGACCTAGGCGGACGTTCTCGGACCAGATTGGAGACATCCTAAAAACAGGACAGGTGAGAAGTACCCTGTACAGAAGAGCATGCATGAGGAATCTGATGGGAGTGAATGAAGCAAGAGAGATATGTCAGGATCGTTGCAAATGGCGTTCCGTAGTCTCTGCCTACCCCTCCGGGAAACAGGCGTGAGTCTATGTATGTATGTATGTATGATGTAGATCTGCTGAAGTATTCAATTACCATGTAAATAATTTAAGATCAAAATAACTTAATTCGTATACTTTAGCGAGCGTTTAAAAACATCAACTGCAATTTACCAGTACAAAGTTGTTAATTAGGAACATTCGAGAACATTGTACACAGGCAGACGAGGTTCTACTTTTTCACCGCCACTACAAAGGTAGAGTACGCTCGTGTAAGTGAACTAAGAAGACAATTAACATACAGCCTCTGTTAACCGGCGATAATTAGCTACTAACCTGTCTACTAGACTTCTATTGTACTTAAATACTTATGTTAAAAGAAATAGCTGACTATAGTGACTAAGCGATGTTTTTTAGTACTTTGCAGCATCCGCATTAAGGAATATACTTATTTATAATATTTCAAAGGTATACTTCTGGAACGATATTTACATCATATTTGATGCAGCCTTGTGTAGCTCTGCTGGACATGGGAACTCATATTATTGTAATTGACTAAAATGTTCTCCAGATATCTTAAAATTCATAATTGACGGTAAAATAAAATATATTGACGGTAAATAATTGTGAATTATTATATTCTCTAATTCAACGAAATGGTAGTGAATTCATGATTCTTTGACAATGCAGGCGCTGAATTATAAAAGGCTACAATAAAATAAGAAAAGAGTTAAATTACATACATAAATATGCTCAAGCCTTTTTCCCGTCGGGGTAGGCAGAGACAACAGAACGCCACTTAAAAGAGCTAAATTAATTTAAATTATTTATTTATTTTATTTTATTCTTCATATACACAAAATATGAAGAATGCAGGTGCAGGTAGGAAGAAGTAGGTTTTTGGTTAATGTAATTTAATTATGAACATTTTGCTGTCTGTTA
Organism: Euclidia mi; assembly: GCA_944739405.2. NCBI lineage: Eukaryota > Metazoa > Arthropoda > Insecta > Lepidoptera > Erebidae > Euclidia > Euclidia mi. The sequence goes on along the minus strand of OX123202.2, from coordinate 4,945,624 downwards.
GCACATATCATGCCGAGGCTCATTAATACATTTATGGACCATAAATGGCTAGTTGTGTTTAAGTTGAAAGACAATGACGCCCATTACAGATATAAAACAAACACAACTAACCTATTACTTAGGTGAGTGAAAGCGATCAAGTTCTTAGTACCCTCACTTTGACACAAAGCCTAGTCAAAGTGATTCGAAATGTGTTTAAAATAAAAAAAAACATTAAAGTCGGTCAGTCGGCATGAAAAGTCAATGCTGAAATAAAGATGAATTTTGAGTGAACATATGGCGTAGTGGTTTAAGCGGTTACCTCACCGATTAACACTGCGCCGATAGTGGTGGGTTCGATTTCCAAACGAGACAACACTTTTTGTGATCCACAAATTGCTGTTCTGGGTCTACTTATTTACTGGTAACTTATTTATTTTTATTTTATTTATTTATTTAAAGTCTCACACCTGTATCCCCCAAGGGGTAGGGAGAGGTGTAAATATTACACCCACATTTCACCATTCATTTTTAGATCCTACGTAATAGGTGGCGAGCCTATTGCCGTTACCGGGCACATCACCAGACTCCGGGCTGCTACTGAGTATTCGAAAAAACCCAGTAACACTTTTGCCCGACCCGGGAATCGAACCCGGGACCTCCGATCTGCAGTCACATACGCTATTCACTGGACCACGGAGGTAGAGTTATGTGCTTGTAGATTATGTTCAATCTTTCATTCACATAGTTCACAAAGTAACCCGTTTGAATGTCTAAATAAATTCTAACATTCATAATTGATTGTGAAGTCTCTTGTGAAATAGGACTTATTCTAGCTCTTGTAAGATTTTTTCAGCTTTACAGTGACTTTATTCCTATGATCTGACTGAGTATAGGACTTCTATGTAACCTTGCTTGAAGGAGACACTTGCCATTTATTCCGTATATAAGACGAGAAACTGTCCGTGTGGTGACGGATTAAGATTACGAAATGTCACCACCCCATATCATCCCATGGGTGTCGTAAGAGCCGACAGAGGGAGCATATTATGCAGAAAGCAGTACAGAGAAGGAAAACTTGATACAAACCCTATACCAACCCGTTTGGCCAGCGTGGTACAGTAGGCCAATTCCTCCTTTCAAAGGAGAGGCCTAGTCCAGCAGTGGACTGTTAAAGGCTGGGAGAAGAATAAAATGAGAGCCTGAAAGTTCAAAATTGCAGGAAATGAGCATGATTTAATTTAATTAAATGAAAATTCTTGCAGGATAAGCGAGTTATATAGACTTTCATAGGGATACTCTACTACTGTATAATGTACAGGATATTTCCAAATGTAAACATAATTCCAAGAAAACTAATCTAACATACATTAATATACATGGGGAAATAAACGAAGTTTATTTCTTGGAACTTGGACTTTTGACTTTGTAAACTGGCTATCTCTTTCTTTGAAGAAAGGTTTGCTTATTGAGATACACGGTTTCAACGTTTCATGTTTGAAAATCCAACATTTATAAGAATACTAGGCTTTTATGGGATTTATAGTAACCCTTGTTGTTTTTGTTAATAAAATTGTACACTCTTACACCGCAATTACATTATGTATTTTATCTTCCTTGAGGTCAGGTATACAATAATATCTGTTTTTTGAATACCTAATTGCAGGGAAAAAAATTATACAGCACCGTGGTTATTATACAACTCTTTTCCTTGCATTTATTTATCTGAGCGCCTCAAACGGCGGCAGATCAGATGGAATGTGTGTGACTCTTCCCTGCGTAAGTTAGGTCTTTGAAACTCTGCGGTGTCCTTCGCCGTTTTGTAACGGTGCCGTGGCAGGGCCGCGTGAAACTCTCCGATGGTGCAACAACTGAAAAAACAAGAAAATACATCATAACAAAATAACCATAAAAAATTGTAGCAAAATTTTTAATTCATTTTATAAAAACCTTCTACAAAATTCATCCCGGATGCAGGGCGCAGAACGCTTACTCACTTTATAAGCCCAACTCTTAATATAATTGATCGTCAATAAAATCTTGAAGATGCTGTGGCAGAACTAAGCATCTGCCCGCTGTCTACGATCGAGGGGAGAAAGGGTAGTCCGCAAAAAACCCCATCTCCCCCTTTGTTTAGCCGTAAGCTCGTTATTTCACCCTTGCCTTGTGTTTTGCTTTTATGGGGTGCGTGTTGAGAGCGATTGGCGGTGAATGGTTGAGTACAAAGACTGACCTTTGATTATCCATGTGATGATACATAAAATGGTTCAAATGATAAGTGAGTAGCAAAATTCAAGGGTGGATAAACATAATTTGAGAGCAAAAATCCAGGAGTAAAATAAATATTTCAACCTATGTCTAGCTCCTTCTTTTCGTATGGATGTTTTTACTTATTTTCGGAGAAAAAAACGTTTATGTAATACTAGTCTATTCTATCACATACATACAACACTATCCAGACAAAGCAAAACTTGTATAATGTACATTAGGCTAACTATTTGACTTGAGCGGGAATCGAACCCGCGACTTCCAGAGTGCTAGTCGGCTACACCGCTGCTAAACCACAATCACTTGTGCAAACGTTGCTTTACCACATGAGTAAAGCTTTACTTTACGGAACAGAAAGTCAAGTTACACCGAGCGCACCAAATATCTTAGTACATTTTTCAGCTAACCCTCCGAGTCGCGGTGGCCCCGCTCCCGCGCGTGACGGGGTCAACGCGTGCGACCCACGCCCTCTCGCGCCGATGAGCTCCTTTCTTTTATTTTGTTGCCTTCTAAGCAAATGATATTATATCGGGAGTTAATTTTATTGCCAGATGCCGCGGATTCACCCCAAATCACTTTTAGCCATTTGATTTTTTATTATATTTTTTTCGTTTCTGTTTAGGTTGAGTTTTTAATTCTATGGACGGATTTTATATTCCATTTGACAAGACCAACTTTATCGTGCACTTATTCGGATTATAAATTTTCAACAGTGTTTCTAAATTTTGATTAAACACTGAAAAAACTGAATTTTGTTTAAATTTTATCGCTTTTTACAATATAAATTCAACTTCACTTATAAAGTTACTGTATCAAATTGAATCACGCTGAGTACGGGTTTTGTGCAGATCGGAAGAGAAACGTGATAATTTAGTGTAAAACGTGGTCATCTGTGCAATCCTTTTGACGTCGTCGACCACATTCCGACGCTTTGTACCGGTCGTTTTATCGGACAAGCATTACAGCACTCGCTCAACGATCGACCAGTTACGAAGACCCTTCGACCGTCTTTATTTTATTCCGTAAGATATTCTAATACACAGCTTTATTTGGCTGAATATTTTTGAGGACACAAGCAAAATGTACGTAGATTTTCCCTTATTTCACCCGCCGCCTACGTATGCCTGCTTAATATTTCAATGTTCGTACAATCCTCTGTTTGTTCTATAATAATATTTTTGTGGAATAAATCTGATCGTCTTATGTTTGACGTTTTATCATAAAATGACGTCTTTTGTGAATAATGTTTTTTATTTAACCAACGTTTATATGATATTAAAAATAACGATGATTGTTGTAATTAACAATGGGTAAATTGAGACGACGTAGATCAAAGGAGATTTGAAGACGGTAGATTTTACGTGCAATTAACTCTAAGAGGCCACACACATCACTTGAGAGATAACAAGTGCGGTCTGACCGTCGCACTAAGCTCAAGCATTTCAAATGCGTACAAAAGGCATTGGAGGTGTCTCATTAAAATTGTCGTCTTACATCAGTGGGACGAGAGCGGGGGCCTTGCGGAGCGGGAGGGGGGAAGGGGGACCATTAACTCAGTCTTCGAGATTACGTTAATGGCGGTACGAGAGGCCCGCCGCCGTTCGCACGGTTAACAGTGGTATGGTCACAGATTTGAATACAAATACCGACATCGGACGAACGATGTGGAGCCGTATCTCCGCAATTATGTAGATCTACTCGCTTTGCGGATGACGAGACGCGCGCTTTGAACGAATGGCAAAGATAAGTTTTGAAAAATGATAGGGTTGAAGACAACCGTCTCACTGGAGGAACAAATAAATTAAATACTTACTGTTCCTCGTAATTTATCTTAAAAATACGCTGAACTTTTTGTTCAGGTAATTTATACATCTAGATTTTATTTTTTGCGCTGTGTTCTTAACGGGTATTTGGATTGGATCTTTAATATTAACTTCAAACTTATACAAATTTGCCTACTAAACTAAGTACCTAAGCGTTAATTATTCAGGATATCTATCTCAGGCACAGCTAATTTAGTTTCAACAATCTATATATCTGAAAGCAAATCTCCATCTAAGTTATTAACAAACCGCAACAAGTGAATTATTAAAATCTTAATTTCTTCGTCGCGCTTCGAGCTTATATAAAATACACCAGAGTAATTACACAAACGTAACCAAGAGAGTTATTTGATAATTTGATATTCAACCAAAGTTAGAACAAGGAGCTTGTTACGACGTCGGGGAACAACAGGGACGAGAGCGGTGAGGGGTTGGATATTCGGAAATCCTTTCGCCAATCTAAATAAATTTAAAACTCGGACAATCGGATTACGAGGCGTCCTCTGTCTCATCGGTACGTTGCCGATTATACCAAATTCACGACACGTTTATTCAATTAGAGTTTGAAGTATTTAGCGGTCGAGGCGGGGCGCGGTAATGGCAGCGGTTGCCGTTAAAAATTCAGATCGTGGCCACCTGTGCGCCTAGTATCCGCCTCCGCGCCCCGCGACCCGCTCAACTTTCGCAGATCACTTTTATTTCCCCGTCACTCCTCGATTCCGTTGCGTTCCTAGTCCTCGTGAATTTTTATGTTAACAACGTCTCTCAGTAAAATGTTTAAGCTGAATGTTACGTAGGTATTCCTTGGCTTTACGTAACTCGGCTGTCGCTAAACCTTAGCGAAATTGGAATTGAAATAAAATGAATGAAAATTGTATTTGAACAATTACTTGAATTTATTTTATTTAGTTTCTATTGGGTGATGTATTGCAAATTGTGAAGAGACGAAGAATTGTTTCGTAAATATTGTTATAAGTTATCATGAGAGTTAATAAAGCCTAATAATACCATTACAGATTATAAACTTCAATAGTGTTGAAATTGCTTGTTCTCTGAAGGTACAGCTTTTTCAATGCAAACGACAAAAGCGTTACTAGTAACTTTATCAGACAAGCTATCAAAGAACCTATCATAATTAATATTTATTCGACGTATTCATTGCAGTCAAACAAAATCAATTCACATAAACATTTTTAAACATTACAATTTTATTTATTTTTGTACATAGTCAAAGTCAAAATCCTTTATTCATTTGGGTCACAATGTGACGGTTATAAACGTCAAAATAATAAATTTATAAAATAATTACTTAAAGACTCTACATTAACATTTACTGCCAAGTTCGCAAAGCAAGAGAAAGTAGAACCATGAGAAAGAACAGGCAATAAAACTCACGGTCACTCTTTTTCATCGCCAGGTTTTGCAAAATACACATAATAATTTACATTTTGTAAGGTACTGCAACTGTTACTCCTTCTATATCATTTGTATATATTTACTGTACATATAAATACTCAAGCATAATACTTTATTTAAATTGTGATGTTTATTTAGTTAGCCTCCTGAAAATAGACATGGTGAAACAAGAGCATTCACTTACATTATGAACCTAATAATGCAGACAATCCGCGAAAATGATCAGAACCATGATGGTAATGATGCAGTCAAATATTAAAATTGAATACCAGCTCGCAAGACCGCCATCGACCAGTCATCGCAAGTAGCACCCGTTCACGAGTATGACGCATGGGCCAGCCATGACCCCTTTCGCCATATTAGAGGGACAGGGATGACCCGATACACGTCGCCACCACAAGCAATGACATTTTAGTGAGCATGGCGACAACGGTATACGAACTGGCTATAAGTAACAATCTGTTGGTATACTGAACATGACCGCGATTTACCTTTATTTTCCAGATCGTTATTATTATCATAAATTTGTGGAACGCGTGAAGGAATGCAAATGTAGTACCTATATTTGATTGACATGATACCTTTTGAAATACAAATGGTATCATGTCAATGTAAATATGATTCTCGTGATCACAACGATCCTTAATTAAAAACGAAAATATAATATTCACGTTTTTTAAGGCATCAAAAAGCGCAGAAAAATCTCTTTAAAAAAGCCGAGTTTTCGTGACAAAAATCGAACATCAGCGAATAAGTAACCCGTAACCCTTCCACCGCGACGGGTTGTCACGCGTGTCAATATGACAATGCCGTGACGGGGGTCATGTCAACCCGTCACGCTACTTGACGCGAATTTATCATCCGATTCTTGTTATCGGCAGTTGAGTGATGTTATAGTGTAGTTTTTTTGGACTTGTGTTATGGTGACGTGTATGTGAGTATAGGTACTTAACGTGGTATTCTCTCGTTTTCGATAAATTTATTTGCACTAATATTGTTTGCCATAATCATCCCCGATCATAATATTTACTGGCACTATTATCATTTATACTAATAACGTTTGCCTTAACAACTCAACAGTGATAGCTTTTATTTGCCATAAAATGACTTTCTATAACAACATATATCATAATAATTAGTTTCCATAAGTAACACACAGCTCATAATCGACTCCTGACATAATCAAAATTTGATATAATTATGAAAATTAATTCATAATATTGTTAGGTCGAAATTAATTATCGTTAACACCCCGTCTCAGTGCAATCCGACTCGGATAGGTTAGGTTAGGGTTCTCTTTTGACCCTTAACCCAAAAATAGGAGCCCTGCTTTGCAGGGCTCCGTCAACTTAGTCCACATTCTTCACACTAGTTTAATAAACTGAAGTTGAATTAATTATCATTAACACCCCGACTCAGTGCAATCCGACTCGGATAGGTTAGGTTAGGGTTCTCTTTTGACCCTTAACCCAAAAATAGGAGCCCTGCTTCGCAGGGCTCCGTCAACTTAGTCCACATTCTTCACTCTAGTTTAATAAACTGAAGTTGAATTAATTATAGTTAACACCCCGACTCAGTGCAATCCGACTCGGATAGGTTAGGTTAGGGTTCTCTTTTGACCCTTAATCCAAAAATAGGAGCCCTGCGAAGCAGGGCTCCGTCAACTTAGTCCACATTCTTCACACTACTTTAATAAACTGAAGTTGTTCAACTTCAGTTTATTCTCTATTTTCTTCTTAGATTATTGAAAACGAAAATTATAGCAAATACATTTATGGATTAAAATTATTATGACACTTGATGGCCAATGGAATTAGTGAAAGTCATTTTATGTCATTTCACGATTATGACAACTGAAGCGTTATTTCTAATGAAATTATGACAAATACCAGTATGGCATACGAAATTATGGCATTTTAAATTATGGCAAACGTTAGTAAACCACTTAACGTGTATGCGTGCAATATGAATTAGTAATGTTGACTACAGTTGTCAATTTATGCGGAATAATTTTACGTTAGTAAATTTCAAAAAAAAATAATCTTTGAGATAAAAAGCAGGTTACTATAATTTTTTGTACAATTTTGTACAAAAATCAAAATATTGTTCTCACTGCTTTAGTACTGACTCCTTCTAATACTGGTTCTAATTTTATAGCATAATCTACTCGTATGTGTTTACTTATCTAAACTTGTATATTATAATTCATTCGTTAACAGGTATAAGATATATATAATGAGAATTATTAATTTCCACTTTGTTTCGCAGAGGCGTACGTTATTCAGTTTAATCTAGTAATTATTATCTGATTAGCTATACAAGTACATGTTACCTTTATAAAAGCCAAGTAAAATATGAATACAAATAATAAAGCACTCCGTTCTGTTAATAAATCACATATTTATAAATAATTCCCTATACCACATAATGTGACGGCAAAATTTTGCGAACTTATATAATATTCATAACGTTATATTTGTTCAAATCCTCTTACGAATTGATTCACAGAATCACTTCAGTCTAACTCGTATTGTTATTGGGTGGCGGTGATTTTATCAGTTATGTTTAAGAAAAGATAAAAAGTAGAAACAATCTACTTTCAGCAGCAAGAGCAGTCGCATACGCTATCCACTGGACTACTTCCGTGGTCCAGTGGATAGCGTATGCGACTGCTGATCGGTGTTACTGATTTTTTCCAAAATCTCAGTAGCAGCACGGAGTCTGGTGATGTGCCCGGTAACGGCGATAGGCCCGCCCTCTATTACGTGGGACCTAAATATTTATGGCAAAATGTGGGTGTAATATTACACCTCAGCCTACCCCTTCGGGGATACAGGCGTGAGTCTATTAATAAATAAAAAATAAAATAAATCTTTGCCGTGTGGTTGACGGCATAGAATACAAGTGTCACCACCCCCTATCTTCCCATGGGTGTCGTAAGAGGCGACTAAGAGATAACACGATGCAAATACCATCTTTGCGTAGAGACGGAAAACTCGACATCAAACCCTATACGACTGCCTCGTTGGTCTCGCGGCATAAATGTGCGCGTGTGATCGGTCCCGGGTTCGATTCCTGGGTCGGGCAGTGTTATTGGGGTTTTCTGTCACGAAATTCTCAGTAGCAGCACGGAGTCTGGAAATGTGCCCGGTACGGCAATAGGCTCGCCCCTTATTACGTGGGACTAAAGTATATGTGGCGAAAAGTGGGTGTAGAAATACACCTCTGCCTACCCCTTCGGGGATAAAAGGCGTGACGATATGTATGTATGTATGTATGTATGTAAAATAAATCTACTTTCTCGACATTGTTGCGTCAAAACTTGACGCACAGAAAACTTGTGGAGAAGTGCACTACAAAGACATGAATATTAAGTGACGTGGAAGCAAAAACATCTGTAACAACAAAAGGCTGGGCCAAGAATAATTGTTCCACGTATCTGTGACAGACGGAACAAAGTTTACTCGGGCTCATATCAACCTCTAAACGTTCCCTTCGTCTAATAACTTCAAACATAAAATAGAAAATGGCGGGGAATTGTTGGCCGCGGGCGGACGGGGCCTAGCGTGCTGTCTTCATTATTCAGGCCTAAGTGACCATTAAAATTCATTTTTAACGCCCGAGGCTCCGTCGCACCCGCACGGTTAGGACGTTCATTACGTATGCAAGTTCTTGATGATTCGTCCTTTGTAGTTTGCGGTAGTTTACATGGCGTTTTGTTTATCCCTCACTTGTTTTAATGTGAGGATGCGTAAGCAACTGTTCTTGTATGTGTATAATTGTGCCAACAAAATAAGGTCTACAATGGAGGTCACGTTTTTGCGAATTTTAGAGCGGTCGTGCATCTTTATGAAGATATTTTGATGCTGAAATGCAAAAACATTTTATTAATAATGTCTTAAAAATATTAAAAGTAACTTTCGCCATACGGAAATATAGAAATAATCGTGAAAATTCAGCTTTGAGTATAATATTTCCATTATTTAAAATATATAGGACAATAGAGATTGTGATTTTAACCCAATAATACACATTAGCGATAAACGATGATACTGTATGATTTCGAGATGTATCTTAGGCAATTTATTTTTCATAAGCCTCTTAGACCCATGTCAGTTTTTGTCCACCGATCAGGGTAGCGTTCAATCGATCTAGATTGAGCTCTCTTTTGACTTACATTCATAGTTCACAGGGGTCAACTTACACTGGAAAATATTTATTCCTACATAGATTGAATCGCATGTTATAATACGAACGACTTTTGACAAATTACCGATGTTCCTGTCAGCCCTCGTGTAATTAAAAACATTTCGATATCGTTTCAACACATCGTAACAAAAATTTTATTATAACAGTTGTAATCCTTATACAAGATAATAAAAATAGTAATTACTAATTACGAACCCGTTTGTTTCATTATATTAACACGCTAACTGTCGTCGTACAGTTTTGTCCTCAATTAACACTGACGGGCTTAAAATTACCACCGACATTGTAAAACGGACTTTATTTCCTCACAATTATAGTTGAATTTTGTGTAGAGGCTATAAGAGGAATACTTCATTCGTGTAACGGAATTAAATGCCTATGATATCGGAACAGGATCTGAATTGAATTTATGAGGTTTTTAGTTAAACTATTTTGTTATTTTGTTTATGCGATGGGGATACTAATCGAATAAAGATGTTACTATATAAATTCAACAGGGGAAATTAAATAGAGATAAATAAAACGCATTGTATTCATTTCAAATGTAGAATAGCTCTCAGATCAGGTCGTTTGAGTGTAAGCAGATTTTATAAAATACTACAAAAAACATAACTTACTTTAGGTTGAATCAAGAAAAAAAATCTGAAAAGGACCTTTTCACTAATATTTGTTTTTCTTGACGAAACTACGAAACTACAGAAAAAGAAGAAAATTTCTATCGTATTACCCACTAATATCCGGCGGCTGTAGCAGTATTTTTCAGTATTATCTAACTGATAATTATCTAACTATTACAGTTATAAATAAACTCTAATTGGCAATCAGAAAGAGTGGTATAAATATCCACAAGTTCTTTTCATAGTCCTATTATCATTTGAATATATGATAAAAATTTGACAAACTTAAATTACAAAAAAACTTATACATTAAACAAATGTATCATTTTCATCTATCTAATTTCTGATTGCCACATATATTATTGCACACTATCTCCCCTATAACTTCCCACATCACAAGTAAGATATCGTTTTCAATGGCTCGTGAATATCTCACAAACAGTTATACATCAGAGTACTTACAACTCGTTGACTGCCTGTCACACAATTACTTAATGGTGAGCGCAAACACGCTGGCAGAGCGGGACAGTCGATTGAGTTACTTACTTATTCTATGATGGCTATTCGAGGTAGTTTTTATGCGGTGGTTTGATTTAAGATTCAAGACTATATTTATTTTCTTTTGGAAAATACATACATACATACATAGACTCACGCCTGTTTCCTGGAGGGGTAGGCAGAGACTACGGAACGCCATTTGCAACGATCCTGACATATCTTTCTTATTTCATTCACTCCCATCAGATTCCTCATGCATGCTCTTCTGTTCAGGGTACTTCTCACCTGTCCTGTTTTTAGGATGTCTCCAATCTGGTCAGAGAACGTCCGCCTAGGTCTTCCCCTTCGTCCTGTCCCTTCCAAACTTGCCTTATATATCTGCTTGGTCAGTCTTTCGTCATCCATCCTCTCCACATGCCCAAACCATCTTAGCATACCTTTCTCGATGCTTGTCACTACATCTTCTTTTACCCCACAACACTCTCTTATCACACAATTCTTTACTCTGTCAGTCAGAGAGACACCACACATAATTCGCAGTGCTCTCATTTCTACAGCATTTATTCTACTTTCATGACTCTTCTGCCACACCCAACTATCACTACCATACATAAGAGTAGGTACTAACACCCCTCTATGCACAGCCAAACGTGCCTTTTTGGACAAGTTTTGGCTATTCATAAACGCCTTCAGAGCTCCATTCACTCTATTACCTGCATTAACTCTTCTTTCAATATCTTCTACATTCTTACCATCTCTTGTAAAAAGCGTACCTAAATATACAAACTCATTCACTTGCTCCACTCGCTGTCCATCGATCATAACATTACAAGCCGTAACGCATTCCTCCTTTTCAAAAACCATAACTTTCGTTTTACTTACATTTACTTTCATTCCTTTCCTCTCTAACGCACCATGCATGATTGTTACCATCTCCTGACACTCCTCCGCTGAAGACGCAAGTATAACCTGATCATCAGCATAAAGGAGGCATTTGACAAGTAACTCATTCATCCTTAATCCACAGTCACTATTTTTGAAATCTTGCAAACAACTGTCCATGAAGAGGTTGAACAGCCACGGCGACGCTACACATCCCTGTCTAACACCTGTTTCGATGGTAAACCAGTCAGTGTATGCCCAGTTTATCCTCACACAAGCTCCAGAATCCTCATAAAGGGATTTCAGAGCTCGAATGAGGCTGCTGTTCACCCCATACATCGACATTACCGACCACATTTCATTCCTCACCACTTTATCGTAAGCTTTTTCCAAATCCACGAATGCGCAGTAGACCTTTCGACCTTTGGCCAAAAATTTCTCGGCTATGCATCGCAAGGAAAAGACTTGATCCGTACACCCCATACACTTTCGGAATCCCGCTTGTACATCCCATATTTTCTTGTCGGTTACTTTCATAACTCTTTCAATCAGTACCTTTGCATACAATTTGCCAACAATGCTGAGAAGGCTAATGCCTCTATAGTTCTTGCAGTCTTGTTGCGAGCCTTTTCCTTTATAAAGAGGCACAACTACTGCTGTGGCCCAGTCATCAGGTACTCGGCCAGTGCTCCAGCAAAGTTGAATAAACGCTGCAGCTGACTAACTATGATGCCCTGTCCAGCCTTCAGCATTTCAACTGTAATCCATTCATACCCTGCAGCCTTACCTAATTTCATACTGGCCAGTGTATTTTGAATCTCATCCACGCCAATATCGCTTTCATCATTGCTATCATTACCATTCATTTCACCTTTTGATGTCTCTGTCATTGTTCTTTCAAATAATCCTTCAAAATACTCTTTCCATCTCTTCAGCACTGAATCGTGTGTATAGATTCTTTGAACATTAATAATTATATTATTTACCTTATTGTTTTGTTGTGTTCTATTACTATCACTAAGTTCTGTCCGCGATTTTTCCGCGCTAGTAAAGGTGTAGTTAACATTAGAAGTTATAATATAAAAAAAAAATAACAAATATGATTTTTAGGTGGTAATCCTCTATTTCAAACAAAACATGATAATGTTGTTATTCTTATAAATTGTACTGCCGTTTCAATAATTGACTTATGTCTACGGTCTGAGTCTTATCTTATAAAGTTAATTCAGCCGTTATGTTGTGAAGATAGAATAAACACACACAATGCTTTTGCGTTAAATATATCATCATTAGGGATTTAGAACAATATTAAGTCATGACAACAATCCGAACATATCATATAACATATATTGTTCAAATCATAAACACATAAAGTTCACGGACTTCTAGCTTTTAACTAGGTTACTGTATAGCGCAGTAAGTACTGACGCCAGTGACTTACGCCAGTAGCTGTCGCCTATCGACTGCGCTACATCCTAGCCCTTTTATCGACGTCGCCCTCACCCGTCTACATTGGGAGACGAAGTAATTTGTTTGTGTCGAATGTTCCAAGTGAAACTGCGACATTGAATAGTAGGAAAATTAATAGATTGTAACTGTATTTGATTTTCAGCAACACAGTCATTGAAAAGCAGAAGAATAACAAGACTTAGATTTTACAGCTTTATAGTGTTTTCCACTTTGATTTACGATAAGTTCGTAGCTGCAAAGGAAAATCTATTTAATATACAAATAAAATATGTAAAGAAAAGCACTAACTGATATATCATCGCTGAGACTAAACTACTGAAGCTGGCAACTTGAAATTTAGATATTGTGTTCATTTTACGATGGAAGGACTTATTAAGTAAAAATTGCAAGCAAAATAGCTACCTACCTATTTGTAATTGTAGTAACTTTCATAAAATTTCATGAAAATTGTAATAATGTATGAAATTGCATTCCAAAGCGTGCTGAAATGAAACGCCGTGCGAACGATGTAGCAAAACTGCCGTAGATTTTAATGAAACCACATGACAATAGCTATATGTAGCAAGTGAAGTATACGGTAGGTATATGAGGCTTTTTCCTTGCTATGTAAGGCAGCGCTGAGCGAGGCAGCTGAGAGAAAATCATCCATCAATAATGTCGTGCTGAGCGAAAATATAGGAATACTAGTCGACGCCAGCGACTTCGCACGCTCATATTTTCGAATTTCCGGTTTTTCCCGATCCCGTGGGAATTTCGGGAAATCCCGTCTTAGTGTCCAAGGAAAATACATGCTAAATTTCAGTTTTTGCGCCGCATAGTTTCGGCTGTAGCTTGTCTGTCAGTCAGTCAGTAACGCAAGGATTTTATATATTAAGATAATGTGCTGAGCTAAGTGGATGTTTTCTCCACACACAGCTCAGCTCTGTTCATTCTAGAGATGAGTGTGAACACGCGGCCTAAACGTTTATATATCAAAGGTTGTGACGTTTCATTAGCGTGACGCAAATTAACTCTGTTGAAGCATCGCACTCTTGACGTGTGAGAATTTTTACTGCCATCCAATGTTCTTGTTTCTTTCAAAATCTCTCAGCGAAAGGAATAAATATCAATTTTAAGTATATATTAATCACAGTCAAATTGCTGTACACAGTCATAAGTTAGCAAAGCATTAACATTGCTCATTGGATTTTTTTTTATTCATTGGAAAGATACCTATAATATTTTTTAAGTAATACAGACGAATTGTCGTCAATTTCCGTTTTAGTTATGGATGTGAATGGTTTATATAGGAAGATACATTTTCGGAAACATTGTTATAACATAATATAGAAACAATGAAAATGATACTTTCGGCAATTCATTTTATATCCGGTAAAACTACTGAATGATTCTAGTGAGTTTTCAAATAAATTGGCAAATTTCCGGCTGTCGATGAATCTAAAGCACTTAAATATAATTTGTAAAGCCACAAATTATTGGTTATTTAAAACTTGGCAATGAAAATCACCAAACCGGCGTCGTTGGAATACGGCTTATTGTTTTGTAGCTACAAAACCGATACCTGCGCTACGAATTAGATGCCGATAAAAAAAATCTCTGAAACTGGTGCTACGAATTCGTAGCATGTTACGTATCCGTTACGACATATTGTTACGTTTTAAGTTTCTAAACTCATGTTGTTAAACCTAGCGTCAGGTGGCTGAATTATTTTTTCGTTTGTATTATTAACAGTCTAAGAAAATTTTTACAAAGTGAAAATAACTTTCCTCCATATGAAACGCATAATTTCCATCTCGTTCAAATTCAGTTCCTCACAGAAACAAGTGTAACTTGCAAATACGCGACCGAAACTAGAAACATCTTCGAAGTAAATCGGACTACCAAATATCAAAGTGATACTACACAAGTAGATATTAATATTCAGGAGTGCAACTCAGTCCGTCCCTCTTGTGAGGACTGAGGGATGGAGGACTGTTGGATGAAAATGCCGGCCCGGGGCAGTGGACTGATTGCCTCGTTATAACTGGGAGGGAACTGACGGATTACTGCAATTACACAGTAATTTGTTGCTATTTACATATGGATAGACTATCTCATGTTTAATTGAAATATCTGTTATGAAGTGAGGGATGATGTCGTCTGTTCTGTCTTTACTTTGATGGATGTAGTTGTGTAACTGCGGGATAATATTTTTTTATGATTGATATTTATTCTTGCTACCTGATTCCTGCTCTAGATTTTTGTTATGCATAGTACAAGGAAGACATATTAATAAGTCTGTTTAGATTTGATGTGCTCATATATATCCTCTTAGACAGGAAACTATATTATAATAGGCATATTAGAAAGGAAACATTATTTAATCACAAACAAGCCAACATATTTTACCGCAAAAAAAATAAGAAAGAAAATTAGTAGATAATACAATAAGTATTACACAGTTCCAATTTTTTAGATCTTTACTGCACTTTTTTAACGTCATGTCTTTTGCCAAGAACACTAAGCACATATAGTTCGGCCTTAAAATCCGTATAAGCCTTTTTCTCAATGCATCCTCATTGTCTAATAATTGGGACAGAGCTCGTTTGGCATTGGCAACGGTCCTGGCAGAGTCCTGGCTTGCCAGGCTACTTGGCACGACCGCCAGTATTGAGCACTGAATCTTAAGTAAAAACAGCTCCAGAATACATTGTGTACGGCAAAGCGTCTTTGTATTTAGATGGGCTTAAAGAATTTTGAATGAACGTTTACTTGGATTTTATGCCATGTTTTTTGCGGTTGGATTTTAAAGTATTGAATTAAAAAGATTTGTGCGAATTGTAGACTTTAACGGCATGGTAAAATGTTTTTTGTTTGAAATAAAAATAGTATTTATGATAGGTCAAGTCGATTATATCGATTTAGTAACGTTTAGTTTAGTCTATTGTAAATTTTGACTATGGTCACACTGAACTGTCATTCACTCACTTTGGTTCACTTCCGTCCCCGGTAAAAAAAGTTTTCTCGCTCACGCAGTTTATTGTAATTTTGAGTTTTTGAGTTAATTATAGTAATTAACAACCTCGCAACCGTCGCTATTTGAAGTGGTCCGACGAGGTTGTGAGCGATTCACAAAAGTGAATTAATACCTACGGTTTTGTCCTCTATTGGAATTATCGCCCCTTGAAAGCACATGGGTGCTCCGCGAGTCGTAGTGGTGTCGAAGTGAATTCGTGCTGTAAACCCTCTAGAATGCCGCCTGATACTAGATCTGGCATCGGTAAACTGTGATAAAAGTCAAACATTATAAAACCTTGGTGAATCCGCCAACGTGCATCGTGGTCTGAAGAAAGACGCCGATCTGGACCTCGAGTAGTGGTATTCATAACGATTTTCTTGTTATTTTGGCCAAAATTATGAGTTAATCTTATAGGTCCACTCAAGATCATCATCAGGAACACCAGGAGATCCTTAGTAAGTAAATTAATATTGATAATTGTAA
Source organism: Euclidia mi (assembly GCA_944739405.2). NCBI lineage: Eukaryota > Metazoa > Arthropoda > Insecta > Lepidoptera > Erebidae > Euclidia > Euclidia mi. Next base: position 4,928,981 of record OX123202.2, on the reverse strand, counting down.
CTTGCATGTTCTTTGAACTCATCACTGTGCAATCGCAGTAATATATGTTTAAACCTTTGCCCTGGGCTAAGACTGGATGAATTAATCGCTTACACTGCAACCTTACCCAATGTTAGCCCGGACTCTAAACGTAAAAGTAAAAGTTTAAGTTTATTTTTGTGTTCGCGATGGAACACTTCTTAAACCTCATGGAGGGAATAAGCAGTATATGCGACTACCAATGGACATTACACCAGACTCAATTGAACAATCTATGGATTACACAAAGCACTACCCTATGTGGACTAAATGGGCTCAGTTTAGTCATGCGCTGATCTGCAATCCCTGGTGCATGCCTAAACGTCTAGGCGGGCTGCTATTAGTGTAATAGTTCGTTATCGAAAAGTAAGAGGTTAACTTTAGTGTTGTTTAATGCCTACTTCATAGTTGTGATGCATAAGTAGTTGCAGTTTACTCTAATTCGTCTACAGGTTAAAAACCAGAAATCCTGTCTTACACCTATGCGTAAAACCACTACGCTACTATTAGCGTAGTGGTTTAAACGGTCTTCAATTTTCATTGATTTATTTGTATATTTATTAAATAAGAAAGTATTATATACCACCATATATTTTATACCTCAATGATCAAATAAATTTCAAAATTATAAAACGAAATAAAAAACTAAATCCTTCACTACCTACTATATAGAACACAGAACAAACCTCTCTTAACTGTTCTGTGATATAGAACGTATAATGACTCCGTTATAATCTCAAATACAAACCAAAATCGTTAATAATCTGCTGGGTGCCGTCTGAGCGGCGCAAATTGGACGCAAAAATGTTCCCTGTCGAGCACCCTTGTAATCCGCGCCGTGAAGCTTCGAGCATTGACAGCCGACGGTATTGTTAGGCTGTTCATGTCTTTAAATATACTCAAATACTTCATATATTAATAAAACGCCAATTTAAGCTGAGCTTACGTAATATAGACTTTTCGAAAAAATATAGATCAAGTTATTTCGGCTATTCATGTGTGTGTTGTTTGTCTACATCGGTGAACTATAGTTATTGGTTAACGTTATGAATACATACTAAAATTGGAGACGTCTTTCAGATGTGACCTTTGAAAATATAAAGTATCTATGTTTCCAAATTTTGTGTGGGCTGAATAAATAGTTATTTCGATTTAATAACTGAATATATTTTGGAACATTAACTTAATATTCTATGTACTGGTAGAAGTGCTTTCTTTAATAGTTGAATTGGTCAGTCGAGTTATAATGCTAATTGCATAAAAAGGTACCTATTTGAGTAATAGTATCATAAGAAGTATTATGCTTATTCTAACTGGCTGAAATTAATTTGGTACATCATTTGCCCGGAATAAAATTAGTTTAAGCTCATATTTCACACACGCTTACGCACAATTTCATTAAACGCGCTAAAAGCAACATCCCTAAGCGAGGCTCTTAAGGACGTCATCAAAGACCGACAGGTATTTAAATATCCGACAAAATAGACGTACAGATTAATCAGTCCCCAGGTGTTCACAGGGCACCTAAAATTACATACAGGGGTCCATAAGACGGGACCCTTTCGTTATTTATATGTCTGGGAACACGTGACATGGTGGCATCCCTTCGTTTACATTTCCACAGTATATTCATCCCGTGGAGTGGAATTTTCAAGGCTCACAGTTTATTAAAACCTTAATACATGCCAAATTGATATTTACCCTTCTACTAGGGCGGCGAGTGGTAATTCTACCGGTCCTTACCGTGGCACAAAGAGCGGAATGCGGCAACAAATTGTTGTCAAACAAAACTCATGCATTTTAACATTCTTCTCTTTCATATTACGTTGCGTGCTTAGCCAACATTCTGTTTTGTAGATATTGTATTTTTGTCATGTTATTTTTTTGTTGTTGTTTTCACCAGGGCATGGTCACTCAATTTTGAAGGTCTGTATAATTACATAAACCAGATTAAAATTATTTGGTGATTCGGATATCCTATTTTGGCACTGCTATGTTGACATTGCGATACGAAAATGTATCAGCATTTTGCTCTCATTGCTAATCAATTTAAAATCCAGTGCATTACTGGATTAACCAACTCAAGTAGCAGATTGAATTGTTCAATATTTTAGAAGAAAACACAGCCCTTTTCATGTTTTATTGATTGAATCAGAGATGTTGCTTGATGTTATCTCAAAAGATTGCCTCTCAAGAAGTATTCAGCTATATAATATATACATCCGTAGATTGCGGCGTTATTATGACTGCGAACGTCGATAAGTTTAAAACTATTTAACGAGACTATGTGAAAAAGAGGGTCTAAAAAGGACGAAACAAGAAAATGGCTCATTTTAGAGCCGTAGTCGCACCAATTGTATACCTTATGTGGGTGCCAGGAACATTTATCTGCATTAAACAAGAATGGCAGGTACAATAGTATACGATAGGTATTCCATAATATAAAATTTAGATAAAATGCATATAGCCTATGTCACCCGGGCAATTATTACAAATCTACTGACACATCATATATTAAAACTGGTTCAGTAGTATAAGCGCTACGTTGGAGTAACAAACATATATATTACTAGAGGACGCCAGCAGCTACGCCTGCATTTTTTTAAATTTACCCGTTTTGGCCGATCCCGTGGGACACCCCTACAGTCCCCAAGGAACATACATGCCAAATTTCAGCTTCCTGCGCCCAATAGTTTCGGCTGTAGCGTGTCTGTCGGTCAGTAAGTAACGCAAGGATTTTATATATTAAGATGTAGACTGCCAAAAACATTACCCTTTCCTTTGGCTTCGCCGTAATCGGGTAAATAGGGTAAAATTCAGTTCCAAACAGGCTCGAAACAACAAATTGTAGGTGACAAAGTTTTGTCTCGGGTGGGGATTGAACTCACTACACTCAACGCAATGATGAACTGAGGCGACCACTAAAAGCACTAACACCATAAGTGCAGTAATTTGTTCTGGTATCATAAAGCACAGCCAATCTTATACTAATATATAAAGCTGTAGAGTTTGTTTGTTTGTTTGTTTGGTTGAACGCGCTAATCTCAGGAACTACTGGTCCGATTTGAAAAATTCTTTCACTGTTAGATAGCCCATTTATCGAGGAAGACTATAGGCTATATAACATCACGCTATGAGCGACGGGCATCCTCTATCTTAATATATAAAATCCGTGCGTTACTGACTGACTGACAGACACGCTACAGCCGAAACTATTGGGCGCAGGAAGCTAAAATTGGGCACGTATGTTCCTTGGGGACCGTAGGGGTGCACATAGAAGGGATTTCCCGAAATTCCCACGGAATCCGCCAAAACGGGTAAATTAAAAAAAAATGCAGGCGTAGCTGCTGGCGTCCTCTAGTGCAGTATAAATTGGCGTGGATTCACCATTTGCACCAATAAGTCAATGTATTCTGAGAGTCTCAAAATACTGGAAATTCAGCGCAATTATTGTTTTTTACCTATCATTAAAATTCAGCGACGCGACTAAAATTATAACTGTAAGGGCAATTTACTCTACCACCTACAAACTAAAAGAGTAATTGCTATACAATTACTTCTTGAGAATACATGTAGTTTCTTTTATTTCTCTTGCAACATCTCTTGCAACGTCTCAATAAATAGTGATTAGGAAACACATTTTTTGTAATAGAAACACATCGTATTTAATTTACTTCTATAATCTGGTCTCTTTCAAACCATTTCCTAAAAGCACTTTCCTTGTGATAAATAGCACTTACTTTTTCTATCACAACCTTGAACATTTGTTCTATACTCGTTGCGTTATGAAATCACAAATCTGCTACAGAGCACCCCAGATATTTGCTGTCTCACAAAGTGGCAGTCCCCAACATGTACCATATTTCTTACCAAACAATAGCAGAATAAAAGAGAGAAATACCCAAACAATCTGTAACAATATCTTAAGTGCAATGTGTACGTATAATGTGCGACAAAACACGGTAAACGACAAAATGTCGGTGATTTATGTTGCGTGTCACGCGTTTTGTCGCGTTCGAGGCTGCGAGTAAGTGACGGAGATATATCACGCTGTTTATTGAGTGATGATGAGGCTTTGGTTTAATACATTGGCTGCTCTAAAGCAGTAAATTTTCTCGTAGTTTCATTATATTGGGATGGATCTGAGTGGATTTATTAAGAGCAAGATATACAAGGTTCTGAAATGGATAGTGCCAAACGTTACCATGCCTACAAATAATAATATAAATATTCTACCACATACACACATCACTATCCAGTCCCAAACTAAGCAGAGCTTGTACTATGGGTACTAGAGAATGGATAAACATACATAATATACTTTTTTTTGTAAATACATACATATTATACATAGAAACACCCAGGCCAAGACAAACATCAATTGGAAAAGATTTTTACATAATACATACAAGGCATTTTTTATATATTATAGTAGATAAGGAAAAAATATTTATTTAAGACTCGAGCACTGGCAATTACTTCTTCTTAGGCCTCGTAAAAAGAGTACGGCCCAAAGAGGCATAAAAATTTGTCAATGCTCCATGCCAAAGACTCAATAAGCTCATGAGTGAAGCCAGTTCGGTTCATGTGACCATCTTAATCCTAGTTTCCCTTTCGTGTCTGGATTTGTATAATTTTCTAATAAAAATCGTAGTGTGATGTATATATGACCCTTGTTTAATTCGAACTATTGATATTTCCTTTAACGTTAAACAATCAATGAATCAATCTAATTCGCTATATTCACCACCAGAAGTCAGTAGTGCTTAGCGTGGGCTCAAAACGAAGACTCTCTGCAAGGTCCATATGAAACTGTTTGCGTGATGCGTAGAAATTACGACTGGCTTATATTTTCCAGCTAAAAATTTTAGTTAATAATACACCTCTTCTATGAGCACTCCATAATAGCTATCAGAATCAATAAGTCCGAACGGTCACTTGTTCAGAGCTATTACTTAAGCAATAGTTCTTACTCTAAGGCATGTCTGTAATACAGTCTACGTTTCGCATATTATAAGTGAACGAAATAAATTAATATTTTAATCGCAGCCTTGCACGTCATCATCTAACCAGATAAAATAAAACTCGCATTTGAGTTCAGTTCCAATGGAGCACTACAGTTGATTAAAACATTCCTAACATTCATTTAATAAATTGCGAAAATAAATTTTTCACAAAGCACGACATTCGGAAATGACAAACTTGCGTTTTATATCAACTTTTCTCACTTAGCTCTACTTAATTAAAATTTTAATGAACGAGCGAACGAGCTTTTAAATCCGCGCTTCTTAGAGATAAAACCGCCGTCGATACGCGGTTGCGACGGCGCCGGTCCGTGTTCGCGACGGTGGTTCAGGGGCGGCAAAAAGTATTTTTTTTAACTTTGTTTAAAATGCCTACAATTTGGTACACGTATACTAGAATCTTATTAGAAACAGGTCATACAAAAAATACGACTACATTATCAGACATTTTAATTTTATGATGTAAAGAAGTAGGATGATCGACAATTAACAAATTTCGTGCAAAAAATAGTGTTGTTTCAAGTATGAATGAAACTGAAATATTAGTATATTCAGCTTTTATTCTTTGTTTATTCGTAGCTCTATTGTGTGTTAGTAAATAAAACGTTAAATATCATATGATATAATGAGTATTTACTTGTCATTACACTTTTAATGAAGCAGGTAATATGGAACCATTTGTTTTCAATTATGAGACTATAACTAATCTCCGTTACCGACCGTTAGACAATGATACACTTAACGAGATTCATTAGACCCTATAGATCATATATACATAAAATTTAGCTGCGACTATCTGCGACCCTGGAAATACCAGGTCATTATCTAACACCGCTCATTAGCGAGTTAAAGTGCATTATATTATTAATTATAATATAATATTACAGTGATGGATAGCTTTACTATTGCCTACTCCGATTTAGTGTAAAACCATAATTGTACCATGTTAAAAATATATTTAATATTATTATATATTTGTCTTGATACACTAATACCTTCGTTTTATCATTTTAATAAAGTTTTATAGTTATATGCAACGTATTTTGAATTAAAAATAATATTTTTCGCATTCCCGTACTACCTGCACCACCGTGCGCCGCCGTCGCCCCGCACTCGCATCGTCGCTAGTTCAAATATTTATAACGCGCGGTTATCTTTGTGCTCGCTAATTGATCGCGTTGATTAAATATTTTGGAGCCTGTCTGTTCCAAGTTTTATATTGATCAAAGATGCATTATGAGTTAAGAGGATGCGTTACGTTATGAAACTTATGAACGAAGTTTAAGGTTTTAATAATGGTTCTTTAATACGTTGAAATAACAAGTTTGTAACACATTTCATAGATTACTTTTATATCTGTTACACATTGATGTTGCAAAAATGTAGACTGCAAAAGCGAGCTTAAACTATTTGTGAGCTCTACTGCTGGCAAATGGTTTTATTTTATTTGTTTCGTAGCGTGGTCCAATGTGTTGTTTAAAAGTGTAAATGTGCTATATTTTCATTGAAATTCTAGTGCCAAACAATAAAACTATAAAATTAAATCATATTTTGATTTCAAATTATTTTAAATATCGTTTAACGTAAGTTGTGCTGATCAAATGGGATTAATGTATATTAAATATTCGAGCAAAAAGATATATCTACAAAACTGATATTGCATTCATTAAGAAACAGTGACAGCTTAGTATGGAGCCCTGTAAGCATAGGTCCACACTTCGTGAACTTAACATCAAAACAAAGTTTTTGCATCTTTCATACGAAAAATTCTTAGTTCTTAGGCCATACTTCACGTTAAGAAGACGACAACTTGGAACAGATTATGGTCACAAGAAAAGTCAATGGCAAGCGTCCAAATGGACAACACGACACGATCTCATAATATGTTTTGTACTATGGTCAAATCCTTCTCATGACAATACGAGATCGTGCACCAGTGGGATTGATATGAAGAGTTCCATGTGTAATTCGATCCAATCTCTTCCGACCACCAAATAGTAGTGAGGTAACTGCTTTAACCATACACACGTATATGTCAGTAGCGTAAAATTGGGGCTTCTGCATCACTTGCTCTCGCGTCGCCGCTCGAGCTGCGTGATACAGAAGCCCCAATTTTACAATCGAGGTCGATTCATATTAATGTGTTCTGCATAACTCAGAGTGCCCAGTAATACCATACTGTTATAGTTAACATAATTTTTTAAGTTTAGCAATTATTTAGTGATCAATGGTAGCGTTACTTTTAGTGAGTTTTTATTATGAATGTGTGTACCTAATGAATTCCTCACTCCATGTAATATCAATGTAATCATGTTATCAATTTAAAAAATAAATGGATATGTTAATGAGTCTAGGAAACTATTAAGTAAAATAAAACAATGTATATTATCAATATAAAAAAAGTTTATTATCAATGCACCATTTTTTTAAACACAAAACATTTTTTAAAGCACATATTGAGTCATGATAAATACAATTGTACAAATCTTCAGAACACTTATAGCGATCATATAAACATAACAAATTAGGACAACATTTATCTTCTAAATTAATTAAATTATTAGTATTTAAAATATCCTTCAACCATAACATTTTTTTAAGACCTTTAACGTAAATACACTTATCTTTTAAAACATCTGCAATTAAATATTGATAATTTGAGTAAGGTATAAATCCTTCACCCCAGTATATTTTTCTGTTACGTTCAATCCAGCAAACCTGCCGTCTTTCTGATTTAGTCAAATCGTAAAAAAGAAATGGTGGTTTGATTAAAAACACTTGTAGGTTTTTACTACACCATACAGCTATTTCTTTTAGTATAAATTCATTTGCTTCTGTTTTAAAGCCTTGAACGTCAACAATGGCCGTCATGATAGCCTACGCACGATGTTGCTTAGAGGTTTGTATTCCACAATTCGGTACTGAGCTACTAAATTCAGCCACAACATTTATTTAATTTTTACATAAATATAAAGCATGCATACAAACATTGACTCATAACAATTACACATTTTTAAAAAGATAACATTTATTTATTTTTAGAAATACAACTAAACTTAAATAAAAACATTATCTTAAGACTACTCAGTATCACACAATTTCTTACTTATTTTTTTTATTAATGTCTCTGTGATATCCATTACATCATCATAAGGCTCCTCAACCACATATTGTGCACTTAAGCAAGCCTCGTTTTTTTTATTTTTGTCTACATAATCTAATTCACGAATATCTATTTTAATTAGAAGACGTCCTTGCTTAGGACGATTTCTTCGAACAATGTACGAATTTGCCGATGACGTTAATAAACTTTGGCGCTTTTTAGACGGTGACAATTTTTTTGACTGTGTAGAAAAGTTTGGTTCAATGTATGTTATGCCATCGTCTTGAGTGGAGAAATATGGGCTAGTAACCTGTAAAAAAATAAATCACACATAAATATATAATAATGTGGACGCGCACAATAAATGTTTATAAACATAAATACATTTTATGTAGTGCTTACCTGATCAGAGGATTTGTTCCGATGCTTTTCAAAACATTCATAATTTCCTTGAGAGTAAAAAAATGGCTTGTTTTTTAACTGTCTACCATTCTCTGCCAAAGCATTGTCCTGCAATATAATAACATAAAAAATATAAATGAAAAGTTCATAACTATATGAATTTAATTATGAGGAATAAAATAATATTTACTAACCTCTTGTATTTCTGTCTGGTCAACTTCGTCCAAAGGACTTGGGATTTGAGAATCAAAATTATCAAATACAAATCTGTTAAGTCCTCCAATGTTGAGAATGCTGGGGCTGTATGACATGATTCTGAAAATAAAACTTAAGTAAGATATCTAATTATTCATATAATAATATAATATAATATTGTAATAACTAATAACATTAAAAACGTACTTACCAATAAAACTTGATTTCTCTGCTAGCAACAGGTCCTGTTTCGGCTGACTATGACAGCATAATGAAATAAGGAATGCAATTTTAAATCTGTATGATATTCAATACCAAATTAAATCAATTATTAAAAATATAATATTGTAATACGAGAATACAAAATTCCTAACTTTCTAGACCTGTTCAAACATGTTAAATGCTGTTATTTATACTTTATGATATGTATATCTAATTTAGTGTTAAAGTTATAGCTACCTATAAATATGCGTGTTAGACATTCATTACAGTAATTGTCAAAATGAAGTTGATCAAGCAACCCATATCTTTGAAAATTAATAATATAGATTTAAATGAAACTTCTCACCAGATCAGACATAGTCCTTTATTACCGAATACGATTCGATGTATAATGTGCGGTCCATCGAACTGTGGTAAAACAAACGTTATGATTAGTTTGTTGTTACATGAAAATGGTCTAAAATTTAAAAATCTTTATCTTTATTCCAAAACTTCATTTCAACCAAAGTATCGTTTCTTGAGTGAAGTATTAGGAAGAGTCTCGCAGATTAACTTCTACAAATTTAGCGATGATAAAGAGGTAATTTCTCCGAGTGAAGCTTTAACAAATTCTGTATTTATTTTTGATGATGTTGCGTGTGAAAATCAAGTTAATATTCGCAATTATTTTTGTATGGGTAGACATAAACAAATAGATTGTTTCTATTTATCTCAAACCTATTCCAAAATTCCAAAACAACTGTTGCGTGACAATGTGAATTTTCTTATTATATTCAAACAAGATGATGTGAATTTAAAACATATTTATGAAGAGCATGTTACTTCTGATTTACAGTGGAAAGAGTTTAGAAATATTTGTCAAACTGTTTGGAGTAAACCTTATAATTTTCTACTTATTAATAAAGAATCGTCATTAAATAATGGAAGGTACAGACAGAACTTTGATATGTTTTTTAAATTTGACTGACTGTTTATATGTATATATATATAAGTAATTAACATGGCAAATCAAATTCAGTATAATTTGTTCTTTAGCTGAATACAGTTGTTAATAAGTATAACATGGAGAAAAATATTAAAATAGAATTAATGAAGTCTGTAGACTCCATAAAGAATAAAATAAAACAAATGAAAAACCAGGAACACTCTACGAACTTATCACTTGAAAAAATGTTAAAACCTGTCACAGATCCCCTTAAAACTCTAGTTGATTCAAATAAAACATTAGAAAAAATACAAAATTTTGAGAATACACACTCTAATTTTGAAGACGTGGAATTAGGTGACATTAATACTAGCTCATCTACTAAGTTTGAAGAATGCTATGACCCAGAACTGAATTCTGTACTGAACGTTAAAAAGCCTCCCCAGACGGAATTACCGGATGATTTAGAAATATCATTAGAGGGTCGTGATATCCATGATATTTATGACCTAAACATACCATTTGGAATAAGGAGTGAAAACAAAAAAATATTAATGGGTAATTCAATAGTTTCGTTTTCTAAAATAGATAGTGCAAATAATGATAATACCATTTTAATTAAAGTTGGTGACAAAAGCTTCAATTTAATCCCTGGTTTAAAAGAACTTTTACTTCGAAGAAAACCTGATTTGAAACAAATATCGAGCAAAGATAAACTTGTCTATAAAGATATTTTGCATTATACAAATGCACATAAGAGAGATTTCAATCCTAATGGGCAAATAAGAGGCGATAAAGGTATAAAATATCGTGAAATAATCAAACCATTGTTTTCTGAATCGTCAAACAATAATATTGTCACTAAATTTGGAGGAAGCTTACCAACGTTAAAGAAATACAAAAATAGCACTGACTTGGTATATTGGGACGATCCTAACGAACTGGTTGAAAGATTGAAACTATTAATTGCTTCCCGAGATGCTGGTAATACAAATCATGATAATGAAATTTTATCAATAATCGAAGAGTTAAAAGAAGCTGACATAATTAAATAATAAATAGTCCTAATAATATGCTTTTTATTCAGTATTATAGCAGAATTCGAGACAAACATACCTACTGAGTTGTGAACATGAGCAAAGCTGACGTGGTAAACGAAATTCATAAAAATGCGAGAGTGAACTATCCGCGAAGACATGTTGTAATGAGAGATATAGATGACTTGTGGCAAGCAGACTTAATTGATTTGCAATCAATTTCAAAAGAAAATAAAAATTATAGATATATTCTTACCGTTATTGATTCATTTTCGAAATATGCTTGGGCCTTTCCTATGAGAAGTAAAAGCAAAGAAGATGTGTATAACTCTTTCAAAACTTTGTTGGATAAAGGGCGTGTTCCTAAAAATCTGCAAACCGATAGTGGAACAGAATTTTATAATAACAAATTTCAGAAACTAATGAAATCGTTTCATATTAACCATTATTCAAACTTCTCAACAAAAAAAGCTTCAATAGTCGAACGATTTATCAGAACATTGAAATCTAAAATCTGTAAGGAATTTAGTTTAAAAGGCAATTACAATTGGGTAAATAATACCCTCAATGATGTTATTTACAAATACAATCACACTCACCATCGCACTATTAATGAAATCCCTGCTAATGTGAACAATATGAATAAAAAACTGATATTAGAAAGGTATTTAAAGTTGCCAAAAAATGATAATTTAAAAAGCAAGTACAAAGTAGGTGATTATGTGCGTATCAGTAAATACAAAGGTACATTTGAAAAAGGTAATACTCCCAACTGGTCAACAGAAATATTTAAAATTCGTAAAATACAAAATACAACTCCTATAACTTATTTAATTGAAGACACTATCAGAGGTCTGCCTATTTTAGGAGCATTTTATTCACAAGAACTTCAAAAAACAAAACATCCCAATATATATCTAGTCGAGAAAGTTCTTAGAAGAAAAGGTAACAGGGTTTTAGTAAAATGGTTAGGTTTGTCTTCAGCTGAAAGCAGTTGGATTGATAAATCGAATGTAATATTATAAATAAAATAACGTAACAAACTCGAATCACATAACTATTTATTAAAGTATTCAAACCGGAATCATCAGTCTTATAATGTGTTTTGGAGAGAGTAGTCTTCTCAATTGGCTTATTAATAATTTACCATTTGAATTACACTTACCAGGATATAATTACTGTGGCCCAGGTACTAAATTAATGAAAAGACTAACAAAAGGAGATAACGGCGTAAATAAGTTGGACGAATACTGCAAAGATCACGATATTGCATATCACAAGTCATCAAACTTAAAGGATCGACATAAGGCTGATTTAATTTTGTTAAAAATGGCGAAAGAGCGAGCGGTTGCTTCCGATGCCAGTATAGCTGAAAAACTCGCGGCACGCTTAGTAAGTAAGGCTATGTCAGCAAAAATTAAAACTGGTTCTGGTTTGGACAAAAAGCCTTCTCCAAAAATTACACCTGGAAAAGGGTTAAAAAGTAAATTAAAATCTGTTATTACAAAAGCAAAAAGGCATATCAAAAAATTAAAACCTAAGAGCAAGAAAATGGCAATAGAATTAGCTATTGCCGCTGCTAGAGAATTGGCTGATGATTCATCGATTAAGCTCCCTCGCGTTATTCCTATTCCAAAAACTGGGGGAGTATTACCTTTGATTCCTATTTTTGCGGGATTATCAGCTACGGGAGCTTTAGCAGGCGGTGCAGCTGGTATTGCTAAAACCATAAATGAATTCAAAATGGCTAAAAAGCTGTATGAAGAATCGAGAAGACATAATGAAAAAATGGAAGCTCTATGTATTGGGAAAGGACTACACCTTAAACAACATAAAGGCGGCCTTGGAATTTTCGTATCAAAAGAAAAAAAACTAAGATATCGGCTACCCAAACGGGCCTTAACTAACTTTGACATTTTTAAGTACGGGAATAGAATTCCTTATTTTAGAGGTGTCTTTATGAGAGATGAGCTCCCTAAATGTCCTTATAAAAAAGAATGTGGAGTTATTAATTTGGATAGTTCAAAAAATCCTGGTTCTCATTGGGTAGCATATATATATGCAAAATATAATGATTATGTTGAGTATTTTGACAGTTATGGAAATCTTAAACCTCCGAAGGAATTTATAAAATATGTAGGATCTAACATTCAATATAATTATGAAAATATACAACGTGATCACCCCTTCAATTGTGGACATTTATGTTTAAATTTCTTAAAGAATTTTTGGTATAATCATGAAATAAAATAAAAAGGATCATCTAAAAGAGTTCAGTATGCAAGCATGTCTACTACGGTTACCATCTCTGGAAATAAATCGGAACTGATTTCGTATTTTCAACCACCTCTTCATTTATCTGATCAGTACGAGTGCGGTTTACTATACTTTTCAGTATTAAAAACAAGACCGAATGTGCCCGTTAATAACAGCAGTTTAACAGCTGTTATCAGAATTAAATGTGATCTTGTACACGGTTCATACTGCAACGGATTACCGACTCATTTTATTCATGAATTTATATCTGATACTGCTCCAAGTCACGGCTACATAGAAATACCACAGAACGTTATTTACTTTCCAGTTAACAAAAATATAATTTCATCCATATCTGTTAGGATTGTAGATCAGTTTGGTTACCGTATTGACTTTGGTGAAGAAAATATTCAATTACGTCTTCATTTAAGAAAAGCAAAATGATAGAATATTATAAAAACCCTTCAGTGAAAATAAAACGTCCTATTCCGTCAACAACCATAAAGGTGCACAGACGTAAGAAAAACGTGAAGAAATTGACTAAATCAAATAAAGATTTTCTTAAAGCTTTAGGGTTTAAAGTATGAGTATACTACAGATTACCGACTTACCACACTTTGATAGTTCGATCGAAAGTTATGAAATCCATTCATACAATCCCTACAATAACAGTTTTAGAGAAAACGAAGAAATCAGAATCCCCATACACCAGCAAGATATATACGTGCTACCATCAGCCAGTTCCATCTACATCGAAGGTCAAGCAAAGCTGTTCGGTAAGGATGGGCATCAGATCAAGAAAGCTGTTACGTTTACTAATAACCCTGTTATGTACTTGTTCCAAGACATCAGGTACGAAATGAATGGAATTGAAATAGACCGTATAAAAAATTCTGGAATAACATCAACAATAAAGTCATACATCTCATTTAATGAAGCAGAAAGTAAAGTTTCTGCATTATGGGGTTGGAATTTAAACGGTTTCCAAAGTGATGGACATTTTAGCGTTGTGGTGCCCTTAAATAAGATTTTAGGGTTTGCAGAGGATTACAATAAAATTGTGATAAATTGTAAACACGAACTTATATTGAATAGGAGTAATTCTAACTTAAATAGTATTATTCTTACTGATGAAGTCGTTCAGCTTCAAATAGATATACAGAGAATTCAATGGAGAGTACCACATATAAAAGTTTCCGATCGAGAACGTTTAATACTTTTAAAGCACTTAGAAAGAGATAAACCTATTCAGGTGGCCTTTAGAAATTGGGATTTATATGAGTATCCTTTACTACCTAAAACCACAAAGCATTCTTGGTCAGTAAAGACTGCTTCTCAATTAGAAAAGCCTCGGTATGTCATTTTTTGCTTGCAAACTAATAGAAAAAATAATAGAACTAAAGACAGTTCAGTATTTGATCATTGTGAGGTGACAAATGTTACGCTCTTTTTAAATTCGCAATATTATCCTTATGAGCCTTTATCTTTAAAGTTTTGTGAGAACAAATATAGTATATTATATGAAATGTATGTGAAATTTCGCCAGTCGTATTACAACTCTCCGGTAGAACCGTTGCTTGATCTGCAGGATTTCAAAGAAAAGGCCCCAGTCTTCATCTTAGACTGCTCGAGGCAAAACGATAGTTTAAAAACTGGTCCAGTGGATGTAAGATTGGAATTTGAATGTTCAACACAAATACCAGATAAGACAACTGCATACTGTTTGATTATAAACGACCGACTTGTGGAATACAAACCTCTGAGCAACATCGTGCGTAGATTATCATGACTGCTATTGTAGACATCCAAGGCTTTAAAACAGAAGCAAATGAATTTATAATAAAAGAAATTGCTATATGGTGTAATCAAAGCCTGCAAGTGTTTTTAATCAAACCGCCATTTCCTTCTTACGATTTGACCAAATCGGAAAGACAACAAGTTTGCTGGATTGAGCGTAATAGAAAAATATACTGGAGCGAAGGATTTATACCTTACTCAAATTATCAATATTTAGTTTTAGATATCTTAAAAGATAAGTCTGTTTTCGTTAAAGGTCTTGAAAAAGTGTCACGGTTGAAAAATATTTTAAATAGTGTTAATGTAATTAATTTAGAAGATAAAGGTTGTCCTAATTTGTTAACCCTATATGATCGCTATAAATATTCCGGAGATTTGTACAATTGTATCTATCATGACTCAATATGTGCATTAAAAAATGTTATGTGCTTAAAAAAATGGTGCTTTGATAATAAACTTTTAAAAAAAGATACAATATGGATTGTTTCATTTTACTTAATCGTTTCCTATACTCACTAACATACCCATTTAGTTTTAATATATACTATGATTGGAATATTACATGAATTGATACACATATATCATAAGTACAATAAAAAACTCAGCAAAGAGAACAGTTACATTGGTCACTAAGACAAGGAGTTAAATTCCTAACCTGAAAACCTTAGAATAGGTGTTATTATTCTAAGCTGAAAACATAATGTTAATAATCTATATCGTGAATAAAACGGATCGCAGATAACAAAAGTAGGTATTATTGGAGGCGTCTGCGTCGCGAAACGAGCGAAGCGAGTTGAGTGACGCAGAAGTCAGAACACATTTATATTAATCGATCGAACACTACACGTGCAGTCAATCTGCTTTATCTCGATACGTCCGCATCACCTGGAATCCGAGTGACCGTGGGTTCAAGTTCCATGTAGACGAAGTCAGAGGCAAAAGCTAGTTGTGGATAAAACAATTATATAATTCATAAGTACATACATTCATAGTCTTATGCCTGTAACCCTGAAGAGGTAGGCAAAGGTGTATTACTACACCCACTTTTCGCCAGATATATTTAAGTCCCACGTAATAGGGAGGCGAGCCTATTGCCGTACCGGGCACATTTCTAGACTTCATGCTGTTACTGAGAATTTCCTAACAGAAAAACCCAATAACACTTTGGCCGACCCGGGAATCGAACCCGGGAGCCACCCGATCCTACTTTCAACATTGTTAAGATTTTGCATTCATTCATTAAAATTATCAACGAGCTGTGCAAAGATAACAGTATGTACCTACCTACATATAAATTATTATGAATGCATCGCTGTGCCCGAGCCGCACTGAGCGCGTCGAACGAACTTGAGAATGTTGTTTATATTATGTCATCCCAAGTAAAAACATTGTTACTATGCTACCAGTATTACGATGCATCGATGAATGAAATAATATTATACTTCTAATGCCAACCGTCCGTATCGCAGATCATGTTAGTAGTGTGATTTTTGGGGGCGCTCTGCATTGCGTACGGAGCGAAGCGAGGTGAGTGATGCAATAAGCAAATGAATTTATACTAAAAGAAATAGCTGTATGGTGTAATAAAAACCTACAAGTGTTTTTAATCAAACCACCATTTCCTTTTTACGATTTGACTAAATCAGAAAGACGGCAGGTTTGCTGGATTGAATGCCTGTAGTAGATGAAAATGAAATGCATAATTATTATTATTAAAAGAGTAATTAAATAATCTTATAAGAAATAAGTGATTCCTAATCTAACATTTATTGTATTTTAAAGTGCTATTTGTTTTAAGACTAAGATATATAAATCATCCATCAAGAATCCTAATTGTCTACTACTTAAATATATTATATGTATATTAGAAGATTTTACTATCGTAATTATAAAAAATAAACGTTTGTACTGAGTTATTGATTATCTTGGATAATTCTATACACGTCATGTTAAGACAAAGTGGTCCAATATTTTATCACATCTTTGACGACACGTTTGGCGCATTGGCTAAGAGTATGACTCGTATCACAATGTAAATAGTAGGTTTAATAGACGCAGCAACTAATGCACCAACGTGTTGCGGGTTCGATTCCCGCACGGAACAAATGAGTATTGTTCCAGTTTGGATTTTGTTTTAATGTTTTTTTTACTTTATTTTTTTTGTATTATAAGCAATTATTATCTCTCCATAATACCTACTGTTGGCTACTTACTAAGAAAGAAAGAAAGAGAAAAACTATTTATTTGTCACAGACACAGAAAAAGTATTACATATAAAAGAAAACATTGCAAGGCATAAGATTAGTCTGTGACAAATATGTGCACTTGATGTGCACACTCAGCTATATTGTTGCATTGTGGTAGTGTCCACAACTCTATTATTGAGTTATAGTTGCTAGTAAAAGCTAACCTCTCATTATACGGAAGGCCTATGCATTCATTAGTACAAGATGTGCACCAAATCGTTTCGATGCAACGATGTGCCGTGATCGAACATGATATTGTTGTTTATTGTACTTATTTAAGTGCGCGCGATAATTTTTGCTTGGCTATGTCAGTTCGACACCATACCAGATTATGATACACACAACAATCGATCGGACTGATCGCGTCGACTGAACACAGCAGTCTAACTTGAGAATGTTGTTACATTAGCATCTCAAACTAGAAACGACAGTAAGTTGTCCCATTGCATTGCTACTACAATGATATGTCGGTGAATGAAATTCAATATTATATCGTAAATCAGACGGATCGCAGATAACAACGGTATTATTGGGAGCGTCTGCGTCAGCTCACTTTGTTCTGAGTGATGCAGATCACATTTATATTAATCGATCTCGATTGTAAAATTGGGGCTTCTGTATCACGCAGCTCGAGCGGCGACGCGAGAGCAAGTGATGCAGAAGCCCCAATTTTACTCTACTTATGTCGGCGACACGCCAGGGTATCGTGTCCAGACTCCAGACTCCATTATAATAAAAACACTCACGTAATATTACTTGGTTTATTTTCAGACGATTTCTAGCACAGAATTGAAATAAAATGTGACTACAGTCCTTTTAATACACTAACCGTCATTACACTTAATGTTTAACGACTGCCACTTCCTTTACAACATATAATTGAAATTACTTTACAATTAATTACAAAATATAGTTGAAAATCAACATTAATATTGTAATGAATTTTGCACAGCACCAAATGATTTATTTTATACGAATAACAAATTTATTTTATTAACCAATCGCTGCTTTACAATATTCACCAACAGATGGCGCTATCAACAGGATGTAAATATAATCGCATGTTATTTATTACCGTAAACATAAAAATAAGTGTCAGAATAATGTTATATAGTACCAATTGATTTTACTTTGAAAGTTTCTGGAGTTAACTAAGCGATAAATTAAATACCCAATCTTTATAAAACAGTTAAGCAGCCAATACAGTGTCTAATATTGTAAAGTAGTGAAGTTCTCAGTTCTGTGTTCACAAATAGTTATTGAAATATCAATCTTAAATATTATTTATATTTTCGTAACAATATAATCATTATATATTAATTTGCGCCCATACGGCCATTCTGATCCAGCACGCTCCTCGCGCTGATTATTTAACGGTTACAGAATAAACAGCATAACAAACAAAAAGAATGAATTTAAAAATTACATAAATAAGCGTTTATCATACAGAATAAACTAAAAGTTATTTACAAGACTTCATCTAGTCATAGGATCTTAGCCTGAGGCATGCGTCACCCATCACGGGATCTAACAAACAAGGCTTCAACACTTAATATTACGTGAGTGTTTTTATTATAATGGAGTCTGGAGTCTGGACACGATAACCCTGGCGTGTCGCCGACAGCAGCGGTGGGACAAACGCCCCTTAAGAGACTTCGGGATCTACGGTTGGCGCGAGAGTGATGGGTCTCTTGGCTTGGCCGCCATTACCAATGATGACCTGAAGACTGATGCGACAAGCGCTTGGAAGCCGTGTTTGGCCCTAGTCAACCCTGATCGGAGACCACACGGTGTGTCGGAGTTATGGCGAGCACGTCTACACTTCACGTGAGGCCACGTGCGAGCGAGAGCGACAAAGCGACTACGACAGGGTGTACGCACCGGGGTGTGCTGTGGCGTGAACGCTGTTCTGCTCTGAGTGCTACCAGAGGTTGCAGATGCGGGTTGTTAATGCACTGACCAGAGGTATTTATCCAGAGCTGATTTGATTAGAGTTTTTGAGAAACATCCTAATTTTATAAATTATGGTGCTTACACGATTACCTACTGTCCCCGTAAGGATAACCAGATAAACATTATACAGTCAAAATTACGAACGTTACACCCCAAATAGAACTTATAGGTAACTGTTGTTTATCCACGTTTGGTACATAGCAGTGCTACTGTGCTTATAGTCATGTTATGCCGTCGGCTGGGGCTCTTGTCTGTTTATTAATCGTAAGGCCATGTCGGAAACTCTCTGTAGAACTTACTTATCTACACAAGAAAGAAAAAAAAAGCTTTGTTGTTATGTGGTTCTACTAATATAATGATAAGTAAAGAACGGTATAACTGCCCTTTTCAAGTTGAAGCTCTGATATAGATCCATTTTATAAATTGCCTGATTTGCTTTCAGTTTAAATAAGCTAATTGATGTGCTGAATATGAATTCAATTGGTAGTCAATAGGTTATCTCAATAGTAAAACATTAAAGGAATCAAAACATTATTTATAGCCCTTGGTTACACAAGGCTAACTAACTGCATTACTTATGGCTAGTGCTCACGGCGCGATTATATGAAGCCTCTCTTGATAAATGACTATACACCACAAAAATATTATTTGCATAAAACGAGTAGTGTCACAGATAAGTGCATTCAACAAAAAAAAACTTCAGTTTTATTATATTAGTACAGATATATATATATATATATATATATATATATTCGGAAGGTAGATATAAAAATAAATTTGTGATACACATTTTTAAAGCTATTATTCGTAAAGTTACGAAATAGATTTTATTATATATTTGTGGAATCTATAGGTGCCTACATGATTTCATTTTAACATTATGTTGAAATTGTTACTGTTAACTTGCAGCTCAAGTTAAGGTTATAGGACAAGGGAACCAAACATATCTTAATATTTGTCGCTTAATTTTATACCTGTATAGAATGATTTGTTCCGACCATGATACGTCCTTGCTTAACCCAAACTACTGAAGCTAGAAACATGAGATCTGGACAGTAGATTTCTTTATGTACATATGCACTCACTTAGGTTTTATAAAAGTCCATCTCTAAGCATTTTAGGTTGAAAGTCTTAAGGCAGGTGACTGCTAATCTTTTATAAATAACAAGCCTTAGTGTTATACTTGGTAAATACAATTTATTTTAGTTGTGAGTTCATTTGCAAAGTTAGTTGCATCTATATTCAAGATGACAACCAGTGATAAACCAATAAAATTTTGTGCCAACCTTATTGCTTAGCTCTTGTGGGATACAAGACAGATAGGAATATGATTATTAGGATAATGGTAAGAGGGTTTAAAGAACATGATGTGAAAATCCATATTATCTCTTTTCCCATTTAGCAGTATTTATTTTTGGCAAATAAAAATAAAATTTATGGACTACTCATGCTTTATTTCTAAGTCAGTTGTGATTAGTCAGTTTAAATTTATTTATTCAGATAAACAATTATTAGTTGTGTATGAATAAATAAGAATTACATAAGCACCACATGTTAATAGTTTAAAATAAATATTAACATTATTTAGAAAATTCCCTTAAATATAAAGTCGAATAAAACTATTGATATAAACTCACCACCATATTAACTATACAAACTGAGTGGAATCATTTTTAGCAATAAGACTGCACTACTCTTGCTTTGTAATATTGGTAGCTTGTAAATTTCTCTTTTATGGCTCAGTTGGCAAGCAGTTCAACAATTTCACAGCTTGCAGTATGCCTTAAAATATTCAATATTGGATTAAACATGTTCTTACATGAGTAATAATTATAGCACTAGTATTTTCGAAATCCTTGGATCTGCATGGTTTGAAATCATTTCATATTTATCATCAACAGTCCGACTGTTCACGGCTGAACATAGGCCTCTCTTTGTTCTTGCCATTTTGTATTCCTATTTGATGTAGATAAAACTAATTTTGAATATATCAAGTTTTAACTATTTTATCAAAACTGCAAAATATGGGTATCCTGATAACTTTATATTTGATTATCTAAAATGGCACTGTCCGACAGAACCTGAGAAAATTCAGTGTCTTTTGTATTTTACCTTATGCGTAAAATATGGGCTCCAACACTGTTGTAGCTAAGATAACTATAGACCAATGTACAGGTTGAACATGCCTGATATATAGATATAAGATAATAGACCGGACCACTTTGTAAGAGTAGAATTTTATTACTTCTACAGTTACGAAGGTTCATGGAACTAATATTTGAGTGGGAAATGTTGCCCACCACCTGTCTTTTGAGTGTTGCAGGTTGATGATGACATCCTAGCAGATGACCTGACCTTAGTGTGAAGAGAGGATGGACGAGCGGTCCTTTACTGATTTATATGTATGGATGACAGTGGCCCACCCTTTTGACGTCAGTGGTTTTGTGTGTGGGCTACGCGCACACATGCTGCATGAGTGCTGTACTGAGCTGGAGTCAAGCATTGTTTGCCACCCTTTGTTGCTGATCAACATCAACAACTGTATGAGCAGCTTGACCGTATGGGTGGAGGATTCGTCATATAGGTACCGATTTACGTGGGGGTCCTCTACCTCCTCCACTGTCATTGTTGGATCTATGTAATTGCATTGTATTGATATAACTGATCATGACGAACGATGATGATTATTTTATGTATTGATGTGTTTATGAGGCAAATTTTGCATTTATGTGTTTGAGTAAATTTTATTTTTCCTATCCAACATCCTTCCCAAAACGCTGGCTGGCCACCATGCGTATCCTTGATCCTGGTCTTGTTGGCTAGATCCCGTGATGGGTGATGCCGTGTGTTGGCTAGATCCCGTGATGGGTGATGCCGTGTGTTGGCTAGATCCCGTAATGGGTGATGCCGCTTGGGCTAGATAGACCCAATGTGGGTGATGCCGTTTGTGGGCTAGATCCCTATGTGGGTGATGCCTGTGTGCGCTAAGATCCCTATCTCGGTGATGCCAGGAATTGGCTTAGCCAGGGGTGAAGCCTTGCTTGTTAGATCCCGTGATGGGTGACGCATGCCTCAGGCTAAGATCCTATGACTAGGTGAAGCCTTGTAAATAACTTTTAGTTTATTTTGTATGATAAACGCTTATTTATGTAATTTTTAAATTCATTCTTTTTGTTTGTTATGCTGTTTATTCTGTAACCGTTAAATAATCAGCGCGAGGAGCGCGCTGGATCAGAATGGCCGTATGGGCGCAATTAATATATAATGATTATATTGTTACGAAAATGTAAATAATATTTAAGATTGATATTTCAATAACTATTTGTGAACACAGAACTGAGAACTTTACTACTTTACAATATTAGACACTGTATTGGCTGCTTAACTGTTTTATAAACATTGGGTATTTAATTTATCGCTTAGTTAACTCCAGAAACTTTCAAAGTAAAATCAATTGGTATTATATAACATTATTCTGACACTTATTTTTATGTTTACGGTAATAAATAACATGCGATTATATTTACATCCTGTTGATAGCGCCATCTGTTGGTGAATATTGTAAAGCAGCGATTGGTTAGTAAAATAAATTTGTTATTCGTATAAAATAAATCATTTGGTGCTGTGCAAAATTCATTATAATATTAATGTTGATTTTCAACTATATTTTGTAATTAATTGTAAAGTAATTTCAATTATATGTTGTTAAGGAAGTGGCAGTCGTTAAACATTTAGTGTAATGACGGTTAGTGTATAAAAAGGACTGTAGTCACATTTTATTTCAATTCGGTGCTAGAAATCGTCTGAAAATAAACTAAGTAATATAACGTGAGTGTTTTTATTATAATGGAGTCTGGACACGATATCTCTGGCGTGTCGCTGACATATACATATTTCAAACTAGATATAAATTAAATTATTCTAATATAATGAATACGAAAGCCTATTCTATGATAAACTGTTGACGTTAACGCCTATCAACAAAAGCGTTAAACCAACAACACAAACTACAATGCTTGTTTAACCGCCACAAAAGCGCCATCAACCGCCATACCACCGCTATAGCGCTGCCATTTGACACAGATTTCATTCGAACACGTAATTAATGCGTCTGTTATTCACATGATTTACATTCATTGTATTTTGTATCTGTAATTAGACTGTCATGCTAATTAATTAAACAAAATTTAATGCGAATACTTACTATCTAGTTTGTTGTAATACATGGTAACTATTCAAAATGTTTATATTACATTTAGTTCTATTAAATACATATTTATGTATCTACTATAATAATAGTAGAATTTATTTAAGTTAGAACAATAAAGAAACATTATTTTATAAGTGAATCTAATGTAATCTAATACAAAAACCATAAACACTAATTTAAAAACTGAAAATATTTACATGTTTTGGGCGTCGTCATAGTAGGATATAATTTTTTCAGTAATTTTGTCTTTTGTTATAAATTTAAACAATGCAAGTTTGAAAAAGAGTATGTATAAAAAATGTTACTGAATTTAAGCTATTGAAGAAGCTTATACCTCTGACATTTCGAAGTTATGTGTGTATTAAAAATTAAAAATGTTAATTATCGCTCGCTTAACAATGTGCCCGGTAGATGGCAATAGGCTCGCCCCCTATTACATTGGGACCGAAACATAACTGGCGAAGTGTGGGTGTTTAATACACCTCTGCCTACCCCTTCGGGGGTAAAAGGCGTGAAGTTATGTTTTTTTTATGTTTATGAAGAAGTTGATATCCAGTTTTACGTCATATTTGTGGCCTATTGTTTTCAGTACCTGATTTGATGCATGTGATCCTTGATAAAAGCGCTTGCAACAGTGCTGAAAAAGGGGAATCAAAAAAGTTTCCTGATAGGTCGTTATTATACACACTCGAAAAAAAGTTTGAAACACCCGCTTCTAATAACAACATTTTTATGCGTTTGTGTTATGAAAACAAGTATAAAAGTAATATTTTAGGCTTACGCATCAGTTTAAATTCTCTATGCTTTACCAAGTTGTAATCAACTAACATGAGAATGTTCTCGTTATCTGTTCGTGTGAGTATAACTCAAACCAAAATTCAATGGGATCTGTTTGATGAGAAAACGTGAATAGAAAAGACAATATGAAATCAAAGTCAGAGGCTACAAAGTTCCGAGTCTGCGCAACATTAACTATGGAACGATAGCCCATCGATTACAGTTTGCAAATACACACACATATACATATGTGTATGTGTGCGTTAAGCTAACATTACATCAGCATTACCTGTGTAATCCCACGGGATCGCCTCTAGTTTGTTCTATACACTGTTTTATTTATGGTTCCTGTAGACGGGCAACTTTTTCTTACTCGGTAAATAATATTATTCATTGACAAGATTTGGTTTGATCGCAGTATAGGCATTATAAGTATTGTTAATCATAACCTACTGACAGAACAAAACTATAAAATATAAGTGTCAACAATTATATATCATCAGCCTGCCATAGTCCACTGCTGGATATAGGCTTCTCCAACATATAATCTTCATCATCATCAGTCTTTAACAGTCCACTGCTGGACAGTCCTCTCCTTTGAAAGGAGGAATTGGCCTACTATACCACGCTGGACAAACGGGTTGGTATAGGGTATGTATCAAGTTTTCGTTCTCTTACAGTGCTGTTCTTTGCATAATATGCTCCCTCTATCGGCTCTTACGACACCCATGTGATGATATGGGTTGGTGACATTCCGTATTCTTAATCCGTCACCACACGGAAGACATATAATATTAGTATACAACAGTTGCGAAAAATAACTATTAGTGTAATTTTTTTAACAAATATTTTATAGCAATTTTAATGTAAACATCTTAATGAAGATGTGATTTAAATGTTACGAATAATTTTAGCTGTACTTACTCAGTTTAATTAGTTGGTAGAGCACGAATTATGACTTTTTAATATGGCTCATGGAGCTTACAACCGTACTTAAAAGTCAAATGCTTATGTAAGGCTTTGATAACTTATATTAGAATTACCGACCACGTTACTTTACATACGTAGTGTTATAATCCGCAACTACTCGCCACAAAAAGTTGTTAGTATACTGCCAAGCATTACTCTCGTGCAAAATAACTTTAATGGTTTACTAAACATTGTTTGAAGCCTTTATGTTATTGTGCGTCGTAAATTGTGATATGAATACGTGTTGTTTTGCGTTTGCGTGGATTTTATGGGTTTGGTGCCAACGCTGGATGGGATACTTGAATTTGTTATCATAAAATTATTAGATGGGATTGCATTTAATGGCTGCTATTGTTTATTGTTTTTACACTTAGTTCCAGATTTAATAGTTTTTGTGTTTAATACTTTCGACTTGCCTTGATTTTTACAATTTCTAATATTTACATGGTTGGTCTGATGTATCTTGTAATCTTGCGTAGTCAAGTAGTTATTTAAAAATATAAGTAAAGTATTGTGTGTTTGTCTTGATATTTCTACTACTGGTGGAATTTATTATTTTATTTAAACATAAATAATATATAGTAATTTAGTAAACATTCGGGAACACACACGCTACGGGTTGGAACCGAATATCCTTTACGTAGCAGTTTGTTTTTCTCCCCATTAGGTAATCGCTGCCAGCTATTGCTCTAAATTAAAATCAATGAATTTAGTTATGTATGGTTATAGTATAGTGGTTTTAGTGTCGTTAGTTCGATTCCCACAAGAGAAAACACTTTGTGTGTTCCACAACATGAGACAACACTTTGTGTTTGTAAAGGCCCACGACACAGAGTTTATTCTCAGTGCAGAAATTGTCTTATTTAAAACTGTTAAAACTGAAACAGAGAGGACATAACTACTTTACAGTTTAATATAATAGCCTATTAATAAGTAGCATATTCTCTGCATTTTTGATGTACTAAATGCCATATGACGCATCCCTCCACATTGTACATCAGTAAACTGGCAGTATATTCGGCTTTGTCCACAATACCACACACCTACATGTTAACAACGCATCAAGCCGCACAAGAGAATGAAATATGGCGGATTTGTTCTATAATAGTGTTTGATGTTGCTTAGTGTTTTGAATGGATTTTCACATGACTCAAAATTAATGTTTTTGCTTATTTGTATGTGTATTGCAGCTGTTGGTTTAATTGTGGTATAGATAGTAAACGTTGGGCAGATTTTTTAACACGCTTTTATTAGGTCGTCGTGTATGTAACTAACTATGTAATGGAATCTAAGCTAACTAATTTAACTATTTTCCAAGAGTCGTAGCGTAATGAAAATTGGCAGCTGTATGTAGTTCTGATGACAATACAATCATATGGTACTGTCAAACTGATCTGATGATGGAGCCGGAAGATATGAACTGGAACTCGACATGTATGTAACTAACTATGTAATGGAATCTAAGGTAACTAATTTAACCATCTACTAGGGTCGTAGAGTAGTGAAAATTGGCAGTTGTATGTAGTTATGATGACAATACAATAATATGGTACTGTCAAACTGATCTGATGATGGAGCTGGAACTTCATGATGGAAAATCGTATCATAGCTGTTTTAGATTTCTTAGATATGTCTTGTAATGAACTTTGGCCACGATTAGCTTTCAAGGTCTGATGATGAAGCTGGAAGATAGGCACTGGCATTCCATGATGGAATATCGTATCATAGTCGTGTTTGCACTTGTGAGAAAGGCCATGTAATGGACTTTGAACACGATCAGGTTTCAAGGTTATAACAAACCAATTTTATATTGTAGACCACTCAGTGGTGTAGTTAGGGTTCGTACTTTTGCGGCTGGACAGGCATATGTGGCCCTGAGTAGAGTAAAATCACTAAGTGGTCCCCTGATTGAAGAGCTAGATTGTTATAAGCTGACAGGTAAAACACCATGTAATACAGACGCACAGGCCGAGATGGAGAGGATGCGGGCTCAGTCGTCAAATCAA
The DNA here is from genome assembly GCA_944739405.2 of Euclidia mi. Classification (NCBI taxonomy): domain Eukaryota; kingdom Metazoa; phylum Arthropoda; class Insecta; order Lepidoptera; family Erebidae; genus Euclidia; species Euclidia mi. The sequence continues at coordinate 4,901,841 of OX123202.2, read as the reverse complement.
ATGTATAAATGTTAAAATATTTCGTTATCAAAGACCAAAAAGAATAAAATAAATTAATAGTTTAAAAAACACTAGAAAGCACGCTTTTATAAATGCACGTAAAAATAAAAATAAATTATGGATCGTTCAAGTTGTCTCTATTTCTGGGCTGAAGTGTAAACTATGTGCTTTTAATTATAATATTTGATTGTAAAAGCGTGGGGTGCTGGAACAGGAAGACTTTATTGTTAACAAATACTATTACTACCTTCCTGGCGGAAGCTGCATGAGGTCTCACAAGAGTATAGCATTTATGCCGCAAAAGGGTTACCAAAGGTAACCAAAGATATCTCGCCCACGAACAAGAACTCTTCATTTTATGTACCTTATGTACTTAATTTCCAGAAAGAAGAGGAGTTAAAAATGTCGGTGAATGTCGTCTTTCTTGCTGATGGCGCATGTTTTGTCTGAGTTAAACAAACTGGTACATTGAACAGACTGTTTAATGTAGAGCCACTTACTACTCGTGCTGCAACTCCAGTTAGAGAGCCAATCTATGTAACCTACTTCCCGTAACACCTGTTCACTTGATTTTTGAACAAGTTAAACAAGAAAGTCTTTCCTGTTCCAGCGCCCCACGCTTTTACGATCAAATTTTATAATTAAAAGCACATAGTTTACACTTCAGCCCAGAAAAAGAGACAACTTGAACGATCCATAATTTATTTTTATTTTTACGTGCATTTATAAAAGCGTGTTTTCTAGTGTTTTTTAAACTATTAATTTATTTACCTCTTAACTTTAATGAATGCCTAAAAATTTGCCAATAATAAGTTGCACTTATGCTTCATTCAAGGATACTATATTCATTGCAAATTTCTCGTTTTGTGGTGAACACTGCATTCTTAACCATATGAGTTAAAATTCAGTGTCCTCTATTGCCATTTATAATCTTATGTACTTTGGCTTCACAGACATTAAGCAGTAGGAATACAAATAGAATGCAAATAACTTTAATAAATGTAATATAAATAATCTGTTCAAAAATACTTAGCCCTAAAATAATAAAAATATTATTTTACCCCAATAATATCTAGTCACAAACTAAGCAGAGCTTGTACTATGGGTAAACAATGGATAAAGATACATAATTATATTATACTTCTTATTTGTAAATACATACCTATATTTTACATGCCTCGTTGGCCTGGCGGCATAAATGTGCGCGTGGGATTGGGAGATCTCGGGTTCGATCTCCGGGTCGGGCAAAGTGTTACGGGATTTTTCCGTTAGGAAATTCTCAGTAGGAGCACGAAGTCCAGTAATGTGCCCGGTACGGCAATAGGCTCGCCCCGTATTAGGTAGGATAAAAATAAATCTGCCGAAAAGTGGGTAGCAATATACCTCTGCCTACCTCTTCGGAGATATAGGCGTGAGACTATGTATGTATCACACCATGGATTGCCTTCCGGTCCTACGACAGAACATGTAATTTGTAATTATCTGCAAACTTTCATTTTAGTTAACTTTATTTATAATTTGTACTATTTTATACAATCACTTGCCATTTGCTCGCTATGTATTTGGTCAAAATTTAGACATGTCGCAATGGCAAAGAACACTAGCGACATGGGTAGGTGTATATAGCACACTGACGCTTAGCTTTATATTATATTTTTATTTGAAAGATTCCACATTGGACACTACACACTCGGCACCCTTGTGTAAATCTGTTTAATATTTATCGTTTCTACACGCACATTCAACACATTGAGGTATATTTTAGTTTGTACATAAAGTTTTGAACAGACACTCTTGCGCCGATGACACTAAAATGGATTGCGCAGAATACCAGTGTTGCAGCGTAATAACCTTAACAAATACTGAGCGTAGTCCAAATTTTGGCACTGATGAGACACACACTTCCAGTTCTTTTTCCAAATTTAATTTAAAAATAAGTATGTACATTTTAAGATAGTTATCACTGCTGACATAATTTGCAACTTGTGTTTGTTTGTTATTTTTGTTTGTTATTGTTTAGCCGCTTCTGTCGACCAATGGAAGCAGACGGCTCTCAATTGGTCAGCCGGGAAGCGTGGTGTTGCCAGTGGGCAGGAGTAACAATCATAGGTTTGTTTTTACAAAAATAATTTAGTCATAGGTTTGTTTTTATTTTGTACTCTTTTAATGTTTTATAATTTGTTATTTTCTATTTTAATTTGTTATCTTTTGTGTGTGCCATTTGTGGCAAAATAAATATTTCTTTTCTTTTTTTTTCTCTTTATGTATATTATACATAGAAACACGTTCACGCACACAAATAGTTGAGCTGGAATCCAATCCGCAACCTTCGGCACGGCAGTCCGTTAGACTCCCTCTACGGCATTAGGTTGTAAAATGTATTTGGAAGCTCCTGTATAATAAATATACTACGCCTACTGAGGAGCACTTAATCCGAGTCTCCAAGTCGGAACATATTTCAGGTGCAGATACATTTGCGTGTCGAGAGCGGACTGAGACAGTATTTACAGTGCACTCTGTCTGTCTGTCCTCTCAAGAAGCCATTAGCACTGAATGCGTACTACAGCATTAAAATTCATCTCTACGTCTCTAGAGGAGGGACGGTTAAACTGCGATAACTAACGATAAAATTGAGTCAGTTTAGAACGAACTTTTTTGTTTTATAGTAGAGTAGTTTTATATTTTTTTATTTTACTGATTGCATTTTAAAGGAGGCTGGTATGATATGATATTAGTTTCTAAAGTAGTGGCAGAACTTTTATAAACTGAAACTCTATGAAAATGTTCTTATCTTAACATAACATACAATAAAATTGCTTCACACGAATGTACGCTCGTATCTTTCTAACTACAGCGACAGACATTCTGACTGTTAACTTAGATGCATAATAACAAGTGCCAAATTAAAAGTACCCTTATCCGACAAGCATGCGATGAGGTTAATGAATGTCGAGGAAGCAAAAAAATTCGAAGTGTGTTTAGAACATTTGGCCTTCCATAGTGGCTGCCTACCTAATAGGAAACCAGCGGGAAGATAGATAGATACACGTATGGTTATACTTATACAACATACATAAAACTTGCATGCAAACGGGACGCGGGAAATTACAAATGCGTAAATAAAATTAATATAATTCATATTTCAAGCTACTAGGCAACTTCAGAGAGCTATAAATATTGTAGCTAGTTGATATTATAAGTATGACCATGTGTCTACTTATCGCTCACAATTAAAGCTTCTTCCTATACGTCAACGCCGTAGTCTGCGTGCTCTCACTACTCTATACTCTATTCTAACATCTCCTTCTGCCCCCAAATATATGACTCCCTACTTTCAGTATCTATGCGCTAACCATGAGCGAGACCTTCGCTCCTCCAATCATCTCCAACTCATTGTACCTACTCACAGAACTAATTCTCTTCACTCTTATTTCGTAATTCTGTCCATCCTTCTATGGAAGGCGCTCCCTCCCGAGATCAGAATGGCTAAGACCAAAGTTACTTTCAAGTCCAAAGTGAAGTAACTCTTGTTGGCTGAATCTGCGACTGTATCTAATAATAAGTCACATATATATATATATATATATATATATATATATATATATATAATACTTTTATGTATCTTATTTGGTAATCATGTATGTATTATGTTTATATATTAATCTATTTATTCTAACTATTTTTAATATAACTTTATGCAAGTCTATCATGTTCTACATAATTAAGTTAATAGTACATTCCCCTCACACTATACAATACACTACTTCTTCCTCTCTGCACCACCCAGTCAGGTAGACTGGTAGATAATGCCTATGTACTTTGTGAATATGAAGTTTTAAGTAAATAAATATTATTCATAATAACCGAAATCTGTTCCCTCGTTAATCTATGTCTCTAAAATTGATATTTCCTTTTGCCTGATTTCAGATAGGTACATGTTTATCGTATACGTTAAACATACGTGTATGTTTTAATTTAAATTGGTCTTCTAATACGTATCCGTATATACCTAGTTCAAAACACCAGACGTCAAAGACATATGCCACGTCGGCACACGGCAAAGATGCAAGTTCGAATACAACACAAGATTATAATTGTTGTCGTGGCATATTTTTTGTTATCGTCCTTTACCATGCCATGATCATCTGCTATGGAACAAAAACCGTGCCTTAACTGCAGTTAGATTCAATGACATAATCTACCATTCGTAAGCACCTTGCACTTAATAGCAAACGCTTACCATGCAAATGCATTTTCTGAATTAAAACTTAACCACGATTAATTGTGTTAATGCTTTGAACTTTTTTGTTTTATTATGTGACGGATACCTTGATAGCCTTGTTTTATGGTTATAATCTTAATATATAAAATCCTTGCGTTACTGACTGACTGACAGACATGCTACAGTCGAAACAATTGGGCGCAGGAAGCTGAAATTTGGCATGTATGTTCCTTGGGGACCATAGGGGTGGACTAAGAAGGGATTTCCCGAAATTCCCACGGGATCGGCCAAAACGGGTAAATTTAAAAAAAAATGCAGGCGTAGCTGCTGGCATCCTCTAGTCTATCTTATTCCTGGACAAGGGTTTTTTGATCCAGGAGCGATCAATGGCGACTTATGGCAAGAAATGACGTTTTTACCATCTCCTTTCGTGTCACGTGCCGAGAGTCCACCTGGACATAGCTTGCAGTGGTCGGTTTGGAACTTATTGAACAGACTCCAGTCCAGGGCGAACGGTGCAAAGAAAACATGTTCAGATGGGGACTCACGGACGATTTGACTTGCTTGTGCAAAGCAAGGTAAATGATGTCCCATCTTACATCGTGCTCTGCATGCCCAAAAACTTGCACGCAGGAAGAACTCATGACTGTCTGCGACCATGCAGTCAGCCTCGCTACTTCCTGGGCTAAAATAATATAGGTGTTTGCCAGCGACATGCTAAGAAGAAGAGGTTTACTGGGCACATGCGCCTTCTCATTTTGAGAAGAGTTAGCCCATAGTCCACCACGTTAGATCAGTGTATGTTGGCAGACTCCACATACCCTTCGAGATCATTATGGAGACCTTGCAGACATACAGAGTTTTTTTTTCCGATGATTGACAATTTAATACGCACATACATTTGCAATGTCATTGGTGCGCACCGTAAACCGAAAATTTGAACTCAAGACCCTCAGCGTAACATACAGTTAGTCTCTCCACTAGACAATCTCTGCGTAAATATTATTATTTTGACCAAAATAAGATCATGACCTATTTAATTTTCTGTACACTAAACACATTGATGAAATTGCCACCAACATTTCGTAAATATGGTACAAAGGTACAAAATGAAACCTAACATAAACTTTTTCAAAGGCAGAATTTTCATTCGTATAGTAACTTCACATTATTAAAAAAGTAAGTGACATCGCAAAACTGCAGAAATATAATGATACAGACGTACTCTATTAATTAAAAATGTGCGCTCCAATTGGTAACTTTTCATATAACGCAACGAGTTCGCGTAGTGGTACCGTAGCATAGTACAGCCGTAGCTCCGTAGCGGTAGGGCTTCGAGTGCTACGCTGATGGAAATCAGTTTCGTAATTTTCTTAACATGCGTCTGTTTTCGACGTAATGTTTAATATTTATAAGTTTCAAACATGTTTTTGATTTATTTTATTCGCGAATATACTGTGATATAAAATTTGTGACATAATTTAACGCAGATAATAGTTTGAGCATGGGATGTCTCTAGCAATGGCATTTTAAGAGCTGAAGTAATCAATAGTCTTAATAATCTCTTGCCTATAATGATAATTGAGAAGGTATTTTGGTCTTTCTCTTGATGGCATAAGTAGATTGCTTAGTAGGTAGAACACTAACAAAGATAAATGAAGGGATGGAACATCGAAGTACACATTTTCTTTTCAAATGTTACCTGAGTAAAAAAGTCCCAAATATATTGCTTGTCAAACTAAACCTATTTTCAGCCTTCTGAAAATAGTCTCAGAAAAACGACTGCTCTCACATAAAATTTACATTCAAATTCACTCAATATTTATATCGTGGGTAAGATCTTAAGTTAGGTATGAGATAAAAGGAAAATTTATATTTATTATTTAATGATAAATATACGCAACTGAACAAATTGAATAAATATGTTTCAAGATATCTTAGTAAGGGTGCTTGTACACGGCGCATGTAGCTTGAGCATGTTGAGGCACTTGCGTTGCGCGTGTTATATGCACCGTAAAGATATCTTTTAAAAATACGTGCGGGTCCAGCAACTCGAGCATGTACCAATGCGAGCCACCCGCGCAAGTAATTCGCGTGCTCTGCGGCGCGCGCGGGTCACTCGCGCATGTTACTTGTTAAAATTACATTTTTAACATTTGGTTTTCGACAAATAAATGATTTTAAAAGAATTTTCGTTCGTCGAGATATTTTGACGCGATTCAAGTCATAAAGCTACCGCGCGAATAGCATGCACATGTACCTAGCTCTTGACCACGAACAAATAACTTGTACACACAGCTTGCGCAAGTAGCCCGTGTCTTTACTTGCTCCAGTTATTTGCACCACTTACAAGTAACTTGAACAAGTAGCTTGCGCATATTACTCACGCGTATAACCCGCACCTTTACTTGCTCCAGCTACATGCACCGTGTACAAGCACCCTAAACGACATGATAATTTAATCGGGAATTTCACATAAACATAACTGATGAAAATTTAGGCAATCTGTAAATCTAAGTAAGCTTCCCTAAGTTTAAATTTACCACTTATCATACATTAAAGCGTTAAACACAAGATATGTGCTCATTACCTAGTACACAAAGCCAAAATAATGTTCGTAATAAGCGTATAAAATTTCTGAAACACTAACATTCAATACAACCCGCCCAACTTGAGGTTACGTTTTAGTCTGTCGTTTATCCGTGATTACAGTTGTTTGACATTGAATGGCGAACATTCAGGAGCACACGTACGACCAATTTCCTACAGTTACCTTTGCAAATGTATGAAAGTTTAATCAACGAAGCAACGACGCTTTTCCAAGCTTTGATGTACGAGATTTTATATTAAAAGTTGTTCACGTGAAAAGTTCTATAGAGACATGTATGTGTTCGGTTGGCTTGTGATTTTGGCAGGTTGCAGCTTAATAGAATGTAATTTCATTGCATGATTTTGGGATGTTTCTAAGGCCTTGATTCTGCCAGATTTAATGCGATGTATATTGTACATGCAGATTTTGCATCGCGTGCGTGCGGGTCATGGCAAATGCGGGTCATGGCAGCGGTAAAGATCATGGCAAATTATGCGAATTCGGCAACGCCCCAGCTTTACAGTTAACCTTGAGCCTTAGTATCGCATCATGTCCTACTTTTTTACTCCGTTCAACAAAATTGTTAATATCAACAAATATGATATCAAAACCGTACATCGTAACAAAATGCACGTCGCTTCAACGCTAATCACGCAAGACACAGACTCTGTGAAAAATGATATATTTGAGATTAAACAAGAACAATGGAGTATCTAGCTTTATGTATACTTATAGTAGAATATATTAACATTTAGTTATTGTAGCGCTTTTTAAAAATGTAATTTTCTGGCTCCCGAGTATCTAAAATTTTAAATTTTGAAGAAATAGTTGCATTAACCTTTTTATAACACATACACATTTTTATCCAGACGGGCAAAACATATGCAGAGTTACATGTGGATAGCTTTTATATTAAAAAAGGTCGTTTACAGTTAAGTTGGCATGGCATAGAAGCCAATAAAAACGATAGGCACGAGATAGTAGCGTAGTCACCGAGCTATTGGTGTGCGATAGTGCGTATTGATATCAACTACCTTTAGGGAAACTTTTCTGACCGCTATCTAGTATTCCAGTTATGATTTTTAAGGTTCCGTTACAAACTATAATAGTTTCATTTAGTCCTTCTATCCATCTTGTCTTAGGCTCTTCTTTTTTATTTAGGAATGCGTTGGCGAAATATTAAGCAAAAACACCCGATGCAAAGTATCCTACCCCCTTTTCCTTTAAAGTCATATTTAGGTGTGTATCAACTATGCTAAATAGTATCATAATTATATAATGAACTTTAAAAGAAAATTATAACGGCTAATTTTATTAAACTTGACTAATTAACGAATAATCGAAAATTAACTTAAACTATTCCTACTATCCTGAAGTCATTGCGTAAGGGGTACTACGGAACCCTACATTGTGCGTGGTGCGACATGCACTTGGACATGGTCAGTTTTATTTTATGACGAAAATACTCCCAATGGTTTGGTAGAACGGTATACCACAAAATAGAAATGGTCGGTGGTAGAGCTATATGGCTCGCAAAAATTGATAGTCTCGCCGTATGTGCGGCCTGTTGTGTGGATGTGAAATTCAACTGCGTAAGCTGCAGGCGGTTTGATTGAGTCGAGATGGAGTATTTGTGGGTATACTACTGCTTCCATGTCTCTTTTGTTTACGGAAGGATAAAATCTACAAAAGAAAGTACTTTTTCAACTTTCAAACGTTGATAGTGGTAAAAAATGTTGAATTACTGTAGACATATGTGCCGATTATTCTTAGCTAAGTTTATGTACAGTGAGATACCTACCTAGTATGCAAAAAAGAATCAAAATTGTGAATCTGGGATTCGCAATTACATACGGACAATATTTTTCGGCATCGTACTATTTGTAAAGTAAGCAATATATGTACGCCCAGTATGTTGTTTTAGTACATTGCACATATTAAAACCTGACGAGTAGTAAACACTTTTCAAAATTTAGTTTAGGCAAGTAAGCAGTGAGTAAATATTATTCTCCAAAGCATTAAAATAACATTCTCTAGTATCGCATCAGCGTAGTTGTAAAACAAAGTTTTAAAGCACCTGTAAGTTCGTACTAAAAATATATCACAAATATTTTTGAGTACTTACATACTGACTAAAGGTCATAGGTACAGAACGTGGTGACCTACCATTCTTACCTAAGGTCGTCCCAACAAGTGGCCTGTCAAATATATCAGCAAAAAGGATTAATCGCGAATTTTGGGACATTAGCGGAAAAACCGTCTGGACCGTTAATTAAAACTGTATAACTAAGTTAAATTATTCTGGCAAGAGACACTGATGGCTTTATCGAGTTATTTGGATTATTGGAATATTAAATTCTTTTAACAACGTTAATTATTTTTGTATTTGACTAGTCTTCGCCCGCGGCTTCGCCCGCGTGGTAGTCAGTTAACGCGATAAGATTGTTAGTTAATATTTGTGAAGCTGTAGCTAGTTTTACGCCCTCATAAGAACATAAAAGTTTAAAATCATGTTGTCAACACGAAATAATAATTAAATACTCTGATGAAACCATTTCACTCGTACCAAGAATCACGCGTTTGTAATGCAGTCTTCAAGTAAATAAGAACACTAGTAGCATCAAACCTATCTTCATAGTTTGGAATTGAATCAAAGGAGACGTAACAATTTTGCACCTAGTAAGCGTAAAGTTTTTAATATACAATTTTTATGACAAAATATCGTTCTTTCATATAACTGTCACCCTACAGAATCTTGGTCATTAACAAATCACATCGTAAATGTTTTACGAGCTATTAACCTAACTTCGCAAAAAGATAACATCGCCTTTGCAGATTTTTATGACCAAATCGGATTTTCAATCAGTCTGCCACCAATCAAGTTTCACAATATTAAAAAAGTGGCTCCGAATAAATTTTACATGAAAAAGTTAAAATGATTTAACCTTTCGTATGCTTAAGAGCAGATCTGCACGAGACACAATAGATTTATAATTATGTCTGGTAATCCAGCATACGAGAGGTTAATTATTTTCTAGAGATCGACGCCGTCGGTATCGAATCATAGCCTTTTTTATACAATTTATAACACATGCTACCAATTTTTAAACAAATTGTCATCTTAGTAATATTTGATATTAAAAATATAATTAAAATCAAACTTATTAGCGTCTGGTCTAGAAAATAACATGCCGAAGCCATATTAAGTTTGCCGCTGCAACGCTACAATACGATGTTACAGAAAATATACTTACTGATAAATACGTATGCATAATAATTATGTTTTCATCTATTACAAAAGTGATATAGATTGGTGATTTAAATTAAACATTAACTCACTTGAAAATTTTAAATGTTATTTTACGATTTTAATTTATTGTCTATGCTCATACTCATATTTAGCTCAAATAAGTTTGTACTTGTATTTTAAACGAGTGCCACCATTCAGGTAATTTCAACACATCAATAGCTTCCTAGGCTTACAAGTATAAACGACTACCATCATTATTCAAAGCGGAATTTCAATCTGAGCGAAGCTTAGTTATATTAATATCTAAATCCAATCAGAGTCCTCGTTAGTTACAAAACACCATACGGATTGCACTGATCTACGATACATCTAAATTACATAAATTATCCAAATATCTGCGGCGTGGATCAGACGTTTCCTCCATACAAACGGATTTATATCTGTCCTAGTTGCACACCCGGCTCTGTCCGGGATTGCTTTGTATTTCGATATCAGAACTGACTAAATTTAAAAGGTATTATCTATACGTATAAAATTTAATGATTTCTGTCTGTCTGTAACTCAAAACTACTGAACGGATTTTGTTTGTTTTTCGCAAATACATAGATAGTGTGATCATTAAATAAAATGTTTATTCTCTTTCACAAAGGCTATGAAATCTTACAATATATATTAAAGTTCAAAAAGTAGATACAGCTTGCACCTTTGTGAGAGACTGGTATCTGTACTAGGAGAATCCTGTCAGACAGAATACCAGGCCCCCATAACATAGAACTGGTGGATACTAATGTGCTTCATATAGATATGCTTTTAATGTAACCTTAATCTATATAATTATCATAAACATGCAAAGAGAAAAGTAGCTATTTAAAACAAGAGAAATATGTAGGTATGTACAACCATTTTAAGGGTGTAAAAAGTGTGAGTGTGTATGGATGTGTGTGTGTGTGTGTGTGTGTGTGTGTGTGTGTGTGTGTGTGTGTGTGTGTGTGTGTGTGTGTGTGTATGTGTGTGTGTGTGCGTGTGTATGAGAGTGTGTGTGTGTGAGAGTGTGTGTGTGTGTGAGAGAGAGTGTGTGTGTGTGTTTGAGGGTAAGTGTTTGCGCAATTGTGTGTTATAATAAATGTAATAAAACTATCGTACTGTTTTAAGGAGGTCTTCGGTATTCTCGTAAGTAAGTGAGTGCAACCATTGAGTAATTTTCATTTTACATTTGATTTTAGTGAGGGAGTTAATCGACAAAATTGAATTTATTTTATTATAAAGGTGACTTCCCAAGAAACAGAACATTTTTTTAGACAAACTATTTTTGTATAAGACGGTTGGGCAAATTCTGTTATCACGACGTCGATCAGTAGGCTAAAATGTGTTAAAATGAATATCGGAGTGTTTTTTTAATACTGTATTTAATATATATAATTGACGCACAGTTAATATCTTGCATTCATCATATAGGAGTGTAGTGGAATGATAGAAAGGGAGGAAATAGGCAACTTTTAATACGGCTCATTGTGCACGTTCGAGGGGTAGGATTATGGTTTTAGATGCTCCACCCCAAACTGTTATGCAATATGACAGTAGAGACTGACATAGTGCTACATACGTATTTTTTATTATTGTTTTGTCAGCAACATGTCTAAGATTTTTAAATATGTACATAATTTTACGAATTCTGGGTGTTAAGAGGTTAATATGGGCCTTGAAATTCAGATGTTGGTCTATTATAATGCCTAAATATTTTATACTACTTTGTGACTGTAATTTTGGACAGATGCAGGAGTCATAAGCATCGCAATCATATCGGTGAGCAAAGATTCCCTGTAGATCTTCATTTGGACGATTGTGAGATGAGAGCGAGATATGCATATAATTAGTTTTGCTAATATTAAGTGTCAAAAGATTGTTGGAGAGCCATGAAGTGACAGTGTTAAAGCCCAACTGGGCGTATTTGTAAGCTTGTTCCCATGTAGCAGCGCTAAATAGTAGGGCAGTGTCATCAGCGTAACAAATAACACTTCCATTCCTGAGGTGAAGATCACACAGGTCATTTATAAAGGCAAGGAATAATGTAGGGCCGAGTATACTTCCTTGCGGAACTCCATATAGGACCTCAAGGTCGTCACTCACCCAATCACCCACTCTGACTCTTTGACCCACTCTGATTCATTGATAGAGGTTTAGGTGTATGATTCACGGTCAAATTCCAGTGACTGCTAAAACATGACCTATATATTTTATAACATAACGTAACTTTATACTAAAAGGCAGCGATAGCCTCGTGGAAAGACCGACAGACTGCTACGCAGAGGGTCTCGGGTTCGAATTCATGGCACGCACCAATGACTTTTCGAAGTTATGTGCTTATTAAATTGTTAATTATCGCTTGGTAAACTATGAAAGAAAACATCGTGAGGAAACCTGCATGTCTGAGAGTTCTCCACAATATTCTCGAAAGACATGTGAAGTCTGCCAACCCGAACTTGGCCAGCGTGGACTATGGCCATACCCTTCTCATAGTGAGAAGACGCCCGTGCCCAGCAGTGGGACAGTATAAAGGGCTGATGATGAACGTAACTTCACGTCTCTTATCCCCAAAGAGGCCGGCAGAGGTGTATTATACACCCAACTTCGCCAGTTATTTTCCGGTCCCAATGTAATAGAGGGCAAGCTTATTGCCATCAACCGGGCACAGTATTAAGCGAGCGATAACTTTTAACACACATATAACTGCGAACAGTCAGAGGTGTATTTTTTATACTAACGCGAAAAACGAACTAGTAACTTAGCGAAATCGAAATGTAGCTAATCCAAGATGTTTTGTTAAGCAGCCTTAAGAAATAAACATAAGAGTTTCTATAAACATAAATGCGTCCAAATAAATAATAAAACTCATTTGATATATGTATTTATAGCAACAGATGTTATAAAATCAAAATATCTGGTGTTGCCACTGAAAAATATCAATATTTCACCAAAAGTTCATAAAAAAGTGACTGATAATAGAATTAAACGTGATCTGACATCGAAATTAAATATAAAACTTTGCTGAGTTTTCGGTGGTATTCCCATAGTATCTAACGAATTTTTGTTATGTCCATTCAACCCTTTAGTAAACTATTAGGATGGCCAACCCTACAATCCCCTACGGGGCAGTTAGAACTACCCTATCGCCGTCCATAAATCATTAATGATGTTATTGCGTCTCTTTGTTACATAAAACCACTCTACCGTCACTTAGTTTACGTAAGTTGAATTTCACTACATACGTGAATCGAGTGTTTTAGGTTCGATTCTCGCAAAACAAAACAGTTGCATGCGCGACATTTTATTGTTCCATGTTTGAGTACTTTGTGTCTAATATTGTAATGTTGACCGTGATATTGGTAGTTACCTACTTGGGTTATGGGTTATCGCATATAATTATATTAATAAAGTAAGTTTATACCTACGCTTTAGCACCCAAAGTAAATATTATAACAAACACTAAGTTATTGAAATGTCTTTTGTAAGAACCCATATATAAGCTAAAGCATTGATAAATATTTATTCAACAAGCAAACAAACTCCGCAACAACATTTTGTATATACGGATATTAATTAAATGCGAGACAATCCGCTATTGCTGATGGATATTAGGGCACAGTTACATCCGTACGATGAATATGCATCACTCGTAAACCGTTGTTGTGACTCTGTGAGTGATTGCGACATGTCATACCGAGTATTTTTGTAGTTAATGCTTCCATAGTAAACTACTTACCATGCGAGGAGCAGGAGATGAAGGTGCAATTGTATGGAGAATGTAATGTACTCTTTCTGCGATATTATTTATATGCTTAGTAAATTGTTTGTAAACCAGCGTCGTTACGAAACACAATAATTAGCAAAGAGGTTTGAAGACTATTTTATTATTTGGAATGTTTGGAAATGAGTTTTTAGTCGATGACGTATACACTCTGTCAAGTATTCGCCAAATTCACCAGTCATTGATTGAATGGCCGTGCGAATAACGCATCCCGTTCACGTTCTGATAGCGTGGGTTCAAATCCCAGTCATAACAGTTATGTGAATTTTGGTTTTTATGATATTTGGAAAATGTTTATGAATATTTGGCAAATATTTAAAAAAGATTATTTTTTAAATATTTCGAGTAAAAATTAGAAAATCCTAGAAAGTTCAGGAAGGAATGGAAAGGTTAAAAAGAGACAGGAGATGGAAAAACAATTGAATAATGAAATGACAGTTGAAATAAGCGGATCTAGAATATTCCTAGGGGTATATAAGGCGGTGTAGACGCGCTGAGCGCCAGTTTATGTTGAAAAGTGGTAAAGTAAAGGAAGAAGTAAAGGGAAGAAAGAAGTAGTAGTGAAAAAAAGTGAAGTGAAAGTATAATGTAGTGAAGTTCAGTGCAAAAGACGCTAGTGTTGGTGCTGTCCGCGTCGAAATTGTACGACGCGTCGTGTGTGTGAAGTCGAATAAAGTGTCATCAGTGCTACTTGATGTTTCCTTCCAATCCCGTTACCCCTTCCGTAACAATACATAGACAAAATCTTTATTCTAGATAAATTGCAGGAAACCCAACTTCGCTGGTACGGACATGTGATGCGCCGGAGGAAGACCACCCAGTTAAAATCGCGCTTAAAATTGACACAATTAAGCAACCCCGAGGACGCCCAAAAGCTACTTGGTGGAGAAACCTTAACCAACTATGCAGTTTGATCCCAGCAGATATAAACGACAGAGCCGAATGGCGCAAACATATTCCGACGGCCGATCCCAAATGACATGGGAAGAGGCACGGAAAAAGAAGAAGAGACAAAATCTTTATTCTACTTTAACATACCAGTGATTAGTTATAACAAAATAATTTCCTTTGCCTTTGTAATTAATGTAAACACTTGAAAAGACCTGAGCCTTAGAACCTTAGATTTTAGTAATAAATCTTTCTTCATATTATGTATATTTTATACATCCTAGATACATTGTTGCTTACAGTTTCTATCTTATCTGATACTAACAAAAAGCCAACACAGAATTTCAAATATTAATTAAATAACTCTTCATTTAGTATCACTCATCATCAATCACTGTTATACAAAAGAAAACTACGCCATTACAACGTTAGTTCTTTTTGGCACATTAAAGTTATCATGAGAAAATAAACGTCAAAGAAAGCTACAGAGAAATTAAAATAAAATTCACCGTCTCCATTCTATACGGCATACCAAAGAGATAAAATTATTTAATGTTCCTTGAAACGGTTTGCAGCCATGATAAAATATACGTTTAAAATGCAGTCCCGATTTTACAATGACAAGTTGCAAGTTGCAAATCTAAACCCATATTTCCGAGAATGCGAGTGAATGTAGCATTTCCATAATAGCATTATTATTCCGACAAATGTTGCATTCTATTTAAATCTCATACATATCACAGATACACGCTTTTACTATTCTTAAAATCTATGTTATGAAATGCTCATGCTCGTGGTTTCACCTTTTTCAATAAAATTTTTCGATCGCTTGTTTTGTCTGCTTATAACGTGGAGGGACTCATCATCAACACAAATACACGTAAATGTATGTGTTAACATGGTAAGCAGAGCTCTCATTTTCATATATGGTATATATGTGTGTGTGTAAGCATGTGGCCTCCTTGTTGTTTTCATGTTCAACGTGCCTGTTGATTTAAAGTCCCCTGCAACACAGAAATTATAACTAGTAGGTACTGAAACTATCTTAAAAAAATGCAGTGCAGTATTTACTTTATTTACTCGATATGAGCATAATAATTATTAGTAGCAGGATAAAACCACATTCAATATATTCAATAGTAAATTGCTTGTGGGCCTTGAGTGTCGTCCCTACGACGTACAAGGTATATTAAGTAGTGTATCAGTAGTAAATCAGTAGATATCAGCGCGAGCTTAACGACCTCGCCCGATCGTCTCGATACGCGGACGGAACTAGGGGCGAACCCGTGCGATAACGTCTAGCCCGACCTTAATGGGAAAGATGTTTTGCTTATCTGATTACCATGTACCAGTATAGTTGCACAGTAATCAATTCTATGGGTTTTATATTTTCCTCATCGGTGACATCGCTCATCGCTGTATCTCATATAGAGAGCTTTTCATCTACAACTGTAGGTACTTCTTTAGCTGAACGTCATAGAGGACGCCTCTTGACACTGCGCTGAGTTTTGTATGTTCTTATATATATACAGGGTGTCACAAGACCCATCACCATGCTGAATTCTATTCGTTGTGGACATCATGCCAAGTTATACTAACCAAAAATAATACCTGGGATACGATATTTTTTTTAACCTTTCACATTTTTTAAACCGCAAATAAAAGCGCGCGCGTGAAATGCTCGAAATACCTACTTATCCATGCATCTGAAGAACATATTGGCGGGGTAAATGCATCGATTTTTTACCTAATTAGAAAAATTTCATACTAACTTTGTACCTCAATATCTCCTGAACCAGTAATTTCCCAGGTATGGTGCCGAAGTAAAAAATGTTCGTATTGATTGGTACAACGTGGGATTTCAGTTTTCGTTAAGGGTCTTTTTACACCCTGTATATCTTTACTCGAGACAACACTTTGTGTGATCCACTAATTGTGGTGCCGAGTCTGGGTGCTTTTTGTGTCCATTCATTGGATATTTGTCAGTGTAGGAGCTATCATTGTATCTGTCGATTGTATGTTCGTAGTAAACAATTCCAAAACACGTCAATGACGCTATCTACCACAAGGAAAAAGGGCAGTGCGTATAAGAGAGGGTGAGTGGGTAAACCTCTGTCACTCTCACAAAATCATGCATTATCAAGAACTTGGGTATTTCCCACTATAAAATTGAAGTTGAATAAATTATTGTTTTATTGTACATTAGGTAGTATCCATCACTATTCCTCAGAGAATCACCGATTTTCTCCAACTTGAAATGGAAAATGTATTTTAAGTTTAGCTATTCTCTTTTTTGTTTTCAGTTGCAGAACTAAGATTTATATTTTATTCAAAGAACTCCGGGACCAGTTGCGAAGTTTGCCGCCTGTACTGGACGTAAATACAGACAGACAAAGACATATTTACTATATATGTATAATTATTTAGTGTAGAAATAAATGCTTGGCGAAAACATCGTCGGTTTCGAGAAATGTTTAATCTTGTTTTAAAATAGTTGGAACAATCCTTGCATAAACATGTTTTGTCTTTGTAATGCAATTTTGTCATATATATTATACTTCTTTGTTTGAGATTTTCATGAAATACATTAACGCTAAAAATAGTACAAATCTTGTTAAATATTGTTCTCAAATGAAGGGTTAACTGGAAGATATAATGGGTTGTAAAATCGATATTATTCCAAACTCGTAAACTCTTACAACTTACGTTACAATAAGTAGACTTGACATTGCTGTACAAAACTATGGACTAGTCTTGCTTTATGCAAACTGTTTACATTTATAAGGATTTGTCTAAGAAATGTTAGATATCCTAGAAATATAAGCAAAACCTAACAGCTCAACTAAAAGCAAATAAAAAGAAACTGTTTTTGTTATTGGCAAATTTTCCACGGTGTTAATTAAATATAATCAAAAACGTTGGAGAACATCTTATACAAGATTTTGTACAATTTTATTGCTGTAACCTGTCAGTATTTTATCCCCGAAGGGGTAGGCAGAGGTGTATTGCACACCCACATTTCGCCAGTTATGTTTCGGTTCCAATGTAACATGGGCAAGCCTATTGCCATCTACCGGGCACATTATAAAGCGAGCGATAATTAACATAATGCACACATTACTTCGAAAAGTCAGAGGTGTGTGACCGGGGTACCTGGGGATCGAACCCGAGAACATCGTCTCAGCAGTCCGTTACGTACACCACTGGGCCATATCTAGATACTTTTCATATATTACGATCAATTAAAATCATTTTGCTCTACGAGAGATTTCACAATTATTGTGCGCTTGTAAAAAAGGTCACTACGGTCAACATTCTTCGCCTACTTATAAGCACAAGAAGTAACTAACCTAAACTATTTTCCTGTATTCTCTTGAATATAATAGTAGTTCCTTTACCTGTCATTACTATACTCGCAGGTACAGGTTCCTCTTCACATTTTCATTACGAGCGCAGAGCCCAGCAACAATCTTAAGATGGATCTTAAGACGCTCAAATATTAACCTCTCTGCCAAGTGAAACATTTATGGTAATACTCAGCGTTTGTAGCTTCAAACTGTGAACTGTAATTCAACGGAATATCTTCAAAATTTTAGGTATTTTATTACTAAAAATATTTGTGATAGGTATACTTATTGCATGTGTTATTAGAGATGTTAGGGTATTTTTTATTGTTTCACCCCTTTGTATTATTTTATACGTTGAAGTGTGTTGGTTGATTCAATGGTTTAAATTCTGCCCTTCACTTCAACTTAATAGGTTAACAAAGAGACCAGTAACCTGAAACCCAAATTCCTGTAAATCATTCAAATAAGTTATTGTTTAACAGCACATATAATACGTTCAAACCAGACATTATCATAACTCGGGCTATTTTGTATCAAACTATACCACCTGTATCTTTTTTTTTTTTATAGATTATAGACTCACGCCTGTATCCCCGAAGGGGTAGGCAGAGGTTTAATATTACACCCACATTTCGCCAAGAAATTATTAGGTCCCACGTAATAGGGGGCGAGCCTATTGCCGTTACCGGGCACATCACCAGACTTTGTGCTGCTACTGAGAATTCGGCAAAACCCAGTAACACTTTTGCCCGACCCGGGAATTGAACCCGGGACTTTCGATCACCAGTCGCATACGCTATCCACTGGATCACGAAGGCAGTCTGCAGCACCTGTATCTAATCAAATAAAACAAATATCCCATAAGCAAAACCGACTAGCATATTATTACCACACATTTTTCACTCGCAAGCGTCAACAGCGGAAATACAAAACTACAATAAAGTCTCGTAAAACGGTTGACACATATAAATAACGCTTCGTTTCGGTAGTGGCGTCATATTTTTACGTCCACCTATAAAAACCTCGCGGCTTCTTATCCGGTCTCTTGTATTCACAAAAACTGACACCAACAGATGATATTTATCTTCTAAATCATAACTTGCAATACACACGGGTTTATCAAGTAAATTGCAACCAATTGCTTGTCGATTGCTTCCTACTTGCTTACCAGCCGCATCCCAGTTGCTTCCCTAATGCTCGATTGATATTTAAGATAAAGCACTCATACATGCTTCATTATTAGCCTAGAAGCTTGGACTGCAATAGGCTCGCCCTTATTACGTGGGACTAAAGTATATCTGGCGAAAAGTGGGTGTAGAAATACACCTCTGCCTACCCCTTCGGGGATAAAAGGCGTGACGATATGTATGTATGTATGTAAGCTTGGACTGATATTAATTTATTTAATGCATTTATCTAATCGAATATAATGTATTTTACAAAAACTTATTAACATTATTGGCTACGTGTATAAATCAATTTCTAGTGATAACGATATCTAAGTATTATATTTGATATTATCAGATATGTACTTTGATCATAATGCAAAATAATGGGTGTTTAAAGAATTTTGATACGCGTGATTACCATTCGTTTTTAGTGCGTCATTATTGTTTATAACACTCAAATCATATTTATCAATATTTTTAGCATCATTAATACTTGTAAGCCGTAGATAAGGTTGACAAGCGATCAAACTCGAATCTCATCATCAAGACGAATCTGCATCATCACATGTATCAATAATGTGCTCATAAAAATGTCCTACTAAGCAATTTTCACGCAATAAACACAAAAATAACTAAAACAATACGTTGTTCCAAACTAGCAATCTCTATACAACCGATTGCTCTATAAATTTACATCATAACGTCTAGTGACAGTAGTGTGGCCGTCATAGGTCCGTTTCATCACTGCCACGTCCCGAGCGTCGCCGCAAAAACGGCAAGTGTTCGAGTGGCGGTCGTTTCATAAATCTCACGCAGATGCCGTAGGTAACCGCTATAAATTCTGTAAATGCCAACTAGAGCGAGGTTGGAAGGTGGTGCGATTTGGAAGGGACTGCGATATTATATCGTAATACGCATGACTCATTATGCGTATTTAGGCTACGATGTATAATATTAATGGCATAAGAGTAACTCACCGTTTAATTATAAAACTTTAATTTTACATAAATGGCCAAGACTAAATTGAGGCTAAAATTACAATTAATGTAAAATTTATTGTAGCTACGAGAGAGATAACAATGAAAATTTATATGTTAACGCCCTTATTGTCGCGCTCAGCAACAGCCATGTCGGCTGCCACATTGAAAATACTTGTTGCAACAATTTTAGTTACGCTGACGACATGGTGTTGTTGTCTGCGTCAATAAGTGGACGAGGATTAAGGAAATTAGTACAGATATGTGAGGAGTACGCACGACTGCATGGCTTATTGCACAATGCTACTGCTGCTACTGTAACGTTAAATAAAAGAACTGTAATATCGTATAATGTACAAAAATAAATTTAGTTTCATTAGAATTAGAATAAAATATAATTTAGTTTCATTAGAATTAGAATAAAAATATAAATACCTCATTGATTCTATAACATTTTAGATACCTATAAAATGTTTAAACTTAATAAATTTTGTAATTGAATTAAAATGCATGACATTATATTATGACATTAAAATAGATATTATAGTATAAATGTTTGAAATAGAATTAGTTTTTATTATAAGTCAAATCGATTAGATCGATTAAGTAACATTTTGTTTAGTCCTTTGAAAATTTCTGACAATGGTCACACTGAACTGTCACTTCCGTCCTTCCGCTTGAAAAATTAACACGCCGTTTGCAAGCTCGCGTGCCTTGTACCTAAATTAAATTGATCGCCCTTTGAATTAACGCGAATTGAATCAACTTGTAATTAACTTAATACGTAATTGCCGCTTTTGACTTCCGGCAAGGTTTGTTGTAAATTGATGACATATTGAACTTTTGTGAAAAGTTTTGTGAACCGCTAACGTGCATCGTGGTCTGGAGAAGGACTTCGCCGAATTGTAAACTGGTATCTATTGATTCTCTTGTTATTTTGGCCAAAATTATAAGTTAATCTATAGGTCCACTTCAAGAACATCACCAGGATATATAAGGTAAAATTTTCATGTACCTACTCAATACTTTACTCACTGTGCAACGCAGTGCATTGTGTCTGGATATATTGTCTATCGTGGTCAGGTAGATGTATTACACCTTCCACTGCGCACTTCTGATACACCTTCCTGCCTGGCTACGGTAATTCTAGACATAATTTTGGTAGCAGAGCGTGGTTGAAATTTAGCCGCTGTTGCATTACTGAGTATAAACTCAGATTGGTATGAGCTTGTATCTTATCACCTTGTAGACAGTATTGTAGTGTTTGTCAGGTCAGTTATTGTCTAAAATACATAATATTTAATTGTATAAGTTGACCTAGATAATTTGAAACACATTGTCACATAACCTCAATCAGTAATTGTGGATTTGTATTGTTGAAAAATCTAACTTAAATTTGTTGTTGCATTAATAAGTCAGTTTGTTTGGATACATAACAGCTGTATGTATCAATAAATTTAGTAAATTTAGTTTATTGCATATATTCATAAACATTATAACATCCAACTTGACCTTGCCACTTGGGCGGGTCACATTAATAAACTTTGTTTTGTTATAATATAGATAATATTGCTAGGTAACACATATTCTGTGCTTACTTACTATTGTATATCTCAAATAATACAGCCAGTCTGTCTGTTGCAAGTAATTAGTTAATTTATTTGAATATATAACTTTAATTAACTTATTCGAAGGTTCAACTTTGATAACTTTGACTTTGTTTTGTGTCAATATATATATTGAAATTATTAATTTTGTTGGACAGTAGATACCTGTCACTTGCCTGCACTTGCAGTAAACAGGCTAATACTTTGTTGGTTTCAAAGAATTAAGAAAAATTAAGTTTTGATTGTTAATTGTATTTAACGCTTGTCCGGGCTCTTTTGAATTTTGATTATGTCAGCTATCAAGGACTTGCGTGCGGCTGCTGGTGCTATTGCATTAGATTTGCGCTGGTTTGCCTCGGCTAGTGCTTTAGTGAACCGGCCTGATCGCCAGCAGGCCTTACTTCAGAGGTACGAGCGGATTGACGATCGCCTGGCAAGTGTGGAACAGCAATTCCGCACTTTCAGCACTTGCTGTCTTGTAGTGTCAATCAATGATTTCACCGCTGACCAGCGAAATAAGGTCAGCGAAGACTATGCCCAGGTCTTAGACCTGTATGATGCTGTCTCCAATACTGCGAGACAACTAGTTGCCGATAGGGAAGGGCAACCCGGCCTGAAGCAGGAGCTTCCTGGGTCAGCACCGGGGCTGGTGAGTAGGCTCCCTACTTTGGACCTCCCCCATTTTGATGGCTGCCTAGGAAGCTACCTGGGCTTCGTTAATTTGTTCGACAGCCTAGTCAATGATAGGGCTGACCTTCGGCCGGCACAAAAGTTGGCCTATCTAATGTTGGTTCTGGATGGGGAGGCTAAGGGCCTCATCCAGCATCTGCCCGTGTCTGACGAGGCGTACCAGACGGCTCGGGACCTAATTACCCGTAGGTACCATAATAAGCGTGGCCTCGCCGACACGCACATCGAGCAGATTTTGGGTTTGCCGACGCTCACCCGGGTCTCTGGGTTGCGCACCCAACTGTTGAACCCGCTCTTGGTGGCCATCAACGCACTTAAGTGCCTTGACCTGCCCGTAGACCAATGGTCCTATTTATTGGTGCACATTGTGTTAAAGAAGCTGCCTGCTGACCTGAGGTCGCGTTTTGAACAGCGCTTTGGTGGGGATAGCGCGACCCATCTGCCCCCCTTTGCTGACCTGGAGAGGTTCCTGGAGGATGAGTGCCGGGTCTTGGACAACTCCGGTGGTGACACGCCGGCTAAGTCGCAGCCGCCCAAGGTCAAGGAGCAGGCTCGCGGTCACACCCGAGCCAATGTTGACCGGCGCCCTCCTCGCTTTGCGGTCACGCAGAGCCCAGCGGAGTGCTCCTACTGCAAGGTCACGGGGCACAGAGCGGCCAGTTGTAGGGCATTCTTGGACCTACATGTCGCCTCTCGTAGGCGCATCGCGAATGCCCGCCGCCTTTGCTTCTCTTGTTTGGGGTCCCACTACCAGCGAGACTGCCCAAACTCTCGCCCCTGTCCTCACTGTGGAGGACAGCATTTGGACATTCTCTGTATGAATGCCAGAGAGGTTGGCCGCTTGTCCAACCAGCCGACGCCGCGCACGGGCGGGTGTTTTGAAGGTGGCAGCCGAGGCTCACCGGTGCGTAGCCGAGAGTCGCCTCGCTCAATTGATCGCCACTCGCCCCATTTGGAGAACCGTAGCGTGCGCACGCCTCCTCTCTCTCGCGTACCTGAATGTGCTGTTCAGCGTCACCAGCACCATGACTGCTGCCCCAGGTATTCCCCTTCCTTTGGCGGAGCGTCCCCGCCTTGACTCGCGCCCACCTCGTTTTCGGCGGGTGCGTCACTATGACCCCCCACAGATGGCGCGCGGATCGAGTCATCGCGCTTTTGAGGACTTCAAGCCGCACCCTCATTTTGACTTGCCTGGTCCTGGGCAACGGTCGCCGCCCAGGCAACAATAGGTCATTGACCCCTGCCCTATAACTCAAACCTCCCCCATTGAGACCGTTATCCTACCAACGGTTGCTGTTAGGGTCTGGGGACCCACGGGGACCTCTGTTGTTGTCCGTGCTATATTGGACACAGGTTCACAAGGTTGCATTGTTTCCACTTGTTTAGTAGGGCAGGTTAAATTAAATATGGGTTCATTTCCAAATTGTATACGGGGCATAGGTGACGTAGCCTGTAATGTTGAAGGGCAAGTTAAGGTTTTGTTTGGCCCTGTTGAATCTTCACACCCGAGGATTAAAACCTCGGCTATTGTGTTGAAGAATATTTTGGGTATGCACCCACAGAAGCAGCTACCTGCTGCTGTGGTGAATTTGACATCGGGATTGGAACTGGCAGACCCCAAATTTGACACACCGGGACAAATCGACTTGTTGATTGGCTCTGATGTCCTCGGTGGAATTCTGATTGGTGGGAAACGGGTCTTGGTGCCAAATGGTTTGACTGCCATCCCGACCATTTTTCGATTTGCTTTGATGGGCCCTGTACCTAGGGACCCCCCTCCACCCGAACTTGATAATTTGTTGGCTGTAGGCTCTGCTCTCTCTGATGCGGTTCAGAGGTTTTGGGAAGTAGAGGAGCCCCCTCAAGCTGCCCGTTTGAATCTAGAACATGAGGAGTGCGAGCTGTTCTTCCAGAACAACACTGGTCGACTCCGTTCTGGTCGGATCATTACGAGGCTACCGTTTCTGTCTGTTCGGCCTCCGCTTGGTGAGTCACGACCTTTAGCCGAAAAGAGATTGTTGGCTATGGAGCGCCGCATGGGTCGTGATCCGGAGCTCAGACAGAAGTACATTGAGTTCATGAGGGAATATGAACAATTGGGACACATGTCCGTGTCAAATTTGGATTGGCGTTCGGTGGAGCATTACTTTCTCCCGCATCATGCGGTATTAAAGCCATCGACTGGCAAGCTGCGCACAGTGTTTGATGGTTCTGCGCAGACTTCAACGGGCGTATCCTTGAACCAGTGCTTGCATTCTGGTCCCAAGTTGGTCAAGGACCTTTGTGACGTCATCACCAGCTTCCGGCGACATCAGGTTGTCTTTGTGGCCGACATAAAAATGATGTTTAGGCAGACGATTATCCACCCTGATGACCGTCGCTTCCAGCTGATCCTTTGGAGAGAGTCTCCTCGTGATCCCATGGTCGTCTACGAGCTCAATACGAATACGTACGGGTTAAGATCAAGCCCCTACTTGGCAATATGTTCTCTTTGGGAGCTCGCAGACCGAGAAGGCTTACGTTTCCCACGAGCCTCCGCCATCTTGAAAGACGATATTTACGTCGATGACATTTGCTCGGGCGCCTCCACAGCGGACGAGGCGATCCTCCTGCGGGACGAATTGATAGGTATTTTGGCCTCCGCTGGTTATGAGTTGCGCAAATGGATTTCCAACTCACCAGCGCTTTTGGAAGGCTTGCCAGAGGATCATCAGCAAGATCCACATTTGTTTGAGATTGTTGACAACCCCGCCATGATGGCTGTTCTAGGCGTTCAGTACAGACCAGTCCAAGACATCTTTACTTATAACGTAGACTTGAAATTGCCTTGTTCTTGGACTAAACGTCTCGTATTGTCTACTGTCGCCAGAACCTTTGATCCGAACGGTTGGATCTGTCCAATTATATATTGGGCAAAATGCTTCTTGCAGAAGCTTTGGACAGCAGGATTGACCTGGGACGAACCTCTGCACGGCACTCTTGTTGAGGAATGGACCTCCTTTGTATCCTCACTTCCTGCCGTCAACGAGATCTCCTTGCCTCGTCCCATCCTTCCTCCCGGGAAGTACAAGGCCACCCTTCACGGGTTTTGTGATGCCTCGGAACGTGGTCACGCGGCCGTGGTGTACTTGCGCACAGTTAGTGCATCAGGTCAGGTGAGGGTTTCCCTGATCATGGCGAAGAGCAAGGTCGCACCCCTTCGGACATCTCTGACCATCCCAAAATTGGAGCTCTCGGGAGCAGCCCTACTTGTACGCTTGTTGAACCACGTGTCCAGTACTTTGGGTAAAAGCATTTGCATTAATGGGACCTACGCCTGGACAGACAGCCAAATTGTTCTTTGTTGGTTGAAGGCTTCGGTCCACACCTTGGAGGTATTTGTTGCTAATCGCGTTTCCCAAATCCAAAAATCTGAAGTCAAGCTTGATTGGAGACACGTGCCAGGTGAATTCAACCCCGCTGATTGTGCCTCGCGCGGATGCTTGACGCCTAGTTTGATAGGTCATTCGCTGTGGTGGGGTCCGGAATGGTTGAGTCGACCAGAAATTGATTGGCCTCGTACGCCAGTTTTGAATACTTCTAATTTGCCGGGTCTACGAACACTCGCTCTTGAAAAGGTGGAATGCGCCTTTGACCCCGATTTTTTGTTGAATCGTTACAGCTCCCTTGACAAGTTGTTAGGTGTTACTGCTTGGATAAAGCGTTTTGTTTTTAATTTTAGGCACCCACAACAGAAACGTCTGACACCGTTTCTCTCACCACAGGAACGACAGGAGTCCCTCACCTTTTGGGTTCGTTCTGTGCATTTGGCGCATTTTGAGAAGGAGATTGCTATCCTCAAGTCAGAGAAATTGAAATTATCGGACGCTGTATCTAAATTGAACCCCTTTTTGGACGATACGGGTCTCTTGCGCGTTGGAGGGCGCCTCAAGAACGCCAACCTCCCTTACGGAGCACGTCACCCCCTGTTGTTACCCAAGGACGGTCATTTGGTGCGTTTGTTGGTAACTGACCGTCACCTTAAAAATTCGCATGCTGGTACAACCAGCATGCGCTCTTGGCCATTTTGCAACGCGAATTTTGGATCTTGTCTGCCCGAAGAATTATTCGGAGTGTAGTCTTTCACTGCATCATGCTATAAGCTCAAGGCTTCTACCATGCAGCCGTTGATGGGGGACTTACCGGCAGATCGCGTAACTGAAAGCAGGACGTTTGACGGTGTTGGCACGGACTTCGCTGGTCCCTTTTTGGTGAAAACATCGACACTTCGAAACAGCAAGACTGTTAAGGCCTACTTGTGTGTTTTTGTTTGTCTCTCCACAAAGGCCGTACACTTAGAACTGGTCTCCTCGCTTACGACCGAGGCGTTTGTAGCCACATTTGACAGATTTGTATCCCGCAGAGGGCTGCCTTCCTTGATCCGTTCTGACTGCGTCACTAACTTCAAGGGCACGTATAATTATTTGAATGATGTTGTTAATTTCCTTGAAACCAACAAGGCTGACATAGGTGATAGGCTTGCCCGACGTGGGATAAATTGGTTGTTTTCCTCACCAAATTGTCCACACTGGGGTGGTATATTTGAGGCCGCCGTAAAATCGGCCAAAACACACTTGCGCAGGACAGTCGGTGAATCTGTCCTTACATTTGAGGAACTCGCAACTGTGTTTTGTAAGATTTGTTTTGAACCGTTTTGAACTCTCGGCCATTGTGCCCGATCTCCTCAGATCCGAATGATTTGGAGGCCCTTACGCCGGGCCATTTTTTGATTGGTCGCCCACTTGTCGCCTTGCCTGAGTACCCCTATATTGATACGAAACCTGGTCGTCTCTCGCGTTTTGAATTGGTACGCCAGATTATTCAGAGCTTTTGGAAACGCTGGAATTAGGAATATTTGCACATACTCCAGCAACGCGTTAAGTGGACCGACAAGACCGATCCACCTAAGATTGGTGACCTCGTTTTGATCAAGGAGGCTAACCTTCCGCCACTTAGATGGCGCAGGGGGCGCATCCTTCGTTTGGTAACTGGGGCTGATGGAGTTCCCCGATTTGCTGAGGTCTTGGTGGACGGTTCGATTCTGAGGAGAGCGGTTGCAACATTGTCACGTCTACCAACCGATTAGCGGACCGGTAGGCCGGTCCGGGGCGGGTGGATGTTTGAAATAGAATTAGTTTTTATTATAAGTCAAATCGATTAGATCGATTAAGTAACATTTTGTTTAGTCCTTTGAAAATTTCTGACAATGGTCACACTGAACTGTCACTTCCGTCCTTCCGCTTGAAAAATTAACACGCCGTTTGCAAGCTCGCGTGCCTTGTACCTAAATTAAATTGATCGCCCTTAGAATTAACGCGAATTGAATCAACTTGTAATTAACTTAATACGTAATTGCCGCTTTTGACTTCCGGCAAGGTTTGTTGTAAATTGATGACATATTGAACTTTTGTGAAAAGTTTTGTGAACCGCTAACGTGCATCGTGGTCTGGAGAAGGACTTCGCCGAATTGTAAACTGGTATCTATTGATTCTCTTGTTATTTTGGCCAAAATTATAAGTTAATCTATAGGTCCACTTCAAGAACATCACCAGGATATATAAGGTAAAATTTTCATGTACCTACTCAATACTTTACTCACTGTGCAACGCAGTGCATTGTGTCTGGATATATTATCTATCGTGGTCAGGTAGATGTATTACACCTTCCACTGCGCACTTCTGATACACCTTCCTGCCTGGCTACGGTAATTCTAGACAATAAACTTTGTATTTTATATTGACATTTTAAAAATTTATTATGAAATCAAAATTGTAATTATTAAATATATTATTGAAAAGAATAGAATTATTAAATTTAAATAGATATAATAAAATTAAATGTACCTAGTCTGAATTTCTGATTATTATGTACTTGTACTGCAAATGGTATGGACCGATATTGCCTGAAATAAAGATATTTTATTCATTATTTATTAATATTATAAGTAGACTAAAGATGCATTTTTTCGCAAGGCACTTGCGACAGCGCCAATATATTGGAAACTCAAACAACTTTAGTTCCTCGATACAAATGCCACAACAAGCGGTCTCCCATCCATGTGGTAACCAGAGTAAAGCACAATGTTTTCTAAGGGTGGGAACTATTTAAGTTATAAATAATGATATATAATAATGACGAGTTATTATCGGAAACATATATTATAGTTACCTACCTACTTTATAGCACGTCAAAAGTTGTATCCAGATCTAAATGCGCTACTCGTACACCGTTCACAGCCCAGATATTTGTTTAAATATCGCGCATATTTGGTTATAAATACAGTTCACACCCTTAGAAAACGTTCTTGTTAGAAAATAATCGATTTTAACCTTTCGCGATTTGTATTCGATGATTGAATTTTATTTTATTTTGAGATAATTTGACACCAGAGTTTTTCTTTGCACCGTTCGCTCTGAGTACATTTACTTAGTTGATCAAGGACTCGGCCAACCACTATACAATAAGTGCCGGTTAAATTAAATTACAGATAATTTTATGAAATATTCGATCTAATTTTAAATTTAATAGGAAGGTAATGTCTATTCAGTCATGGTAAAACTACGGCTAAATATAAGTACCACATTTTATTTAGGACCTGCCGTAGCCCACTGCTGGATAAAATCATCGTAAGTCAGCTTTAAAACTTATTTTCTTTTGCCTAAACTGTAAAAACATACTTAAAACTCATAATAACTCGTCATTTAGACATACTTCGGTAACTCATAACCAACGCTCAATATATTTAACAGACGATACCTCAAGTTGTCACATGCATTTACCCTTGTGACCGGGCCTAAAACTTGGCGCTATTTAGTACTGGTTATGTTAATATTAGATGCTGGGATGCTACTGGCCCTTAGCGTGTAAATTAAACTTCGAGCATAGATTGACTCCCTAAAGGAAGACTTCCGAGTAACGCGGCTACATTGCCATAGAAGTAGTACATATATAATCAACATTGAAAAAAACATTATAAAATTTAAAATTTAACTCAAGGCACGACTGTGTGAATTGATAATATAATCCGCAGTTTTATTCAAGGAAATCAATACTTATGATAAGGTGAAGATGAGTCTATTTTATATCCAGTAAGTGTTTGATTGTGATTTATTTTATTAAAACTTGTTTATTAAAATATTTCGCACGCTCATCCCTTAACCCACTCGCTACCTCGGCGGGGGCTCGGCACAGAATAAAAGATAACGATTGAAAGATTCGCGCCAAGCCGATAGGCGCCGCGTTACAGGACATGTGTTTTTGATGGCGCTCCTTCCACACCTCCCTCCTCCGTCCTACGAAGGGAGGGCCTGCCTTTATTCAAAGTCATCTCCCATTGTGAGGTAGGCTTTTTGTGAACGATACTTGATTATAGACGGTTAATTTGCTCGCTGACTGATGGCTCGAATAAAATGTTATGTGCTGATCTTGTAAAACAGGTTTATTGGCAAAATGGCTTGCAGAAAAGCAGGAAAATTCTGAAAAATATGTAGGCGGTAGTGACCTTGAAGATCAGATGAATATGTTACTATATTGACTTCTTTATATCTACAAACTTAATATCTGTCGTTGCTTGCTTCTTCTGTTATATTAAAATCCAATTCGAGGCTAACCTAGTATGTTTCTTGAATTGACTGACTTGTTGGAATACCCTAACTGAACTATAATACCACTTAAATACAATTATGTTGTATATCAGTTTTAATCTGGGATTAAATGGACACCTGTCGCGCCTTAGATAATCATCATCGCCTTAGAACACATCTATAACGATTCATTTCTATAACGACTGTCAAAATCTTCATGACTGACGACGACGGTTTAATGTGCTCTCCGAGGCACGGGGCAAGTAATTATAAAGTCAGTGGTGCGCACCGTGGATTAAAACCCGATACGCTCTGCACGGCAGTAAGATGGTATTCTCTCTTCTCTCAGCTATCGTTGCCTATTTTTTATTAATAAACTATTTCTTACCCAGTCTAAGTTAGTAATAATTTATGTATAAAACTGCAAAAATATATCTTCTGTTGACATTTCCAAATTTCCATTTTTCTCTCCATAATAGCCTGATTCAGTTTTTTGTTTAAGCTGTCTAGCCGTTCTTTGCTGTTCTTTCGTTTTGTATTGAGTTACACATGTAGTCATTCATTTATATATTAATAGATAATTACATCAGTTTTATGTAAGTTAATGCCTCAATGCTTTTAAACAATGCTAAGCCAAATAATTGTATATTTTACTTAAGTCTCCATTAGTTTTGTGAAAGTAACTTCGGGGCTGAAACCAAGACAGGGGAAAGTGTCATTAGATTTTTTGTCGTTTTTTTCGAGTGAAAGCACGAAACTGGCAGTGCTCTTGATAAATGACTAAAGCGCCCCCTATCCTATTGCAACTTAATGTCTTTATCGAGAAGAATAGGTGTTAGAAAGTGCGACTGTATATAATTCTGTATGTAGCTATGTTTTTGGGTTTGCGATGAATGTTTTCTTTAGGCTTTCAGATGGAAGCCTTTAATTTTTTGGATAGGTTTTTTGGTAAAGATTATTTCGTAAATAATATCGTAGCGTTATCTAGTTAAGATTGCGGTAAGCGGTTGGATGCGGGCGGCTCAAGATCGGTAGGTGTGGAGAACCTTCGGAGAGGCCTATAACCAGCAGTGGACGTCTCTAGGCTGACATTCATTGTCTAATTGGAATTGACCATCTAGCTATTATTATAAGGAACCAGGATATAAAGGTGCTGACATCATGTTAAGTTAATCCAGGCAATATACAGCGGCATTGATTTGCACATATTTATCATATTTTTAATAAATAGTTTATATTTATTTCAAATATGGTAACAAGACTATGTCCACGCAATTTATAAAATCAAACACTTAAGCGTGAAAACCTTTCATTGGCTCTCTGTGTCTTAAGAATATGGTATGTCAAATAGTAAAAAGCTGTTGGTTTTCCAAGTAAAAAATAAAATAAAAAAATAAAAAATATTGGTCTGATAGTTATTAGCTAGCAACCCCAATGGTTTAACGAGTTAAGGAACAGGAAAAATCTTTATGTGATACAAGTATTCTAAGCAATTCTAAATAGAGACAGATTCAAATGGAATTTAAGTATACCTTCACTTCATCATCAGCCTGCCATAGTCCACTGCTTGATATAGGCCTCTCCAAGGGCACGCCACTGAGCCCGATGTTCGGGCCAATGGCGTGCCATTCATACTTATAATAACAAATTGATTTTATGGATAGGTAGACTTTAGTACCATAAATACAAGATAGTCACTTGAAATGTTTAGTACTAGCGTGAAAAATCCACGTACTAGAATACAAAATTTAATTCGAAACTGCAAGGGATGCTTAAGTTTACTTTTTTTATTTATTTTTATTTATAGACTCACGCCTGTATCTCCGAAGGGGTAGGAAGAGGTTTAATATTACACCCACATTTCACCATGAATTTTTAGGACCCACGTAATTGGGGGCGAGCCTATTGCCGTTACCGGGCACATCACCAGACTCCGTGCTGCTACTGAGAATTCGGAAAAAACTCAGTAACACTTTGGCCGACCCGGGAATCGAACCCGGGACCTCCGATCAACAGTCGCTTAAGCTATCCACTGGACCACGGAGGCAGTCAAGTTTACTATGGAACCCTAAAAAATAAAATCAAAAAGTTTTTGTGCATCAGGATGAACATCAATCACGCACACAAACATAAACGTCAAAGTAAGACATCCATGGCTTATTTAGAATTTATATCTGTCTTTTATTAAACGACTATTAAACTTAGAATAATATCGTTACCCATATTACAACGATTACCCACTACACCCTATCCGCAGGGTGTAACCCCTTATGCGGATAAAAATAGCGCCAGCAAAGATATATTCATCCTTTCATCCCTACCACATACCTGTGTCAATCGCCCTATATCAAGTTGTAACGAGAACGCAAACATAGCAAACACTGAAACAAAGGAAAATAAACTTTACGTAAAAGACAAAAGAGTTGTGTAGACGGTAAAGTTATCGTTGTGTTGTAAGGCGAGGTACACACCTGCGTCCGGTCATCCGTCACTGCGAGTATAACCCGTGCGTCGACGCTCGGACGCCCGTGGAATAAAGATACGTCCGTGTGTGCACGCCGTTATAATTGAATGCAGCGCGTTTAAACCTTTGCCAGAGGAATAAACTCTTTATCTTACCTGTTTACGGAGCCAATTCACTGTGTAATTTTACTTTCTGCTTGTTAATTGGTAACACTTCATCGTATTTATACTATCACAGTGGAGAAGGTGAGGGTTTTCAATAACATTCTGGAAAATTACAAATGGATTTACGATTTAAGAAATCATTCAGACTTGTATCTAGATGTTCTTAAATCATTTACAGTAAATAAACATAAATTAATGTAATGGTGAAAGTTGTCATATATACAGTAGCGCTCATAAGTATTTTGACAAGTCGGAACTAATAAAAATTTACTTCTACGTGTCTGTAAACAGATACGGTTTTTTACTATAACGACCTTACGTAATAGGTACATCTATTGCGGGTAACAAGTAGTGACTTGTTTATTAACATTGTGGGTAATTCACTAAAATGTTTAGAACAGACGCTCATAAGTATTTTGACAACTATATTCATATTTTATTAATCAACGGTGTCACTTAAATTGCGTAAAAAATTGCATCGACACTAATGATTTAATATTTTTAAACATGCCGAAGACAAAGGAATATTCCTTAGATTTCAAAAATGCTGTAATAACTGCCCTTCAAGACGGATCAACGCAATCAGAAATTGCTAGAAGATTTAAGGTATGCCGGCAACTGGTTAGTAATTGGAATAAGGCTTTTATTAATCGCAAGACAGTGGAGAACATGTCCAGACCTGGACGCCCGAAAAAAACTACTTCCAGTGAAGATCGCATAATAAAGAAGTTGTCGACGAGTGATGTTCGGAAAACTGCAGTGCAAATAAAAAACGAGCTCCAAGAAAATTACAATTTAAACGTTCATGTTTCGACTGTGAAACGTCGGATTGCATGGACGACGTCCAGCCAAGAAACCCCTGATATCTGCAAAGAATAAGAAACTTCGACTAGCATTTGCAAGACGGCATAAATCGTGGACTAGTTCCGAGTGGGCGAAAGTGCTGTGGAGTGATGAAAGTAAATTCAATTTAGTGTCATCTGATGGGATACGTTATGTGCGACGACCTGTAAATAGAAAATTCGATGTTCGATACCAAATACCGACAGTGAAACATGGAGGTGGCAATATCATGGTGTGGGGGTGTTTCTCTCGCTACGGTGTTGGACCATTAGTTAGAATCGAAGGTACTATGGATCGTTATGTATATGCTGAAATACTAAAAACTCAAATGCTACCATATGCTAGGGAGAATATGCCACCTGGGTGGTATTTTCAACAAGATAATGACCCCAAACACAAGTCGAAGCATGTGAGTGACTTGATTAAAACCAAGAAAATCAAAGTTTTGGAGTGGCCAAGCCAAAGTGCTGATTTAAATCCTATTGAACATCTCTGGGAAGAGCTAGATCGCCGCGTAAAATGTCGTAATTATTCTAATAAGAATGCATTGTATGAAGCACTAAGAAATGAATGGAGCCGAATCCCAATTGATTGTTTGCAAAAACTAGTTGACTCAATGCCGGCACGTTGCGATGCAGTAATAAAAGCAAAAGGATATGCAACCAAATATTAATAATGATTATCGAAAATAAACAACATGACTGACTTTAATAAATGATTACCAGATTGTCAAAATACTTTTGATCGCCAATAATTCAAACTTTAATTAATATTTTCTTTTAATTTGACAATTAATAATTATGTTTACTTTATAATTGTGAGACAGATTATGAGGAATAATATTATTATATTATTTAATTAATCCTAATATCGTTTTTATTTCGGTCGTATTTAATAAATTACCCTTTGACAAAATACTTCTGAGCGCTACTGTACTTAGAGTAAATCGGAATCACCTCCATGTCGTAGCAACTTTTGAGGCTACTGCTCCGCTCCCGTGACTCATAGCCTGGTGGTATATAGCCTATAGCCTTTCTCAATAAATGGGCGACACTGAAAGAATTTTTGAAATCAGACAAACAAACAAATAAATAAACAAACAAACAAACTCTTCAGCTTTATATATTAGTATTAGATACGGCAGTGAATGGATGCGGTCGGCTTGGGCCGATCGCTCTATGTGGAGTGCCTTGGAGGAGGCCTAGGTCTGGCTGTGGACGTTATCCGGCTGAAATGATGACGTCGATATACAACATGATTAGATATGAAAACAATTTTAAATCCAATTTTGCAGATAAACTAGTTCCAATGATTCTGCGTTTGATGCCCAAGTCCTACTAACTAGTAAGCAAACAAAGTTGTACTCACTTGAATTATTTATAGTGAATTTGGTGATGGCAACCCGTTACAAGTTTAAGGCCTTAATAGAAACTAAGTTATAAATATTTAATATTAATAATAATAGTACACAAGGGATTTCATACTATGTTCCCAGTAGGGCCATAGCAGCCCTCTACCGTCCACCCCTAGCAGACTTTAATTACAATATCTCTTTCGAGAATTAAAAATTATTATAGAGAATTCTCAGACACAGATTTTGTCATGAAGTTTCCTTCTCACTTTAGTAAGCAATAATCAGCAATTTACGCAATTTAATACGCAGGTAACTTCGAAAAGTCACCGTTGCGTTCGGTAAGAACCTGAGACCCACAACATAGCAGTCGTTTAGTATATGTACTGGGCTATCGCTTAAATAAACAAACATACATACATAACGTCACGCCTTTTATCCCCGAAGGGGTAGGCAGAGGTGTATTTCTACACCCACTTTTCGCCAGATATACTTTAGTCCCACGTAATAAGGAGCGAGCCTATTGCCGTACCGGGCACATTTCCAGACTCCGTGCTGCTACTGAGAATTTTATGACGGAAAAACCCAATAACACTGCCCGACCCAGGAATCGAACCCGGGACCTCCCGATCCCACGCGCACATTTATGCCGCGAGACCAACGAGGCAGTCGTATAGGGTTTGATGTCGAGTTTTCCGTCTCTACGCAAAGATGGTATTTGCATCGTGTTATCCCTTAGTCGCCTCTTACGACACCCACGGGAAGATAGGGGGTGGTGACACTTATATTCTATGCCGTCAACCACACGCTTTAATAAACATACCTATTATTACCAAGTTTAAATAAAAATATTTTTTTTTATCTCCTCCTCTAGTCCCATAAAAGAGATTTTTGTGAAGATAAAAACAAAATATTTTAACCATAACATTAAATTGAATTTGCCGTCATTAAATTAATCATCATCGACCCAGCGTCATTCCGGTTGCATCCAAGACTTACACGCCTTGAAGCCTGGGGTTCCGCTTACTAGTCTAACCAGATATGACAGAATATCGGCTTTACCACATAGCGACTGCCGTCTGACCTCTGCAACCCAAAGGGATAGCGATATTCCATGATTTAGACTAGTATCAGTTTATTTGAGGGAACTGACTCCCCGTAACGACTGTCAAAGATGACAGCCGGGACCGACGGTTTAACGTGCTCTTCGAGGCACGGGGCAAGCGATAATTAACAATTCAATACGCAAATAACTCCGAAAAGTCAGTGGTGCGCGCCATGGATTTGAACCCGATACCCTCTGCATGGCAGTCCGTTGGCATCTCGAATAAGCTATTATCGCTGCCTGTAAATTTGCCGTCGTAAAATTATTATTTAATTGAACCTTTTTTTACCGACCCGTGGAAATTTCAGAAATCGCTTCTCAGAGCATCCTAAGGGACATTTAAGCCAAAGTTCAGCTTCGTACGCCCAATAGTTTTGACTGTGCTTTTTCTGTTAGTAAGAGACTAACGCAAGAATTTGATATATTCAGATGTTATTGTATGTATCAATAATTTCTTGTCTCTTTTGCTTTAATGAAAATTAGTCTCTAAAATATAAGCAATCACTCTTAATCTTAGTTGTGTGACAATCAAACATGCTTTGGTACAATATGCAGTATAAAATGTTCTCAAACATTTATTGCATTACAATATTCACGCAGTAGGCATGTAGGCAATCACGAAGGTAAGTGAGTGGGTAATTTAATGATTGCTCTTTGTAGTCGTTCAATTGATTAGATTAGATTGTTTTATCGTACACAATAAAATATAACATTAGATTGTATAATGCGTACAATGTACAATTGGCTGCCTTATTGTTCAGAGCAATCTCTTCCAGACAACCTTGATTTTCGTCACTGATTTTGCAATTAAATGAAGTATTTCTTTATACACCGACTTAGAAGTGTAGGTGACGTTGCACATGTGCATGATAAATTATGTAATAATAATAATAATATTCTACCACATTCACACAACACCATCTAGTCCCAAACTAAGCAGAGCTTGTACTATGCGTACTAGACAATGGATAAACATACATATATACTTTTTTTTTTGTAAATACATACGTATTATACATAGAAACACCTAGACCAAGACAAACATTCATATTCACGCACACAAATGTTTGACTTGAGCGGGAGTCGAACCCGCGACCTTCGGCGTGGCAGTCGCTTACACTACCGCTGCGCCAACCAGTCGTCAAGTGACTGCAAATAACATATGAATACAATTTCTTGAAATACAAATTACAATTTAAGTAACAAAATGATGGTATGGTATTCAAAGTGTAAGATATGACATAAAAATATGTTAGCAGTTATATCAATCCTAACGTATGTTTTACGCAATATTGTATAGTAAGTAAATATATTTGATAGTAGTTATACGTGACTATCATTAGAATGAGTTTAGAGCTGACGAAAACGAAATTAATAATTTATTTTCAGAATTAGGTAGGATTTATTTAAACCATTGATTAATTACGTAGTGGTTAGGTACTACGTTTGATATAGATCATATTCATGAACTGCTATAGAAATCCTATCAATAAAAAGAAGTATAGCGACTTTTTAATACGAAACAAGTGGTGAGAAATACAAGGCCGTAGAGTTAATTTTGCGTACAAATAATGAACCTACCTAACGTACAGGAACCATTTTTATTTTTTATTTATTAAATTAGATCTACCAGCTGTTGTTACAGGAATACATGCATAATTTACAAAAGTTATATCCTTATTACTAACTGCACAATCTTTACAGGTAAACACCACTTGCTAATTAGAACATGTTTTTAACCCAATTTAAGTTTAAATCTGCAGAATTACAAATACCTTACATAACTAATTACACACACACACACACACACACACAACGTCACGCCTTTTATCCCCGAAGGGGTAGGCAGAGGTGTATTTCTACACCCACTTTTCGCCAGATATACTTTAGTCCCACGTAATAAGGGGCGAGCCTATTGCCGTACCGGGCACATTTCCAGACTCCGTGCTGCTACTGAGATTTTCGTGACAGAAAAACCCAATAACACTGCCCGATCCAGGAATCGAACCCGGGACCTCCCGATCCCACGCGCACATTTATGCCGCGAGACCAACGAGGCAGTCGTATAAGGTTTGATGTCGAGTTTTCCGTCTCTACGCAAAGATGGTATTTGCATTGTGTTATCCCTTAGTCGCCTCTTACGACACCCACGGGAAGAAAGGGGGTGGTGACACTTGTATTCTATGCCGTCAACCACACGGCCAATAATAACTACTTATTATACACGGCTAATAACTAATTATTGGTAAACAAATAGATAAAGAAATCGACAATTATACAAAACAAAACAAAATGCTTCCTAATTGCTTGCATTGGAAATTTCAAGGATCTTCCCAATAAAAGCATTTAAGGAGCCGCAATGAATATCTATGACATCGCTATGTTCATTAATCAGCCTACATATTCTAGGAACAGGCGAACATGCACCAAATTTGGTCCTACGTAGTGGTGGAATCAAAGGTGTGACTGGTTTGCGAGGACGGCCACGTGGCACTCTAAATCGAAATCTTTCTAGTAGCTGCGGGCAATCAATTTGATCGTGTAGAAGTTTATAAAGAAATTTCAGATCAATAATGTCTCTTCTTTTATCGAGCGTCATTGTTTTAAAATGAGATAGTTTTTCGATATACGACATATTTCGAATCTCTCTTCTTCAACCATGTGGAATATAGAATTCAAAATCAAAAAAATATTTGTATCTAATATGACCTGAAGCTTTTTAACCATTTGGGTCCATTATGTAAATATTATGCTAAAAATATTTTTACTGTGTGACCTTGGTTACCTCATTTAAGAGTAAGAGTAGAAATACTGCTACAGAATCAAAGGCCTTTGCCAAATCAAGGAAAATCATAATTATTCCCAATTACTTGTATCCTCTGCCTAAGTTCTTTTGAGATATAGCTTCTTTCTCTCTACACGCCCTTACTAGTGACATTTCTATACCAATATAACAAGACAATAATTTTGTTGGAAAAATAATAGGTGCATCTTTGATCAGATAGTAACATTCACAATATCGGAATATATTATTACCACTATAAGCCGTGTGGTTGACGCCATAGAATACAAGTGTCACCACCCCCTATCTTCCCGTGGGTGTCGTAAGAGGCGACTAAGGGATAACACGATGCAAATACCATCTTTGCGTAGAGACGGAAAACTCGACATTAAACCCTATACGACTGCCTCGTTGGTCTCGCGGCCTA
This sequence comes from Euclidia mi, assembly GCA_944739405.2. Classification (NCBI taxonomy): domain Eukaryota; kingdom Metazoa; phylum Arthropoda; class Insecta; order Lepidoptera; family Erebidae; genus Euclidia; species Euclidia mi. Next base: position 4,862,538 of record OX123202.2, on the reverse strand, counting down.
AATGTGCGCGTGGGATCGGGAGGTCCCGGGTTCGATTCCTGGGTCGGGCAGTGTTATTGAATTTTTCTGTCATGAAATTCTCAGTAGCAGCACGGAGTCTGGAAATGTGCCCGGTACGGCAATAGGCTCGCCCCTTATTACGTGGGAATAAAGTATATCTGGCGAAAAGTGGGTGTAGAAATACATCTCTGACTTCCTCTTTGGGGTTATAGGCTATGTATGTATGTATGTATGTATTATTACCACTACAGCATACATTTTGTATTACATACAAATGCGAAAGTAAACTAACAGTAAAATCAATACGCTCCCTGTAAAGTAAATACACGTCAGTATACAAGAGAACAGTGAAGTCACACGTAATCATTACAAGAGAGCTTAAGCAAGCGCGTCTGTAAAGTTTCCGACAAGGTGTAGTGTCGGCCCCTATTAGGCGGCTCGCACGACCTTGTCGAGTTTCATTGTGCCTTTGAGTCTGCGCTATTAAACCGACACTACGCGCGATTCCTCTTAATTGGACGACAAACTATTTGATCGGCTGTGTGCAACTAGCCTAACAACCTCTCACGGATTAAACACATTGTAAATAAAACTTTAAGTAGTTATGTTTTTGCGTGTGAGTGAAGTGTATTGTTTTACACTAATTATTGTGTGTCAGTGATTGTATGATGTCTATCAAGAGAGGTGGGTCTATAAACAAGGCGGGCGGGCTTGTGTATAGGATGTTTGACGAGCTAGATTACAGGTATTTGCAAACATTAAGGTTGTCACGCATAATTCTTAATCCACATTAGATTTATCAAGAACATTTTACTTAAATTACCTATTATCGTCGAGGCCGGCCCCGAAAGAGGTGGCGAGATGACCTACCTGGACAAGAACTGGCTTGATATTGCGTGCGAGCAACTCTGGAGAGATTTAAGGTAGGCCTTTGCCCAGCAGTGGGACAGCGTAGGTAATACAAAACTGCTTGAGAGGTGTCAAGGGACACCCGGATGGAACGAAGTTCCTTTCGATTAATTAGTGAAGGAATTGTAATTTTTTTTTTTAAGTTATTATAATATTTTTTTATTATTAACAAATATAATGTAATATAAACTTAATCAGTAGGCTCAATTTTAGTATTAATTGTTAATTTTACAAAAAAATGTCCCGTTCGCCATCTTGGATCCCCAAATAAATGTCATTTACGTTATCAGAATGCATGATAGCCCCAAAAATTATACCCATATTAATTTTATTAAAAATGTCCCGTCCGCTATCTTGGTTCCCAAATAGATGTCATTTTTGTGACCAGAATCCATAAAAAGCCCGAAAATGATACCCATATTAATTTTACTAAAAATGTCCCGTCCGCCATCTTGGATTCCCAAATAGATGTCATTTTCGTGATCAGAAAGCATGAAAACCCCAAAAATGATACCCAGTTATTAATTTTATTAAAATGTCCCGTCCACCATCTCGGATTCCCAAATAGATGTCAGTTTTGTGACCAGAATCCATAAAAACCCCGAAAATGATACCCATATTAATTTTATTAAAAATGTCCCGTCTCAGCATTGTTGGAAAATTGTATGCTAAGGTACTGTATATATTGATTGAAAGAGTTATGGAAGTAACCGACAAGAAAATATGGGATGTACAAGCGGGATTCCGAAAGGGTAAGGGGTGCACGGATCAAGTTTTCCTTGCGGTGCATAGCCGAAAAATTCTTGGCCAAAGGTCAAAACGTCTATTGCGCATTCGTGGATTTGGAAAAGGCTTACGATAAAGTGGTGAGGAATGAAATGTGTTCGGTACTGTCGATGTACGGGGTGAACATCAGCCTCATACGAGCTCTGAAATTCCTTTATGAAGTTTAATTTAAACGGGTCTTATTCGCGATATATTTAATTGATTTAAGGTATAAATACCTATGTTTTACCGACGTTTCGACCGTCTTACAACAGCCTTGGTCGCGGCAGGACTGATGTCATCTCAGCGTCGTCCTTGTGAAGCGCGGGTTTCGGCAGCTACCCTCACTTGTTTTTTATTTTTATTTTTATCCGAACTGTCGGTACGTCGACACACAACACTTATGACGTCTACACACTGATGAGCTGTGTTACTGCGGCGAGGTTTACATTTGTTGATTACTGGATTCCAAGTTGTAGACAGTCTGTATCCATCTTCCCGGTTGAAATTTTTATGTTTTTTGATTTCAACCGCTTCACATACTATCCTGGAGTAATAGTGACGATCGGTAGATAAGACCTTGGGTTGATGTAATTCGATCCAGTGGTTTGTTCCAGACTCCAACAAATGCTCAGCTATGGCAGACTTGTTAATTTGTTGGTTTTTTACAGTAAAAAACCGAAAAAAGAAACCGCTGAATCTAACTTACTTCTTCCAGAAGTTATGTGCAGCAGAATGATGTACCAGGCGCGCAATAACTAAAGGCGGTGTTATTAGAAGGCGGACGGTAGAGCTTCAGTACAAGTGTTTGTGTAGATGCCCATCCAGCGTAGCCTTAGATTAGTATGGACTTAAGAAGTAACTGGAAGTGACGGTAGACAAAAGCCTTAAATTAAGACATTTCTTTAGCAATGTTTTACTTTTAGTTGTCTGATAAGTACAATAATTTATTTTTTGTGTTTATCAGACTACTACTGCTCGTAAATTCTTTATTAGGGTATTCTATCAAAAGCGACAAAGCATTCCCAGACTCGAAATAATAATTTAAAAATCATAAAATCTGCAAACATTTACTGTCACAATTTAAAATATTAACTATTTGCCGTAATGAAAATAACACATCAAGCATCAACATCCGTACAAAACTAAACTTCAATGAAATTCAAAAGAACGTATTGTTTTACAATGTACATTCCATAATTGCACCACCAAATCAGCAACACTGCACAACCATCAAAAATCTGAACTCAGCAGACCGCAACGTAACAAAATGCATCTCGCAAGAGCGTCGCATAAATCTTGTTTACAAGGCAAGTGCGTGCCATTAAAAACAATCACGTGTTTTGGCAAGGTCGGAACATAAAGTGCGCGACATGCCCCAGCGTCAGCCAAACTGTTATGGCTTTCTTTTAAACATTATGGCTCGCCCTCCGTCACCACTGCGCGCTTTGGCAACGATGCAACTCGCCATCCTACAACCATAATATATTAAGACTTTAAGACTCGGTCCACACAGAACGAGAGGCTGGCAGCGTTGTTGTAAAGCCAGACAATTTCCAATTTTACCTTAATGGAAAAGTGTTTTAAATCGATTGAGGATTTCGAAACGCCGTGAGGTCACTGGCTAAACGATGTCATTCAAGCGATGTTACGCATAATTCAAATAAAGATAAGGCTGGAAATTGTTTGACGCTTAAGCTATTTCTTGCTGCGCTGCTAGCTGCTGTTCTTTCTGTGTGAATTGAGCCTAAGTTCAGTAAAATGTAGATCATAACCTACTACCAAGTGCAATGTGCCGTGAAATTTTAACGTTCGTTGAGTACTCCCATAAATATCTGTATTGTGCTTTAAATTGATTGCGTTGATTTAACTGCTTTATTACTTAATGCGTAAAGCTGATAATTTATTGATAGCTTCATTGCAGCAGTCGGCATCACGTTGAATCTGGGTTGAATCGTTAATCATATCAGATTTTCTGTGCAGCGAGTACTGACCATTCTGAATAGGTGAGTTATGATATTATATGCCTATGCAATTTATTGACAAAAAGTTTGCCTGATAATATCTAATTTTAAGAAAAAGCAGCAAGTTAAATGACGTTGAACTAGAGTTTAACGATTTTTTTCGTGGTTCACTATGGTTTTATCGTTTTTATATCTAAACTGTAAGATCCAAAACACTTGTTCAACGTCCACTTACTTTTATCTGACGTATCGATTGTTATACGAAATTCGTAGAGTCAAACTGTGATTAGATATTTGATTTAAATAAGTATAATTTATCTTTGAAACTAAAATAAATGTGCAAATCTTAATCAATGCCAAATAAGATTTTCGCTTTAAAAAAGCAAGACTTCTTTGCAAAATGTTGTTAATTTATGTCCCTATTTAATTTTCAAACGATGTCAATTGACCACACAATATCAATGTAAAATAAATCTGGCACATCTAGCTGTTAGCTTACCAACGTTACTGGTGTAAAATTATGATGAGGCTTGCTGCAAACCACAAGAAACTTGCTTTTCGCCGGGATTCAGACTAAATACGTACACGAGATATTATTTAATAATGTATAGATTTGTAAGTAGCGTGGCGTCAAAAATTGTAACAGGTTGTTTCTTTTTATTTCAGGAGTTGATGAGATTATTTATTAAGTTATGGCTTAAACTAATAGAAATTAATGTGAGTCAACATTACAAAGGTGGTTTGTCCGTGTGGTGACGGATTAAGAATTCGGAATGTCACCTGCCCATATCATCCCATGGGTGTCGTAAGAGCCGACAGAGGGAGCATATTATGCAGAGAACAGCACTGTAAGAGAAGGAAAACTTGATACAAACCCCCTACCAACCCGTATGGCCAGCGTGGTATAGTAGGCCAATACCTCCTTTCAAAGGAGAGGCCTAGTCCAGCAGTGGACTGTTAGAGGCTGATGATGATGATGATGATGGTGATGATGATGATGATTACAAATGTAGTGCATAACACATCTTCTACTAAATGACGTAAGGAAGGAGGGAAAATAACACGATGATGAGACAGGAATTAAAACGTGCTCAGAAACTGAAACACTGCGAACAATCTGAACAAATCGTAGCATAGCTTCTATGAGTACAAAACTCTTTCAGAAATTCACAATTTAATCAGGGACGAAGAGAATAACTAAGTTTATGTGATTTGGTAATTGGTCCCAAATAACACAATCATAATAAGATTACTTTTTTTCGTTGCAAAAGTGGTATAATAATTCATTACAGAACCCTAAAATATGAAGCCATATTTCCCATCCCAATTCACTTACACTTTACTGTATAAAATAATAATTGCGATACATCGATAACCCAGCGAACAAGTAATCCCTTATGCACTAACCCCGTGCCCCATGCAGACTTTAGCGTGAAACTTTACCTTTGAACATACAATACACACTCGATCGCAGCGCATCCGTAGTACGTTGAAGTTCACATTACTAATAACAGCGGGTAATGAGCGCTGTTGCGCTAGCTTCGACCACTGGTTGTGTGGCCACGAGTTATATGATGACGCGATGTGATGTGTTGTTGTAGGCAATTTGTTAATTTACAGTTGAAGATTAACTATTGTGATTTTCTTTACAGGGCTATATCAACATCGTCCTAGCGATGTCCGGGTTGCGTCCTTGGATTTTGCCTTCAAGTTTTGCCTAAGTCGATATCATTTGGAAGAATCCAGCTCACAAGATAATGTGCACTAGTGTAATATGCACAGCATGCAGCTCCCTGACATGACATTCAGGGAATGAAATGGAATAATCACACTTTGGTCTTTTATATCCTATAGCCTTCCTCGATAAATGGGCTATCTAACACTGAAAGAATTTTCAAATCGGACTAGTAGTTCCTGAGATAAGCGCGTTCAACCAAACAAACAAACAAACTCTTCAGCTTTATATATCCTCAAACTCAAACTCAAAATCATTTATTCATTTAGGTCACAAAGTGACGCTTATGAACGTCAAAGATTAAAGTTAATTACTAGATGATTCTACATTTACATTTACTGCCACGTTCGCAATGCAATAGGTAGAACCACGAGAAAGAACGGGCAATAAAACTCGTGGCCACTCTTTTTAACTGCCAGTATAATTCTTTTACATGTTATATTTGTAAGGAGCTGCAACTGTTTCACATTGCGAGTTATCTACTATTGCAAAAGTTAATAGTTATTGATATCATACTCAAGCAATAAATTATGTTCATTTAGTAAGCCTCCCAAAGTGAATATAGTGAAACAGGAGCATCCACTTATGTCTTTTGATGTAAGCAACTCGCGAACATGACTGTTCTGATCTATGGTGGAACAGTATGTTCCGAAAAGTAATGGTATATGAACCTGCAGCAATTTACAATCTATTAGGTAGCAGTTCATGACCACGAGTTACCCTCACCTTACAAATCCGATAAATTATAATAAAAAAAGTAGAACAATAATGCAAATGTAGTATAAAAGAGAATACGGTAATTAACTACACTATAAAACTGCCTATTGACCTAATAATAAAAAGAAATTGACCTAATAAAATAATATTTATTTCCAAGCGTACTTGTCGTCAAGATACTCATTTAAACTATAATATGCCTTTAGTAAAAGATTATTTTTAACAATTGTCTGAAACGACCTTAAAGGCAAGTCTAAAATATTACTTGGTATTTTATTATAAAATCTTATACTAAGCCCCATAAAAGAGCTATGCGTTTTGTGTAAACGGAAATATGGTACACAAAATCTGTGCCTGTTCCTAGTATTAATATTGTGAATGTCACTATTCATTTTGTAAGAATTGATATGTAGTCGTACATGCATAACACTGGCATAAATATATTGTGATGCTACAGTAAGAATACCAATATTTTTAAATTTTTCTTTAAGTGAGACACTTGTCTTTAACTGGTAAATGGCCCTAACTGCCCGTTTTTGTAATATAAAAATATTTTCGATGTCAGCGGCCCTACCCCATAATAATATGCCATATGACATAACACTATGAAAATAGCTAAAATAAACCAATCTAGCCGTATCGACATCAGTCAACCTACGAACCTTCTTAATGGCATAAGCAGCTGAGGTAAGTTTCCCTGAGAGATATGTAACGTGCGCACCCCACTGTAATTTCGAATCAAGTGTTATTCCTAGAAATAATGTAGATTCAGATGTTTCGAGAACATCGTCATTTAGAGCTATACTAGGACCAAGGTTTCTGACATTTGGCAGAGCAAACTTAATACATTTTGTTTTTTTGGCGTTCAGTACTAGATTGTTTACATTAAACCATTTAGTTACTTGAATGAGCGCACTGTTTATTTCGTTAAAATGTTCCTTATTTCTATCTACTTTAAATATCAAAGAAGTATCGTCAGCAAACAGTACAACGTCACAAATGTTTTTCAAGTAAAAAGGTAAATCGTTTATGTAAACAAGAAACAAGAAAGGCCCAAGGATGCTGCCTTGCGGCACACCTAAATCAACAGGTAAGCCACTGGATTTTGAGCCGTTTATTTCAACACATTGGATTCTGTCACTTAAGTATGACTTAATGACTTCCAATGCTTTAGTCTGTACGCCGTAATGTCTAAGTTTGCATAAGAGCGTTTCATGGCAGACACAATCGAATGCTTTCGAAAGGTCGCAAAACACACCAATAGCATTTTGGGCATTCTCCCATGCACTGAATATGTGTTTAAGTAACGCTACTCCTGCATCTGTTGTCGTGTGACCCTTGGTAAATCCATATTGCTCACTATGAAGGAGGCTGTTTAGATTAAAATGTCTAAGTAATTGCTTGAGTATGATCTTTTCAAAAATCTTACTAAAGGCAGGTAGTATCGATATTGGCCTATAATTACTAGGATCAGTCTTACTGCCGGATTTGAAAAGAGGTATTATCCTACTGTGTTTCATAAGATCGGGAAAAACACCTGATTCAATACACTTATTAAATAAGTTGCTTAAATAAGGAGCTACTACATCAATTATACTTTTCAAAACCTTAACAGAAATGCCCCAGAGATCACCTGTATTCTTAGACTCTAGAGATTGAAAAGTACTTATAATGTCGGTAGAATTAATACAATGGAACTTAAATAATACATCACATTTTCCTACACTAGATTCTAATAGGTTTTCTGCGACTATAGCTGATGATTTTAATTCTCTAGTAGTAGTAATCGGTATGCTAGCAAAGAATTTATTAAATGTGTGTGCGACTTCTTTGTCATTATGAATTAATCTGTCACTATCAAATAAACTAAAACTATTACCTCTTAGTGTTGTCTTACCTGTTGCTTCATTAATAGCTTGCCAGGTTGCCTTAATTTTATTCGATGATTGTTCAATTTTGTTCCTAACGAATAATGCCTTAGCTGTATTGCACACTCTTTTAAATATCTTGGAATAATTCCTAACATCCTCAGTGAAGTTCGAATCAGAATTGTATCTCTTCATACCGTACAACTCGTACATCTTTGCTCTGCTTTTGTAAATACCTGCAGTAGCCCACTCACTAAAAGCTCGAGATTCCTTAACTACTTTCTCCTTAGTCCTAAAAGTATTCTGAAATTCCTTGTTAACTACATTAAATAAATTATTGAAATTTTCATTTGGCGAATCAATCTCCATTACATCAGAACTCATAGCATTCATTCCAATCAAAATTTTGTTCCGGAATTCATTAAACTTATGCCTAGGTAATGGCCTAACTAACACTTTCTGTATGATGCTATCACTATAATACGGAAACCTTGCTAATTGACCACAGTGATCCGAAGTTAATTCAGAACTAACTAATTTATTCGAAACTGTACAATTACTAAATATATTGTCAAGACAGGTGGATGATGTTGCTGTAATCCTAGTTGGTTCAAGGAACAAATTTTTTAAATTAAATGATTTAAATAGATTTAAAAATCTACTAGTCATTACTGAATGATCAAGAATATTTACATTAAAATCACCACAAACTATAATACCTTTCTTATTGCTCCTAATTTTAATAATTGCATCTTCAATAACTGATTCAAACAAACTAAAGTTACTTAACGGTGGACGATATACACATATGATAATATGCTGCTCAAGTTCTACACATGACAGTTCCACAGTGCGTTCTATAGACAAACTTGCTATGTCTTTCCGTTCTTTACATGTTAAGCTATTTGAAACAATAATCGAGGATCCACCATGAATAGCGTGTTTCCTAGAGAAGGCACTGTGTACCGTGTATTGCGAGTTATTTAAGAATTTAATTTGGTACTCTTTTAGCCAGTGTTCTGTAATACACATAACTTGTATACTGTGATTTTCTAAATATAAACTTAATTCTAAATCCTTGCCAGATAGACCTTGTATGTTTTGATGTGCTAAATTCAGTTGAATTTGTCTACCCTTTGTCCTAGTCTTAAGTTTAAAGAACTTGTGTTAGTATATTCAATAGAAGAATTATTAAGATAGGAACTATTTACAGAAGCCAAATTCTTGGATACCCTACATGTACCTGTGTCATTTTGTAAATTAAATGCTAATAATTTAGCAACTTGTCTTCTATAAAATAGTGGCAGATACATAGTATCTTTGGTCAATTTAAAATTACTAATAAATTTATTAATGTCAAATAATAAAATAAAATCTTTATATTGCCATGTCAAATTGTATAAGCACAAGTTGAGTTCATGAATATAACTATTCATTGTTTCATTTAAGCTATAAGAATAAGGCAAAGCAAGAGTTATAAATTTGCATTCAAATTTGCTATGAAGCGATAACATAACTTCTGTCAAATTAAATATATCCTTTTTAGTCACCGTTGGGCTATCACCATATGTGATAATTATTGTAGACTGCCTATCAAATATTGTTGTATTTAATGTCTTAATTAGATATGTAAACGAAGACCCTGGATAACAATAATTGATAGTATTGTGTTGTGTCAGCTCACAATTTATTAAACTACCTAAACCTACACCAAGCCTATCTGAGAATATATAAACTTTATTTGTGCCAGAATTCTTACCTAAAGAAGATTTACCTGTTCTATTATTCTCTGAACAAGTACTTTTATCACCATCGCAAATAATCTGGGACTCACAAGTGGGTAAAGTTGGTTTTATGATATTCAAACAACGATTAGTATTTGTTAAGGCCTTTACATATTCTAAATTTTGTCTCCCCACTTGTGCAATCTCATCATATTTCCTAATATACTCCTGAACCTCATTTTCATATTGCGTGTTTATTCTACTTATTTGAGATTGTAAGGAACTAATTTGACTTTTAAGATCCCTAGTATGTTTGTCATATAACATTTTGCCATTAATCAACTCTGCATTGTATTTGTCTAACTCCATTAACAAATCTGAACGCTCAGAAACTAAACATTTATATTGCTGAGATGTTATCTTAGTTTTCCTATATTGCTTTAGACTAAGAATGAGTTTCCTAATATGTTTATTTAATTTATTATACTTTCTATGCCGTTTCAGACAATTCATGTTTATTTTTAATTGTTTTGAATCTAAGCCGAATCTATTACCTACAACCTCTGAGTAAAGGTTCTGAGTTTTATTACTGTTTAATATCTCTACAGTTTGTTCTAGTGATTTAATCTTAGTGAATGATTGTTCTAAACAGCATTCTAGTTCCCTAATGCGACTCATAGACCATGAATGGTCATCATTGCTAGCGGTCAATAAATGGATTTCTTCCTGTAACCTATCTCGTTGGGCCAGTGTGTCCATATACTCGATATGGAGTTCTGCGAGTTGAGCCTTCAGGTTGGAAACCCTATCGTTGACAATCCTGATGTCCTCTTCACAGTCTGCACGCTCCCTCAGTAGATGATTATTCTCCTCCTGGCACTTCTTTAATTCCACCAAGGTTACTCTCAACTTGTTTTCTAGATCCTTCGCTGTGGCCTTCCTGGTCATCATAGTGCTCATTGTGGAATGGCTCATAGCCAAGGATATGCCAAACACCTATGGACAGAAAAATAATCAAGATGTTAGAGAAGAGATAAAACAGTAATGAGTAGAAGTTTATAGATAATAAGTTAATAAATATATATATAAATTAATTATATTATAGCTAGAAGGACAGTAGATAAACAACAGAAAGGGAAAATATTATTTAAAGGAGAGAAATTAAAGGTGCTATTCATTTTTTTATTAATTAGGCAAAATATGTAGGTAGAAAAAAGAAAATATAATCTTGACAATTAATTTACTAATTAATACCAATTTTTATATTAAATTCTGAAGATATTATATATATGGGCCTTGTTCAAGATATAAACACTTAAATAAATGTGAAGTGTAAGTGTAGTAGGTGTTTGTATGGGGCGTTTGTTCAGTCTTCGATTTTGCTTCCACGTTTTTGTCAAGCAAAAGGAGACAGAAACCGTGCCAGTGTGTGATGGACGAAGCTAACGTTTGTGTGAGCCGAGCAAATGTGTGATGAGGAGTGTAAGCCAATAAGTAAAATACTCCCCGGGCTTAAAGATGATTTCAAATCCGTCCGTTGACAGCTGGTAGTAGATCTGTCCGCCAAAAACTGTTTGTATCGAGGTTTCCAACACCAAACTGAATGTCTTTCACACTTTACCTTACTATTTACTTTCTATTTAACAACAATAATGAGATATAAGCATTAAATATTCATTTAAAATTAAATAAAACTTTTAAAAATTACGGAGCTACGTAATTTTACGTCTGACGTTTCCAGTGTTGCCCACAGATCACCCATATTAATAATAGATAATACACATCGATCAGAGACAAGAATGGAAGGATAGTGAATGGTGAATCGTGCGTGCTGAAGAGATGGAAAGAGTATTTTGAAGGTTTGTTTGAAAGAACGGCGGTAGAGACACCCATCGATGAAATTAATGGTAGTGATACCGATGATGAAAGCGTTATTGGCGTAGATGAGATCGTGAAGGCACTGGAAAGTATGAAAGTAGCTAAGGCTGCAGGATATGATAGGATTACAGTCGAGATGCTAAAGGCTGGACAGGGCATCATAGTTGGTCAGTTGCAGCGGTTATATAACTTGTGCTGGAGCACCGGCCGAGTACCTAATGACTGGGCCTCTTTATAAAGGAAAAGGCTCGCAACAAGACTGCAAAAACTATAGAGGCATTAGCCTTCTCAGCATTGTTGGCAAATTGTATGCAAAGGTACTGATTGAAAGAGTTATGAAAGTAACCGACAAGAAAATATGGGATGTACGAGCGGGATTCCGAAAGGGTATGGGATGTACGGATCAGGTTTTTTCCTTGCGAAGCATAACCCAAAAGTTTTTGGCCAAAGGTCAAAAGGTCTATTGCGCATTCGTGGATTTGGAAAAGGCTTACGATAAAGTGGTGAGGAATGAAATGTGGTCGGTGCTGTCAATGACTGGGGGAGACAGCAGACTCATTCGAGCTCTGAAATTCCTTTATGAGGATTCTAGAGCATGTATGAGGATAAACGGGGCATACACTGACTGGTTTACCATCGAGATAGTTGTTAGACAGGGATTTGTAGTGTCGCCGTGGCCGTTTAACCTCTTTATGGACAGTTGAGATTTAAAACATAGTGACTGCGGATTAAGGATGAATGGGTTACTCGTCAAATGCCTCCTTTATGCTAATGATCAGGTTATACTTGGGTCTTCAGCGGAGGAGTTGCAGGAGATGGTAACAATCATGCATGGTGCTTTAGAGAGGAAACGAATGAAAGTGAACGTAAGTAAAACGAAAGTAATGGTTTTTGAAAAGGAGGAATGCGTTACCGCTTGTAATGTTTTGATCGATGGACAGCGAGTGGAACAAGTGAATGAGTTTGAATACTTAGGTTAGTACGTTGATTACAAGAAAGGGTAAGAAGGAAAAAGATATTGAAAGAAGAGTTAATGCAGGTAATATAGTGAATGGGGCTCTGAGAGCGTTTATGAACAGTCCACACGTGTCCAAAACGGCACGTTTGGCTGTGCATAGAGGGGTGTTAGTGCCTACCCTTATGTATGATAGTGAAAGTTGGGTATGGCAGAAGAGACTTGAAAGTAGAATAAATGCTGTATAAATGAGAGCACTGAGAAGTATATGTGGTGTATCTTTGAAAGACAGAGTAAATAATAGTGTGATAAGAGAGTGGTGTGGGTAAAAGAAGATCTAGTGACAAGCATCGAGAAAGGCATGTTAAGATGGTTTGGGCACATGGAGAGGATGGATGACGAAAGACTGACAAAGAAGATATATAAGGCAAATGTGAATGGGATAGGATGAAGGGAAAGACCTAGGCGGACGTTCTCTGACCAGATTGAAGACATCCTAAAAAAGGACAGGTCAGAAGTACCCTAAACACAAGAGCATGCATGAGAAACTTGATGGAAGTGAATGAAGCAAGAGAGGTATGTCAGGATCGTTGCAAATGGCGTTCCGTAATCTCTGCCTACACCTCCGCGAAACAGGCGTGAGTCTATGTATGTATGTACAATAGGTATGTGGGTACTATTTTCTACCAAAATCATAAATTAGCACTCGAAAAAAGAAAAGTAAGCTATACATAACACCTTGCCTTTCAATATAGTCTTGCACAAGTAACTTGTCGACATCGTTCGAAACACATGAAGGGCATTTATCACGTACGTAGTAATGCACCGCACCGGTAGGGGCGCACCTGTCATTCGGGTCAATGACCCCACGACAGGTATTCACTTAGAACTTGTAACAAATGTATCGCGTGATAAATAATTGAGAATATGATTACCTGGCACCGGTTTCACTTACACTAGCTGAGCTTGCAGTTACCTATGCTATTTAGGGTTACTTCGCTTATAGCTTAGAACCTTCCTCGATAAATGGGCTTTCCAACACGAAAATAATAATTTGAATGGAGCCAGTAGTTCTTGAGGCAAGCGCGTTTAACGAAACAAACTCTTCAGCTTTAAAGTGTAAGTATAGATGCATAATTGTGTAAAGGTATAAAGATCGTATATGTCTAGGAAGCAGCGATAGCCTAGTAGGTAGCCCAATGGCCGCCATTTACGCTACGGTTTACCGTAGAGGTTTACCCATGCAGGTATACCTGCGCAGTTATAACGGAGTGTGTGTGGGAATACATCTGTACATGTTTGACCTGCGCAGGTAAACCTGCACAGGTAACCTCTCCGGTTGACCGTAGTGTGTATGGCCTATATAACAGGCTACTGTGCATCGTCGGTTTAAACCCACAGCGATCAACGAAGACTTTTAGAAGTTATATGCCTATACAACAGGGTATTTGACTAAAAAAATCGAATTAGTCCGTCACATAGATTTCAAAAACATATTGGACACGTATATTTTCTTTAGTCGCGTAAACAAAAAATTAAGACGACAAACTTCTCTGAAAACTCGTGTGACATCACTTGCCAGTACACTTTTTACTGGCAAGTGACGTTACAAGCCACTCTTATACGTTTCTCCATCTTTGATGCGTTTTATCTTCGTAATTTTTTACTGATTCGATAAAACCAAAAATACGTGTCCAATATTTTTCGTTAATCTAACTGACGGACTAATTCGATTTTTTTAGTCAAATACCCTATTGTCATTATCGCCTGCTAAGTGTGAAGGAAAACACCGCGAAGAAATCTGTAAATCTGTGAGTTCTCCATAATATTCTCGAAATATATGCAAAGTCTGCCCACCTGTATATGGCCCACATAGTGGTCTTCTCATAGAATCAAGAGGGCCGTGTCCAAACGTGTAACAGTTTAAAATTATGAATCTAGGTTAAGCTAATAAGTTATTTCCTATGATCTATGGTTTAAAGTACACACTGTAGCGCACATAGCGAGACTTGGCTTGCCGTTCGTAACAGATCGGCAAAGTTAAGCAACGCTTGCACAGGTCGCCACTTGGATGGGTGACCCTATGTGCCATTTACATCTGGGCCCTACCGTGCTTGGGAGGTAGCTGTAAGCTGTCGGTCCCGGTTCTTGTCTAAGGATAAGGATCGTTGGGCCATATCTGAGTTCATAGAGCGATCTGGAAACTCCGACACCAGAGTTGGCCATACACTCACACGAAATACAAAGCGTTAACACAACTATACGTTCACCAACATATCTAAAGAAGACAACAAGCACAAGAATAGATGCGTTATGTAGATTTTTACTCTAAAATTCACAATATAATCTCCTAAAATTTTTATTCAACTTGAATACCATCAACTGGATACCAAACATATCCACTGCCACACAGCCCCTTTTTAAAATCGAAACATAATCAATCAATACTCAATACTTACCCCATACAATTTTTACGATACAACATTCAGTCCCAAGCATCGATGCAGAATTCCCTAATTAAATATTTTATCCATTAGTCGCTTACCCGTGGACGGAAACCCATCGTAAATAACGGCGGGGCGAGGAGGCTTAACGTACTAAGTCTTGAGATGATTCACAGGCCGATATTGGCTCGGCTCTCTTCACGATCGGATATTTGTGTATACGTCTATATTGTGTGTATGTTTGTATAGCCTTGCTAAAGGCGGGCTATCAAAATAGGCATGCTTCCAAGTGTTATCGAGTTGTAGTTGGGGCTGTGATAATGATTTTTAGATGGGTTTGGGATCGTGTTGAGATTTTTAAGCTTGTGTTTCAGTGTTGTTGTACCTATTTATGTATTTTCTTAAATGTAAATTTATTTAGTGTACGAAACATATTGTTAAAACCTAAATATACAATAGAAACATTTATTTTTTGTTTTTACTTATTGATACGAATTTCCAAAATTTCGAGATCCGACTATTCTTCCTTTTGTAACACAAAATTTTACATTAACTCCTTTGTCTCTATCGGTAAAATATGCTAAAAAAGTATCAATTTTATTTTATTTTACAGTCTCACGCCTGTTTCCCCGAAGGGGTAGGCAGAGGTGTAAATATTACACCCACATTTCGCCAGATTTATTTAAGTCCCACGTAATAGGGGGCGAGCCTATTGCCGTACCGGGCACATTACCAGACTCCGTGCTGCTACTGAGAATTTCCTAGCGGAAAAACCCAATAACACACATCCCACGCGCACATTTATGCCGCGAGACCAACGAGGCAGTCAATTTTATGTTTACCCTAATTAACATTATACCTCTGAACACGATAAATATACTTACCGCAAGTTATATGAAAATTTATTTTCCGATTTTTATAAACGTGGTATGATATTTAAAATCTGGCGTGAAGGTTCTTCTGAACAATGTTTTTTTAAATATTTACCTTTAGTAACTTAAGTGAATAACTGAATTTGAAAAAACATTTGAATTATTTTGATAAATCCTTTTCTGTTCAGGCAGTGCGTCTGTGTAATGCATTGTCATTACGAATTCGAAGAGCAACATCACTGAATATTTAAAAAAAATTGTTATACAAACACTACTTACATTCTTAACGTATTTCAATATTATGTAGGTAGTTTACTTTCATGCGAGTTCTAGGTATGTATTTCAATGTATCTATCATGTTTGTTATATATTAATATAGGTATATATTGTATGTATCATGTATATATTTAATCTATGTATGTGTAAGTATTTACATGTGATATGTAAATGTATGTATGTATATTATTTAAATCTTATTAACTACACCATCGCCTCATAAAACTGCTAACATCATTCCTGTCCATCCAAAGGTTGCCTGGAAGAGATCGCACTCCTATTATAAGCACAATTATTTGCCACACGAAAAAAGCATGATATTTATCATGTCGGTTTTTAATGAAATCAGCAAACGTCCTCAGAATGAATTATTTGAAAGCTGCAGTGGCCACCGAGAGCGACACTCGATAGTTCAAGCCTTCAAGTCTTTGACAAATGGCCGCCGTGCGCCATCAATTGTACGCGAATGACTTGCAAAAAGAGTACTCTTAAAAATAAAACCATCTTGTCGCCAGCCAAATGATATATTTCCGCACTGATACAGATGAACGATAACCTAAATCTAAGTTTGTAATAGGAAATATAAATCAATCATTATATCTAAACTTTGTCCTTAGATATATACATAAAGTATTTTGAGAGTACACTATAAGCAATATGTGAACTTATATATCTAAAAATTATTTGGCAACCATTTTGCTAAAAGCGAGTAAGCTTGGGATAAAGTAAAGAAGCATGTGCAATGGTGGTGTCGCTACGATATTAAATCACTCTTCCTCCTCGAGTCGTTATAACAGTAGATATTGACTTCTTCGCTGAAATGCAAGTTTCTCATGACGTTTCGGCATGTATGTCTGTCCTGGGCATCGTAGAACTCGTCTTGCAGTGTGGTGTTCAATACTGAGCGAAATTTTTCAGACAATGTTATGGGACTAAGTACGTCCTCATAGGCGTCTGTCATTGAAATACATCTGAAGATAATAATTAATAAATGTTTTACCTATTAAATTAGCAATCGAAATGTATAAATATTATAATAGCACTGAGAATAATTAAAAGCGGTCATCGCTTTCAATATCGCTGTTTCAAAAGCATTCAAGATGCAACACTAAGGGCACTAGTGTTTACGTTGCTATTCTATTACACAACATCCTGAGTGGAAACAGCCTGAAATATATTGACACCAAGACTCAGTTTAACTCTTTTGACCACGATTTTTTGCTCATTCTATAAGACACAATTTACACGTATATCCTTTTCAGCACATTGATAGCAGCGAGTAATCAAAACTGCCTTCAATTCCTGTTACTACTACATCGACTGAAACTCGCAATGCTCTTGCAAAACTAACTAACAAGCCAACTATCGCTCAATACTCCACAAGAAATATGTTCCGTTATCAGCAGTTATAAATCTGTGGGACTCAGTTACCAGGGCCACTCCGTTTGAATGACATCACGTTAAACTTTCTGGTCCTTTACTAAGCTGCTACCGGATAGTTTTTATACACTTCAGATTTAAGGGGAGATATGCACGGGTGAAGTTTTTGTGAAGAGCACTTGAGGATATAATTTAAATTTATGGAAGTCTTTTTACGATGCATAGCGTAACGATATCAAGTCAATGATAATTTTAAAGGGTTGGTCAACATTTTGAGAAGATTCTTACATAAATAGACTCAAAGAAAATAAATATTTTCCAGTGGGTGTATTATTGTGCAAGCTTAGTACTTAAATACAATGTAAACAAGATTGCTAAGCTCGTGCTGTTTCGTGCTAGAAAAAGTTTATTGTTTTCTTTAAATACATTGCAGCATAAAACAGAAAAAGCAAGTAAGTAAAGCAATAGTCGCTGTATTTTTCTTAGTGTTAAATAAAATGTGTGTAATCAAGCGTTGAAGACGATTAAAATGATTTGTATTGAACTAATTAAAACACATTTTTACTACACAACAAACAATGATAATAACAGTTCACTGAAAGTAACTTCACATAGTAACAATAACCATCTACATCACAAATTGGCAACGAAAACACAACAGGAAATTCAAAGGCATTACAATCACTATACTTTGTTCCCGTGGTGGTTGGTCAAACACACGGCTCTCTGGGGCATTCTTTGACTGGAGGAGCCTTTATTGTACCCAACAAGAGGTCTGATTGCCCCGCGCCGGAAGAGTTGAGGCCAACATAAAAGACCCCTGAGGGACGAGCTACCTGCGCAACCCTTCTGATAACGTTTCTGCTTATCTTAGGGGTGCGTAGAATTTTGAGTTGAGATTATTGAACATAAATCTTTGAGTTTGGTGAAACAAAACAAAATTTTGTGTTTTGGACTAAACAACTGACCGAAAATATAGTCTTAGCCATTTTTGTATGAATAGATTTATTGGTAGACTGCCTCGGTCATCCAGTGGATAACGTATTGCTGATCTAGAGGTCCCGGGTTAGTTTCTCGGGCTGGGCAAAAATGGTTGAGATTTCTGATAGCTACATGATAAAAAATAGAGCCTAAAAATCAATTAAACTTTTCTCAGTAGCACTATGACTATCGCCTTATCCGTGGCGCTAGGGCTTCGAAATCTAGTCTAACCAGATTTGACAGAATATCAGCTTTACCATGGAACGATTGCCGTCTAAGCTTGTCCAGAACTTAAAGGGATAGCCATATTCTATAGCTTAGACTAGTCAAGCAGTTAAAGATACCGACTGTAGGCTCTACCCTATCATAACTATTATGATCCTATAATTATAATTAAGACGTAAATCTCGTCGCCGCTGCTGAAGGAAAATATACCTTGTTTATTAATTCAATTACATTTATTAATATGATCTTCATCATCATCATCATCAGCCTGCAAGTGTACACTGCTATCCAGTCACTGAGCCCGATTTTTGGCTATTCGTGTCCAGCTGCTGCCATCCACTTTGCGTATATCGTCACTCCACCTAGCCGGAGAGCGTCCTACACTACGTTTGCCAAGGCGCGGTCTCCACTCTAAACCACGACTACTCCAACGGTTATCGGTTCTTCGACAAATGTGGCCGGCCCACTGCCACTTCAGCTTGCTAATTCTTTGAGCTATGTCGATTACCTAGGTTCTCTGTCGGATCACTTCAGTGTGAATTCGATCCTTCACAGAAACTCCTTAATATGATCTTATTAAGTGAAAACATGAAGTAAAATAACATGAAGTTAAAATTAATTGCCGTTGTAATGATACAAAATTAAAACAAATCCAAAAACTCGCAGTCCAACTAGTAAACAATACTGGTGATGTTCGTACGGATTATTTTTACACCAATTTGAATTTCGTCCCATTAATTTTACGTAGAACCTTCTGTGTAACATCGAACTTTGGTACTAAGTAATAAGGTTCATTTTGTTGAGATCACGTTGGGCGTACAGTCAGTTACAAAGCGTTGACAAACGAGCGGCAGGCTCATATCGTTAGCTCGTAATGGGTGTTGGCAAGGAGACAAGAGAAATGTGTAGCGTTATGTTATGAGAATTACAGTAGTGAGCCTCTAGACGAGATAATCGATACAGTACGCGACTGTACCGTGTATAACAGAGATTAGGCCTTGCTGCCAACACACTCCATGTTCACGTTTAGATGGGCTTCTACTCGGCAGACTATTTATGAAAAACTGTCTGCAAATGTTGTAAGGAGCCTTACCAAATTATTTTTGTAGACAATTTAAAGTAAGGCTCGCTTTACAAAAGACGCTAAATGTAAATTTATTTTACCAAAATATAAAAACTACGCACTCCAGAATGAACTAAATTAAACTTTTGGTAATTATCATATCTCATGATCCTGCTACGAAACACCTGATATTGTTCTACGAATAGACAGAATAAATTAAAGATTTGTTAGTATACGATTTTAATAATAGTTTCTTTTAAAATCTTTGTATAATATCTTCAATTTTGAAATGATTCTCTTAGATGTTAAAATTACTAAAGATATCATCATGACTGTTGAATATTTCAAAAAGAACCCAAAGAGTCAAATATATTGTTGAATCTAATCAATATAAAAGCAAATCTATGGGTTACCATGATCTATCGCATAGCACAAAAGCACAATCATAATATCCCTCAATAATAAAGAGAGACAACTAACTAATTTGTAGTTTAATTTCTCATCACAAAATGTAAATAGCTTCACCCGGGTTCACTTGTGTCGTACTTTTTGGGGTTTCAACTTTACCTAAATAGCCGCAATGTGGTTTTACCAATCGACGCGACGCTGGACTCATTTGCGTCCTTAATTTTGTGCTCGCTGTTTTGTACAGTAAAGTAGAATTTGTATTTTATTTACTACCATGTCAGTGAACCTGGAATTTAAAATAATGTTGCAAGAATTATTTGTGATGCTTCAGTAACTTAAATATTCTCTTACTCATTGTTTAATTTCAGATAAATAATTAAATAGCTCTAGAGATTGTTAGAAAAGTGATAAAATAAATTAACTATTTTATTCTATAATGAATAAAATAGTTAATTTACTTTATCACTTTTCACGTTCAGTTTGTTTTGTTTTGTTTGTTTGTTTCAAAAACAAAACAAACGTTCAGTTTGAACATTCACAAAGAATAAAATACGAAATCGGTATTTCTAGAGTACTCTAATTAAAACTAGACATAATTAAAAAAAAAAAGGTTTTATAGAACAGTTCTTGATTTAAACAATAGTGAAAACTTGTAACAATACAGAGGACAAATTTATTGCTAAAGGATAATATTTTATTTATTTAGACGCGATCGCACCAGTGGGCAAACGGTACGACCAACCAAGTGTCAAAGTCAAAATCATTTGTAAGTTAAGTAATTTTTGTCACCTAGCTGTAAGTTTCCCTAATATTGTAAATATAAATAAAATAAAATAAATTTATTTACTTAGGCAAAGAGCTCAGATATTTACATAGAGGCACATTTTATATGGGCGCTTTGAAGACAAACTTTCCGCGACTCAAATTTCCGCTTGGCGTCGTGGCAGTCGCGCTGTGACAGCTGTCTCTACAAGAGCAAGAGAGACGAACGTTCCTCCAGTGTATCTTAACTACGAGAGCAAGAGAGACGGAGAATGACGCCAGCATCGCCAACGGCGCCAGCGTCGCCAACGGCGCCAACTACCAACTACACTGGCAACAGTCGCCACTTGGAATCGCCACACGAAATCCTTAAGAAATGCGCTTCTATGTAAATCTGTATTCAGTGGTAATGATGTGACACTTATTGACGTCAAAATCGCAAGCTAATTAATTCAGTCATCCATTTTTTGAGTCACCTTAGCTAATTAAAAATATTTGCACATCCTTGAGGTAGCATCTGTTATGTAGATATTATCACTTGTTTAATTAAACAAAACTTTTCTTCAAGAAATTCAGAAGTAACATTTCACTTAACTTTTAAAATAAAAACCAAAAGAGGTGGGAAGAGGAGGCGAAACATTCACAGACAATTAACTTTGAACTCTTTCATCATATCAGCCAAACGACGTCCACTGCTGGACATAGGCCTCCCCCAAGGTTCTTCACACAGACCGGTCTTGAGCCGCCCGAATCCAACCGCCTCCCGCGATCTTGACGAGATCGTCGGTCCACCTTGCGGGGGGCCTACCTCTGCTGCGTCGTCCGGTACGTGGCCGCCACTCCAGAACCTTTCTGCCCCAACGGCCATCGGTTCTTCGAGCTATGTGCCCTGCCCACTGCCACTTCAGCTTGGCTATCCGGCGAGCTATATCGGCGACTTTGGTTCTACTGCGGATCTCCTCATTTCTGATTCGATCTCGCAGGGAAACTCCAAGGATAACTCTCTCCATCGCCCTCTGAGTGACCTTGAGCCTTCTGATAAGGCCCATAGTGAGCGACCACGTCTCTGATCCGTACGTCATCACTGGCAACACACACTGGTCAAAGACTTTCGTCTTGAGACACTGCGGGATATCGGACGAGAAGATATGTCGTGAAGTTGAACTCATTACGCTCACTGAAACATGCTGATAAGTTTCAATGTTATCAAAACTTCATTTATTTAACCCCAAAGAAAAAGAGGATGCAAATAGAATATAATTATACTTATGTTGTATTAACCAAGGAAAATGCTATTTTATTTCTGCAATCTTAAAGCGAGAGTTTTGACAACATTTACCTCAATCATGCAATGAAGAAGAAGAAGCAGCGATAGCCGAGTGCAGAGACCGACAGACTGCTATGCAGAGGGTCTCGGGTTCGAATCCAAGGCATGCACCAATGACTTTTCGGAGTTAAGTGCATATTAAATTGTTAATTATCGCTTGCTTATCGGTGAAGGAAAACATCGAGAGGAAACCTGCATGTCTGAGAGTTCTCCATAATGTTTTCGAAAGACATGTGAAGTCTGCCAACCCGCACTTGGCCAGCATGGTGGACTATGGCCTTGCCCTTCTCATAAAGAGAAGAGGCACGTGCCCAGCAGTGGGACAGTATAAAGGGCTGATGATGATGATGCAATGAAGAAATGTCACGTCTAGCATAACAACGGGGTTGGCCTAAAAACGATGGTTTGACGTACTAGGGGTTCATTTGGCTTACTAGTAGAGATGCTGAAGATTGTGACCGTTTCTTGTAGAAAAGTGGACGCAGACTACAAACTTAGTTTCTGGGATAGCAACCGAGATAGCGCTAAGGTGACGACGATGATGATGAGAAAGAAGTTTTATATAGAAATAAAAAAAGCAAGTATCGATATTGATAACAACATAGGTACGTAATTACGTACACAATAAACGTTTTGATAAACACCTACTTAGTGATACAAAATCAGAAGGTGAAGTATAGCTATGAAAATGAAGCCAGAAGACAAGCTTTCGACATCCAGCCCTTAAAAGCTTAACTACAGAAAATGTGGATATATTTCTGAGCTCTTAATGCAGGACCTTTGTCACAAGGTATATCAATCGGACAATGAAATTGACATATTGCGGCTCAACGGCGGTTACACGTTCAGTTTGGCAACAGTTCAATGCACAACCGTGATCACGGAGCGACTGATATTTGAGTTATGGGATGTCAGGTGTTATTAGTAAGACAGACTGACGATCTGTACAACCATTGACTTCTATGTGACAACACGCATACTGCTACCTGAATCATAAGTTGAAATAATCCTACATTCTTTAATTATGAAAAAAATATCATCATGATCTTAGCCTAGGTACGTCCATTGCTGGACATACTTAGGCCTGCAGCTGCAGTGGTCCCTAAGAAAAGTAGTAAATATTAATCACATTGTCTCATTCATTTTATCGTCAACAAATAAATTAGGAATCGTTTCATAAAAGATAATTAATCATGTTTGTAAAATAACAATAAAATGTTTTGCTGGAATAATTGCGAAAGGCATAACAGAGTTGATGCAGTCCTTATCTTGCAGTTCCATCGTTAGATAATCGTAACTGACACGACTTGATTGACAACTATTAAACATACGCCCGGCTGCACAAGACATTTTTCAAATATGTTATGTTTATGTCAGATTGGTCAATCTGACCAAACTATAAAAAAATAGGCCATTTTGCAAATTCTATAAGTCTGTGCTACAATATTTCACCACTGATTGTCTATCATTAGAATCTTATCTGTGCTAAAAAAAATGATATACACTTCTAAATACACATGACTTACCTGTTAGATAAAGCTGCGAACTTATGGTGAGTAGGATTTACTTAAGAATAGTATTTAAAATCTTAAAAAAACAGTCTATGTTTTAAATACACGGTTGGCGTAGTAGTTTAAGGCGCTGTTATACCTCAGAAGCCGTGAAACACCTAATTTTTCGTCGCGCATCTAGCCATAACGGTACATATTACAAACTAGCAAAAATTAGAGCTTAAAGTCAAAAGTCTGAACAAAAGACTTTTGAAAGAATTTTTCATGTACGTAAAATAGAATCACGGTAAAAAAATCACAAAATCGAGGCAGAAAATAATCTTTCGTCTCGCTGTTTGCAATATTTTGATCGTAAGCTGTCATATATTTTTTGATAATATTGTAGGAAATCTAATGAACTAAAGAATTACCCTATTTATTTTCATATTATACGTGTATATTTTGTAAAATTAAATAAAATCTGCCAAACGTCTATGATTTTGACGCTCGGTAGATCCCATCAATATCAAACGCTTCAGCAATTTAAATCTTATTAGCATAAGCGGTGTACTGAGTGTCAGTTGCTAGTTTACGCCCCGCCCAGACCTCATCATTCAGCTATGAGCCCTGTGAGAGATAGGTCATGTCGCTTGCGTCTCCGCTGCACGAAATTTTACGTAAACCTGTTTGTTATTATAATACGCCGATTTGAGTTCGTAATATTATGTTTTATGTTATAGACTGAATACTTTGAATCAAATAGGCTTTTCATGTAACTATGGGCACATATAATTAGGACCTAAGTTTATAATCTTGTTGCGTTTAATGTGTTATTGTTTCTGTGCTTATAAATATATAATTAGAAGAATAAAATATGGACAATTAGAGAAATGAAGTTCTACGAAGGATTTGTACAAGAAAGCGTCGTAATAAAATAGAAATTCATCCATGGCCAAGTGATTATGAAATATGTAACATTTTTACACAAATTATTTTCATAAGAGTCTTTTATGACTAACTATGTTACGTATATATTATCGATTATGCATAATATAATTATATAAATTATTCTCACAATACATAGCTGCCACAGTTTTCAATTATTGAAAGAGTAATAACATAAAATCGAATCATTTTATGTACCTATATTTCAAATTCATTAGCTTTACAGAGCGCCTGGAGCGCTAAGATGCCGCCACGGCGAACAATAATGATGACAGCGCTAATATGGCGCTCCGCAATCCGCACATAAGCGGTAACAAATGTTGTATTATTGTGTTTTGAACATAAACCTTTTTAGGTACATCGGGTAAAACTTTGATTATTCATAAACTATTAGGTATGTCTCAGTACATCTAATATCTTTTTAATTTCTAAAATCAATCATTTATAAGTAAGAAGGTGACTTCTCTGTTTGCTATAACACAAGATATAGTATTTTTTTAATAATAAAGTACGTAACTAATTATCATTATTGTAATTACAGTGAAGTTAAAGATAACAGTTCTGCAACGTCTTACACACATTTGACTTCAGTCATTTCTAACACGATCTGTTCAAGAGCTAGCCAAGAAATGCCAAACAATTTTTTTAACAAATTTGACTCTAATTCTGTAGTGACTGGTTCGAATTGCGTAAGAATATGTTGACAGATTGAAATTTTTGTATTGTGGTAAAAAGAAGAGATAACAGCAGTAAAGCCAACTTAGTAAAAAATATTTTGTACAAATAAAATATTTGCAATGTAAAATCAGTTGCGCATGGAATCTAAAATGAACAACTGGCTTTGCAACAACTGGCGAAGCAAGAAAATGTAACAATCGAGCCTTGTGGATTATTCGATTATTGGTGCCACGCCAGATGGATTAATAGGTCCAAACACGATTGTGGAAATTTAATGTTCTAAAGTTGCCTATAAGAATGACCTGGAGAATAGTATAAGAGCAAATAAAATACAAATATGGAAACATGATAAAAAAGTGAACTGACTAGTCTAAACAAATATTGTAATTGTTATTACCAAATTCAGGGGCAACGCCACGTTACTCGCAAACAAAAGTGTTTATTTGCTGTGTGGAGTGGCGAAAGTATACCACTAAAAATAGAAATTATAGAAAGAGATGATGTTTTCTGGGAGAAGAAAAGCTTGTGGCGTTTTGTATGAATTGGCAGTAGTCTGAAATTGTTGATTCTCGTCAAGCTCAAGGGATGGCATTGCGAGATCACGGAGAGAAAAATGTTTCATCAGTGCTTGAAATTGCTACAATACCAAGCCATAAAAGGAAAGTAAATGAAACTGTGCCTCGTGAACAACAGCAAATAATAAGTCTTATCACCTCACACACTGCCTTTAACATTCGATGAGAATAAAGAAAACCTGCCGGGTTGTAGCAGACAGCTAACTTTTGATGAGCTGTAAACTCTGTATTTCGTTAATAAATTATAAATGAATATAAATAAATATCTTAATATTTATTTTCTTTGAAACAACACATATTTGAAGCGAAAGAATTTTTTTATATTTTTCAATACAAACATGTATGACGAGAGCTAACGAAAAAGCAGTAACTCAAATTCTAATTCTATAATTTTCTAAGCGACATAGCAGTATCTGATGAATAAGTTATATCCACATATATTTTTGATGTTTCATCTATTTTGAAAAATAATAATGGGTTGGGTTTCGAAACGAGTCGCCTGAATTTGAGGGTATTGGTAGTGTAGGGGGCTTAAGGTAGTTCGTTTTAATCCCCTAAAAGTAGTTTTGGCTGCCGGAGTTGCGTCTAAATATTTTTAAACAATTTCCAAAATTTCATAAATACTTCGGCAATCATGCATAGTTTTTATACTTTAGTACAGTTTTACAAATGTAATTTTTAGGTTTTATGTGAAAAACGTGAAACGAAACGCAAAACTGCCATCTTGGAATTATCATATTGACAGCTAATGTCAAATTTGTGCGTCATTGCTTTCGAGTGCCTTGGGTTAGGTGCGACTGTAATAAGTAAATAAATAGGTTATGTTAGGTTCTCTTTTGACCCTTAATCCGAAAATAGGAGCCCTTCGCAGGGCTCCGACAACCTTAGTTTATTAAACTAGTGTGATGAATGTGGAAGTTGGCAGTGCCATACACACCGATGTTTGGAGATGTTTTTTTCAGAGGAAACCAAGTATTTCCGGCAAGTGAAAATGGTGAGGGGGGTTTCAAGACCTCCCCTGCTCCCTCTCCAATCACTCACAACCCCTAAAAACGGCAACGTATTTCGAAACCTTTGCCATAATAATTATACCTTTTTTTTTTTTTTTGTTCACTACGGTGGGAAACTCTCCTTATGAGTCATCTCAACTCCGCCAACCCAGCCATTAGAACGGCTGGGCTTGGGACTGACGGAGGAGGTATGTGGAGGCTCTCCCCTAAAGTCGTTCGGGGCATACCCACTAAAAACCACCGCGGTGTCCCTACGGGTCCCGTATGTTGGCGGGGTCACGCGATTCGCGATTTGCATACTTTCTCGCGACCCCGCCCGGGATTGGCCCGCCGTTTGTGTTGGCGGGCCCCGTCTCGTTATGATCTCGCAATCATCCATCAAACTTCTTGCATCCATCAAACTTCTCGCATCCATCACCTCACAAAGCTACTTGGGAGGCGGCGAGGACACGCGCCGCCTCCCGCCTTTTGGCGGACAGGGAGCAGCCCCAGCGCTCACCGTCCGCAGGCACTGAATTTAGGGTGGTCGGAGGTCGTCTCTTGTGCGACGTCCCCGACGCCCGGACCTACGGTTGGGGAGAGGGCGATGTATTTCCCTCTCCCGCTCCGCCGCCTCCTTGCTCAGCATGACTGCTTCGCAGAAAGAGGCGACGGCGTTCCAAGACCTCTCACTCCGGACCATAGACAGAACTACGGCCGGGAGCGAGAGGACAACCGTATTCAGAGCCGCGACCAGATCACGGCGCTGCGATGCCCAGGCTGGGCATTCCGCCAAAGTATGCAACGCCGTGTCTTCGACAGGGTCGCGGCTGCTGCCACAATGGTGGCATCCGGGCGTTTCCTCCCGGCCTATCCTCCACAAATACCGGCCAAAACAACCATGGCCGGTGAGGATTTGAGTTAACCGGAAGGTGAGGACGCCGTGACGTCTCTCCGACCACTCTTCAACCACGGGACTTACCGCCGCTATCGTGGCGTGCCCGGCGCTGGGGTGCACAAGTCGTGCCTTCCACTCCGCCACTAGGACCTGGCGGAGCTCCGACCGACGCGCCTCGATGTCACGGTGCGCCGGTCTCTCGCCCTGCTCCAGGGCTTGCTGGCGCCATGTATAGAGTGACGCCAGCAGCTCAGCTTCCAGATCCCAGGGCGGTGATCCGGCTAGGAGGCTCGCTGTCTCGAAGGAGACCGTGCGGTAGCCTCGTATCAACCTGACGGCCATGGCGCGCTGCGGTGCGCGAAGCGCCTTGATGTTGTGGGCCGTCAGGTCGTGCGCCCATATCGGGGCCCCATAAAGGGCCATGGACCGCACGACTCCTTCGTAGAGCCTCCGGCAGGAGGCGGTTGGCCCACCCAGATTGGGCAGCAGTCTTGATAATCCTGCTGCTGCCCCTAAAAGTTTGGGGGCCAAGCGTCTAAAGTGCTCACGGAAATCCCATCGGCTATCGAGTACGAGCCCCAGGTATTTTAGGCTCGTCCCGATGCCGATGCGGACCCCTCCTACCATAATGTGGGCCCCTGCGGGTGGCCGTTTCCGAGGCCCGTGGAAACAAATGGCCTCGGATTTAGAGAGGGCCACCTCTAGGCCCAAACGCCGGATCCTTCCAACAACTTGTGCGACCCCAGCGGTCGCCCTTATAGCCGCCGCCCGGTACGTCTTATCACTCGCAGTGACGAGGGTGTCGTCGGCGTAACAAGTGACACCCACGCCAGGGAGGAGCGTACCGCGCAGCACCCAGTCGTAGCCGATGTTCCACAGAAGGGGGCCGAGGACCGACCCCTGCGGAACACCGCACGACATAACTCGCCGACTTTGACCGAGATGACTCGGGTAGACAATTGCTCTTTCATTGAGATAATCCCCGACTATGCGGCGGAGGTATGGAGGCACTCGATGGTAAGTGAGTGCCTCTCGAATACAACTCCAGGGCAGGGTGTTGAAAGCGTTGGCGATGTCAAGAGACACCGCCAAGACCACCCCGCCCCGGGAAACCTCTTCCTCCGCCAGACTCCTCACAGATTTTATTGCCTCAATTGTTGAGCGCCCTCGGCGGAAACCGAATTGCACTTCCGCCAAATCTGGGCCCACCGTGGAAAGGTGGTGGACGAGGCGCTCCGCGATGATATACTCGAAGATCTTCGCGACCTCGTCCAACAACACTATGGGCCGGTAGGCGGACGGGCTGTCCGCCGGGCGCCCTGCCTTTCTGATGAGGACCAGTTTCCCCGTCTTCCAGGCTCGTGGAAACTGGCCCCCCTCAAGGCACGCTGTGAGGAGTCTCCCTAGTCGGGGTCCGAGCTCCTCTATTGCCAGGACCCACGCTCGGCCAGGAATGCCGTCGGGTCCTGGGGCGGTGTTTTTAATTCTTAACACCGCCGCTCGGAGTTCTACCCGAGTCACCTCGGGAACGTCGTCGTCTATGTCCGCGTTGGCTGCCTCGGAAGGCGGTGCCGTCATGGGCGGAGGGATATGTTCCGCCCGTGACGGGAACAGAGCGGCCACAACCTCTTCCACTAGCTGTGGCCGGAGACTTTCCGTTAGAGGGGCGCCCAGGAACGTAACTTGTTCCTGACCATCAAGTATGGGCGCCCCCACGGATCCTGGTTTAGCGTCTCCAGCAGTTCCTGGCGGGCGTCTTGCTTGGCCCGCCAGATAGCTTCTTTCAAATTGTTTTTGGCCGCTCTGTATGCCTCATACAATTCCGCCTCCCGGACAGTAAAATCGGGAGGGCGGCGACGCCTCCTGCGAAACCGGGCGTACTGGCGGCGCGCTGCGACGCAAATCTTGCGCAGGCGCGCGATGGTGTCGTTCCACCAGTACACCCGGCGTGGCCCAGATGTTCTACGGACTCTAGGCATCGCCGCGTCACATACTTGTGTCATTGCCCCCCTGAACCAATCGGCCTCCATATTGATATCGTCAGGCCTGGTAGGTGTTGAAACCCAGGCCTGAACTATGGAGGCTTCCAGGAGGGCCTCCCGATCCAGCCTTTTCAAGGCCCAACGCGGACCGCCCTCAATCGGGCCTCTTCGGACCGACGCCCCGGAGCTGACTGTTTCGGCGGAGACGTCGAACCGAATATAGCGGTGGTCCGACAACGTCTCCACCTCCTCGACGACGCGCCAGTCTCGGATACGGCGTGCTAGTGCGGGGCTCGCAAAAGAAACGTCCACAATGGAACCGCCCCGCTGACGCACGCACGTATGTACCGACCCACGATTGAGTACGAGCAGGCCGTTCTCAACGGCCCACTGCTCTAGCAGCTCGCCTCTAGCGTCCGTGGCCGGAGAACCCCAAGCCGTAGACTTGGCGTTGAGGTCCCCGGCGAAGAGCACGGCGCGAGGACGGCTGCGAGCGACGACGACGTTCAATTCGAGGAGATACTCCTCGAAGTCGGCGAGGGAACGGTTGGGTGAGAAGTAGCCACCCACCACAACCGTATCCTTTACGAGTGCTGCGACGCAGCCCCGCCCTCGGTAGATGTTCTCGAAGGACGGGGTGCGGGCGGCGGCTAACGAAATTAGCGCCACCAAGCCGCTGAGGTCCCCCACCCAATCATCACGGGGGGGTATAAAATACGGCTCGGCGACGAGGGCGACGTTGATTGACCACTGCGCCATGCTCTGGAGAAGAAGATCCTGAGCCCTGGCGCAGTGGTTTAAATTCGCTTGTAGAAGGCGTAGTGGAGCCATTAGTCCTGCTCCATATTGCCCGGCGCTTTACTGGCCACGGGAGTGGCGCCCTTGTTGGCCGATTGGCCGTCCTTTGCACCCTTTTGTATTTTGGGTGCAGCGCAACTCTTTGTGCCGGCCCTGTGATCGGCCGGCTTGCCCGCCGCCGCACACAAAACGCAGTGCGGCGGGGCCTCACAACTGCCGGCCAAGTGGCCGGGCTGGCCGCATCTGAAGCAGCGGCCGCTGCAGTCCACCGCAGAGGTGCACTTGACACCAACGTGGCCACCGCTCAGACAGCGGAAGCACCTCTGCGGTTTCGGCTCCAATAGCCGCACTTGCGCTGACACCCAACCAATCAAAATTCGACGGCCATCGGCCAACTTTTTGGCAATCGCCACTGGGCAGGTAATGATTGCCGTGCCCATACCGGCACGACCCGGACGAATAGGGCCGCACCGGATCTGGTGCGGGGGACACTCCCCGGCCTTGGCAACGGCGGCAACAACCTCCTCAGCCACAATCGAGTCATCTAGGCCCCCGATTCGCACCTCGGCGCACTTTTGGGGCCTAGAGATACGGACATCCTCCGCTGGGAGGAGGTCGCGGAGGCTCGAGGCCAAGGCGTCTGCCTGCTGGGTGCTACCAGCCCCAGGCACCTCGATTAGGCGAGCCCCGGTCTGTGTGATCTTACACCTGAGGCCCGTCGTTATTCCGAGGGTGGTGGGGTCGATAGCCCCACGCGCCTTCTTTAAGAGCTCCGCGTATGTAGTCCCCCGCTCCAAGGCTGCTGGTTGCAGCGTTAAAACAACTGCTGTGGAGCTGGGGGTGCGGAGCTTCTTTGCCGCCTTTTTGGCCGCCTTCTTGGCCTTTTGGTTGGCCTTCCTGCGCCCAATAGTATCGGCTGTAGCGTGTCTGTCAGTCAGTCAGTAACGCAAGGATTTTATATATTCAGATTGTGGTACATTCATGCGTATGTACTTTATTTATAACGGTAATACATTATATTTGGTAAATATAGCTATTTTAATGTTTACCTGAACTAGGCTGTAACACCTGTGTTTCAGGAAAATCGTAGATAATAATATTATAGGGCTATGCTTTTACAAAATAATCATGAACTGCTAATATGTAATAGGAAATAGACTTAATATGATTTATTGTAACTTAGAGTAGGTACTTACACACTATTTTATAACTGTAAGCAAATTCTCTGTATCAGAGTAGGTCATTGTCATTAGGTGTTTTGTAACAATATGGTGACACTGCTTATAACTTATGCTATATAAATCTAAGGTTTTATTTAATTTATTATATAGGAAAGGTCCCAGGAAAGCAAAGAATCTATTTACATAAACATGTTTACCTCGAGGTTTGATGCAGACTAGATCTTTCCGTCTTTTGCCTGATGGGATTGGTGTATAAGGAAGAAGGGTGTGTTGTAGTATGGTGCGTAAAATGAATAATTGGCGCACAGTTAGAACTCCGGTAGACTGATATAACTCATAAGTGGGAAAAATGAAAGGACGAAGGGTTGCTACCTTTAAAATAGCTCTTTGGGCTCGTTCCAAAGGCAGCAGGATCGTTTTAGCTGGCCCTCCCCATGAAGTTATACAGTATGAGATGATTGATTCACATAGTGCAGTGTAAACCTGACTTAACAATTTAAAGTTTACCACGTCGCGTACATTTTTGAATATCGAAATGAGTTTCCGTACTCTTTTACACAATGATTCGATATGTTTGCGGAAATTAAGATTAGTATC
Organism: Euclidia mi; assembly: GCA_944739405.2. Lineage (NCBI taxonomy): Eukaryota > Metazoa > Arthropoda > Insecta > Lepidoptera > Erebidae > Euclidia > Euclidia mi. The sequence goes on along the minus strand of OX123202.2, from coordinate 4,830,152 downwards.
AAGCGTAATACCTAGATATTTTATATAATCTGTTTTTTCTAAAGTAGGGCAAGCGCATGCAGTGTCAGCATTTGAATGAAACGTGTTGTGAGCCACTAAACAGTTAGATGAGTTGTGTCTGCTATCATTTTTCATTGTAAAATTAATGTACTTTGTTTTATGGGCATTTAGGGTCACAAAATTTTTAAATAGCCAAGTGTTGACGGTGTTGAAGCCATGTTGAGCCATTTCATATACCTAATCAAGTGACTTTGCAGTAAAAATAAGTGCTGTATCGTCTGCATATGACATAATGACACCATTTTGAAGTTTTAGGTTGCAAAGGTCGTTTATATATATCAAGAACAGAGTAGCTCCTAATATACTTCCTTGGGGGACACCAAATTTAGTGTTAGGGACATCGTTACTTATGTTGTTGCCTATTTTTACACATTGATACCTGTCAGAGAGGTAATCAGTAAACAGTGCTAACTGCTTACCTCGTATACCGACAGATTCAAGTTTCTTTAGCAGTATAGAAGACGATACAGAGTCAAAAGCTTTAGCAAGGTCTAGAAATATCCCAATAGCATGCTGTCCACTATCTAAATTAGATGTAATGTGGTCAGTCAGTTGCTCAACTGCCTGGCTTGTTGACCTGTGAGGCCTAAAACCAAATTGTCTGTCTGAAAGAATGTTGTTGGTTTCAAGATATTTTATTAGTCTATTGTTTATTATTTTCTCTAATATTTTAGACAGCACTGGTAATATAGATATAGGCCGATAATTATTTACACTGCTCTTGTCGCCTGCTTTGTGCACAGGTATTACAATAGCCTTTTTTAAGCATTTTGGAAATATTCCGTCAGACAAACATATTTGGAATATGTGTGTTAGTGGCGGTGCAAGAATGTGCTTAAACCTTTTGATAATGTTTGTGGAGATGTTATCCCATCCCATCGCAGAAGTATCTTTTATTCCAGTAATGACCTGGATAACTTCGTCTAAATCGGTATCCAGCATAACAAAAGATTTAAGCCTAGAAATAGGTGAGGTGATCGAAGCATGGTTAGTAGATGAATATTCGGAAAAAGGGATTCTGTCTGCTAGATTTTTGCCAACGTTGGAAAAGAATGTGTTGATTTCATCTAGTGCTGCTGTAGGATTTGATCGGTTTTTGAGCAAGTTGCTCAAATGATTTTGCAGTAAATGATCGCGTTTTTAAGAATTTCCATACTAGCTTAGTGTTGTTACCTGCTTTATTCAACTGAGATTTATCGTAGTCCACCTTTAGTTTTTTAAGAAGTTTGTTGCAAAAGTTTCTATATCGCCTATATGTTATAGCCAGAATCTCATTTTCAGGTGACTTTTTAACTTTTATGTGTAAATTATCTCTGTGTCTAATACAGCGGAGAAGACCCGGAGTAATCCATGGCTTTATATTCCGATATTTACGCGACAATGTTACTGTGTATGTGTTATTTCTAATTGCGTACTGTATGGAAGCTATTAGGTAAGAGATTGATTCGTTAACGTCGGTATAAAAGTAAACTGGGGCAAAATTTGTATTGCGAATGCTTTTTTCAAGGCCTGTCATGTTCACTTTTGTATAGCTAGGTATGCAATTAAGTTTCGCACATGATAATTGTAACGTTAATAAGATGGCTTGGTGGTCTGTGATAGTTGAGTTAGTAACTAAAGTAGTAGATGGCTGTTTAGTTTTAATAATAAAATGATCCAGGCATGATCCACTTTGATGTGTAGGGAAGGTATGCGCCGGCAGAAGACCATGGAAAGAGCAGATATTTAAATAGTCGTCTCCTTGAAGGTTACAATTTCCTGACAGGATATTTATGTTGATGTCCCCCGTAATTATAATATTCTTATATGCTGATAACTTACTTAATTCTAAGTCGAAAGATCGCAAATATGTGTCAGTTGTTTGCGAAGGAGGTCTGTACACTCCTAAAATAGCAGTGTCAGAATTTATTGTAATAAGTAAACAATTACAGTCCTGAATTTGTGGCTTTGCAACAATAACATTTAAGTATTCTTTTGTATAGACCACTACACCATGATTTTGGTTAATTATGTTCTCAGTTGAGTATGAGTTGTAGCCATCTAAAGATGGTAAGCAGAAATCTCGCTTAGACAGCCAGCATTCGGTTAGGACAATTATGTCACAGTTTATATTAATGGTCTGTAGAAGTAATTCTAGTGCGTGTATATTCTTATAAATACTTCTGATGTTCTGTGTCATTATAACTAAGTTTTTATCAGACTCGGGTAATAAACTTTTGCATTCTTCTACTTTGCAAGTCATACTATTTGATACACAGTAGTTATCTAGATCAATAAGTACTTGATTATCCATAACTATATTAAAGACCTTATAAATAATTAAGAAAATACAAACTAGTTTTAAGTGCCTATTAATAAACTTTACCGGTGACGCTCTTAGGCGCCCTCATAATCTATGCTATTAATATAATTGTCCTCTGCATATTTACGTGCCGGGCAACCTATTTCTCCCGTTTGGTGATCACATTTCCTCTTGAAGCGTTTACAAGTAGCACACTTAGGAGGTGAGGTTTTGCTGTTACATTCCTTAAAAGAGTGGCCAAGCTCTCCGCACTGATGACATGTGGGACTAGTGTCACGGCAATATTTAGCTGCGTGACCAAACTGTTGGCAATTAAAGCACCTAGTCACAAAAGTGAAGTCTTTAACCGGGCATGAGGTCCAATTAATATAGATACGACCTTGGTTAATAAGACATTTTCGGATACTAGCGGCAATTTCTAGGACGTTGGAACAGGTGGGACAGGTTGGCAAATTTTTCTTACCGGCTTTGTGGCTTAGTTTCACAGCTTTCATAAAGGACTCACGTGTAGAGTTCGGGAACTTATCGGCTATATTCTGTTCGTAAATACACTCAAAAACTTCTTTTTCCGTTTGAGTATCGGGAACTCCAACTACAGCTATTCTAGGGCGGCGTTTAGTAGGCTCTTCGACGGTGAGGCCAGATGAAACAAGTTTCTCTGACTTCCTAAGCTTTTCGATGTCTCCTTTTGACTCCGTGCTAATTCTTTCTTTAATTTCTTCACTTTTCTCACAGCACGAACATGCAACTTCATCTCTTCAGGAGATATAATTTTTTGGACGAGGGACTTCGTTTCGTCACTACTTTTGTTCTTGTCGTTAGGGTAGATGGCAAGAGAGCTCAAATTGTTTGGGCGGACAAAATTGTTTGCGCTCTTTTTCACCATGTTAGCAAAAGAGTGGTGCTCGACTGGTTTCAGCTTTTCTTCTACGGCCTCTTTGAACTGCTGCAAAGAACTCGTCAAGTCTTGCTTTTCTTGCAGGTGTTGAATAGTTGCGTGAGCTAAAATAGTTTTCTGCTTGAGACTTTGGTACAGGGTGGACATTTGAGCCGATACTGCTGTTATTTTACGGCACTCGTGAGCTACACGCAACTTCTGGTCAGAGTTTATTTTGCTCTCTGAGGTGATGGAGCTAATTTCGTTCAAATAGGTCCGTGTGGTGACGGATTAAGAATACGAATTGTCACCACCCCATATCATCCCATGGGTGTCGTAAGAGCCGACAGAGGGAGCATATTATGCAGAGAACAGCACTGTAAGAGAAGGAAAACTTGATACAAACCCAATACCAACCCGCTTGGCCAGCGTGGTATAGTAGGCCAATTCCTCCTTTCAAAGGAGGCTGACGATGAGGACTCAATTGTGGACATCCATCTTTGGATCTCTGTAGTTGGTATAACTTCAGGAGGTAGGTCATAATTCTCAGGTGCAGGTGGGTTTGGGTCAAGAGTTTGGGATGCTTGACTCGGTGTTGGTGGAGGACTTCGCGTAGTTATTCGGCTTTTGCCAAAAGGGCTAAATCCAGGCACAGACATATCTGTTATTCAGTATAAATCGTCCACACAAATGTTTCTATTTCATATTCGCAGTTTATGACACTGCAATTTGGTAAAAGTAATTATTATCCGTATTTATTTTAATTCATTTTAGCGTTAGCAAAAAACGCGTCTGCATAGTCGCACGTTCGGATGATTATTTTTTTTATATGAAACAGTTGTACGCTTGTATTTTTAAATTTGTTTGCGGATCTAACTTTTTGTCTTTGAGAAAATTGACCCACAATAATATATCTGTCACCGGAAAATAACAAAAACCTCAAACTTATAATTTTCCTAGGAAATTCGTCCGTGAGGTGACGGATCGTCCGTGTGGTGACGGAATAAGAATGCGGATTGTCACCACCCCATATGATCCCATGGGTGCCGTACGAGCTGACAGAGGGAGCATATTATGCAGAGAACAGCCCTGTAAGAGAAAGAAAACTTGATACAAACCAACCCGTTTGGCCAGCGTGGTATAGTAGGCCAATTCCTCCTTTCGAAAGGAGAGGCCTAGTCCAGCAGTGGACTATTAAGGGCTGATGATGATGATGATGATAAGAAATTTATAAACTTTCGTAAGAATCTAAGCGGGAGATAAATTGTATTATTTTACGACCACATTTTCGCACATTTATCAATTTGCGACGTCTCGTCGTAAATTTATAAACTAACAGATATCCATTCGGCAGATTCTAAACGGTTCGACCTATCACAGAAGAGCTTTAAACTTTACGCTTATTTAAAATACGCAAATAACACACTGGTCTCTGATTTGTCTGTCGATGATAAAGAAGGTCGGCATCAGTTTAACTTCATAGGTTATATGGTTTTCTTGTGACCCTGAACACCAAAATATTAGCCCTGCGAAGTAGGGCTACGTAGCCTCATTAACATCGCTAAAGTAAATCGTAAAAATGGTAAAGAATGGCGGTGGCGACTAAGGAAATGGAACACTAGACTTATTCAACCGGTCAGTTTATCAATCTGGGCGAAAAATAATGCAATTTATCTCTCGTTTAGAATCCTACGAAAGTTTCTAAATTTCCTAGGAACTTATTTTAAATAGTCTTTAGGGATATATACCACGTACCTTAATTTTTCCACGTACTTTAATTTCCTAGGAAATTTATAAATTTGCGGTATTTGTTATTTTCCGGTGACATATCCAAGTCCTCCTAGCGACTAAAAATTATATTGTGACGCAAATTAATAGAGATTATTGTCCAGCAATGCACTACGAAAGACTGTATGATGAATATCTTCAGATAACATAAATAATATTCTATTGCTACTTGCCCTGACAATTTTCCTAGAATATGTAACATTTATGTTTCCATATTGAAACATACATTTCTAATAATTTCATACTACATAAAACTCTGTACCCACCAAGGTATAATAAAACTTGAAACATATTCACGTGTCGACATCGTTGAGCATGTTTATACGTCACCAGTATTACCTGTTTAACTGGGCGATAATACGGCCGGCGGGCTAAACGATTTAATCCGTCGTTGGGGAGACGCCAGCGGTAACGAGGACCATCGAGATTGTACGATAGTGTACACTTATACCTGTACTAAGCGATTATATTGCACACTTATGGCTGTGGTTGGGATCGATTACACTGTACACTTACGACCGGTTTCAATATTCGTTCCATCCATGGAATTTGAGATTCGTGTTGGACATATCTTATTGACGATTTTTTCTAATAAAAAGTAATAATCACATTACACTTTATTCTTGAAATATGACAAAGCCAAACTTTTTAGCAAAGTAAAAACATACTAATTGTATCATAGCTAGTAAGTTATGCTAATTTTCAGTGAATTTGTTTGTAACAAAAACAGCAATAATTACTCTTGTTGTTTTCAATGTGGTTTCTTTTTTCCTTAATATTATTCAGACTTCTTTGATATGAAATCTAGAAAACTTTAATCTACACAATAGAAAAGTTAAGTATAATATAATTTCCACATCTGATGTTGTTAAAAAGAAATTCTAAATATATTACAAATTTAAGAAGAACTCTAATAACAAACTGGATATATTCTTGTAACGGCCCATCTTAAACTGGTCATAAAGACGACTTACAGCCCATTTTGTCGCGTATCATAAACAAGCGGCAGCTGGTCCAGATTAGCGACCATTATTAATCAGTTATCAAAGTATATGAGTTCATGAATCAACAGCGGAGACATTAAATTTAATGGCTATTGTCTGTCTTACAGGACTGATGCCTGATGCCCAGGAATTTGCGTTGACCTTTGACCTTCTAATGAAGAGACAAGGTTAGTGAATGCTGTCTTATAAATTCATAACCTTATATTATAAAGCACTACGACTTGCGTGTGCTTTACAAACATAGAATAAAGCTATGATATTGAAAAGTTTCATTGAAGTGCCGTAAGTTTTTCCGAGGATGAGTCCGAGATATCATCCATCCTTCTATAAACTTTAACGTTTAAAATATTTATTGTTGGATGCGCTTAGTATAATTCATATTTCAGTCTTGCGTTATCAGTGTAAAAGATATTATTTTTAGTCTTAACCTATTTTCTTAAACGTCTGTCTCCAAAGTAAAAAAATCGCATTGAAATTAAAAACGTCCTTAATAATCTAGGACTAGGTTTGGTGTTAAGTTTGTTCTTATTTTGTAATACAATGAATACTTTTTAACTTTCGCGACCTATAGAGTAATTTTTATGAAACTGGTCTAAACCGCATAATTATTTAAAAATATAGCCGTAATAGTATTATATTTTCCCGCACGTTCATGCATGGGCTACACCAACGATGGTCACGAGATGACTGTACCAGAGCTCGTGATCAAAATATATATAACCCGTCGCATAAATATCACTAAGCAACCAAAATACATTAATTATTAAAACATCAATTCAAATAATACTAACCTATATTCCCAATCATTAAACTAAATACATTTATAATCAAGTAAAGGTAATGTTAAATTCATAAAGCATGTCAGTTCAAATTAAAGCGCGGCGGCCGTCATACATTTAATTTGTAACTCTGTCATGCCGAAATGTATGACACAAAATAAAATATTGAAACGCAACACTGTAAATTGGGTTTTCCATTTAAATATATATATATATATATATATTTGAAATTAAGATTTTATATGTATACTAGAGGACGCTAGCGGCTTCACACGCACATATTTTCGGATTGCCCGTTTTGCCCGAACCCGTGGGAATTTCGGGAAATCCCTTCTTAATGCACCTCTACGATGCCCAAGGAACATACATGCCAAATTTCAGCTTCCTGCGCCCAATAATTTCGGCTGTAGCGTGTCTGTCAGTCAATCAGTAACGCAAGGATTTTATATATTAAGATTTGAAAGTGGCCACATTTTACACTGACAAGTATTTTCCGCTTGTATTTCAATTGAAGTGACGTTTTATTTGATTTCAGTTTTTCGTTGAATTCACGTGACAAAATCTGTTTCTTTTTCCAAATGTCCAGCTTTAAGCCGTTTGTATAAACTATTGGACACATCACAATGCTTTAAGGTACAGTGTCGTCACGTTCAAAGAACTACTAATTGTTTTTATAAAAAAAACTCTTAAATCGCGGCAATAGAGACTAAGACAAATATGCGAGGAACAGTGTGAATGGAGCGCTGCATGCCTTTATGAACGGCAAAACTGTGCCTAAAAAGGCGTGACTGGCGGCACCGGCCTGGACCTTGATGTATGGAAGTGAGTGTTGGGTATTGCAGAAAAAACATGAAAGCAGGATTAACGCAGTTCAGATGCGATCACTGCGTAGTATGTGTGGAGTGAGACTGGTTGATAGAATTCCGAATGCAGTAATACGAGAGCGATGTGGCCTGAAAAAAGATGACGTGACAAGGATTGAGAAAGGAATGCTGAAATGGTTTGGACACGTGGAGCGAATGAGTGAAGAAAGATTGACGAATCAAATATATATGGCAGAAGTGTGTGGGCAAGCCGGTTGCGGCAGACCTCGTAAGAGCGCTTGTACACGTTAAGAAAATTTACCGTGTCTGCGGCAGACAAGACAAATTCTTCGTGTACACGACAAGAATTTTGTCTGTTCTACACACGAAAACTTTTCGTGTCTTCCGCAGACAAGACCAATCGGAACGTGTACACGACAAGACTTTTTTCGTACAGTCATCAGTCGGGCGTAGGGCGCGTAAGTAATAACAAGTCTGATAATCATTTTCGTTTATTTATAAAAACGTAAAAAAAAAGAAAATCATGTGGATCTTTTTTGAATAAGAAAATAAGCCTGGCCGCAGACATCCGATTTTCAGGGTCGGTTTTTCATGACGAAATTCCGTGAGACTAGCAAGCTTCATTTGTCGACTGTATCAAATGTATTTTGTAAAATAAACGTACTTACCACCGCAAACGATAGATTTTGCTTTCATCGTAAAACACGCAATCGTTTCATTCCGTTCTGAACTGAAAAAAATCGGTGCCCGTTTTCAGGGACCGATTTCAGGTTTGTAATGTGTTCGAGCTCTCAAAATCATTAAATTAATAAAAAATGAGCTTACTGCCTACCACAAACGTTTGATTTTGCTCTGAACAGAAAACATTCCGTGGACTGAAAGAAATGAAAATCAAGCGCGCGCGGAACGGCTCGTGACGTCATAACGGAATTTAGCGCATGCATACATCTTGTCATGTATCGATGATATATAGCCACAGAAGAATAACTAAAGCATGGAATGAACGATATTTTTATGAAAATTGAATATAACTACACGCTTCACTCATATGACAAATTAGAGTTGCCAGAAGAAGATGGCACTATGTTTGTCAGTTAGGGCTAAAGACCATTTGAACACAAATTTCGTAACTTTTTAATTTTTAGTGATTGAGCAAATCCGCTATCGATATCGATCAAAGTTTAAATATAGGTTCAAAATCAAACAGACTTGTAAAGTATAGTAAGTATGTACATGTTATACATTCCGTAAGTTTGTGTCCACAGCAGTCAGAACGCTAGTTAATGGATAGCATTTATATAATTATTACACAAACTTGCATTTTTAAACTGAATCTATATTTTTTGTTTCAAATGGGTACTCAGTAGCACATAATAATGAAGCGTCACAGTATTTTTTTAACTTCAAGCTAATCTCACGTGTTTTGTCACCAGCCGCGCGTGAAAGGTATTTTTCAATAACACTGTAATTTTTCACGTGATCTAAAATTATCAAATCCTCCTTCACGATATTTTCGTTTTGCAAACTATCAAGTAAACGTGAATTCATAGCAATGTTCTTTTTCATCAGACATTGAACTTTTATGATCGATTGAGTAGTCAAAATGTGAAAGCTTAACTTTTAATCTGCGCCATCTGTCATTACTATACATTCCGCAGTAAAATGCTTGGGACAAATTCTATGGTGCTTTCTAGGCAGCCAATTTTCTCCACTACATACTGCAGCAATCCACTAATTTTGTAAATCTGTATCACGTGGAAATCTAAAAAATAACGAGGAAAAATTTACGGTAGATAGACATATCGATAAGATTTTTTACAACACTTGACAATGTCGATATAAATATTATACGGCTAAATTCAAAATCATGACAGAACTGTCATAAAAGATGAATCACTAAGCTTATATAATTTGATGGCATAAATTGTCTAAATTGTATCTTACACGTCAGTTGACTGTGTTCAATTTGTAAGTACTAGGGCTACCTCTATGTATTATATATCCAATCTCTTTGTATATAGCATTGGTTTGAAGTTTATTTTGTCAAAATCAAAGAGTATACCATCTTCTTACGTAGTATTTGTATACTCTTTGATACCCTTCATGCATTTTTTTCATAAATAATCTAAACCTTTAAAACGTTTTTAATAACGGATAGCAAAAAGGTTTTGTATTTTTAATTAAATGGGGTTATCGTAGCGGGTCTATACTGCTTCATGCGACCGATGCTCAAGACGAACACGTCCTCTCCTCCGTTGCCATGTTATAAAATACATTTTGCAATAACCATTTTTTAAACGTATTTTAAACAAATTGCCATTTAGTTCTTTAATTTCAAGAGGTAAATGGTTATATACTCTTATAGCAGTTACATATGTGCTTTTGTAGAAAATAGTTTTATGAATGATTGGCATGCTTAAATTATATTTATATTTGAATAAATTATTTAGCAATTATCGCAATAAAATCATTGTTTACTGAACAATAAAATCCACTTTTACAATTCTCGAATGTCAAACACTTTCGCCTATTATTTTAATGATTCAAATTAGATTCATGATTGTTTGATAGAAATCATTTGTTGATCAACGTGGTTCTAACGGTCGACTTCATCTGCGCCGGTCAAAGCTGACTGTGAATTATCTTAGCCCACCATTGTGCGCGCCTGTACCGACCAGAGCCGGCATAACGTGCTTACATCTATCTATCGGTCGATAGAACTAAAATCCTAGAGAGGAAAAGGTTATGAGGTGAAGCGGTTTGTATTGTGTGACAAGAGGAATGTCCTGGATAGGATGCAGCTAGTTCATTTATTTCCAGAAACTGATGCGTGGTACTGTCCTGAGCTAACGAGATTATAAGATATTGAAATTAAACTACTTAAAGGTTTAATATATTTAGTTTATAAAGTCTTCTTATTTTTTATCGAATATGATGAGTACTACTTTTTCAGAAACCATGGTTACAAGAAGATTACGGTATTTTTTGTCCCTAAGGTGTGATAAACTATTAAACAGGCAGACGGCTATCTCATTTCAAGCTAGTCAAGGACAGTACGAAGTCAAATATATAACTAATAAACATAGTTGTATATTTTTAAATAGATACGTGTCATAGTAAATTGCATACAGACTTAATAATAATATTCTACCACATTCACACATCACCATCTAGTCCCAAACTAAGCAGAGCTTGTACTATGGGTACTAGACAATGGATAAACATACATATATACTTTTTTTTGTAAATACATACATATTATACATAGAAACACCCAGACCAAGACAAACATCCATGTTCACGCACACAAATGTTTGACTTGAGCGGGAATCGAACCGGCGACCTTCGGCGTGGTAGTCGCTTACACTACTGCTGCGCCAACCGGTCGTCAAAAATAATCGACTAATCGTACTCATCAAAAAATGACTCAAAAATCCGTCCCGTGTGGGATTTTAACTAACGATCTACGGCTTCACTGTCACTGACTTACAGTCAAAAAGCATGGCAGCTTTAAATTGGTCTTAAGACGTACTACTTCGTCAAACCTACTAGCAAAACAACCAAAACTGTTTACACTAATCACGTAGCCAGGTGTACACACACATCAACACACATATGTGATGGGCTCAGCCGAGCTGGACGCTTGCCTACAAACATTGACGTTTGCCAACGCCAGCCTACAAACTACGTATAACAGTGTCGAGCGATTCAATTAAGCCCATTGAATTTATAAGGCGTGCCAATATAATGTGGATGCATCGGACATGCCGAGTATAATCTGTGTCCGCACGACCAACCGTTCTCTCGGGTAACAAACATGCCAAAGGCTTATGGACGTGTAGTGGGTACATGTGACTGATGTACTCGAAGAACGATATGTGAATGTGTATTTGTATGTATAAGGCTTACTTATATTTGTGTAACGGGTCTCAATTGCGTCATTATTTAACATGAATCTTGAAATAGCTTTTATTCCCGACTTTTCGGCTAAGGTTGGACCAGCCGTAGTTACGGGATAACTATAAAGATACACTTATCCCGTGGCGTGACCACTGTAATAGAAAATAAAGACGATACCTATTTTCCAGTACGTGTGAAAGTAATTTTAGCCTGTTGGTAATAAATGTTCATCTTATTAAAAACGCTAACTAATAAATATATATAGGAAGACCCTCATAATGATGGCGTAACCGTCTAACAGACAGAAAACAGGAATCATGGCACAGGACAGAGACGCTATGGAAGAGTGTAAGAATGTCAATGCCCGTCAGTGGGCCGTAATAAAATAAAATAACTAAAGGTATGCAGTTAATAGTTGGGGTAACTTGGTACTTTTGTGATAATGGTGTATTAAAAACAAATAAATACGTAGATATAAACATATCAATGAAAAACATTTTTACTATTTCAGTTATAACTATTTAAAAACTAGCACATTTAAAGGCCCATAGAAGACACAGCGAGCCTTAAAACTCATAATTCTTATTTTCATCACGAAGTTATTTAGAATTATAATAACTTTTGAACAACAATACTTGAGACTATCTGTGAAGGCGGCTTAATTATAAAGACAATTTGTAAGATTCTTCGAGATTCTCTAATAATTTTTTCGTTAGAATCACAAAGTAAAACTTATGAATGTAAAATTCTATCAAAATAGATATCTCAAAAGATTTATTATACTTATATTACTTAATTAGTGCTAATTTATTTGCCAATTTAGTTTAAAGTTTGGCAATTATCATTAACTTCGAAATAAGTTGATAGTCAAATCAATGATGAATGAAAATCTGCTCTGGTAAGTTGATCAATCACCGATATCACTAATACTATAGATTCTTTAGAACATTCCTATAATAATATCCTAGGTCACCTGACTGCCTCCGTGGCCCAATAGGTAGCGTATGCGTTTGCTGCGTTACTATGTGGGAACTACAAATTCATAACATGACGAAATGTGGTTGTAATACACTTCTGCCTACCCCCTCAGTGATACAGGTGTGTATCTATATTGGTATAGGTCCCAACTTCGATTGTAAGTATTGAGTTTACGAGAAGAATCTTAGCTAGAAATTTACCGCCAAGCTTAGATTATAGTCACTCGTCCTCTCTAGAGCAACCGTAACCGACAACTAACGTGCTTAAGATCTAGCCATTGAGCGCACTCAATAAAATCTGTTTTCAAGTCAAGGCATACTTTAGCACTCATAGCGAGACTTGACATGTCGTTTGTAACAGCTCGACAAAGTAAAGCAAAGTTTCAGCAAAGTTCAGAGGTCGCTAACTGGATGGGTGATCGCTTGGTGCGGCATTCAATTAAAGCGCTGCCTTCATTCGGTACATATCCGGTGTAAAACCGTCGATCTCAGCTCTTGTCTCGGGACAAGAATTACTGTTAGGCCATGCCAGAAGCCTACATGCGGTCTATAAACGCCAACCGAAAAGTACGCACTCACATGAATAGATGAACGACTCATTACACTTAAAAATGTTTAAATCAATAACGTCAAACGTCAAAAACTAATCTAAAATCTACAGATCTATCTATAATTCGAATATTGAATTTTGTAGTGAAACAGGCTACGGTTAGCTCTAAACACGTTTATGTAAAATGAGCTGGGTAAACATTTCAGGTAAATAGAGCCACTAAATATTTATAGAATAAGCCAAATTTAGATTAAACTGTCATTAGGGAATTAAACTAATAGGGTAGTTTCCAGGGTTAAAATAATTACATTTTATTTAGTCCGTATTTTAGATTATAAAAAAATATCGGTCACGTATTTTTTCTTTTTTCGATTAAATAAAAAATAACAAAGATATAGCCCATTAAAGTTACGTGTGACGTCATCTAGTGCGAAAAAATGCAGCACGGCGTGACGTTATACGTAAATTTAATGAGCTATATCTTGATCATTTTTGGTTTAATTTACAAATAAAAAAATACGTATCGCTTATTATTGAATAATCTAAAGGACTTATAAATTTTTTGTTGTCAACTAGCCTATTCTCTAATATCAGGATCCATCGAAATTAATAGAATGTTTAGGTACTATATTTTATTAATTGCTAAAATAGATGTGCAAAATTTAGATTCGGCTATGAATGACGAATTAGTGATTGCGAAATAATAAATTGGTGTACCACTCAATAAAATATTTGAATCGAGTCTTTTTATTTGTCAAGGCAGCGATAGTCTATGCAGAGGGTATCGAGTTTGAATCTACGGCGTGCACAACTAACTTTTAGGAGTTTTGTGCGTTTTAAATGTTAATTAAGACTGCCTCCAGTGGATAGCGTATGCGACTGCTGATCGGAGGTCCCAGGTTCGATTCCCGGGTCGGGCAAAAGTGTTACTGGGTTTTGCCGAATACTCAGGAGCAGCCTGGAGTCTGGTGATGTGCCCGGTAACGGCAATAGGCTCGCCCCCTATTACGTGGGACCTAAAAATTCATGGCGAAATGTGGGTGTAATATTTACACCTCTGCCTACCCCTTCAGGGATACAGGCGTAAGACTATAAATAAAAAATAAATAAATGTTAATTATCGCTTGCCTCGGATAGCACATTAAGGCGTCAGTCCCAGTAGATCTTTGACAGTCGTTATAGGGAGTCAGTATCTACTTCTAAATAAACTAACACTAGTTCGAACCATGAACGAGGTCAGGCAGGCAGTCACTCTGTGGAAAAGCTGATATTCAGTCTAATCCGATTAGGCTAGTGGGGGTTGAAACTGGGATCACTCTAGGATGAAATTTTTTTTTTCTTATTATGTATATTTAAGTGGCATTTTTTTTTTTACCACAGGCTGAACTAAACCATGGTTATTACTTTGTTTTACAGAAACTATAGGATGCCCGCAGCTCCGTCCGCACATTTTATTTTAATTTATTCGTTTCTGCTAGTTGTGGGAATTTTGGGAGATCTCTTTTTAATGCATCTCTATGCTCTCCTTGGGTCATACATGTTAAATATCAGCTTTTTTCGCCCCGTAGTTTAAGTGTGCGATGTCTGTCAGTCAATCAGAAACGCAATACGAGTAATTTTATGCATACAGATAGAGAATGAACATCCTATTAACAATAACATTCAAATAACAGTAGTGTTAGGTTCTTAGGAAAGAAAAACATAATGTTGAAAATAATGCATAAATCCAACTTATTTCCACAATTATACCAGCATCAACATTTTTCACTTACCTCTCGTATAGGGGCTTAACAAAACCTCTATGAGAGGTAGTATGTCTTTAAATAGCACGTCAAAGTGAACACGACTCTTATTGTACGGCCGCTTGTTTTGTTCTCAATACTCCGATGACATACTCCTACACTTTCCCAAGCCTACCCTGAAATCATCCTGCAAACAACCAGCCAGTCTAAACACAACCTTATAATTATTAGCCATAAAGTCGAAAGTGCTACGCAGAGAATATGATACACGAATTTGTCAGTTAAACCTTACACAAATTCCTTCTGTAAGTTATATAAACTTTATCTGGATTGTAATAAAGTTGAATTTCGGTTGTTGAGATGAGTAAGGAGCAAGATTGTAGAGATATCAGACGACCCAGTTTAAAACGTAAGCGACCCGAATTGTACCGTCGTAAGTTGAGGATCCTTTGACACAAACGCGTATAAAATAAAATATAAACAGTGTACGTTGGATGATATTATTTGTCTTGTACGAATGGGATAGTTTAACTTAATTAGGTTGGTGCCACACCGGCGATATGGTTCAGACATGACTGACGTTCGACGCCTGTTGCATAATTAATTTGTTTTACTTTAAATATTTGCCTACCGATCGAAATCTTAGGTTGTGATAATTATTTGTAACAAAGGGACTGAAAACAAATCTAGTGATAAAATTTTATTTTAGATTAGAAAGTTTGTCTGATTTAGTTTTAACTGCAACTACTTGACGTTATATCTAGGATTGTTTCCAGATCCCCCCGTGGGATCTCCACCTTGTCGTGGTGGAGAGGCTCAGTGACCATGGCTTGGACACCCACGGTGAAACTAAGTGGGATCCCGGGAGTGGACGCTCCACATGGGCTTGGGTGGGGCCTGAGTAGGATGCGTCCTAGGGTGCGGGGGACAGTTCTGCCTGTCCCTCGCAGTTGGGCGCGGTCGCGGGAGGAGAGGCGTGTCGGTGTTGCGTTGCCGCGCGCCCTCTCACCCGCGACCAAATGGGGGCGCACCATTTGCTGCTTTGCGGTGGGGCCACAGAGGAAGAGGAGATGCGGTGTTGTCCGGTTGACGTCCTCCCTATCCTCTGCGGCCACTTTAGTGCCTGCGGACGGCGAGCGCTGGGGCTGCTCCCCGTCCGCCAAAAGGCAAGGCGGCGACAAAGTGTCCGCGCCACCTCCCAAGAAGACAGGGCCCGCCAACACCAACGGCGGGCCAATCCTGAGCGGGGTTACTGAATATTATGCTATTCGCGAATCGCGTGACCCCGCCAACATACGGGACCCGTAGGGACACCGCGGTGGTTTTAGTGGGTATGCCCCAAACGCCTGTAGGGAGTAGTAGTAGAGCCTCCACACACCTCCTCCGCCAGTCCCAAGCCCGGTCGATCACACTCACGGCCGGGTTGGCGTCGAGTTGAGATGGCTCATAAGGAGTGTTTCCACCGTAGTCAACAAAAAAAGAAAAAAAGGATTGTTTCCAGATCGAGTTCAAATTTTTTATTTCTATTCATGTGAGTTTGTCGCTAATTCTGGTGTCAGAATTTTCAGAATGCTCAAAGGTCTCCAACATGGTCTTACAATTCTTATCCACATGAACCGGGATCTACAGCTTTACGTGTCCTCCGAAGCACTATAATAGCGATCTGATGTAAATGCCACACGCGGCCATCCAAGTGCCTATTAATTTACCGAACTTTAAAACTTCAAGCCAAGTCATGCTATGAGCGCTACCAGTAACTCCACTTTCAACTCAAAGACATTTCATATTTTCAGGGCATTTAATTTCAAATGTGATTTTAAATAATTTTTTGATATCAAATAAATGTATCCAACCATTTTCCTGATGGCGAAGATTACGCCACTAAACATACATTAAATATAATTAATTACAATTACTTAATAAACATTCAAACGCCAATCAACCTTCAATGTCAGCATAAAACCAGAGGTCAAGATCATTGCTTCAAACGTAAAACATCAAAAGCAATACCTATCTATTAAAAAGGTGTACTTGGGCTCTTAAATAGGATTATTATTTTACCGCAAGCCACAGAATACTACGGCCGTGATTTCTTCTACACTTGGGAACCCCTATAAAACTGCTTTGTGCCTTTGAGTCCACGAAACGATGCCTCGTTACACCTATCTGGAAGATGCTCCACACTTTACCACTAGGAATTGATACCTTAAGCTTTCTTCTTTAAAGCACAAGGTGCTGTAAAACTCAGAGGGCTAGTATTTCAATTAAATTGGTTAGAAGATTATTTTACCAGCTATGAAGAGTAGTATTATATACGCTCATTGGACGTTAAGTTTTACTTTCGATGGTTAATATTTAAATTCAACCAGCATTCTATTATAAGATACGATTGAAAGAAGTATGATATTTAAAAATCATTGCTAATTAAAAAATACACGGAGGCTTTAAACAATCTTTTCAAAGGAATAAATTGTATATGCACATGTCAACCCGTACTTAGACAATTTAGTGACTCAACTTTCTGGATTGTAGACTAGACTCTTTAGACACACGCCTCCAGAAATTGAGTGTTTATTAAACTCATATTGAATTATTTGCTGTGAGATGTGATTAACATTCACTTTGTATAGAGATTTTGCCGATATCTTGATTAAAACTGAAGTACAATCATCATATTATTTTCAAATACTTAAAAAAATACAGGATCGATCGCTAGTAAACAATGACGCCTTCATCGTTATCCTGGCATTTAAAGCTACCCGGGCTGACTTTAATTAAAGTTAGAATGTGAAATATAATTCTATGAAACTGGATTCATCACTCATCAGTCAAAACTTTATAATGACAGATCAAAACAATGAATAATTTCTAAAACGAATCATTCCTATCCTGATTTTGACCTTAGATTCGAATATTTGAATATTGAATCATGAACGTTCGTTGGTTAGGATTCCACAATTGAATTTATGACAAGAATAATGGCAAGCACACATTATGCCGCGTTGACGCGCGACGTCGCAATATTAACAATGCAAAACATCCGTCCTCGCGGCAAAACAACGCGACATCGGAAAATGTTATATTAAGGCTCTGTTCCATTAATTCCTTGTAACGGCTATTTGTCAAACGCGGATGACGCGGCTCACAGTTGGGGGAGACTGATGCTGCGAGACTATAATCTTGTACTGGTGCACTGATTTTGTTCACTTCAATTTGATGGATGCTTGAGGAAAATCGCTAAGTTTTTTATCGTTGTGATGAGATGATAACTTAATAAGGTCCGGGAATGTAGGTCGAGATATTGCTATATGAAGCTTTAGGAGCGAATCATATTAAATAAATAATGTAAGTATTTAGCAAAATATTGATCTTCTGATAAACTATACACATACTTTCGTTATTATGAGTCTAAAAATAGGATAGGTGTAGTTTTAACATGTTATTCAGATTGGTTAACGTATTACCTACTTTTTATCGGAAATACTGTTTAAAAAGACAGAAGCCACACTAAAATAGGTATTATGTTGCATGGAGAATTACTAAAAATCAAACAGCGGTAACAAAGTGAAACAAACTGTCTCGTATGTGGATATAAATAATAACAAATAGTGAGGCGATCACTTAAACCACTACATTATGCGTACAGCCAACATTCATGAATTTACCGTCTAATTTTCTTACAAATCAACAGCTATAATTCGCGAGCCGCGCAATACGTGCATTAACTATTCATTTATGGAACAGCAGAAATGAAAACCGTAACTTGGCGATGCTTCCGCAATGAATATCGTTCTCCGATCCTCTCACCTACTGAGCAGCGTTCATCGCTGCGCTTCAAAGCACTCATGTAATACCAGCTTTATTTTTATTTTTTACTGTATTAGACTCTTTACAAGCTCTTCAGTGGCACTCGAAAATGTTTCGTGCCAGTATTTTCGTGGAGTATGCAAAATACGAGCCAGGATAATTACGCTTGTTATCTCAGAGCTTCCCGGTGTGCGATGTGTGCTTGTGTTTGGATTTGAATAGATATGATTGTAGCACAAATATAAGAAGGAAGTAATAAAAATATTACACAGTATTAAAGTTTGAAAAGTGTTTGGGAATGAAAGTAAGGTTTGAAAACAAATATTTAACTAACCTTAATTTGCCAAGGAATTTAGACTACATTCATTCTCAGATAGCAGCTGAAATGCTCGTATTGCGATACGCTAGGAATAGTTAATGATCATTTGATATTTAGTCAAGATGAATAAATTAGCTGACAAATAAAACAGTACAGGACAGTATCTGATGGTATGTAATATAATCAAATCGATCCAGATCTCGATTCGATTTTTTCATCACAGTCTAACTCAAACGAATAAGTTTTATTAAATATATACTTCGTATATCGATCAACCAGGGAGAGCTGAACTATACTTTTCTCCATATTTATAAATTCTTCTTATGATATGCCTCTGTCATGTTTGTGTTAAAGTATTTTATTTATTACAACATAATGTGTAACTTGTTTTATTCCTACATTTTATACGCAGCCAGCAAATATATTATTACGCATCATTATTTGCTGGAGATGCCTTATTGCCGAACCAACAACTAAAGTCATTAATATCAGACGACGGCAAGTTTAAATTTAAAAATTAATTCGCACTAATTTATTTCAGCGGAAATTGTCTCATTTTTAATGTAATGAAGTTCCCCGTCAAGTTCGAACTATTTAAAAGTGTACTCGGGAATGCATTAACCGAGAAAGATAGATCCTTAGTACCCCCGAGTCCCCCCTCCTCAGAAATATCCATGGGGTAGAGTAATCTGGGAGATAATGAGGCAAGTGGGCCTCTGAGGCGGTACAATTAAAATGATTGCGGCTGAAACTTTCGTGGCTACAGTTTGATGCGCTATATAATCGCTCCACCTCAGGTAGTTTGTTCTGGGTAAACGGACGGAATTCTAGATTGATTTTTTGAGGTTCACTGGCAGTTAGTTTTAAAATGTTTCAATATTAGCAGTGTTGGAGCTTTACTGTTGTTAGTTTCTTGTCAGTCACTTGCTATAAAATGGAGGCTATGAATAGTTTATTTTCTGTTTAATCAGAATGAAGTTCGCCTAAAGTTATTTATTGCCAAAGGACCTATTGAGGTTGTAGAATAAACTTGCAAGTAATAATATGCTTCATTCACACAATATGTAACATGTGTGTACATCGCTTTACTTTTCCTAAAGGGGTGGAGCGATTTAGAAATATTTTCTGTACCTATATTTTTGTGGGTTTCTAGGTGCTTTAGATTCAAAGTTGCATTCTAAGTCATGTTGAAGACATTATTATTATTTTTTTGTTTTCTATCATGATGCTGATTAGATTAAATACAAAAAAAATTAAATCGCTTCTTCATAAATAAATAATAGTTTACGTGTATTATATATTCTATCTCACTGAGACTATTATTTACAATTTGGCAAGAAACCATACCGTCTGGCACTGCGTTTGCTAGACACTAACTGGTTATAATTGATTATGACACAGCGAAAATACAAATAGCAAAATAAATCACAATGTGTTCATACCGTTCATCGTTTCAAACCTTTTGGAAGAGGTATTATATAGATGTGTAACTGACACACACAAAACAGACGCAAATACATACATACATACATACATACATAGACTCACGCCTGTTTCCCCGAAGGGGTAGGCAGAGGCATATTAAACGCCCACTTTTCGCCAGTGTTTTGATCCCACGTAATAGGTGGCGAGCCTATTGCCGCTTATTGGGATATTTTGTTTGTCATTTTGTTTGTTGATCGTCCGTTGATCGGCAGGTGCACCACTTGCAGGTGAGGTTGGCTTGGGACCCTAAGTTGTGGGTGGGAACCCTATGCAACAGACGCAAATAGCCGCAAATAAAAGAAATACTTTTTCATTCGAATCATTCCAAGCACACGGTTTTTCATCAGTTTTCGGCCAATATTCGAGCAACACAAGTAAATAAAAGTGCAACGACGTGCGTTACAATAACACGTCGTACGGACGGACGGACAAAGCAAATTGTTGGCTTTGTAACATTCCCGCGGGTTTGGGAAGGCGGCGCCGCGGCGCGCGCTATACGTACACGCAATCTCACGCACTAGCTGAAAAGTCCCTTTTTCGTGAAAAAAATCATAAGTTTGCATGAGACTTATTTCTAACTTAGATACACCTAAATAAGATACTGATATTTAATCCTCTCAGGGATTTATTTGCACTGAAAATTAAACTAGTGACTATTTACTCATCAAATATAATATATGTAATTGATAAAATATAACATCTTGGTATTTTCTTGAGTTTCCGCGAATTTCTATCTAGATGTATTGGTTTCACTGACAAAGTAAGTCTATCATAAAGTTTGATGCCAAACTATATCAGTTTAAAGAAAAGTCAGCTGGAGTACAAATTAAATCAGTATTAGATCATTTATCCAGAGAGCGATAATCGGAACTTAAGTTATTAATGACATAACTTTGTATAAAACTCATAAAATGTAAATTTGCCAAAATATCATAAAAACATACAAAATATTGTTCCAAACTGCGGCAGTTTAGCGTGTGCGAGTGCGTGCACACATTGTTATTACACCGGTAACAAGCGCGCAATCAGCGCGGTGTTTGTGAAAACAAGCGATTTTTTGCTTCGACGCGCGGCGGCGCTTTGACGCTCAATGTGCGCCCGCCTTTATGTGCGGCACGCGCGATGTGCAAACCCCTTCATATGGCCCACAAAGGCAACTATTTGTTAGAGGCATTTTTGTGGCTGCATTCTTACCAATTCAATATACCTAACTAACGCTAGTGTAGTTTGGTGAGTAAAATTGTGGTGACTTTAAAATTTGGGTCCTTTAATAGGTGCATTTTATTAAACCGGTGGTCTTTTTAAGAATTTTATATAGTAATAATGTTATATGTGTTAGTTTATTTGTCAATTTTTTATGATTTTGAAGCGCATTATGTCAATACACCAAAAAATTACAAAGAACATGGCGGTAGGCTAAAGTAGTGGTAAATACTATATTGATTCTATTCGGGCTGTTTAATATAATATGGTATAATGTAGACAAGATGAGCTAAATTCAAAATAATTTAATGCAGAGTATTGGGTAATGTGTAATTATTATTGTAACATATCACTGAATCGATTCCTCTACGGGTTATTTTGTTATTTTTTCCAACGATATTTGCACTTCTTACAACATTAGCAAATGCACTTTACAACCCACAAAACGACTAACACCTTTATTAAGGCATTACAATAATATTTTGAAAGGCAAAGTAAATCCAGAAAGGGTATCTAATCATATCCCCTAATATTTTCATGAGCATCTCACATCAATCTTTGTAACATTATGGTAAATTATAACAACAGGACATGAAACAATTACAGGCCATAGTATCCTTATGAGCGACGTTAATAAATTCAAAAGTCAAGTACGTATTTGGCGGGAACATCAATCATGCATCCCTCCGATGGTGAAGATATTGATGGATTTGTATTCCAACGGCGTAGGTCAAGTCGGCTCTCGATGAAATAAAGAAGTAAAAGGACTAAAAAGACCCCGGCCATACATTTTAAAAATAATTTTGTACTTGACATTTTAAATCATTTTTCTTACTTTTCATCTTCATTTTCTTAGCGTGGTATCGGTTGCAGTCTTGTAGCCTAATGTCCACTATTCCGCTGTATATATCATTTATGCTAACTAGCTATGTAAAATTCTTGACTTATTGTTCATAAAAAAAAGCCCATGACAAATCACAAGTCTGGTGCCTTTTATTAGAAATTATTAATGTACCCATTTTCGTAACATAATATAACCAATTAATCAACATTTACTTTAAACATAATCATTTTGCAAATATTAATCAGCCCTCAAACAATTGATTTCACCAACACCAAACGTTTGTTCAGCCAATATTTGTCGATGACAGTAGCACAAAGGTAGATCGACTGCAAACCGTCCCACAAAGAGAACTACACCACAATGAACTTTTTAACCGTCCAATGTACCGTAGCGTGATATTCCTAGTCTCCCACATTGTCAATGCTTGCTTTTAATCCTGCTAATTGAATTTGTACGGCTTAACAGACCGATTAGATCGTATCTGCAGGGTTGAACAAGCTAAGCGGCGCGCTTCGGTGGACTCTTTGAATTATTATTAGTGACGTGGCATGATGAGGGTTACCGACATGCAAATTAGCAAGTGTTATTGAAACTATCGAGACCGAACATCCCTCCCCCCGCTAGCCTTCCTCATACCCCGCTTTGGTCAACCCGCGCGCGAAATTGAAAGATTGATCTCCAGCGAGTTTGGCGCTCATCCGCACGGAAACCCGCCTGCTTAGCTATGCACGCTCTTTGCTTTCTAGTTTCTGCCTTGAAAAGGCTCCCGTTTGGAATGATTTTTCATGACGGGGATGATTTTTGATGTGCTTGAATGCCCCGGGAATTCAGTGGACTATTCTATTTGGAACCCTTTGTAACGTAATTGTAGCATGCTCAATTAGTTTCGATTCCTTTGAACTTGTAGTGCCAGCTGACCTATTAAATTATTGGATTACTATTATTAACTGTTATTGATCATTGGAGGAACCCGTTACTTATGATAAATTGGAATTTAATTCACGGCTTCATTAGTTAACACGTGTAAAATAATTATTCATAAATTAACAGTCTATGCGTTTCGATAGATAAGCTAAAAAATGCACTTTTTATTTTATAGCTTTTATAAAGCGCGTGGGATCGGGAGGTCCCGGGTTCGATTCCTGGGTCGGGCAGTGTTATTGGGTTTTTCTGTCACGAAATTCTCAGTAGCAGCACGGAGTCTGGTAATGTGCCCGGTACGGCAATAGGCTCGCCCCTTATTACGTGGGACTAAAGTATATCTGGCGAAAAGTGGGTGTAGAAATACACCTCTGCCTACCCCTTCGGGGATAAAAGGCGTGACGATATGTATGTATGTATGTATGTATAAAGAATTTTCATATAGAGTTTGTGGTAATAGAATAAAATTATATATAAATTATATCCTTTTTTCCATAACTCATAAAATACGTCTGTTATGGTTTTACGGACAATCATGTACTCTCATATTCAATGCACCGACAAAAAATTCGTTATATACTCATAAGTGCGAGAGACTTAATCCAGCACCAAATCTTTGTAAGCATTATGTTGTGAATTTTATCATTTTATATAATAATAATAAAAATAATAATATTTATTTATTTTGAACACACAATACAAATTAAACGATCATTCATAATATTCACAGTAAGTAAAGAAAAATAATTCAAATTCAAATTCAAATTCAAATTCAAATGCTTTATTTCGCCAAATATAGGTACAAAGAGATGGTAGGTACATATGTATATAGAAACACTATATTTTGCCTCACGGCATGCAAAAAAAAAAAAAAAAGAAAAAGTATATGTGCAGGAATGTCAACATTAAACTAAAATAAATTATTGCAGCTTAAAAATCAAATTAAATAGAACTAATAAGTTATATAAATTACAATTCACATTAATAAATTATCAAATAATATAATATGTCATGTAAGATATTTATCTTTAAGATATTCGTCAACAGAATAATACACTTTTTTTAAAAGAAGGCAACTTACTCTACTCTTAAAAACGCTGGTACTTGTAATTTCCAGTATACATTTTGGTAGGTGGTTATAAATTTTTGAAGCCATGCACAATATACTTTTATTTAAATAGGCTGTGGTGTTCGGTGGACAGGATATTTTAATATGATGTCTTTTACTTCTCAGTTTATTAAAAAAATGCATATTATTCCTTACAAATAGCACTATCTCTAATATATATAAACAAGGAACAGTCAAAATCTTTAATGCTAGGAAATGAGGTTTACAACTTTCTGGGAGCTTTATATTACAAATAATCCTGATACATTTCTTCTGTGACACAAAAACTCTTTCAGAATCAGTGGAGTTTCCCCAGAATATGATACCATAATTAAGGATTGACGACACATAGCCGTGGTATGCAGTTATGATAGTGTGTTTACTGGCTGTTTTCGACAGTACTCTAAGAGCATAGCAGTGTTTATTTATTTTGGAACACAGGGATTCTACATGAGACTTCCAATCCAGACTATCATCTATATTTAGTCCTAAAAAAACTGTATGGTGTACTTGTCCTATTTGATTATTGTCATATCTTATATCTAAGTTAGTTAATTTATTTACTCTATTACGGAATGTCATTATGTTAGTTTTATTTAAATTTACTTTCAAGTTATTCATTTCTAGCCATTTAATTGTTTTATTTAAAGTAGTATTCATGTCATGTTCAATTTGTTGTTTATTATCACCAGTAAATATAATGGTACTGTCATCTGCAAAAAGTATAGTCTTGTGGTTAATTACTTTAGGTAGATCATTAATATAAATAATAAATAAAAGAGGCCCCAATACACTTCCTTGAGGAACACCAAAAACAACTTTCCTCTGTTCAGATGAATAGTTAACTAACATTTTATTACTTTGACAGATTTCAGAAATGCGTGTTGTCTGTATTCTGTCACTTAAATAAGATTTTATTAATTTATATATGTTGCCTCGCACTCCGTAGGCATATAGTTTGTTCAGCAAGGTTAAGTGATCAACATAGTCAAAAGCCTTAGTTAAATCCATATAGATTGCAGTGGCGTACCTTTTTTTATCAATTGCAGTCATAACTGCACTGAGAAAATTATAAATTGCAACATTAATGTTTTTATTTTTCCGAAACCCAACCTGTTCTTCTGCAAGTAAACCATTGGTTTCAAAATAATTATATAGGGCTTCATGGATAACTTTCTCAAATATCTTGGATATCACCGGAACCAATGCTATTGGTCTGTAACAACTTAAATCATTTTAATTACCTTTCTTAAAGAGCGGTTTTATAATGGTTACTTTTAATTCATCAGGAAATACACCATATGAAATACACAAATTAATTAAATAACTCAGTACGTTGGACAGTTTAGTAGAGACATGTTTCAATATTGCAGTGGATACGTCGTCATAACCCGTACTATTTGTGGGTTTTAGGTTTAAAATTATTCTATTAATGTCATCAGGAACAGTTGGTGGCATAAACAAGGACCCTAATGTTTGATTAATACCAAGACTGGGCCTTGATTGTTGGGAGATATTCACTTGGTTTATAAAGTAGTCATTAAATGAATTCGCAATTTCAACAGGGTCAGTGATAGTAGAGTCATTAATCCTAATATGGTCCATAGTAAATTCCTTAGGTACATTATATTTACTTTTGTTTATAACAGCCCAGGTAGCTTTACTTTTATTATGTGCATTGTTTATAAAATTATCATTTTGAGACTTCTGTGTGAGTTTTATTATTTTATTAAGTCTAGATGACAATTCCAGAAAATTACTTTTATTGCGTTCGGTACGGTTTTTGCGATATTGCCATAAAAGTTGACGCTTTCGCCTACAACATACCTTTATACCTCTAGTTAGCCACTTTGGTCGTGTTTTAACATATCTTTTTACTAATAGGACTGGAAAGCATAAATTATAAAACAGTCGAAAAATATCGTAAAACTCACTGAATGCCGTACATGGACTATTACAATTGAAGACGTCGCTAAAACTAAGAGAATTTATACATTCTTTAAATTTTTGAATATTTTCAGTGCTGTAATCTCGTTTTTCTACATACCAGTATTTTAATGTGTTAATATAGTTTACTGGTACTGTGAACAATTGGGCTGTGTGATCCGATATTGCAAACTCTATGATATCCTGTGAACACTGACGTGTGTTATACAAAAAATTATCAATACATGTACCACTTATTAGTCTGGTGGGTCGCTGAAAGGCTAATTTTAAGTTGTGAGAGCAAAGAATATGCTTAAATTCAGTACATTCAAAGCTTTTTTGTAGTACATTGATATTAAAATCTCCACACAGTATTATTTTCTTTTTACCATAACAATAACGACTCAGTAAGGAGTTAAAATTAACAAAAAACATGTTATAGTCCTCCACACTACTTCTTGGCGGTCTATAAATACATATCACAATAAGTTTATGTTCTAAAAGTTCAATACCAGAACATTCAATAACGTTTTCAATACAATAGTTACTGATTTCTTTAATTGGAGTAAAAGATAATGTGTTGTGAACCAGTATACATGAACCACCACGACGAACTTTTCTACAAAAAATAGTCCCAAGAATAAAATTAGGAATATTTAACATCTCCCTATCTGATGCAACCATATTATGCTCTGTCACACACATTACTCCAATACCCGTCTTATTGTGTTCTAAAGATTCAAGCACAACAGTGAGCAGGTCAGACTTGGACATTAGGCCATTGATATTTTGATGAAGTATATTTAATTTAGTCTCGAAAAAATGTCTCAGTATTACGTACAATGTCAATATTATTTAACTGTTTGTTGTCCGAATTACATACAATGTCAGTATTAGTGTTTTTACAAAAATCTTGTACATAAGTCTGGGTAGAAACAGAGCGACAGGTTTTAATACCATCAATTGATACTATTTTATTAGGTATGTTTTTTACATAATTACAATAATTGTATGCATAATTTAATTTTAATATTTCTTTTAAGAGATAGCGACTAGTAGAAAATGACATGTTTTGTCTGTATGGAATGAAAGATTTGTAATTTAAGTCAACAAAGATAGAATTAAGATGTCTACTAGAGATAAATTTAAGTTCATAATTTGACTTTTTTATGTTTAATGCATTATTAAATGGTATTTCTGTCAAAAGAATATTTGTATTTTTTACTGTATTGAGAAAAGTAGATATACTCGATTGGAATTCATACGGATTAACATCATTTATACCACCCAATATTATAACATAATCATTCATAGTATAGGTTGATTTTATTTCACATATTGCAGTATTTAAAACATGCGATAGTCTTGCACCGGGTTTCATAAAGCAAGTTACAATATAATCGCTACCTAATAACTTCTGAAGAATTCTTCGGAGTCCTCTTCCTTGTTCGTCAGATAATATAGTAACTTTTTTCTTCTGTTGCATTATTTCTTGTATCCGTTCACCTTTTTGCACTAATTCCAAACATGCCTGTTCTGAGCTAGGTTTATCCTCTACAATTTTGGCCATATCTAAACTACTTGATCTAGAGCCATTGTGAATGCTGTTTACTGATTGTAATTTAGAAGGCGAATTGCAGCTACTACGTAATGTTTGATGTAAGTCTAAGACGGATGCTGTATATTCCCGTGAAGAGGTTCTCGGCAGTCCTACTTTTATGTTGACGCATTTTAGACGTCTTTGATATTGCGGCGAGTAGAATTTTAATGGTGTAACATTGGTTGACTTGAAAGTTTGTGTTAACCCAATGGACTTTAGAAACTTTATTTTACTTTGATAACTATGTATTTCTTTCTTTAAAGTGTTCTCTATATTTAAATTATCAATTTCCTTATTTGCAATCTCAAGTTCTGTCATGTATCTGTTTAATTTATCTGTCATTATATTTAACTCTTCCCTTTGGCATTTTGAAGTACTCGGCTGGCTCTGATACGAAACATCCATGTCATATTCGCTATCGTTGAACTCCAAACTTCGAACCAATTTCTTGCGTTGAGTAACATTTTCATACTCAACATCTGACATATTTAAATTCAATATCAACCTGAATTTATTCACAAAAAGACAACTCGTTCGTGGGAATCGATCTCAGAGCACGTAAATCGCAGACCAAGACTTAGCGCAATGGGCTGTGTCGCTCATTAACAATGCAGTTGAAATAGGTGACTTCTTGACAAATACTTTTTGTATCTTATCCTCTCTATCTCCTATCTTTTTTCCTCAATAGATGTCATTAGGTGTATTAATAATTTTATTGAAATAAGTTCGTTGTCATGCTTCTACTTGATACACAGCAAATTCGCTAGATGGCGTTAATATCAAATATTTATGAAATGTCAATATTGGTGATGAGTTCAAATAGAAAAAACGAACTTCTTATATTGATAATAGCTGTTATTCACTGGTTTTCACTGTTTTACACTGTTTTGTTCTTATCGTTCATTGTTTATGCGCTAGTATTTCACTTAATTCTGAATAGTCACCAGAAAGTTAACAAATACAAGCTTTATAGGGAATATAAATAGTCACTTCACTGATTTCAGAAAGTACGCAATATTGGTTCAACTAGGTGGAATTTCTTTGAGATAACACTGTCACTTGATCTTTGTAGCACTATAACGCTTTTTAGACTATATATAACTTTGAACTGTAAGTTTATATATTTTTTATTAAATTTAGATACGGAGCTCGATGTTTACACGTTGGCCAGCGCCATCTCGACCTCTCGTGGTGTCACTCCTCACTCATAATAATATAAAATCCTGAATATAATATTAAATTGAAAATATAAATAAAAAAAAAGAATCATACAATCCAAAGTCAAAAGAAAATAATAAAATATAGGAATAAAAATAGGTACACAATAATAATTTCATTTGAAAGCGAGCGCGAGCGCATACCACCCGCTCAGAACGCAATACATATACCGACCTAGGTTTATTATGTACAATAGTACCCAGTAAAAACAAATAACGACACGCGACAGCCGGTATAGCCGCTTAGACGCCGAGACGGTGCGTATGTCTCCTGTGCCTGTCACTCCTTGCACATTGATCGCTGATCGGTAAACAATAGGTACTCATTACATTTCGATTACAATAGAAGTACCAAGTGTCTATTCACAGCACGATGCACAGGACCTTACAACGCAAGTAAACCGTACAAATTAAGGTAATGTTTATATTATGTCACTTAAATAATACTTCGGCCGGCATAACATAGATACTCATTTAATATTAAATATACCACTGTGAAAGTGTGAAATTTCTATCAAAATGTTTACTCTGTATAGGTACGCTACGCCCACCGATTTTATATTTGTCTGATCAATACCCCAGATTGATGAGAAGATTGGTGCGATCTGGTAGCTAGAACTTAGCGAATTATTTTTTAGCTTTTAGTACATAACCTAACTACATATATTTTTATTGTAATAAAATCGTTTAACTTAAAAATGTTTTTATTTTATTTTCAAGTTTTTAGTGTTGTTGTTAGTTCATAGTGAGCCCTATTCTATTAATCAAGCCCTTTCATTCGATACCCATTTTGAGGTATTTGTGAAAAATATGTAATCCGCCATTTTCTGGCGGCAGCCATCTTGGATTTTTCATGTGAGCTCTATTTTGCCAATCAAGCCCTTTCATTTGATACCCATATTGAGGTTGTTTTGAAGTAATATGCGATCCGCCATTTTATATCGGCGGCCATCTTGGATTTACAATCATAAGGAATATATAATATTGTATTGTCATCAAGATTAAGAGTATGTACCAAATATCAGATCAATCTGACATCAGGAAGGGGGTAAAATTCCAATTACTAAATTTGACCCAAACAAATAAACAGGTTAAGCTAAATAAAACCGTTTAATAAAACCGTTTAATAAAAATGGCAAGAACCACTGGCCGCGTAGACGCCTCGATGCTGCATTGTCCCAATTTTAAACCCACTGGGTATGTATATACTAAGTTTTAGTTACAATTTAGCTAGCGTAGCTCTTATAAATAAACTAAATAAACTATATTTTCCAGACTCACTGTGGGACATTTAGCATCAAAGAAGACGAGTACATGTAAGCAGCCAGCGGCCAGTCAAGAAACACACGAAATACAGATTGAAATAATTATATAACATGTTTACGCAGGTAATGCTAGGCTCGGTATTGTGTGTCAAAAAAGGCAGCAGCTCAGCATATTGCTGCAATGTTAATTGCAGCGCTGATTTTCAGCTGGCGCCTCTTTGTGGCTAGCGGGTCAAATTTATTTAAATAGTCTTAAGTGTTTAGAGCTAAAAATCTGAGTCATATGATTGATCAATACAAAGAAATGTGATATTGGCTAAATCTAAAATACAAGCAATTGATACGGATATACGAAATAATAATACTAGATCTAAGATAAAAGTATACGGATATACGAAATAATAAAAATAGGAATGTCAGTTGAGTGAATAAAAATTACGTAATAATATATAGATAGGTATGTCTAAATATGCGTAGAATAATAATATTATTGCGAAGGTCAAGTGTAAAAAATAAAAATATGTCAAATAGATGTCAGTTAAGGGATAGGTCAAGATTACTAATAATATGATGTCAATAAATAAAATAATAACATATCGATTATAATATTATCATTTCAATTATAATATGTAATAAAACCATAATACAAATATCTATGTATATATTACGATTATATAACCTTTGCAATATGATACAACTTGCTAACTCATTTATAATAAACTAAATTAAAATATAATAAATAACTTAAGAGCGTATACGCCTCGAGCGGCGGCTCGAGTTTAGGTTTTTATAGTACCGCGGTCGCCCGCGCACCGCGGATGCGAGACCCGGCGCACTATGACGGTGTCGCGTGGAATAATAATCTTGATCCTTCTTGCCATACATGAACAGTATTCGTTTATGTAATACGTCGATTATGATATGAAAGTATTCAAATTAATTATTTTCTATGCACATGCATTTAAAGGTATCAAATAAAGATAGATATTACATATTTGTTTAGTAGGATGATGTTCCTCAGGATAACAACGACTATTTATAATAATTTGGCGCAGTTTTATTATATGATATAAATAATTTATAGTTGTCATCTACATAATTGTTACATTTCAAATATACATCTATTTTGTTATTAATGCATGAAAACCCACGAATGACACTAAATACAAAACCAAAAGAGTCGGATAAAAGAAAATACTTAATTAATTAAAAGAAAGAAAAAAATATACAATATGTTGATTTGTATTTACAAAATATTGTAATTATACAATATATATTCACCTAAAATTATTTCACACAGTGTGCGATGATATAAATCCCTCTTTTTATAAATTATTACATAGATAAAGCCAATTCTCGTATTTTATATGACATTGAAATTATATTTTGAACGAAATGAGATTAGATTTTAAATTGATTCAGAATTGGTATTCTTCTAATTTAAATGTTATTATCATCTAGAGTTCGTGCCACGAGAACATAGACATTTTGTAAACAAAGAATTTTTACTAAGTGACTTAGCGATAGTTCTGTCAAAAACAAATAATTTCAAATCAATAAGCGCAACGGTACATAGATACGTGTCATTGGAAAGTAATATGTCAATGGATCGGGTTTTTATCGATATTATGCGCTGTCAACAGGATCTTTTAATGTTTTGAGGTACTGACGCCTAGAGTGTCAACATTTGGCGTTAGTTCATTGAAATGATACATTCTTGGGCTGAACATCTTTTTATCAGAGGACAAAATTAAATTTTTAGTTATCAAGAAGGGGTTGGTGTTAAGTTAAATACAAGTTTATAGGATCACAATGCTCTTCTCGCTGCCGGCATCTCGAAAAAGCGCGTGCAGAATATCAGATGGCTGAAAATTATTTATACCTAAAAAAGAAATTGCGTTTTCAGACTACCGTAACGTTTAATGGTTTTTGCTTAAGTTCATTCTGACGATTTCATTCACAGACAACGTAAAATCTCTATGCCTAGAAATGTTTATGCAATGTATTAGCTAGTAATCTGTTATATTATTCATTGTTGGTCAATAATTTAATATTTTAGAATAGATATGGTACTTTGAGACATATTATTTACTGCGTATTGATTTTTAAAAAAATCGTGTCAATAATAAAGTAACATGTATGTACTCTATAATTAACATACATGGTACTCTATTTTTCATTAATTTACAGATTATTACGTGTAAAACAACAAAAAAATCGGCCAATTTATGAACATTCGACCATTAAAACACAAAATCAAGTATTTTTATTTCAGTAAAATTTAACAATATAAATTTAAAAACAGCGGCATAATTAAGCATTGAAAAAAAAAGACTGTCCAAAAGCATAAAATCTAAAACGCAACTGTTTGAAAAAAGGTTGTGAAGCTCTGAATGTTTGTTTACAAAAAGTCTATCTTCTCGTGGCACCAACTATAATTTGACTTCTATTGTTCTCACTGACGTTGACACATTGTTTAATTAACATCAGGCAGCGATAGCCTACTGGAGATACCAACGGACTGCTATGCAGAAGGTATCGGGTTCGAATCCACGGTATGCTAGAACGATGATGATGACATTGTTCAATTAACGATTTAGTCACGATAATATTCCAATATCAGTTTATTTAGGAGAATACCATTTGTGACATGAGTATGACACTGACATTAGATGGAAACTGCATTTTGAACAAATATAGTTAGAAGAATTGAGTCTCAAAATAAACTGTTAACTGGTGCAGAATAAGACTGCACAGTAGGTACGTGAGCTTGTGTGTGTTAGGTACCTGCAATGCGAGCTCGTGGGGATCAGCTGAGCTGCGGCGGTTTGTAAGATAATATTCGATTCAAGTGTGCTTTTAATTGCATTGCATAATACGTTTTAGGTAAATACCTATTACATTGGTATCATGCTAACGGCGGCGCGTCCTAACTTAAAAATAACCATAATTTTGCCCCCCTTAAGAACCTCATACATGGGCTCTGTAAATTCATCGGTCGGTCACCCATCCATACTATGACCGTGATGTCAATTACTTTACCTTAACTTATGTAGTTTGTACAAAAATAAACCTGCGATATAGGCTCTGCAAGCCAATCCCATGGTCACCCATCAAAGATCAAATGCGTCTAACTACTGTACCTGTTTATACTGTATATTGCCACTTGATTTTTGCAGCAAGGTATTATATTTAACGGTCCGTTTCTGTCAGTCTCGCCCAGCCCCTAGTTGACCGCGCTACCACAGTATAAAGACATACAGTATTTTGACGACTTTGATCTCGTAGAAAAAGCCGACAACGTCTAGACAATGGAAAGGAGGCTAGGGCTGCCACATTTAAACAACACCTACTTATTCAAACACCGTCTATTTATTTTAGAGAAATATTACAATTGCTACGCTACATGAATATTATAGTGAAAATCACTTGTCTTATTTATTATATTACAATAATTAACGATAAATAATTATTAAAAAACAGTTTGCATTTTTTCGTGCGGTGACAGCTTTGCATACAAAGTGTCAGTCAGCACCTATTTCATACCGCAAGTGTCGTAGGAGGCGGTTAAGGATATGATGCATTTTTTCAGATATACTATGTATGGTGGTTATGGTGGTGGTTATCGTACAAACCAAGTTAAAATAAAGCGATTGACATAGCGGTCGTTTAATGGATGGGCAACCATGGGATCAGCTTGCAGAGCCTATGTTATCGATATGAAGTATTTTGCAGATCTATTTTCGAGCAAACTACGTTAAGGTAAAGCAATAGACATCAAGGTCATTTTATGGATGGATGACCGGGCTATGAGGTTACTGAGAGTATGGGTGGGGTTTATAAAAGGGGGGCAAAAATATGGTTATTTTTTAGCTAGGACGCGCCGTTACCAAGATACCTACATATTAATATTTGATAGGTACACTTACCTAATACGAAGGTTATGTACTTATTGCATGAAATTAAAATCACGCTTGAATCGAATATTTACGAACAGTAATTACTACTTTATTCTGTGATTTGGCCAGACATAAGATATTCTAAAAAGTTAGTGTTAAAAGTTAGCGAACGACTGTATGGATTATTTGACTGTGGCGCTACTATACTAACCAGTAAATACTAGACTCCAGATGTCTTGACTAACACACTAGTTTAATACATAAATAAAGTTAAGTAAATCAACTATTCATATTTATAAAAAAAAAATACGTTGAGAAAAAAAATAAGGATCAAGAAGCTTTAGCCGCACTATAAACGTTTTGGAATGCAATATTTACGTAAAATGGCGGACGCGGACGCGAGCGACAGGTCCGTCCTCTGAGAGCGCTCAGCGCTGAATGGCGGACATAGCCATTGCGCTTCGAGCTTTATAGGTCTTTTTAAAAAAATCATATTAATTACAAACGAAAAGTTTAGATTCCAATTTTTTTATATGACTTAAAATGAATCTTCAGGTTTCTAAATATGTTTATATGTTTTTAATAATCACAGTAGTTTTTTAGATATAAATGCAAATTTGCGGGCTAAAATTAAGCAAAATGCACTGTTTTGATCTCCGATTTTCTTGAAAATTATGAATGAAAGTACAATTTCTTTTTTAAGGACTCGCTTGTATAGCTTTTGTTCGTACAGTTTACATTTACAGAATTATAGAACGATAAGTTTTCATAGCACTAAGCGACCATTAATGCTGGCCTAACCTACAGAAATTACGAAAATGACTTTTTTAAATTCATCCGTTTTAAAATATTTACTATAGTAACCCATATATTTTTCTTCAGCACTCTCTTGATAAAGAACTGAACTTTCATATTTTCTATATCTTTTACATTAATTGTTATTTATCCGTAACGTATCAGAACAATAAAAACCCGCAAAATCGCCTCCGACGGATTAAACGCTCTTAATGCATGTCAATATAGTCTGGCAATGATTAATAAAAAAAAACGATTTAAAATTCGGTTATGAACAAGTTTTCTGTTTTTGCAATAACTTAGTTTTGAGTTTCCTTTTAAAGCTGAACGCAATGTGTATATGTATTTTATATGTCTGGAATATAGTTACAAATAGCTAGAACACTCAGCATGTTAAATTCAAAAGAACTGCGCAAGTTTTGTCAATAAAGAACATTCCGATGAGAATTCCGTTTAGTTTTTGTCTGTGGTGCATCGCATTGTGCGCAGACATTCAGTAATGAGGGTACTGGATACCAGGAGAGCAGCGGCTTACAGCGGTGTGTATTGTATGCCTCTAGTACTGGTTGAAGTTAACTAGTTACTAGTTACCTAGTTTATGTACTAAGTTAAGTTGAAACTGGTTGAGCTTACCTACTCACATCATACCCATAGGTCAGTATGGGTATGATGTGAGTAGGTAAGCTCGATTGTAGTGTGTTTGTTTTTATTTTAAATATATTGTGAACATTTCAAAATACTGTGAGCGGTAGGCAAATAGAACTTTAATTTATTGCCGAGGAAAGGCATAATTATAAAATAACTAGCTTTTGCCCGCGGCTTCGCGCGCGTTGAATTCGGGGTAACATAAATCTACTTTCAGTCTCAAGTTGTGTGAAGACACTCCTGATTATTCTAAAGACTTCAGAAACTCTATAGGGTACAAAGTAGCTCGGTCAGTATTCATACAGCTAAATAATACTTGCATACAGTCAAATGCCAAAGCCATGTTCCAATACATGTCCAATATATATCTATAAACACTTTCACATTTATAATATTAGTAGAGAAAACCGTTTCAGCGTAGTATATAGTTATTAGTTTATTTATGCGAACAATGTAATCACCGTGCACAATATGACATTATGTATGATGTTTCAGTACTGACAGATATACGCACATGCGCACTCAATTATTATAGCGCATGCGTTCGTACTTCCAAGAGGTAAATTTGTGCCGAACAAACTTCTAGCCTTCCTACAATCCCTCCCAGTTTCATTTTTGCATCTTATGGTAGCCTATGTCCGTTTCCATGGTCCAGTATATCTCTATATCAAATTTCAACAAAATTGGTTCAGCCGTTTGAGCGTGAAAACGGAACATACATACATACATACATATATACATACATACAAACATACAGACATACATACACATTTTCGAATTTATAATATTAGTATTAGTGTCCGTGACGGATTAAGAATACGAATAGTCACCACCCCATATCATCCCATGGGTGTCGTAAGAGCCGACGCAGGGAGTATATCACGCAGAGAACAGCACTGTAAGAGAAGGAAAACTTGATACAAACCCTATACCAACCCGCTTGGCCAACGTGGTATAGTAGGCCAATTCCTCCATTCAAAGGAGAGGCCTAGTCCAGCAGTGGACTATTAAAGGCTGATGATGATGATGAGGGATAGGGATGATTTGATGACTACATAACCCAACTACATAATTATGTCTCTAGCCAAAGTAACAGCTTATCATCGCGTAAAACACAGACTTGTTTTAACAAAGACAATAACAAATTCTAACAATAACCTGTAATTTATTTTTCTTGTGGTATATTTTTAAGCCAGGTGATAACGATAACCTGGGATATTGCCGGAGTGAGAAGATTATACTAGCTCGCATTGGGCCCTTGGACCCTACATGCAATTGATTTAGAGGCTTACTTTGTAGGCAGTATATTGTGCATCAATATACTGCCAGGAGGCGACACTCATTTAATTCCAATGTAATAATTCAATACCAAGGAGCACGAATCCGTCAATTGACACCGGCCGTTGTAATCAGTAGGGTGAATGAACATAGCTAGCGCCGGTAGCATCGCACGTAGGGTTGGCTCGCCTATCTGACGGAGAGTGCACGCCACAGGCCTTCGCACCGCGCCCATGTTCCGATTGCTATAATTCCTTGGATTTATCCACACGAGTAAGATTAGGGTTGGCACGAGATAATTTAATTATGGTGTTTAATTGCCAATTTTGATTTATCAAAATTTCTTTCTTACTATTGGTTTAAGAATACAGAATGTCACCACCCCATATCATTCCATGGGTGTCGTAAGAGCCGACAGAGGGAGCATATTATGAAGAGAACAGCACTGTAAGAGAAGGAAAATTTGATACAAAGCCTATACCAACCCGTTTGGCCAACGTGGTATAGTAGACCAATTCCTCCTTTCAAAGGAGAGGCCTAGTCCAGCAGTGGACTGTTAAAGGCTGAGGATGATGATGACGATGATTGGTTCTAGAAACGTGAAATAAGGACATTTGATTTCATCCATAGTAAGTATTTAGGATCCATTTAGCGGGTATTAAAGAAGGAAAACTTTATATCAACCCTTAAAAAAGTAGGTATTAATAATAGGTTAAGAATCTGTTTAAAAAACGCTGATTTTCAAAGCTAGTGTAATAAATATGAGTAACAGATTAATATTTCTTAATAAAGGGGTTCATTGTCGCATATTTGCCCTAGAAATATTAACCTCTCTTATAATAATCACACCAAACCATAATAAAATATTTTTCTACATAGTATTTGCCATGCAATTTGACTTGTGCATAGATATACTGATTAATGTCATACTGTTGTAAGTTTGAAGTCTTCTAAATTAAGGTTTAACCACGCATAAGTAATTTTTCTGAGAAATCGTATGGATCTCTCATAGTTAGGCGCCAGACTACACTAATTAACTTAATTTAATTAGTCTTTAGTAAGCTTTTGTTAATTTACCATGGCACCACGAAATTAAACAACACGTCAATCGTTCTCCACATGCAATTGAATAAAACTATTAAACAGACTGTTTATGAAAATATTTACCTTACAGCAACATGCAAACCCTCACAACAAAAACTCATCACAAAGACATTCAATAACACTTCAATACATTACTTTTACTACATTTGCTATCACACAAAAACACCGAAGAATCGCAAACAACAAGAATAAGGGGTCTATTACATTTCCATAGCAAACACCGTTGATCCCAATGACACGCAAATAGGACCGAGTAAATAAGTTTGGGCAGCCCTACCGTTCCCCATAGGTACTCAACGAGAAACTTTTCAACTAATCAAACTGTCTTAAAGACCACCTTCGACATATCGACTTCGCAAATTACTCTTGTTGTACTGAGTTCGTACTATATATTTTATATTGTATTTATTTGTTACCAGCTGCTAAGCTTGGTGCGAAGCGCTATTCGAGCGCTAATGCAAAGTCATCATTGAGTAATTCAGTGGTTTTTCATTGAAGCATTTACCGGGTTTTAAATTCTTAGTAAGTCGATCTTTTGTAAGGTTTTGAGGTACTTTTACCTATAGGGTTGATTTTGTGACGGTTAATAAATTACATCATTATACATATGGTATATAGTTAAATGCCAAACTTCTTAATAAAATCTTTAGAGCCCTTTATATCAATTAATGAATCATCGTATTATGATAAAAGATTGATACCAAACTTATTTATTAAAAAAAACTTAGAACCTTTATTTATAACTTAATACCATAGATCAGATCTGAATAAAAAATAAATTGATAATATATTGATACACTCTTTAGTAAGCATTTTGATAGCCCCCTGGATAAATATGGGTTTTATATCTGGAGTTGCGGTTACATAAATATCTAATAGATAAATCATTTTGTGCCGATCTACTTGTTTAAGTTTTCAAACAGGCAAGAACGTTTTAATGTTAAATCTCGTATGTCACCATGATACTTTTGACTCTTGTAGAAGAAAGCAGTTGGCTTCGGAGTTGATTGATTGACCTTATTCCTTAAAAGTGGCCATGAGTATTATTGCCCGTTCTTTCTCTTGGTTCTACATATTGCATTGCGAACGTGGCAGTAAATGTAAATGTAGTATCGGCGATAGCCCAGTGGTGTACGTAACAGACTCCCGAGACGATGGCCTCGGGTTTGATCCCCAGTTACCCCGGGCCGGGCGCACACCTCTGACTTTTCGAAGTTATGTGTGTATTAAAATGTTAATTATCGCTCGCTTAACAATGTGCCCGGTAGATGGCAATAGGCCCGCCCCCTATTACATTGGGACCGAAACATAACTGGCGATACACCTCTGCCAACTTTGAGGATAAAAGGCGTGAAGTTATGTTATGTAGAATCATTAAGTAATTAACTTAAATTTTGACTTTGTCTTTTGACTTATTATAGGACATGATGCAATTGGCAGTAAAACCATTTACGTAAGTCAGCTAAAAAGCTGCCAGGTCATTTTCAGATATCGTTTGAATTTGATCATAGCCAGTTAATTGTCAAAGATAATGTAGTGGTCAGTAAATGTTGTGCGAATATATATCAAGCATTGGTAGAGCTAATGTGTACTTAAGGCAGAGCCTTGCTAAATGCAGCGGCAAATGGAAGTATTTTTGTGGACGATAGATATGGCCGCACCACACACATGTACACATGTATCTACATATATAGGCCTGGTCCTTGTTTGCTCGTGATAATGATTTCTTAGAATTATTGGAGCGCAAGGCTAATGTAAAAGCACAAATATAATTGCTTCGGTGACGGTGGTTAATGTGAAGAAATATGTGCCCACTTTTTCAAATATGAGAGCCCGAACTTTTAAAACTAAAGTTACGTTGCTGTACATACTCGTAGTCCTTTTTAAAGGCCGCCACACAGACAAATCTTGAGTCACATCACGTCCAACCGGTTCCGATCAAGCTTTCGTTATTTTGGTTTAATATGGCTAAAAAAAATAATGGACGGTTTGTAGATCTCTCTATGTTATGGGAAGAGAATTTTGTATCCAAATGTTGCACTACCTATATACTTAAAAAAAATTATGCTTGTGAAATTTGCTTTATTTCCAGTTTTAAGTAGGAAGTAGAGATTACAGGTAAAATTATGTGGTCGAATTTTAACCACTGCTGCACCATAAGTACTTTTTAACTGAATTTTAATGTATGGCATATGGAGACGTTGGTAGTCATTAATTAAAAGAACTTGTTGTTGAAATACGTACATACGCCGTGAAATATTTAACTAACGAAAATAATGTTATCGTCAAATATTTAAAACAGAACCTGATTAAACCTAAATCACATCTGTAACGTCTACTCTTTGCCATAATAGGAAGGGCTTACCCCGGCGCTACTAACTCACGAGATACTTCTAAGGGTCCCATACAACTTATTATTTAGTTGTTGCAAGACTTGCAAGACTTAGCGGGGATTTTTGTTCGAAGCCTCAACGTACCCCCGATAGAAATACTCACGAAGTATTTTGGCCAAAGTTATTGGTTTTAATAATAAACTTGTTTTGAATGTGAAGCTATTTTGCGATCTAATTAAGTTTCTAATTTGTTGGATGTAAGGGTCGGCCTTGTAATCTTTGCTTGAGGAATAGTTTGGCTTTCTTATTAGCTTTGTAGACTTAATTAAAGGCTATTGAAGGTTTTGGTATAAGGAAGAATGTTTTTCATGTGTAGAGTTTCGAATGAAATTATATTACTTACATAATATAGAGCCTAGATTTATTACGTAGAATACAGGCGTAATTACTTCATACTTATAATTATGTTTCCAATACAAAGAAATCAGATACCGTACTATAAATAAAAATTCAAATCAAAAATCTAAAGGCTGTTCAAAAAATAAATGTATACTTACTTAACATTATACAAGTGGATTTGAGTAAACATTATTCTTTTAGATTAAACTTAATATCCAAAAGTAAGCAAGAGGTGAAAAAGTACAATCCCATCCCGAGACTTGACCAAGTTTCAATACATCAATACTACAAAAGAAAATGTCGGAACAAAACAACACAATGGACGGCACAGCTTTACAATATAAAATCAAAAGTCGTCAGGAGTAATTAGAAGGGGCGCGATCGACGGCGAACAGTTGCGGTGGATTGCGACGTGATGCGGTGCGGCACGGTGCGACTTCCAATCACAGGGCACCATTGTGACGAGATACCTCGCGCGGAATATTTTAATTTGTCGAGCGAACTGCGACTGTTGTAGTGCAATAAACAGTAGGTTCAATCTGGAGGACGGTTCTGAGAAACTGTGCTTTGTCGTGAGATATGTTGTTATTGTGCATTGTAAAATATATATAGGGCAAATGTTTTCTTTTAGTTTTTATTTTAACTTATAGAAATTAAATCATGAGACACATTTTGCTTTGGTTACGTTAGCAATACTTTTACACAAGAATTAAGCCACCAGGGATTTTGCAAACATATTTTGGTTACTTAGGTACATTATGTAGAGCAATGCACCTGCATTCATATTGCGTAATTAATAAGTATGTGTATGGTCATCCATATTGCACAGTAATATCGTGTATGGGAATCCTTACCCAAGTTTTACATAAACATTTGATCGTTTCACCGATGTATCACTTAAATGGTAAATTTTCACGCTATTTGTTTTCTTATTCCCAACGATATTTTTAGATGGCAGTAACAAAACTAGGTCATATACAAGTACCCTCACATTTTGTTTTAGAGAACCTAGAGAATATTCTGAAACACCTAGGTGAAAATAAAACATTCAGCGTCAGACGTATGTTTTGATGGCCTAGACATGTGGAAGGAATACGAAACTAAAACAAAATATAGTGTTGGAAAAATAAGTTTACATTTATTTCAAATGTTAGTATTTTTATGGAACTTCAGGGCTTTTAGCACAGTAATATTTTCTGTCGTCAAGCATTTATCTCGCATTAAGTTTCGCTGCCCCAGAAGTCGTACATTCGTATCAATCCTATTCTAGCCAATCTCATGTGTTATCTATGTATATTTAATATAATAAAGAGGAAAGATTTGTATTTTTATATGTTTGTAACGAATAAACTAAAAAAGTACTAGACCGATTTTTAAAATTCTTTCACCGTTATAATGCGACGTTATCCCTGAGTAACATATTCTATAATTATTGTTTATAATTATGTACCAACATCAGAGACAAAGTGTCTGAGCCCAATAGCAATAGGATATTGTATTTTGGTATATTTCTCTGCAAGCCCCTAAGACGCAATTCATTTGATTTACTGCAGTGTAGCACAATCTGGATGTAGACGGCAGC
Organism: Euclidia mi; assembly: GCA_944739405.2. NCBI lineage: Eukaryota > Metazoa > Arthropoda > Insecta > Lepidoptera > Erebidae > Euclidia > Euclidia mi. The sequence continues at coordinate 4,787,619 of OX123202.2, read as the reverse complement.
GGCTCAGGTGCTGCGGCCGCACTGATGGATATTTCTTATTGCGGCTCCTTCGCCGATTGTAGCCCCGCTTGTTCAAACGCCCCTTTTTCAAATTCTACTGTTATTGATTAAATTTGATCTACTGTTCCTGCTCCGTGGTTTAGCTCAGGTGTTGCGTTCTTATTGGTCGTAATGTTTACTGTATTACCGGAATCACGACATAATTTTGCTTAATTTGGAATTTTAATGCGCTATAGATTTTTATGGAGGTTGGTAATGAAGTTTGCTGTACCTATTACGTTGTGGAATTTGGAGAAAATATTTTGGTTAGTTTATAAACTAATTAAGTCATGCTTGATGATATTGTAATATGAAATATCAATTCTGTATCCTCAAGTTAAGAAATAAAAATGACAAGACGTTAGTCAATTTAAGCTCAAGTTGCATACAGGCTAAACTTAAGTATTTTTTATTAGTCATTATGTCAGCCGTAACTTCCCGAACGCCGCCCAACCAAGTTGGATTCGACGAATGACCTCGTTCTTGAAGTTGGACCTACCCAATTTTTTATTAGTAATTTTGAGGTAATATGATATAAGTAACATCGACTGCTGTAACTGTTTACCACGAAAATGCGCTTCAAAATACTGGTACTTAGAGTTATCAGTGAAACCACTGACCTATATAGTGGTATGTTTAGACGCTATTCGCTAGGTGTTACGAGCGATAACTCTGCCAGATAACAGCATCATAATATTTATTATTGCTTCCAGATGTCGCCATTGTCTACAATCCGTAGAAACTCTCACAATTGCAAATGGTTTAAAATCTCGCGAATGAAAAAATGTTGTATATTGTCCAAACTAAAGTTTTAGTAGATTTGATGAAATATTGGAGTATCTATTAGAGGTTGTGGGTCAAAAATAATTATATACGTATAAATATAGATTAACACTAAGATGGCAACAAGTGAAGTCACATTTTTCACATCACACTCTGTACAAATCAGTAGTATTAAAATATCTGTGGCTATCTTAAAAAGAAAGCAATTGGTATGTTGATTTTACTATTCGATAAATTTGTTGCTCTATTTTAGCTATATACATATTTGTCATAAGAAAGATTAAGTCAAGTATATGATTTTGGGACCTATTTAATTGACTAGGTGAGTGAAAGCAATAAATATTATTAATCATTTAAGTGTAAATGAATGGGCATCGTCCTGTCGGTCACCCAGATACCGCTGGAAAGACTTAGTAGAGCAAGATCTGAGTGGTCTTCATGTTGGTGATTGGCGAGAAGTGGCCAAAGATCGGGTAAAGTGGCGTTCTCTCGTATTGGAGGCCAAGGCACATTTTGTGTCAATGAGCCATTGGAGAATTGCTTCGCAGAAAAAGGTAGTTACTCGGCTTAATGGTTACACTTGATGGCTTAAATAAGGTGTCCATGTATTAGTGGTATTCTATGCTACTTATTAAGAACAGTATGCAAAAATCCTAACGCCTTTACAAATACGAATAATCTTATTCCGGATCTAATCTAACTTTTAAACTTAGCTAACCACCTTTGAGATCGCAAAAAGTCCAAAAGAGGAGCCTCTCTAAATAGTCCTAATATCGTTAATTGCGCGACGCCTTTGTGTCTGCGGAGAGGCTCTTCCCTTTGTGGCGCCGATTACATCGTTAGGCCACAGAGTGAAGGGCGATAGTAAAAAGCCATCCTCCATCCCGTCACCCACTCGACAATGTGTTCACAAAACGAATACTTGAGACCAGATTACGCACCAACTTGGCCGTGTCAACAAACTTTGCCAATCTTTCTTCCATTATGAACTAAAATGACAGTCTAAAACACACCTTATCTAAAGCACTACAAAGTCTATTTTCTGTAACGTACGCGATCAGAGAACAATATGTCTTTTCCATTTTTCCTATATTTGTTCAGAGTCCGAGTGACAATTTGGCCGCCAATAAGCGAGCGCTGCAAAAGGATATTCAATGCCAACACGTCACCCGGTGGTTAAGCATCTGAGTTTAAATGTGCTTTAATTAGTTCTGGGATGGGATAGAATGGGTTGCTACGTTATTTGGCATGGTAATGGCGAATTACAATGGGGGCTAAATCGTCGGCTAAAGTTAGTTCCCTAGTAGGTGCCGGGTAAGGACAATGGCAAATATCCATACATCAAAATGTCTGAAATTAAATTGAAGCGTACCGTAACAAAAAATATATCAAAAAATTCGGCGTAAAGAACAGAGTCTACACATGATTCTATTTTCACTCCGGAAAGCTGGAAAAAGAAGATATCGATGTTTTAATTTAAGTTAAGAATGAACAATGTACGTTTGAATGATCAAATGACATAATTATGTCAGATTGACAACAAACAGAATCTAACTATCACAGCCAAAGACAAAACAGAGCTGCATATTTTAAATCAACTTTATGTAAAATCGATACAACAATAAAGCGATTCTGTGACGTTAAGTTCCATTTTAATTTTAATTAAAAGTTCTTTTGGTTCAAAAATATTAGCTTATTGATATAATGTTGACTATAGATAAAATAACTGCATTTTAATAATTACATTTTTAACCAAACTAACCCTAAAGGTCGATTGTATCGATTACTTGTTTAATAATCGATACGAACCAATAGCACTCACGTCTATTCCTGTCACACCATTGTCTATGGCAACAATCAAATAATAAACCTAGTTCGTAATCAATTGGAATGCTTTTTATCATCATAAAATACTCCGGCTTTTACGAGACCAAGTGAAAATATTAAAAATCGTAGAAAAATAAAACAATTTGTTTTGTTCATATAAAGTTTAAGGTCGCCACAACAAACCCAGACCAAATTCTGCCATTGTTATTTAACTACCTGGCGTATAACATTTCAAAATTGGACTTTAAGCCACGGATAAAATAGTGTATTTCCTGTTTACAAACTGGTCATCTCTGAAATGAGGCATCCACCATGATGGGTGCCGTAGTGCTGTTATAAGGACTCTACGGGGAAATTCGTTTAATCGTCCGCAAATCGAAATGAGTATTACCTGTAGATTAATAAAGCCTTCTAAGCTGCGATTATATTTTTCTTTCATTTTTTTATACTAGTACCTGCCTATCTCACTGCCAAAGACATTGTTGAGGTGTTGGAGGGACAGGATAGAATTGAAAAGTGTTTCGGCAAGTTTTAGATATTGAAATACTTAACTAATGGTACCCAAAACAGTACAACGTTTTCAGAGGCATCCACTTGGACCAGAGATGGATGGAGCATCAGAGCGCCACCGTGCTTCGGAAGGCACGTTAGACTCTCAGGACACGAATTGTTAGGATATGCCGACAGCCTTTAACGGCACTAAAAAACTTTAACATCAGGGAACGAGGCATTCGTAAGAAGTGCAAAATTTTATGAAACCTGGATATCCTCACGACTTCACCTCTATAATCGTCATACAACAGTTCTAAATGATAATCCAGCGTGTAGAACATTCGGTAAGCCAGTAGTATGGCCAAGTTCCGCGCCTCTGTAACTAAGGCAACGGCGACGCGGCGCAGATGTCTCTTGAACTTATGTGCTGTAGTTTCTTCATAGACTTCGAGTCAGAAGTACTGTAACCTTATTTCATTGTCTTTAGTAGGACCAGCGGATTATTGCTTCTTAGGTGAGTTTTTTGTGGGTACAGATGAATAATGAAACAAAGGTTTCTTCCAGTTAAAGGAAAGTTTCAAACTTTTATAGGTAGTCACGGTGAATAGTGCCTTTTTCCATTATGTCATTTTAGTCTGATGATTTTGGGAATAAATAGGGCAAGGTAATTTCTTATTTTTTTATTAATCACTAGATGCGTTACAACAATATAAAATCCACTCAAGTCATAGTTTTTAATTGTCGATACACAAAGCCCACTTAACAGTCAATTTTAAGTTCAAATCAAACAACTCAGTTCATTCCACAATAAAAGCAGCCATACAAAAAAAATACAACAAAAGTCACTCATTAAAATCAATACGAGCATAGAATTCAGACCTTATAAAAAACGTACAACCACTTAAACTTCATACTTTGCTGGCGCTCATACGAACGAGTTATGGCTCATACTTCACTTGTTTTTACATTACGAGACCACAAAATGCACACATACACATGCGCATTCACACAAAAAATTAAAATCGCAAGATTCTTGACGGCCCGACACGTGCACATACGAAAAGTAGAAGAATAAATCTTATTTATTGCTTTTTAGTGAAGGTACTTATATTATTTGTAGTTATGGAAGTGTCTTGATCGTGATATAGTTTTTTTTTGTAAATTGGTGGGAAATGCCTATTCCTTCGGAAAAAAACCTTCAGATCTGCGACTCTACGGGTAATCAGAGCCCAAGTATATGGAGTTCATACTAAAAACCACTCCCACTATCGACCGACAACGCCCTACGGTGAGAAGACAGGGTACCGGAGCTGTCCATTCTTTCTCCCATTGCATCTTATCTAACCTGACCCAATCCCAGTGAAAGCTACAAGTCCTCTCTCGCACTTAGTGGCCCTATCTCTTACAGTGATTCATACAAGCTACAAATTGACTTCAACAACGACGTCTGCTTTAGTACACTTAGCCATTACGCAATTAAGCTATTGCTCTCAGATATCCATGACACAAACACATGAGTAGTACACACATACACACATATTGTAACGCACCATATGAGCGAGTTATGAGCCATGTATGGGGTGATAAACATCAACACGATGATTTATCCCAAAACTTCTCGTTGGGTGATTTTTCTCTGAAGATTGAAAGATTAAGGGCATGATGCTGAAGATATAGATATTATACTTGGTTGGTAAGTAATGAGTAAAGCAGAAGGAAATAAATATGTAGTTCTCCTCAAATATTGGTTTACAGACACATTACACTACGCCCTTGCTTTGCGAACGTGGCAGTAAAAGTATGTAAATGTAGAGTCTTTAAGTAATTATTTTATAAATTTATTATTTTGACGTTCATAAGTGTCACATTGTGACCCAAATGAATGAAGGATTTAGATTTAGATTTTCGACTTTGACTTTCGATTTTGAAATGTTCTCACGGACAAGTGTCTCAAAAATTAACCAAAAACCATGATTACATATTGATCAGTCTTCTTAAAAATAGGCTGGCTAATTGACAGTATACATACATGTGCTCACTTGCGTGGATTACTAGATCCTAGATGTAAATATAGTAAGTAAACTGCACGGATGTTTTAAATGAACTTTCAAGAGAAGATCGTACTCCTTTTAAAAGGCAGGCAACACACTTGTGTTGCGGATGTCCACGGGCCACGTTGATCGCTTCATGAGGCGATCAGTCTGCTCGTTTGCCTCTTATTTAATTAAATAGAAGTACTAGTAAACTTTTTTTTTTCAGAGACCCGTAAATTTGGCATTGTTACACATTGGTATAATATGTAACCCTTCGGATCTCTGCTTATAGTTTTTGCGTAAAACCACGGACGGTCATGACGAAACTCTAAGGGTTCCTTGTAGTTTTCTGTGGGAAAAGGTCACTTTGATTAATATTTCACATGTCATGATTTCCCTTTCCACATAGGACAGCTATCTGGTAATCATGATTCCATAAAAAAATACCAATTATCCCTATCTACTCACTTTCTCAATCATGATCGAATTTATCTCAATCATGACTATAGCTTTAAAATAATCATCCTCCTAGCGTTATCCCAGTTTTCAATCTAGGGTCCGCTTACTAGTCTTACCGGATTTGGCTGAATATTAGCTTTTCCACGGAGCGACTGCCTGCCTGACCTCCGCAACCCGAAGGGATAGCGATATTCCATGGTTTAGACTAGTGTCAGTTTATTTAGAAGGTACTGACGCCCTGTAACGACTGTCAAAGATCTTCATGACAACCGGGACCGACGGCTTAACATGCTCTCCGAGGCACGGGACAAGCGATTATTAATAATTCAATACGCACATAACTCCGAAAAGTCATTGGTGCACGCCGTGGATTCGAACCTGATACACTCTGCATGGCAGTCTGTTTGTATATCCACAAGGCTATCGCTGCATATTATAGCTTTAAAATATATGTGAATATAACTTTAAAATATATGTGAATTAAAAATAATCTCAAGAAACTAGTAAAGTAAAAGCCAGGTCATTTTCCAATTAAGCTTATACCTCAACGTGGGCTCTGTAAAGTCAACATCAAATAATTTAATTGGCGTTTCCCAAATCGCAAAGCAAACTAGTGGTACGCCAAAGCGTAAGTAATACGTGCTTGTAGTTGGTTATCGCTAACGAGCGGCGCCCGCGTACAAAGACCCTTAGGAAATGGTCGTACAGGCGGCGATACGGGACTTTACTAGTTATGGTGAGAGTATTGAGGTATTAAATGTATTGTGAAAGCATAGCTATTTTGAAATACTGAGATATAAATATATTTGTAATTGTATTTCATTTTGGCTTCCATCAATATAAAAACACTGTACTCTTATATAACTTAGCACGCAGTTAAGTTATATTTAGTATGAGTGGCGTAACACTGCGCTCATTATTTTGAGTATTTTACGGTCCAACTAGGTACACTAAACTTTTTGTCCTCAAATTGTTGGTCTATTTTTAATCCAGTGTTTGATGCTTGTCATTTTTATTTAACTTTCGCGACTTGCACACATATTAATATTTATAGAAGTATATCAGGTATTTTCAAATAATTACGCAATATTAATCCAACATAACATTACATAACTTCACGCCTTGTATCCCCGAAGGAGTAGGCAGAGGTGTATTACACACCCACACTTCGCCAGTTATGTTTCGGTACCTATATTAATCCGTTACATAAATATTACTATTTGTAAATTCCCCCATGATACAACATTCAGACCTTTCTCTACCTGTAGATGCTCAGATCATAGAAGTAATAGATATGTAATGAACGCTCGGCGCGTGCGAACGCAGTATGCTCTGCGTCGCATACTCGCCGTCGCGCGCCCGTATGTCGCGATCAGTTACAATTTGATTGCGCACCCGAAACTTACTCAATTTTTTTCAAAATGCGTAGCTGTGCAGTGGTTTCGTGTCAAAATACGAGCAAAATTCAAACCTATGCTAGTAATGAAATCACATACCACATGTAACAACGACAATTTTACTATTAATTTGCTTAAAACAAGATATTTCAAATTAAATATCTGCCTCTACAACGATAACGTACTAACACTATCCTTCGTCACAAAACTGCACTATAATTATTTCCATTGATGGTTTTGTACTGTGAAACTGTCAGTTTACACTTATTTAGAGCGCAATGGAATAAACACACATCGATACCGCTGACTATTGTAGGCATTTGTAGTATCTGCCGCTGTGAGCGTTGGGTTGCATCGCTCGCCAAAGGAGCGAATTAGTGGTGTACCACGAGTAACTGCAATTTGCATAACATCGATATAAACATTGCAAAATAATAATGTGAGTTATAAACAATATATTTTTTCGTTTTTGAAGCGCTATTGTTTCGTAAGCAGATAATGATTATACTGGCGTTTGAAACAGTAAAGATGATTTTAATATAGGTACTGTTATAACTAAAACTAAATAAATACCTACATTTTACCGGCCAGTGATATGATAGCGTAGAATATGTACATATGTTCTATTTTACGGAATTAATAAATATTTGATAACAGTGTTGCATGAATTTTATTTAGTTCTCCCTGTTACATTACACTGTATTTACTCATAGTAGGTATATTACAACATTTCAAAATATACCTACCTAAATAAGTAGGATCACTTTATTTCGTTTCATATTGTTGTTCTGTTTCTTTTCTTCTGTGCTTTTATTTAATATAATAATTACAAATGACATGTACATTACATATATAAAATGATTAATTTAGTTCCTTTTATTTATATACATTAAAGGAACATAATGATTAATTAATTATGACAAACAAACACACACTCATTTTTATATAATTATTATTAGACGTGCTCAGTACTTAATTACTAATACCATAGACAGCTGACACACGGCCATCTGATTTCAAACTCAGCAGTGCTTTATTAATTCTTATATTATAATATTTTGGATGCATAGTGTTCCCACCAAGAACTTAGGGTCACAAGCCAACCTCACCTTCAAGTGGTGCAACGGTCGATTAACGGACGATGCTCTGGCAAATAAAACATCCCGATAAGCGGCAATAGGCTCGCCACCTATAACGTGGTATCAAAACATTGGCGAAAAGTGGGCGTTTAAAATTCCTCTGCCTACCCCTTCAGGGAAACAGGCGTAAGGTTATATATATATTACTAGCTACCGCCCGCAGCTCCGCTGGCGTAGAATGTTAATAAAAATAGTCAATCCAAGTAATAATCTATCTGTGTACCAAATTTCGTCCAAATCCGTTCAGCCGTGTTTGCGTGATTGAAATCCAAACATCTAAACACCCGTACTCTCACATTTATAATATTAGTAGGATAATATTTTAAAATAAAAACACATTATACATAAATTATACTCAAATACAGAACAAGTCATTGAGCTCATCATAATATATTAAAATGTCCTAGACGGGCATTGAATCCACGAACTCAAGCTCAGCAGACAGCGTCACTAACTAATAGCCTAACTAGCCAGACAATACATTTACACAAAAAATATCAATGAGCTTTTATTATCGATATTTTATATCGATAGAGTTAACCCCTAATGTAATCGTGTAAATGTTATTGCATTTATCAATGTGTGAGTAAAATGCTATCTTCTTCATGCGCACGTACGAGACATAGGCGATGTTTCTTGTGAAGCGTGTATTTACTTGTGTGAGTGGCGAATGGAAGCGCTGTTATAGTTATGTGCGTGTAAGAAGCGAAGCGTTTATAGAGCGCAGGTGTGTGGGTGTAAAAGAATTGGCGACACTGGTTCTCTAGGCCGGGGCATATCTCCTTAATTCAATGATCTGAGTGTAGATGTCATCTTTAAGACCAAATATAATATATATTATTCCCATACCAGATTCGATTATCAGTTCTACTGCTGTAGTGAATGCTTAAATGACTAAACAAACATTGACAATAAAATACTTGATTTGATTTCACTTGAAAAACTGTGCAATTGTGTATACCATATAGCATCACAGTTTCACGATGCATTTTCCTCCCTATATACAGTTATATTTGGTGTACGTACTCCATACATCGCGGCCTCGCGGCCTCAATGCGCTCGACTGACCTACCGGCCGACAACTAGAGCCGATTTGCTCTTTACAAACTAAGTGGAGCGACAAATTGTATTACATACGTTTTTGTCGATTCACTTTACTAATGCGTAATGATATTGAATGTTCAAAGATAAGCCTTTGAGAGATTTGCTGATGTAGTTGAAGTGGAAGGGACGAACTCTCATTGAAGAAAGGTTGCACTATCTACAACGACTAATGTATCATTCCGCAAAAGTATAATCTCATGGTGGCAAACAATTCAACAATCCTAATGTTGAGCTGTTATCAAATTTCTACATAGGTATTTAATCAGCCACAAATTATCGACGACCGGTTGGCGCAGCGGGAGTGAAAGCGACTATTACTTAAGGCAAATGATGATAAGTATGATAATTTTGATGTTTTTTCTTACCTGCCCCATATCACTTTTAGGATCCCTGTTAGACGTCATTTGAACATTCTCTCCCTTTTCATTCAACAACAATCCATCCATCTTTTCTTTAGTCTTGCTCTTGTTTATATCAGATAGTCAAATGAACTGCCAAAATATTACAAAACACACCACGTTACATGTGATAAAAAATTTATGTACCGCAAGTCCGTGCACTCTACGAGTTGCCAGGCCGGCTGGTTTGCCCCAAACGTTTTGTATATTAAAAACCAACAAAGCAAGCAGAAATAATTTACGGAGGCAGTTCATAATTCGGTCACGTGACCACCGGCCATATTGCTTTAATTTAAAAGCCGCGTTTTTATCATCCGCGTAATTTATTTGTTTAATCGAGCAGTTTATGTTTTTGTTACGTATTTAGAAATATTTTTATTTCACTAATAATTATGTTTCTAGATTCAACACAGCGATAGCCCAGGGGAGATACCAACATACTGCCAAGCAGACGGTATCGGGTTGGAATCCACGGCGCAAAGCAATGACTTTTCAGAGGTATGTGCGTATTGAATTGTTAATTATTGCTATTCGTCGGTCTGGCTGTTATGAAGACCTTTGTCAGTCGTTATAGGTAGACAGTACCTCTGAATAAACTTACTAGTCTAAACCATGGAATATAGCTATCCCTTTGGGTTGCGGAGGTCAGACAGAGGTAGTCGCTCTGTGGAAAATCTAATCTTTAGATATTTTTTAATTACACTAGAAAGTGGACCCAGGGTTTTAATTTTATTCTAACTGGGATAATGCACAAAAAAGTAGCTTAATAAGTATAAAGAAATACTCAATAGGTACTTATAAAGTAAGTTTAATCAGTACTGAAAGGAAACGAAAGTAACTTTTAAAATCAAATAAATTCCCATTCAGATACTTAAATCAAGAACAAAGCTGTTACGAATCGAAGTTGGAGTGACATCACTCACTCGCTTCGTTGCAAGTTGAGCAACAATAAGGTAGTGTATACAAGACAGATGTACGAAGTAATGTCATGATGTGTTTATACCACCGTCATCGGTATATGCCGAAAGTCATATCGTTCTCGGACACCCCGCGTTTGACTAGGGCGCCCTGTTAAAGTTACACGTGTCCAAGCAGAACCACTCTTTGCTTAAACCCGAAGACCAAGCTAACTGTCTATTATTGAAGATAGAAGACGGTTTTTTTATTGTATCGCTTGAACAAGTATTTGCTCTGCTCTGTGTCTATTGGTACGCAAACAATTTTATGGTAAATTGTTAAAGTAGTTTTGAGTTTACTTTGCGATACTATTTGTTGATGTATTCCTTATACTCCTCTAAACTGAAATAGCGCATCTCTAATGGATACGTTACCTACCGAAGCCGTAGATACTTCATAAGCAGATACAAAGAATTAAACATTATAACGAGACGAAGTTTGAAAATTTTTTACATTTCCGTCAATTGATGATGTTACCCCAGTTTGGAACAACAAAAGAGTAAGCATAATTTATGTCATTATGTCGTGAAGCATTTGAAGTATATTTGTGATGGGACGGAGGATCTCAGGTAGGATGTCGAGGTTCAAGAGAAACACTGCTAGGCTGAACAGGTTCTTTATTATGTTTCACTACCGCTTACATACAGTATGACCGAACTAGGTAAGCACTGGCCTGAGGGCTGGAATGTAGAATCCGCTGCTCTGCGACGCTCGCCGGGTAGCTGCTTGTAGGGTCGCCGATGAGCTGGCCAAGGTGCGCGTTGTGTTGGCAGCTCGGTGGTCGAGGTTCAGGCTGAGCGGGGGCTCAGGCGGTGCAGCCATGTGGGCCGAGCGGTGAGGCTCAGGCGTCCGAGGCCTGGCTGTAGGAGACTCGTAGGTAGGAGCTGATGCGTGGCGGCGGCTGGTAGCGGCACGGCGCCAGCAGCTTGTAATTGTAGCCCGTAGGGAGAATCGTGGCCCGTAGGGAGAACTGGAAACAGCATAGAGAATACACAACAACCGGTCAGGAACAGGCTATCCCTAGATCGGCTGGTATGCTTAGGAGACACGTTAACTACAGACAGAACATACAGGCACACAGACAACTAGAATATGCTTACCCCCAGAGGGACAGTAGATATTGAGTAGAAGGTAGAATAATCACGAGGGCTAGCGGCAGCGTTCCGATGTCTAGGGAAAGTGACCGATTTAGATCGCGCACCCATCTTATATAGGCATAAACCTATGAGTCACAGACAACCTGTGGCTCTGAACATGACCATATAAGGTAATATTGCGAAGCGCTCTGCGGCTAAGCTGGCGTTAAGCACCTGCGAGATATTATAACGCAATACGTAGAGCATTACGTTACAGAGATTATTATGAAAAGGATAAATTAGCATACACATTATATTATCATTTGCTCAGAAAGACACTCACGGGAAATCGTATTAGTTAAGATATTTGACGTTAACAAGTGTAACATAGCGACCTAAGTGAATAAATAACTGGAGTTAGAAACGTTTACCTCCTAATCCGTAAAACGTTGTAGCAGAATAAAAAAAAATAAAAGCAATGAGAATCCACTCTTCTCACAGTTATATGGAATCATTCTTGTCACATCAGATGATTTTAGACCTTATTTTAAATTGTCTTTCAGGATATCAAAGTCAAAGTCAAAATCATTTATTCATCTAGGTCACAAGGTGACGCTTATGAACGTCAAAATTTTTAAGTAGATTACTTAATGCTTCTACATTTACATTTACTGCCTCGTTCGCAAAGCAATAGGTAGAACCACGAGAAAGAACGGGCAATAAAACTCGTGGCCACTCTTTTTAATCGCCTATGCTATGGTTATATATATACCACGTACCTTTACACAATTTAAAGTAAGTTTAAATGACCACGAAAATTTAGACCGTTGTGTATCTGCTATTAGAGCTGCAGATTAAAAGCAACGAAGGTAATTACGCAAAGGAATGTTTCATTGGTAATGTGTATAAATCATTCACTAAATAGCTACTAAATAATTCGTTGAAATGCGAATTATGGATATTTGGCTGCGCGGTAATTAATGTAAGAGTGTCTACGGCCAATGCGTACATACATACTGACGTACAGTGAGTGGCTGTCTTTATTACAGGTAATAAATACTATTACAGTCGTTTGCATCGACAAGTTATTACAACAAATCGTACGAACATGATTTATGTACAGTCTCATTAGAAATCAGTCTGTTTAAAATTACACAAGCCGACGATACAATCTCTCATTATCAAATTGAAACAGTGTAATTTCGCCATTGGCCAGTATGTAAATCAAACCAGAAATTCAAATAAAACCTATTATTTTACACGGCCACTAATTCATACACAAAGTCATTACCACAACGTAATTTTATATTTTAATGAACTCGCCTAAATATCGGCCGCAAGCTCTTCAGTGTGTTAGCCCGGGACCAGAGATGGGACACTATCTATAATTACGTTACCGGTCATTACCGTTTAATATCGGTTATTAGTGAAATAACAAAATGTCGCGTAATGGTCCGCTGCTCTATTAGCGTAATTAATTTGGTTATTAATTACACAAAGCGCTGCATAGGGCTGTGTAACTCTGGGATCATTTACTTTCCGGCGTCATTAGTCCCGGGATCATGACGGGAGTGACGTGACATTGTGTCGTCATGACTGCGCGGTTCCGCCGCGTCACGTTTTATGAGGTCGGATATACGCTTGCTAATTTGGTGTCAACTTAATTGTTCTCAAGTCTTTTATAAATTGGAGAGTCACTGTCGGGTTTGTTGACGTAAAGTTGTGAATTAATCACCAAATACGAGCAAAGTTGTGAGAACCGACGCTTGTTGAGGTTAAATTAAGTAATTGCAGATCTGTACAAATAAATTATAGCTGCACATCCGAGTGGATAATACTGTATGCTTTAATTTATACAATTCACCAGCTACGTGTAATCTTTACAAGGGCTTGTCTGAACAAAGAATCAAATATAAATTTCTAAGCAATTTTGAGCTGACAAGCGTAAGAGCTGTCAGACTTAAATACAACCTTTAAAAAGTGCGGAGTGTCATTGTTCAGTCTGACAACTCACACACAGTCATCTTATCCCAAACTAAGCACAGCTTCTACCTGTGACCAAGACTAATAAAAATAACGTTCTTATATTATTGTCAAATCCATACAAATTATACATAGATACACTCAAACACAGGAAAATTAACTGTGCTCATCACACGATGATTTTCCCAAGCGGGCATCGAGCCTACGACCTGCAGCTTAGTAGTCAGTATCATAACCACTAGATCAATTAGTCAGTTACCGAACAAAGATTTTATGCTTAAAGATTTTATGTTGTAACTAGCTTAGAGAAATTGTGTGTAATTATCACTTTACAAACCAAAAATAATCATTACATATTGTGTATGTATAAATTGTTTGTCATGTAAAAAAATATTTAATAATGTTCTCATGTTCTGCAATGCCTCACAGAAAACTTTAACTAAGATTATTATGTTAATTATTATTTTCAAAAGCAGTTGTTCAGTCCACTGGTGACTGACAGGACAGGAAGACAGACCCTTGTCTCATTCATTTGTTTCTTATTTATTGTGTTACCAATTAATACACTATCCATAAGCATATAAATAAATCTTAGCTTGAAAAATACGATTGACGAGATCAATTTCTCCAACAATGCTAACTGTTAAGCAAATAATTTAGATCAATGTCCAATGACTTATACCCTCAAGGCACTTAACGGGAAACAGGATAATCTTTGTAATCCTTAACACCACTCGAAGCGGTCATCGACGACAAAGTAAATATTTACATCGCTAACTTACAATGAGATTACGAAGTCCAATCTTAAACACTTTCCGCAACGTATGCAAATCTCAGGGCATAATGGGTAATTGAATTAAATCGTAAGTGGCGTCGAGTCGGCCGCGGTCCCGTAAGTCCCAGTCCAGGGCGGGCGGTCGGGACAGTCCCAGGGCGTAATCTCACAAGTTACGCTCCCCGGCCTAGTTCATTGGCGCGTTATTGAATTAAAACTTAATGTTAGGACGCGATGCCAGCGCTGCGTGAATTTTTTATGCGCAGGTAAACATCGGGTCAAGTGGGGTCTTCTCATCATTATGTAAATAGTTGGCGATTCTTGTTAGCGTTACGGCTGCTGAGAAGCTAATGAGCTTTGGAACACTTAGATTCTCTTTGGGTAAGTAGGTAAGTACTTTTTATTTTATCGAGGCAAGTATTGGATTTAAGATTAGGAAGTTTCTTTTTCGCACAGCTAGAAGTTCAATGAAAGATAATATTGAAAAAAGGTTTTATGTTAGATTTTTGTTAGTTCAGTGCCATAAATTTCAACAACTACATGATCTGATTATTGACTTAAGTTTTTCATTCGAGATTCCTGTTGTATCTGCATTCTGTAGCTACTGCGATTTCTAAAAGAAAAAGCTTATAAAAACTACAATAACTACTTATATCGTACAGACTGTTATATAATGGTTCAAAAATTCTCATAAACTAACAAATTCCAGCTGGCTCTAGACCGATTAAAACTAATGAAGATTATATTTACTACGTCAAATATTTAATACAAAAATTTTACTTAAATTCAAGTAATTAAATCGTTAAACTTCGCCGTACGTCGTACCCATTTATCTTGTATTCGCAAGAGACATGCCTAGACTAAACTAATTCCGAACTTGATCACTGATACCTTATCCTTAAACCAGTTCACAAGCGCTAACTAGGTTAAGCAGTTACCGAGTGGTTCGGCACAGGTACACTTAATGAGATAATTAGCGAGTTCCCCTTTAACACATAATATCTTGAAGCGTCTAAGTTGAAGCACTACATTCCGTGTAACAAACTAATACCTTGTGTGTGTATTTTCAATCGTTTTCTGTAAAGCGATACTTGACAGCCACATTTCCTTACCGCTCTGTCGAGTGAGACAGCGAAGAGTGTAGAGTTTCTTTGCACAATCTTTCTTAAACACCTACCATCAACCTTATCACAAAACTAATAAAGACTAAAATTGAATGTTTGATTGGTAGATATATGTTTGTATTGCTGAAAGGCAAGGACTCTTCGTTAGGGCCGCGAGTCGCAAGAAAATGATGCGAAAACTGTTGAATGTGCATTTGGGGGATTTCGACAGTTGAAGTAATGTATGTATACAAGTACTTTGTCGAGCGCAGAGTTAAGTGACACTCTCATATTTACGGCTGGATAATTAAATACTATCCGTGTGGTGACGGATTAAGAATACGGATTGTCACCACCCCATATCATCCCATGGGTGTCGTAAGAGCCGACAGAGGGAGCAGATTATGCAGAGAACAGCACTGTAAGAGAAGGAAAACTTGATACAAACCCTATACCAACCCGTTTGGCCAGCGTGGTATAGCAAGCCAATTCCTCCTTTCAAAGGATAGGCCTGGTCCAGCAGTGGACTGTTAAAGGCTGATGATGAATTAAGTACAATGTTTGTGCCAGTGTTAATGTTTGTGAAGAAACTCAGTGATGCTACTTTGACTAAGTTCATCATCATCCTCTAAGCGTTATCCCAGTTTCAATCTGGGGTCCGCTTACTAGTCTATCCAAATTTGGCTGAATATTAGCTTTTCCACGGAGCGACTGTCTGTCTGCCCTCCGCAACCCGAAGGGATAGCGATATTCCATGGTTTAGACTAGTGTCAGTTTATTTAGAAGGTACTGACGCCCTATAACGACTGTCAAAGATCTTCATGACAACCGGGACTGACGGCTTAACGTGCTCTCCGAGGCAAGGGACAAGCGATAATCAACAATTCAATACGCACATAACTCCGAAAAGTCATTGGTGCACGCCGTGGATTCGAACCTGATACCCTCTGCATGGCAGTTTGTTGGTATCTCCACTAGGCTATCACTGCCTTGCTACTTTGACTAAGTTATGTTGCTTATATCAGGTTTAACGTTAAACTCCTTGCACTGAGGTAGTGAGTGTGATACTGGCTTTACATTCCTCTTTTGGTCCAAATACTAAATGCGATTGGAAATGTATAAAAATACAACGTTAAATAAATAATGGTTTCCTTATAAAATACTAGACTAAAGTTATATAATAGTCGAAAATATTCACCAACAAACTTTAAGCAAGAATCTTTGGTTGGAAAATAATGGCGTACTGTTGGAGCTCAAATTTTTCAGGGCATTGATAGGGCAAAGATTTAATTTTAATCACGAATTAATACAAAGTATTTGTAACATAAAACAGTAAAAGAAACTCGGTTTGTTGCATTCGGTTTCCTTCTTATTACGTTTGTATTATTGCACAAAGGGAACATCTCTTTGTCATTCTTCAGTAAACTTTCTCTGCACAAAGTAACCTGCAAAGGAACGTGCTTCTATACCTCACAGCGTACCCCACAAAGTTCGACATCCGCTTTACATATCACAAGCTCAAAGAGAAACATTTAAAAGGATCAATACACAGCAAATGCTTAAACCCCGAAGATGATACAAACAAATGAGCCCGAGGCAAAAAGTCCTACTTCAAACACTAACTCAAGCGGAATACAGCCAAACAAACTTTGAACAACATCCAAAAACAATTAAGTCCATAATACAGAGAAAATTCATTCGCAGATAATTAATTTCCAAGTTTAAAAGTTGCTTCTTTAAACTTAATAAGTAATATGCGTTTGAGACGGCTGCAGACGTCGGGTGGGAACTGACGGGTTCGAGATGATGCGTGGTTCACATATGTCACTGAATTGAGTCGATGTGCTTGTATTGTATACATTTGGCACAAGTTTTGTGTCATTTTATTTACATAATGTTCTTTGTTTGTTTCTCATAGTGAGAAGAGGCTCGTGCCTAGCAGTGAGACAGTATATAGGGCTGATGATGATGATGAACTGGGTTCAGCATAAGATAGGCTGCATATTTTTACAGTAGCGCAAGTAAGGACTGCTTTTGATAATTTTGGTGAACGTTACTCATTATTGATGTTGATTACGGCAGTTTAAATATTTTAATTTAAAGCGATTCAGTCAGTTATTGGTAATAAAATAAATGTATAAAATGATTGCCTTGCATACGATCATTTCCCGGGATTGACAGAAATTTACATACATACATACATAGACTCACGCCTGTTTCCCGGAGGGGTAGACAGAGACTACGGAACGCCATTTGCAACGATCCTGACATATCTCTCTTGCTTTATTCACTCCTATCAAATTCCCAATGCATGCTCTTCTGTTCAGGAACAGAACAGAAATTTATATATTCTATATAAAAAAATACACGACTACTTATTTTTAAGAAAACAAGGATGTAGTTTTTATATTGTGGAACCCACTCTTAATAACAGCAAGGCCGGAAAATTCTTGGGCAAACAAGAGCGAACAACCAACCGTACAAGATGCGTATAATTACGTCACAACATTGACCGTCATACGAGCCTTATATCTGTTGCAGAACTAATATCGCGGTGCTCACATACCGGGCGTGCCAGCTCCACATACCGACGTGTCATTACCGTCGCCTGCATTCACTGCGCGACAGACAGATATTGGTCACCTGTGTAGCATTACTACTCAAATATACTATATAGTACTACATGGCTTTAGAGAGTATTATCAGCATGAAGTCTAAAATGTATTAAAATTCATAAATTTGCTGCATCATAATCATCATCAGCCCGTTATATAAACTGCGGTCCGATGTTACATTTTCTATATTAGACAAAGTCTTCACTATTCTTAAAATCAACTATTTTATCTCCTATACTATTACTATATTGCACGTGATACTTATTAGGTCTAACTCTTACTTTGCTGAGATCTATACTTTTTGGTCTATGTTTCCTTATATTTAACTTAGGTTCTAATTTAATATTACTGACTAGCAAATTGTGATCAGTGTTGAGGTCAGCACCCGGGAAGGTCTGGCATGAGGTGGCATTTTGGAGGAATTTATCTTTAATGATTATATAATCTAACTGATAGCGCCCAATGTCGCCTGGCATTTTCCATGTGTAAAGCCTACGCTTTGGTTGCTTAAATTTTGTGTTTAAAATACTAAGACTGTGTTCTTTGCAAAATTGCACCAACTTTTCCCCTCTTTGATTCCGATTCCCCAAACCATACTTCCCCACCACTCCTTCTTCAGCACCTTTCCCAACAACCGCGTTGAAATCCCCCATCAATATTATATTATCTTTGCTTTTTACCGTATCTATTACTGTATCTATTTGTTCGTATACGTCATCTACTTCTGTGTCAGTATAACTTCCAGTTGGCATGTAAACCTAGTAATTAATAACAGGTGTATTTTGGAAGTTTGTAATTTCAGTGCCAGACTACTGGTATTCTACTAAATCTCTCTAATCTAGCGGAACACATAGTAAAAAAATGGATCTAATTTTACCAACCATCGACCAGTGTATTACATTTTCGATCGTGGGGCCTAAACCTCAGACAAAATAATAGCTATATAAAAAGATGCAACTGCAGACGTTGACCGAACTGTGCAACGCTTATTACACACAATACATAATCCCATCATCGTATGCCATGTCTCGGCATGACAAGAAACATACGTTATTAAGCTTATAGTTCGCCGCTTTATTTTGATAGCACTTGGAGCAGTCTGTATGTGCGTCGTATTTTATATCTTGCCTCGCCTCGTTAAATGTGTACGCTTCACCGATTTGAGCTCTAAGAAACCGAGGAGGGCAACATTAAGAAATATTAAAAAAATATAATCTGTGTCACTAAGCTTATATGTATTTTACTTACATTTAGAGCGTAATAATTTCTAGGAAAATATTTAAGCCTACAATGCCTTATTTAGTTTTTCTCGTGGTGCTATTAAGGCTCGATTAGGAACATAATAACGTAAAGTAATATATAATTTACAAACGCGATTACATAACTTCACGCCTTTATCCCCGAAGGCGTAGGTAGAGGTGTATTACACACCCACACTTCGCCAGTTGTTTCAAATAACTGGCGTTAGGCTATGTTGTGTGGGCCTCTTGGAAAAAAAAAACCGGTTCGAGTTAGAAGGTAAAGAGGATGAGCTTTATCACACATCGAACGAAACTCAACAATGTATGTACATATTGTTTCTTTACCTCGATATTTTGTGAGAGGGTATATTGTCCCGGTTGAGGCAGCCAATTGATCCTGAAATCAGCAAAGCTCTTTAAATCCTGACTTATATAGTCCACCGTGGCACAGGGCTTACCTTTTCGTGATGCGTAAGTCGTAATTTGAAAAATAATTATAAAGCAATTATTATGATACGATGTATGACATATCTTATTACTTACCGTTTAAATTCAGTCCTACAAATTAAATGACTTATTAATTTGCGTAGTCTGCTTAAAATCCATACAGTTTTACTAATCGACACCTGGATATCTCAGTGAGCGCTAATTTTGTTCATCATCATTATGAGCCCGTTATACTGTCCCTTGAAAAAAACGGCATCAGAGATACCTCAGCAAATATTCCTAATACACAACATTTTCAATAATACACTAGTGCGTCTTTGAAGTGAATTAAACTATGTTTTTATATTTGTATAAGTATCACGCACGCAAGTGTGAAAGAACTCTTATGATTGATTTTCACAATTAAAGCACACTTCAATTCTACCGTTAAGTATTCACTAATTAACATTTCTACAAAGAAACGTAAAATCTTTTGCTACAGGAGGAGTATACTAGATCAACAAATTAAAAGTGGGTCACAAGAATTCCTAGAAGAATTTAAAAAATACAACGTAAAATAAAGTCCGTTACTGCAGAGGAGATTTGTCTTACAAAGTAAAGGTTGTAGCGGAGTACCTGTCTGTAAGGCTTTGTACACACATGTCCCCCGGCGACGACGGCGACCGTTTGCTTAGGATGTGTGCACACCCACTGTTTTGTCTTACTACACACTGGTTGTTCTGCTACTTCATCGAATAAGTCAGCTTAATGTTCGATGGAACTCAAATACCGATCCTTTGCCTCCAGTGCCTGAGTTTTATAAGTTAGTTTAGTGTGTTTGTTGTATTGGATGTATAGTATTGGAGCTTATAATGGGATTAGGTATCGGTGCTTAAAGCAAGTGAGATATGTTTTTGTCACGTTACAAGATACAAAGTAATACAAAGAAGGGAAGAATACTTAAAATAAAGCATAAAGACACACACAGTCATATTGGGTCCTTTAATTATCAGGAATGCAGGCCACTAAGGTAAAAAGGCAAACCATGTAAGTTTTTTATCCAGTGACTATGAAATTTTAAGGCAACTTTTAAAACCAATGTTTGTTTTCTGCTTTTTCTAATGTGACATTTCAGATACTTGTAGCTCGACTACGAAGTTCGGATCGTTATCTTAGTTGTGATGGAACATGCCACGAGCTGACGTACTGATAATGCTTTAAATTTTACATTATACGTCGGTGGCTTCATTGAAGTGTAGATTAACGAGGCATTTCGTATAGGTTTCAGTTTATTTATAATATTCTTTTCTTTCTTATAAGACTCCAAACATACACATAGTCATATAGACTTTCAGAGCTTTGACTGTGACGTCTATGCTGAGTGTACTATTAAACCATTGTAAGATTACAACAAATCATATAACACAACGCAATAGAAGGCACCTCACCTTTAAGTCATTGTTAAATACACACATCATCTCTAAATGTATTTAAAAATTAATTACGCAAACGATCACACAACCAACATGGCTACACACAACACACATGCAAATATACGCACACACGCAAACACAGCGTGGCACTTTATCGAACCGTTGCACAGTTTCACTATCATGTGTGCCTAACAAAAGCTAGTTTGGCCAAATTATTAAATAATGTAATCACCGCGCCCGCAACAGAATGCAAATCTAATTTTGCCGCGAGCACATTGCCGCATGTGGCATGATTGCTGCAAATGCCGCAATGTCACACAGCAAGAAGTATGTTGTGAATGTTGTCATGTATGGCGTGATAGACAAACAGACCAGTTACTACGTTCTGTTTTGTTTGATTCCGACGCGTCCGCGATGTAAAACAATTTTATTGTGGCTAATCGCTACAATTGTATTTGTTTTGTCAACAATATGTCACTTGTTTTGGGTAGGTCGTTTAGTTCTATTTTTATTTGATCTTTTATGTATTTTTTGTTGTGACATTTAGTTACTATTAAATCACGTTATAAGTTGTTCGTATACCATAGGTTAAAATAGTTTGAAATGTATTGTGAATTGTAAAAGATAATTCTTCTTATGTACTCTTCATATTAAAACATTACTGTAAAAAGTATAATGGTACTTGGAAACTCAACGAGACGAGTTAGACATACCTTTCATACACACCAAAGGTTCATAATTTTGTATCTACCAGCATTGTGTACTCTACCCCAATATGACAATACAGCTGAGTGAGTAAGATCTGTATAGATTACACGCCAAGTTTAGTAATGTATAGGTAGAACCATAACATTTATTTAGTTATACCTATTGCTTTTGTAGTGTACAAATTAACAGTTATTCGTATCTTCCATTATTGTAGATTATCAGATTATCAAC
This sequence comes from Euclidia mi, assembly GCA_944739405.2. Lineage (NCBI taxonomy): Eukaryota > Metazoa > Arthropoda > Insecta > Lepidoptera > Erebidae > Euclidia > Euclidia mi. The sequence goes on along the minus strand of OX123202.2, from coordinate 4,765,400 downwards.
GTAATACAGTTATGTATTTGTGTTATTTTCTTTCGATGAGTAAACAAATATTTTCGGGTGCCCAATAACCTCTTCCTTCACATCAGGCTACCGTCACTCCTTTCTCTGGCAGCTACTGAATCAACCAATATGTATGAGGCATGGATATTGTGGTATGGATCATTAGAAAGACCGCTGGTTAGTTGACTGCTAACTAGTTTTTTATAAAGTTTTATCATCGCATGTAGCTACATAAACTACCATATAATATATACAATCCTTGTGTGAGGAATGCATCTTTTTATTAAAACAAAGCACTATGTTCTGCGTATTTTGTATTATATTTTCTACATCATAATGCAAAGCTAGCAGCAATTCATTACTGGCTCCGCAATCAAGTTAATACAATTACAACATTAAAGTCATATTCTCTAACGGACTATATTTATTCAATTGACAACAATATTTTATTCAAAATGATTGTGTTCGCGAATTAGTATAATTTAAACATGCAGGTATAGTATGATATTATAATGAGTGTATCAATTTAATGACCACGCCACTAAACGGGTGCATGTAATATCAGATGAAAAGGCTACAGGTATCATTGGTACTGTGCGGTTGATATAATAATGTGTTATGCAGTTGGAAATTTGATTGAGTGTCAGTTTCAAATATCACCTATCTACCAATACCTAGGTACTAATATTACAAAGATGAACAGTTTGTTTTTTTTTTATTGTTTACTTGAACACCCTGATATTAGGAACTACCAGTTCAATTATAACATTATTTTTTGTGTTAGATATCCGGTTTATCGTGGCAGACGATAAGCTATATAACATAACACTATGATACTCGGACGCATAGATCTGTGTTATATATATAAAACTAGATTGATAATATTTATTTTGTTGAATTTTTATCTTCATTGCAAGATAAGCGTGATTTATTTCATTTGGAACTTTAGTTACATTGCAACAACGACTGCATTATTTTAACAGAATATATATCTTTCTACATATGTATATACGAGGATATAACTGAGTATATATTTTACATGAATTATCTAAATTTTATTAAAAAGTTGCATATTACACCCAGTGCGAGTCTAATAAGGTATTGTTCTAAAATAATACAAGCTTGCACTGCACACAAATCACATTCAAATCCGAATACTTCAGGATAGCGACCGAACATGTTTAATAATGCTGGCTTAGTGAACAAAAGTCCACACACTTAATGATACGTCACACATATCATGCGACATGTGACGCTTAACCGCGACACGACGGTCGCTGCGGCAAAAATGTATGCGTTTTTATTACCATGTATATTCAAGTTGAATATAATTTACAGTGTAGCGTCACTTGCATCATATATTTCTGTCGCAAATGACGCGACCGCGACACGACGCGTCGCGTTTGTTTATTGTGCGGACAGTACTTCTGTTTATGTATTGTATTTGATATTTGAATGAAACTGTCAAAACGTACCGAAACTGACAGTTTTAGTACACATTTTAATAAGCAACCTAGTAAATATATATTCTCCTAATCATAAATATACGTAAACATTTGGTTTTTAGCGAAACTCGATGAGTACACTAATTTGTCGCGGGATGTCGTACTATTAGAAAGCACCAACAACTCGCAAAACATTCGCGAATCTACAATAAAAAGAAACATGCAAAAAAGTAATATTTGGTGGTCGGCTCAAAGGCATAATAAAACGTTAAAGCTAAATCCATCACGACGTAATATGAACGCTTAGGAACATCCGTCACCGCAGCTAATACCGAGCAATCAGAGTAACGAAGGCATCTAAAAATGGACGGCTATTAATCTATTTTTCACTCTAACATTCGCTTTGATTAAAAACGAAACGTGAAAAATACGTTTCTAGTTATATCTTTGATGGTTACCATTTATATGCTGAAGGGACTGTGGCTTAATGCTTCAGAATAAAGGGGTGGGCAGAGGTGTAATATTACGCCCACATTTCGACATGAATTTTTAGGTCCACGTAATAGAGGGCGAGCCTATTGCCGTTACCGGGCACATCAGCAGACTCCGGGCTGCTACTGAGTATTAGGAAAAACGTAGTAACACTTTTTCCCGACCCGGGAATCGAACCCGAGACATCTGATCAGCAGTCGCATACGCTATCCACTGGACCACGGAGGCAGTCTACACAGAGAGCCTCGAGTTCAAACCCATGACGCATGAATGATTGCCTGCTAAACGGTTAATGAAAACATCGTGAAGAAACCAGCATGTCTGAGAGTTGTCCATAATGTTCTTGAAAGACATATGAATTCTGGCAGACTTCACATGTCTTCAATCCCAACCACGACGCGCACGTGCATATTTGAGAGTTCTCCACAATGTTCTCGAAAGACATGTGAAGTCTGCCAACCAGCACTTTTCTAGCGTGGTCAACTATGGCCTCACCCTTTCCCCAGCGAGAAGAGGCCTAAGCCTAGTATAGCAGTAGGAGATTATATACATGGCTGACGATTATGATAATGTATTATTCAAGTGTATAAAGACTTTTTTTGTGAACTGAGATCTTTGGCTCAAACGACAGAACATTGACACTTCCTTAAATTAGCACTTAGCTGAACAATAATATCATATTCCAGGATTGCTCATACACGGTCATCTGACTCCAAATTAAGCAGAGCCTATGTTGTGGTAATCAAACAACTGATAAATATACTTAACTACATATATGTTATTGTTAAATTTAATATACATATACAAATATACATCCAGAGACAAAAGAAATCATTGTTCTTCACGAACCCTGGCTTAGGAGACAAAATCACTATAAAGTACTAATTCTACCGACCAGCAAATTAAAAATGAAACAGCCATTTTTTTAAACCCAGTCGCTGGTAATAATTTTATTAGAACTTGTGGTTTTATTAGAACCGCATAATTTTCTTTTCATTTTCGCACTGGTTCCTACAAATGTATGAATAACTGAAGCAGACCTAAGTGAAAATGGCAGCAGCTGTTGCTGAGAATCGAAACCAATTACTATTACTAAGTAGATCAAATGAAATCAAATCATTTAATCATATTTAAATCGAATATATCGAAAGTCAAATACATCTAAAATAATATTCTCGTGTCACGATGTGGGTTATCGAACTCCGCCCAATGGCTTGAAAGATATTTACGAAAGGTTTTGTCTAAATTGTGAGATCTTAGAATAGGTCGTTCGCTATTTTATTATTTACCCTAGGAGATAAGTGTGGATACTTACTATAACCTATACTTATTCTATTTTATGATTTGGCTCCATAAAACCAATGACTCCGATTAAGCCAAAACCACGTTTACCGGGTCAGCTACTAGACCTAAAATAAGTGTCTCTGTACAGTACTCAATTTGTATGTGTGCGTGAATATGCAGCTGTAATGCGTGTAATTACCGTTTGGTTGTGTTGAAGCGACAATTAAACTCCACGGTAACCACCGTCTCATCGCCCCATAATGAATGAATTTATAAAATATATATATTGCTATATTCTTCGTAATATCAAGAGCAAAGTTGATAACATTAATTTAATAACAATATTATGTGCTTGATTCTCTAGGTAACCATGAAGCAAATAACACAGGTTTATACTATTCACTGGATTTCGCTCGTTGCTCCAACCGCGTAAGTGCAATACTGCAAAGTTTCTGCAAAATCCGTTCAGTAATCCATATTTGAAAAAGAAAATCCAACAAACCCACTTTCGCAGTATTGTTTATTCACTATTTTCAATAACAAACATTCCTACTTTAAGGAAACGGACCTTATCTTCTAAGTACAATGTTTTTTACTACTTGTGAAAAACCTTAGTCACTTAATACGTTCAGCTACATAAGAAACCAGATACGAGTGCGAAGTCTCACAACTTTATCTTTATGAAAGGAAAAATTCGGGACCGTGAAGTTTTCCGCTTAGTCTTCCTTTAGTCCGGGAATAATGACGACCCTTCCGACGATGCTCTATTTATTGATACTGTGGAGTAAAATACCCGTTGAAAGTAGAACAAATAATAAACTCAACGTCTAAAAAATGTTAAGTATTATAATGTAGACATACTAGAATTATTATGACAAATTTAGAGTAGATATGAATATTTGTAAATCACGCTCAGCGTTTTGCCGTGTGGAGACCAAAAGACATTTGGTTCAGTTATAGCATAGTAGTTGATAATTAAGTGGTAAGCTTGGCATTTAAAACACTACACCATAACACTATTGTGTTAGCTACTACCTATATGTATTATTATACATATAGGTAGTAGCTAACACAAAGATACTGGAGGTATTAATCAAACCCACTACATCTAAAGCTTTGTTTAAGAAATTTTGTTTGACAACAAAGCAATCACAACCGTTAAAATATCGCCCAGCCTTTACGTAACAACAAAAGCGAACTTCCAAAAAGCCTATGTATGTCAAACTCTCAATTAAATTTTTCCTCGAAACTTTAAAGGGACGTCAATCTACATAGGACGTCCCGGAGTCCGGGACACATGCGAGTGTCGCGTCCCACCGGCCGGATATTACTTTGGCTCGTGGGTAAAAGCCTCGCACAAGCCTGTTTGCCTCACAGCTCACGACCAAATTGAGTCTAGGCCTGATTGTGACGGAAAAATGCTAAACAGAGCCAAATTAAACGCCCTACGAAGCGCTTGTAGCCTGACAGGGATTTGGCTTAAAGCACTTTATTGTTTCGAGTAACCATTTGCGCCTTTATACGGCTTTTGGCGATATTAGAATACATATTAATGCTGGATTTTTGTTCTCAAAGAGCTGCGCTTTAGGAGAAGATAGGCTGAAGAGAATATGCAATGGTAGGCGAAACATTCCTGCATTTTATGAAATATATTAGCCGCTGATATTCCTTAAGATCTAAGCGCAGGTACTTAACTATAGTTTCTTTAACATTATTGGCCAGTATCACCGCTGTCCGTTAGGTTCATGTTAAATGATTTTGACTTTTAGATTGCCTCCGTGGTCCAGTGGACAGCGTATGCGACTGGTGATTGGAGGTCCCGGTTTCGATTTCCGAGTCGGGCAAAAGTGTTACTGGGTTTTGCCGAATTCTCAGTAGCAGCCCGGAGTCTGGTGTGTGTAAAAATTCATGGCGAAATGTGGGTGTAATATTACACCTCTGCGTATCCCTTCGGGGATACAGGCGTGAGTCTATAAATGAATTTGTCAGATAACTCATCTTAATGGCCTCCTAATTTTTATCTGATAGTTAAGGCGTGTTCAGAGGTGCTGAAGCTAGGCCTATCATCATCATCCTCTTAGCGTTATCCCAGTTTCAATCTGGGGTCCGCTTACTAGTCGCTGGGCTCTAGCTGGGCCTATATATCTTTTAAAGAACATATTTTTATCCGTTACAAAAAAAACAAGCAGATTCACTCAATAAAACAGTATGGAACTCATGCAATGAATGTACAAACCCATGGGTTTTAATATACTTTTAACTACATAACTTTTACTAGTGGGTTGCATGCTCTTACTGACAAAGTTTTTTTTAATGGTAATAGGCAGCAAACGAGCAGACGGATTGCCTGATGGTAAGCAATTACCGCCGCCCAAGGACACAAGCAACACCACAAGAGTCACAATTGCGTTGCCGCCCCTTTGGGTTGGGAAAAAGGATAGGATGAGGAGTGGGATGAGGGAGAAGGAATAGGGGATAGGGCCTCCGGCTCTCTCACTCACCGAACGAAACACAACAGTTTAGGTACTGTTACTTTACGTCGATTTTCTGTGAGAGGGTAGTACTTCCCCGGCCGGCCCATTCATGCTGAAATCAGCAAGGCTCTACTACCTATAGATGATGATCATCTGAAAGTAAATAAAAACCACACCAATATCCCATGGAGGGTCAAATAAAGATGTCTATCGAAGAGGTGGGAGTTAATAGTCTTTGTTTTACGACATCGGTCTATGGTAGTGCATGGGGGTGCGGATTTAATGGCGCTGACTGTACCGTCAGGTATAGAGATACTGCAAGTTAATGTGGACATCTGTCTATAACGTCTTGAGAAAGAGATTTGTCTCGTTAAATATGATCTTTGCGCCGCCACGCCTCGGCGGTAGATCTGCTATAAGTATCTAGAGACAGTTAAATGTGATCTGAATACTGTTTAACTATTGTGATTACATCTTGTTACCACTAATGCAATTACAGATTAAATACGTCATTAAATCTATGCATTCTGCAGATTACAGTGGTCATCAACAATTTTTAATGGCACGGACTAGCATGTTTTACTTTAATTTAAGTTTTGTTTGACCTAAATTGTTTGGTTTATACTTAGGTAAGAATATGGTTTTATCTCGGTTTGTTTTGGTTTTACAATCTTCACATTAAGACATATAATTTTTGCTTTGACACATTGGTATGAGCCTATACTTAATTCTGAATCTTTATTTTTTGTTGTAAATTAAGTAAATGTTCAATTTATTTCAGCTGGCCGGCAGCCACGATTCTTGTTAATGCAATGAGAATAACACATGAAACTGAGTTCCATTTAATCTCATAATTACAAGGAATCACATTGGAGTCGTTATCGATCGCCCAATACACTGGCGGGTTCATTCGCTCACACGATGCGTCTGGCACGATGCTCGGTGCAAGTCGACGATACGTGGATGGAATTCATTACGAATGGTCCATCGGCAAGCCGAGAAGGCTCGGCTTACCGATGTTATGAGATACACAACACAAGTATATGACCTTACAACTATAAAGGTCACTGGATGTTTGTTCGGTGTCATATACTCGAACTTGGAACCCGAAGGTTCTGTGTATATCTCACATCTATCGATACATAGATATATCTTGTATGGAAAATATACATACATATGAAAGTAGGCTAGAGGATACTCGCAGTTAGGCCCGCACTTTTTTAGGGTTCTGTACCTAAAAGGTAAAAAACTATTACCAAGCCTCCGCTGCCTGTCTGTCTGTCCGTCTGTCTGTCTGTCACCAGGGTGTATCTCATAAATCGTGATAGCTAAAAAGCTAAAATTTTCACAAATTTATGTATTTCGTTTGCCGCTATAACAACAAATACTAAAAATAAAAAAAAATTTAAATTAAGGACCCATACAAAAAACGTGTTTTTTTTTCGTTTTTTTTGCTCAAAATTACTAACTGTAACAAGTAGACGCTTTAAATTTTCACAGAATATGTAGTTGTATATTACCTTTCAAAATAAATAATTAATTAAAAAAAAGTAAATAATAAAGGGGGCTCCCATACAACAAACGTAATTTTTAAGCAATTTGTTACTCGAACTTAATAAACAGGTAGAAACTTAAAAAGTATTTAAGTATACATACAACGAACGTGATTTATTTTTATAGATGATGGTACGGAACCCATTGTTCGCGAGTCCGACTCGCACTTGCCCAATTCTTCTCGTTCTGCGCAATCCCGTGGAAATTTCGTTCAATCCTGTCTTAGTGCACCCCTGCGAACATAAGTGACAAAGTTCAGCTTTTTGCGTTTAATAGTTTAGGTTGTAGCTTGATTGTCAGTCAGTCAGTAACGCTAGAATTTGCTCATCATTTGCACCGGACGAAAAGAATCGAACCCATGATTACCACCTCGATGTCACTAATTAGCCTTTAGCAGTCCACTGCTGGACTAGGCCTCTCCTTTGAAAGGAGGAATTGGCCTACTATACCACGCTGGCCAAACGGGTTGGTATAGGGTTTGTATTAAGTATTCTTTCTCTTACAGTGCTGTTCTCTGCATAATATGCTCCCTCTGTCAGTTCTTACGACACCCATTGGATGATACGGAGTGGTGACGTTCCGTATTCTTAATCCGTCACCACCCGGACGTAACACGGACGCCAATTACACTACCATATTATTATAGTATTGAAGGATAACAATTAAGTATACGAGTTATTGAATGTACATTCAGAGCTTAACCTGTTTCTGTCGATTTTACTCCATTGGTAATGGAAATTACACAAGCGCATAGAAAGAAGAAGAAAGAAAAGAAAAATGCAACCGCATCAAGGCTTTAGACGACCTCAAAGGATGTTATAAATCGCGAAAAAAGTTAAAAGTTATTTTAGACCAGAGGCAGTACTTAGAATGTGATCATTCATGCCAAAAGTAATTAGAAGTCACCAAGTTTTGATGACCGGGGTTTAAGCGACTGGTACGCTAAAGGTCACGAGTTTGATTCCCGCTCAGGTCAAACATTTGTGTGCATGAACATGGATGTTTGTCTCGGTCTGGGTGTTTCTATGTATAATATCTATGTATTAACAACAAAAAAAGTATATATGTATGTTTATCCATTATCTAGTACCCATAGTACAAGCTCTGCTTAGTTTGGGACTAGATGGTGTTGGGTGAATGTGGTAAAAAAAAAGTCTACTGCAAGATCCTGAAACATGATTTTATGTTAAGGTCACGACTAATTTTGATTATTTCGTGATTTGAAATATCACAGGTCATTGAGATATGCAAACTCATTGATCACTTATATCATACCGAGTCAGTAGTAGTTATATAGCTCATCGTTATTTTTCTTCTATCATTTCTAGCTTACCTTCAGTACGTAGCATTACATTTTGTTACAAATGTCTTTCGTTGTCACATAACTTAATTTGAAAGCAAATTCCAACAAGAAGAAACAGAAGCAATTTGGTAAAATCTCTTTCAAATCTCTACACGTTAAAAAGAAAACATACACAGCTTTGACATATTTTCATGTAAACAGTACACGTTGACCGCAGGCCAACATATGCCGATAAACCCAGGCGAATAACTTATGTCTTATACATTTTCGATCCACAAAGAAGCAAACTTTATCCACAAAGAGTTCTCAATGTCTCGCCGACATGAAATAACACGGGATCACATTGTGCGCCGTATTGTGAGGAAATCGAATCTGTGCGATGCGCTAGTGTAGGACCGCGGCGTCGACCCACCACAATGGATGATATTTTTCAGTACGTGGAGTGAAGAATGGACGGATATGACTGCCTAGTTGTACGATGGGTGTTTTTATGATGGTCAGCGAAACGAAGAAAACTATAGTATGACGTGTTTTCGTGGTTTTAATAAGATCACTTTCTTCCTTCGACGGCATTATAATAGATACTCGGCTCGCGATATCATGGAGCGCTACTCTGATGGCAACCTTATAAAAATCAGCTGTGTAGTTTTTGAGTTTATCGCAAACAGAGAGAAGTGGCAGTAGACATTGGTTTAAAATACAGTATTTTATAACGTTCTTACAAGCAATCATTTCCTATTTTGCCAATTCAGTACCACGAGACTTTTACTCCATGTTCTATAAAAGCCATTACAATCGATGCGGAGCGTGCCAGTGAAGCAACACAGACTTTCTATTAGTCTAAGATACGTAGAAGAGCGACCTTCACCGATCTGATAATTGGATGATAAGTATTTTATATCAAATTGTGCATGTTAAAAATATACCGCGAAAGGGTTGTTAGTGATTTTCCGAGAAATATTTAAGTGTATAATCACACGTGCGGAGTAGCGAGCGACGTTTAGTAAATATTAATCAATGATTTCTTGATTTTAATACTAACAGTAACAATGGCTTTATATAATATTTTTAGAGACTTAGCTATAGAGAATGACCTATCGTAATTCCGCGGCTAAGACTCAGTTGGCAGAAACTGAAAGTTGTGTAAACTAATTAAAAGTTGCTCAAATAGCCCCACGTGCGAACGGATTTAGTTAAGGCTGCGTATCGTCTTGAGATGAATAAGATAGCCGCAATATGAACGAGGAAAATTTTGAAATAGTCGAATTATTTTTCCTAAGCTGGCTCATCTATTGTAGATGAGAGTCTCACCTGCCATTTTGCAACTAATGAAACTCATAACGATATCTCATGCAAGTGCAGTCATATTATTGCTTTATTTTGCTAGTTTTTCCAACACAAGTAATAATCTTATGGAATAAGGGTTTTGCACACCGCTCAGATCCACTCAGCTCTGTTCAACTTCACTCACCTCCGCTCATCTTCTTTGTACGTACATTTTAACGGTGAGTCCGCTGACCTTGATCAAGGGTTTTATTTAGTTGCCGGGTTAAGGTTGCTTAAGTGGGTTAATTGAAAACACAGAAATAACTCCGACCTCTGGGAAATCCTGTGAATAATATTGACGGTCAATCATTGGGCAGGTACCTGTTTGAATAGTTCTAATGATGTTTGAACTAGCTTGAATTGATTACACTAATATTATTGGACAGGTAGTCACTCCTTCGAATAGATTGAAATGGAGTTTATCTTTGATATAGCTGGAGACAGTCCAATTTTAAATATTGGATTATATTGTACATTTTGGGCATTAAGTTAATTTTATTTAATGAAATTATGAGGTAATTTGATATTTTGTTGGTATTACATGTGACAATGTCCGTGTGGTGACGGATTAAGAATACGGAATGTCACCACCCCATATCATCCCATGGGTGTCGTAAGAGTCGACAGTGGGACCATATTATGCAGAGAACAGCACTGTAAGAGAAGGAAAACTTGATACAAACCCTATACCAACCCGTTTGGCCAGCGTGGTATAGTAGGCCAATTCCTCCTCTCAAAGGAGAGGCCTAGTCCAGCAGTGGACTGTTAAAGGCTGATGATGATGATGATGATGACATGTGACAAAATTTTTGGAATGAACTAATATTGTTGCTATGTTCGTGGGATTTTTTTAATCCATTGATTGAATGCTTACACTGAAAAAAGTTGTATACTTTTATGTCCTTTGTGGCAATACAATAAAATAATTAACTTAAATGTATACATCAACATTTTATTTTCGGATGAAGATAATGGAGATAAATTTTAAGATTCGAACGCTATTTAACGATATTTATTGGCCAGCATATAAAGCAGAGTGGTGGCATTTTTATAGTGTGCTCGTTTCCAAATCACTGAATTTTCACCCAAACCTTCGACCCCTATTATGCCCCCTTATGAGTAGAATATAAAAAATATTCCTCAAAGGATGACCATGTCATGAAAGGAGCCCTCTATTCAAATTCCTCCTTGCCAGCTTCAGTCGTTTAGCGCATGCGATAACAAAACTGTCAGAACAAGTGCTGTTGTATATGTATTTTAACGATATGCAACCTAATGTATGAATTTAGACGTTCGTGGTCTATAACATTAGTTGTATATTGCTCCCTGTAAATCCACGATCATAGGGCTTGCAACAGTGTCAAAATATCGGATCAGTATCCGGTACACAAAGGTACGTGTTATATGTCCCACAAGACAATATACAACTAAAGTAAACCTAAACCTGAAGCTGTAATTCAACGGCAATACATATATTATATAAACCCAGCAACACATTCAAACATACCAGAATTCGAAACAACATTTGAGCTAATGAATAGCCTGCCATCAAACGTCAGTTCGCAGTAACGACAGCCTTCAGTTTGTATGCGACATCTCCTGTTATTCCGAGTTGCAGGGTGTTTGCAAATTCCAGTCAGTTGTCGGGGCAAGGCATTGCTACACCCACTTGACCGAGATGGCAGCCGTCAGCGCAAAGAGCTTGCGCACATATCCTTTTACTTTGACTTTTACGGTTTCGCTTTAGTAAGCGCTGTGAGGTGTGGAGCGATATTGATGGCTATGCTATGAGTTATTCTTTGTGGATTGTTTCAGTAAACTTAATGTAAAGATAGTATATTGAGGATAGTCAAAGTCAAAATCACATATTCATCTAGGTCACAAGGTGACGCTTATGAACGTCAATTTTTGTAAATTAATTACTTAATGAATCTACATTTACTGTGTATGTATATGTGGTGATACCTGCTGTGTGTTGGATAAGGTTATTATTTACCACCAAGGACTTTAACAGGCCCAGGGTCTATGACCGTAAGCTGTTATTGTTAGCTGTATAAATAGACTCATAATATATATAACTATAATTTCTATACATAGTATATGTTACCAGGCTTAAGATAAAGTCTGAATTCCAAGAGAATTCACAAATTTTCCAAGGATGAACACACAGCATGGAACGTACTACACTATCCGTACATTTAAATTTAGCAACGTATTAATAGTCAACAATATTGCCCAACAAGAATCGAAGACACATTATAGGTGTAAGCATAAGTCGCCAATTAACATTTAAAAAATCTAGAAAAATTTATTTCACTTTTTTCTTTTTCACATGTGAGCAAATACATAGATAGTAAAGTATAACGTCAGCAAAAACAGCATCCGACTACGATCTAAATGAACGTTGATTCCTCACATTAAAAGAGATATTTTTTCGTCGTGCAAAGCGTCGAGCGTCATCAATTATTGAAATGTGACGTCATACACATGTGATACGTGCATCTCGTTCTGATTGCTGACTTTATTCCAAAAGTTACTGAGGTGTATGATGTGACTTCTCGTTAATTTGGAAGTAATTGACATGAAAGCTATTTGATGAATTGTTTGTTTACACTGTATCATAGTAAACATATTAATTTTTTAGTCTAGTATGATTTGCGTACTGGCAATAAATCCAGTATTGTTGAAGACGTTTCAAACAGTAAACCATCGGATATAAATAGCTCTCAAATTTGAAATAACAGTGGATCACACAATCAGTTGTGTCATGTAGGGATTGCTACTATGCGATAATATTCACATTCCATCACAGAAGATACGCATCTCAACAGCATTATCGTATTGACACATGTCAGTACGAGGGTTTGACTTTGTATACCCGACTATCCAGACTGGTTGATACACAGATGAAATGAGAAAAACTCATCACCAAATGTAGAGCTTTTCATCTCGCCTAAAGTATGTATTTGCTTTGTGTTTTTTCTAGACCACCTCCTACACACATGGAATGAAATCGGGTAGTGACAACTTAAATAAATACATCACCACACAGATAATGTACTGTAACTGTGTTAAAAAGGAGTGATCTTATTTTAACATTACATAACATATCTGATGATCTTATTTTAATAATATTATTTTGTTATTTATAAATATAGACTTTAATGTTTTCTATTACAACACTCATAACAATCTCAGTATCGTGAATATCAGCGCGCTTGGCAGCGGCGCGGCGTCGTCCGCTAACCGCAATAATAGTAATATCGATATTTGTGGGACACTCGGTGCGCTCCTGAACCACATATTACTTACCCAACAAGATCATGTACCCGTCACTATTAAATGTTTATTTCGGTACAGCTATGTCCATTTCCTTACCTTTTAAATGGAAATAAAAGTGGCGATAGCCTAGTGGAGAGACCGACGGACTGTTATGCTGAGGGTCTCGGGTTCGAATCCACGGCGCACACCAATGACTTTTCGAAGTTATGTGCGTATTAAATTATTTATTAGCGCTTGTTAAACGGTGAAGGAAAACATCGTGAGGAAACCTGCATGTCTGAGAGTTCTCCATTAATGTTCTCGAAAGACATGTGAAGTCTGCCAACCCGCACTTGGCCAGCATGGTGAACGAGAAGAGGCCCGTGCACAGCCGTGGGACAGTTTATATACAGGGCCGATGATGAAATACAAACATCGAAGAAGCATTTTTGCTTACGCTGACACATTTACCCGCGGCTTCACCCGCGTGTGCATTGGTTATCGGCACAAAAGGCTCATGTGCTATTCAGCTTCTTAAATCAAATTCCTGTTACGGCTCTTACTGTTTGCCGCCAGCCGAAGCCCAAAGAAATATGACCTGATAAATGGTATTTTCTATGATATAAATGTAAAAAGCGCGGCATAAACAAAACAGTACCCAACGCAACCGCTAATTTGAACCAATACACCACAAAAAATCTCGACCACTACATTACGGGGGTAGGTTATAAGTAAATAATTAATATTTTATTACACAGCGTGCCCCGGGGCGAACGAAGCGCCTGTTCCATCAAACCTTCGTATTAATTAATTTGTGGAACAACGAAAAACTCCACCGCCTCGGGACAAAGCGATTACACTGTGAACCCCGGAGCCGATAGCGAGCCGAGAATACCGGTAACTCGGTATCGATTGTATCTATAACGATACACAGGTTTATTGTACAATATTGCCGTTTTATAGACACGGTGAGTGAAAATTTGTAACCATCCCATAATTTAACAAATGTATCATATACATACGTAAAAGAACATTTGTGACATAATTATCTTATTGCCTTAGTGTTGTCTCGTTTACTATTGTGTACAAGAGTACATAAAAGAAGCGAGGCGATAGAAAAGATTCTCAACACTAAACAACCGGTTTTTGTTTTTTAAAGTTTAATCATAAGTTATAAGTATTACGAAAGTCTAACCTGAAAGCGTAGTGAAGCATCATTGGCCCCATGTTGGGCGTCAACTTCAGAAACATATTGAACACTAGCTGTGCCCGCGACTCCGTTCACGCTGAAGTGTTTTTTCATTAGGCTACAGATTTTTTATGGTTAACCAAAATGTTTTAAGTTGCATATGTTACCTATATTGAATAGTGTAGATGTATATATCCTAAAAATAACTCAAAAACAATAAATAAGTATATTATAGCAGAAACTTCTCAGGATACTTATAAATAAATATTAGGTAAATCGTTAAAAGAGAGAGAAATAAATTACTAATTTATTATCTAATAACCTACATTAGATAATAAATTAGTAATCATATTTACTAAACTTCTTTGTACACTATTAGACGTATAGCCCACGGGGATAAAAAACATAATGATGCCAAGGAACAATAAAATGTAGCGGAGACACATAAAACTGACCAAGCGCAAAACAGCAGTTACTTAGATCCTCAGTCACTATTTTCAGCGTTTGGCCTTAAGCTTACTGGAAAGTGGACTGGTTTGAAACTAAATGAAAAAATGTTTGGCATTAGAGAACTAAATCCGGGGCAGGTGATAATGTTTATATAAACATTATTACCTGCTCCGCCATCTATTAAAATGTCTGTTTCGATTACGTTTCGTTTTAAATTGGTTACTTTTCTGGTGCAATCACAAAGCTATGTGGGGTTACATTTTTTTTTTCTAAGATGGCAATCCAAAAGCATTGATGGATTTCAAAAATTCGACTGGTATTTCAGTAGTTGGTAGATTCTTTGCCTTCCATTACTGTATTGATAGAAGTAGGTTAATTATACACTATCCCCTGAAATGGAACTCAAAATTCCAGCGATTGATTGCTTGGTCGTTTCTGGGTATCCAATAGCTCTTTCACAAAGCCAAGAATTTTCATAAGTTGCTTTTTGAGTTGCGTCGATATACTCAGGTGAAAACAGATTTTGCATCGATGAAACTCTGCAATACTGGTTTTCATGTAAAATGAATTTCTCTCGTTCTTGCTTCGATCAGAGAATTCCTGGGTATTTTCGTTTTCTCCGAATCGCGTTCGCGTATTTAATCTCTAATTCCTTTCCTTTACAGTTGTTATTATATATTACTAATTGACAATTAAATAATAAATTATTTAACATTTTCACATAAAACAATGATTTATGATGATTTTATCATCCAGTTTGATAAGTTAAAATGACCAAATATTGTATAATTTCTAGTTTTAACTGTTAATACAAGCCTCATATCAAAATAAATATGTTTAGTGTTTATGCAATATTGTCCATAAAAGTCAGTCATTAGGTACAAGGTTGCTGAAGCAACATTTCTATAACATAGGTATCATTTGAATTTTCATTACAATTTCTGCCACGTATTTTATGGTTTAAAGATCCATTGCAAATCGTGCCCGTGCCAGGTTAATCCATTAAACATTTGCACTACTTCAGGTAGATAGCAAATGAACTATCTACATTGGTATCAGTTGTTTATAATGCACTATGGATATTTTATTTTTCTGATAATGAGATGCTATGACCATTCATACACGGAAATGCCAAATAAAAATACTAAGAATAGTAGTAGGCTAATCATACATAGTTAAGTGTAATTCTGACAGTGTTTGTTGTCTGAAACCTTGCTAGTCTTTAAAACTGTTTAACTTTATCAATGTAATTTTCTTTTTTCTTTTGTTGTTGCTTTACTTGAATATACACCATACATATAAGTAGGTACCTATATGAATGTTTACTAAGTTATCATAAGTAAGTAATTAATTGATTAAAGTATAATATTTCCTTATAGAACCACTCATAAATATTCTTGAAACCCAGATATTAAAAAACTCATGGCTCATTTCACATTAAGTTACAATGAGCCAGACGCATAAAAGTTTGCCACGACAAAACCAGGTTTTGGTTTATATTATCTATGTTTATATATGCTATAATATTATACTGCATCTAACATTATCTATCTAAAAATTACATTTTCACATGACAAATTATGTACTTATACCTATTTCATCAAAATACAAAATTTCATCCATAAATGCACAAATACCTACTCTCCACCAAGCATTACAACATTGTTACCTACTAGCAAACAATTCAATACATTAAAAATCATATTAAATAGTACGTAGGTGTTAAAGCAACAAAAAAAGAGAAACAATAACATCTGTAGTTGCAATGATTAACATAAATGGTCAGCCTTACATTACACCTACACAATACTACCTAGGTAACATACCTACAAGACAAAAAATATATATACATTGCCCACAGTTATTATTATGCCAAATCCATGCATGGTATACTAAATATGGTAAATACAGCGATTGTTTGATTCTATTAGCATTGTACGAGTGGTGTCTGAAAATTGATAGAGGGTATTTGAATCATAGAATTTGATTTGTAAAATATATGCAACGCCTCAAACTATGGTTAAGATAAGCAAAATAACACAGTTATTTATCAAACTTCAGCAACCCCATGTGGATGCTAAGTTGATACTAGTCACTACACAGTTGCATGAAAATATATAGACATATCTACTAAGTTCTTTTAAAACGTGATTTACTATGTTGTAATTTTATTCAACGCTATTTGAATAGTGCTTTTTGGCAACATTACATTACATATAGGCAATAGGTACATACCTTCCCTTGTATCAAAGAGTTCTGGTAGTATGCACACAATTTGAAACGCATTTAAATGTATAGTTTGTTTCACAATGACATATCTATTAAATGTGATAACTTTAGTTTACTACGACATACAAGAAAGCACACATTGCGTCTACACTAAGCTCAATTATTTATTAAAAAACGAAGTACTTACCTATATCTAACCAACTATTTTAATTTGTTCTGAGACAAAGATATCTTTGCCATATAACACAAAACTGCCATTCAGTATCAAATCTAGATATCTTAATATTTGCTTAATAGTAACGTAGACTAATAAAATTATGAATGAGAGCATATCATAACAGCGCAAAACAAGAAACAAATCTTTGATAGTGTACCTTAAAATTAAGGAAACTGTATATTATATTCACAAAGATTTGGCAATTTACAATAAAATTATATTAATGTAATTTTTAGCTTCAACATACAAGTTAGCGGGTATACTGATAAAAGTTCTTTACCTCCCGTGCTAGTCAAATGACTGTGTTACGGCAAGGTAAGGATTCTTGCTACAGAAATACCAGCTTTAACAAAACTGATTAAGGACAGTTTTTGTTAATGTTTGTTATACTGAAGAGAACAAAACACGTTTAACATTTACTAATGACTTAGGCGTAAACAAGTAGTATATTTAAGAATAACAGATAAAAACTTATGCTAAACAGTAAAACTGTTGTATTTAACTTTTATTTTTATTTGCTGTACATACTATGGTACTCACACGGATCATTCTTAAATATAGGTTCCGTATTATGTTAGCATATAATTATAAATAAATATTAATTAAATAACCATACTTTATATTGCTATGTACATATATGTATATTTATATATGTATATTCATAATATATTATTACATTATTATTACTATATGTGTATATATTATATATAATTATATGAGCACGCAAGTAGATATATATTATATTATAGGTATGTGTATATTATAGTTGTTGTGATTTTGTTACTTACATATTTGCATAATTTTTTCGGTCCGTTCATAATCTAAACTATTTAAATACTCATTCAGCGTCCTCTTGCATACAAATCTTGTCATTTGAATCATGGGTTTAACTTTACTGATGCGATTATAAAGTAATGGAGCCAAAAAAAACGAAAAGCATTGAGCAAAAGAAGTCCTACATGAGGGAACTTCGTAGACTTCGTGTGGTCTTCTAATAGATATATTCGAACGACTTTGTTTAGAGTGTTGATTCAGCAAAATAGTTTTTACAAAAAGTTGTCGAATGGTAAGAACTTTACATTCGTTATATAATTTAGCTGTCGGATATCTGAAATTTTTGAAATAAATTACCTTTAAAACGCATCTCTGAGCTCTTTCTATTATTATAAGAGTACTTTTACGAGCACCACCCCAAGCGGTTATACCGTATGTAGCTATAGATTGGCATAAGGGTTGGTAGACAATTTTGCTAGTATTTTGGTCTCTTAAGTTACGAATTTTTTTGAAAATGGGTATAAGTTTACGTATTCTTGATTTAAGTTTATATATATGGGACTTCCAATTTAAATTTTTATCGATTTCAATGCCTAGGTATTTCATGTTATCAGTTGCTGCTAAGGTGTAGCAATCGCAATCTGTATTTATAGCGCCACTGGAAGAACATTCTTCTTTATGTGCTTGTAATATAAAATTTGTTGGTGGCTGTAAGTTATTTTTTATGCTAAAAGTAATGTATCTTGTTTTATTTAGATTTAAAGTTAATAAATTGTAATCAAGCCATTTTATAATGTGTTGTATACCTGTCTCAGCTGCCGCTTTAACTTGTGTCCATGATGAATGTTGAAATAAAATTACAGTATCATCAGCGAATGCAATAATTTTTGAATTGGCCATGACAGTACTGCACAGATTATCTATATATATGAGAAATAAAGTAGGTCCCAACACCGATCCCTGAGGGACACCAAAATTAGTTTTCTGCTTAGAACTAAAAAGGTCTCCAACTCTTAATATTTGTGTCCTATTAGTTAGGTAATCCTTAAAAAGTTCAAGTGGTGTACCTCTAATGCCTATTGACTCCAGTCTACGAATGAGTAATGGAATCGAGATTGTATCAAATGCCTTAGTTAAATCCAAAAATGCCCCAATACATTTTTTTTTACTGTCTAAAGACTCTGCTATATTTGTAACTAAGTCCTCAACTGCATCTGAAGTTGATTTGTTTTTCCTAAACCCGTATTGATTTTTTGATAAAATATTATTATGTTCTAAGTAATCAACCAATCTTTTATTTATAATTTTTTCTAAAATTTTGGCAACTGTTGGTAGAAGCGAAATTGGTCGATAGTTGGTAAGGCTATCCTTTTCTCCAGATTTGAATATCGGTATTACAATGGATTCTTTTAACACATTCGGGAACGTACCGTTTGATAGACATAAATTGAATATATAAGTTAGAGGCCCAACAAGAATATTAACAAATGATTTAATAAATTTTGAAGATATTCCATCCCATCCTGTAGAGCTAGTATTTTTCAAAGACATAATAGTGTTATATACTTCCAATTCATCAGTTTCTAACATGACAAATGAGTTTAAATGATTATGATGCGAATTAAAGTTTCTAACTAGTTCCTCTTCAGTATGACCTATCCTATCTAAAATTTTGTTCGATAGCTCAGCTCCCACACCCACAAAAAAGTTGTTAGCATAGTCAATAGATTCTTGAGGTGTTGCTTTAATCGTAAGTATTTCGTTTGGTATTTTTGATCTATCTGGCATGTTCAAATTACATACATCTCTTATTACGTCCCATGTTTTCTTTATATCATTTTTGCTTGCATCTAAATTTTGTTTGTCATGCGCATTTTTTAATCTATGCAGAAGATTGTTGCAGTAGTTTCGATAGCGATTATAAGTAATTTTTAGCTCGTAATCATGAGGTGATTTTAGGTGCCTTCTGTGTAGTGTGTCTCTGAATTTCATACATCTTAGTAGCCCGGGAGTAATCCATTTTTTACAAGTTTGCTTCCTGTTTGGCACTGAAATTATACGTGTACTTTGTCTAATGATGTCAGACAGAATATTAATAAAATGTTCAGTTGCTATATTCGGGTCACTTATAGATGTTAAATCAGTTAAGTCAAGTTCGCTCATTAGATCATGCGCCATCTCGTTATTAAATATTTTTACAGATTTTTTATGTCTACTGCTTAAACGATACTGTGTTAGAGGTATGCACAAAAATAAACTACTGTGGTCAGTTACAGATGACTCACAAACCACAGTAAGCATTTTTGAATTTGGTTTAACAAAACAGTGGTCAATGCATTTGTTAAGACGTGTAGGGAGTAAATGACTTGGTAGAAGACAATGTGTCGCAAGTAAATCCAAATACTCATCAGATTTAGTGTCTATGTTATCGTTGCCAATATCAATATTAATGTCTCCAGTCAAACAAATGCTAGGTTTTCCTTTTAACTTAATTAACAGTTCATCTAGAGAACAAAGAAAGTTGGTTATCGAGGCAACTGACGGCGATCTATATAAACAAATAAATGCAATATTTTTATCTAGTTCTACCACTAAACAGTCAGCGTCCGAAATATTTGGCTCATATACTGTCACGTTCTTCAAATTATTCATAACATATACTACTACGCCACTATTCTGATTTATATGGTTACAAGTATAATAGGCGTCATATTGTTCTATTTTTGGAATGGTATCTGAATTTTGTAACCAGCACTCAGTCAAAATAATAATATCGTAGCATACATTACTCCTTGACATAAAAAATTTAAAATCCTCTATATTTTTATTTATGCTTCTAATGTTTTGTACAATTATTTTAAGACATTTATCAGTATCAAGTCTGTAATGCAAAAACGACTTAGGATCCTCAACCAAAAAAGATTTTCCAACGTTGATATTATTTTCAACGTCGGTGGCAACATCATCAAGGTTGTTTACCATGTTTTAGGTGTTTAGATAAGATAAAGTTATGAGATGTATTTATTTGGTTGAGGATGTCATTTACTAGTATTAGAGTATTTAAAGATACGCGGGCTAGTGTTATCAGATTATTTTGAGCGGACATAGAATGAATAGTATGTAATGTAATTATAATCATAATGGATGTATATAACCGATAAAAGCAATATATAGATATAGTATATTTGTAAGAATAGTAGTGCAAGTGAGACAATAATATATATAAACAATTATGAATTCCATAGTATGTAGTATTAACTAAACCTATTAAATAATTGTAAGTGTTCGAAAAAAGACTAATTAATAAGAAGAAAACTTGGAAATAGAGCAGTTTCTTGTGAATACCTGTAGATAGTCACTGTATATCCAAATTTTTTAATTGATTTAGCGTCTTGATAACAATGGCAGGAAGACCCTCTTCTTTACGTAGTAAAATATTTCCTCGTGACACCCAACAGTACTTGTACTTTCCATTCTTCACAAGTTCTCGTGCCGCTGACAAAATCTTCTTTGATAACGGTGTAAGAGCTTCCGATATATAGACTCTTGATGTTACACCACTAATCCCTATCATTTCTGAAGTAAGTCGCCTTTCCTTATTTACCGAATTGTAACTTTTGGCTGCCGTTAAGATTTCTTCCCTTTTTCGAGTATCCTGGTATTCCACAATAATGGGGCCGTTATGTTTACCCTTTCTGTATATTTTTGTAGTATCATCCAAAGGCGGTATATTCATTGATGATTTTATACACATCCTCTTTGTCTTCTCGTGGTATATTTCTTATTTCGACAATATTCTTAGTGGATTGTTTTTGCAACTCATTAAGTTGAGATTCTAAATCGTTTATCTGTATCATATGTGCATCATGAAAATTTTGCTTGTACTGCAACGTATAGAAAACGACTCGGGTATGGATCAATGATCACTTCAATCAAAATTAAAACTTATATCTTAATGTACAGAGACTAGAATTGCTATTTAGTATTGATGTAGCAAAGTAAAACACGTCTGGCTTCAACTAATACGCGGGCGAGAATGATGCGATCTAATGCGTAGCGATAATACAATCCTACAGTCTAGAACTCTTTAGACAGGCTCTAACTTCGCTCTTGTCCTACGTATAACAGACAGAGCCTGACTAAAAAACGCCATAAAAAATATCGCCTATGGATTGGTCGTTTTGCTTGGTATGTCATGTGGGGGTCTACATGTTTCGACCGCTTCACGGTTTGCCATTCATATGATACGATGACAATCATATAAAATCTTAGCTTTGTCACTGTTTCTAGATAATTATATATTACAAACAGAGTTCTCTGTGTGGTCAAAGTCGACGGCGATTTTAAACATTGTATGGGCACTTTTTCCTCCTGGCAAAAATATGGGTGATATCAGTCTGTATAAATAATTATTCTTGCGTTTTTGCCTCACTGACAGACAATGCACAGCCAAAACTATTAGTAGTAAGCAGCTGCATTTATATTGCTCGAAATTTCCACGGGATCGGGCAGAAATTGTAAAATTAATAAGCGGCGATAGCCCTGTGTACGTAAGGGACCGCCCGAGACAAAGGTCTTGGGTTCGATCCCCAGGTACCCCGGGCACACGCCTCTGACATTTCGAAGTTATTTGTGTCTTAACAATGTTTAATATCGCTCTCTTAATAATGTGCCCGGTAGATGGCAATAGGCTCGCCCTCTATTACATTGGGACCGAAACGTAACTGGCGAAGTGTGGGTGTGTAATACACATCTGCCTACCTCTTCGGCGTTTAAGTCGAGAAATTATGTTAATAAAAATGTGCGAGCGTAGCTGATGTCATCCGTCAGTTCCTGATAAAGCGACAGCAATCGCAGTCTTACTTCGTTCCTTCGCCAAAATCATTTTGATAAGAAAAGTCTTTCCAGTTGCACCCAGAGCATCTACTATTTTTTTTTTTTTATCACGCCTGTATCCCCAAAGGGGTAGTCGGAGGTGTAATATTACAACACCCACATTTCGCCATGAATTTTTAGGTCCTACGTAATAGGGGGCGAGCCTATTGCCGTACCGGGCACATTACCAGACTCCGCGCTGCTACAGAGTAGAGAGAGAACACTTTGCCCGACCCGGGAATCGAACCCAAGACCTCCCAATCCCACGCGCACATTTATGCCGCGAGACCAACGAGGCAGTACTAATATTAATTTATACAAAGTACTATCCACGCTACAACAAACACGGTCATAATTATATTAAACGCTGATTTTCAGTTATTCCCGAGACATGATTTTGTGGGATTTCGATTAGTTCTTATTGAGTTATAGGATAGATATAGCTATGTCATGAAAAGCAAGCACGACTCATTTGTTGGTTGTGGGTGCCTGAAAAAGTCCTCAGCCAATTTATTTTGAAATTTATACCATAACCGTGCAACATCTCACTGTCTGCAGAACTCCAGCTTGACTGCAAACAAATGACGCAATCTATGAGGACTTTCACTTATACTTGCTTCAGACAAAGCGTCATCCCAGTGTTGATTCCAGTAAATGACTCGCAACCCGGCGCACTTAATATAGGTACTCATGCGACTGTGTCCAGCCTAAGCTAAACCCTATTTAATATAATTAATCATACAGATTATAGCTTATTTTAAATGGAAATAATCTTAATTTTCGAAAATGAGCATTTATAATCTTCAACCGTCGTAATTTAACATTTCACAATTCATAATATATTAAGTTTCAACCAATTCAACTGAAGAGTAACTTATTTACATTGTTATAGAACAAATTTTAACCGAAAAAATACATCGTAATTTATAAACTGACACAACTTTTTTATTTATGAACCGATTTGTTTAAAACAAACATTAAATGTTAAGTAAGACTTGCCACAATATATCAGTGAAAACAAATTCAAATCCGATAGTTTCTGAAATTAGCGTGCACAAACGCAAAGACAAACAGATAAACAGACAACCAGACAAAAATTCTAATAATTATATTTTTTGGTTCTCTTCTTTAATAAAGACCCCTTAAAATAGTTTTCTCCAAAATATCTTCCATGTACAGACATCGATCACTTACAGATTTATGATATGTAGAGATAGATAGCACCAAGGCTTTGTATAGCATTATGTAAGGTAGGTACGTAAAACACCTTCAGTTTATTCATAATATTATTGCAAATATTATTTATACTCGTTGATCTCGCGGCATAAATGTGCGCGTGGGTTATTGGGTTTTTCCGTTAGGAAATTCTCAGTAGCAGCACGGACTCTGAGGCCCTAGCACGAAAAACTATCTAGAAAGTATTCGTATCGTAAATGTCAAAATTTGTATGGCAATTGTACAGCGCCCCTATCGTGCGTAAAAACACCAATACAACAATAACCATTATTTTATTTTCAACTAAATATTCTTATAAAAATAGGCTTTGAATGTCAGGTACATAACACTGGTCCACTTTATTAGCTTCTGTATAAAACTTCATGCTTCTTAGCTATACGAATAACCGAAATCTTCTTTAGACATCAACATTTATAAGGTGTTCCAACAACAATGAAACTTGTAAACTTAGATTATTATAAACTTCTCGTTGAACACGTTATATTGTAGTATTCACGCAATTTAACCAACATAAAATAATGTATCACGAACACCTTCCATAATAGTATTAACCTAATTCTTTATATAACAATGTGCCAATGATTTAATTACTCGTATTTTGTTTTTTTTTTTGTGTGGCGTATTTTGATTTACTAGATTGACACAAGTCCGTCATCTGGCAATGACAAGAAAGGACATTCGGAAACCATAAAATATTTTATATGTTTTCTACAAAAGAGTTTTTACAATAAAAAATTTATAAATATTAACTATTTCACCTAGTTTGGAACGTACCATTCATTCAATAAGACGGTCATTTAGCTCACATGGCCACATCCCTATGTACGATACTAATGTAAAGCCATCGAGTAAACGATAGATGTCAAAATTAGTTGGTGCTGGCTGCTATGATTCTGTTATCGAGGACTCGATACGTTTACTTATCAAATTCGCAAATATTTCGTGCTTGAGCCTCTGGTAATGTTACGGCAATAGGCTCGCCCCCTATTACGTGGGACCTAAAAATTCATGGCGAAATGTGGGTGTAATATTACACCTCTGCCTACCCTTTCGGGGATACAGGCGTGAGTCTATAAATAAATAAATAAATAAATATTATTTATATCAATAGCGTAAAACTATTAATGGCTTCAATAAGTTCTGAACTGTGATTGATATCTTTCAGTGTAACACGCCATTAACACTGCCCAATCCTGAAACTGAACTCAGCAGAACTATGAACAAAACAAAAAACACGTTGTTGTTTGCGAAAGATCTCTACTCTCTTAATTAATACAGGTGCTGATTAATTCGAAACAATTTTCCATCAAGTTGAAAACCTCATCATTGAAAACCAGCAAGTCGTTAACGTCACGAACGACGCAACGCTGAATGTCTGCCTTTGTTACATCGGCGGTGTACAGTTAGTTATTTTTTTATATGTGGGTATGGCTAAAATTGTCGTAAGAAATGTTCCGTATTGATATGATTGTGTTCCTACCTACTATATTTACATTACATGTACCTATTTACTTATTATGTACCTAATAATTGTGCGCTATTATGATGTGATAATAAACGAATTCGAATTCTAATTCTAATCAAATGCACATACTAAAAACATCTTAACTTTTGCGTAATTAGAATACTTACAAATAGCTTTAGCTACGAGAACAATCTAAACAAAACGTAGAAAATAAAGTGCTGGTAGGTGGTGGTTATTACTGCCAGATTTAGCTGATGACGAGTTTATAATTTGTTGAAAATTTCCTCCGAGCGGTTTTTCTTTCCTCGCGGTTTCCTTGCCTCAGTATATTTGAACGAAAAAGTCATGAATTTAAAATCAATTTTTGTAAAACCTATTTTCTTCAATTACTCGGCTAATTTGCAACTTGTAACGATTCATGATGAAGCTTAAATCGAAATTGATTATTCGAATTGAATTAACATTCAAATGAAAGTCGCTAAATGGAAAACATGTTTCAAATTATATAATGTGTATAAGTAATGTTACATAATAAATTGAATTTGTATAATTCTACAACCTGACAACCTTAACGTGTACATATCTCATAATACATCAATCTCCTAATAACTGACGGCACGAGTTTCTCAAAGTAAAGGGGAAGTAGGAAATGCAAGGGGAAAACCAGCTTCGTCAAAAATCTGTCAATCCATCACATAATGTGTTTGGCTCCCTTCGCAGGCTGTAGCTTTTAAGTTGTCAATTTGCTAGTACAAGTAGAGTATTCACTATGACCACGGGGATGTAACAAATCTTATAAATTCTGAAATCGGCTTACGGCTGTGTTAACTGAGCCCGATGGTGCTTTTGACGAGGAGTCTTTTGTACGGGAAATAAGCGGTCACGGCCCTCTGTCCGCTCACCTTAACGGATTTGTTCTAAGCCCCCTGCCCTAATAGATTACACATTTGACCAAACAGCCGCCCATTGGTTTATCTAGACAGCCATATAATGCTGTCAAAGTATTTTGGATAGACTGTTTAATTTCGACCCCTCGAATCGATATTTAATTAAAATATCGTTGTTGTTTGTTTGGCTGGCGCAGTTAGAATACTAGAGCAGTTTCATACTTTAATATCATGTGTTTGAGAGTTGTGCTCGCTACTTGTAGGTGGTTTGTGACCTGGAATCGCTAAGTGAGTACTTAAACATTCTCGGTGCACAAGATACGTGTATTAGCTCACGTTCGGTAACTTGCTAACACAATTTCTAGTAGACGTCTCTGCAACTTGGCTAGTTTATGATACGAGAAGAACATCACTTGAGGTCAATTTAATAACGTCTTATAACACTTGTATCTCGGCCTCTTTCGTTTGAAGTAAATTTAACTAGAACTATTACTTTTAGGAAGTTGCTACAGTTTACATTAGTAAAAATTTAAAAAAACCAAGCCCAGGCTACTTGAGATTAAAATTTATTTTTACCATTTTGTGCCTAAGCGATATTCGTAAAGACCGTTACTTGTAGGTGAAATTGCCTTCTTTTCGTCATACTCACATGGTTCTCACTCGACAACTAGAAGTCAACTAGGACACACAAGCAGGTACACCTACACATACACATATGGCATACTTACGTAGTCTCACGCCTGTATCCCGAAAGAGTGGGCTAAGACTGCGGATCGCAATTTGAAACGATCCTGACATATCTCATTCACTTTGATATTTTTTTTCATGCATGCTCTTGTATCACACAAATAATATTATAATTTTACATAGAGATTAATTGAATAGGCAAATGATATTTCCTGTCCCTTCAGATTGTATGACCAATACAAAACATTGACGTCCGGAAAATACACATAATATAGTTCGCAAATAATATAACTAAATGTCATAAACTTGCATTAATAAAATCCAAATTATAAAACCAGCATAAAATAATAAGGCTCTTCATGCGTATGTTAATAAAATCGTAACCCTCCTTATCTGAGTGGCTTTACGAGATGAATTTCAAGATTTTACGACGAACATAGGAACGGACGGACGCAATATCATATGTGATGCAACTGCTTCATTTGTTATGTGAAAAAGTTTAATTTTGTAGATTTTATTATCGGAAATACGTACAGAATAGAGACATTGAAATTTTTGATCCAGAAATAGATGTTCGTGTGACAACGTAATCTATATATAATATAAAGATTACTTTGTCACGAACTTATTTTATAACTTGGGCTAAATATATTTTTGTTGTCTTGGCCTGCCTGACTGCCTCGTTGGTCTCGAGGCATAAATGAATGCGTGGGATTGGGAGGTCTCGGGTTCGATTCCAGGGTCGGGCAAAGTGTTATTGGGTTTTCCATTAGGAAATTCTCAGTAGCAGCACGTAGTCTGGTAATGTGCCCGGTACGGCAATAGGCTCGCCCCCTATTACGTGGGACCTAAAAATTCATAGCGAAATGTGGGTGTAATATTACACCTCTGCCTACCCCTTCGGGGATACAGGCGTGAATCTATAAAAAAAAAGTCTTAGCCATAAAATAAATGCTATGTAGACTAATCCTTTTAAGAAATAGTGCTGTGGTTCTTGTGTCTGAGAGTAAAAATCAACCATCCAAATATTAGTAAGAGCATTCGCATCTATGTAGTAATAAGATAAATAACATTTGTATCACCTATAGTACGTTGAGTGTAACAGAACCATATCTACGAAGCTCAAAATCTCATCGTACATTTTTCTAAGCAGTTCGTTTAGTGGTTTTGGATTCTAACCGATGCTTAGCTATCCTCGGCAGCATGTGACCGCGCCACAGTCACGTTTTTGCGATATTCACTCGCCGCACATAAAACGCGATACCACGCAACAAGTGTACACACTGCATTATTTTCAATATCAACGGTAAGTTCAAAAGGCTATAATATTTTTGTAATAATAATAAAATGTGTTTTGAAAAGTTACTTCGTCTTCATTTTTGTGGTGGTTTACTAATTTTATTATGGTTTTAATAATAGTATTACAAATATAACTTTGAATGACCCTAAATAACATTAAATTTCGTTTAACTAATGCTCCAGATTCTTCAAGTGCTTTTCAGAAACAGATGATTATACATATATGAGAATAAGGAATTTAATGCCGAGATTATGTTAGCAGTCTAACGAACGTATTCAAAGTGAAGATAATTCACTCGTAATATTCCATGCATCCTGTTCGCGAGGGTATTAGGCTTTAGTGTTATTAAGTCAGTATACGAGAGATTAGCGAGGAAGTTCTTCAGACTGAAGTAAATATTTAAAACCTAAATTATTTACTTCATGAAGAGGCAGATTAGCCAAACCAATAGCTAGTTAAGTAATAGGAGTAGGTAAAGAGTTAAGAACATTGTACTTCTATGAAGTACACATATATTATTTACATTAAAATTTGTAAATTATAAGACTATTAGCGAAGTTGTCCACTCTCCTAAGATATAAACATTTATATCTTTAAATCTTTATATATATTTTAGGAAGATTTATATCCGTAATCTGATACCGAAACAAGCAGATCCTGTGACAACAGTTTTCTATATAAGAATAGAACCCACGACCTTCAGTATCTCCGCGACACTTACCACTAGAGCAGCAACCAATACTCGATTCATCAGAATAATAAGTATACAAGTAAACTCAAACTACATAATCTTTTAAACCATAGTACCTCAACGTACAACGGTGGTATTTTTCTCATTGTGTATGATCCGTTGAGTGTTCACTTGGCGCGACTCGTTCGTACCCATTGTCTGTTAGACTACTCGCACAAGTAGTTGTAGTTGCACCGCTTAACAGACAATACAATACATGCTCACTGGATCGTCGTGATTTGTACGCTCGTGTTACGTACTGAGCGAATGTAGAAGTTCTGGTTGAGGCCACCTTTATGTGTGCGTTCCTTGAGTGTGTGCATCCGTTCGGCGTGCGCTCGGCGTTCACTTTCAAAGTCAAAAGTCAAAGTTATTCATTCATTTAGGTCACATTGTGACGCTTATGAACGTCACTTTCCAAATTTAATTACTTTATAAATCCACTTTTACGTTATTTTCTGTACCACACTACACTTCTGGAAGGTATCGGGTATCGGGTTCAAATCCGCCAAACATCCACGCCTTGAATTATAAATTATCGCTTGCCCCGTGCTTTGGAGAGCACATTAAGCCGTCGGTCCTGGCTGTCGTGAAGATCTTTGACAGTCGTTATAGAGAGTCAGTACCTATGAATAAACTTACACTAGTCTTAACAATGGAATAAAGCTTTCCCTTTGGGTTGCGGAGGTCAGACAGGCAGTAGCTCTGTGGAAAAGCTAATATTCAGTAAAATCTAGACTAGAAAGCAGACCCCGGGTTCTAACCGAGATAACGCTAGAAGGATGGTGAAGGGGCTGCTGCTCCCGTGGCCCATAGTGTAATTTGACGTAGCCTATACCTTCCTCGAGAAAAAAATGGGCGATCAAACACAAAAATAATTATCCGTATCGGACTACTAGTTCCTGAAATAAGCGCCTTCGACCAAATAAACAAACTCTTCAGCTTTATTATAATAATATAGAGGACTAGTATCTCTCTGGATAGTTAAAATATTTTCCACGCATGTAATGCCTTTAATTTTATTTGTAAATGATCTCTGACAGCTGAACAATATATTAACCACTATGTTAAATGATAGTGTTATAATCATCGGATTTCGTTGCATCTGCTGCTGACACAACAATACATTCGATGTTACCTAAATATAATGAAGTTGCGGCATTGTGTTATACAGATCAATGTTTTTTAGAAGAATATTAACTTGATGTGCATTGATTAAGTACTAGGATTTTATTGCGAATACAGCGTGAAATGGTGTGTAAGACACTCTAGTAAAATTTACTCAATAGTATGGTCGTAGCCGTAAATGTGTTTTTTTAGTTTACTTAGCAGAATTATTACATAATAATATAATGATTATAACCAATCGCACGAGTACTACATAGTTCTGTTAGATTATTTAACCATTTTAGTACAATAGGTAACTATAAAACTAACAAAAATTTGTAAAAAATATGAAGGTATTAAAAAAGTAAGCTTGAAACAAAAATAAAATAAATTAAATGTTTTCATAACATTAAAAGTTACCAAAGTCGACTGTATAATACACTGCCAATCTAAATCTAATAGACTTGCACTGTCATGACACTAACGGAGCAAATTATGCACACAACCTCCATTATACAGCCCACATCAACACACCGGACATTTAAACGTACACCTTAATAATCGGCTTGTATTACACATTAACCCTTAGTTTGGTACAACGTGCTTTTTGCCCCATTGCAGCCACAATGCCCCAATGAACGCCACAGTGCAACAAAGGCGCTCGTTAGCTGTGTTCTGTCACTACCCTGATGTACCCCGACATACCCATTTGTATCCCACAGTGTAAAAGGGTGAGTTACGGAAAAAGGTATTTGAGTGCGATCTCCGGTCATGGGTGCTTTGTTCTCCGTATCGGACGGCTGAAGATACGCGTCGACGCCGTCAATAAGTGAATAGAAAGCCCAAGAGGTATTGTACATAGTGCAGATATAGGTGTGGCTATAGGTTGATCTTTGACACACATTGGTCCATAGCGTACGTATTGGAAGTCTGTTACACCTATGTAAACATTGTGGCATACTAGTAAAACACTGAAAACATTATACCTAACAGTTACATATACATAAAAGCGATGTATGACTATTGTGTTACTTTAACAAAAACTGAAATGTTTTGAAAACTATTGCTTGATTTGACGGTGGATGAAATTATTGAAGTCGAACAAACCATGCACTAACTATATTTTTAATTCTTCAGTGTATTAGCTGTTTAGAAAGAAGTCCCCGTGATCATGAATCGTTCAAAGAAAGGAAATTCTAAGCTTACTGTCGATCATAACGAGCATTTCTAATGAACAGCGCTATTTTAAAAATAAGACCGTGCCCGCCGTGAATACGCTACATAGCTGTAACTAACTTTATAGTTATAGTATTTTAAAAGGCACAAAAAGCAATTTATTCATCTTCTTGTAAATGGACAAGTTACAATAGGCGAAGTAAGAGGTTTGCAATCATACTCTGATACTAAATACGATTATATTATATTAAACTTGTTCTCATGTCGTCTCTATTATTAGCATTCATATAATAACGTTTGTTGCATAATAGAACATCATGAGAATTCAGACTATTAATCGCTGAATACATTCAATTTCATACTGTACATTATATGTATTACCGAATAATAAAGTACTGCAACACGTGCTTGTTTAGAGCGTCGCATATTAACTCATTAGAACGTCGCGTCACGTCGCCGATCTAGTCCCAGAGTAGAAAGCAGCATCACGCATAACCACTCACACCATTATCTCTGTTATAACGCACGCTTTACACAATAGGCACAACTTCTGCTTTATGCATAAGCGTAAATGAACCTTTTAACGTATTATAAATTCAATTAAATCCTCAAACTAACTTGCTAATCAAAAATTCTTGTAGAAGAAAAACAAGACTCAACTTGTGGTGAAGTTTCTAAAACTTCAATAACTGCACGATTTAAGTTGCCCAAGCAGAAACGTCAACTAATATAACTAGTTAAAATAATATTTAAAGATGTCTCGGTGTGCCCACGGCGCGGCGTACAGTCCCGGAGAATTCTCGGGAACTAAGCGCCGCGCGCCGGGACGACGTCCGGTCTCCTTCCACTATTTTATTTTTTTCACTTCCTTAAGAAATTTTTAAAGTGAAATCGTAAAAGCCTGACTTTCTGACTATGAAATGAAAACGCCCAAGTTCCGTAGACCGCAAACTAAACTTGTGCGTGAAGTTTGAATGTTTGACGATATTTGTCACCGACGAGCTTGATAACTACTTTTTTATGAAGCTCTGAAAGCAGGTTATGGATATAGGAAACTTATGAATTTTACGTCTGCTATATATAATAGATTTTCTTTCAGAAACGCTAGAACTTTCCGTAGTTCTTATTTACACAGCTTTTTGTTTGTTATGCTGTGGTTTAATGATGCTCTGAACGCTCATATTTTAACCTTAGGTATGTATGTATATACATACTTTACCTAATATGTTTTTTTCTAACTTATGTATTAAATGTAATATATCTGCTTACCATTTCTTCTAACAAATGACTAATTAACATAGCAACTCTTTATTTAATGTACATCATACATTATTATTTTAAATAAAATTTTGCAGTTGAGGAAATCTCTTCAGAAACAAAAAATTCTGTCAACATCATCATCATCAGCCTTTAACTGTCCACTGCTGGACTAGGCCTCTCCTTTGAAAGGAGGAATTGGCCTACTATACCACGCTGGCCAAACGGGTTGGTATAGGGTTTGTATCAAGTTTTTCTTCTCTTACAATGCTGTTCTATGCATAATATGCTCCCTTTGTCGGCTCTTACGACACCCATGGGATGATATGGGGTGGTGACAATCCGTATTCTTAATTCGTCACCACACGGACAACATATGGAGATTTAAATGGTCTATTTAAGGACAGGAGAGATTGACAGACAGAGGTTCATTTCAATGACCAATTGATCACTAGACAACAATGCATTCGCATATATAATATGTAAATACAACACACAAAATCTATATCATAATATTATGACCTTATTATTCGTTACGTGATGATTTCTGCGGATGAAATCCCACCGCAAGCTGCATCAAAGAACTTTATTCCAATTATCACACGCCAATAACGCGCGCATTAAAAATTCATCGCTCCATTCGACATTCGACAGAACATTTTATTTCGCCGAGTGCATTTCGACACAAATGTAAAATCATAATTACTCTAGGGAGGGGAACAATTTTAAAAGTATTACAGGAACAGCATTACCGGTAGCATGGTGTTGCAGCTCGTGACTCGTGCATTGTGCGCGCCGTGCCCATTGTGACCGCGCCGCCATTGTACCGCTAATGTAATGAAGCCTGCGCCCCGGGAACATCCCGGAAACAACGTTAATCGACGAGATACAACCCTAGATTATTAATAAGAGATATATTATGCTTATGGAATGCGCCATGTTGTTTGCTACAAGTTTTTGCTCAACTTCCACATATTTAACATGGACCCATTAATATGTAAATACTTGAGAGCAACTCTCTGTTTGAGTATCTGTTTGTTGGGGTAATGCAGACACTCGATTCATTTATTTATTTAGGCGTATCACGTACTCAATATTTACTTTGTTCGTGTGCTAAAAATTCAAAAGGCTTAATCAGAACTCGCAGTATAAGCTTTTAGCTTAGTTCAAGTTTGCGAGAATACATTAACTCAAGGAGTTAAATTTGGCTGTGAACAAATTCATAGCTTTAGATTACATTGCGACGAAGGCGGATCGCTCAGTTATATTAACATGTTCTTGAATGTGTACAAAGGGTCAGCTAATGACATAGTCATGTCATCTGCTTTTAGAATATCTTTTGCATCAGCGGTCAACTTCATCATCATCAGCCTTTAACAGTCCACTGCTAGACCAGGCCTCTCCATTGAAAGGAGGAATTGACCTGTTATACAACGCTGGCCAAACGGGTTGGTATAGGGTTTGTATCAAGTTTTCCTTCTCTTACAGTGGTGTTCTCTGCATATCATGCTCCCTCTGTCGGCTCTTACGACACCCATGGGATGATATGGGGTGGTGACATTCCGTATTCTTAACCCGTCACCAGACGGACGATTTTGTTAATGTTATATTATAACCTAGTTTGCATTTAAGTTACAGATATGAGGTTTGGTATAGCTAAATAAGCTATAAGTAATTTGAATACCTTACAAACAAGAGTGTATGAAACCCGCGTTGCACGAATCCGACCAAAAATAAGCTGCTTTTTACACAATATTTAAACGAGTCTATATTATGTTTCAACTGACATTAATCAGATCAGCCCACGCAAATGAAAAATATAATTTTCACCACAGCAGCTCAAACATGCCGCTTTTGCTGCGAGACAACAGTGAACAAAACACGATTTTGATTCGAGCGTGAGGCAAAGTAGCTTTTTAATTTTTCAATCTTCAGTGCCACGAATTGACATTGTTCAGCCACAAATTTGAAACATTCGAATTTTACTGTGCTCTGTCTCTTTCACATGCATATATATATATAAAAAGTGAGTGAAAAAACAAACCCCTTCGAATTCGAAATTCAATTTTGGAATTCGACCTCAAAGAAAACACCTACGGCAACGCAAAAAAAAAAGATATTTGCAATAAAGAAATTACTTTTTTTATAAGTTATTGTTTACATGTTTAATTTATTATTGGATTTTAATAAAAATAAGTCTAATTAATAGTATAAAATTAGTATTTAACCAATACATTTATATTTAGAATTACAACAATGAAACATTTGAAAAATAAACATCAGGGACGCGGTATTAAAACGCGATTTAAAAAAGTAGCAGGAATAAAAATTTCGCTGATGCTGATACAGTAGGTATAGCGTAACGTGTTAAATTTATATTAATATATAAAATAATCTAAAAAGATGAGTGAAACTAGCGATGATGACTGTACTTTAACACCAGAAGAGTTAAATCAACAAGTGATTATGCAGAATTCAATCTATTCCTGTTCATTTCTATGTCTCCTAAGTACCTAATATGTGTTCTCACTGCTGTGGTGAAAAGTTATGTGTGCTACACGAGAGCAAAGTTTTTTTCACCACAGCAGCTCAAACATGCCGATTTTGCTGCGAAACAACAGTGAACAAAACGCGATTTTGATTCGAGCGTGAGGCAAAGTAGCTTTTGAATTTTTCAATTTTCAGTGCCACGAATTGACATTGTTCAGCCATAAATTTGAAACATTCGAATTTTACTGTGCTCTGTCTCTTTCACATGCATATAAAAAAGCGAGTGAAAAAAGCAAACTCCTTCGAAATTCGATTTTGGAATTCGACCTCAAAGAAAGCAAGTTCGGAAACGCGTTACACCCTAAAATTTAAAGATATACAATATCTTTATTGTATATAAAGAAATGATGTTGTTTTTTAAATGTTATTGTTTATATGTTTAATATATTGTTAGATTTAATAAAAAAGTCTAATTAATAGTATAAAATTGGTATTTAACCAATACATTTTTATTTGGAATTTCAACAATGATACATTTGAAAAATAAACATCACGAACGCGGTATCAAAACGCGATTTAAAAAAATAGCGGGAATAAAGTAAACATCAATCCTTATAGTCTGCGGTAAACAAAAACATTTAGCTGATGCTGATAGCGTAACGTATTAAATTATATTTAATATAAAATACTTAATCTAAAAAGATGACTGAAACTAGCGATGATGACTGTACTTTAACACCAGAAGAGTTAAAACAACAATTGATTAATGCAGAATTTTGTTTTCAATTTATTCCTGTTAATTTTTATGTCTCATAAAAGTAATATGTGTTCTCACTGCTGAGGTGAAAAGTTATGTGTGCTACACGAGAGCAAAGATTTTTGCATCTCGTGCTGTTGAGTCCCTCACTACGCTCAGGATTCTAACTGATTCACTCGCTACGCTCGTGAATCAATCATAGAATCCTTCGCTTGCTCGGGACTCAAAATCAGCACTCGAAACAAAAAACAACTTTGCTCTCTTGTTGCACAAATAACTATTGTATCTCGTGCTGTTGAGTCCCTCACCACGCTCAGGATTCTAACTTTGATTCACTCGCTACGCTCGTGAATCAATCATAGAATCCTTCGCTCGAAACAAGAAACAACTTTGCTCTCTTGTTGCACAAATAACTATTTCACCGCATCTCACCATCGGTCTTTTTACGGTTTTTGCCGCTGTTATTTGTTTTTCGCAATAACGGTTTTATCTGCAAAATAGTGAATTCCACATATATTATCAACATTTTACTCAGGTTTTTATCTGTATGCCTGGAGTCTGGTATACAACAGTAATTTTAATTGTAATCTTTGTCTCTGTAATGTGAGTGAAGTTATTTAAATAAAAGTGTAGGTAAAGTGCTTCTGCGATAATAATTATGTCAGTCAGGATAATTGATTAGTTGGTATATCATGATGATGATAAATATTTACTTTTCACGTCACACACAAGTGTTCGACATGTAAAAATAAATATGAAGTTTAAATAGTGATTTATCTTAACTTTCTTTTTAAACGTTGTATTCAAATTGGAAGGCAGATAATTTTGTTACATTGTACTACTAAGGAAATAAATTTAGGGTGAGCTAAGCCGCGCGCAAAGGCTGGTAAGAGATAAAGTAATTTTGATTTCAAAGCTAGAAGACTCTTTCTAAGCAGTGAAAATTATTCAATTTGAGTCTCAAAGAGCCAATAGCCGAAGCAAGATAGTTCGGAGCGTAAACACTTTGTTTTAGGCTTAGCCGGTGGCAGTCAGTGTAGCTAGTGATGTGGCTTATGAGTCAACAAAGGCGCGGCGTGTGAGGGGATACAATCTTGGCTCTAAATCCCCGAGGAGGCTATGTGTACAGCCCGAACTCGGCCGGCCTTATCCCTCAGTGAGGCACTGCCTACCTGATATAATTATAACTTTCTAATTACGTATACCTACTACAGAATGGGTTTGGAGAATGTGTGGATCGTGTACTACAGACTTAGATAGATAGATGTTTTGTTACTTACATAAATATTTTGTATAGATAAATACATGAAATATTAGGTTCGGTCCGAGGCAGCGATAGCCTAGTGGAGATACCAACGGACTGCCATGAGAGGGAATCGGGTTCGAATCCACGGCGCGCACCAATGACTTTTCGAAGTTAAGTGCGTATTCAATTGTTAATTATCGCTTGCCCCGTACCTCGGAGAGCACGTTAAACCGTTGGTCCCGGCTGTCATGAAGATCTACGACAGTCGTTACGGGGAGTCCGTACCCTCAAATAAAATCAAATCTGTGGGATCAGATAATATAAATACTTTCGACTGAATTGGCTTTTTAGATGGCAGATATAAAACCAATGTCAATGTTTGTTCTACTGACTGCGGACTCTACTTGTCTCTGCTTTAGTTCACGTACCTGATTTGATAAACGTGATTTTTTATGAGTAGATTATAAGGGCACTGTCAAAAAACTATACAATACATCATAACATCTATCAAAGATTTTGCTTAAAAGCCATGATCGTATTTAAAGAAAACTCAACGTCAATAGCCGGGTACAGAACAAATTCTCCCACAATTACCCGAGATACACGAACGATTTGCACGCATTCATATTCATACATGCTCCCTACGAGCTAAGGCCGTGGACAGAGAAAAAGTAGGAGCGACATGAATATTAGAAGCGGGTGCCGAAAGAAATGAAAACGCATTTATTTATTTAATTTGGTTATTTGAAATCACAGTGGCAGCGAAGCGTCTTAGTAAATATTCTATGACCAGTGACAACATGCTTGAATTCTTGCACAGATTATTTTAAAGAGTTAGTTAGTAGAGCTTAAGCCCCGGCGTTACCTGCTCACTTGCTGTTTTTGGCATTGACATATTCATAATTTTCTTAGCGTTATCCCAGTTGCATCCGAGATTTATCGTCCTGAGTTTGCTTAGTAAGCACTGTTTTGTGTTTGTTTACACTAGTAAGCACTGGTTAGTAGTGTAAGCATACAAAGCGTTAAAATCAGGATAACCAAATTTGATTGAATACAATATTAAAAGAGCTATTCTTAGTGTAAAAGGCTATTAATGTGCTTAACTCACTCGCTTACCGCGTCCGCTCAAGCAACGTCTTCTCACTAAGAGCGGTTGTACACCCCGCGGTAACCTCGCCGCGCAAACGAGCGTTTGATACGAATAAGCGCGTAATTACGTTCAACAACATTCTTTGTTCCGTAATTCGCTAATAATAGCGACTTTTTACGCGTCCCAAAGTAATTTCCTTTTCTATGGGGGTCGGTTGTTCATTTGTTATTCTTTGTCTTTTCACCCCGTTACCATGAAAGGGGTTCATTTTTGTTGATGTTATGTCTCTGTTAAGCGCAGATTGAGGATGCACGTTTGTCGAATAATTCTGAATGGACCGTTCAGGGTTAAAAAGCAAAATAATGATCGTAAAATTGTAGACAAAGTAAAGACCTTTCAAGGTTAGTCATGTTTTTTCAGTCGTTTGGAAATGTAATATAATCTCCTTCTAACTATTTTTTAACATTCAAAGTGTGTTGCAATATTTCACCAACACAGCATTTACTGCCTACAACTTTCTAGCTAGAAATGTAGCAAGAGCTATTTCCATGTCAAATTGAGATTTTTTTTTGTCTTAAGAGACTTAGTTAAAATTGTATAATGGAGGTAAGAATAGAGCCCTCTGTGAAGACTTATGCTAATTACTCACAGCCATAATAAATTTGAAAGTGAGACGCAAAAGCAAAATTACATTTAGCAAAAGTCTTTCATGAATTGTGTAAAAAAATACCATAAGTGTAAACAAGTCTCCATTGTAAACACAACTATACTATTTACCGTTGTATTGACATTTAATTTTCCTTTTTATGGAGTAGTAAAAATACTATATCTTTCCAAAAAACATAAAAGCTTTTAAGATTTAAGCAATAAAGTAAACTTCTGAACTAGTATAAATTTCTCAGTCGGGGAGACTTTTACCAACATTAATTTAATTTTGATTTTATTTTTTAAACAACGGTTACGTGGCAGCGATAGCCTAGTGGAGATACCAACATACTGCCATGCAGAGGGTATCGCGATCGAATCCACGGCGCGCACCACTGACTTTTTTGGGCAATGTGCTTATTAAGCTGTCAATTTTCGCTCGTCCCGTACCTCGGAGAGCACGTTAAGCCGTCGGTCCCGTGTGTCATGAAGATCTTTGACAGTCACTATTGGGCGTCAGTACTTTCTAAATAAACTGACTCTAGCCTTAGGCATGGAATATTACTATCCCTTCGGGTTGCGAAGGTCAGACAGGCAGTCGTTCTGTGGCAAACCTAAAATTAGTAGGAAAGTGGATAATTTATATATTTATTGGAATTGAAACCTTGACGTGCGACACACTGGTAGCGCACATCTG
Source organism: Euclidia mi (assembly GCA_944739405.2). Classification (NCBI taxonomy): domain Eukaryota; kingdom Metazoa; phylum Arthropoda; class Insecta; order Lepidoptera; family Erebidae; genus Euclidia; species Euclidia mi. The sequence goes on along the minus strand of OX123202.2, from coordinate 4,725,757 downwards.
CTACAAAACCACTGCACTCTACATACTTATCTCTTTCAATACAAAAGCAAACTTTCTGAAATATATGTCAAATCAAAACCAAACAGATAAACTTAGAATGTTTTCTAAAATTATCACCTCCTAACAAAGCAACTTACTATATACAATATACATTGTGTTTCTTACTAGAGTCGTTAGTGAAAACAAAAATATCTCACTATGTCCCTCGCGGTATACTAAGCAGGTTTTTGTATGGCAAGTCGAGGAACAGTTGGCAGCCGCGCAAAAGGAAGTGTTTCGCCTGCCTGAATAGGTCCTACGTTTTATATGAGGACTAGAGATGCTATAATATTTGGTAAGCTGTGGCAGATGGGAAGCACACACTGGTTCTTGCCGGATCTTTGGAACTGCTTTTGAAGTAGGTCAAATTTGTTCGGCAAATAATACGGGAACTTAATTTAGACGGCCATTAAATTAGATATTCTACAAAAATATCGAGATGTGAACCTTATTTATAAGATGAAGTTGGGCTTTAAACCAATATTCTGTTTAATTTTGTTTGAATACCAAAATAGTTTGCCACAATTTTCTCAAACAAAACTTCAAAGAATAGTAATGCTACATTTTCCTCAAACATTTTAACTATTACAAAATATAATATTCCGATCTACAAACCAAGCAACAGAATTCCAATTTCCCAAAGCTACCTTCAGCAAGGATAAGACGACACAATACGTCCTCAGAGTTATACAAATGTAAAAGAAACGCCAACGCAGCGAATTTGTTTTACTATGTAAAGATTGTGGAGCTCTCCCAACTCAAATATGAGAGAACAAAAAATAACATAATCCGGTTTCGTACAGCCCGCAGCACCAGATATGTTTGCTTTTATCTTAAGGCATGCGTCCATTGGATACGAAACGCTACAAAATGCTTCTATACTGCACACTGATTTTCTAGATAAAAAATAAAAGTTGCTTGTAATGACGTCAACGAAAATGCTTCTATACTGCATGCTGATATTCATGACTAGAGGAAGCCGGCAGCTACGCCTGCACATTTTTTAAATTTACCCGCTTTGGCCGATTCCGTGGGAATTTCGGGAAATCCCTTCTTAGTGCACCCCTACGGTCCCCAAGGAACATACATGCCAAATTTCAGCTTCCTGCGCCTAATAGTTTCGGCTGTAGCGTGTCTGTCAGTCAGTCAGTAACGCAAGGATTTTATATATTAAGATTACACAATCATAAATGCTTATGATGACATCTTAAATACTTAGAGATACATATCACAGTTGAGTAGGATTAAGAATGTGTTAAATCCCCAAACTTAGGGGTCTAACTTTAAAAGTATTATGATCTGAAGGAAGAGAAGGATCGTAGATAAAAAACTGCTTGAGAGGCGTCAAGGGACACCCGGATGGAACGAAGTTCCTTTCGATTAATTAGTGAAGGAATTGTAATAAAATTTTATTTTTTAAGTTATAATAATATTTTTTTATTATTAACAAATATAATGTACTTAATATAAACTTAATCAGTAGGCTCTATTTTAGTAATAATTGTTAATTTTACAAAAAAAATCCCATGCGCCATCTTGGATCCCCAAATAAATGTCATTTACGTTATCAGAATGCATGATAGCCCCAAAAATTATACTCATATTAATTTTATTAAAAATGTCCCGTCCGCCATCTTGGATTCCCAAATAGATGTCATTTTCGTGATCAGAAAGCATGAGAACCCCAAAAATGATACCCATATTAATTTTATTATAAATGTCTCGTCCGCCATCTTGAATTCCCAAATAGATGTCATTTTCGTGACCAGAATCCATAAAAACCCCGAAAATGATACCCATATTAATTTTATTAAAAACTAGTCGACGCCAGCGGCTTCGCACGCATATATTTTCGAATTGCCCGTTTTGCCCAATCCCGTGGGAATTTCGGGAAACCCCGTCTTAGTGCGCCCCTACGGTCTCCAAGGAACATACATGCTAAATTTCAGCTTGTTGCGCCGAGTAGTTTCGGCTGTAGCTTGTCTGTCAGTCAGTCAGTAACGCAAGGATTTTATATATACAGATGACCCGTCCGCCATCTTAGATTCCCAAATAGATGTCATTTTCGTGATCAGAAAGCATGAACATGATGCTTGCTTTCTATGAGAGAGAGAGAGAGAGATAGACAGAGAAACATACGCACGCCGCACGGCTTACAATAGCTTACTATAGCAAAAAGTGTCGTTACAACTTTTCGTCTTAATTTTTTCCGTCCAAAAAATTTTCATCAAAATTCTTGTATGATGATAAAATAAGTCACAGCCAAGTTTTAAAAACTCCATTATTAAATGACAGATGGCTGGTAGGTAGCTATTGTTTACGTAAGAAACAGAACAGTCCAGTGCAGCAACATAAACCAAACAAAGCACGCCGCGCTGCGAGCTTAGGACTTTGCAGGTCTTAAGCTCGCAGCGCACTGCAAAGTCCTAAGCGCGCAGCGTTACAATGCAGTCGATGATCACCCTATAACATTTGCCCACTCGGACGCCATCGCTTCACATTGACTTTTACAACTTCCTACTATTCCAAATCTCCTCTCATTTTCCCTCCTACACAAATTCTATATAATGACAATATTGCCGTCCTCGTCGTATCAGCAATAATCGCGTCGTCATCGAAATAGCACATTGTTCGTTTCGGGTTGTTTGCAAGATCTGGTAACAGCCAGGATTACTTTTGTTGGAAGTTTGGACAAACTCCACGATATTACTTTATACAAATTCAATCGGTTAGCATTTGTATTCACAAAGGGCGCATCTGGCTAACGAATAAAGTTGGGGGTTAACAGCAAGTCCCAAGATAACGCGAAATGCCGCACTGCCTACAGTACTGCAGGGCACCGGAAATCTTGCGCCAACACGTTTATTAGAAGGATAGTTGTAAATGAATATAATTGATATAGCTTTATTTGCTTTATTTGAAAAAAAAACATTCCAAAGGAGTATCTAGATAGATACTAACATATATATACTAACTTATAGTGCTATGTCAGAAATTTTATTAATTTGAGTAATAACTTCGAAATTCTTATTTTCAATGGCCAACACAATCCGCATTTGAGGTTCGAGACATTTCTTTTTACGGTTGGCTTGCGTAAACAGAAATATAAAGTGTATTTGCGTCTGAAATAATCTGCATAAAACAAAAACAAGTCAACAAGGTCAAGCACCTTCTGAACTAAATGTGAAACACCTTCAAACTGAGTAATCTTAACAACGGTAGGTATGAGGTTGAGGCAAATATTTGGTGTTTCATATTTTTCTCTCAATTTATTACTTTTACATATATGATTATATTAAATCATAAAAGCTTTGAAAAAGTTGTTTATGGTCTTGTTAAGAAGAATAAAATGTCTGTACCTATAAAAACAGTTTATTATGCCTAGTTTAGTTCTACAATAAGGATCTATTGTGTACTCAGCTATTGTCAAACTTTTAATGACCTCTAAATACAAATACCATCATTACCATAATCGAATCTAGACCGAAATTTACCAACAAAACAAAATATTTGACTGTTCATTCCGCTTGTAAAATAATTCAGGGCAATTTGTTTATAATATATATTATGTGTTGGGTGAGACCGATCGATAGAATTCCGAATGTAACTATACGAGAGAACAGTGGCCTGAAAGATGTCGTGACTGGGATTGAGAACGGAATGCTGAGGTGGTTTGGTCACGTGGAGCGAATGAGTGCAAAAAGAATGACGAATCAGATTTATAAGGCAAATGTGTGTGGGCAAGTCGGTCGCGGCAGACCTCGTCGGACATTCCTCGATCAAATTGAGGACGTCCTAAAAAACGGCAAGGCCCGAAGTACCCGAAACCGGCGAGCATGTATGAAAAGAGTAATGAGTGTAGAGGAAGCGCGTGAGGTTTGTAAGGATAGAAGCAAGTGGCGTTCTGTTGTCTCTGCCTACCCCGACGGGAAAAAGGCGTGAGAATATGTATGTAAGTTGTTTATAATGTCGTGAATAGCGAAGTTTTATCGTATTGTGTGCTACAATAAAACTCGGCAGACATTTTGTTTCGCTCTAGTTCACTCAAGGCTCCATTGTGAACTACAAGTGAACAATATGACGAGCCACAACTGAACAACTTGGACACTCGATTTATGCCCACACATGGATAATCATGGAATTCGGCATTAACTTTGAGAAACGTTGTGCGCTACTTCTTATTTGGATTGCGTTTTATATTTTAAATATATTTCGTCACTTCTTTTAAAAATAAAAGAACTATTAATTCGGTTGGCAATTTTACTCCAATTTGCAGTCGTTGATTTGATTTTCATCAGATTTTCATCATGAAAAAGTAGTTTTCATCAAAATTGCTTATCGAGAAGCATTGCAACATCACTCTTTAAAACCTTTTGGAAAAGGACAACAATGTCATCAATAAAAAGCTGTAACCGGTTCCTGAATTTAATTCGCCATTGTATCGCGAGTTTATGTGCAATATTTAAAGCATATTCACATTTAAAACAATAACCACGAAAGAGCATTAATGTAAGTCAGTGTAACAGGGTCGTAAACTCTGAGCACAATGCATTGTTTACAACAAAACGTGGGGTTACGTTGTTCGTTTGACTCGAGAGCACTTGACGCGCGTCGCGGCGGCGCACGGCGACCGGCAGACGCGGCGATGCGCGCTTATTTATTATTACACGAATAAGTTGACGCTGATTAATAGCGCGCGGATTGGGTGTACTCGCGGCAATGTAAGGTTATAAATTGTGTAATTTTATTTCATAAGATTTTTCTGTATTTCTTCAATCTCTCTCTTCAATTTAAGATTTGCTCTTCTCGGTGGAGTGTACGCCATGTATTTCTATCTTCAGCCAGTACCTTGACCTCCTTATACGACATGACCTTTGACTTTTCTTTAATTTGATCCGTGTATGGCCGACCTTCTTCCTCTCTTCAATTTACATATTATTATTATATAAATTATAGCTTGAATGGAATAAACGTTTGCTTTGATTGATTGATAGACTACAAATAGGTATGCGCGATTTTATAACACATTGCTTGTTGATTTAAGATATTGCTTTATAGAATAACTAGCTCTCCGCTCTCTTTATTCCAAAATAACTGTTTCTTTTCGACTATAAGAATTTAGTGAAACAAAATATTCGTTTGTTCTCCTAAAAGAAGTGAACAAATAAGTGAACGTCAATTGGCTATTACAATACCAGATGAAGCATAAAAAATATATTTCTTGAAACCTAATTTATTTTTGTTTCTTCTGATTTGATTTTCTAATTAGTGAAATATGCAACAAGTTTAATATAAATATCAACGTGTACCTACACTATGATATTTCATTTCATTCGTGTTAATCTTTGTGCTGAATCAGAGCATTATAGTTGGTCCTATTTTATGGTGTTTTATAGAATTTGTGAATCTAGTAGCCGCCACCTAGAAAATAAATAAAATTTACCTAGTAAATAAGAATCTCGTAAATTATATTATAAAGAATCAGTTACGAATCTGATATCATTACAGGGAGTCTTCAAAACTGTTGTCAGAAATACAATATTGGTGAGTCCAATCAGAGAAAATGAAACAATCCCACGCCTCACCTAGCCCCCTCACGCCGCCGCCATCATCCCGCACCCCCGCACCTCTCCACAGCACCCTCTTTAAGATCTCTGAAGGTATTTTCTGTTTTACGTTTTATTTAGTTGAAACAAACACCCCAGATATAAACAGAATACTGATGGGTGTTTGAATCATCTCGGCCGAATCGTTGCGATGCAATTACATTAAATAGAACAAAGAGTTTCTGAAAAGTCAGACGCGCTTTGATAGCCCCCTCCTTACTTATCTCGGTAGATAACGAGAAGGCTGATACTGTACCGATCTTGTAATAGGGTTAAACTTATTTAATGGAATATGTTCGATGGCAGCGACATTTGTAAATGATACGCGACAGCGCCTACTGTCGTCAAATTTACGGTAATGAGGCTCGTAAGGAATCGGCGATAACGTTCAAGTTTAGTAAGTCACACCAGTGTATATGTTTCAATAATGTGTTATCGATAGCGGGTTATTTTGATATCTTTACTGATGTTTCTAAGAACATTAAACGTTCGACGTACGGTGGTATTGTCTAGACCAACAGCAATCTAGTCCATGAGAAATCTACAAGTTGTATTGCCAATGGACACAAAATCCTATTTAATTTATAGGGATTTCTTGTGAATCATTTTTGACTAAAAATATGTATTTATAGACCAATTTGCAGTAACTTAGTTATTTTTGACCTGATGATATTGCTATAATTAATAAGAAAAATGGTTGTATTTTAATACAGTCATAATAAGTTTACTTTCACTCACATGTTCCACACTGGACGCTATGCCCATAACATCGTTAGTATCTCCACACCTAAGTGTCGTTTTTCAAGAGTATCTAAAGTAACAATGGCGACGATTGGTGCTTGTGCGAACAAAGACGTCATTCAGATAATTATCAAACAAAAAACGGCGTGTGCGACACCAACAATGAGTTATGAGTCAGCTGTTCTTGAATGGGTGAGACACACAGGCGGTAAAACTGGACAGCTTTATATTTTTAAGAATATATTTACACTCTCTTCTTCTGCTATTTGCATTGTCAAGTTTCTTTTTTTGTTAAATATTATTGGCCTTGCCACAGATAAGATAGGCCTTGCCTTTGTTGGTTTAACTCTTATTATGTAGCAAGACGAAATTTTCAAATTGTTCTGTTTTTTTATGTGCTGCTCAGATTGATCTTGGTGCAAGTTTAATACTTACATGACTTACAGCACAATTACCAACCATAAGGATCATAATATATCTACATGGTTGATTTTTTTTGAATAATTATATGCGACTATATTTGATGTCAAAAGTCATAATCATTTATTCATCTAGGCCACAAAGTGACGCTTATGAACGTCAAAATTTAAGTTAATTAATTAATGGTTCTACATTTATATTTACTGCCACGTTCGCAATAGGTAGAACCACGAGAAAGAACGGGCAATAAAACTCATGGCCACTCTTTTCAATCAAATATAACGGTTGTACATTTTATTTTTGTAAGGAACTGCAACTGTTTCACATTGTAGACGTCTACTAGAATTTTTTTTAGTAACTATTGATATCATACTCAAGCATTAAGCAGTAAATAATGTTCATTTGGTATGTTGGATTTTGGTGTTCTAATAAAATTATCCTTAGAATAGTCTTGATCTTAAGAAAACTAAGAGAATGACGAGCCAATTTCGACCACATTTCACTTTTATTTCCCAGCAAAATATCCATTCACGCCAAGATATACATCTTTTCGCATTTTTTTATAACAATAAAGTTACAATGTAAGCAATTTGTATCATTTAAACCTTTTTAGCTACATTTCACATATCAATGTATCATAGGAGTATTCGTCTACATAACAGGTTGCAATAAAATAGGTATGTAAGTAGTAGAATTTGTTCGACGCCGTTACAATCAGTATGTCACTATACCGCGTGAGCCCGCGGCAACCGTCAGACAGTGCGGCGCTAGCGCGGTGCCGCGCGACCGAGCGTGACAAACGCGTGGCTAATGACGCGCTACGTCACCACCGCGCACGGCACGTGTGAGTCAGGTGGAACGAGTTTTTGTTGTGTAGTGTCTCGTGTCTTAGAAGATTGTTGACAGACATCCATCACATAGCATGCTCAATTATCACATCCTTGGAGTAATGAATGTAATATGAGAATTAGAAGTGTGTTCCGCTATTTGATATTCTGAAAGTTTCAATAGGTATAAGATTTTGGTCAAACATCCATCAAATAGCATGCCTAATTAGCACATCCTTAGAATTATCAAGGTACCACTATAATTAGGACTTAGGTACGCTTTTCATGATTATTTTAAAAGTTTTAACTTTTACAAAGATGTTTGAAAATATGTTATGTATGTAGCAATTGGAAAAAAATATTCCTTAATGATTACGAGTACAACAAAATGCTTTAAAATATATTATGCTCTTTAATTATAAATATTGATCGTACAAATACTGTACAGTTTTGAAGCTTGATTGTGTTTTCATTGGACAAAAGGTTGTGTCATCCAAAAACTATTATGTATGGTCCGACTTTTTTCTCAAAACTGTACGATACAATATGTACCCCTACGTGTTACAACCGCCAAAAATATTACCACTAATGCAAAAACAAGTCATATCCAGCAAATATGTTTGCACAAAAACATTAATAACACGCACCATGCACACGCCATAACAACACAAGGATTCTCATCCTTGTGTGCGACATCCCACGTCGTAACGTCACGCGTGGGGTGAGACTGATTGTTCTCGACACTATCGCATTAGCCGCTAACGAGCCACGCATGAAACACGATAACGATATCATCACATGACACTACACGTATGAAAAAAGATAAATATTTAATGAAAGTGATGCTTGTGACGTATCAAGCCTAGTAAGTTTAGTATTATTGATACTGTCGGTTTCAGACGGGTATTTAAGGGTACGGACATTTTTTTTACAATTTCGTAGTACTTGTACAACACAGAATATTATCGTGTCCATCGGTTCGACTGCAGCAGTTTAAGAATCATCTTGGTAAAATAACAGAAGCTCTTACACACTTATATGCGTCAATTTATTTTTATTTGTGTGTTACGTTGTAACGTTAAATTGGGCTCTTAGCTAATAAGGTTTTCTATTACATATATACAGTTAAATATTTATTATTTTATAAACCCACACCTGGATCCCCAAAGGGGTAGGCAGAGGCATAATATTACATCCACATTTTGCCATGTATACATTAGTATGTCCCACTTTATTAGGTAAGGCGAGCCTATAGTCGTTACCGAGCGAATTTGGAAAAATCCAATAACAGTTATTTCCGATCCGGAATTGAACCCAAGACCTCCTGATCAGCAAAAAAAGAAAAAAGAAAAGAAAAAAAGAAAAGAAAAAATTATTTTGAAACAGCACATAGGACACATAATAGAAAGCAAGTAGGTAGGTACATATACAACAATTAGTAAACATAGAACATTTATATAAAAGAAAATAAATAAATAAAAACAAAAAAAAACAAAAAAGAAACAAAAACACAATTACAATATAATATAGTGAGGTATGTGTCCCATCGCTGGCCAAAAAAGGTGGCTGGATCAGCACTATGTCCAGTGATGCTAGTGCATACCGGACGCTGGTATTCTTCCAGCCCCTTCCGGACATCCCGGATGCGCAACCATCGCCGTGCCGATCACAACATGCAATCCGTGTGAGGTGTTTCAGTGAATGTGTATTGTGTGATGTGTAGTGATTTATATATATATTATCTAATTAGTGAAAATATACACACATACTTAGTTGCATAAATAAAATGAAATAAATAAATATACCTATGAATGATATAGTTACATAATATAATTATAGAAGCGCGCCAAACTGTGGTGCAGACTCGCCGCCAGCTGATGTGTACCTATGCACGTACCTACATTAATTATATAGGTATACACATTGTTGCATATTCTAAATTATCGCCGCGTCCGCCTCGTCGGGAGGCGAGGGGCGGGCGGGTGTGAGGTCCAACACTCGGCGCTCGCTCACGACGAAGCGGAGCAAGTGCACACACCATCAGAGGCGGTCACCGCCTGTCACCGCCTCTCGACGCGACACCAACATTTTTCTCGGACGATCGCACTTGAAATTATGCACGTTATACGCACGTTATACGCGCAATGAATCACCCGCACGCAACAAACAATAAATACCTACTCAAAGATAAGAATCAAATGAATTAGAAAGTATAATTATCATTATAATATAATATTGGCACAGACTCAAACATGGGTAAGTCGTAACCATAATAATTAATTCTAAAATCTCTAAATATTTATTTATTGAATTTGTTTATAACGCAGTTTCAGCTGCGTTATAAACACATTCAATAAGTATTTCAATAACTTAAGCACACGACTGTTGGAATAACTAATGTTTTGAATTTCAGATTTCTGCAAATAACTGTCATACTGTGCCTGGGCAGCGATACTCAAGCCTGGCCCTTTGAAACATGCCTACGATACGAATATGTGTGACGGAAGCAGCGATGTGATATACGTAATTTGTACGGAGGAGAAATGGAGATAACACTACCACCGGTCATACTGATAGGGTATGTAAATGAGTCATTTATCAATGGGAACAGAATGTTTGCGTTTGTGAGAATACATGTATACCTAAGTTAGAATAAATAATTATTTAAGTTAATAACGTAAACAGGGGGATAACAAGGAATTTTATTTCAGATCTCGAGCGTTAAGGTGGCAGTGGCAGCCCCATCTCTCCCCAGCAAGACTGCGGGTGTTCGTGACCACGACGCGCTGCGCCGCCACACTAGTCCCATCCGGGAGCCAGCCGGCCATCCATCGCGCTGCTGAGTGCTGACAGACTGTTGGGATGTTTGTTATGACGACGCGCTGTAAGCCTGATCATGTGTCATATTATTTATAAATTATATTACATGGTAATACAGTTCAAGTTGCTAAACAATGAAGTTTAGTCAACTTAGGTTACTAATTTATTAAAATATAATTAAAGTAATTAATTAGCTTTATCAATATTGCCACAATATTAGATAACAAAATTAGATATAATTAAAAATAAGCTTAACATTATGTATTTACCATCATTTAACATACGATATTACGAATCTATAGATATCAAATTAAAATTATAAATTTATCATTATTTTACATAATTACGATACTACGAAACTACATAGGATATTTAAATGTATATGAATTATATAGATTAGAATTTAATTATATTAAGGAAGGTATTGTAGGTAACAGAAGGAACTACATAAATTCAAACATTAAACAAAAGACATGTCAACATTCACGTTACCCAACTCACGTTGAGACTCTATTAGGTATTGTCTAAGCCGCTTTTTAAATGTAAATGTGCTTTTTATTTGCCTCAAAGGTGGGGGCAGGTTGTTCCATATTTTGGAAGCTGCGTAACGAAAACTTCCTGTAAATGAAGTACTGCTGTGAGCGCGTATCGATAGTTGTTGTGCGCACGTCCTACCCGAACACTGTCTATTACTCGTCACCCAATTGAGCTTGTTGTATAGATAGCTAGGTTCTTTGTACTTGATGAGACCAAAGAGAAGGCATGCTAAGTGTAGTTTCCTGCGCGATTTCATTTTTAACATGAAGTGCTGGTTTAAGAATGGTGTAACATGACTTCTAAATGGAATCGAGAAACAAAAACGGGCACAATCATTCTGGACGCGTTGAATGAGACGGTGAGTTCTAGCTAAGAGTCTAGGTCCGAAGACAGTGTCAGCGTAATTGAGTTTAGAAAGAACTAGGGATTCCACCAGTTGCATTCGGAGTTCCTCGCACAAGTACGGTCTCATTTTATATAAAATCTTTAATCTGTAGATACAGTTGCGAACAGATTCTGCGACACGATCCTCAAATCTGAGCTCACTGTCCATGCGCAAACCAAGATTGCGGGCTTCGTTAACTCGACCAATAGGCTGTTCCATCAAGGATATTGGGAGCGTGGAGGGTAACGAATTGAGCCTATGTTTAGTGCCCAAAAGCATATATTTGGTCTTATTAGGGTTGAGCATGAGACCGTGACTCTTACTCCATTCGGATATACTCTTTAGGTCTTGGTTGAGGGCGGTGACAGCCGCTCCCCACTCATGTGGTTTGAACGAGATATAAATCTGAATGTCATCGGCATAAATGTGATAACTACTGTTTTTAATACTCTTCACCACGTCAGCACAGTATAGGCTAAATAAAATAGGTCCAAGTATGGAGCCCTGCGGCACTCCTTTTTTGACAAAAACCCGCTCAGATACATGGTTTCCACCATCACCTGACTTCAACTCCACGTACTGCTGTCGGTGGTCCAGATAACTATGAAACCAAAGCAACGAATTTTGATCAAAACCATAGTAGCGCAGCTTGGATAAAAGCAGGGAAATGTCAATACTGTCAAATGCGCGCGAAAAATCGAGCAGAACCAGCAGGGTACACATTCCGGCATCTTGAGCAGTCAATATATTATCAGTCACATCGAGCAGGGCCGTCGAAGTACTATGTCGTCTCCTAAAACCCGACTGCAACGCGGGCAGAATTGAATTTTCCTCCAAGTAGTTTGACAGTTGCTGACAGACAACTTTCTCGATTACTTTGGATATACAAGGCAGGATACTAATCGGTCGTAGGTCTGACACAGTACTTGGACTGGGGTTTTTTGGAATTGGTCTAACTGCAGCAATTTTCCACAAGTCAGGGAAGGTTGACGTTTCCAATGAACGATTGATTATGTGAGTCACAGGAGTGAGAATGTAAGGCAGAGACAAGGTTAACATTTTCAGAGTAATACCATCACATCCCTCCGCATTCGACTTCAAACCTGTAATGTGGCGCATGACGTCAGCTTCGTCTACCGGAGATATCTTGAAAATAGAATCACTGAAGGAATGAAACTCGTAATATGTCAGTATAGATATAGTCGGCCTTATCTCGCTAGGAACTGAAAGAAAGGCATCGTTGATCCGGTTAGCGTCCGCAAACTGCGGAGGTAGTTCCCTTGACCGTCCTCTATTGGTTGGAACTAAGGTGGACTTAATATTTTTCCAGAGTGATTTAGGATCCTTAATTTTGTTGTTTATGTTGTATTTAAAATACGCACGTTTTTCGTTGTGCACTGCAGTGATAACTAAGGCTTTTAAGTCCCTATAATATTGTTTTTTAGTCTCGGTTTTTATCGCCCTATATTTGGATAGGGCTTTGTCACGTAGCCTCATCATGGCTTGCACAGTATCCGTTATCCACGGATATGACGGTTCTTTTATAGTGCATAATTTAAGGGGCGCATGGATATCGAATACTGTTACAAGACACTGATTAAATAAGTGGACCATCTCGTTAACGTTACTTAGGGTATAAAGGTGATCCCAGTTTATACTACGAAAATCACTTTTTAAATTGTCCTCACATAAGTTATTTAACGGTCTATGTAGAAAAGAAAATGGTTTATAGACATCTCGCTTGATTGCAAACTCACAAACGATAAAACAGTGTCCACGCATTGAGCCAAATGGTTCAACAGCTAGAGACCTATGTTTAAGATCCGTGCATACTAAGTCGATAAGCGTTTCGCTGTCATCTGTGTAGTGCGTTGGCGAAGTGACCAATTGTTTAAGGTTAAGACACTTTAAAAAATCATAGACCTTCCTAGACCTCGGCTCGTGTTGCCTCATCAAATTGACGTTTAGATCCCCCATAAAAAGGACGTGATCGCATTTCGCCAACGCGCTAATCGTTTCCGTAACGGCGTCTAAAAAAAGGTCAAGGTCGAATCATGGCGGACGATAAGCTGTGCCCACTGCGATTTTTTTCCCATTTATAGTCAGGGTAAGCCACATCTGCTCAACAGAGTTGTACCTGCTATCGGTGGGAGTTGACCAGTTGCGCGCACTCAAGCCGCGTCTAATGTAGAAACCGGTTCCGCCAGCCCGGCCCCCTCGCACACACGCCGGGCGCGGCGTATGACGCAGTTCATAGTTGCTTATTCTAGGCGCGCGGTCGTCCTCCCCTGGTCTAAGCCACGTCTCATTCACAGCCACAATGTCAAAGGAATGTCTCATTACTACCGAAACAAAGTCATCGTGGCTCGTCCCGAGAGATCCCGCATTCAAGAATCCAACCTTTAGATACTTATCATTTCTAATCATAGTTAAACATGTTTGTCATTATGTGTTGAATCACGCAGGCTAATTTTACGCTAATAGGATAGATATTGTGTGAGTTAAGTGAGTGTTTGTGTACAAATATTTTTCTTGTGACAGTGTTAAGTAGCTGTATGTAAAATGACTGTGAACGGTGAATGTATAATAACGTAGATAACTGCACGCAAGTGATAAGAGTGAACGGGCTGTTTATTTGTGTGAATTTATATTGTATGTTTGAATCAAGTCGTGTTATGCGTATTGTATATAAGTGTATGAGTAGTGTGGATGTTATGGTTGCATTTTGCGAGCGTAATCGGCAGGCAAAGCGAGCGTTAAGCTTAAATAGAACACATACCTCAGGAAAAACATAACAAAGCAGACATAAACACAGATAGCAAAGTAGACATTGACACAGGTTGACACGCAAATTGAACCGATAAGCGGATACATACGTAATGTGGTAAATAGTTACCCAACCAGTTACTAACAAAAAACCTTTTCTATGTCCTTGTCACCTCTAATTCTTTCCGCTTTCCTGCCATCCTCCTTACGTGCCAGTATCTTTCCTTCCTTAGTCCAGACATATTTCCAATTTAGACGGCTGGCGGCTTGGCGAGTTAAATAGTAAAGGTGGCGATTAACTTTAGTGAGGCGCTCATTTATGTATATGCGACTAGGTGCACCGCGAATTTCCAGATCTGTCGAGGTGAGGCCACGACGCACACGAGCCGCGTTGAGTATTTGATCTCGGGTCTTTCGGCGGGCGAAGCGCACTGTGATGCATCTCGGTCTTTGCGTTATGGGGTCAGCAGGACCCGTGCTGTGATTGGTGGTGGCCTCCTCAGTCCTATTTCGTCGCGTCGGACCCACTCTTTCTGCATGCACCACGTCCCTTTCATCCAGGACGACACCAAGCTTGGTGGAGAGGATATTTACTAGGTGCAGGACACTCTCTTCCTTGCTCTCAGGTACCCCCGTAATATCTACATCGTTGAGTAGTAGCTCCTGATCGCGTTCATTAAGCTGACACCTGAGCTCGGCTATTGTGTCTTCAACTAGGTGCATATCTGTTGGAACGATTTTCTCAACCCGATCCTCTAGTGATGAGACCTTATGCTCAAGTTTTAATATGTTGTCCTTATGTAACGAAAGCTCGGTCTTAAAATATGCTATTTCGTCTCGATACTCTCTAACATCGGCTCTGAGTGCGCTAATCTCGTGCCGTATCGAGCGGATTTCGGCGGCAAGGTCAACACTGTCGTATAGCGGTGTTGGGATGTTAAGAGTGGTGTCACCGGTGGTCACAGCCACGTCCGGACTGGAGTCAGAACTCGGCCCTTTCGCGTGGGTTAGTGACGTGTTTTCATGTGAAACCTTAACCTTGCATTTATTGCAAGTCCACGTAGATTTCCCCTTCGATGTCTCGTGGTACTGAGCGCAATCCTTATGGCAAGATGCGCGGCAGTTGCAGCAGCGCACAGAGTTACCAGAAGACATGAACTTGCCGCAATCTCCGCATTTGGTCATGGTGGTTTGTTTCTATAGATACGGGACTTCACTTAGTACCGTTGAGTGTTATCGCAGGTAAGGAATTAGGGATGAGCATACACTGTTCACTAAGACACTGGTAGTTTTTTAGAGCTTTTTCTATCTGACCAAGATTATTTTATTTTATTTATAGGGTAGGTGCCAACAACAAATTGTCCACAAGCAATAATTCTTTGAGTTTATATGTTTTAGCAGTAAGTACTGACACTGAAAACAATAACTATTGTATATTTCACTATAACTTGTAACCTCGCATTAAACTTTTTATTAGAAAGTACTTATTTTATTTTAAATTTAAATTAAGTGACAAGAGCACAGCAACTGGTTTGACATCCGTGACGCATACGCTTTCCACTGGACCATCAAGGCAGTCGTTAAATACTTAAATAATAAATTTCCAAGTACCCAAATCAAACTTACTACAAACTATACCGTTATTGTTGTATGTGTATAAACTAGTATTAATACAGTTATCAAGTTACAAGGAAAATTAACACGGTTAATCAGGCTTTCCAGGTAATAAATAATCTCACTTAACTAGGAGAAAATTACTTTTACGGGCGATATAATGAATACAATATCCTTATGTATTGAGTGGTTCTTGGGTTCTAAGAACAATCACGGCACCCGACATTGCTCATGTAGTCTGACATTTTTGCACTTGACATTGAAATTACAAGATTTTTTAAATCTTATTCATTTTCTAAATCTAGGTAGCTTTTATAAATGAGGATATCTTTTATACGCTCAGATTTGAAATCAAATAAAATGTATAGCCAAGGACAGAAACAAGATAACATGTTCAATGTAACCAATATAGAAAATCTTTTGAAATCTATAATCATCATTATCACCACCACAATACTGGCCAAGTGCGGGTTGGCAGACTTCACATGTCTTCACTTTCGATAACATTATGGAGAACTCTCAGAAATGCAGGTTTCCTCACGATGTTTCCTTCACCGACAAGCAAGCGATAATCAACAATTTAATATGCACTTCGAAAAGTCATTGGTGCGTGCCGTGGATTCAAACCCGAGACCCTCTGCGTAACAGTCTGTCGGTCTCGCCACTTGGCTGTCGCTGCTTCTATAATTATGTATACATTATTAGCTTATATAGCTGTAATACATCCTAACGCAATCCCAGTTGCAACTCGGGGTCTGCTAGTTTTATAGGATTTGACTGAATTACTGGCTTTTCAGTCAGGGACTACCTGTCTGACCTAACCCAGAGGGATAGCGATATTCAATGGTTTAGTCTAATATTCAATGGTTAAAACGGTTAAGTATTGTCTCGTAAATGTGCACTCATGACTACATGATACATTCATAATTTATTTGTCTTTAAGTACTGTACTTAATCTCAAAACACTCCTTATTACCACTACAAGCAGATTTATTGCGAGCGTAATTAACATAATTTCACAGAAAATAAAACATAAAAGCATCTATTGCAGCATTTTTATAGCAAAACGCATTAAACCGACACATTTCTGACGCGACACGTGTCAATAATTTCTCGCAACGACTTTAGCTATCACTTAATAATACCAATAAAACGTATTTCACCAATATTGTATTGGAATCGAATAAAAATCGTTGTCAGCCCGTCGTCGCGTCACCGCGGCGGCTAGCGATAATTTCGATTTATATGAAAATGTGCCCTGGACGACAATTGGGGCTTTCACCTCAACATAAAAGTAATTATTATTGCCATTATTAGTCAAAATTATGTCGATTGAGCGCCAGAGCTATGCGCGACCCATGGCGAAATGAATAATAAAGGCCCAGAGCTTAATGGGAAATTATTAGGAAGAAATATAAAAGATTATTACAAAATTTAATTTGGATGAACTGTCAATGCCATAGACATTTAAAAGATGCTATTTTATGCGCACAAAGACAAAATATATTAAATGTTTTTAAATTGCGACTGTTTTGAAATACTTATTACAATTGTGTTACCGTATATAAAAAAAATACAATCTTGTGTGTACAGAGTCCAAGAGTACATCTGTATTAAAAGCAGACGCAACTTTTCGTCGTCAATGAATCTGTGTAACTCCGCTACAAACAAAAGCTGCTGCCGCCATTTATTTTCTTATGATGACGGTATTCCGCCTGTCTTTATCTCGGCATGCGCGTCTGCCTTGGTCACGCTTTTACTAAAAATATATAATGCATCACTAGCTTCAGGTGTTCTCATTAGAATGGAGGAAAGCTCGTGTCGTTCCTGCGTATAAGTCCGACCAGAAAGATGTAATAAGTAATTATAGGCCCATATCTATATTTTCAACTTTCGCTACAATTTTCGAGTCCGTGGTGTGTCCGTATCTTCAACGCCACTTTAAGCCATACATCGATCAACGACTACACAGATTTATTGCATTGAGATCCACGGCTGCAAATCTAACATTTACTGAATCAGTTATGCAAACTTTAGATGCAAATAAACAGGATGATGTAATTTATACCGATTTTAGCAAGGCTTTCCATAGAATTTCCCATTCCATACTCATTTATAAGCTATCGGCATATGGCATGACTTGATCTTAACTGGATTGGTTCAAATCATATTTATCGCATCGTCCTCCAATTTTGACATCACTTCAGGTGCTCCACAAGGTTGTCATGTATCGCCAATATTATTTAATATATTTATTAATGACCTGCCGAGCCGTCTCCATTACTCTGATTACTTTTTATACGCTGACGATTTAACGTTTTCAAGGGAGATTGAATACGTGCGAGATTCAAATTTTTTGCAAGAAGATCTGAAACGGGTAATCGAATGGTGTAATAATAATAAAATGGAGCTCAATGCAAAAAAATGTAACAATGTCAAATTTTCTCGCAAGCACCTTACTGTGGACTCATGCTATTTCATAAGTAACCAAAAAGTCCAAGAACATGAAATAATCCGAGATCTAGGGGTAATATTTGATAAAAAATTTACTTTTATACAACATGTTGAAAACATCGTTAAGAGTTAAGAATTTTAGGGTTTGTACTGCGAAATACCAGGGAATTTCATAGTAAAACCAAAATCTTATTGTACAATAACCTAGTAAAGAGCATTCTGGAATATTGCAGTGCTGTATGGAGACCACATTATGCAAACCACATCTTGCGTCTGGAACGGTTGCAAAAACGCTTCTTATGGCATCTAGCTATCAGAGCTAGAAAGTCTAAACAGCTACCATCATACAATGTTAGGCTGTACAATATTTTAGGATGCACCTTTGAATTTACGCAGAGTCGTGGCAGATGGTATATTTGCATACAAACTTTTAAATGCCAAAATTGACTGCCCGGCTCTTCTAAGTCTTTTCAGATTTCCTGCACCAGCCAGGTATCCTAGATATAGCATGACTCCATTGTGCCCGCCCCTGAGAAGGACGGCACTTGAAGCAAACTCGCCTGTGGTTAGAATGTGCAGGATTGTGTAGAGAAATGGTTGCAGTGACCTTCTGGATGTTCATTTCGATAGCATAGGCAAAGTCTCTAAGAGCATAATTAAACATACACAAAGCTGTAACCAACTCTAAAGATAATTAAAAATATATATTAATTATTATGTTTTAATTCCATTGTTTTAATTTGAATGTTTAATTTGAATGTTTTATTTTTAGTTTAATTTTAATGATTTATTTTAATTTAATATTGTATTTTAATTTTAATGTTCTATTTTAATTGTGATGTTTTATTTTCATTTTAATGTTTTGATTAATTCAATCATTTTAATGTTATCTATTGTAAATATATTTATTTCATAACATTTTGGCACCATCGAGGTATCACAATTTAAGAATCTCGCCTTTATGTTTTTATTTTGTTACTAAAGAAAATTTTCCTCAGTAACTTGTACATGTGGTGTTAACCTATAATTAATTGTTACACTAGGAAATGTAGCCTATTGTTTGTAATAAGTTAATTTATCAGTGTAATCAATTGTTGGTTAACCTAATAAAAAAAAAACAAAACAAAACATGATCAGTTGGCGTAAGTTAAAATATTCAGGTTCTTTTAAAGATTTATAATTTAATAAGTTCATCCAAGAAAATAGGTAAATAGAATATTCACAAATATAATTTTGAATGAAGCAAGAGAGATATGTCAGGATTGCAGATGGCTTTCCGTAGTCTCTGCTTACCCCTTAGGGCCAACAAGCTTGATTCTATGTATGTATGTATGTAATATTATTTTTTTAAAACGTTATGAATCACAGACAGTTTATTAATTTTTTTATCACGACTATCTTTCCTTACAATAAAACATTCCAAAATTCTGATATATCAATTTGTCTACCCCAGTTCACGAACAATTCATTGTAAATACTTGGGTGCATATTTGAAGGGTGATAATACCCCTTGCATGCACCGACAGCGCAGCGGTGCAGGGGGCAGCACCCCTCGCGGTATTAATTTGAACTCAATAATGTTTATTTCATTTATGGACCATAATGTGCACTATAATGTAACGTACTGATAACTGAGTCGACGACTTAATGTAATATATTATGAGTTGTACCCTCTGAATGCTTTTAAATGTCTTGTATGTACAAATGATGCCGGTCAACATTGGGGATCCTCACATGCAACCATGTGAACCACTATCAAATGGCTTCCGTAAGTAATGCTATCAGAATTATTATATTTAAAAGGTAACAATACAATTTGTATTCGTTCTATTTAACAATTTTGTTTTGATTTGCAGATAAAGTAATTTAAAAATCGAAGTAAAAGAACGTCGACTGCCTTTTATGTAAAATTTAGTTGTTAAATAGGAGCTACTAAATCATACGTAAAACAAGAGCAAAGTGTGATTTTAATTTTACCTCCACTTGGCTAGTAACTGTTACTAAGCAATAATGCATTGTGTTTCTACGTAGACATTCTCTCTAGACAGCTAACATTAGGTTTGGATTTCCAGTGTTCACTATGTTATCACTCGTCTAGGAAATACTGATCTTAGGAGCTAGTGGGAGAGCTTAGGTATTATGTCGTCATCTATACATTTGACAGACATGTATTTGTGAATACGACAGACAAACGCACGACAAACCATCTGCCGACTACCATTTGGCGTACTTTAAAAGTCTTCTTCATAAAGTACAAGCTTAACCCGCGGTTACACTCGCGTTATATAAGACTAGAAGGGAATTAAAATCGGACCAGTTGTTCCTAAGATTAGCGCGTTCAACGAACCACCAAACAAACTCTTCACCTTTATTAGTATAGATTGATATACATACATAATTTACGAAGTCGGGTAAAAATACGATCCACTCACCTTGCCTACAATGAAAAATGTACAGAAATAAGAAGCTTCAAGAAGTCAAGCGGACCCTCGGAATTATAAGATAACAAGAATAACATTTACTCTGTCTCTACCCAGAAAATAAGATAATGATGTACAACATCGGTATTGTTATCGATCAGCCCCAATAGATAAAGGAAAACCTATTATTGGAAAATAGGAATATTTATTTGATTCTGCGTATCTAATAACCTAAAGCTAAATTATTTTAATGGTTGATAATATTTATTTTATTAGCCAAATTAGCTATCTTGTATAAAAATTATAGTCCATATTTACTTTAACTAACAGTACTCTAAAATTACAGTAGCAGGCAGTATGAACGCACATTGTCAGGCGAAAACAAAAATGTACGATATGCATATTTTAATTGCGATGCCGTAATAAAAGTTCCATCCGTAGGGAGTGCACTTCATTGAGCATGATATTTGCAACAATTGGACCTTCCCAATGGAAACAATGCACCACCGCTACAAGTATTGGCACGACCATTGATTTTCTGTCCCAGGGCCCGAGGGGAAGCCAGGGGAACATAGTTCTGCTTACTACGCGTAATGAGTTAAGTTACAGCACCACTAATGTAGAAGTACAAACAAAAATGTACCTTATTACAAGCTTGTATGGTTGAATTTAATGTTAAGCTGAGATTCATGTCGAGTGAAGTTGAGAATGTTCGAGCTGTGTACGCTTGAGAACGATTTAAGGCAGTTCGTCTTGCAGTCGTTTGCTAGCCGCACTTGGCCTCAGTGGCCGCAAAGCTGACGATTTCTATAAAGTCACTGCTATGGAGCCTTCAATATTGAGGTACACACAAACTCGTTACGGGATAGCAGACAGACTGTAATATAGACAGACTACATAAACATATACGCACTAGTTGAATGTACAGTACATAGATTAAATTTTTGATATCTTCACTTAACTTTACATTGATGAGTACAGCACCAGGCTTACTTCGCTAATTTCATGTGTAAGTTTATGGAGGTACGAGAGCTATAATGTCGATGTTGATTAATTAATAATAAGATTTCCTAATTCTAGTGCTTTTCTGTCTAGATATGATATTGTTGATCATTATAATGTTTTTTTTACAATTTTAATTCATTATTGGTAGAACTAAATACTTCTAGACAGTCCCGTCTAGAAGTAAACCTATAAATCTTAACTCCAAATACCGAACCCGTATCGAATTGCATTAACAAACTAAAACCGCTGGCAAAAGTATTGTCCAACTTTACTGAACTTGCAAACAGTTTGCTAAAAAACAATAAATGCGTACAGGTAGAATCAGTGCGAATAAAAAGTAGCGACCGGCCACGACTACAGCGGAGGACGACGCGACGGGCGACATCGATAAGCGACCTGTCGCGCTGTAGACCGTTGTTGTCACCATAGAGTTTTTTCTTACTTTTAGAGTGAGGTTCCATTCAGAGTTTACAGGCCACCCGCAGACTAGAGAATTTTCCCATCCAGACATTACAAAATGTATGCTACAATATCATTTTTCTATGACACTGATTTATAAGTTACTTGCCAAATGGCAATCTCTTAAAACGTTGCTTTACATTGCCGATCTATTACGAACTGCCAGTCAAATGAACTCATGACCGCCATAAAGTAAAGAGCGACATGAATGTTACGTCATGTCGCGTTGCTTGTCGCTAAGCCAGCAGTCGAATCTGGTCCCTTAGCAGCGCACACAAGGTTCGAAGGGAACACAGGCCATTTGTTTGTAGTTGCCGAAACGCGCGGCAGTGTTTGAGGCCACAGGAGCACGGCATGCGGGCGTCACCACACAAGAGGTAGACACATTTTTGAGCTATTAAACATCGGTTTACATATCCTTTGGATGTATAGGCTTTAATTAATACGCTGTACTTTGTGAATTCTGACAGCCGTAATGAGTCCATTTTTTAAAGAGAAAAACCGGCCAAGTGCGTGTCGGGCCACGCGCAATGTAGGGTTCCGTAGTTGCCCATAATGACTGCAAAGGGTATTAATTTACAACAAATCCGACTATTTATTTTGCTGAAAAAATAATTTTAATAACACTATTATAAGAACCTAAGTTTTGTTTAGAAAAATACTAGGTATGTATCCAGTTATGTATTGTAAACATAAAATGTGGTTTCCAAGATATACTACTACTATACATACGTAGGACCGTAGTACATTACATACCAAAGTACGTATATCTTTAAGATTAAGCCAGCGCGCCCAATGTAAACTCACAGAAATAAGTATTCATAAGTTAACCGACGATTACTCGTAAACTAGTGATATCTACTTAGCCGTAATAGTTTTCCTTTTAAATTCGTTATATGTACTACATTTGTGATTTTTTTCACCTCTTCCAAATTTATAGTTTAGCCGGCAGAGGGGGGGGGGGGGGACACTTGAGTCTAACAATTTTTTTCACTTCAAAGCTTGATATTTGACAAACCAATCACTTGATCGAAAAATGATTACAGCAGATAATAATATATTTTTTAAAACATATCCAATGATACCCCACATGATGGGGTACTCAACCAAAAAAAAATTCAACCCCACTATATATGTAGGGAAGATACCCTTAAAAAAAATATTTTCCTAAATTTTATTCTACAGTTTTGTTGCAATATCTTATGTCTATATTCATGTCAAATATCAGCTTTCTAGCACCAGGCGTCTTTGAGCTAGGCTGCGGACGGACAGACGGACGGACATGACGAAACTATAAGGGTTCCTTGTGGACTACGGAACCCTAAAAATGAATACCGTTTTCATTAGTGATCTGAAAGATGTTTAAATGAGTTCCATGAAAGAATGATCTTTTTTTTTTGATGCGGGAAATAAATACTGATTTCATGCGCAAAATGTCTACGCAAACTTATGCCTCAGCAACAAAACTACAATAAATCGAAGAACTTAATATAAAATTATATTTAAATGTAATTGCTGAACCGTGACGAAGGCATATAATAATCAGCAAATTTTCGCACATACAACATGCGGTGTACCCAGTCATTTCCTTTAATGTCCTAATTAACTGCAGACATAGTAAAGAAAATTGACTGTATCTAATTCTATATAAATTAATAAATTGGACATCTAGAATCCATCCACTTCCATTTCAGAGTTGAACAACGCTATTGGAAATAGGCAATTCAAAGACAGATATTTCGTTAGTGGCCCAATAATCTTACAAACAATAAACTAGCACTAATACACCTTCAAATTACCAGTTCCTCGGATCGTTTATAGGATTTGTCCTGTCCCTACAGCGTATCACAGTAGCAATGAAAGAATCCTTTGAAGGGCGCCTCAGTGCTAAGGAGGACAGCATCTGTTACGGGTCGGATCGCAGTTGGTCGCTAATGAGCACACTATAATCCTTTTCACTGAGTTTTCCGCTTTGCCGGCTACAGTCGACAACTGACGCGAAGTTATAGAAATGGTACTATGTAGGTTGAACTGAACTGATATCATTTAAGTATATAAAGATACATGTTTGTGTAGGAAATATGCTACGTATTAAATATTTTCCATCATTCTAATTGAACACATACTAATATTGAAGTAAATATATCGCGTAATTTATTATAAATACTGGCAAAATAACTCTTATTCGCTCCGAAATTCAGCGTGGGTTACATCAGCCGTGGGTAGCATAGCCACTGCTATAAGTTTCACGATATAGACTCGTAGAAATATTATACGTATTGTTATAAAAGTCAACTCATGTGTCGGCAGTGAATATAACAGTGTGAATGAACTTGGTATTAGTGAGCAGGAGCGTGGGATATAATTGAGGGGGGCAATAAAATTCTCCTATTTTTATATGACATTGATATTATATTTTGAATTGACTCAGAAGCGGTATTCTGATAACCTAATGTCATTATCGTATAATTTGAAATAAACAGTTCGTCGTTGACACATATTTTGACACTTGTTTCAATTTACAATCTCGTTACAACTTCGTTCAAATAGCGAACAATAAGCTACATATACATCAATAATACATAATAAATTACAACAGAATTAATATCAAATTATAAATAATTGATATTGCATATACTGATCCAATAATTCAGCACATGTACCTACGAGTAGCTATTACAACACCGGCGCACCAATACATATATTAATCACACACAGCTCTTCTCATCACCATTAATCTAAGGTATGTATTAATTTATTTCGTCGCTGTACTGTACGTATGGTTAGGTAGGTAAGCTTTGATCTAGGCAGGCTTAAGTCACTGAAGGACGCTCAAAGGAAGCTCGACTAAGAAAAATATCAGCTAAGTGGGACAGAGGCAGCCACTAACGGAATACGTCTGAATAGGACTGGCACTGCTTTATACAGTTAAATACAATACAAAGTAAGGCGATATGATGTTAAGAGGCCGTTCCCGTTTTTTAAGCCATTTTAGCGGTTAAAACGCGCGGAGATACGTGATTGTGACTTAGATATATCAACAAATTAAGAAATGAACGATGATACTATTAGATCACTTAGTCTACTATGGTACTATGGGAGTAAAAATAAGTGTTTAATTACCTACAACGGAAAAATCAAGTTTCCGCAAAGCATGTTTTGAAGAAATCTTTTTATGAGCATTACGCGATGGTCCATGACATCGAAAATTATGTGAGTAATTAACTTTTAAATGCATACACGACATAACAACATGCTGTTCCTTGGTATGATGGGGCCAGAAACTTTGGTTTCATTCAGAAATAAACCAAAAAATGTTACGTAAAATGTCATTAATTTGTCAGTTTACGTCTAAATGGATTATTTTTATCACATAAAATAAACTAAGAAATAAAAAAAACAAATAGTCTCTAATAAGATTTGATATAATACCTTGCTAGGAAAATAAAATCAGCTTCTAAATGTGATTACAAATATTTTAAATTAATTTATAAACGAAGCTAGAAATCGTTATATAAATCCTGTACGCGTCTACAGAACTTTAGACTGCGCTGAGCGCTCATCGAGGTAGGACGTGTGCCGCTTGCCGTCGTCACTGCGTCTGTGTGCGTGCCTTGTAAACACCACTGTAATTATAGCGCGACCAACCCTTCTTGATGTGAGTTATTATTGTTGAATATGTATAATAAAATAATGGTAACGAAATCGATGCTCTTATAAAATAAATACTGCAAGACTCAAAAATACTATATTCACTTAGGTCTTAAGGTGACTCTTATGAATGTCAGAAATTGTATCTAAATATATACATACATAACTCAAAGGTGACTGACTGACATAGTGATCTATCAACGCAAAGCCCAAACCACTGGAGGGATCTTACTGAAATTTGGCATAGAGGTAGATGTTATGACGTAGGTATCCGTTAAGAAAGGATTTTGATTAATTCTACCCCCAAGGGGATAAAATAGGGTATGAAAGTTTGTATAAAACTTTGTCAATTTTAAACTGATCCAACTGAGACTTTACATGCCTATAGCTACCATCATGTAGGCATCACCTAAGAAAGGATTTTGATAAATTCCACCCCTAACGGGATAAAATGGGGCTGAAAGTTTGTATGAAACTTTGTCAATTTTAAACCGATTGGGCTAAGACTTTGCATGCATATAGCTACTATGAGGTGAGCATTTCCTAAGAAAGGATTTTAATAAATTCCACCCCTAAGGGGACAAAAAAGTTTGTTTAAATTTTCTTAGATTTTCGACTGATTGAACTGAAATTTTAAAGATTAGAGCTACTATGATGAAGACGTTCGCTTAAATAAGATTTTGATAAATTCAACCCCCATGGGGATAAACTAAGGGATGATGGAGGATATAAATGTATTAGTTTGAACTATCAGTACCTAATGGAACGAATAAATTAAGACGAACGAAATAATTTAAGTTCTAAATGTTGACAATAGATAGCGTTGTGCAGTTAGGTACGTCATTTTTGGACGAAGGGGAAGACCTAGGCGGTCCATCTCTGACCAGATTGGAGTCATCCTACAGTGTAGTACTAGGGCTGGTAATATCGGAGAATATTGAATTCCGGAACTGAGTTACGATATTGGAGTGTCAATTCTGGAATTCCGGTACTGGTTCCGGAATCGGTATGCTCTTGAAGTAGGTAGATATTTATTGGTAGTAGGTATATTTCTTATAATAAAATAAACGTGTATACTACAAAAATTAAACAAGTTATATATTTTCATCAGTTTACAATTCGTTATACGTTGGATAGATCAAAATTTAACCATTGAATTTGAACACCTGAACATTTTCTACAGTTTTTATTAATTAACATGCCATGAACATTCAAGCCTTAGTAGGAAAAGTTACGAAGAAAAATAGTATAATTAAACATTGTTATAAAACCAGACAATTTAACATTAAAATAATAAACAGACCGATTCTCGAAATTCCTAGCTCATGGTTTGCCAACGTGCCATGTAATGTAGCGTATTAGGTGTACCGTGTAAGACTAAAACTGTCAAAGCAGCGAAGTGCGCTTCAAAGCAGCGAAGTTAAAGTAGGATTGGGTAGGATATGTATGTAGGAAGCATCTCGAAATTGGACATACATCACCAAACAATGCAACCCTGAAGGAGAAGTAGAACTGGAGGAAAGAGAAGTGTTAACAGGGGCAGGTCGAAAAAACGATTACTACTTTTCTAGCTGACTGGCAAGTTAAAGCAAAAGATCGGCATTTATGGAAGAGTGTGCGGGAGACCTTAGCCTAGTGTAACGGAATCCTATGGACCCCAGGCTGATTAAAATTTTAGTTTTCTTACTAACTAGGTTTAAAATATCAAATTCAGCCTGCCAAGCAATTTGTGGCCAGGGTTCCCGCGCACCTCCCCGCGCAGGACCATGGAATTCGTCCTTACTTTATATTCCTCTGCTGACAGCATTTACCAAACGTAAACGCTTATACTTGAATGAAAGGTGGACATCAAAATACTAAAGACAGCGATACATTAGTATTGATTTGTCATCACAAAATCACTCTCCATATATTCATGCTTCACATATTGGTACTTGAGTACAAGGCAGCGTATCTCAGAGACGGCAGCTCCAGGGAGACGGAGAACATGATCCAGGTATTTTAGGTATTTTAGTCATATAGTATTATCGGCGCCGAGTATTTCAGCGATATCCAGTGTATAGTATTGAGCGTACAGTAACAGTCTCAGAACTGATGTCACAAAACGCCTTCTTGCCGCAAGTCACAACATTGAAACCCATACAAACATAGTCAATTAAAACGTATTAAGCCATCGCGCATAGTTTGCAGGGAAGCTCTCGTTACAATCGCCACTAGATTAGCCGCCAGGACTTACGTCTACCGCGTGACCGACAGGTGGCTCTTCTTTCGCTCTTTAAAACCTTGTCAGCTGCTATGTACTGGCCTGTACGCAGGTTTAGACAGCGATTGTGAAAGTCCTGCATTCTACCACCTGATCGCGAATACGGAGACTCCCATCATACAACGCTCGTCTTCACATCCATCATCAACAAGGTACGAACCACTACTAATGGTACACGTGGTTATTAATAATATAACTATGTACAATATCTCATAGAGAACTTTATATTTTAGTCAGCCTGATATACATATATGGTGTGATATAGACATAGATACACAACAGAGTTATTAATGTTATACAGTTCATGCAATAAATTACAGTAAAGTGAATAACAGACACTCACCGGACTTTTAGCTGCGTCGCTGCCAAACTTACCCCTTGCCCTGTGCTGATCACCTTCTTTTGAAGCCGCTCGCCTTGTTCTTCGATATCACTAAGCACGAATTATCGACCAACACCGAACCTCTTTCGCGCTAGGCCAGGTCCGATCTCTCTCGCGCCATAAGACCAACTGTCTGAACTACCACGCGAGTCCGTTCCCGAGATCTGCCCTCTTCCGCGTCCTAAGACTCTCTGTCCGAGATCCGCCCGGTTCCGCGTCCCAACATTGACTGTCCCGTACTACCACACCGCGCTTTCCTGGGACCCGACTCGCTCCGCCTCTTAAGCCCGACTGTCCAGTCAAACACCACCAACGCAACGCCTCTCAAATCCTTACTACCTGACAAGTGTCCGTTTCTTATCGTTGATCCCCTTTTTTATGATCCTCAACTATACCGCATGTGAACACTACAGTGCCAATATTTTCTCATATTTCATGGCTATTTCTTTACTCATATGCCTGTCACATAATTCTTATAAATTTGTCAACCTCTTAAAATTTATGAGTTTACTAATTGCAGAACGTTGGCGCCATCGTAGCGATAAGACAAACACATGTGGAAACAAGTATGCGGCCTAAGGACTAAATATTATTATTTAATTTGGTGTAGCCATTAACATCATTACACCAGCAGTGGGACAGTAACGGTTAAAATAAAAACAAATATTACTAAACTTTAAAGTAACATTTGGGAATAATGTTAGTTTATAAACTTTCCTTATTTTATGGGTAGTGGATTGATTCAATTGCTGAAAAATCGTGGGAGCGAAAATCAATAAAATATTTGAAATTGATTTTTTCCCTTATGAAATTGTTCATTTTCCAAAAAATGTGTTGATCTATTGGAGCAAGTTACAAGCTGTAGGACGTATGGAGGGTGTCGGAGACTTTCAAATTTCAGCTCCCTCTAATTTAGTTACCGTTTTGCGCGAAGTAGCTATGTAATCTAAGTGTTCGTTGTCCTCAAGCAGTAGAAGGCTCTAACGTATAAAGATATAATTCTGATTATAACCATTGAGACCGGTGTCGGTTGTTTAACAGGCATTTTTCCATCATTGTTTGCAAAAGTCAAAGTCAAGTCAAAGTCAAAATCATTTATTCATCTAGGTCACAAGGTGACGCTTATGAACGTCAATTTTAAAATTAAATTACTTAATGTGTAACGCAATTGTTCACAGTGAAATTTGCTACTGTAATATGCTGTCATATCTATCTATCTATATCTTGGGAAGCTGAAGTGCTTGATACCAGCACTGGTCCCTCAGACAACAACCAGTACTTTTTCTCAATGAGTTTTCACTTGTGCAGGTCTTGGCCGGTTCTCCTTGGTTCAAGCGCATTGATGAGCAATTCCTATTCTCGTACCGGTCCAAATTTTTCATCAGACGAAACGATAGATTTCAATGTTTCCTCTATATTGTGACGGTTGAGTAAACTCACATAGCAATCAATGCGTGTTTGTTGGTGTATTTTGCTTATTTCTACAATTGTTTCCTTTCTAATTCTTTTTAAGAGAATTAGAATTGTTTCATAAATCGTTTCTACTTAACACCGAAGCTAACTCTGATGTGGTTTGCATGAGATCTGCTTCCATGATCACATTTAACTTTTCATTGTCAACTATGGTCTCGTGTCGTTCGCGGAATTAACGAAATGTCGGGGACATAGGAAACACTAAAGAGGAAGCGCGGAGTCGCTGGGGAAGGAATGGTGACCTAACAATGTGTATTATTAGCCACGTTCACATAAAATTTTATCTAGAAAAATCACTTTGTATTATTTATCAATACCGGAATTACGATATTTGGGGCCTCAATTCCGATATTATAATATCGGAAAAAAGCGTACGAAATTCCGGAACTACGAAATCTCGGATTGCCGGGATCCATGCCCTATGTAGTACCTACATGAATGCGCGTGATCAGACGCGCGGCGCATCCCGTACTGAATCCGTGCTCGCCGCGCTCGTCGCGCTCGTTTATGAGATTGTGTGCATGAAAAGTACGTGCGTACACGGCGCCGGGGATTCACGCGTACATTCAAACCGGCGGCGGCCGATTTGTATGAAGCTATCCTACTATTCTTTTTATACTATATACTGACGCCCTGTAACGACTGTCAAAGATCTTCATGACAACCGGGACCGACGGCTTAATGTGCTCTCCGAGGCACGGGACAAGCGATAATTAATAATTCAATACGCACATAACTCCGAAAAGTCATTGGTGCGCGCCGTGGATTCGAACCCGATACCCTCTGCATGTCTGTTGGTATATTCACTCGGCTATCGCTGCCTCAAATCAATTGTGTATTAATATTTTCAACCGACTTCAAAACGGAGGCGGTTCACAATTTGGTTGTATTATTTTTTCATATTTTTTAATGTTTGTTACCTAACTAATGCATCATTTATGGACCGATTTGGATTTATTTTTATTTCATAGGATGGGCTATAATGATATTACTTCCAGATTGGTCCCATAGAAAGTTTTCCGAAATCAGTTCAGTATTTTGGATTTTATAACAGAATGACTAGGATTAGTATTTATTGTAATCTAAGTAAATGAGATTTTGCATGTTTCTACGACTGTTTGAAGTCGGATGTTTTTTAACAGCAACAATGGAATCTACCTGGAATTATTACATTTAAACATCAAAATACGTTAGCCAAAATAATTCTGTATTACGATCATACATTTTATTGGTCAAAGTATAAATTTGTTTTGTCTCCGTGAGTTCACTGCAAGGTAGATTTTGTTGGGCTACACAGACGCACACATTGACACCTCGATCGCGTTGCCCGCGCGCTTGGCGTAAAATACCTATTCACGCAGTCCGTGAATTTTGGAACGGCCTCTTAACGTCTTGGTGTTTTGCGTCAACATTCAGCGTTGGGACAAAACATGTTGATGTGCAGATTGCTTTAGATACTTGTTGTGATATAGTGCAGTTGGTATTTAGACAAGTAGTGGTCCATCTAGTATATTAATATTATGTTTCATAGATAAGCCTTTAGACATTTTACAAGACAATCAAACAATTTTATTAAAACGGGTCTAACTCGCGATATTTATGAATTTACAATATAAATACCTTTATTTTGTCGGTCGCAGTAGGACTATCGGTTTAAATACATTGGTTCGGCGTTACACCGAAACCGAAGGTTCCTAGGCGATTTGGAAAAAAATTTACTGTATCTAAAGGATGGCGAGTTCTGGTCGCCTAAGGATTGGATAAGGGAAGAGGATTGTGAGTGGGTATAGGATATTCTAAGGATGCTGAAGGATGAGGGGCACCTACCTTGAACGTCAGTCCTCTTTCCTTGCAAATGGCAGCCTCCTGATGTCTTCGAGAATCCTGAAGCTGTTTGAATCACTCCACTACACAAATCACTTTCATTCGCGGGCGGTTTTGAGTTTTGTATAAGCGGTAATAATTATAGCGGTGCGGTACAGTTCGTCGCGACGCGGATTATTCTAGACTGTCTCTCGCGTCGATGATCGCGGCGACCAATCCGCGAAAGGCGTGCCCCTTCCAGGGAATGGGATAGACAGGGACGGAAACAAAAGGCATCGCTCGCATTGGCCAAGCAGCGACGAACCATTGACGTTGATGTGATTAGTTTTCGATGGAAAGGTAGATGGCGCTACCATACATAATTAACTTATTTTAAGCTGAAGTACTAAAATAGTATATAGCATTTTTACTATTGACCAAAATTAACACCTAATAACGTTTATCGTTACATCGCCACCTTTCTTTAAGACAATAACAAAATTATAATACAAATGTGTTATGTTTTTGTTGAATGTTGCAGCACAAACATGACGGAAACGTTTTACGTTCAGAGAAAATGAATTAGCCTGTCGGACTGAGAGGCAACTCTGTACGTAACAGGCTCTGTAAACTGGGCGTTTTTCTCTCGTAAAATTAGAAATAGGAGCGCTCCAACAAAGTTTCGTTGCGTGGTGGAACATTTGGAGAATGTATGCGTTACGACACAATGTTATGTCATTACTCTTATTTTACTTTGTATTTAAATGTAAAACGCTGATTGATATAATATTTTTTAGGAACATTGACGTAAGCATATCGTTTTTTACGTAGATTTTCCATTAAATGGGCTTTGCCCATAACTGTAACAGATCTGAATTTTATTATTTTTGCATTTACTATGTAATACAGAAAATAGCCAGTGAAATTATTTGTACTTTATTTCTGTTGCACGTAATATCACAAAATCTGTGCGTTTTGGCAATACACCACTCGCAAATAACACGAAGAACAAAATACAGATAAGACGCTTGTGTCCCGCGTAGGCGGCCCGCAAACGAGATAAAGCCTGCGGATTTTGTTTAAACAAAATGTCTGCGTCTTGCGGTCTTATAAGTTTGTCAGCTGCCTATTTGCGCTGGCCTAGCTTGGAGAATTAACTTCGAACTTGCGGAAACTATAGTAATTAAGTTACCTTTATAAATGAGTAAAAAAAATAAAATTGTGACATTTCTCGGTAAGACCTTTCTGTTTCTGTATAATTTAAGTTCGATGCTTTATTTCGTAAATCCATTGACTAGTAATAGTTATGAAATAGAAGTTTAATTCTAGTAAGCTTTTCGCCTAGATTCCAATTTCGTGAATGAAATAGTGAACCGTTACTCAGTTTGCTAGCGTTATTGTTACACAATATTAAACCAGAATCACTAAATTATTAATGGTTTCGAATAATCATTCTAATAACACCTTTGATATTTTAGACAATATTTGGTCGAGACTACAATTTAAATACCTAGTAATCAATATTTTATTGCTTGCCACAATTTATCCTTTATTTATCCTTTATTTATTCCAGGTAGTAGAGCCTTGCTGATTACAGCATGAATGGGCCGGCTCGACCGGGGAAGTACTACCCTCTCACAGAAAATCGACGTAAAGTAACAGTACCTAAACTATTGCGTTTCGTTCGGTGAGTGAGAGTGCTGGAGGCCCTATCCCCAATTCCTTCTCCCTCATCCCACTCCTCATCCTATCCCTTTTCCCAACCCAAAGGGGCGGCAACGCACTTGTGACTCCTGTGGTGTTGCTTGTGTCCATGGGCGGCGGTAATTGCTTACCATCAGGCAATCCGTCTACTCGTTTGCCGCCTATTACCATAAAAAAAAAAAAAAAAAAATCCTTATCAACTGCATCACGACCTCTTAATATAATAAATGCAACATAAAAATACTTAAAGTTTGAAATATTTTCCTTTAACGCTTAACCCAAAAACCAGAAAAATACAATCATATCCCTTCGTACAGGCGAGTTACGAAGGAAACCTGCCCCATGTTTATTATGCACAAACATTGCGTATAGTGGCGGGCACTCATAATCGTAAATGTTTTATATTCGCAGGCTGTACCGGCCCTGTATTCCCGTCACCACTTATAATATCATGTGGAGGAATGACGTCATCAACGTTTATTGGTTTGGCAGGTGACTATGATGGTCTGTTTGATTTGATTGTTGCTCGTCCAGTGTGTGCAGTATTTAGCTGATCGTTTCGAATTGATTTTTTTTTGCTGGAAAGGTTAATGTTATCTAATTTGTGTTTATTATTTAAAGATAATCATAACTTTAAGGATTTGGGTTGCAGAATAGATATATTTTAAGTGTTTCTCTGTTATCTAAGTGAATAAATAAATTTGAATATTTTGTTAACCTCCGGTTAAGTTGGAGGCTAATTTTATTTTGATTTATATTTATCAGGTGTCAATCGGTCCAGGAGTTTAGCCACGTCATTATGACACAGGCATAGAAGTTGCTGAAACAGATATCCGCTTGTTTGCTCCGCGGCGCAACCAGCGCCGGCCCCTCTGCCCGGCCACTTGAAAGCGATAACGATCAAATGCCCGTGCGTTTTTATCACCTCGGCGCGCGGGTCGGTTTTCACACAATCGGTCCTGGTGACTCAATTTGTTTTGAAAGGTTGTCAAGTGTTATATTATTTATGTTTGTTATGAAACTAACCATACAATATTATTTTTGTTTATTTAGATAACGACTCTGGTGTCGAGTGATGCTCGTTTGAAATTGAGATAGCGCGTTTTAGAGCTCGCTTTGTATTTATAAGTTCATACCTCAAAACTTACAACGGTAACATATCGTTTTTAATATTTAATTGCGTTACTTATATAATAGATAATAAGAAAAAAAATAAAAAGTACACTTGTTCATACATATTTATGAATTTACAGGCCTCTGATTCCAAACCATTA
The DNA here is from genome assembly GCA_944739405.2 of Euclidia mi. NCBI lineage: Eukaryota > Metazoa > Arthropoda > Insecta > Lepidoptera > Erebidae > Euclidia > Euclidia mi. The sequence goes on along the minus strand of OX123202.2, from coordinate 4,691,114 downwards.
TCAGACGCCGCGCGGCGTAATTTATGTTAAATTTGATAAGGCCATATAATGGACAAATAACATATTTAAGCATAAAATTAAGTAAAGACTAAATAATTAGTCTTATATTCTTTTAAAACAAAAAGAAATCATAGGGATAGCATTCACCACTTCTGAGTAATATGAACATTTCTGAAACAGTTCCCATGCTCTCAGTAAAATCACTGTTGCGCGCCAAAATCTACTTAAGGTCTCGAAAAAAGTCAAATCTTATTTATTTTCATGCTGGAATTTTTATATATACGTGTTACTCATTCACATATCTTGATAAACACAATAGATCTTAAAGAATAAAACTAAATTTAACAGAAAAAACAGCAGAAATACACTCACACATTCCGCACATTCCGCAAAGACTCAACACTCAATGACAACATTGACAACAAACGCTTTTTTTTTTAATTTCTCTATGGAGTCGAAACTCGACTGGGATTAGTATGACGGGAAATTTAACGTAGAAACGAGATACATAATAAAAACTAAGCCCTAGAGCGACAAAGACGAGTATATTTCACTCTTTCGACCGCGGGAGCCATGTTATATGCCATATAACACGGGCAATTTAGTCTTTGAATTTTGTTATATGGCGTGAAGAAGTATAAATATCAGTCACATTTGCCATGTTTGAGAATACTCGATGTCACAGTAGCTATTCAGCTACAGTGCACTCACACAGCTGAGGCTTAAAGCGCACACGGTGATATCAATAATGTATCCTCCATATAGATCGTATGGATGAGCTTTCAGTAGAGATGTGCTGTGCTGGCGAAACACATAGCGCAACGATTATAAGAAAGAAAACAAGAAAAATCGCTTATTTCATTACATTCATCTATTCATACATTTCAAAATGTAGGTATATTTTATAAACAAAAAACAGCAGAGTAAATAAGACGTTTTAGTTATAAATTAATGCCATATCTATCTGTCTGTATGTATATATAAAATTCTTGCATTACTGACTGACTGACAGATAGCGCACAACCAAACATATTGGGCCGCAAGAAGCTAAAGATTGGCATGTATGTTTCTTCGGGACCCTAGGGGTGCACTAAGAAGGAATTTCTAGAAATTCTTACGGGATCGGGTAGAACGGTTAAATTGTCTGTGTAAAAATAGGTGCCAACCAGTTCTCAATGGGATTGCTTGTGCTGAGCGAAGGTAAGAAAATAAGCATGTGCTTAGTTGGATGTATTTCTCGCTTGGCTCTCAGATTCCTCGCTCGTCTTTGGTGCGTATGCAGCCTTATTTGACTGTGTCGCTTGTAACGTTCGTGTTACTATCGCACAGTCATTACTATAGATGCCACTCTATGAGGTTAAATAGCAGTGACGTAGCTTTAGCCTATTTACTCAATCAGCATATTAATATACTACCTACTATCACAGTACTCAGTAAAGATTGACATACGCTTACTCCAGGAAATCGTCTTTCTGTATGAAGGAAATATAGCTTTCTGAAGAAGAAAGTCGTAGCTTTAACTTTAATTAAAATTGACTTGTAAATATAGTAAGCTTTATCCGAATGGTGGTGGATTTAAAATACTAAGTACCTCTGCCTCATTTCATTCCATGGGTGTTGCTAGAGGCAACTAAGGAAAATACAGGTTGCAAATAGTATTTCTGGGCAAAAAAATACAAGTTGCAAATAGTATCTTTGGGCTAAAAAATACAGGTTGCAAATAGTATCTTTGGGTTAAAAAAATACAGGTTCCAAATAGTATCTTTGGGCTAAAAAAAATACAGGTTGCAAATAGTATCTTTGGGCTAAAAAATACGGGTTGCCAATAATATCTTTGGCCTAAAAAATACAGGTTGCAAATAGTATCTTTGGGCTAAAAAATACAGGTTGCAAATAGTATCTTTGGGCTAAAAATAAGGAAAATTACATCAACCTTTTTACCGATCGGTCTGACTAGCGTGGTATGGTAAGCCTAATTGACCTTTTGACTCACAATGCAATAGCATTGTGGTCACAAAATAGGACTTGCTTTCGTCCAGCAGTGGACTTCGAACGGCTGTATAACGGAATTTTATCTACTCATAATGAGCTCTGAAAAAGTGTAAGTTAAAGGTGTTTGATAGTATTTATAAATGTAATAATATATAATTCTTGTTTTTATAGAATCAGTCCATAAAACCTAAGTAATCTAATATTACACAAATAACACACAAAACAAATTACGACAAACGTTGAGTTACTTACAATCAGACTACACTAGAATAAAACAAAAGGAAAAATAAGAAGGCTCGCAAGAAAACAGTACTATACCGTGACCGACTCATAATCACATCAACACTTACCAAATTAATATGAACTGAGCGCCCACTCACTAGCTTAAGAAACCGTACTCACTGGCGGTTGTAGAACGTGCGTGGTCTCAGCGTGTGACCTGCGGTGGCGTTGCGTGCACGCAAGGCACCAGTGGGTTTATTTCAGCTGTTTGCATAGTGGAAGCAGAGACAAGATAGCAGTGATAGCTTAGTGGAGATGCTAGTTCAGTAAAGGAAAACATTGTGTGGAAACCTGGACGTTTGACAGCTATCTAGACAGCTATATATATATATATATATATATATATACTAGCTTTTGCCCGCAGCTTCGTTCGCGTAAATTCGGGGTTCTCTAGTCATAGTATACCTATCATCTATGTTTGGGATAACACAAATCTCCTTTATTGGGTGGATACTTCTATAATTGTCATTTTAACAGTTTTTGAAATATAACTGCAAAGTAAAAAGTATTTACACATACAAACTACTTAGTGCTAAGACTTAGTAGGTAGATAGTACTAAAGAGTTCAGATATTTATTTAGATCTGTATTTATTGTTGATTGGTAGTATAGTCCGTTCACAGTTATTTTACCTCTATGCCTCTAGCTAGGTACTCAAAATTTTATCCGGTATCAGTGACGTTTTGCTAATATGGTGACTGCGATCAGTCTGTCAGAACTATTAGATTTTAACAAAATACTCGACAATCCGAATTTTGCGGATATATGTTGTCGACTCGAAATCTTGATTTTTTATTGTTTTATTATTCAGGTAAGGTTTCGATGTACTCCTTGACGAAATTATTAATATAAGATTTGACACTGCGATAGCAGCGCAGTCCGTCGGTTCCAATGTGAAACATTCCAAAATCCACAACTACTTACAAATTAAAAATTAAGTGAAAAAACATTTTCCAATGGACTAAATAGTGAATCTAAACCATTCTCAAGTCCCCTTGAACACACACAAAAGATTTCATCAAGATCGGTCCAGTCGTTTAGGAGAAGTTCAGTGACATACACACGTACACAAGAAATATATATATATTAAGATATAATGTTCTCAAAGGATCTGTGAAGTCTGCCAGTCTGCACTTGGCCAGCGTGTTGGACATAGTCTAATACTTCTCAATATGAGAAGAGTCCTGGCCCAACAGTGGAACAACGATGATATAGACAAGGCTGAAGATAAAATGCAGCGTAAAGATAAGCGGCATGAATAGCGTGTGCGCAAAATACCGCCAGTCAAACGTTAAAATAACGCGCGTGCATAAAAGTCGCCAGTGTAACAGTGCTCGAATCCTTCTTGGGTTACGGCGGTGTCTTGAGGTTTCTCTAAGCGAAATAAATGAATGATTCAACAGACTTCACCGGCGGGGCGGGTAAAGGTCACTCATACAATATTCACGGTGGCACTTCATTATACAATTACTGCTGTTATAGCGTTGCCAAACATGTTAGTGCCACTATGGCGGCAATGGAAGCGTAACTACTTGCTATGGTGAAACGCTGCTGTAGTTAATGTATACTGTTTGTGTTTGAAGCAGCGGTGAAAGCTTCACTCATTATTGCGGTATTATTGTGTATGGGGCAGTGTGTAAGTGTGCAGTGGGTAAGTTTGTGTTTGTCCGGCACTAAAATGTTCAGAATTCACATCACGTCACGCCTGTCTCCCATTACCCAATGGGGCAGAGGTTATTGAACGCTAAATGCTCTCGTACAAACAATAACAATTTAATAAGCACTTCTAAAATCCAGTTATGTGAACTGTAGCTTTGACTCGAGACTAGGGAGTCTGCTACGGCCAAATTACTACGCAGAGGCGTAGCGTCTGTTACGGTAAAGCCAATGACTAACTGACAGCTACGAAAAAGCGTAGCCGTCTGCTGGTCTGTCCACAAGGCTATTGCTACTCGTATAGCAGTGTAAGCAAACTACAGACCCTACCGTCTCATGAACTACAGAAGTCGTTCAGAACTAGTAGTAACCATGTACAATAAAATAAGTATACGTGTTCATTGCATGTGACAACATTTAACAGTAGAATGCTCTTGTAATACGTGCCGTGTCTGTGCTCATTATACAATCTTTTGTTAGACGTTATTAAGTTGTAGCGACGCCCCCGGCATACGAATTTTTAAAAGATACACTTTCGTGACGTTTTATTTGATTATACACTAACTTTCATGTCCTTATTCTGCCTCTTTAACCTGCGTAATACGGGTGGAAAAATATTACATGCATTTCAGGGTTGTTTTTTATGGCAAGACCTGCACTACGACTAAATCATAGACCACGGGGAACTATAGAAACATTCAATGAACGATCATAAAGAACACCCATTCTCGAAACAAGAATTTGTGTATTCGGATGGCATTCACATTACATTGTGTAAGGCGGTGACGGCACCTACTTAACCCACTACACTGTGTCATGCAGAGCGCAATGCAATATCCTTAATTGTCTTTTTACTAAAAAGTTATATTTGTAAGTGATACCAATTTAAGTCCTATCAAATCAATTGTACACTTCAAAAGAACTAACCATAAAGTAAGCAAAGTTTGGCACTTGATTAATATCTCATTGTTGCTTAGACTAACCCAAGAGGCGCGTAGGCGCTGTGAAAAATATCGACGTCCCACTCGTCTTTAATAAAATTGTTAGCAAAGTAAAATATACAGGGTCTCAATGACCCAACTTCTTGACGCTAAAGTAACACGTTAGCTTGTTAATAGAGTTACTGTGAAATAAGGCAATATTGGAATAAATAAAAAAGGAAAAAGAATCCATATACATAATAGATCCATTTTTTATCAACTCTTATCAACTGATACATTAAAACAAACCTCCTATCACTCAAACATTATATTAACGTTTACTAGAGCTTCATACATTCTAAAACAACAAGCTCCGAAGACTCCCAGACTCCACAACTTATGAACCACACCTCCAACTTGGCAAATTGGAGATCACACCAAACTAAATGGGACGAATGAGTGACCAGCCGCGAAGTCACGTTGGTACTGGTTATGTCTTCAAGTAGCGCAGGTGACCCCCAAGTCACTATAAATAAAACCGGCGTTTTTTCTGTCATGAATGTTGACTGTAAATAGGTTAAAATAAGACAGATAAGAGCCAGAGATAACCATTTGCCTCTTTTAGAGAACCGATTTACTTTTTCTTGATAATCGTACACCTACAGTTAGTCACGTTGCGAAAAAGTATGTAAATACTTATCCCTTAACAAAATAAAGCGATGCTTGTCGACGGAAGAAGTTGAGAACGAAGTTATTTTAATGCTTTTTATTCAACTCCAAGTCTGATTTGATTTGAAGATTCAGATTGTTTACACTTATACTCGTACAGGCCAAAATGCATATATTTTTCTATTTTGATTGATAACATCAACTGCGATTTGTGTCAGCTATATGGAGTACGTTGTGTTCATTGGTTTAAACACTGGATTTATAACTAGTGAGACAGTTGTTTTTAAAATAATGTTTGGAGGTGCCAGCCTTAGTGTTTTCTTAAATAAAAATAAGGACCTTGGTGAGCGGCCAAGTCTCCGTTCCATATAACAACACTGGGAACACACACTGGTCAAAGACTTTCGTCTTGAGACACTGCGGGATGATGATGTCGGACGTGAAGATTTTCCGAAGTTTCCCAAACGCTACCCAACCGAGTTGGATTTGACGTATGACCTCTTTCTCAAAGTAAGACCTACATATGTAACTGAATCATTTGTCCCACGTTTACGTACTTGTCGACAATTTCGAGTGTAGAGTTCCCACCCTGAATATGAGCACTACGTATTGTCCATGTTCACCTTAAGACCTACTTCTTGGGAGACAAGATATTTTTATGATCAGATTTTGGCTACTGGAAGAAACCTTGTATGTTGTTTTATGGATTTTGTTTTATTACTAAACTCCTACGCTATCTATGCCTGTATACGGCTGTGAAGCATCATCCAAATGATTTAAATGATCTTGTAAGAGCTCCGTAGCACAAAATTATAAAGTTTCCACCCACGTATGGCACACAATTAGGTGGCTCATTAATTACTCTGAAGCTAGGTCTTCTTTGTACCCGCTGTCAACGTCAGTGAAATCTTATAAGACAATGGGACTTTGTGGACAAGAACAATTGATCACCCAATCAGTCTGACTAATTTATAGCGACTGATTTATCATATATTTCTACTTAATAATATCGAAATGATGTTTCAATATTTCACCAAAGAATGATAAGTTAGGTACATTCTTTGGATTTGCACTGACTAAGTGTGGAAGCTTTTACTAATCGATAAAACATGTCTAAAAGCTTCATCAACGTCTGTTAATGTCTGTTTGTACTACACAGCAGAAAACATGCGAGAAGATAGAAACTTGTCTATTGCCAGTAAATTAACAATAAAGGCGTATTTCCAATGTAGCAGAATGGAACAGAAGTTAAAAACATAAATTATTTGATACTGAGGTTAAAAACTCAAATTCATTCGACACTTTCATTCGCGTCTCTAAATAAATATTCCGAACGTGGCATAATATTTACAAAATAGTACTCGAAATGCCTTTTCGATTTTGTTAACCCTAGACTTCGAAAGGGACAGGTAATTTCTCGATTAACACCAGTACTTTTGTTTCGGTGAACCGAATGTTCCTAGGCGATTTGAGAAAAGTGGACTGTAAGGATTTCGGTTCTTATCGACTAGGAAACGTAAGGGAGGAAAAGTGTGTGGGATAGGAGGAATTATAGGATGCGGAAGGATGAGTGCACACCTACCTTGCACATCAGTTTTCTTCTCAAATGGCAGCCTCCCGGTGTCTTAGAGAATCCTGAAGCTGCGTTGAATCACTCCACTACACTTGCGGGCGGTTTGTTGAGTTTTTAGTATAAAGCGGAAGCGGTAAAAATATGGCGGTGCGGTTTGCGTTCGTCGCGACACGGATTATTCTAGACTGTTTTGTAGGCGTGCCTTGGGAGCGGAGCGAAGGAGACAAAAGGATCGCTCGCATTGGACGAGCAAGCGTGGAACGATTGACGTCGATGTAATTAGTTATCGATAGGAAGGTAGATGGCGATACCATATCCCCCCGGCCCTAAAGGGTTGCCTTTAAAAAAATAGAATTGAACTTAGCTATGTTGGGTGTACTACCGCATAACCCATCAATAGTCTAAGACAGCGATATGATAACAAAATTAATCTAAATTAACTTTAGCGAAAATTACAAACGCAATTATAGCGAAAACTACAAACTAAATACTAAACTAACAGGTAGATCCAACTTCAGGCTAGATCTCACTGAGTTGGAAGCGGACAGAGACGTACAACAGGGCGCACGTAGCTCCCCTTCGCGGTTTTCACGGTAACAACGCGGGTTGTACCGTCCTTGGAAGTATGCAGTTTCTCGACGATGGCTAACGGCCATGAAAGCGGCGGAGCATTATCATGTATTAGGACGACCAAAGTACCCTCCTGTATAGGGGATGCAGGACTATTCCACTTGGATCTAGCCTGAAGCTGGTGTAGATATTCCGCACGCCAGCGCCGCCAGAACGACTGCACGAGTTTATCCAGCAGAGTATGTCTCTGGAGCAAGCTTGAAGAGTCTGCTTCAGGAGCCGGAAATGACGATAATGGCACTGTGTTCAGAAAATGCGCAGGACTTAACGTGGATGGTTCTGCAGGGTCACTACTCAATGCCGTGAGCATGCGCGAGTTGATCAGCGCCTCGACTTGTGCAAGGACAGTTAAATGCTCTTCGTAAGAAAGGATCTGTTGACCTATAACTTTGAAGAGATGCGTTTTAATTACTTTGACCATGCTTTCCCAACATCCACCGAAATGTGGTGATGCTGGTGGAATAAACTTCTAGTCAATATGATCTATAGAAAGTTCTTCCTGAAGACGGGTACGATATTCTTCTCTGAGAAACTTATAGAGGTCGCGTAAATAAGAGCTTGCGCCCACGAAACAAGTGCCGTTATCCGTATACAAACACTGTATAGGGCCGCGCCGTGAGAGAAATCGTTTAAGGGCTGCAAGGAATGACACCGTGCTTAAATCTGTCGCAACTGCAATATGCGTAGCGCGCGTCGTTAAGCATGTAAAAATACATAGCCTAGCTTTATGGCTTTTAACACCTCGACCACGCACTGGCTTATACTGCAGCGGTCCTGCGTAATCATAACCGGTATGTGTAAACGCTTTATCAACTTGATTGACGCGTTGGCTAGGCAGATCTGCCATGGGAGGGAAAGTCGGACGCGGGCGAAATTTGAAACAGACGTTACATTTATGTATTATGTGACGAATTATTAATCGAGCGGCTAAAATCCAATACTTATGCCTAAGTAAGGACATAAGCAACTCTGGACCAGCATGGAGGTGCTTCTTGTGATAAAAATCAACAAGAAGGTCGACAACTTGATCTTGACGCGGCAGAATGCAAGGATGTTTGTAGTTATAAGGTTCATCCGAATTTGACAGACGACCCCCAACGCGTATGATGCCGTGTTCATCGAGAAACGGTTTGAGTCTAAGGATGGCGGGAGAACAAGGTAAATTGTTTTTCAAATTTTGAATGTCGTTACTAAAATGAACAGCCTGTACAGCACGTAGTAACTTACATTCTGCGAATTTGATATCAGTACTTGATACAAAAGTCCTCTTGTTCATGTTAAGCTCTCGAGCAAGTTCCAGACAAGTCGTTATTCAAACGCTCCGTCATTAGAAAAATCGTATATCAGTGTAAAGTTAAGAATTTGTGTTGTGTTTGTGCAATAAGATTGGGAAAATACAAAGACTATAAGTGAGTGTTGAGACCATATATTAATATCGTGAACTAAGCTATAAAATAAACATTATTTGTGCCGTAATAGAAAAACATTTTGTCCATATACCCATCTTATGATAGTCGACGGCGTATCCAAAGCGAACGCGTAAGCGCCGTCGAGTACCGCGCACTTACGACCTTCTGGGCGCGAGATCATCGTAGCGCTAACTGCGCGTACACCTCGGGGGCATTTGTTGCTGTGCGACTACTGTACAATTTTATCTGGCAACTGGGAACGCTCACTTGTTTCACTGAGATTATTTGTAACAACAGTTTCACAGTACAAAAATGTCGAAAACGCAACGTTCGCCGGTAACGCCGGTTGTGTCTACACAGCGCGCTACATCATCGCCTAATAAAACTAGCATTGAAACCGATACCGAGCAATAAAATGTTACAATAAGAGCCAGACGAATTTGTCCCAAACTCTCTCCAGAACAACAAACGCCGGCACAAACAAACAGCAGGTTCGAGTCGTTCGAAAATAAGATAATGAATATGCTTACGACGTGGAAACAGGAGCAGGATGCTGTATTAAAAAGAATAACAGCTGACATTAATGAGGTCAAAATACAGAACAGAGAAATACATAAGACGAACACTGAAACTGAAAAATCTATAGAATTTATGAACCAGGCATTCGAGAATATGAAAAACACCGTGGAAAAATTAGAAAAGGAACGAGCAGAACAGCGTATTATTATATATAATGGAGTTGGAAAAAAAGGTCGTGCACTTGTAACAAAATTCGCGTTCATCTAGTTTTGAAATTAGAAATGTTCCGCAAACGGAAAAGGAGTCTATCGACGACCTCACTTCTATCGTATTGCAAACCTGCAATAAACTCGAAGTTCCTGTGAAGCAAACGGAACTGCGGGATATTTACCGTATGCCGGGCAAAAAGGGAGCAACTAGACCTATAGTAGCTGAACTTGTAACTGTTCCTCAAAAGAACCGGGTATTGCAGGCAGCTCGAATGTTCAATAAAGGGCGACAGAAAATTGAAAAGTTGAATACTAATCATATTGGTATATCAGGAGACACTAAACCGATTTATGTGGCTGATCATCTGTCAAGTAGCCTTAGGCAATTATTTTTTGAAGCTCGCAAATACGCCAGCGATAATGGTTACAAGTTTTGCTGGTCACAGAATAATAGGATTTTTCTTCGGAAACAGGAGGGGATGCCTTCAGAAATTATTAAGTCTCTGGCCTGTCTTAATGGCTTGCCCAAGTTTCAATGATTGTCTATTTGTTGTGAAGCTTTATTTTCTAAAATATTTAATATTGTTTAATTTTGTCTTTTTCATCGTTAATACTTTTAAAGATATGTATAATTTAGGAATACTATACACTTATTCACACTACGTTTCACTGCTCAAACCAACATTATTAGTACAATATAGACTAACACGAAAACACTTATATATTTGTCTATGTATATTATGGTCTTATTTATTATATGAACTAAAAATCATAACTTCCTGGAAAATACCCATTACATTAGCCATAGTTTCAGCCTATTATTGTTTGTGTTATTTCACTAGTTATTTATCATGCCGATCGATATGTTATAAGGTTTATACAATACATGCCATAAATCTTATTTTAAGATACAGTAAAAACAAAAGTGGTTATATAATATGTTTGCTGCATACACACATAGACTTACGCATAATTTGCGGTAGGGTAGGCAGGGACTACAGAAAACGTAATCTGAAATGCAAAAGTAGATGTCAAAAATGGTCACTATTGTTTTATAATCAGGCACATGCCATGCCAACACACAACCCTTGCTGCTGTATCTATAATTGCTTTCGTTTACCTCGTAAATGTTCGACTTAAACACTATAACTAATGAATTAGATTCCATAGGCACAACACAGTCGTGCACATGTACACCGGATCAATGTAGTGGTCTCTTGAAAAACAATTATAATTCAGTGAAAATATTACATGTTAATATCCGTAGCGTGAACCATAATTTTGATGCATTAACTGTTTTCTTGAGTAATTTATCTATACTTCCTGAAATAATAGTTTTATCAGAGTGTTGGCTCAGCTAGGCGTCTATCCATCCAACTTTGGGCGGCTATGTCGGTTATCATACGGTAAAAAATATAAATCAAAACGATGGTGTTATTGTTTTTGTCAAGACATCAATTAAACACACCGTCATAGAGTCACACGTACAGGACGCAAATTGCCTAATTTGCAAAGTTGACACTTTAAATCTTGCTATAGTTGCCCTATATCGCCCACCCTGTAACCGTAATATTGTCAATTTTTTTATTGGCTTAGAAAACACACTTGCATCTTTATGTAGATATAAGAACTTGGTTTTAATCGGGGATATTAATATTAATATTATTACGGAACAGCTGAATGGTATGGCGAACGATTATCTCAATCTAACGGCATCACATGGACTTCTGCCGACGCACAATCTACCTACCCGTGACAAGAGTTGTTTGGATCATGTTTTATTGAAATCTAACCATAAAACCATTCCACTAATAATTGAGTCTAGTATGACAGAGCACACACCGGTACTCTTTAGCATGGAAACTTTACTAAGACCAAACAAACGAAAAACTCACTTTGTCAAAGTGGATTATAATTCTATTGTGTGTATAGGCCACCATCGTCCTTCTATGATAACTTTGAAAGTGTCATGGATGATGTGTTACGGAAGCTATGCCAACAAAATAAATCTATAATAGTAGGTGGCGACTTTAATATTAATTTACTCGAAGATTCCCTGAATTGCCACAAAATTAAGAATTTGTTTAAGTCATATAATCTTGCATGCTTATTTTTGGAACCCACCAGGATAACTTCCACGACATCTACTTGTATAGACAATATATTTACAGATATTGTACCAGTTAGAAAGCAAATAATTAACAAATTAACATCAGATCATTGTGGACAATCTAAAACATTTGCTATGCAGTCTAAAAAAGTAGGTAGAAAGGAATTGAGTGTGGTGCCAAAAACTTTGCGTCGTCTGGAGGGACTTAAGGATAAACTCACAAGTACACTACCATACTTATGCTATAACAACGATCCCAATAAGTTGTACAATTCTTTCTTTGACATGTACTGTACTATATTCAGTTCTATCTTTGTCCCTAAGAGGATCTCAGTTGCTGGTACTACATCCTTCAGTGAATGGGCAAACACTGGAATTTATAAAAGTAGAAATAAGCTTTACGAATTATATGAACAGAAAGTAATTAATAAAAATGATGAAAAATTTTGTCAATACGTAAGAAATTATTCTAAGTTATTTAAAAAGATTTGTCGTGAAGCTAAGACACTTTATTTAAAATCAAAAATTAAAAACAGTGACAATAAAATAAAAGCAACGTGGGATATTATAAACAATGAGACTGGAAGGGTCAAGATTAAAAGTAACGATTACACGCTTCAAGTAAATAAAAAGATATTAAAATCAGATTTTGAGGTTGCCACAGCATTTGAAAATTTCTTCACAGACATTCCAGTCTCAACCACTAAATCCCTGAACTCATCCCCCAATGACGCCGAATCTCTATTTAAAAAAAATGTCAATAGGTGTAACATTGAATTTAGATTTAGTTATGTCACTGACAAAGATATTGTAAAAACTTTTAATACCCTTAATTTGAAGAAGACTAGTGATCTTTGGGGCAATTCTGTTGTGATTACGAAATCCATAATCAACACAGTAGCACCTGAACTGGCAATGATTTTCAATAGATGCATTGACTGTGGTGTGTTTCCTGATCAAATGAAAAGTAGTAAAGTAATTCCGTTAATTAAATCAGGTTGCACATCTGACCCCACAAATTATAGGCCCATATCTGTGCTACCCACGTTTAGTAAAATTTTTGAAAAATTAATTCTAGGCCAGCTTCAAACTCATTTTAATAACAATAAGCTGTTACATGAAAAACAATTTGGTTTTACTAGGGGTCGCTCAACTACCGATGCTGGAGTTGAGCTTTTAGATAGTATTTTGATGCCTGGGAGGAGTCGCATGATGCTCTAGGAGTCTTTTGTGACTTATCTAAGGCTTTTGATTGCGTTTTTCATGAAACATTGATCAGGAAATTACATTACTATGGAGTTAAGAACACTGCTTTGGATCTCCTAACATCATATTTGAGTAATAGGATACAGAGAGTTGAGGTAAATAGAATAGTTTCTATGGGTTCAGTGGTCACAATGGGAGTGCCGCAAGGTTCAATTCTTGGTCCATTTCTTGTATATATTAATGATTTGCCATATATTATGCAAAATAATGAAGAGATAGTGTTATTTGCTGATGATACATCACTTATCTTTAAACTTAGACGAGAACAATCAAATAATGACGATGTAAATAACGCTCTCTCTAAAGTAGTTCAATGGTTTACTGCTAACAATTTACTGTTAAATGAAAGAAAAACAAAATGTATACGATTTTCAAGACCGAATGTAAAACAAGTTAAACCTAACATATTTTTGAATGGAGAAGAGTTGGATCTTATAAACAACACCGTATTCTTAGGCATAACCTTAGATTCTAAGCTACAGTGGTGTCCACATATAGGTCAGTTGTCGAATAGACTTAGCTCTGCAGCGTACGCGGTTTATAAAATTCGTCAGTTAACTGATATAGATACGGCCAGATTAGTATATTTTAGTTATTTCCACAGCATAATGTCATATGGCATTTTATTATGGGGCAACGCAGCTGACATTCAAACTGTGTTTATACTGCAGAAGCGGGCTATTCGTGCAATCTACAGTCTTGGTTCAAGGCATTCACTGAGGGAAAAATTTAAAGAAATTAAGATAATGACTGTCGCATCTCAATACATTTATGAGAACTTGTTATATGTCAGGAAAAATATAAATATGTTTTCTAAATTCAGCGACATTCATAAATTAAATACACGAAACAAAAACAAACTTGTTCTACCTTCAACTAGACTACAAAAAATAAGTAACTTATACAAGTGTCAAAGCATACGTTTTTACAACAAAATTCCAGGCAATATTCAGGAACTAAGTATTAATAAATTGAAAGTATTTATTAAACAGAGCTTGGGTTCAAAAGCTTATTACACAGTTAAAGATTATTTAGCAGACAAAAACGCCTGGAATTGAGTTTAAAAATTATGAATTGACATTAAATTATGAATTGACATTATGAATTTTGACATTTTGAAATTAGTGACATAATATTTTTATTTACATTTGTAGTACTTATATCTTTACATTCTGACATTTTTGATTTGACATTTGTAATTTTATTTATTTTGTTTTGACATTGTTTGATTTGACCTTGTTATTTTCTTTTGACATTTAAAATTACTTAAGTAATATATTATTATTTAATTTTTTAGACATTCTTAAATTGACAGTCAATAATATTTTCTGACATTTAAATATATGACATTTTATTGTTTAAATTTTTATAATTTTACATATTGCTTACAACATGTATTTTACTATGTATGTTTGAAATAGAATTAGTTTTTATTATAAGTCAAATCGATTAGATCGATTGAGTAACATTTTGTTTAGTCTATTGAAAATTTCTGACAATGGTCACACTGAACTGTCACTTCCGTTCGCTTCCGCTGAAAAATTACCAGGCGTTTGCAAGCTCGCGTGCCTTGTACCTAAATTAAATTGATCGCCCTTTGAATTAACGCGAATTGAATCAACTCGTAATTAACTTAATACGTAATTGCCGCTTTTGACTTCCGGCAAGGTTTGTTGTAAATTGATGACATAGTGAACTTTTGTGAAAAGTTTTGTGAACCGCTAACGTGCATCGTGGTCTGGAGAAGGACTTCGCCGAATTGTAAACTGGTATCCATTGATTCTCTTGTTATTTTGGCCAAAATTAAAAGTTAATCTATAGGTCCACTTCAAGAACATCACCAGGAGCTATAAGGTAAAATCTTCTTATAACTACTTTATAATTTGTCATCGCTGAGAATCTCAGCAATATATGTCAGACATTTGATTACTTTAGGACAACTGGATGAATATAAATTAGCTTCCACTGTGCTTACAACCAATTCCCAGTAAGCCTACGGTAATTCTAGACAATGTATTAGCATGTAAAGTTGTGAGTACGATGTGGGTATTATTAAACATATAAACAAATAGTTGTGGCAACCTGTCTGATGGCTTAGGCTGACATGCTTATGCATACACCTTCTGATGGCGTGGAGGCATAGTGATACAGATCGTGCTGGCTCCCTCAATCAAGGTTGAGCCGTACGATTGCTGTTGAATGCGGGCCATCAGTGGGCCGAGTCAGTCAAAAGCGTCAGATGATTTCCCGCATTGTACTTGCATACTAAACCCTTTTTTTGTCTGGACTTTAAAAGATCAAGAAAAGACTAGTGTGTGACAAAAAAAAAACAATGACTCTGAGTTTGTTTCGGCTTTTCTTCTCAAGAAGTCATTTAGCTAGGAAAAGCCGGCATCATCTAGAATAGGGTTTTGACATGTATAAGTGTTGTAAACAACCAAAATGCAGAAATAAATATGTCTTTATGTCTTTATTTACGCGGATGTCTTGAACACAGATTTCTCTCAAATTTTAAATATATCTGATCCTAACGTTGCCTCAGAGATGTTAATCACAAGTATTGGGTCATTAATACAAAAGCACTCTACAGTTATGCGCATGCCATCAAAACAAGTAATTTTCAAACCCTGGATCACTAAAGGCTTGCTCAGATGTATACGAAATCGTGATTCTATGAGTAAACAGCTTAAAATGAATCCCGATAATTTTACCCTTAAAGTAACATATCTCCGATATCGGAACTTTTGCAATAAATTACTAAAAAGATTAAAACATAACTACGAGAATAACGAACTACTTAAAGCACGAAATAACCCACGGTCTACTTGGAAAATAATCAAAAACATTACTCACACGGATTCCATTCAACAATGCTCTGTTGAACTTTTAAACATAGAAAGAGATAATGTAACATCTGTAAACAGAGTTAATGACTATTTTGCCCGCATCGGTAGTGACTTAGCATTAAAAATTAGCCTTAATATACAAAATAATCATTTGCAGCAGGATAACATTAATGCTGATTCTTTTGTTCTGTTGCCAACGGATGAGTCTGAGGTTAACATAATTATTCAAAGCCTGCGAAAAGATGCTGCTGTTGGATGGGACGCAATTCCTGCTCATTTATTGCAAAGGTGCTCAAAAACTCTGGTACCAATAATAACCCACATTTGCAATATTTCTATGGCAGAAGGGATTTTTCCCAAACCTTTTAAAAGGGCCGTTGTGTATCCCATCTATAAGAGTGGAAACAGAGACAGTGTCAACAATTACAGGGCCATATCTGTTCTGCCTGCGCTGTCTAAAATCTTAGAGGAGGTACTCAACACCCGCTTGAGAAACTTTTTAAGGAAATGCAGTATTTTAGCACCCAATCAATTTGGATTCAGGACAGGAAAGTCAACTGAGGATGCAGTGGCTACTCTAGTTGATGAAATAATACACAGCCTGGATAGTGGACAAAAATGCCTGTAAATTTTTCTCGATCTTACCAAAGTATTTGACACTGTCTCTGTTTCACATCTCTTACTAAAGATGGAAAAAATGGGCATCCGCGGATATGCGCTACGAATTTTCAAAGATTATCTCTCTGACAGGACACAGTGTGTAAAAATAGATGATACTGTTAGTGGCAACGCACCCCTTCTATTTGGCGTCCCACAGGGATCGATTCTTGGTCCAACACTTTTCTTACTCTACATAAATTCTTTGTGTACACTATCCCTTCCCTATTCTTCTATCATTACCTATGCAGACGATACTGCAATACTTGTTCGTGGCAAAGAATGGCCAGAAGTGTTTGCTCGTGCTGAATGCGCACTTAGTCATGTAATGCAATGGTTATCAATCAACCTACTTACACTTAACCTCAGCAAAACCACTTACATAACCTTTTCAAAGACTGCTAAAACACAACCATCTTTGGACAAATTCAAAATAAGAGCGCATAATTGTTCGACATACACGTCCACTAACACCTGTGACTGTCCAACTATACAGAGATCTGACCACACAAAGTATCTGGGAGTATTCATTGATAATGTTATTTCATGGAAATACCAACTGACTAGTCTTACTGCCCGCGTCCGTAAGATGATATGCATCTTTAAAAAGCTTCGTTACTCAGCTGACTTTGACACAGTAAAATTAGTTTATTATGCACTATGTCAGTCAATTCTCACATATTGTATATCCGTCTGGGGTGGAGCTGTAAAATCGTATCTTCTGCCACTAGAAAGAGCGCAAAGAGCAGTCCTTAAGGTTATGACATTTAAACATTATAGATATTCGACTGCCGATTTATATCAAGAATGTAAACTGCTTACTGTCAGACAGCTCTTTGTGCTACAAACAATCTGTAGAAAACATGTTGGTCTGGAATATGACATTCAAGTCACAAAAAAGCGACGAGGACGTATGGTCTGCCAAGCCCAAAGCTTTAGAAGTGCGTTAGCAGCGCGCCACCACAGGATTGTAAGCTGTCATCTATATAATACTCCTAATGAACACTGTAACATCTATCCATTAACTAGTTCACAATGCAAGAAGCAAGTTACCATCTGGCTCTTGTCCAAAACATATGAAGATACAGAAAATTTGATCAAACTAAGTATACTATAGGCCAAAATGCATACGGACTCACAAGGCACATACAACACACACAAACACACACATAAATATATATTTAAGTGTATATATAATTACTATATATATATATGTATACATATATGTAAATGTGTAAATATGATTCTATATATTTATATTATTGATATGTATGTACATTTTTACTTCACTGCACTTTAAGTGCAAACTGTACGAGAGCCCTGGTACCCTACCACAAGTTAAATCTTACTTTGGGTACAAGTGGTCAACAAAATGATTGTACCTATATTTTAAGATTTTCATAATTTAAGTGTATTTTTTTTATTGTGTATCTTAGGTAGGTGCCTAAGAAACCTACAGACATAAACGATGGCGCGGAGTAACTTAGACCACGATGACATGCGTAGTGCGAGTGCATAGATCGTAGACTCCGCAACCTCAGCAATCACGGGATAAGAAACAGACATCCGTTCGGGTACATCTTCGTCTTCTGCACTGTGGTCAAAGGGTTGCATAGGCCACTCTGACGGATCATGGGAAATCCAAGAAGGTCCACGATGCCACAATGGATGATGCAGAAGATTAAGTGGAGTGACACCACGAGACAAGCAATCAGCGGGGTTCTCAGTACCCGCGACGTGATTGAAACAAGTAGCGGGGACAAGTTCAATCAATTTACTAACGCGGTTGGCGACAAAAGTCTGCTAGCGGTGAGGAGAAGAATGAATCCAAGCGAGCACTACTTTGGAGTCAGAAAATGCGTATATTTTATTAATAGGGTAGTGGGGCAAAACTGTGTCTTGAACCTTGCGGAGCAACTGAGACAGCAGAAGGGCTGCGCACAACTCCAGTCTCGCAACCGAAATGGTTTTTAACAGGCGAGACCTTAGACTTGGCACAAACTAACTGCACCGAGTACTTAGAACCAATGCGGACTTGCAGATATACGACTCCGCCGTAAGCACGCTCGCTGGCGTCAGCGATACCTATTAAGTTGATGGTACATCCATCTACCAACCCAAGATGACGCGGAAAGTAATTTGATTGAGCGCGGTAAGCTCAATACAAAACTGGCCCCAAGCGGTGACAATATGGTCAGGGGGTGTTTCACCCCACTCACACTTTGATAGCCAAAGCTCTTTGATCAAGAGCTTGGCGTACAAAATTGTGGGAGCCACAAACCCCATTATGTCCCATAGTCGAGCCACTGTGGACAGCATAGTGCGTTTGGTGCACTTATCATCTGGCGGTGAGACGTCAAACCGAAAACTGTCACAGGATTTGTCCCAGCGTAAACCGAGAACTTTATGCGATACAGACTTCTCAAACTCAATGTCTGGAGAAGCTTTATGCGAATCTGGTATGCGTGCGAGAACCTCCTTAGAGTTCATCATACAATATTATTTAACGGGTCTTAGTCGCGATAATTTATTTATTTCAAGGCATTAATACCTCTGTTATTCTCCTACGTTTCTACCGGCTTGCAACGGTTGTGGTCGCGGAGGGTGTGGTGTGGTCCTTAGAGTTGCTTGTCCATTTGACAAGATCAAACTGGCCTCGCTTGAAAAGCTGAATAAGCTCTTCACAAGGCGAAGTAGCGAAATTGCTAGCGGAGCGGATATGACACTACAGGCAATGTCATCCATAAACAAAGCGGAAGTAGCAACAGCTGCTGCGGCGGGAAAGTGATCGCCTTCATCAGCGATCAACTGGCGAACAAATCGTAACGCGTGATATGGGCTAGACTTGAGTCCAAAACAAACACGATTGAACTGATACACAGATAAAGGTTCCTTATTGTTAAAACGATAAAAAATCCGTTGAAATCTACGGTCAGACTCGCAAACGCCGATATTGAGGAACATTTGGCGGCAATCAGCTGACAGAGCGATTTGGAAAAGACGAAACTTTATTATGATGTTAAATAAATCACCCTGTAGATTAGGGCCGGCATGCAAAATGTCATTAATCGACTGACCCGATGTAGTCTTACAACTAGCATCTAAAACCACACGAAGTTTAGTAGAGTTTTTATCTTCGCCGTGATGCGGGATATAATATGAGGGAAGAGAATTGCCCTCGTCGTTTACAACTACACTCAAAAAACCTTTATCTATGTAGTCACGAATGACGTCATTATAGGCGCTGCGTAACTTAAGTGATGCATCAAGTTTACGTTCTAAACAATGGCAACGCCACAACGTATCTGCCACTGTCGTCACGAACAATGGTGGCGCGGAAATGTTGTTCACACTCGAGATCCTTACGGCTCATCGAGGTGCGGTAACCTCTTCAAGCTCCCAAAATCGCTTAACACGTTGGCTGCGGTAAGTAAAATCATAAACCTTCATCTGGTGCGGCGGCAGGTTGAAATGTGCCCCAACGATTTTTCTGCTAGTGCGTAGCAGGTCTTTTTAGACCTAACAGCACTAGGGTAGTTTAAAATGCTATAACTTTGCGAAAACATGGTGTTTACAGTTTTTTTTTTTTATTCTGTTAGAATAACCTTGAACCCATCTTCCTTAGGTTTGATTCGCCCCGGAATCTACCAAATAGGAAATGAGATATAAACCAGGAAAAGTGGCAGGCCGATATCGACCTGAACCGCACTAGAGGGTATTTTTAGCAGTGATGGGACATACCAAAATAACGGAATATCGAAAATAAAACAGAACTATCGTACATAAAAAAATTAAGATTTTTATTTAATTATGGCCGTTTTGTAAACACGACACGCAAAGATTCATGTTGCATTGCCTGCAATATTTTTTAATTCTTTTTTACTCTTTTTTTTGCTTCGTCGCTACTGAAGGTTCGCCGCAATCTCTCATAGCACCCTGCACAATAATTTTTTTTTAAAAAAACGGGACTTTATACTTAATTAATATGTTTTTATTACATATTAAATATATTCCATAAAAAAATTATAAAATTCATCATCATCATCAGCATCGTGAACATTTGAAATGGGTACGTCACACTGCTAGCGCGGTTGTGAAGCGTCTGAGAGTAGGTAAGCTGTGCTAAAAATTGTAATTAAGCACAGTTTGATTGGTGCCGTTTTTCGAGCCGCGATCGTGCATCTATTATATATTTGATCGAAACTTTTAAATCACCTTTCAAGCAAAAAAATACTAGATCGAAATCGTTTTAGCAAAGCGATATATATAATAAATATACGTGTAGGTAGTAAGTAAAACTTACAGCTTTAACTTGGTTTTCCATGATTGTTTTGTTCCTAAATACTTTTTATTTTTCTTAATTGGAAATATTTTATCACTACTGTCACTATCAGTAACTGATATTTTATCACTACTGTCACTATCAGTAACTGATAGTGATAGTAGTGATAAAATATTGTGTTGTGTTCTGTGGATAAAATTTACGATGGCAAGCAATAAAAGAATAATACAAATTTTGGAAGATTTTTTTATTGTTTGCCATCGTCAATTTTATCGACAGAACACAACACTAACTGGCGGCGCGTGCGCTCTGTGCGGTATCAGGTCGCCGGCGGCCTGTTGGGTTGGCGGGCTGAAATAGACCCACTGCCACACTGAG
Source organism: Euclidia mi (assembly GCA_944739405.2). NCBI lineage: Eukaryota > Metazoa > Arthropoda > Insecta > Lepidoptera > Erebidae > Euclidia > Euclidia mi. The sequence goes on along the minus strand of OX123202.2, from coordinate 4,669,717 downwards.
CGGATATATTTCACCGCTAGTGCGTGGTAGGTCGAAAAAGGCCTGCCGTGATGTTTTTATGGGAAATACCTACAATTTTGACTACAAGCCGAAATATATATTTGTCTCTGTCAAAACCTTAAAAACACCTAAAATAATCGTTCCGCAGCAGCGAGAGGGACATAGTTTTCTTCGTCCGCACCAGCTGCACGTACAGCGGCAGGCCGAAATCGGCCTGTTCCGCAGTGAACGTGTTAAGAAAAGAATCAATATTATTTTCTTGAAGAACAGAACGTAGCGATACGTCCACATTAGCGTTTGGCAATGTGTCCGTAATACGCTCCACGATAAGCGAAGAAATGTTAAAATTAATATCCCTATCAAAACGCGAATGTATTTTAACATCTACGGAACCCTTGCAATGTTTTTCTGAACCGCCGATCCCTTTGACTACTCAGTTAGTATTTTTAAAGTTATTCCACAATCCGAGGCGTTTGAAACATTCAAATGATATGAAATTGCTCTGAGATGCGCTATCGAGTAGACAACGTACCACGTGCGGCGATCCATTAATATCATAAACGATAACTTGCGCTGTCGCTAACAGTACCGTCTTGGACGCCATACACTGCGGCTTGGCCCCGCGCGGATCATTATAGATGCGCGAGGGCCGACCGCGCGTGCGCTTCCCGCGATCTTAACCATATCGTCGGTCCACCATTCGGTACGTCCATTTACATTTAACTTAAGGTTTCAGTTTATTTTTGTTAAATCAATACTTGTTGCATCGTATGTGAATACTGTTTTAAACTCGGTGCTGTGGAAAAATTCGAATAGAAAACACGTGCCAACTTATGTCACAAAAGGGACAGGTGAAATCCGTTTGGTCAAAATGTAACCATAGATTCCTGCTTCTGCGAAAACAAATCTTCTCTCTCATTCGTTTAAGAATAATAAAGTCTGGAAAATGTCTGAGTTATGGATCATGTTAAAACGTTTTATAAAAATAAAAGATGTCTTGCACAAACAAATGATATCACTCACAGGTTAAAAAATATTAAGGAATAGATAAGGTTTGAGTTATTCTTTATATTTAAACCATTGAGATAACCTATATATTTAAACATTTTATTTTTATTATCTTGCACATGTACTCGCCTTTACCGTGTTCATTTGAGCCAGACATTCGTATTGGAAACAGGATTATTCGTAAACTACTGACACAAGTATTTTGTGTGATTCAAACGTAATTATTGCTAGACTCGTTCAGACTTAATCGCGAATCACTTTGAGCGTATAGCTTCGTAAACGAGTAGATTAAGGATTGTAAAAACTTTGCTTCGTCATCGACCATTAAATGTCTCTAGATTTAAGACAAGTTTGGAATTGGTTGCAAAGTAAGAATATCGCGTTGGCTTACAAGGTTCGAAGCAAAACAAGAGATTTTCCTGTTGTCTTAATACCTTACGCACCTCTTCACAAGACCCTTTGTGCGTTTGATAGTTTTCGAAAACTGAGCTTGCTCGGAAAAAAATAAAATCAACTTCGAAAATGTAGTGATGGAAAGCCCAAAAAATATTCACTATAATTTTCATCAACCATCACTACATTTTTGTAGTTGATTTTATTTTATTTTAATATGTTTGTGCATGCAGTTAGTATTATCGTGGGAAAGTAGTGAAAGAAGAAAGTGAGCTTGCAATTAATTAACATATTTAACATAAAAAGACTATTATCTGAGCATTTTTAAATAACTAAATAATTTGACCCAATAAACCCTGTTCTGAACACTGTTTACTAACCTGACATATTAAAGCGTCCTTATAATATGCATCGCCGTACAGCTAAGTACAATATTAGTGATGCCATGTGTTCGCACGTAGCGTGTGGCGTCATTCACGTCCCGTGACGTGTGCTAATCCGACGTGTTCATGATTCACACTCAATCCTTCGCAAGTCTTGCAAGCTAACATTATGATTGCACCCATTTATTTGGTCTACATTTGACGCACTAATTTTCAAGGCTTTGGCGTTCTAATACTTTAGAAATAAGATTAGTCAAGAATAAGTCAGCTTTCCGGTCGCAATACTCGAATCAAAATGGAGCAAGCCGTTTTGGACATTACCTACAGCCAACAAGCAGACTAATTAAGCAGTTAAAACAATACGTTTTTGGTATTGTGACCAACTCAATACGCTTTTAGAAAACAGCCATTGTTTTGTAGTTACTATTTAGGACACACCAACAGAGACTGTTTTTTTTATTTGTCGATAATAATACCTTTACTGTCGCAAATAACTAGGTACTTAATAATAGTCGTCGACTTATGTATGTGGCCCTACGCGTATTTTATGCTGCCTCCCTCACGGGGAAGTTACGTAGGTACGTCGAGATATTACCGCCGCTTTGCCGTCTACAAATGAATGACAAAGAGAATACATTTTCTTATGCTAATAACTAGTTTCTGTAAGCGCGTTATTGCGTATTTCACCTTTAAAAAGCGATTGAATTGCTTTTTAGAGGTGAAATTATTATGTATTTTCATAGTCCTAATTTTGGTTTGAATTAAGTCTGCCAACCATCACTTGGCCAGCGTAGCGATTATTGCCTAACTCTTCTCATGGTGAGTAGTGGGCCGTGTCCAGCAGTGGGACTGTCCATGTACAGAACTGATGACGACGAATGTTGGATACAAGACTTATGCATGAATGATAACTCTTTCCCTTTTGAACCACTCTAAAGTAGGCTGAAAGACAATGTCCTTGGCATTAAGTCCACCTATGTACACTGTATAATATTATAATATGATTATCTGTATATATAAAATCCTTGCGATACTGACTGACTGACAGACAAGCTACGGCCAAAACTATCAAGAAGCTCAAATTTGGCATGTATTTTCCTTGGTAACCGTAGGGGTGCATTAAGAAGGGATATCCCGAAATACCCACGGGTTCGGGCAAAACGGGTAAATTAACAAAATGTACAGGCGTAGTTGCGAGCGTCCACTAATTTTAATAAATAAAACCTTAACGGTAACATGGCCTTAAAGTGATTTAATAAATCCTTGAGTTTATATTTTGCATGAGTGATATCCTTGTGACATTTTCCTTCCTTAAATTCACTTATAAAAGGGACAATTTTGTAGTACTCCGAAATTGTTGAAGCTAAAATATTTGTCATCATCAAGCTCAGTGACAGTGTCTCGTTTAAGGCAGTCCTATTTTCGCTTTAGAAATACATTTCTAGAATAATTTAGATTTTCTTTGTGATGCGCTGAGGATCCAAATCAGGGATCTCTTCATAATTCTGGTAGAATCGCCTAATTGGACATTTCAAAGGGCTTTCTTTGATCTGAACTAACTTATTAAGTAAACAAGGCGTTGGTTTTTACTGGCGGCGGCTTATTTCGGCGCTACTGACGTGCGGTAATGTTGGATCCAAATTGAAAATAAACATATTCCTCGTTCCTTTGACGGGATTAAATGAATTCGCTGAGAACCCTCGACTTGGAAGCGGCGAAGTGACGTCACACGTTGATGCTACCGGAGCACCATGTTTATATGAGTTTCGGATACAGCTACTTGGTATTTATTATATTTAACACATGAACCTAACGTATCTATATCGTTGCAATAGCAAATTTAATGTATGCAGCTATAATTAATAGGTTTAGTCAGTTGTGCAAACAACACTTTGTATTGTATATAAATCACTAGGATACATGAATTTGAAGCAGAGTTTAGCAGTAGGTAACTTTACAGTTGAGTTACATCGGACGTGTATATGTCCTGAGTTAGAGATACCTGCAGAGGGTAGCTCGTTGTGTCAGCCATAATTAATTACTGTTCTAAATTCGTGTGCCTCACCGTGATGCATAAAAATACCTGGAAAGACAAATTTGATTGTAGGAATTTTTGTCTCGCTTGTGTTGGGCGACTTGTTTATAAATCTGGTAAACTTGAGGAATAAAGATTCTTCCTTTGTGTCGATCGTCACAGAACTGCCGTCATAAGCCAATCGATAGCATGTGACGGATATTTTTTGTTGATGGCGAAATAAGTGTGTCATGGCGTTCTGGTGAAGTCAATTTGAATTGAATGATAAAGGTCTACTTAATGTTCAGTTTAGTTTTGTTGTATTTCCCGAAATATTTAATTTCCCAAGTATTATTTTAATTAGCAGGTAGATTATTAAAATAATGGTCATAGATATTTCGAAAATAAATAGGAACGACATCATGGACTTAAATTAAAACTCGTCTAGTGTATGTTAGACCACGCACAGGCGTCCGTTGTGTCCTTTTAATTTCTGCAATCTTTCAGTCACCTCCAACTATCATGCAAATAAAATATTTAATTTCATTTCTGTTCCTCGCAAATGAAGACGCTATAGGACGCAATTTTTTACCCTAGTACTCGACATTGCATGGATTGCATTTATTCAACCTTTCGAGAATCAAATATACCTACTTACTTACTTAATTCATAATTATTGCAATCATTGCCATCAAAGCCTAAAGTTCCCGCCTTCGTTCGCGCGGCTTACAGGATGCTCTGTAGTACAACAGAACGCACGTACTACGTGACCCGCGACGCATACAGACGCTCAGCAGTAATGCCATTAAGTAGTCCCTTATCCCTTGCTCACAATATTGATTGTATACCTTTATCGTACTGCAAGGTATAAACATGCTGCGCGGATGGCCCAGTGGCTTAGGCAGTCACTTTTCCGTTACACTGTGGCGGTTGCTGCGAGATTCATTGTCAACACGAGTCAGAATATTGTGTGACTCATAAATAGTTCTTCTGTCATCCAGAGATCGTTTGGTGTACCCCACGCCGAAAAGGGGAAATATGATTCTTAAAGAAAAGTGAATATGCTACATCACTTTTATTGTTTTTAAATAATTACGCGATTGTGACCCGTTAGACAAATATTAGTAAACTAAATGAGTCCGCGTTTACTGCATAGAGCGATGTTATATAGCCTAGTCTTCCTCGATAAATGGGCTATCTAACACTGAAAAAATTTTCACATCGGACATTTGCAGTAGTTCCTGAGATTACCAAAAACAGCGTTCAAACAAACAAACAAACTCTTCAGCTTTATAAAATTAGTATAAATGTTGTCGACTTTTGATTGACCTTGTGTTCGATGTTTGACTATTATATAGTGCCCCGATACACAAGACTTATGTCTAGTAGAAAAATATTAAGACAAGATCATCATCATCATTGGCCCTGTAAAAAACTGTCCCACTGCTGGGCACGGGCCTCTTCTCACTATGAGAAGGGTAAGGCCATAGTCCACCATGCTGGCCAAGTACGGGACTCAGACTTCACATTTCTTTTGAGGACATTATGGAGTACTCTCAGATATGTTAGTTTCCTCACGATGTTTTCCTTCACCGTTTAGCAAGCGATAATTAACAATTTAATACGCATATAACTTCCAAAAGTCATTGGTGCGAACCGTGGATTCAAACCCGATACCCTCTGCATGGCAGTCTGTTGATATCTCCACTTGGCTATCGCTGCTTTAAGACAAGATATCTAAAAAAAATATCAAGACAAATTCTACCATTAAAAGTCGTTTATTTTTTGCTTTTTTTTATGATTGATGAGAGGAAATAAATCAATCAAAGCCTCCCCTAATTATTAAGACAAGATCATCTCATAGACTGTGCGAAGTCAAAATAATTAGAATATAATTATCCTACAGCAAAGTATTTTTTCATTTACTGCATTAGGTACTATCGGGATGGCTCCGAATATAATATTGTTTTAAGTAAAGTTATGAGCGTACTTGCTAGTGTAAATACACAAATCTCACTATATAAAACGGAACAGAATGTATTTTATATAACTCGATGTAAAAATTATATCAGCCACTACTTTGGTTACTTTAAAACTTTACAAAATTATGTAACAAAATTGTTAAAACTCACTGTCACAAAGTTATCGTAATTTTCACAAAGAACATACGAGTACGTTTTACTATACAACCATTCGACACCGTAAACAGCTAACATGCAGAACGGAATTGATAATTCTCAACTTAGACTGCATGCCACAAATAAACTCGAGCTCAATTCCTGCACAACACATACTTAGAATGCGCCGTCTACAAGAATATCACATCAACTACTTGTTATTCTTTCATCCCGCGAGCGGAACGGAAATAAACACTTTACTCCCAACATCTTTTACAACAAAGTTCTCAACAAAATGTGACTGAGTGTTTCACTGAATTGCTGAATATTCATAGTGCTGCCGTGCTGGCTCCACTTGAGGTAAGTGTGAAGTTGTGATTTAGTTGCTACTGGTACAGTCGACGACGGTATTTGATGCTCGTGTGAGTTTCTCTTCAAGTACAATCAAGTGCAGTGTGTTTGGTGTATTCAGGGCTATCAAAAATATTGATGTACTCTTATTAAGTGCACTGAAACTAAAATTTTGCAGAAATTAAGTCTAGAAAATATTTGGAGAACTTAGCTACTGTTATTGTAGGCATATTTATTTAACTTAGTGTAGTTCATACCAATGAGACTTGTAATTCTTAGCACGTTTGCAAGTAAAAGTTATAAAATCAACTCACGAATAAGAACAAAGGTACAAAATAAAAGTCAATAAAAATCAATACCATACCACACGTTTGAATTCAGACGCAACGTCAAACAAAACAAAAAAGAAAAATAAAATCAAAGCGGTCAGCGCAGTTGAAATTCTCGGCACGCACTCACTGCAACTTACTGAATAAACGAAACGTGTGGGGATTATCGCGACGCGTGCAAGTGCAAGGGTCACAACCAACCCTGCGAGTCCACACGTTGGGTACTAGGGTCACCCCTAGCGGTGCGCGTTCACGAGACGGGTGCCAGGGACAACCCTAGTGAGTTCATCGGGGGCGCCCGATAAAGGCGACATTTCAATACTTCGCATTAGACTCCCGACCCGCAACCACTTCGTTGTTTTTATATTTGACTGCCAAGAGAGGAGCTAGGTCTCACTGTCAGCGATGTAATCTAAACAAATACCAACTTAATGAAGCTGAAAACTTTATTTCTTCGAGTTTTAGTAGCATAACAGAACATATACATACTAAATGTATATGATGGCCACATTGACAAGGAAACCACATTCTTAAAGGCTTTATATTAATGCCACATTACGCTGCCACTCCTAGGAGCTGAACAAAAAATAATAGCACTGGCGGGCAGAACAATACGACGGTTTAATCGCCCAGATGTGGCGGGTGACACCGCGGGTACGGCTAGTGAGTCATAAAACAATTGTGTGTTATACTTCGCCTACATTCCGTGATTTGATTCATAACGTGGCAATATTTATTGCATCTGGAGTTTAAACGGTCGTTTCAAGTGTCGAGTACTTACTACTGCTACAATAAATCTAAACAGGTTGCGGGAGAACAGATACATTTTACGAGCGCATACTTTTACTGACTCTTAGCTATGTACTTACTTAAGTTTATATCTTGGAAGTCTTAATGGTCAGTTAATTTTACAACGTAATAGAGTTCACTGGAGAATAAAATCTTACTTTTCGTAATTCACCCTCTTTTGACGAATCTTCTTAGAAATGAATCACGTAAGATCATTTTTATATCACATAATGCTGTATTTTCTGTTGTTTTATAAAAGACTAGTCGACGCCAGCGGCTTCGCGCGCACATATTTTCGAATTTCCCGTTTTGCCCGATCCCGTGGGAATTTCGGGAAATCCCGTCTTAATGCACCTCTACGGTCCCCAAGGAACATACATGCTAAATTTCAGCTTCTTGCGCCGAGTAGTTTCGGCTGTAGCGTGTCTGTCAGTCAGTAAGTAACGCAAGGATTTTATATATACAGAAGATTTTTGATATTAAAATATAATATAACAATTTACAGCGAAGGTATTTCGTAGTAGTAGGTATAGTATAATTAAATTTGTTTTTTTTTTAAGTATTTTTGTAACTACTCTAAGAATGAATATCAGTTATTTAAATACCTATTTTCACTAGCTCTTTGTTACTATAAATAAAGATAAAGAATCAATAGTTAAAAACATGCATTTTATTCATACCTCAGTATAAATGTGTAATACCACACTCAACTATACTTACACTCAATCTTTAATAATCAACGTATCCGCTAATCGCTCTCACTAGCACCTCGGTCGGCTCTGATCAGCGACGCGGAACAGTCAGCGGCCCAGGCCGCGCATAAAACTAGCGCTCACACCGCACACCCAACACTCGACACTCGTATTGCGGCGTACTAAGTAAAAATGTACTAGATGAGCGGTGAGTGAGGGAAACATAGAGCTACAGAACAAATTGTTTTTAAAGGCATGAATACTAGGAATGAGTCCTGTATTGCAGAGGACTTACAAATTTTGAATTTACGGACGCAAGGTACACCGAAATTAGTTTTTTTACAAAATGCGCGCATTAATTAAGTATCTTGTGTCGTAGGGTTTACAAAATTCAAGCAACGGATACAAAACACTGACTCGAAATAATAATTTGTAGATGACATAAAGTGTAGCGACCGAATCCACAACTCTCAGCGTATTGTTAAGTGACGAGGCAGCCGCTTAACATGTACTAAGTTGACGGAGCCCTGCTTCGCAGGGCTCCTATTTTTGGGTTAAGGGTCAAAAGAGAACCTAACATAACCTATTTAGTTACTTGAATTACATACAGTCGCACCTAACAAACCAAAACCATGTTTGAAAATATCTCGCCAAAGGCTTATCTATTTGAGTGAATATGAATCATCCTGTACTAGGTTTTGTACGTGTATTTTCTTTGAAAATATCAAGGCAAAAAGCTAATCCATTTGAGTCATTTTTTTACTGAGATAGATTAGGTATTGTCGAGTAATATGCAGAAACAAAAGCTATTCTATTAGAGTCTGACTCGTGACTCAAATAGTATAGGCTTTGTAAATACGCGACCGGACCAACAGTGCGTAGTTACTCAATGTTCTAGAATATTCCTTCTAAAACTATTCTATTGTGTGGAGATGAGAGAATGTTCAGTTGCTCGGAGAAGAACGCGGCTTAAATCTTTAATGTGAGATTTCCTTAAAACTCAGTTGGAGGTAAAATGAACAACAAGTGTACCATTTTTGTAAACTTATTGTACAATATAAGTAATCGAGTAACTACGAGTTGTGCTTACTAAAACAAGTGATTTTAAATATAATATTTTCTTGGGTTTACGCGAGTGTAACATTCGCGTTGAATTTTTAAAATTGAAATTAAACTACAGTTTACGGATTTTATCGCGTTATATTACTTTCACTGGTTATTTGTTATTACATTTAAACCGAAAGATCTAGAAACTACATTTTTATTACTAGCCGACGTTTCGAATTCTTTACAGGATTCATGTTCACGGCAGACTGAGGTGATATTTGTCTTTGTCTTGAATTTAAAAGTTATCTCAAAGTACCCGTACATTTTTCAACTATTGGTGTTACTATCTACGCAGAATGTGCTCACTGTGTCTTGATGTCTTCTGGTGACTTTGTCCTTTTTGGGTTTCATTAGCCTGATAACAGGGTCCCAAGCTGGAGGTACATTCCAACCATCTTCCCTATTGAAATTAGGATGTTTTTTAATTTCAATAGCTTCACGTATCATTCTTGGAATAAAGCGGTGTTCTTTTGCGAGTATCTGCGGTTTATCAAATCGCAGGTAATGGTTGTTTCCTTGTTCTACATGTTCACACACAGCAGACTTCGTTCTTCTTTCGGTTTAAATGTAATAAAAAATAACCAGTGAAAGTAATATAACGCGATAAAATCCGTAAACTGTAGTTTAATTTCAATGATTTTAAATATTTGATCAAACTGTCACCTTTTTCTACGCAGCAATGGCCTCCTGGAGATGCTGATAGACTGCTAGTACTAAATAGCTATTTGTCGCTTGCTTAAAGATGAAGGAAAACATCACGATGAATCCTGTATGTCTGAGAGTTTTTCTAATGTTCTCGAAAAGACAAGAGAACTTCTCCAACCCACACTTGGCCAGCGTGGTTGACTATGGCATTACTCTTCTCGAGAGAGGAGGCCCGTGCCCAGCAGTGTGACAGTATATATTCATGCACGAAATAAAAAAAAAATACATAGATACAATTCAACATGTTGATAAAAATGTTTTCTATTTAGTACCACTGATAAAGGCGGCGCGTCTGTGAAGTGCCCGAGCATCGAACCCCAACCCAGCGGTACTATTTGTGTATGCGGCACATGTTTGAGTGTCGCTTTATTGTTAATAAGCTGTCTAACTGTAATCACTGTACATGAGGGGATTGAAAGCATGTATTGTGTGTAAGTGCGCGCGTTTATGTTTATGTATGTAAGCATCTCTCTTTTTCGTGTATTTTATGGTTTTGCCCTATTTACGTAATCTTTTATAGGCGATAAATAAAATCAACGTACTCCATTTGAAATTAATTTTATACATACCTACAAGAGGTAGGTAGGTAGGTTAACACAATGAGCGACAAGGGCAAGTAAAGTACAATGCTGTAGAAAGTTTGTTACATTGGTAGAAGCCCTCGTTTTATGATTTAAACACAAATCAATTTATAAAATTAGTTTAGTTCCTATTTTACGTGTACCTTAAAATATGATACAAAGTTCAAGCGGTTTGAAGTAATCGTCCTTTGTCGAATATAACATATTATTGTATGTCCTTCATGAGAACTTAAACAATAGTAAACAAAAATTAAAAAAGAAATACCAAATACAAACATTTAAAAATATTAAGCTTTCATATTCTTTGTCCCTTTTCACTAAAGAGTTATAAACTTGTTAGTGTGGGTGAACACAACGGTTCGTCTATCGAAAAATACGAGTCGAGCTCGTAAACATATTTCCCACAGAGCCATAAGCCAGATTATGACGTCACTATCCGCATACATCGTCAACCGAATAGCATCATTCACATAAAATTGAAGCGGGATGCTTCAACAACTAGTCCGCCTTCCAAGGGGGGGGGGGGTTAACTGTACAATTGGAAAATCTCCCAGATAACAGCACAATATAACGATTTTCTTTGAAATATTCAAAGGGAGATGCGGGGGCCAAGGGGCACAATGGCTTACGATACGATTGAGACGCGCACTTTTTTAGTGGCATCGACGAATTGAAATATTACTATGAGCTAGAAGAAATTGTTCTGATATCGAGAGCTTGCACACGAGTGCGTTGTGTTGGAGAGGTGACGAACGACCTGCGATGAACTTTGTGTTGGTTAAGGATGTATGCACTTACTTTTGGTGCAGTGACGAGACACGCATTGGTGCTGTGTGTTCGCGCCCATCACTAGCGCGAGGACGTGTGACAGCTGGAGGTGACATCTGTCTACTCACTCAGCAAATGCCGATCGCTGTAACCAGACGTTATAATTTAAAACATTGGAATTTACGAGAGTTAAACAAGTCATCATCATCATCATCCTTTCAAAGGAGATGCCTAGTCCAGCAGTGGACTGTTAAAGGCTGATGATTAAACAAGTAATTATTCCAAATTTGAAAAGTTTGTTATTTCTTAACACTGTGCATAAGCTTTAACTAGTAGGCAACTTGGTTTTAATTTTAACAGTCAGTACTGTAGAGCGTATACGCATAATCCGCATGAAATACATATATTGTTGTGATTATTTTATAGAGTGCTAATGGTGAATAAAATAAGGTGCTACATATACTTTATTTTATCCAAAATCTGCACCGATTTGAATATAGATTTATTTATATATAGCTGGAGCTAAAGCAACAAAGAGACGAGATGCAGTAACCATTTACAGTCAAGGATACTTCCTCTTTAAGGCAGTTGCCTTAAAAATAAAAATGGAGAGAGCTTTGTGGTAACTGAAACAGCAGACAAAAAGAGCTTATTGCAAATACATAATTATGTATCCAACCAAACTCTATTCAATCATAAAACCAATTAACTATTGAAATTACATGTGGTGGATATGTTTTCAAATGATTGTAATATTAGTAACAAACGAATACCATTCTATACAATAAGCATTTTAGTTATTCATTAATCCTTAACTAAACCGTAGGTCATCATACAGCCTTTTACAGCCCACTTCTGGACCAGGCCTCTCGTAATTTGCATCACAATGGCATTGTGATACGAGGATTTGGTCAACTAACTGTATGGACGTTTGAAATGGTTTAGTGACATTTTATATTTTTAACACGTCTCTACACCATAGGTACTCTACGAATATTGTACTGCACTTTGGTGTAAGCAAGGTAGATGTAATATCGTTTTGTTGGCGTATGTCCTTATTCCGATATTAAACGTGTGTACACATGTAAAACGTCCACCCGCATGCTGTGTGTGAGGCGCGCGAATGCAGATGTAATATCGTTTTGTTGGCGTATGTCCTTATTCCGATATTAAACGTGTGTACACATGTAAAGCGTCCATCCGCATGCTGTGTGTGAGGCGCGCGAATGCACTTTGGCGCAACAATAAGTCAGCCATCGTCAACTCAATCAACTAAAAGGAAAGTGCGGATCCGCACTCACCTACTGCACTTATATACAAATAATTTAATAATGGATGCGCGCCAATGGCTTACGAGGTATGCAGCGTATTCAATCAAGATATTTTAAGTATCTGAACCGCGGGAGATTTTGTGTGTAAGTACTGTGTACGGTCGTCCAAAATGTTTAGGGCGGTTTCAGATTAGCGTATTTTTCTGGGCGTATACGGTCGCTTTAGCATACGCGCTTACACGCGCGCTATGTTACGCACTTCAAAAAACTGGACTCGCGTAAACAGGCATATTCCGGCGTGTTCGTTCGGTAGTGACATCTTGTCAGTGTCAACATGGATTCTGATGGCTAAGCGCATCATCTCTCGTACGAGTTGGGCGTGTGCCAAAAGGCGCGCCTATACGCGCCTACATGCGCTTCCAAAAACGTGCATATACGCGCGTATAAAACGGTAATCTGAAACCGCCCTTAGTTCGTAATGTTTTTGCTCAAATCATGCTTTATGGACTTTTCAATTATATTTGACTTGTCTAATGGCTAGTGATCCGAACTTCTTGCTATTCCGGCCCGGAGCGGCGCGGTGGTCGTCGACGCTTCTGCTCGTTATTTATTTTAAACTAGAGGCTGCCCGCAGCTACGCCTACACATTTATACCGATCCCGTGGGAATTTCGCGAATTCCTTTCTTAGTGCACCCCTACTAACGGTCCCCGATGAACATACATGCCACATTTCAGCTTCTTGTGGCTAATAGTTTTGGATGTAGCTTGTCAGTCAGTCAGTCAGTAACGCAAGAGTTTTATATATACAGATATGTATGATAAAATATAAAGAATATAAATGCGTACCAATTACCTGGGTACCATGATAGAGGCGTAAAATTCTATTTTCACAATATTCTGGCCCTGGTTATTTCAATGCAAGTTCTTGTCATGAGCAGGACGACTAAAATACAAAAAATACTTAGTAATTTCTCATCTCGATAACTTCATCTGCAGAAAAATAAATCACACAAGTTAGTAGATAGCTTAGCAGGCAAAGTTTAGTAAAACCTATAATGCTTCTCTCTACATTTCTATACTTCCCTACCTGACGTTGAAGACCATTCATGAATAAGGTAGAATGCCAGGTCTGAGCTCAAAGCTGAAGCCCTTTTCAAACTTGTGAAATACTCCCACTTACAACCACTCAGTACAAGTCCAATTTCATCGTACTAGATAATGTAGGTATGATATTTTATACGAATTATCTGACATGTTGAAATAGGTCTCTTAATTACATTTGGAATATTAACATGATGACAAAGCTTTTAGTAGTAGCCTTGGAATAGAGGAGAATAGGTCTTGTTACTGTAGTAACAAGACCTATTCGCCTTTAGAGCGGCCGTGTGGTTATAATGGAGACTTACAATCAACAAAAAGAATATGCAAAAAAATATTGGATATTTTCTTATTTTATCTTAACGTATGTATCACTGTTATGAAACCGAGTAGTAGTACTACAAGAGATCAATTAAAAAATAAACAAAGTGTATGGAGTAGAGGAGATAAACATGGAGTTCGTATTTTTTAAATACAAACCATGTTGATCATTCTAACACATGTGAATTTACACATAATGATATGGTCTATGAATGACATACCCTACGAATACTATGCTTTCATTTTCCTCTAAATATCTTTTTGGCACAACATCCTTATTTAATTCCTGTTATTCTCACAGTGAACCCATCCCATTTCCCGCGGCGTCACATTTGAAGGAATAATAGACACAATTTGCGGACGTATGCATGTCCGGCTATGACGTAATGTATCCATGCGGCACGATTTCCATTTACGGCGCGCGCGCCCGTGTCCCGCGGGCGATGGACGCACTACACTGAGAAAAACCCGTCGGAGTACGTCACAGACACTGTGTGTTATTGATTTAAGGTGCATTTCTACTTAATATGAGACAGATAGCTGAGTGGTGTCCAAGGATATTAACAACTATCGCTTTATTTACTCGACCTCACTTAGCGCAAGTATGTTTTTAAGACAGCTTTCGCATCATTCTAGTGCGGATTTGTCTCATAAACAAAAACAAACCTTTGCAGCAGGAAGACATTCTGTGTTGCGGAGGACTTAAAAAACTTTAGATCAATGACCAGAACGAACTCACAGTTTCGAAAAAAAAAATGTGAATTACATAAAGTGATGTCTGATATGGAGATTATTTCACTAAGTATACCCGGCGCAGTGTTAAGCGGTATAGTAACTACCTAAACCATTACGTGAACCTACTGCAATTAACACAATTGGCGTAGGTTGAGGGTTAAGGTGGAAATTAAATTATTATTTTTCTGGCGGCTTTCTCTCACACTGCTCATCTATCTTGTGGCCACTCAGTTGTATTGCGAAGTACCGACATTTATATCAATTTGAGTGAAACTATCAACAGTTGATTGGCTTCAGTAACACCTCAGGTAAGTTAAAGAATTGCGATTTATGACCAACGAACATTTACAAGTAATAACCACCGCTTTTCATTGTCATTATAGTTCACTGCTGGACATAGGCCTACTCTCTATATCGCGTATTTGGTATCGCTCATATTTGTCACCAGAAAATTTAAGTAATACGTAGACACTGATACTTAAATGTAGCTTCACTATTACACATTAATTCCGTATTAGTTTGCTCGCGACTAGGCGACTATGCTTTAAAACCGAGAGATGCAATATTTTATCTTATATTCTCTTATAAGAATGTTACATCTTCTTAAAACAGTTGTAGAAGCACAATTTAAGCACTATTGGTAAAATATGTGTCATTGTTTCAACACGAGATTTCAAAACGTAATTCAATGTAAACGAAGAAAGAAAACGGATGAAAGAAAATTGCATGTAGCTGAGATGAGGATGTTGAGATGGATGTGTGGAGTGACAAGGATGGATTAAATTAGAAATGAGTATATTAGGGGAAGTTTGAAAGTTGCAGCGGTGCAAGAAAAGCTGAAAGGAAATCATTTATCGTGGCATGGGCATGTGATGAAGAGGGATGAAAAGCATGTGACTAGAAAGGAAATGAATATGAGAGTTGAGAGATATAAAGCAAGAGGAAGACCAAAAAAAGATGGATGGATTGTGTAAAGGATGTCATGAATGAAAAGGGAGTGAATAACCAGATGACGTCTGATAGGATAGAATGAAGAGAATGACATTCTGCGCCGACCCCAAGTAATATGGGAATAGGGCAGGCAAAAGAAGAAGTTTCAACACGAGAATTCAAAACGTAATTCAAACGTAAACGAAGAAACATAACGGATGAAAGAAGATTGCCCCTCATAACACAGGATTTTCCTAGCATGGGGGTCATTGATCGATCTACTTGAATTCTGATTTTATAAATACTGTGATTGTGTCTGTAAATTCGTGTACCTTATGACAAACAAAGTTATTATTATTTCCTTTATTCAGCATTAATCAAATTTTAGTTACATTTTTAAATATATAATTTACAAAAAAATACATTTAAAAATATAAAAAAACCGTGGGATCCCACCAGCAACGGGCACAGGGTCCAAGCTGTCGGTGGTTAGGGCTCCAGAGACAGGAACTTCCTCACAATACGTGCCGTGTCGAGAAGTACTGCCTTTTGCATCAGGCCCTTGACCCAAGCACCCAACGCGAGCCTCTTAAGGTGACGATCGAGACTCTTGGCTATTAGGCCATTACCCGTTACCATTATTATTATTATTATTTCACCATCCATACGTGTGTATTCTAAGATAAATAAAATACTGAGAGCGACTACTTGTAAAACCTTTACCGGTATCAATACCGGTAACCTCATCAATTCTATCACGTGACAGTGGAAGTGGCGAATCGCTCTCAATAAAGAACCGATATATGTCACGCAGGAGCCTCTCAAGTCGCAGCTTACGACGGAGGCTACAAGTGATTCAATTTCCTCGCGTCAGTTACCGTACTTAGTGGCCACTTGCCGGTGGTAAGCTGTGAAATGTGGCGGTCAGTGCATTTGAATAGGAACCCAAGTGTAATGTAGGGGAAAACACACCATTTGTTGCAGAATCACACCAACTTTTATGGGAAGCAATTTTGTCATATTATTATAAAGGATCGTCGATTTTTATTTGAAACTAAATTGGAAAGGACACGGTACATATTTTTTTGAATTAGTTTTGATGTATTGATTTTATGTATGTTTTCATAAAATCGTAATGCCTGGCTAGTAAAAGACGTACGTGTAACGATACAATTTTTCTATTATGTTTAATTTATGACTTTTAAGCGGACACCACTTTTAATGGCTAATAACCACTTAAACTACTTTAATGAAATGCAGTCAATTAATCTTGTCGGATTTGCCATAAGTCATGTTTTTATGAAAACAAGCATGTGAATGGAATTGGTGACAGATGTGCTTCGTGACCATTCTATTTTTATTGGCTTGTGTCAAATTTGATATGCGATACAACAGTACTAAAAATATTATATTTAAAACAGGTTTTCACCAAAGTCCTGACTTTTCAGTGCGGGGTTGAGGGGAGCCAAGCCGGACATAAACAGTAATGTCGTCGGTAACATTGCGTGCGTATATGTGTGTGACACCGCGAGGGACCACCGACGCCGCGTGTGCTCAATGGACCGCGCGCCTTGACTCACCATCGCGTTGCACTCATTAGCACCTAATCATTGCCACCGTTCTGCGGTCCACAGCACAATATCCTTCGTCATGATAATGACTTACGTATTACATATATTGTAGAGGGTCACAGTTGTGTATTGTCTAATAATGGTAGCTGTATTACACCATCGTTTACTAGTTTTCATGATAGGGTTGATGATTGTGCTGAGTGTTTATAACGTTTACAAAACGTCAAATCAAACTTTCAACTGCTCGCTTAAACAAAATTAAACATTCTACTTTCTGTATATACATGTCACCTACTTTAATGTTGGAGATTTTCAACGGCTGGAAAACAAGAAACCGGTTCGATAGCTTTACGTGCCCTCCGAAGCACGGTAGCATTCTATTGCAAATTCCACAAGAGATCTCCTATCCAAGTGGTCATCCATCCCCTACAAACGTTGCTTAACATTGCCAAACTAGTACGTACGACAATAATAATCCAAGTAGCGCTATGAATGCTACAATAAAACACCTTAATATCGCAAGACGATTTGCAGGATAACTTTATTATTATAACGAGAAGAATAATTGAAACATGTTAGATGGGTAGCAATAAATTTTTATGTAAATTGTGATGATAAGCTGTTATATTATTCGGATGAAAATGTCCGCTCAGTGCGAGCGCTTAGGTGCGACAGAATAATAAATGTCGGTGCTTTCTTTCTTATTCATCGTACTGAGGATATTAAAATTAGCTGGTGTTTATTCAATGAAGCCGTTCGAAGCCGAGCTTACAGCTTGTGTAACCAGGGGTAAAGACCCATGTAGCAACGTGAGTGGAATGACTCGGTGGAATTGAATACTTGACGTTCATACGCATCACTTTGATACTTAAGCGACTAAATATTTGACTTGACTTGACTTTTTGAGTTTACTGAGTGACTATTTTTTCATCAAGTGTCAACAATAATTATTATGAATGTGTCGAGATATCTGTAAGCATATTTTTATATCCTTGGTTTGTTAAAGGCAACCTCCGCACCAGTTGTAAAACGCACTTGCGACTCCTCTGGTGTTGCTAGTGTCCATGGACAGCGGTAATCGCTTACCATCTGGCGATCCGTCTGCGTCTGCTCAATTGCCTCCTATATCATAACAAAATCCTGCATCGGGGAATAATATATGTCAAAATGCAGTCAGCCTTTCAGCCTTTCCCAGTCCACTGCTGAACTTAAGACTCTCCTAAATGGATATATGGTTTCTGTAGGGTTTAATGTTGAGATTTTCGTCTTTTCTTAAATATACTGTTTGTTTCGAGTTTTAGTCTTAATTTGTCACCTTATGACATAATTATATACCTGAGCTTTTTTTTTCTTTGCAGATAGACTAAAACGTTGCTGTGTTGCTACTAAATGTGTACAATTAGTTTAACTATATGTGTTATTATGCTTCTTATCTAAAAAAGTCCTATGCCAGTTGAATCGGTATAGCAATTATATCTAGTAATTAAGAACGGGAACTCGACGCAATAACTGAACTTTATATCAAATTTAACTGCGCTGAATAAAGTGTTGGCCGACAGTCGATACAATGTTCTTCGGTCGATGTAATTGCGACTTGAATAATAAACTTAAAGGCTGCAGTTCTGCACAGAACTGTGAGCTAGGAATAAAGTAACTTTTTTTATATAGTTCAGTGCGTAAGGTTTTAACGCTTGTTTTATCATTGATAACTTTGATATACTGGAGCAACGCTTGTTACCTAATATGCAACTATTAATTTAATCAATAAATTCTGATAAACCATGATAACACACAAATTACAACTTAAATGATGCCGTTAGTAATTGTTTTAGTTATAATTTAGGGACAAGTATTCCTTCGACCATTTGATTTCAAGGGATATCTTAAATTATTATAGACTTTAGCATGATAAACGCAGTGTTAGACATATTTAGTACACATAAATAATCATATTATAAATTTATAGCCGAGTAACAGACAGGTTTGTTAATGCATGACGTCACAGACCAGAGAAATACTGCCTTTGGAAATATACGCATCTCTCACTCACTCTGAGCTCGTAGCACATGACGTCACACCCTCATAATGTAACCTTCCCAAACATTCATACGAAATACGAATTACAGTGATGTTACCGCTTAGCTTATATTGTAGCACGTTACGCGGGGTAGCAGATACTACGTAATATCGTAGCGCTCGTAGCGTTTGCGTAGCAAGACAAACATTCATTTGGCGGGATTACGTAGCGCGTCCAAATCGCGCGCTCCCGTTAACGTCACTCATAAATTGTAACAATCACTGTGCGCTTATAAATATACATAAAATTTTATTAATTGCGCACTTTACATTATTTGCGGGGATTTTACTTTATATTAATTAGCTGAGGGCGCTTAAATGGTGTTGTAATTATGACATTTAAGTACTACACTTAAGTGCTCCTCTGTGATTATTTAAATGTCAAGTGTTCCGTAGACCGTTAAGATCTTATCAATCAGGAAGTTCAATTAGAGGGGCGCCGTTTTATAGTACCTTTGGAATAAACTATTATTAATAAAACATTATGGTACAAGTTTTGACTATAAGTTAGTCTGAATATAAAAGAAGCTTCGTATTATGCTATTTTTTATTAAATTACTTATATATTAGTATTTATATACGTTTTTGCTTAAGAGTGAAAGATTATTATTTTTACTATTTATATAAGGTTATTCGCACACTTATAGCAAGTCTGCGTCGCGAGTTGAATCAAAACTATTAAGACTGAACAAAGCTTTAGTCCTACGCTTATTAAGACTATATACACATGACACAACCTATATATTGGTGAGGTAACTAATCACTCCGCCATCTGTTCATCAATTAACTCCACGTAATAAACCTGTTTAATTAATCTTAATATATAAAATCCTTGCGTTACTGACTGACAGACACGCTATGTACGCACTATGTATCTCTCTTTTATATATATGCGACAACTTGCTAATTATTAGCATTTAATTTACATAGTAAACACAGTACTACTAGAGTACTTAGGAATTTGGTAGATAATAGTTATACCAATAGTAGTATTGACAAATCTATTAGTTTAAACTACTAGATGAGACAACAGATAGGCATTCATGTGTTTTAAACTTAGCTCATCAAAACATACAAGGCCTATCTGGCAAAGAATTAGAGATAGATTTATTTTTAAAGAAACATAAGTTGCATGTATTATGCATTACGGAACATTGGTTAAGAGGTGACCAATTAATATTCAATAATGAATTTTATACAGTGATTAGTGCATTCGTAAGAAAGAACGCTATTCGTGGTGGCTCTCTCATATATGTTTGTAATAGTATTAAATGTAAAGAACGAAAGGACATAGCCGAACTTCTATCGAGCGCACCGCTGAGATATCTTGTGTTGAACTTGAGCAACACGTCATAGTCTGTGTATACCGACCACCGCAAAGTGACTTTAGCCAATTTGAAAGCATCATGGAGGACGTCTTAAAACACTTAAGTTCCAGCAGGAAGTCAATAATCGTATGTGGTGATTTTAATGTTAACTTGTTAGAACAATCACCGACTTGTACTAGGTTAGTTAGTTTATTTATGTCATTTAATTTGAATGTTTTATTTTCTGAACCAACCAGAACTACCTCACATTCTTCTACATGCTTACATAATATTTTTTGCAATTGTTTGTACTTAAGTAAAGCTGTTTTGAGTGACTTGACATCGGATCACTGTGGACAAAATGTTGTAATTCCAACTAATACAACCCCTACAGTACAAAAAATCACATGTAGGCCTATGACCTCTGCTCGCCTTAATCGCTTTAGTGATGATGTTGCTGCTAAGATCGCCAGAATTGACTTAACCCACGATGATCCAGATGAATTATATAAGTGGTTATTTGATGTTATTAAAAATGAGTACAATAAAATTTTTAAGCAGAAGACATTTGCCAAGAGCTCTAAAGTTAAATTTTGTGATTGGGCAACAGTAGGAATATACAAAAGTAGATCTAGGTTGTATGATCTGTATGGTATGAAGCAAAACAATTTTAATCCTTCATTTATTGAATATGTAAGAAATTACTCAAAAGTTTTTAAGAGAGCATGTGCTTCAGCTAAGTCTATATTTATAAGTAATAAAATTAAAGAATCCAAGAACAAAATAAAAACAACTTGAAACATTATTAACAGTGAGATTGGTCGAGCTAAGTTAGTAGATAATAGCTATGAATTAAAATGTAATGGAGAAATAGTTACAAAGAAAATTGATGTTGCTTAGACTTTTAACAACTTCTTCATAAAATTACCAGTGAAAACAACCAAGTGTTTAGACTCATGCCCAAGCAAAGCAGAGATGTTAGTTAGGGGCAATGTGAACGAGTGTGATGTGCTGTTTAATTTTAAATACATTGACACCAATGACGTCCTCAAGACATTCAAGACCATCAATATTAAGAAATCTATTGACTTATGGGGTATTTCAGTTAGTCATGTTCGCCAAATCATTTTTAGCATAGCTCCATATTTAGCTGCAATATTTAATAGATTTGTGGATAAAGGGGTATTTCCTGATTTAATGAAACACAGCAAGGTGATACCACTTTTCAAAAAAGGATCCAAGAGCGACCCTAGTAACTTTCGGCCAATTTCTATCTTGCCTGCAATCAGTAAAATTTTTGAAAAGGTTATTTTGCATCAGTTAGAGAGCCACTTTCTCACAAATAATTTATTGCACAGTGAGCAGTATGGCTTCACTAAGGGTCGCTCCACCGTTGATGCCGGTGTAACTCTATTAAAACATATCTTTAACGCTTGGGAAAATTCGAAGGATGCCATTGGTGTTTTTTGCGACTTGTCAAAGGCTTTTGATTGTGTTGAACATGATACACTTTTACGTAAACTCAACCGTTATGGTATTCGAGATAGCGCACTCAATCTTGTTGCCAGTTACCTTAGAGATAGAGTTCAGTATGTAGATGTTAGTGGAAGTAGGTCTCAAGGTTTGCCAGTGGGACTGGGCATTCCACAAGGCTCTATTCTTGGTCCGTTTCTTTTTTTAATATATATTAATGAATTGCCATTCTTTGTTAGAAATCTATGTGATATTGTTTTTTTTGCTGACGATACTTCACTTATTTTTAAAGTTGATCGTAATACAAGTAACATTGACAGCGTAAATAATTCTCTTGCGCAAGTACTACATTGGTTCACGACAAATAATTTGCTACTCAACTCTGGCAAAACAAAATGTGTGAAATTCACTTTGCCGAATGTCAAAAATGTTCTTACTAATATAATTTTAAATAACGAAACAATTAACATAGTTGATTCAACTGTATTTTTAGGTTTAACTTTAGATTGTAAGCTTCAGTGGGGCGCCCAAATATCCTGTCTGGCAGTCAAACTTAGTTCTGCAGCATTTGCAGTTAGGAAAGTTCGCCAATTCACAGACGTAGATACTGCTAGACTAGTTTACTTTAGTTACTTTCACAGTGTAATGTCATACGGGATACTATTATGGGGTACGGCGGCCGATATTCAGACAATTTTTGTTATTCAAAAGAGGGCCATACGTGCAATATATAAGTTAGGTGCTAGAGATTCTTAACGAGATAAATTTAAAGAAGTAGAAATATTTACAGTTGCATCGCAGTATATATTTGCTAATTTAATGTACGTTAAGAAAAACTTAACTCTTTACCGTAAAAATAGTGACTTGCACAAAGTGAACACAAGGAATAAGCATAAACTAGTGGGCACTAACTACCGTATACATAAAGTTCATAACTCATTTGCGGGACTCGGTATACAATTCTTCAACAAATTACCTCTGGATATAATGAATTTACCTCTGCACAAATTTAAAACCACTTCTAGGAATTTTCTTTTAAAAAGGGGTTATTACACTATTAAAGATGAAGAAAAGAAGAATGACAAGACATCGTGGGTCTAGTTGCTTTTTTTAAATTCACCATTATTATTATTTTTATGACTGTGTAAAATACTCTCTTCTTAATTAGTAACATGTTAAGTGGAGGTGCCTCGTGAACACATGATTTTTGCAGGATTTGGATATTATTATGATTTGTTGAATGTAGTTTAACATTATTTATCCCTGATCATATCGTTGTTCAATTGTCACCTTCACAAAATTCTTTCTACATTTGCATTCCTTCACGCGGTCCACTAATTTATGTTAATAATAACGATCTGGAAAATGGAGGTAATTGGCGGTCATGGTCAGTATACCAATAGATTGTTTCTTACTGCCGGTTCGTATACCGTTATCGTCATGCTCACTAAAATGTCATTTCTTGTGGTGGCGTCGTGTGTCATCCCTGTCCCTCTAATATGGCGAGAGGGATGATGGCTGGCACATGCGTCATACTCGTGAGCGGGTGCTACTTGCGATGACTGGTCGATGACGGTCTTGCGAGCTGGTATTAGATTTTAATATTTAACTGCATCATTTCCATCATGGGTCTGATCACTTTCGCGGATTGCCTGCATTATTAGGTATATATAATGTAAGTGGATGCTCCTGTTTCACCATGTCTATTCTGAGGAGACTAACCAAATGAACATCAAAAGTATTATGCTTGAGTATTATTATGTATAGTAAATATATACAAGTGATATAGAAGGTGTAACAGTTGCAGCACCTTACAAAATGTAAATTATGTGTATTATGCAAAACCTGGCGATGAAAAAGAGTGACCGTGAGTTTTATTGCCCGTTCTTTCTCATGGTTCTACCTATTGCTTTGCGAACGTGGCAGTAAATGTAAATGTAGAGTCTTTAAGTAATTATTTTATAAATTTATTATTTTGACGTTCATAAGCGTCACATTGTGACCCAAATGAATAAACGATTTTGAATTTGAATTTTGAATTTGAATTGGGATACGTACGATATTGGGGACCGTAGGGGTGCACAAAGAAGGGATTTCCCGAAATTCCCACGGGATCGGCCAAAACGGGTAAATTTAAAAAATTGCAGGCGTAGCTGCTGGCGTCTTCTAGTATATTATAATTTTCTGTTTATTATACACTGTAATAATAATATGATTTGTAACACAAACAACGTTTATACCTACTGCCTCTTTTACCGCAAATCGCTATTTTAAAAAGGTCAGAGTAACTGATATAAAATCGATTTGGGCGTAACAACGAGCTAAATATTCTGAGAGTGTGCAGGAGTTTAAGCCTCATATCTACGTGAGGCACCGGCGCCGGTGCGATGCGACGCGGCACGAATGCGACGCGAAGAGGACGCGAAGCGACAACAGCGCGGCAATATGTTTTTATTAAATCTTGGCTGATTGCCGCATGATTTTGTCGAATTGGATAGAAAGTTTAAGTGCTTTCTAAATTTTTGTTTCACTGGCTTGACTAGTGGCTAGTGAAGAGTTGGATATGCCAATAGTCGTACCTTCGATGCTTAAAAGTTAAATCTAGGTTATGCTGTGTCAATTATTTTCTCTGCCTTGGTTTTTAACCCAGTTCAAAAAAAGGAGGAGGTTCTCAATTCGTCGGAATCTTTTTTTATGTATGTTCCCCGATTTCTCTAAGACGCCTGAACCGATTTCGAAAATTC
Source organism: Euclidia mi (assembly GCA_944739405.2). Taxonomy (NCBI): domain Eukaryota; kingdom Metazoa; phylum Arthropoda; class Insecta; order Lepidoptera; family Erebidae; genus Euclidia; species Euclidia mi. Next base: position 4,644,953 of record OX123202.2, on the reverse strand, counting down.
TTATTTTGATTGAAAGAGTATACCTCCTAGTTGGTCCCATGATCATGAGGTCAGGATCTGATCATGGAATCCTGAAAAAATCGAAGGAACTCTTCAAATTTTATAAGCACACTTGAAGCGATTTGAGGATAACAATCCAATGCAGTCGAGTTTGGGCTAGTTAGAGTTGACTTTGATGCTGGATGATTTCCATGGTCTGATGATAGAGTTGGAAGGTAACCATGAGATCTTTGTGATACAATAACCCAATCTAATCGATTTAGGGTCGTTTGATTCGTCTTTACATGGACTTTGGTACTGGATGTTTTGCAGGGTCTGATGATGGAGCAGGAAGATGGCCATGGGATCTTTGTAATACAAAGACGCAATCCCATTGAGTTTGGGCTCGTTTGATTTGTCTTAACATGGACTTTAGTGCTGAATGTTTACCAAACTCTGATGATGGAGCAGGAAGGTGGCCATGGGATCTTTGTAATACAATAACGCAATCTCATCGTGTTTAGGCTCGTTTGTTTTGTCTTGGCAAACACTTTGGTATTAGATGATTTCCGGGATCTGATGATGGAACTGAAACGAACGTGTTTAGGCTAGTAAGTTCAAATAAAAATAAATTGAAATTTCCGGAAAGGTGCAGGTCTACATTTCAGAATTGAGGCACGTAAGGAAGGCCTCCCCATCATGTACCACCTACACTATCCTATGTATCTACTTACCACCTATTACTATTTTTATTAGTACCTATACCACTAAAAAGCAAAAAATAAAAATTATTTTAAAAGTAAAAATAAAACCGACTTCAAAAAACACTAAAGAACTAAAAAACAAAAAATAATTGGTTTTGGAGGAAACATTTTTGGAGTCGGTGCCAAGCCCTTACGCAAAAAGTTACTAAATTACAAACTACCTATTCTATCAACAACGAAAGTTATATAAAATTGGGTAGAGGTTTTATAGTCAAATCAGAAATAGACACTTGGCTTGGCACCGACTCCAAAATGTTTCCTCCAAAACCAATTATTTTTTGTTTTTTAGTTCTTTAGTGTTTTTTGAAGTCGGTTTTATTTTTACTTTTAAAATAATTTTTATAACTTATTGATATTATGCGGAGCCATATATATGCATGTTTACCAGTTACCTGATTTCTGCAATAAAAACTATTCTAAGGTCAGAAAAACATAGTCATCTGATGGGCACATTGACGCACATTATTAATCTAAGCATTACCAAAGGTGTATATCCAGAGAGTTTAAAAAGGTAATTGTAAAGCCTCTTTATAAAAAGAATGACAAAACAGATACAAGGAACTACAGACCCATTGCTAAAATTCCAATATTCTCGAAAAATTTTGAGAAAATAATTTATAATTCTATATATATATATCTTCTTTGATAAACATGCATTGTTTTGTACAGAGCAAAAAGGATTTCGTAAAAACACAACAATAAACATGGCTATATTTGATCTGCTATTAAGTATTATGAATGCCGTTAATAAGAAAACACCTGTTTACGCTATACACATATGACGAAAGCATTTGATTATGTAAATCACAACACATTGCTCAGAAAACTACATGGCTACGGTATAAGGGGAAATGCCTACAAACTTCTCGAATCGTATTTAAGTAATCGAGTTCAATACACAGAAATACGTAGAATTTGTCCAAAGAGTAAATTAGAAAAAAAAATACATTTCAGGATCTTGTAGCATTCAATTTGGAGTGCTACAAGGTAGTGTGTTGGGCCCCTTACTGTTTCTCATCTATATTAATGATCTCCCTAAGTGTACCAAACGAAACATGATGCTATTTGCAGATGACAGTACAACAATAGTAAAGTGTTCAGAGCTGAGTGAATATCAAAGGGATATCAATAATTCTTTGGCTGACATAGTTAACTGGCTAGATAGCAATAATTTAATAATTAATTTTATTAAAACAAAAATTATGCAATTTCACCAACGATGTGAGGTACTTAATATAAGTATTACTTATAAAAACCATACAATTGAACAAATAAATGACGCTAAGTTTTTGGGCATTACTATAGATGATAAACTCACATGGAAACCTCATGTTCAAGAACTATGCAAACGACTAAGTACGTCTGCCTTTGCACTCCTTCAACTGTCTCATAAAGTTGACAGTAAAACACTTCTGACGGCTTATCACGCCCTAGTGGCGTCACTTCTGAGATTTGGAGTCATTTTCTGGGGTCACTCGACGGATCGTGATATGGTATTCAGGATGCAAAAAAGATGTGTCAGGTGTATGTATGGTCTAAAATCAACTGATAGCTGTGTAATATAATTTAAAACACATAAGATATTAACGTCACCATCTTTATACATTCTGGAAACAGCACTATTTGTCAGAAAAAATATTAATTTATTTACAAGAATATCTGCAGTTCGAAGAGCCCCAATGCGAGCTCAATATGCGAATAAATTATGCCTAATAAAATGTAAAACTACTCTGATGCAGAAGAGCTTCTTCGGTATGGCACCTAGTCTGCCATTAATGAAATTTAAACACCAATTAAGCAATATACTTATAGATAAGTGCTACTATTCCATTGATGATTTTCTCAAAGATAAGTTGTAAATGTTTTGTTCGTATGGTTTTGGTATATTGTGTATTTTTTTTCCGAAATTGTATAAATTCAATTACTTTTTATTTATTTTTTTATTTGACAATTGATTTCTTTTTTGTTTTAAAAGCACGATATTTCTCATTTATTGATTATTTATATGTCATGATGACAAAACATAGCGCACTTTATATTTTTTAAGACCACCACAATTTATGTATGTTTAACAAATAAAAAATCTGAGTTCTGATTTCTGAGCACATCAGATGACTATGTGAGTGTGCCGAAAAAAATGTTTCAGTAATTGTCGGTTAAATAAATATTGTAATAGCAGCATCCAACCCGCATAGATTCAATCGATGGTCCTCATTGGCATGCTTGCAGGCAACGTAGATGCATGATAGATATAGCAACGTACATGATCTTAACATTGTTCTATAAGTTATGAGACCGCAGTCATAACCATGAGCCATTGCTACTGCTTACCATCAAGAAGGTGACTGGCTCGACCAGCTTAGTTAGCAATAAAACTAAGCCTCGCAAACGACTCATACAACAAGACAGCGTCACGACAAGAGCTGCGTCCCGCAGTGTTTGTCGCGCAAACATCGCGTCTTGTCGTTCGGTATTCATCGCGCGTCGCGCACGTAACTCTCACGTTCTGATGGCAATGATTTTTGTGAACACGCCTGTTTGTCTTTTGTGAATTCGAATGTTTATAGAAAAGAATGCTTCTATATTTGTTTTAATTATATATTATACAGTTTGCTGTTAGTCTATATGGCTATGTCGTAAGACAACAAGGAGACGGAGTAGAAGAATAACTAGTATAATATTACATTTTCTGTCGTAGAAGAATTCAATTAATTATTAGTGTCAACGTTTTAAGACACTGTCAATGATAAAATAGGAGCTTAACATTCTAGATTGATCTTAACTTGTATTTAGACGCGACCATTTGTTTCTTAATTACCGATGGCGTGTCAGTGTGCTTACGCTGAGGACAATTACTTACTGTAAAACTTACTAAAATGTCTTAGTACCTATACCTAGTATTGTATTTACATACGTTTTTATTTGCATGAATACATCAATTTGACTTAAGAACTAAGTTGTTTATTTAAGCCTCTTTTGCCTGCTAATCAGAAAACATTAGTTTATATTGATCGAATATATTCTGAGTGTGTATCGACAGACCTGACACACCTCACATTATTTTACAGCTTATATTGCTTCAGTTATTTCGATTCTCGTCACGCGCTTCATACACGCTCCCTGTTAAGAACTAAGCTGACGTGCCTTCAAAACAACGTTCAAGGTCAAAGCGATGAATCAAAATCAAGTTTGCTGTCTGAATAAAAAAGCCTCATTATGTCGCATCACTAAATTGCTTTTAAAAGAACATTTTAGGTGACGGTGCCATAATTTTATTTGTGACATCGAATATTGTGTTTTAATACACGTCTGATAAAATACATCTTACATTAATGAATGGGCACAGTGCACATTCAGACTGGCAACAACAATGTGAGGGTCACATAGTGTTGTCTCGTGTGGGCATCGAACCCACAACACTCGACAGCTACCTATAAACGGCGAGGTGGCAAGTTATTCCTTAAGTTGTGAAATCTAAATATAATGATCCACAACTCATAGATTGGTATCTGATTTCTAAAAGTTTTTTTTTTAGATAAAGACAATATCTTGCGATATAGGATATATGTATAGACGATCGGTTGGCGCAGCGGGAGTGTAAGCGGCTGCTACGCCGATGGTCGCGGGTTCGATATCCGCTCAAGTCAAACATTTGTGTGCATGAACATGGATGTTTGTCTTGGTCTGGGTGTCGCTATGTATAATATGTATGTATTTACAAAAAAAATATATAAATGTATGTTCATCCATTATCTATAACACAAGCTCTGCTTAGCTTGGGACTACATGGTGATGTGTGTATGTGGTAGAATATTAATATTATTATGCCGTTTAATAAATATGCTTCTCACAGTCACATTTAACGTACTTAATAAATATTACACTAATAAATAAATTAAATATATAAAATGGGCCACTGAGACCCACCGGCATCGGGCACAGGGACCAAGCTGCTGGTGGTTAGGGCTCCAGAGAAAGGAACCTCCGTACGATGCGTGTCGTGTCCAGCAATACTGCCTTCTGTATAGAAGACTTGATTCAGCCGTCTAACGAGAGCCTCTTGAGGTTGATGGTCGAGGCTCTTGGCAATAAGACCATTTACAGTCACGACTATCGGTACAATGATCGCCGAGTCAACATCCCACATGTCGACAATCTCGTGAGCCAGGTCCAAATATTTCATTTGTTTATCTTTTTATTATTATTTATGTTTCTCTTTCACGCGTACTTTTCTAACATATAGTTTTAAAAAAGTACATGACCCTTTGGCAGGCGTACACGGAGACATAGGTCCAACGCGCAGAGGCCGTTTGAGAGTTTTGATCTAGGATGTTGTTTAAAATAGAATTAGTTTTTATTATAAGTCAAATCGATTAGATTGATTGAGTAACATTTTGTTTAGTCCATTGAAAATTTCTGACAATGGTCACACTGAACTGTCACTTCCGTCCCCGCCTTGAAAATTTAACACGCCGTTTTGCCCTCTCGCGTGCCGTGTACCTAATTGATATAAATTGATCGCCCTTTTGAAAGCACATAAACCAGCTTCGCGAATTTGTATTGTGAATTCTTACCCTGCCGCCTTTGGTTTGCCCGGCAAAAGTTGAGTTGAACATTGACATTTGCAAAACTGTAATTGTGAATTGTGAATCCTGTGAACTTGCATCGTGCATTGAAGACGCTGCGTTGGATTTTGGTAAAGTAAAGATAATTCACTTGCTAATGTTGGCCAATTTTAGTCTTGTGTGTATCTAGCTTGCCTCCAGGACTCCACTCAAGAACATCACCAGGAGATATAAGGTAAAATTTTCATGTACCTACTTAGTACTTGTATTCGCTGTGCAACGCAGTGCATTGTGTCTGGATCCTTGTCTATCGTGGTCAGGTAGATGTATTACATCTTCCACTGCGCACCCTAAAAATACCGGCCTGCCTGCGGTAATTCTAGACAGATGTGATGGGACATCTACTGTGGAACCTCCATAAGTGCACTATGAAGTACAGCCAAGGATTAGCCGCAGCAGGTGTAGGACTATTGCAACTTGTATGGAAACTAATTACTCTGGGCGATTGTGATGGGTGTTCAATTGATAGGTGAATATGGAAACTATAGATGAAAACTGGCGTCGGCCCTAAGTACTCTTATAGTCGTCTTTATTAATATTATTATTATATATCTAGTGCAAGATATATTAAAAAAAATAAAGAGAAATATCGACTTCATTTAATCATTTGTACCATTGAACACAAAACATAGCATGTGAAGGTTATTTTAAAATAATGTTGCTTAATATTGCATTACACTACACATCACTCACTCAAAGCTTTAAGCCTCTGCTTTCATTTCTTGTATTAATTTCGAGAGCAAACCGCAATGCCGCGTGAGAGGGGACCACGTCGACGTTCGTCCCACACTGCGTCGAAACTGTAGCCCGGAGCGTTGGATTTTGACCCCACTGCGTTCAGACATTGGTCCCACCACATTCAGCCCTTGGTCCCAAAACGCTTAGCTTTCAACCACAGTACAAACCATATTCATTATAATAGAAAGCCATTATTCTATAACTTTGAGTTCTATTTTCATTGTTATGTTGAACGAAACTGTAAGCGGTGAGGGTTGTTAATTAATAGCCCGTGCCGTTTACAGTTTCGTTAGTAGTAATTACTTGCGATTGGAAAAGAGCAAGTTGTTGAGTATTCGGTTGCGGTTCAGCGCCGTTTTGTTGTGCTTAACTTTCGCGAATGTTCCACAAAGCGCTTTACATTGAACAAGAGTTTTATGCGAGTACTTGGGTTAGAGCTTCGGAGAATGTGTTCGGAGTATCTTTACACTTTGCTTTTGGCTTCGCAAGTTTAGAGATCTATAGGTAACTGGAAGATCCAGCGGTTTCACCTATGTTTTACTATGTATGTTAAAATTATTCATGGAGCCAATGCAGCAAATGTAAAACGACCAAAGATTTCTCTTATGTATAAATTTCGTTTCTAACTAGTTATTTACTAACCTACGTAACAAAGAGTTAAAGTAGTTTTTAAGGTTTCGTGTTTAGTCAGTGAGTAAATTACCTTTCGTTTTAACATAGGATATTATTTTAAGGAATAGCAGCATTCATAGCTAAGCATGAGGCTGCCTTGGCCGAGTGGGCCGAATTAGATTTTATCCAGCAAGGCTATGAAACCCTTCGTTTCTGTATAATATTATTTAATAATAAAAAGTGTCAAAAACGAGAGTTGTTTCGATGAGTCGCGATACTGGAGAATCCACAAAACTCTACATTATTAATAACCTGATTCTTGATCCGTTTATTCATGTTGGTAAATAACTCTGTGACACTAAAACTATAAAATAATTCAATATATTTTAGTTCTTCTGTTATTAGTTGGTCACTAAAAGACGATAATAAATTATTTAAGTAATAAATTATTAAAGTTGTAAAATAAATTATTGCCAATACGCCCGGCAGCTTGTCTGTGTCGCCACTAAAATCCTTTTATTCCTATTTTACTCACAATTGCAGATATTTTAGTGCTCACATTATTATTCCGTTATTTCCCCTCGAGATGTTCTTAATCATATTCCGTTGCATTTATCGTTTTAATTAATGTCCAATTACGGTAGTCTGCAGCTAGTTATAAATTAACCGTGGTAATCATTATTTGCTTCAATGTAAATGCAAACGACCCCAAAGTTGCTGTAATTATTATAATAATTTAACCAGAAAATGTACATTATTTTTTCTGCTTGGACTATAGCCACTACTGTGCTGCAATTCGTAAGTAGATAATTTGATAATGTAATTTTGATAAACTGCGGCAGGCATATATTATACATAACTGAGGTGTATTTTTACACTTTACATTGATATTAATCCCTTTACTGCTTTGTTCCTTAAATGTGCTTATTTAGTCTTGACATATTTTTCTCAATATTTTTTCATAAAAACTGACATTTAGAATATAAGTTCTGTTGATCTATTTTTTTTTTATCATCAGCCTTTATGTTGTTGATCTATATAACCTTTTAATTGTTACAACTGACTTTTTAAATTTTTGATGTACATTTATTTACATTTAATTTTATTTTTTTAGCTCATTATTGTGCATGCAGTGGCCAACTTAAAAGGTTATGCAACCAACAAAAACCTTGTTAAATGATAATATTGTATGAATGATTATAATAACCACTGTTGGTCCTTAATAAATAAATAAATAATATAAAAATATTTATAAAACAGTAACCAATTGCCTAAGTTACCTTTAGCAATTGTAATAGTATAATATGAATGAAATCCTACGCAATTCGATTATATCAACTCTAAGGCTTCCTGTATACGACGCCGGACCCGCACCGGTGCCGCACCGCAATACTGTGTATTCACATCAAAACCGCATCGCCACCGCGTCGACGCCGCACCGACGCCGCACCGACGCCGCATAAATACCGCACTGTCACAACGCTAAGGCAGCGATCACAGTTTAGTATAGTAATTGTCGGAGTAAAATCTTTTACATTAATTATGATTTATTTCCGCCGCTGCTTGTAGATTAAAATAACAAAGTTCTACTTAATAATTTATTTTTTATGCTTAATGTTAATATTACGAATACATGCGAATATAACTAAAACAGTGAGGTCTGTACAGTTACACAGACAATACTATACTTAACTGTGATCACTGCTTTATAATTTAGCGTTGTGACAATGCCGTATTTATGCGGCGTCGGTGCGGCGTCGACGCGGTGGCGATGCGGTTTTGATGTGAATACACAGTATTGCGGTGCGGCACCTGTGCGGGTCCGGCGTCGTATACAGGAAGCCTAAGAAGTAAAAACGTGTCAGCAACCTATGTCCTGTGCAACTGCTGAACTCAATAAGCGATATATCCATAAATATTAGAGATGCGTCGTTGGTCTCGCGGCATAAATGTGTGCGTGGGCTTATACATTCAAGAAAAAGACAAATATCACCTCAGTCTGCCGTGAACATGAATCCTGTAAAGAATTTCAAATAAAACTTAGAAAATTCTAGAAACTTCAAGAAGGAATGGACAGACTGCCTTGTTCGTCTCGCGGCATAAATGTGCGCGTGGGATTGGGAGTTCTCGGGTTCGATTCCCGGCTCGGGCAAAGTGTTATTGGGTTTTTCCGCTAGGAAATTCTCAGTAGCAGCACGGAGTTTGGTAATGTGCCGGTACGGCAATAGGCTCGCCCCCTATTACGTGGGACCTAAAAATTCATGGCAAAATGTGGGTGTAATATTACACCTATGCCTACCCATTCGGGGATACAGGCGTGAGTATATAAAAAATATGTTAGAGATGCATTTTTGACATATTATAAACTCCATACAAAATATGTCAATTAAATACCTCGAATCGCCAAATATACGGATAGATCGTATATCGGGACGGGTCGTAAAATAAAGTGTAGGTGATGTATGTTCTTTCGTGTTGTGTTGTCGTATACTAGATGTCGTGGCTAGTCGACGTTCCGTGCAGCTAGCGTTCGTAACGCCGCGAGGAACAAGGAGCAAAGTGCTTACGCAGATAAATAATAAACGCAAGGTAACGGAGTATACATACTGCACGAAGAAGAATGATGACGTGTATGAATATAAATATGCTTTAAGTCTACAATAATATTATAATGTCATATAGATGGCAGAGGTAAGATAATACCTAGTGCTATCAAAAGATTTATGTTAAATGAGGAAGACTTTTGGTGTATAAAATACCAAATACCAAACCATTTGGTCTATAATATGATTTTGACTTTGAATACAAAAATTATAAAATTGACTAAAGAACCAAACTTTTTCGTGCTAATACATTTATAACGTTATATGTTTTTACGCAAACAATTTCTAAAGTAACTATTATCTGAATTACCCACCTACAGTATTAAAGTTTATTATAGAAGGATTGTTCAAGAAAGGAACCTACTTGTAGATATATTTTTGTGTTGGGAAAAAGGAATGTCCAAAATATCCCTTCATGTATATCCAACCCCGAGTTGACTCGATCATTATATAGACCATATACTTCATAATAGACTGACACGTATAGCAGCTAGTGCCCGCGATTGCTAAATTGCTGGTCATAACTTCAAAGCTGCTCCGGAAAGAAATACACCTACTTGTGTGATAATGTTAGCAATAGCATTTATGAGAGAGACCAACAGACAACTAAAGGAGGAGAAGCCTTTGCCCAGCAATGGTACAGTTTATTTACAAGGGTGATTTTGCGATGTTCTTTTTTTTGTTTCTCCAAGGAAACGAGATATGGCAGCAACCTTCCTTCTAAAATCTTTCAGTTTAGACAAACTACAATAGTAAAGGATGCCGCACTATAACAACTCGTAATACGAGTAGGTTTGCACGTTTGCTTGTTTTGTAGTAAGTGCGTGGACAGGCCGACACAGATGTGTTATTTCACCGACCGATGTTCAAAACACGACTAGACAGACAACGAGAGGTGTTGGCCCTCTGTATGACGAAAGAGCTTGCGTATTCATGTGTTAAAACAGAATTCCGGTAAATATTCATGTTATAAATATTCAAACTCTTTCAACGAATCGCTGCTACGGTACTTTAGTCTTTAACATTTGGATTGTACATTTGGATTCATCGATACATGCTATAAATAGAATTGGGGAGATAACACATTGATATGATATGACAATTATTGGCTCAAGTCACGGACGAACAGATTACTCAGGGCCAGAACAAATATTGGTTGACCATGTGCTCTAAATCATTAGGCAGCCTTTTACAGTAAACTGCTAGACATAGTCTTCCCCTCACAATGGTATTTAGAGGCAATAGGAGGATTAAGCCTACTGTTTCACTCTAACCGCGGGTTGGTACATGGCTTGATGTACAGTTTAGTGCCTCTTTTCAAAACTACTATTTGCTCAGTGTATTTTCCTTTGTCGCCTCATACGACATCCTTAGAATAAATTGGGGTTGTCACTTTGTGTTCTTAATCTGTCACACACAGATTGAGACAACTAAATATCACTCACCCAATTGTTTTTATTTTTACATTGTTGTCTTTAGCTTCATTTTGTAGAAGATATACTTAAGTGTATGATGTAACACAGATGCGCGGCAATGCGCTGTGGAATGTATGTCATTCCTCAACTCATCGCGCGCAGCGTGTGTGTAAGCTCCTTGAGCTAGTGTAGTAGCCGCTCGTTATTAATGACTCGCGAGCCGAAGCCGCGATTTTATTATGTCTTAATTCTACCCCCCTTCCATCGTCTACCATCCTTCCCCTTCCTCTCCACACCCCGCCTCACCCCCGCGCACGCCCTCGCCACTACAGCGCGAGATTTATGGACCCCATACTGGCTTTGTTTATTTTAATGTGGATCACAGGTTTTAGTGCCCACTGTAGCTGTGCTCAACGTTTGTTGTAAACGTTTGAGATTGGTGGACTTGTAACTTACATTACGGTTCACTTAAGATCGCGCTTCATAGTTGTCATTATCAAATTATAAGACAAAGTAATCGCTGCGTCTCTTTGTCTATTCACTATGAACTTAAAAGCTATCAGAGAGATATTCATGCGGTTTTTCATCAATGGATAGAGTGATGAATGAGGCACGTTTTAAGGTTTTCTTTACATTATTCTAACTCAAGTCATCAATGCAACAATTTAATTAAACTTTAGGGTATGCAAAAGATGTGGAAGAAACTCCACTCCTCCACTATCTGTGCGAGGGGGCAGGTTACTAGAAACATAGGTAATCAAGTAGTTGTTTGCAATGTAACAGACTGAATTTGCCACTACTAGCTCACTGAGTTAAGTAGGTTTGATTCCCACACAGAGCTAACTGTTTGGGGAGCATTAAACAATTGTACTTGCGATGGGCGAGGCTCGTCATGTAAAACAATCATGTTAAGCCCGCTCCACATTCACGCGAGAATCTCGCGCGAACGCGCGAAAACCACGAGAAACGTTAATGTGGAGCCGATTCGCATATTCTTCGCAGGTTCTCGGATTGTTTTCCAGTTTGTGTCAGTTTTTTGGCGCAAGACAAAGGAGCCGAGAACGCGCGAAACAGGCGAGAACATGAACGGCTTCACATTCGCACGTTTCTCAGTTGCGCGCGAGTTGCCGAAGAGAGTAGTTGTACCTACTTATTTGAGTGATACTGATACCGTTTGAGCCACTTTGATTATGAGCAGCATTAGTTGGACTAATGAAAATAATTAGAATTGACATTCCTGGAATGCATTCAAGCGGAAACTGTTTTGTGGTATCGTCTCCGATATTTGAAGGAATGGGGAATTCAATATTATACAAAAATCTATGTTTGTTTGTTCATCATTTATGGACTCTGAAATGATAAGAGATTAAGCGCTAAGTCAATGGTAACTTTGGAAAAGGGGCTTGGAAAAAAGGGAGTTAAATAAAAACTCTTAAAAAGGCGATGTGGAATTCGCTGGGTCAGCTAGTCTTTAATATAAGCGTAATTGTAATATATTTTAAGCTTGTCGCAGAAGCAATTTCAGCGTCCATTGTCGTCGAGCGCGTGAACTGTAGTGAGAACCTTGCGAGTGTGGACCCAGGGCAGTTCTCGCCGAGATTCTCTAGAGAATTCACGGGGAGAATCTCGGTGAGAATCTCGCGTGAAGTGTGTAGCGGGCTTTAGCAAAATGTTTCCTTGAACATTGCCCAGCTGCCTTGCACATTACTTTGTAGGTTAATATAAAATAACTAGAGGTTTCCCGCAGCTACACCCGGGCAATATTTCTAATTTAACTGTTTTCCCTAATCCTGTGGGAATTTCGAGAAATCCTTTCTTAGTGGTCCCCTACACTCCTCAAGGAACATTCATGCCAAATTTCACCTACTTGCGCCCAGTAGTTTCCGCTGTACCGTGTCTGTCAGTCAGTCAGTAACGCAAGGATTTTATATAAATACATAGTCTCACGCCTATAACCCCGAAGAGGTAGGCAGAGGTGTATTTCTACACCCACTTTTCGCCAGATATACTTTAGTCCCATGTAATAAGGGGCGAGCCTATTGCCGTACCGGGCACATTTCCAGACTCCGTGTTGCTACTGAGAATTTCGTCATTAATTATAATAATAAATAATAATTTTCGACAGAAAAACCCAATAACACTGCCCGACCCAGGAATCGAACCCGGGACCTCCCGATCCCACGCGCACATTAACGCCGTGAGACCAACGAGGCAGTCGTATAGGGTTTGATGTCGAGTTTTCCGCCTCTACGCAAAGATGGTATTTGCATCGTGTTATCCCTTAGTCGCCTCTTACGACACCCACGGGAGGATAGGGGGTGGTGACACTTGTATTCTATGCCATCAACCACACGGCTTAGGATTTTATATACCTATACAGATTGTTATTATCATCGTAATTTACAAATTAAAAAATAAACCTGAACTTTGAGGACAAATTTGCTTTATGTATAATATCAATATTAAAAAATATAATTTTTTACTATTAAGAACAACAAACGGATTTTGATTAAACTTTTCACTAATATAACTTATACATCAGAATGACTCATTAATTAAATTTGATCAATAACTGACCACCATGCGGATAAAGTCGGGGGACAAAGCTAGTATAATATATAAGTGCATAAATATTTAAACCAAAAGTATTTCCTTTCATGTAATACTAATATAATTATAAATCTGAAGAGTTTTTTTGTTTGGTTGAACACGCTAATCTCAGAAATTACTGGACAGATTTGAAAAATTCTTTCAGTGTTAGATAGCTCGTTTATCAAGGAAGGCTATAGGCTAAAACATCACGCTATGGGCCACGGAAGCTGAACAGTGGCCCTAAATAACGCGGATGTAACCGCGCGCTCATCTAGTTATGCATATAATTTTTATGATTATTTATTATAATACCCGAGCATTGTTTTAAGTTCTTGCTTGTAATCACTCCAAAACGAACGTAAGATCTTGTTATATCATATTATAAACTAACAAGCTCATTAAACATAGATTTGATGTTACCTCAAATTCCGCGTAAGAACCTAACATACTTATAAACGTCACAAGTCTGTTCTTACTTATTACTTGTTTTTGACTGAATATTATTATTATTATTGTTCTACATTAACTGTATATTTAAAAGGTGACTAAAGAGCCTTTTATCGCAAGTATCTACTTGAAGTAAGTATATCAATTCGTTTTTACGAAACCATAGTCAAAATAATGGTTGTACGTATAAGACGTATGATGTTATAGCGCGTGCTATAAATCACGTGCCTCGTTCGGCGGCTCGCCTGCGGCGGAGCCTCCGGACTCCTCACGGAACAAATTAGAGATTACTTACCTCTTACATTTACTTACTATATGTGACGGCCGGTGTCATGCCAAGCTGTCATCACTACCGTTGCCAAGGTCTTCTGACGTCTACACGACAAACTATCCGGTCATCAAACACAATAATTTATTAGCAAAGAGGTTTGAAGACTATTTTATTATTTGGAAATGAGTTTTTAGTTCGATGACGTATACACTCTGTCAAGTGTTCGCCAAATTCACCAGTCATTGACAACAAGGCGATGGCCGTGCGGATAACACATTCCGTTCACGTTCTGAAGGCGTGGGTTCAAATCCCAGTCATAACTGTTATGTGGATTATGGTTTTTATGAAATTTGGAAAATGTTTATGAATATTTGGCGAATATTTAAAAGATTATTTAAATATTTCGAGTAAAAATTAGAAAATTCTAGAAACTTCAGGAAGGAATGGAAAGGTTAAAAAGAGACAGGAAATGGAAACACAAATTTAAATATTTCGAATAAAGATTAGAAAATTCTAGAAACTTCAAGAAGGAATGGAAAGGTTAAAAAGAGACAGGAGATGGAAAAACAATTGAATAACGAAAAGACAATCGAAATTAGTAGATCTAGAACATTCTTAGGGGTATATAAGGCGGTGTAGACGCGCTAAGCGCCAGTTTAAGTTGAAAAGTGGTAAAGTGAAGAAGAAAAGGAAGAAGTAAAGGAAGAAAGAAGAAGTAGTAAAAAAAAAGTGAAGTGAAAGTATAGTGCAGTAAAGTGCAGTGAAGTGCAGTGAAAAGTGCAGTGCGAAAGACGCTAGTGTTGGTGCTGTCTGCGTCGGAATTAAACGGCGTGTCGTGTGTCAAGTCGAATAAAGTGTCATCAGTGCTACTCGGTGTTTCCTTTCAATCCCGTTACCCCGTCCGTAACAATTGGTGTCAGAAGTGGGATTGGAAGGATTAAAGATGCCAGTTATGCCGAGGGAAGGTCCTACGAGACGTGCGAGGGCTGCCGCTCAAGAACAAGGCGACTCTAACCCAGAAGTTGTAAACAGGGAAGCTCCTTCGCAAGGTGTCGGATCCGAAGGAGGGGTATCTACGTCCGCAAGCGCAGCTAACCCGCTATCTCTCGCAGACCTCGCGGCAATATTCCAGCAAACCTCGCAGCGACTCGAATCTCGACTCGAGCAGAACTCGCAGCAGCTTAAAACCGAACTCCAGCAAAACTCGCAGCAGCTTAAGACCGAACTCCAGCAAAACTCGCAGCAGCTCAAGTCCGAATTCCAGCAAAACTCGCAGCAGCTCAAGTCCGAACTCCAGCAAAACTCGCGGCAGCTCAAGTCCGAACTCCAGCAAAACTCGCAGCAACTCGAATCTCGACTCGAGCGATCATTACAGCAAAACTCGCAGCAACTCAGCGAGATAATGGAGAGCCAGGATGAGATTCACCGTTATATATCTGAGAACGCTCGTAAGATTGCCGAGATAGAGATGTGTATCGGTGAAGTGCAATCTCGCGTGACTACCATTGAGGAAGAAGATAAAGATTTGAAACCGATACTGGAGCGGCTAAAGAATAACTCTCTTCGGCCAGAATGGAGTGAGGTAGCTGATACTAGTACCGTCACGAAAAGCTATTGGGCGCAATGGAACAGCCTAATAATACAAGATGGACTACTTTGTCGAAAATGGGAAAGTGCTTCTGGAAGAGACAGTTATCTTCAAACAATAGTGCCAAAATCAATGATTCCTGAAGTTTTGCAAGTTTGTCATGACGGCCCATCTGGCGGACATCTTGGAGTGCGAAGAACCTTACTGAAGATTCGTCAACGTTTTTATTGGCTGCACTGTAGGGAAGACGTTGAAGACTGGTGCAGGAAATGCGTTAAATGTTCTTCAGTTAAAGGGCCGCAAACTCGGCGCCGCGGAGCACTAAAACTGTACACTGTGGGAGCTCCTTGGGAACGTGTTGCTGTGGATATAGCTGGACCATTTCCTTTGACAGAAAGTGGTAATCGCTACATTCTGGTGGTAATGGATTATTTCACGAGATGGCCAGAAGCTTTTGCAGTCCCCAATCAGGAAGCAATTACAGTTGCGACAAAATTAGTAAATGAAGTATTTTGTCGATATGGTTTACCGTTGGAAATCCACAGCGACCAAGGGAGAAACTTTGAATCTCAACTCTTTCAAGAAATCTGCAAGATGATGGGGATCCACAAAACTAGAACAACTCCGTATCACCCTCAATCGGATGGAATGGTGGAGAGATTTAACCAGACATTGGAGCGCCATCTTGCTAAAGTAGTTGATAGCCATCAGAGAAACTGGGACGAATATATCCCACTATTTCTTCTGGCTTACAGAGCCGCAGTACATGAAAGTACGGCAACAACCCCGGCACGAACAAATTTAGGAAGGGAGCTACGACTTCCAGTAGACCTTCTTGCTGGATGTCCACCGGGGACACCTAGCTGTGTTACCGATTATGCATGTGAATTAAGAAGAAAGCTCGAAGAAATTCATGAACACGTTAGACAAGAGAATTTACAAGCGGGAGTAAGAATGAAGACCCGATATGACAGATGCGCAAATGCGAGAGAATTCAAAGAGGGAACTTTGGTGTGGCTTCATAATCCGGTCCGATGTAAGGGAAAATCTCCCAAATTACAGCCAAGCTGGGAAGGACCATATACTGTAATAAAGAAAATTAACGATGTAACCTACAGAATTCGAAAGACACCTAGAAGTCCACTGAAGATCGTTCATGTGGATAGGATAGCGGTATATCATGGAT
Organism: Euclidia mi; assembly: GCA_944739405.2. Taxonomy (NCBI): domain Eukaryota; kingdom Metazoa; phylum Arthropoda; class Insecta; order Lepidoptera; family Erebidae; genus Euclidia; species Euclidia mi. The sequence goes on along the minus strand of OX123202.2, from coordinate 4,628,133 downwards.
CCAACAATGCTCGGGACGAGCATGTCTTAGAGAGGGGGTAGTGTGACGGCCGGTGTCATGCCAAGCTGTCATCACTACCGTTGCCAAGGTCTTCTGACGTCTACACGACAAACTATCCGGTCATCAAACACAATAATTTATTAGCAAAGAGGTTTGAAGACTATTTTATTATTTGGAAATGAGTTTTTAGTTCGATGACGTATACACTCTGTCAAGTGTTCGCCAAATTCACCAGTCATTGACAACAAGGCGATGGCCGTGCGGATAACACATTCCGTTCACGTTCTGAAGGCGTGGGTTCAAATCCCAGTCATAACTGTTATGTGGATTATGGTTTTTATGAAATTTGGAAAATGTTTATGAATATTTGGCGAATATTTAAAAGATTATTTAAATATTTCGAGTAAAAATTAGAAAATTCTAGAAACTTCAGGAAGGAATGGAAAGGTTAAAAAGAGACAGGAAATGGAAACACAAATTTAAATATTTCGAATAAAGATTAGAAAATTCTAGAAACTTCAAAAAGGAATGGAAAGGTTAAAAAGAGACAGGAGATGGAAAAACAATTGAATAACGAAAAGACAATCGAAATTAGTAGATCTAGAACATTCTTAGGGGTATATAAGGCGGTGTAGACGCGCTAAGCGCCAGTTTAAGTTGAAAAGTGGTAAAGTGAAGAAGAAAAGGAAGAAGTAAAGGAAGAAAGAAGAAGTAGTAAAAAAAAAGTGAAGTGAAAGTATAGTGCAGTAAAGTGCAGTGAAGTGCAGTGAAAAGTGCAGTGCGAAAGACGCTAGTGTTGGTGCTGTCTGCGTCGGAATTAAACGGCGTGTCGTGTGTCAAGTCGAATAAAGTGTCATCAGTGCTACTCGGTGTTTCCTTTCAATCCCGTTACCCCGTCCGTAACATATAGATAAACTTTAACGCCACTTACTGCATAATTATCTTGTAAAATTCCAGAAAGTCTATACTATAATCGAAAGCTGGAAGATGGCCTTTACCATTCCCATAGTGAGAACAGGCCCGTGCCAGACATTTAAACAGTTGGTATACAGGGGTTATGATGAATATGAATCTGAAGAGTTTGTTTGAACACACGCATCTCTGGAACTACCAGTCGCATCGGCAAATATTTCTTTTTATATGCCAGCCAAATTTGTTTCTTATGGCTTGATGGAGACCACCTAGTTTGAAGATGGGTGACCTGTTATAAATAGCTTCTATTATTTAAATTGTCGATATGGAGGATCAGTACTGCTTTAAATATCATGCCAATATTCTAAACCATGGGACGTGGCTATCTCTTTCAAAAGCTTATATAGCTAGATAATATTCTAACTGAGATACTCCGTGTTCCAAGTATAGAATAACGATGATGAATGACGATAGAAGCAAATGTGAGTCACTCACTAGCCCCGCGCCTCTCCAATCTCGTTCTTTTGTCCACTACTGTAATGACTTGGTGACGTAATTTGCTTGACATATCTCGTGTAATGCTAAAATTATAATATCGTTATGTCAAGCATAATTGGCAACCGAACTTTTCACAGCAATGAAAAAGATATTTCGGCCTTATAACGTGAGCAAGCCAAGATCTTAGGAGACATTCAACTGGCGAGTACGAGGCGACAAGCTAACTACATCAGTATATATTACGGCACAAACAAGCAGTGTCGAAGCCAGCGCTACGACGTCTACGCGATACGATCTACGTGCCTAAGCCGTAGCAACAAAGAATCGTCCTAGGATCGACTCGTTACTTGATATCGACTCAAAATTGAGTTGCTCGATTGGAAAATTGGACATTCTTTTTTACACAGGTTATTTCAAGTCGGATAGTAAAACCTCCCAAGTATACACTGAGTGACGTAATATATTTACTCGCGCGGAAAACTAGCGTCAGCCGAAATTCATTTAACCCTCATTTCCGTAGCTCCACATTTGTCGCTACTGAAACAAATAAGTTTCTCCAAAAAATAATTATCTAAATTGGGTGCGCAGTTCGCGAATTTCCTCAAACAATAAACTTTTCCTTTTATAATACGGTGGAACGCTGGAGAGGTATGAGGGTGGGAGTCGAGAAGCCTCTTCATCCAATAACATTGTTATACGTTTCCTTATTCTGTTCCACTGCTTGAATAGCAATAAAAGAGTAAAGTAAACATGCGCGGAGGGAAACACATATCGTGTGCTATGTCGCTGACGTATTAGCATATCAAAGCGGAGACGCGCGGCAAGCTAATGTCCTCGGCGTGAGTCGGCCGGGACACGTGTGTGACGACACGAACATCATTGTTCACCTACGTCACTCATGATGTGAAGCGATCCTATTATAGCAAATCATCGAACTATAAGTATATGCTGATGTGCTATGCTGTGACAGGACACAGGGCCATCTGATCCCAAATTATGTGAACTTTAACTATGATAACTAGATAAACGATAAACAGACTAATTAATTCTTGAACACGTCTCTATTATAGAAAAATTACACCTAGACAAGAAAATCACCGTGACCATCACTGAAAAATTTGTTGTAATTGGAGACGAACCCACGTTCGCCGGCTTAGCATCCTGTGCCACTTAGCACTCAACTTATAGGTCAATCTAATAAGCTCTTGATAAAGATATCGTTGTTGTGAAAATAACTAGCAGTTAAGACGTCAACTCTCCTCTTTCCCAAGTAAGTACTAAGTAATAGAGAACAGGAAGAGTGCAAAGTAGAAGCACCTTTAAAAAAAAAATGTAATTTTATTTAACGAAATGTTTATGCCAATTCAAGCAACACTTAGTACCAATATTTGGTAAATGAGTATTACTTTCTTACTACGAAGGCTCTTTTTTTATTTCAACCTGAATTCTTAACTTTAAATTGATTTAGCACAAAGTTATGCAAATGTAAACTGTGATTAATTTTACTTCATATTTTGAGAGCCATTATAAACATATTAAATTTATTATTATGTTTTTAAAGTTATTACCGAAATTAAACAAGTTTTCGCCTAGTAATCTCGAAACTAAGTTGACTAAGTAAATTCGAAACAAATATCTACGGAGATGAAACACCGCACTGCAGATTTCACAACTTGGTGAGGTTCCTCAAATTAAATAAAGTGGATCATGATAATACTTATGTACTTTCACATTGACGAATTTTGCCGTCCCTTAGGGTTTCAAATATCAGACAGCAGTCGCACTGTGGTAAGCTAATATAATATCAGTCATAACTAGTATGATGATGATGATATTTGATCATGTATATACATAAGTATATACATCATGTATATACTTATGTATTGTCCGTGTGATGATGGATTAAGAATACGGAATGTCACCACCCCATATCATCCCATGGGTGTCGTAAGAGCCGACAGAGGGAGCATATTATGCAGAGAACAGCACTGTAAGAGAAGGCAAACTTGATACAAACCCTATACCAACCCATTTGGCCAGTGTGGTATAGTAGGCCAATTCCTCCTTTCAAAGGAGAGCCCTAATCCAGCAGTGGACTGTTAAAGGCTGATGATGATGATGATATACATAAGTATGTATAGTGTACTATATATACATAATACATTGGCATTGAGTCTGTATCAACTTTATAAATTACTGGCGACCGATTTGGCTTATAAATTTTTAATTTGATAAAAAAGGTCAATGCCACGTTCGCAATGCAATAGGTAGAGAGTGACCATGAGAGAGAACGGGCAATAAAACTCATATCCACTGTTTATAATCGCCAGTATAATGGTTTCACATGTATTATTTTTGTAAAGAGCTGCAACTGTTTCAAACATCAAAAACATAGAGCATCTAAATTTCGAAAAATAGTTTAAGGATCACATATTATTTGGAAATTGCAGAGGAAAGTGGTATATATATTCCCACAAGAAAGAGTTAATCAATTAAACCAGAATACTGTACATACGGTCAAGATTCGGGGCATCTGTTTGTCCAACAGACGTCATTTAACATAAGGATATAACGCGTAGAGATCAGTAAAAGCACAATCAAACCACCAAAAACATTTACTAATATCGAAAACATTGTTAAAACCGTGTAAGCATTTTGTTGTACAATTTATTTTACATTACCGTCCCGTCGGTGTTGTTTGAACCTGTTACTAGGCAGCCTCACAAACAAGCCAGTGTCGCGAGCACGACCCGACACGTCTCAACAATATGAGACAGTTTTTACGAGCACTTGAATGGGGAAATGAGAATCTTTTTGTATACGAGACTCATATTTCGTCATATATCATTTACAGGAATTTCGCGTTAGGCGGCTGTCGCTTGCAATTTGTCGCGCAACAATGCGATATTATTGTCGCGCACTGACCTGTGAACAGAGTATTGTGTGACGTCACTTCGGTAACGCACTCATACTTGACTACGTTTGCGTCATTTAAGGAATGCAATTTCGCCGATACCTAAAGGGATCAATTTAAGGAGGCGATGAGCCAGCACTTGAGGTGAAATTATATTGAAGCGGGTTTTGAAATCGCTCTGGTAATCACTTATCGAGCTTGTGGAAAAATTGGCTAAAGCTTTCCGATTCACTGGTACTGCTTTATTGAAATACTTAATGCAATCGATGACGATTCTCTTGAAGCCATAATAACTAGAATTCTTAGACGAGATTTTATTTTCGAATACTATGATTGATTGAAATACAGTGTTAAGGTTTGGAAATAAATATCAGCTGTCAACTCGGCTCTGACGCCGCGACCCTTTTAAAGTAAAAACATAATGTAAGTAATAAAATATTTCCATGTTATTGTTACTTGTATACACAGCCATCTAACCCTCGAAACCTCATGTTTTATTCCAGCTTCCCAGTTTCGCATCGCGTAGGTTACGTGTAGGCCTTTATACTTTTGGCCAATTAGTTAAAGATTGAGTCGTAGTAAAACCGACGCCGACGTCAACCTTTTTTTACTTTTGTAACATCATTGACGTCAACTTATAAACTTCAACTTCTTTCTCATAAAACAAAGCAATAATTCGATTTATTTTTTAAACATTTAAACCTTTAAGTAAGATTTAGATAAATATTTATGCCGCCTCAATACGGGTTACAAGAGCGCGTGATAGGAGCATAGAACAATAGAAGATTGTATGGCAAGGGAGCAAAATGGTATTTTTACGGCGAGGGCGCTATTTTGAACCACGAGCGAAGCGAAGGATTCTAGAATAGAATCCCGAGCGTACAGAGGGATTCTAACGTAGAATCCTGATTGCAGCGAGGGGTTCAAAATACATTGCCCGAGGGAAAAATAATTTGCTATCCAGTCATATACTCTACTTTTCATCCCCTTTCTATGAGAAAATGAATAAGTTTTGTATGACGTTGTTAGCTTCTTTAGTTACTGTTATGGTTTCATGAGTTAAAGTATTGTCACTTTCATAACTCGACGTAGAACTCATTATTTTTGCAAAATTCAATAAAGTATGTACCTACTGATTACGAGAACAGAGTTGTAATTCGCGCGCTTCTTTTTTTGTTAGCGCGTGTCACGCCCGTGCAGCCAACACGTACCAGCCAGTTATTCATACAATTTGCGTTCGATTTCTATGAATGATAATATATTTCGGCGCCGTGGCACCATCATCAGGACACCCCCAGAGGATCCACAAATTAAACCACACAAATTGACTGAAAACTGCATTTTAATCTTCAGATGAAGTTCACAATACAATAGTCCGATGAAAAGTGTCATGGCCGCCCGCCGTCGCATCAACTTTACTTACTCAGTATCAAAACATTATACTTTTAATTACGTTAATTAAAGTATCGTATGTATGAACTTTCAATTAATCTTTATAATTAAGAAACAATATAGAATTCCAGTTACTTTAGCTAAAGCGTCGAAATACGTCTTGATCAATTTAATTAGTTATAAAATTACCAAAATGAGTTGGCGGGCGACAAAGCTAAATCAAACTATTAAAGACGACATCAACCAATACTGCGTTAAGAAATATATGTAAATACAGAAATGTAACACAATTTATATAACGTTAATTACAAGCAAATGCAATTAATATTTTACTGCTTATTTACTTAACATTACATTAAAATAATATTAACTTCCGGGTTTAGGCATCGTTTAGTTATCATTTAGTCATCTAGATGGCTCTGCTCTACGTTTATGCCTCTACAATATAACAAACCATATCACTGCGCCCATACGGCCATACTGACAACAAGCGCGCTCTCTGCGCTTGAAAATTACAAATTATAAAGTTTTTATGACCCTACATTCAGGTGGGTAATTGATAAATTACTGGTGTGCGTATTTAAGATGTGTAGTTATAATCTTAACCAGTCACATGCTAGAGCAAGCACCAAATTACTATCACAATATAATCTTATCCAGTCACATCATGCTAGAGCAAGCAACAAGTTACTATCACAATAACAACCTCATACAATGACAATACAAAAATGAATTACAGGTTAGTACAAAAGTATAGAATAAACGAAAAAGTAAAGAGTTTAGACATCAACACACAGTTATTATCAGTGAACTGTTATCAGCAGACAGTTACTGGCAGTTACCAATGTGGTATCAGTAAACAATACAAAATCAGCAATATTTCTCTAGATTTAAACAGTAAACTTCCAAGTTAATATAGTGATCACAATAAACAAGTAAAGTATTGCAGCTTTAAGAAAGTACTTTATAATAAACAAAATGTAAACAATTTTATCATCAGCAGACAGTACAACATTATCAAACAGTTATCTCAGTTGCAATTACATGTTTACACACACATAATAACGAAAGTTAAAAATTATAGCTTGTATAAAATTAACAAACAGAGATGGTAACAACTGAACCACAAGGGACAGTTCAATTCTCAAACAGATTCTCACATTAATAAACATACTATTCAAACAAATAGTTTACAACATTAATAACAGGCAATCGCTCATCTCGAGTCTAGCCTTCCAAACTACAGGCATCATCCACCTCGGATCTAGCCTTACAAACTACAGGCATCACCCATCACGGGTTCAGCAACCCAAACATCAGGCATCACCCATGGCTAAGCCAACTCGTGGCATCACCGACATAGGGATCTAGCCCACAAACGGCATCACCCATTACGGGATCTAGCCAACACACGGCATCACCCATCACGGGATCTAGCCAACACACGGCATCACCCATCACGGGATCTAGCCAACACACGGCATCACCCATCACGGGATCTAGCCAACACACGGCATCACCCATCACGGGATCTAGCCAACACACGGCATCACCCATCACGGGATCTAGCCAACACACGGCATCACCCATCACGGGATCTAGCCAAAACATGGCATCACCCATCACGGGATCTAGCCAACACACGGCATCACCCATCACGGGATATAGCCAACACACGGCATCACCCATCACGGGATCTAGCCCTTCAAACAACAAGCATCACCCATTCTGGGATATAGCCCTCAACAAAATGACAATATCACAATTAAAAGAGCACAGAAAAATAACACAAATACAATAACACTGTCATAAAATCAGTTTCAAAAACACAGTTCTATTAAACATTTATATAAAAAACATTTATATAAAACACATATATAGAAACCACAGTTATAGAAAACAAGGTTATATAGAGCACAGTTATATAAAACTCAGTAACTTATATAAAACACAGTTACATAAAAATACAGTTTAGTCATTATACGCCCATACGGTCGACTGCTCAGTCAGTTGTTGATGTTGATCAGCAACAAAGGTTAGCAAACAATGCTGGAGTCCAGCTTAGTACAGCGCTCATGCGGCATGTGTGCGCGTAGCCCACAGACGAAACCACCGACGTCAAAGGGGTGGGCCACCATAATCCATACATATTAATCAGTAAAGGACCGCTCGTCCATCCTCTCTTCACGCTAAGTCCAGGACCCAGGTCATCTGTCAGGATGTCATCTTCAACCTGTAACACTCAAAAGGCAGGTGGTGGGCAACATTTCCCACCCAAATATTAGTTCCATGAACCTTTATAACTGTAGATGAAATAAACTTCTAATCTTGCAAAGTGGTGCGGCCTATTAAGCTTTATCTATATATCAGGCATGTTCAACCTGTGCATTGGTCTGTAAGTTAGCTTTGCTACAATAGTGTTGGAGACCATATTTTACACCTAAGGTAAAATACAAAAGACAGTAAACACTGAATTTTCTCAGGTTCTGTCTGACAGTGCCATTTTAGATAATCAAATATTAAAGTTATCAGGATACCCATTTGTAGTTTTGATAAAACAGTTAAAACTTAATATATTCATTATAAGTTTTATCCATATCAAACAAGAAAACAAAATGGCAAGAACAAGGAGAGGCCTATGTTCAGCCGTGAGCAGTCGTACTGTGGATGATGATCATAAATATGTAATGATTTCAAACCATGTTGCAGATTCAAGGACTTCGAAAGTACTAGTGCATAATTATTACTCATGTAAGAACAAGTTGAATCCAATATTGAATATTTTAAGGCACAGTGCAAGCTGTGATATTTTTGAACTGTTTGCCAGTTGAGCGGCTCAATTGGCTCAATTTGAGCCATAAAAGAGAAATTTACAAGCTACCGGTATTTCAGAGTAAGATTAGTGCTTCCTTATATCTTTTTATGATTCCACTCAGTTAAGGAATTTACTATAATAAACTATAATATAAAAGTTAATAAAGACATTCAAATATTGGTATTTTATAATGAATTCAACATTTTATTTATTTATATAAATAAACCTTTCTTTTCTGAAATAAATGTTTTTATTTATGATTTCTCTACACATTAACTCTTTCATTAGGTAATTCATCTTTAATTTTATGTATTGTTTTATTATTAATGTGTATAGTAAATATAGTGGTGAGTTTATATCTATTTGACATTATATTTAAGGAGATTTTTCTAAATAATGTTAATATTTATTTTAAACTGATAACATGTGATGTTAATGTAATTCTTATTCATTCATACACAATTAATAATTGTTTATCTGAATAAATAAACTCAAACTGTCTTTAATCATAACTGACTTGGAAATAAAGCATGAGTAGTCCCATACAGTTACTTTTATTTGCTAAGAATAGATACTGCTAAATGGGAAAAGAGACATGGATTTTTACATCATGTTCATTAAACCCACTTATCACTATTGTAATAATCATATTCCTAACTGTCTTGTATCCCACAAGAGCTAAGCAATAAGGTTGGCACTAAATTTTATTGGTTTATTACTGATTGTCATCTTGAATTGAAGTAGATAATATATGCCACTATCTTTGCAAATGAACTCACAAACAAAATAAATTGTATTTACCAAGTATAACACTAAGGCTTGGTATTTATAAAAGATTAGCAGTTACCTGCCTTATGACTTTCAACCTAAAATGCTTAGAGGTGGACTATTATAGAACCTAAGTGAGTGCCCATGTCCATAAAGGAATCACTATCCAGATTTCATGTTTATTATCATTATGGTTGGGACAAATCATTCTATACAGGTTTAAAATTAAACAACAAATATTAGGATAATTATGTTGGGTTCCGCTGTCTGTTATTAAGTTATTATATTACCTTAACTTGAGCTACATAACAATTTCAACATTATGTTAAAAGGAAATCATGTAGGCACCTACAGAGTCCACAAATATATAATAAAACCTATTTTGTAACTTTACAAATATTAGTTTTAATGTTTTACCATTGAAATAACCTATTGACTACCAATTGAATACATATTCAGCACATCAATTAGCTTATTTAAATTGAAAGCAAATCACGTAATTTATACAATGGATCTATATCACAGCTTCAACTTGAAAAGGGCAGTTATACTGTTCTTTACTAATATTTACATTAGTAGAACTACATAACAACAAAGTAATTTTTTCTTTCTTGTGTAATAAGTGTGTGACCAACTCTGATGTCGAGTTTTACAGAAACTTTCCGACATGGTCGACGGCATAACATGACTATAAGCACAGTAGCACCGTTATGTACCAAACGTGGATAAACAACAGTTACTTAATTTTTTACTGTATGTTTACCTGGTAATCCTTACGGGGGCAATAGGTAATCATGTACAAACACACAGCACCATAATAATTTATAAAATGTTAAAGGATGCTTCTCAAAACTCTAATCAAATCAGCTCTGGATAAATACCTCTGTCAGTGCATCAACAACCCGCATCTGCAACCTCTGGTAGAACTCAAAGCAGAACAGCGTTCGCGCCACAGCACACCCCGGTGACCGGCGTAGTTGCTCTCGCTCGTACGATAACTCGGACACACCGTGCGGTCTCCGAACAGGGTTGACAAGCGCCAAACATGGCTTCCAAGCGCTTGTCGCATCTGTCTTCAGGTCATCATTGGTATTGGCGGCCAAGCGAAGAGATCCATTACTTTCGCGCCAAATGTATTTCTCGATGTCTCTTAGGGGGCGCTGATCCCACCGCTGCTTTCGGCGCCGTGGCACCATCATCAGGACACCCCCAGAGGATCCACAAATTAAACCACACAAATTTACTGAAAACTGCATTTTAATCTTGAGATGAAGTTCACAATACAATAGTCCGATGAAAAGTGTCATGGCCGCCCACCGTCGCAACAACTTTACTTACTCAGTATCAAAACATTATACTTTTAATTACGTTAATTAAAGTATCGTATGTATGAACTTTCAATTAATCTTTATAATTAAGAAACAATATAGAATTCCAGTTACTTTAGCTAAAGCGTCGAAATACGTCTTGATAAATTTAATTAGTTATAAAATTACCAAAATGTGTTGGCGGGCGACAAAGCTAAATCAAACTATTAAAGACGATATCAACCAATACTGCGTTAAGAAATATATGTAAATACAGAAATGTAACACAATTTATATAATGTTAATCACAAGCAAATGCAATTAATATTTTACTGCTTATTTACTTAACATTACATTAAAATAATATTAACTTCCGGGTTTAGGCATCGTTTAGTTATCATTTAGTCATCTAGATGGCTCTGCTCTACGTTTATGCCTCTACAATATAACAAACCATATCACTGCGCCCATATATACGTTCCAAATTCAAATCACTTTTCCGCCCGCTAAAAAGTTCTTAACAGAAAAGAGTTATTTGCTCCCGCTAAAAGAGGAACAAAGCGACACTTTTCGAATAGAAGGGATGAAAAAGATATAACTAGGTATATATATGGATACTATAACTTACATTTCTATTTTTGGCAGAGCCTACTGATTTTTCGAATTATTGAAGGTCTCTTGGATTAGTTAATATTTAAAGGGCATTGTATATTTAAATTTCACTGTCTAAAATTCACTTTTTCCTTACTGTTGCTAAAGTAACAATAAAATGTGGAATAATGTTATTTTGGCTCATAAAGAGCCAAAATTTTGAGCTTTTTATGCTTGACCAATGCATTAGGTTATTAGGCAAGCTGTAACCATATTTACGGCAATATATTCACCGTTAATGTTATTAACGCTGGTAACATTTCGATGGTATGCCACATATCGGCTCAGTTTCCACCCACGCGGTTCTGTTGTGCGTCGCCACTAATGAGCGTCTCTCGTCGCACAACGCAAACGCGGTTGTTAAAAATGTTCGGTGCGCGAGCACACCCGCTCTACGTCACAGCACAGAACCCTGCACCCCCCCTCCCTCCACACACACACCCCGCACCCCTCGGCTCACACCCCGCACCCCAGCGCACTCGCCGTGTACGGTTTAGCAACACACGAAACTTTTTTAATGAAATCTTTCGCAACTTCGACGCTGAAACCTATATTTTCATAATCCTTGGATTGAAATTCATCAAGTTCGAAACCCTTGCGTGGGATTTATTTACGATTGGCAGTTCCAATTTATGTTCCGCAAACTTTGTGTATTAAACTTAATATATTTTATTGTTTTCACACCCGGACGGGCCGCGGGTAACCCGCCAACAACTTCGCAGGTAATGATAAATAATATATTGTTCTTGCAGGGTTCAAGCATCGGTACAAGATAATCGTGTTTGTAACGCGTACGTCGGCACGTATTAGCGCAGGTACTTATAATTAATATCGGTCGGAGATTAGTCGCGTGCGGAGTGAGGCGCGTCCACATCGCGTCGCACTGAATACGTAATGAGTAGCATCGCTCCACAACGCTCCGCTCCGCTTCCTTCAAGCCCAGTAAGTACGCCGCTATAAACTAGGTTAATCCCTCGCTACTAGACGATGTTAAAGCGTACTCATTTTCTTAGCTCTCCGCGACAACATCGCTGTAAGGACTACAGCTCTGGCAATAAACTCAGATTAACTTCTACGATTATATCTAATTATCATAACTGTGTGTCATAAGTGTTTCCTTGACAGACAGAGATATAATTTTGAGTTATTCTTAGCGTCAATTTATCTGGTACAAACAAAGACAGGTAACTGTATACAACCCATGTCTTTTAAATTGTTGTGATTCAAGAGACAAGGCTTTTACGTGTATTTTAGCAAGTTGTGTGTGCAATCTAATCTTGAGTAACAAAATGACGTGACAGGCCGCGCTACGTAACACTTGTGTATCGGGTATTGAGGCGTCGGTGTCGCTTGTTATTCTAGTGCGTGACGAAGGCGGGGTGGCGGCAAAGAGTTTGGACGTTTAGACTAGAGAGAACATGCCCTATAAATTTCCTTATACCGAACGTGCAACATGTAATGTCAGTTGGTCTTAGTTGGTTAATCATAACGTCAAATTACGCGTCTCATTTAAAGAGGCATAGACTCTTTACATACTCATATCTTTGACTACATTCTCTAAATAGCCGTGCTGTGATCTGTCATCAGTGTAAAATTTGTTGGGCGTTTGTGTTTACATTTTTAATTACTTTTTTGCATTTAAATAGTAAGTAAGCTTATAATAATTAAATAGTGTACTCATTAATTAATACACATCGAGTATGTGATATCGGGATGTGGATGCCGCTATTCTCGGAACGGAAATAACAGGAGAAACTTTATCTTCTAGCAGTGAGTCGGAATTTTTCCAACAAATTTATTTACTTTTCTCGTATTAATGCTATAATGAGTGTTAAGTTTACACAATATCATTGTGTTGCAAATCAAAGGAACAGCTTGCATACGTATGTGTTATGAATTTAACTCACAAATTGTTATTTTGTACATTTATTGATTTAATAGCCTTAGTGATGGGATTTGACAGTGAAAGGAGATATCGATGTTTTTTCATTGAGGGATAAATACGGAAACTAACTATCGGACATGAATGTAAAACTGTCGCTGGAAGGGACAGCGGGTAGCCGCGGTTGCTAAGTTGGCAATAAACAAAGATGTCCAGCGGTCTAATTTTATATCGCGCGTTTGATAGTAAGCGCAGTTTAATGTACATAATTTACTTAGATACCTACCTTAAAAGTAGCGTCTATTAACCTAAAGCCAAGTGTTCCAGTGTACGCGCGTGTGTAGGCTTACATTTTTGCATCTATAAAATAGTAGATGGATTAGGGATGTGAGTAGCATTTTTATTATTAAGAAGGTGTTTTATATTACAGGTTGCCTATTAATGACGTCACAAGAAAACGTTGGATAAATGCCGTTGGACGGCCTAGTTTGATTTAGCAGAAGTACCACCGTATTTGTTCACGTCATTTTGAGAAAGACTGTTTTTAAAGACAGAAAGCACCTGGCGTCGTTTAAAACCGAAAGCTCTGCCTACATTACATTTATGCCCGGACATTGCACACCCGGTAGAATTATTTATCCAAAGCTAAACAAAAAGTGTGTAATTTTAGTTTGAACATATTAATAAAATATAATAATTACAACGATTTTAATTAATCTACCTACTTCTATTATTATTTATCATATTAGTGCTATCCTGTCTGATCAAAGACGTCTTGCCTTGTAGTCCGCTACATAATATTCTACCATAAAATATAATATTCTTTCACATTCACACAACATTATCTGGTCCCAAACTAAGCATATCTTGTACTGCGAGTACAAGACAATCGATAAACATGCATATATACTTTTCTGTAAATATATTACATATTATACATAGTACCATCCAGACCAAGACAAACATCCATATTCATGCACACAAATGTATGACTTGAGCGGGAATCAAACCAGCAAGCTTCGGCGTGGCAGTCGGATTACCTACAACTCTAAAAAAATCGAGCAGTGTTCAACGTTAGCGATAGCAAGCAACGTGATATGATGCGATGCAAACAAATTGCCAAAGCCTGCCGTGCTGCATTAGCCAATCTGGTATAATTCGTACAATACATAATCTAAGTGACAGTTTCTTAGCATCGCATCGCAACGCATCGCTCATTAGTTTATGAATACTTTTTGTCAATAGATTTTATGGCTAAACCGAACAATTAAACACGTGATTTTTTCAGTACTGTCTGTCTGGCAAGTCTTTGCAAAGCACTGTCCGGCGTCAACAGCAAAAACTACAATTTCAATATTTTAGTTGTTTACTTCTACGGCTTAAATATATCGACACATACTAAAGTTAGACATTTGACCAAAAATATTTATCGATAAATCATCACTGTTACGAACAACACTCGGTTTCCTAACTCTATGTTTTGTCTACTGTTTGCCTACCACGATGCTGCTATAAGAGCGTGCTGCTAAACCTATCGACAGCTCTTTCTATCATACTGCATGTGCCATTAGAAAGAAGATATCAATCATAGCAATCGCTGTTGTTATTTAGTGTTACTTCTATGCCTTAGGTTATATTTCTTTGGGTGGCGGCGTGACGGCGGCGACGACGTGACGACAATGCGCGGGGACACTGGACGCTCCTACATCACAGTCTATTCGCGTGACGGTAGCGGCGGCGACATCAAGACGACGTGGCGACGACGTGACGATAACGCGCGGAGACACTGGACGCTCCTACATCACAGTCCATTCACGTCACCGCTGCGAAACACAAGCGCACTAAAAGTCACGTCGCTGACAATATTATCTGCTTTCAGCAGATGGGCTTTGCTCTGTTATCTACGTGAAGCTGGAAAACACGTAAATTCAAACTAAAAAATAAAAAGCTAGAATGAAATGCAATAAAACTTGTTAAATCGATTTCAAACAGACTAAAATCTACCTAAAGCGAGGAAACCGGGATATTGAAAATATAATGTTAATTACTAAGCACTTTTTGTGCGTCGGTAATAACTTATGTAGATAAAAATCGAAAGAAAGTTATAATAATAATTTTAAATGAGTATAATATACATTATTAGTATGGGTTCATAACACAGATATCACTATAAGAAAATCGCGGTTCCCTGGTGAACTCCTACTTGAGTTTCTTGTCATCTTTTTGACCTTTGTATGAGTGTTATTCACATCTATAATATGATCCTTTATTGTAATTATTTCATGGGCTGCAAATTACATAGTGTTCAATTGGCATAACTGAGTTTATCAAAGCGTGAGCTCTTTTCTTTTTAACTTCATAGATCTCGTTACTTCCGCATCCAATCTGTTTCTAAAAATGTCATGCACATTTAACAGTGAATATGATCTATTTCTAGTGACGGTTTCAGTTTTTTTTGAGTAGTGACGTCGTTTTCTGCTGCTGGCAAGTTATTTTAAAAGTACCGACTTCCTAAACTGCTCGTAAGACAAAAATTACAATTCATATGCACTTACATTTATGAGCACAAACTAAACTTACCTACATTTCATTTTATGACTTGAGATACAATATCGGTAAAACCTGTTTCAACTTTTGAAAATCTTTTGTTAACTTTATTATAATACAAAATAACATGACATCTTGATCGCGACATCATAAAGTTTTACGTAATAACTTTACAACAGGACTTCCTCATAGCGCCAGGTATATCTTATATCAAGTTAGAGACCTGCTTCAGTATTCTTGAAAATGCAAAAGCAATTGCGATTACAAGGATTATAATCAGTAAAAGAAACATCATTAGCCTTACGCGCAATATTTTATTTTAAGTGTTAAATTTAAAAAAGGATTCGTGTTTAGTTTTTGTGAGGTCTTCTCAACAATGTCCACGCCCTTTTTTGTTTTATATATTATGTTTCTTTAGTAGTTAAAATAATTAACTCAAAACAAAGAATCATTTTATTTCACATAATGTAAAACTCTCTGACATGGTTCCTCTCCATTTAGCATGCGATAGTGAACTATTTAATACGCAAGTCAGTCAATCGCGCCGTGGGTTTGAACCGGCGAACTGTGTGTGGCAGTCTGTTAGTATCTCCACTACGCTATCGCTGACGGTCTGCTAAATAGCACTACTATATGAGTAAAGAAACAATGTAATAACAATCTAGTTTAAAAAGTATCAAGCCTATGCATAGCACTCTGCCTACCCCCTGACACAAAAATAACACGAGCGAGCACTCCTACCTGCCGTAACGTAACACGCTTCGCTCCACTGACTTATCTGATTAAGGGACGAAAGTCAACAGTTTTGGCCTTCGCTTTATGCAAATGTAAGGTGGCTCCTTGACCTCTAAGAATAAAGAGGCGCAAATGGCTGGAACTTGTAAATTAGTATCTTGAACTAAAATTGTGCTACTTTCTCTGTAATGTTATGGACAGGGAATATACACATGTTCCCTGGTTTTTATAGTAATTCACACTTAATATTATAAATGCCGAAGTATATTTGTTTGTTTGCTTGTCCTTCTTTCGTGTCGCAATGGAGTGATGGTGTAGTATGGTTTGTGTGTGTGTGTGTATGTGTTAGGTAGTCAGAAGGCTGGTGAATGACATAGGCTCTTTACTTCGGTAGCCGACTCCAACGCGAAGGGAACTGCGATCAAAGTCTAGAACAAATGAAATCACAAAATCCAACCTAATGGTAAGATGCTTTTTCAAAGCTTACATTTCTATTCTAGCTAGTTCTACAATTGACATACCATTCTACAAAACGATTGTCATATGAGACGTGTTTGAAGTACAACTTTGTCCGAATCCGAAGTGGTCCGAATTGATTGCGTTTGGTTTTTATCACAAAAGCATAGTTAGTGTTTGATGCTTTGTGCACCATATTGTGTAGGTTGACTTTAGTCATTGTTTAGTTCATGTGTTCCTGTCTAGTTCAGTACAGCATAACAAAAATAAAGGAAGAATTTTTTTGCAACTATCAGCTAAAAAATTGTATTTCAATATTACTTATCATCATCATCAGCCTGCCATAGTCCAATGCTGGATATAGGCCTCTCCAATGGCACGCCACTGAGCCCGATTTTCGGCTCTTCGTGTCCAGCCGCTAATTTAATATTACTTATATCTTTAAATTGTTTTGCCACACTTGGGAATTTCCTTTACCGCAAGATCTTCACAAGTATTAAGTCCAGCGACATAAACTCCTAGGCGCAACAACAACACTATTTGATCGAACGATTGTAAACTTTACTTTACGGTTATCTAGCGAGTCTTACTCGTGAGGAGACCCACTAAATAACCGAGTCTAACAATTTTTGAATCACACAAATTGTTGTCTCGTATGGTGATCGAATCAACAATACTAAACACAGTACCAAACAGCGAAGCGACCGCTTTAACCACTATGCTATTTATTAGTATAACGGGCTATTTATAATTACTACGACTGTTATTTGGGATTGTCTAAAATTTCGGTAGTTAGTTATATCTTTTGCGTCACACCTTACATGATACATGACCCTGCTAACGAAACATTGTTATCTGCATAATATCAGCTTCAGATGCAGATACTCTGATAATTTCTTATATCTATGTAATATTTACAAATTATGTGTATGTTTGTATTTGAGTTTGTGACTAAAAGAAATGTTTGCTCTTTTGCTGAATCAGAATAGAGTACGTATTTTCGTATTGTATAAAATTTGCTCTACTAGAAAATAAGAATATTATTCAACGTGACGAATGACTTTCGACTTGCCTTTAAGTATCTGCCGGAAATCATTACCGGGCACGATCGGTACTGATATCTTTGCAAGCACTCGAAACAACATAGTTTTGTCCAAAATTACTTATATATCATTTTACTCAGTGGTATTTTGAATGGTATGCAGTAGATGACATACGCACATAGACATTTGATTACAGCACAACATGTTGCTTTGTAAATACAGAGTAGTTGTTGATATGGTATTGTATGGTCACGTCAACAAATTGTAAGGATCGCAATTGTCAAAATGTCCGCATTATTATACCATAAGTCAATTCCCAAATTCAGTGTGGATCTGAACCACTTTCTCAAAAGTATATAAAATCTTTTATCAAAATCGTTTCAGCCTTTAAGGAGGAACTTATGGCATACATCGATAAATAAAAATTATATGTAATAATGTTATTACTGATGTATTACGATACCAGCTATATTTTAAAATCAGGAATTTATTTTATTCGGCTTATTGATATTTCAACCAAGTTTTAATACGATATTGTATCATGATGCATCATAATATTTTGCATAACTTAGTTTACGAGCGCCTCGCAGTGATGCGTGGTGTTGTGCGCTCAACGAAGTTACCGTAATGAGCTCACCTTGTTAGGTCCACATTTTCTGCCCATTTCCCAAGTAATTGTATCCCCAATTATTACTTGCGGGAGATGGGCGATTTTTGCGAATATAATGAATTAATTGCTTTAATTGGAATAATATATTTTGTAAATTGTTAATGAAATAAATAAGTACTATATGCGATAAATGTTTAAAACAATTTATCTTCTGGGAAACCAAGCTCTTGCTGTTTTACTTCTTCTTCTTTCTCTTAGCGTTATCCCAGTTTCAATCTGGGGTCCGCTTTCTAGTCTAACCGGATTTGACTGAATATTAGCTTTTCCACGGAGCGACTGCCTGTCTGACCTCCGCAACCCGAAGGGATAGCGATATTCCATGGTTTAGACTAGTGTAAGTTTTATTTAGAAGGTACTGACGCCCTGTAACGATTGTCAAAGATCTTCATGACAACCGGGACCGACGGCTTAACGTGCTCTCCGAGGCACGGGACAAGCGATAATTAACAATTCAATACGCACATAACTCCGAAAAGTCATTGGTGCGCGCCGTGGATTCGAACCCGATACCCTCTGCATGGCAGTCTGTTGGTATACCCACTCGGCTATCGCCGCCAATAATCGCCTCTTGCTGTTTTACTATCTGTATTTATTTTTCCCAATTCATACTTATTTACATGTAATTAAATTATACTAATGGAAACATCTGTGTCATTACTTTTAGTGAGAATACTTCTAGGATAATGTAGTGTCTCAAAGTCAAACCAAAATAGTATAATAAGCATCACAGCAGGTAACTTACCTGGATGAAATTAGTTAAGTGTAATGCACAAGATTGCTAGGAATATGCTTGTGGCAGTCAAAAAGTCAAAAGTCAAAATCCTTTATTCATTTAAATCACAAAGTGACACTTATGAACGTCAAATTAAAAAAATAATTACTTAAAGCTTCTACATTTACATTTACTGCCACGTTCGCAAAGCAAGGGCGTAGAACCATGAGAAAGTACGGGCAATAAAACTCAAGGTCACTCTTTTTCATCGCCAGGTTTTGCATAATACATAAAAATTTAAATTTTGTAAGGTGCTGCAACTGTTACACCTTCTATGTCATTTGTATATATTTACACTACTTAATACTCAAGCATAATCTAGTAAAATTTTGATGTTCATTTAATTAGCCTCCTGAAAATAGACATGGTGAAACAGGAGCATCCACTTACATTAAGTACCCTAATAATGCAGGCGGATTGCCTGCGCAAATGTTCAGAACCATGATAGAAATGATACACTTTAATATTAAAAATGTAATACCAGCCCGTAAGACCGACATCGACCAGTCATCGCAAGTAGCACCAGTTCACGAGTATGACGCATGGGCCAGCCATCATCCCTCTCGCCATATCAGAGGCACAGGGATGACCCGACACATGACGCCACTACAAGAAATGACATTTTAGTGAGCATGACGACAACTGTACATAAGTAGCTTTCTACAATAAGGAGTTTTCTTTATAATATTGTTTTTCCTGCTGTTAAAAGCTAAAGATTAATAACTTAACAAACAAAAAATATATAATGAATGATCATCCATAGAGGGTCATAGAGTAGTACGACTACAATCTTCTTTCGTAATTCTAAGTACTTACATGCAATTTTAGCAACATTTAACCTTCACATATATGTACCTGTTTTACCTGTAAAATAATCTCGTTTTCATATGCAATAGTAATAATATCGCCAATAAGATCCACCGCCTATTTTCCTCTTGACAACGACGTAGTAACACAAAGACATTTTTGTGCGACATCTCAGATAATATAGCTAATAATATCGGAGAGCAGGGAACGTAATCTCGGTTGATAATAGATGATTGAAAGATTGCGGCCGGGGCACAGCCACAAGGTACGTAAGACAGAAACAATAAATAATTTCCTCCGGCCCCGGGCTAATGTAATGCGCGTAATAATGGAACCGAGGGTTTCAATCAGACCGGCTGGCTTATAATCTGTGGCGCGTGATGACCGGGAAATCATTTCGGTACCGTATACCTGTACAGTATACCTGTATACCTGTTGTATATTTGTACCTACTTAACATCGTATTGAGTTCTGTGACAGGTGCGCTTTATTAAAACTATTGTGGCGAGACGGTTGTGTGTACAATATGTGCGTATATTCTACAAGGTGGTTGCTATGTATTGTGTCTTAGTGTGGAATATTAAATTACTTATTGTAACAGCTTGTGAATTAATTACTTCTTTTATTTTGTAAGTACGTTTATATGAAGATATAAGCTCTCATAATTTTTTATTTACAGATGAGACGCTTATTTAGAAATTACAGAACTATTAAAGTGAAAATAAAAAATAGTGTGCAACAAAATAACACGACATGTGTTGACATCTGTTAGTAGCTATCTTACTAGGCTAGGTACTATGCTCGCTCGTACTATTGACATCAACTAATAAGCAATTACGGACATGACCATACTTTATTAGAATTTTATGCTTTCACTGCGTACCGGCAATAACGTACCTACTGTTAACATTTATAAGGGTTTACTCATACATGTATTCATTTTTCAAGTGACAAAATAATTATTTTTAATGACATCGATAAGTTCATTTCCAAAGATTTTATATGTGATTTTATCATTTAACTTATTTCTAGTTTCAGCACACGGCCCTAAGCTTTTGTACACCTTCCATAATATGATTGACACTCACATTGACGTTCCTATGCTTAAACATTAGAATAGTGATAAAACTAACTGACCTAGTTATAAGTGGAAATTCATTTCTGTGTTCACATTTATTTTGCCTCACAATACAGTCCTAATTCTTCTTGTTTACTAGCGCAAACTGAATCAGAAAGCAATAGCTGCGAGACTACATAATAAGTTAACTACATACAGAGCACATACATTTACATGAGAAAGCTGTAGCTCTGTATAAAACTCGGCGTCAAATACTCGTTCACACCCTTTCCAACTAAAAATAGCTGAGAGGAATGGTAGTGAGTACGGCAACTCACAACTGAATGAATAAAAGCGCCGCGTCGGCTGCAACTTTGTTTGAAGTCGGTTAGAATAAAACTCCGCACATCCACACCCAGACTCTGTACTTTTATGGTGTCTGCACGTAACTGGGTATCATACTATGACTACAAACCTACGAAGGCAAGAAGTATTCTTTGTATGAATTACCATTATGTGACGGATAAGAATACAAAGTGGCACTACCCTATTTAACTTAGTTGGTGTCGTAAGAGGTGGCTATAGAAGAGGCACGAAGCAAATTATACCTTTGGGAAGAGACGGAATGATCAACACCTTGGCCAATAAAAATTGGTTTGGTCATGGTGATATAGAAGGCCAAATTTTCTCCTTGAGTATTACACTGCGAATGGTTATATCATACTATCTGGGGGCACGGCAGTGCCCCCACCAAGTCGAGCAAAAAAGCGGCACGGTCGTACCAACCTTTTCTCGAAGCAATTCAGGCCATTTTCGACCACCTATAACTTCATTGTGGATAAAACTAGAAGCCTGATTTTTTAGTAACTATGCAGGCATTGTATAAACATACATAGACTCACGCCTGTTTCCCGGAGGGGTAGGCAGAGACTACGGAACGCCATTTGCAACGATCCTGACATATCTCTCTTGCTTCATTCACTCCCATCAGATTCCTCATGCAAGCTCTTCTGTTCAGGGTACTTCTCACCTGTCCTGTTTTTAGGATGTCTCCAATCTGGTCAGAGAACGTCCGCCTAGGTCTTACCCTTCGTCCTATCCCTTCTACACTTGCCTTATATATCTGCTTGGTCAGTCTTTCGTCATCCATCCTCTCCACGTGCCCAAACCATCTAAGCATACTTTTCTCGATGCTTGTCACTACATCTTCTTTTACCCCACAACACTCTCTTATCACACAATTCTTTACTCTGTCAGTCAGAGAGACACCACACATACTTCACAGTGCTCTCATTTCTACAGCATTTATTCTACTTTCATGACTCTTCTGCCATACCCAACTATCACTACCATACATAAGAGTAGGTATTAACCCCCCTCTATGCACAGCCAAACGTGCCTTTTTGGGCACGTTTTGGCTATTCATAAACGCCTTCAGAGCTCCATTCACTCTATTACCTGCATTAACTCTTCTTTCAATATCTTCTACATTCTTACTATCTCTTGTAAACAGCGTACCTAAATATACAAACTCATGCACTTGCTCCACTCGCTGTCCATCGATCATAACATTACAGGCCGTAACGCATTCCTCCTTTTCAAAAACCATAACTTTCGTTTTACTTACATTCACTTTCATTCCTTTCCTCTCTAACGCACCATGCATGATTGTTACCATCTCCTGCAACTGTTCCGCTGAAGACGCAAGTATAACCTGATCATCAGCATAAAGGAGGCATTTGACAAGTAACTCATTCATCGTTAATCCACAATCACTATGTTTCAAATCTTGCAAACAACTGTCCATAAAGAGGTTGAACAGCCACGGCGACGCTGCACATCCCTGTCTAACACCTGTATTTATGGTAAACCAGTCAGTGTATGCCCCGTTTATCCTCACACAAGCTCTAGAATCCTCATAAAGGGATTTCAGAGCTCGAATGAGGCTGCTGTTTACCCCATACATCGACAGTACCGACCACATTTCATTCCTCACCACTTTATCATAAGCCTTTTCCAAATCCACGAATGCGCAGTAGACCTTTCGACCTTTGGCCAAAGATTTCTCGGCTATGCATCGCAAGGAAAAGACTTGATCCGTACACCCCATAACCTTTCGGAATCCCGCTTGTACATCCCATATTATCTTGTGTTGGTTACTTTCATAACTCTTTCAATCAGTACTTTAGCATACAATTTGCCAACAATGCTGAGAAGGCTAATGCCTCTATAGTTTTTGCAGTCTTGTTGCGAGCCTTTTCCTTTGTAAAGAGGCACAACTACCGCTGTGGCCCAGTCATCAGGTACTCAGCCGGTGCTCCAGCACAAGTTGAATAAACGCTGCAGCTGACTAACTATGATGCCCTGTCCAGCCTTCAGCATTTCGACTGTAATCCTGTCATACCCTGCAGCCTTACCTAATTTCACACTGGCCAGTGCCTTCAAAATCTCATCCACGCCAATATCGCTTTCATCATTGCTATCATTACCATTCATTTCAACTGTTGATGTCTCTGTCGTCGTTCTTTCAAATAATCCTTCAAAATACTCTTTCCATCTCTTCAGCACACACGATTCACCATTCAGTATCTTTCCATTCTTGTCTCTGATTGCTGTGTATTCTGAGGATTGAGTTTTTCCTCGAACTGCACGAGCAGACATAGAAGCTTCAAATTTAGAATACTATTAGTGTTTAGTATATGAATCAAGGAAAAACTAAAATATTTTTCAATTTCTGTCCAGTTTTCGAGATACATCAACTGCATAAATAACTTTGTAATCCCATATAAATATAGTACAAAATTATATTTGCAGTTAAAGCTTTAATTAATAAAATTCTTTGTTGGTGTACAAGAAATAGAAGGACAAAAGTAAGACTATCTACAAAAAGAAATGAGATCCTATAAAAACAATACTTGTCAAAAATACCAAGTCTCGCGACAGTAAAAAGTCGTGAGATCCATGTAATACCAAGTCAGTTAATTAAAAATCTTAATGTTTTAAATAAATTTATTGACTTGGCAATCGCATTAAACAATCTAATTTATATATGTATTACTTACGAGATATACAGGGTGGCGCTTGCATAGGGGCATTGATTTAAAAAGGACGTTACATTGATATGCCTATAAAATGTTTTATGTCAACAAAAAAGGTCATGGGGCCAAAATAAAATAATAAAATTTTCAAACAAAATAAACTATAAAATATGAGTAGCAAAACGAAACACCATTTGTAGACCAATATGACATTAGGTTACTGACCTTTGTAAGAACGGCAACGTGTGCTATGCGGCAGACGATGCCACGGAGGTAGTTCACATTTATTGACGAATTACCTATTTCAGTAATTCTACACATCACTCCAATGTTTGGTCACTCATTAGGTAAGCACTGGTGTCTTTTTCATATCAACAAAAACCCACTTAACACAAACCCACATAAAAGGTAGCACAAAATTTTCAAATTCTCAAAATGGCCGCCATTGTTATCACGAATTACCTACTTCAATAATTCTACAAATCACTAATGAAAGTTCAGTAATTAGGAAAGCACTGGAGTCTTTTTCACAACAAGAACCCGCGTTACACAATCATATCCGCATATTCGGACGACATAAAGTTTGTCATTATTAACACAAATAACGCAAAAATGACGAATGATAAAGTTCACTAAACAACAACACAATTAAATAACACAACTAAATACAATCACACAATTCAATATCAAAAACAACTGTCGGATAATCGCGCGCGCGATCTGATCGACTTATTAATCCAATAGTTTTTGCGGCACTAAACAAACCTATGATGAGTCACCGATCACCGATGTGCCGCTGGCGCCGACATGTCTAGGATAGGAAATAGAGATGCGCAATAGGTACCTACTATGAATGTCGATACTTTTGACACGTTAATACGTTAACAACAAAATAACACAAAATGTTTTTACACAACGAACTATGCATTCCTACTTGTATTAACAATAATGCTATTGCTTAATTGTGTTGCTAATACGACACAGTTAAACAAGTTTATGAAATACTATGCACATACTTCAATTAGTTCAGTAGTTTTAGTACATAGTTATTATAATTCTTAAGTAGATTGTTGAACCCATTAGACCATTTAAAAAATACTATACGGAAAGAGCTAAAATAGTCAATAATTATTAACTTATTTCAAATGATTAAATAATTGAATATCTTTACATGTTTATCATTGTTTACCTATTAAAAAACGTTGTCTTTATTTGTACCACACTTTGAAATTTTCGAACGTAAAGTCATTGATAAGACGATTACATTAACGTTAAATAGAAACAATGTCGATACAGTAAACAACAAACTTTTACGGTGCGTAGGATTTTTTATCGATACTATCATTGATAAGACGATTACATTAACGTCGATATAATAAACTACAAACTTTTACGGTGCGTATTTTTTATCGATACTATTGACAATATTTTGTTCATAATTGGGCAACTCTATTTGGCTCGACTATGTTTGTCCTTGTCACACACGTAGTGCATTTACTGTGCATACCTAATCACATTTTTTCGTGTTTGCGGAACCGATCCATTTTATTATTATGTAACTTTATTGAAAAGGTAATTAGGAAGTTTCAAAAGTTTTGTTCTGTTAAAAATGTTACGCATTAACTTGGGCGCAAATCCTACAACGACGAGTCTTAGGTAGGTACCTTCGAGGCGGAGCGACGTTGCACGAAGACGTCATCGTCCTAAGTCGTCGAAGGGTCAACTCAGACAGAGAGGAATAATCCCCGCGCGGTCTCGGGCATTTTCTTTACGGATTGCGTATGCTCGCGAGCCTGCGTGAGTAAAACGTTTTGGATTACCACTCTACAGTAAATATTTTGCTGCGAAAGTTCGTTAAACCCTGAAAATACGCGTACGACGCGGGCGCCGACTCGACTTTGCGCGGTTATTTCCGCGTATCTTCGAGGACACGCGAATATTTTTTATCAGGTTCAAGCATTTATGAATTTTTTTGTAAAAACATTAAAGTTTATTTTCAAGTGCGTTGATAAAATCCTCTCCACTGCGCTCCGTTCTGTCTGCGCTGAGCCTAGCTTCGGATGACGTCAAGGCGTCGCGTCGTGAGTAGATAATACCTAGCGAGTCACGGCGCGCAATGTAGGGTCCCGGTCGTTAACCGTTTTGTATCAGCTGTATGGAACTCAAAGCGTGTGCAAAAATTGCGGAACTTAAAATCCATATTGTGGCTAAACTACTGCACCGATTTAATTGATTTTTGGTACACGGCTTAAGAATGTTGTAAGCTATGCCTTTGTTCAAAAAGTGCCGCTATGCAAGCGCCACCCTGTATATTGTGTTTTCATGAAGAGTTTGTTTGGTTGAACGCGCTAATCTCAGAAACTACTGGTCCGAATTGAAAAATTCTTTCAGTGTTAGATAGCCGATTTATAGAGGAAGGTTATATGCTATATAAAATCACGCTATAAGTGACGAGAGCAGAGCAGTAGCTTTAAATAACGCGGGTGTAACCGTGGGCATCCTCTAGTACTTACATGATAAATCACCA
Source organism: Euclidia mi (assembly GCA_944739405.2). Classification (NCBI taxonomy): domain Eukaryota; kingdom Metazoa; phylum Arthropoda; class Insecta; order Lepidoptera; family Erebidae; genus Euclidia; species Euclidia mi. The sequence continues at coordinate 4,601,342 of OX123202.2, read as the reverse complement.
GATGTTTCAGTCATCCTTCAATGTAACACAATGTAACACACTATTATGATTCCAAATTAATGCCGTACTATAATATCCATCAATTCCTTTTTTATGACACGTTCAAAAGTTCATAGCATGTTCATGTTATGTTACGCTGTAATGTGCAGTTACCTTTACATCGTAGCGTTCAGTACTCTCGTGTGTGAGAGCTGCCGCTTCACTAAAAACTAGTTCACGCAGTCCTCCACTTACGAATAAACGTCTTCGTTATTCGCCGTGTAGTTAAGGATGAACTTGTCTGCTGAATGAATGACCGGGGAATTGTTTTGTGTGAACTGGAACGTGAAGTGGGGAATATTAAATAACTCACGCTGAATGCGATATTGAAAACGGATTTAAAATAGTTACAATCAATAAGTTAAAGAGCTTTTAATAAAAACATGCAGTATAGCCAGGAACTTCTTGCACCTAGGAATTTTTGCCGTGCGTAGCCTCTCAATTAGTCAATAACGGAATAATTTTACAAAGATAAAGTGTGAAAATCGATTGCTTGTCTTTATTTCATAATAGATTATTCCTTAAACTACTGAACAGAGTTTGATGTAACTTTGCAATAATGTAGGTTGTACATTACAATGACGCATAAGCTTAGACGATACCGACGACAAGTCAAATAAAGTCAGTTAGTCGAGTTAAAACAGCATCAAGTTTCATAAGCTAAACATCGGCGAGTATTAATCCGCATTGTTCAGCCGTGATCAGCGCGGCGGCCTTCGCGCGCCGCCGATACCGACACGTCACCGTCGCTCCGTTCAACAATTTGCATACCAATTAGCTAATCTGTCATTATTGATGTAGTTAGAGGTACAACAGACCGCTATACTGCGTAACTGATGTACGAGACACTTCGAAACAAAGCTAAGTTTAAGTTAACTATATAGCTAAATACCAAAGATTGTGCAGATGACTAATCTTTTTTTTATTATGTAATAGACGGAAAACGAGCAGACGGATTGCCAGATGGTCAGATTACCACCGTCCATAGACTCAAGCAACACCAAAGTTATCAGATAAATCTGTATAAACATAAGTATTAAATACACTTCCAGACTTCTACGTAAAGCACTAGTGAATATGACCTATCCTATATTAGTACACTGGAGCTGCTCGACTGACACACACCATGTATGCGACACGACCAAATTCGATGACGACACTGAACTAGAGTAAAATATGAACAGATACTTTTTTCTTCTTTTTCTTATTTACTATAAAGGACAACGCCCGAGCTGGTTATTTATAAAATCTGTGTCGCCAGAGGCTCTACAGCTACTACTACCTTTAATCGACAGACATAAAGAACATCCAGACTTGAAACAACAATTTGTGTCATACAAATCGTTATCTCGTGTGGAGTTCAAACACACAAATAACTGCGCAATATATTCATACTATGAGCCCTAAGGGTGTAAATCATTCGACTGTTCGTGATTACTACATACATGATATGAATAATACGAAATATTTTACGTGCCATATCTCACGCAATATAAGTTTTTGTTAAAGGTATATAGTTATTGTATTTTTTAAATATAAATGCCTCGTTGGTCTCGCGGCACAAATGTGCGCGTGGGATCGGGAGGTCTCAGGTTCGATTCGCGGGTCGGACAAGGTGTTATTGGATTTTTCCGTTAGGAAATTCTCAGTAGCAGCACGGAGTCTGGCAATGTGCCCGGTACGGCAATAGGCTCGCCCCCTATTACGTGGGACCTAAAAATTCATGTTGAAATGTGGGTGTAATCTTACACCTCTGCCTACCCCTTCGGGGATACAGGCGTGAGTCTACAAAAAAAAGTTGCTATGGGTTATCCTGTAATGATAGATGAATGTAAGGATATAATAAATAAATAAATATATTGACGTATATATTATAGCAATATACTTTTGGTTTCATTCCTTTGTTTGTAACTGTATAGATGCACAAAAGTATTCTTTGTAATACAACTCTATCGATGAGCTGCAAGCGTAGCTCATTCACAGCTCTGAATTGATTAAACAATTAAACACTTAATTCAAATACTTGGTGAAATACTACACATACTGCAGTAAGAATGAGTTTTATTTGAACAAGCTTAAACCAGTTCGCCGGCTTAACAGAGGGCTGCAGTGTAGTTAGTTTGTGTGATCCAAGCTTCAACAATGGCTTGATCGTAAAACATCAACTGCCGAACTGTTTAAACTTTTCCAACAAAATGTAATCTCTCAAATCAGCCTGCTGCAGTCTACTGTTTTAACAACTTTAAATGAAATTGTAATTCATTGAGTGGTTTCATTTGAAGTTGTTTATAGGATAAACCATAGTTACTGAACTATGGTTTATCCTATAAACAACTTCAAAACACAACACAAAAGCTTTATGTAAAACAATCTGTTGAGTAAATCAGGCATTCGTATATCGATTTGGACGCTCGTTGCTAAACTATGTATCACGTCATTGGCCATTATTGGAAATGCTTAGCGTGTTCAAATTATTGAAATATGGCTGAATGTTACAATGCAAAAGGTTTAGCACAGGCTTTGTCTCTCAATAAGTGTATTACTGCACAACTTATCCTCACGCTATTGCACACAGCAGCACAACTTATATAACACGGTAAGTGAATTAGGTTATTCTAAATTACTAATTCATATATTACTTAAGTGTCTTGCCCTGGTTCCAATTTTTGCGGTCTGCGCAAAACGTCTTTCTTCTTATAATTACATACGAGAAGTAAATATATTTTTTGTCGTGATTCTTAAAAGTATTTTTCTTATTGTAATTCTCATTAATATAATATATATTATTTAGAAGTAGGAACCTATTAGAAATGTTCATAAATGCAGTACATACAAAGAACTTCTTTTTGGGGTTATTTGCGAAATAGTATTTCCGACAATGATCACATTGTAAACAATAAATAAACAACAATATAATTATCAAGATCATCGCGAGTAAGAGCAGCGCCCTCTCACTTCGTGGTCTTATGAAAGTATCGTTGTGAGTGCTGAGCGCTCCCCTCAACCCGCGTCTCTGGGGACACAAGAACTCACTGTATCAACAGATCATCTCTTGCATTACATCGAATTACATTTTTTTTAAATATTAGTATCTTTTTGAGGAGTCCAGCTTTTCAGATGCCGGTATTTACTTGGGATATACTTACCTGGCATATGTTAGTATTTACTAAAAAGTTAGTATACAGTAACTTTACCTGGAAACCTGGTAATATTGGTTATTTCTGATTAGCAGATAAAGACTAGAAATGTCGGTCTCTAAGAGGACTTTTCTTTCTGATGGCAATTTAAATCATGCATATAAATATGTGAGCAGCGATAGCGGAGTGGAGAAACCGACAGACTGCTACGCAGAGGGTCTCGAGTTCGGATCCACGGCACGCACCTATGACTTTTCGAAGTTAAGTGTGTATTACATTGTTGATTATCGCTTGCTTATCGGTGAAAGAAAACATCGTGAGGAAACCTACATGTCTGAGAGTTCTCCATAATGTTCTCCGCAATTGGGCAGCGTGGTGGACTATGGCCATACCTTTCTCATAGGTCCATGCCCAGCAGTGGGACAGTATAAAGGGCTGATGATGATGATATAAATATGTACGTATAAGTCATCGTTCTATGCAAAAAGTGTACAAAAAATAGGTAACGTACATAAAAGACTTGAAACTTTTGTCGCAAAGCTACTTGTCTAATTTTGATTGCTTGAATTATAATTTACCTCATTGTAATGCCATTATTCGTATTAAGATATCTTTCGGGAGTTATGCCATTACCTACCTTTCTTAGAAATACCTATCCAATACAAACATGTATAAAAAATTCCTTCTATTATTATTATCTAACTAATGTAACTAACCATGAATGTTTAAATTCATAAATACGATTCATGTTTCTAAGCTGACATACAAACATACTTTCGACTTAATGTCACAACTGTATCACCAGAACTCGTGATGTGTTGTTCTCCAGTACAAACCTTAACCCCGTACAAACAAAGTTAAACTAAAGATACTTAAGAACAACGGAACGCAGCAGGTCGTCGACGCACCTTGAACCGCGGATAATTCAGAGTGAGACAACAAACAAAGCTGATTTATTATTGAGTTTAAATTAAGGCTACGTTTACAGTAGGGACGAACGAGGTACAGTTGAGCGGTGAGCGGTGAGCAAGGAAAATACGGAAGGGAAGCTAGTAGCCGCTTACAGATAAAAAATACGAAGTGTGACTTCTATTTTTCAGTAAGAAGCGACTAAGGAAAATACACGAACCAAATAGTATCTTTGGGAAAAGACGGACAATTCGACCCTATACCGACTCGTCTGACCAGCGTGATATGGTAGACCAAAACTAGCACGATGCTATTGTGGCGTAAATTAGGAGAGAAACATGTCCAGCAGTGGACTACGAGAAGCATGATGAAGTGGGTAGTATTGCTGATGGAAACAGCTCAGTTCCTTGGCACATCATAGAAGGGAAGAAAATCTTTTTTATTACATTTTTCAGCGGTAGAACAGGTGCTACAGTACAACAACAATATAGCCAGAAAACAAAATTAGTGCCAAAATCAGCATCGCTGCTAAATACGTAGTCAAAGCAAGTTTACCCTTACCCCTTCCCCGTCGGCTCAGGTCTCATCCCCTCGCTCGTCCTGCCGCCTCGTTCACGTAAATCGAGGTCATTTCCCGCACCGCTCGGCGTCACTTTCAATTGTTGATTTATGACCTATTTCTCGCAAATTTGTGCATTTTGTTTGAAGTGTGTTGGAGTGCGCCGTTTGTTTGTTCTATGTTCAAGTACTTCGGTAATGGGCTCTGACTGATGGATGCTCATCATCGTTACCAAGTCATTTATGTTTTGATTCAAAATACTTATTTAACAATTCTAAGGCATATTGTACCGTTAAATTTATCCACAAAATACAACCGAATTGATCGAACGAAAGCGTATTCAGATTGGTGAAATCAATCTATAACGATAAAGTTCCAAGATACACAAAAGTAAGACCGACCTCTTCATAGCTGCAACTGTGCAGTCAATTATCAAAATCAATGTTGACTTTAATTATTTCACTCACTCAATGAGTGGAAAATTAATCCTGAGTAAAACCTCGTAGCAGTCGTAGGCCGTAGCAGTGGCGTAGCAATGATGAATAGCTACGGACGCTACGGCGCACCATTGATACATCAGAGGCACAGCGAACGTATCATTTGATGCCTCAATGGCTCCAATTAAGCCTTCAACCTGTTTCGATCACTGAATGTGTTGCAGATTCAAAAATAATAAGTTAGGTGAGTTCGGGCACCAAAACTGTGATTATTTTTGTGCTATGATTCACGTCTATAGATCTTCCGGTCAGAAACCACTGTTTTCATTATTTTATTAATTAAATTTTAGGTTTCAGGTCCGGTAGCGGATTTTGGACAGGCTTCGATAATATCTAAGCGTCTTTGACATTTTTGTTCATTAGTTATAGTACTGTTTACCTCAATATTACAATAATAAATATAAACTACGGTGAATATAAATACGATCGACAGCCGGTTGGCGTAGCGGAGTGTAAGCGACTGCTACGTCGAAAGTTGCGGGTTCGATTGCCGCTCAAGTCAAACATTTGTGTGCATGAACATGGATGTTTGTCTTGGTCTGGGTGTTTATATGTATAATATGTATGTATGTACAAAAATAAAGTATATATGTATGTTTATCCATTATCTAGTACCCATATTACCAGCTCTGCTTAGTTTGGGACTAGATGTGTGAGGTGTTGTGTGAATGTGGTAGAATATTATTATATTACTATTATTATACTATAAGTCAAATCAGTATAAAGTAATATAAATGTTACGCTAAGCAAGTATCGAAATTAGAGAGAAATGGGTGCAACCGGTGATGGCAGGCTATTATGCATATACTTAAGTATGTATGGCGTAGAACGCCCGTGCGTAGACCTTACGCTACAGAGCAACCCTAAACGTTTTTGCTACAGTTACGAACCAAGCATTGATTGTGTAAAATATATTTTTTTATAATTTATACCAGAAGATGCCCAGTTGTTTTTTAAAATCCCTTCTTTATGCATCCCTGCGGTCGCCAACTGATATGTTAGCCAAATTTCTGCTTCGTGCGCCCAGTATCTTTGGGTGTGCGTTGTCGGTTGGTCAGTCAGGAACGAAAGAATTTTATACAGATATTGTCTAAGCATTTTATATGTTAAACAATTCTAGGGTCTGGACTAAACAACTGCCTCGCTGTTAAGCATTTTGCTGTATGTCGTGAGTTCGATTCCTTACACGCGACAACACTTTGTGTTATCCTAAAATGCTCTTTTAGATTTTGGTGTCATTTGTGTACGGTCCAGATGTTTTATTCTAAGATTACACGTTTTCTTTAATTTTTTTAAAACTAAGGCTACATTAAGTCTAAATCCAATATTTTAATCCATCAAATAATAAGAAAATAAATATATAATATTGTAAGATAGCCGGCCAGTCAATTTCATAAGTACTATATAAGCGAGCGCAAACGGTTGCCGCGCTCATTTTGTCGGCTGTCATCGAAGCGGTAACATCTGTCAAGGGCTGTGAGATCTTTTATATTTAACTTTGTTTTATATTTGTTATAATTGTTCGCTTTAATTTAATGCAAATCTATTTGCATTGGTGATTGTTATTTTCTTCCATTTAATTGTGAAAAGGTTGTGTAAAAAGTGAATCGTAATTTGATAATTAAAAGTGAAGGTAGTTCGGTGATAATTATCTTTGTGTTTTTTTTAATAAAGTCCACTTCTAGTTCCTAACATCAGAAGTGGGATATAGGATCTAAAGGCTCGGCGTAGCTGGTCCTATTCCCATCAAGAATGAAGTGTCCTAGACAACGTTTTATTTTACTTGTTATACTTTGAGGGATGCGACGATTTGTGCTTGCAATATAGTTGTTGCTTTCTTCTGTGATTTTATCTGTATGAGTTTATTTTGGACGTTGAGAGTTTGGGAGTTCTAGGTTGGATACTTCTTTGATCGTAAGGAGAGATTTAGAGAGACTATCGATAGCAAATCCTGAAAGTATTGCAATTAGATATTTTTAAAAACATTGTTAGCAAATCTTGGGGCAAAGATAAGGCGAATTATAATATTACAGAGTCAATTATTATCTCCACTTTTGTCCGTCTTATTTCTTCTATATCAACTTGCAAGCGGCACTCACACCACACATCGGCACGTACATTAGAAAAAGACACATATGATAGTAGGCCGCTACCGACTTTGAAGATAGTTCAGTCCTTCTGAGAAGGAGGCTAGTTATAATTTAACAATAATAACATAACAATGTAGTACACATAACCCTGAGTGTAGACTATGATCATACAATCGCCTAAAGTAAACTCGTAATTATATCCTATAATCCCTCTCACTCACTCCCTCTCTTTGTCTCATTTTATGTACAGTCAGCAACATAAATAATTACATACTACAAATCCTTAAAGATCCTATTATAAAAAAAAACTATTATTTTTCTGACCTCTATAGTTTCCTAGGTAAGATTATTTTTTAATTAATTTAAATTGTGAAATTATACTTTATAAATTATATCTCATATTGTTAACTACATCAAAAGAGACCCAACATTTTCATTGTGCCCACGAGCGCGGCGTTGCTGCAGGTGTATCATGTAACGACTTCGCACATTATTAATGCAGCGCCTGTCCTCGCGATACAGATTCAATTTGAGCTCCGCGCGGATATATCTACGACGCGCTGACGTACTCCGCTATACTTGTACAACTCTATAGGTAAAGTTAATCTTTAGTTTTCGATTGGAGACAGTTGTTGATGGCTTTATAATCAGAATAATAAAAAATATAAGAATGTCATTGTTATATTTCATACATACATACCTACATAGACTCACGCCTGTATCCCCGAAGGGGTAGGCAGAGGCATACTAAACGCCCACTTTTCGCCAGTGTTTTCATCCCACGTAATAGGTGGCGAGCCTATTGCCGCTTATAGGGATATTTTGTTTGCCAGAGCCTCGTCCGTTGATCGGCAGGTGCACCACTTGCAGGTGAGGTTGGCTTGGAACCCTAAGTTCTTGGTGGGAACCCTATGCACCCCAAAAATTGCTTGCAACAATTTTGTATTTCAAATACAAAGCGACTGGATTTGAATAGCTTTATGGGATGCGAGTCATGGATAATAATGTGTTTTTATAGTGTATGTCATATTTTTAACAGTAAGGACATAGAAATTAGTTTACGACATCTGTCATATAAGACTGCAGTAAACACACAATATGATATCTACAAACAATCAACATAATACAAAAATGCCATGACTTTAACAATATATCGGGCGGTGATACACCGAGCGACGCACGCCGCGACATTCTACGATCTGCCGATAAACTACACACAACGGTTATTAAGTCCCTACCTTGAACATTATTAAGTTAATATCGCGAACTCAAACAGCGGGGGTCGGCCCGCGGGCGACGGAGGGGTATGTGTGTAAGGGGAGGAAGGGGGGATACGTTAAATATTAACAACAGGTTACTTACATTGGCTCATTGTTGGCGGATGCTCGGCCGCACGGTACGGGAACATGTAAAGCTCAGTTCTCATTGAAATAACTGCGGTTCACGTAACGGCAATGAACTGAATCATACTCAAATAATTTAAATTTTCTTTTGCAAAATTCCTTCACAATCTTTCAGAGACTTGTAAAATTCGCACGATGTTGCTATATGCAATGCAGCGTGATTTGACAATGAAGATAAAGTATGAAATTAAATTAAACTCACAATGTTCGCTGCGCTGTGAACTGATGCTCTGTGTGTATCGAGCCTTACCGGCGCGTTTAGTCGGCCAGACCAACCGAGCCGCTTAATCCGTTGCCAAGCTAAAATGTTTAGCTAATAAACCTGTTTGGATGCCATTGTGCTGCTGATGACATCACTAAGTTAAACAATATCAGCGCTCGCTTCTTTGTCGCTCGCCCTCACAATATGCTAAGCGATTGGTTGCACAACGACGCCACATTAAACCAAGCCTCTACTGGCTTTGAGTTGCTAATTATTAGTAATAAAAGTCATTTTGGACATGAAAGTGGTATACAGTCGCTAAGTTTATTTGAATTAATACATATAAAATTGACTGAATGACTGACAGTCAACGCAAAGCCAAAACAAACGGGCTTCTTTGGAGAGTGTAGAGGAGAATAAGGAAGGAATTTTGGCAATACCAACACTAGGGGGGTAAAATAATGCCCCGCGGGAGCCGTGGGCTAATCCTAGAATACAATAATTATATTAATTATGTAGTATAGAATTGATGGCAAAGCCTAAGTCTAATATTTTCATCAATCTAACTCAAAACTTTTATCTCTCGTCTTAGCGAGTGCCTCATATCGACTCGATGTATCGTGACACTACCATGTATAGGCTGTAATCAAATTTTGACCTTTTCGGAAAGGAGGCCTAGATATGTAGATTGCAGAAATAACTCAATTTCCATATTTCACAAACGGGTCATTTTGAATCTCAGCATTTGAAACTTGGACGCTGATTGCTCGACTTGAGTGTGCTTTTAAAAGAAAACTCGAGAGTATGAAGCAGTATGAGCCTATTAGTCAATCAGTGTTCCAAGCCATTCTGCACTAACACACACTTATATGTGCTTGTTTTTTTAGTTCTCCTTTCACGTTGTTACTCATTATGGTATGATTTTATGTGTGAAGGAAGATAAGAGGCTAAAAAGTAGCATAACCGTCGTCAACTTTAATTCAGCTTAACTTTTTGATAGGATAACGACCATTTTATTGATTATTTCATGCTAAATATAGTGTTTGTACGGATTGAAGGCCGTGGCGTTCTGTTGTCTCTGCCTACCCCGATGGAAAAAAGGCGTGAGTATATGAATGTATGTAAATATAACCGCTTCATCTTACCTCTCGGTGCAACCCAGTTAATAAAGCAACTTACCTTTTACTGGTACATCTATCTTTTACTATTTAAAGGGTTTTCCCAAAAATAACAATTTCCCTATGTTACTACAACATAATTATGCAAGTGATTGATTATCAGGTGTCGCGTAGACGCGGGCGTGCACTGTTCGCGTCAGGTGCGACACTCTCGTAAATGTGTCCCAGGCTTTACTCGGCGACGTACCTACACACGCCACCGCGGTATTAGTACTGATACTGAGTGATTCAAATGCTTCAGATATGGGAGGAGTTTGATGCATTTGTATTAATTATAGTCTGTCGAATGATATAGTACGTCGTGTTTATTCTAATGAAGTCTGATAATGTTTGATTGACAAGTAGCCATTAAATGTAGTAATTCAGGCGATTACATATTAATAATAATATTCTACCACATACACACATCACCATCTATACCCAAGCCAAGCAGAGCTTGTACTATGCGTACTAGATGATGGATAAACATACATATAGGTATATACTTTTTTTGTAAACACAACACCCAAAAACGAAACACCCAGACCAACACAAACATCCATGTTCATGCACACAAATGTTTGACTTGAGCGGGAATCGAATCCGAATATTGTATAATTCTCGAATATAATAGACAAAGACATACCATCCACAATGTTGCAATTACTTCACTCATCATCATGCTACCTTTCTGCCAGCACTCTACTACATCTACCAAGCCATCTTGAACTCCTTGCGTAATATCATGATCACGATGTCCATAACCAAGTTTATTGCTTTCCTTAATGCAATCAGAAGCAAACGAATTCTTGCTTCCTAAAAGTTTGTTTACCTCAAATCGCAACAAGAAACCCTAAAATAGATATCAGATAAACTACCTTGTGTACCGTTTAATATCATGGAAATAAAGCTGATAGGTAGATGTATGTGATGCTGTACAAATTATGAAGGGCATTAGACTGGCTATATAGTGTAATAGATTACTTAAATGTTCTTACTAAATAATACTCCCAATGCTGTGGTTTCAATAACACGAGACACACTTAGTCTTAACAATTCGTTTTTCGAGTTTGGCTGTTTGTTGTGTCCGTTTTTTGAAAATTTTTAAAATCCCCAGCACACAATAGGTACTTATTCCTGTATTATAACACAATACTTAGCAAAGTCTCTCGTCCGTGTGGTGACGGATTAAGAATACGCATTGTCACCACCCCATATCATCCCATGGGTGTCATAAGAGCCGACAGAGGGAGCATATTATGCAGAGAACAGCACTGTAACAGAAGGAAAACTTGATACAAACCCTATACCACCCCGTTTGGCCAGCGTGGTATAGTAGGCCAATTCCTCCTTTCAAAGGAGAGGCCTAGTCCACCAGTGGACTGTTAAAGGCTGATGATGATGATGATGACTCAGCAAATAATGGAATAGGTACCCCAACAAAAGTATAATTCAATATTGTTGTTACATTTTTAATTCTAGATCGAAAATAGGTCTTAAATTAAGTATAACTTATGGTACTTATCTTATTTAAATTCTATTTTGTTCGCATTTTGTCCAGCTATGCCTATCGCTAACAGCAATTGTACAACTATTTCATTATGTCACTCATAGATTATACAGGATGGTTAATTAGTAATTGCCAAATGTATCATCCGTATTATAGCTATTATAATTCGATACATTTCATCAATATGTAATATATATTATTTCCTGTGGATGAATCCAATTGAATAAATGAAGCTTTATGTCAGATGATCGACGGGAAATGGATGTATTTTATGAGTATATAATAAAAGTTTAGTGACCGTATTATCTAGGTTAAGTATGTAAAACCAACTAGGTACATGGTAAAAATAGGCTTTGTACCTGTACACTGAACAGTAAGTATGTGTAGGTAAATCAAACTGTGTATGCACAATGTGCAAGTTTCTTTTAATTTAGTTTTTTTTCTTTTTAGATTCACGCCTGTGTCCTCGAAGGGGTAGGCACCGGTGTAATATTACACTCACATTTCGCCATGATTTTTTTAGGTCCCATGTAATAGCGGGTGAGCCTATTGCCGTTACTGGGCACATTACTAGACTCCGTGCTGCTACTGAGAATTCGGAAAAACCCAGTAACACTTTAGCCCGACCCGGGAATCGAATCTGAGAACTCCGATCAGCAGTCGTATACGCTGTCCACTGGACCACGGAGGCAGTCAAGTTTCTAGTAGAGCAAAACAGTACCAGTGCCCTCAGTTCAGCTGCACAGGTAACCTCGACGTGTACCATTGCGCATGCAGCTGGCTTAATGCAATTAATTATAAAAAGTTATTTTAAATATGATATCTATTTTTATGTATAGGTATAGCTGCAGCTTAATGGTTTCAGCCTCCTCATCGTTTAGCAGTGCGGTGAGTATCGTGGGCGTGATATCTGCACGAGACAGCACTTATTCAATGTGTAGAAGAAACAGGATTAATTCGTAGTGCGAGCGTGACATTTAAAATAGTATTGTGTAAATAAAATGTGTAGAACAGACGATACTTATATAAATGCATTATAACTCGGAGTCGGCCAGTACGGGCGTTGATATAGCAAATTTATTTGCAAGACACTTTTCTTCTGTTTACAGTAATCCTACAACGGAGCCCGAAGCGTTTACCCCTAGTTTTCCTGAAGCATTTACTAATATTTCATCAATAGTTATTTCGAAGGAACAAGTAAACTCAGCCTTAAAATCTATTATCATCACTAAGAGTGCAGGTCCAGATGGGATACCTCCGGTCTTTGTTAGGAACTGTAATAAGTCTTTGCATGAGCCCTTAGCATTGATCTTCAATAAATGTCTGAGCACTGGTTATTTTCCCCAAACTTGGAAGGTAGCCCACATTGTGCCGATACATAAATCGGGTAGTAAGGAAGACATAAAGAACTACAGACCCATTAGTATCCTTTGTTGCTTTGCGAAAATATTCGAAAGTCTAGTTTACAAACATATAAGCTTCTTCCTAAAACCTATCATAAGTCCTAGACAGCACGGATTCTTACCTGGCCGCTCTACCTCCTCTAATTTATTAACCTCTCAAGGACCGCCATTATTTACGTCAACTATCCGTCAAGCACCGCGGGCGGGCTCTTATCGTAAGCGTATTCTGACCCTGGTCACAAAAACTGTTATTGCTCCGTTTCTGTTGCTTCTATTCACACATTCTAAACGGTGTTGGGTTGTTCAATGATGTCGCTATGAAATACAGTGTAAACAAGATTCTGATTAGACCTCAAGAAACAAACATATCCTATTGAAATCGGCGTACTTGCCGAATATAGTTATATTGCTGTATTATGTTGATTTCTGACTAAAGGGTGTGATCAATTTACACGAAATTTTGGGAACTGGCTCATGAATATACTGGTAATCTAAAGATAATGTTATTTTACGAGTTCTGTATTCGATTCCTGCAATATTCAAACTCGAACTTCATAGCGCGCGGCGCAGTTTTCAGTTGTACTAACTTCACACTATTTTTTTATATGTTGCTTACAATATTTTTAGTTTCTATCTTTGTCTATGGTTGTAAAATATTATCTGCCTTTGAGAACATTAGTTTAGAAACGATTTTAAGACTTATCTTTACTACAAATACAGTTCTAAATCGGTCGGGGTTTGGTGGCACAAATTTGTGCCAGCGGTGCTCAACGGTAATACTTGTTTACTGGCACGTTTTTGTGCCGCTGGGGCTCTAGAGGTTAACTTACGTACATGACCTAACGAGCTCGCTTAACAGTCGCATTCAGGTTGATTCATTGTACACAGACTTTTCCAATGCGTTCGATAAGGTTAACCATTTCATGTTTTGTCGAAAAGCCCAACAGTTAGGTATCCATGGTTCACTGTTGCGTTGGCTTACATCGTATCTGTCGCACCGCACGCAAATTGTTAAGGTATACGGCTTCGAATCCCGTTCCTTCATAGCAAAGTCTGGTATTCCGCAAGGTTCAAATTTGGGACCACTTTTATTTACACTATTTATTAACGACCTGGTGGAGTCTATTAAATGTAATTGCTTAGCTTATGCCGATGATCTAAAACTATATCATAAAATAAGAACCCCTATGGATTGCATTGCATTACAAAATGATATAAATTACTTACATCAGTGGTGTGTTCACAATCACATGTCTCTAAACGTAGCCAAATGTCACCTAATAACATTCACAAAAAGTAAATCTCCCATTTGTCAACCGTACACAATTAATGATACAGCGGTAACACGTCAGAATGTGGTGAAGGACCTTGGGGTGTGGTTCGATTAGAAGCTTACATTTACCACACACTACGACACTCTTGTGAGCAAAGCCAATAAAACCATAGGATTCATATTCAGATTAATAAAACCCTTTAGAAAATCGGATAGCATAAAACTTTTGTATATTGCACTGGTCAGAAGTAAATTAGAATACGCCTCGCTAATTTGGTCTCCTTTTTACCAAATACATGTGGACAGAGTAGAGGCTATTCAAAGACGATTTGTTCGTCACTTAAGTTCCATGTTTGGATTGCGACGGAAATTACCCTCGTACGAGTCTCGACTGAATTATTTCAAAATGGACACACTAGAGAGTAGGCGTAAAATTCAAGAGTACTCTACCCTGCATAAGATTATCAACACTAAATGGGACGCTAGTGAGTTGTTGAGTCATGTCTCTCTCAAGGTGGGCGGTAGTAGACGCACACAAAATCTGTTCTCTTTGCCGTCATCAAATAATAATGTCACATATCATGACCCATTATCAAGAATGTGCAGAGAGTATAACATCCACTCCAAAGAATTAGATGTATTTCACCTGAAACACAGTGAATATATCAATAAATGTAAGCAGATCCTCACTAACCCGCAAACTTGACATGTAATCTGACACTTTAAATGTAATGATTTGAATGATACAGAATTTTTTTTTTTAAATTGTCGATTAATATGTAGGTACCATAACCATAGTAATAGAATATTTTCTTCTTATTAGTCTTAATTAATAGATATAATTATTGTAATTGTTAGTTATGATTTGATTTTATTTTTATTTTTAATGAATTGTTATGTAACTTCTGGACATTCTCTAAATATTGCCGAATTGGTAAATTTATTATGATGTATCTTTTTATTTTTAAATTATTTCTTATTGATATTTATTATGTGAACTTATATTTTCTTAAATATGTGCAATAACTTAATGACCTACCTGTATAATGCTACACTTTGCCTTATTTCTTGGCTAACCGTAACATAATTCTTCCACAAATGTTGTGCCTAACTATAATCGGATTGCAAATTTAACTGTATATTTACTTAAACTTTACTTATTTTTACTTTATAATTTGTCATCTGTAGTTGTGCCTAATAAAATAAAATAAAATAAATAAATAAATGCAGGATCCTCATTTCCATGCGTGTAATTATCAGTGATGGAGAATTGGTTGGTTTTCAAATAAATAAAATTAACTAAATATTTACAAACATAAAGCACGTAGTGACGTTGAAACCCATATACCACGGCTAAATTACGTATGTGGTACGTTGGTAGCGCGTTAGCTGCAACTAAGCCGTATATAATAGTGCAATAACATCGATGCGCATACTTGCGCGCCGGCCGTGACGTCACCGTGTTTTATGTGACACGCCGCGAGCTCTTTAAACATGCCGCATATTTACTGCTCATAGTGCTCGTCTCATCGTTATTACTGCCATAATACATGATGAAACATGTGTTGTACATATGCATAAAGAGTGTGTATTGTCGATGTGAACCACGTAAACCAACAGATAATATAATATGACATACATACATACATAAAGTCACGCCTTTTATCCCCGAAGGGGTAGGCAGAGGTGTATTTCTACACCCACTTTTCGCCAGATATACTTTAGTCCCACGTAATAAGGGGCGAGCCTATTGCCGTACCGGGCACATTTCCAGACTCCGTGCTGCTACTGAGAATTTCGTGACAGAAAAACCCAATAACAATGCCCGACCCAGGAATCGAACCCGGGACCTCCCGATCCCACGCGCCATTTATGCCGCGAGACCAACGAGGCAGTCATATAGGGTTGATGTCGAGTTTTCCGTCTCTAGGCAAAGATGGTATTTGCATCGTGTTATCCCTTAGTCGCCTCTTACGACACCCACGGGAAGATAGGGGGTGGTGACACTTGTATTCTATGCCGTCAACCACACGGCAAATATAATATGAATATTAAAGTAAATACGTTTCATTATCACTAATTATTTCTAATGACTCTTTCGTCATACAGGCTTGTACAGTCCATCGGCCTCCCCTTTTGCTTCGTGGTTTTCCTTAGTCGCCTCTTGAATGTAATACGGTAGTGACACTTTGTATACTTGATCCGTCACCACACGGACCGGACGGATTCATCATGACAGGCACCAATATAAGAGTACGACTGATCTTAGTTTCTTAAGTTAACAAAGTAAGGTTGCTTTGAAATTAACCTACAGTTTTCGGAATTTTATCGCAATATAATGGATTAAGTGAATTTACGCGAATGTTACAGTGTCGTAAACCCAAGAAAATACTATGTAAAAATAGTTCCTTTGCTAAATATTGGATTGCCACGCAGTGTTTAGACTGTTTTAGCTACAAATATCCATTTGTAATTACACTTTTCAGTGACCAACAATTTTATTTATAATTATGTTGGCTTTATGACTTAACATATTGAAAAACATAAACCAAAAGTATCCAAAAAACTATCGACACAGTAGTGTTTTAAAATAACACCTAATCAACAATCTAGATCCAGAATCACGCTACCGCTAGTTGTACTAAAAATAAAGTGAAACCAAAAATTTAGTGGAAGTCCATTTCAAAAGGTTTAATGAAGGCTAGTTTCCATTAAAGCACTTGATACACTGTTGACGTGCTTTTTGTGTTGTGGGCAGTTGACTAACTCAATCTACGCAGCCGAAGCTGCAAGCTCATGAACTACCAAGTTCACTTATTTACTCACAAACTTTAAATACACGCTCACATTTTGAGTCGCAAACTGTTCAACGTCACCGCTCTGCTTTGTGCTGCAAATTTTGGCTTATCTAAATTTAGAGGATAATATACAAGGCAAATTATCTTTGCTTTACACAAGCTGTAAATAGTCAGGGTTATTGACTTATAGTCTTTTCCCTCTGATTTTGTTTGATATTTGGAAAGCATTCTAGAAAATATATTATAATTTTATGTACTCAGGTAGTAAAAGTTTAGTATGATATCTGATTTCCAGATACATTTAGTTGCTCTAACTTCATTTGGATTGATATGCTCATGCTATCTCGTAAAAACTTACGAGTATTTTACAGTGACTTTTAGGATAACATTGTACAGAACTATATAGTGTGGGATTTTTAATCTGCTCAGGGACATCTTGTAAAATATTGTAGAATATAATTTACCTCGTTTAAGTCAACAAATAGCAAGTAAGTAGTAACATAATCAGGGCCTTGCGACAGGTGATGGAGGACTGGTTATGTGCGACAAATACCTGTCGTCTTGTGAGGGATCAAGGACGATGGATGTTAGTCTGACGTGCTAATAACATCAGGAGTACGATAATGCCGCAGTGTTGCTAGAGCAAAGCCTTAGATTACTACGATATGTATGCAGCTCTACTTAAAGGTAGGTAAATACATTTATTTATGATAAGACAACATTGAAATACTTGTTTTCAGCAAAAATCCCACAGTACATGACTACTTATGAAAAGAAATTACAGACATAAAAACTCAGTTTAACTTACAGCTAAAACAATTTTTAATATCGCATGCTTGCAACTAAAAACATATCAGTGGAGCAATTGTGTAATTCATAACAAATAACTTAGGCAGCAAATAAAACATGAGTACGTATTTAATCTGACAATACAGTAACAGCGAGTGTCTGTTTATAACATCGCCTCTTGGAGCACAGACCGCATCATTACGCGACGCAAAATGTACGCGAAGCTAATAATGAAATAGTAGTAAGCGCTCGGTGCGGGCGGAATGCGCCGCGCGCTTGTATTACTAGCTGCGGGGTAGACGGCCCGCGGCCCGCGGCCACCACACCACAGCAAATTAATGGAGACATGTATCGGAGCTGGAAAAGTGATGAATTTATTAATAAATAATGAAAGATAACACTTTTATTTCATGTACATCATGTTGTTCTGAATGCAATCTAAACTGTTTGCACCGAGCAGCTAGCAGCAGCGAGAATTTTGCTAACCTGCAAACAAAATTTTCATTTCCGTTACAATAAATAAGCAATATGACAGTCGAAAGTGTTTTAAAGGCGCATGGCTACCGACAATTAACAATTCAATACGCCCATAGCTTATAAATGTCTGTTTGCGCACCATGGCTTTGAACACAAGACTCTTCTAAATATCTTTTCAATGGGCCACCACTGTTCACTGTCCACCAGGCTCTAACAGATCCCGAATCCACTCTACAAAGTCGCACAAAACGTCTAGAAACATCCCAAACCCTACATGTACTACACACTCGTATCGATGCAGGCTACATCGGCGCACCGATCGCTAGCGGTGCTGTACACACAAGTTAGTTAGTTCACTTACATGTAAGCCTCCGAGAGCTGTCGACGCCGCTTCATGTAGTATAGCCGCTTTGAACCACCACTCAATACAGATCCGATACCAGCGATTCGACAAAGTTGATTGAAAGAAAAATTGTGCAAGGAATACTACAAATTCAATACTTATTTCACTAGATTTACTAGGACTGAGGACTGCCTCCGTGGTCCAGTAGATAGCATATGCAACTACTGATCGGAGGTACCGGGTTCGATTCCCGGGTCGGGCAAAAGTGTTACTGGATTTTTCCAAATTCTCAGTAGCAGCCCAAAGTCTGGTGATGTGCCCGGTAATGGCAATAGGCTCGACCCCTATTACGTGGGTCTTAAAAATTCATGGTGAAATGCCTGCCTGTATCCCCGAAGGGGGCATTAGTCTATAAAAAAAATCACTAGATTTCAAAACATTTACAGTTTACATTAATTGACGGATCTGGGTAAATTCAAATTGGAATGAACTTAAATCTACACAGATAGCTATCGGAAGGTAGTTATTTATAGTCAGAGGCAGAGGTGTAAATATTACACCCACATTTCGCCATGAATTTTTAGGTCCCACGTATTAGAGGGCGAGCCTATTGCCGTTACCGGGCACATTACCAGACTCCGGGCTGCTACACGGAAGATAGTGACACCTATACAAATGTGATTTCAAAATAACTATGTTGCCGAGATACCGAAAATAATGCGTCTGAAACCGCGGGTAATCAGTTGTACATAAAGACGTAAATATTTGTAAAACCGTAATTATGAAAATAATTATACTGACCTCTGGGACAATTACTATAATCTTTTCGTATCATATACAATCTCGATAAACATAGCCAACATAGCCAATATAGCCATATTAAAGATTATTTTTATCTTGCAATTTACACAAAATGATTCCTTAAAATAACTGAAAAGCTTACAAATTGCGCAGTACTGGCTGTAATGGAGTAAATTGAGTGACGAAACTGCAACCTCGAGTGTGGAACTTCAAGAGCGTTCACCGGGAAATCAATCCCGGCTTACTTCGCCGAGCCGACTACACGTAAGCCGATTGAGTGATATGCTCTACGGGTGAAATTTTCAATGAATATGCCGAGAACTAGTTCTAAAAGGTACAGCTATTACCATACTGCACCTATGGTGTGAATCGTGTAAGTAACTAAAATAAACTCGTCTCTTCAATTTGGACTTCAGCCTGCATGAAGCCTTATAAAATCTTATTTGGTGGACGGAACAAGAAATGACAAGTCTTATGTAAAATTGATGTACAGAAACGATGTTCTCATTTTCCGCTAAAACCGTAAAAGCAAACAGCACTTCATATGAAATAACTCGATTCACTGACAATTACAGTAGGTACGCGCATGATGCATGTTACCGGGCATGCATAACGCTGTGTAATTGTGCGCGCGGCGAATGTATCCAAAAAGTTCCTCAGTCACCCCCTCCCCCTTCCCACCTCACCCCCTCGCCCGCCCGAGGCCGGGACATCGCGGTTTCAAGCCGCGCTATTACATTCTCGGCCGCGAGCTCCTTAAATGCTCGGATTATGATAAATACCGCGAGCGCCTGCACTTCCACTCCCGCACTCCCGCATTCCCGCTGCGCTGCACTCACCGCTTCATTTGCTGCCTTGTGCTCTTTATTTAATACAATAACAACGTTTGTAATTTCAAATTACGGACTAACTCCGCTGGCTTTTAATGTTTTGTTTACATCTTAATTATGTACCGGAAAAAGGCAAGAAATAACACTGCGCGCTTCGGTTCAGCAGACGAATGGTAATAAACAATGAACAATGTTGTATTATGTATTAGAATCGGGTCTAACGTCACACTAGGGACAGTTTTGGACGCATACCCAACGGCTACACGAGACTGGCCCGCCGACGACTGGCGAATTTACCCGAACTCAAGCCGTCACGCGATTCTTTTGATTTCAAATAAAAATTTCACCCTATATAAATTGTTCTCCAACTGGATGAAAGCGACGCGCCACACGAATAAAGCCGTGAATGAGAACATTTAAGTTATAGCTTATTCAATGTTCACATCCACCGCTATTCACCAGAGGCGCAAACTGAACAAATATTTTTTTTTATGTAACTCGTTGGAAAAGTTTTGAGTGTTATTTACAAGTGGTATCGTCTGGATGTAGCGTTGTGCAGATAATTAATTATAAACAAGTATAGCATACGTTGAAGAGATGTTTGTCAATAAAATATAATGTTACTGGTATTTGAATATGTTTATCGCTTAAAGTTTATTAATGATAGGATTTGTAGCGGCTGCTGACGCTACAAATTATAGACAAGGCACTGAAGGCACGATATTGTGTAAGTGCGGCGCGGCAGTCGTCTTCCCGCTCTTGTATAGTTAAGTCGTAGTTATGTAGTTTATTCATATCATTATGTGGTACCACAGTAAAGTATATATTTTCTTCTTTTGGCATCTTTCTTTCTTCACCCAACACAACATCGACTACATTGGTGACCCCGACATCGAAGACGCAACCTTCGGCTCAGCTTCGGCAACGCGGCATCGACGCACGTGCACATGGTCAGCGGAATCAAATAAGCGCATGTGCAGCGTGGCAACAGCGTGCAGCCAAGCAGCATGGACACGGAGATAGCCTGAACTCATGGGAGACGACTCGCCCTTTTTACTACGACCGAAAGGGCTTACGACCTAACTGCGGAGAACACCTGAGTCAGGACACGTGGAACCTAAAAGTGGAACATACAATACCTACGAACAACAGCAATCACGGCAATATGGGCAGCAGGAGAATTCCGGAGCGGCATACGACGGCGGTGGCACTCTGCAGGACAGTGCGTACGTCGAGGCACAACACGTAAGGCGTATTGACCTTGGTGGCGAGGCAGCATTCCGCACCAAGACGAATAATACGCAGCACACTCCGAGGACGAGATCGACACGGGACCGGCGGTGGCACTCTACAGGACAGTGCACGCGTCGAAGCGGCTCACCACACTTGGAGGCGAGGATGAATACCGCTCAGTGTTGGATAGCGCACCCTGTCATCTCTCAGTACGGCCCAGGCAGAATACGAAGATCGCTGGCAGAATCGGTGAACGTATTTGTTTCTTCGTACGACCAGCTTTCTCTACAAGCGGCTTACGAAGACCAAAGGAAGTTCGATAGAAACGGCGGCAATTGAGTTATTATTGTGTTTTTGTGTTTACTTATTGTTCTAAAAATAGTCACATAATTTATCGTTAAAGATTCCCACATATTGACCCGCTATAGTGTTTATGTTTAGTTTGCATTCTCAGAACTAGCGCTCCGGTAACTTGATACATGTTTATGTGACGTGAGTCGAGCGCTAGTGTATCTGATTAGCTAGATAGTTGCCTCAGTATTATTTTATGTTATTGTTTCTTGTATGTAGTTATTACCAATTTCTTTTTTCTGAATTGTATAATGTTCTTCTATTTTTTTTATAAAGGGGGGAGTATTGTAGCGGCTGCTGACGCTACAAATTATAGACAAGCCACTGAAGGCACGATATTGTGTAAGTGCGGCGCGGCAGTCGTCTTCCCGCTCTTGTATAGTTAAGTCGTAGTTATGTAGTTTATTCATATCGTTATGTGGTACCACAGTAAAGTATAATTATATTTTCTTCTTTTGGCATCTTTCTTTCTTCACCCAACACAACATCGACTACAGATTTATAACAAGTTCTACAGTCTGATCAAGACGTAGATTGAAGATGTTAATTTGATATTGATGTTAAAATAATCCCCAAAAAGGTATGTATGGCTTTAGTGATTCTTTGTACATCAATTATTACTCTTTTGATGGTTTGTTAAAGCGATATGCATATGATGTTATTTACTGGAACTGGAACTGGAAGCCCTATTCTCTATATGCAAACGATTAGGCCATATCCCAGCACATTTTAGAAGTACAGGTTGGCTGACCCCATTCATATATTGAGAACATTATGGTGAACTGTCAGACACGCAGAAAATTTTAATAATTGAACAAAGGAGGACCTGAAGGCCAATTCTCGTATTTAACAGACACTGACACAGAATTTTGACTGAACTGCGATTTAATTTTGAATTGACTCACAATTGGTATTCTGCTACACTTAATCTCCTTACAGTATAATTTCGATATAATCAATTTATAATCTCTTGTTGATCTCAGAGGTAATGTCAATAACTCAAAAACAAAAACATGAATTTTGCCATAGTATGGGAAAATACATTAATAGGAATGGTAACTGGATGCCAATACGTTTCCATGCCAAATTAAAATTAATATACAACTAAGTAATAAAATTTCGGAAAGTAAATATATTGGTTCCTTGGATCGTGTGGATTATTTTCAATAGGTATTCAATAATTTTAAATGAAAATAGAACATTATAAAAATATGGGTGTTTTGATTATGCCGCAAAATTACCCCACGCATCACGCAACGAACGAAACGTCAAAATGTCAATCTTATATTTTGCGTGGGGCTTATAGTAATATAGTCTGAAGTTTTGAATTTTTGATTTGCGCGAAACTTGTTTATTATTTATTTTTAAAAGTTTGAAACAACTTTGGAAATGTCGCTTAAAGTTACTATTAAGTACCTACATAGTTCAGTTATATTATGTACGATGGTGTCATTGTGCAAAAACTAGAAATACCTTACCTGCTCTACTAATAATTAGCAGAATACCGTTCACACTAGTTCATACTTGGTTCAACTTTCGATGTAGTCCCGATCTCATTCAAGTGTCAGTTAAGTTACGAGAATACCATTTATGACGCTGAGACTAGATTGACATTGGAATTTGAACAAATATAATTACCAGAATTGGCCTTCTGATGAGCCATTCTCTGCGTGTCTTCCTTTGGATAATACAGAAAACAAAAAACAAGGTCATATTTGAATTCATGTATTATTTCAGGTGATATGTTCGTTACGAGGATGACAATCGCTCGTGCGATGTGTACCGCCGGTACGTCGTGATTGCACACTGGACAGATTTATCGCATCGCAATGCAGATGCGCCAATTGATTCCTCTCACGGTACGGTCACTACATAACGGAACGATGGGCTTATCGCGCCGCGTGACATCTGCGTATCATGTTTATTGTACCTGTATATTTTGGAGCAACTAATGTATGCCTACGGTGCTGAGAAACGAAGGGAATTGAATCGATGTAACCGTCACCAATATTATTGATTAGGGAATTTTTTAAGAAGTCGTTCTCACAGTAAGTTTAAAGACCCAGATCATCATCCGCCTAGCGTTATTCCAGTCTCAACCCGGGGTCCGCTTTCTAGTCTAACTGGATTTGGCTGAATATTAGCTTTTCCACGTAGCGACTGCCTATCTGACCTCCGCAACCCGAAGGAATAGCGATATTCCATGGTTCAGACTAACGTCAGTTTGTTTATAGGTACTGACTCCCTATAACGACTGTCAAAGATCTTTATGACAGCCGGGACCAACGGCTTAACGTGCTCTCCGAGGCACGGGGCAAGCGATAATTTACAATTGAATACGTACATAACGTGATTCGAACCCGAAACCCTCTGCATGGTAGTCCGTTGGTATCTGCACTAGGCTATCGCTGTTTAAAGACCCAGATATTCTACCCTAAATATACTTTGCACGACCTGAGTCATATGCAAATTCTAAACACACTGTGTTATTGAAGACCCACAAATTCAAATACCTAACAGAAAACTCTTACCTACGAATGACTCTTGCTAAACTCTCCGAGATTAATGAAGCTCGTAGTTGACATAGAATGCCATTGTCCAAGGGTGAGTGAAGTTCAACGGAGGTTACCTATGCGATTTTGATGCCTATGCGATTTACATTCAAGGTCCTCAGCCTAAGTTAGTTACTATGTTTCTACTTGCCATAAAGGAAAATATCTAATTTTTTGGTCGGCAATACTAAGCTTTATACTTAGTAGGCGGCATCGCGTTGGAGGTAGAACACAATTTAGTACCACCTACATACTATTTAGAGACGAATAATGATGTCTGGCAAGACACTGTAATTAGGTAAAAACAGAAAAATGATCTTAATTGGCACACTTTATAGGTATCTTAAAAATTACACCAGCAATTAACTTTCACGCTATGTGAGCTCTGAAATGATATATAAAAGTCCTAATTTTCTTTGAACTTCTTCAAATAAATGTATTCTTTGAATCGTTATTATCATTTATACATACTGTGTAATACGATAATTTTATCAGTCTCTCGCTGTAACAGGTTGCACGCGGGTTTAGGTTGTGATGATTATGATATAACAAACATTATTTCTTTTGTATTTTTGTAATGACAGCATAATAGGTTGTAAGTGGTAGGGCCACGCTGTTTACAGCACGAATAGGCCGGCTCGACCGGGGCAGTACCATCCTCCCACAGAAGATCGACGTAAAGTAACAGTATGTTCTATGCTGTTGCGTTTCGTTTGGTGAGTAGGAGAGCCGGAGGCCCAACCATATCCTCCCCATCCTCTCTTCATTACCCATATGAAGAAGGAGGAGAGGATGAGGAGGATTAGCTGAGGGGGCGGTTACCGCAGCATACGTGGGACCAGTAGAGTATCCGTGGAGTCATTGTGTGGGTAGTGTGGGTCAACCCGCCGGCCAGGGAGGCCTGTAGAAACGGTGGTGCCGCTGGCCGCCCGCGGCATAGTATAGGGGCCCAACTGGGACTAACCATCTTGGGAGGCTGCCCCACCAGGCCGCGCATAATCTCGGGGTGGCTCGTCGTGCCGGTTGACCATTTCCGGGAGGGTACGGGGGCCCTTCCATCCGGCGGGTCGGCCACCGCTATACCTCACAGTATAATGGCAATACAATACTCTGCGCTTTGTCACGCGCTGCTGCGTTGACTATCTCCTCTTTTCATGCCCCCTTTGCCCCTTCTATGGCAGCTCCAAGAAATGGTTCCGGTCAAACAGCGGCGTCTTCGTTCCCCACCAACTCACTTTTTGAGGTGGATTCCGCTAACATCCGCGGACTCCATTCGAACCTCAACGCCGTCCACCATCATCTCGAGACGGCCCGACCGGCCATGCTTTTCTTGACCGAGACTCAAATATGCCGTCCTGACGATATGACTTATTTGCATTATCCCGGTTATGAACTGGAGGATAGCTTCCACGCAAAAGCCGGGGTATGCTTGTTCGTTAGAGCGGGTATTTGCTGTCGACGTCTACGCTGCCTAGAGGACCCGTCCTTTTCTGTCTTATGGGTACACGTAATTCTGGGTTCATTGGCCCGGATTTACGTGTGCCTTTACCGTTCCCATATCGGAGATGCCGAGACAACACGACTGTTTGACTACTTAAGTCAGGTAGCAGATAATGCGCAGGAGCAGCTCCCGACAGCCGAGTTGGTCTTTTTGGGAGATTTCAATGCCCACCATGAGACCTGGCTGGGCTCTTCCAAAACGGACATGCGGACAACGGCATGACCTGACTCAACTGGTACTCCAGCCCACCAGGATACCAGATATATCGGGTCAAGCGCCCTCGTTGTTAGATCTTGTGCTGACGAGTAATCCGGCCCAGTACAGTGTGTCGGTACAAGCCCCTTTGGGTTCCTCCGACCACTGTCTGGTTCGCACTACAGTGCCATTCGCTTCACCTCCACAACCAGTGAAGACAAAGCGACGCTTGTGGCACTACTCGTCAGCGGATTGGGATGGCCTGCGAGACTATTATGCGTCCATTCCGTGGTCTCAACGCTGCTTTGGTGGGAGGGATCTGTCGGAGAGTGCGTCTGCTGTTGCTGGGGAAATCATGTTGGGTATGGAATATTATATTCCATCCACTGACGTCTCCAGCAGCAGCAAAGTACGGCCCTGATTCGATCGCGAGTGCGCCGATGCTGTTAAACAAAAACAGTCGGCTTACCGCGTTTGGATCAGGGCTCGGTCTCGTCGCGAACCGAATGTCCATCTCATCAAGGCAGCCTATAATAGAGCCACCAAGGTCTGCAAGAGGGCATACATAAGAGTAGCTGCCCAGCGCATTGCACGGTTTGGTCAAGAACTCTTGTCGCACCCCACGGGCAGCCGGGAATACTGGCGATTGGCCAAAGCCGTGCAATCTAATTTCTGCCAGCCTTCACTGCCGCCGTTGCGATGCCCTGATGGATCACTGACCCATGGGCCGCAAGAGAAAGCTGACCTGCTTGTCAATCTCTTTGCGGCCAACTCCCGAATCGATGATCGTAGTGCGCAGCCGCCTTCGATTGCCTACTGCGGCCACTCCATGCCTGATATTAAAATCAGACAATGCGATGTTCGCGAGACACTGCGATCTCTCTATGTCCGGAATGCCAGTGGATCTGATGGAATTCCAGCGGTTGTGCTTAGGAAATGCGCAGCCGAGTTGTCTCCAATGCTTTCACGCCTGTATCGCCTATCATATGCCTCTGGCGTAGTGCCGCAGGCTTGGAAAGAGGCGAACGTGCAACCGATTCCCAAGAAAGGGGATCGTTCTGATCCGGGCAATTATCGACCAATTGCTATCACCCCTATCCTCTGCAAGGTGTTTGAACGATTAATTAACAACCAACTCGTTCGCTACCTAGAAGATCACTCTCTCATCAGTGATCGTCAGTATGGCTTCAGACCGAAACGATCAACGGGTGATCTTCTAGCGTATGTCACACACCTTTAGGGTGAGGCGATGGACAGGCATGGGGAGTCGTTGGCTATTAGTCTCGACATCTCCAAAGCCTTCGATAGAGTCTGGCATCGTGCGCTTCTTTCCAAGCTTCCAGCCTACGGCTTGCCACCTCGATTGTGCAACTGGGTTGCCAGCTTCCTGCATGAGCGCCGTATACGAGTCCTTTGTGACGGTGAGTCATCGAAGTTTCTCCAGGTGAATGCTAGTGTACCTCAGGGGTCCGTGTTATCGCCCACGCTTTTTCTTCTGCATATGAATGATATGCTCACTTTTGGGGGCATACATTGCTATGCAGATGACAGAACTGTACATGGGCGATATCTCGGACACTCTGCGGCTAAGCAAGCCGACACTGAGGAGTATAGGCGAACACTTGTTGCTGAGCTTGACTGGGTTCTGAATTGCATCTCGCATTGGGGTGATGAGAATCTGGTCGAGTTCAACGCCAAAAAAACACAGGTGTGTGCATTCTCAGCCAAGGTATCTCCATTCCTTCCCCATCCCTCTCTTCTGGACACTCCGCTACCGATTCAAGACAGCCTCAATATCCTAGGTATGGACATACGCAGAAATCTCAACCAAAAGAACTACATCGAGGGTGTCATCAAATCTGCATCTCGGAAACTCGGAGTCCTGAACAGGGTGAGGAGGTTTTTCACGCCGGAGCAGTTGTGTCTATTATACAAAACCCAGGTTTGCTCCTGCGTGGAATACTGCTCTCACCTTTGGAATGGCTCCGCTCAGTACTTATTGGACGCCCTCGATAGGTTACAGCGGCGTGCTGTCCGTATCATTGGGGATCCAGAGGCCACTAAGACTCTTGAGTCACTGCAATTACGCAGAGACGTGGCCTCAATGGCTGTCTTCTACCGCATCTATCACGGTGAGTGCTCCGAAGAACTCTTTCAACTAATCCCTCCCTCTCCTTTCCTATCCCGAACGACACGTGCTGGGTTGAGGTGCCACTCTAACACGGTAGAACAGATACCGTCACGCACCAAACGGTTCGGCGCCTCTTATCTCTGCCGTACCATTAAGATGTGGAACTCTTTGCCAGCCCACGTATTTCCCTCCACTTATGATCCTGGGTCCTTTAAGCGGGGCGTGAAAAAGCTTTTCTCAAGGCCGTCAAGGTAAGGGCCATCATACCATAATGCCATGCTGTCTGCTGGGATGATGGCCATAACTATGGGACATCACTGACTGCTTAACATCAGGCAGCATAGAGTCAATTTGTTCGGCAGAAAAAAAAGGATTATCCATTTAATGAAGTAGTTCCACAGACCATTGCGACTGTTCTTCCAACATTCCAACTATTCAGTGCCTGAGTGGACTATGACGTCACATTATAAATGTAAGGTTAACGTGATTTCTCGTCACCGTTCGCGCCGTTTGGCATGTCGCACGTCGGGGTAAGCCGTCGCCAACTTTGTGTCGCTAATCTGCTACTACACCGTAACGCTTTTATTACTTATAACTGTCATCAGACGATTCGAATGTTAACACCCAGATTAAGTGAAATAATCGTACTTATTTAAATTGATATTTTCTTTTAATTATATTTTAAACCAAATCAAACAAATTATTTCTGTCTAGAGTTTGAGCTGAGATCGGGTAAGGTTTACAGAGATCAGTGGAAGCGATTAATTCATCCAGTCTCAACCCAAGGCAAAGGTCCAACATACACTGCGGTAGCACAGCGAATGAATATAAATTCTAATATTAATAAAATGTCTTACCAAATATCTCCTGGTGATGTTCTTGAGTGGAGTACTGGAGGCATGCTAGACACACACGAGACTAAATTGGCCAATATTAGCAAGTGAATTATCTTTACTTTACCAGACTCCAACGCAGCGTTTTCAATCAGCAAATTCGTCCGGCACCAACCACGTGCATCGGATTCACTCAAGTTTTACAATGTTCGTTAAAATACTATTTTTATCACAATTAACCGGTGCCAGTTATTGATCAAGGAAGGGGCAATCAAACGGGTTCTAAATACAAGATCAAAACGCTCACAAAACGAAATCTATCCAGAGCTAGGATTTTTCGCTGACCGCGGGAAACGACAAAAAAGAGAGTGAATGACAGTTCAGTGTGACCATTGTCAGAAATTTTCAATAGACTAAACAAAATATTACTCAATCGATCTAATCGATTTGACTTATAATAAAAACTAATTCCATTTCAAACATCCACCCGCCCCGGACCGGCCTACCGGTCCGCTAATCGGTTGGTAGACGTGACAATGTTGCAACCGCTCTCCTCAGAATCGAACCGTCCACCAAGACCTCAGCAAATCGGGGAACTCCATCAGCCCCAGTTACCAAATGAAGGATGCGCCCCCTGCGCCATCTGAGTGGCGGAAGGTTAGCCTCCTTGATCAAAACGAGGTCACCAATCTTGGGTGGATCGGTCTTGTCGGTCCACTTAACGCGTTGCTGGAGTATGTGCAAATATTCCAAGTTCCAGCGTTTCCAAAAGCTCTGAGTAATCTGGCGTACCAATTCAAAACGCGAGAGACGACCAGATCTCGTATCAATATAGGGGTACTCAGGCAAGGCGACAAGTGGGCGACCAATAAAAAAATGGCCCGGCGTAAGGGCCTCCAAATCATTCGGATCTGAGGAGATCGGGCACAATGGCCGAGAGTTCAAAACGGCCTCAATCTTACAAAACACAGTTGCGAGTTCCTCAAATGTAAGGACAGATTCACCGATTGTCCTGCGCAAGTGTGTTTTGGCCGATTTTATGGCGGCCTCAAATATACCACCCCAGTGTGGACAATTTGGTGGGGAAAACAACCAATTTATCCCACGTCGGGCAAGCCTATCACCTATATCAGCTTTGTTGGTTTCAAGAAAATTAACAACATCATTCAGATAATTATAAGTGCCCTTGAAGTTAGTGCCGCAGTCAGAACGGATCAAGGAAGGCAGCCCTCTGCGGGATACAAATCTGTCAAATGTGGCTACAAACGCCTCGGTCGTAAGCGAGGAGACCAGTTCTAAGTGTACGGCCTTTGTGGAAAGACAAACAAAAACACACAAGTAGGCCTTGACAGTCTTGCTGTTTCGAAGTGTCGACGTTTTCACCAAAAAAGGACCAGCGAAGTCCGTGCCAACACCGTCAAACGTCCTGCTTTCAGTTACGCGATCTGCCGGTAAGTCCCCCATCAAGGGCTGCATGGTAGAAGCCTTGAGCTTATAGCAAGGGATGCAGCGAAAGACTACACTCCGAATTATTCTTCGGGCAGACAAAATCCAAAACTCGCGTTGCAAAATGGCCAACAAGGCATTACAACCAGCATGCGAATTTTTAAGGTGACGGTCAGTTACCAACAAGCGTACCAAATGACCGTCCTTAGGTAACAAAAGGGGGTGACGAGCCCCGTAAGGGAGGTTGGCGTTCTTGAGACGCCCTCCAACGCGCAAGAGACCCGTTTCGTCCAAAAAGGGGTTCAATTTAGATACAGCTCCCGACAATTTCGATTTCCCCGACTTGAGGATAGCAATCTCCCTTTCAAAATGCGCCAATTGCACAGAACGAACCCAAAAGGTGAGGGACTCCTGTCGTTCCTGTGGTGAGAGAAACGGTGTCAGTCGTTTCTGTTGTGGGTGCCTAAAATGAAAAACAAAACGCTTTATCCAAGCAGTGACACCTAACAACTTGTCGAGGGAGCTGTAACGATTCAACAAAAAATCGGGGTCGAAGGCGCATTCCACCTTCTCAAGAGCGAGTGTTCGTAGACCCGGCAAATTAGAAGTATTCAAAACTGGCGTTCGAGGCCAATCAATTTCTGGTCGACTCAACCATTCCGGACCCCACCACAGCGAATGACCTATCAAACTAGGCGTCAAGCATCCGCGCGAGGCACAATCAGCGGGGTTGAGCTCACCTGGCACGTGTCTCCAAACAAGTTTGACTTCGGATTTCTGGATTTGGGAAACGCGATTAGCGACAAATACCTCCAAAGTGTAGACAGAAGCCTTCAACCAACAAAGAACAATTTGGCTGTCTGTCCAGGCGTAGGTCCCATTAATGCAAATGCTTTTACCCAAAGTACTGGACACGTGGTTCAACAAGCGTACAAGAAGGGCTGCTCCCGAGAGCTCCAATTTTGGAATGGTCAGAGATGTCCGAAGGGGTGCCACCTTGCTCTTTGCCATGATCAGGGAAACCCTCACCTGACCTGAGGCACTAACTGTGCGCAAGTACACCACGGCGGCGTGACCACGTTCCGAGGCGTCACAAAACCCGTGAAGGGTTGCCTTGTACTTCCCGGGAGGAAGGATGGGACGAGGCAAGGAGATCTCGTTGACGGCAGGAAGTGAGGATACAAAAGAGGTCCATTCCTCAACAAGAGTGCCGTGCAGAGGTTCGTCCCAGGTCAATCCTGCTGTCCAAAGCTTCTGCAAGAAGCATTTTGCCCAAAATATAATTGGACAGATCCAACCGTTCGGATCAAAGGTTCTGGTGACAGTAGACAATACGAGACGTTTAGTCCAAGAACACGGCAATTTCAAGTCTACGTTATATGTAAAGATGTCTTGGACTGGTCTGTACTGAACGCCGAGAACAGCCATCATGGCGGGGATGTCAACAATCTCAAAAAAATGTGGATCTTGCTTATGATCCTCTGGCAAGCCTTCCAAAAGCGCTGGCGAGTTGGAAATCCATTTGCGCAACTCATAACCAGCGGAGGCCAAAATACCTATCAATTCGTCCCGCAGGAGGATCGCCTCGTCCGCTGTGGAGGCGCCCGAGCAAATGTCATCGACGTAAATATCGTCCTTCAAGATGGCGGAGGCTCTTGGGAAACGTAGGCCTTCGCGGTCTGCGAGCTCCCAAAGAGAACGTATTGCCAAGTAGGGGCTTGACCTTAACCCGTACGTATTTATTTGTATTGAGCTCGTAGACGACCATGGGATCGCGAGGAGACTCTCTCCAAAGGATCAGCTGGAAGCGACGGTCATCAGGGTGGATAATCGTCTGCCTGAACATCATTTTTATGTCGGCCACAAAGACAACCTGATGTCGTCGGAAGCTGGTGATGACGTCACAAAGGTCCTTGACCAACTTGGGACCAGAATGCAAGCACTGGTTCAAGGATACGCCTGTTGAAGTCTGCGCAGAACCATCAAACACTGTGCGCAGCTTGCCAGTCGATGGTTTCAATACCGCATGATGCGGGAGAAAGTAATGCTCCACCGAACGCCAATCCAAATTTGACACAGACATGTGTCCCAACTGTTCATATTCCCTCATGACTCAATGTACTTCTGTCTGAGCTCCGGATCACGACCCATGCGGCGCTCCATGGCCAACAACCTCTTTTCGGCTAAAGGTCGTGACTCACCAAGCGGAGGCCGAACAGACAGGAAGGGTAGCCTCGTAATAATCCGACCAGAACGGAGTCGACCAGTGTTGTTCTGGAAGAACAGCTCGCACTCCTCATGTTCTGGATTCAAACGGGCAGCTTGAGGGGGCTCCTCTATCTCCCAAAACCTCTGAACTGCATCAGAGAGAGCGGAGCCTACAGCTAACAAATTGTCAAGTTCAGGTGGAGGGGGCTCCCTAGGTACAGGTCCCATCAAAGCAAATCCAAATATGGTCGGGATGGCAGTCAAACCATTTGGCACCCAGACCCTTTTCCCACCAATCAAAATTCCACCGAGGACATCAGAGCCAATCAACAAGTCGATTTGTCCCGGTGTGTCAAATTTGGGGTCTGCCAGTTCCAATCCCGATGTCAAATTCACCACAGCAGCAGGTAGCTGCTTCTGTGGATGCATACCCAAAATATTCTTCAACACAATAGCCGAGGTTTTAATCCTCGGGTGTGAAGATTCAACAGGGCCAAACAAAACCTTAACTTGCCCTTCAACATTAGAGGCTACATCACCTATGCCCCGTATACAATTTGGAAAAGAGCCCATATTTAATTTAACCTGCCCTACGAAATAAGTGGAAACAATGCAACCTTGTGAACCTGTGTCCAATATAGCACGGACAACAACAGAGGTCCCCGTGGGTCCCCAGACCCTAACAGCAACCGTTGGTAGGATAACGGTCTCAATGGGGGAGGTTGGCATTATAGGGCAGGGATCAATGACCTATTGTTGCCTGGGCGGCGACCGTTGGCCAGGACCAGGCAAATCAAAATGAGGGTGCGGCTTGAAGTCCTCAAAAGCGCGATGACTCGATCCGCGCGCCATCTGTGGGGGGTCATAATGACGCACCCGCCCAAAACGAGGTGGGCGCGAGTCAAGGCGGGGACGCTCCGCCAAAGGAGGGGAATACCTGGGGCAGCAGTCATGGTGCTGGTGACGTTGCGCGGCACATTCAGGTGCGCGAGAGAGAGGAGGCGTGCGCACGCTACGGTTCTCCAAGCGGGGTGAGTGGCGATCAATTGAGCGAGGCGACTCTCGGCTACGCGCCGGTGAGCCTCGGCTGCCACCTTCAAAACACCCGCCCGTGCGCGGCGTCGGCTGGTTGGACAAGCGGCCAACCTCTCTGGCATTCATACAGAGAATGTCCAAATGCTGTCCTCCACAGTGAGGACAGGGGCGAGAGTTTGGGCAGTCTCGCTGGTAGTGGGACCCCAAACAAGAGAAGCAAAGGCGGCGGGCATTCGCGATGCGCCTACGAGAGGCGACATGAAGGTCCAAGAATGCCCTACAACTGGTCGTTCTGTGCCCCGTGACCTTGCAGTAGGAGCACTCCACTGGGCTCTGCGTGACTGCAAAGCGAGGAGGGCGCCGGTCAACATTGGCTCGAGTGTGAACGCGAGCCTGCTCCTTGACCTTGGGCGGCTGCGACTTAGCCGGCGTGTCACCACCGGAGTTGTCCAAGACCCGGCACTCATCCTCCAGGAACTTCTCCAGGTCAGCAAAGGGGGGCAGATGGATCGCGCTATCCCCACCAAAGCGCTGCTCAAAACGCGACCTCAGGTCGGCAGGCAGCTTTTTCAGTACAATGTGCACCAATAGATAGGACCATTGGTCCACGGGCAGGTCAAGGCACTTAAGTGCGTTGATAGCCACCAAGAGCGGGTTCAAAAGTTGGGTGCGCAACCCAGAGACCCGGGTGAGCGTCGGCAAACCCAAAATCTGCTCGATGTGCGTGTCGGCGAGGCCACGCTTATTATGGTACCTACGGGTGATTAGGTCCCGAGCCGTCTGGTACGCCTCGTCAGACACGGTCAGATGCTAGATGAGGCCCTTAGCCTCCCCATCCAGAACCGACATTAGATAGGCCAACTTTTGTGCCGGCCGAAGGTCAGCCCTATCATTGACCAGGCTGTCGAACAAATTAACGAAGCCCAGGTAGCTTCCTAGGCAGCCATCAAAATGGGGGAGGTCCAAGGTAGGGAGCCTACTCACCAGCCCTGGTGCTGACCTAGGAAGCTCCTGCTTCAGGCCGGGTTGCCCTTCCCTATCGGCAACTAGTTGTCTCGCAGTATTGGAGACAGCATCATACAGGTCTAAGACCTGGGCATAGTCTTCGCTGACCTTATTTCGCTGGTCAGCGGTGAAATCATTGATTGACACTTCAAGACAGCAAGTGCTGAAAGTGCGGCATTGCTGTTCCACACTTGCCAGGCGATCGTCAATCCGCTCGTACCTTTGTAGTAAGGCCTGCTGGCGATCAGGCCGGTTCACTAAGGCACTGGCCGAGGCAAACCAGCGCAAATCTGATGCAATGGCACCAGCAGCCGCACGCAAGTCCTTGATAGCTGACATAATCAAAATTTCAAAAGAGCCCGGACAAGCGTTAAACAATATCAACAAGCAAAACTTAATTTTTCTCTATTCTTTGAAACCAACAAAGTATTAGCCTGTTTACTGCAAGTGCAGGCAAGTGACAGGTATTTACTGCCCAACAAAATTAAAGGTTTCAGTATATTGAAACAAACACAAAAGTTATCAAAGTTATAACTTATAACAAACTTATTGAAACTTCAACTTAATTAATTAATTATTTGCAACAGACAGACTAACTGTGTTATTTATGATATACAATAGGAAGTAAGCACAGAATATGTGTTACCTAACAATATTATCTTTATATTATAAGAAAACAAAGTTTATTAATGTGACCCGCCCAAGTGGCAAGGTCAAGTTGGTTGTTATGTTTATGAATATATGCAATAAACTAAATTTACTAAATTTATTGATACATACAGCTGTTATGTATCCAAACAAACTGACTTATTAATGCAACAACAAATTTAAGTTAGATTTTTCAACAATACAAATCAACAATTACTGATTGAGGTTATGTGACAACGTGTTTCAAATTATCTAGGTCAACTTATACAATTAAATATTATGTATTTTAGTCAATAACTGACCTGACAAACACTACAATACTGTCTACAAGGTGATAAGATACAAGCTCATACCAATCTGAGTTTATACTCAGTAATGCAACAGCGGCTAAATTTCAACTACAGCTCTGCACCAAAAATATGTCTAGAGTTTGAGCCGAGATCGGGTAAGGTTTACAGAGATCAGTGGAAGCGATTAATTCATCCAGTCTCAGCCCAAGGCAAAGGTCCAACATACACTGCGGTAGCACAGCGAATGAATATAAATTCTAATATTAATAAAATGTCTTACCAAATATCTCCTGGTGATGTTCTTGAGTGGAGTCCTGGAGGCAAGCTAGACACGCACGAGACTAAATTGGCCAATATTAGCAAGTGAATTATCTTTACTTTACCAGACTCCAACGCAGCGTTTTCAATCAGCAAATTCGTCCGGCACCAACCACGTGCATCGGATTCACTCAAGTTTTACAATGTTCGTTAAAATACTATTTTTATCACAATTAACCGGTGCCAGTTATTGATCAAGGAAGTGGCAATCAAACGGGTTCTAAATACAAGATCAAAACGCTCACAAAACGAAATCTATCCAGAGCTAGGTTTTTTCGCTGACCGCGGGAAACGACAAAAAAGAGAGTGAATGACAGTTCAGTGTGACCATTGTCAGAAATTTTCAATAGACTAAACAAAATGTTACTCAATCGATCTAATCGATTTGACTTATAATAAAAACTAATTCTATTTCAAACAATTTCACAGTTAGAAATAGTATTTTATTAGCTATTTATAATTGTGAAAAATTCAACCCTAAAATTTAATCAGCTTTCTATTACATGTGAGTTTGTGGCCAACGACACTAAAGGAGTTTTCAGACCACACAAAGCACTGCGACATGGTCTGACGATTCTTGTGTGTAAGGCAAGAACCGGGACTGAAAGCTTTACGTGTCCTCCGAAGCATTTACATCAGAGTGCTATGGCACTCTCAATAACACGAGCGGTTACCCATCAGAGTTAAGTGACCAGTGCGAGCGTTGCTTAACTTCGTCGATATTTGCAAGAAAACTGTGCTATTTGCAGATGATACAACACTAGTCGTGAAATGTGAAAATATAAATACTTATGAGCAAGAAATAAACGATGCACTCAAAAGTGTTATTGATTGGCTTAATATTAATAATCTAAAGATCAACTTAGAAAAAACTAAACTAGTTCAATTTCAAACATACAAACGTAGTCGAATAGATTTAAATGTAGTTTATAATAATACAAACATAGAAGAAGCTGATACAGCTAAGTTCCTAGGTATTATGCTAGATAGAAATTGTAGTTGGAAGGCACATATTGAGTACATCTGTGACAAGCTTAATTCATTTGTATATGCTATAAAAAAGCTTAGGACTACAGTATCAACAGAAGCAGCACTTAGTGCATATCATGGGTATGTCTCATCTGTTCTTGCGTATGGTCTCTTGTTGTGGGGAAATTCGGTCGAATTTGAAAAAGTATTCCGTGTACAAAAAAATGCGTAAGAGCTATTATCGGGCATGGTTTATGGATAGCTGTAAACCCATATTTAAAAAATTACGTATTTTACCACTAGCTTGTATGTATATTAAAGAAGTTTGCATATTTGTTAAACAACATTCGGAATACTATGAACTTCAATCACAAGTGTCAAAAAGAAATGTAATCCCTAGAAATAAGCATAAATTGTACCAACCCCACTGTAATCTAGAAATTTTTAAAAGGAATTCATATGTAAATGCTATCAAAATTTATAACAAATTACCAAATGTATTCAAAGAGCTTCCCTGGACAATATTTAAGACTAGACTCACGAAATGGCTTCTGGATAAATATTTTTATGACTTCAACGAATATATGCCATTCAAATAATAATATACAGTTAAATATAATATTATTGTGACGTATTATAGTTTTAGTTTAGTTTGATTTTAATTATAATTTAGTTTGAATTTAATTTAATTTTAATTAGGTTTAATTTTTGATTTAATATTAATTTAATTTTAATTATCCATTTTATTATTCAGCACATATCGTAATGGAAACAGGCCTATATGGAATGAAATAATGCCTTATTGTTATTATTATAGTTTATGATGTTCATCGTTAACACAATTCAATCAATAATTTCTGTTTTCTATATTAGCAACTCCAATATCGGCAATTTTGTATTTGCTTAGTGTTATACCTAAGTAATTATTGTTAATCTATAATTTTCTAATACTAATAAATTGTTTAATCTAAAATTATATAATAAGAGCCTTTGCACACCATTGTTATGGTAGAATGTACAGAACCATTAATGTAATTACTAACATCTATTATATGTACTACCACAGATATAGATCTACATAGATAACGCAATTATCACGATTTGTATTGAAACCAAGCGTGCCGACTTTTTAATAAAAATTGGGCAAGTGCGAGTCGGACTCGCGCGCAAAGGGTTCCGTACCATCATCTATAAAAGAAAATCACGTTCGTTGTATGTATACTTAAATACTTTATAAGTTTCTACCTGTTTATTAAGATCGAGTAACAAATTGCTTAAAAATTACGTTTGTTGTATGGGAGCCCCCCTTTATTATTTACTTTTTTTAAATTTAATTATTTATTTTGAAAGGTAATATACAACTACATATTCTGTAAAAATTTAAAGCGTCTACCTGTAACAGTTAGTAATTTTGAGCAAAATATACGAAAAAAAGCACGTTTTTTGTATGGGACCCCCCCTTAATTTTTTATTATTTTTTATTTTTAGTATTTGTTGTTATAGCGGCAACCAAAATACATAATTTGTGAAAATTTCAGCTATCTAGCTATCATGGTTTATGAGATACAGCCTGGTGACAGACAGACAGACAGACAGACAGACAGACAGACAGACAGACAGACAGACGACGGAGGCTTAGTAATAGGGTTCCGTTTTTTACCTTTTAGGTACGGAACCCTAATACCTACTGTAACGTTGCCTGTATCACGAAGTCGAAGCGATGCGCGACTGTATCGCTTGTGCGATATTCATCGTCTCCTAATACACAACGTCAGATCAAACGTCCGAAGCAAACGCGGCAACGTAATGTGAATAAAGTTTACTTAACGGTAAAACGGACGCGCGGGGACTGAAGTTAGTGGCGACCAAGCTCGACGCTTGGTCGGAGTTCAGACACGCGAAGTGCATGCATTTGCGTTATCTATGTAGATCTATGTCTGTGTGTACTACATTCTGGCAAATAAACGAATTCTAATTCTAATTCTAATTCTGATCTATAACAAAGTCAAAATCATTTATTCATTTAGACCACAAAGTGACTCTTATGAACGTCAAAAATTTTAGGTAATTACTAGATAATTCTACATTTACATTAACTGCCACGTTCGCAATGCAATAGGTAGAACCACGAGAAAGAACGGGAAATAAAACTCGTGGCGACTCTTTTTAACTGCCAGTATAATGGTTTTACATGTTATCTTTGTAAGGAGCTGCAACTGTTTCACATTGTGAGTTATCTATCTACTAATGCAAAATTTAATAGTTATTGATATCATACTCAAGCAATAAATTATGTTCATTTGGTAAGCCTACCAAAGTAAATATGGTGAATCAGGCGCATCCACTTACGTCTTGTGATGTAGGAAACTAGCGAA
The DNA here is from genome assembly GCA_944739405.2 of Euclidia mi. Classification (NCBI taxonomy): domain Eukaryota; kingdom Metazoa; phylum Arthropoda; class Insecta; order Lepidoptera; family Erebidae; genus Euclidia; species Euclidia mi. The sequence goes on along the minus strand of OX123202.2, from coordinate 4,562,035 downwards.
CATGACTGTTCAGAGCTATGGTGGAACAGTATGTCCCGAAAAGTAACGATATATAAACCCGCAGCAATTTACAATCTATTAGTTAGCAGTTCATTACCACGAGTTCCCCTTACAAATCCGATAAATTACAATAAAAAGAGCTGAACAAGAATGCAAATGTAGTAAAAAAAGAAAATACGGTAATTAACTAACAAACGACAAGTCAACTCATGTTATGTTCGTTACGCACAATTATGCTAATGCAAAAAATATTTTCTTTATCCATTATTAACGTACAAAAAAATAGGACAAGGTTGTTTCGTATTAAGTAAAAAATAGTAGTACATCGCGGTTACTAGGCTGTTTTCTTTTTCAACAATGAGTACAGCACAACAGTTAATTAAACTTATTTCCATTGTTCGTGTACCTATACCTGAATTCTCTTATAATAACTCTATATTTCACAGAAAATTCTCTCGTTTTTCCTAATATAAGAAACCTAACTGTTACATAGTTTAGTACGAAACGAGGTTAATTATAAACCAACATAAAAACCTAAAGTATAAGTGAAATTAGATTTTACTTTGTAATTTTCAATTAAAGCCAGAGAAATCTAGAGATTTTAATATAAATATTTAGATTCCTTTTTAAGAGTCAATGTACGCCCTTGTAAAAATTATAATGACTGACTCATGAGTAACTTTATCAGGTGACAGATTCAGAGTACAAAGTGTTATCAGCTCATTTCATACCGTGAGTGATGTAAGGGGCGACACGAAGCAAGTAGTACCTTTGCAAAGAGATGGATGCAATGAACCCGTCTGGCCTGCGTGGTATAGTTGGCCAAAGCTTCTTGTTAAGTAACTATGCTACTGTGAACCAAATTAGGCGAGGTTTAAGCCTAGCAGTGGAACGGGAAATGTTAAAGAACGTTCTCAAAGACTCCGCAGACTTGTTATACCGAGTGATTCCGTTATATTTGCGAAGTTTACAATTTCTACGTATAACATTGATGAGTGATGAGTAACGTTGACTAGCAAGATGGTCACAATATTCCCTAAACGTAAACCTAACTACGCCTAACCGTAAAACAAATGTTCTGTTTTACCAAAATGTTAATTGCGTTCAAAATTGGATATATGCAAGCTGTCCATATTGAATGAATCAGCAGATGTGCTTGCACTCACCGAAACGTTTTTGAACAGCAGTTTATACGATGCGGTGTTTTCACAAGACTATAATGTCATACGTAGGGACCGAACCAACGATACCGGTTGGGGTAGCGGTTTGCAGATACAGCAAATCACTAACATTGATGGATCTACCGACGATTTTATTTTTATTTTATTTTTTATTTTTATTGAATAGGTACAGTAACAGGATACAGATTAATTCGTACTTAATCTATGAACAGTATACAATACACAAATCTGAAGCCCAATTAAAACTATACACAGCATTTTTTTGTAAACACTTGAGATTAAACTACTACAGAAATAAAAAATAAAAAATAAATAATCGAAACGATCTAGAACTTGTGATGGCAACAGTTTGTTTTAAGTTTAAGAAGATATGGCTATGTGTTGTTTATATACCCCCTAACTCAAATGATTTGAAGTATAGAAATTATTTCATAGTTTTAGAAAATGTTATTAGGAAATACGCATAACTTAATTTTCTCATTTTAGGTGACTTTAATCTGAACTCGGCTAGTGCGCAGGTTAAATTGGATTTCTCACATCTTGTGGCGTTTGGTAGTTTAAGGCAATATAATAAAACTTATTACCAATATGGAAACATGTTGGACCTGGTTTTGAGCGACCTGGGCAGTGAGTGTGTGCAGATGAGGGAGGATACAGTGCCACTTGTGCCGCCGGACGCACACCACCCACCGCTCAGGTTTCTACTGAACGAGGCGCGGCCGACGCGAGCGGTGCCCCCATTGTTGCCTGGCTCGGCTGCGGCCTCTTCACATCAGGGCTCCCCATATTGGCAATTTCAAAAAGCGGATCTTTTTCAGCTGTACGAAGGTATTTCCTCACTAACATGGGATGAGATGTTCTCTGTTAATGATGTTAATGAAGCCTTGGCCATATTTTACAACAAAATTAACAGCTGTTTACGTTGTCATGTACCAGTCAAACAAAAACAAACTCTTGGCTCGAAGTATCAATACCCAACATGGTATACGGCTGAGATAATTAATTATTTACGGGAAAAACATTTCTTTCTTTTAAAATATAAAGAATCAAAAAATTTGTGGTGCTTTGAAATGTTTAGATTCTATAGAAAGCGCGCAAAACATTTGATTAATGTGGCATATCAAAACTATATACTACGAACAGAGGCGGATATAAAATCGAATCCAATCCGATTTTGGAAATTTGTGCGTGAACAACGTGCCTCCAGACATACCTGCGAAGGTTATGAATACGATGGCAAAGTTGTAACTGGAGTGGATGCGGCAAATGCGTTTGCCACGTATTTTCAATCTGTATTTCACACTGACGGGGTGGGGCTGTCTCATGACATGGCCTCAAATACGTCGCTCTCCAACATTACCTTAGACACCATCGACAGTGCTGACGTGACATAAGCCGTAAAACGATTGAAGGCGCTCACCTCAACTGGGCCAGATGGGATTCCTCCCTTTTTGGTGAAGGACTGTATATCCGTGTTTATTGAGCCTCTGTTACATATTTATAACCTTTCTCTTCAAACGGCTACATATCTAGCGCTTTGTAAGGTCTCTCGTGTCACACCCATACCTAAAGACGGGGCAGCTTCAGACGTCACGAACTATAGGCCGATTGCTGTGCTCTCCGCGTTCGACAAGATCTTTGATTCGATTATAAACCGGCATATAAGTAGGCAAGTACGGTCACAACTTAGTGATTGCCAGCATGGATTTAGATCAGGTAGATCAACTACTACTAATCTTATTAATCTCATTAATTACTCTGTCGCAGAATTAAACAGACAAGTGGACGTGGCTTACTTCGATCTAAAAAAAGCTTTTGATCGTGTCCAAACGACAATAATTCTAGAGAAATTTAGAGCTATAGGATTTAGTCCAAAATTGATAAAAAAATTTGAAGATTATTTTCATATGTATCAGGCTGGCGATCAGAGTCCTACGAGACGACTTCTGGAGTTAGCCAGGGCAGTAATTTGGGCCCAACGCAATTCCTAATTATGATCAATGATTTGCCTAGGGTCGTGGGTTCGGCGCGATGCCTCATGTTCGCTGACGATCTGAAGTTGTTCTTAAGGGGGAAATATTTCTTTTTATTATTATTATTTTATTATTATTTGACATTACTGTATTTTTAGACATTATCATTATTTGACTTTATTGTATTATATATCTATTATTAGACTTTGCATTACTTACTTGACATTATTGTATTAATTGGCACAAATTATTATGAATTATATTACTTGCAATTTTAAAATTTTAATTAACAAATAGGATTTTAAGTGTAAAAATGTAAACTAAGCTAAGCACGACTCTCAGCACGTGTTGGGGTACTACCTGTAAGTGTTGTGAGTAACTGTATTATAAATAAATAATAAATTCACTGCGCCATATAACGCTTATAATTTGACTTGAGTTGCAATTCGTAATAGATTTCCATAGTTAAGCAACGTTTACAGAGGTTTATACCGTGCTTGGAAGGGCACGTAAAGCCGTCGGTCCAGGTTTATTCTCAGGACAAGAGTCGTTAGGTTAAGTTACTACGACACCCGAGTTGGTCACACATTACACACTGAAACATAAAGAAATAAGACAGAACCATCACCACTTTCCCACCATCAGAATATGTACCTAAATAGTAAGAGATATACAATATTAATAAAAATGGCTTCAGTATCATTTGATCTGATAACATTCGACTCGAGATCCGAAGTTAATCCCGAAACTCGATCTTTTTATTCAAAGTAACGAAGTAGATAACGATTATGTGACGTTTATCCCTCCAACTACTTCTGATTGGACTTTTATTATTGGTTATTGATATTCTATTAGGATTACCTTTCGCCGAAATTGTTGAGATTGGCAGAACGATATAACTAATGTCATAAACTAGGTAAAGGGTTGCTAGTCCGTGTGGTGACGGATTAAGAATACGGAATTTCACCACCCCATATCATCCCATGGGTGTCGAAAGAGCCGACAGAGGGAGCATATTATGCAGAGAACAACACTGTAAGAGAAGGAAAACTTGATAAAAACCCTACACCAACCCATTTGGCCAGCGTGGTATAGTAGGCCATTTTCCTCCTTTCAAAGAAGAGGCCTAGTTCAGCAGTGGACTGTTACAGGCTGATGATGTGTGAGGGTTGCTACTGAGCGGAGCGCGGTAATTTTTAGTTCCGTTGTCATTTCATCGTAGAACGTCATGAGATCATGATGCACACAACTTTAAAAGCAATTAGTAGCTGTAATTCTTGTTAGTAAAGTAACACTTTTAAACGCTGAACCAAATATAAGACCATTACATAAAAGGGATTTGAGTCTCACCGCTGTAAATACAGTTTGATCCCCGAGTAATCAAGAACTGTGCAAGCCAATGCAAATAAGAGTTTATTTTATCAATTTCTTTTAAGTTACCTCAAATGTAATCTCCTAATATAATAAACTTTAAAACTATTTACAACAAACACAAAAGCAAAATATTTAAAATGAAAATATGTTTATAATGTGACAGATTCAAAAGGTGTATTTCCAAACAACGTGATATCTAAATTGCAACTTTAGTGAAATAACGAAGGCTAATTACTTACGGTGAAGGAAGGGTTTTCAGGTGAGGAGTGGGGAGATGGAAGGGGGGTGGGGTACAAGGCAAGGGTTGATCACTGTTTAATTGAATAGCGTTATGTTGAAAGCGCACCGCACACCGCTACACCATATGACAAAACATTTGCGTTCGCCGCTCGTAATTATATTGTTGTAACTTCGTGGCATTATTCGTGTATATTTGTACAAAGCTCTACGGTAACGTGAACGATATATTATATGACACATTTGTGGCGCCATAATGCTTATGTTGTACACACAAATAATGTACCGTTTGTCGTGTGATTTGGTATTTGACACACAATTGAAAACAGATATAATATAATGTATTTTAAGACTAGTTTCCAAAGCATAGCATTGGATTCAGCTCCAGGGTCAATACTTCGACTGATGATAATATAGTAGGTAGGCCTTGCTGATTTCAGCATAAAATAGGTCAGCTCTGACGGGTAACTCTGTATGATTCTCTCACAGATTATCGACGTAAATCAATAGTTTACATATTATATACCTACTGTTACGTATAGTTATATCTTAACTATCTTTATGTATGTATTTGTAATGCTTCAGTACGTATTAGTCACTGAACTCCTCCTAAACTGAACCGATTTGGATGAAAAGTTTGTCTTGGTGTCGAGTGGTTCTTTATAATATTACTAAGATTTTTAATTAGACCTAGCAGAAACCACAAAGGACAGTAAGTATTATTTATGTATGGTCTGACGACGTTCCAGCAAAATACAATGTTCCATCACTAAGTAATGAGATCTCCAAACCAATCTAGTTTACCAACCATCTATCTCAATTTATACGCTGCATTTATAAAGCCAACGAGCCAAAGTGCATCAACGCTGAAGTACTAAGCACCGTAGGTACGTGCCTCCCTCAGAACGCAAATAATAGACGCGCATCGATAATGAACGCGGCACCGTCCGGTCGATTGATGCCTGACTTTGCTGAGCCAACAGTTTATGCTAATGACTTATCATTGACGGTTCTGTGAGTAGCTTAGGTGTGTTAGTTCGACTATATGAATAGCTCAGTCACTTAAGAGATTACCTCGCCGTTTGGCGCTGTGCCGCGTGGGTTCGATTACCATATACGAGACAATACTTTGTGTAAACTACAGATAGTGGTTTCGAGTCTGGGTGTTCCTTGTATCTATTGACTGAATGTTAATGAAGTCATCCACAACAAAGGAGTTTATTCTGGTGCGGTTGTTGGCTTCTTAAAAAACGATAGGAAGTAATAGAAAATTTCGATAGCATTACCTTTACAGTTGTGCATTTGAATTTTCCCTGACGGGTCTGACATGCTTTTTATTGGTTTTTATTAGGTATTCGTTGTTATAGCAGCAATATTAATACACGCACTGTGAATATTTCAACGGCTCATGAAATACAGCCGCTGACCGACAGACGGATAGACGTACAGGCAGCTTTCTAAGAGTTTTCCGCTAACACTCTTTGGCTACGGAACCTTAAAGGTCAAGTCGATCACTGCTTGACTCCTTGAGTTGAATGACCTCCAGTGAGACAGTGTAATTGGTAGTGAAAACAAAAGCGGGTGTTTAATCGTGTCTCCCGCTCAGTTCAAAGCGAACGCCTAGAGTGGACAATTAAAGGATATTGCAGATGAGACAATGAAAGTGCTTCCAGCCCTTCACTTGTTTTTGGCAACACAAACTCGTAGTTAAAATCATATATTCACTTAAGGGTCATGATGTGACGCGTATGAACGTCAAAATTGCAATAAGATAGCCATTCAAGAAATTTAAAATTTCATAAATATTTAACAAAAAAAAAAAAACAATTACTGCACTAGGAATAAATCCTGTGTCGTGGGTGACTTTACAAACATACAACTTACCAAAGTACACTCAGACTTTAAACGAAGGTGGCATCTCCACCTTGTCGTTGTGGGGGGGTTAGTAACCGTGTCTTGGAACCCCGCGGTGAAACTAAGAGGGATACCTGGAGTGGACGCTCCGCGTGGGCTTGGCAGTGGGCCTACGCAGGATACGTCTAAAGGTGCAGGTGCGGAGGACAGTTCTGTCTGTCCCTCGCAGTCGGGCGCGGTCGCGGTAGGAGAGGCGTGTCAGTGTTGCGTTGCCGCGCGCCCTATCTTCCGCGACCAAATGGGGGCGCACCATCGTTGCGTCGCGGTGGGGCCGCAGAGGAAGAGGAGATGCGGTGTTGCGTTGCCGTCCTCCCTATCCTCTGCGGCCGCTGGGTGTTTTGGCGGCGGAACCCAACACCTTCATCCGCCTCCAAGGGGGTTTTGTTCGGTGGCCGTCTGACCATCTGGTGTAGCGACGAATGCTTCGGCGATACCCTACCGTCCAACACACGGGTACATGAGGAACACGGGTTAGTTTTTAGTCAGTAAGAGTCTGACAGTCCCCTTCGCCCTTCCCCCAGGAAGGCCGCCATGAACATTTTCCAACCCGACACCAAAAAAAAAAGACTTTAAACGACAATTTTCAGATTACTCACAACACTTGGTGCAGTGTCAAGCGGCGCGGCCGCATAGACACCTTTACAAATTTTAACAAACTTTTTGCATTTCACGGACCTGATTTTCATTTAGCTTTCACATTGGTTTAATATTATACCTCAAGAAACCAATAAAGTAGTCCAATCACGTTGATGTATTAAATAGTGTTTATCCAGTGACTATGTGTCTCGTCTGCAAGCCCTCTAATAGGTTTACTATCGAGTCCGTTGGAGGCAAAAACCGCCGGAGCGCCGGGCCGACACCGCCACCGCCGCACAGTAATTACTGCCCACGCTGCACTCTCCACTCATTTATTTATAGTTTTCACTGTAAGTACTTATTCGTTTTAAATATCCCATGTGTTTACATTTGAATATGTTGTACCTTCAATGTATTAGGATGTTTTGGTTATTATGAAAATAACAATTTCTTATAAAATGGCAATTATTTTTTAGTGTTGTTTTTTGTATAATTATCACACATTTTAGTCGTTTCCAGCCCAAAATGGCCTTGGCATAACGTTTATTTCTTTTCTGATTGATACTACATTATGTCTATACGATATGATCCAGATCCAATTTTGTGATTATTATATGATACTGTAATACAGTATTGTATTTTATGACTAACGTTCCGTAACGAAGTTGTCATATGCTCATATGTGCGTTTATATACTTTACAATAAAACGAAAAGAAGAACAAACAGACCAGAGAAATAGGCCAATAAATGCTCGTACTCGATCCGTTCTCAGACAATATCATTATACTGGGATAGAATCCCAACGATAAATGCTAAATTGCTAAAATGTTAAATGAGTAGACAAGTACTTGATTCAAAGGTTTTATTGCTACTAAAATGTAAATGCTATTTTATGATTGAAGTATAATAAATGATTTGCTGACATAACATGAATGTAAAAGTGTGACGCATGTGCAAGGGTCAATGTACAGCGTAGCTTGTACATATTGCCCACGCAGAAAGGATAACAATGATAAGAAACTAATGATAACAATCTAGTAATTAAAAATGTAAATAATAAATTCAAAATGCTATGAAATAAATATTGTTCTTAAGTCGAAATGCTTGACACTACACTCTACGCACTGTAATATTCAGTTTGCTATGTCGCGTAAGTACACGTGCACTGGATAGTTCCGAACGTTGCGCGCACTCGAGTCACTTGCGGATAATTAAACTATTGTTTATAATCAAACTACGCTAGTCAAAATCTCCCGTGTAAATAGACCGTTTTTGAGGAATAGGCGACGTAGCCATATCCTGCGTACTATTCAAGCTATACGTGCTAGCCACGACGGCGACGTTCACTTCACTAGGCTGACGGTCAGCCGTACTCTGCTTTCGCGAGAACTTCACTGTAGGCACTTCCGTCTGATTTGGGTCTCTAGGGGAGGCTCCTCTCCTTCTCCACAGGAACACTGCTGCTACGGTTACGGCTGCTCCTAACAAGCCATAGCAAATGACGTATTGGTGAACGTCGTGCGTCGATATGTTAAAATCTAAAGAATTCGGTGCATTTGCCGAAGCCGTTTTCAATTGGCTGATCTGATTTTCGATGTCTCCATCGTCATTAGTTGTCGTGTCTACTGGCTCGGTATAGTGTGATAGTGATATATTAACCAAGTGATTGAGCTCGGTTATCTGTGGTATGTCTATTTCAGGATCAGCTTTGATAACGTTTTCAGAGCGAGAGCGTGAGTATAAAGCGAATTTTTTTTCCTTAATAATGCATTTAGGCTGCAAACTTATGACTCCGGCTGCGGAGACTTGTTGGTATGTAATCTGCTCTTGGCAAATTATTCGAATAGCATAACTATTGCAACAAAAATAGAAATATTTGGATGGATCATTCAATTTTATCCGCTTATCTAAACATTGAGACTTATTGATGACACATTGATTTGTTGTTTGATTGATTTTGCAAAATTTCTCGTCTATTGGTAAGTATTTAAGTGGTTTATCAATTGCACATAAATAGGAAGTTTCGTGACGTAGGCAAAACTGTAACTCCATAAATGATACTGTGAGGTAAGTATCCTTTTGTAAATTGATGGCTACATACTCTGACACTGGGGTTACACTGAGCATAGCTTTACCGACTTGATGAGGTACTGACAAGATTTTGTAAAGCTTGTAGTTGTCTCTACTCGATAATGGAAATGTGATTTCGAAAATGACGTAGTCTTTGATTACTCTTGCTCTCACTCTCAGCATACTGTATACTGACTTGAGATCCGACTGTATGTTGTTGATCGGCAAATTAATGTCTTTTGTTAGCTGCCCCGAGATGAACTGTAACTCATTCGTAAGTTGATCAGGTGTCAGTAAATGTGAATTGAACTTGCCGTGAGATATGTCAGTAATGGTGTCTAGTAATGTATCTTGAATAGTTTTTATGTTTTGAAATAGATTTATTGTTGTTATTGCTATTAAAGTAAAATCTTGTAATTCGTTCAAACTCTCTATATTTTGTTTTACGATGTAGGTTGCTTGCTCTAATTCATTGAGATGTTTATTAATCGCCTTGTGTTGGTTGAACTTGTATGTTTTGCTCCGTACGTTTCAGAATATTATACTCCGATTCAAAGACCGACGTTTGGTTCTTGATTAAGCTGACCAGATAGTTGTCATTTTTTTTTTGGTGTTGTATGTCTTGCCTTAAACTTTCGTCTAGAACTCCGAATAAAGTGTTTGCAACATAGCCCACTCCATTGATAAGACCGCGTCGCTGTCTAGGATGGGCGTCAAAATGCTGATTCAATAGCAACTTGTTATAATGCTGTATTTCGGAGTACTCATGTTGCAATTGCGATATAATCATTTTACAACGACCTTTGTCTGGTAGCTGACCACATGATTTTTCTAAATAATTTGCAAATTTTGTCGCCGCTGTCATGCCATCCCAGTAAGGAGACATATTATAGTAAACGATGAGAGTCCATTTGTCTCGTATCAACTGTAGGTTATCGACTGGATCAAAATATAAGGACATGTTGTTGGGTAATGCTGAAATGCTAATTGTTGCTTGTGATGTTGTTGCTAAAGACAAGAAAAAAAATAGAGCGAACGCTATTGAAGCAAATATCGATCTTGGGTTTTTCGACAACCTTGTGGGCTCTTCTGCCGAATTAATAGTCTTTGACTCGGGCTCGTCGTTGTTACCGGGTGGAATTGGTAATATAGCCAACTTGACAATTGGTCTCTTGATGATACCATTTCTTGTTTTTAATGATACAACTCTAACAAGTCCATCCTGACCAGGGTGAAGTTCGACCACTCTACCCATCATCCATTTGCCTGGAGGTAGATTATCGTCGTGTACTGTTACTAACTGACCGACTTTGATCTTGTCTTGAATTTTAACCCACTTAGACCGCGTTGATAACAGAGTAAGGTATTCTGATTTCCATTTGTGCCATATGTCCTGTGAAATTTTAGCTGTTAGAGTCCACCTGGTGCGTGCATCGTGTTCTGTTTCAATGATTGTTGTTCCCGGCCTTCCTTGCAGAAAATGAGCAGGAGTAAGGACATCCAAGTCGTCGATGTCTTCTGATAACGCACACAGAGGTCTGGAGTTTAAGCATGACTCCACTTGTGCTAAGATTGTGGCGTATTCCTCAAAAGTAAGCTTTTGCTCGCCAACTACTCTTCTGAGGTGATGTTTCAAGCTTCTTACTGCTCTTTCCCACAACCCGCCGGCGCTTGGCCACGATGGTGCATTAAAGTGCCATTTTATGTTAAGGTCTGTCAACTCCGTGAATACCTTGTCGTCAAACATACGTTGTAAATCTAGAAACTGTTCCTGTAATATCCGGTTAGCCCCTACGAAGTTAGTTCCGTTGTCACTGTATATATGACGCGGAGCTCCCCGTCTTGCTGCCATCCGACGTAGCGCGGCTAGAAACGCTGAACTGCTCAAGTCCGACACCAGTTCTAAATGTATAGCTCTGGTCACCATGCATACAAATAACGCGATGTAGCCCTTCGTTGTCCTTACGCCACGTCCTTTGTTGCTTTTCACTTCCACGTATCCTGTGTAATCTACACCGGTGTGGTAAAATGGCGGAGCAGGATTGCTCCTTGCTTCTGGTAAATCCGACATTAACTGTTGCTGCAATTTAGGTGTATGTTTTCTGCATATTACGCAATTTCGAAGCATCTTTTTCACCGCATTATTACCACCGACTATCCAATATTTCTGCCTGATGTTTGCTAAAGTTAAGCGAGGTCCTACGTGGTAGGTTAATTGATGCGCTTGGTCTATGATTAGGGTTGTTAAACGGCTGCTATGTGGTATAATGGCTGGGTGTTTCATCTCCATGCACATAGTTGCCTTACCCAAACGTCCACCTACACGTATGACACCCTCTCGATCGATAAATGGATATAATTTTAGTAAATTACTCTTGCTGTATAATTTACCATGCCTTTTAAGATGTTCGTAGTCATTATAAAACACAGTTCTTTGTATATGTTTAACCAATAACAACTTGGCGTTATGGAATTCACGTAAGGTGATATATGAAGGCAATGTCCTGTGTTTCGCCGACGCTGCATTCTTCGTGAATCGTATTGTTTTTATTGTTCGTAATAACCATGCTATAATCTTGGTGACTTTCGTTAAGGAACTGTACTTTTCTAGCAGTTTCATGATAATGCTCTCGGTATCAGGCTTCTGATTGATAGCGGCTGATTGTTGACCTTGACTGCATTTCACTTTCAATTCTTGATCTGTAGTGAAACCCGTTTGCTTTGATAACGCCAACCTCTCATCGAACGAATTCAGCGATTTAGGTCCGTTCCACCACAAGGGATGATTCTTTAATTCAGAGGCCATGATGCCTCTACTTGCTGCATCTGCTGGATTATCTTCTGATTTTATATACAACCAGCAGCTCGGTTTTATGATCTCAGTAATGCTTCTAGTTCTATTTGCTACGAACGGTTTCCAGCGTCCTGGATCGCCTTGCAGCCATCCCAAGACAACCATGGAATCTGACCAACCAAACACGCGTATCTCATGTTCGCCTAAACAGCTGATGGCTTTCTTCATAAGCCTGCTTAGCAAATGTGCACCTGATAATTCCAATCTCGGCAGAGATATTGATTTCGCAATCGGTACTAACCGAGATTTGGCGACAAGTAAAATTACGGATGATTTTTTTTTTTGATTCAAAGGTTTTATTGCTACTAAAATGTAAATGCTATTTTATGATTGAAGTATAATAAATGATTTGCTGACATAACATGAATGTAAAAGTGTGACGCATGTGCAAGGGTCAATGTACAGCGTAGCTTGTACAATCATAAACGTAGAGCTCATGACGTATATGATATGTTTACAGTCTTGTTTACATTGTCCATAATGTTCCACGTACTACTGTGACGCCATTCATAGCACACAGTCATAGTACTGACATGTTTCTTGTACCACGCCATCTGTCGCTTGACTAACCCGATACGTCTTTGCCTACGTTATAATTATCTTTATCGCATCAATTGTTTCAGAACAATTGCTCGAATGCCAACAGAGTCACAAAGGCATTCGTATTTCGAACATTTATCGAACCGATGCCAACTTAATTGAAAATATCTGGTGTAATGTGCGCGGCACGCGGTGGCACAAATAAATAAATAAAATCAATCGTCCCGCAAGTGAGCGGTGAGAGGCGCCGAGAGGTTTACAACACAACGAAGAATTAAAAACTCCGCAAAAGTGTTCGCTTTTTTGAAGATAAAAGAGGCCGAATTCCTACTGACATTAACCGTGAGCGTCAGGCGCGGGCGTGCGCGGGGGTGCGGGGTGGGCGAAGGATGGAGGCGGGATGAAGGGAGAGCTGAGCAGGAAGTTTGTGCTTCAGATCAAAGGCTTTTGTCCGCGGATTAACAAGTAGCTGTACAAATAATGTTGGTGGCGGTGCGTCCGACCGATCCGCCGCCGCCGCCGCGCTGTCTGCCGCGCGACGCCGCGCCGCTTGCTCCACTAGTGACCGCGCGACACACTGATCAGTTACTCTATTGTCAAGTGATGCACAGACATAATCATTAAAATACATATTTTTCAAGAAATTATTTAACATCAAAAAGCAAAAAGCAATTATCTATCTATCAACACAAAACCAACTCCAGGCCAGTGTCCACATCATGGTTGGTAGCCAATAAATACCATACAGATACCTTTCACTCTTTACCATTAACATGCACTGAATATATCTGACACAAAAATCGCCTTAAATTCAATAATATTAAAAAGCTGATACGGATGTCACCTGCTTATCACATTTATGAACGATCTCTCACGCAAAGTTACAAATTTAATATCGACGTGTTTTACAAACATTAATAAAGTATACGAGATGAAAGAAATATCTGCGGGCGGCATATTATTTTATAACGTGTGGTTACATAATTGCATCATCCATTAAGTCTACATATAAATCACGAGAATTCGCCGGCCGTATCTTATGGTAACTCGTGTTCACAAAACTACCAGCTCACAAACAATATAGCATGTTTGTATTGCCCACAAGCCTCTAATCTAATCTCGAAAATAACCATAACGTTAGATTAAGTAATAGTTTACCAAAAGTTAGCTGGAGTTGTGTTAAAGCGACGCGACGCGACGCAACCATGGAGTTCTTTGAGAGTTGCGAGAGTTCGTTACTCTCCTAATTATCAACATAATTAGTTGGCGCCAAGTTGTCGGCTCTATGGCTCTACGTCCCTGGTAGAGCGACGTAAAGCCGGAGATCGTCGGCGCGACTCTTATCGTGTTGACGCGCTAATGAGCACAATATTATAATTTGAACGCTAAACGAGCATCGTTAACAAATTATTAAAACTTTACTCTATGTGGAGTATCGCTTATTAGATTTTTTTGCGTAAAACTTTTTTAATGTTTCTGAAAAGTTATTTTTTCATAATTAAGCGTGTTGCAATAATAAAACTGACTAAAACTTGTAACAAAGTTTATGTTGTTTTTTATTGCTATATAACTCATGTTCTAGGTTATATTAAATTGGTCTGATTTTCTAATGTATTTTTTTTTCAATTGTTAGTACGCGAATAACATATTATTACAGTTTTCTTCTCGAATATTCAATAAAAATTTTGATTTTCACTATAAACTTCGTAAACCACATCGCGGCACTTTACATAAAGTGGACCACCATAACTATTGCTGAATACATTCGACCGCTAGTAAATACTTATAATTTACACTCATTATTATTATTAATTAGTTACATAACAAAAACAAGCTTAATACTACATTATAGGCAACAGATTTCTGCAACATCAGGTGCTTAATAAAAATGAAAGTGTGCCACTACTCTCGACCTGGAAATCAAATCTAGAATATTAATAAATCACAAGTCTTCCTCAAAAGCTTTCAACAAACTATAAGTACAATGAGCGAATATATTCATTTGATTTTGCACGTAGTTTGCGGATAGCTGGCCTAGATTTCGTATATAACTTTTTGTGTGACGAAGAGGTTGACGCGGTCAATTCATGAGTGAGTGTTGCTGGTTCGATCTCCACACGCGAAAGCACTATGTGTGATCCGCCCCTTGTTTTATTGAGTCTTGATGTACATTGTGTCAGTTAATTTCATGTTTGTAAAGTCCCCTACTATACAGGAGTTACACACAGCGCGAGAGATGTCTTTAATGCGAGCATTTTTATTCCTGAAGACGCTTCGTGCATCCAATTGCATACGATTTAAGATGCTGAAACATGAAAATCAATTACTAATCGTAGCTACTTACTTGACTTAGACGAATGACCAGAAGTTTATCTAAGTTCGTAGCATTCATACGTTTCACTACCACACCACATGCCCGGGTGCCAATTTGTACGAACATTCAGTTATTAAATTATTTTTTGTAACCACCGCTTAAGCACATTTTGTCGCGACGCTTTAATGTGGTGTAGATTGGACGTAATAGACAGTTAACCTCTTGATATGGCTAAATGTAGACGAACCTTAAGTCTAGCAGTGCACACTGGTTGGAGAAATACTTTCACTTAAGCTAGTACCAGAACCATAAATTCTGACGAGACCCATCCATAGAATTATACCATCGTGAAAAGATCAACAACCCTTAGAACTATCCACCGATTATCCTATCAGTCCCTTCCCTTATAATCGGTGCGATTTGTCAAACTAATGCAAATATCGGCGAGTGCCCCTGCGCCCCTCTTGTATGGCTACGTAATAAACATGTCACAGAACTGACGTACTACACAATGTTGTTCTGCGTATGGGACAGTGGGCCGCCGAGAGATATACTGCCTCGGTAAGTTATGGAACATCAAACTATAGGTCCGTTTTAGATTATGATGTATTAACTAACTTATTTTGACGAAGAAGCTCTTTTGTCTTTATTACAGCTACTAAACCTCGTCATGCCGTAGTTCACTGATGGATATATTATGCCTCTGATCACTGCATACATATGTACATACATACATAGACTCACGCCCGTTTCCCGGAGGGGTAGGCAGAGACAACGGAACGCCATTTGCAACGATCCTGACATACCTCTCTTGCTTCATTCACTCCCATCAAGTTTCTCATGCATGCTCTTCTGTTTAGGGTATTTCTGACCTGTCCTTTTTTAGGATGTCTCCAATCTGGTCAGAGAACGTCCGCCTAGGTCTTCCCCTTCGTCCTGTCCCATTCACACTTGCCTTATATACCTTCTTTGTCAATCTTTCGTCATCCATCCTCTCCATGTGTCCAAACCATCTTAACATCACTGCAATTCAGCATTTTTGGATGTACGTGTCATAATATAAAGCGACGTGTAAGCGACTACTACGCAGAAGGTCGCGCATACGATACCCGCTCAAGTCAAACATTTGTCTCAATGTACTCGTACATGGATGTTTATCTTGTTCTGGGTGTTTGTATGTATAATATTATGTATGTATTTACAAAAAAAGTATATAATTATGTATGTTTATCCCTTATCTAGTACCCATAATACAAGTTCTGCTTAGTTTGAGACTAGATGGTGATGTGTGTATGTGGTAGAATATTATATTATTATTATATTAAATTATATTGTAATCAGTCCACCAATTTACAATACGTATCTCTACAGGTTCAAGTCTTCATGTAAATACGCCTTAATGTGATGTGAGTTATAGCGCATGACACATGCTTAGTAAGAGTATTTATTATTCCCACGTGCCTAACAACTTACTTGAAACGGGTTATACTTATATAAATGTACCTACCTACTTACCTATGTATGTAACATGATGATTGTACGATGTTATGATGTGACAATAAAGGAATTACTTACTTACATGTTACTGCTGAGCACCAATTTCTGGCTACGAATAAAAAAAGCAAACGGAATAATAAAAACTAAAATCATTTGATAAAAAAGGCATGTATTAAATGCGGCGACTAAGTAAAGCGAAAACAAGTTTCAAAAATAATTAGAGTGGGTACCTTATATAATGGGTTGGCAGCTAATAAGGAGTATCGTAATAAGTAAAATGTAGCATATGATATGTCAGTAATAAGCTTCGTTTTAATTTAAACTAGCAGCATTTTTTTTGCTGTATTAGTATCTAAGCGGAAACTTGATGATGAATAAAAATAGAAAATGGTCATTCATAAATAATACAAATTTCAATGATTTTGTCTTAAATGAAGTGTTTCGTATAAGTAAATAAGACGCTTTAGTCTTTTAAGCCAAGTTGACGGAGCCCTGCTTCGCAGGGCTCCTATTTTTGGGTATAGGGTCACAAGAGAACCTAACATAATCTACCTACTAACATTATTAGTCGCCAAGTCATTATTTATAGCTCCTCGGCTATCATTTCAATTCACTTGTATAGTTTATTTGCTACCTAAACGCAGCTGCTAGTTTTACGTTTTTATAACACTCTTAATTTTGAAACTTATTTAATATAATAGTTGCGAAAATATTTAATCGCTAGCAACTTATTTTATTAGTTGCAAACATTGAGGCATCTTTTAAGTTATTAGTCACTCGGAAAATAATAAGCTATAAAAATACTTTTGTAATATGAGTGAAAAATCTGTATTGCTTTATCACTAGGAATAAAGTACTGAATACCACCAAGGCACGGACCTCTAACTTTTATTGAGTTATTTTGATAGAAAATTCTTTGCAGGGACGCAGTCTGTCTTGGCGATGACGACAGATAAACCCTTTCATATATTGGAAACATCTCTATCTTTGTATCAAGATAGTTTTATAGGTATTTCCACCTTATGCCTGGATAGAAAAATGGTAAACTATGACTCTTTCTCTCTTGAAAGTCAAATATTATAATTCGGAAGAGAATACTAAACTTAAAAATTCTAAACGGTCTTTGCATTACGTAGTTGGTGCGTTGGTTTGTTAATTTTATTATGCGTGAATGATTAAAGCATTTTGGATTCCATTCTCGGCTCCAGTAAAGAGTTTTTCTGTTAAGGAAGTGAGTTCACAAAATCTCTTCAAATATTAAGTGATCTCAGCAGATACCTGTTATCTGCATGTGTGTAGGTACTACACAGATATTCGTCTCATTGACAGAGAACATACGAGAGCAACGTTCTCTTAAAATTTGTATGTTAATATTAAGTTATTAAAAGGCAATAATGTAACCGAATATATTTACAAAGCAATACAAATTATTTTTGTTCAACATGTGTGAGGACGACGCATCAACGCACCGCTGCGCGCTGGGTACAACCGACGAAACCGTCTGCTCCTAGACCTACCCTCTAACTGATTAACACTCAATGAATATGTATCAACGAATTAAAATGTAATCTAAAAATAAGAGCCGCTCTCTCATTCATTTTATTCAAAGCACTCTAAACAATTCCAAGTTAGTGGAAGTCGAGAGGCACGAAAAAAGGCTAATCTCCGAAACTACATCAAATGTAAATCGGTAGTCGGGATGGCAGGGTCTAGCTCTGAATCCTCTCAGCACTCTGCTAGAGGGGTCTGGGCTAGGCTATCGGTTGCAGCATAGAGGTCAAGTTATATCCCACCTTTTTTATATGGATGACCTTAAACTATTTGCCCCCACCACTTTCCAATTGACAGCGTTACTAAAAGTAACTGAAACTTTTAGTAATTCTATCAAGATGGAATTTGGTGTGGATAAGTGTGCGGTCATGTATGTAAAACGAGGTGGTATTGTGGAATCTGATGGAATAGAGCTTTCAGATTCCACAAAACTTAGATCTCTATCTGCAACCGAGACTTACAAGTATCTGGGTATGTCGCAGGCCTTAGGTATTGCTGAGACTGCCATTAAACAATCATTGCGGGAGCGCTTCTTTGGCCGCCTGAAGAAAATACTGAAAAGTTTTTTATCAGGCGGCAACAGGGTGCGTGCCTATAATGGTTGGGCCATGCCAGTCTTAGCGTACTCCTTCGGCATACTCAGATGGACTCAATCAGAACTGGACGCCTTGGACAGAAAAGTCCGTTGTCTATTGACTGAATATCGAATGCATCACCCGCGGTCGTCAGTAATGAGGTTGTACATCCCGCGGAAATGTGGTGGTCGTGGTTTCTTAAGTGCTAAGGACCTCCACAACCGCGAGGTGTACAACCTTAGAGAATATTTTCTCAAGACGGACACGGGTGTGCATCGTGATATTGTTGCTGTAGACAACGGACTTACCCCGTTGGGTCTGGCAAAAGAGAGCTGGCGCAAACCTGTTGTACTAAGTATTGAGGAGCGCAGGGATGTATGGAAGGGCAAGGAGTTGCATGGACGTTTTTATCGGGCCTTACATAGGCCTGATGTAGACTTCATGTCATCAGTTGCTTGGCTACGGTTCGGTGATCTATTTGCAGAGACCGAAGGTTTTGTCTGTGCAATTATGGACGAAGTTGTCATGACGAACAACTACCGTAAGTATATTCTGAAGGATGGGACTGTTGACATATGTCGGGCGTGTCACCAGCCCGGCGAATCCCTCAGACATATAGTTTCCGGTTGTTCTCGTCTTGCCAACGGCGACTACTTGCACAGACACAATCAAGTAGCCAGGATCGTCCATCAGCAGCTTGCCTTAAAATACAGCCTTGTACCCTTTGAAGTACCGTACTACAGGTATGTGCCCGATCCAGTTCTCGAAAATGGCCGTGCCACTATGTACTGGGATCGATCTATCATCACCGATAGGACTATCGTGGCTAACAAGCCCGATATCGTGGTGATAGATCGATCAGAACGCCTTGCAATGATCGTTGATGTCACTATTCCCCATGACGAGAATCTCGTGAAGGCCGAAAAAGACAAGGAAATCAAGTATTTGGACCTGGCTCACGAGATTGTCGACATGTGGGATGTGGACTCGGCGATCATTGTACCGATAGTCGTGTCAGTTAATGGTCTCATTGCCAAGAGCCTCGATCACCATCTCAAGAGGCTCTCGTTAGGCGGCTGGATGAAGTCCTCCATACAAAAGGCAGTATTGTTGGACACGACGCGCATAGTTCGGAGGTTCCTCTCTCTGGAGCCCTAACCACCGGTAGCTTGGTCCCTGTGCCCGGTACCGGTGGGTCTCCGTGGTCCTATTTTATATGGTTAAATTTTATGTGTATTTTTATAAGAGTGATTTAATTATGTAAAATAAGACGATGAGATAAAATTAGTGAATAAAGAGGAATAATAATAATAATATTCTACCACATTCACACAACACCATCTAGTCCCAAACTAAGCAGAAGCTTGTACTATGGGTACTAGATAATGGATAAACATACATATTATATACTTTTTTTTGTAAATACATACATATTATACATAGAAACACCCAGACCAAGACAAACATCCATGTTCATGCACCCAAATGTTTGACTTGTGCGGGAATCGAACCCGCGACCTTCAGCTTAGCAGTCGCTTACACTCCCGCTGTGCCAACCGGTCGTCAAATAAAACGTGAAAGAGCAATAAATAGATTAGAGTGGGTCAATATTTGACCTGGATAATTGACAAAGTTGTGCGACCGACGGCCGACACGTCCTGGCGAATGAGAAGTGAGGAGTGAGGCTCGACCGCACCGCGCGCGGCGCACGTACCACCGACTTGCGAACACGCCATGTTGTCCCACTGTAAGCTCGCCTTCACCGTGGATAAATATTAAACTTCACTTGTCCACACTCCCATATTAATGTATTCAGAGTGAATATCAAAGTTTGTTTGATGTTTCTTCACTGTTTATTTGTTGAACGGATTCATCTAAATTTATAATTTGAGAGTAAGTTACCTTGTTACGCATTAGTAATTGGCTAAATTAATCTGTAAAATATAATGTTGTTTTAAGGAAGCTATACTTATTTGAAGATCCTGTATCAAAATAATATATAATACAAATTGTTCTGCTAAGCTGCGCTAAGTCAGCTTACTCAGGAGGACACTTTGTGTGATTCACAAATAGATGTTCTGAGTTTGTGGTGTACTTTGTATCCATTGTTGGTATGTTTGTTAAGTCCGCCGCGATACAGGATGCTTTTCCGGCAAGAAAAATAGCAACATGGAGTCTGGTAATATAGCCAGTAACGGCAATAGACTCGCTCTCTATTACTTGGTACGTAAAATTCATAAGGCAAAAAGTGGGTGTATTTACACCTCCGCCTACCCCATCGAAGAAACAGCCGTGATGATCTAAAAAAAATGTACTCTCTTTATCAACATTAAATTAATCGACCTTTGAGATTTTGGGAAGTTCGCAATAGTTTTCGAAGATGAAATTGTCGTGGAACAGCAGATAAATGTACATATATAACAATACATAACAAAATTAAAGTGGATAGACAAACCAAAGAGAGCGAAGTACCAGCTCGCGTTGTTGCGCGCCGCACGCCAGCGGTAATTGTTGCAATTATCTCCGTCACCGTCCACCGCATCGCATCGCACCACGTCGTATCGTGCCGCAAAGCTGTGTACCAACTAGAAATATATAAAACAGCTGTGGGGAGATAATATGCAATAATAGCTGAATGAAACTAGAAACACGTGTGTGTACTAACTCATAACCGCTACTAGTCCGAGTTGTTGCCCGAGTCGTACGGAAGACTCAAACTGCCGCTGTTTGTTCACAAGTATGTTGAATGTATTCCAAACGTAGCACAAGCTTCCTTCAACAGCGGTTAGGCTAGACACTGAAGCCGTTCTTGGGCCAGAAATTGCGGCTCGTTTTTATGTTGTCGATAGTACAGTTTACGTTTTTACATCTTGTAAAGAATGAAAATAAACTGTGGAGAGGCTGTCGACAGCCTTGGTCACCATGGCTTATCATGCAGCAGGAGCGCAGGTCGTATATCACGACACGGCGATCTAAATGACATACTTCGCCGGGCTCTTGTCACCGCTGGCGTTCTAGCCCAACTTGAACCACAGGGGCTGGCACGTGACGATGGCAAAAGACCGGATGGTATGTCTTTACTCCCATGGAAGTTGGGTAGGCCTTTGGTGTGGGACGCAACGTGTGTCGATACCCTCGCGCCATCTCATCTTACTGGCACTGCGGGTTGTGCGGGCGCTGCTGCTGCTACAGCGGAGACCTTTAAACGGCGCAAATACGCAAACCTAGTAGGGGATTACGTATTTGAGCCGTTTGGGGTCGAAACGTTGGGGCCATGGGGTCCAAGTGCAAGATCTCTTTTTAAAGATATCGCAAAGAGACTGGTCGACGCCTCGTGTGACCAGAAGGCTGGGTTGTACTTGGCCCAAAAATTTAGCATTGCCATTCAACGTGGCAATGCTGCCAGCGTTCTGGGCACGCTCCCGGTCGACGGCGATGTGGAGGACTTTTATGACGCCCTCTAAATTATTTTCTTTTTTCGTTTTGATTGTTTTGTATATACATATTTCGTAGGATAGTATTTTAACATTAAAGGCCTATTCAAACCTGAGCGATATTCGCTGCCGCTGTGGGTAGAGGTACATACCGTGCGGGTTTCGCTCAGGTATTTAATATCAAGTACCGCGGCTAGAGCGACCTGAGCGATATTCGCTGCCGCTGTGGGTAGAGGTACATACCGCACGGGTTTCGCTCAGGTATTTGGTATCAAGTACCGCGGCTCTCTGAGCGAAACTCAAATACCGCGCGTTATTCTACCCACAAGGATAGCGAATACCGCTTAGGTCTGAACAGTAATATTACCGCATACCCACTGGATTTTCTCTGCCGCAGAAGGTAGCGAATACCGCTTAGGTCTGAACAGGCCTTTAAGTTATGTTTAATTAAATAGGTATTTAGTGATATCTAAATAATATTATGTACTTACCTACATTGTTATGAGAATGAATAAATATATTTTAAATAAATAGTTTAATTAATATTTCCTGTAAACTAAGTTTTGGTTAAAACCAAACTAGAACTAGAGTTCAAAAGGATATCAAATATAATGGTAATAGCAGTTAATTGTGTGTACAAGGTATTGTTAATCGTGTTTGTAGTAAAGGAACCACAAGAGCGGCTTTGTTCATTCTCGATTCATCTCGGTGGTGAAGCAACGAGAGCGCTAATAATACAAAATTAGCGGGCACCGCGTAATTATGTAATGTGCTGTTATCATAGTTATGTACTTACTTAACTACTAGTCGGTCTCGTTGTAATGATTTTTATATTATGTTTCTATATGTTAAGAATGTATGGATGGCTATCATGCCAGTTTTGTATATTCAACGGATTAGACAGTCCTGACATTTTCATCATCCTCCTAGCGTTATTCCAGTTTCAACTTGGGGTCCGCTTACTAGTCTAACCGGAATTGACGAAATATTATCTTTTCCGCAGAGGGACCGCCTGTCTGACCTCCACAACCTGAGAGGATAGCGATATTCCATTGTTTAGAGTACAGGGTTATCCCAGTTTCAAACTAGGGTCCGCTTACTAGTCTATTTGACTGTCTTACCCGATACCTACAGCACAGCAGTGGAGCCTAGTGGAGCTATCCACTACGTACATACATCCTATATCATAAAAATAGTCTAGTATGTGGCACGTGAATTAAATAGCTCCGTGGTGCAGCGGCGCGGCGGTGACCGCTCGACTGTTTACATCACATATTCATATGTCGCGCCGCGCTCCCGCGACTCTCGTCCACGTAATCGACGCTCGTTTAAACTTGCTGCTGTACTGCATGTGTTTAGCGTTTTATATGTGTGATGTCTGTAGCGCGGTAAATATTGTTCTTTGTCTAGTTGCTTACTATTTTAAAGTATATTTATAAAAAGTATTTGAGACTGACATAGGTCATTATTTAAGTATAGTATGCTGTTTTATAATTAATCAATGGCGAAGTAATGCTTGTAAATAATATATAAAAGTAAAAAGAAATAAAACTGACGTAGCTGTTGTTCTACAATATTACCGAATGTTACTGTTATTCAAAATATACCCTATTATTTTAAATGTTATATTATATAGGTGCATAGGGTTTCCACCAAGAATGGGGGTACATAGGGTTACCACCAAGAACTTAGGGTCCCAAGCCAACCTCACCTGCAAGTGGTGCACCTGCCGATCAACGGACGAGGCTCTGGCAAACAAAATATCCCGATAAGCGGCAATAGGCTCGCCACCTATTACGTGGGATCAAAACACCGGTGGAAATTGAGCGTTTAATATGCCTCTGCCTTTCCCTTCGGGGAAGCGGGCGTGAGTTTATGTATGTATGTATGTTATATTATATTAAGATAGAAGCATAAAATTACCATATTTTGCTGAGCTATTACACTAATCCAGCAATTACGTGGACTGTGCTTACGAGGAAGTATTACCGCTTGAAGTATCGCAGTAACCGTGCCGCTACAAACATACAACTACGAATACATTCCTTTATGAGGGGAACATGGAAAATACGAAAGAAGCATCTTTATTTGATGTGTGTGAAGTACAACCCTTTGGAACGTAATTTGAATATCATAGGGAGCACCGACGTTACACAAACAATGAAAGGCGGGGGATCACGTACAATTCCTTGAGGAAGTAATAACACGTTGATTTGTTCGCGCCTCCGACACCTCTTTGAACTGGTCTCAGCGCATGTTTGGCTAATAGCCGAGCGCTACTCGCCGTCTAGAGGTACAAAACAAAGCCTTATTTTATTTGAAGTCGATTGTTATCCCGACGTGGCGTGAGCCTGCCTCGTGTCGAGATAAGCCCGCCGAGGGAAGAGGGATGATTACGCCCGATACGGATACCCTTCACTCGAAGGGATTGCTCCCCCGAACGAAGGAATGCCTCAAAAGAAATGGCCACTTTGATAACATTAAAATAGTTGTTGTGTTTTCGACAAGCGCTGCGTTTCATCCTCTTGCGAAGTGGGTCATACGAGCATGACGAGGTATTGTTGTGACATGTGCCATTTGTACATCAAATTAAAAAGGAAAATATGTTTTCCTCGTGTTATACTTACTTAATAAAAAACACAGGACATATTTTTTTCTAAAATGGCACAAATGTTTGTTATTGTTGTAGCAGTAAATACGAAAGTTTCGTACTAAACCAATGTTGATGATGATTACACGGGCGAAACGACTTGACATACTAGTATTTATGTATCGTTATGTCGTCTGCGAGTCGTGAAAGTTTGAAATCATTTCAAATAATTTACTTTTCGAGATAATTTTTCGTTAACTATGTATGAAGGAATATTCCACAAACTTCGTATTCTACTGAGTTAGACACACGTTTAAAAGGTTTCCCAATAAGAATACTCCACAATCACGTAACTAACTTGTAAAAAAAAATTGGTTGCCTGTAAAGTCGGTATACGGGCGAAAGTTTTACGTGACAACGACTTTGAGTGGTAAAATAATTTTAATGTGAATATTCATTCGTATAGTAGGAAGAAGGATGAAAGACGCGTGCCTTTCACTTTTTATGTCTGTCTCTCTCGCTCTTAGGCGGGACGCGTGCCTCTCACTCGCTCTCATTGTGAGCGCATAACGTGAGCGGAGCGTAACGCAGTTTCTTGAAGTGTCACCCGGCAAACCAATTTATAAGACGTTGTCACGTCAATATACTACGACAGATCCAGTCAGCGCTGCAACAATAGATAGGACGGTGCTAGTCGCAGCTGTGTGCGCCCCGAATCTGAATGAGGCGACGCGTCGCAAGTAGAACAGCTGAACAGTCACAATGTCAGTGGTGACAAGGCGACGACGACACGAGGGCGCATTGTACTCGCGAGCTATAGCCGAGCGCAGAACAATCAACACTACTTAAGTACTCGTACTGCAGAATAAATTATTCTAAAGCAGTGGTACAAAATTAGCAATGCTTAAGTTATATAACTTCACGCCTTAATCACCGAAGGTGTAGGCAGAGGTGTATTACACACTCACACTTCGCCCGTTCGGTCCCAATGTAATAGGGGGCAAGCCTATTGCCACAGTTAAAAGGAATTTTAATAAATTTAACTCTACGCTCAAACGGAGGATTCCATTCGGCCACGTAATGTAAAGCATATAGTTCCTTTTATCTTATTTAAATAAAATTAATCCAATTAACAGTAAATGGGCTACACTAGAACAAGCGACTGCCTCGCCATTACAGCAGTGCAATGGTGCAGACCAAACATTGTAGGTTCGATCCCCCTTGAGACGTCACTTTCTGTTATTATACAATTATTGTGGTTTTGAACCTGGGCGTTGCTGCTTAGGTTTATTTTGTATTTGTTAAGCTATTCTTAGATTAATAACTATTTAAAAAATTTATTCTTTAATAAAATCGGCGATAGCCCAGTGGTGTACATAACGGACTGCCAAGACGATGGTCTCGAGTTTGATCCCCAGTTACCCGGGCACACACGACTTTTCTTCACTGACTTTTCGCAGTTATGTTTGTATTAAAAAATTTAATTATCGGTCGCTTAATAATGAGCCCGATGGATGGCAATAGGCTCGCCCTCTATTACATTGGGACCGAAACATATCTGGCAAAGTATGGGTTTGTAATACACCTCTGCGTACCCCTTAGGGGGTTAAAGGCGTGAAGTTATGTAAAATCAAAGAGAACTTACACATATCAAAGCAAATATTTAGACGATTCAATAATCTTAAAGCAATAATAATGCTGTAGTGTACGATCAGGCCGACACGTTTCCGACGTGCAAGCTACCACTAATGTAACAAGCTGTCAAGTTGGTCTGTATATCGACAGTGGCAGGTAAGATGCAACAAGGGGAAGGTAGTATTTCTTTTTTTTTTATTAAGAGGGAACAACAAACAGCAACACTATAAAACATTACATTAATGATGAACATTTCTTAATAATAACAATAGTGAAGCCCGCAGCGCTGTTCACAGATTAACAATAAAATTAAGGTTAGCGCTAGGTGACCATCGAATTGAGGTTGAACAGTTGATACAAAGTAGATAATACAGTATAAACAATCATATTAGACATTTCTATAGAAGAACATATTTATGTGATGACTTACGGATCAGAGACGTGGTCGCTCACTATGGGCCTTATCAGAAGGCTCAAGGTCACTCAGAGGGTGATGGAGAGAGCTATGCTTGGAGTTTCCCTGCGAGATCGAATCAGAAATGAGGAGATCCGCAGTAAAACCAAAGTCGCCGACATAGCTCTCCGAATAGCCAAGCTGAAGTGGCAGTGGGCAGGGCACATAGCTCTAAGAACCGATGGCCGTTGGGGCAGAAAGGTTCTGGAGTGGCGGCCACGTACCGGACGACGCAGCAGAGGTAGGCCCCCCGCAAGGTGGACCGACGATCTCGTCAAGATCGCGGGAGGCGGTTGGATGCGGGCGCCTCAAGACCGGTCTGTGTGGAGAACCTTGGGGAGGCCTATGTCCAGCAGTGGACGTCGTTTGGCTGATATGATGAACAAATTTTAAACGAAAATACATAACAATATAATATACATAGGATGAGAGTGTTCGAAGATGACTAAACTACATATTGACGAATGTTTCATACAACAACTTGCGAAATTGCCGAATAGAACATAAAAATATGTCTATATGCTCAAACATTTTATTATATGCATCAGTCATACGCCGAATAGATGATCTCAATCCTGTATTAGTACGGCAAGTACCTACAGCAAACAATTTGCCTGCACGCACCTGCCGTCTGTGCACAGTTCTAAGGACTGAATAACATATAACACCATTCAAACACACACAGTCATATCTGGAGTGAACTATATTATATAAAGTTATTGCCTCTAGTTGTTTACGTCTTATCTAATTTTACACAATACACATTCTACTAGCTTGGTTTTTGGATCCCAAGTAAATGCTGTTTAAAATTTACATTTAGACTGATGCTTCTGGTTACTTAAAAAGTAAATGTAAGTTTTCAAGTCTGAAATTAAGAAACTTAAGTTATGAAACTGTTTGACTCTACTACTTTGGATTAATGGAAATCTAAACCTGAATACCAGGTTTTGAAGTATTCACGCATACCTACTATCTGTCCAGCAAGTTAATGCGATAAGCTAATGTATTTATTTCTTCACAATAGTAACGTGTTACAAACGGAGCAATACACATTTCTAAATGTTTATTATAATCAAAAATATTATACCATATCACCTGACCTATACGCTTCCATTTTGGCTATATCATAATTACACGAGTATGTTTACCCACACATGTTGGCGTGCGTGTCGCGGTACGTATACGATATTTAGCTAACAGCGTGTCAGTGATGAGGCGATGAGGCGATGACGTGTTGCCATTTGTGACGTCATGCAGCACGCGATCACGTCACCAGCTGTTTATAATACTTACTATGTGCGTGACACCTGCGGTGCGGTGTGGCACCACAGACGTTCAAGATTCTTGGTTATAGTATTATGCACAGTTTCATGTCATTTGTCTCAATATTATAATAGTAATTATAAGTGCAACTTTAAGTCGAATCAGTCAAAGTAATATAAATGTTACACTCAGTAATGTTCAAAATTAGGGAGTAATGGGCGCGACTGCTGATGGCAGGCTATTAAGTATGTATGGCGCAGAGGGCCCTTACGTCGACCTTACGCCGGTACAGAGCAACACTGAACGCTGTAGCAAGAAGTGGTAACAAATCTGCAGTTACGGTTACCACTTATTACACCTACTGAATCAAATACTGGTTTTGAATTAACGACTGTGTTTTGTAAATATCGTCTTAAGGTCGATATTTTAGTCAATTCTAACGATGGGTGAAACAACTGCCTCGCTGTGCTGAATGTTGCGGTTTTGATGAGACGCGACAATACATTGTGCGATCTTAAAACATTATTTCGAGTCTGGGTTACATTTATCATCATCATCATCATCAGCCGAAAGACGTCCACTGCTGGACATAGGCCTCCCCCAAGGCTCTCCACATAGACCAATCCTGAGCCACCCGTTACATTTGTATTTAATGGATAAATGTTTGATTTCCAGCTTACACATTCTCTCCAATGATTTAAAAAATGAAAAAGCCCATCATGATAATTAGGCAACACTAAGTTGAAAACCAATATTTACATATTATTTGATGGTAAATAGAAACAATAAATTACAACTTACGTCTTGCCTGTAATAATTTAATTTAGAGTCACGAACTTTACAGAACAATTTATAATTTATGTAAAAAACTGAGAGCTCAAATGTCTGGTGCTACGTATCTCTACGGTACCGCTCAACGACGCTACGGCGTACCTCGTCTCATTCCCATCAACGATTAAGCTTAGTGACCTAGGCAAGGTTTTATTTTAGTTATCATACTTTGAGGGATGCGACTATTTGTGCTTGCGACATAGTACCTGCTTTCTACTCTGATATATTTTGTATGAGTTGTATTTTGAATATTGGGAGTTTGAGAGTTGGAGGTTGGATACGGTCCAGACTCCAACAAACGCTCAGCTAACGCCGACCGACTTATTAATATGTCGGTTTTTTACAGCTGCGAAATGTTCCTTTACTCTTTCAGAGATTGTACGCTTAGTCTGCTCGATATATGAACTACCACAGCTGCAATCGACTTTGTAGACGCCAGGTGTTTGGAGAGGAATGATATCCTTTGGGGTACGCATATTGTGTGCTATCTTAGAGAGCGGACTGTATACAGTCAGGATGGAGTATTTCTTGAGTACTGTTCCAACTTTGTCCGTCACTCCCTTTAGATACGGCATGTAAGCGGGCACTCTGCTTACTTCAGGTTTACGCTCGTTCCTCTTCCAACGGAGTATGTTTTTCTTGTATCCGTTGCGCCTAAGTACCTCCTGCGCATGTGACAGCTCACTATTTAATTGTTCAGGGTCACATAGGTCATACGCTCTGTTCACTAACGAGGACGCAACGGAAGCTAAGTGCCGCGGATGGTGGTGCGAGTTCGCGTTGAGATACCTGTCGGTGTGTGTCGGTTTCCTTTATACAATGTGTCCATTATCTTTCACTGTCACTTTAACGTCGAGAAAGGGTAACGATTCGTCTACCTCCATTTCAAATGTGAATCGGATGTTCGGATGTATGGAGTTCAATTTGTCTGCGAATTTTTCTACGTCCTGCTTGTTGCCCTTCATGATGCAGAAGATGTCGTCGACATACCTTTTCCATAGTCTCACATTTGACGCCTGCATGTCTATGGATTATTCAAAGTGCTCCATCCAGATGTTATTTGGCTAAGATAAACCATGGCTGATAGGGATATAATCCTATTATATTAATGAGAGGCGCATGTGATGGCTGATAGTCGCTCCGTAGCTTTTTGCGCGTGTGAGAATTTAGATAAGGGGTTTGATGAAGTCATTAGTTTTGGTGCCGTGGGAAACTCGTTGTAAAATATAGTGTGTATTATTTTGGTTAGGCTTTAGCTTAAAATGTTTTAAAATTTTCTTAGAGTTGTGACTATTTTTTTAAAAAGCTTTTTGTCAAATATTCTTGGTAAGACTTCTTCATCGTTGCGAACTTTTTATCAAGAGTAATTCTTGATAAAAAGTAGGTAAGTATTTTAATCATTATTGTCTTTTGAAATTAGTAAACCCTTTTCTAATTTCTGAAGAAACTAATGACAAACTTTAAAATAATATATTTCAGGTTAAGTGTAAATGACATTCATAATATTTATTTAACACAAAATCTATGATCATACAGCAAATTCTACAAGTAAAATCACTCTGCCTAAAATCTTCTTTAAAAAAAAGTAGCGCAATGATTCATCTTCATTATTTACGCCCCACAAAACTGTATTTATGCCGTCACACATTATTCCGATACATAAATATCTTTGTATCTTGCCCACATTATAGAGATTCGCAATAGCTACGGTTCTTAAACAGTTCACGAAGGGTGACTAGAACATCAAAGGAGTTGACTTTAAAATAAATCTGGTTGAATTTTATTTATTATTTAAAATAATTAAAAGAAAGCATCGTAAAACATATTTACCAAAATATAAAAATACAAATTCTAAGAATTTAATATTGACTTATTAATTTGAATAATTTACAATTTATCATTATTATATCAACCTATAGCATTAGGGGCGGCCTATGTCCAGCAATGGACGGCCTTTGCTGGGTATAGTCCTTCCCAAGGCTAGAATTTAAGTCACTAAAAATATTATGGAATATTTTATAGCTTTAATTATGCTAATCTAAAACTCAATATTGTCATAGCACAGGCCAGGTGACAACCATAAAAATGGATATAAACTTGTCCCTCATAACAGATTGAATGTGACACCTTTATTTAAGCTTCACTATAGCGGTAGTAAAATACTGCCTGGTGATACTGACATTTACATTAAATTAATACCTCTGCAATCTCAAATTAGTCTCTATCAAAATTTAAGAGAAAAGGACTAATCGAAATTCAAAATAAATAAATGTACTTTTTATGGGCAGTATTGTTATAATGGTAAGTGAATTAGTACTAATGTACGATATGTACTGAGTAAGTACGTATGCATCGTAGTCTGAACATGAAACCATTACACGCCTATTTTCGTCTAGAAGGGTTACAAAACTTGACTAGAATAAATCAATACGAACACATACTTAGTATATCATGCATGTATCACAGTCGAGTGTGTTCCAAACTATTGTATTTACCTATCAAGTGAACCGCATTACACTGCTCAAACACTAGTTATTCGCTAGCCAAGCACATTAATACACACATGCGGACATCATTCTATACACAGCACTAAACGTTCGATGGTCTCGTGACAGCTCGTTAACACGTAATTGGGATACAATCGACACTACTAATGTATGGAATTAGCTGGACACCTGATTGTGCATTACACTATATTTGTGCGGGTGATTGAGTGGCGAAACATTTAGTGAAGTGTTAGCGTTGAGCTGATTGCCTGTTAATATTTTGATGAGCAGTTTGTTGTATTATCTGTTGGCTTACATGTTGGAAGTTGCATGATATTCTAAGCAACAGATGCACCCATTTTCTTTTAGCTGATAATTTATCATACATTATTTGTGTTCAAATCAAATAATTGTGTATACAATTATATTAATGTACAAATCGTATATTACAGGATTGCATTTGTAAAGAAAGTATGTGATTTCTTCGATCTAGCGTAACAAGAGCATTTCGGTTTTAGAATGTTTTTCTATTTAAGATTATAGTCAGTAATCTCCACTCAGTTCTATATTATCGAAGTAAATCTAAGATGAAAGCGAATTTACATAATTTTATACATTATTTAATGTATTGACTTGTTAAGAAGTTTCTTATGAATACATTGTTTGCATGAATATACATAATAAACAATGCTGTTACGATTTGATTGAATTTAAATATCTAACCATGGAATAAAAATAAGTGGAATTTAATAAAAAATAAAAGAATAATTCGTTCCCAATAAAATATCAACGGTAATTCACGTGAACAGGCGAGCAATAAAAGAGTAACACAACAAGAAAATGAATGAAATAAAAGCCAGAGAGATAGAATTTGCTTTAACGAAGCGAAATTTATTTTTATTTAGTCTGTACCAATTTTTGTTTGACCACAAGTGTACGCTTGACAACATTATAACAGCAATCGGTGTATTCAACAATATACCTTAAAACTTGAATAATAAGATTGGTATTAGATGTAGATGTAAATCAGTTTGTGCACTCCATGGAAATGCGACAGGGTCGTCTTCGGGTTGTTTTTGTAGATTTGGATTTATGTAATGCTATTTGTTCAGTGTCTGGTCTAGGTACTTGTTAATTGTTAGCTTTGGTACTTTCACAAGATTCAGTGCGGCAAAGCAAATACTTTGGAACAAATGTTAAGTTGTTTAAGATTCACGATACGTTGGTTGTTTGTTTATGTATTGGGAGAGTAAGCTGTTGTGGTTGGACTTGTTGGTTTATGTGATTTACTTGATTTGCCGTACTGACTGTAGTACATAGTTTCTGTGCCAAGAGTTTACTTACCAATATGTATGTAAGGATTGTTTACGACTGGCAAAACAGGAAATGAATAGTCGTATTTTTATAGAGAAGGGAAAATCCTGTACGGATGCATAATATTTTTGTGTACTGACAAAGTATTAATATCAGAATATCTGTTCTTCTGCTGAGCACTAGTCTCTTCTTACTATGAAAAGGAATAGGCAATTAGTCCAACATGCTGACCAAAGGCGGGTAGGCACACTTCGCAAGTCTTTCCAAAACATTCCGAAAACCTATCTGACATACAGGTTTTCTCAAAATACTTTTTCACCGTTTAACGAGCGCTACATAATTATCACGCACATGAACTTCGCGAAGTCAAGCTGGCAACAAGATGTAAGTACTACTTACGCAAAGGAGTTAGTACTATAAAAAGTAAGTGAATGTTATTTTAAAAGATTAGGATGGCATTTTATAAAAATTAGGTATATAAAATCTAAAAATATTGCAATTTTACGCCGCCGTAATAAAAAAAAACTCAATATTTAAATTTAATCTGACGACCGACGATCCGCACACAAAATTAACCCTTCGATACGCCGAAAAATATTACCAGTATTAAAAAAGTGTCTTCGCCGACCTTGAGTTTGTTTACAAAAGTCGAGTTGTCGAGTTACTGTAATAGATGATAAATATTCATGAGTTGATCAAGTAACAGACGCGAATGTACTTAAAGCGGCTGTTGTTTAAGAATACCTTTAAGATGACGAATGAATGTCTAAAACGAATAGTTGTGTAGTAGTTTGTTTCAATTGTAGACGGCGAATTGGGTCGTTGAAACTAATTCACGCTGACTGTCACAATTTATTTCGTAGGAAAAGATCATATTGATAATGATTATTTTTGGTTAAAAGCTCAGTTGGATTTTATTAGAGTCTTTGTGCCATTAACATCGCACCCTTGTTTTTTTTTTGTCAAATGAAATAATAAGTTATTTCTTGTGATTTTTTCCAAGAGCATACAAAACGGCAAATGTCACTTTAACATACCATTCAGGACTTGGCTACTTGAGAAAATTACCGGATTATCCAGTATTCAGTTTATTGTAGGTATGTTACATAAAGTTGTGTTCATTTATAGAACACACATGGACGTACATATTTATTTTCATACGACTAACAAACTAATTAAATTTAATTTTTGACGTTCATAAGTCTTTACTTTCTCATACTTTGTCGCCTAAATGAATGATTATGACTTTGACTTACACGAAGCCCATAGTATCTTTATGAAGTGACGGAAAATGTAGTAAGAAACCCTACAGTAACAAGTCGGGCCAGCGGCGAATAGTTGGCCAAATCTTCTTATTATGACGCAGATTAGTAGAGGTCTATATCCAGCTGGACTGCAAAAGGCTGTTGTTGAAGATAGCCAAAGTTTTTATTCAACTCCGTACCACACAATAATACATTGCTCAGGTAGTTTTTTGTGTTATTGATGTTAGTTAATTTACCTGCTTGATAA
This sequence comes from Euclidia mi, assembly GCA_944739405.2. NCBI lineage: Eukaryota > Metazoa > Arthropoda > Insecta > Lepidoptera > Erebidae > Euclidia > Euclidia mi. The sequence goes on along the minus strand of OX123202.2, from coordinate 4,527,859 downwards.
CATAATTAGTAGTCCAATAAAGACGAAAATTTAATTTATCTACACATTGGAGATATGGTGATTCTTTACAATTGTCGTATTATTAAACCAATTAGCGAATATGTAAAAGTAACATACATTAATGGTGCCAGAGGGATACATGCAAGTGTAACAAGTTTACTTTTTGGGAAATTATGTGGAAATGTTGGTGGGTTGCAGAAGGCATAATTTTACACAACGATAATCAGTCAGCATAGCATGACAAATTTAAGGCGAGCCATCTGTCAGTCAGTAAGCAGTTTTGTGGTATTTAGGTCGAAGCAATACCTAGATGAATAGGCTTGTTTCCTCTAAGAATAAATCGGTTTGACTTTAGTATATATATGATTTTAAGATGTCAATAAAGTTTATTATTTATTATAAAAAGGTAAGATTAATGTTATTTTTAGGATTCTAAAACTAAAAATAATGTATTTATTCTTGTGACAGTGAACACCAATCAGAGAGCATTACGTCAAACAGTACGTCCGCCATTCATGTTGTTGACGTTTTAGTAGTAAAAACTACTAAAATGTCAAACTTTCTACCTGTCGAATCGAAGTGGGTACATTAGATCAGACTTCATTCACGGTTTGTTTTGTTTTGGACTTTGTGATATCACTCAACCGCCATGATGGTTTACAGCGTTTTCGTGTCAAATACAAAAAGGTTTTTAAAAAGCCGTAATTAGTAATGTTGTTGATCGATTTTTGAAGAAAAATCAGGTATTTCAGTTTAACATCTAATAAAGGAACGAATCAATCGCTAATTACATTTCAGGATACAAGCCTATTATTTTGGACTGAAAAGAAAGCATAGATAAGTCATAAGATTACAACAGCGCAATGATAGTACTAACAAATGCTATTTATTAACGTAAAAACCAAAAGGGAACACTCGCTTTTTACTCTTAATATTCTTTGTTGTAAAAACGTTGACTTATCCCAAAACTCAATGTATTTGCTAACATAATCTCTTAATTCCAATATCTTTCGCATCTTATTTATTTCCAACATAAATATGGCGAAACAATTTTCTTTGACAGAAATTTAATATTTTAACTTAGCCCCATTTGCCCCAAATGACATACAGACGGATCAACATAAGCTGTTCAGATTTATTGCGTTTACGATTTTATTAACATTATTGATACATTTGTACAGAACATTAATGTGACACATTAAATAAATTCTAATGCTCCCCTCTTACAAAATGGCGTCGAGACAGAGGGTTGCATAACAATAGTTTTAGTTTCCAGCGAATTTGGTTCAATGACGTGAAATGTTTATTGCTTATCGATTTACGAGGAAACAAAAATATTTTTGCCCAGATTCGTTTTGAGTACCGAAGGGGTGCGTGTTGGATACACAGACAAAGAGTATGGCAGTGCCATCTACCCTTTTGGTTATATTTTTTTTTGCTGTATATGACTCAGTTTTATATTTTTTTTACCCATAGTACACCCACAAGACAAAAACTTAATAAATTTTATTTGTAGATAGACACATAAAAAAATCAGGTGACGGTATACCTACTTGTTCGATCCTTGGAGCTGTGCTGGTTTCACCATTGACTGTGAGAAGACTGTTATTATTTTACATTTAATTATTAAAATAGTTTAAAAACAACTTGAAAAATAAGTATGAGATTTCTTATTCATACAAGAATAATAAATTGACTGAATTACTACACAATTTTTATTTAACAGATTTTTTGTTACCTTATTCTAGCAAGTATAAGAATGAATAAAAAAATTAAACCAAGTACGGTGGCACTATTTTTGTCGAGTAATCAAGGAGAAGTACGTCACGTTTTCCTTAATTAACTGAAAGATACAAGTAATCCTCTCGCAGGGTCGACTCGTTCTAATTCCCTCCATGGTTACTTACTTAGTGAGATACAAAGTGCCTACGTAAAGGGTTCGGAGTAAAACTGTATTATATTCATGTGATAGTGCCGATAAGAGGAACAAGGTTGATATAAAGAAAAAAATTCGGGCAAGTGCGAGTCTGACCCGCGCACCGAGGATTCCGTACGCATTTTACCTTATTTGAGGTACACTTTTTATTTTTTGTAATTTTTCCTTTGTTTGAGCTGAAAAATTTTGCTTTTGGCAAAATTTCGTGATTCTAATTCAACGGGAACTACCATATAGGTTTTCGACCCAAAACCTATAGGGTACTTACGGTTGACCTAGAATTGTCAAACTTGGTTAAAACCAAGGTTTTACAGCACAAGTAAAGGAAAATTCCGAAAATTAAAAACAAGTTGAAAATTAAGGTTATTTTTGGTACTTAAGTACAGTCGCAAAAATCTAATTTTGACCATATCTTTTTACCGAGTTGACCCAGGACCCTGATTTTTATACACCTAATAGGAACCATAGACCTCAGTATAAATATATCTGGTATAAATTTAAATTTGCTAGGTCCACCCGTTCCTGAGAAAATCGGTGGTGACACACGGACAGACAAACAGACAGACGGACAAGAAAGTGATCTTATAAGGGTTCCATTTTTACCTTGTGAGGTACGGAACCCTAAAAATAATTTGATCTTTATAAATATTGATACCACTTTAATCTATGAATACAATTGCAGGTTTGTTTCGAAAATGAAGAAAATATTTTATCATGCAATTACAGAATAATCACAATTAATATTTATATTGGTACGATATATTTTGTTTTGATACGGGCACAAGTGGCCACGAGTGAACTCATTCTTGGTACAATTATTAAAACTACCAGTAAATTACAACCCTGTTAGCTCAATCCCTACGCAGGTAGGCAGGCAGTATTAAGGGGAGAGCGTTTATCTTAGCAAAAATTTTGCGAAAAGGCTGAATCCAGTGGTGCCAATGTTATGATAAAAGAAATAACATATGTAGGATAAAACTTCAGAAAAGAGTAAGCATTTACTTAAAAAAAACATATTTCGCTGTCGCTATTTCTTATACTATATTAAGAGATTCGGTTAACATTTAATGGAATTTTACACGTGTCGCGCAAGACATAAAATAATAGGAGAATTTGAGCTCATATTATCTCACAGATAAAATGTCTAAAGCGTCACGTAGCGTCGTTCAATGCGCGAGTATCTTTACTAATAGGGCTGTCACTTCCTTCGAGCTAAGCGTTGCCTCGTCATCGTCCTTGTATTACATGTGGAACGAATGAGGACTTAGACGCGAGAGTAGATCATGTTACTTTACAAGTGTTAGATTATGTTTGGGAAGAACTGGTGGCTTTGAAGGAATTTGGCTTGAGTACTGCTTTGTCTTGGGAGGTCCTGTTACGTATATTTAATGTATTTGACTGCATGGATGGATTGGCTGTTCAATGCCATGAGAATAGGCCTCTGTAAAATCAGCCATTTGTTTGCTTCGATCCTGAATGGCCTTTATGGCTGTTTTTGAGTGTTGCACACCATGTGCACCACCTGTGTAGCCAGATTCTTGCAGCTGAGATCTTTGAAAGTGAACGTGGGATACGAGATAGGTAAGATCGTACATTTCATTGTTAAATGAGAAGAATAAATTAAAAATAAATAAATATCAATTCCATCGCAAACAGAAAGAAATTTCTCACACGTCCAGTTTGATTGCAGCATTTTTATTATAATAATTTAAAAGTAGTTACAACGTGACATTGGGATCATTCTAAAGCCATGTTGGATTTTACAATACGCAGTTGCTATACCGAACACAAAGAATAACTGTTCTAACTTATTATTCGTTAGAAAAACTAACGAATAATAAGTTAGAACAGTTATTCTAGCCACCTCACCACGCATGCACCTATAATAATATTTGATGTACAGTACATCCGTGAACATGACACTTGCAACAGTGCCGAAATATCGGTTACTCAAAACAAAGGTACGTGGTATATATCCTATAGGAAAATGTAAAAGTGATAATAATATTTGCCTCAAAAAATTGCACCCACATCTACACTCACAATTACGTCACTGCCTCGTCAAGCCTCTACGTAACTGCGATGCTGAGCAATCAAACAGATGTCATCATGTTGCAGAGCTGAGGTGGGCACTGAGCACTGGGCAACTAGCAGCCAATTAGGTGCAACTAACGGACAGACCGACCGACGAAATGAGGGCAGCTAATGGAGCTAGATGCTATTTCACTTGTTCGTTCAATGCTTCACATTTTAGGTGTTGGCGTCTCGACTTGTATATTTTAAATATTCAAATGCTCAATTTAAAACCAAAGTGGTAGTGTTCACTTGCTAGATGGTGAAGGAAAACATCGTGAGGAAACAAGCATATATTTTGGAATTCTTCATAATGTTCCCGAAAGGCATGTGCATAGTCTGCTCGCAGCAATTAGTCATTGTGGTGGACCATTATAGAAAACTAGACATCGGCGAACGTGGGTGTATTTTACAGCTTAGAGTGGGAATTTAAAAAATGCTCTCTTAGTGCTTCCCAACACACTCTAAAAACATAAATGCCTCATTTCAGCTTCTTACGACCAGTAGTTTTGACCGAACCTTGTCTGTCAGTCAGTCAGTAACGCAAGCATTCTTAATTATTTCCGTGTGGCAAATCTTCCGCTTTCTAAATTACGTTATATTACTGTTTCCTACAGCATAAACACACAATCAAGCGCACAAACATTTCGTACATCGCTCAAATAAAACATACTTTTGTCCTTCACTCGTCCACTCAAAAAACCCTGTCAAACAAAACACAGTGAAGCTCTCCATCACATAATCTGCTTACGTTAGCAATTACAGATGCTTGACTCAGTAGCGTTTAGGGTGCACACACAGGGTTAGCAGGTAGCGGTATCCAAGAGCTGGATGTAAACATAATTATAGTATGCTATATCCCATGGCTATTTTCTGTCTGTTCAGACTGTACTTAAGGGCCAATATTTCTTCAAGTAGGTTCTTTGCATGACCTTTGTCGGCCAAACGGTTTGAGCGAAGCAGAAGAGCGGGATCCTCCATACATTGCCTTCTCGCTCTCGCTATCGCTTTCGTCCCCGCTCCCAAACTACCCACCCCGCTACTCCTTGCCAACAGACAGTTCACACTTAAAGTACGGTTACACGTAGCAGCTTAGTGTCGGGTAACTGTATAGTTACGCTGGCTTCAAGTGTTTGCGAAACTAGAATATTTTGAAAGTGTAATTTACACACAAACACATAGACAGATGAAATACTACACAGTACACGATGTGTTGAAGAAATAATTCATGGCATCCTTCTCAGAGTGAAAAGAGGCCGAGCCCAGTAGTGGAACAGTTTATATATAGGGCTGATGATGATGATGAATACAAATAAATATTTTGCTGCTATTGTATGTAATGATGCATTCTGCATCGCGGAAGACGTTACAAACATTCAATAAATGGACACAAATGACTCGAAACAATTTGTGGATAATACAAAGTTGGCCCGTGAAGATTTCGAACTCACAACAACATACGCACCACTGAACGGTGAAGCGACCACTTAAACCTCTACACCATACGAGCATTAATGTGCAGTCACAAATACATATGTTACTCCTTTAACTGCTTAGCTAGCCAGAATAAGCCTACGATAGCACGAGTGGCCATCGCGCAGTTATTGGATTCATCTGTCAAGACACATTTAATAACAGACTCTGGAACTCTGCCCGGTTGATACTATATATTATATGCGATGACTAGCAAAAAGTTTTATTATTCTAGAATCTGTGCCTCACTTCTTGAGAGAAGTACCTCTCATAACAATCATGAGTATTTCGTAATAGTTACACTTACTGTGGCACTGGCAGCTCTATTATCTGTCACTGTGACTGTCTTGCCGAAGTGACTAAAAGAAGTGGTCGTGAGTTTTATTGCTCATTCTTTGTCATGGTTCTACGCCCTTGCATTACAAACGTGGCACTAAATGTAAATGTAGAACCTTGAATAAAAAACAACTTTTACTCTTAGGTCAACAGTATCTAGTTTTAATAAAGCTAGTATTCATATAGAACGCATACTTCATGCTTTTCGTTCGTTATCTCCGCCTAGCAAAACGAGATTCTGATGATATCATTTTCGATCAGACCTACTGTATGACTCATATGGATACCCTAATTTGTACGCCCAGTACAGCGTGGTACTAGTAACACCACGTATTCACTACTTAGCCTTTATTAATTATCTACGAAACTAATTACCGGACATAATTTACGAGCGCGTCCTGTCACGCCAACGAGACGGTTAAGGGCCGGCTATTACAGACCGTCCTCGAAGGATTGTGCACACTTGGCGTAAAGTATGCTGCTGAGATTTGCTGTAATAATGCATATATACATACATACATAGACTCACGCCTGTTTCCCCGAAGGGGTAGGCAGAGGCATATTAAACGCCTACTTTTCGCCAGTGTTTTGATCCCACGTAATAGGTGGCGAGCCTATTGCCGCTTATTGGGACATTTTGTTTGCCAGAGCCTCGTCCGTTGATCGGCAGGTGCACCACTTGCAGGTGAGGTTGGCTTGGGACCCTAAGTTCTTGGTGGGAACCCTATGCACCCTTATATAATGCATATATAAGGTAATATTTGCCAAAAATAAACACTAATATGTATTTGGTGTAACATTATTTGAGCTGATTAAAGTGCTGTGCACTTTGTATGATTTCAAAAATTGAGTCTAAATATAAAACATTATAAGCTTACAAGTAAACAAGTAAGGAACATATTTACCGGAACAACTTTAAGCTGATTTATTTAGGTAACAGTATGTACTACCAAATAAATAAATTATAAATAAGGCCTTTTGAAATTAAATTGTCTAAAATATATTATTATGGGCAGGAAAAATAAGCTTATCAAACAGACATTTCACCACAAGCAATTCGCCAAGTAAGAACGCGTCCTAACGGGCTTTTCCCAAAGGAGTGAGCTTACGCCTGGCACCGGATCCATCCGGATCGTCCGGATTAAACCGCATTGAGCCGGATCTGGCCGGTCCGGTCGCTTCTCGTAAATCTGCCGCTCTGCGCTTATTACACGCATTTTATGAAAATCTCCGTACGTTTATTATTAGATAGAATATTATTATAATATCGGCTTTTTATGTTTTATTATACTTTTGGTAATGAAAAGGGTTAATGATGAAGGCTTACTCTTGGTATAGAAATAATATGGATGCTTGTTATCTTCTGTATCAGTTTCGGCTTAGTGTAATCAATCAAATCTCGGTAGACGTCACCTATTTTTTTAATGCCGTCGCTGTTTTTTTATAAAATAAATTATATGGTATATGTTTAAGTTATATTAATAATTGACTGAACATTCAAATTGTTATTACGTTGCTTAAAAAAAAACAGGAAGATGGTATTCAGCTTTGGCAGGCATGTCTTGTGATACAGCATTGATATTTTCTACTAATGTTATGTGTAAGACAATTTGATAAATACGTTAAAGCTAAACATCTAACTTACAGACATTATTATATATTTTTATTATTTATTGACACACGCCTGTATCCTCGAAGGGGTAGGCAGAGGTGTAATATTACACCCACATTTCGCCATGAATTTGTAGGTCACACGTAATAGGGGGCGAGCCTATTGCTGTACCGGGCACATTATCAGACTTCATGCTGCTACTAAGAATTTTCCTATCGGTAAACCCCAATAACACTTTGCCCGAACCTGGAATCGAACCCGAGACCTCCAAATATCACACGCACATTTATGCCGCGGGACCAACGAGGCAGACATTATTGTAGGACGTAAATATACTCGGCGTTACCAGACATCATCGAATAAAATTAAATCTTAATCTCTATTCAATAATAAATTATTGAATACAGTATTAGATTTTATTCAAAAACACAAAACTGTTAACTTTGACTTAATTGTTATTTTTTAAATTATATTAACCTCCTAAATTCATCATTCAAAAGTATTAATTTCACGCCTCAAACCCTTATAAGTGGAACCTTTTCGTATCTCTGGACACGGAGGGGCTAATCGCATTAATGATACAAACGCTTATTACAGATTGGACACTAAGTCAACTTAAACTTCAACTAAATGGACCTCTGAAAACATGACGGACAAAGTATTTAATATTACAATAGTACCTCTGTCAATGAAAATTACGCTACGGTTCTATTTTATTTATTTAGAGAATTCAGGTCACACCTTCCGTTGAATTTATACCGACTGACATAGTTTGAATGTGCTTTCTGTATTTTTGAAAAACACATTGTATAAAAGTAAATGAAATCTGTGATAACAAGCGGGTAAATGAACTGGAACAAAATCTAGTGATTACAAAATAATACAAATTTCAGTATTAGAAACGAGTGACAGATATGATTTACATAGACTGTCGACAAAACTGACTGGACTGGTGAATACCCTGTACGCCTGTATACGTACTCATAACTTAACCAATTTTTAATATTATCCTTTGCATGAAAAGAAGTACCCAATTTTATTGTCTAAATTGTATTATTCTTGCCTACTTTTTTAAAGCACATGATGTAACACACCTATGTTTGTACACTTGGTTCGCAATAAATCCTTTGACTTTGTACCGTTCTGAGAATGAGCAAAATACATGTTAATATACCACCACCAAAACATGTTTACGAAGTGCGGTAGCCTATTAATATTTTACTAGCTGAATGTTGAAAATTGCCTAGTTTAAAACCCTATCTTATAAGCCCAAACCTCGAGAGAATTTATTCTCATCTCAGATCATAAACATAATTTCAATTTACAAGCAAAGCAATCTATAAACACAAAATCAATACTCCATTAATCAAACTACTTTGTTAGAAATACTCACTCGTTAATTTACCCGCCGATTTTTACAGTAATTAATTTTATATCTAATAACAAAAAAGCATTCATGAAACTTTTTAAAATTTAAGTGAAAGAGCGCTACAAAATAATTTTTTGCCGGCGCTTATGTAACGCGAAATGAGATATCTGGTCTCAAATGGATCATTCTTGTTTTAGGGTTCCCTAGGGGACTACAACTTAATGCAAGCCTGTTGAGTATTTACTTGAAAAGAAGGTTTGTTAACAAATGAATTCAAAGGTTTTTATAAGTGTTTGTAGCGTTTTAGATTTTATGAATTATATTGTATAGAATCGATCATTATGATGAGGCTGGAGCCTGGACATGTTTACAATATAGTTTACAAGGAACTCTTTCATGAAGTGATTGAATATGTTTTAATTGCATTGCAGAATTGCAGATCAGATATCACATGTCAAATCAATCTAAAATCAAAAATAAAAAAGTCACAAAAATCTGTTATATGACATATTATATCATTTACTTGTCAAATACAAACGATTTTCGCAAAACAACTGGCATCTGAGAGCTATACTTCTAAGAGATAGTAATTAATAGCAAAACTCGTGGACTTGAGTACCGAACATTCAGTACAGTTGGTCTGAATACGCACAAACGTAGGTTTACAGCGGCCCTTAATTTCAGAACTAGATAGAGTTTATTGTCTGGTTTAAACGATTTCTATAGTGGTCCCTTTTGTTAAGTCTAAGCCTTCGCAAAAGGGACTTATTGCTAAATACGCGTTTATATTCAGTTCAATTTTGGTTTCAATTTATATCTATTAGAGGGCACTTTGAGAAATATTTAAATTTCTAGAAAGTCAATTTCGTTTCATTTGATTCTCTATTATTGGTGTATTGATAACCTAGATTGATTATTATATTTCATTTTCTTCATTATCAAATTTAATTTAATTTTACGATCCAAATCAGAAATATTGATTATTCGAAATGAAGGTATGCTATGTACGTGGTATGAAATCGTCATATATGAAATTCCAAATTTTAAAACTACAATATTTCAAATCAAATTAAATGTTTTCTAATCCTCGGCAGTAGGTTTTTAAAATATTACTCATCATCAGCCTTTAACAGTCCACTGCTGGACTAGGACTCTCCTTTGAAAGGAGGAATTGGCCTACTATACCACGCTGGCCAAACGGGTTGGTATAGGGTTTGTATCAAGTTTTCCTTCTCTTACAGTGCTGTTCTCTGCATAATATGCTCCCTCTGTCGGCTCTTACGACACCCATGGGACATTTCGTATTCTTAATCCGTCACCACACGGACCAAAATAATTACTATATTAAAAAATATACTTGTCGGGTAGCTTGTTTCATATCGAACTTAGAATTAAGAAACCAAAAACCACGAATAAGAGTCAGTATAGGTAATTCCAAGAAACATCCACAATAATACGCAATAATTTTACTGTGGTACTCTTTTACTTAAGATTTTTGTCGTAGTATTTTATGTAAAATGCCGTAACTAGATATGAAAACATCTATTTAAGTTTTGGCAACCTAAAAATGTTCCTAACTTTTGTACGAGTACGTAGTAAAATCATTTGTAGATAAGGAGACATGTTTATATTGTAAGCACAAACTACCTCAGAATCTAATTATAATTCATTGTAAAACCAACAAAAGCTAACATGTTTTAAAGACAAAACTAAAACTCGAATGTTACACATGAAATATGTATTTTTATTCCCAGTTTTAAACACGCAGTCTCGCCGAAGTAAAGAGCATAAAATGTTCATTTCTACATTTTAGTTTTCATTCAAATTCTGACAGGATATTTCACTATTTGGTGTAGAGAACCCGTCAGAAATATTGTTCATTCTTGGCGTTTTTTTTCTAGCTAGGGTGTGGGAGGGTGCTTCGGCTTTAAATCGCGGCGATCCACAACAAACAATGTTTTTGAATGATATTAATGGAAGAGGGAACTCTACTATGATCGTCTGTCATTCTTATTCTTTTGACGCTACACAAATAATTACGCAAGCTTTTTTAAGCTCGCCTTACGTTATAATTACTGGGGTCTGTTGTCAGATCATTATGTTAAGGTTTCTTTTAAGATTTTTCTTGAAGCGAATCTATGATGAGTTAATTAAGTAGTTCGTGTGTGTTTTATGTGATTAGTTGTTAAATGTTGGCTATTATTGTTGTTCTTTACTTATTGTTAACATGACACAGTAACGAAGAAAACATTTATTTTTTATGAACAAACGCTTAAACAATTAAATATTTAAAAGAAAGTGACAATTGAGATAATATATGATTTTACCTAACTGAAGACGTGAAAACTTTTATCTTTTCGTATAGTTTCTCTGACAAAGTAATTAAATGAATACAATAATTATGTATGCGGACAATTCTAGTAGTACATTTTTTTTTAATTTTAAGAAACAAATCATTTAAACTCAAAGCGTGTACACACGAGTTAAGGCGCTGTCCTAAGCGACTGTTTTGATAAATGAGGGGGTGAAGCAGGGGAGGTGAAGGGAGCTTAGCTCCGTCTACTGTGGGGCGCCCCCCTTCATTCTCGTCGCGTGCGGCCGTATTCTGGCGACATCCGTATTCCAATATTTCAAAATCGCAAGGAAAACGTTTTAGCATATTGAATTGAGATACTGATATTAAAATTTATATTACATACATCAATCTGTTTATACAATATAGGCATAGCGCAATTTTTGTTCTCAGTGCAGCCACGAGCAAAACTGGTTTACATTAGTCGTTAAAGGTATTAAATGTTGACGAAAGTAGGTAAATACCTACGTGCCGTGAGATGATAAAAATAATTAAGTCAGTTCCATGTATGGAGAGGCCATTATTATGTTTGTTTTGATTTGTATAAAAATAGTGAAGCAGTTCATAGAATACCTACATCTAATTCCATTCCTGCCAGTTTTCAAATCTGTTTTGCAATAAATTGGCTGTGACATACGGGCGGACAGACAGACAGACATTGCGAATCTATAAGGGTTCCGTTTTTACAATTTTTGGCTACGGTATCCTAAAAAACACAATACTGCTCTACTAAGCGCAAAAGCCGTATCTCAACTAAAGCGAGTTACGAGATATTTGAAGTTTAGTAAAAGTTGATTTCTTTTATTTATTTATGGATGTTTATTGTTATTATAGGTATAATTATTATGGCAAAGGTTTCGAAATACGTCGCCGTTTTTAGGGGTTGTGAGTGATTGGAGAGGGAGCAGGGGAGGTCTTGAAATCCCCCTCATCATTTTCACTTGCCGGAAATACTTGGTTTCCTCTGAAAAAAAAATCTCCAAACATCGGTGTGTATGGCACTGCCAACTTCCACATTCATCACACTAGTTTAATAAACTAAGGTTGTCGGAGCCCTGCGAAGGGCTCCTATTTTCGGATTAAGGGTCAAAAGAGAACCTAGCATAACCTATTTATTTACTTATTACAGTCGCACCTAACCCTAGGCACTCGAAAGCAATGACGCACAAATTTGACATTAGCTGTCAATATGATCATTCCAAGATGGCAGTTTTGCGTTTCGTTTCACGTTTTTCACATAAAACCTAAAAATTACATTTGTAAAACTGTACTAAAGTATAAAAACTATGTTCCGTTTTGCATAATTGCCGAAGTATTTATGAAATTTTGGAAATTGTTTAAAAATATTTAGACACAACTCCGGCAGCCGAAATTACTTTTAGGGGATTAAAACGAACTACCTTAAGCCCCCTACACTACCAATACCCTCAAATTCAGGCGACTCGTTTCGAAACCCAACCCATTATTATTTTTCAAAATAGATGAAACATCAAAAATATATGTGGATATACCTTATTCATGAGATACTGCTATGTCGCTTAGAAAATTATAGAATTGAATTTGAGTTACTGCTATTTCGTTAGCTCTCGTCATACATGTTTGTATGGAAAAATATAAAAAATTTATTTCGCTTCAAATATGTGTTGTTTCAAAGAAAATAAATATTAAAAGATATTTATTTATATTCATTTATAATTTACTAACGAAATACAGAGTTTACAGCTCATCAAAAGTTAGCTGTCTGCTACAACCCGGCAGGTTTTCTTTATTCTCATCGAATGTTAAAGGCAGTGTGTGAGGTGATAAGGCTTCAATACTTATTATTTGCTGTTGTTCACGAGGCACAGTTTCATTTACTTTCCTTTTACGGCTTGGTATTGTAAAAATTTCAAGCACTGATGAAACATTTTCCTCTCCGTGATCTTGCAATGCCATCCCTTGAGCTTGACGAGAATCAACAATTTCAGGCAACTGCCAATTCATATAAAACGCCACAAGCTTCTCCCAGAAAACATCATCTCTTTCTATAATTTCTATTTTTAGTGGTATACTTTCGCCACTCCACACAGCAAATAAACACTTTTGTTTGCGTGTAACGTGGCGTTGCCCCTGAATTTAGTAATAACAATTACAATATTTGTTTAGACTAGTCAGTTCACTTTTTTATCATGTTTCCATATTTGTATTTTATTTGCTCTTATACTATTCTCCGGGTCATTCTTATAGGCAACTTTAGAACATTAAATTTCCACAATCGTGTTTGGACCTATTAATCCATCTGGCGTGGCACCAATAATCGAATAATCCACAAGGCTCGATTGTTACATTTTCTTCCTTCGCCAGTTGTTGCAAAACCAGTTGTTCATTTTAGATTCCATGCGCAACTGATTTTACATTGCAAATATTTTATTTGTACAAAATATTTTTTACTAAGTTGCCTTTACTTCTGTTATCTCTTCTTTTTACCACTATACAAAAAAATCAATCTGTCAACATATTCTTACGCAGTTCGAACCAGTCACTGCTATCCCTCTTGTATTTTTTGCTTATTACTACGGAATTTGAGTCAAATTTGTTAAAAAAATTGTTTGTCATTTCTTGGCTAGCTCTTGAACAGATCGTGTTAGGAATGGCTGAAGTCAAATGTGTGTAAGACGTTGCAGAACTGTTATCTTTAACTTCACTGTAATTACAATAATGATAATTAGTTACGTACTTTATTATTAAAAAAATACTATATCTTGTGTTATAGCAAACAGAGAAGTTACCTTCTTACTTATAAATGATTGATTTTAGAAATTAAAAAGATATTAGATGTACTGAGACATACTTAATAGTGTATGAATAATCAAAGTTTTATCCGATGTACCTAAAAAGGTTTATGTTCAAAACACAATAATACAACATTCGTTACCGCTTGTGTGCGGATTGCGGAGCGCCATATTAGCGCTGTCATCATTATTGTTCGCCGTGGCGGCATCTTAGCGCTCCAGGCGCTCTGACAAGCTAATGAATTTGAAATATAGGTACATAAAATGATTCGATTTTATGTTATTACTCTTTCAAAAATTGAAAACTGTGGCAGCTATGTATTGTGAGAATAATTTATATAATTATATTATGCATAATCGATAATATATAAGTAACATAGTTAGTCATAAAATACTCTTATGAAAATAATTTGTGTAAAAATGTTACATATTTCATAATCACTTGGCCATGGATGAATTTCTATTTTATTACGACGCTTTCTTGTACAAATCCTTCGTAGAAGTTCATTTCTCTAATTGTCCATATTTTATTCTTCTAATTATATATTTATAAGCACAGAAACAATAACACATTAAACGCAACAAGAGTATAAACTTAGGTCCTAATTATATGTGCCCATAGTTACATGAAAAGCCTATTTGATTCAAAGTATTCAGTCTATAACATAAAACATGAAATTACGAACTCAAATCGGCGTATTATAATAACAAACAGGTTTACGTAAAATTTCGTGCAGCGGAGACGCAAGCAACATGACCTATCTCTCACAGGGCTCATAGCCGAATGATGAGGTCTGGGCGGGGCGTAAACTAGCAACTGACAATCAGTACACCGCTTATGCTAATAAGGTTTAAATTGCTGAAGCGTTTGATATTGTTGGGATCTACCGAGCGTCAAAATCATAGACGTTTGGCAGATTTTGTTTAATTTTCCAAAATATACACGTATAATATGAAAATTAATAGGGTAATTCTTTAGTTCATTAGATTTCCCACAATATTATCAAAAAAAAATATGACAGCTTACGATCAAAATATTGCAAACAGTGAGACGAAAGATTATTTTCTGCCTCGATTTTGTGATTTTTTTACCGTGATTCTATTTTACGTACATGAAAAATTATTTTAAAAGTCTTTTGTTCAGACTTTTGACTTTAAGCTCTAATTTTTTCTAGTTTGTAATATGTACCGTTATGGCTAGATGCGCGACGAAAAATTAGGTGTTTCACGGCTTCTGAGGTATAACAGCGCCTTAAGCCGAAACTTCGACAACCTTTAAAGAAAAACATGCCCTAAATTTAGATTTATCCTCCCGTTATCTTTTGTGAGGGTAAGAAAACAAAGATGAGTTATTGTCTTAAACATAAGTGTGAAGCACGTGTAATGGCCTCCGAAAAACGATACATTACGGTATTGTCTTTAATATTTAAGTATAAGGCCTCAAATGTTTTATCTTTAGACACCAGGTACCCTGGCTTTTTAGAGGGTAATGTTGGTGGGTTAGCTGATTAGAAGTAAGGTGTAGGTACGTTATGGGATCTATTAGTAAGTGAGTGAAATAGATTTATCATTAACCAGGCTGAAAATAATATTGTTAAGATTTATGCTCTACGAATATGTAGGTATAATTATAAAATCTTACAGATAAGATACGTCAGTATATAATTAAAGAAATTGTACAGTAAAATGTATTAGGTATTAGAAAGTACTTACTTCTCTGGAGTCGTCATCCAAATACCGAGAGAAATATATACATAAAAATTAATTTATATATGTAGTTAGTTAGCAGCATAACAACATAAATAATCCTCAACAATATCACCTAAACCTGTACAAGAAACCTGACCAAACATTAAATTTCAAGCACCATTGTAATAACGTCAGACTTGATATCCCAAAGAACTTGTTCCGACAAGCAAAAATGCTCTCAAAATGTTCATTTTCTCTTCTAAGCGAGATGGAAAAGGCAGTGATTCATTAAGTTTGTGAAGGAGGCTCGCGATTGCGCCCCGGGGTCATGGCCGAGCCATTAAGGCAACGATACACTTCGTATTAAAGCTTTTTAAATATCTAATTGGCTGTTTGGGAGCTAAGTAGATGTATACCCAAATTTTATGTCCGTTGAGACGTTAGAAAGCCATTTATTTTGCTATTTATAATTATAAATAGCAAAATAAATGGCTTTCTAACGTTAGACCAATTGGTCTAACTCGTTTATAAGATTTATGTAAGTTTAGCTTTATAGGCAATTACCAGGGTATGGCAACTCTGGTTCGTGGGTTTAGTGATTCGTGACCCTGCTGGTTAGCTGGAGAT
The DNA here is from genome assembly GCA_944739405.2 of Euclidia mi. Lineage (NCBI taxonomy): Eukaryota > Metazoa > Arthropoda > Insecta > Lepidoptera > Erebidae > Euclidia > Euclidia mi. Next base: position 4,511,620 of record OX123202.2, on the reverse strand, counting down.
TGAAGTGGGTTTGATTTCCTCTCACGATAAATATTTTTGTGATGAGCAAGATGATTTTGCTGTATTTGGGTATAATTAGCGTATTTTCTGTATCTAACACATGAAGATGTTTATCATGTATCCAGCTACCATAAAGACATAAAGACATGTTTATTTCTGCATTTTGGTTGTTTACAACACTTATACATGTCAAAACCCTATTCTAGATGATGCCGGCTTTTCCTAGCTAAATGACTTCTTGAGAAGAAAGGCCGAAACAAACTCAGAGTCATTTTTTTTTGTCACTTCATTTTGTTTAGAATTTTTTTCATCTTTTAAAGTCCAGACAAAAAAAAGGGTTTAGTATGCAAGTACAATGCAGGAAATCATCTGACGCTTTTGACTGACTCGGCCCACTGATGGCCCGCATTCAACAGCAATCGTACGGCTCAACCTTGATTGAGGGAGCCAGCACGATCTGTATCACTATGCCTCCACGCCATCATAACACAAATATTCACAGTTTGGGATAAGTTGTGAATGCGTGGGCTATAAAAAGGGCACTAATGAGATGTCCATTAAGTGAAAGGGTTATAAAATGATGCACTTTCTAAATGTTTGTCTTATGATGCAATACTGTTATGGTAATAAAGCAAGGGTTTGCCACAGAATAAATGATTGCAATAAATCTCAATATTCAAATCTCTAAAAACATTAACAATGCTTTTAATATAATACAGACATCACCAACACCTGTCAAACATAGCTACCAGCTTCCACCATCAATTTAATTCCCAAAGTGATGATACATCTACTTAAAAAACTAAACGGCGCGCCGTAAAAAGTTTAACCCTATTCTAAATCCGAGCTATAAAATCGTAGGATGTTATAATAATAAAAGGGTTATTATAAAAATAGGCACGTATACAAAGGCGTATTTACGGGTTGGTCGTCAAAGGGACGGTGGATATAAATATCTTGTAAACAACGCTATCCAATATGGGCTGGCTGTAGGTACACCAATGTTTCCAAGGAGTTGGGATAATCCTGTTGAAGTATTTGATCAGTTTACGTTAGGTTTTATGTTTCAACGTATAATGTATGCTAAAATGGGATGAATATGACCTAAATAAGCGACGTAAGAATATATTTGTTCGCGCTGATAACGACCACCTATCGTTTGAACATGCTCAGACATTCACTTAATGTTATTTTACAGTTATGTTTGTATATTGTGTAATACACCTCTGCCTACCCCATCGGGGATAAAAGGCTTGAAGTCATGATATGTTATGTGTTATTTTACAGACAGTACATTCAGCAAGAATATTATTTAGTCTTTTAACAGTCGTTTACTATATTTTTTATAAGCCACGACAAAGTTTCGGAGAAGATAAATGGTTACTTACCGTTTCTATTAAAATAGTTACGCGAAAGTCCAACTCTAGCAATTGAACCTAGATTTTTCAAGCCTTCACTCCTACGACATTTTCCTATTGAATTGATATTACTTAATCTTCGCAATAATATCCTTCAAGCGTTGTTTTCATGGTGCAAGTACAGTGAGGCGACGACTGCTTAAGTGGCGCTCAGCTGCGGCGAGGCGGCCACTTACAATAAAATTATGTTTTTGCGAACAAACGTACATTCGTTTGTGTTACTGTCGCTTATAGTTCCACTGTAGTGACTGAGTGCATACATAAATTGTATAATATATTGTAGGAATAATATTACAATCTTTCATAAAAAGATTTAAACTTAAAACTCGTTTGTATTTGTGCGGATTTAAGTTTTAATCGGTGGCAAAAAGTATTTTATTGAATATTATCGTCATCATCATCATCGTCCTAGCGTTAATCCTTATCCCGGTTACATATTAAGATTTTAACTTGAGCCCAGGGCTCGCTTAGATTTGACAGAATATTGGCTTTTAAACATGTTTTGTCGTGACAGATGCAAATAAGTATACCTTTTCCGATACAGCGACTATATTCAACAACCTCCAAAACCAGTAGCCTATTACGTAGATACGCAAATAGTTGGTTCTTACTGACGCCTGAAATACACCGCGGTATTCATTGCGGCCGTTAGAGGGCGCTCAGTGAGGTGGACATAATCTTATTATGTTTGATTTTACTAAATGAAACAGTACCAAAATACACAGATTTTAAGTGAAATAGTGGCTTGGCAAGTTAGTATGTTTATGTAACTGAATTGTTTATTTGATTTGTCAATTATTGAAAACAGTTGAGAATGTTTACAATCATAAGCAATTACTTAAGGGTGTGATTAATCTTACTACTAGATATTCTATGAAAGTTTTTGAGGATGTATGAATGATTGTTATTCTTTCAGGCAAAAACTATACAACGGCTTCTGATGAAACTTATCAATAAGTAATATAACTTTTTGGCATCTGAATATCACGTTACGGTCGATTATCTTTCGCCCGATAACTACATATATGAAGTCGTGGGCAGAAGCTAGTAGATAGTTCATATTATTTAAGACTAGGCGCGTACTATTAATAATTCCTGAATGGTGAGAGATACAAAAGCTTATAAGAAACAGGCTCAAAGGACATGCAGAATAAAAAGCATAATTATGGTTTACACAGTGTTCTTCCATGTGGGTATCAAACGCATAATCGTCAGCGCAGTGTTTAGAGGGGAAGAGGTCGCCTAGACCACAACAACAAACGTGCTTCGGCTTATAGATTTAAAAAAAATCGCAGAGAATAATAACAGAGGTATTATTGAATGCCTTTAAATAATTCAAGTATTGCGACTAAAACCCGCTAAATAATATTGTATGATGTACACAAATCGTAAAAGTTTAAATCGTTTACATCATCATTATTTCAAGCGTGACATGAAGGCAGTCAACACCATAATAAAATTTGATTTAAATTTCATTACAAAATAAAATACGCTTGTTTTGCATTGCAGAAATATCGACCGTAATATTCTGAAAAGAGTTGGTCTCGTTTAGCAAAATATGACGTGAAAATTACCCCTAACCGGAGTTTAGATAACGCATGATAGGGAAAAGAATTAAAGTGGCTACCCACCCTGGAAAGAGCTCGCCTGCCCTATTATTTTATCCACATTTTACCCTCACTTTTTAATAATGGACGCGCTGCATTTGAGTTATAAGGTTTTGGCGTTATTAATTTTATATCATAATTTTGAAGTAATATGAAATTGAAGCAGGTTTATTAATTAATAGGAACGTATGTACAATAAAATAAAGAGAAAGTAAGAAATCGTTATATAATTGTGATGCAATGGAAATGTTCGGGATATTGTCATACTATGTACAATCAAACAAGTCGGTGGTGGACCAGTTTGAAAAAATCCCATGGCTCGCTCATAGAGTCGAGGCACACTAGAACTAGAAACTGGTTTTGTATACGAGTGTCAATGTGCGTGTAAAGTAGCACTGGAAGTGACGCTGTTTTGCTGAGCGATTCGCCCTTATGATGGTCTAGCGGGAAGTTGTTCGACTGTACACACGGGTACTCATCAAAGTAGATATTTGACATCTGTGCCTAGTTCTAATGGCGTAGGAAATAAGTATCAAAATCGTACTACAACTGTCAAGCTTACTTGTAGTGTGTACGTAAAGTAGTATTGAGCACCCGATCTTATCTTAAAATATGTATTTACAACAATGTTATTCGGAGTATACCAGAATACTGTAGTATGGCTTCGAGTCCGTTTTATCAGGTACATTCTGAAAGAATAGAGCGTGTGCAAAAAAGGTTTTTAAATTATAAATGTACGGCATTTATAATTTTGAACTCTTATAACTCTAGGATGAGTAATTATAAAATTAAATCATTAAGCTCACGTAGGAAAGTTCTAGATAATAATGTTTTTATTTAAATTAATTAATGTTTTTATTGATTTTCCTGGCCTATTGGAAAAAGTTAATTTTAATATCCCACGTATTAGTAGCCGATTAATTCACCGGAAAACTTTCATGCTGCCCCAAAATCGAACTAACTTAGGTCATTGTTCACGCATATCACGTATGCTTTCCTTAGCTAACACCATCCGTAGTGACATAGATGTCTTCGTTGGTTCTGTGGCTTTAGTCAGGTCTAAACTAAGAGTCATAATAAATTAACTCTTTTTCTGTTTTGATTCCTTTATACATAATTGTTTTATTGTAAAAAAATTAAGTAAGTAGGATAGATACTGTGTCTTGATTATAATAATTATGCATGTTGGATTCACATCTAGTAGATGTCAATCATCATACTGTGCTTAAACTTTTCCTAATTGTTTTTTGTGATTAAACATCAGTTTTGTGAATTATAATAAAAAAAAATCAGCTTCTCATTTTATCTGACGAAAATGTGGGCAATAAGCACAAATTGTTGTAAATACCTTTAATAATATAATTATATTTTTTGGAATCTGACGTTATAACTAATACGAAGATATAAGTAACTTAAAATTAATTTATATTCTCTTATTAACAATATGAATAGTAATATTTCATTAAATTTGTTTACATTGCTAAAATACAAAAGGGGTTTCCGTAACTTTGACTTTAATTGGTATGACATTTGCAAAATCACTTTAAAAATATTTGCTTGCGATTTGTTAATTTGAAACCATATTACGGAGATGCTGAGGCAGCCCTTCTCTCACCCCTTGCGGCAAGCGTGTATCCCATAGTCTCGCGTAGATTACTACGTGCCTCGCAGATTCGGATCTCGTTTGCTGTAATAGATGGCCGCTTATCTGATCCTGTACGATTTATACACGACAGGTGCTACACATCATACAACCCAGTTTTATTATATTTTAATGTGATATAAATTACTTGGACACTTATCAAACGGTTACAAAAATACACCGAGGTCTTTTTTTATGGTAATAGGCGGCAAACGAGCAGACGGATCGCCTGATGGTAAGCAATTACCCCCGCCCATGGACACAAGCAACACCACAGGAGTTACAAGTGCTTTGCCGCCCCTTGGGGTTGGGAAAAGGGATAAGATGAGGAGTGCGGTGAGGGGGAAGGAATAGGGGATAGGGCCTGCGGCCGGTTTTGTCGTGGCCAAGCTAACGTATGATCTACAGGACGGGTGATCTTTCCGTACTAAATTTAGAATTTATTGGCTTTAGGACAGAAACCGGTGTTGGTTTGCTGGTTTTACTTTTTATCTATGTCGCCAATATATTTCTTAAGGGCCTCCGCAGACTAGCTTCTTTTAGCATCGGCGACCGGCGATTTTGCAACTGTATCGATGCTGCATCGCGTTTTAGCGACTCTCTGCGTTCGGACGCGGCGACCGTAGTGTTGTAGTGTGTTGTTGGTGATCGGCCGAGTCGACTATCGATAAATTGATTTATTTTTTCATCGTTGTAATACAATAATTGTACAATATCAGTAATATAGGTTTCTATCAGAAAAGCATAAATATACCAGTATAATAAAATGATGTTCGTTACAATGATGTTAAATTATGTTCTATTATTAATAGACTAACAGTAAGTTGCAGAAAGCTTCAAATTAACACTTTATTACTTAAAAGGAGATTATTGCTAATGTGTGTCATAATTTAATGACGTTGCACAAACACATTTTACGCTTGGTTAAACATAATTTAACTAATGCCTACAAGTGAACGAAAAGAGTGAACATTTCCGTTTAGTTATATGCACAATAATCTATGAAATGTACTATGAGTAAAAATTTCAATAAACAAAACGTAATGATTACATATATCAAGGAGGTATAATTCTAAATATATTTAGTAAATCTGTGGTCAAGACTATCAAAACGTTTGTCAAAAATTGACATGTTTATGTTTTTGTTGTATTGAATCATTATTACAATAAAAATTTAATTAAAATTGTTACGTTTTGAGCTGAAATGTCGAGACAATTCATACAACGAGGGAGCCTGGCTCTAATTATAATGATTGACCATATAATGCAGTTAATACCATTCATGAATGATGATTTTCTATAACTTGAGTACATACGCCATCGCCATTTGTATTAATATAAAATCAAATATGAAAATGCCCAGTTATTTTATTAATGTGGAAGTCACAAAATGAGAGAAGAGAGAAGGAAATAAGCTGTTACACTATTCAAGACATATTGGTTAAATTGCATACGATAAAGAAATATTTTTATATCTTTTGTTTGTAATGTGTTTTGTTGTCATAATTCAATTAGATACAATAAAGACAATAATTTTTACACTTATGTAGAAGTATCTCTTCTTGCACTGGTATAGCTGGGATGATGACCTCCTCTGCTAATTATAATGTTAACATGAGTACAATCCAAAGCGCCTACGACATGTGGAAATTCATCAATTTCATAGAAGCTAGCTGCAACTCGACGTAGATCTTAAATGTAGACGTAGAACTTTTCTGTTTGGCAATTTAATACCTACATTTTGAGCTTAATTTTGGAAGGGCTTGAGAACTCTTTGCACTAATCTACACACTGGATTTGTATTTATTTGATAATCACCCAAAACCTATTCAGTTGATAAGCTCCTGTGACAAAAACCATCAAACAAATTGAAAACTGTGTCAGACCATCAACATAATTATTTATTTCTTTGAGACATGGGTTCCTTATCTACAATGTTTCGTATTTGGTCATCTGCTTCTATGGATACTCTGTATGCAATACGTAATTCTCGTGCCTTGAAAATCAATTCGCTTTACGCTTTGGAATTTGACCGCGAGAAAAATCTTCTTCGGGATCAGACAAATATGAATGAATAGTTAAGACATAACTTAGGTATTCATTGTAAACCACTTCAATACCGTAAAAGACTAGGTACAATGCATTGAAATTAAAAATATAATTTAATAGAGCTATATTTGGCAACAAACACTTCAATGTATAATAAGTTTTTTTTATGGTAATAGGCGGCAAACGAGCAGACGGATCGCCTGATGGTAAGCAATTACCACCACCCATAGACACAAGCAACACCACAGGAGTCACAAGTGCGTTGCCGCCCCTTGGAGTTGGGAAAAGGGATAGGATGAGGAGTGGGATGAGGGAAGAGGACTAGGGGATAGGGCCTCCGGTACTGTCACTCACCGAACGAAACGCAACAGTTTAGGTACTGTTACTTTACGTCGATTTTCTGTGAGAGGGTAGTACTTCCCCAGTCGAGCCAGCCCATTCATGCTGAAATCAGCAAGGCTCTACTACTTTGAAAGATATTATGGAACAGAGATAATTTCAACAACAATAGAGCTTTAATAACTCACTAAGCTCAAATTTGATTTTAAAATTCACATCTGTCATATTAAAAATTCTTAGGTGTCAATTCACGATAATGGCTGTTTGTGCAACGTAAAACGCGCTTTTATGTAGGCTTTGACTCTTCTTAAATTAAATTTAATAAAGGGTTAAATTTTACAAGAATTTGGCTTTGTGCAACCACTTAATAATAGATTAGGGTTTAATCTCGTTTTGAAATTTTAAATATCGTTTCTGCAACCGGCTGTTATACTATCGAAAACTGGCAAGTTATACTCTACATTTTATGCTCTAAACAATAGATGATATGGTCAGTACTGCACTCATTGGTTTTTGGATGTAGGTAAAAAATACTGACTTTAGCTTGCTTAATATTTTCATCGGTATAAAGAAGGCAGTAGGTAGTGTAGCTTTATTATAACCTATAATAAGGGTCGCCTCGTCAAAATCTAGTACATAATCCTAGGTCGTGTACTGCCTTAATAAAAACTTACATATTTATTATAAGCGCTGTCATAATTTTATCGACATTTATTCTGTTTAAGCCAGTCACTAGTCAAACCCTATAATAACATCCTTATTTTCGGTTACAGAATAATAAATAAAACTTTGGGGTAAAATTACCCCAAACGGCTATTAAAAGTTGTAGTGTACAAAATAAATTATTTTTGTAGTTTATATGGGGACATTTTTAACAAAGCATCAAAAAATTTAAATAACACTCAAATGCGTTACGTTAAAAAACTTAATTCTTTCATTAAATTACTAATTGTACACCAAATTAACGACCGTCCTACAAAATATCATTTAATATGAAAACTCTCGTCCGCTCCAGAAACTTATCCACTCAGAAAACTTAATAGGTTATCTTAGGTTTTCTTGTGACGCTGCATCCAAAAAAGGAGCTTCGCAGGGCTCTGTAAACTTAGTTTATCAAACATTTCACTCAATTGTTGAGATATTAATGCATGCGTAACTGACACCCTGAGGTAATTTTCTCACATAGCCAAGCAGACTAGACGGAAGTTTTTTTAACGCCACGTGACTGACAACTTTAGGAGATGACACTACCATCGCAAAAAAAATACAAGTTGTGCCCCTGGGGTGAAGAATTTTATTACCCCACGGTGTTATTTAAGGGTTAACAAATAAGTGACAACCTATGGTAAGGAGTCGTCCTTTAATCACGTGAGTCTTGATAGGAGGAAGAGACAAATAAGTGTAGACAGATATCAAGTGTCCTTGTTTTTCTTGAGCCACAGATTTTTATCCTATACGCATCATAAAACAACAATCGTTCGTTCGATTGGCAGGGATTCAGAAAAATCCTGTATTAAGATCTTTCGTTGCTTTTGGATGCTCTAGGATGCTTTAATCAATCCATTTAGAAAAGGAGGTTGTCTTTAGTTTGGTCTGGATATTTTCTTTTTATGTAGGTGCACCGGTCTCTGAATTTTCTGATCCATTTCTGGAATTCTTTATGTGTGATATGCTTTTATATTTTGCAAGATTATTTTATTTAGCAAAATCGAATTGCAATTATTGCGAGTTAAGACTTAAATGAGCCAGTATACTTTTAAAATAGCGTTCTTAAAGTTAATGATGCATGATATATTAATAATTTTTTACCATGCCAAAATAGAGAAAATATCAAAGTAGTCTGCAAGTAGCGTCCATGGATGAAAAGATTTGCATTTTAGAATCATCTTATGAGAAGAGTGGATAATTATGTATTTAGGTAAACTTGTGATAAATAGGAGGGTAGAGAGGAAAAGGGAGGGGGCGACCAAATAAAAAATGGAATAACTATGTGAGAATAGATAGGAAACAAAAGGGGGAAGTGATCGGATGACTGGTGACAGAGAAGTATGGAAGAGAATGTATGTCTATACAGCGCCGACCCAAACAAATTGAAGTCAGCTAAGAGATGAAAAGAATAATGAGTGTATTTTTTTATTTTAGCTTCAATTTTGACACCAGTAGCTCGCAATATATTTTTTCTATAAAATATTTTTTTATTTACTTAGTATAAAAAAATCTTTTGATAAAGAATGAGGAGATGTGGCAAAGCCTTAAACCTACCCAGGTATCATCATCACAGAGTAAGTTTAAAATTGGAAACATATAAATCACGTTAATAATGGACGACCCCTTCGTTATTATTTTAGGTGACAAGTCGCCGCGATCGGCATCTTCCATTGTGCGGTGTAAGAATTCGGACGCTGCATCTGGATGCTAAAAAGCGACTGAATCGCCGGTCGCCGATGTTAAAAGAAGCTAGTCTGCGGAGGCCCTAACTTACCGACGAGTGTATTTCACGATACATTCCTCTTTTGTGAATGTTGCTTACCTGAAAAAAATAATAGGGATTTAATAAACAACTGATTGTCCCTGGTGTTAATGAATCCATAGATATCTGTATCTAATAGAAACGTCTTAAGAATATATTAGTCATCTCCTTATTTTAATAGGTTGCCACAAGCTATGTAAATACCAAAACTGCATCTGTGGGTCAAATTTCGCTTACAAAACATTATTTTTATTTATTTTTTTATTTATCGTCTCACGCCTGTATCCCCGAAGGGTTAGGCAGAGGTGTAAATATTACACCCAAATTTCGACATGATTTTTTAGGTCCCGCGTAATAGGGGCGAGCCTATAATATTGCCGTTACCGGGCACATGTAAGGGCTAGCTATTATTGGTAAGAATTAATTAGTTCTAGTGCATGTTTTAGACTGCCTGCGTGGTCCAGTGGATAGCGTAAACGAATGCTGATGGGAGGTCCTGGGTTCGATTTCCGGGTCGGGCAAACGTGTCACTGGGTTTCTCCGAATTCTCAGTAGCAGCATGGAGTCAGGTGATGTTCCCGGTAATGGCAATAGGCTCGCTCCCTGTAACGTGGGACCTGCCTACCCCTTCGGGGATACAGAAATGTGGTACATATATCCACTAGTAGGTACATGTTAACTATACTACTAATAAACATACCCACATATCTCTAAATCATTGTCTTGCCCTGGTCGCAATTTATTTAGGGTCGACGCAGTATTTCCTTCGCTTCCATAGTTCTCCGTCGCCAATCATCCGATAGTTTACTCCTTTTTCTTTCATATCCATCCTCACACAGTCCATCTATCTTTTCTTTGGACACCCTCTCCCTTTTTTCCCTCTACGTGCATAATCACCACGTTTTTACCGCCAATTATATGTATATATCTGTTTATTTTTTTAATAATTCTCAATAACTCAATTTACCTAGAAATCCTTTTTTGCCGTAAAATTTGCATGGTTACAACATCCTCATGTTCCAATAATATCATCAGCAAGCAAATCATTTAGGAACACCATTGACAGATACAAATACGTACCTACTTTTCTGCAATCAGTACCGCTCGCGATATATAGAGCTGTCTTACATTATAAACGAAGATATCTGTAACACGGCCAAACAGAGTATGACAGGGAAATAATATACCAATAATACCATGTATTTCCGCTTGTATACTCGAATACATTTATGTTTCACGATACGTGAAAGATAGGGATCGCTGGGCACCAAAACTATGCTTAAAATATTAGCATACTTTTGATTTCTTATTCTTGCTAGACTCTTAGGTACTTCAATAGCAAAACAATTATTTATTCATAGCTATAGTTATGTTAATATTTATGAAGCGGTTTTAGTCATGTTATTCGTGTTATTATTAATCTAATCTAATATATAAAGCTGAAGAGTTTGTTTGTTTGGTTGAACGCGCTAATCTCAGGAACTACTGGTCTGATTTGAAAAACTATTTTAATGTTAGATATCCCGTTTTCAAGGAAGGCTATAATCCATATAACATCACGCTATAAGTCACAGGAGTTAAGTAGTACTCAAATAACTCGGGTGTAACCGCGGGCTCATCTAGTCTTAAATAAACATAGAAAATGTTGCCCCGAAGTTTCAGCATTAGCCGTGGTGACGGATGACTTAATCACAACAGTTACATAAATATTATTAAGTTTTCTTAAGCAAGGCTTCTAAGTATAAATACAAACTAGAGTAGAAAAAAAATAGCTTCAACATGTAAAAATATGGCTGTTAGTTTGGCTAAGGCAATTACTATTTGCTAACGTAACTCCCCAAGAAGATGGAAAACGTCTATTTCTTTGATTTTCGGCCTATATGTCTACCTGTGCACTCTATCTATTTCAATATTGGAGTACTTCTTTTAAATATTTAACGTTAATGGCTTATTCTAATACACGACTTGGATTTATTTTATCACTATTTCTGTTGTAGTTTTTAACACAATACAACGTGCTAAATATGTCCCAAGCAAACATTGATATCATCATGCTTTTAAAAACAATCCTGATTGATACCCCGCCAGTTAATTTACGCTTGCCCCGTTAGCATTTGCTCCGTTGCTCGGAGAGCAACGTTAATCCGTCGGTCCCGGTTGCCATGAAGATCTTTAACTGTCTTTAGAGGGTAAAGTACATATGTACATGTGAATAAACAGACATTAGTTTAAACCATGGAATATCGCCATTCCTCAGGTTGCGGTGGTCAGACAGGCAGTCGCTCTGTGGAAAGCTAATATTCAGCCAAACTCGGTTAGACTAGAAAGAAGACATCAGGTTCTAAATGGTAGAAGTATGGGATGAGCTACTTACTGGCTTATCCACCATCAATTCTAAAAAAGATTACAAGAATATCTTTGTCGTGTCGTCACCTTATCGTCTACCATAAAATACATTATTGACTACATAACGTTCAATCCACGCGTATTGCGAAATAAATCTAAAGCCAACAGACGAATATAAGCGTTTACTTATATGATAAATTTTTACCTTTCGCCCGAATCACCGTTATGGGAATACAAGTGACGTCTACCTATGATACGGTATTACTTATTGTTTGTATTGGGGGTAGGTAGCAAGACGTACCATAGTGAAGGTTATGAGGTATAGATTTCTTTTTGATTTGGATATTCTTTAGGTGGGAAAAAGTTATGTTTCTACGTGAAAATTCTCATTCTGTTTAATGAAATCAATAAAATTATAATATTATGTTATATTAAAATACATTCATATTGCGGGTGTCTTGGCATTCACAATATTTGTCGGATAGACTACACTCAGACTTTGATCGAAAAGTGGATCACAAATTGTATCGAACTCACTTCATTCGCTTAAACTACAAAGTTAAATAGTAGGTGTTTTATACAATAACTAGCTGTTGACCGACGTAGCACCCGCTTTATTTTCGGTATCCGAACAATCACGTCATCTACCGGGTTAAATTATAAGCTATATGTAGCTCTACAAAGTCTTCTATAGACCAGTGAAAGTCCCATGATAATCGGTTCTGCCATTCTAGAGATATGATAAAAACAGGTTTGTTTATGTCTTGGTATTGCATAACTTACCTACTATTTGCACTAAAAAAACATGAATATTTTGAAATCTCAGACATACGCTTCAAGTTTATTTATGCATACATACATAGACTCACGCCTGTTTCCCCGAAGAGGTAGGCAGAGGCATATTAAACGCCCACTTTTTGCCACTGTTTTGAATAGGTGGCGAGCCTATTGCCGCTTAAGTTTATTTATATCTATGTCTAATCTATTTTCGAAATCGGCAATAAGACATACTTGTGATACGACGAGGATGCCAATAATTTCATTCTTTGGAGTGATTTTTCCCTATTATAATGAAACGAATTAATACGTCTACCAGTGGGTAGCGTTTGCGACTGCTGATCGGAGGTCCCGGTTTCGATTCCGCGGTCGGGCAATAGTGTTACTGGGTCTTTCCGAATACTCAGTAGCAACAAGGCGTCTGGTGATGTGTCCGGTAACGGCAATAGGCTCGCCCCCTATTACGTGGGACCCAAAAATTCACGATAAAATGTGGGTGTAATATTGCACCTCTACCTACCTCTTCGGGGATACAGGCGTGAGTCTATAAAAAAATTAATAAGGTAGCCACCCAACATCTGTTCAAGCGTGATTTCACGAAGGCAATTTAAATGCTCTTGATTCCGTTTGCCCAGTAAATCCTCAGCTTTCTTTTCAAACTCAGAATGTTAAAATTGCACCAATCAATGACCCATTAAAATATATATCAGAAATATACAAACCAATTAGGTATACTAAATGTAACACTTTATTTAACCACTTTTTTTTTTGGTATCGGGTTGGAAAATCCTCATGGAGTCCCTCCGCCCCGGGGGGGAAGGACGAAGGGGACTGTCAGACTCTTACTGACTAAAAACCAACCCGTGCTCCTCTTGTACCCATGTGTCGGAGGGTAGGGTTTCACCAAAGCATTCCTCGCTACCCCCCGACGGGTATTGGCCCACCAGATGGTCAGGCGGGCCCCGAACGAAACCCCCTTGGCGGCGGATGAAGGTGTTGGGCTCCGCCGCCAAAACACCCAGCGGCCGCAGAGGATAGGGAGGACGGCAACCCAACACCGCATCTCCTCTTCCTCTGCGGCCCCACCGCGACGCAACGATGGTGCGCCCCCATTTGGTCGCGGGAGATAGGGCGCAGGGCAACGCAACACCCACACGCCTCTCCTCCCGCAACCGCACCCGACTGCGAGGGACAGACAGAACTGTCCCCCGCACCCGCACCATGGGACGCATCCTACGCAGGCCTCTACCAAGCCCACGTGGAGCGTCCCCTCCCGGGATCCCGCTTAGCTTCACCGTGGGTGGCTTCTAACTCACGGTTACTGAGCCCCCCCACCACGACAAGGTGGAGATCCCACGGGGGGGACTTTATTTAACCACTGCTCATCCGACTACAATACAATATCGGCATTCATTATAAAATATAAATATAATTACGTAGATTCAATGTTAATTTATAATTAATTTTTAATTAAAACGCAAATAAGAAAATCTTTTGAACAAGAATTGGACATTTTATGTTAATTATATCGTTTTATTTCTGGATTGATAACCGCGAATGATGTTCGTTAATTTGTTTGATTTTGTTGGACAAGTAATTATTGTCATATTATCAGAATTCAATACTTACATAATTGATAGGTCAGCTTTATTATTTTTGTTTACTGTTATAATGACCTGCCTATTTGATTTTTTTTCAAAACGGTAACAAACAATCTAATAGTATTTGATTAACTGAACAAAGGTTATCTCATTGCAACTGGTATACTATGTTCTTAAAGTTGTGTTATTTTGGCTTTGTTTTTCCAGAGTATATGTGACCAACTTTAGTTTGAATATAATTATCTCTTGGAAATCAGTCACGCTGGGATTTTGTGTGCGCTAGGAAAATGAATGAGTTGGCCCATCTTTACTAGAATTTGAAAGACCGATTAATATTAGTAAGACGATTCTGTATCTTTTGCTACCAAAAATTCTTCATTAGAACTGCCCTGAAGGCTGATATTATTAGCTCATAGTTATAATTCTTTAGTAAATTCTAATGTTTCTTACAACACTATCCACTTTAAACCAAGAAACTGTATTAACACTTCACTAACTACAAAAGAAAAGGTATGAAGGGATAAAAAGTATGAAGAGATAAAAGATTCACGAAGTTTCAAGCGCATTCCACTCAAAGTGTGGACGAACTTCGCAAAAACTTGTGTAATAACATTTTCTTTATAAATAGTTCCTCTCCATACTTCTCGATATGAATGGAGCAAAGTTTGACTCGGATCTTGTTACATGAAATGTTTTTGTTGATACCCATAGATGAAAAGCATGCCAATTGATTCCATTTTGGAGTCAATAGGCCTGGTATGAACATGATATGCGAAGAGATTAGATGTACGTAGGTCATACATGTGTATGGGATTGACTATTTACGTTTCCTCTAATTTGCATTATATCTGAGGTGTCAATCAATTCCTATCAACTCAAACCGAGACGCAACTTAATCAACGGTAAAAAAGAATATGAGATAAATATAGATTTCCAAAATTCAAAACTTAATGCAACTTCTTATATTTTCCGGAATACCGATTTAATAAGTCAAAATCTCGGTTTACTATTGTTTGACAAAAAATGTATGACAAAAGATCTTTTTATAAACAACGTTTGAAAAACTGATTATTTGACAAACTTTCATTTCGCAAACATAATACTTTAAAAACAATCATTTGACATATTACAGGTTTCGCAAATGTTTTACTTAGAAAATAATTCAACTGTTAAATTATTATTTTAAAAATAATTAAATGACTAAATAATTCGTTTGCCAAATTGGTGATTGTACAAAAAGTTAGAAGATAAATTATTAGTTTTTAAAAATAACTAATTTCTAACCAATACTAACGCGAAATTTTGAAAATATTAAATTGCATGGTTGCAATTTTCATCTTGGACAGATTATTTAGAGGCAAGTAATAATTTTGTATTACTACTAATTGCATAGAAACTTAAGTCTTTTAAAAAATAGACACTGCCTGAATTAAGCAAATAAGTAGAATTCGGTTCTGGCACTCGCCGGCCGCTGCCGCGGCACGCTCGCTTCGCTCGCTCGGCTCGTGCGTTGTGGTCGCAGTTTTAACCTAACCTAACCAGCCATTGTTTCAGTTGACTCTACACAAACATTTTTGTATTAACGTAGATTTTGGTTTATAAAATATTTACCAAGCAATGCATTTAGTCAAATGTTAGTTATGCTTTACGATGTTTTGCCAACTAACATGTTTAAAAAATAATCAATTTGTAAATTAATGTTTTAGCATAATATTTTTTTAGTAAATATATTGTCTAATGAGTAGTTTCTTAAACAATAGTTTGTAAAATAATAAATTTATCAAGTATAATTTTGTCAAATGTTATTTTTCAAATGAAAATTTGTTATTTGTTTTTTTGTCAAATGATCGGATACCCAAAATCTCGTACAAGCAGTTTACAGAGATTTCTTAGGTGATCTGTGCAAAACACTAAAACTGTATCGTAGTTACTGCGAACTACTAAAACGTGCACGTGCAAACTAAAAAGCAACTTTTCGCTCCACTATCTCGTCCATACCCAATAAAAACAACCGGTCTACCTAAATCAAGTTACCACAGGCCGCGTCGCATTATTCCAATTTAGATATTTATTAAATCACTACAAGAAAATATTCCTTCAATCCAATCTATTTGTCACGGTAGCGCTTTTCTATTTGTAATATTAAAAGATTTCCTTTTTTCCTTGATCTTAGAAGCCACTTTAAAAATCGACCAGACTTTACTGATTTAGCTTTAACTGTCTGTCGTTTTACCTTCGAAACTGATTTTCATTATCTTCGATCAAAGATCTGCGGCTTACACTGACTGTTTAACGGACAAGTCTTTTATCAAGTATAGTAATTTAGGACCTAAAATCAAAATCGTGTCGAAACAACGTAGCCAAACAAAACATTGCATCGATGAGATTGGCCCGTCAGTTTTTCGTTTAACTGAACAAAACGAGCATTGGATATGAAAAGCTGGCGAGCAATAAAGTGCTCTTGTGAAATCAATTTTAATATCGGCACATTTCATCGGATGGGCTATTCATTTTGGTGACTGTATCGTTAGTACAATTCCTGTCGGTCTTGACTTGTTAACGATTGCTGTGGTGCAAGTTATGTGAGGATATTACAGTAGTGAATTTTATTACTCTTTTATTTGGTTTTTGTCACTCTTAAGATCATACATGTGAAATTAACTATCTTTAAACAAATATTTTGACACTCTATGGAGTACCATTAAAAGTAAAAACTGTATTTTCTAATATAATATAATTTATAAGGTTTCTTGTTAACTTAGAGACACTATGTGTGTGGGATTGAAACACTCCATGTTACACATTGACACATCAATTACACTATAAAGTGTGACGTTATAATAACTTGTCACTTCAGTCTTTCCGTACCGCGCGCTATCGACTCACGCGACATACGCGTACATTGTAATACTGTGCTAACTTAACGTAAACATACATTTTTGGTTATGGTTTTTTTATATAGTAATAGGCGGCAAACGAGCAGACAGATTGCCTGATGGTAAGCAATTACCGCTGCCCATGGACACTAGGAACACAACAGGAGTCACAAGTGCGTTGCCGCTCCTTGAGGATGAGAATAGGTATAGAATGAGGAGTGGGATGAGGGTAAAGAATAGGATATAGGGCCTCCGGCACTCTCACTCACCGAACGAAACGCAACAGTTTAAGTATTGTTACTTTACGTCGATTTTCTGTGAGAGGATAGTACTTCCCCGGTCAAGCCAGCCCATTCATGCTGAAATCAGCAAGGCTCTACTACCTGGTAATACGGCCTTGTGACTTTAATTTATCTTCCGGCACACAACCCAGGACACTTGAACACGCATACACATACAGCAAATACAAAAGCACTAAGACCATGTAACAGAAACTACATATAGACATTGTCAACTGATTCCAACTTATTAGCATTGTGTGTGCATATGTATGCACATGTGTACGGAATATGCCGGACACACTGCTTAACAGTCGCACTCTCAAACCAAATACACAACAAAGTACTACATATTTGTGTTTTTTTTTATAAATATATGTAGATTGGTCAATCTTCAGTGGATCTTCTATTAATTTGAACAGGCTTTTGGGCAAGGGCTTGCTTTTCCTGATTAGAAATAAAAACCTCTTTTTAAATAAATACAGTACAGTGTACGTAAAAAGCAACTCATTTCAGTCTGATGTATGTAATTGCAAGCGTCGCTGAACCGCCCTTCGGGATAAAACATGCTAATCAGCGACAGCACGACATTGAAATTACGACTTTATTACAATAAACAGAGGGCACAATTAAGGTTAACCCATCCGTATGATCTACTTCCTACTACCCTATTTAAAATGTTTAAAATAATCTTCCAGTCGCCACATAATTAAAAATATGTATACACCTATTAAAAACATAAACGTTTAACACACATTGTCCGTAACACATCTCTCGCAATAAAGCGGCCTAACAAAAACACAGTAAATTTTTAACAATGTATGTCCATAAATCTACCAAAACAGTAGAAAGTGTTAAAATATGGCAACTCTGACGCCGCGGTACTCCCGGTCTTTTTTCTATTATTGTTTGATATTCAAATTCGTGTATTTCAAAGGGCTTTATTTATTAATTAATTGCACTCTTTTTAAAAGCGTTTTGAATATTTCATGTGGTATGAGTGAATCATATGCAATCGAAGAGCAATATCGATTCGCTATTTTGACAAGGTTAAACAAGCTTTTTATCCGTGTGGGGACGGATTAAGAATACGGAATGTCACCACCCCATATCATCCCATGGTGTCGTAAAAGCCCACAGAGGGAGCATATTATGCAGAGAACAGCACTGTAAGAGAAGGAAAACTTGATACAAACCCTATACCAACCCGTTGGGCCAGCGTGGTATAGTAGGCCAATCACTCCTTTCAAAGGAGAGGCCTAGTCCAGCAGTGGACTGTTAAAGGCTGATGATGAAACAAGCTATCATATTATTCGATATTCATAAACTGCATGACAGTATTTGAAAATCAATATGAAAATATAATAAATAAAATTATTAAAAAGTATTTTTAAGTGAAATTAGAACATTTAATTTTATTTCCATTTTTAGGTCATAAAATTGGTTTAATTTCGAGACTCATACTTTTGATATCGCACAAAGGCACGCGGCTCCGTGACATTTTAATTACCAGAGATTATTGCGCTCCTGTATCTCCTGACACGATTAATGTTGCCATAAATACTTTCTACAGTTAAAATATTTTTATATGCGATTATTATGAAATAATTACAAATGTCAAAAAATAACGTTATTTCGTCTAGCAACTGCTTGGCAGCAAATAACATAGCTTTAAATAATTGAGGGGGCATTTGAATACTTTTTTGACTGGGATTTAAGTTGGATATGCCAAGACCAATAAGAATTGTAAACTTTCCTTTTCAATTAAACAAAAATGAATATTACCTCTTCTTACAAGTATAAATTTTATAACGCAATGAAAAGTAATCGCACTTTGTATTATGATGCATGTTTATATTTAACACTAAAATTATTTGCCAAATCATTTATAATAATTTTAGAACATAATATATAAAGATGCTTATCCTTCAATTGGTGATGTACCGTCAATTTGACACCTTTCAAGTAAAACAACTGACTATCTCTCAAACGATTTGTTGCACCGTCCTGTGCTTCTCAGTAGCTGCATCTAGCTCAGTTTCACGCCCAATTTCGTTGGAGTCGGTCGTCGCACGCGCACAGGTGAAGAGATAAAGGATACCTGACATCAATTTGACGTCACATCACTAATAGTGTCCTTAATTTATAGTTCATTCAAAATTAAAAATGTATCTAAATGACGAAGATTACGAACGCATTGTCACTGAGATTTTAGAACAAATTAGTAGCGATGTCAGTGCCATAGAAGATCGTGAGTTGGACCAGAATCACTGTGTGAAATCTGTTCACAACTTCGAAAGTGAGCTTTCTGAAAATGGAATTCCTCGAGACATTTGCGCTTCTATCAAGAGAATTTTGAAAATAGAACTTACAGAAACTGCGCCGTCTACATCTACAAAGCCTGGAAAACGAGAAACTTGCTCAATATATCCCGCAAAAAAGGAAAGAAGATCATCATATCATAGTGCAAGAAGCCGGCCTGCCTTGATTGCCTAGAAAAAAAATTGTGTCGCTTGTTATCAAGATTATTACAATATTTTTCTATTGTAGTAGTACATATGAACGTTATTTTTTTATTAATTATTGAAGTGCCAATAAGACTAGAAGACTAGATTTTAAATTGGTTTAATTTTTTAAAATTTTATCTTGATTAATCTCATGTCTACGAAAATGCAAGCCAAATATTAGTTCTATATTTGTAAGCATAATTTAAGTAAACTGTTTTAATATTCTACAAAAACGGTGTTTCATTTATAAAAGTAATATATCTACTTGTAAATAAAGTCATTTGTTTTATCGCCATGTAATTAGTTATCCTACAATTCGGCATTTGAGAAGTACGTCAAAATGACGGTACCTCACCAATACTGTTACCCAATTTCACATCACCAGTAGAAGGTTATACTACTTTAATTAACGGCCATCACATATATAGATTTCAATATTTTAAATCCTTACACATATACATTATAACCCTAAATAAATTATGACCCTAACTCCAATTTGGACGGTACAACGACATTTTCCTTTAACAAATCTGTGCGCTACTCAGCACCACTCATCGAGAAATCAGTCTTCGAACTGCGAGCCAAAGAACTCTGTGAGAGGTCGCTCGGTGAGCCACATTTGTCACGAGTGTCACTCAGGACAAGATTGATGACCCTACATTCGTATACCTAGATAGTTTCATATTTATATCTAACGATTCTTTCAGGAAACGTTAAAATACAACTTCCCAGCGTAGATTTTAAGACGGTTTGTTGTATTGAATGAGATTTTTTGCTCCTGCGTATTCTGAGATCGTCGGATGTGTATCTGACTCGATTGACGTTCAGTAGCGTCAAACTGTAACGTAAGAGAATAAATAATTATAGACTTTGTATAACAGGATATAATAAAATAATAATATTCTACCACATTCACACATCATCATCTAGTCCCAAACTAAGCAGAGCTTGTACTATGGGTAGTAGATAATGGATAAACATACATATGTACTTTTTTTTGTAAATACATACATATTATACATAGAAATACCCAGACCAAGACAAACATCCATGTTCATGCATTCAAATGTTTGACCTGAGCGGGAATCGAACCCACGCCCTTCGACGTTGCAGTCGCTTACACACCCGCTTCAGCAACCAGCCGTCAATACAAGCTTTTAAATTTAAAAATATAAGCTATAAATTTTCAAAGTGATTGAAATTGGCTAAATATTGAATCATCATGTTATTAGAACATTTTTTTAACATGAAAAAGTTTTCTGAGATACATAGATTTCCATAACATTTTAAAAAAGGCGACATGAATTCTTGGGGCCATTAACCTGTATCCACATAAAAAATAGGAAACCTTTACTGTCAGTGTTTCCGGACGCAGAATCTCAGAGATACTTTAAAATACACGAACAAAGTCGCATTTAAAGCTTAATAAAAGGACAGACAAAGAAAATGTTATTCCAGCGTCGTATGAATAAATTTTAATCGTCGTGCTCTCAGTACTCCATTATTTATCTCTGCCTTAAACAGGAACAGATAAATAATTCATGTCATATCAGCATAGCTGGGCACCGTTAATCAAATAATTAACTTCGTTAATCGCTTATCCGTTACTAAAGAAGTTAACTCCGTTAAACGTTAAAGCGCTACTTTTGGGACGATTTAACGCAAGTTTACGTTAATCGTTAATCCGTTAACACATGATAAAAAATGTTTTTTTATATCGCTGCGTTAAAGATCTACATATAAGAACTGTTAGATTGGGTTCCGGGAATTAACAGATTAAGAACAAAAAAAAGAGGTGTATATCTAGAGTATATAATTTAGTCATCCGGTAAAGTGTGGCCTTTCATGAACATTAATATTATGTTGAAGTTCTCGCCTAAATCTTTGCCCGTACCTAGAAAAAATACGTTCAACTGCAGCGCTTGAGGGTATAGCAGTATTATATTTAATAAACAGATATATGAATATCTATTTCCCGAGAAATGCCGCAGCGTCGAACCAGTCGTTTGATTTCATGTCTCTCAATCTGGATACAATATTAACAGAATCACTCAAGGTGTGACCACGGATTTTCGTCTGTAGTGGAACTGGAATCCGACTGCATGTTATGGTTTTAATTTGCACACATATATAATACGCTGTTTAATATACACACTACACAGACGTAAACTATAACGTTCTATAAAATCTAAAAAGTACGCAGTATTTGTATATTTAACAAACAAAACACTCATTACTCTAAACGCCGAATGCTAATCAATCGAATGACTCTCATGTGACATGAATCAAATTTCTTCGCAGTATTCTTTTCTCACTCACACGCGCCGGCAAGACCTATAGTTTTATTTCGGTAAGTAGTGGGTAACGGATTAACGGACTTAGAAAAAAATAACGGAAGTTAACAAGTCCGTTAACATTTTTTTAAGTTAACTTAAAAGTTAATCCGTTACTGGAAATGTTAACTTCGTTAATTAACGATTAACGGATTAACGAGTTAATGCCCAGCTATGCATATCAGCCATGAATGTTCCATCGTCGACAGTAGGTCTCTTTTAATATTTTCAACAAGATTAAAACGACAATTCGCACGGTTGAACTGTGATTTACTCAAAACTGTCAGATATTATTGCATCGTGAATCTTACTGAACTGTGTACTGCATTTATGAAAATGTATTTTTAATCATTTAAAATAAAAATAAAAACTAAGAATATGTTGGTATACTAAATAATCAAAGACTTATTCTTTTTGTATCAAAGAAAGAATCATCGATATGTTTGAACTAACGTACATTGAAACACACCTTTTTTTCTCTATTTTGCTGTTTATAATGTCTGTACGTCACATGGAAACACCTAAATTCAAATATAATATATATATATAAATGAACCTATTATCTTTTGGTACATATTATGACATGTACAGATTTGCTATAGATACATTACAAATTTTCTTATATCATATATACATTCTTGTATATATGATATAAGAAAGTGCCTGTATACCCGAAGGGATGGGCAGAGGTGTAATATTATTGCACTAACTTTTTGCCACGAATTTTTAGGTCCGATGTAATAGGGGGCGAGCCTAATACCGTTTTGCCGTTACCGGGCACATCACCAGACTCCGTGCTGCTACTGAAATTCAGAAAACTCAGTAACACTTTATGCCCGACCAGGGAATCGAACCCGGGACCTCCAATCAGCAGACGCGTACGCTATCTATTGGACCACGGAGGAGGTTTAAAAATATATAATTTTTAGTAATGTATCTTGTATCATAATGAACAACAATTACACCAAATAACGTAGACTCAACCAACCCTAAAACGCTTAGTAACTAAGTCAAATCGAAGGAATACTAAGAGAGCACGGTAGAGAGAGCACACCAGGAACAGACAGTCGGTACAAAATCGTGCACGGCAGCGCACCTGCGCGTAACGTAGACAAACCTTGCACTGGTACCGTGATTAATAAGCGTGTGGGCTAAAGTGGTACAAGATACAAGCGATAATCAGCAATTAAAACACGATTTTAAGGAATAAAGTAGTGTAGATCTGATCTGATGATAGATCTGAACCACAATGATTCAAATAATTTCAATTATACTTAATCTTTGCATGTGGACTAGACGTCGTGTGCATACGATTGATAATGACAGAAAGATTTAGTTCTCAGATATAGGCTTTAAAACCTAGTATGAAAAGATTTTAAGTGCATATCTGAAATATCTCCAACATAATTTGAAATTGAAGATAGGTCTTCAGTATCATCTAGAACATTCCATTGTTAATCCCGTTAACCTCTCACGCTCGAAGAACCTTCAGGAATAGATTATTTTCTCACAGACATTATTTGGGTATAAATAGAATAACTTCGGCTGCCTTCGAAAATGAATATTTATTAAGTAAATAATTCTAAGACGTTTATTATAAATTTAATTAATGTGAACTTGACTTCTAGTTCGAAAACTTTTCGTCTGTCAAACGTTTTGAATAAATTATCCATGAATTAAATCAGGACAAAGTTTCAATAAAGGACGTAGATTTATGAATAATAAACATTTTAATTGATATGCCTGCTTAGTACTGCTTCTTATTAGAAATTAATAATGTTTCTAAGCAGGAATGCTGGGCGTATTTCCCGACATGCCCACATTAACGACATACTCCGTCGAGCTCTTGTCACCGCCGGAGTACCAGCTCATCTTGAACCGAATGGCTTGGTACGCGACGATGGGAAGAGACCAGACGGTATGTCCTTATTACCTTGGAAGATGGGCAGGCCTCTGGTATGGGACGCGACATGCGTCGATACCCTTGCGCCATCACATCTTCCAAGTACAGCTGGATCGGCTGGCGCTGCTGCTGCATCAGCGGAGACCCTCAAACGGCGCAAATACGGAAACCTATCTGGTAATTACGTTTTTGAGCCGTTTGGGGTCGATACGCTGGGGCCATGGGGCCCTAGTGCACGCGCTCTTTACAAAGAAATCGCCAAAAGACTGATCGACGCTTCCCGTGACCAGAGGGCTGGTTTATATTTCGCAGAAAGATTAAGCATTGCTATTCAACGTGGCAATGCTGCCAGCCTTCTGGGCACGCTACCAGCTGACAGCGTTGCGGAGGAATTTCTTGACGCGTCGTAGTCAATTTCCTTTTCTTATTGATTTATTTTTTCTTTTGTTATCTTTATTTATTTAGTTTTTATAGTTTAGCTTAGGATAGTTTAGTTATATAAGTAGATATATTTTGTTTGTATATATGATAAATAGCATATAATTTAGTTTTGTAAACTAATGAATGTAAACTATTCTTTTGTATGGCTTTGAAAATGCTTGATGTTTTATTTTTAATATTCTAGATAACTATTCTCTTCTAGATAACTATTTGGCACGAACTCTGACGCATAAGACAAAAGAACAATATTAACCAAAACAGACTGATATTTAGCAATAACACTAATGCACTCAGCTTGTATCATTCATGGATTGTTCTAGAAACAGATAATCATATGACATAATTATTTGAATACGATTAAAGAAAATTCTAAAGTTGTTTCTTAATTGCAATTTTACAATTATAAAGTTTAGTATCTCATCAAACTAGTTCAGCCAGTCTACGAAGATTATTATAAAGTTAGATTAAAAATATCAATTAATTAAATCTATCAAAAAGTGAAAAAATATTGCAATCTCATTTTCTGTACTGTGTAATATCTTATTTTTGGAATAGGCTAAATCAGCCGATGATCATAGCCAATCTTACCGAGGTAATTTCATGACAATGATAAATCTAACCTTGTATTTCAGTGCTCGTGAGATTAAGTTGGAGCGTGGGTTTAAGGTCTCAAAATTAGAGATAGAAATAATCTTAATGACAGTAATAGACAAAAATTATATTCGATCGTGTTGGCGAAGGAAACGCCGGCGCCATTGCAATTTAGCTATGACGATCACTCCAGCACTAGTTTCTGTTTATTCCTTATATTTGTTCACCGTGGAATCACGCTCACATCGTCATAAGGTATATTTCATCATCAAAAGAGTCATATCATACTAATAACGGTTCAAACAATGCTTTAGTTAAAGCGAAACAGCACAACACAAACAACGCTACTTAAGAATCAATCATGAGTTTTGTATGTTCTACGCATAATTAGGACATGCAAAACAACATTACTAGTGCATTATGGGCATTTTCTTATTATTTATAATAATAATTATCATTTAAATAATAAGAAATTTCTTATTATTTATATCTTAGTTTAAAAGTTTTTAACACTGTAACAACATAAAATGAATGTATCATGTTTCTATTTCCGATTTCTTGGTAGCAGTTATGTTGACACCCTTCATATTCATAATATACTTTCACTAGAGGACGCCAGCAGCTACGCCTGCATTTTTTAAGTTTACCCGTTTTGGCCGATCCCGTGGGAATTTCGGGAAATCCTTTCTTAGTGCACCCCTACGGTCCCCATGGAACATACATGCCAAATTTCAGCTTCCTGCGCCCAATAGTTTCGGCTGTAGCGTGTCTGTCAGTCAGTCAGTAACGCAAGGATTTAATATATTAAGATTATTCGTATACTTTTAGTATTACAAAGACAATTCCAAGAACATGCATTCAGAGAAGTGATTATTTTCGGAACCTTAGCTTGAGTTAGAAGATAAGTTGATACAGAATTCCTATTTTAAAGTTATAGCATATTAGAAATACAAATATTATTTTCAATATGCCAATTTCTTTCCACCAGAAGATCACACGTACATATAAGTAGGTATACACACTAAACTTAGCTTATCACTTATACTTAGAAGATATTTGACAACCCTAACAGCTACCTCAGATGGTCAGCGTTCTCCGAAAGCTGTTTAAGCTGACACGATTATAAAACCACATGGGAGACAGCATGAAAACATTCTCAAACAATGTTGAGATGTTTCAAGTGAAGACTTTGTTATGTGTAAATTTGTTTCGTTTCTACATCTCTCACTATGTAGGCTGCTAGTAAAAGTTCGGTCCGTCGAGAATATGTTACTCAGAAACTGTGTTGACTCCATTAGAGATTTAGATAGATGGACGCGTGCTATTAAAGATTTTATTGTTCTTGGCCATATAAAAGATTTTTTTTACATTTGCATGTAGTTAGCTTTAAATCTATGATGATCTCTAATTGATGATGTTTTATAGTTACGTAGTGAGAGCATTAAACATGTTTTTTGTTCACAATAAACCAGTTATTTGTAGTATGAATATTAGATCACCATTTGCTAACCAAAATAAAACTTACAGCTATTAGAAACGCAAAAATTCTAAGAGATGAATTTATAAATTACATTCAGAAAGTAGTTAATGGGTTTTGATGAAACTTTATGATGCGTCTACGTAAAGCTTATGTAAACACAAGATGAGCCTGTGGCTGACAGCAGGCTTAAAATTTGCTCGTTCAATCAAACAAACAAACTAAACAGCTTTATAATATTAAGTATAGTTAAGATAATATATAATAATAGGTAACAGACAACAGGCGGAATGCTCGCGGCATTTGAGCGGGAACCACTAACACTTTAACTTATAACCTGGCTATAAAAAAACACTGTGTTTTCATTTTATAACTTTATACTAAAGGTCACTCATCCACACACCCATCAATAAAATTGTTCGGTAAAAAAACGATGTCTATTCACTGACAGGTCTAAACTAAATATTTGTAGTATTTCGATAAACAATTTGTGAAACTAGATGTATTTAACGCCGAATGCTCAGTTGGGATTACAACGTCCATCAATTGATCGAAATAAAAATATATGACTGTGACGTTTTACATTGAAACGTTTTCAATGTTTTGTAAATTAGATTTTGAGATTTGTGCTAATGTTATAGTCAGGTGGGAGAGACTTCATTTTGCATTTAACTCTTTTAATCGTTATTTGTCGAGGCGGTATATTCTTGTTATAATACCCGCTTATCCTCCCAAGACTTAGACATTATTAGGTTGTGAATGTGTCGCACGAGTGTGCATTTGAGGTGAGTCACAGAAGAGTTTGGTCGTTTTGCACTTCAATTTGCCTTTTTTTAGGATGTCTCCAATCTGGTCAGAAAACGTCCGCCTAGGTCGTCCCCTTAGTCCTGTCCCATTCACACTTGCCTTATATATCTTCTTTGTCAGTCTTTCGTCACCCATCCTCTTCATGTGCCCAAACCATCTTAACATGCCTTTCTCGATGCTTGTCACTTCATCTTCTTTTACCCCACAACACTCTCGTATCACACAATTCTTTACTCTGTCGGTCAAAGACACATGCTTCTCAGTGCTCTCATTTCTATAGCATCTATTCTACTTTCAAGTCTCTTCTGCCATACCCAACTTTCACTACCATACATACCTTGCACAAATTAAAAAGGCACTTGCACAAATTAAAATTTAAGTCTACTTGTTCAATGATCGAAATTAATTAAAATTAAAAAAAAACAATCTAGAGCTATGTGTTCGAATCACCATAGCAATTGGTTCATACTTCATAAGCGACCTCACAACATCCCCACTAATAGCGAAATCATAGCCGCTCCCAATACGCCTTCCTTAGGCATAATCCTTTATTCAGCAATAATTAGTGGTAGCCGGCGCTATTCCGGCCAGATCGCACGGTGCTAGTTTAGCCGAAGTTAAATTAGCACGTGGTAGAACAACACGAACCGCATGTTTTACAACAGCGAGGCGTTAACGCCTCCTTGACTTGCTATTGTAAGACTAGATACACACTCAAGTGATTGCTAGAACCGTATTTGCCGTGCTTTGTACAATAAGTTTTGTGAACTTTCTGTTTGACAAAAGATACTTTTCATCATCAGACCTTTATACTGTCCCACTGCTGGGCACGGACCTCATCTCACTTTGAGATGGGTAAGACCATAGTCCACCACGCTGGCGTGCGTGGGCGGATGCGGGTTGGCAGACTTCACATGTCTTTCGAGTACATTATGGAGAACTCTCAGAAATGGAGGTTTCCTCACGATGTTTTCCTTCACCGATAAACAAGCGATAATTACTAATTAAATACGCACTTAACTTCGAAAAGTCATTAGTGCGTGCCGTGGATTCGTACCCGAGACCCCCTGCGTAGCAGTCCGTCGGTCTCTCCACTCGGCTGTCGCTGCTTAAAAGATACTATTAGACTATGAATATATTTTAACATACTGAGGCTATCTGCAAATTCAAACTTGTCCGTAAACGTAAGAGGCAATGAAAACTTTATACCTATAGGGTTGCGTAAACAGGCTGAATGCCAAGCAATCCATTATTTATAAATTATGTTATGCACTGATTTAATGCACATCCCTATTAAGAATCAAGCCAGAAATACGAGTAAGTGCAATTTTGAAACATTTTGTCGTACTAAAGACATAAAGACATATTTATTTCTG
Organism: Euclidia mi; assembly: GCA_944739405.2. NCBI lineage: Eukaryota > Metazoa > Arthropoda > Insecta > Lepidoptera > Erebidae > Euclidia > Euclidia mi. Next base: position 4,482,782 of record OX123202.2, on the reverse strand, counting down.
CACTTTGGTTGTTTACAACACTTATACATGTCAAAACCCTATTCTAGATGAGGCCGGCTTTTCCTAGCTAAATGACTTCTTGAGAAGAAAAGCCGAAACAAACTCAGAGTCATTATTTTTTTTGTCACTTCAATTTCTTTAGTCTTTTCTTGATCTTTTAAAGTCCAGACAAAAAAAAGGGTTTAGTATGCAAGTACAATGCAGGAAATCATCTGACGCTTTTGACTGACTCGGCCCACTGATGGCCCGCATTCAACAGCAATCGTACGGCTCAACCTTGATTGAGGGAGCCAGCACGATCTGTATCACTATGCCTCCACGCCATCAGAAGGTGTATACATAAGCATGTCAGCCTAAGCCATCAGACAGGTTGCCACAACTATTTGCTTATATGTTTAATAATGCCCACATCGTACTCACAACTTTACATGCTAATACATAGTAAAATACATGTTGTAAACAATATGTAAAATTATAAAAATTTAAACAATAAAATGTCATATATTTAAATGTCAAAAAATATTATTGAATGTCAATTTAAGAATGTCTAAAAAATAAAATAATAATATATTACTTAAGTAATTTTAAATGTCAAAAGAAAATAACAATGTCAAAACAAAATAAATAAAATTACAAATGTCAAATCAAAAATGTCAGAATGTAAAGATATAAGTACTACAAATGTAAATAAAAATATTATGTCACTAATTTCAAAATGTCAAAGTTCATAATGTCAATTCATAATTTAATGTCAATTCATAATTTTTAAACTCAATTCCAGGCGTTTTTGTCTGCTAAATAATCTTTAACTGTAATAAGCTTTTGAACACAAGCTCTGTTTAATAAATACTTTGAATTTATTAATACTTAGTTCCTAAATATTACCTGGAATTTTGTTATAAAAACGTATGCTTTGACACTTGTATGAGTTACTTATTTTTTGTAGTCTAGTTGAAGGTAGAACAAGTTTGTTTTTGTTTCGTGTATTTATTTTATGAATGTCGCTGAATTTAGAAAACATATTTATATTTTTCCTGACATATAACAAGTTCTCATAAATGTATTGAGATGCGACAGTCATTATCTTAATTTCTTTAAATTGTTCCCTCAGTGAATGCCTTGAACCAAGACTGTAGATTGCACGAATAGCCCGCTTCTGCAGTACAAACACAGTTTGAATGTCAGCTGCGTTGCCCCATAATAAAATTCCATATGACATTATGCTGTGGAAATAACTAAAATATACTAATCTGGCTGTATCTATATCAGTTAACTGACGAATTTTATAAACCGCGTACGCTGCAGAGCTAAGTCTATTCGACAACTGACCTATATGTGGGCCCCACTGTAGCCTAGAATCTAAGGTTATGCCTAAGAATACGGTGTTATCTATAAGATCCAACTCTTCTCCATTCAAACATATGTTAGGTTTAACTTGTTTTACATTCGGTCTTGAAAATCGTATACATTTTGTTTTTCTTTCATTTAACAGTAAATTGTTAGCAGTAAACCATTGAACTACTTTAGAGAGAGCGTTATTTACATCGTCATTATTTGATTGTTCTCGTCTAAGTTTAAAGATAAGTGATGTATCATCAGCAAATAACACTATCTCTTCATTATTTTGCATAATATATGGCAAATCATTAATATACTACTACCTTTTGAGGTATGAACCACCAAGTAGACCAGCAAGTCACCAAATAAAGTAGTTGAATTTCAATATCAATCGGTACGAATACTTCACCTTTCAATACTACAGTGTGAAACTATCTTTACATCTACAAGGAGAGGTCTAAAGATACAGTTCAGGTGGAGACGCCAGTTTCGTCGACTCCATGAATATTTTACTTTGAGTTCGCTTGCTCTGGCAACTTCTCGGTTCTGTGTTAAAATGTGGTATTTTAATTAACTAGAAGTGCTACTACTGGAGAATAGATTTGGGTACTAACTAAGGTGAACATTTTACATTTCAATAAACAGCAGATAAATATTGACTGAAATTTGAATATTTTTATAAATATTGTTTTTCATGTGTATTTTTGCATACAAGACAAGAGTTCTAATATCGCAACATAGATTTATTAATTTTTCACCACAGCAGCTCAAACATGCCGCTTTTGCTGCGAGACAACAGTGAACAAAACGCGATTTTGATTCGAGCGTGAGGCAAAGTAGCTTTTTAATTTTTCAATCTTCAGTGCCACGAATTGACATTGTTCAGCCACAAATTTGAAACATTCGAATTTTACTGTGCTCTGTCTCTTTCACATGCATATAAAAAGTGAGTGAAAAAACAAACCCCTTCGAATTCGAAATTCGATTTTGGAATTCGACCTCAAAGAAAACACCTACGGCAACGCAAAAAAAAGATATTTGTAATAAAGAAATTACTTTTTTTTATATGTTATTGTTTACATGTTTAATTTATTATTGGATTTTAATAAAAATAAGTCTAATTAATAGTATAAAATTAGTATTTAACCAATACATTTTTATTTAGAATTACAACAATGATACATTTGAAAAATAAACATCAGGGACGCGGTATTAAAACGCGATTTAAAAAAGTAGCGGGAATAAAAATTTCGCTGATGCTGATACAGTAGGTACCTATAGCGTAACGTGTTAAATTATATTAATATATAAAATAATCTAAAAAGATGACTGAAACTAGCGATGATGACTACTTTAACACCAGAAGAGTTAAATCAACAAGTGATTATGCAGTATTCAATCTAATCCTGTTCATTTCTATGTCTCCTAAGTAATATGTGTTCTCACTGCTGTTGTGAAAAGTTATGTGTGCTACACGAGAGCAAAGTTTTTTGTATCTCGTGCTGTTGAGTCCCTCACCACGCTCAGGATTCTAACTTTGATTCACTCGCTACGCTCGTGAATCAATCATAGAATCCTTCGCTTGCTCGGGACTCAAAATCAGCACTCGAAACAAAAAACAACTTTGCTCTCTTGTTGCACAAATAACTATTATTTAGGACTCGACGAGCCCGCGGCTACAACCGCGTGATTTAGGGCTACTGCTCCGCTCCTGCGGCTCATAGCGTAATGTTATATAGCCTATAGCCTTCCTCGATAAATGGGCTATCCAACACTGAAAGGATTTTTCAAATCAGACTAGTAATTTCTGAGCGCGATTAGCGCGTTTAAACAAACAACCAAACTATTCACCGTTATATATTAGTGTTAAATGTTATGAGGTACAAGAGTTTGCCAGGTCTTCATCATAGCGTTATTCACTACTAACTATCCTTATCAATTATCATGTTATAAAATATAAAATTAGTTTTAAAGTACATAAATGCATAGTCTGTGGATTTATTCAAATAAATTTTATATTTGTTGCTCTTAAAAGTCTACGGCAATCGTTTTAAAAATAATAACCAAAAAGTATCTAATAAATAACTAGTTTCTTTCAGCGAATAGAAATTTTATTTTAATAAAATTTTGAGCGAAATGAGATTTAATATTGAATTATTAGGTGTGTTAACTGACATACATAGGATTAACATAATTATGTACAATAAAATAAAACTAATTATGTAACTAAACTATCCTAAACTATAAAAAAGCGAAAGTATGAAAAGAAAAGTAAATAAACATTTTTAAAAGCATGTTAAAAAAGCACTACCTGTCCATTTAACATCATGCACTGTTCTCCTAGAATGCAGGTCTTACTTTATGAGTAGTATTCACTGTATCTGTATTTTAGCATAGTTTTTAGTATAACGATATTATGAAATATATGACATTCTATCTCGTATAGTTTATAGGTATATATTTTTATATAATAATGTATGTACATAATATGTGTATGGTCTTTATGTAGAATATGTATGATATATAATATTTATACATTTATGTATATTCAGTATGTATATTAGTTGATATTATTTTATTTATTAACTACACCATCGCCACACTTGATTGCTTACACACCATTTCTGTCCATCCAAAGGTTGCCTGGAAGAGATCGCTTTTAGCGATAAGGCCGCCATTTGTACACGCTGTAGTATAAGCCAATTAAAAAAATGTGTACTTTTCAATATTATTTGGTGTACAATAAAGAGTATATCTATCTATCTATCTATCTAAAATATATATAATAATAAAATAACAAATTGCCAACTACGATGCGTCAAAAAGTTCCTCCGCAACGCTGTCAAGCGGTAGCGTGCCCAGAAGGCTGGCAGCATTGCCACGTTGAATGGCAATGCTTATTCTCTCAGCGAGATATAATTCTTCAAATAAATTATATTATTCCTGGCATCATTTTAACCATCAAGTTACCTGTACTTAAATACTAAAATATAATTTTCAAAGTTGTATAATGGTTCAATGTTACCGCAAAAATTTTAGGTAAACTACATATTATATGGCCGAGTCTAATAATTAATAATTTAATCATGAATATTTGCATGATAGTACTTAATACTTGTTTATTATTTTAGAAAGCCTAGTCCATGCTGAACTAATACGTTTGGATTGTATTTTAAGGTACAGTCTCAAACTCTATGCAAACGTCTCGAAAACACAAAACACAATAATCAGACATTTTGTATTCACAGAGCTGTCTACTTTCTAATGACACAACAAAATTTGATAGTATTCCCACTGTTATTAAGCCATCCGCATACCAAAGCCATACAAACTGCAGGGGAGGATGGGGAAAAGTAAAACCCGATACCCTCTGCATGGCAGTTTGTTGGTATATCCACTCGGCTATCGCTGCCATATTTGCTAGTACTCATAGTACAAGCTTTGCTTAATTTGGGACTAGATGGTGATGTGTGTAAGTGGTAGATGTTTTTTTCACTAGCCTGTACTGTCCTACTGCTGGGCAAAGGCCTCCCCAAATCTTTCCATATCTTCTTGTCACCTGCAGTCTCAAACCAGCTCCTGTGGTAGGCGTCCAAGTTATCCCGCCACCTCTTTTGGGGCCGAATATTATTATTATTTCTAAAGATCTAGGTCAACGGCAAAGCATCCGGCCAGAAACAGTTTGTATTTAAAAATAAAACCGCTTTGTATTATTACACTGTCATTTTGCGATTACCTGTTTATATATTTACCTTTGCTCCAACATAAATCAGAAATCATATCACTCGTGAATCAAGAAACCACATAATACCAATAATACATCGAAGGGTTCCCCGGAAGACGACAGATTACCCATCCTTATGATATCCACAACTAATCCAATTTGATACTATACTGGATTGACATATCAACCCAAACAATTTGAACTCACTTAGCTTTGGGAAGGTAATTGTTGCGCCATTTTATTAAATAAAAATAACTTTGATACTTATAAGTCGTAAGTAAGACCATAGCAACATTTTGTATCTACTGGAATAGAATAACTATAAATTTGGATCCCTTTTTTGGACCTTTTGGTTTTGAAAATTGAACCTCAATTTTATGTATTGGTGATATTTCCAAAATGTCATGTTATTTCATAATAATATAAATCCGTTAAAAATATATTAACTAGTTTAGTAAGACATTAAATTACTTATCTTGAAATTAGATAAAGTTTTAAAATTTTGAAAACCCTCGTCAATGCTATCTAACAGTCACATTTTATGTGCCGAACTAATAATGTAAGAGTTTGTTACAAAAACTTAAACCTCTTACTACAAATTTAAACATCGATTCTAAAAGCTCACATTTTTTGGTACTTAGCCCACGGCTAGTGTTTCCAGCTTTAAAATTATAAAAAGCCCGCCACCATCATTCTCATCACTTCATTCGTATAATATCTAATTGTAGCCGCTTCTGAATTTCATCGTCATAGCATAAACACACCCAATCCTTCTGCTCAGTTCCTTAATAAAGCAAATGAAGCTTTATTAATTTGAAATTCTCTCTATTCGACGCTATTACTGACGATACACCTCTATAACTTGCGTTGCATACTATCTGGGAACGGCTGATGACATTATAGGTAACTGTAATTAAGTCAGATTTTGATCGACGATTAACAATGTAAATGTCACGAGAATAGAGGTGTATTATTATACCAAATTAAGCTCTTTTATGTCCATATATTTTGTATATGGATATAAAAGAGCTTAATTTGGTAAAAGGTCTATGACTCTCTCTCTCTATTTCACTCTCACTTTTATATTTAAAGACTGCGTTGCAGTTAGTTAGCCTCAGTTTTTATTGATACATGTTTTCTATCCCCATACAATTTTTTTTTATAAAAGTGCAATTACACTCGCCTAATATTTCAATATATACAAATGCATACGTAGGCCGATATAATTATGTTCTATCTCCACTCTAAATACATATATATAATTTAATTTGAACACACAATATTAAACAGGTCAGCACAACGAAAAGTTAATATACACCGTAAAATGTCTATGACATAGGTACAATCAAACACCACACCACACATACGAGTAGGCACATACTTAATATATTTTTGCATAAAAAGCCAGTTGCATATTTATTTTCGGCATAAAAATCTGAAGCGTCTATTCAAACATTTTCATTGAAAATTCGTTCATGTTTCTAAACGTTTTTCACATTTTATAAAATATTGAAATTCACATTTTACGCTCAACAAACCAATGATCGTCAGTTTTTTAAAGGTTGAAAATACAAAGTTAAATTGTTGGTTTTCAACGATTCAAAGTTTTAATGGTCTAAATTCACTTAAAGTAACTGTTGGGATCGTATTCAATTAGAATACTAATAAGTTTTTTGATTAATAAGTTTTGACTGGCCTGGTCGGAGGTAAAATCAAATGACTAAGACTGTTCCCATTAGTGTTGTAAAGGCGGTTAAGTGTCTTCCAGAGTCAGTTTGATCTGTGTTATAACTCATATAATTATAGTCTGATTGGTACTAATAGCCAGGCCTATGTCCAGCAGTGGACGTCGTTTGGCTGATATGATGATGATGATGGTACTATTATTAGTAGGCTAGGCAGGAAAGTTGTCTAACCAATTTTTAGTTCGGATTTTGGTTTAAAAAGAGGCAGATATTTTTGCCTCGTAACGTCGAATAAATGATCAACAATTAATGGATAATGAACGTAAGAAACATACTGAATGCGTTACATAACTTTCAAGTTTTTTACTTACTTAGATGGCACTACACCCCGTATTTCCGCATAAACACCCGTATGTGTGTGGGATACCTTAGCACAATTATCGGATTTTAAGTTTCAGTGTCTAAGTCTCTTATTACTCTTTGTAGAAGAATAAGAAACTGCTTTCTATTCCTAAAATCGTTATTCACACAATTTATATTATAGAATTTGTTACCATCATAGATAATTCAATCTCCTTAAACCACAACGCTAACGTCAGTAAAGGGAGCGGTGCCATCAGGCTACACTGGCCACACAAACCGCCGGTAATTACCGCAGTTAGCGGGACAAAGGATTGTCTCTGCCACTTTAAGACGAGACCAGCTTATTATATCCATAGTTGGTATATCATGGCCGACGTCGGCGACACGATTTGATGGAAGTGAATGATGAACATTAAGAACTGCCGTCGGTGACAAACGATAAAATTGATGTAGGTAAGTATATGAACATGAAATAGCAAGTATTTTCTTGGGTTTAGGCGAAAGTTACACATTAAAACCAAACAAAGGTTTACACATTCCATCACATCGACATTAGATTTAAATCGGCATAACATTGAAACCAAAACCCAAGACTTATTTTTAGTGTTAGAGTTGCCTTGTAAGAAACATTTTTTGGGACGTTTTGAAATACAGAAAGGTCATAAGCAACCAGAACCGACGAGCATGTAAGAAAACGCTAATGAATGTAGAGAAAGCGCGTGGGGTTTGTAACGATGAAGTGAGTGCGTGCCGTTGTTTCTGCCTATCAACACGGGAAATAGGCGGGAGTATCGGTCAGTATGTATGTAAAAATTAAATTTATAAGAAAGGGAAATTGCCTAATACCATAGGTCATTAGACCTGATAAGGTTGTACCATGTAAGGCTGTGTTGTGTGAACTTTACAATTTTAATGTTCTATACTTTACATATTTTTTACTGAACGCTACATTAGTACTTAATCGTTCTAAATTCTTCTAAATTATTTCCAATTAGCTGTTCTTTTGTTCAATACCCCATCTCCCTTGGGTAGTACTCCGTAATCACCGCGCTAAATTGAAAAACTTTACTAAATTACTCTGCCCATCCCCCTAGATAACCAATTAGATGCTTCATTTTAACTTCCCTTCCTTTCGGGGAGATGGGCCTCGTTAGCCTTGGTTGGCAACCTGTCTAGGAGAAGAAAAACTCCGAAATCAAACCAAACGTTCGGGGAGATGGGCCTCGTTAGCCTTGGTTGGCAACCTGTCTAGGAGAAGGAAAACTCCGACATTAAACCAACTTTCAGGGAGCATACCTGACACAAAACCCCGATCTAAGGTGTAAACCGACCCGTGCCGAGAGATTCGTGGCCAGAGGGTAAGCTGGTCGCAAACGGAGGGTGCCTGTGTTGGTGGTCACAGGGCACAGCTGATATTCCGCCTTACAGGGTAAAGGGCTCTGCGGGGATGGACAGTCTAGATCCCTAAATCTCGTGGGAATGCTATGGGAACAAAAACTTCCTCTTCTCCATACGGCGGCGACTCGGCTCGCAACCCGTCACGTCTCGTTTCCCGCGAGGGCGAAAAGCGGCCTACGGAAAGCAGGTTTGCAACATTGAATGTTGGAGGAGGAATGAACGGCAAACTGGATGAAGTATGTCAGATGATGGATGATAGAAAGGTTGATGTTCTTTGTGTGAATGAAACAAAACGAAAAGGGAGTGACACCACCAAGCATGACGCATATACGGCGTATTGGTCTGGGGTAGATAGTACCACCAGAGCCTGTAAGGGAGTTGGTGTAATACTGTCTGCGTGGATGAATGAGTGCGTAAAAGAGTTTCAATGTGTAAATGCTAGGCTACTGTGGATGAGAATGAAAATAGGACTTACTCGTCTCTTTATTGTAGGGGTGTACGCCCCGGTCAATATAGTTACGGGTATGTCACAACATGAGCAAGACGAAAGGCAGGAGTTTTGGGAGAGTTTAAGAGAGATTTTGAGGAACTGCAAGGATAATGAAAGATTGATCTTGTAAGGGGATTTCAATGGGTGAGTGCGAGTAAAGCGAGATGGATTTGAAAGGGTGGTAGGTGCATTTGGTGATGAGAGTGTGAAAAAGATGAGTATAAACGAAGATTGATAGCAAGATTTGAGAGGTTTGATGGCATAAATGACATGGAAGAATTAAGGCAGGCCTTTAAAGAAGAGGTAGTATGTGTAGAGTCTGAAGTATGTGGTGTGATCAAGAGAAGGAAAATACGAAAGGTTAAGAATACATGGTGGGACAAGGATGTACAATCAGCAGCGTCAGAGAAGAAGAAAGCTTGATCAGATTGGTTGGCTGCCAGAGTGAATGAAAGAATGGGAAGAGCAATGAGTGTAGACATAGATGAAGCAAGAAACGAGTTTGTTAGGTCAAAAAGAATAGTGAAAGAAATGGTTAAAAGGAAAAAAGAGGAAAAGAAAGATGAGTTTGATAGCAGATTATCTGACGATTTCCAGAGGAACATTAAATTTTTCTGGAAATCCGTTCGTCCAGTTCGAGGAAGAACTCAATCCTCAAAACACACATCCATCAGAGAGGAGAATGGAAAGATCGTAAATGGTGAATCGTGCGTACTGAAGAGATAGAAAGGGTATTTTGAAAGTTTATTTGAAAAAACGGTGATAGAGACACCGATAGCTGAAATTAATGGTAATGATAGCAATAATGAAAGCGTTATTGCCGTGGATGAGATCGTGAAGGAACTGGGAAGTATGAAAGTAGGTAAGGCTGAAGGATATGATAGGATTACAGTCAAAATGCTGAAGGCTGAACAGGGCGTCATAGTTGGTCAGTTGCAGCGGTTATATAACTTGTGCTGGAGCACCGGCCGAGTACCTAATGACTGGGCCACAGCTGTAGTTGTGCCTCTTTATAAAGGAAAAGGCTCGCAACAAGACTGCAAAAACTATAGAGGCATTAGCCTTCTCAGCATTGTTGGCAAATTGTATGCAAAGGTACTTATTGAAAGAGTTATGAAAGTAACCGACAAGAAAATATGGGCTGTACAAGCGGGATTCCGAAAGGGTATGGGATGTACGGATCAGGTTTTTTCCTTGCGAAGCATAGCTGAAAAGTTTTTGGCCAAAGGTCAAAAGGTCTATTGCGCATTCGTGGATTTGGAAAAGGCTTACGATAAAGTGGTGAGGAATGAAATGTGGCCGATGCTGTCAATGAATGGGGTGGACAGTAGCCTCATTCGAGCTCTGAAATCCCTTTACAAGAGACGGTAAGAATGAAGAAGATATTGAAAGAAGAGTTAATGCAGGTAATAGAGTGAATGGAGCTCTGAAGGCGTTTATAAATAGCCAAAACGTGTCCAAAAAGGCAAGTTTGGCAGTATGTGTGGTGTATCTTTGACCGACAGAGTAAAGAATTGTGTGATAAGAGAGTGTTGTGGGGTAAAAGAAGATGTAGTGACAAGCATTGAGAAAGGCATGTTAAGATGGTTTGGGCACATGGAGAGGATGGATGACGAAAGACTGACAAAGAAGATATATAAGGCAAGTGTGAATGGGACAGGACAAAGGAGAAGACGGCGGACGTTCTCTGACCAGATTGGAGACATCCTGAAAAAAGGACAAGTCAGAAGTACCCTTAACAGAAGAGCATGCATGAGAAACTTGATGGGAGTGAGTGAAGCAAGAGATGTGTCAGGATCGTTTCAAATGGCGTGCCGTAGTCTCTGCCTACCCCTCCGTCAAACAGGCGTAAGTCTATGTATGTATGTATGTATGTATGTATTTTAACTTCCCACCTAAATTTAAAAAAATCCGTAGTGACAAATTAATGCAGCTACGAGATAGTAGAATAAATCAAAGCAGATTGTTTTTGCATTGTGTTGTACCTTGTTCAGTATTGGTACATTATTATTTTTATTAAACTTGCTTGATATATTCTCATATACAGAACATTTGTCTATGTCTTCCAACAACTTATTTTAAATTGACTGCGGCTGACTGCGCGGTTGGTGTAGTGGTTTAAGCGGCCGCCTCGCCGCTTGACACTGTGCCGAGTTTTTGGAGTTTTCATTTCAAATCATTTTTCATTTCATATAGTCTGGGTGTTCATTGTGTCCGTTAGATGTATGTTTGTAAAGTCCCCCACGACACAGGATTTAGTCATAGTGCGGGCGTTGTCTTTAAAAAAATGTCTTTTGGGATTTATCCAGCAACCGTTGTTTGGAGTAACCGATTACCCTGTTTAAATGACCACGAAAGTTTAAATTTCTATATTGTCTTCCAACAAGTAGGTATTTATCTCACAAGAAGCTAGATAGCCAAGTAATTTCTAACTATGTGGTATTAAGCACCTTGTTCCGTGTCACGTAATTACACTTCACTATTCCGAATTACAAATAAAAAACATTATCGAGGCCTAATGACGAGACTTTATTTTGACCCCAATGCTAGATGAGTCCTGAAAAGAAACCTTGCATTATATTTAGAATCTCTAAGATTCCAAATAGATAAACGTGCCCTATCTAGGGAACACAAAAGGTAACTAAAATCAGTACTGTTACACAACAATACCAACTTTATTACTACCCACAGATCACCCAGCTCCACGAAAAAGTGTTCATTTATATTTCAGTTCTATTCACCCAACAACAATATATATCGGGGTTCCGTTATATTTTCCGTCAAAACAAAGGTGTGAGTAATCCCCGTCCAATAGATGAGATATATTTTGTATATTTGTCCCACCCAGATCCAATCTCGCTGCGATTGTCTACACACAATGTGACCGGATTAAACTACAAGCTTTTCCACATTTTTGTTTCGACAATGTTTAGAATGGTTGGCTTTTAGAATGGCTCCAAACGAACTGTTGTTTGTGATATTTTATTTTTATATGTTGTAAGGAAGTAAGGAACTTAATTAGGTGTAGATTGTTGTTATAGAAAATCCAATGCAGTGCTTTAGAGTTTCTTAAAATGTGGGTGGCAAAATATTTTAGACTCAGTCGAAACATAATTTTTGAGTGAGGGCTCCTATCCCATTTTGTAGCATCATGTATATTTTAATCACGAATTAAGCCAGCCACGCATATAGCACTAATAATAACACATTATTATTATTGCTTATTTCCACAAGTAATCGCTTACATTAGCAAAATACAGCATTTCAAGTTTTCTTTTACAGATAATTTTGTTGCAAATTATTTGCATTCAAGAACAATTTCTGCCTTTTATGAATAAAATACTCGCAGATCCGAATTTAACCTCTATAGTAACTTTTAATATAAAACCCTAGTTATTTAATTTTGTGTCAATATTATAACACCGCGTAATATTCTCCGCAATCATTCCAAACAATCGTGACATCATTTCTTCGAACCGTCTCTCTATTCCAAAACTCAATCAGGCTCGATACATTATGGTAATACGCGGCATCGCTTACATCGCGTTTGTTACGAAGCCCGATGTCTTTGCAGATCAGTCTGCCATCCCTTTCTGAGGCTCCATGAATTTTTGGCGCAAGAATTGCGACTTCAAGGTGAAGTTTAAAATGTTGCATCCTTTTAGTCGTAGTTGGAAAATATGCATGTGAAGAGAACGTCTTCATATGGAGGTTTCTTGTACATAATGCCTTATAAGAAGAATTTATATACAATGTAACATTTGTACGAATGGTTTTATAAAGGGAATGGCTCAGTTTAAAAAAGGCATGTCCGTGTAATGTTATATTCTTTTGAATCCATGACTGCGTTTGACATAAACTTCATAGCTTAGCTATATAATTTGTTATATAATTTAGCGCTTACCACACATATTGAGGTTGGATTTAAAAAAAAATGTATAAGTATACACACACACACACAACGTCACGCCTTTTATCCCCGAAGGGGTAGGCAGAGGTGTATTTCTACACCCACTTTTCGCCAGATATACTTTAGTCCCACGTAATAAGGGGCGAGCCTATTGCCGTACCGGGCACATTTCCAGATTCCGTGCTGCTACTGAGAATTTCGTGACAGAAAAACCCAATAACACTGCTCGACCCAGGAATCGAACCCGGGACCTCCCGATCCCACGCGCACATTTTACTCTTACGACACCCACGGGAAGATAGGGGGTGGTGACACTTGTATTCTATACCGTCAACCACACGGCTACATATTTATAAGTATATAGCAGATAATCTGCTATATAATTATAAAATTTTATAAATCACATTTTTTTACGCTGACTTTTTAATCTAAATATATAAGTCAGTAATCTTTTGCGGCTTTATTGGATAAACCCACTTAGCATTAGCTAATATATATCGACGTTCATTAAAAAGATTTTTTCATATTCAAAAGGTGAACAGCATAAAAACATTGAGCCTTAGAATGGCCGTACTCCGATTAGATGCCCTTTGATTTAATTAAAAAGATGTTAAACAAACCAGGTCCCTAGCAATGAAGTAAAATCAATTTGAAAACTTCGGGTCCGCAGTTAGGCAATGGCCCAATGTTGCTGACTACGCATAGAATGACGCCGTGCGTCATTATGCAAACTGCACAATTGCCGATTCAGTAATAAGTTTACCTAATAGATTATTTATAATTGTAATTTAGTCTTGTAGAATATTTCAATATAGTTTTATTTGTTTTGCGACAAAATACATTAATTCACAATGGCGATGGCCAGTATCGAGTTAGCGACATTCAAGTTCGTATCAGAACTGCTGCCAAAGTATGATGGCAACCCTAAGACATTAAATTATTATATTAGATAAGTAGAGAATGTTATGGCATTAATGGACACCGCAGTTAGGGAGCACACCGCCCTTATTAGTTTGATAAAAAGTAAATTAAGCGGCTCTGCAATTAGTGCATTAGCCTCTGAAGGAACTATTGATAGTTGGCTTACAATTAAAACCGCGTTAACGCGTAGGTTAGGCGAACCGCGTAACGAAATTCTATTGATGCAGGAGTTAACGCGTTTGCGCCGAAATAAAAATGAAGACGCTGAGTCGTTTGGAAAACGATTAAGAGATGTATTAGACACCGTAAACGTTGTAGGGAAGCATACGGATAAGGCGTATTATGAGAGTATGGCAATAGACCAATACGTTAATAACCTAGACTTCCATGTGTCCATTGGCGTGCGAATTGCGCAGCCCTCTACCCTTGAAGCAGCTATAGTAACTGCTAGGCAAGAAGAAGCGCGACTAGCATTTAATAGATTAAACAATAGTTTTAATTCTATGTCTATACAAACCAAACCAAAAGAAATACCTAAACCCCACCAAAGTTCGTCTACCATTCCCTAAGTTAGTCAGTATACCTCACGCAATAATTGGTACCCAGACCCAAGATAGCAGAAGGGCCAGGGCATGCCCCCATGGAAAAATACTTCAGGAAATCCAAGGCCTAGTGGCTCAGGTACTTTTAAGAACTCAGGCAACTTTAGGTCTCAGCCGAATGTACCCCGCCAACAGATAAACCCGCCGCAAAGGGTGTCCGACGTCACTATGAGGACCGTAGGTAAGCCTGAAAAGCCGCGCTTTGCTCCTGAAGAAATGTTTTACACAGAACACGATCAAAAGCAGTACTATAATAATAACTACGACTTTTGTTATAACGGTGAGTATTATAGTAATAATAACTTTGAAAATCAGGAATACGAGTATATGTCAGACTTGCCTGAAGAAGGACCAAGCCATCAGGATTTTCATCAGGACGAGCACCAGCTCAACCACAGCTGATCTTTCACTGTCGCCTTCAATCACCAAGGTAAAGATCACCTTCCTTACATAGAATTACCAGACTTTCAAGGCAAATTTTTATTGGATACCGGAGCGTCGCGTTGCATGATATCACCTGACGTAATTACTGGCAATTATGAACAGTTCGTAGTAAATGAACCCTTCCAAGTTAAAACCGCGCACGCTGTTACTCGTCATGAATACATCGCTATGTTGCCCCTACCGCCACAATTTATATCAGACAAATATCATAAATTTTTATTATTCGATTTTGACCCCAAGTATAAAGGCCTTATTGGCATGGATTTACATAAAGAATTAGGTTGTAGTATAGATTTGAAAAATAAGGTTTTACGAACGTTTAACACCGAAATACCTATTTACTTTGACTATCCTGTAAAATTAGTTAAGATTGAACCTCACTGCGAAAATTTATAGTAGTTAAGACGAACTATACAGACGGACAATACATATGTGATGACTTTAATTGGACTAAAGGACTCACTTCACCCGCCGCTTTAGTAACTGTTAAAAATGGGACCTTTAAGACATCGGTAATAAATTTCACCGATGTGCAGCAAACAGTTAGAAATAATCAAACATTGCCTCTAGAACCGTTACCACAATTAAGAAAACATGATAAGAAATGTGACTTAAACGCACTCGACTCTCAGACTGACATTGACAAGGAATTACGTGAAAATTTAAAGAAAATTGGAACTAACCACATGAACGAAGAGGAAAAACGCGAAATTACCAAACTTTGTTATCAGTATCGTGATATATTCTACTCAGAAAAAATTCCCTTATCTTTTACCCACACAGTTAAACATGAACTGCGATTAACAGATAATAGCCCGATTTTTGTTAGAAGTTATAGACAAGCCCCCCAACAACGTATAGAGATTCAAAAACAAATTGATAATTTACTACAACAAGGGATCATTAGGGAAAGTATTTCACCCTGGTCCTGCCCGGTACATATAGTTCCAAAAAAGCCGGATGCCTCAGGCAAAGTTAAATGGAGACTTCTTATCGACTATAGACGACTGAATGACAGAATTATCGAAGACAAGTACCCTTTGCCAAATATTAATGACATTCTCGATAGATTAGGGCGCGCGCATTATTTTACAACCCTAGATTTAGCTAGTGGATACCATCAATTGGAAATGCACCCTAACGATATAGAAAAAACTGCATTTACCACCGAAAGAGGCCATTATGAGTTCTTAAGAATGCCCTTCGGATTAAAAAACGCTCCGAGTACATTTCAGCATCTTATGGACCATATACTTAGAGAGATAGATAAAGTTTTTACGTATCTTGATGACGTCATCATAGTGGGAACGTCACTACAAAGCCATAACGAGAAACTTAAGCTAGTATTCGAGCGCTTTAAATTGCATAATCTTAAAATCCAATTAGATAAGTCGGAGTTTCTACAAAAACAGGTTAACTTTTTAGGACATGAATAATTAACTGACCAAGGACTACAACCCAACAAAGACAAGTTCAAAGCAGTTCTAAATTTCCCCATTCCCCAAACACAAAAGGACATAAAGTCATTTCTAGGACTAGTAGGATACTACCGAAAGTTTATTAAAGACTTCGCTAAGTTGACAAAACCCTTAACATCATGCCTTAAAAAGAAAGCAAAAGTTGTACACACAGACGAATTTTTAGACGAAGTTAACAAATGTAAACAGATTTTGACTAATGCCCCAATCCTCCAATACCCAGACTTTGACAAACCATTTATCCTGACAATTGACGCATCAGACTTTGCTTTAGGCGCAGTTTTATCCCAAGGCAATGTTGGTTCAGATAAACCAATAGCCTTCGCATCTAGAACACTGTCAGAAACCGAGACTCGATACTCTACCATAGAAAAAAAGTTATTGGGCATAGTATGGGCTATCAAATACTTAAGACCCTATTTGTACGGTCGTAAATTTACAATATATACAGACCATAGACCCCTTACATGGTTAATGTCATTAAAAGACCCCAACTCAAAATTAACCCGTTGGAAATTAAAGCTAGCAGAATACGACTATAAAGTAGTTTATAAAAAAGGCAAACAAAATACTAACGCTGATGCATTATCCAGAGTCAAAATTTTTCACAAGAGCATAGACTCATTAGCTGTCAATTTAGATGATAATGACGACAACAATATCATAAACAGAATATTTGACAATGCCCGTAGAGAGGCGGAGATGACAAGTAACCCAGTTGACAATAACGATATACAGAACGATAATGATACCGATATAGAAATAAGAAGTGTTAATCCCTCACAAACTGACAGAGAAACTGACTCAATGAGTGTTGTAACAGGTAATCCCGATCAATTAGTGTCTACTAACCATACACAGCCCGACAATGAAAATAACGGTATCCCTATCTTATCTGACGCAATTGACAGACAACTGAAATAATTTTACATCCGTTCTACCCCAGGTTCTGTGTATAGAGTAGAAAATAGATCTACTAACTCTAGAACTGTAATTAAAGACGTCTTTATCCCGGTTAATAATACTGAATCCGAAATATTCAAGTTTTTGAAGGAACACACAATAGCAGACCGTATTTTCACTGTTATTTTTACGATGAAAGTTTATATTTAGCATTTTCTAGAATATATACTACAATATTTAACGATAGAGGACCTAAATTAATAAGATGCAAAACCCGGGTTACACTTGTTGAAAATAAAACGGAACAGCAAGAACTTATAAAGCGATACCACAAAGGGAAATCATCGCATAGAGGAATTCAGGAGACTTACAAACAATTACACCGAAATTATCATTAGCCTAATATGTTACTGACTATTCAAAGATTTATTAACCAGTGTGATATTTGTTTGAAAGCCAAACACGAAAGGAACCCTTTGAAACCTCCATTAACATTAACAGAAACGCCTTCAAAACCCTTAGAACACTTGTTCATGGACCTTTATTCCACAGGAGGTTCAACATTTTTAACAATTATAGATAATTTTTCAAAACTTGCGCAAGCTGTACCGTTAAACGCGTCTAGTCGTGTACTTATCGCAGAAACTTTAATAGAAGTATTTTCTGTATTAAGATTACCTCTCAAGATAACAACAGACTCAGATACAAAATTCGACAACGACGTCATAAAAGAGATATGTACTTCAAACAATATTAATATCCATTTTACTACTCCGTATAACCCAAACTCAAATTCACCTATTGAACGTTTCCACTCAGCTATCGCTGAAATAATAAGAATTCAGAGCATAACAAATAAGGACGACCCTGTACAATCGATAATGAAATACGCTCTTATCGCATATAACAATGCTATTCACTACACCACCGGCTAAACACCACGTGAGCTTTTGTTTGGTCATACAGCATCCCGAAATCCGTTAGAACTATACTATCCTAAGGAATTTTACCAAGATTATGTCTTTAACCACCGTAAGAACGCAGAAGCAGTCCAAGAATGCATAGCAGCACACGTATCCAAAAATAAAGAACAGGTAATAGAAAAGCGGAACCAGGCAGCTGAGGCAATAATGTTTAAGGTAGGTGAAACAGTCTGTAAACAGGTTGCCAAGACAACAAGGAGTGATAAGACTAAACCAGTTTTCAAAGGTCCGTATAAAATCATCCACCTTCATCCTAATAACGTTGCTGAAATAATAGGAAGTCACCCTAATTCCAAATCTATTCTAGTCCATTTCAAACTTTTACGAAGGCAACATCTTGTAGAACCTTCGTCACAGGAACCTTCGTGCTCCACGCAGCCGCCAACTTGACCCTTAATCCCGTAGATAACTCTAACGGTATTCTTTTAACCAAACAAGGTCAAATTTTAAAACAGGTTGACACGTTTAGTTTGGCTTGTGTTTATAACGTATCATATCTGCATGAGACAACTTTGACGCTTATGGCACTATACTCCAGTACTAAAGCTGCTGAAAATAACGATGACGTACATTTAGCATATGAAGACCAAATAGAAAGTAGTTTAAGTTTAATAGGTAAGAAAATTACGTTTATTGCACCGCACAATAGATTTAAACGTGGATTTATTAACGGACTAAGCTCGATTGTTAAAACAATTACAGGTAATTTAGATTATGAAGATGCGATCAAATTTGAAAATGAAATATCTAGCTTACGCAATTCAATTAATAGAATCAATATATCTCAAAAGCAGTCATTATTTATAGCAAAACATGTAGTTGAAGAGTTCACTAAACAGATTAAGCTTTTAGACGAGAATTAGAAAAAGTTAAGCCTTATGTTAAAAAATGCCACTCTTAGTAATAGCTTAGTAATAAATAGATTGCACTTTTTAGATTTATACATACAAATAGATTTTAGTTTACAGTTACTCTTAGATAAATTAGTTATTTTAGAAGACGCTATGACGTTTGCTCAATTAGATGTAATGCACCCAAGTATAATATCACCACATAGCCTCATTAAAGAAATGTTAGCCATACAAAAATCAAATCAACTCAGGCCTGTTGACAGTATAAGTATAAATAATGTTCATAGTATAGAGAAGTCTATTAGTGTAAAAGCTTATAGTACAGACCGCACACTAACATTTGTACTAGATATCCCATCCATTGATTCAAACCTTTATGACCTTATCCATCTATATTCTATACCCGACAAACAAAATCTCACTATAATTCCTAAATCCAAATACCTTGCCCTGGGAACCAATGAGTATTCATACTTAGAGGAAGACTGCAAAAAGATCACTCAAGATACCCAATTATGTACCTCACTGAACACCTTACCCATAGACAAATCAGAAGACTGCATTATATCCCTAATCAAACACCAAAGCGCAAATTGTACACGAGCATGGATGGACCTCAAACAAGGAAAGATTCAGAAACTGCAGGCAAATAAATAGCTGATCATCCTGAAAGAAGAACAAATCTTTAGAACTCGTTGCGGCAGTAAATCCGAGTACAAAAGGATAGCAGGAATACATATCGCCAGCATGACAAGTGATTGTCAAATGGACATACTCAACCGTACATTAAAAACAAATATCAAAACCATTGAAGCAGATGACATCATACCACTCCCCAGCAAAATCATAATTCCGAAAGAAAAGATTCACTATAACTTGCAACTGGAAGATATATCGCTAGACAGCATCCACGAGCTGATGGACCGTGCCGAAAACTTGCAAGAACCTATCATTGACTGGCAAACTATGATGGCGATTCCAAGTTGGTCAACATTAGGACTTTACTGCATCCTGGTAGCAGTCACAGTATGGAAGCTATGGCAATGGAGACAGCGACGACCGAAAGCAGAAGAACCCTGCACAAAGAAAGCTCGCACCGAGGACGCTGCGGGAAGCTGCGGGACGCGCTTCCATCTTGAGGAGGGAGGAGTTAGGCAATGGCCCAATGTGCGTCATGCTGACTACGCATCGGATGACGCCGTGCGTCATTATGCAAACTGCACAATTGCTGATTTAGTAATAAGTTTACCTAATAGATTATTTATAATTGTAATTTAGTCTTGTAGAATATTTCAATGAATAAACATTGTTTTTATTAAATAAATCTTTTTAATAATTATCTCGTTAGCCGTAACTTAACTCTGCGCATACTTTTTTATTTGCTTTTAAAATGTTAACGGGAACGCTTGTAAAAATGTAATTAGTAGAGTATTTCTATTCAAATAGATAATAAGACATGAGACGAGAAATAAATAGAAAATAAGGATTTTAGGCATCTTTTTACGCAAGATAAAGGATGTTCGTTTTTATAAAGGTCACTAGGGACGTTTTAATCTTTAGATGTTTAGTCTAAAATATAATTATACGAAAAGGAAGCCGTATTGGTATCAGTGGATGTATAAAAATATTTATTCTACGTATTGCGAAGCACTGCCTCGTTGGTCTCGCGGCATAAATGTGCGCGTGGTATTGGGAGGTCTCGGGTTCGATCCCCGGGTCGGGCAAAGTGTTATTGGGATTTTCCGTTAGGAAATTTTTAGTAGCAGCACGGAGTCTGGTAATGTGCCCGGTACGGCAATAGGCTTGCCCTCTATTACGTGGGACTAAAATAAATTTGGCAAAAAGTGGGTGAGACTATGTATGTATGTATGTATTAAGAAGCAGTTTCGGTTTAAGCACTCGTCTGGGCTTTAGCACTGAATCGAATGGTGTGAGTTCAGCGAATGCTATGGGATCAGAACCCATAATACCACGCAAAATGACGGGTTTAAACTTCCCACTGGATAAAACTTTTTGTGATCCACAAATATTTTTATCGCCACTTTCTACTAGCGCGAGAGGCTGCAGATAATATTGGTTATCCAAAACAGTATTTCAATTTCTACATCATGTAATAAATTGAACGAACCGACATAATATGTTTTTAACGCCATCAGTCGAGGCTTACTGTATAATATGGTCTTACCCTGTTTTATTTTTCAGACGAATATTTACCGACTTAGAGCTTTATGTTTCTCCAATCTTAGAACAACCGAACCGCAAATCTTGAACCACACACAATTTTATCTTACAAAGATAACCCATTTCTTTGACGGACAATCGATAACGCACAATGCTCAATTGTTAGACTTGAGTCGAATAATCGGGAGATCGAACGGGCCTTTGTAACCCGGGAACTCGTTAGAGGCCGGCTTTATCCGAGTATTCTTATCCGGCGGTACTTTGGACGTGTATGGATATGTCTGTTTATGATTGACACTAAACCCTTCAATAATGCCGTATCGATTGCTTAAAAGCTGATTATGTAGCACATTTTTAGAGTGCCAGCTTTATTTTGGGATATACCTACCTATATAAATAAGTACCGTAAGTTTATTTTGACTGACAAAAATGTTGAGAGAAAATGTATTTAAAAAAAATATTAGTAATAATAAAGTTTGTTTATTAAAGATATGTTACTTGTTTCTAATTCCTCTTTTCCATGCTCCGATTTTTTCTTTTATGCAATATTTTGTGTGTGGCTTCAAGTTTTAGTGTGTCGAACAAAATACGAGTAGTATTTGGGTATGTGTTTTAATCATATTTATAATATTACTGAACATAAAGACCGTCATGTCAAAAATGAAGATCTAACATGATCATTCAGATATTTTACGAGAAGGTAACAACAATTTTAGTAATATTTTCTACAATAGAATAAGTGTAATAAAATGGCTGTATGGAGTGTGCAGCCATGTTGAATTTGTGAAAGTCGGTTCTACTTTACGACATTCGCCGTTATAGCTTCATTTTTGATAGTGAGTCAAAAGTTCATTGTGATACCAAAAGACTATCATACAGAAGGTATCGGGTTAAAACCATGGGACACTCTGACTTTTGACTTTAACACTGACTTTTCGAAGCTAAGTGCGAATTAAATTATTAATTATCATACTCATCAAGTCACTGGTACTTGTCTCAAAATAAGAATGCCAGAGGCCTGTAAATGCTGACAAAACCCCAACTTGGCCAAAAGCTTTATTCTACATATTGAGAAGCAGTTTTTCACGGTTGTAGAGCCTTGCTGATTTCAGCATGAATGGGCCGGCTCGACCGGGGACGTACTACCCTCCCACAGAAAATCGACGTAAAGTAACAGTACCTAAACTGTTGTGTTTCGTTCGGTGAGTGATAGTGCCTGAGGCCCCATCCCGTATTCCTTCTCCCTCATCCCAATCCTCATCCCTTTTCCCAACTCCAAGCGGCGGCAACGCACTTGTGACTCCTGTGGTGTTGCTTGTGTCCATGGGCAGCGTTAATTGCTTACCATCAGGCGATCCATCTGCTCGTTTGCCGCCTATTACTATAAAAAAAAGCTTATATTGATTTGAAAATATTCTGCAAGTTTGATAGGCAGGCAAGTGGTGTAAGGCATTCCTACAACAAATTTATCTGGGTGCGCCAAAGTTCACCTAAATTTTCAACTCCGATAATTGGAAATCCGAAAATGTTCTGCCTAACATTTTTCGTCCAACAATCACAATTCCTTACTACTCTGTCTCTAATGTTCATAATTCCGAAGCTTTCAACTTCATAATATTAGTAGGAATAAACTTATATTATACTTTTATTTGTTTTCCTAAATTTTCTCAACATAACCATCTTTTACACTATTATTCAAAGTCATATCTTTTTTGTTTAGATTTCTTTTTATTCATAATAATCAGTATTATATATGTACATTAATTTTGCGTAACTTTATTTTCACATAATTTGTATAACATATAAGAATATTAGTACCATGGTACAAATACACAATAGTACAATGGTCAAGTTCCAGAAACGAATATCGGTCTTATTCATAATTATTGGTTTAGGTTAGGTTAGAACTGTGACCACAACGCACGAGCCGAGCGAGCGAAGCGAGCGTGCCAAGGCAGCGGAAGGCGAAGTGCCAGAACCGAATCGGTCCTATAGTTATTGGTTTAGGTACGGTTAAAACTTAACCCAGGCCATAAACATAACCGTAAATAAGTCGTGTTTTATGAATTTCGTTTGGACTGTAGCCTTGGGGGCGCTACGGTGTGAGGACTTTAGCCAAAAATATTTTTTTGCAAATCGTTTATTTTCTCGATTCTATCGTATAGAACACCTAAATATAAGGCTAACAGTGTCTTGGTAAAAGTGTCATATATTTTATTACACTTGGTAAATGTTTCTTTCTAAGTATGAGTGAAAATATTATGGTAATTATATTCAGGGTTAAAAGCGTTATGATAAAAAACAGTAGGAGTTTAAATATATTTACTTTAATGTTATTATTAATTACAATTTTCGAAAACATGAGTGTTATGAACATCGCCGCGCGCTGGTTGCACTACAAATAGTATGAATGAAAACTTTAGGGTGCAAAATTTTAGGAAGAGTGATCATTCGGATTACAAATCATTAGGAAGAACAATAATTTCGGGTAAAGAACTTTAGGTGAGCTAATATGGACCCAATTTATCTTGATATTTATGATTACATATTAAACACAACTCAGAAAATTGTATATTTCGATTAAATTCATTAATTAAAAATAATTTGTTACAAATATATATTATGAAAATTAATCGAACACCTGAAACATCCCTTAATAAACGTACTAAAGAACCAAATATATGAAAATAAAAAAATCAACATCTAAAAGATTTTATACAGGTTTATAGATACTAAAGCACCCGTATGATAATATTATTATCATACGGGTAAGCAATATTTACAAATAACTACGTCACAGAGTCAGGACATAAACACGAAACGTTTCTGGCTAAAGGAAGGGAAATATTATTAACACAGAGTCCGTCGACCGAGAAAACCCGTTCGGAAATTAAACAAACTGGTATAAGCTTTGTGTGGTCCCGTACAACCATTATTACTTTGGGAAATTGAGAACAATTTATAAAATACTTATATTGATATCGTTGCTTGGATTGTCGAATAGTTTAGTATTTTAATATAGTAAAATGCACCTTCTTTAATAGAGTCATCAGTTTGATTATGGGATAAAAAGTAGAGCCATGTTTGTTGCAGCGTGTTTGATCGCAGTAAGACTATTTCAGCATTCATATTTTTCGTATGGCGCCAAATACAAAGGGTCTCCCCCATTCATTCCGTGTTTTTTAAGAGGATGACAATTAAAATACACGAAGCCGCTGATACAAGACATATTTATCCTCAGTGAAGCTGCGTCATCCACATTTGTAATTCCTACTAGATAAAATAAATAAAACAAGAACCGACCTCTTATGGCACAACCCGTCTGCAAGGATCACCAAAGATTTTCTGAATTAACCCTTATTCCATGAGTTAAACATGCTGATCCCTCAACACGGAACCCTAAGCGTACTTGTCATAACAGCCAACCGTATTCGCAGGCCACAAAAGAACTGGGCCCACATTAAAAAAGGTCCAACGAATATTATTCCAACCCTTGTGGATTATCTAATATTCTCTTAGAAGAACTTCGGAGTATTTTTAATATTACTTTTTTTCGGTACCCAATAGAATATTATGTATGTATCTGTACATCGACAAGGTACACACGATTTGTTAGCTATTTGCTGTGGCTATAGATATAAGGTTTCTCAGGTAAGACAGATATTTTTACGTTTTACTGATTTCCGCGACACGTGGTCGACTTGCCAATAAGACGGTGTTTTAATTTGATGATGGAATAGTGGGGCATAAAGACATATTATATTTATTTCTGCATTTTGGTTATTTACAACACTTATTAGTCAAGACGTTTTGATGTATTTTAGCAAGTTTTTACTTATAACAGTGTGTTTTATTAGTACGTATTAGTTACTGGAAAGTATAAATCACTCAAATACGTAGGTTAAGGATGTAGAGTAGTTAGTCTTCCCGTGACCGAAACCAATTTAAATCTTTTGGGCACAAAGTACATTCACAATTCACAATTTTATATATTTCTAATTAAAAATATTAGAAATATATAAAACTCTTGCGTTACTTACTGACAACAACAGCAGACAGCTCACAGCAGATTACACACAGGCAAAACTATTGGGTTCAGCACCCAATAGTTGCTGTCATGATGTTCCTTCAGGAATGTAGGTGTCCTCTAAGAAGCGATAATTTAACTTTGGCTAACAAGGAAGTATTTCAAAAATTAAGAACTAATTTAAACGTTTTGCATAGAAACGGTTCTACCTTCTGTAAATATATATCAAGATTTATTAATACATACGTAAAATAATTAATAAACTGAAGGTAAAA
Organism: Euclidia mi; assembly: GCA_944739405.2. NCBI lineage: Eukaryota > Metazoa > Arthropoda > Insecta > Lepidoptera > Erebidae > Euclidia > Euclidia mi. The sequence goes on along the minus strand of OX123202.2, from coordinate 4,457,209 downwards.
CCTAGACAAGACCTAGTATTTTATCATCAAAAATAATAAAAGGCCTAAGCCTAATGACACCGATTTTCCGAAAATCTTTCTCGTAGCCCTCTATTTAGATAATGACCTCCCAGTCTTTTCACTACAAAAATGTTCACGCACGGAGAAATTTTGGTAAAATGAAAACTATTATTCGAAATAAAGGCATCCAGACTACTGTGATGATTGTAGGAAAAAAATTACGTACACGGTACCATTTATGTTCATCATGTAGGGTTACGAAATTTTTGCTTACGTTGAAAAATTTTCTAGAACACAATTATTTCTGAGTAAAATATTTTTTGCTGAAGAAGCGACTAGTCGTGTGACTTTATATGATTCGATTTCATTAAGAACACGACACACTCGGCTCGATATCATGTAATTACAGCTCGAATAATAATGATGTATTGTATAGCTCGAATAATAATTACAGCTCGAATAATAATGATACGTTTGTACGAGATTTGTGTTATTTTTCTGTTTCATAAAGATGTTTCTACTTATTTTCTTTCGTGATGTTACGTAAACTAGAAGGTAAAAATATACCTTTTGACGATTTTGCACAATATTCTAATATAAGTAAGATTTAAACGCTCTACGGCAGCTTATATTCAGATATTATCTGTTGTAGAATAATTCCCATATTTACATTTCATGACTAGTCCAGACAACGAGGTATAATATAAAATAGCTTGAATTTTAAACAATGATTGTTTCCATTTAAGGTTCAAGTTATTTTAGAACAAAAATAAAGTTGTTTAAAAGTAATTGTTTTAATTTACATGTATCATATTGGAAAAAGTACAAGCATATTTAAATTTTAGTTCTGTTTGCCTCAGTCGAAAGCGTGGTCACCCTACCTGTGTCGTAGGAGGAAATTGTAGCAATTCCAGTGGTTATCTCTCGGTGGTATTTCGGAGGTGGAACGGGCAGATAGACGGAGAATTGTAACGATAATCGTCAGACGCGCTGATGACAGATACCACGGTTTGTGCGAAACGATTTGGTATTTGGATGGTTTTTATGTTTACGTGTCACGTGTTTAAATTTGACAAAAATTGCTGTTATCTTTACTAATATTATAAAGCTGAATGATTTGTTGGATTGGTTGAACGCATTAATGTCAGGAACTATTGGTTCCATTTAAATAATTATTTATTGTTGGATAGGCCATTTGTCGCAAAAGGCGTATAGTTGTGGTAAGGTGTATAGTTGTCAATAAAGTCTCACACGGAGGATAAGATAGAAGATATTTTTTATGAAGGTCTCGGGTCCGATCCCCGGGTCGGATAAAGTGGTATTGGGTTTTTTCGTTAGGAAATTGTCAGTAGCAGCTTGGAGTCTGGTAATGTGCCCGGTACGGCAATAGGCTCGCCCCTATTACGTGGGACTAAAATAAATCTGGCGAAAAGTGGGTGTAGCAATATACCTCTGCCTACCTCTTCGGCTATATTGGCGTGAGACTATGTATGTATGTATGATGATTTGAAAGATAATCAGCGGGTAACAACTGCTTATGGTATAAATACTTTTACAAAAATCTTGTATCGCGAAAGATTGAAACAAGTAACTAGAGTTATTCGTCATTCATATTATTATTTACGAAAAATAGTAAAATCATATTCATCGTATATATTTCGTTACGCTTTGGCCATGGCAGATAAGATAATTATTCGTTGTGAATAACTAGCAATGAATATGTCTTTGACTTATGTCGTAATTATACAAGGTTATATAGCGGGTCTTACTCGCGATAAATAATATATTTAAGGCATAAATACCTCGGTTTTTGCCAACGTTTCGGCTCACTTGCTGCAGCCGTGGTCGCGGCGGGACTTTTTTTTTATTTACTATAAAAAATACAAAATAAATATTCTTACATCTAAACACGCCAAACACCTACCTAATTGGACTACTTGTCCCAGGTAGGTATACTTGTCGACAACTTTGAGCGTAGAGTTCCCAACCTGAATAGGAGCAGGTACAACATGGACGTTCGACATGATTTTCGTCTTGTCCATTTTCATCTTAAGACCTACTTGTTGGGAGACTCTACAGAGGCCATCGAGCATTGTGCCTAGGTCTTCCATGGTCTCAGCCATGACTACGATATCGTCTGCGAATCGAAGGTGAGTGATGTACTCGCCGTTGATGTTGATGCCGAGTCCATTCCAGTCCAGAAGCTTGAAAACATCCTCCAGCGCAGTGGTAAACAGTTTCGGGGATATGACATCCCACTGTCTCACCCCTCGCTGGAGTTGAATAGGTTTCGAACTCTGGTCCTGGAGGCGGACGGACATAGTGGCGTTTTCATACAAACACTTCAGCACTTCGATATATCGGTAGTCAATCCAGCACCGTTGGAGAGACTGTAGCACCGCCCAGGTTTCAATCGAATCGAAGGCTTTCTCATGGTCCACAAACGCCAAACATAGGGACTGGTTATACTCCTCGGACTTCTGTATAACCTGCCGCAGCGTATGTATGTGGTCTATGGTACTATAGCCTTTACGGAAACCGGCTTGTTCGGGAGGCTGGAAGTCGTCTAGCTTGCTCTCGAGACGATTCGTGATGACCCTCGAAAACAGCTTGTAGACGTGGCTCAGAAGTGTGATGAGTCTGTAGTTCTTTAAGAGGGTTTTATCCCCTTTCTTAAAGAAAAGCACCACCACACCTCTGTGCCACGCCTGTGGCGTTTTACCCTCGAGAATGACGGAATTAAATAACTTCCGGAGGGCTTCTCTAGCGGGTGCACCGCCGGCCTTCAGAAGCTCGCTCGTAATTCCGTCATCACCCGGCGCCTTGTTGTTTTTGAGCTGTTTGAGAGCCACACTAATCTCGTGCATGCTGACGTCCGGGATATCTTCGGTATAGTGTCGGGTCTATCCAGCTCTAGGGTCTGACGCTGGAGTGCTTGCGGGTTGTTGCGTTGTCGTGTATAGCTGTCCATAGAACCTTTCGATCTCCTCCAAGAGCTCAGGCTTGGACGATACGATTCTGCCATCTTCCGTCTTCAGCTTTCCTCGCGGTAGGCTGATGATAATAAGAAGGGAACTTTACAGACATTCACTTTTATGCAGCGGTAACTAAGAAGACCTAAAAGTTTGTCCATGTGAGAATCGAACCGACAGCTCTCGGCGCAGTGTTAAAAGACGAGGTGGCCAGTTAAACCACTACGCCATACTTGTAATCAAAAGTAATTAAGTAGTGACTAATTGATATAACGTAAATAATCTTGAAAGCCGGTATAGCTCTAGAAGATTAAAATATTGTTAATAATAAATTCACTCCAACAAACTACGAAAGATCCAAACTTACGCATTAACAGAATTAAATATTACATCCTGTGTTGCTTTAAATCTTGCTGTTAATATTGAACGAGTTTACATTAAGAAGTAACTTATTAGATAACTTTTGAACAGTTAATGTATATTATTCATTTACAGATAGCCGGATGGCTATGCTACTGGGCTGACGGACGGTTCCTATAATATATTGATATATCCATGGAATTGGGTTCTAGAGATATTTGACATTCGCTCCATAGGATTATACCGAAAATGCGCTGTAACTACCATATGACCACAGTTTCCAGCGTCGTGCATGTTATACTCGTAACACCACTTATAGTATCATTGTATCTTACTTGAGGATATTATTGAAAGACCAAAATATGTATAGCAAAATTGTACTAGTCCTTATTTATATTATAAACAATGTTTTTGTCCGTTACGCTCTGCTTCACAGCTTGCCCATTGGGCCAATTTGATGATTGATGAAATTTGAGACGGAATAAGCCTCAACCCAATGAGGGTAAGGATACCTTTTTTATGTATCCTTAGAGGGTATGTTTTTATAAAATTACTTAACTTAAAATATAACTGAAGAAATAAAAATTTCTTTATTTTCTTTCGTTACTGTACGCGAAAGAATAGGGTTTCTGTCTCTACGCAAAGATGGTATTTGCATCGTGTTATCCCTTAGTCGCCTCTTACGACACCCACGGGAAGATAGGGGGTGGTGACACTTGTATTCTATGCCGTCAACCACACGGCCGAATATTTATATAAACAAATAATCCTTATGATAACCTTTAAATCTATTGTTTTATTTAGTCATTCTGTTTGTTGAAATATAATAAGGTAAGTATGTTAAAGTTAACAATTTAAAATAAAATTACTTTCAAGATTAAAAGTGCTAGTCTACGGTTACTAGCTAAAGGATGAACTGCCGCTCTGTACTCCATAATATGTTTACGATGCGATTTGCTGCGGTGCGTTGCGCTGAGAAAATTAAAAAAAGCACGGAAAGAGTCCATATCCGCCTAAGCTTTAAGTCGGCTTATAGCATAGAATGTGAGAGATAACTGATACCACCATACAACGGTGAAATGCACAAGATTTAGTTGGAGGCAGTGCCTACAACAGCTTGTGACAGGTAAATTGATGATACTCGTATTTGAATTTGAAACTTCAGTTTGGACACTAAATTGTTAAACCATATTGTTTTAACTCACTCAAAAGAAATTTTTATTAATATTTAACTCTGTGGCATTAAAATACAAAAGGCCACTTTCGCCCAGTTTCATACCTAATTTACTTTTAAAAATAATTGGTCGCGCAACTTCTAGAACTAACGTTCTAATTTTGAATTTATCTATAAGACAAGACCTGTCCAGAAGTGTTGAAGCCGGGCCTAAGTGATGTGGGACAAATGCTCAAACAATAGGGAATAATATAATTGTAATAACACACTTACAAAACTTTTAGTGATACACGCGTATTCAAAATCGCTTTCCGCTCACACCTTGCACCGCGTCCCACTAAAGCCAGCGCTAAATTGTCACACGCAGCTCGCAGACTGTCAGATTATCTGAGTGACACACCGCGTCGACTCGCCGCATCTTGCAGGTAGCCCAAAACTATATACTGCGATACTTTCGTGTATGCACACAATTCTAGCTTCAAAACAATTTGTAGAGTAAAAGTAATGCAACGGCGTCAGAATTGTAAACTATTGGCATTTGTATATTAACGTGTTCATAGCGCAACTCCACTTTCTGTCCGTTAAAGATAGACAGGGTAAAGCAACGTTTGCGGATTTCACTCCTTGGATGGGTGACGACTTAATTTGCCATAGACATCTGTGCTTTATAGGGCAAGTGGAGTCGTCGGTCCTGGTTTTGTTCGGGCGATCTATAAACTTTAACACCAGAGATGGCGGCATATTCACACGAAAAAGTTAAAAGTACTTTTATAGTAATTTAAGATGAAGTATGAAGACCTCGCGGTTGGATTCGGGCGGCTCAAAAGCAGTCTCTGTGAAGAACTTTGGATAATGCCAATGTCGAGCTATGGACGTCTCTAGGCTAACATGATGATGATAAAGTGCTCTTAGTATCGTAAATGTATATTGCAACTAGCTTTTACCCGTAGTTCCGTGCTCGTTTCATATTAAGGCAACAAACATACATCCAACCTTACAAGCTTTTCTCATATAAATGGATATTCTTCTACTATTATAAACGTATAATAGTAGAAGAATATCCATTTATATCCATGCATTTAGTAGTAGTTGTAGTAAATATAGTTATGTGCTCCACAAAGCTAATATTTGCTAAAATTGAACTACTAAATTATTATTATAATAATACAATGGTTGCATGGTTAATATCATAAATTTATACACAGGTCTTTGGGCAAACGTGCTTAAATTTATTTTATTGCGTTTTACGATTATCATATATATATTTTACGATTCTCTTTGTAATAAAACGTATTGCAATGTCAGTGTTAGAGCTTTCTAGTTATAATATTCATATGAGATTTTTTATCGTAACAAGTTGTTAGAGAACCTGTAGTTGTTATTATATTTGTTAGGGTTTTTCAAAGATGGTAGTGTTTTAATCACTAACATAACTATAACTAGGTCAAATCTTAAAATATATTTCTAATATAAAATATGTGAACATCTTGATATGTAATTAAACGAGTGTAAAATTCCATATCCATTTATCTACAACATCTAAAAATAAACTACTTTTAGGAGATTTCACAATTTTTCCTGACAAACCTAATCTACTGATTACAGATACATTAAAACATTTGTTCCAATCAACTTGAAAGCTTTTACGGCAGATACGACAAGCCACTTTAAGGAACTAAAATAGCTAAGGGCCGTTAAAAATTGCCTAAATATTTATCGACCAAATAGTCCATTTAAAACAATAACATACAGACTCTTAGCATCCAAACACCAGTCTCAGTATCGTATAGTTTCATCTGTTATGTATATACGCAGATGTCGTTGTGAGATTTATCCGTCTGGCGCGAGACAGTGAGTGAGGCAGGACGGATTACAGCATCACCGGGATGCACGAGCCAGGGAATGGGCACTTAGAGACGCTGTGTTGAAGTTGGGAAGAATTGGCCACATTTGTATTTGGAAGTCTTAGGGTACTCTCTATGTATAGAGTACACTAAAACTACCTACATAGTCATGAAAACAACTTAGAGTACTTTCTACTGGTAACATTTACCCAAAGAACCCCTTGACATGTTTTAGTCATCTGAGGATGTTTAATAAACCTTTGCTCAGATGAGGATCCATTCCAAAGTACTGGCTGCAGAAGCATATGATTGTTGTATGATAATTATAATCTGTTTTTCATTATATTGTAGAACGAAAAAAATGCATACAAAAGGGTTTATGTAACTGACTGATCAGTTGTAAGACTCTTGAAACCCCAATATATACAGGAAGTCACAAGACCCATCAACAAGCCGAAGTCTACTCGTTATGGACATCATGCCAAGTCATACTAACCAAAAATAATACCTGGGAAACGACTTTTTTTTCACCTTTTTCAAGCCGCTATAAAAAATGCGCGCGTGCAATTTTCGAAATACCTACTAATCCATGGGTGCATAGGACATCTATAGAACAGGTTGGCGGGGTAAATGCATCGATTTTGTACCTAATTAAAAAAATTCCATAGTAATTTTAAGCCTCCATATCTCCTGAACCAGTAACTTCCCAGGTATGATGCCGAAGCAAAAAATGTTCGTAATGATTAGTATAATATGGGGTTTCAGTTTTCGTTACGGGTCTTTTTACACCCTGTATAATATGTGGCTGTAAGATCAGTCACACAGGAATCACTACATTACAGGTTTTAGAATGCAACAAAGATTCTCAAGAACTGCTGGATAATATGGCAAAATTATGTAGCCAAGCGTTCTCTGACCAGATTGGAGACATCCTAAAAACAGGACAGGTGAGAAGTACCCTGAACAGAAGAGCATGCATGAGGAATCTGATGGGAGTGAATGAAGCAAGAGAGATATGTCAGGATCGTTGCAAATGGCGTTCCGTAGTCTCTGCCTACCCCTCCGGGATACACAAGAATGCAGACATTAATTTTCCTGCCATGACTGCAACTCAAAATAAATGACCTTGTTAATTACAATATTCCCTAGGGTACAATCGCGATGATTAACGGAGAATTACCGATGACTCTGACTGGATCGACCCCTGATAGAAAAATCCCGAATAGGTTATCGGAGCCAAAAATCTCTGCGATGGGTAAATGAAGAAAACCTGTACCAAAACTCAATTATCATCCGTTCAACCGTAAATGTTCAATACATCTCATGATTCTTGACAAAGGGGTTCCTTACAATGGACCGTGACCAGGGTACCGTCGGCAAATTGTTAATCGCTGGGACAAATGACGCGTGAAGATAATTACGGACGGCGCCACGGGTAATCACTAGTCGGACTAGTCCTCTTTGGCTAGGGGTAATTTATGTGCCGGATGGTAGATGCTTCGGAATGAGGGTGGCTAGAAAAAGAAATTAGCGGGAGGACTCAACCCTTTGAGAACTTTACTTCGGAATGACACTGAGATAAATAAAATTATTTATCATCGGGCGAGAGTGTGATGAACCAGTTTATAAGTATGATCCGTTAAAGTGAACTTTATCTCTAAATTACTAGATAAAACTGAACCTCAAAGAAATTTGCCACTAGAACTAAGACATACTGCTGCAGTGTTTTTTTTATCAGAGCAGACGGGTCGCCCGATGGTAAGCAATTACTGACGCCCATGGACACAAGCAACACCACAGGAGTTACAAGTGCGTTGCCGCCCCTTGGGAATGGAAAACGGATAGGATGAGTAACGTAACAACAATTTTAGTAATATTTTCTACAATAGAATAAGTGTAATAAAATGGCTGTATGGAGTGTGCAGCCATGTTGAATTTGTGAAAGTCGGTTCTACTTTACGACATTCGCCGTTATAACTTCATTTTTGATAGTGAGTCAAAAGTTCATTGTGATACCAAAAGACTATCATACAGAAGGTATCGGGTTAAAACCATGGGACACTCTGACTTTTGACTTTAACACTGACTTTTCGAAGCTAAGTGCGAATTAAATTATTAATTATCATACTCATCAAGTCACTGGTACTTGTCTCAAAATAAGAATGCCAGAGGCCTGTAAATGCTGACAAAACCCCAACTTGGCCAAAAGCTTTATTCTACATATTGAGAAGCAGTTTTTCACGGTTGTAGAGCCTTGCTGATTTCAGCATGAATGGGCCGGCTCGACCGGGGACGTACTACCCTCCCACAGAAAATCGACGTAAAGTAACAGTACCTAAACTGTTGTGTTTCGTTCGGTGAGTGATAGTGCCTGAGGCCCCATCCCGTATTCCTTCTCCCTCATCCCAATCCTCATCCCTTTTCCCAACTCCAAGCGGCGGCAACGCACTTGTGACTCCTGTGGTGTTGCTTGTGTCCATGGGCAGCGTTAATTGCTTACCATCAGGCGATCCATCTGCTCGTTTGCCGCCTATTACTATAAAAAAAAGCTTATATTGATTTGAAAATATTCTGCAAGTTTGATAGGCAGGCAAGTGGTGTAAGGCATTCCTACAACAAATTTATCTGGGTGCGCCAAAGTTCACCTAAATTTTCAACTCCGATAATTGGAAATCCGAAAATGTTCTGCCTAACATTTTTCGTCCAACAATCACAATTCCTTACTACTCTGTCTCTAATGTTCATAATTCCGAAGCTTTCAACTTCATAATATTAGTAGGAATAAACTTATATTATACTTTTATTTGTTTTCCTAAATTTTCTCAACATAACCATCTTTTACACTATTATTCAAAGTCATATCTTTTTTGTTTAGATTTCTTTTTATTCATAATAATCAGTATTATATATGTACATTAATTTTGCGTAACTTTATTTTCACATAATTTGTATAACATATAAGAATATTAGTACCATGGTACAAATACACAATAGTACAATGGTCAAGTTCCAGAAACGAATATCGGTCTTATTCATAATTATTGGTTTAGGTTAGGTTAGAACTGTGACCACAACGCACGAGCCGAGCGAGCGAAGCGAGCGTGCCAAGGCAGCGGAAGGCGAAGTGCCAGAACCGAATCGGTCCTATAGTTATTGGTTTAGGTACGGTTAAAACTTAACCCAGGCCATAAACATAACCGTAAATAAGTCGTGTTTTATGAATTTCGTTTGGACTGTAGCCTTGGGGGCGCTACGGTGTGAGGACTTTAGCCAAAAATATTTTTTTGCAAATCGTTTATTTTCTCGATTCTATCGTATAGAACACCTAAATATAAGGCTAACAGTGTCTTGGTAAAAGTGTCATATATTTTATTACACTTGGTAAATGTTTCTTTCTAAGTATGAGTGAAAATATTATGGTAATTATATTCAGGGTTAAAAGCGTTATGATAAAAAACAGTAGGAGTTTAAATATATTTACTTTAATGTTATTATTAATTACAATTTTCGAAAACATGAGTGTTATGAACATCGCCGCGCGCTGGTTGCACTACAAATAGTATGAATGAAAACTTTAGGGTGCAAAATTTTAGGAAGAGTGATCATTCGGATTACAAATCATTAGGAAGAACAATAATTTCGGGTAAAGAACTTTAGGTGAGCTAATATGGACCCAATTTATCTTGATATTTATGATTACATATTAAACACAACTCAGAAAATTGTATATTTCGATTAAATTCATTAATTAAAAATAATTTGTTACAAATATATATTATGAAAATTAATCGAACACCTGAAACATCCCTTAATAAACGTACTAAAGAACCAAATATATGAAAATAAAAAAATCAACATCTAAAAGATTTTATACAGGTTTATAGATACTAAAGCACCCGTATGATAATATTATTATCATACGGGTAAGCAATATTTACAAATAACTACGTCACAGAGTCAGGACATAAACACGAAACGTTTCTGGCTAAAGGAAGGGAAATATTATTAACACAGAGTCCGTCGACCGAGAAAACCCGTTCGGAAATTAAACAAACTGGTATAAGCTTTGTGTGGTCCCGTACAACCATTATTACTTTGGGAAATTGAGAACAATTTATAAAATACTTATATTGATATCGTTGCTTGGATTGTCGAATAGTTTAGTATTTTAATATAGTAAAATGCACCTTCTTTAATAGAGTCATCAGTTTGATTATGGGATAAAAAGTAGAGCCATGTTTGTTGCAGCGTGTTTGATCGCAGTAAGACTATTTCAGCATTCATATTTTTCGTATGGCGCCAAATACAAAGGGTCTCCCCCATTCATTCCGTGTTTTTTAAGAGGATGACAATTAAAATACACGAAGCCGCTGATACAAGACATATTTATCCTCAGTGAAGCTGCGTCATCCACATTTGTAATTCCTACTAGATAAAATAAATAAAACAAGAACCGACCTCTTATGGCACAACCCGTCTGCAAGGATCACCAAAGATTTTCTGAATTAACCCTTATTCCATGAGTTAAACATGCTGATCCCTCAACACGGAACCCTAAGCGTACTTGTCATAACAGCCAACCGTATTCGCAGGCCACAAAAGAACTGGGCCCACATTAAAAAAGGTCCAACGAATATTATTCCAACCCTTGTGGATTATCTAATATTCTCTTAGAAGAACTTCGGAGTATTTTTAATATTACTTTTTTTCGGTACCCAATAGAATATTATGTATGTATCTGTACATCGACAAGGTACACACGATTTGTTAGCTATTTGCTGTGGCTATAGATATAAGGTTTCTCAGGTAAGACAGATATTTTTACGTTTTACTGATTTCCGCGACACGTGGTCGACTTGCCAATAAGACGGTGTTTTAATTTGATGATGGAATAGTGGGGCATAAAGACATATTATATTTATTTCTGCATTTTGGTTATTTACAACACTTATTAGTCAAGACGTTTTGATGTATTTTAGCAAGTTTTTACTTATAACAGTGTGTTTTATTAGTACGTATTAGTTACTGGAAAGTATAAATCACTCAAATACGTAGGTTAAGGATGTAGAGTAGTTAGTCTTCCCGTGACCGAAACCAATTTAAATCTTTTGGGCACAAAGTACATTCACAATTCACAATTTTATATATTTCTAATTAAAAATATTAGAAATATATAAAACTCTTGCGTTACTTACTGACAACAACAGCAGACAGCTCACAGCAGATTACACACAGGCAAAACTATTGGGTTCAGCACCCAATAGTTGCTGTCATGATGTTCCTTCAGGAATGTAGGTGTCCTCTAAGAAGCGATAATTTAACTTTGGCTAACAAGGAAGTATTTCAAAAATTAAGAACTAATTTAAACGTTTTGCATAGAAACGGTTCTACCTTCTGTAAATATATATCAAGATTTATTAATACATACGTAAAATAATTAATAAACTGAAGGTAAAACCTAGACAAGACCTAGTATTTTATCATCAAAAATAATAAAAGGCCTAAGCCTAATGACACCGATTTTCCGAAAATCTTTCTCGTAGCCCTCTATTTAGATAATGACCTCCCAGTCTTTTCACTACAAAAATGTTCACGCACGGAGAAATTTTGGTAAAATGAAAACTATTATTCGAAATAAAGGCATCCAGACTACTGTGATGATTGTAGGAAAAAAATTACGTACACGGTACCATTTATGTTCATCATGTAGGGTTACGAAATTTTTGCTTACGTTGAAAAATTTTCTAGAACACAATTATTTCTGAGTAAAATATTTTTTGCTGAAGAAGCGACTAGTCGTGTGACTTTATATGATTCGATTTCATTAAGAACACGACACACTCGGCTCGATATCATGTAATTACAGCTCGAATAATAATGATGTATTATCCGTTTGTACGAGATTTGTGTTATTTTTCTGTTTCATAAAGATGTTTCTACTTATTTTCTTTCGTGATGTTACGTAAACTAGAAGGTAAAAATATACCTTTTGACGATTTTGCACAATATTCTAATATAAGTAAGATTTAAACGCTCTACGGCAGCTTATATTCAGATATTATCTGTTGTAGAATAATTCCCATATTTACATTTCATGACTAGTCCAGACAACGAGGTATAATATAAAATAGCTTGAATTTTAAACAATGATTGTTTCCATTTAAGGTTCAAGTTATTTTAGAACAAAAATAAAGTTGTTTAAAAGTAATTGTTTTAATTTACATGTATCATATTGGAAAAAGTACAAGCATATTTAAATTTTAGTTCTGTTTGCCTCAGTCGAAAGCGTGGTCACCCTACCTGTGTCGTAGGAGGAAATTGTAGCAATTCCAGTGGTTATCTCTCGGTGGTATTTCGGAGGTGGAACGGGCAGATAGACGGAGAATTGTAACGATAATCGTCAGACGCGCTGATGACAGATACCACGGTTTGTGCGAAACGATTTGGTATTTGGATGGTTTTTATGTTTACGTGTCACGTGTTTAAATTTGACAAAAATTGCTGTTATCTTTACTAATATTATAAAGCTGAATGATTTGTTGGATTGGTTGAACGCATTAATGTCAGGAACTATTGGTTCCATTTAAATAATTATTTATTGTTGGATAGGCCATTTGTCGCAAAAGGCGTATAGTTGTGGTAAGGTGTATAGTTGTCAATAAAGTCTCACACGGAGGATAAGATAGAAGATATTTTTTATGAAGGTCTCGGGTCCGATCCCCGGGTCGGATAAAGTGGTATTGGGTTTTTTCGTTAGGAAATTCTCAGTAGCAGCTTGGAGTCTGGTAATGTGCCCGGTACGGCAATAGGCTCGCCCCTATTACGTGGGACTAAAATAAATCTGGCGAAAAGTGGGTGTAGCAATATACCTCTGCCTACCTCTTCGGCTATATTGGCGTGAGACTATGTATGTATGTATGATGATTTGAAAGATAATCAGCGGGTAACAACTGCTTATGGTATAAATACTTTTACAAAAATCTTGTATCGCGAAAGATTGAAACAAGTAACTAGAGTTATTCGTCATTCATATTATTATTTACGAAAAATAGTAAAATCATATTCATCGTATATATTTCGTTACGCTTTGGCCATGGCAGATAAGATAATTATTCGTTGTGAATAACTAGCAATGAATATGTCTTTGACTTATGTCGTAATTATACAAGGTTATATAGCGGGTCTTACTCGCGATAAATAATATATTTAAGGCATAAATACCTCGGTTTTTGCCAACGTTTCGGCTCACTTGCTGCAGCCGTGGTCGCGGCGGGACTTTTTTTTTATTTACTATAAAAAATACAAAATAAATATTCTTACATCTAAACACGCCAAACACCTACCTAATTGGACTACTTGTCCCAGGTAGGTATACTTGTCGACAACTTTGAGCGTAGAGTTCCCAACCTGAATAGGAGCAGGTACAACATGGACGTTCGACATGATTTTCGTCTTGTCCATTTTCATCTTAAGACCTACTTGTTGGGAGACTCTACAGAGGCCATCGAGCATTGTGCCTAGGTCTTCCATGGTCTCAGCCATGACTACGATATCGTCTGCGAATCGAAGGTGAGTGATGTACTCGCCGTTGATGTTGATGCCGAGTCCATTCCAGTCCAGAAGCTTGAAAACATCCTCCAGCGCAGTGGTAAACAGTTTCGGGGATATGACATCCCACTGTCTCACCCCTCGCTGGAGTTGAATAGGTTTCGAACTCTGGTCCTGGAGGCGGACGGACATAGTGGCGTTTTCATACAAACACTTCAGCACTTCGATATATCGGTAGTCAATCCAGCACCGTTGGAGAGACTGTAGCACCGCCCAGGTTTCAATCGAATCGAAGGCTTTCTCATGGTCCACAAACGCCAAACATAGGGACTGGTTATACTCCTCGGACTTCTGTATAACCTGCCGCAGCGTATGTATGTGGTCTATGGTACTATAGCCTTTACGGAAACCGGCTTGTTCGGGAGGCTGGAAGTCGTCTAGCTTGCTCTCGAGACGATTCGTGATGACCCTCGAAAACAGCTTGTAGACGTGGCTCAGAAGTGTGATGAGTCTGTAGTTCTTTAAGAGGGTTTTATCCCCTTTCTTAAAGAAAAGCACCACCACACCTCTGTGCCACGCCTGTGGCGTTTTACCCTCGAGAATGACGGAATTAAATAGCTTCCGGAGGGCTTCTCTAGCGGGTGCACCGCCGGCCTTCAGAAGCTCGCTCGTAATTCCGTCATCACCCGGCGCCTTGTTGTTTTTGAGCTGTTTGAGAGCCACACTAATCTCGTGCATGCTGACGTCCGGGATATCTTCGGTATAGTGTCGGGTCTATCCAGCTCTAGGGTCTGACGCTGGAGTGCTTTCGGGTTGTTGCGTTGTCGTGTATAGCTGTCCATAGAACCTTTCGATCTCCTCCAAGAGCTCAGGCTTGGACGATACGATTCTGCCATCTTCCATCTTCAGCTTTCCTCGCGGTAGGCTGATGATAATAAGAAGGGAACTTTACAGACATTCACTTTTATGCAGCGGTAACTAAGAAGACCTAAAAGTTTGTCCATGTGAGAATCGAACCGACAGCTCTCGGCGCAGTGTTAAAAGACGAGGTGGCCAGTTAAACCACTACGCCATACTTGTAATCAAAAGTAATTAAGTAGTGACTAATTGATATAACGTAAATAATCTTGAAAGCCGGTATAGCTCTAGAAGATTAAAATATTGTTAATAATAAATTCACTCCAACAAACTACGAAAGATCCAAACTTACGCATTAACAGAATTAAATATTACATCCTGTGTTGCTTTAAATCTTGCTGTTAATATTGAACGAGTTTACATTAAGAAGTAACTTATTAGATAACTTTTGAACAGTTAATGTATATTATTCATTTACAGATAGCCGGATGGCTATGCTACTGGGCTGACGGACGGTTCCTATAATATATTGATATATCCATGGAATTGGGTTCTAGAGATATTTGACATTCGCTCCATAGGATTATACCGAAAATGCGCTGTAACTACCATATGACCACAGTTTCCAGCGTCGTGCATGTTATACTCGTAACACCACTTATAGTATCATTGTATCTTACTTGAGGATATTATTGAAAGACCAAAATATGTATAGCAAAATTGTACTAGTCCTTATTTATATTATAAACAATGTTTTTGTCCGTTACGCTCTGCTTCACAGCTTGCCCATTGGGCCAATTTGATGATTGATGAAATTTGAGACGGAATAAGCCTCAACCCAATGAGGGTAAGGATACCTTTTTTATGTATCCTTAGAGGGTATGTTTTTATAAAATTACTTAACTTAAAATATAACTGAAGAAATAAAAATTTCTTTATTTTCTTTCGTTACTGTACGCGAAAGAATAGGGTTTCTGTCTCTACGCAAAGATGGTATTTGCATCGTGTTATCCCTTAGTCGCCTCTTACGACACCCACGGGAAGATAGGGGGTGGTGACACTTGTATTCTATGCCGTCAACCACACGGCCGAATATTTATATAAACAAATAATCCTTATGATAACCTTTAAATCTATTGTTTTATTTAGTCATTCTGTTTGTTGAAATATAATAAGGTAAGTATGTTAAAGTTAACAATTTAAAATAAAATTACTTTCAAGATTAAAAGTGCTAGTCTACGGTTACTAGCTAAAGGATGAACTGCCGCTCTGTACTCCATAATATGTTTACGATGCGATTTGCTGCGGTGCGTTGCGCTGAGAAAATTAAAAAAAGCACGGAAAGAGTCCATATCCGCCTAAGCTTTAAGTCGGCTTATAGCATAGAATGTGAGAGATAACTGATACCACCATACAACGGTGAAATGCACAAGATTTAGTTGGAGGCAGTGCCTACAACAGCTTGTGACAGGTAAATTGATGATACTCGTATTTGAATTTGAAACTTCAGTTTGGACACTAAATTGTTAAACCATATTGTTTTAACTCACTCAAAAGAAATTTTTATTAATATTTAACTCTGTGGCATTAAAATACAAAAGGCCACTTTCGCCCAGTTTCATACCTAATTTACTTTTAAAAATAATTGGTCGCGCAACTTCTAGAACTAACGTTCTAATTTTGAATTTATCTATAAGACAAGACCTGTCCAGAAGTGTTGAAGCCGGGCCTAAGTGATGTGGGACAAATGCTCAAACAATAGGGAATAATATAATTGTAATAACACACTTACAAAACTTTTAGTGATACACGCGTATTCAAAATCGCTTTCCGCTCACACCTTGCACCGCGTCCCACTAAAGCCAGCGCTAAATTGTCACACGCAGCTCGCAGACTGTCAGATTATCTGAGTGACACACCGCGTCGACTCGCCGCATCTTGCAGGTAGCCCAAAACTATATACTGCGATACTTTCGTGTATGCACACAATTCTAGCTTCAAAACAATTTGTAGAGTAAAAGTAATGCAACGGCGTCAGAATTGTAAACTATTGGCATTTGTATATTAACGTGTTCATAGCGCAACTCCACTTTCTGTCCGTTAAAGATAGACAGGGTAAAGCAACGTTTGCGGATTTCACTCCTTGGATGGGTGACGACTTAATTTGCCATAGACATCTGTGCTTTATAGGGCAAGTGGAGTCGTCGGTCCTGGTTTTGTTCGGGCGATCTATAAACTTTAACACCAGAGATGGCGGCATATTCACACGAAAAAGTTAAAAGTACTTTTATAGTAATTTAAGATGAAGTATGAAGACCTCGCGGTTGGATTCGGGCGGCTCAAAAGCAGTCTCTGTGAAGAACTTTGGATAATGCCAATGTCGAGCTATGGACGTCTCTAGGCTAACATGATGATGATAAAGTGCTCTTAGTATCGTAAATGTATATTGCAACTAGCTTTTACCCGTAGTTCCGTGCTCGTTTCATATTAAGGCAACAAACATACATCCAACCTTACAAGCTTTTCTCATATAAATGGATATTCTTCTACTATTATAAACGTATAATAGTAGAAGAATATCCATTTATATCCATGCATTTAGTAGTAGTTGTAGTAAATATAGTTATGTGCTCCACAAAGCTAATATTTGCTAAAATTGAACTACTAAATTATTATTATAATAATACAATGGTTGCATGGTTAATATCATAAATTTATACACAGGTCTTTGGGCAAACGTGCTTAAATTTATTTTATTGCGTTTTACGATTATCATATATATATTTTACGATTCTCTTTGTAATAAAACGTATTGCAATGTCAGTGTTAGAGCTTTCTAGTTATAATATTCATATGAGATTTTTTATCGTAACAAGTTGTTAGAGAACCTGTAGTTGTTATTATATTTGTTAGGGTTTTTCAAAGATGGTAGTGTTTTAATCACTAACATAACTATAACTAGGTCAAATCTTAAAATATATTTCTAATATAAAATATGTGAACATCTTGATATGTAATTAAACGAGTGTAAAATTCCATATCCATTTATCTACAACATCTAAAAATAAACTACTTTTAGGAGATTTCACAATTTTTCCTGACAAACCTAATCTACTGATTACAGATACATTAAAACATTTGTTCCAATCAACTTGAAAGCTTTTACGGCAGATACGACAAGCCACTTTAAGGAACTAAAATAGCTAAGGGCCGTTAAAAATTGCCTAAATATTTATCGACCAAATAGTCCATTTAAAACAATAACATACAGACTCTTAGCATCCAAACACCAGTCTCAGTATCGTATAGTTTCATCTGTTATGTATATACGCAGATGTCGTTGTGAGATTTATCCGTCTGGCGCGAGACAGTGAGTGAGGCAGGACGGATTACAGCATCACCGGGATGCACGAGCCAGGGAATGGGCACTTAGAGACGCTGTGTTGAAGTTGGGAAGAATTGGCCACATTTGTATTTGGAAGTCTTAGGGTACTCTCTATGTATAGAGTACACTAAAACTACCTACATAGTCATGAAAACAACTTAGAGTACTTTCTACTGGTAACATTTACCCAAAGAACCCCTTGACATGTTTTAGTCATCTGAGGATGTTTAATAAACCTTTGCTCAGATGAGGATCCATTCCAAAGTACTGGCTGCAGAAGCATATGATTGTTGTATGATAATTATAATCTGTTTTTCATTATATTGTAGAACGAAAAAAATGCATACAAAAGGGTTTATGTAACTGACTGATCAGTTGTAAGACTCTTGAAACCCCAATATATACAGGAAGTCACAAGACCCATCAACAAGCCGAAGTCTACTCGTTATGGACATCATGCCAAGTCATACTAACCAAAAATAATACCTGGGAAACGACTTTTTTTTCACCTTTTTCAAGCCGCTATAAAAAATGCGCGCGTGCAATTTTCGAAATACCTACTAATCCATGGGTGCATAGGACATCTATAGAACAGGTTGGCGGGGTAAATGCATCGATTTTGTACCTAATTAAAAAAATTCCATAGTAATTTTAAGCCTCCATATCTCCTGAACCAGTAACTTCCCAGGTATGATGCCGAAGCAAAAAATGTTCGTAATGATTAGTATAATATGGGGTTTCAGTTTTCGTTACGGGTCTTTTTACACCCTGTATAATATGTGGCTGTAAGATCAGTCACACAGGAATCACTACATTACAGGTTTTAGAATGCAACAAAGATTCTCAAGAACTGCTGGATAATATGGCAAAATTATGTAGCCAAGCGTTCTCTGACCAGATTGGAGACATCCTAAAAACAGGACAGGTGAGAAGTACCCTGAACAGAAGAGCATGCATGAGGAATCTGATGGGAGTGAATGAAGCAAGAGAGATATGTCAGGATCGTTGCAAATGGCGTTCCGTAGTCTCTGCCTACCCCTCCGGGATACACAAGAATGCAGACATTAATTTTCCTGCCATGACTGCAACTCAAAATAAATGACCTTGTTAATTACAATATTCCCTAGGGTACAATCGCGATGATTAACGGAGAATTACCGATGACTCTGACTGGATCGACCCCTGATAGAAAAATCCCGAATAGGTTATCGGAGCCAAAAATCTCTGCGATGGGTAAATGAAGAAAACCTGTACCAAAACTCAATTATCATCCGTTCAACCGTAAATGTTCAATACATCTCATGATTCTTGACAAAGGGGTTCCTTACAATGGACCGTGACCAGGGTACCGTCGGCAAATTGTTAATCGCTGGGACAAATGACGCGTGAAGATAATTACGGACGGCGCCACGGGTAATCACTAGTCGGACTAGTCCTCTTTGGCTAGGGGTAATTTATGTGCCGGATGGTAGATGCTTCGGAATGAGGGTGGCTAGAAAAAGAAATTAGCGGGAGGACTCAACCCTTTGAGAACTTTACTTCGGAATGACACTGAGATAAATAAAATTATTTATCATCGGGCGAGAGTGTGATGAACCAGTTTATAAGTATGATCCGTTAAAGTGAACTTTATCTCTAAATTACTAGATAAAACTGAACCTCAAAGAAATTTGCCACTAGAACTAAGACATACTGCTGCAGTGTTTTTTTTATCAGAGCAGACGGGTCGCCCGATGGTAAGCAATTACTGACGCCCATGGACACAAGCAACACCACAGGAGTTACAAGTGCGTTGCCGCCCCTTGGGAATGGAAAACGGATAGGATGAGGAGTGGGATGAGGGAGAAGGAATAGGGGATAGGGCCGCCGGCATTCTCACTCACCGAACGAAACGCAACAGTTTAAGTATTATTACTTAGTCGATTTTCTGCGAGAGGGTAGTACTTTCCCGGTCGAGCCGGCCCATTCATGCTGAAATCAGCAAGGCTCTACTACCTGTTAAGTTATGATGATATAGAAGGGAAAGAAACCCAAAAAATCATATTGAATTTTGGGCAAGTAAATTCCAAAGAGTATTTAAACTTGGAATCTATTTCTATCATCATACAAACCTCACATATTTATAATACAATTCGTCCCATTCCATACAAAACCATAATCCCCTCAAACAGAAATTCAGTCACATTCATCTGCACAAACGCAAAAAACAACTAAGTAAATTTTAATATCAAATGTAATATTATTGTCATCCGAATTGAATATCTCACAAAAGAAACTTTTGACTCACTAAGCCGCCTGCCTCGAAACAATAAGAGACATTATTTCGAAACAATTTTCATCATTTTCGCTATTCAGGGATTTATTTAGTGCCGGTATACACGGCTGGGCCTCGACAGATACAATTTTAGTGTGCTCTTTTGTGATTGGTTTGCTTATTGGTTAGCTTATCAATAAGTTTAAAATTATTTGTAAACTTTATGATTTTTATTAAAGTTTAATATAACTACTAACTGTTAATAAGAGTTTCTAATCGTATTAATAGTTAGTTAGTAGTACTAGTTGTGTATGTAATAGTGATAGACTTTTTAATTAAAATAATGTACGAGATTGCAACTTAGTTTAAAATTGTTCAAAAACATAGTCATGTCAAAAGAGGCATCCATTTACTTAATAATTTAATGGAACACTTATTATTTAATAGAAATTCACACCATCTATATATTTATAGCATATACACAGAAAAGTGCTTGACAACAATGAAGATCAGTTAAAAGAGGGAAGATAAGATCTGTTTAACATATGCCATAGACATTACACACAATACACTGTCGTACTCTTCGAGGCACCGGGCAGGCAACAAGTACCAGGCAGGAAACATACAAATGTAACTTTAAAAAAATTGTGCTGACGTGGTGGGTTTGAACTTCAAACTCACTACGTGTCAGTCTATTGCCCCCTACCAATGAATACAGATTTACATAGAAGCACAGTTATTAAGGATTTCGTGTGCCGATTCCAAGTGGGGACTGTCTCCAGTTTAGTTCGTCGTTGGCGCCGTGGCGGCGCTGGCGTCGTTCTCCGTCTCTCGTAGTAAAGATACACAGGAGAAACGTTCTTCTCTCTTGCGCTCGTAGAGACAGCTATCACAGCGCGACTGCCACGTCGCCAAGCGGCAATTTGGGTCACAGAAAGTTTGTCTTCAGAGCGCCCATGAGAAATGCGCCTCTTTGTAAATATCTAAGCTCTTTGCCTCTACTGAGATATGACTGCTCGAATAAAATGCAATCACTTCATTGATATTCAATTGAACAAATAATTAATTAAATAGTAATTGCCAGTCATTCTAACGGTCTATGGATATATTAAGGCAAAATCAGCTAATAGACAAATCGCAGTTACAAATTCATGATTTAATTCAGCTCCATAAATAATAGATTACAATTTTCTAGGATTAGTGCTGAGCCGTGTGAACAAAACAATTAGTTCTATTTGTTTGTGTGGATATTATTGCAACTAACACTTACCAACATGATTACATTATGGTAGCATTAAATTGAAATCAGAAATAGACACATATTTTTTAATACCTTAACTCATATTAATTAAAACTTGTGCTATTAGAGCGATTCTACTGAAAAGGCAATGGCAGATCTCCATACATCAAAATGTCTGAAATTAAATTGAAGCGTACAGAAATAAAAAATATATCAAAATATTTGGCGTAAGTAACAGAGTCTATAAATGGTTCTATTTTCACTCAGAAAAGGTGGAAAAAGAAGATATCGGTGTTTGAATTTTTAGTTAAGAATGAACAATGTAGGTAAAAGGAAAGATAAACAATGTAGGTAGGTACGTTTGAATTATCAAATGATATATGTCAGATTGACATCAAAACGCGGAAGTATTTTGTAGCATCTAACTGTCACAGCCAAAGACAAAAGCAGAGCTGCACATTTTAAATCGATTTAATGTGAAATCGATACAACATTAAAACGATACTGTGACGTTTTTATTTGATTTAAACGTTGTTTTGCTTAAAAAATATTAGCTTATTGATATAATGATGATTAAATATTAAATAACTACATTTTAAACCAAACCAACCCTATAAAGATCGATCGTATCGATTACTTATTTAATAATCGATACGAATATAGCACTCACGTCTATTCCTGTCACACCATTGTCTATGGCAACAATCAAATAATAAAGTATTCGTAATCAATTGGAATGCTTTTTATCATCATAAAATACTCCAGCTTTAACGAGACAAAGTGAAAATATTAAAAATTGTAGGAAAAAAAACAATTTGTTTTGTTCATATGAAGTTTAAGGTCGCCACAACAAACCCAGACCCAATTCTGCCATTGTTCTTTCTATTTCATCAGAAAATCTTAAAATACTTGCTTACTTTATAAAAGAAAACTTCCTTGTTTGATCAACAGTTTCTCAGATGCCAAAAAGATTGCACGAGGGAAAATCACATCAAGTGCATTAGCTAAGATTTTGTTGACTATATAATAGAAATACAAGCTAAGAATAAGAAAATCAAATAACAGAGAGACGTGGAAAGAAGGTAAGAAGCGTCCTGCAGCAACAATAATATTTCCCGATAAGCCTTGTTACCTAGCTACTCGAAACTCTGTACTATGCCCTACACCTAACGCATTTCGTTTCAATACATAATTTCCAAACTGCAAGAAGTGTTCACTACAACTCTCAAATCCTCTCAATTTATCAATATATGTACTACAGTTCTGTTGAAACAATTCACTCCGTTATATCTCAAAGAACACTTTCTTTGACATCCCCTTTACGTCATACGACCACATCAGAAAAGTAAATTCATATCCTTATTCTTTTATATAATATTTATCTGCAGAGTAGCTATGCACGTGGACACGAAACATAGAACAAATCAAATTTCCTTTCGTCGACTCCAGCACCAACTCACAGAGAATTTTAACCAACAAACTATATCCTCATGTTTTCTTAGAAATATGACGTATCTCTTGTATTAGAAATTATTTTTATTTTCAACGGTCCGCTTTTGTGTACAATAGATTAGTTGTGCTATATTTATCGAATTGTGAGGTTTATTTCTAATGACAATAGTTTGCTTTAGTATTTTAGTCTTCATTCATTAGTATTTGAAGTAAATACATACATACATAGGCTCACGCCTGTTTCCCGGAGGGGTATGCAGAGACTACGCCATTTGCAACGATAACGAAGTAAATACAGTTGTATTTTATTGAAAATTAACATGGATGCTTTTTACTAATGTAATTAGACCAGGTATTCTATGCAAAGGTCATAATTTATATGCATCGTTGCTTTAAGTTTACAGCATAGTATGAGGAATGTAAGGAAAATGTTGAATACGCGAATTCTTTGAACTTTTACGGTATGTCGTTAAAGGAATATTTTTGTCTATGGTGTCTTATTTGGGGATGTAAATAACTATTTTTTTTAAATTTAATAAGTGGATAAAAGTGTAAAATAGTTATCCTAGCTGCATCCGAGACTTACTGCACTCCTCAGAGCCCGGGGTCCTCTGACTGCTCTATCTAGATTTGACAGAATATCAGTTATTCTGAACTCCACAACCCAAAGGTATAGCGATATTAAGTACATGGTTTAGAATAGCATCAGTTTATTTGAGGGTTTTCATGCCAATACTAGGCGGCGATAGCCTAGTAGAGATACCAGCAGACTTCCATGCAGAGAGTATCGGGATCGAACGCATACCACTGACTTTTTGAAGTAGAGTGCAAATCAAATTGTTTATTGTCGCTTAGGTACCGTGCTTCAGGAATTCGGCGAACACGTTAAACGTCGGTCCCAGCTGACACCATGACATGAACATCTTTGACAGTCGTTACGGGATGTCATGAAGATCTTTGACAGTCGTTATAGGGAGTCAGTACCTATCTCTGAATAAACTGACACAAGTCTAAACCATGGAATATCTCTATCCCTTTGGGTTGCGGAGGTCAGACAGGTAGTTGCTCCGTGGAAAAGCTAATATTCAGTCAAATCCAGTTAGACTAGTAAGCGGACCCCGGGTTGAAACTGGGATAACCCTAGGCGAAAGACTTACAGCATTTGCCTGTATTTAATTTGAACCGTGTTAGAACCATGTACTTTTCATTGTAGGGTTTTTAAACAATTGTGAGGTAAATTGATTTCATAATTTTCATACCACTTATAATAATGTTGATTAATATACTTACATAAGAAAAGTAAGCAGCTAAACGAATACCGACTCTAAATCTACTTAGTTTTATTAGCTTTATTATTTCAGGAAAGTTTGTGTCTAAGTTGGACAATTTATTTTTAAACGAGTATTTTAGCGCCATCATCTGTTTCTATGTATAATATGTATGTATTTACAAAAAAAAGGTGTGGTAGAATATTATTATTATTATCTTTTGACGAAATTTATAAAACTTACTCAGTCCGCCGTTGATCGCCTATATCTAAAGATAATAAAACTTATTTAAACGCAATAGCTTGATACTTGCGAAAATAAACATCATAAAAGTGTTAGTTGTCAGTTTATTTGATAACCACATCCGTATAATAATTATAATCGATAGTCCTGACTAACCTAACAAAGTACAGCCAGTAGTCACAACTAAATGTAACGGCCTGGCCACGGACAATTCGCTGCAGCGAAAATTCGCGCGACACGACCGGTGACGCGACTTGCGACTGAATCAAATGTATAGAAATGTTCTTAACATGCCACGCACAGCGGCGACCGACGACACGACTGGCGAATTGCACCGAGCGGTGCTGCGGCGAGTAGACCAAAACAAATGTATGAATTAGTACGGCGGCGTACGCCACGGCGGCGTCGAACGGTAGTCGCGGCGACTAGCGCCAGAGCTGAGTTAGTATAAGGCTGCCCACCCACGTCAGACTTTTTGTAGGACAGATAATCGGGCCAATTTTTCCGCTGATTCTTAGGACCGATTTTGTGGACGACTCAACGCCTACGTCCGTCATTTTGTCTGTGGCTATCGAGGGAGCAGCACGTTATAGACATAGAGAATCTCATAAATATAAGGAGGAAGGTTAGTCTTTGGCTTTTGAGGAACAGAAGAGAGAAAAGAAAGTTCTGGGTTGATCCAATAATCTCTCAGAGATTTTGAAGGGCATATTTTATGTTCATCATGCTGATCTGAGACTTTTTAGATTTTTTATTTTTAGGGTTCCGTACCTCACAAGGTAAAAAAGGAACCCTTATAAGATCACTTTCTTGTCCGTCTGTCTGTCTGTCTGTCTGTCTGTCCGTGTGTCACCACCGATTTTCTCAGGAACGGGTGGACCTAGCAAATTGAAATTTATACCAGATACTGAGGTCTATGGTTCGTATTAGGTGTGTAAAAATCAGGGTCCTGGGTCGACCCGATAAAAAGATATGGTCAAAATTAGATTTTTGCGAAAACTTGTAACACCGAAATTAACCTTAATTTTCAACTTTTTTTAATTTTCGGAATTTTTCCTTTACTTGTGCTGTAAAACCTTGGTTTTGACAAAAATTGACAATTCTAGGTCAACCGTAAGTACCCTATAGGTTTTGGGTCGAAAACCTATATGGTAGTTCCCGTTGAACTAGAATCACGAAATTTGGCCAAAAGCAGGGTCCTACAGCACAAATAAAGGAAAAATTCTGAAAATTTAAAAAAGTTGAAAATTAAGGTTAATTTTCGTACTTGTTAAAGCGCCCCTAATGGAGAGAAGCGATCGATAGAGACCGCTAGGGGGCGCATTTAGAAAATGTATGGAAATTGTTCCCGTTGTCTAGGCTATCGTCCACCGTGACGATTGAGTGTAAACTGGTACTAGACCCTCAGATTTAGAAGACTAGCGTAATTAGCACCAACCTCAAATAAGGTAAAATGCGTACGGAACCCTCGGTGCGCGAGTCAGACTCGCACTTGCCCGATTTTTTATTTTTATTAGAACGAACCTGTCAAATTGACTTCACGCTGCCTGATGGTAAGCTGACAGTGAAGTCCTATTGGGAAGGCCACCATCCCCAATTGCTGGTTAAGCAATGTGACATGACAGCCCTCACTTTGACGGCCTTGAGAGGTGCTTTTTCACGCCCTGCTTAAAGGACCCAGGATCAAGGGAGGAAGGAAACACGTGAGCTGGCAGTGAGTTCCACATCTTTATGGTACGGCAAAGATAAGATGTACCGAACCTTTTCGAACGTGACGGTATCTGATCTACCGTATAAGGGTAGCACCTTAACCCGGCACGTGTTGTTCAGGATATGAAAGGAGAGGATGGGATGAGTTGAAAGAGTTCTTCTGAACACTCACCGTGATACAATCGGTAAAAGACAGCCATTGAGGCTACGTCCCTGCGTAATTGCAGAGATTCAAGGGTCTTAGTAGCCTCAAGGTCACCTATGATACGGACAGCACGCCGCTGCATCCTATCAAGGGCATCTAGCAGGTACTGAGCGGAGCCGTTCCAGAGATGAGAGCAGTATTCCACGCAGGGGCGAACCTGAGTCTTGTATAATGGGACAGCTGCTCCGGCGCGACTTCAACCAGACAAGTTTTTTTAAATATTATAGAATGTCAATTAATACATTTGATGAGCTGCTGGCGTTAGTAAAACACGCTTTTACACATCAGGACACTATTATGAGGAATTGCATTTATCCAGAAGAAAGGCTGTGTAACACTAAGGTAAGCAATAAAAGAAAATAATCAAACGGATTTATTGAATTCTTATAACGAAAAATAACATCAGTCTTGAAAAACTAAGCTTGTCAAATATGTAATTGCTTAAGTAACCAGAATATTATGTACTTATTTAAATCACAGAATTATTATACATTTTTTACTATATTAAGTATAAATACTTTTGTAATTTACTCGTTTCCTAACTTTAACTACTATTTTATTTATACATTGTGCTTTTATCTTATTAATAATACTTATTACTACTTACTTATTACGAATTGTTGTTAAATATGAATCGCTTTACTTACTTAAATCACAGACGCTTGATTTAGTACACCTTTTTTAATTACTTTACTTAATTTACTTGTTGCCTAATGTTATTTTGCTATTTTGTGTATTATTTCTGCTTTTATCTTATCATTTTTATTTTTAGCAAATATAATTACTGAACTCATAGATTGATTACGTATACAAAAGAACAGACTATATTTTTATCACAATTTTTTAGTTTTAATTATAAAACTCTCAATAACGACCTCCATCGCTGAGCAATGACACTGACACAACACTCGTCCTTCCCTTGCAAGTGCATGCGGCCGACTGTCGGTGAGTAGTGTGCGTTTTACGCTACATTTCCGACCGTTCCATTTTTCACCGATAATCGGATCGGTCGGGATTCGAGGATTTTGTTTCTGACTTACTTTTTGTAGGACGTGTGCGTTACACTATTGCTATCAGTGTGTTTTATTTTTTTCCTACAAAAAATCGGTCACCGATTATCGGACGTGAGTATGATATTAGTCTTAGATTTTTTAGTTAGGCTAGTTATTTGGAACGTCTGGATGTTATTTATTTCTACCTACATAAATGTATACAGTATAAATAAAGTTGAAGTGTCTGTCTGTGATTTCAAAATACTTAAGTAAGCTTTTAGAAGTGCATATACCTAGTTAGTTAGATCACACATACCTACATAACCTTTTCCGTATTTTAACTCAAAACTCGAGTTTATTATAACTCGAGTTTTGAGTTAACCTATAAGCGTCGGCTCAGTACGCATTCAGTACCTACAGAATGTATACCGATGCGCCTTGAGTTTGGTATGCAGTAGGTTAGGTGGGCACGGAGCCTGACGCTCGTAGGTATAAATCGCGTTCCGACCGTTTGTATAAAGATAAAATACTGTACCTTTAGATTTCATTACCGTGGTTAGGTACACAATATAAAGTCTGCCTCTGTGATCTTGCGGTAGTGTAAGCGGATCATGAGGTCTCGGGTTCGATTGCCGGGTAGAAACAAAAGTGATATTGGCATCAAAGTCCGAACAATGTCGAGCTAAGTTTCATAAAAAGATCCCAGCTAATCTCGTCTCGCTCCTGGTCTGCACTGGTCGCGACGGCGAACGCGTGTGCCCGTGGCAAGTTTTTCGCGTCGCGCGAATTGCCGCGTCACCAGTCGCGTCGCAGGTCGCGTCGCCGGTTCCCGTGGCCAAGCCGTAAGGCGTTGATTGAAATATAAGATACCATATTATCTTCATATGCCAAAAATTCTATCAAAGTTTTTGTTCTTGACTTTTTGTACGAATCTACATTTGGCCAGTGAGCTCATATTATAGTATTTGTATTACTATGTTAATTGAACCTGGAGATACTGCTTCTTACTAATCAGTCACTTGTACCATTGCAATTAATGATTTTTCTTTTGTTATCCTTAAAATTAAATGAGTTGATTCTGAAATCTCGGATATAACCATTCAGCACGATTTTATATTTTTATTGGAAGACAATGTACGATAACGGGGTACTTACTTTCTTTATCATTATCAGCTTTTTAGGGTTCCGTACCTAAAAGATAAAAACAGGACCCTATTACTAAGCCTACGCTGTCTGTCTGTCTGTCTGTCACCAGGCTGTATTACATAAACCGTGATAGCTAGAAAGCTGAAATTTTCACACATTGAGTATTTCGGTTGGCGCTATAACAAAAAATACTAAAAATAAAAAGATTAAAGTGGAGTCCCATACAATGAACGTGTTTATTTCCGTATTTTTTGCTCAAAATTACTAACGGTAACAGGTAGACGCTTAAAATTTTCACAGAATATGTAGTTGTATATTACCTTTCAAAATAAATAATTAAATAAAGAAAAGTAAATAATAAAGGGGAGCTCCCATACAACAAACGTAATTTTTAAGCAATTTGTTACTCGATCTTAATAAACAGCTAGAATCTAAAAAAATATTTAAGTATACATATACAACAAACGTGATTTTCTTTTATAGATGATGGTACGGAACCCTTCGTGCGCGAGCCTGACTCGCACTTGTCCAATTTTATTATTTTATATTTTTCCACTGCTGAACACAAGTTTTCTCTCATAATGAGCACGGTTAGCTTAAGCTATATTAATCCAACACCCTAATAAAGTGCGGATTGCAGGATTCACAATACATGACATGTTTTTCTGTCATTAAATTATTGAGAACTCTCAGATATGCAAGTTTCGCAGCGCTTAGCAAGCGATACAAGAGCAATTAGATTTAAGGGCAAATATTATTAGCTAAAAGTAAAGCGTAATTTGCATATCAATAATCGTAAATGTGCTTTTTCTAGGAATTAAAATAATTATTATGACATTCCTTACTAAGCCTTGTACCGAAAAAATATCAGAGATCTTATCGTGTTCAAAAATCTATCTAATTGTAATAATGTCATTAAGTATTATCACTTGATTGCTTACAATGTTTATTATTTATTATTGATTATTAAATTACCAAACGTATTTCAATACTAGTAGATAAGCTAATCTAAGTACCTTAATTTAGCTATTACGCATAACAATCCAAAACACACTGGATTATGAAACATTTAACTTGATTTCCAATTATAATCTTTATTCCAAAGCAAATAAGAGTTAGCAATAAATCTAGAAGGAAAAGTTTTTAGCATTTTAGTACTCAAAGTATACCATATTATGGAGAATTTCATAGCAGTTTTATCGTAGTTAGGTGAGTAAAGCGTGCTTCGTTCTATGGTTCTCGAATTATTTGAAGAAATGTACGAGAACAAAAATACCGGATTATTTGATACCTTAGCGATAACATCGGTATTACATTAGCCAATTCATTCTTTATCAAGGTTGGTATCAATCCGAAGTTATTGAGTAATAAACTAAAATATATTTTCTGGACATCAAACTATACCATCAGGTGGACAAATTTTTGGAAAGCTTATCACTCTAAATTTCAAAAATATGGTTCTGCTAGTTTCTCGGTTATTTTAAGAAATGCATTGGAACCAAAGTGCGGATTAATTGATTACATTCTGATAAGAGTATTACAAATTTAATATTGATGTAATCAGATTATATTTTATTAATCTTGTCGTTATCAAAGCGGCTGTTGATTTATGATAAGAAGTTATGTAGGTACAAGACACATTGTTGAGATTAACATTTTGTTCTGGATTATATCGTATTAATACAACGCCATTTTCACAATGCCTTGTCCTCTATTCTAGCCTTTCCCAAATTTTATCTAAATCAGTACAGTGGTCTACCTTCAATAACAGATAAAAGAGAAACAAGCAAATAGTCTGTCAAAATAAACATTAGCTATAAAAAGTAAAATTTTATGAGTACCTCTCTATTCTCGAAACCAATCACATCCCTATTGGAATACGATTGAATCATACCGTCCTCAGTGGATTGTCCACGATGCCGGCGTCTTGGGCAAAGAAAGCAAAATCTACACCTCCACAACGCTAATGAGTTCACAAAGAATCTTCGGGAATCAGGGTTTAACGTATTGCGGCGGTGAAAGAATTTGAATAAGAAAATGTTGTTTAAGTGGTCATTAGTTAAGGAGTCTTTAACCTAAATTCTATTACTGAGGTGAGATTTTGAATGAAAGTTGGTATTGGAGATTTTAATATAACATTCAATGTGATTTTAGTAATAGAAGATAGAAGTAAGTGGCATTCCGTTGTCCCTGCCTACCCTGTCAGGAAAAAGGCGTGAGTATATTATGTATGTATGTATTTTAGTAAAAATAATATTGTATTCAATTAAGTATTTTACAAAAATTATTCATTGTAGATTATTTGTTTCTAGATGGATTTTGAAGGTTAATTTTTTTAAAGGCAGTTTATGTCGAATTATTCTAAACTTACGAGCCGTGTACAATAACGTATTAATGTTTGTATCAAAGAATCATACCGATGAGTGTAGTTTGCATATAACACAATGAAATATTTCTCTTCAAACATTAAGGTAGTCCAAAACATGATAAATTGTAGCCGAAGAACAGGTCTAGAAATTAATCTGAAATATTACTGTAGTACTTCATACGGATTTTACATCATGCGATGGTTTCAGTTAGTAGGCTAAAAACGAATTTATCCCATACATCTCCTTCGCGAGACTAGAACACAAACCATAGAATGGTGGAGAGAATTGCTGGTGACAGGGTTTCCATCGTGAGAACAAAAGGAAAAATAAATTAGATTCTTCAACTCACAGTTCAGACAAAAGTCATTCTATTATTCCTGATTTAAAATATCATGAAACTAAATGGACCGTGTCGAACAATGTTATATTATATACTAAGAACCGAAGAAACCTGAACAAGCCTTAACAATCTTACTGCCTCAGGCTAAATAGAATAACCTTCACGTCCTTCAGACCTATACAGACTGATAGTACGTGCAAGCTATATGTTTACATAATACAAACTACGTATTCAATTTGCCAAGCCCCATACACACGTAGCTCCGCGTCTATAATTCCATCTTAGTTTAATTTATGGCCTAAGAGCTGCGAGCAATTAACAATATAACGTCTTTATAAAATAATTGGAAGGTACTTCAAATGCTGAAGATTTAGTTCTTATATTGTCTTAGTACATTGCCTATGTTATTGTAGGCTTTGTAAAGTAAATTTTCTTTGATATATACGTGAGTAAAATATTTGATTTTGCTAAGTAAAATTTCAAAGAAATTTTAAGTTTGAATATCACGCCTGCGTTACAAAGTAATAATTGAACAACCAATCATATTTGTCTAGCATCTACTCGGGATTGGATTCTAGTCACTGTCAATAAACATAATTATATCTGACTTTTTACAAAAAATACTGCTAGTGTGAATATTTGGCTCACTTTAGTTTAGCGCCGGGATGTGTTAGGCTGGTACCAATCAGACTTAACTAGCCGCTGACTAAATTAATGTTAACAATAAGTATATTTAGTTAGCGACGTGTCTTTTCTTAAAAAGCGCTCGTCGACGCATACGACGCATAGAAACAGGCGCAATGTTGCTACAAAAACATCTTAACAGCTTATTCAACAAATTGATATGTTCACAAGTAGGTAGGTACGTATGTATAGTGGAATAAAACGACGTCTTGGTAGTACAGCATATATTCGCAGACTGACGAGTATTTTACAATTGTTAATAATGAAGATGCACTACCCACATAACTAATTATAATTGAGAACACATACATCACACCTCTCTTCTTAAAATACACTATATATATATACAAAAAATATTTTAAGTACATTGGAATCTAATAACCGGCTTTCGGGTTCGCTTCGGGTACTCGTTTGGCTGCTGAGTTGACAAACCAGGTGATTTATTGAGAGGTTGTACAGGCTCCAGCTCAACTTCACTATTTATCAACTGTTCTGACATATTCCTTTCACAAATAGTTTCATCCTTACATTCCTCCTCATTCTTCCCCAACGTTATTGAATCATCCCCAGCGTGCGGAACGGAGCTCTCATCCTTTAACGTTTCCTCTTCATCCGTGTTTGGGTCACCGATTGACACACGGGATCGCCGCCGTATCTGGTCTACGTGCCTTTTGACAAATTGACCGTTATCCCTAGTTATCAAATACCTACGAGCACTATCTACATTTGAAATAGTACCCTTTACCCATTTATCTGAAGAACCGTAATCTCTCATCCAAACAGGTTCACCCTCATCAAACATTCGCGGCACCCCTCCTGCGGAATCGATCTGTCTCTGCTGCACATTTTGTACCCTAGCACCTACTGAACGATTCGTCCGTAATAAATCTAATCTGGATCGTAACGTTCGCTTTTGTAGCAACATTGAGGGTGTCTCACCGGTAGTGCAGTGCACTGTATTTCTATATGCCAGCAGGAATGTTTGTAAAGCCGAGTCCACGTCTACACGATCTCTAATTGCCTTTTTAATAGTACGCTTGCAGATGTTCACAGCATTTTCTGCGGCACCATTTGAAGAAGGATGATAAGCGGGTGAAAAATACTGCCTAATACCATTATTAGTAAGAAAATTTTTAAATTCGATACTTGTAAACGGTGGTCCTTGATCTGATACGAGCTGTTCTGGTAATCCGAACCTAGCGAAAGTCGAACGCAAGACCTTAATAACATTAGACGCATTAGTACGTGGCATTTCAAATATTTCTAACCATTTTGAAGACGAATCCGTTAATACTAAGAAGGTCATTCCTCGATACGGACCCAAAAAATCAATATGAAGTCTAGTCCACGGCTGAGTATAGTACGGCCACGGTTGGATCGTAGCTCGCGGGGGCGCCCTCGCTTCCGCTGCACATGTTTCACAACTTTTACCTGTTTCCTCAATATCCTTATCGATGTTAGGCCACCACACATAACTCCTAGCTAAACTTTTCATCTTTACAATGCCCATGTGACTGCTATGTAATTGCTTCAATATTTGTCTTTGCAATAATTGTGGGATTACCATACGATAGCCCCACATTATACACCCACATTCTACATACAATTCATTACGCCTAGAGAAAAATGGCTTAATCTCATCATTATTAGGACAATTTAATGGCCAACCTGATTGAATATATAACATAACCCTACCTAGTATCGTATCCTTGGGTATCATTGTTTTGACATCATTGCTAGTGACGGGTAAAAAATTTTCTACAAAATTAACATAAGTATTTTCTATTTGCAACCTATTTAAGTTATTAGTAGTTTTAGACGGCAGGCGCGAAAAAGCGTCTGCACTGTTCTTATTCGACGCGATGTACTCGATATCGTAACTGTAGCCCGTTAGAAGTACCGCCCAACGTTGCAATCGTGAAGCAGCCATCACAGGAATACCTGTTCTATTACCAAAAATATGTGTCAGAGGTTTATGGTCTGTACGAAGTATAAAGTGACGGCCATACAGATACTGGTGAAATTTACGAATACCGAATACAATTCCCAGAGCCTCCCTGTCTATCTGTGCATAAGCGCGCTCAGCCGGAGTAAGTGACCGCGACGCGTACGCGATCGGGCGTTCGCCATCTGCCGTAATATGCGATATTACCGCGCCAACACCCACACTACTCGCATCCGTCGTCAAAACCAACGGTAGCTCTGGATTGTAATAAATGAGTACCTTGCTATCCATCAAAAGACGTTTCACTAACACGAAAGCATTCTGACACTCCTCGCTCCAAACATACTTAGAGCCCGACTTAAGAAGATTATACAATGGAGCGAGAATAGTACTAACATTCTTAATAAACTTTGCATAATACATGACTAGACCTATAAACGCCCGTAATTCGGTAGTGTTGGTAGGAGCCGGTGTATCCCTCACTGCCTTTACTTTCTCTGGACACGTATGCACCCCATCTTTGCTTATAATATGACCCAGGTAAGAGACAGACTTTGAAAAGAAAACGCACTTTTCCTTTTTTACTCTAAGTCCATAGTCCTGCAACCGTTGAAATACTTTATGTAAATTATTTATATGGTCGAATTTCGTACTACCCGTTACAATGATATCATCTAAAAATACCCCTACACCTCGCATACCCGCGAATAATTGTTCAATTCGCCTTTGAAAAATACCGGGACTAGATGCCAATCCATACACTAACCTGTTGTACATATATAATCCCTTATGAGTATTTATCACTGTGTATTTCTTACTTTCATCCAATTCAAATTGTGCGTACGCTTGAGACAAATCGATTTTACTGTAATATTGGCCCCCTCTGAGACGAAATAATAAGTCTTCTACCCTCGGCAAAGGATAACGGTCAATTTCTATAACTTTATTTAATGTGAGTTTGTAGTCAGCACAGATTCGAATGCTACCATCCTTCTTTACCACTGGTACTATCGGTGTAGCCCAGTCGGAACGCTCGACCGGGGTGAGAACTCCGTCGCGCACCAGCTGATCCAGCGCACGCTCCACCGGCTCGCGCAGTGCGTAGGCCAGCGGCCGCGCCCGCATGAACACCGGCCGTGCTCCCGACCGCACATGTATGCTCACGGCGCCGCCCGTGAAACGCCCGAGACCCTCCGCGAACACTTTACAGTATTTGGAACTGAAAGAGGATAATTCAAATTCACTATTTTGTACAATATTATGTACATTATAATTAAACTCGGGAAGTTGTATCTTTAATGCCGCTAGCCAATGTCGCCCTAAAAGTACAGTTTTCCCTTTTTCGATAACAAGTAATTCTAAATATTTACTTCTATCTTTATATCTGACTAATGGCCTTATTATACCCAATGGTTTAACAGTTTCGCCTGTGTAATATCTTAAGGTTAATTTACAGGGTTGTAGGGTAAGATCGTTAAAAAGTTTGTTGTAACATTCTTGACTAATGCATGACACGGCACTACCTGTGTCACATTCCATAGCTATATTTTTATTATGCACGTTCAAGTTTATATAAATAGGTTTGCAATTTAAAATCGACAGTTGACAAACATCAACAAAAATTACCTCGTCACTCTCAGTATCGCTGTTACTGGCTTGCACATCTACTTGATATTGCTCCACTAAATTTGGGCACATACGCCGTAGGTGTCCTTGACGATTGCAAACCCTGCACACGTAACGCGAGAACTTGCATGTTGCCTCGTTGTGATTAGCGCCACACACCCGGCACGTCCGCTGAGGCCGTGCTCGCTCCGCAAGCCGAGCCCGCTCAACCGGCACCGACCTAGCCGTCTCGGTACGCGCGCGCCGCTCGAGCTCTTGCACATCTCGCCGCTCACGTACGTCCTGCCGCGAAACACCGCGCTGCCCGCCGCGCTCCGCCACGCCCACAGCTTTCCGTCTCACCGTCATCGCTTGACACGGCACCGTAGATGCACCCGTGTCTACCGTTGGCTTAGGTCCTTCGACTGCAGCTGCGTCTTTCTCTGCCGCTTCCAAGCTGCAGGCAAGTTTGTATGCCTTGCCGAAATCCAACTTAGATTCTGCGAATAACCGCTGTCTAATATTCTCGCTCGCTATTCCACACACCAATTGATCGCGCAAACTTTCTTCCAGCCAACTGCCAAACTCACAGGTCTTTGTCATCTTCTTAAGCACCGCCACGTACTCGGCTATTGATTCACCCTCTTTCTGTTTCCTATGTCTAAACTTATACCTCTCGGACAGTTCACTCGGTTTCGGTTGTAAATGTCGACTCATAATCTCCGATAATCGCTCAAAACTTTCCGTTTTCGGCTTCTTCGGTGTACACAAGTTAACTAACAACTCGTAACTTTCGGCTCCCATAACGGTTATTAATGTTGGTACACGTAGGTCGTCCGGTATTTTGTTCACAACAAAATATTGTTCTAAGCGTTCGACATACAGTTGCCAATCGTCTTTCTGCACATTAAACGCGGCTATTTTCCCGATGGACATTATATATAACTTTGTAATTTCACGCGAATTGTTCAATCCTCGTCGCCACTGATATGTTCACAAGTAGGTAGGTACGTATGTATAGTGGAATAAAACGACGTCTTGGTAGTACAGCATATATTCGCAGACTGACGAGTATTTTACAATTGTTAATAATGAAGATGCACTACCCACATAACTAATTATAATTGAGAACACATACATCACACAAATCAGAACGTATTACTTAATATGTGGCCTGGACATTTCAGAGCAAATAAATCCAATAACGTTTCGTCTGTTCCCAAGACTTCATCATCGGCCAAATATAATTGAAACTGGAAACTTGTGTCCCAAACTGAAGCGTACCAGTCAACAAGGCATTCAAATCAACCTGTTCCATTCAAATGTTACCAACTCAAGACAGTATTGTCTCAAGTCCCAAGACGTGTATCCAGACTTACAGGGTTCATTTACCAAATAAGCCAGTGACGTCTCCGTGCTGAGTACCGCATTCCTCTCAACAATAATGGCTTCGGATGCACCACTCGAATAACAATCATCACGGCTCGTCTCCACAAAGTGGATATCAATATAGAAGCGATTATTCTCAGCACAATACTATTCTATCTGAGGCGGACCTACCACGGGTTTAGTCGCCTCAAGAGTCTTCTCGATCCGATTTGCCAAGGGAACCCTGATTGGTCCGTTGGAAACGCTGCACCGATCAGAGCGCCGAACTCCAAGGATTCGTGGTGAGTGTGAGACTGGTGAGGCGACTAACCCGTGGTAGGTCCTCTGTAATCGATCTGTGCATGTCTCCAGTTCAACTTGCTTTCAGGAAAGGATTGACTACAAAAAACTAAGATTTATAGACTTGGACATTGTTTGTTTGTGTCTGCGATAGTTTATGTTTTGTACCTGTTCTGTTTCAGATAGCAATGGCTTTGTTCGTAAATGTTTTTAGTTGGTGTATTTTCAGGCATTTCGGAGTATGTTTATAAAAACCTAAGATAAATATATTTAGAGCTAATTTTGTACTATCTATTTGGTTATATAAAGCACAAGGCCCAGATATATCCGTAAATCATGACGCTGAAACAATTTCAGTGCATAAAAAATAGCCCGAGAGTTGTCATTGTTTTCGGCAGGTAAGTCTGTAGGTGTATCTCCACTATCGCATAAGAAGGTTGTGACCTTTATCCTTATCTGATTTCTAGTTTTGCATAGCACTGCTTCGATTATTGAGGGTTCGGTGCCCACATGAGACATGCTTTATTGCGATCCACAAAGATTTGTGACGAATTCTTTATGTCCGTTGTTCGAACATTATGTTAAGTTCTCTGCGATATACTTCTAGAACAAGAGCGTTTCTATTACAAGAAGAAAGTATACATTTCAACAAATATATTATATCTAGATTTTTGTAGATCACAATTAACCATTATATCATGTTATAAAACTGTGAACTATATAAATCAGTAAGCTCAATCGTAAAAAAGTTCCAAACTCTCTAAAGTCCAGTCAACAAATACATACATACATACATAGACTCACGCCTGTTTCCCCAAAGGGGTAGGCAGAGGCATATTAGACGCCCACTTTTCGCCAGGATTTTGATTGTTTTTGATAGTCAATAAATATAGGGACATATAAAGATATCAATTGTTACCTTATCTATTATCTCATCAACACATGTAGTTAAATAACCACAGACCCCACTTTGAGTTGAGCACCACATTAATGTGGTTAAAGGGACCACCTCATCAGTGTACGGAACTATCGCTTACAAATTAGTCTAATTTGAGTGGTATTCTCCACTATAAAAACTTTATTTTATTTGCTTTATAACTTTTCTTTTAGCAAGGCGTTGTACTTTATGTACATTTTTTATTACAAGGAAAGTGTGTACTTTACATTAAATGAAGTACATAAGTTGTGCTTTATGTAAAAATTTTATTACAACAAAGTGTACACGTTACATTAAATTAAGTACCTACCATTATGCTCAGTCTGAACATGGATTAATTTTTTTGCCGTGCACAATAACAAAACCTATAAGACTGCATTGCTATATATTATTTTTTATCTACACAACATCACAACTTTAAACAGACGGCGTTATTAGTATAATAAAATAACTTACACAACCAATTCATCTATATAGAAAATAAAGGTGCACAAATTCACGTCGACATAGAACCTCCCAACACGTTTTAATCATGCACTCAAATAAAACTACCTTCATTCATATCCGAGCACACTGCATCACAAGCAAAGGATTAAATTTTCCTTATGCAAGCCAGGGCCGGGATTCCGGGACTGAACACGGGATCTTTGATTTAATAACCGCTGCTTCAGGGAATTTATTAAAAATCCCGGGACCGCCGTCACTCTAGACAACTCTTTGACGTTACTAAACGAATCGATTTTGCTAAGTTTTTTTTTTGTTGTGAATTGAAATCTTTTGTGCAATTGTTGGCGTCTGAATAGAATTGTTCGTGTTGAAATGTTATATTTTTATTTAGCGCGTTTCAATGTACTAACTAGAATTAGGTACTCAATAAGTGTCTGTGTAATATTTTGCTCGGTCTTTTAATTATAACTGTCATCAGACTATGAAATATTTTGCGGCTTTCACAGAAAGCTCTGATAAAAAGCAAACCTAATAATAATTGGGTTATTAGGGGACAGGGACTACTTTTTTTGTAGACTCACGCCTGTATCCTCGAAGAGGTAGGCAGAGGTGTAATATTATTCACACACAGGCACATCACCGGACTCCTTGTAGCTACTGAGAATTCGGAAAATCCCAATAACACGTTTGCCCGACCCGGGAATCGAACCCGAGACCTTCTTCTTCTACCAATCGCATACGCTACCACTGAAGCACGGAAGCAGCCTAGCGACTAATTTAATACAAAACTTTATAATATAGCAAAACATTTCACATAATATCGACATTAGAATTATTTATTTGATAATTACTGATATTGGATTATATAATATGTGATGAACTTTCGATTACCGGCATATCGTTTTATTATATAATTTAATGTAATTTAATATAAATTGTATTTATTATGTACCTACTTTGCATGCCTTGCAGAAAATTATGGTGATACTTTGAGTTTATCTCTGTAATATCTATGTACTACTTATCTATGTAAATATGGATATATTTAAGCAAATAAAGATAGTTTTTGATTGGGTGTCATGTTCATGATGTAAAAATATTGGTTGAAAACTCGAAACAAAAGCACGCGAAATTCCAAAATACAATTTAAAGTTATTGACTAAAAAGACATTATCATCTTATCAGCATTCTTTGCAACATTCTGCATGACATAGGCCTTCCCAAGGCTTTCCACATGGAACAATCTTGAGCCACCTGCATCCATTCGCTAAAAAGACATATTTGCCATAAAATAGTGACAGCAAACATATATTCTAGAAATATATACTTTTTTTTAGGTGGCAAGACATTTTTAGTATCTATTTATTAGCACGGAAATGTTCGTTCATCCGGTAATGTCAAGGTCTAACATCGTGGTTCGCCGCTGGGAAATACAGTTAAAATGTTTATGCCAACTAGCATGGGACTACTACGCGAAAATATTGGTTAATTTGCATGGAGGTGTTGCTATTCAAATTCAGCTTGTTGATGTAAAATATTTATGTAGTTTAAAGTATTTTTTGGACGAACATGTTTGTCTATTTTGTTGACGAAGACTGATTTGGCAATATGAGCGCCGAAACTTTATACTTGCTACTGTTTACCTTTTACGTACGTCCTATATTATGTAAGAACATATTATAACATGATATTATGACATAGACAGGTTGATACATAGATATATTATAACAACGAGGATTATTAGCCCGTCCGTATTATTAGACCCATCCGTATGTTATATAATTCTGATATAAAGCAGCCATAGCCGAGTGGAGAGACAGACAGACTGCTATGCCTCTGCATATTCTATGGGTCCGGGGTTCAAATCCACGGTGCGCACCAATGACTTTTCGGAGTTAAGTGCATATTAAATTGTTAATTATCGCTTGCTCATCGGTGAAGGAAAACATCGCGAGGAAACCTGCTTGTCTGAGAGTTCTCCATAATTCTTCTCGAAAGACATGTGAAGTCTGCCAACCCGCACTTGGCCAGCGTGGTGGACTATGGCCTTACCCTTCTCATTGTGAGAAGAGGCCCGTGCCCAGCAGTGGGACATTATAAAGGGCTGATGATGTATGTTATTAAATGTTATATATGTTATTCGAACCAAACATGATTGTATATAATGCATGTCTCATCATATCAGCCAAACGACGTCCACTGCTGGACATAGGCCTCCCCCAAGGTTCTCCACACAGACCGGTCTTGAGCCGCCCGCATCCAACCGCCTCCCGCGATCTTCACGAGATCGTCGGTCCATCTTGCGGGGGGCCTACCTCTGCTGCGTCGTCCGGTACGTGGCCGCCACTCCAGAACCTTTCTGCCCCAACGGCCATCGGTTCTTCGAGCTATGTGCCCTGCCCACTGCCACTTCAGCTTGGCTATCCGGAGAGCTATGTCGGCGACTTTGGTTCTACTGCGGATCTCCTTATTTCTGATTCGATCTCGCAGGGAAACTCCAAGCATAGCTCTCTCCATCGCCCTCTGAGTGACCTTGAGCCTTCTGATAAGGCCCATAGTGAGCGACCACGTCTCTGATCCGTAAGTCATCACTGGCAACACACACTGGTCAAAGACTTTCGTCTTGAGACACTGCGGGATATCGGACGAGAAGATATGTCGTAGCTTCCCGAACGCTGCCCAACCGAGTTGGATTCGACGATTGACCTCCTTCTCG
The DNA here is from genome assembly GCA_944739405.2 of Euclidia mi. Taxonomy (NCBI): domain Eukaryota; kingdom Metazoa; phylum Arthropoda; class Insecta; order Lepidoptera; family Erebidae; genus Euclidia; species Euclidia mi. The sequence continues at coordinate 4,415,847 of OX123202.2, read as the reverse complement.
AAGTTGGACCTACCTAATTGGACTACTTGTCCCAGGTAGATATACTTGTCGACAACTTCGAGCGTAGAGTTCCCAACCTGAATAGGAGCAGGTACAACATGGACGTTCGACATGATTTTCGTCTTGTCCATGTTCATCTTAACACCTACTTGTTGGGAGACTCTACAGAGGCCATCGAGCATTGTGCCTAGGTCTTCCATGGTCTCAGCCATGACTACGATATCGTCTGCGAATCGAAGGTGAGTGATGTACTCGCCGTTGATGTTGATGCCGAGTCCATTCCAGTCCAGAAGCTTGAAAACATCCTCCAGTGCAGTGGTAAACAGTTTCGGGGATATGACATCCCCCTGTCTCACTCCTCGCTGGAGTTGAATAGGTTTCGAACTCTGGTCCTGGAGGCGGACTGACATAGTGGCGTTTTCATACAAACACTTCAGCACTTCGATATATCGGTAGTCAATCCGGCACCGTTGGAGAGACTGTAGCACTGCCCAGGTTTCGATCGAATCGAAGGCTTTCTCATAGTCCACAAACGCCAAGCATAGGGGCTGGTTATACTCCTCGGACTTCTGTATAACCTGCCGCAGCGTATGTATGTGGTCTATGGTACTATAGCCTTTACGGAAACCGGCTTGTTCGGGAGGCTGGAAGTCGTCTAGCTTGCTCTCGAGACGATTCGTGATGACCCTCGAAAACAGCTTGTAGACGTGGCTCAGAAGTGTGATGGGTCTGTAGTTCTTTAAGAGGGTTTTATCTCCTTTCTTAAAGAAAAGCACCACCACACCTCTGTGCCACGCCTGTGGCGTTTTACCCTCGAGAATGACGGAATTAAATAGCTTCCGAAGGGCTTCTCTAGCGGGTGCACCGCCAGCCATCAGAAGCTCGCTCGTAATTCCGTCATCACCCGGCGCCTTGTTGTTTTTGAGCTGTTTGAGAGCCACACTAATCTCGTGCATGCTGACGTCCGGGATATCTTCGGTACAGTGTCGGGTCAATCCAGCTCTAGGGTCTGACGCTGGAGTACTTGCGGGTTGTTGCGTTGTCGTGTACAGCTGTCCATAGAACCTTCCGATCTCCTCCAAGAGCTCAGGCTTGGACGATACGATTCTGCCATCCTCCGTCTTCAGCTTTGTCAGCTGACTCTGCCCAACAGACAGATCCCTCTGGAACACTGCACTGGATGCATGTCTACCTAAGCATTATTTACCTACAGATCGGCATACATATAGAAAATAAAATATAACAGTTATTCAGGTAGTCGGCTTTAAAATAAATCCATCAATATTCGTCTCTCAGGCACTCGACAGACAAACAAAATACTCAATTTTTATAAAACCACATAAAAAAGCAACACAGGTAACTCGGGCATCGAACCGCCACTTTTGACTCGATACAGCCAATTTATCGATGCCGAGTACCTTCCACATAGTGCACGGTGTCCGAGCAATTAGCTCAATCCCGGATATTCCCGGACTTTCCATACTCTATTCGATTTGATTTAAAAATTCAATTTCTGTTATATAGTTTAGATTTTTATAGAAGGTTAATTTTTTGTTGAATAAAAGCTTATTTGTGAATCGCTGGCGAAATTGGCTGAATGATGTTTCAGTTGGGAAAACTTGAATAAAGTATTAATTTGATTTTTAACGTTTGCACGCTCAAATGGCTCAAAATTGATTCTCATAGATTTTAATTGAACTTTATTAAACCAGTACACTACCTAGAGATTCATTTATCTATTTAAATAAGCTTTGACTAGTTAGCGAAATACTCAACTTTTTTCATTAAGATACAACTTTAGCTAGTAATCAATTAGTTATAGATTAACTATTTCAGCGAGGAGTTCATGTGCCGCGGTTGTTTCACGTAGATACGTGCAGGACAAACGCCGGTAAGCGGGCGCCTCTCAGTAGCATTGCTGAAACTTATAACAGTCGCTTCACAGATATTGACATGTTCTCTATATCAAGTAGCAAATTCAAACGATTGGTTATCGAACTTTTATCGTAAATATATATATATTTTTTTTACTTTTCCTTAGTGTATGTTTTGCTTCTAACATGATTTGTGTTAATTTGTTGACAATGGTGCTGTTTATGTGTATATCAATCTAGGTTAAGAAAGCATTTGTAAAATTTTGCATGTAACGGTTTTTTGTCCCGAACAAATAAATAAATAAATAAGTATAATGTTGAGAAAAAAAAAAACATAGAAATGACCTCAAGTAAACTTCCAGGCTCCTATAATATTCTACTGACTCCAACACATAAAAGGAAGAAGTGTCATGTACCTTGTGAAGAAGTGTCATGTTTCCTAATTGACTTCAGTAATTTAGGCTCTGCGATGTTATGTCAGTCAGGACAAGCGAATTTAATGATTAAATTATAGTGCAGATCACGATAATAATAATTTAAATACAAATATAAATCTAGGATAACGAACACCCGAACAAACCTATAAATATAATATAGTTTTTGATTTAAGATTATTAAAAAATTGTGTATGAACACAAACAACATCAAATAAGTAGTCTAAACGATTAAAATACAGTTTTATAGATGTTGACCTTATGCAATAAATTATTTCCGTTTTCTCAATACTATCTATCTATCTATAACGTCACGCCTGTCTCCCATTGGGGTAGGCAGAGACTATGGAACGCCACATGCTTCGGTTCAAACATACCTCTTTCGCTTCATCGACATTCATTAACCTCGTCATGCATGCGCGTCGGTTATAGGTACTTTTTATTTTGCCCTTTATCAGTAGATCACCTATTTGGTCGGCGTACGTCCGCCTAGGGCGTCCCCTACCGACATTTCCATTTATTCTCGCACGATACACTCCTTTCGTATTTCTTCTTTCATCCATCCGTTCCAAATGTCCTAACCAACGCAACATTCCTTTTTCAATCTTTGTCACTACATCTTCTTTCAGACCACACTTCTCTCGTATCACACAGTTTTTCACTTTATCTATCAGCCTTACTCCACACATACTCCTCAAAGCTCTCATCTCCACAGCATTGATTCTACTTTCATGCTTTTTCTGCCATACCCATGATTCGCTACCATACATCAGAGTTGGCGCTAAAACTCCCTGCAGTACAGCAAGGCGAGCTTAACTTGGTATAATTTCGCTACTGATGATGGACCGTAAGGCGCCATTCACACAATTTCCTGCTTTCACTCTCCTTTTAACATCTCCCTCACTTTTCCCATCTCTCGTAAACAAAGACCTTAAATACACAAACTCATTCACTTGTTCCACTTTTTCATCTCCTATCATTATGTTACATTCAGTTATACTGTCTTCCCTCTCTGTGACCATGACCTTAGTCTTGCTTACATTTACTTTCATGCCCTTCTTCTTATACGCCTCATTCATTATGGTGACCATCTGCTGTAAATCAGACGCTGACGACGCAAAAAGAACCTGATCGTCAGCGTATAGCAGGGTCTTAAACACAGATTCACCCATTCTTAATCCACATTCAGACCCTTTCAGATCGGTCAAACAACTGTCCATGAATACATTGAACAGCCAAGGAGACGCTACACATCCCTGTCTAACAACACGATCAATGTTAAACCAGTCCGGTAAGGCCCCGTTTATTCTGACACAGGCACTTGAATCCCTGTATAAGGATTCAAGTGCCCGTATCAGACTGCTGTTCACTCCATACACAGAAAGTGTTGACCAAAGTTCATCCCTCACCACTCGATCGTAAGCCTTTTCCAGGTCAATAAAGGCGCAGAAAACCTTCTGGTGTTTACTTAAGATTTTCTCTGAAATGCACCTTAAGGAAAAGACTTGATCCGTACATCCCATTCCCTTTCTGAATCCCGCTTGCACATCCCAAATTTTACTATCCGTTTCAGAGATCACTCTTTCAATCAGTATCTTTGCATACAATTTTCCAACAACACTCAGGAGGCTTATACCGCGATAATTTTTGCATTCCTGCTGTGATCCTTTTCCTTTGTACAGTGGCACAATTACGGCCTTGTTCCAGTCACCTGGTACACGACCGGACCGCCAACATTTATTGAAAGGTAGGTACAGCAGGCTTGCGGTGACGCCTTCGCCTACCTTGAGCATTTCAGCAGATATTCTGTCATATCCCGCAGCTTTACCCGTTTTCAAACTTTTTATTGCATACCGTATCTCTTCCATACTTATATTACTTTCACAATTATCTTCCTCATTCGCTACTATATTCCTAGTGTCACTCTCTCCTCGTTCAAACAAATTCTCAAAATACACCTTCCACTGATCTAAAACTTCCCCATGCTCTCTTATAATATTTCCATTTACATCCCTTATCACACCAACTTTTGAGTCACCTGCTTTGCCTCGGGCTGTTCTAACCAAGTGCAAGAATAATTTGATATTGGCCCGAAAATGCTGAGAAAACTTTCTATCAATTTATCCTTACATTCTTCTTTCTTTCTTCTCACTGTCTCTTTTACTTTATGTTTCAACCTGACATAATTTCTTTCACTCTCCTTTCATTGTCAGTCACACTACCTTGTACCCCTTTGTTGGCTCTTATGGCCAGCAAGTCCATCCATGCTTTGCGCTTTTCCGCGACCACACCACTTACTTCCTGATCCCACCATTCATTACAAATCTTTTTAACATGCTTCCTCTTGCTTACGCCACATACTTGTATAGCTGTCTCTATTAATCCATTCTTAAACTCATTCCAAAATTCTTCTATCTCGCAATCATCTTCCTCAAACAATTCTTTAAACCTTTCTTCCAACGCCTCTTTATACTGACTACGTGCATCCTCTTCTTCAAATCTTTCAACTTTCACTCTTTCTATGGCAGCTGAGTGTATGCGAGGTCGATGGCGCCATTTAGTGGTTAGTCCTGCTATGCGGCTAACTACCAAAAAATGGTCAGTACCCACATTTAAGCCTCGATACACTCTAGTATCTTTCACTTTTCCTTTTAAAAACGTTCATCTACCACAACACAATCTATCATACTCCTTTCTGTCTGCGTTTGCCATGTATACATATGAATCAACTTATGACTAAACAAAGTGTTTGTCACCACAAGCTTTCTCTCCATACCGACTTCCAGCAAACTCTCACCATTTTCATTCACTCTCTCGTCACCAAATCGCCCTAGCACCCTTTCACATCCATCACGAGACACACCGACCCATCCATTAAAGTCACCTAACATAATTATTCTTTCATTATTCTCACACCTGGCAAGCAAATCTCTAACCTTGTCCCAGAATTCCTCTCTTACATTCAATGGCTTGGACATGTCTGGAGCATACACACACAACAAAGACTTTCATTAAGCCAAATTTTAATCGCATCCAAAGAAGCCTGGAGTTGACATATTCATATTCTTTCACACACTCATTCATCCTATCCGACAGAATCATTCCAACTCCTCGGCTAGCTCTTTCAGACTCAACAACTCCAGACCAGTATGCATGATACTGGCCATGAGTAGTTGTTGAGCAACCTTTCTTCTTCGTTTCACTCACTCCTAGTATATCAATTTTCCTTACATCCATCATATCACACAATTCATCCATCTTACTATCCGCTCCTCCACAAACATTCACCGTTGCAAATAGGCATTCCCTAGCCCTCTTTTTGCCTCTTGTGGACGGGGAGACAAAACGTGACGTGTGGCAAAGCGCGTCGTCGTTGGGAATTTTGCCCCCTCGCCCCCCCCAGATACGATGGGGCAGTCTGAGCGACAATGCTCAGAGAGGGATTCTCCGGTACATCCGGTACCCTCCTGGGGTAAAGTAATATTTAATCCCCTTGTAGTCATTGCGCCATCTTCTTCACCTCTACTTCGGATAAGGAACGGAAGGCAAATACAGGATAGGATAAGAGAGTGTTAAAGGAGGTTGGTGTTTGGAAAGGATGTCATAGGTAATAAAGGATGCCGCAATCACGGAAGGGACATTGGTAGTGATTGCGACTGCTCGAGCGAGCCGGGAGTGCGAACCCGAATGCCTCTTCTCTACGATCGGACAGATCAGTAGAGCGGAAGCACACCCTGGCTTACTCAATACATTTACTCCTTAAGTAGGTACATAAATATCACTTTTCATCCTCAGACCGTTCCATCACCGCACACAAAGCCCCATGCAATTGTGAATTAAATCAAATACCACCAACATTTGAAATCAAAAAGCGCTGTCGCAGCAATAATAGCTGTTATAAATCAATTGTGAGTAGCATATTCAACGATATTACATCCGACAATGCTTCTAAAATCCGTGTCACAATACAAAACATTTTTTTCTCACATACGTCATCAAAAAATGCGCATCGCACAAAGGTTTGTAAACTGGCCGTTAAAATAACAGCGCTATAAATAACTTGTAACGTTATATCTGCTTTACACGTGACGGAACAACGTTATTTGTTGTGTAAAGGGTTATTTCGTATAAACACGAGTTGACGGCTATTTATCACGGTATTTTGACCATTTGATAGTAATTAAAAAAAAAAAATCGTTTATTGCCAATAACATTTACAATGGTACGGTATTCAGTGGCCCCACACTAGGCAATGCCTGTCCTGTGGGTACCTGATATGATTATACAGTTGTAGATATTGTTTGCTCGGTTGACATCATATAATATCATAGGCAATATTTTTATATGATTACATTGTAAACTTACTAATTATGATTAACACTTCTAATTATTACAGTATGAACTAAAATTAAAATATAAGTAATTTAATAAATACTTCCTAAATGTGTGCTATAGCATTTATATTTCCTCTTCCCCCCGGACCTCTGAGGAGTTCAGACGTGTTAACCAGAACATATTAGACAATTTTTAAATCGGATTATTTAAATAATTTTAACAAATTAAATTAAGAAGTAATATTAGAAGTGCATAAATATCAAGGAGCTCCCTTTTTGCGCCGAGCGTCACAACATACACCGCTGTCAATCATCACCGCTACCACCACCCGGACGGTCAACGCCTACAGCAGCCCACTCCCCAACCAAAGGGGCGTCGCAGCACCTGACCAATTCGCTGCCCACGCGCAACGTCGTCGGCACCGCTCTTGTAGGAGGTACGTACCCGTGCTCCTAGTACTGCGCTAACTACCACTATATACATCTCGCTTTACTGGCTAGTACCGCTGCGCAGCGCTGTTATCCTAGTACTACGACTACACTTCCTACATTAATAATGTCGGTAAAGCACACACCCCCAAAAATAACTGTTGCATCGGAGACCGACTCTGAGTGTGTCGATGGCAGTGCTTCTGAATTACGATTTACAGAGAAGCATACTAACGTTAACATGGGGCGTATGAAAAGGAAGCGGGATAATGAGTTAAGTAGTTTCATGGAAGAAGTAAGAGATATGTTTTCGAAGTTCCGTCAAGAACAAAATGCTAAATTAGAAAGTATGGAGTCCACCATGACAGAAATAAGGACACAAAATGAGAATATAAACTTATCTATCTCTACTTTGTCTGATAGATATGATGTATTGCAAAAGGAGCTAGAATCTTTAAGACAGGAGCGTAAAGAATACATTACCTACATAAAACAGCTTGAAACAAAGTTAGAAACCTATGAGAGACAGAGTTGTGCCATCAAATTAGAAATAAGAAACGTCCCGAAAATACAAAATGAGTCAAAGCAAAACCTTTGTGACGCAGTGAAAAAAATCGGCAGCACTTTAAATCTCCAACTACAAACCTCAGATATAAAAGATATCTACCGACCATTCGCTAAACCAGACGTCATAAAGCCTATTATAGTCGAGTTCACTTCTGTGTTGACTAAGGAATCTATATTAAAAAGTATTAAAAAGCTAAGCCCACAGGAGAAAAAAGATAAATTAAGTACAAGTTTGTTTTGCGGCGACGGCTCTCAAAAACCAATCTTTGTTTCGGAATGTCTTACCGCGAAGGGCAGGCGCCTGTTTTTCCTAGCGAGGGATTTTGCAAACACTCATGGTTATGCTTATTGCTGGACGTCACATGGAAAAATCTACCTGCGTGAGAAGGAAGGTATGCCGCACGTTCGCATTCAAGAAGAGGCTGATCTCACAAAATTGAAGACGCACTCTAATTGACTAGCTATGAATACATTCAATATTGCATTATTATTCATTGTTCAATTCATATTTTTAGATCTTATTCAATCGCATGCTTATACTTGCTATAAGTCATTTAAAAATTTAAATATTATTTGCACTTTATATCGTATAGTCTCGCACTTTATGTCGTACATTATAATTTACTGTAAAACACTCACACACATTACCTATATCACTCAAAAATTTCGGTTTCTCAATACTTCATATAAGAATAAGCGTATAGTAGTGGTTATATATTTAATGTATAGCATATCAAGTTGTAGGAATGGTTACTTGTGCTTTCGATACTCGCTGTTCGTATCTCACATATCAGATTTAGCTGACTCAATACACATTTGTGATAATAGATGTTATTTACCCCATTTAAATAAATGCTTATTTTGCCGTACTGAACAAGGTCATGTGATACTATATACTATTTTAAATGGATGACATTGCTCAAGAAGTTGACATGCTCACGGTCTCTGAAGCTCTGATATGCGATGTTGAAGACTGTCAGCGACATATACTAAAACCAAAGGATTACCTCACTGTTATTACACAAAATATACGCAGTCTGTCACGGAACTTTGATAACTTCCTCATTATGTTACAAAGACTTCGGTTTGAATGTGACATAATTATCCTAACTGAGTGCTGGTTATCGTGCTGTCCCATTTTACCTAACTTGGAGGGTTACATTTCGTTTGCATCCAAGAATTGTATCACACAAAATGAAGGTGTTACCGTCTACAATAAAGCCAACCTGAATGTTGTATTTGAGGAACCTGGTTGTCTGGATGCAAATTGCCTCGTTATAAAAGTTGGACAGGAAACTGCTATTGTGGCCATATATAGACCTCCCTCACACAAAAATATAGATAACTTTCTTCGAGGACTTGACAGCATTTTACAGGCCCTGACCTCGTTCAAAAATATCTCTATTATTGGGGATATCAACATAAATATTTGCCCTAGTCAGGAATCCCCGCTCAAAACCGAATATCTACTTTTATGTTCTCATCACGGACTGCTACCTGCACATACCTTCCCTACTAGACATAGTAAGACATGCCTTGATCATGTGATACTAAAAACTAAAACCTCGGCTCTCACTTTGGTATTACAATCGACGATCACCGATCATCAAGCGGTTTTACTGTGTCTCAAGTATAAACAAAAAAGGAGCTTTGCCCATCTTACCTACAATAAAGTAAATAACGCCAAAGTAAATTTAGATTTAGCTAACTTAAATTGGGAACCAATCTATAACGCAACTGATCCAAATATATCTATGAATCTCTTCATCACAGCTATCCAAAACACTATACTCGAAAATTCGGTCGTGATAACTCTATCAAGACGTAATAAAATAATTAAACCGTGGGTAACACCCGGCCTGATAAGATGTATGAGGCATAGGGACAAACTCCACCAAAAAGCTAGACAGTCTCCTGATGACGAATCTATTAAAGTAACCTACACCCGCTACAGAAACTTCTGTAACAAAATAATAAAAAAACTTAAAATAACTTACGAGACTAATCTATTAAAAACAGCCGATAAAAATAACAAAAAGCTGTGAGATGCAATAAAAAATATAACTTACACGTCTAAAACAAACAATAATCCATGTGAATTGATAAATAGTTCTGACCCGGAAAAAGCGGTTAAAGAGGTAAACAGTCTTTTTGTCACTGTTGGAAAACAATTGGCCGAGAGGACTATAAAATGTGATAATCCTTTACATTTTAATTTTAACATATCACAAACAAAAAGTACAGTGAAATCTTTTGTGATCTTGGAAACTGATGAAGCGGAAGTAAGTCAATTAATATTAGGTCTTAAAAATGTTTGCTCCAAAGGATGGGATAATATTCCAAATCACCTCCTAAAAGAAAATAGACATACTCTTGCCCCTATTTTAACACATATTTTTAACCATTGCTTGCGAGACGGTACATTTCCTTCAGTGTTAAAGAAGTCTGTGGTAATACCTATCTATAAATCGGGCGATAAGAACCGTGTTACTAACTATAGGCCGATCTCCATCCTCCCCTCGGTCTCCAAGCTTCTGGAACGCATCATTAACAGTAGACTTGTAAAATATCTGGAGGTAAACAAATTACTGTCTAACAATCAATTCGGATTTAGAGCTGGAAAATCCACGTGTGATGCTGTCCATGAGCTTGTAGACTATGTGGTTGGTAATATTGACGATGGTAAAAAAACAATAGGTATATTTCTAGACCTAGCCAAGGCCTTCGACACGGTCTCTACGTCACTGCTTCTCAATAAATTAGAAAAGTTGGGCATTAGAGGAAAACAACTAAAGCTAATAGGTGATTATCTTTCCAATCGCTATCAATGTACCAAAATTGATAATTACGTTAGTGACGACTCACCTATTACATACGGTGTCCCTCAGGGGAGTATACTAGGCCCAACTCTCTTTCTAGTATATTTAAACGACCTTTGTGACCTCAATTTAGGGGTTGGAAAAATTATATCTTACGCAGATGACACTGTTTTACTGTTTTCTAACGAAAACTGGGAAGAAGTTTATAAGTCTGCTCAGGCTGGTTTTGACACTGTATGTCACTGGCTAAAAAGTAATGTCCTAACATTAAATGCAAAGAAGACTGTCTATATACCATTCTCAATGCGTAATACCATCTCCTCTATTACGTCTTACACCTTGGTCGCTCACGACTGCTGCAATAGCGATACCTGTCTCTGCCCTAAATTAAATGCAACCAATGTAGTGAAGTATCTAGGCGTAATGATAGATAACAACCTCTCATTTCAACCACATATTAATTTAGTGTCATCTCGTTTAAGAAAACTGGTATATGTTTTCAAAAATCTTAGGCATATAGCAGATACCACTTTAATTAAACATGTCTACCTAGCTCTTGCTCAGAGTGTAATGAGCTATTGCATCACGGTTTGGGGAGGCGCCCCTAAAACTGTCATAAAACCTCTAGAAATAGCACAAAGAGCTATTCTCAAAGTTAGCACTTTCCGCCCATATAGATTTCCAACATTTCAGCTTTACCAATCGTGTGAAGTCCTCTCAATCCGCCAACTATTTATCGTACTCACTGTCATGAAGCAACACTCAAAACTTATCTATGATAAAACTGTCATAACCTCCAGGCGACGTAAGAATATTACTTTCTACGACAGACCTATATTTAAACATCAATATGCTACTAAATATTTCTCCTTTTTAGGCCCTTATTTATATAATAAAATTAATAAAATGATTAACATATACAATCTATGTAGAAAGGAATGTAAATTCAAATTAAATGAATATATACAGAAATTAAACTATGATGAAACCGAAAAGTTACTTAATATACCACAGTAAAAGATATTATTACACTCATCCTCCCAACATACACACACTCATCATCATATTACACACAGGGAGGCTTACACTACACAATTATATTTTTGTTACAATTATTATTCTCTTTATGTTATGTTATTATTGATTAACATGTGTTAGCTTATGAATATGTTATTACTTTAGGAAGAGCGCTGCTGTCTGAAGCACAGATAATTTATTTATCTAGTTTAGACACAGATGTTCAATTAATAGTGTAATAAGCTGTACTTTCAAGTGTGTATCAAAATGTAATATTTAATTTTGTTTCTTTCTGAATAAATGTATAAATGTATTTATGTAATCTCTGTTATTAAATTAGGTTTGTGAAGTTATCCGTTGACAACATTACGGTAACGGTATTTAGGTCAATAGAACAATCACGACAAATGAACAAAGAGTCTTTCAGTGGAATCATAGGACAAAGAGATGAGCCATTTTGTAATTTTTACTTTTGCCTCCAGCACTGAGCACTGTTTAATGTCGCACGCATTATTTGTTTTATTATATACGGAGTAATCCATGTATGGACTAAAACGCCTGGCGAAGCTTGTGTTAACTTTTGGCACTGGTAGTTTGTACACGCGGCGTTTTAGAAGATCTGAGTAGCTCTCTGAGTTAGTCACTCTTCTGTACACTCTAAGGACAGTTTTCAAGATAAATAGCTGACGCACATTTAGCAGCTTACTATCGCGGTAGAATTTTGATGTAGGGTACCTAAATGGCTTTCTAAGTATTGTCTTTATTACGGAGCGTTGTGCTCTTTCCACTTCGATCATCACTGTTTTTGAGGCACTTCTCCAGCAGCTTAGACAGTATAAAATTAATGATTGACTCAAGGCGAAGTATACAGCTTTTAAGATATCAGTTGGTGCTGATGAACGAAGTAGTTTTATAATATTTGCTGATTTACGCACCCTTCTTGACAGAGCATTTATGTGCGCTTTAAAGTTTAGTTTGTGATCTACCACGACGCCCAGGTATTTAGCAGAGTCTGTTTTAGTCAATGTCTCACAATTACAGAGCTCCCCTTGATCTGTACACTTATGTAATCGTATGCTAAGAGTGTTTTTTGGAGCTGATACCGTGGTCTTATAGAAGCATATATACATTGTCTTGTTAGCATTAAGACTAAGTAAGTTGGTTTCTAGCCATGTTCTCACTTTAGTTATTCCCTTCTCGGCATTCAAGAACGCCTCATCCCAGTTGGAGCCATGATATATCACGGCAGTGTTATCTGCATAACATATCATGTCAGCCTCTAAGGTGTCATGTATATCGTTTATATACATAATGAACAGAGTTGGCCCCAAGATACTGCCCTGTGGAACGCCAAAATTAATTGCTTGTAGTTCGCTTTCACAGTTTCCTACTCTAACGCATTGTTTTCTCCCTGTCAGATAGCTCTCAAACCAGTGTAAGGCCACACCCCTAATCCCAAAGTGATTTTCAAGTTTTCTTGCTAATATTTGTGCCGATACAGTATCAAAGGCTATCGCCAAATCTAGAAAAACACCTATGCTAGCCTTATTTTTATCTAGATGACCTGCTACTGTCGATGTTAATAGTGTAACTGCTTCTTCTGTTGACTTGCCTTTCCTAAAACCAAATTGTCTGGAGGAGATTAGATTGTTTGATTCTATGTATCTGACAAGTTTTTTGTTTACGATCTTCTCCAGTAGTTTTGAAAAGGCTGTAAGGAGGGAGATTGGGCGGTAGTTTTCCACCAGTTCCTTGGATCCGTCTTTGTGAATAGGTATAATAGTTGCTGTTTTCCAATGGTCAGGAAAAATACCCAATTCCATGCTGGTATTAAATATAATGGTTAGAGGTTGTACAATGGCATTCCTGATTTCTTTCAAAATAGCATTTGTTAGTCCATCAATCCCTGGTGACTTATCGCTTTGTAGGGACAGTATCAGTGACTCAACTTCCTGTTCATCTGTAGGCTGTAAAAAGAGTTTAAAATTTGCCTACGGTCAATATTGGATGCTAATGTTGTTTCCGTTACCTGTAGTCTTTTAAGGATACTGTCCGCCAGCCTCTTCCCTACAGTGGAAAAGTATGTGTTGCACATGTCAAGGGATTGTTTGGCACTCGTACTACCACGCAAAGTTAAAAGTTCTCTAGGCTCCTTCTTGGTTTTTGCCAAGTGGCATACAGTTTTTATGGTCTTCCACATCTTTTTTGGATTTTTTGTGCTGTTTGATAGCTCGCTACTTTCATGATCCATTTTGAGCTTGCGAAGCAGATCATTGCAAAAATTTCTGTAGCGCGTGTACATTTGGTTCAGGAGAGCATCTTGAGGGAATTTCTTTGATTTTATATGCAGTCTGTCTCTGTGTTGCATACATCGGATTAGTCCAGGTCCAAGGTTTAATGATATATTTGGAATGGCTTATTCGAGTTTTAGTTGTATGTTTATTAATTATTTTAACAACGCGGTTACTGAACGTGATTACTGTTTGGTTTAGGTCTGTGGTATGAAACAGCAGCGACCAGTCTTCTCCCAAGTCTCCTTCCACATCCCTTTTGTACACTGTCCTATCCCGGCATCTATCCTTTGTTTTGCTGGTTGATAAGTCTAGTATCACAAAGTCGTGATCAGTAATGTCGCTGGAACACACTAAACCCACTGAATTTTGAACATTATTTACAAAGATGTGATCCAGACAGGCATCTCCCCTAGTCGCTTTTGTTATCATCGGAAAAAGTCCATGTTCAGCAGTGAGACAAAGGTATTCTATGTCCTGGCTGCTTGACAACGAGTTTAGGTTTATATTTATGTCACCTGCGATAGCCAATGTCGTGTTTCTGTTTGAGATATTTGCCAGAACACTATCAAGAGAGCACAAGAAGTCGTAAGTATTTGTAAATGAAGCCAAAGTACAAGGTATGTTGTAACATTGAATATTCGGTTGTGTCTGTTTCCACATACTTAAGCAATTTCATATCGCACTGTAAATCTTCGTTTCACGGGTATATAATATATCTACTCTTCTAGCGAGTTTCATGTAAATGTATCAATTAAATGAAAATACTAAAATATAATTGCCATAGGCACTTGAAACCAAACAGTTATTTTGAAATCACAGACGGACACTTCAATTTTACTACCTAATACAAATCAAAAATTAGAAAGCAATCGAATCAGTTGGAAGATACCAGATTGTCAAAACCAGGCACCGATGTGTTAGAATAGTATTCGATATTTTATTATAAGTTCTATGTAGTAAAAGTTTTTGAAATGGATCAGACCCACCACTCAAATCCCTCCTAACTGCTGGGGTTACTACAACCGAAAAAACTAAAACATAAATGAGAAACAAACTACAAACAACCCACCACAACAGAAGTCATAATAATATACCGCACAAGAAGACCTCGACTACCGAAAAATTATCTCTAAGTCATATTAAACAAACTATTCTCCGGTAGACTGACGTATCCGAACGATGTCCCGCAGGACATGAATTCCTACCCTCCTTTCCACCCTCTTTGATACCACAGAGAGTTATTATACTTGCAATAGATATTATTTATAGAGAGGCAAACAGTGTAATTACACTGTATATATGTATTAGTAAGCAAGACACACACACATTTGTATTCATGCTGTGCTTAGGTATAGTTCTTATGCTTCGTTAAACAATTAAATCAACGAAATGTGAGATTCAATTGTCTTACTAAACGACAATGTTTTACAGTGAAATCTTCATAAATGGGGATAACTTAAAGACGTCGGAATAACTAAGTACCCAATTAACTACACAGACGATTAAAACAAACTAGAATGAAATTGATATTTGCTCATATATTTAATTTAGATTTTCCGTCCTTGTGAATAAAATAAACTGAAATCTGCTTCGTAAATTTCTGTCTTGTATTTTTTTTTATTCACTCTCGCCGTTATCCCCGAAGGGAAGGCAGAGGTGTAATATTACAGCCACGTTTCGCCATAAATGTTTAGGTCCCACGTAATTAGGTGGCGAGCCTATTGCTGTTACTGGGCACATTACCAGACTGCGTGCGCTACTGAGAATTCGGAAAAACCCAGTAACACTTTTGCCCGTCCCGGGCATCGAACCCGGGACCTCCAATCAGCAGTCGCATACACTGGACCACGGAGGCACTCTAGTATGTTATCATAGTAGAAAATTAAAGTACGCAATAAAATCAGGATCGTTATCAATTTGCAATCAAGGATCTGTATCATGTATCTATTTGGATATCTTATAGCCAAAGCAATACTTACGCTGCTTCAAAACATTGTACGGTTTGAAATGTGCTCCGAAGTTTTGTGCTATAACAAGTGATCAATCATTCAAACCATGACCATCGCTATCTCAGCTTTACCCTCTACTCCCTCTATTATAATAGTCCAGTCACTTTAGGCAAAAAACGGGGTCAATCTCGGCATTTGAGATAATAAGCTGAAAACTTGTATACAGCTTCATTTTGGCGTTCTAAAAGTTGTCTCAAAAGTCACATATCACCTTGTATATAGAAATAAGTAAATATAATTTAAGTTAATTTTTATTAAGTAGCTGTACTTTTGTTACAATTAAAATTAAATGTACATTTAAATTCTTCAATAACTTGAAGTTCAAAAATATCAATTTTCTTCTTCTTCTTCTTCATCATCATTCTCCTGGGTAATTGAAAATTTCAATTTCATCTTCATCATCTTCGTTTACCTGCATGACTTTTTATTTGTCTCCAAACCTAAAATTTCTGGATCAAATGCAGTTTCTTCCTCAGGATCGTCTTGCAATACAACAGCATTGAGACAAGCTTGCCCATTGCATTGTCCGCAAGCTAAAGTGCATTGCAAGCCCGATTTTCTGCATCCGCAGCGTGACCTTGTATAACAGTATATATGCCTAAGCGCTGGTTGCTCTCCGCTCTCTATCTCGAAAAGGGTTGAGCGTACAGAAAAAGAGTTGAGACAAAAGTTGTGGCAATTTTGACGTGACAACGTCTTATAAATTGGTTTGCCGGGTGACACTTCAAGAAACTGCGTTACGCTCCGCTCACGTTATGCGCTCACAATGAGAGCGAGTGAGAGGCACGCGTCCCGCCTAAGAGCGAGAGAGACAGACATAAAAAGTGAAAGGCACGCGTCTTTCATCCTTCTTCCTACTATACGAATGAATATTCACATTAAAATTATTTTACCACTCAAAGTCGTTGTCACGTAAAACTTTCGCCCGTATACCGACTTTACAGGCAACCAAATTTTTTTTTATCTTCAATTTTTATAATAGGTGTTGAAGTGATTGGAACCATAGAAACCGAGATAATTGCAAAAAACCGATTTTCGTGACCTTTGACCTCGAATAACTTACGACGCAGACACGAGATAATATGTGACTTTTGAGACAACTTTTAGAACGCCTGAATGAAGCTGTATACGAGTTTCCAGCTTATTATCTCAAATTCCGAGGTGAATCCCTAAAGTGACTGGACTAAAGCCCCAGTGGGATTCACAGTCATTGAAAATATATAAATTTAACTGACTCTTTGCATTATTCATAAAGAACGTGTTTATAAGAGGTCGGTGATTTTATTAGCTTTGTATTGTAACCTTTCATACATGTATTTTGTTTGTTATAAAAGGAAATATTTTTTACTGCTCCATTTATAACTGTGTAGAGGTGAGTAGACCTCAGGCAGCGATAGCCTAGTGGAGATACCAACTGACTGCCATGCAGAGGGTATCGGGTTCGAATCCACGGCACGCACCAATGTCTTTTCGGAGTTATATGTGAGTACCGTCTAATAAACTGACACTAGTCTAAACCATGGAATATCGCTATCCCGTCGGTTTGCGGAGGTCAGTCAGGCAGTCGCTTCCTGGAAAAGCTAATATTCAGCCAAATCCGGTTAGAGTAGTAAGCGGATCGCTAAGAGGATGATGCGAGGTGAGTAGACCTCGCAAGGTTTACTAACGATCTTGTGGAAGATTCAAGATTAAGCTGTATGGAGAATCTTGAGGTGGGCCTATGTCTAGCTGTTGAAGTCTTTTGGCTGAGATAATCCTGACGATGAGTTGAATAGCCGTTTAGATATAGGTAAGGAATTTACTGGCACAAATATTCATGACATCTCTACGAGTGAAGTCACGGGTTTGACTGATACCGAACCATGTCTGCGTAAATCACGCAACGGAAATTTGAAAGTTAGTGGCAGACAGATGTGTTAATTAAATTGATCACAGACAGTGTTGTCATCGTTTGTATTTCGTTTGGCCCATTTATATATTTATACAAACAATTTTTGTATGAAATATGTTGTAGGTGAGGAATACCTAGGGCCTTGCTGCAAAGACTACAGACTAACAAGGTAGGTAAGGTAAGGGTGCGTGAACGTAAGTGAGTAAGTCTAAATAGTTTAAGAACAAGAACATATTACATCCTTGTTAACCCAAACTAAGTTAATAGAAGGATCAACGAGAGGGCACCAACAGGGTTTCCACCGTTTACAAAACATCATGTATCAGCTGACCAGTTTTTTGTTTTTCAGACCGGGTTCGTGGATGCTGTCCATACAACAGGGGCTAAATTTTTTAAGCCCCAGAAAAGCAAGAGAACCAGCAAGATCTCAGGTCCGACCCTTGAACTGTTAGAGGAAAGGCGCAAGATGGTTCTGCTATCCTCCGACGACATGCCGAAATATCGGCACCTCAACAGACAGATCTCTAAGTCTCTGACTCGCGATCTCCGCCGATGGCAGAATTGTATCGTCCAAGCCTGAGCTCTTGGAGGAGATCGAAAGGTTCTATGGAGAGCTATACACGACAACGCAACAACCCGCAAGTACTCCAGCGTTAGATCCTAGAGCTGAATTGACCCGACACTATACCGAAGATATCCCGGACGTCAGCATGCACGAGATTAGTGTGGCTCTCAAATAGCTTAAAAACAACAAGGTGCCGGGTGATGACGAAATTACGAACGAGCTTCTGAAGGCCCGATAGAGAAGCCCTTCGGAGGCTATTTAATTCCGTCATTCTCGAGGGTAAAACGGCACAGAGGTGTGGTGGTGCTTTTCTTTAAGAAAGGGGATAAAACCCTCTTAAAGAACTACAGACCCATCACATTTCTGAGCCACGTCTACAAGCTGTTTTCGAGGGTCATCACGAATCGTCTCGAGAGCAAACTAGACGACTTCCAGCCTCCCGAACAAGCCAGTTTCCGTAAAGGTACCATAGACCACATACATACGCTGCGGCAGGTTATACAGAAGTCCGAGGAGTATAACTAGCCCCTATGCTTGGCGTTTGTGGACTGTGAGAAAGCCTTCGATTCGATCGAAACCTGGGCGGTGCTACAGTCTCTCCAACGGTGCCGGATTGACTACCGATATATCGAAGTGCTGAAGTATTTGTATGAAAACGCCACTATGTCAGTCCGCCTCTAGGTCCAGAGTTCGAAACCTATTCAACTCCATCGAGGGGTGAGACAGGGGGATGTCATATCCCCGAAACTGTTTACCACTGCTGGAGGATGTTTTCAAACTTTTGGACTGGAATGGACTCGGCATCAACATCAACGGCGAGTACATCACTCACCTTCGATTCGCAGACTATATCGTAGTCATGGCTAGACCATGGAAGACCTAGGCACAATGCTCGATGGCCTCTGTAGAGTCTCCCAACAAGTAGGTCTTAAGATGAACATGGACGAGACGAAAATCATGTCGAACGTCCATGTTGTGCCTGCTCCTATTCAGGTTGGGAACTCTAAGCTCGAAGTTGTCGACAGGTATATCTACCTGGAACAAGTAGTCCAATTAGGTAGGTCCAACTTCGAGAAGGAGGTCAATCGTCAAATCCAACTCGGTTGGGCAGCGTTCGGGAAGCTACGACATATCTTCTCGTCCGATATCCCGCAGTGTCTCAAGACGAAAGTCTTTGACCAGTGTCTGTTGCCAGTGATGACTTATGGATCAGAGACGTGGTCGCTCACTATGGGCCTTATCAGAAGGCTCAAGGTCACTCAGAGGGCGATGAAGAGAGCTATGCTTGGAGTTTCCCTGCGAGATCAAATCAGAAATGAGGAGATCCGCAGTAGAATCAAAGTCGCCGACATAGCTCTCCGGATATCCAAGCTGAAGTGGCAGTGGGCAGGGCACATAGCTCGATGAACCGATGGCCGTTGGGGCAGAAAGATTCTGGAGTGGCGGCCACGTACCGGACGACGCAGCAGGTAGGCCCCCCGCAAGGTGGACCGACGATCTCGTCAAGATCGCGGGATGCGGTTGGATGCGAGCGGCTCAAGACCGGTCTGTGTGGAGAACCTTGGGGGAGGCCTATGTCCAGCAGTGGACGTCGTTTGGCTGATATGATGATGACGCTCATCAGTTGTCTAGCTGTCCACTGACTCCATCTAGTTTGAGAACTGATCGACGGGGCTGATAGTTTGAAGGTGTTATTTTATTTTGACCTCGAGTCAACATGTCATATTTCTGACATAAGTATTTTAAACAAAAAACTTATGTCAAAAATATCATGACACGTCTGAAGCTTATTGTGTTCTTTAACAACACTTTTCACATCACAAACACAACTAATATAGTGAATATCTTTTACAATATTTTGTTCGTGTTATTATATTTCTTAGAAGCATGTTATCTATTTCTATAAAGGTCATGATACACGCCCAGATAACGTCTAAATGTCAGAGTTGAATAGATATAACCAAAATATGATAATTATCTCCTATAGCAGATATGAATGCCTTGAGCAATGTAAGTAAACTTTTTATTAATAGAATGAAACACTCTTTCAGATCTATCTAACAAATACATACAAAGAAATGTCTATAGTATTATTCTACAAATCTAACGAAAATAAATATCTCAAAGTAAATTTAACATACAACAACATAATAATATAGTCTGACAAAGTCAGTATTCAATAAAAAAATTAATATTAAAGAATCGCAATTTTGTGCACAGCTTTATATACGGTAATCCGACCAAATATAGAATCATTGGATAGTATTGGCGTTCTAACATGTCGCCGGCATCCCGCATTGGCAGGGTTATTGAAATTCACCAATCGACTTTATTTATACGAGCCATATTGAAAGAGTTAGGGTTTCATCAGATTGAATAGTGCTATGTTACCTATGTCCTACTTGAAAAGCATCAGCGTTCTATAGAGAGATGAATTATTATACCTGGAGAAAACTTAGCTTTAGACTCTTCAAGATATTAATAGCTTTATTGTGCAGATTTCCATAATAATATTTCCAAAGCGGAAAGCCTCAATACGTTATATTTCTGGTAAGAATATACTTTACGGACTCGAATAAGTCTTATTAACAAAACTATGAACGACTTAATACATACAAAGGCATATTTAAAATGAGTGTGTGAATGTATCCAAACGGACGGAATGAGTGAGTGTGAACGAGAGAGTGAGTGAGAAAAGAGGATGGCGGGAAAAGTTATAGACGGTAGACGTAGCTCTCTAATAAGATTGTTTGTAAAATAAGTTATTTTTAAGTAATAGACGACTTATATTATATTATTTTATATCCCTAGATACACATATGTGCACATATTATTTATTATCACTAATTTCTACATGTTATCTACTGTTTCCATTTACGTTTGATTTCTTCCACCGCTAGACATTAGATCTTTAGCTCTATTCTTTGGGCGTGAGTATATAGCAAACTAGCTGTGCCCGCGACTTCGTTCGCGTAAATGTTGGAATTTAATTAGCATGACATTTATGCCAAAAGTATACAATATTTATAACTTTCATATGCATATTATATAATCATTAGAGAATTTCTTTATACACAACATTATCTAACTGTTTTACCACCTTCACATAGAACATGTAAATTATTTATACCGCTTACTCGTGAACATGCCACATATAACTGACCATGTGAAAAAAAACATGTTCGGGGGTCGATTCCAGCAGTTTCAAGTCTGTCCCTGCGATTTATTTAGAAAATACACACAGCTACGGATATGCAGCCCTGCCGAAAGTAAGATAGCCCCGTTGAGTTACTCAAGAGGTATCTGAATTCAGGCCTCAGTCTCCCACCCACGGATTCCTACGTACGTGAGGTGTGGGAACTGGGAATTTGGGAATTATGAGACACCTGTATAAATACAGAACACGAACGAACGAAAGAAATCAAAGATACACAACCACATTCATTATTCAAATGAAACGACAAAGACACCAATCCCACAACAACGATAGAAAATTAACCGATAACCTCATCAATCCACGGAGAATCTTAACACCGCCATTCAGAAAATGACGTCATTTGCTCAACGCCATGTATGTTTACATATACAAACCGACCGAGATAGAAAATAATATGGACTAATCGACAATTTATTGAAAAAAGGGTCTATAGTCATTGTTTTTATCATTTAAAATAAAATGAAATGATTATATAACTATTATATAAACATAATAATTTGAAATGGAGGAATGAATCCGGTCTATGGCTTCAGGCACTACCATCGTCCAACACAGAAACCATGTTGGACGATGAGACGTTCCGCATCGCCACTTGTCTTCGTTTAGGTGTTCCGTGTATCTCTCCGCATCGATGTCAGTGTGGAGAAGACGTCGATAGCCTCGGACACCATGGGCTATCTTGCAGCAGAAGCGCTGGTAGAATTCCTCGTCATGCTAACCTAAATGACATAATCCGTCGTGCTCTTGTCACGTCTGGCGTACCAGCTATACTTGACCCAAATGGTTTGGTACGCGACGATGGGAAGAGACCTGACGGTATGTCATTATTGCCATGGAAAATGGGTAGGCCTTTGGTGTGGAACGCAACCTGCGTAGACATTCTCGCGCCATCCCATGTACCAAGCACGGGAGGCCATGCTGGCGCTGCTGCTGCATCTGCGGAAACCCTCAAACGGCGCCAATACAGTAATCTAGTAGCTAATTACGTATTTGAGCCGTCTGGGGTGGAAACGCTAGGCTCCTAGGGTCCGAGCGCTCGCTCTTTATTTCCGAGATATACCTAAAAGGTTAATCGACGTCTCACGTGACCAGAGGGCTGGTTTATTATTTGCTCAAAGAGTCGTCATCCAGCGTGGCAATGCTGCCAGCCTTCTGGGCACGTTACCCGATGATATTGATGCGGTGGCATTCTACGACGCCTAAACACACCTGTACATATTTTCACTTTTTATTTTGATTTTTATTATGATTATGTAAGATAGCAATGTATAAAGTTAAAATTAATAATCTGGTATGTAATTGTGAAAATTATTCAAATAATTTGAAATAAATGAGATTGATCGTTTAAATTAGATAGACATTGTAATAAATTTTGACACAGAGACTTTTTGTTTATGAAAGTGCCGAATATTATACTCTATTAATTTTTTAATAACAGAAAGATACCCGACACATAATTATTGTCTTTTTTGCGAGAAACATTTATTTTGTAAGAAAATTATTTGAAAATAGTGACATCTATCAGTCGGACGTATAACAGAACTATAAATATGCTCGGTTCCAGTAATAAAAAAATCCTCGGTTCCGAAAACACATAAAAATATACTGACGAAATCAAGAATCGCCTCCTTTTTTAAAGTCGGGTAAATAGCCATAAATCACTTTGAAGGTACCTATTTAGACTAACTATACTTTTACTAACAAACTTATAATGACCATAGATGGCACCACTAAGGTAAAAGCCTCGAAATATATAACCAGTTTTGGATGATCCCTGTTTTATATGGGACTCCGTACAAAGGAGAGTCAAGCTGTACACCGAAAACCACTCAACCGATTGTGATGTACCATATACTATTTTATAGGTTTGAGTATCCTTTCTACATGTGTGTAAGTTTTATTGAATTCAATTTCGCCATTTTAGAGATCTTTAGCAAAAGAGGGAAAGACGTCGGACAGACAGACAGACCTTAATTCTAAAAATGATCAAGTATTGCTTTTTAGCATTTTCCTAGATTTTTTAACTAATTTTCGTCAAAATATCTTTAATGTACAGACTTTTTCACCTCTACAGTTTTATTATAGTATAGATTGTATGTCCGATGGCTCGATACTGTATACCGATTCTTATCCTTAGACAATAGCCAGGACCAACAACTTACACGCCCTCAGAAATGCCAAGAATAGGTACTCCATGTGAAACGATGACGAAGTATAACAATGAACAAATTAAAATCAATTTAATATCTAGGCAAGTTGTTCTTATTAAATTGAAGTAAAATAATTACAAAATACATCTCATAGCGGTCCAACTAATGGGGTCCGAAATCACTGCAACATCATTCCAGTTTGTCCGAAGCGTCCACAAAAGCGGTAGTTCGCCGCGGACTCTCGTTAAACTCCAAACTATTTGCCGATCCGACGGGTTGTTGCTCAAATGAAATTTTAATATTTCTTTATGGAGTAACTTAGAACTCAGTTCCACTAGTTTGAGTTACGTGACGACCTTATTCGTGTTTCAGTTTAAATTCTATTTTCTGAGTTAGAAGAAAAATTTGTAAATGATTACTTAAAGGAAAGCCTCGTTATTTTTGGGGCGAAATGCAGGGTTTACGTTCACGCTTCGGTTAGAAACTCGAGCCATACGAACTGATTCTGTGTGAAATTCTCGATAAACGGATGGCTGTTCGAAACTGCCCTCACCCAATACGTCCAGTCGTTTGTAAATCGAGGTTACTTCAGTTAAATACTGGCAACCCGCTGTAGTCAGGTGAAAACAAAGAAATTGGATAGGTGAAAAGCTTTAGCTGGTTATTTTGCGAGTATAGATATTCTTTACAGTTTGGACTAAACTTAAATCTTATCTATACTATAATAATAAAGCGGCAGAGTTTGTTTGTTTGTTTGACCGCGCTAATCTCAGGAACTACCGGTCGGATCTGAAAAATTATTTTTGTATACGTTAGCCCAATTATTCCGGAAGGCTATAGGCTATAATATAACGTACCGCTTCGACCCTTTGGGGCCGGGCAAAAGGCTAAAAAGGCTAAAAGATAATGTCGGCTAATGTCAGGAACTAGCAGTCGGATTTAAAAAAATTGTTATTGCCTATGATAGCCTAATTATTCCGAAAGGCTATAGGCTATATAAAATTACGCCACAACTTTAAGGGGCCAGACAAAAATAATAAAATGGTCAAACGACAAGGGGGAGGGTTGGGTCAAAGGCAAAAAAAAGGCTAAACGAATAGGATACAATCTATATGGGTATCGTTTTCGAGATTTTCAGGACGCTGATTAATAATATGAAATTTATTTAGTGATCCACGATGGCGGAGGGGAAATCAAAGATGGCGGATGAGAAAATTAAAAAATCAATATGGGTATCGCCTTCGATATTTTAAGGGGTGGGGAATCCAAAAACACCATCTATTTAGTGATCCTAGATGGCGGATGGGAATTAAAAAAAAATCAATATGGGCATCCTCTTCGATGTTTAAAGGGATGGGGAATCCAAATACAACATCTATTGCGTGATTCAAGATGGCGGCTGGGAAATCAAAGATGGCGGATGGGAAAAATTTAAAAATCAATATGGGATATTTTAAGGAATGTGGAATTCAATATTATATAAAAATCTATGTTTGTTTGTTCTTCATTTATAGACTCTGAAATGATAAGATATTAAGTGCTAAGTCAATGGTAACTTTGGAATAGGGGTTTGGAAAAAAATTTAATTAAATAAAAACTCTTAAAAAGGCGATACGGAGTTCACTGGGTTAGCTAGTACTAATATATAAAGCTGAAGAGTTTGTTTGTTTGTTTGATTTAACGCGCTAATCTCAGGAACTACTGGACCAATTTCAAAAATTATTTCAGTGTTAGATAGCCCGTTTATCGAGGAAGGCTATATAACATCACGCTATGAGCCACGAGAGCGGAGCAGAGTAGCCTTAAATAACACGGGTGTAACCGCGGGCTAGTCAATAATAAACTGACCATCACATAGTTAGTAGCCAATGTTGATTTTATTAACTACATGTCAGCGATGTGTGGATATAAAACGTTGTACACAATATTTTCAAAGGCAATAGATGCAAAAGCTAGCCTAGTTTGAGCGAGAAAAGCGCCATGCGGTGTATCGTGAGGTGTATAATATTTTTTTTCAGATACCAAGCTGCACGTCTCATATTGGTTTCGATAAACTTTCTTAAATTTCTGTCCTGTACTCTAAAGGAACCAAACATTATATATTGAAAGATTGCACGTATTTACGATTTAAAGATGCATAAGTTCAAAACGCCTGTGCCAGGTTCTGTTTTAATATACACCCTCGTAGCCACGTAACTCCTTTTTTAAACAAACACCAAATGTTAAAACTTAAATTGCGACGGAAACTTCACCTAGCCTCTCTTCTTTTTGGCGTGATTATGCACAAATGTCCAAAGTACTTGCACTCGAAAATCACATGGGTCAACAGTGTGAGTGAGCGGGATCGGGTCGACGATGTGCACAGCAACTGGACATTCCCCAGCACCAGTCTGCTGCATTTCATGGCACTTTTCGATATGGAGCGTCCAAATGCTGTTATAATATACCGCCACCTTTTAGAGCCTTCAAAAGTTTAACAACTTTCAAACATAAATTAAGAAACTTTCTTTTGTCCGTACAATTAAAATTCGAAACAATCAATGCTAACTTATCAGTTTTATAATCAAATTATAATTTTTTTTTTATGACATTTTTGACATTTCTTTTATTCTTATGAATTTTATAATCTTGACATACTTACGTAATAATTTATTATCTTTATTTCAATATATTTATAATTAATTTGTTAATTGACGTAATTTCTAATTTATTATATTACCGGTGGACGCAGAAATCTGCTGGGAAACCTCTTTTCCATATATTATGATTGGTTCGGCGATACACCGAAACCGTAGGTTCTAGGCGATTTGGAAAAAATGGACTGTATCTAAAGGAAGAGGATGTAGGATTGGAATGGGAGAGATGATTGTGAGTGGGTATAGGATATTCCAAGGATGGAGGGCACTTACCTTATACGGCAATCTTCTTCGTCTCAGAAGGGCAGTCTCCTGGTGGTTTCGGGCTGAAGCTGCTTGATTCACTTCACTACACAAATCACTTCCACTTGCGAGCGGTTTATAAGCGGTAATAATTATAGCGGGAACGGCGCGGTGCGATACTGTATGGCGGACGCGTATTTTTCGAATCGAATGTTCTGGACTGTCACTCGCGTCGACGATCGCGGCAACCAATCCGCAAAAGGCAGTGCCCCTTCCAGGGAGTGGGATAGAGAGGGACGGAAATATGGTATCGCTTGCACTTGTACGTGGAACGATTGATGTTGATGCGATTAGTTATAGATAGGAAGGTAGATGGCGCTACCATATCCCCCCGGCCCTAAAGGGTTGCCTTTAAAAAAATAGAATTGAACTTAGCTATATTGGGTGTACTACCGCATAACCCATCAATAGGCTAAGACAGCGATATGACAATAAAATTAATCTAAATTAACTTTAGCGAAAACTACAAACGCAATAATAGCGAAAACTACTAACTAAATACTTAAACTAAGAGGTAGGTCCAACTTCAGGCTAGATCTCTAAGTGTCTAAGTGTCTCGACTTGTGCAAGGACAGTTAAAAGCTCTTCGTATGAGATGTGAGATCTGTTGACCTATAACCTTGAAGAGATGCGATTTAATTACTTTGACCATGCTTTCCCAACATCCACCGAAATGTGGTGATGCTGGTGGAATAAACTTCCAGTCAATATGATCTATGGAACGTTCTTCCTGAAGACGAGTACGATAACCCGCGACGTGATTGAAACAAGTAGCGGGAACAAGTTCCATCAATTTACTAACGCGGTTGGCGACAAAAGTCTGCCAGCGGTGTGGAGAAGAATAAATCCAAGCGAGCACTACTTTGGAGTCAGAAAATGCGTATATTTTATTAATAGGGTAGTGGGGCAAAACTGTGTCTTGAACCTTGCGGAGCAACTGAGACAGCAGAATGGCCGCGCACAACTCCAGTCCCGCAACCGAAATGGTTTTAACAGGCGAGACCTTAGACTTGGCACAAACTAGCTGCACCGAGTAGTTAGAACCAATGCGGACTTGCAGATATACAACTCCGCCGTAAGCACGCTCGCTGGCGTCAGCGAAACCTATTAAGTTGATGGTACATCCGTCTACCAACCCAAGATGACGCGGAATAGTAATTTGATTGAGCGCGGTAAGCTCAATACAAAACTGGCCCCAAGCGGCGACAATATGGTCAGGGGGTGTTTCATCCCACTCACACTTTGATAGCCAAAGTTCCTTTGTCAAGAGCTTGGCGTACAAAATTGTGGGAGCCACAAAACCCATTATGTCCCATAGTCGAGCCACTGTGGACAGCATAGTGTGTTTGGTGCACTTATCATCTGGCGGTGAGACGTCAAACCGAAAACTATCACAGGATTTGTCCCAGCGTAAACCGAGAACTTTATGCGGTACAGAATTCTCAAACTCAATGTCTGGAGAAGCTTTATGGGAATCTGGTATGCGTGCGAGAACCTCCTTAGAGTTGCTTGTCCATTTGACAAGATCAAACTGGCCTCGCTTGAAAAGCTGAATGAGCTCTTCACAAAGCGAAATTGCTAGCGGAGCGGGTATGACACTACAGGCAAGGTCATCCATATACAAAGCGGAAGTGTAGTATAGTATAGTGTAGCGTAGCGTAGCATAGCGTAGCATAGCGTAGCATAGCGTAGCATAGCGTAGCATAGCGTAGCATAGCGTAGCATAGCGTAGCATAGCGTAGCATAGCGTAGCATAGCGTAGCATAGCGTAGCATAGCGTAGCATAGCGTAGCATAGCGTAGCATAGCGTAGCATAGCGTAGCATAGCGTAGCATAGCGTAGCATAGCGTAGCATAGCGTAGCATAGCGTAGCATAGCGTAGCATAGCGTAGCATAGCGTAGCATAGCGTAGCATAGCGTAGCATAGCGTAGCATAGCGTAGCATAGCGTAGCATAGCGTAGCATAGCGTAGCATAGCGTAGCATAGCGTAGCATAGCGTAGCATAGCGTAGCATAGCGTAGCATAGCGTAGCATAGCGTAGCATAGCGTAGCATAGCGTAGCATAGCGTAGCATAGCGTAGCATAGCGTAGCATAGCGTAGCATAGCGTAGCATAGCGTAGCATAGCGTAGCATAGCGTAGCATAGCGTAGCATAGCGTAGCATAGCGTAGCATAGCGTAGCATAGCGTAGCATAGCGTAGCATAGCGTAGCATAGCGTAGCATAGCGTAGCATAGCGTAGCATAGCGTAGCATAGCGAAGCATAGCGTAGCATAGCGTAGCATAGCGTAGCATAGCATAGCGTAGCATGGCATAGCGTAGCATAGCATAGCATGGCATAGCATAGCGCGTAGCGTAGCATAGCGTAGCATAGCATGGCGTAGCATAGCATAGCATGGCATAGCATAGCGTAGCATAGCATAGCGTGGCCTAGCATAGCATGGCATAGCATAGCATAGCATAGCATAGCATAGCATAGCATAGCATAGCATAGCATAGCATAGCATAGCATAGCATAGCATAGCATAGCATAGCATAGCTAATTAGTGCTTTATCTTACACACAGTTTTAGCACCCACCTTGATCTCTTGAAGAGCAGAACAACAACAAGACGTAATACAATGAGAAGTATGTAACGTAGGTACGGTACCCATAATCACATACCCAAGTACCGTCTCAATAGCGGGCGGTAAATCATATCGCTCACTACGTACTATTTTAGTTAGTAGCAAGTGCGGAAATATTGTAGCTCCGATCAAAAGATCAATGCCTGCCGGATTCGCAAACTCCGCGTCTGCTAGCGGCAATAACTCGAGGTGAGTGAGTGATGCTACGTCTATATTAGCGTTCGGCAATGCGTCCGTGATACGCTCCACGATAAGCGAAGAAATGTTAAAATTAATATTCCTACCAAAACGCGAATGTATTTTAATATCTACGGAACCCTTGCAATGTTTTTCTGATCCGCCTATCCCTTTGACGGTTGAGTTAGTATTTTTAAAGTTATTCCATAATCCGAGGCGTTTGAATAACTCAAACGTTATTAAATTGGTCTGAGATGCGCTATCTAGCAGACAACGTACCATGTGCGGCGACCCATTATCATCATATACGATAACTTGCGCTGTCGCTAACAGAACAGTCTTAGACGTCATACACTGCGTTTTGGCCCTGCGCGGATCATTATAGATGCGCGAGTGCCGTCCTCGCGTGCGCGTCGCTCGCGCAATGGACGTCGTACACAACGATACCTCGCCCTGAGGCGTGCAGGGCGAAGGCACCGTGGCCTGCATCTGCGATGTAAGTGTGTCAAGGTCAGCGGCTTGGCTTGACAATGGGTTATCTTTATCGAAATGTAGCAATGAATGATGTTTTTTATTGCAGAAGCGGCACTTTGTCTTACTAGAACAATTACTTGTTTTATGTTTCATGCTTAAGCAATTAATGCAAGCTTTGTTATCTTTTACGCATTTAAAACGAGCGGTTGCATTCAAATTATCGAAGGCGGGACACTTATATAAATGGTCGTGCACTATATTACTGCACAGACACTTCTGTGAATTATAACTATTAGATTCCGAGCATGTCACGTAAGATTGCGGATTAGGGACCGAGTTATTATTACTATTTCGCGATTTATTCAACCTTTGTTTGTTGCTGTTAGTGTTAGACGGGCCAGGTGAACCAGACTGCGTTTTGTGAAATATTCGACACTGATCTTTGATGGACGAAATAAAACTATCTAGTGTAGGTATTTTATTATTGCGTTCCGTCATCTCGAATGCGCGAATTGTTTCAGTGTCAAACTTGTTTAAAGCGAGTTGAAGCAACATAAAGTTGGAAAGATCTTCTAATTTCAAGTTTCTAAGAGAATTAACCGCGGTTACGAAGTTATCAATAAACAGCTGGAAATTCGCGACAGACGCGTTGCCGGACAGTTTGAGATTTAAAGCTTGGTCAAAGTAAGTAGCTGCTAGGATGCGCATGTCCTGATATCTATCAAGTAGTGACTGAAATATGACCTCATAATTCTCAGCACTGGGTGTGACACCTGCAAATACGGACTGGGCCTTGGTGACAGTTTACCAATTAAATAGTACAACCTGTCAGCATCTGTCAGAGAACCATTATCGTGCACTGTAGACTTAAAACTCGCATAGAATAACGGCCAATTTCGTATATCTCCGTCAAACGACATAATCTCGATTGGCGGTAATCTCGGTTTGCGGGCAACGGGCTCTGCTGAACATTTACCCTCCAATTGCGATTGCATACGCTTAATAAAACAATAAAGATCTTCGAATGAGGTGTACGCCTGATAGTTCGGTTTTTCATCAGGATTGATAGAAAGTAATCTTGCCTTATAATCGTCTAACAACTTATGAAAATCTGTTCGAATACTATCTACTGTCATACAATAACTGAGAAATGCTTCGCTATTACTGTCAGACATAGATGCGGTTTTTGAACGCTTGTATATGTTTTGAATGCGCTCAAATAAAATATTGCGTTTTGCTTCTAAGATTGTCATCTCTTTGTCTTCCAACACGCGTGACTTCTTTTGTTGTGACATGCTTACGTAAGTATAAGCTAATGAGAACGAAACAAAATAAGAATATCTAAAGTACCTATTATTTTACCTAAGTACCTAGGCAACACTTTAAAGCTGAGGAATTAAAAGTTGCTTGAAATATGAGATTTACAAGACAACTATGATAGTTCCAGAAATGATAATTGAGTAAGTAGGTAGCTACATAAAAGTTTACCTACTGATGCGGGCGGAAACAACCATGTGACGGTTATGTGAATATATTAGGAGTATAGCTAGGTGCTATAACTGCCTAGGTGTAGCGGTATAACGTATAAAAACGTGAATGGATCCGGCTCGAAGGACCAAAAAAATGGTTCGGCGATACACCGAAACCGTAGGTTCTAGGCGATTTGGAAAAAATGGACTGTATCTAAAGGAAGAGGATGTAGGATTGGAATGGGACAGATGATTGTGAGTGGGTATAGGATATTCCAAGGATGGAGGGCACTTACCTTATACGGCTTCGTCTCAGAAGGGCAGTCTCCTGGTGGTTTCGGGCTGAAGCTGCTTGATTCACTTCACTACACCAATCACTTCCACTTGCGAGCGGTTTATAAGCGGTAATAATTATAGCGGGAACAGCGCGGTGCGATACGGTATGGCGGACGCGTATTTTTCGAATCGAATGTTCTGGACTGTCACTCGCGTCAACGATCGCGGCGACCAATCCGCGAAAGGCAGTGCCCCTTCCAGGGAGTGGGATAGAGAGGGACGGAAATATGGTATCGCTCGCACTTGTACGTGGAACGATTGATGTTGATGCGATTAGTTATAGATAGGAAGGTAGATGGCGCTACCAATGATGCCCTAGAAGGTATAATACAACGTGATTTAATTTAAGGCAAAACTGATATCTAAGAAAGAATATGGCAGAATGTATAAAATTAGTCATTCAAAGGTTTTTAAGGTAAAGCAGTCTACGTGAGACAAAACGTCATTTCGCTGGCTTCACAAGTATTTATGGCGGTACCAATCGTGGTAGTGTTATAATATGGATCAAGTAATGCAACAATGCAAATACATATAAATTCCATTTCAATTCAAAATGTCAATCAATCCATATGCAAGATGTCAAAAAGGCCATTACCAATAGAAACATTTATTTATTTATTTATTTCTATGGACAGCCAGTAGTTGTTACATCGAAATTTATTCTATATATTAAGCACAGGTTAGGTTCACGATGCACAACTTTTTAAGGTGTCACAGCTTGCACCATTTAATTTATCTGTTAGTAGAACTTATAACTAAAACTTATCTAAGGTTACGGAAAGTTGCTAAATCTTCTTAGGTTAAATTAAAGGCGACTGGGGTATACATAGTTTTTGTTTCTCAACAATTTTAGCACATTTGTTTTAAATTTTTGCAAGCCAGTGTTAAATATACAGGGCACTGAACTGTTTTAAGTTGGTCTTTGCGGGAGGTGGTTGTAGTAACCCGTTAGTCAATGTTGCGCGGGTATTCGACGGGGAACACGGATTGTGACAGCAGATAAAATAGTTGGACAGTTTAACTTATTTCTGAGGATTTTATGTAGGAAAATCATATCGTGAAGCTGTCTACGGGTCAATAGGGAATCCATTTTAAAATGATCCAATTTATTTTTAAAGCTTAGATGTTTGTCTAACTTGCTAGAGAATGCAAGATGTCTTACGAATCTTTTTTGGATCCGCTCCAATCTTAGCTGATGCACTTTGTACTTGGTGACCACACCACACTACAATATTCCACATTACTTCGCACGTAAGCACGTGATATTTTGGTTTTAGGGTTACGGAAAAATTTTGCATTACGAATAAGAAATCCAAGCATATTGAATGATTTCTTAATAATTTTGTCTAAATGTGGTAAGAATGTGAGTTTGTTGTCGAAGAGTACTCCTAGATCTCGTACCATTGTTTGTTCTTTAGGTGTTACACCGTTTATATGATATTGAGTTTGTATGATGTTATGTTTACGTGTGAAATTTATAAAACTGCATATGTTTTCGTTCATTGACATATTATTATTTGCACACCAATCATATATAGCGTTTAGGTCTTCTTGTAGTAAATTACAGTCCGAAGGGGATTTTATAGTTTTCAGTAGTTTCAAATCATCGGCAAAAAAGATAAGGTTTACTATGTTTAATACAAGTGATTATGTCATTTATAAACAAGTTGAATAGCCATGGTCCCAAATGGGAGCCTTGGGGAACGCCTGATGTAGCTGAATAAGTCTTCGACTGAAACCCTTTAACAACCACATATTGGGTTCGGTCTAATAAATATGATTTGAACCATTGCAAAAGTGATCCACATATGCCATAGTTTGCCAGTTTGCGCAACAGAACAAAATGACAAACCCGATCAAAGGCCTTAGCAAAGTCCATATAGACGGCGTTAACTTGTATTCCGGCATCAACTGCATTTACCAATTCGTTATGGTAAGTGACCAGGTTTGTACTTGTAGAGCGAGATTGTATAAATCCATGTTGTTCCTCGATAAGAATTTGCTTCGTATAGTTTCTGAAAAACGGGTAAATTAGGGCCTCGAATACTTTGGCAAATGACGACAAAATTGATATGGGTCTATAATTCGTTATATCTGCTTTTTCTCCACTTTT
This sequence comes from Euclidia mi, assembly GCA_944739405.2. Lineage (NCBI taxonomy): Eukaryota > Metazoa > Arthropoda > Insecta > Lepidoptera > Erebidae > Euclidia > Euclidia mi. Next base: position 4,382,112 of record OX123202.2, on the reverse strand, counting down.
ATGTACTGGTACAATTTTAGCTACCTTCCACGCTGTAGAAAATATGCCAGAAGATACGGATGCATTCATAATGAGAAAAAGCGGTTAGCTTAGTGAAGATGAGCATCTTGATACAAATAATGGCGATATGCCGTCCGGTCCAGTACCCTTATTAATATCGATTCCTTTTAAATATTTATGTACACTATCTTGTGATATATGTATTTGACCAAGGCTATCAGAGCACAACTGGATGTTTTCAGCTGGTTGATTATAAGCTGCTGGTTTAATGAAGGTAGAGGAAAAGAAGAGTGTAAAAAGATCACGTATACCGGTGCCACTACTTTCAGTTTTATCATTTAAATGCATCGTACCTAGAAATTGTGTGGAGTTGCTACGTTTATTTTTCAGATAGGTGTAAAAGTACTTAGGGTTTAGCCTTATATTGTGTTCAATTTTTTCAATGTAGTCATTATAGCAGCTGATAGCCAAATGTTTGCATCTTTTATTTAAAATTTGGAGTGAGATTTCGTCTAAGGGGTTTTTAAAAACTCGAAATCTATGTAATAATTTATTTTTCTCCTTAGTCAGTTTAATAAGTTGTCTACTAAACCACGGCGGAAATTTTTCTGTTTTAGCTTGAGTCTTGGGCACGAACTTTTCAATGGTGTTATTAATATTTTCATAGAATATTGATACCATTTCGTCTATGCTGTTACATTTTTCAAATTTGCTCAGCCAAGGTATACAATCTAGTTCAGCCTTTATTTTTGTGTAGTCTGCTTTATGAAAATTATGTTTTAACTTAATGCTATTATTAGTTTTTAATGCTTTATTCTTCCTAAGCGCTACGGTTATATTGATTGGCGTGTGTAACGGGTCAACGGATATTATTACGGTTGTAGATGTTTTCCGCCGTGTGGTTGACGGCATAGAATACAAGTGTCACCACCCCTTATCTTCCCGTGGGTGTCGTAAGAGGCGACTAAAGGATAACACGATGCAAATACCATCTTTGCGTAGAGACGGAAAACTCGACATCAAACCCTATACGACTGCCTCGTTGGTCTCGCGGCATAAATGTGCGCGTGGGATCGGGAGGTCCCGGGTTCGATTCCTGGGTCGGGCAGTGTTATTGGGTTTTTCTGTCACGAAATTCTCAGTAGCAGCACGGGGTCTGGAAATGTGCCCGGTACGGCAATAGGCTCGCCCCCTATTACGTGGGACTAAAGTACATCTGGCGAAAAGTGGGTGTAGAAATACACCTCTGCCTACCCCTTCGGGGATAAAAGGCGTGAGGATATGTATGTATGTATGTAGATGTTTTAACACTTATACCGTTGTAAATAAAAGGATCATTAACACACTTTGCCGAAACATCGGGCCAAGTTATACAACTCAAGTTAAAGTCACCTATAATACAAACATTTTCCATTAGGTCACTGACTTTTTGAAATTATCTATGAAATGTTCTAATATATTTCTATTTATCGGAGGAGGCAGGTATACAGAACAAAAAACCAAACTACAATTCTTACTTATTTCAACTTTCACATAAATATCCTCGCATTGACTCTCTGCATTAGTACAGCGAGATGAGTTATATCTATTAGCAACTGCTATTAAAACTCCGCCACCATCTTTATTAGCATAAAACCCTGTACTCTCACGATCTCTCCTATATACGGTTTTTTTTTTTTTTATGGAATAGGGGGCAAACGAGCAGACGGATCGCCTGATGTTAAGCGATTACCGCCGCCCATGGACACCCGCAACACCAGAGGAGTCACAAGTGCGTTGCCGGCCTTTTAAAAAGGAATACGCTCTTTTTTTGAAGGTTTGAAGGTCGTATTGGTTCGGAAAAACCGCAGGTGACAGATCATTCCACAGTTTAGAGGTGCGAGGCAGAAAGTTTCTAGAGAAACGCACCGTTGTGGATTGCCAACCATCTAAATGATGGGGATGGAAATGCTGTCGCGTAGAACGATGGCGGAAAGAGGCGGCAGGGATTAATCCGAACAATTCCTCGGAGCACTCCCCATAGTAGAATCGATAAAAGATGCATAGCGAGGCTACATCTCTACGCAGCGCCAAGGGGTCTAACCGATTGCAAATATCTTGGCAGTCGACAATTCGAGCGGCTCTCCGTTGGATGCGGTCTAGAGGGAGAAGCTGGTACTGGGGAGCCCCTGCCCAAAGATGAGAACAGTATTCCATATGCGGCCGGACCTGCGCCTTATAAAGGAGCAAGCGGTGGGCCGGAGTGAAATACCGTCTCGATCTATTTAGCACGCCAAGCTTCTTCGAGGCTAACTTAGCCTTACCCTCTAAGTGACCGCGGAACTGGACTTCGCTCGATATGTCGACACCAAGTATTCCAATACTGGAGGAGGCAGTCAAGGGGGTGCTCTCAAAACGAGGACATACGACCATCGGCAGTTTTTTTGCGGTGAAAACGCAGACTTTTGTCTTTGTGGGGTTAAATTGGACCAAATTAAGTCTTCCCCAATCTGAGACCATCTCCAAGGAGGTCTCAATTTCAGACACAAGTTTATGTCGGCTCTCGATGACTTTTTCCCGAGAAATGTTGGCGTGGCCGGTATATAAAGCATCACCTGTGCTGTCATCTGCATAACAATGAATGCCGCTATCTAGCAACATATCATTGATATGCAGGAGGAACAGGGTAGGCGATAGCACGCAGCCTTGAGGAACACCAGCATTTACAGACAAGGCGTCAGAGCATTCACCGTCAACTACGACCTTTATGCTTCTGTCTGTAAGAAAGCTGGTGACCCATTCGCATAATTTCTCGGGCAGCCCATAGGAAGGGAGCTTCGAAAGAAGCGCTTTGTGCCAGACCCGATCGAAGGCCTTCGCTATGTCCAAACTGACCGCCAAAGCCTCCCCCTTTGTCTCGATCGCCTGTGCCCAACGATGTGTCAGGTATACTAGAAGATCACCAGCCGACCGACCCTTACGAAAGCCGTATTGCTGGTCACTAAGCAGCTGATTATCCTCTAGAAACCGAAGGAGCTGGCAGTTAATAATGAACTCCATTATCTTCGAGAAGAGGGAGGTTATGGCTATGGGTCTGTAGTTGGACGGGTTAGAGCGATCGCCTTTTTTAGGGATCGGGTGGACCAATGCTGTCTTCCACGATGTTGGGACTACGCCAAATGAGTAGGAGAGACGAAAAAGGCGTGTCAAAACTGATGCCAACTCTGGAGCGCAGATCTTCAACACAATAGGGGGAATTCCATCAGGCCCACTCGACTTATGGATATCGAGGGACAGAAGTGCCATACGGACTGCGCGCTGGTGGAACCGAATATCCGGCATACAGCCCTTCAACAGCGGTATAGTAGGCGGTTCCTGTCCCCCGTCATCCAAGGTCGAGTTGGACGCAAAGAGTTTGCCCAGAAGATCGGCTTTCTGCTTTGCGTCGTGGGCCAAGGAGTCATTTCCCATGTGTAGCGGTGGAAAGGATGGCTTACAGAAGTTCCCTTCGATAGCTTTGGCAAGAGACCAGAATGCACGAGTTCCCGAAGGAAGGCGCTCAAGCCTCTCGCCAATTCTACCGATGTGCTTCGTCTTCGCACTAGCAATGTCTCTTTTGAAGGACCTGGAGGCAAAGTTATACTCCTTTTTTAATGCGCTGGTATTTTCATCCCCCGCCGCCACCGCATCAGCCCAGGCTTGGTAAGCTTCCTGCTTCCCGCGAGAAGCCTTTTTGGAAGATGAACCAAACCAAGGCCGAAATTTGCCACCAATGGGGACCACAGAGGATGGAATGAAAAGTTCCATGCCCTGTAGCACCACATCAGCAACAGAATCAGCAGCGGCGTTGGGATCATCCGGCAAGAAGCATATTTGTCCCCAAGGATAGGACGCAAAGAAGTTCCGCATCCCATCCCAATCTGCTGACTTGTAGTGCCACACACGGCGACTGCGTGTATCCCGCGATCGCAGCGAGCACGTGAGAGGCACCACACTCCGTACAAGGCAGTGGTCTGAGGAGCCAAGTGGGGCGCCTACGGATACCTTGTAGCCGTCCGGATGAGAAGTCAGCAGAAGGTCCAGCAGTGAAGGATTCTGGCTTTTAACGTCTGGGATTCGCGTGGGCGTGGTAACCAGTTGTGTCAGGCCATAAGCCAGTGCGAAGTCGTGAACAGATCTCATGATCAGTTTTACTGGAACTGAGCCAGTCGGCATGATGGGCGTTAAAATCGCCAAGCAAGATGATCTCTGCTGACGGGATCTGCTGCTGCACAAAGTCTGAAGCCATTTGGATGTGCTCAATGAGTCGGTCAGTTTCGGTATCACCGCTGTGGGACCTGTAAAGGCAAGCATAGACGCGGGGGTGGTCGTCGCTATCTATACGTAGCCATAAGGTGGAAAGGTCCCTACCTTCAAGATTCCTAAGTCGACGAGAACTGATATCGTCTCTAACATACACGCACACTCCGGCCTTGGACAGAAAGGAGTGTTCAAGTCCATACCCAGGGTAAGTAAGGTAGGAAGTGTCTGCTGGAGGCGATATCTGCGTTTCAGTCAAGAAGAGCAAGGCCGGCTTTGTTGTCTCGAGGTGGTGGTGGACAGCATTAAGGTTAGTGTGTAATCCCCTGATATTGCAGAAGTCCACGGCCAGTGTGGCAGGGGGTGCCAGGATATTTTTGCTCCTTTTTAGGGACTTTTCGAGCGCAGTTTTGCCCCCCCCAGAGTACGAGGGGCGGCCTGGGCGTCCACGCTTAGATGCGTTGTGTCCTGAACGCGGACGTCCAGAGAGGGATTCTCCAACGCTAGCGCAGTTGGTACCCTCCTGGGGTAGCAAATAGTTTTTCAACTGCACCATCACAGGGGGGGGGGTTGGGGGATTGGGCCTCCGGTATCCTCACTCACTCGGCGAAACACAACGCAAGCGTTGTTTCACGCCGGTATTCTGTGAGGCCGTGGTATCACTCCGGTCGAGCCTGACCCATTCGTGCCGAAGCATGGCTCTCCCACGGTGAAGTGTACCGGTTATCAGATAATTCAGCATCATTGATTCTTTCATTTAACCAAGTTTCAGTCAAAATTACTATGTCATAATTGGCAATAGCAATATTATAAAGGAATGTATGAGTTTTGGTCCTGAGACCTCTGACATTTTGGTAGTATAAATTTAGCGAATCGAATTTAAAAACATATATTACTATGATATACCAGCAAAGAAGATAGAACCACTCACTTAAGTTTGTCAAGCGTTTCAAGATTTTTAACATATATTGCTTCATATGTTTCAGCTTTTCGCATGAAAACCCTTCCCTGTTTCACCCACACGAACTTATAGCCTTTATCCTTGGCAGCATGACGGGCCGCTGCATGTAGCTTTTTGTTTAAAGGTGATAGGTGTTCCAGATTGTAAATTGGGGCCTTGTTGCCTCCAAATCCCAAGTGAGTGGTGTTTAATTTATCATTGGCATTGGTCTTGTTGAAATTGATGGTTTTTGCCAAAAATGTATCGCGGAGTCTCGGTGTTGCGAGTTTAACAATAGTTGAACGAGGTCTAGTATCATCCCTGTTGCTTTTTGCCACTCGAGTACAATGATGTATGTCGTTTTCTTTCAGGTCAAATGATATAGTTTTTGAAAGATTCGTAACTGTTGCTACCAGATTTTCCTGTTTACGCTCAGGGACACATTGTATTTCAAGATTGCTAGACCTGTTGTGTTGTTCCATGTCTTGGAGTCTCAGGAGTAAGCCAGTTACAGTGCTGCTCAAGTTAGCATTTTCGTTTCGTAGCAAATTAAGTGAATACTGGCATGACGTAACCACACTTTTAGTTGACTCGTAGTTTTGGTCTAAGAATTTCACACTAGTCTCGAGGCTTGATATCTCGTCTTTAATTAGTTGAAATTCATCCCTTACCATTTGCTTCAATGTTTTTTGAAACTCCATTGTTAATTCAGATCTCATCAAGTTAAACTCCTCCCTAAATATTTCCCTTATATCTTCCTTGGTGAGCGCACTACTGAGATTTGAGATTTCAGATGATGGCGAAGTATCCGAAGTTACATCGTACCGATCATCAGCCCGTAAAGGGGTGTTACTATTGTCTGTCTTGGGTTGTTTAGCACGGCATCCGGGGCACTTCCATTTATTCTTCTGGTCAGCACTCATAACAGAAAAGCGCTTTTCGGACACATTAGCGCAATTAAGATCGTATTTCATATATTTATGCGACGACTGGTTGGCGTAGCGGGAGTGTAAGCGACTGCTATGCCGAAGGTCGCGGGTTCGATTCCCGCTCAAGTCAAAAGTGTGCATGAACATGGATGTTTGTCTTGGTCTGGGTGTTTCTATCTATAATATGTATGTATTTACAAAAAAAAAGTATATATGTATGTTTATCCATTATCTAGTACCCATAACACAAGCTCTGCTTAGCTTGGGACTAGATGGTGATGTGTGTATGTGGTAGAATATTATATTATATTATTATTATTATTTCAGTTTACAAAATGCACAAACCAAGCATTCTTTGGATGCAATTCTGGTACGGCATCCAGCACAGGAGTTAGACGTAGCAGACATCATTAAACTCCAAAGCAATTATTTCCCAATAAACGAAATAATGTGCACTTAGATATCTTCCCATCAGCGCAATCTTGAAATTGTGATCGCTATTCGAAAAATGGAAAAATAGTTCAATGTTTTTTCAATTGTCCACTCACATAATGTTATTGTAAATTACTTTGTTGTTAGTTACAACTTACGAACAATGTCACAAGCGTTCGCGTCCTTCTATAACAGGTTTGTAGCACTTTGGCTTAAGTACAACTGTTCTAAACACTAAAAATATTTTCAAAAATAGGAACGTGATGTCACTAGTACTTTTGACAGACTACAGACAACATCACATTACATTCTCGCTTTAAACACACATACGAGGCACCGGTCAATGTGCTTTGTACACAAATTACCTGTTATATTCCTCAGTCCACTTGATGGCTGCCACCGCATCGAATTACGATGGCTTACACTGTCATCAATCTAATATGCAAATACGTCATCGATGATATTTCATTTTTACCGTACGCGTTTTCCAACGAACCGCAGATGGATACTGTTTTTTGTTCGTTGTTTTGCATACTGTGTGTTGTAGGATAGAAATATGGCAGTTTAAACTATATACGTACAGGGTTAGGAGTTCGATTTTTGTGAAGATATCAAATATTATTTTTGAGTAGAGACCATTAGGTATGTTATTGAATAAAGTTTATTATTATATAATATACGTAGAACTTTTAACTTCCATGGTTCAACATAAATTATAAATTTTGCTTTGGGACCATACATAATAAATTCATTTCATGGCATCACGAAGGTTGTTGTTATCAAATATATAGAAAAAACGAAGTGAAACTTAAAGACAACAAGCTCATTTTAAAATCCGTATTATTTAATATGGATTCTTTCAGAGCTTATTTTGGTTAATAATAATAGTGGCAAAATTGCGCTTTTTGTATAAAATATATTATTTTTACAATATCTACACAGTTTACTTTTTATAAAAAGTAGCTAGATCTAGATACTGCAAATAATCTGCAAAATACGTCCCACACTTCAGTTTTCCAGTCCCAATTACTCAAACATCATTTCAAAATATCTACTTACAACCTCACCCCATTTACCTTACAAATCACGTTAAACAAACCAATCACATTTCGACATCGGTTTAATATCGGCCGCCGTAATCACTCCACGTCTAGTGTTTAAGTTGCTAGTCAAATATCGTTGGGTGAGGTCATTATTTCTGCACCCGAGTGTTTGACAAACACTCAGGGCCGGATCGGGTGCAAACAGGCAGCACCTGTGGGTATTGTTAATGTTGATAATTAGATGGTCAATTTGTGTGTTGTGTGTCATGTTGAGTGGATGGGGTTTGGATTGAGGGTGCGATACCTCTTTAATGAATCAAAGGAAGTGTATTAAAATAAAGAACAAGCAATAAAATTTTGTTCTTTCACTCGGAGTGTGTTAGTGGACAATTAGACATCCATTATATTCTTTAGACATTATATTCTCTAGTTCAGCGTTTCCGTACGAAGTAATAGTGATGTAAAGGAAGTTAACCTTTGGAGGTCGGTTTGCTTTATATCGCAAAATATAGCTGTTAAATTTCAGTAAAATAAGTGCCGCAATCACTTACAGCCCTTCCCAGTCGACTGGTGGACCTGAGCCTCTCCTATATTAGTACACAGTTCTCAAGAAGCATAGCATCTGAATTATCGAAGTTAAATTGTATGAAATACGAGAGGTCTCCTTTCCTTGCTCTATTTCAGGCGCCCTCCAATCCAAAGTCATGCTCATAGCACAACGAAAAAAATAATTGTAAAACGGGAACTTTAAAAGTCCCCTCAACAACAATTTCACCGTACAAAAGCTGCGCCCGCACGCAGTAGTTGCACCTTCCCAACCTTCCCAACTTGTCCCTGACCGAACCATGATCAAATTTCACGGTCGGCCAGTTCGTTATAGTTAGAAATTTCGGCTTGCGGTTACCAAGTACAGGTGTTTGGTACCAGTTTAACTTGTGAAGAACTTGTTAAACTTGAGCCCGAATAAAATGGATCGGTTAGTTTGGTGATGGCACAACGGTCTGCCTAGTTAATTTATTAGTAAAGTAAATAATTGGCCAGCAAATACACCGAAATAGTTTGGTTCTAATTTGGATTTGTAGTGCCGTTTGTTGGCTTGGAAGGTGTGAATTTATTGAGGCTGGGCGAATTGAGGAAGATTGCTTTTAGTGAAAGTCTTTGATAAATACATTGTTATTGATAAACTGGAAATTATTCATGGTGGAATTTTCGCTGTTGGAAAATACATCATTAGTTTTTAGGTGTTTAGGTATTTTGTTTATTAGTAAAAATTTAAAATCAATTTTAATGACACCTGTACACTTTGGTTTGGTGCATAGGGTTCCCACCAAGAACTTAGGGTCCCAAGCCAACCTTACCTGCAAGTGGTGCACCTGCCGATCAACGGACGAGGCTCTGGCAAACAAAATATCCCGATAAGCGGCAATAGGCTCGCCACCTATTACGTGGGATCAAAACACTGGCGAAAAGTGGGCGTTTAATATGCCTCTGCCTACCCCTTCGGGGAAACGGGCGTGAGTCTATGTATGTATGTATGTACACTTTACAAACAATAAACTGATGAATATAAAACAACCATAAGTAGAGCACACAAATTGTTGTCCGGTGCGGGGATTGTGCTTACACTTCTCATTGTAGTGTTAACCTACAAGGCTTAGAGTGGTTCTCAAACTTTTTAGCGATGGAACCCTTTTGGGTAACCAAATATTTGGCAGAGCCCTAAAATAAAAGAAAGATGAGTCCTATGTGCATTTTAAAACCATTTATTTTACATTATTATTATTTTATACGTAACTAAGTCTTAAAATACTATACAAAGAAATATATACAGAACACACAAAAAAAATATATACAGAAAAAGAAAAATAAAAAATTTTAGAGCGCGTCTTGAAATTCATCCACATCGCCGTCAACTGGCAGCGTGCCCAGAACGCTGCCAAGGACGTGGTTGCTGCCGTTTGCTCTTTCCAAAGCGGGTCTGCCGGTGGTCTCGACGGCTTAACACCACAGCACCTTAAGGATCTCGTGTGTGCGAGCGCCGGGGCTGCTGGGGACGCGCTTTTGAGGGAGCTAACGGCCCTAATCAACCTTATGCTCTCCGGCAATGTGAACTATGACATCGTCCCTATTTTGTACGGCGCCAATCTCTGTGCCTTGCGAAAGAAGGACGGTGGCATTCGTCCCATTGCCGTGGGGTGTACGTACAGGCGTATGGCAGCCAAGATATGCTGTCGCTATTATTATACAAAATTAGGTAATAAATTCCAACCCCTGCAGCTCGGATTTGGATCCAAGGGGGGTTGCGAGGCTGCCATACATGCCCTGTCAACGTACCTTGGCTGTAATGGGGGCGAGGTTATCTTGAAGGTTGATTTAAAGAACGCCTAAAATTTTTTATTTTTCTTTTTCTGTATATATTTTTTTTGTGTGTTCTGTATATATTTCTTTGTATAGTATTTTAAGACTTAGTTACGTATAAAATAATAATAATGTAATGATGTAATGTAATTAATTGTCGGTTTATTTTACCAACATACACCTACGTCGGGCCCCTAGAGATGCTTCGTGGAGCCCTGAGGCTCCACGGAGCACACTTTGAGAATAGCTGGCTTATACCATCGTTAAACCATCCGTGTAGCCACCTTATAGTGATAATAATTGTCATGCGTTTTTAGCACATAAAACAGTAACTTTACGAATATTTCGCCGAATTTTTGTGTTCGTTTGTGATTATGATTTTGTTTATAGTCTCACGCCTGTTTTCCCGAAGAGGTAGACAAAGGTGAAATATTACACCCACATTTCGCCATCTTAAGCATTCGGAAAAGCTAAGTAACACTTTTGCATACGCTATTCACTGGACCACGCAGACGGATTATGTATAATTCCTTCAATGTACTTTTCTTACATTTCTTTCAAAGTGTTACAGCACTTGCGGAAGATTGTTAAGAGTCTTGTAAGCTTGCAAAGCCGTGTAAAAATTAAGCTTAAGCTGATCTATTTTTACTTCTGCAGTGATTCAGCACTGGATGTTTAAGATTAAAATTATATGCCTTAGATTTCAACATAAGAACTGAACTCAAAGTATTTTGAAATTAAACTACAGTTTACGGATTTTATCGCGTTATATTGGTTTCACTGGTTACTAAGTTATTACATTTAAACCGAATGATCTAGAAACTACATTTTTATTACTAGACGACGTATTATCAAAGTATTTTAAAAACGTATCTGAAATATACATCATTTCTACAAGTAGGACTTTACTTTTTAAAGGCCGTTTATCGCACAAAGCGTTTGAAGTACACTTCATAATACCTCAAAATTATACAATGGACGTTACTCATAATGCTTTTATTAATTAGTTTACCGTACAGTATGTATGTACATATGTATATGTACGTAAAAGTACGAAAAAGGTTACATATTTCGAGTACACACGCTCCTATCACTTAATTTTTTTTTTTTTCATAAATTCAGAACAAAACGGGGAACAAACAAACCAGCGAGCCAATGATAGTAAAGCTATGTAAACTGTAAACATGCACATTGCAGAGCACTTGACTGTAAATATAATAATTATTTCGTAGCACAACTTTTATAAAGAAACACAACACTCTTATTTCAATGGATTTAAGTTCAAAATTGTCTGGCACGAAATGTAAAGGTAAGTTTGCATTGTTAGCATTGTAAAGCCAGTGTCTGAATATTGGAGGCTGCATCGAGGCAGTCAGAGCCTATCGTGTGTATACGCCTCTACATTTTAGTGCGGGGCTGTCGTTTATATTGATTTTGTTCGGCACACATTTGAATAATTCTAAACACGAATGTTCGGTGTGTGTGTTCAACTGGGGTGATAAAATCTTGATTCAAATAACGCAGTTTTATTGACTAAAATAAAATGTGTATTTATAGGCTAGTGTTTTAATTTGCTGTGGTTTTAGTGGCAAAAAAAAAAATTATTGTATTCAGAACTACTTTTTAGGATTTCGTAGAGCCAAATGGCAAGAAAACGGAACCATTGCATATTCGCCGTGTCTGTCAGTATGTAGCTCTGTCCATCGGTATATCACAAGCATTTAATTGTTTGCTACGTAGCTGGGTTTGCCAGATAGTTACGCTAATTGGCTACGACCGTAGCAGCGTAACTAAAAGATAGTAGTATCACGACGAAAACATAATGACCCGAAAACATTTTATTTGTTACAAGTCACAATGTTTTGTTGCCGTTACTAAGTCCATGTTAAACTATTTAATTATAAGAAGCACGGAAACTTCCTACGCTACCTGTTTATCTTATTTTCTCAAACTTCTAGAAGTAATTTCAATAAGACTAATATTTTCCCATAACAATATCTATTACATCATCACAGATATAATGTTTACGACAAAAATAAAGATATTCTATCTCCGTTCAAGGATTGAGTCATAACGTTTTAATACAAGAGGGGGATAAAATTTTATTTTATTGCAGCCATTTTTGTTTCTTCGAAAAGGTTGGAAAGCCTTGTAAATATTATTCAGACTAGGTTTTTTTGATGTTTCAAGGACGTTCAAAATGGTCCAAGTTTGAATTTTATGCCATATTAGCTTTTGCCCGCGGCTTCGCGTGCGTTGAAGTCGGGGCAACATAAATTTACTTTGTCTCAAGTTGTGTGAAGGCTCTCCTGATTAGTCTAAAGAGTTCAGAAACTCAATAGAGTTTCTGAAGTGTAACAAGTACCGAGTACAAAGTAATTCGGTCAGTATCCATGACACCTACCATTATAGGTATTATATACCAAATAGGTACATCTATAAAAACTTTCGCATTTATAATACTGGTAGAGAAAATCGCTTCAGCCGTTAAAACGTAGTCTATACATAATTATTAGTTTATGCGAATAATGTAACCACCGTGCACAATATGACAATATTATGTTTGATGTGCCAGTACTGACAGGTATACGATAGCACATGCATAGCACTCAACTTACAGCGCATGCGTACTTACTTCCAAGAGGTAAATTTGTGCCGTATAGGTACAAACTTCTACCCTCCCTTAAATCCCGCCCAGTTTAATTTTTGCAACTTATGGTAGCCTGTGTCCGTCTCCTTGGTCCAATATATCTCTATATTAAATTGCGACAAAATCGGTTCAGCCGTTTTAGCGTGAAAACGGAACATACATACAAACATACATACATACACACTTTCGAATTTATAATATTAATAGGGATTAGTAGAGATTTCGAACTTTGTTTTTACTTAATTTTATCTATCGTACCTTAGGCTATATTCTAGCCGCATTTAATACGCTATTTATTTTTTAATCAATTTATGTTTATTGATAATTACTGCCTCCTTGGTCCAGTGGATAGCGTATGCGACTGCTGATCGGAGGTTTCGGGTTCGATTCTCGGGTCGGGCAAAAGTGTTAGTGGGTTTTCCCGAATACTCAGTAGCAGCACGGAGTCTGGTGATATGCCCGATTAAGGCAATAGGCACGCCCCCTATTCAATGGGACCTAAAAATTCACGGCAAAATTGGGTGTAATATTACACCTCTGTCTGAATATGAATATTTCATGTAATGTATAATTCGCTTTCTGCAATAAAAGTATAATGAAATAGTATAAACTTTAAAAAATATTATACGCTGCCCACCGTTGAAAGCCCTCACGATTGCTAGAATCAACTATTATTGTTATCAATGCCAAATAATAGGTATCTACTAAAAAAACTAGAACTTCAGTACATGAGAAACAAACTACAAACAACCCAACATACAACAAAGTCATAATAATATACCGCACAAGTAGATCCCGACTACCGAAAAATGTTCTCTCAGTCATATTAAACAAACTATTCTCTGGTAGGCTTACGCATCCGAACGATGTCCCGCAGGAAATGAAATCCTACACGCCCCTACCGCCTCTTTGATACCACAGAGAGTTAATATACTTGCAATAGATATTAGTATACAGAGGAAAACAGTGTAATTACACTGTTTATATGTATAAGTAAGCAAGGCACACACACATTTGTAATCATGCTGTGCTTATAGTTCTTATGCTTCGTTGAACAATACAATCAACGAGATGTGAGATTCAATTGTCTTACTGTGAAATCTCCTTAAATATGGATAACTTAAGGACGTCGGAATAACTAAGTACTAATTAACGGAATAATTAACTACACAGACGATTAAAACAAACTAGAATGAAAATGATATTTGTTCATATATTTAATTTAGATTTTCCATCGTTATGAGAAAAATAAATTGATATCTGCTTAGTAAAGGTCTGTCTTGTAATGTCTAGGTTATTAACTAAACGTAAAATTCGACTCCTACTATTTTGGTAATAAAATGAACCTACATAAATTTAACAATGCATTAAAAAACATTATAATCAAAACGTTTCAAGGTGACTAAATCAAACACAATGGCTTACATATTTTTATGCTATCATAGTAGAAAATTAAAAAACATAATATAACCGGGATCACCATTATTTTCCAAAGATCTGTATTTGGTACGATCAAATATTTAATTCCATAAAACAATTAACAATTGGAGATATAGTTTAAGCTATTTGTATTTTGTATGTGTTTGAATATCTTATAGCCAAAGCAATACTTACGCTGCTACAAAACATTGTACGGTTTGAAGTGTGCTCCGAAGTTTTGTGCTATAACAAGTGATCATTCATTCAAACCATCACCATCGCTATTTCAACTTTCCCCTTTACTATAAGCCCCAGTGGGGTTCGCAGTCATTGAAAATATATAAACATAACTGAATCTTTGCATTGTTCATAAACTAACGTGTCTATAAGGTGACAGTGGTATTATTAGCATTGTATTTTAACCTTTCATACATATATTTTGTTTGTTATAAAAGGCAATATTTTTTACTGCTGCATTTATAACTGTGTAGAGGAGAGAGAGGTGTGTAGACCTCAGGCAGCGTTAGCCGAGTGGATATACCAACAGACTGCCACGCAGAGGGTATCGGGTTCGAATCCACGGCGCGCACCAATGACTTTTCGGAGTTATATGCGTATTGAATTGTTAATTATCGCTTGTCCCGTGCCTCGGAGAGCACGTTAAGCCGTCGGTCCCGGTTGTAATGAAGATCTTTGACAGTCGTTACAGGGCGTCAGTACCTTCTAAATATACTGACACTAGTCTAAACCATGGAATATCGCTATCCCTTCGGGTTGCGGAGGTCAGACAGGCAGTCGCTCCGTGGAAAAGCTAATATTCAGCCCAATCCGGTTAGACTAGAAAGCGGACCCCAGACTGAAACTGGGATAACGCTAAGAGAAAGAATCCTTTAGCATTGTTGTTAGCTTTATCTCTGGAAACTAACTCTTACGTGGTTTTTCACAGTTAATTTGTTACCTGATTTGCAAATAATTTTATATAGGTATTATTATATCATATAAAACAATCCTGTCACAGTGCTTGTTATCGAACTCTTCACAAAGGGCTTGATAACTTTTAATAAAAATATGCATTGTTTGGAAAGTATGCAAAAAGGTCGTAGGCATTTCTTTTTAATTTTAGCTCTTTTTATGTTTTAGCACCGAAAATATATAAAATCTCAAATACGAGTATCTATGTATGTGGTCAGCTATAACAATTAGTTTTTTCGGTATGTACTTACACTGTAATATATTAACATAATTGTAAAAGAAATAGCGCAGTGCGCTTTCATTTTTCGTGCAGCCGAATACGGCCTTTATACACGTGTGCTAATATTTGAATTTACTTAGAAATACACATTTTCATATAAACATTATTATGGCTTTTATAAAAAGTTAATTAGTTTTAGTGTTCCGTAAAACTATATTATGTCACTTTCTATTGTGAAATATACTTTTGTTTCATCTTCTTAATATATAAAATCCTTGTGTTACTGACTGACTGACAGACACGCTACAGCCGAAACTATTGGGCGCAGGAAGCTGGAATTTGGCATGTGTGTTCCTTGGGGACCGTAGGGGTGCACTAAGAAGGGATTTCCCGAAATTCCCACGGGATCGGCCAAAAGGGTAAATTTAAAAAAGATTGCAGGCGTAGCTGCTGGCGTCCTCTAGTCTTATATAATAATAGTCACTGTTCATAACACATTTTCTACATGCATTTTAGTATCTAAGACGCAACGAAGTCGTTTCAAGATTAGGTCATGGCACATTATGCAGCCACCCTAACGGCACCGTTGCCATCCAGCGATTATTTGTCAATTAAAGTGGTCAAATATGTCATGTCATACGATATATATTACGTCAGTATAAAATGCTAACAGGGGGACAGCCTCCTATTAGCGCCGATAGCTCCTATACCGAATAAATGAAAGAGAGCGAGACATTGCTAAACTGCGACTGCGTCGATACTGCTGGTACATTGTGCACTGATGTTGTGAAAGTGCTGTTGCCAATGTTATTTAACATGTCAATGTTAATTGATAGCTAAAATTCTCAAAGGTTAGGTATTTTAATTAGAACAAGATATTGAATATTTAAATATGAACAGAACATTTAGAGATCAAATGCCATTCGAACTTCACCAATTTAATATTATGTTTAATTAACTATTAGAAGTAATTAACTAAGCACTAATGAAATTGGTTCGAAATGTTATTAAAACGGAAATTGATTTCACGTATGTTTACATAGTGAATTCCATTAAACAGGCGATATTTTAATTACTCATTATATACTATATAATACACGAATAAATGTTCATGACTGATTGCAGCTAAAACCTTTGTGGATTTAGTATTACATAGAAACTAAATTTATCATATTCATTTTAAATACCTACCAAGTAATGCATTGGGGAGAAATACAAATAGCAAGAACAAGAAAGTCTTGTATTTTACTAAACAGCTGCTGCAGATGATAAAGAAATTTTCACCAAATACTTTTAAACTTTCGCGGTTTCTACTCATCTCCAATCCTGCAAAAGACGTCTACCGCTGAACATAGGCTTATACCAAGGCATTCTACATAGACAGATATTGAGTCGCTCGCGTCCAGTTGCTTGCGTTCAACTCATCGGCAATTTCAAATCCATTTTCTTGACCCTTTCATTAACATCGCAGGTTACACTCATACATTCTAACCAAACCACTCTGTGCTTCACACTCACTGCTAGAGTATCGCCTACAGAATGGTTTCAAGGATTGCTCTCATATTTACATTCCCTCCGCAAACTACAATATTCTAAAAATAACTCGGCTACTCGGACTCGGCTCCTCCTTACTCCAGGTCGAGCTATCTAAGGACCACCACCGATAATTTTAAAATAATAGCCTAATTAAAAATTCTATCTGATGCACTCCTGAAAAAAAGAAAATTGATCTTCAAAAGCTAAAATTCACTTTGCAATGATTACCGAAATATCGCCTGTTATAATTCCTGTCAAACCCATCAACGCATTCGCCGAACCGCCAAATTACCTCACAATAAAGCCATTACGCTACATCGTTACAAAGTAAAGAAGCTTTCACACTCTTTTTGTGTGTAACGCTGTGGCACAGATGATGTATATTCTTTAAAGCATCGATCACACGCGTAATGAACGAGCGGCGATCAATCACAATGACGATCTGTCGAGCGTATAATGGGCCCGGATTGAAATTGCAGTGATATACATATGTACTTACCTGGACGGCGAGGGATTTTTTATTATCTAGTGGAGTTAAAAATATTGAATTTAAAACTAGTTTTTATCGCTTTTGTCGCAGTTGATTTGTGATTCTTGACAATTGTGATGCAAATGATCTTAACTTTCTTTTTATTGCTCAACATTCTTGGTGTTATAAGCGAAAATGACTACGCCAAGCTATAGTTCGTCTGATTGTTGAGTGAAAATGACTTCATTGTTTTGAAATTTGGACATTCATAAATCTGTTTTGTTCATTTGCGTTGGCATGTGGTGACAGTGGACATATGGTCAGCAATAAATTTGAAGTTCGATGGATAAAATGTCCATTGTATGGCAATTGATTTCTGGTGTATTGGTTGTCAACATTTATGTGGTGATGAATAAAATTTAGTAGAATCATCTGGTCGTAGTAATAATAATGACGAATTAAAATAAATAAGACTTCATTTTCATCTTTCTATAGTTACTTCTATGTCACAGTTTAGTAAGGTATTATACACTTTATGCATAATACCAGATAATAATGACGACCGGTTGGCGCCGCGGGAGTGTAAGCGACTGCTACGCCGAAGGTCGCGGGTTCGATTCCCGCTCAAGTTAAACATTTGTGTGCATAAACATGGATGTTTGTCTTGGTCTGTGTGTTTCTATGTATAATATTACGTATGTATTTACAAAAAAAGTATAAATTTATGTTTATCCATTATCTAGTATCCATAGTACAAGCTTCTGCTTAGTTTGGGACTAGATAGTGTTGTGTGAATGTTGTAGAATATTATAAAATAAATAAAAATTATCTAAAGACGTTTCACGTTTACGCTTGAGACAAGATTTTACAAATATTGTCTTTGAAATAAATACTTAGTCTCTAAAAATCATTTCTACGAACCTCAAACATGTTGGTAATTGAATCCAGAATTATATTTTTATTTTTTATAGTTTCACGCCTGTAACCCCGAAGGGGTAGGCAGAGGTGTAAATATAACACCCGTATTTCACCATGAATTTTAGGTCCCACGTAATAGGAGGCGAGCCTATTGCCGTTACCGGCACATCACCAGACTCCGGGCAGCTACTGAGTATTCGGAAAAACTTACTAACACTTTTGCCCGACCCGGGAATCGAACCCGGGACCTCCGATCAGCAGTCGCATACGCTATCCGCTGGACCACGGAGGCAGTCTGAATCCAGAATATTAAGTTAAAATTAGTTAAGTTCAATTCATTCAGCCACGTCTCGATAACTGTTTAGACTAAGATTAACCGCAAATAGGTCGTCGACACCGTCGCATTATTTGTCGCATGTCGCATCGCTTCGTTTTGTTGCTTGCCGCCCGACATAACCCGCAAACTAATTGTTCAGAGCCCCTAATGTTTTCATTAATTATCGACGGTGGACAGAGTCACTGATTTTATTTACAATATATTGGAATTTATAATTTTGTGTGCGGTGTTATGAGTTAAGTGGATTTCATTTACTCGATGGAGATATTGTGAAAATGTTTCAGATATTCATAAAGCTGAATAATAAATCTTCTGTTTAATTGTATTATGGCTATTGGGTCAGTTCAGCCGTGACGAAAGTAACATACTACAGAGGACTGAAGGCCAAAACCTTTGCAAGTGTTGAATAGAACTTTTTAGGTTTTTACTGTCGGTATCCTCAATACGAAGGATATTGAAGGAGATACAGAACGCATTTGACATAGAAATTATAGATAAGTCTAAGTTTCAAGCAAAATTAATTGAATATTTTAACAATGATATTTTGGTACAAATTTGCTTAATAATAATGCTTTTAGCGATTAGGCCGCCTAT
Organism: Euclidia mi; assembly: GCA_944739405.2. Taxonomy (NCBI): domain Eukaryota; kingdom Metazoa; phylum Arthropoda; class Insecta; order Lepidoptera; family Erebidae; genus Euclidia; species Euclidia mi. Next base: position 4,363,017 of record OX123202.2, on the reverse strand, counting down.
TGCATATTAAACTGCCATTTTTATGTTTGTCTTTGTTACCATGAGCGTGTTCTGGTGTAAAATAAAGTCAGTTTGTTTATCTACTTCTGGAATCAAAGACTAATTCACACATAACAAGTCACCATTGAATTTGAAATATTTTTCACAGTGCAGCGAAATAGAACTCTCCTCAGCCCAGAACTGAATTTTGTAGTCTAAACGATGCTTCATAGGTACTTTCACAGGATATAAGTTCTAATGTGCCAGTATTTATTATGATAGCAGTAAAATAACATCCAAATACTTATATCAAAAGCAAACTTAATTAAATCCAAAAATCATTTATCCAACAATATTTAAACTAGGTAATTAATTACGAGAATGCGAACATCGTGCTTCAAACAATAGGTATAGGCTTCTAATCGGCCCGCGATCTATTTGATGTATCGGCAAACAGCGGCGATACACGCGGGTTTTAATTATACGCCAAACACCAGCCGCGTATTAATGATACGCCAAACAGTACGTAGGGCTGAGCAAATGTAGACACACGTCAATTTTGAAGAATTTCAGCTAAATTTCATCTAAACTAGCACTGAATACGAGATCGAAAATACGTAATAAAGTCGGAAAAGATAAAAAGCATGGCAGTAATTCATTTTATTACTACCGATAAGACACGGGTCAGCTATTCGTCAGAAGTTATCCTGACATAAAGCGCTCCTAAAACAAATTTGAGCTAGTCTTTAATGATTAAGCAAAGAGTGAGAAAAGATTCTCCAGTCGAACTTATGCCAGGCTAAAGAGTTTATTACCGTTTTACTCCAGTTTAGTCAATCTTATTCCTTTTAAACATTATAATGCAGCAACTAGCAGAACGCCATGTTATATTAAGAGCATTTAATGTACTAGTAAGTCTTGCTTCATTTTAACCACGTTCATGTTAATTCTAACTGCCGTTTCCAATATTTAATCTGTCAATGGATAGCTACTAGAGATTCATTTGTAACATATTTTGTATGGAGCTTATGTTAAATATATATCTTTAGTAGCCTAATCCATCGATAGCTAAAATATTGGCCACAGTCGTAAATGGTTGATCGTACGTGAAACTCTTTGACGACATTTAATGTACATTATTATAATTTTGACTGACCTCGTTGGTCTCGCGGCATAAATGTGCGCGTGGGATTGGGAGGTCTCGGGCTCGATCCCCGGGTCGGGCAAAATTGTTACTGGGTTTTGCCGAATACTCAGTAGCAGCCTGGAGTCTGGTGATGTGCCTGGCAACGGCAATAAGCGCGCCTCCTATTACGTGGGACCTAAAAATTCATGGCGATATGTGGGTGTAATATTTACACCTCTGCCTACCCCTTCGGGGATACAGGCGTGCCTTTTGACTGCACGGTTGGCGTAGTGGTTTAAGCAGCCACCTCACCGCTTGATACTGTGCCGAAGTGTTGTGGGTTCGATCCCCACACGAGACAACACTTTGTGTGATTCATAAATTGTTGTTTCGAGTCTGGGTGTTCATTGTGTCCGTTACTTGTATGTCTGTAAAGTTCCCCGCGACACAGGATTTAGTCCTAATGCGGGAGTAGTCTTTAAAAAAAAATATTATAAAATATAAATATAAATAAAATTTAAAAAATATTATAATTTTGAAAGCGCTCTAGGTTGACTTTGATGCCTAAACTATAGTTGATTACCTAAATGGTAGCCCTAGTTTGTAATAATGCTATGGCTGCCAGTGAACAATTGTGATGTATTTGCCAATTTGTTTATAAGCGTTTGCTTTTATGATAATTGCAAACTGTAAACGGCGCACTGAATACATTGATGCTCTGTTTGCGTTCCATTTTGTTCAACAAAACGTTTTGTTCGAAGTGATTTGACTAATGGATTTTAATTAAAATAAGCGTGTTTGCTCTTCTGTACCGATTGGTATTACTTTTGGTGATTAGAAATTTATTTGACGGTATTATAATTGATGAATTAGAGATTTTTATATAAAAAGTAGCCGTTAAGCAATTTATTATGTGATTGATGGATGATGGTGTTTAACTTTTGTTTCAAGTAAAAATTATGAAAGCTTTCTATACTTGTTTCAAAAACTGGGTGTTACGTAGTCGTAAAAGTAAAAAGTTTACACACAGACATACAAACTACTGAGATATGAGTAAAATATTTCTTATTACTTCTTTACATTCGCTCTTTATTTATAAAGAATATTATCATTTTGTTTGTACCGTGTCCGTTCTCCATTTAAATATATATATCTTCATCCATATATTGATAACAAACTTGTTCCAAGGTGTCGACGAAGCTGAATAAATATTGTCCTTATTTTTCAATATGACGGTAAAGGGTCCAACCGTGCAACCCTTTAACGATCACTGCCGGTCCTGTATACCCGTTGAAAAACAAGATAAAATAAACTTGCCCACTACTGAATTTTTCATAGAGCCCCTCGAACTGTCCGTTTACCTGGCAACTAGACCGTTTCTTTGAGCGATTTAATTTAACTCCCGATCCACAATTACAGGGAGACAGTACCTTTCGGAGTTCGGTGTCAAAGCAACGAAAACTCGAATTACCCTCACCAATTTCCGTTTGAAAGGGTTACGTGGGAAAGCTGTGTTTGGAATACATGGCTGGGTTCGCAAAGGAAGTTTTTGGCGGTGTCGTTATAAAGGAGCAGTGGGGTGGTTGTTTGGAGATGTTTGCAAGGTCTCTGGAGCTGTAGGAGTGGAAGGCCGTCGAGTCGAATTTATCAACGCTGTCGCTCGGCAAAGCTAATGTATTCCCAAAGTTTGACAAAGCCGACTCACCGGGAAGTCTCCGAGGAAAAAGCGAGGGTGTTTCCTAATGGAAACAAGTTTGGAATTCGTCAATGGATTACTTTGGTGTATCACTGCGCAAGATAGAATTTACATTATTTGTGGATATTAATTTACTTATTAACTTTCTGACCCAGTTGCCAGTTCTGAAGTGGATGGTAGTTTTGGAGTGACCTTTGATTTATGTTTACGTTTATTGTTAAAGTTGTATGAATAGTGGAGTTTATCCAGTTAATACTCATTTTCTGAAAACTGCAAGTTTAATATGTTTGATGCGTAAACATGGCCAGTTATTTTTATTGGAACGAAACTCAAATGCAAACTTAAGCAAGAGAACTATGCCTTGCTGGTAATATGTAGGCTCTGAATGTTACGATTATCTCGTAACATTCAGTGCCTACATATTACCAGCAAATAGCCTCGTCTAGTCTCAATAGATCTTGATTATGTACCTCTCTCTTGTGTGTACTGGTAGAAACAATGTAGGTATACAATACGCTTCACTTAAACTGAAATACTTGAAAAAAGAAATCTAGAACAGAGTAAAATACTAAGTCTAGAACTATGCCTCATTACTGAGACTTAGTTCACAAGCGCTTGACTCATTTAATTCAAACTTGTTCTATAGAGGGTACAGCGGGTCGAGCCAATGGCGCGTCAAATTGAACTGTGACGTAACCGTGAAATAAGCGGCGCTAATTGTACGCGGTTTTACGTATTTGTACCTTTGTACCTAAGCTATAACTTGAGTTATGGAGAAATGTACTGAAAGTCCATTTCTAAGGTCCGAAGCACTCGGAACTGGCGAGCATATAAAAAGAGTAACTAATGTAGAGGAAGCGCGTGTGGTTTTGTAAGGATAGAAGCAAGTGGCGTTCCGTTTTATCTGCCTACCCTGACGGGAAAAAGGCCTGAGTATGTGTAGATATGTATGTACTGAAAGTCTACCACGTATATTACGTAAAAAAGTCATTACTTTTCGATTACTCAAAACAAAGTTAGGTGGTATATATCCCGTAGCAAAATCTTAAAGTAATATTGATGGCCGCGAAAGTTGAAAATCATTTTCATTTATCAACAGTTTTTTAAATATTTCTTTAAACTATAAAACTCTTGTAGCTACTATAAATAAGGCCTAATCCACCTTTTAACTCAGAATTATATTGTGACGCAAAAGAGAGGCTCGTGTCCACTACGAGAATTACGAAAGACTGTATGATAATGATCACTATAAATAAATAGCAAGAAACTTTACAAAATTTCATCCAAACGACGATTTACTTTTTCTACGCTTTGTCTTTAATTTTATCCTTTTTAAATGCCAGTGAAAACAACATCAACAACCTGAAATATTTCAATGATAATAATTATAATGTAACATCGCACTCATGTCGTGCTCTTAGGTGATACAAAGCGGGGTTTACCAAGCTCCCCGCTAATCATTTCGCTGAATTAGTAGATAGATTAGAGAGACGTGACACGAATTTATTTACACACTAGCTTTTGCCCGCGGCTTCGCGAGCGTTAAATTCGGGGTAACACAAATCTACTTTCAGTCTCAAGTTGTGTGAAGATACTCCTTATTATTCTAAAGACTTCAGAAACCCTATAGGGTACAAAGTAGCTTGGTTATATGTACCGAAAGGTACATAATAACATTGCCTTGCATACAGTCAAATGCCAAAGTCATGTTTCAATACATGTCCAAAATATATTTATAAACACTTTCGCATTTATAATATTAGTAGAGAAAATCGTTTCAGCCGTTTAAGCGTAGTATATAATTATAAGTTTAAATATGCGAACAATGTAATCACCGTGCACAATATGACATTATGTATGATGTGTCAGTACTGACAGATATACGCACATGCGCACTCAATTATTATAGAGCATGCGTTCTTACTTCCCAGAGGTAAATTTGTGCCGAACAAACTTCTAGCAACAATCTCTCCCAGTTTAATTTTTGCATCTTATGGTGTATTATCCTATGTCCGTTTCCATGGTCCAGTATATCTCTATATCAAATTTCAACAAAATCGGGTCAGCCATTTTACGGAACATACATACATACATAGGTACATACATACATATATACACACTTTCGAATTTATAATATTAGTACGGATAGTTATCTACATTACACAGTTTACAGTCGCGCTAATTTGTCTTTAATTACACCTGAACTTGTTTACATTGCGTTTTAGTGTGTTTACAGCGCGTTCAAGCTTACATTGTATTTCTTGAATATAACAGTCTGCCAATTGTTTGGTATGTGGTTTCTAGTTAATATATTATGTAAATACGGCTAAAATATTTTAAGTCAATGTCAATAGTTACGGATGAAGAGTAATTGCTAAACTATTTACATTGGTTTTTATTATAATCATGGCTAGTGTTTTTGTAAGACGTAACTACATAACGATGATCTATACATTGTTATGGGTTGTTAAGATTCTTTACCATACTTTTCTATGTATTATTAACACAAGGTAGACGTGGTCAACATGAAGAGCTAAAAATATTATTTGGCAAAGAGTTAAAGCCTATCTAATTATATAATTATATTCTGAATAACATGTGAAATCCCATCTTGATTAGAAAATCTATCATAATCACATCTACACGTTCATCAGAAGCCAAACTAGTCAACAAACAAAGACAAAGAACTCTGTGAAGCCAACACAACCGCGCAATAACTAACCGCGCCGCGTACTTTCTCAATAAACCGCCAGTATTTTCTTGCACAGCAATCGGACCTACAGTAATTTAAAACAAAGTAATAAGTGGTGTACTGGCTGTATAAGGTGTAAGTTCAGCCGCACTTACTCAAATTATGTTAATTAGACTCTGAGAGGCACCGCATCGAAAACTTTGCCGCTCAAAACACTCTCAGAAACTAAAGATGATCTGTGAAGGGCTAAAGTTTATTTATGTAGTGGGCTAAAGCGTTTTTAATTGGTTAGGTGTAACTAGTACTCTTACTTGCTACTGTGGCGTAACTAATGCTATGTTTTAGAATAACCAACTAGGTACAGCCGCGAGCCTATCGGGGCTATTTCCGAATACATCGTTTTTTATAACAATAAAGTGTGTTGTGGTTCATCATAATAAGCTAAGCCTAGAGGAGTTGAGGCCTATGTCCACTGCTGGACATAGGCCTCACCCAAGGCCCTCCTCGCAGACCGACCTTAAGCCACAGTATTATTTTCAATATAAAATTAGCTTTGTACATAATATTTTCATCATACACGAATATACGCTTGCCATACCTATTAACACACATTTTTAATTAATTTAATTAAGCAAAGTATAATGTCGTAGCTGAAAATGACGCGCGTGGTTACGACCCGTAAAAAGTAAAAAAAATACATATGGACGCAGACACGTTTAGACAAAAAACAAGAACGCCTATCTAACGAAATTAAATATACGCCAGAATTCATCTGTCTAAATCCAATCTATCTAATATTACAATATTTTAAAATTCATTGCTTTTACCAAGCTAAAAACGGCTATTTCTATATTCTCCTTATTCTTAAAAATGCCTCAGAAAATCGCATCTTTTATATGTACATACATATTAAATTTCTTTAACGAAATAAGGCTCTACTAAAATCTAAGTAATTGATTTAATTTGCTTTATTTTAATAAAAGCACTGGTGGTTCGGCTTTACACCGAAACCGTAGGGTTCTAGGCGACTTGGGAAGGATTAATGGAATGGACTGTATTAGGGCGAGTTCTGGGTCGCCTAGAAAGGAATAAGGGAAGAGGAGATGGATACGGGATTGAGTGGGTATAGGATATTTCAAGGATGGAAGGCACTTACCTTATACAACCTTCTTCGTTTCTTTTCCTCCTGGTGTTTCGTGATGCAGCTGATTGTTTACACTTCAATTCACCGTCACTCCCACTTGCGAGCGGTTTGTTCTAGACTGTCACTCGCGTCCACGATCGCGTCGACGAATCGGGCGAAGGCAGTGCCTCTTCCAGGGAGAGGGAAAGAGAGGGACGGAAATATGATATCGCTCGCACTAGACAAGCGTGGAACGATTCATGTTGATGCGATTAGTTGTATATATATATATAGGAAGGTAGATGGCGCTACCATATCCCCCCGGCCCTAAAGGGTTGCCTTTAAAAAAAAATAGAATTGAACTTAGCTATGTTGGGTGTACTACCGCACAACCCATCAATAGGCTAAGACAGCGATATGACAATAAATTAATCTAAATTAACTTTAGCGAAAACTACAAACGCAATAATAGCGAAAACTACTAACTAAATACTTAAACTAAGAGGTAGGTCCAACTTCAGGCTAGATCTCACTGAGTTGGAAGCGGACGCGAGTTGATCAGTGCCTCGACTTGTGCAAGGACAGTTAAAGGCTCTTCGTAAGAGAGGATCTGTTGACCTATAACTTTGAACAGATGCGTTTTAATTACTTTGACCATGCTTGCCCAACATCCACCGAAATGTGGGGATGCTGGTGGAATAAACTTCCAGTCAATATGATCTATGGAAAGTTCTTCCTGAAGACGAGTACGATAACCCGCGACGTGATTGAAACAAGTAGCGGGAACAAGTTCAATCAACTTACTAACGCGGTTGGCGACAAAAGTCTGCCAGCGATGAGGAGAAGAATGAATCCAAGCGAGCACTACTTTGGAGTCGGAAAATGCGTATATTTATTAATAGAGTAGTGGGGCAAAACTGTGTCTTGAACCTTGCGGAGCAACTGAGACAGCAGAAGGGCCGCGCACAACTCCCGTCTCGCAACCGAAATGGTTTAACAGGCGAGACCTTAGACTTGGCACAAACTAACTGCACCGAGTAGTTAGAACCAATGCGGACTTGCAGATATACGACTCCGCCGTAAGCACGCTCGCTGGCGTCAGCGAAACCTGTTAAGTTGATGGTACATCCATCTACCAACCCAAGATGACGCGGAATAGTAACTTGATTGAGCGCGGTAAGCTCAATACAAAACTGGCCCCAAGCGGCGACAATATGGTCAGGGGGTGTTTCATCCCACTCACACTTTGATAGCCAAAGCTCTTTGATCAAGAGCTTGGCATACAAAATTGTGGGAGCCACAAAACCCATTATGTCCCATAGTCGAGCCACTGTGGACAGCATAGTGCGTTTGGTGCACTTATCATCTGGTGGTGAGACGTCAAACCGAAAACTATCGCAGGATTTGTCCCAGCGTAAACCGAGAACCTTATGCGGAACAGACTTCTCAAACTCAATGTCTGGAGAAGCTTTATGAGAATCTGGTATGCGTGCGAGAACCTCCTAAGAGTTGCTTGTCCATTTGACAAGATCAAACTGGCCTCGCTTGAAAAGCTGAATAAGCTCTTCACAAAGCGAAATTGCTAGCGGAGCGGGTATGACATTAGGCAATGTCATCTATATACAAAGCGGATGTGTAGTATAGTATAGTGTAGCGTAGCGTAGCTTAGCATAGCATAGCGTAGCATAGCATAGCATGGCGTAGCATAGCATAGCATAGCTAATTAGTGCTTTATCTTACACACAGTTTTAGCACCCACCTTGATCTCTTGAAGAGCAGAACAACAACAAGACGTAATACAATGAGAAGTATGTAACGTAGGTACGGTACCCATAATCACATACCCAAGTACCGTCTCAATAGCGGGCGGTAAATCATATCGCTCACTACGAACTATGTTAGTTAGTAGCAAGTGCGGAAATATTGAAGCTCCGATCAAAAGATCAATGCCTGCCGGATTCGCAAACTCCGCGTCGGCTAACGGCAATGACTCGAGATGAGTGAGTGATGCTACGTCTACATTAGTGTTCGGCAATGCGTCCGTGATACGCTCCACGATAAGCGAAGAAATGTTAAAATTAATGTCCCTATTAAAACGCGAATGTATTTTAATATCTACGGAACCTTTGCAATGTTTTTCTGATCCGCCTATCCCTTTGACGGTTGAGTTAGTATTTTTAAAGTTATTCCATAATCCGAGGCGTTTGAAGCATTCCGATGTTATTAGATTGGTCTGAGATGCGCTATCTAGCAGACAACGTACCATGTGCGACGACCCATTGACATCATATACGATAACTTGCGCTGTCGCTAACAGTACCGTCTTAGACGCCGTACTCTGCGTTTTGGCCCTGCGCGGATCATTATAGATGCGCGAGTGCCGTCCTCGCGTGCGCGTCGCCCGCGCAATGGATGTCATACACAACGATACTTCTTCGCCCTCAGACGCGGAAGGCGCAGCTACCGTGTTCTGCACTTGCGACGTACTCGTAAGTGTGTCAAGGTTAGCGGCTTGACTTGACAACCGGTTATTTTTATCTAAATGTAACAGTGTATGATGTTTTTGTTTACACGAGCGACATCTCGTTCTACTGAAACAATTACTCGTTTTATGTTTTATGCTTGAGCAGTTAATGCAAGCTTTGCTATCTTTTACGCATTTAAAACGAGCAATTGGATTTAAATCATTAAAGGTAGGACACTTATAGTAATGGTCGTGCACTATATTACTGCACAGACACTTCTGTGAATTATTACTATTAGATTCCGAACATGTTACGTAAGATTGTGGATTAGGGACCGAGTTATTACTACTATTTCGCGATTTATTCAACCTTTGTTTGTTGTTGTTAGTGTTAGACGGGCCAGGTGAACCCGACTGCGTATTATGAAATATTCGACACTGATTTTTGATGAACGAAATAAAACTATCTAGTGTAGGTATTTTATTATTGCGTTCCGTCATCTCGAATGCGCGAATTGTATCAGTGTCAAACTTTTTTAAAGCGAGTTGAAGCAACATAAAGTCGGAAAGATCTTCCAATTTTAAGTTCCTAAGAGAATTAACCGCGGTTACGAAGTTATCAATAAACAGCTGGAAATTCGAGACAGACGTGTTGCTGGACAGTTTGAGATTTAAAGCTTGGTCAAAGTACGTAGACGCTAGAACGCGCGTGTCTTGATATCTGTCAAGTAGTGACTGAAATATGACCTGATAATTCTCAGCACTGGGTGTGACACCTGCAAATACGGACTGGGCTTTCGGTGACAGTTTACCTATTAAATAGTACAACCTGTCAGCATCTGTCAGAGAACCATTATCGTGCACTGTAGACTTAAAACTTGCATAGAATAACGGCCAATTTCGTATATCTCCGTCAAACGACATAATCTCGATTGGCGGTAATCTCGATTTGCGGGCAACGGGCTCTGCTGAACATTTACCCTCCAATTGCGATTGTATACGCTTAATAATACAATAAAGATCTTCGAATGAGGTATACGCCTGATAGTTCGGTTTTTCATCAGGATTGATAGAAAGTAATCTAGCGTTATAATCGTCTAACAACTTATGAAAATCTGTTCGAATACTATCTACTGTTATACAATAACTGAGAAATGCTTCGCTATTACTGTCAGACATAGATGCGGTTTTTGAGCATTCATAGATATTTTGAATGCGCTCAAATAAAATATTGCGTTTTGCTTCTAAGATTGTTATCTCTTTGTCTTCCGACACGCGTGACTTCTTTTGTTGTGACATGCTTACGTTAGTGTAAGCTAATGAGACCGAAACAAAATAAGAATGTCTAATGTACCTATTATTTTACCTAAGTAGGCTAAGTAGGCAACACCTTAGAGCCGAGGAATTAAAGTTGATTGAAATATGAGATTTATAAGACAACTATGATAGTTGCAGAAATAATAATTTAATAAGTAGGTAGCTACATAAAAGTTTACCTACTAATGCGGGCGGAAATAACCATGTGACGGTTATGTGAATATATTAGGAGTATAGTTAGGTGCTATAACTGCCTAGGTATAGCGGTATAACGTATAAAACGTAAATGAATCCGACTCGTATGGATCAAAAAAAAATGGTTCGGCTTTACACCGAAACCGTAGGGTTCTAGGCGACTTGGGAAGGATTAATGGAATGGACTGTATTAGGGCGAGTTCTGGGTCGCCTAGAAAGGAATAAGGGAAGAGGAGATGGATACGGGAGGAGGTGATTGAGTGGGTATAGGATATTTCAAGGATGGAAGGCACTTACCTTATACAACCTTCTTCGTTTCTTTTCCTCCTGGTGTTTCGTGATGCAGCTGATTGTTTACACTTCAATTCACCGTCACTCCCACTTGCGAGCGGTTTGTTCTAGACTGTCACTCGCGTCCACGATCGCGTCGACGAATCGGGCGAAGGCAGTGCCTCTTCCAGGGAGAGGGAAAGAGAGGGACGGAAATATGATATCGCTCGCACTAGACAAGCGTGGAACGATTCATGTTGATGTGATTAGTTGTAGATAGGAAGGTAGATGGCGCTACCAACTGGAGAATGATATAACTCATTTATTCAGCGTAAAGGGAATACACTTGACCTACCTTATTATTTATTTAATCTTATATTATAACAAAAATGTCACTCTTGATCTTGCTGCGGTAAAATGGTGAATGTGATACAATACAGTTATGTTTACTTTTTTTGTAAAATGAGGACGTAATGTTTAGTTGTCTAAGGTAACAATTTTGCGCGTATTACGATGGCTAGAATTCAGACTAGATAAACCTTTTGCTGTCGAGCCAAATAAAAAGTTTTGTTACAATTCTGAATAATATATAAAGGTCCGTCTTCTGAGTAAATTCTGCCTAACCTGCAAGCCTAGTTATAATTGACCTTAGGGAAGCGAGTCCAACAGTCAGCTGCTTACGCTTGGTCTTGCTATGGCTATGGCCTAACCCTACCATGGTGTGAAAAGGTCTGTACTATTGGGAGAGTATATACATACATAGGGCTGATAATAAGATCGAAACAACTAGGAGTAGTCACAATTCGTATTAACTAAAAGCACCATAGTTTCTTCCCTGTAACAGTTACATTCTTTAATACATCGCAACCTGTCACATTACCTGATGGAGCGTATTTCAAGTAAGTAGGTAGATGGTACTTGACGAATAGCCTTCGTATACTATTACCATTAGCGAACTATAAATCAAGCTCACAGCCAAATACTTCTAGATCCATTACTTGTACTTTAATGAACTTTGGATTCTGCTTCAGAAAAGAAAAATTTTATACGATGTAATAGTAGTTTTACTCGTAAAGGTCGGTTTAATTCATTACGTAAATAGAAAATCTTGCAATGCTAAAAATTACTTTTATGTATTTACTTTCTGAACCATAAAAGGATTCATAATGCTGATCAGTCTCAAACAATAGACAAAAAAATTCACGACACATAATTAAATTATACATGATTAAGGATTGTACCAAGCAGTGCACAGCAACACTTTAAGTGCATAAATCTAGTTAATTACTACGTTTTTAAAATAATGACATTTATTATGTCATGTGACGAATTATAACACATTTTTTTTAAATAGATCTTTAGTGTAAAAGTAACGAAACCGACTAATAGATTTGAGTAGCTATTTAAAAGAAGTACTAGATCAAAGCTAATCTTGGAAAACGTTACATATGTATGTAAGTATTTGAATAATTATTTCGATGCTGTCAATCATAATTCATAACGAATACTTAGTAATTATATGCAGAATATATTTTTAAGGTGTGGATGGATGTGCGCTCAAAATCCGTACGTGAATTATTTAGTTTCTACATTCTAGAGGATCAAGCAGAACTATAAGTACCACTTATCATGGTTCAAGAATTATTTATGTCTGTCGCCATCACAACTTTTTTTTTATGGTAATAGGCGGCAAACTAGCAGACGGATCACCTGATGGTAAGCAATTACCGCCGCCCATGGAGACAAGCAACACCACAGGAGTCACAAGTGCTTTGCCGCCCCTTGGGGTTAGGAAAAGGGAAAGGATGAGGAGTGGGATCAGGGAGAAGGAATAGGGGATAGGGCCTCCGGCACTCTCACTCACCGAACGAAACGCAACAGTTTAGATACTATTACTTTACGTCGATTTTCTGTGAGAGGGTAGTACTTCCCCGGTCGAGCCGGCCCATTCATGCTGAAATCAGCATGAATGGGCACGACAAAAACAAATCTTATGTAAAAGTGAAACTGTGTAACACATGAAATAGCCTTCACAAGTAAGTGCCGATATCAAGCAGATTTAGTGACAAAAAGACGAAGGTTCTTGGATAAAAGGGGTACCATGTACATAGCTAGTTTACGATCTCAGAGAGTCTTCATAATGTTAAATATATTCGGGCGTTTTGGCAGACGGATATCTATTTTATGTTGTATATACAGGGTGTAAAAAGACCCTTAACGAAAACTGAAATCCCAGGTTGTACCAATCACTACGAACATTTTTTACTTCGGCACCATATCTGGGAAATTATTGGTTCAGGAGATATTGAGGCTCAAAGTTAGTATGGAGTTTTTCTAATGAAGTTTAAAATCGATGCATTTAATTTCCCCTCCAATATGTTCTATAGATGCCTTATGACCCCATGGATAAGTAGGTATTTCGAGCATTGCACGCGCGCGCTTTTAAATGCGGTTTAAAAAATGAGAAAATTTAAAAAATAAAACATTTCCCAGGTATTATTTTTGGTTAGTATGACTTGGCATGATGTCCACAACGAGTAGACTTCGGCTTGGTGATGGGTCTTGTGACACCTTGTATATAAACCTAACGAGTGTTTGTGATACACATTTCGGTATTGCGATTCTGGACCCAGTTTTAAGATAGTATATTCATGTGAAATGGGGTCCTCTATTTTGTACCGAATATGGATCCATTTGTTGTAAATTCTATTTGTAAATTCAATATATTGCTTTTCAAACATCCTGTTCTGAAAACCTCATTCGTATACAATTTTCATACCAGGATTCTGACAGGTACTATCCACAATGTAAACAAGTACATTGAAGTAAATTTATATTTGAACGTGCACTGTACGGTTGAAACGAAATCTCTTTGTTGCTACATTATGCAATATTAATATGTTATATTTATCTTTGTTACAGATTGCCTCCACTTGCAACTCTACAGAGACCCAAAAGACCGTTACAAGAAAGGTCAAACGAAAGCCTCGCTGTCTCCTCAGCACTTCCTTGGCTTCGAGTCTGGTTTCACTCTGGACAAGGAATCAAAAACCATCGCCATAATATGCCAGGACGTGACAGTCGTTCTAGCCTTCGAGACGAGAGAGAGGCTAATAGCCTGGCAAGTCAAAGTGGAAGGGCAACTTGGGACCTCGAAGGAATACCTGGTGATGATCGGAGTAGGAGGGTCAAAGAAGCTGCCTGCTGGACCTGCAAGACTGCACATCCAAGGCAGGCGATTTGTGCTGACGAGTGGTGTACCTCCTCGTCTTTTGGGTTTATGGGAGTTGGCACATTTAAGGTAAGATACTCATAGTTAAAAGTAAGCGTATCGTAAAATTCAATGTGACCTCATTCTGACACCCATTTCTGTCAGAATAATAAAGTCTTCAGCTACTATCTGAGTATCTTTTTGCAGGTAACGATCCTCGGATCATATTTTCCAAAAAATATAATCTTGATTCGAATTTAATGACCCTGTGAAATTATTCAATATTATAGGAATGCGAAAACAATGGGGACATATAAAGGCACATAAATGGACAGTTAACCAGGAGTAAAATAAAGTAATAAAGAGAACAGTAAAACAACATTCGGAGATATTATCATGATAGTAAAGTGGGTTTATGCGATGCTTGACGTATAAAGCCGGTACTGACGTCTTTACGCGCTTCGGCAACGGGCGGACGCCATCACGCGCTAATGGCCGACGCTTCCGGCCGCTATCTTGTGAAGCGCGCGAGCAAGGGTCACCATGATGCAGGAAATTCGTTCGCCGTTGTTTATTTTTGGAAGGAAATGGTGAATCACGAAAGGTTAGAGGGTTGGAAAAAGTAATGATATTGAGTTTAATTTGACTTAGTGAGGGTGGTTTAATTATATGATGTAGACGACATTTGATTCAAGTAATTATGTTACTTTACCCACATGTCCTCTCCTGAATCTAGTATTTTAAACATGTTTCCAACAACGCATTCAACGATACCATTTTTATTTAAACACAAAATTATAGAAAATATTTTACTTGGAAGCCACAAACTACCTTTAAATCTGACCCGGAATGCTATGAAGCAATTTGGATTATAAACTTCCAGCGAACTCGAACAAAACCGATTCATAATCCTAACTGCCATCGGTTCCCCACTAAGTCAGTATGTTAGGCCGCAACTGCACATGAGTTGCTAACTGCCTTCACACATTGCACTCGCGACAAAATCCGCACTAACTTCTAAAACAGGGACGGCAATATGATTCCTTAAATGTGAGAAAGGGACAAAACTATCAGTCATAAAACAGTCTACAATTTAAAGGGATGTTACCAGCACTAAATAATATTTTCTAGTTTCAGTGTAATGTAATAAAGAAGCATAAATATAGTTACTATGACTAAATTTATGCTTCTTTGGAATTAATGTTCTAGTATGGAACTTATTATTGCAGAATTAGTGCTATAGAATATTTTATGCATAATATCAACGGGTAATCGAATATTATTTTATGAATACGATTAAATTGTCAAATTTTTTACATCTTCCCTTAGTCGTCTATAAATAAAATTAAGTACTTCCGCCGCGTTTCACGACGTGTATAAACGCTATAAAATACTGAACGGCATTGTTTAAGGTTTTTTCGGAAAGTGTTCTTACATTCGTGATAATCCGATTCCAAGTATGACAAATTAAACGATATATATTTTAATCGTCTCGACAGATTCTGATGAAATTTGCATTGACAAAACTTGTATGAAACTAGAAACTATGTTAAGAAGCACTCGTAGGCTACTACATTTGTGCAATTCTAACAATATTGCTTATTATAGACAGAATCGATAACTTATTTTTAAAGTATTCTAACATACACATTAGACTGTTACCAAGTTATATATTAGCTGGCACTATAATATCTATGTTTTCAGAGACTAGCTTATAGCCATTACTATCAGCCTTATTTATAATATGTCTCATTGCTGAGCTTAGGCTTCGGATCTTCTCAGTATGAGAAGTCCGTTTTGGCAGACTAACATGTCTTTCAAAAACAATACACAGAACTCTCAGACATGCAGGTTTCCTCACGTTGTTTTCTACCACCGTTTGGTAAACGAGATATAATTGGCACATTTTATTAAAAAGTCATAGGTGCGTGTCGTGGATTTGAACCCAAAACTCTGCGTCATATCAATATAAGTCTCGTGAATAAAATTTGTTTTCCCCACATTTATTTCCAGCAAGAAATGCGTTAGTGAGTTATCTAAAGCGATTTTGTTACGTAAGCCGATTGTCTAAAACAGAGACAAATTCGTAATTCTCTAAACTTTTATACGTTCTTATATCAGAACGTTTCTTTGTCTCTTGGAAAAGTTGAAAAGTTGAATAATGCCATTATTTATTTCTATACTTTAGATTTCTTTTGGTTTAAATAAAATATGTTTCTTTTGTTCAGGCGTTACGGAGTTGTTGAGGGCAGATTTTGCTTCGAAGGTGGTTCTCACTGTGGCAAGGGCGAAAGTCTGCATATGCTCATCACAGACCAAGCGCAAGAAATAACTGACGCTTTTGACATGGCAGCGCAAGGCAATCTATCCTTGCAACGCACACCAGCAGCCTCAAGAAAGAGTACTGGTAAGTATAAGTCTATCAAGTTTGTATTAAAGTCAAAGTCAAAATCATTTATTCATCTAGGTCACAAGCTGACGCTTATTAACGTCAAATTTTAAAGTAAATTACTTAATGCTTCTACATTTACATTTACTCCCTCGTTCGCAAAGCAATAGGTAGAACCACGAGAAAGAACGGGCAATAAAACTCGTGCCCACTCTTTTTAATCGCCAGTGCTATGGTACATACATATTTAGGCATAAGTAGGCAAGAACGTTTTATACATCAATTGAAAACCCGTTTCTAATACTTATGTCGAGTACATTGGTATTTATGTATAAGTTAAGGCGCTGTCCTAAGCGACTGTTTTGGTAAATGAGGGGGTGAAGCAGGGGAGGTGAAGGGCGCTTAGCTCCGTCTACTGCGGGGCGCCCCCTTCATTCTCGCCGTGTGCGGCCGTATTCTGGCGACGTCCGTATTCCAATATTTCAAAATCGCAAGCAAAACGTTCATATTGAATTGAGATACTGATATTAAAATGATATTAAAATTTATATTACATAGGTTTCCCACCAAGAACTTAGGGTCCCAAGCCAACCTCACCTGCAAGTGGTGCACCTGCCGATCAACGGACGAGGCTCTGGCAAACAATATATCTCGATAAGCGGCAATAGGCTCGCCACCTATTACGTGGGATCAAAACACTGGCGAAAAGTGGGCGTTTAATATGCCTCTGCCTACCCCTTCGGGGAAACAGGCGTGAGTCTATGTATGTATGTATGTATTACATAAATCAATCTGTTTGTACAATATAGGCATAGCGCAATTTTTGTTCTCAGTGGAGCCATGAGCAAAACTGGTTTACATTAGACGTTATAGGTATTCATAGTTTTTTGACGAAATTATTTTTGACGAAAGTAGATAAATACCTACGTGCCGTAAGATGATAAAAATAATTAAGTCAGTTCCATATATGGAGGCCCTAATTATTTTTGTTTTGTTTTTGTATAAAAATGGTGAAGCAGTTCATAGAATACCTACATCTAATTCCATTCCTGCCAGCTTTCAAATCTGTTTTGCAATAAATTGGCTGTGACATACGGGCGGATAGACAGACAGACATGGCGAATCTATAAGGGTTCCTACAATATATAAAAAACGACTTATATATACTATCCTACAAAATATAAAGGGCTTTTACAATTTTTGGCTACGGTACCCTAAAAACCACAATACTGCCCTACTAAGCGCAAAAGCCGTATCTGAACTAAAGCGAGTTACGAAATAATTGAAGTTTAGTAAAAGTTGATTTATTCTATTTATTAATAGATGTTTTATTGTTATTATGGGTATAATTATTATGGTATAGGTTTCGAAATACGTCGCCGTTTTTAGTTGATGTAAGTGATTGAGGGGGAGGAAGGGAGGTCTCGGAACCCGCCCTCACCATTTTCACTTGCCGGAAATACTTGGTTTCCACTGAAAAAAAAATATCTCCAAACATCGGTGTGTATGGCACTGCCAACTTCCACATTTTTCACAGTAGTTTAATAAACTAAGGTTGACTGAGCCCTGCTTCGCAGGGTTCCTATTTCCGGATTAAGAGTCAAAAGAGAACCTAACATAACCTATTTAGTTACTTATTACAGTCGCACCTAACCCTAGGCACTCGAAAGCAATGACGCACAAATTTGTCATTAGCTGTCAATATGATCATTCCAAGATGGCAGGTTTGCGTTTCGTTTCACGTTTTTCATATAAAACTTAAAAATGACATTTGTGAAACTGTACTAAAGTATAAAAACTACTACTAGGATTTTTTGGAAATTATTTAAAAATATTAAACGCAACTCCGGCAGCCAAAATTACTTTTAGGGGATTAAAACTAACTCCCTCAAGCCCCCTACACCACCAATACCCTCAAATTCAGGCGACTCGTTTCGAAACCCAACCCAAATTATAGAATTAAAATTTGAGTTACTGCTTTTTCGTTGGCTCTCCTCATACATGTTTGTATGGAAAAATATAAAAAAAATATTTCGCTTAAAATATGTGTTGTTTCAAAGACAATAAATATTAAAATATATTTATTTATCATTAACTAACGAAATACAGAGTTTACAGCTCATCAAAAGTTAGCTGTCTGCTACAACCCGTTTTCTTTATTCTCATCGAAAGTTAAAGGCAGTGTGTGAGGTGATGAGGCTTCAATACTTATTATTTGCTGTTGTTCACGAGGCACATTTTCATTTACTTTCCTTTTAAGGCTTGGTATTGTAGAAACTCCAAGCACTGATGAGACATTTTCCTCTCCGTGATTTCGCAATGCCATCCCTTAAGCTCGACGAGAATCAACAATTTCAGGCAACTGTCAATTCATATAAAACGCCACAAGCTTTTCTTTTATTTTCGTTTCCCAGAAAACATCATCTCTTTCTATCATTTCCATTTTTAGTGGTATACTTTCGCCACTCCTCACAGCAAATAAACATTTTTGTTTGCGTGTAACGTGGCGTTGCCCCTGAATTTGGTAATAACAATTACAATATTTGTTTAGACTAGTCAGTTAACTTTTTTATCATGTTTCCATATTTGTATTTTATTTGCTCTTATACTATTCTCCAGGCCATTCTTATAGGCAACTATAGAACATTAAATTTCCACAATCGTGTTTGGACCATCTGGCGTGGCACCAATAAACGGATAATACACAAGGCTCGATTGTTACATTTTCTTGCTTCGCCAGTTGTTGCAAAGCCAGTGGTTCATTTTAGACTCCATGCGCAACTGCTTTTACATTGCAAATATTTTATTTGCACAAAATAATTTTTACTAAGTTGGCTTTACTGCTGTTATCTCTTCTTTTTACCACTATACCAAAATTTGAATCTGTCAACATATTCTTACGAAATTCGAACCAGTCACTGCTATCTCTCGTGTATTTTTTGCTTATCACTCTTGATCAAGTCGTGTTAGGAATTACTGCAGTCAAATGTGTGTAAGACGTTGCTAAACTGTAACTTTAACTTCAATGTAATTACAATAAAGATAATTAGTTAGGTACTTTATTATTAAAAAAATACTATAACTTGTGTTATAGCAAACAGAGAAGTCACCTACTTACTTATAAATGATTGATTTTAGAAATTAAAAAGATATTAGATGTACTGAGACATACCTAATAGTTTATAAATAATTAAAGTTTTCCCGATGTACCTAAATAGGTTTATGTTCACAACACAATAATACAATATTGGTTACCCCTTGTGTGCGGACTGCGGAGCGCCATATTAGCGTTGTTTATTGTTCGCCGTGGCGGCATCTTAGCGCTCCAGGCGCTCTGACAAGCTAATGAATTTGCAATATAGGTACATAAAATGATTCGATTTTATGTTATTACTCTTTCAAATATTGAAAACTGTGGCAGCTATGTATTGTGAGAATAATTTATATAATTATATTATGCATAAATATTATGAAAATAATTTGTGTAAAAATGTTTCATATTTCATAATCACTTGGCCATGGATGAATTTCTATTTTATTACGACGCTTTCTTGTACAAATCCTTCGTAGAACTTTATTTCTCTAATTGTCCATATTTTATTCTTCTAATTATATATTTATAAGCACATAAACAATAACACATTAAACGCAACAAGAATATAAACTTAGGTCCTAATTATATTTGCCCATAGTCACATGAGAAGCCTATTTGAATCAAAGTATTCAGTCTATAACATAAAACATGAAATTACGAACTTAAATCGGCGTATTACAATAACAAACAGGTTTACGTAAAATTTCGTGCAGCGGAGACGCAAGCGACATGACCTATCTCTCACAGGGCTCATAGCCGAATGATGAGGTCTGGGCGGGGCGTAAACCAGCAACTGACACTCAGTACACTGCTTATGCTAATAAGGTTTAAATTGCCGAAGCGTTTGATATTGATAGGATCTACCGAGCGTCAAAATCATAGACGTTTGGCAGATTTTATTTAATTTTACAAAATATACACGTATAATATGAAAATAAATAGGGTAATTCTTTAGTTCATTATGTTTCCTACAGTATTATTAAATAAAATATGACAGCTTACGATCAAAATACTGCAAACAGTGAGACGAAAGATTATTTTCTGCCTCGTTTTTGTGATTTTTTTACCGTGATTCTATTTTACATACATGAAAAATTCTTTCAAAAGTCTTTTGTTCAGACTTTTGACTATGAGCTCTATTTTTTGCAAGTTCGTAGTATGTACCGTTATGGCTAGTTGTGCGACGAAAAATTAGGTGTTTCACGGCTTCTGAGGTATAACAGCGCCTTAATATTAGTCTTGTCATGACATAAAACCCGACGAAAAACTAGGTATGTTCCATGCCTAGTTTATAATAATAATTATGACTTAGATACAAACTTATATGTAAATGAAATAGCTTGTTATAAGGAAAAAAATATTTAAACTAAATGTAAGACGCAAAACGTATTGGTTAAACTTATATTCTTTTTCTAGGAAATAAAACTCGCCCCAGCGCTCGGCTATCGGACTTCAACTCCACTGAACAATCAATACCAGACACAGCTAGTGGACTTTACGAAGAAAACTTCTTTGGTGAAGACTGCGGGGGCATTTCACCTGGCCGTAATTACGATGACAAAGAAGTTGGTGCCAGACCACCCTGGAGCGGAGCTGACCATGTGACTTTAGAACGATGTAACAACTGCCTGACAAAATTTGGAGCAATATCCCGCTCTTCGACAGTAGCTCTTACTCATGGAAATAATTTTAACCCTGCTTGGACGATGGAACCTGTAGCAGAAAGCAGTTTTGATAATTCTTCAAACAGCACAGAGTATCTGACGCCACGAGCAATTAGAAAGACCTTAGAAGCCTGCAAATGCCAAGATCCCAGACCTCCAGAGAGACCACCAAAACCAGCCCATTTAGATCAAAAGAAGCCGCCAGCACCTTTAACTGTTTCATCGTGTTCATGTGCTGCAAACGATAATTACCCGAAAAACAACCCAAAAGTAGGGCCTTATGAAAATTATGACGTTCCTAAGACAACACATGTTGATGTAAGTTAAATGCAATATTTTCCTGAGATAACATTTTATTTAACTTTTATGTGTTTTTAAGTATACATAAATGCAATAATTACTTGTTACAGATTGACCACACAGAACATTACGATACCCCAAAAAGAATAAAACAAGCTCTAGCAGATGATTTATTTCAAGTGACAAAATGTTCAGCCCCTGGATCCCTAGTACTAATAAAAAATTGCGGATGTATACTCAAATTCGGTTCAAAGAAAAAACCCTTAATAGTAGAGTGCGCAGAAAAAGTTCAACCTGTTGAATGTCCATGTCAAAAAGTTACTAACTGGGCGAATAATCTCATTAGTCTTCCTTATTGTTTTAGGGTATGTGTTGGGTTGAAGTAAGTGAAACCAGTTATTGCTTGAAACGGTGTGCGTTTATTGCGGGTTGATACTGATAGTACATGTACACTGTAACGCGGTAAGGTAATGTGTGCTCTGGGAGCGCACAGCGCATATGACTTATATACTAAAGGTAGGTAAGTACATAATAGTGTTCCCTACAACATTCCTCCTCTTTTTGAAAAAAAACTTTATATAATTTTAAATATAAAATTGCGGCACTTATGAGCATAACATTTTAACAAAGAAACAAAAGTGTTGACATGGCTTTGTCTTATGCACGCTGTTGTGTGAGGTATCGTCACATGGCTATAACGTTACAAGGTAAACAATGTGCAGGTGCAAGTTGGAATTGCTTAATTAACAAATGACAATAACAAGTAGGTACATGATACGATGCAAATATTGTATTACAATGTCCATAATTAATAATTATGTTATATTTATAAACTTATAATATTATGTTTTGAAAACCAAATGCAAGTAATTACTGTAAATATTCATATAATTATTATCAAATTATCATTAAAATACCTTTTAATTTTAATAAAATATGCATAATACTTAAGACAATTAAATCTGAATGTTTAAGTTTACAATAAAAAACACGTTTCAACCTTTACAAATACATACATTACGCGTACTGCTGTGCAGGCGCTGGCTGAGGTCGATCAACTCTGTCGAGCTGATTGGTGGAAACGGCAACAAGGGCTTGTCTCCGCGCCCAATTCCTGGCGCATTTGCGGGCACGTAAACACATTATACATGCGCTTATTACAAATAGTAACGTTATAAGTGTTACAAGAAATATGCCGTAGGACTCGATCTTTTGCTCTAAAGAGCTGGTGCTCGCACTATTGGCACCATTTTGGGCAATCACTATCTCTTCCTGCTTGCTGTGCGACTTGCCCATTGTGTATATCAAAAGTAAAACTTGTATAATAAAAACGATAAAAACTGTAGCACAGAATACTGTGTATAAATTATAGTGAAATTATAATAAAATATGATGTATATATAGTATAAAATTTAGCTTATTACTAACCTACTTTAGTTGTACATAAAGTCATAGTCACACTGCTACGCTATGCATAAGCTATGCTACGGCTGTAGCTGTTACTGTATAAGAATATTGTAGCTGCATTGCATATCGCATCGCGTAGCATTGTGTTAGCTTGTAGAGGACCGTTACCTTATTATAAAAACCGTACTGGCTTTTTCACTATACGGCCAGAACGTGTAGTACGAGTAATAGGAACGATCGGGGGATCGATTCCCGATGCAGTTCGATTACTGGGTACTGTCTGATTTGTACTCTCTGTGCTAATGTTATCATTAATTTCCTTATCAGCTAACATGTACGCTGGTTTTAATCGATCGATCGATATGCTGCTAGTTCTGTTGGGTATCTGAAGTACGTAAAACTTTGACCTTCTTTGTAAAATGCGGTAAGGGCCGTCATAAGGAGGTTTCAATGGTTTACGTACCGTGTCATCCCTAACAAATACGTAGTTACATTTAGACAAATCTGGATGAATAAAGCTAGAGCGTGAATTACTATGGGGTTCTGGAATTGGCTGGAGTGACATATATGTTTTTTAATCTGCTCTACTAAACTATGCGGTTCTGTAAAACCTGTCTTTGTAGTATCGTAGAAATCACCCGGAAGCCTTAATATGCGTCCAAATGTTAGCTCAGCCGCTGATATCCCACTATCGCTGCGACACGCGGCACGCAATCCTAATAGAACGGTGGGCAACTCTTCAACCCATGACTTGCCACTCAAACGTGCCATAATAGGCTTTGAGTGTCCTGTGTAAGCGTTCTACTGCACCGTTGGATTGCGAGTGGAAACTAGTGGTGCATATCCTATGAATGCCTAATAATTTCATAAACTGTTGAAATAGCGAGCTTTCGAACTGGCGACCTTGGTCGCTTGTTAGTCGAGTAGGACAACCATAACGGCATATCCATTCTGTGTAGAATATCTTAGCTACAGTTTCCGCGTACAGCGGTCTATGATAGTTAAGCAGTATCTATAACCGTCTTCTGAAATTGTTAGCGGGCCTACTATGTCGATGTGAATGTGTCCGAAGCGTTCTGACTGTGGAAAACTACCTATACTTGACTGTGTATGGCGATTTATTTTTGCTTTTTGACAGTTAAGACAAGTTTTGGACCATTCGTTAACATTTGAATTCATATTAGGCCAGAAAAATCTGTTAGAAATTAATTTACGTGTGGTTCGAATCCCAGGATGACTAATATTATGTACGCTCTCGAATGCTATGCGTCTAAATTCGGGTGGTATGTAAGGTCTCGCACTTTTGGTGGATATATCGCAGTAAATAGGTTTATTACATGTAGGTATGTAAAATTTCTTTAGCGTAATATTGTCGTTGCTCGCGCCGGTTAGCACTCTATTTACGTATTCATCGGTCTCTTGCAACTCAGCGATTTTATTGTAGTCGAGAACTGTGGGACAATGAATTGTTTCCACTCGTGACAAACTATCTGCTACTATATTTTTATCACCGCTAATATGACGAATATTTGTAGTGAATTCACTTATAAATAATAAATGTCGTATTCTACGGGGAGTTTCGCCAGAATCTTTGCCTAATTTAAGAAATGCGTATGTTAGCGGCTTATGGTCGGTATAAACGGTGATTTCACGTCCTTCAAACAACTTACGAAAGTGTTTTATTGCCATGTAAATGGCCAATAATTCACGATCGTAAGCAGAGTACTTTTGTTGCGCGTTTGTTAATTTTTTTGAAAAGTAGCCGAAAGGTTCCCAAATGCCATTAACTTCTTGCTGCAAAACTGCGCCTACGCAATGGTCTGAGGCATCGGTCATTAATGCGAGCGTTGTGTCGATGCGTGGATGAGATAATGGAGCGGCCTGTTTAAGACCTAACTTACAATACTCAAAGGCTTTGCTTGCTTCCTCAGACCACTGTATCTTGCTCTTATCATTTTTCTTAGTGCTACCGAGATACTTATTAAATAATGATTGGTATGAAGCTGCGTTAGGCAAGTGAGCGCGATAAAAATTAATCATGCCCGCGAAACGTCGGAGTTGTTCGACTGTTTCGGGTTTTGGATATTCTATAATAGCTTTGACCTTGTCCTCGGTTGGGCGTATACCTTTAGACGTGACATCGAAACCTAAATACTCTAATTTTGACTGACCAAATACGCATTTGGATAGGTTTATAGTTAAGCCGTATTTATCTAATCTTTGAAAAATAATATCTAAGTGCTGAATATGTTGAATCTCATTTTCGCTTGCGATTAAGGCGTTGTCGACGTAATCAAAAACAAAATCTAAGCCTTGGAAAACAGTATCCATAAGTCGTTGGAAAGACTGAGCTGCGTTACGCAAACCGAACGTCATCCTTGGGAACTCAAAAACGCCAAAGGGAGTTATGATAGCTGTTTTTTCGATATCATTGGGCGCTGTCTCAATAAAGTGGTAGGCTCTGTTAATGTCAATTTTAGAAAATACCTTTTTGTTTGCCAAAATATATGTAAAGTCTTGTAATCGCGGTATTGGGTATCTGTCGGGTTTGGTGATCGCGTTTAGACGGCGATAATCACCACAGGGCCTTAAATCACCATTCTTTTTTTCTACAACGTGAAGCGGGCTAGCCCATGGGCTTTTTGAAGGCCGACAGATGACTAATTCTTGCATTTTTAAGAATTCTGCTTTGACACGTTTAAGCCTCGCGGGGGGAAGCGGTCTAGCCCGGGCCCAAAAACTGGCGGCCCGGTTGTTTCTATACGATGTTGAACGGAACTCAGTGGCGTGTCCAAGAATTACATTGGTTTGGTAATGCTCGGATATTTCGTTATCAAACTATGATAAGGATGATCAATGCTTACAGAGAACACAGAAGGTACATTTGCACATACAATTGGAGCTATAACGTTTAAATCAGTCACCTAATCGATGAGTTTTCGTGAGCTTAAGTCAACAAGAAGTTTATGGTGGCTTAAAAAATCTGCGCCTAGTATTGGTTGTTTTACGTCAGCTATCACGAAATCCCATCGATAGGGCCTGCGTAATTTAAAATTTAAAGTGAGTGACTTTACCCCGTAAGTTTTGATGGCGGATCCATTGGCGGCGAACAGCTTGTAGTCGCTGCACTCACGCTTCAAGTGTTTTTGGTACACGGGTAGAACGGAAACGTTTGCGCCTGTGTCGACTAAAAATTTCAATCCTGTGTTGATGTCCATGATGCGAAGGCGGCTACAGGGAGAGATTGCGCAGAGCTCCGCCGTTGTCTGCGCCTCGTCTAGTTTTCCTGTTCCCGGGGTTTCCATGCGCAGGGCTCCACGCATTTCCTGGCTCTCGAACTGAAGCGCCGATGATAGAAACAGAGGTCGTTAGGGCCTTCGGAAGTCCGACGCTGTGCAGAAGGGTCACGGCCATGGTTACGTGAGCATGAGCGTGACCGGTTGTTGTTCCAGCGACGAAAAGGTGGTCTTGATCTTTCTAGCTGTTCTACTTTCAGGGTCAACTTCGATATTTCCGCAAGAATCCGCTCGGTGTCCGTGGATGTTGTTTGCTGCGGTTCAGGTGGTGAAATCTCGTTCACGTGAGTAGCGCGCGTGGTCTCGAATACGTTGTCCGCGATGATTGCCAATTCGTCGAGTTCCTTGGTGTCAGATACGGTCAGCACTGCTCGTATGGTGCTGGGTAGGTGGTTCTGCCATAGTATTTTCAAGGTCTCATCGGGCACTTTGTCTTTTGCTAATTCCCGCATGCGACGTAGCAGTTGAGACGGCTTCTGGTCTCCAAGCTCCATCTCACTGATCAGCTTCTGCAGTTGCCGATTCTTGGATTCCTCGTAGATAGCTAGCAATCGGGTTTTCAGTGTCTCGAACTTCTTCACGGCTGGCGGCTCGATGAGAATGTCACCAGCTGGATGGCGTCTTTGCTTAGTTTTGACACCACGATGTCATATTTGGATTCTTCAGACAGCTTTTGCGGTGCGAGCATGGCCTCTGTCCTGATGAACCATACTCGGGGCTGATCGGCCCAAAATTCGGGAATCTTCGAAGTGAGTGTAATAGCTGCCAGTTCCACCGCTGACGAGGTCGAAGGTGGTGTGAGTGCCATGTTATCTGAAGGTTTTGTTCTTCTCGGGGTCACCAATTTAGGATATTTGTTGGGTTGAAGTAAGTGAAACCAGTTATTGCTTGAAACGGTGTGCGTTTATTGCGGGTTGATACTGATAGTACATGTACACTGTAACGCGGTAAGGTAATGTGTGCTCTGGGAGCGCACAGCGCATATGACTTATATACTAAAGGTAGGTAAGTACATAATAGTGTTCCCTACATTGTAAAAGAATAGGTGAACAAGTTAATACAGAAGTTCTTACTAGTCAGAAGTCAGATGAAATGGCAATCTATGCAACGATAGACGTATCAAGGAAAACAACTAGACAAAGCGCTGTAAGTACTGATAAAGATACAAATGAGCCAGCCACTGACACACAATTTACAAATTATCAAAATATTGAACCAAAAGAGATAAAAGAATATGAAGGACCTTATGCAAACTACGAAAATCTTAAATTCGCTTTGTCTCTGGAATACTACAAAAACGCCAAAGATTTATTGAAAAAGGCTGGTGTAACTCAAAGTGAGTTAGATGCACTTAGTGCAAATATAGACCTTGCTGTAAAATCAGTGCCAAAGAAACCTTAGCTGTGCACTAAGTGTGGACACTCACAAGCTGCATTACTTAAACAACAAGAAGCGAAACAAATTAGAAATGATGAGTACTTGTTAATGGAACCAACAAATGAAGTCAAACATGACTTTTATAATAAAACGTTAGGGCCTAATCCAGGATATACACCAATGTCACCAAATCCCAATTGGTCACAAAGTTTGAAACATCCAATACACAAAGTACACAGAGCAGAAATTGAAAAATCACTGAGCATACCTGCTCCAAATGGTAGTGGAAATAGAATACCAGGTTTTGGTAATAATAATAAGGAAGTTCTACAAAAGATATCAAGCTCAGTAGACTCGGCACGACTTCTGGAGGATTTGAAAGAATTTGACAGCAGTATAGGAAGCCACGCAACTTCTTCGTCTTTAGAAACATTAAGAAACTTAGCCATTGAAACAAGGAGATCGTCCACACCTTGTGATAATTAACCAGAATGTTGTGACTGTAAATCTTCGGGATCTGAAAACAAGACATCCGAAGAAAGTTTTTCGAAAGAAATACCTCATTTGAGGAACAAGCTTATGAATAACGCTCAAATTAAGAGATCTTCGAGCGTTCCCTGCAAGTCTGGCGCTAACAGAGACTCTTCTAGCTCTAATGATTCTGGAGTATCAAGGTGCTCTATGAAACATGCTGGGGACTTCAATGAATTTGATATGCCATTGACTTCTGGTCACTCAAGATACCATTATATGGTTCACAAAAGAATGAGAGGGAATCTTTCTGGTTGTGTCCACTCCTCCCTGCCGAGGAAATCTAAATCTTCTGATCTTTTGCGAGATATGCCATTGCAGTTACATAGATCTGCACCAAAATCTTCGTCTGCAGAAGCAGAAGTTCCGGTTTTGCCTCCGAAACAATTCAAAGGTTGGCTAACAAATCCAATATACTCAAGTTTACCCGCATTTATTTAAAAGAAAATTGAAATTAACTGTCTCAAAGTGTTAGAATTATAAAGGCTAGCGCAAAAATATATTTATAAATAATTTTCAGGTGTTATGGATACGCATAGCACATCAAGCGGCACGTCTGACATGTCGGATTACATCGAAACTCTTTCACTGACGTCATCGCATTCATCCTCTGACACCCCAACGGGAATGAGGTAAGTATGCTATCGCCTACTCTGTTCCTCCTGCATATCAATGATATGTTGCTAGATAGCGGCATTCATTGTTATGCAGATGATAGCACAGGCGATGCTTTATATACCGGCGACGCCAACATTTCTCGGGAAAAAGTCATCGAGAGCCGACATAAACTTGTGTCTGAAATTGAGACCGCCTTGGGGATGGTCTCATATTGGGGAAGACTTAATTTGGTCCAATTTAACCCCACAAAGACACAAGTCTGCGTTTTCACCGCAAAAAACTGCAGATGGTCGTATGTCCTCGTTTTGAAAGCACCCCGTTAGCTGCTTCCGCCAGTATTGGAATACTTGGTGTCGACATATCGAGCGAAGTCCAGTTCCGCGGTCACTTAGAGGGTAAGGCTAAGTTAGCCTCGAAGAAGCTTGGCGTGCTAAATAGATCGAGACGGTATTTCACTCCGGCCCACCGCTTGCTCCTTTATAAGGCGCAGGTCCGGCCGCATATGGAATACTGTTCTCATCTTTGGGCAGGGGCACCCCAGTACCAGCTTCTCCCTCTGGACCGCATCCAACGGAGAGCCGCTCAGAATTGTCGACTGCCAAGATATTTGCAATCGGTTAGACCCCTTGGCGCTGCGTAGAGACGTAGCCTCGCTATGCATCTTTTATCGCTTCTACTATGGGGAGTGCTCCGAGGAATTGTTCGGATTAATCCCTGCCGCCTCTGCCCGCCATCGTTGTACGCGACAGCATTTCCATCCCCATCATTTAGATGGTTGGCAATCCACAACGGTGGGGTGCTCTAGAAACTTTCTGCCTCGCACCTCTAAACTGTGGAATGATCTGTCACCTGCGGTTTTTCCGAACCAATACGACCTTAAAACCTTCAAGAAAAGAGCGTATGCCTTTTTAAAAGGCCGGCAACGCACTTGTGACTCCTCTGGTGTTGCGGGTGTCCATGGGCGGCGGTAATCGCTTAACATCAGGCGATCCGTCTGCTCGTTTGCCCCCTATTCCATAAAAAAAAGTATTTCTAGTATCTAAAACATCACCATCTACAGCCCGATTGTGTCTACTGCTGAACAAGAGAGGCCTACTCTATTTGTTCTTGCATTTTCCTTCGATCTTGTAGAAAGTTTATACATTGACAATATTTTTTGTACCGATTATACTAACATGTAGTTTTTATTAAGGGAGCTCAATTAGAATTGAATTCAACAGGGTAATTCTGGACAACATCTTTAGGAAATGAATATAGCATTCGGATGGGAGAAAACTTTCCTAAATAGTGCCACATTTAATCAAGCTGCAAGAAAAATTATCATATAACTAGAGGACGCCAGCAGCTACGCCTGCATTTTTTTTAAATTTACCCGTTTTGGCCGATCCCGTGGGAATTTCAGGAAATCCCTTCTTAGTGCACCCCTACGGTCCCCAAGGAACATACATGCCAAATTTCAGCTTCCTGCGCCCAATAGTTTCGGCTGTAGCGTGTCTGTCAGTCAGTCAGTAACGCAAGGATTTTATATATTAAGATTAAACTGAAAATTATCTTCCTGATCTGAAGATCTTGAAGTCAATTTATAATCAGAGCCAACTCTTTGATTATCCTTTATCTTGCTATGAACTGTACCACTAATTATACTCTTTCTTATCCTGAGACTCAGTCGCCAACCTACCAACACGCTGCGGCCACGCTCCGGCAAAGAGTACCACAACATTGATCCCATCATCACATCTATGTACAAAAACGGGAAGGACCTCGCGAACTATACCAATCTTCCATAAGCCTAAACTCCTGATATGTTTGTTTGGATAGCTGTAACGTTCCTTGTCAGGAATTGTTTAGACACGTTATGTTCCTTAGGTCATTGGTACGCTGCCGTTACAAAACTGTATCATATTTTTTTAAAGGAATGTGTAAGAAATTAGGGCTCAATATTGCGAGTATGGTTACAAGTGCGTTCAGAAAATTGAGTCTTTCGCACTCAAAGTTGAATGTATTATAACAGTACAGACAATGTACGTCTCTCATTTATAATAATCTGTTTCGATAGTGTGCTTTTGTTATTTAAACTATTAAAATGTGTCAAATATGTGATTGACTGAGTTAACGCAATTTTTCTTTAAACTCTTCATGACTTAGTTTGGAGTCTAAATTTCATTTGGAGAAAATTCTGCCTTTCTCACTCTTTTCATATCTTGTACTTAGCAATTACTATGAAGTTATTCCTGATAGAGATGACTTTTGTATATAAAATAGAAAGGCAAGGAGCAGAGACATTCGCGATACAATTTTGTTACGATCAGTAGCGTACGGTCGCGGTCTAAAAATGTTTACCACTTTTCAAATTACATTCTTTGTCACGCTGGGTTCAGCAAGGTCTAAAATGCTTATCTGAGTACTTATTACTTTTCAATCATTGGTACATAGGTAAGGCATCGATTCAAACAAAAAGAGTATGAATATTTTTAGGTTGATGAAATAATTTGACATAATGACAGAATTGCATATATTTTGCTGTAAAAGTTCTACATACATACATACATAACGTCACGCCCTTATCCCCGAAGGGGTAGGCAGAGGTGTATGTCTACACCCACTCTTCGCCAGCTATACTTTGGTCCTACGTAATAAGGGGCGAGCCTATTGCCGTACCGGGCACATTTACAGACTCCGTGCTGCTACTGAGAATTTCGTGACAGAAAAACCCAATAACACTACCCGACCCAGGAATCGAACCCGGGACCTCCCGATTCCACGCGCACATTTATGCCGCGAGACCAACGAGGCAGTCGTATAGGGTTTGATGTCGAGTTTTCCGTCTCTACGCAAAGATGGTATTTGCATCGTGATATCCCATAATCGCCTCTTACGACACCCACGGGAAGATAGGGGGTGGTGACACTTGTATTCCATGCCGTCAACCACACGGCTTAAAAGTTCTGTATTTTAATATTATTATAAAAAGACTTACTTATTGTAATAAAATGGTACTATCTTAACAAAAGCTCACTTATGTGGTCAGCATGCACTTTAACGTAACTAGCATACCATCCACTATCATTATAGCTCACAGTCTGACCGCGCCCTGATTTTCGCTAGACGATATCATCATCATCATCACCCTAGCATTTTCTTAGTTGCATCCCAAGCTTGTGCTTCAGAGCCCAGGGCCTGCTATTACTGGTCTACCGAGATTTGACTGAATATCAGTTTTTACACGGAGCGACTACCATCTAACATCATTCTAAGGTTAGAAGTAGCATAGAGCATACCAGTAGTCAGTAGGTATATTTGAGAGCACTGACTTCCCACTAATAACTGCCATAGATCATCGACAGCCGGGACTGCTTAACGTGCTTTCTGATGCACGGGGGTGAAACACCGCCAACTTCTGGCGAATTATTAAGAAATTCTTAACAGAAAACCTTAGCAATATTTTCCGAGCCCGACCCGCGAATCGAACCCGAGACCTCATGATCAGCTGTCGTATGCACTACCGCTAGACCAACGAGGTAGTCTTACGCTAGACGATATAAATATCGTATTTTTTTCAAAAATGTTTTATATTCAGGATGGCGTATTTTCGCCATCCCATTCATTATAATCTGTCAATGTAAAAGTCATTTGATAAACTTATTAATTAAAATACCAAAATCGTAAATAGCAAGTTTAAAATTATATTATTTAATGACTACAAATATTTTAGTTTCAGTGTAAATATCTCGATTGTAATCAAATAAACGTATGTTATAAATGTGGAATAATAAATCGTTATTGACACCAGTTGCTATGCAACGCATGTTATCATAGATTGGTTGCCTAGTACAATATCGTCGTCCTTGTGTCATTGATGTGTTCATGCAATTATAAGCCTTAAGGTGGTAAACACTTTCAGACCGCGACTGTACATCTAATCTTAGTCATTACATTATACAGTTTTTTGAATGTTATTAAACCCTATTTGTTACGTACGTTTTTAGTTTTTTTTACATTATACAATGCTCAAGTTTTTCACATTAGTTACCCCTAACTTATTGTTTATCTACGCATATAAGACTGAATGTTTAAATTATCATTAATTTATTCAAAACGAAACATAATCTAGTCATCATTCAGAAAGATGTAATATTGTAAAAATAAGTGTTTACCTGTAGCGTAAATGTAAAGCTGTAAAATTTTGGATAATTTTTATTAAACAACGATTATTTTTTAAACAATTTATAGCCAGTAGTTCATAAATGCGCATTTTAAACGAAGTTTTACTGAGCATAGAAAGTGTTTGTATCATGAGTCATAAAGTTTTCATCATAGAATTACAAAGAGAATTTTCAACAGTTACACATCTTCAGGCGATTCTACTGTAAAAGCGTCGAGATCTAAGCTAGAGAATTCTAGCTTAGATCTCGACGCTTGATACGACTTCAAGACTAAATGCTAATGAGAAATGTAGCTGAGAAGATATACCCGAGGCTCAAAACTAAGTGATGGATGGGAATGACGTCAGTTTTCTCTTGTGTAAATATAATAATATAATTATAGATCATACATTTTATATTTCTGAGCCCAGTTTCGTTTAACTAGGTAAATTAACATAGGCATATACCTAATCATTACGTTTTCAATAGGGTAGTTTCCAGGGTCAAAATAATTACATTTTATTTAGTCCGTATTTTAGATTATAAAGAAATATTGGACACGTATTTTTTTCTTTTTCGATTAAATAAAAAATAACAAAGATATAGCCCATTAAAGTTACGTGTGACGTCATCTAGTGCGAAAAAATGACGTTATACGTAACTTTAATGAGCTATATCTTGGTCATTTTTGGTTTAATTTACAAATAAAAAAATACGAATCGCTTATTTTTTAATAATCTAAAGGACGGACTTATAATTTTTTTTTTGTCAACTAGCCTATTCGCCGTAATAGGTACTCAATTTGTGAGGTTGGTTATGACTACTGTTATTAAATTCGTAGCAGCACGTAGCAGTGCTACGGAGTACGCTACGCTTAATGTCTCACGATACAAATACCTAAACTTGTACATTTGATATAATCCTACTAAATACGATTCGTTGCAGCAATAAGTATAAAGTTCTCTGGAGTAGTTACCTATCGTGTTGGTTAAGATAATGTGAGTTGTTCTAATTTTTAGGGTTGTGTATGAATTGAGTCAGACGATCTATATGTGTACGCTTTTTATGTGATCGGATATAAAAAATAATATTAATTACAAAATATATATTACGAGTAACATTTAGTGCAGATTTGATAATTTATTTTTCTTTTCTTTCGATCACATAATGAGCTTTAGGCAAGGGATTGCGGTGTGCAATACGGAGTTTGGCGTATTATGGTAAATCTATATAACTGTAGTATTTTCGCTAGCTAATATACTACCCACATACCCATACAGGCTGTATATCATCCTTGATCTAAATGTATACCTATACATATGAATAAACATTATAGTAATTTGTATGAGAGTTTTTTATTACAATGTTTCCAACCCAATCATCAAAATATAAATAGTTTTTAGTTGGTTTAGCTGTTTTCATAACTTTATTTGCACAGACATGCTTCCCATAGTAACAGGACATCCTTCATTGCAGTGT
Source organism: Euclidia mi (assembly GCA_944739405.2). Lineage (NCBI taxonomy): Eukaryota > Metazoa > Arthropoda > Insecta > Lepidoptera > Erebidae > Euclidia > Euclidia mi. The sequence goes on along the minus strand of OX123202.2, from coordinate 4,328,647 downwards.
AAAATGTGTGATACATTGGCTTATTATAATTTTGAAGCATTCGATTCAATTTTAATGGTTCTATTAAATCGTAGTACTTATTGTCTTTTTAACTGTTATTGAAGGAAGCATTTCGGTGGAAATAATGGGTTGAAAAAGCTAGAACAACTTCCTACTTCTTCTCAATGCTACACATATTGTGTCAAATTTGCTGCTTTTGGTGCGAAGTATAAAATCAATTATTATGAACAATATCACACCTGTTGCTGTAATTGTAATCAAAAAACTAAGCTTTGAAGACTTTTTCGCACTAAATGTACGCACCAGGCTAGTAATACACACAATTTCAATAAAACTATTCAATACAATTTTACCTAACCCCCTGGAGCTTTCAAGCATGATGGTTTGTTTCAAACTAAAGAAACTGCAATAAAAAACTCGCCTTGTCAAATAAGACAACAAAGTTTCGACATTTCACTAAAACAGAGTCCAACAACTGTCCGCTTTTGTGAAATTTCTACCTCAGTATTCATATTTCACTGAACTTGTGAAATCACAAAAAATGACCATTTGTTCTCAAATCAGTTCAATTCAATCTCCACAAATTGCTACTTTGATTCTGTGCCAACAAATTAACATACACACTGATTGGGACAAACTGCACTTTTGTTCACCTTTAAAGTGTCACACGTACCACACTTCTTCTTTCTCTTAGCGTTATCCCAGTTTCAATCTGGGGTCCGCTTACTAGTCTAACCGGATTTGGCTGAATATGAGCTTTTCCACAGAGCGACTGCCTGTCTGACCTCCGCAACCCGAAGGGATAGCGATATTCCATGGTTTAGACTAATGTCAGTTTATTTAGAAGGTACTGACGCCCTGTAACGTCTGTCAAAGATCTTCATGTCAACCGGGACCGACGGCTTAACGTGCTCTCCGAGGCACGGGACAAGCGATAATTAACAATTCAATACGCACATAACTCCGAAAAGTCATTGGTGCGCGCCGTGGATTCGAACCCGATACCCTCTGCATGACAGTCTGTTGGTATATCCACTCGGCTATCGCTGCTGCTCACGTACCACACTGTTGTGACAAATTAATGTTAGATATCTTTGTGGTATGAGGTTCTAATACAAAAGGAACAATGACTTATTGTGGTTCGTTGAGACATACGGCATACCACGATCCGTATGAAGTTATGTGTGTTTTTAGTCAAAATAGGTATTTATTGCTAGTCCTGCTAGTTAGGAAGGCACTGATGGCATATTTGTATATACCCGGAAGTGTACAGCATATTTAAATAAGTCGAATCTATTGAGTTTTGGATTATCACCTAAAATTTGCAAATAGGTGTGTACTAAAAATCATATGCTATCTATGATACCCATTTTAACAAGTTATTTGCTATAAACGATTTTAAACTTTCGCGATTAGTATACATTATACAAGGTTATATAGCGGGTCTTACTCGCGATAAATAATATATTTAAGTCCTGCCGCGACCACGTCTGAAGCAAGTCAGCCGAAACGTAGTATATATACAACTCGGCGTGCGGACACTGCTTGCGCGATTCAGCACCTTGTTTTCCGTCGCACTGTGTCCGATAGATGTCGCCGTATTGTTGTTGTTGAGACTTCGTCGTCGCTCGCTAGATGGCCACAGTTGTATGCAGCTACCGCTACAATACTAATATGGGTGATGTGAGCTCGTTGGGCCATCTCCATACATTATGTTAATATTCTGAGCTTGTAGGTCAGTATGTTGTATGGAAGGTTCTCAATAAGCCATTATTGCGAGTACAAAATATTGGCTACACTCAAACAGTGGATCGGTAGATTTTATGCTTATTCCTAGGATAACACGAGCATTCGTCCTTTGTTTTATGATAATAGGCGGAAAACAAGTAGACGGATCGTCTGATGGTAAGCAATTACCGCCGCCCATGGACACAAGCAACACCAGAGGAGTCACGAGAGCGTTTCCGCCCCTTGGGGTATAAGGGAGAAGGAATAGGGGATGGGGCCTCCGGCACTCTCACTCACCAAACGAAACGCAACAGTTTAGGTACTGTTACTTTACGTCGATTTTCTGTGAGAGAAATGTCCTTCTCAGCTATCGACAAAACTATGAAAGTCGGAATGAAGAGTTACCAGTAGGTACTCTTAAATATTCTGACATTGATTTTTCTTCATTTTACGTGTGAGCGTGTGACCAACTTTGGTGTACCGCCCAAAGGCCTCGGACATGGCTTAATGATTTTTGTTCTCATGTTCCCTCTAAAGTACGTAATAGCTTTTATATGAATGCGTTTATGCATGCATTACGTTACAATGCTTTAAAAAGCGGACACCCATCTATGTGGTGACCGCGCCCAACGTTGACTTACTTTGTAGGTCTGTTACGAACGAGAAGTCAAGAAAAGCTTTGAGGTCTATAATCTTAGAATATACTATACTTCGCCCACGGCTTTACCCACGTGGGGACTACATTTCCCCCTTTCGGTGGCAAATGTAGTACCACGCGATCCCATCCCCACTTTTTGTGCCCAGTATTTTCAGCTTAGTCCGTGTGGTGACGGATTAAGAATACGAATTGTCACCACCCTATATCATCCCATGGGTGTCGTAAAAACCGACAGAGGGAGCATAGTATGCAGAGAACAGCACTGCAAGAGAAGGAAAACTTGATACAAACCCTATACCAACCCGCTTGGCCAGCGTGGTATAGTAGGCCAATTCCTCCTTTCAAAGGAGAGGCCTAGTCCAGCAGTGGACTATCAAAGGCTGATGATGATTTTCAGCTTAAATCGGTGAAGGAAAACATCGTGAGGAAACCTGCATATCTGAGAGTTCTCCATAATGTTCTCGGAAGACATGTGAAGTCTGCCAACCCGCACTTGGCCAGCGTAGTAGACTATGACCTTACCCTTCTCAAAAGTAAGAAGCGGCCCGTGCCCAGCAGTGGGACAGTATAAAGGGCTGATTATGATGATTTTCAGTTGTGCTTTTTCTGTCAGTCAGTCAGTCAGTAACGTACCCAGTGGTGTACCTACGTAACGGTCTGCCGAGACAATGGTCTCGGGTTCGATCCCCAGGTACCCTAGACACACACCTCTGAATTTTGCAAGGTTATGTGTGTATTAAAAATGTTAATTATCGCTCGCTTAGTAATGTGCCCGCTAGATGGCAATAGGCTCGCCCGCAATAGGTTATGGATGCGAGAAGTTTGATGGATGCAAGAAGTTTGATGGATGATTGCGAGATCATGACGAGACGGGGCCCGCCAACACCAACGGCGGGCCAATCCCGGGCGGGGTCGCGAGAAAGTATGCTAATCGCGAATCGCGTGAACCCGCCAACACACGGGACCCGTAGGGACACCGCGGTGGTTTTTAGTGGATATGCCCCGAACGCCTGTAGGGGAGAGCCTCCACATACCTCCTCCACCAGTCCCAAGCCCAGCCGTTTAAATGGCTGGGTTGGCGGAGTTGAGACGACTCATAAGGAGAGTTTACCACCGTAGTGAACAAAAAAAAAAAAAAGGTTATTTTGGATGTATTATTTTTTTTAATGATTCTCTGTTCCCAGCGGGCCGCATTTACATAACATTAACATTACAATACATTGGCTGTATTGTGCTTGGTGCTTAAACAAGGCGCAGGTTTTTCGCGAACAAAACCACATGATAAATATGTTATTTAAGCTTTCGCAAGTTTTTCTCTTTTAACAAATACTAGTTAAAACTTTTTGTTTGTTCCAGTTAAGTGTTATAGTTGTGTTATTTGCACTCTAATTATTTCTCGAGACGATGCTTTGTTCGTATTTAACAGAGTGTTATTTGAAGGCTCATTTAGCTCATGTAGAAGTATTTTTATAAGACTGTGTCATTGGTACATTTGCATTTTGCTCATATGTACATTTTCAAAACCCTGGCATTTTAAATAAATAGACTATATAGATCATCTCAAGCTAAGGAAGTTTTCAAAAACAAGTGGTTAGGTTGGCTTTATTTACTGAGTTCCTATATGCCGTCAAAGATCTAAATATATGCTGATATGCATGTTCAGTCATCGCTCACGGCTTAACAAGCTCGCCGTGGCACTGAGAAAACACTACAGTTTAAAAAAATTAAAGAAAATTAAAAAAACAATTATAACTGTTATGTTAACTTAACGATTTAAGTTAAATATAACTACTTAATTCATTTGTCCATTAAATTATTTCATGTTTACTTTGTATCTTTGCCAGACAATAACAAAAAAAAACACAAATGGTAACCCATTTGTGCTTTTTTTATGCCATGTAAACATACGGCTAATCCTGGGACATCTACAGGAAACGAACGAGACATTGGAAGCTATTATCTTTATATCATTATAGACAATTTTTCTAAGTTATTATAAGTAACTCACTTACTTACTCCTCTGGCGCAGCGACCCGAAGTGGGTCTTGGCCTCCGATACAAGAGAACGCCATTTATTTCGATCTCGTGCTGCCCCCTTCCAGTCTGTAACCTGGAGCTCTTGCAAATCCCGCTCAACTGTGTCCTTCCACCGATATTAAGGCCTGCCAACGGGTCGGCGGCCAATCGGAGTACCAAGATATACTTTCTTGACACTACGACCGCCATCCATTCTCTCTAGGTGGCCCAACCAGCGGAGTCTCTGGGCCTTTGTTTCCCCGATGATGTTTGGTTCGGCGATTAGCTTCTGGATTTCGTTGTTTTTTCGGACTCTCCAAGTGCCATCTTCTCTTTGGGTTGGGCCAAGAATCTTACGCATGATTTTTCTCTCCGTCACTAAAAGCTTTTCTTCTTCTTTAAGGGTTAGTGTCCACGCCTCGCTACCATACATAGGTCTTATGACGGTTTTGTATATGCGTATTTTGGTTTTCCTGCTCAATACCTTGGACACCAACACCTTATGTAGGGCTGCACTACATCGGAGAGCGTTGTGGATTCGGATGTCGACTTCCTCTTCCCTTGTATTTGTGTCCGTGATAGTGCACCCCAGATACTTAAAATTGGCAACACCTCGGAACGAAGCATCTCCAACGCGTAGGTCTTCACGCTTCCGCCTTGTGTTTTTATAGCGTTTTATGTGGAGATATTCCGTCTTGTCATGGTTTATTTCTAGCCCAACCCTGGAGCTTTCTAATGCCAGAGTTTCAGCCAAGACTTCCACTTCCTTTTTTGTTTCACCCAGTAGTGCTAGGTCGTCAGCGTATCCAATATGCTGGCCATTCAAATGCAATCCGACGTCCATTGTCACGACTTTTCGGATGACATGTTCTAGTGCTAGGTTGAACAGCATAGGTGACAGTGCATCTCCTTGCTTTAGTCCGGTTATCACTTCAAACTCTTCAGTGAGTTCCCCTCCAACCCTGACGCGCATCCTACTGGTTTTTGTAACTACCTTAAGTAGGGTGACAAGTTTTCGTGGTATGCCAAAGTTGCTGAGTATGGCGTACAGTGAGTCTATATCAATACTGTCGTAGGCTTTTCTAAAGTCTACGAACAGTGACTGAATGTTCTGCGCGTATTCCCATCTCTTTTCCATCAGCTGCTTCAGAAGGAAAATTTGGTCCACTGTGCTGCGATTACGACGGAACCCACACTGATAATCACCTACATTTTTTTCCGCATACGGTTCCAGTCTGTCTAGTAGCACGTAGGATAACACCTTATACGCTGTTGGAAGAAGAGCGATGCCGCGGTAATTTGAGCAGGTCTTTCTACACCCCTTTTTATGGATAGGACAGATGACGCCCACACTTCATTCATGTGGTTGTTGTTCTGAAGACCAGATCTTGTCCAGTAGCTGATATAATCTTAATTGAATGGCGCCTCCACCATATTTCCATACCTCGGCCTGTAAATTATCTATGCCCGGAGCCTTGTTATTCTTCAGCCTCATTATCGCTTTCCTAACTTCTTCAAACGTCAATGGAGCCAAGACCGTGGTATCGTTTGTCTCTAAGTTAGGGATAGCTGGCTGCACCGGTTCAGAGCAATTTAGTAAGCTCTGGAAGTATTTGCGCCACATATTCTTGAGGTCTTCTGAGTCTGATACAAGATTGCCTTCGTCGTCAAGGAGGAATTGCGCAGTGGGTTGGTATCCTTTTTTGATTTGGCGGATTTCCTGGTAGAACTTACGTGACTCATTAGCTCTAATCAGAGTTTCCATATCTGTAATGATGTTTTCCATCTGTTTTCTTTTGGCACGGCGTATGATCTTTCTTGACTGCAGTCTGAGGTTTTTGTATTGCTGCTTCCATCGGGGATCTTGTTCCGCAAGAATGCGATATTTCCTTGTGCTTTCAACAATTTCTTCGCATTCCTCTGTCCACCATTTTCTCTTCTTTTTACTTTTCTTTTTGCCTATGGTCTTTAGGCCCACTGTTTTGATGGTTTTTTTCATGGTATTCCAAAAGCCTTTTATATCGTCTATTTCGTCTATTTTCAAGTCCCTGAAACTATTGCTGGTTTCAACTTGGAATCGATCTCGGGTTGTCGGGTCTTTCAGTTTTTCCACATCAAGCATCTCTTCTCTGTGTATTTTTGTTCTTCTCTTGGTGCTTATTTTAACTCTCATTTTAATTCTGAGCATGTAATGATCACTATCATAATCTGCACCCCTGTATACTCTGACATCTTGGATAGTGGTCTTGTGTCTATCGTCGATGAGGACATGGTCAATCTGGTTTATAGTTTTACCGTCAGGGGATTTCCATGTTCCCTTATAGATTTCTTTGTGGGGATACATGGTGGACTTGATTACGAGAGATTTCGACGCTGCAAAAGTAATAAGCCTTAACCCATTGTCGTTAGACGTACTATGCTTACTGTATCGACCAATTGTGGGCACAAAAGCCTCTTCTTTCCCGATCTTCACGTTGAAATCACCAATGAGCATTTTGACATCATAGCTGCTTATCCGGTCATAGATCGATTCTAAATCATCATAGAATTGATCCTTTGTCCCATCGCTTGCCATTTCAGTCGGAGCGTACGCATTTATAATAGTTATATGGTAGAATTGGCTCTTGATGCGCAGAACACAGATCCTTTCTGATATGGCTTCGTAACGGACAATATTGCCTAAGAGCTCGTACCTAACCAGAAATCCAGTTCCATAGACACGGTGGCCGGAGTCTGAGCCGCTATAGAAAAGCGTAGCTTTGTTGTCGATGTTACCTTCCCGTTGTCCAGGCCATCTGACTTCTTGCAATGCCATTATACCTATTCCATAAGTCCGCATTTCTCTCATGACCTTGTAAATGGCTCCCGGTCTGTAGAGACCGCACATTCCACGTAGCTAATCGAGTGTCCGTTATTCCTTGCCAGTTTTCGTTGAGTTTGGGATAATATCGTTTTCTTCTTTCTCTTGTCGGTTTCGTAACAATGTTTTTTTTACGTGGGAGGGGCGTTAACCCGTCGCACAACCCCCAAAATGCTGGAGGACCACACCCTACTTTGGTCAGCGAGTCCATTGGACTTGGCCGGGAAGTGTAGCTAGTAAATAGAAATTTATTTAAATTCTTATAATATTATGTTTGGAAGGAGTAATTAATGTAGAGGAAGCACGTGAGATTTGTAGGGATAGATGCAAGTGGCGTTCCGTTGTCTCTGCCTACCTCGACTGGAAAAAGGCGAGAGTATAATAATATGTATGTATGTAATAATAGATGTTTAGAGTTACCGTAGGCAGGTAGGAATTTTTTCAGAGGTGCGCAGTGGATGTCTATAATGCATCCACCTGACCACGGTAAGGCAAGGACCTAAACACAATGCACTGCGTTGCACAGCGAATCACAACTAATATTAATAAAATGTTTCAACTCACCTGATATCTTCACTGATGCTCTTGAGTGGACCTATAAGATTAACTCATAATCTTGGCCAAAATAACAAGAAAATCGAATAAATACCGTAGGATTCAGTTCGGCGTTCCTCATCAGTGAAGTCGTCAAGCACCAAGCACGTGCGTCGGATTCACTCAAGTTTTATAAATGTCAATATTCAATAAATCACAAAGGGTCACGGTCAAAATGGGCGTAAAACCAACAGCTTTAAAATATATTTTATGTGAAAGCTAATGACCATTACTTAATTTTATACTATGACGGCAATCACCCAAACAACCGGTGAGCAGAGATATTCAGTGATGTTCAAACGTATTTTTAATAGAATCCAAAACAATCGCTAATACAACGGAGATAACACGACATGATGTTGTGCAGAGCTAGGCCAATGAAACCAATCTATTAGTTGATAACCTAACGGAATTACTACATTCCATCCCTTTCTAACTTCTCTCTTACTCAGGCGCCGACCAACAAACAAGCGTGCGGGCAGGCCGGGCAAGGCGCGACAGTCGTTATTCATATTTATTTGAATTATATAGAGAGGAGTCATTAGATGATTTAAGGCGAGGACAGGTGAATGGGGCGTCATTAGGGGTAAATTAAAACAGTTTTTCTCTGTAATTGTTATGGAAAAAAAATCCAAAAAATATGTCTCCATCCAGTACCAACAGGTACCAATTCCAAAAAAAAAGTATTTTAAATATCTGGATAAAATATGCAAAGTAACCTCTGTTTTTGTAGTTATTATCTTTTTTCTCCTAATCTATCAATCATAAGATTGTTTAAATTGAATCAGCCTCTTATATATTAGAACACCAAGGGAACCTTCAGCTTATTTTTACAAATAACTTTACTTATTATTTTCTAAGGATTTTTACGTCACCGATACTCGCAAATCGCGCGTGGACAACTAACCAGTAGTACGAGCAAGGTCAACGGCGTATATCCACCTCTTAAACAGATGTAATATTCTGCAAACTAATGTGTGGTTTCTTCGAATTAAAAGTCAACAGTCGCGGCATGTCCGATCGCGCACATATAATACTTACATGTTGATCGATAGGGACCAAATCGGTAGAAATACGATAGTTGAGCATTACTGTACTTGCTTAACAGGCAGAAGAACAGTAGGAAGTTGTGCCCACATAGTTTCAGTTTTGTGGTTTTTAGGGCTAGGACGGCACTAGCCTTTCGTTGCACCCGCAGAACATTTATTAGATGTTGTAGTTGATGATAGCCATTGATATTTAAATAAAAGTTATCAATATATAGTAGTTTTTAACAAATATGTGTGCTTTATTTAACCAATCTTTGGGATCTTTTTGCAGTGATACCCGGTCGATATTGGGGTTAACAAGTATATAGGGGGTATTTAGAAGTACTATAAAGTAAATTACAACACATTTTATTTCTGTTGGTTTTACGCCCAGCTCTCATACAAAAATGCCCATGATCCTTTATCACAAACTTTGCCGGAAGTCAAAAGCGGCAATTATAAGTATTTACAAGTTAATTCAATTCGCGTTAATTCAAAAGGCGATCAATTTATATCAATTACAATCTCGCGAGACAGCCCAAAACGGCGTGTTAATTTTTTTTCAAGGCAAGAACGGAAGTTGACAGTTCAGTGTGACCATTGTCAGAAATTTTCAATAGCCTAAACCAAACGCTACTAAATCGATATAATCGACTTGACCTATCATAAAACTATTTCTATTTCAAACATCCACCCGCCCCGGACCGGCCTACCGGTCCGCTAATCGGTTGGTAGACGTGAAAATGTTGCAACCGCTCTCCTCAGAATCGAACCGTCCACCAAGACCTCAGCAAATCGGGGAACTCCATCAGCCCCAGTTACCAAACGAAGAATGCGCCCCCTGCGCCATCTGAGTGGCGGAAGGTTAGCCTCCTTGATCAAAACGAGGTCACCAATCTTGGGTGGATCGGTCTTGTCGGTCCACTTAACGCGTTGCTGGAGTATGTGCAAATATTCCAAATTCCAGCGTTTCCAAAAGCTCTGAGTAATCTGGCGTACTAATTCAAAACGCGAGAGACGACCAGGTCTCGTATCAATATATCTCGTATATATATACTCAGGCAAGGCGACAAGGGGGCGACCAATCAAAAAATGGCCCGGCGTAAGGGCCTCCAAATCATTCGGATCTGAGAAGATCGGGCACAATGGCCGAGAGTTCAAAACGGCCTCAATCTTACAAAACACAGTTGCGAGTTCCTCAAATGTAAGGACCGATTCACCGATTGTCCTGCGCAAGTGTATTTTGGCCGATTTTACAGCGGCCTCAAAAATACCATCCCAGTGTGGACAATTTGGTGGGGAAAACAACCAATTTATCCCACGTCGGGCAAGCCTATCACCTATATCAGCCTTGTTGGTTTCAAGAAACTTAACAACATCATTCAAATAATTATAGGTGCCCTTGAAGTTAGTGCCGCAGTCAGAACGGATCAAGGAAGGCAGCCCTCTGCGGGATACAAATCTGTCAAATGTGGCTACAAACGCCTCGGTCGTAAGCGAGGAGACCAGTTCTAAGTGTACGGCCTTTGTGGAAAGACAAAAAAAACACACAAATAGGCCTTAACAGTCTTGCTGTTTCGAAGTGTCGACGTTTTCACCAAGAAGGGACCAGCGAAGGCCGTGCCAACACCGTCAAACGTCCTGCTCTCAGTAACGCGATCTGCCGGTAAGTCCCCCATCAAGGGCTGCATGGTAGAAGCCTTGAGCTTACAGCAAGGAATGCAGCGAAAGACTACACTCCGAATAATTCTTCAGGCAGACAAAATCCAAAACTTGCGTTGCAAAATGGCCAAGAGCGCATTACAACCAGCATGCGAATTTTTAAGGTGACGGTCAGTCAACAAGCGTACCAAATGACCGTCCTTAGGTAACAAAAGGGGGTGACGTGCCCCGTAAGGGAGGTTGGCGTTCTTGAGACGCCCTTCAACGCGCAAGAGACCCGTATCGTCCAAAAAGGGGTTCAATTTAGATATTGCTCCCGACAATTTCGATTTCCCTGACTTAAGGATAGCAATCTCCTTTTCAAAATGCGCCAATTGCACAGAACGAACCCAGAAGGTGAAGGATTCCTGTCGTTCCTGTGGTGAGATAAACGGTGTCAGTCGTTTCTGTTTTGGGTGCCTTAAGTTAAAAACAAAACGCTTTATCCAAGCAGTAACACCTAACAACTTGTCGAGGGAGCTGTAGCGATTCAGCAAGAAATCGGGGTCGAAGGCGCATTCCACCTTCTCAAGAGCGAGTGTTCGTAGACCCGGCAAATTGGAAGTATTCAAAACTGGCGTTCGAGGCCAATCAATTTCTGGTCGACTCAACTATTCCGGACCCCACCACAGCGAATGACCTATCAAACTAGGCGTCAAGCATCCGCGAGAGGCACAATCAGCGGGGTTGAGCTCACCTGGCACGTGTCTCCAAACAAGCTTGACTTCAGATTTTAGGATTTGGGAGACGCGATTAGCGACAAATACCTCCAAGGTGTGGACAGACGCCTTCAACCAACAGAGAAAAATTTGGCTGTCTGTCCAGGCGTAGGTCCCATTAATACAAATGCTTTTACCCAAAGTACTAGACACGTGGTTCAATAAGCGTACAAGTAGGGCTGCTCCCGAGAGCTCCAATTTTGGGATGGTCAGTGATGTCAGAAGGGGTGCAACCTTGCTCTTCGCCATGATCAGGGAAACCCTCACCTGACCTGAGGCACTAACTGTGCGCAAGTACACCACGGCCGCGTGACCACGTTCCGAGGCATCACAAAACCCGTGAAGGGTGGCCTTGTACTTCCCGGGAGGAAGGATGGGACGAGGCAAAGAGATCTCGTTGACGGCAGGAAGTGAGGATACAAAAGAGGTCCATTCCTCCACACGAGTGCCGTGTAGAGGTTCGTCCCAGGTCAATCCTGCTGTCCAAAGCTTCTGCAAGAAGCATTTTGCCCAAAATATTACAGGACAAATCCAACCGTTTGGATCAAAGGTTCTGGCGTCAGTAGACAACACGAGACGTTTAGTCCAAGAACAAGGCAATCGTCAGGGTGGATAATCGTCTGCCTGAACATCATTTTTATATCGGCTACAAAGACAACCTGATGTCGTCGAAAGCTGGTGATGACGTCACAAAGGTCCTTGACCAACTTGGGCCAGAATGCAAGCACTGGGTCAAGGATACGCCTGTTGAAGTCCGCGCAGAATCATCAAACACTGTGCGCAGCTTGCCAGTCGATGGCTTCAATACCGCATGATGCGGGAGAAAGTAATGCTCCACCGAACGCCTATCCAAATTTGACACAGACATGTGTCCCAATTGTTCATATTCTCTCATGAACTCAATGTACTTCTGTCTGAGCTACGGATCACGACCCATGCGACGCTCTATAGCCAACAATCTCTTTTCGGCTAAAGGTCGTGACTCACTAAGTGGAGGCCGAACAGGCAGGAAGGGTAGCCTCGTAATGATCCGACCAGAACGGAGTCGACCAGTGTTGTTCTGGAAGAACAGCTCGCACTCCTCATGTTCTGGATTCAAATGGGCAGCTTGAGGGGGCTCCACTACCTCCCAAAACCTCTGAACTGCATCAAAGAGAGCAGAGCCTACAGCCAACAAATTATCAAGTTCGGGTGGAGGGGGGTCCCTAGGTACAGGTCCCATCAAAGCAAATCCAAATATGGTCGGGATGGCAGTCAAACCATTTGGCACCAAGACCCGTTTCCCACCAATCAAAATTCCACCGAGGACATCAGAGCCAATCAACAAGTCTGTAACGTAATACTACACGTATTGCGTTATAATATCTCGCAGGCGCTTAACGCCAGCTTAGCCAGACATCGTTCGCAATATTACCAAATATGGTCATATTCACTAGCCAAAGGCAGTTGTGAGTCATAGATTTATGCCTATATAAGATGGGTGCGCGTCGTAGAATGGTCACTTTCCCTAGACATCGGAACGCTGCCGCTACACCTCGCGATTATTCTACATTCTACTTCCTATCTACTGTCCCGCTGGGAGTAAGCATATTCTAGTTGTCTGTGTGCCTATATGTTCTGTCTGTAGTATCTGTGTCTCCTAAGCATAACAGCCGATCTAGGGACAGCCTGTTCCTGACCGGTTGTTGTGTATTCTCTATGCTGTTTCCAGTTCACCCTATGGGCTACGTTCACCCTACGAGCTCACTGCACCTGTCTTTTTCCTACGGGCTACGTTCTTCCTACGGGCTACAAGCCACGAGCTGCTGGCGCCATGCCGCTACTAGCCAGCTGCCACCCAAGCCTCCGTTCCTGCCTACGAGCTCCTACAGCCAGGCCACGGACGCCTGAGCCTGACCGCTCGACCCACATCGGCTGCACTGCCTGAGACCCGCGCAGCCTGAACATCGACCACAGAGCTGCCTGCGCAGCGCACCTTGGCCAGCTCATCGGCGACCCTTCGAGCAGCTACCCTGCGGGCGTCGGAGAGCAGGAGGAGTCTACACTCCAGCCAGCTCAGGCCAGTGCTTACCTAGTTCGGTCATACTGTATGTAAGCGGTAGTGAGACATAATAAAGAACCTGTTCAGCCTAGCAGTGTTTCTCTCGAACCCCGACATCCTACCTGAGATCCTCCGTCTCAGTGGCGCCCAACGTGGGGCTGTAATATACTTACGTTCTTTTCTATCATACTTATTTTATATCATCATGAGCACTAACCCTATCAAGTACTTTCTACTTAATAAAAATGAATTGGCCTACGAGGTCGCTATTCGCGGAGAGGAGCCGGCTACCTCTGTTTTAGGTTTACGGAAGCAGCTACCTAAACTACTCGAGCTGATTCCGAATGACGAAATCCTAGAGTCAGGCCTAGACATAACAGACGACTTCAAGGGAGCTAGCCTGTCAGTTACCGATTTAGATTCGCGAATCTCTTCCCTTAAGGAGCTATACGACCACAACTTGGCTAAGCGAACTACGGCTTTGCACAACCAGGTCTACCACAGATTGGGCAGATTAGACAAATCCGAACCTAAATACGGCAAGAAAATATCCGACCTGACTGAACGCTTTCGGATGCTGTCGGCAGAGCTATCTAAGATAGAACACTCGAATGTTCCGTCGGCGGAAGTCGGAGCCACGATGACTTGCACGGATTCAACCCCTGCACAGGCAGCGTCGACTCCGGTAACTGTCCACTGTGAGCATTTGAGGGTTGGCCAACTACCGAAACTCAAATTCGACGGAACAGGCTGCGTTCGTGAATTTCTACAACGCGTGACGGAATTTAGGACGGTTAGAAATCTACCTGCCAATAGATTATTCGATTACGAGTCCGAAATTTTTACTGGTAATGCGTTACACTGGTTTCGCGGTGTTAAAAATTCCATTTCTACATGGGACGAACTAGCTACTAAACTCACAGCTGATTTTACACCGTACGACTATGATTATAAACTTTTAGCCGAGATTCGTAATCGTACTCAAGGGCAAACTGAGGGTATAATCATCTACTTATCAATTATGTTCCAACTTTTTGCGCGATTGTCACCGAACACGGTACTAACCGAACATGAAAAATTAAATATATTGCTTCTCAATATTAGACCGTGTTATTCTACAGTACTAGCTTCATGTACTACGGCTATAGACACTATAGACACTCTAAAAACACTATGTCTAAACTATGAGAGGTTCCAGTGTTTAAGTGCACAATTTCACGAACCTAGTTACCCTACGTCTAACACAGTAGCACCTGATTTAGCTTACATAAATGAAAAGGACACGCACGGTCACTATAATAATTCACAGTACTATAAACCGTCTAAACTAAAAAACTACGCTTCTGTCGCATCTATAAATGTCGAACCGAACGATACACCTGTGCCTAACCCGCAACACTATGATGTCAACATGATATCTAAATCAGCTGTTCCTACAAAAATAACTAATAAGAGGTGTGTATTTTGTCCGCGATGCCGTTCAACTGATCACTCACTAGGGACGTGCAAGCGAGAACGTTATCCGATATGTTTTAAGTGTGGCCTTAGGGATGTCACGTTCGTAAATTGTCCTAACTGTAAAAATAAATTTGTTTCAAAAAACTAATTTACTCGGATCGTAGTTCGTCAAATAAGATGACAAACCCTACCGTTTGTACATCCTTTAAACCTAAATATTTTGACAAAGAAGACTGGAAAAATTGGCTGAACACTCTAAAAGTGTATTTTTCCAGTTATTCTGTGGCTGCGATCCGTGATCAAAAACCTAATACTGATTTTCGACCCTATGTTAATGTAACCATTAAGAATCTACCCCTTACTGGTTTACTTGACTCAGGTTCTGCCGTGACTATATTGGGCAATAATTCTCATATAAAAATTATTTCTCAAACTAATCTCCCTTTGAATAAGTGCGACAACCCTACTATATTTTTTCGATCGGCGGGTGTTCTCGTTTGACACCGATCGGCTATATCAACCTACCCACCACTTTTGAAAATAAAACTTATAACTTAAAAGCGTACGTAATTCCAGAAGTCACTAGTTCGTTAATTTTAGGTATTGACTTCTGGAAAAGATTTAAATTGTTACCAAACTATATTAACTCTGTTTCTTTATCTAATAATTACTCTCGTAGTAATTCCTTGCCTAATAAAGTTAATGCTACCGTGTCAGCTATTGATACTAACACTGATAACGAGACTACTATAACCTCGGATCAGTGGTATACTACAATCTACAATGGCTGTAAAAACTCACCTACTTCTTTCCCTAATTATTCTATCAGGAATGATAAATTGTACAGATATATGGTATCTAAATGTACATTGCGTAAAGTATTCGATTGGAAAGAGGTCCTACATACCTCGGATAGAACTACCGCCATTAAAGAATACCATTCGGAACTCGCTGCGGGTCATTTAGGTATTTTTAAAACGTATAAACGTTTAGCGCAGCGTTATTATTGGCCTGGTATGCACGCTGACATTATTAAGTTTATATCTTCGTGTGATACTTGCGTCGCACGTAAACACCAAAACAATGGTACTTTATAAACACACACATACAACTTACGTCGTAAACCGGCTGAGTTTAACATAGGTGATACCGTATGGAAAAGAACCTACTATCTAAGCGATAAGGACAAATCATTTAGCAAAAAACTGGCTCCCAAGTTTACCAAGTGTGCTATTATTGCTAAAAAGTCACCACTAGTATACGAATTAGCGGATTCGTCGGGTAAATCTATTTAAAACTAATTGGCAGTTGGCACATTAAAGATTTAAAACTAATTAACTACACTGATTCCTAACCTAACTAGATTCTTTCATTGTACCTACCTGCAGTTTGAGTTTCATAGTCACTATCTACTTAGCACTGTCTACAGAAGTTCGGAGGACTTAGTTAGACGGATTTTTCTTGTCTAGACACGAAAAATCCTGCTGTACAGAGCGGGGTATTGTAACGTAATACTACACGTATTGCGTTATAATATCTCGCAGGCGCTTAACGCCAGCTTAGCCAGACATCGTTCGCAATATTACCAAATATGGTCATATTCACTAGCCAAAGGCAGTTGTGAGTCATAGATTTATGCCTATATAAGATGGGTGCGCGTCGTAGAATGGTCACTTTCCCTAGACATCGGAACGCTGCCGCTACACCTCGCGATTATTCTACTTTCTACTTCCTATCTACTGTCCCGCTGGGGGTAAGCATATTCTAGTTGTCTGTGTGCCTATATGTTCTGTCTGTAGTATCTGTGTCTCCTAAGCATAACAGCCGATCTAGGGACAGCCTGTTCCTGACCGGTTGTTGTGTATTCTCTATGCTGTTTCCAGTTCACCCTACGGGCTACGTTCACCCTACGAGCTCACTGCACCTGTCTTCTTCCTACGGGCTTCGTTCTTCCTACGGGCTACAAGCCACGAGCTGCTGGCGCCGTGCCGCTACTAGCCAGCTGCCACCCAAGCCTCCATTCCTGCCTACGAGCTCCTACAGCCAGGCCACGGACGCCTGAGCCTGACCGCTCGACCCACATCAGCTGCACCGCCTGAGACCCGCTCAGCCTGAACATCGACCACAGAGCTGCCTGCGCAGCGCACCTTGGCCAGCTCATCGGCGACCCTTCGAGCAGCTACCCTGCGAGCGTCGGAGAGCAGCAGGAGTCTACACTCCAGCCAGCTCAGGCCAGTGCTTACCTAGTTCGGTCATACTGTATGTAAGCGGTAGTGAGACATAATAAAGAACCTGTTCAGCCTAGCAGTGTTTCTCTCGAACCCCGACATCCTACCTGAGATCCTCCGTCTCGAATTTGTCCCGGTGTGTCAAATTTGGGGTCTGCCAGTTCCAATCCCGATGTCAAATTGACCACAGCAGCAGGTAGCTGCTTCTGTGGGTGCATACCCAAAATATTTTTCAACACAATAGCCGAGGTTTTAATCCTCGGGTGAGAAGATTCAACGGGGCCAAACAAAACCTTAACTTGCCCTTCAACATTAGAGGCTACGTCACCTATGCCCCGTATACAATTTGGAAAAGAGCCCATATTTAATTTAACCTGCCCTACCAAATAAGTGGAAACAATGCAACCTTGTGAACCTGTGTCCAATATAGCACGGATAACAACAGAGGTCCCCGTGGGTCCCCAGACCCTAAACGCAACCGTTGGTAGGATAACGGTCTCAACGGGGGAGGTTGGCGTTATAGGGCAGGGGTCAATGACCTATTGTTGCCTGGGCGGCGACCGTTGGCGCTGGCCAACATTACATACGTTCATTGACATAGATGCGATTCTGTGTCCCAGGCATGCCCAGGTCCGATGAGGTAAGCCCGCGACGTACACGAACCGCGTTAAGGATTTAATCCCGGATCGTTCGCCGTAAAAAGCGCACGGTGATACAACGTGGCCGTTGTGTGGTGGGGTCGGCAGTATATGCATATTGGCCAGAGTTGACTTCCTCAGTCCTGTTGCGCCGCGACGAACCCACTCGATGATTACCTGGCAAGTCAAAATGAGGGTACGGCTTGAAGTCCTCAAAAGTGTGATGACTCGATCCGCGCGCCATCTGTGGGGGGTCATAATGACGCACCCGCCCAAAACGAGGTGGGCGCGAGTCAAGGCGGGGACGCTCCGCCAAAGGTGGAATACCTGGGGCAGCAGTCATGGTGCTGGTGACGCTGAACAGCACATTCAGGTGCGCGAGAGAGAGGAGGCGTGCGCACGCTACGGTTCTCCATGCGGGGTGAGTGGCGATCAATTGAGTGAGGCGACTCTCGGCTACGCGCCGGTGAGCCTCGGCTGCCACCTTCAAAACACCCGCCCGTGCGCCGCGTCGGCTGGTTGGACAAGCGGCCCATCTCTCTGGTATTCATGAAGATAATGTCCAAATGCTGTCCTCCACAGTGAGGACAGGGGCGAGAGTTTGGGCAGTCTCGCTGGTAGTGGGACCCCAAGCAAGAGAAGCAAAGGCGGCGGGCATTCGCGATGCGCCTACGAGAGGCGACATGTAGGTTCAAGAATGCCCTACAACTGGCCGTTCTGTGCCCCGTGACCTTGCAGTAAGAGCACTCCGCTGGGCTCTGCGTGACTGCAAAGCGAGGAGGGCGCCGGTCAACATTGGCTCGGGTGTGAACGCGAGCCTGCTCCTTGACCTTGGGCGGCTGCGTCTTAGCCGGCGTGTCACCACCGGAGTTGTCCAAGACCCGGCACTCATCCTCCAGGAAACCTCTCCAGGTCAGCAAAGATGAGTCGCGCTATCCCCACCAAAGCGCTGTTCAAAACGTGACCTCAGGTCGGCAGGCAGCTTTTTCAGCACAATGTGCACCAATAGATAGGACCATTGGTCCACGGGCAGGTCAAGGCACTTAAGTGCGTTGATGGCCACCAAAAGCGGGTTCAAAAGTTGGGTGCGCAACCCAGAGACCCGGGTGAGCGTCGGCAAACCCAAAATCTGCTCGATGTGCGTGTCGGCGAGGCCACGCTTATTATGGTACCTACGGGTAATTAAGTCCCGAGCCGTCTGGTACGCCTCGTCAGACACGGGCAGATGCTGGATGAGGCCCTTGGCCTCCCAATCCAGAACCGACATCAAATATGCCAATTTTTGTGCCGGCCGAAGGTCAGTCCTGTCATTGACCAGGCTGTCAAACAAATTAACGAAGCCCAGGTAGCTTCCTAGGCAGCCATCAAAATGGGGGAGGTCTAAAGTAGGGAGCCTACTCACCTGCCCCGGTGCTGACCTAGGAAGCTCCTGCTTCAGGCCGGGTTGCCCTTCCCTATCGGCAACTAGTTGTCTCGCACTATTGGAGACAGCATCATACAGGTCCAAGACCTGGGCATAGTCTTCGCTGACCTTATCTCGCTGGTCAGCGGTGAAATCATCGACTGACACTTCGAGACAGCAAGTGCTGAAAGTGCGGCATTGCTGTTCCACACCCGCCAGGCGATCATCGATCCGCTCGTACCTTTGTAGTAAGGCCTGCTGGCGATCAGGCCGGTTCACTAAGGCACTGGCTGAGGCAAACCAGCGCAAATCTGATGCAATAGCACCATAAGCCGCACGCAAGTCCTTTATAGCTGACATAATCAAAATTCAAAAGAGCCCGGACAGGCGTTAAATAAAATTAACAATGAAAACTTAATATTTGTTAATTCTTTGAAACCAACAAAGTATTAGCCTGTTTACCGCAATTGCAGGCAAGTGACAGGTATCTACAGTCCAACAAAATTAATAGTTTCAATATATATTGACACAAAACAAAGTTATCAAAAGTTGAAACTTCAAATAAGTTAATCAATCACTTACAACAGACAGGCTCACTGTGTTATTTATGATATACAATAGTAAGTAAACACAGAATATGTGTTACCTAACAATAATATCAGTATATTATAACAAAACAAAAGTTTATTAAGTTCAATTTCTCAATGTGACCCGCCCCTCTATGCAAGGTCAAATTTGGTTATTATAATGTTTCAAACTCAATGTTTACAATTAACTAAGTCAATTGATACATATAACTATTATGTATCCAACCAAAACTGACTATTTAATGATTAGAACAACAAATTCTAGTTAGATTTCAACAATTCCAGTCAAACAATTACTGATTTGAGGTTATTTAAATGACAATGTGTTTCAAATTATCTGGGTCAACTTATACAATTAAATATTATGTATTTTAGACAATACCGACCTGACACTATAACACTGTTTACAAATGAGATATATAGCTCATACACCAATCTGAGTTCAGATACAATCAACGGCTAAGTTTCAACTACAGCTCTGCACCAAAAATTATGTTTAGAGTTACCGTAGGCAGGTAGGAAATTTTTCAGAGGTGGGCAGTGGAAGTCTGTAATGCATCCACCTGACCACGGTAAGGCAAGGACCTAAACACAATGCACTGCGTTGCACAGCGAATCACAACTAATATTAATAAAATGTTTCAACTCACCTGATATCTTCACTGATGCTCTTGAGTGGACCTATAAGATTAACTCATAATCTTGACCAAAATAACAAGAAAATCGAATAAATACCGCAGGATTCAGTTCGGCGTTCCTCTTCAGCGAAGTCGTCAAGCACCAAGCACGTGCGTCGGATTCACTCAAGTTTTATAAATGTTAATATTCAATAAATCACAAATTTATCACAAACTTTGCCGGAAGTCAAAAGCGGCAATGATAAGTATTTACAAGTTAATTCAATTCGCGTTAATTCAAAAGGCGATCAATTTATATCAATTACAATCTCGCGAGACAGCCCAAACGGCGTGTTAATTTTTTTTCAAGGCAAGAACGGAAGTTGACAGTTCAGTGTGACCATTGTCAGAAATTTTCAATAGACTAAACCAAACGCTACTGAATCGATATAATAGACTTGACCTATCATAAAACTATTTCTATTTCAAACAATAGATATTAAGTAGAAAAACAATATTGGCATCTTAACATAATGAATACTTTGCAAAACATTCGCTACTTTAACACATGATAATGTTTATGTTATTTTTTTATAGACTCACGCCTGTGTCCCCGAAGAGGTAGGCAGAGGTGTAATATTACACCCACATTTCCCCATGAATTTTAGATGCCACGTAATAGGGTACCAGCCTATTGCCGTTACTGGGTACATTACCAGACTCCGTTCTGTTACTGAGAATTTGGAAAAAACCAGTAACACTTTCGCCGTGGAACCGAACCCTGGACCTCCGATCAGCAGTCGCATACGCTATCCACTGGACCACGGCGGCAGTCGTTTATGTAACGCTTCTATATTGCGTTATTATCTATACACCAGAGGATGCCCGCTTTATTTAAAGCTTACAGCTCCACTTCCATCGCTCATAGTGTGATGTTATATCTATTAGATATTAGCCTTCCTCTATAAATGGGCTATCTAACACTGAAAGAATTTTTCAAATCGGACCAGTAGTTCCTGAGATTAGCGCGTTCAAACAAACAAAGAAACAAACCAACTCTTCAGCTTTATATATTAAGTATAAGATTATTAAAAACCAAGTCTGTATGAACCCAATAAATTCATAAACTACTGACTAGATTTTTGTACAGTTTTCTTCAATAAGTAGTGTGATTCATTAGGAAGGTTTGGGTGTATCTTGTGGCTGGAGCCGTGTGGAAAGCGTAGTTTGAAAATAAAGGTTAAATATTTGCCCAGACCTTCCTGCACAGATTACACACCAGCCGTAGTCACAGGATGTCTTAAAAACGAGATATATAAATTTGCAACTGTATATGATTTTAGAAAATGCAGTAACTTATTGATCATTATGTTCGTTATTTGACTTTAAAATACTTGGTAAGATGGTGCACATCCACGCACACTAACCTAAGCAGTCAAATATACTTGTGACGAAAATCACTAGTTATAAAACTGCTGTCAATCACTAGTTATAAAACCGACAGTATACAGTTACTCTACTTCCAAAGTGGACGTGTTGTCAAGATGTCTCGGCTAAGTGGTTGGAAACTAAGCAATCACAGCGCTGTGATCTGTTATCACTATCTAGACGTATTGCATACATATGCAATACATTTGGATTGTGTTGTGATTATATAACGAAGAGGTCTATAATCGTCTAGAGGACGCCAGCAGCTACGCCTCCAATTTATTAAATTTACCCGTTTTGGCCGATCCCGTGGGAATTTTGGGAAATCCCTTCTTAGTGCACCCCTACGGTCCCCAAGGAAAATAAATGCCAAATTTCAGCTTCCAGCGCCCAACAGTTTCGGCTGTAGCGTGTCTGTCAGTCAGTAAGTAACGCAAGGATTTTATATTTTAAGATTAAATGGATGTAGAGAATTAACTGAATTGTTTAAGACACATTACATACCACTCACAGTTTCATTTTAATAATTAAAAATATTGAATCTAATTAGAAAAATAACCACGCCAAGTAAATCTAAAGTCATTAAAAACTAAATATTTTTTCATCGTTAACATTAAAATTGACAATATTTTTATCCGTGGCACTTTATACCGAAGCAATACTTAACTTTTACTCTCTATTCTAGACGCGTTGCTCATTTTAAACCTAAACCATAAATTTAAGATCGTAGCCAAGAAGAAAGATAAATTCTTAATTCAATCCACCTCTAAAATTAGCAGAAGTAGCGACTGGCTTACACGACGTTTATCAACAATCCCGGACTATTCCGGGAGCACGGGAAAGGCGTGACTGCCCAATTAGTGCACAGCACTATGTACTTTACGACATGTTCATTTAAAAGCTACCAAACTCATGGACATGAGTTTGATAAGAAATAAGTTAACATTCATTACAGTTTGAATTGATGTAAGTTTTAATTAGCTGAATTTGATAAGTGCAGAGAGAAGCCCGTGAAGCTACAAAAGCAAACTTAATCAAAATACTACAAATCTGAAGCTCAGTAAAATTCTGATCATAATATTGCTTATTTTATATTCGTAGTAGAGTCTGCAATCAGCAATCCGCGAAGCAATCTCGTTGATATTTTGTATTGACAAACAAAAGTTACAGTCGTACAAAATAGCCTAATCCCCAACGTTTGTAGTTAAAATTCTCGTCCACAACTCGTTCCAATTAAAACTAAATTAAGGACAATCCATCTCATTTCAACTACAAAGCAACATAACTTGAGAAACTTGGACAAAGACTTATTTAAATAACAAGTCTATTCAGTGCTGTGAATTATCGTATAATCAATGGAGCAAGTGGGGTGGGAAGCCGGCTTCAGTCAGCCGGCAAGTCAGCCGGCTGACGCGCCAAAATTTTTGCACTTAAAACCCAAGAGACAGCCGGCTGTCGCTCACTTACATTCAAGAAAATACCTTAAATTCACACGTTTAGAGACGACTTTTGTATGAACAATATTAGTGCGTTCCGTTCTTTGATAAATTTTCTACATTCTGAGCATAAAATATTCTATAATCTGTGCATCCACAGTTTAGCTTTGACAATCGAAAAATTTGCATCGCGCACGCTTCACGCGCAGTTCCGTAATTTGTTTGTGTTAGTGTTTTTTCGTGTATTTTACGTAAGTAAGTAGTGTTCCTTATTAGAAAACTGTTATTTTAGCTTATTAGAAGTGTTTTTATCTAACTGGTTGAATGAAATACATCGTAATATGGCACGAAAAAGTTTGCGAAAAAGTTTGTTATTATGTGACGGATTGCGAAGTGATTTGTCATTGTTGTGAAGTTAGAATCTGTAAAAACAATATAAATATTTGACTAAACACTTTATTTTGATGCCTGACAGAAAGAAAATTTAATAATGATTACAATATATTTTATTGAATTAAAAAATATGGTTTGGTTGTAGAGTTATTACATTATATATTTTGTACAACGCATTTTTTTCGACGCCATCACATCTAAGGCGCAGGGGCGCAGGGGCTGTCAAAATCGTGTCAAAAAATTTTAACTGGGCTGAAAGGTGATTCAATTTATATATAAAATTAAGTTTTCTCGAGGTTTTGACAAAACCAGTCGACATAGATGTGGTATAAGTGAAATGGAACGTAGCTAAACAAGGAAGTATTATCGGGCACAGATAATATAACAATGCAGCGATTAAAAAATATTTTGATAAGGATGCGTTCACGAGTTCTAGAACATGTTTACAACCCAAAGCTTTTCTTTTTACCTAGGCTTCTATAAAATATAATTGTTAGTGAAATCATTACACTATAAAATAACCTTAATTATAAAATAAGCTTTATCTCTAGACATGTTTAGGTCAAAAATGGCCAATGTTCTTTGATACTTACCCTCACAACGACTAGGGATCACGCCGCACTATTAGACGTATTGTGAAGAATTGATACTTATATTGACAGTAATGCATTTATGGAATGGGCTGATTAAGCTCTTTTTGTTAATACCAAATACAGTAGATAAATAGATAGATATAGAATTCTTTATTGTACACCAGATACTATACACAAGCTACATGATACAATAATTTTACAAATGTACAATAGGCGGCCTTATCGCTAAAATCAATTTCTTCCAGGCAACCTTTGGATGGACTAGAAAAGATCTGGGAAACAAAAACAGTGGTTAATAGTCATAGAATGTAGTAAAGTTAATTGTATTAGATATAAACATAAGTGCATAAATACATCAATAAATCATTACTTCAATACATAAATACGTATATACATAAACAAATATAATATACATAGGGACATTGAACAAAATAAAATATAAAAATTCAGTTACGTAGCCAAGTAATGCTGTTTCGATGCGTTAACAGTACTTAGACTTAGACTCCTTATTGAATTTTGGGTAACTAAACATAACCAGCTTACAATAAAGACTTGAGCACCTACCCATACCTTTTTCAAATTATGCGAGGCAGTTCAGATTTTTTAACTGTATGTATTATGCTATTGCAAAAGCTATATTTATTCTCATGAAACCCTTTTAAAGTTATGTATCCTTGTATTACACATATAAAACCACGCTCAAAAAACAAACATTTATGGCATTTTATTTCTATCGGAATGCGGCTTTTTCATTTTCATCCAGCTTCCCTAAAAGAACCCAAAGACAACGAAACTTCAAAACAAATCCCATTGACCAACAGTCTGGTTTTTCAATAAAAAGACATAAAACAACGCCAGCTGTGATCATTAATTAGGTCAGTTTATTTCAAATACAGCTCGTAAAAATTAAAAAAAGTTAATACATAGACGAAAAGTCGATCGCTTCAAAGGGTTGAGAGAGCGAAGTGAAAAAGTTTTAATTGCTTTCTATTTAAATAGGCTATAAAGGGTAGAATTTTTGCCTCGACGTTGTGTAAATACTGTGGTAGAAAAAGTAAATTTTCGGAGTATAAATGACCGTCTTGCTTGAATGATTAAGACACTGGATTGGGCGGTTATTTTGTGAAGGTGGCAGTTTGTTCGGGATCTTTTTAATTAGTGTTTCCGGATCATTATGAGCTTTGTTGAAACTCAGTTTCAAATTAAATGAAGGTTTAAAAATGCTAAGTTAGAGATAGTTGATTGATGTAATTTGCTTGAGTTCTTTAATTTAGCACCTTTTCAGAGACTTTGTTCACCGCACTTAAAAGACAATTAATGACATCTTACAGACATGATTAGAACACTTCATTTGACAGGCACTCAAACACGCTGATTATTATATACCCAAGAACATACATTTTATATATTTACAAATAAATCAAAATAATTCATATATTTTAAAATTGCTTTAAAGCCCGGTTTCCATCAATCGGTCCATTTTATACTGGTATTTCCCGCATATCTTTTAAAATACAACTCATTCAAATCAGACCTTCCGCACTAAAGCAATATTGATTTTACCTACTACATGAGTACTTAGACATTTGCGTAAGCTACGCACAGTCGAAATTTGTATGCATATAAATAGCATCGTGTGTATAACACATTAGTGTTATCGAACATACATTTCAACTTAATAAGTAGATGATTCCCCGCTGCTAAATTTCAAAGTGAGCACAAAAACAAGGGGAACAGACGAGAAGAATCGCTTACACGGGGCAAACAGGATTGAGTCGCCGGGATACAGTGGGCCAAACGGTCCGATTATGAAGTTAATGGCAGAAGAATACGGTCATAATTCAGGATGAATACTTACCTAGGGGTGGGACGATGATGTTATTGATGCTGGATATGATGAGACAAACGTTTGGATATTATAAAAAATGGCCTAAAAATAGACAGGTAAAGAGAGAAATACGTAGATGGATAAATATGAAGAAAGATGATTAATTGATTGATAGATAGGAAGAGTATCCTTTTCTAAATACACTATAAGCAATTTTAATTTTCATTAGTTATGAATTGTGATGAAAAAAAGTTACGATTTAGACCTAAAAGGTCCACATTCGCACAATGACAACACACGATCTAAGGAAATAACTGAAGGAATTGCTGTTCAAAGCTTTAATCACTTTTCAAGGAATTTAGGTATATCGGACTGTTTGTAGGTAACAGACTCTGCCGATTAAAAATACTTACACTCCGTACCAAATCTCAATTTAAATTAATAGTTATGGCACATTATGTGGCAGTTCACCCTGCCCTATCTCATCATATCAGCCAAACGACGTCCACTGCTGGACATAGGCCTCCCCCAAGGTTCTCCACACAGACCGGTCTTGAGCCGCCCGCATCCAACCGCCTCCCGCGATCTTGACGAGATCGTCGGTCCACCTTGCGGGGGGCCTACCTCTGCTGCATCGTCCGGTACGTGGCCGCCACTCCAGAAACTTTCTGCCCCAACGGTCATCGGTTCTTCGAGCTATGTGCCCTGCCCACTGCCACTTCAGCTTGGCTATCCGGAGAGCTATGTCGGCGACTTTGGTTCTACAGCGGATCTCCTAATTTCTAATTCGATCTCGCAGGGAAACTCCGAGCATAGCTCTCTCCATCGTCCTCTGAGTGACCTTGAGCCTTCTGATAAGGCCCATAGTGAGCGACCACGTCTCTGATCCGTAAGTCATCACTGGCAACACACACTGGTCAAAGAATTTCGTCTTGAGACACTGCGGGATATCGGACGAGAAGATATGTCGTAGCTTTCCGAACGCTGCCCAACCGAGTTGGATTCGACGATTGACCTCCTTCTCCAAGTTGGACCTACCTAATTGGACTACTTGTCCCAGGTATACTTGTCGACAACTTCAAGCGTAGAGTTCCCTACTCTATCTAGTGCCAGATAAATCCTCGTTAAAAGTAAGGCCATTGGAGCAGTATAAAAATCTGTAAGAAAGTAGGCAAGTAGGGTACAAGGTGGACATAAATCAAGGAGTGGCAGTTGCGTGGCGCCTTATACCAACTTCAGAACTGGAAATGAGGCTAAATGGAAGTAAGATGTAAACTTTTTTTAAGGACGTAAATAGGCAAAGTAATCTTTAAGATATACTTGACCTACATATTTATTACTAGTGAGGTTTTACGGCTAAATACACGAAATGTTTGATTATTAAGGTATAACTAAATATGTTCATGTCGAAATTACAATATAAGTATCTAACATAAAATGTATATCTTACTTTGTAGAGCTAAATTGTGATTATCTGATGATGATGATCACATTTTGGTTCTAGTTTTTGACTTGAATTTTAAATATGTTATACCTACTAGGATAAAATAATATTTAATGTAAATAACTATTGTGGGTATTCGATAAAGAAGTTATGAAGTTATTTCAAATTTCAAGTTATACATTTTCTAAGAATAAAAGTCAAAAGCTACCGTTAGGACGTATTTAGACTAGAGCGTAAAGATTGAAAGACAGTTACTTAAAGAAGAATATTCTGCAATAATCGTGATATCGGCTTTTAAAGCTTTTAAGGCTATGAACATTCTCAAAAGCAAGTAAAAATGAGATGCATTGTGTAAATATTTAGTGCAGAAAACTTGGTGCAAAAGTTGTATTATCGCTATTAATATGAGCATTACCTCAAAATGCTTCATTTCTACGTTAGACAGAGGATTGAAAAATTTGCGAGAAATTTTAGAGATTGCGTCAGCAAACTATCAGCTTTGTACAATTTGCCTCCCGCCAACTTTGCTTCAATCAATTTACATGAAAAATAGGCAATTAGTATTCTCAATTTAGATTCGTTCAACTTAATGGAGTAGAATATTAAAACTGCTGACTAAGTCCGTGGTGGCTTCAGCCTGCCAATTACAGAATTAGCAGAATTTGCAGAGAACTGATCAAGAATCTCTGAGGACTGCTAACGAGGACTCGAGAGCTGTTGTTTAGAAATAACGCTACGCCATAGCTGAGACTATTGTAGTTTTAGTTTCTACTTTTGTAAAATTAATGGTAGTAAGAATGCGTTGTGAATAAAATAGTTGCTTAAATAGAAGACATGAACTAGAAAATAAATACGATATGTACCGCCTCTTCCTTTATAAAAGAAAATACTATATAATAAGTAGAGAGTAACTAGTAAGAAGATTAATTATAGTACTTTTCTATAATCAAAGTACACACACTATAGCGATGATGAACTTTTGCTCGTTATCTCGGACTGATCTAACGACGTCAATAAACTCCTATCCAAGAATTCAAATCCCGCATAAAAGTTGTGTGACAATAACTTGTGCCGTAAGTGGGTCGTGGTACTAACTAGTAAAAGATTTGTGCGAGCGGGCGACGGAAGGGAGAGGAAAAAGGAGGAGTATCGACCTCTCACTCTCTTTAGGCCGGCCATGTGAGTGCCGAGTGGGTTTTATTAAAGGGGACCAACGGTCTGAAGCGCCGAAATTATTCACAAATGGAAATGAGACAATTGCAACGTTTGAGAAAAGAATTAAAGGGTGGAAGATTGCTTTGAAGTTGGATCCCATTTGTAATAAATTATGAGCATGTGCATAGTAAATTGCAATTACAATAAATTGCAGCGTACTGAACGCGTATGATATTAAATTGGACTGGTAATAATTCATTCGTAAATATATGAACGTAATGGTCTGAGTAGTTTATAGTTCATTTTGATAAGGGGAATATGAATGTTACTTTGATACATTTTTAGCAATTTAGTTTATATAAATATAATATTTCTACTCGAAAACTTATTTTTCATGCTGGGGCCACACTAACGAGAAATGATTGCGATAATGTACGTTAACCGTAGGTGTAGCCACGACTTAACGCGATAATTTGACAACGGCATTAACATTGCCGTTTGGCGTTAGGCGATAGCTCAAGTGGCGGTAGATCAAAGAGACTGACGCAAGAATTAATACGATGAAGCGGCCACACTACGTCAGTGTCAGTGCGTGTCGTGACCGCGACGAGATCGCACGTGTTTGTTTTTACTACTACACTACACGCACTATGGCTATGGAGTGGACCGTATATATGTATAATGTACTCTGTGGAGTAGAGTATCGAGAAAGTAATTGCGTTTCTCGAGATTCTGCAAATAGAACCATATTTGTGGTATCCGAAACTCAAATTCTTCACACTTCTTTGTTTCCTTGTTTTCTTAATTCAGTAATAATTCAATAAATTCAAATAGATAATAAAAATTTACACTCATGAAATACAGAACTCTCTCGTCAACGTCCATTTTGTTTCATTCAAATAAAATTAACGCCGTTTTTATCGCCAATGATGGGCATTCACGTTGACATTTCAAGTGTAGCCACCTACCTTAGCGCGTTAAAAATTATCGCAATAATTATCGCGCTAGTGGTCGTTGACGTTAGCCGGTAGTGTGGCCCCAGCATCAAACTGAATTAAAACGTATTTATTCGTTATAGTTTTACATATATTTGTCTTTTTACAATGTACTTACTGATCTCAGGATATGTAAGGAAATAAGGTACTGGTAATAATGTACGTATATATTATTTTGTTAATTAAGTTTTGAGTCTGATCTATAAAGTGAAAGCGTCAATTAACGTTTCTACAAATTTATCTAAGCATACTCACAAACTTAACGTAATTTATCCTCCACCAAACAGATGAATATTCCCGGAGAGTAATAAATAGTGTAAGGTTTGTACGATCAATTGAACATGAGAGCACTAGGAAGCACATGGTTTCATTTAGTCACATTTACGAATGGCGCCGGCTAGGGAAGGCATTTAGCCGGAGACAGAACACGATTGGCTAGCTGTGATTTATAAAATTAATCTGCAGTACAGTATAGTGGCGAACTTATTCATTTTTAAAGAAATGAAACGTAAAGAATCGCCTGCAGAATCTAATAGAATTATAAATAAGAATTCAGCCGTGAAATAAATATACCCACATTCAATTTTCGCACCACTGTCTCTATATTTTGAGTACTTATGTAATTATTCAACGTTAACATAATGGCAATTATTGTTCGCTTTGTAATAAATATTTTGCATTTGTTGTTATAACTCAGATTACCTCGTACCTGGAGGGAGGTATTAATAAATTGCGTGATAGTCGGATACTTACTGTTGCTTTTGCTATTATTTCATATAAATGTATTTTGTATAATAATAATTATGGTTCGGGTCCTTAAATAAAAATAGCTGTTCAAAAAAAGATAAATTAAATTCGGCAGAAAGTTCTTATTTTAAACATTTCTCTAAAATGTCGTCATCATCATCACACAGATTTCTATAACTAATAACAAAATTAATCACGAGGACGAATTGTTATGGTTTGGTAAAAATATAACCTGGATTTGGTAGAAATATAAATAATAAATTAATTTCGTTATAACTACGATTACACCAATAGATAGACTTTTAAGCCATTTGAAAGTACTTACAGACATACTAATGATTATGTAACGGGTCTGAATCGTGTTAAACGAAAAGAAAGATGAAATACCTTTCTATTTGTACCGACGTTTCGGCATGGGTTACACCAGCCGTGGTCACGGGATGACTCTGAAGTTTAAAAGTAGTTACTTACATACAGTAAATTGCAAGGACCAACGAACAATTGACATTGATTTCTCGGTAACATTCGATAGGAAAATTTACGGTAGGCACATCCCTAAAAATCGTGTTATTCAACTCTATGTCCCTTATTAAGAGCGAATGTGGGTCACCGTTTAATCCCATTACAGAATTAACCTCTGCGAGGGAACCTATTGAGTTAACAGTTAGGGTTGTATACTGGGTCCGAACATAAAAATGATGGAATCAACTATGTGAGAAATCATAAAACCTGTAGCTTTTTGTTATTTGTTTGTTAAGGTAAGCCCATGTTACAGTGGGAGTGATGTTCGTGAATAATTTAATCTTTTTGATAACAAAAGTGGTTTGTATTGAGAGGGTTTATTTTATGAGTATGTTAATTGTTAAGTTAATGAAATTTTGTAAGTATATTTACCTCAGTGGCTGTCGAAATAAACGACAGCAGTTCCCAAAGTGAAATTGACATTAGGTTAATCAGTCCAATGGAATTAGGACGTTGGCGAGGTCATCCCCCGAAAAAGCATTCTATAAATAAACTCCGTATTGTAATGTTAGTATAATCTCACAGAATGTACATGTACATGAATAATTATGGTTAAACACCTGATAGGATTAGTTTATTCATCAAATAGATATTTGTTAATCCTATCATATAAAAGTTGGTAAAAATTTGGATATTGCACTTGCAATCTCAAAGGTTTTTGAATTTGTTTATACTCACTTTGGATGTTTTGGCTGTGCGTGGTCCACTCGTCGTCTTTCTACGATTTCCTTATCCTTAACGATAATAATTGCCACTCGTGGATTACATAACTTAATACCTATGACATTGCAGTTTCAAGCAAATACAATTTAAATTTCACTTCAAGTTCAAAAGCAATAGAACTGTCAGGAATTTATGTGCCATTCTATGAATAGCCTCAATAATCCTAATGCATTTCTTATCTCTAAAAGACAGATGAAATACTCTAGCTTGCATTTTCTCACAGTGGAGCGCGAATCGACCAAGCTCTTAGAATTTCGGTAAGATAAGCAACCACCGATGTTTTCCTTTAATGCCCAAATTAGCGAGCAAGCTGCAAACAGGATGCAAACTAGTTGCAAACATATTAAAATGGGAACAAACCAACATCTACCTAGAATATTGCTCGAGAAGCGGTGCTTTACTTTGCTTTTATAAAGTGAGAAACTAGGTGTTTGGACTAGAAATTATGCTAGTGGTTAATTTTAACCTACGGCGTGCATTTTTTGGGTTGTGCTGTTTGTGTGTGTGTGTTCGTTTAATACTAATTTTCGTTTATGGCGCGAATTTCTCACTCAGCTGTAGCCAAGTGTTGAACCAATAGAAGAACTTCTCGCAGGTACTTGAAAAAGTTTACACGAAATTAATGTCATCATTTCCCTATAAAAATAGTAACACAGTGTTATTCAGTATGTGATTAAAAAGCACGTTAGTTCCTGGCGGGGCAGCAAATTTCCACCTAAGAAGATTATTCTTACATTTTGACCATTTCCACCTAAGAAGATTATTCTTAGGAGGAAAAACTCAGATCCAAGTGAACATGAATATGACACAATAACAGTTTTTACTATTCGGTATCAATTATTTATTTTAAAATCCGTTAATTTTACTCTCATTACATACTAATATTATCCTATATATAAAGATAGATAGCGTTAGTACGAGTAAGCAGCATTGAATCATTAAGAGCAGTTTATTGTACATACATACATACAATACTTACATACAAAAATTTTATTATTGTTTTTGTTACACAAACAACAAGTGTATTTTGAATTAATTTCACAAACAATAACTCATAGCTGGCAACTCGCGGAACAGCGCTATTGTCGCGCAAACAAAACAAAATTCAAAGATTGATTTATAGAATTACTATCGAACGGTTCCCTTCTTACCAATAGGGTTGCAACCCCCGTACCCAAGGGACCAAGATTAGGGTCTACAATAGCGAACTGAGGCAGAAATTTACATAATCTTGGTCGGTGGACATTTTCGACTTTTGAAATGAGTGCGAATGATTGCGGTTCGAATCCAATAGCTTGTTATCGGTGAAAACCCTTCTTACCTGACATTGTAATAATCCAATTGGTTGAAACTCGTAAATTGGGGCCGGAGTGTGGACACGTAATTCGTGCGTCGTTTTGGTATAAAATATTCAAGCGATGGACTGAACGTGTGCTTTCGCAGAAGAGAGAATTTTAAAGCCAAATGTACGAGTATGTTACCTATTTCGTTTGTATCAGTAGTATCGCGCTAAGTGTCATACAGGGTGTCATTCTTTATTATCAACGAAGTGATGGCGTACATCGAGCTCGTCTTTTTGTGAGGAAAAAATATTAATTCAAATATTGTTGACATCACCTAGAAAGTACTTTTTATACACGTGTATATTTTAAGCTCATGTAGCTCTAGTTAATTAATAGTAATACGTTTATTTCTCCCTTTCACAAAGGAAGGTAAACTTAATTTTCGATAACACAATACAGATTGTTACTTATAGGGAAAACGAGACAAGTTGTATTTGTTCCTGACGTCCATTGATTATTATTCCCATTCTATTACTCTTAGTCAAAGCCATATTTTATCAAAGAAGAAGCAAAATAATTCGAATCTACCAATGGTTGTGTGGATGTTCGTTACTTTTTCAGCCAACAACTTCTGAATGAATTGTGATCAAATTTTGCTGTAATTTAGCGTATCAAAATGAAACAAAGCCAACACTCGCGTGGCCGGAGTCGTGGGCAGAAGTAAGTTATATATTTATCCAAATCTATAGCTAAATATACTTATACCTGAACCAGGAAAAACCTGTAATCACGTGGTAACGCAACCGTATCGCGATGAGAGCCTTTATCGATTGCGCTCGAGCCTTGCTCACAAAGGTCACAATCGTTTCAGTGCGAACAACTATTGTACTGGGTCCATTTTATTGTTCGTCTATATAGGTTACCGGAGAATTAGTGACGTGTTTCTGGTTTAGATTTTTAGCTTTGCGGAGGGTGAGAGGTGATTTTATGGTTGGTTAATTTAACGGTGTTTGGATAGAGCTGATGTTGAAATTAAAGGTCTTGATATAGCCGTTTTTATTGTAATGTAAGGAATTTGCAGTTTAGGTTTAAAAACTTGCGGTTATTTTTTAGGTATACTATGTTGATATGAATAATTATCAACATAGTACACCTATTGATTTAAACGTTTACTTGAATTCAAAAGATGTTGATCGCAGGGCCAAGAAACAGATAAGGCAACAAGAATTGGATCTTATAATTTAATTGTCGCTTACGTCACAACATTACGTTACACAAAACAAGTAGTTTTCTTAATAATTGTTTTTAAAGAGGTAAGGCAGAGAAACCACGATCAAAAAGTTATAAATTGATATAAAGTTTCGCTAAAGTCGTTTTTTCTTCTATCTATTTACTAGTAAACAGTCATAATAAAAAACCACCCGTAGTCTTTGTCGACCATAAATTTTCCCATAGCAATATAAGCACATAATCCCTGTCTAATTTGGCAGACAGTAAAAATGTAATTTTAACAGAGGAAAATAATATTGTCAACACTGTTCGATTTACCTGCCTCCGTCCCCATGTCCCTACCTGAGGACAAAATAAAAAGGGTTTCCCAAAATAGAAGCAACGAAATTATCGTTTTATATAAAATGTATTTGCATTTCGTTAATAAATTTTATCGTGAAAGGCTCGTTAATGAAATATTCAGAATCATTCGGAGCCTAAATAATGTAAACGAATTGTAAATTTGTAGAACACAGGTTTTGACAAAACGATAGGACCTTTAGGTTTCCCTGGAGGTATTAACAATGTAGGTAATGAATTTGGTCACTGGCGAACATAATTAGATCGGGACATTCTGCAGTTGTGGGTCCAACTGCATTTTCTTGCACTGCGTATATTTCTTGGAGTGAATAGTTTGATTATGCTCATTATTAAAAAGATTTTTGGTACGGACTTCAATATTTTGGTGAATAGAATAATAGTGCCTTGTATTTTATATATTTATCATGCTGATGAAAACTGTTATACTACTCATATTTGAATTATTTATAAACATATTCAACTGTCAATATACATCTATCCAACTGGTACGCCAGATTGAGATGTTATGAATATAAACCATAGAGAAAAAAATCTAATTGGTATTTTAACATACTATTAGGACTATTCCTACCTCACTGTTAAAACGAACGTGGCCTTAACGTGACATGAATTCATTGCCTTGTGGTAGAAGCATTTGAATGATTCTATTGATGTCGTAGTTACATACTATCAATAAGCGTATTTCCAATGTACAAGCTTGCTGCATAAATATAGTTAAAAAAAATATAATACAACAATTTATCTGTATAATACTAAATGCTCAATGTAGATCGGCGTGCTCAGTGCAATTATGACGTCACAACGAAGCTCAGTGAACCTCCTGGGGCTTGCTACCGACCTGGTACTAGTTAAGTGGAACTGTGGATTATATTATATTACTGCTGATCATATTACTGTTGGGAATCGGTAATGTGTAATTGATATGTAGTAGATATGAAGCGGTATGCTTATTTTGTACATAATCAATGAAAAGGTGTAAATCAATCAAATTTGGAAACTATACTCAAAATATAATAATTTATTCACGTTCACCACGTGATGCTTGCGGAAGTCATATAAAAAAATAATAACTTAAAGGTTCTACTCTAATATTTAGTGCAACGTTCACAATGCTGGGGCGTAAACCCGCACTTAATGTCCCATTTTCAATGTTGTATAATGCATAATTGCATTTTTGTGAGGAGTTGCAGTTGTTATAGTTTCTAAATTACTTTTATATCTATTCTTGAAAGCATATAGGGTACTGAATGCAGTATAATCACTCATGTATATTTAGTTAGCCTCCTGAAAGTAATTTGGTGCATCAGGAGCACTGCTTCTATCTTATAAGGTGAGTTCCTCAACTCATGAAAATGTTCAGACTCAAAAATGAGTACCCAGTAATTACATGAAGTTCTCATGTTATTACTGGGCTTATGAAGTTTATGAAGCTATTTTGACGAAGTAAGTTACAGAGTACGCTTTGTAGGTAAAACGTTTAAAAGACCATTTAGATTTGGAATATGTTTTTAATATTGTATGATGAATACAAATCGCGAAAGTTTAAAATCGATTATGTTTTCTCTCTAAGAATATTAAGGCGAGGTTGCAGTACAGTGCGTAGCTCGACCTCACCCCCCGCAAAAACAAAAACACGGCGGTGGCGTCAGCGAGTGAGCGGGAGGCGGGGTGGGAGGGGGTTTCATGTGTGCGTGTGCCACAGCGCAGCGTAATGAAACCGTAGATGAGTTATGTGAACTTCAAAAGTGGCCCATTAAAAACAGGCTAAATCTCTCATTTGGCTTTAGTCGCGTACGCGCTGCGGTCGGAAGCGCTCGCTCTTTTACTCGCGTGTGTGTACGTTACATTTGAAAATGCCGCCGTGTGTAATGATATTTTGCACAAACTATAGTAGGAAAATAACTAAAAGTTATGGAATCACTTCTCATTCATGAGTATTACAATATTACAACGTTTTATTTACAATTTATAATAAATTCAGTATCACAAATAATAGAGTGAATAAAAAAATGGCATTTAGCGAGTGTAAAAGAGAAGCAGTATTGTGCGTGTTCAAAGACTAAAAAACAAAGTATCCAGATGGGACATTCGTAGGTAATAATAAAATACTGATGTGTGTTTTTGTCAAGTAATAAAAGTGATTTGAGGCTGAATCAACACAATATATTATTATTATAGAAATACAAAATCGTACGTAAGTTACAAACATTGACGGATGATCAAAGTCCATTCACTTGTGCTTGTTTTTCTCCTTTTAGTATTAATTACTATTAATTATTCTGTGGTATTAAACAACTAAGTAGATTGTACTGCACAGTTTTTGCTGCCGACCCACCGTAGCCCTGGCAGTACCCCTGGGGGTATGGTGGGTCTTTCAAAGCTTAACCGTACTCCCAGATAATATTGTTGTGTAATTAGTCTATTAATTTCAGTTCTTTAATTTCAAGTTCTACTATTTTGTGGGATCGTTCCCAGTATAATAGTAGTATTGGACAATTCTATGATAGAACTGTCCTAATTCTATTAGCACAACTTGATGAGGAGAACAGAACTAATGGGATAAGTAATAGGAAATGTCCCAGTCTAGTTCTATGTATGTTTTTACAAGGGTATTCAATAGAACTACTGGGAATGAACCGTAGTGTCACGACATCGCGCTCATATATCCGAATGAACATGTTTTGTAGACGTTCATTTGTTTAATGTGTAAAACAAATGAACGTCTACAAAATAAATTAACGCCTACAAAACAAATGAATGTCTACAAAACAAATGACTTACAGAAAGTGATCAGCTATCAATAGTGATTGCAGAAAATAGGCGCATGCGATTTTCAACCTAATTAACATTAGTCAGAATTTATAATTTTATTACCCTAATATTGCCAGAAAGCGAGAAAAAACAAACAAATAGTTTTTCATGAATTGTCAATAAGGTCGAAAATTGCATGCACCTGTTTTTGCAATCACTATCGATAGCTGATCACTTTCTGGTAGTCATTTGTTTTGTAGACGTTCATTTGTTTTGTAGACGTTCATTTGTTTTGTAGACGTTCAATTGTTTTGTAGACGTTCATTCGTTTAACACATTTTTATACATACTTATTTATTCGGATATGTGAGCGCGATGTTGTGACACTACCCTTGTAAAACATACATAGAACCAGTGGCGGCTCGTTCAAAGGAGCGCTGGAGCAGTGAACTCCCAAAATTCTAAAATAAATGTATATAAACTTTTTCTATAAACATGCTCAATATTTTAATACACACCTAGTCTCTTTTCTATAATGCATATCTACAAATAAGTATTTGACTACAAAACTGTTTATCATAATTTTGTCAACACTCTTGAAACATACATAGGTATTTTTGTTGAGTGGAGCGCTCATAACAGCGCTCTTCGTTGACGAAAGCTTAGCTCAACGCTTTATACTGAAATGTAATGAGTGCGAAAGAGAGAGCGTTCTATGCGCTGGGCGCGTGAGACAAAAGATTTGTATGAGAAATAAGGCAAATACGGAGCGCCGCTCCTGGCTAGCTTGACGAGGTGCGCATGCGCGAATATATTACCCGACTAAATGATATGACCATTTGTCACGAAGAAAAATTAAAACGTATGCGCCGTTTTTTTTTAATAGTGTTTTGCCGGTATCATTTGAATGTAAACAAAAGCAAAACATTTCTCTGCAAGTGCGTTGGTAATTAGAAAAGAATTGGTGTTTAAAATATTGTTAATTGTATGTGATTGTGTGTATATGTTTAAGAAAGACAGTTAAATTGTGTAACTAATATGGAATATAACAGCGTAAACTTTATAAACGGATGGATGAAAGAAGAAATACGAAAGAAGTGTATTGTGCGAGAATGAATGGAAATGTCAGTAGGGGACGCCCTAGGCAGACGTACGCCGATCAAATAGGTGACGTACTAAAAATGGGCCAAATTAAAAGTACCCATAACCGACGCGCATGCATGATGAGGTTAATGAATGTCGAGGAAGCGAAAGAGGTATGTTTGAACCGAAGCATGTTGCGTTCCATAGTCTCTGCCTACCCCAATGGGAGACAGACATGACGATATAGATAGATAGTTAGAACTTTATAAAAAACTGAAAAACCTACAAAAAGACCAATATGATAAAACGCTTTGGTTATGTGGTTGCGAAAATGCGAAGGAAGTAAGAAGCCGTTTTCTTTTCCGTGTAGGTATTTTGTTTAGTAGCGCTGGAGTTGATACTGTGTGGACGGTTCAGGTAGGTATTTAGCACATCTTAATGTAAAAGCATTCACAAAATAAATTGTAAGCAGTTTCATCTTCTTTTTTAGTGAACACCCAATATAATCTTTCACGAGCCGCCTCTGCATAGAACTAGTGGTTAATTTCCTATAACTGTTTCCCATTAGTTCTATTATTCTCATCAAGTTGTGCTAATAGAACTAGTGGGAAAAAAAGTAGCACTAGTTCTATCATAGAACTGTTCAATAGAACTAGTGGGAATGATCCGACAGCGCAAGGATGATGATGATGACGGGTCTTCAACAGTACCACAGATTATACCTATAATATACAAAGCATTATAACCATTAGCAGTAATACCTAAACGTTTTATATTCTAATTTATCTCCTTGTTGCACTATATCATCGTACTAGCGCTTGTCTTCGCTTGTCTAAAAATACAAAAATAACTCGTCGTATTATATTTGTAATTAGTAGGTACCTAAGTAAGTCTTTATCATACGAGAGATAACACTGTTCAGTTTAATGTCCACGTAGCACGTTGGTACAGCACTACGAGCATTTCAGCCAGGAGTA
This sequence comes from Euclidia mi, assembly GCA_944739405.2. Taxonomy (NCBI): domain Eukaryota; kingdom Metazoa; phylum Arthropoda; class Insecta; order Lepidoptera; family Erebidae; genus Euclidia; species Euclidia mi. The sequence continues at coordinate 4,289,424 of OX123202.2, read as the reverse complement.
CGGTTAAGCTTTAAATGACCCACCATACCCCCAGGGGTATTGCCAGGGGTACGGTGGGTCCACAACGCACAGTTTTTATATTAACGTACAGTTTTAGGTTTTCATTGAATGAAATGAGAAGAATAAAATGTACTTTTTTTAATAAATGTTATAAATAAATCACATCGACTTTTTATTTCCCTACCTTAAATGAATTAATCAAATTTACTTTGAGGCGAATTGAATTTACTCAAGACAGATAAAGTGATCATGTCGCACCTGAGTCAAATTATTGTTTGTGAAACGGTCAGCATGATGTCACAATGGACGTCAGTCCAGAGAGCATATGTTTATCTCTGTTTCGCGCTTGCGATTAGATGTGCTATCTCACTTACACTTCTTGTCTAATTCTTAGTGTGTCGTTTTGACATATTTATATTAGTGTGCGTACGCTTTTCGCGATGCGTGCCACTCGTAAGCTCCGTCATGTTACCTTGTCAGTAACCTGTCTACGGTTTCTTACTAGTATGTCTATGGTTTGAACGATTGAGTTTGGAATACGAATTACTTTGTACTTTTGCGAAAACGAACATGCGGGGGTGGAGGGGGATTTTGCGGAGCAACGACGTACGTCCGCCCTCAATCACGCCTAGACAGGCACTGATGAACGGCCGGCGAGCGATATAATGCCAACATTTTGACTATTTTTTTTCTTGGAGAAAAATGATAACGAAATTACGAAATCTGTTTTTACCATTTATTTTAAAATAAAGAGCTGTTTCTATTGATAATACTTTCATATAAATTAATTATGGAATCTCTAAGCAGTACACGTTTAAAATTGTGATTTAGTGCCATGTTTGACATTTTTTTTTATCGAGCCAATCATGCCAAATCGTGTTTCTATCTTTACGATTTACTAGAAGATATGTTCAACTTTAATACTTTAATTTTTATTCATTAAAAATATCATAGTTCATGGGACTTTCAGACGTTTAAAAATCTTAAAAAGTACTGCAACCTCGCCTTAAGATTCAAAGATACAGCAACGTCATCATCATCAGCCTTGTAAATATATTGTCACACTGCTAGGCACGGGCCTCTTCTCCCTATGAGGAAACTAAGGCTATAGTGTACCAGGCTGGTCAAGATCGGTTGGCGCAATTCACAAGACTTTTGGAAACATTATGGAGAACTTCAATGCAGGTTTATCACATAATTCACTTCATTTTCTTGATTAACTCACGATATTTATCTTTCAGAGCAGCGATAGCCTAGTGGAGAGACCGACAGATTGCTACGCAGAGGGTTCGAGTTCGAATCCACGGCGCAAAGCAATGACTTTTCGGAGTTATGTGCGTATTTAATTGTTAATTATCGCTTGCTAAACGGTGAAGGAAAACATCGTGAGGAAACCTGCATGTCTGAGAGTTCTCCATAATGTTCTCGAAAGATATGTGAAGTCTGCCAACCCGCACTTGGCCAGCGTGGTGGACTATGGCCTTACCCTTCTCATAGTGAGAAGAGGCCCATGCCCAGCAGTGGGACAGTTTATATACAGGGCTGATGATGATGATTGATTTTTCTTTCACCGCTAAGCAAGCGATATTTAATAATTGAACACGCACTTATTTTCGAAAATTCTATGGTGCGCGTATATTAGAACCCGAGACCCTCTGCCTAGGAGTCTGTCTGTCTCTGTACTAGGCTATCGCTCAGCAACGTCATAAATAAATGTATATTTCCAAAATTTTATATAATGCTAATATATCTTTAGGCTATGCGAATTTTAACAAAACTAAGATTTTACATAAAAAAACCTGAGCAATATAAACGGCAAACAAAAAATCGATGTTAATAAATTAAAACATTATATAAATTAGGGCAATGTGAAACTAAAACTCTACTAACTAAGACTCAATTTGATTTCACCCAAGACCTCGTCGACGTAGACTAAATTACGCATGAACCTACCTACATACTCTGAACCTAATACCTCAAACTTTTGTTGAACCTAACTACAAAATTTCAAGTTTGCAGACTTTACCTTTAGCCCTAGCCGGTGTTAGGGTAAAGGTAACATTTTCAGTACAGATCGACCATGTTGCCTGCGGTCTTAAAATTGGTATTTCCGTGCTTATAAGCTCTTTTAAATTCCTTTTAGCATATTTCTAATAGTTGTACACACGTATGAATATGTATGATTTTTATCAATTACAAATAGAAGGGATTGCAAAATAATATTACAAAACTAAATAAGCTATTTAGCGTAGAAACTCCCTTCATTGTGACATAATTATACTCGTTGATAAAAAGCGTTTCGCAGTAATAAGTTGTACAGATTAACAAAACTACTTTGTATAAGTAAAATGTTTGCCGACAGTATAATGAAGATGGCGTTGAACGCGAGAACAGACTCCATAAACTTCGCGAGCTCAGCTCATAAGAAACAATAAAATTAAAACATTCAAGAAACAAAGTGGGTGGTACGAAAATAAAAAATGCAGTATTAACAGTACAGAGAACAATATTGAAAGCTCAAAGAGTTGGATGGAGTGCGTGCTTGGAACAAGGCCAGCGAACGCTCAGCACTGCTAGAAATATTATGCACTTGTACTAAAAATAAATGCCTTAGAACACGTCAGAGTACAATGAAATACTGTCATTTCGGTTAAAGTATAATTTCCTCTAGGACCGCTAACGTGAAGCAATTGAATAATGCACAAAATGTCAAAAACAATATTTTAGAAACAAATGTTTTGTGACTCTTTGAAATTTGTTTTGTTCGGTTAGTAGCAAAATATGTATTGTGGTGAAAGCAATTCTTTGTTTTCGATGTTGTGAGTATATTTCTGAGTGCACTCTATAATGACCATTTCATATTTATTTTTTAATTATTATTTAGCTTTACATTAAATATTGTACCTAAATGCATATAATTGCTAAAAAATAATAAACGTCATAATATGCGACCTAAAAAAAAATATTATTGTACTAAAGATTCTATATAACATACCCACCTTCTTTTCTCTTTAATATACTATTATCTCTTTAATTATAATTGTATCTACCTTTCGAAATAGTCTCAGATTAATATGAAGACAGAAAGTTGCCTTGCTGTCTATCTCATGTACGCAGGCACTAAAACCGATCTTATTTTCATGTCTTACATTTAAATCTCGTGTTTTTCCTACTTGTATCTCTCTGTCTCGCTCCAGTGTTTTCTTCGATGTCTCAATCGTCTCGTTCAAACTGCTTGTCGATTTCCTTTCTCTTAATGTAATTTATTACCTTGCTTAGAAAAGCCACCACCCGGAACTGTTTTGCTCAGAACATTGAACAAAACACCCTACCTACCTTTAGTTACCATGTTTTATATCGGTTGTTAAAACAAAAATATTGATAAAACAAATATTTTTTATTAGGCAATTATCGCATTATTGTATCGCGTTAAGCTTTATTGACAAAATAAGAACTATTTTTCGATTGCAAAAAATGTTCTCTAAGACAATGGAACATAATTACTGCAAAGTTGCAACAATGATTTGTATTTATATTATTATTGATTTAAGGAGAATAATTACAAGTCTTTTAACCTTGTATGGTAGCGACAGTCTGACGTACTTTAGCAAATACAATTAACTAAACATTTTATATAAATTATAATCAATTTCGAATAATTAAGCACTTAGTTTAATCTTAGCTTTCTGAGAATAATCATCATCAGCCCTGTATATCTTACCCTGAAAATAATATTTGTGAAAAAATATTTACACAATATGCTAATGTCATTTATGCTTAAATAATTATACAATCAAATAAACCGTAGCTATTATTTACATTCAGAAACACCCGATTCTTCGTTGAAAGATTTATCAAGATATTACATTCATCAATTTACTGAAGCAAACAATGTAATACTAAGTTTGCGGGAAGACGTTAGTTGGAAACGTTTCAGTTCCTAGTACAGTTAGCGGGGTTCCTTGTAAGCGCTACAGCTATACACAGCTCACAATTCCCGCAGGTAGCGTCTCTATTGTTGCGGCTGTTCTGATTACTTACATGTTTAGACTATTGCTAGTTACTCACTTATTCTTATGCTTTGTAAACATGTTTTGGCTCTTTCACGAAAAAGCTACTAAAACTGTTTTAATAATACTTTGCAACTATCTTCTCTATAAGTTAGAAAGCAAACGAAGAGACAGATAGTCAGTAACGGTAAGCGATAACAGCCGCACATGAACATAACATGGCAAGAAGAGAGGAGTTTGTTTGTTTTTCGCGTGACTGTGTGGCCATCTCTAGTGTCGGAGTTTTCAGACCGCCCGAAAGCCTCCGACATGGCCTAACGACTCTTATACTGAGACAAGAACCGGGACCGACAGCTTTACGTGCCCTCCGAAGCACGGTAGAGCTCGGATGTAAATGCCACATTTGGTCACCCATCCAAGTGGCGACTTGTGCAAGCGTTGCTTAACTTTGCCGATCTGTTACGAATGGCAAGCCAAGTATCGCTATGAGCGCTACACGATAGGAGTTACAAGTACGTTGCCCGCCTGTATAAGAAAATGAGGGACAAGGAGGAGGATGAGAGAGTAGGTGAAGTCTATAAGGCTTAAGGTACTGTAACGTTCCAAACGAAACGCAACTGTTACTTTATGTCAATATTCTGTGAGAGAGTAGTACTTATCCGCTCGAGCCGGCCCATTCACGCTGAATGCAGTGTCTACTACCTGTAATGATCATTTCAACATTAAAATAGTAAAAAGTATTTCTGCCGCTGCACAGACTTGAGCGAAGTCAGGGCCGAAGTTACTGTATTATAAAGGATCGAGAGGGTAACTCCTTGTGTTGTTGATGGAATTAATGTATTACATTTACTTAGCTACTGGTTCGGCTTACACCGAAACCGTAGGGTTCTAGACGACTTGGGAAGGATTAATGGAATGGACTGTATTAGGGGGAGTTCTGGGTCGCCTAGAAAGGAATAAGGGAAAAGGAGAGGGATACGGGAGGAAGTGATTGAGTGGGTATAGGATATTTCAAGGATGGAAGGCACTTACCTTATACAGCCTTCTTCGTTTCTTTTCCTCCTGGTGGTTTCGTGATGCGGCTGCTTGTTTTCACTTCACTCACGAGCGGGTTTTCCTTGGTGGAAGCGGTAAATCACATACAGCGGTGCGGCGCGGAGCGGTATCGAGACGACGTTCTTAGCGAGCGGAATGTTCTCGACTGTCCTCGCGTTCACGATCGCGTCGACGAATCGGGCGAAGGCAGTACCTCTTCCAGGGAGAGGGAAAGAGAGGGACGGAAATATGATATCGCTCGCACTAGACAAGCGTGGAACGATTCATGTTGATGCGATTAGTTATGGATAGGAAGGTAGATGGCGCTACCATATCCCCCCGGCCCTAAAGGGTTGCCTTTCAAAAAATAGAATTGAACTTAGCTATGTTGGGTGTACTACCGCATAACCCATCAATAGGCTAAGACAGCGATATAACAATAAAATTAATCTAAATTAACTTTAGCGAAAGCTACAAACGCAATAATAGCGAAACTACTAACTAAATACTTAAACTAAGAGGTAAGTCCAACTTCAGGCTAGATCTCACTGAGTTGGAAGCGGACAGAGACGTACAACAGGGCGCACGTAACTCCCCTTGGCGGTTTTCACGGTAACAACGCGAGTTGTACCGTCCTTGGAAGTATGCAATTTCTCTACGATGGCTAACGGCCATGAAAGCGGCGGAGCATTATCATGTATTATGACGACCAACGTACCCTCCTGTATAGGGGATGCAGGACTATTCCACTTGGATCTAGCCTGAAGCTGGTGTAGATATTCCGCACGCCAGCGCCGCCAGAACGACTGCACGAGTTTATCCAGCAGAGTATATTTCTGGAGCAAGCTTGAAGAGTCTGCTTCAGGAGCCGGAAATGACGATAATGGCACTGTGTTCAGAAAATGTGCAGGGCTTAACGCGGATGGTTCTGCAGGGTCACTACTCAATGCCGTGAGCGGACGCGAGTTGATCAGTGCCTCGACTTGTGCAAGGACAGTTAAAAGCTCTTCGTAAGAGAGGATCTGTTGACCCATAACCTTGAAGAGATGCGTTTTAATTACTTTGACCATGCTTTCCCAACATCCACCGAAATGCGGTGATGCTGGTGGAATAAACTTCCAGTCAATATGATTTATAGAAAGTTCCTCCTGAAGACGAGTACGATATTCTTCCCTGAGAAACTTATAAAGGTCGCGTAAATAAGAGCTTGCGCCCACAAAACAAGTGCCGTTATCCGTGTACAAACACTGTGTAGGGCCGCGCCGTGAGAGAAATCGTTTAAGGGCTGCCAGGAATGACACCGTGCTTAAATCTGTCGCAACTTCAATATGCGTAGCGCGCGTCGTTAAGCATGTAAAAATACATAGCCAGGCTTTACGGCTTTTAACACCTCGACCACGCACTGGCGTATACTGCAGTGGTCCTGCGTAATCACAACCGGTGTGTGTAAACGCTTTAGCAACCTGGTTGACGCGCTGGCTAGGGAGATCGGCCATGGGAGGGAAAGTCGGACGCGGACGAAATTTGAAACAGACGTTACATTTATGTATTCTGTGACGAATTATTCGTCGAGCGGCTAAAATCCAATACTTATGCCTAAGTAAGGACATAAGCAACTCCGGACCGGCATGGAGGTGCTTCTTGTGATAAAAATCAACAAGAAGGTCGACAACCTGATCGTGTCGCGGCAGAATACAAGGATGTTTGTAGTTATAAGGTTCATTCGAATTTGACAGACGACCCCCAACGCGTATGACGCCATGTTCATCGAGAAACGGCTTGAGTCTAAGGATAGCGGGAGAACAAGGTACATTGTCCTTTAAATTTTGAATGTCGTTACTAAAATGAACAGCTTGTACAGCTCGTAGTAACTTACATTCTGCGAATTTGAGATCAGTACTTGATACAAAAGTCTCATTAGGTAGGTGCCTAAGAAACCTATAGACATAAACGATGGCGCGGAGTAACTTAGACCACGATGACATGCGTAGTGCGAGTGCATAGATGGGAGACTCCGCAACCTCAGCAATGACGGGATAAGAAACAGACTTCCGCTCGGGTACATCTTCGTCTTCTGCACTGTAGTCAAAGGGTTGCATGGGCCATTCTGACGGATCATGGGAGATCCAAGAAGGTCCACGACGCCACAATGGATGATGCAGAAGATTAAGTGGAGTGACACCACGAGACAAGCAATCTGCGGGGTTCTCAATACCCGCGACGTGATTGAAACAAGTAGCAGGAACCAGTTCAATCAATTTGCTAACGCGGTTGGCGACAAAAGTCGGCCAGCGATGAGGAGAAGAATGAATCCAAGCGAGCACTACTTTGGAGTCGGAAAATGCGTATAATTTATTAATGGGGCAGTGGGGCAAAACTGTGTCTTGAACCTTGCGGAGCAACTGAGACAGCAGAAGGGCCGCGCACAACTCCAGTCTCGCAACTGAAACGGTTTTAACAGGCGAGACCTTAGACTTGGCACAAACTAACTGCACCGAGTAGTTAGAACCAATGCGGACTTGCAGATATACGACTCCGCCGTAAGCACGCTCGCTGGCGTCAGCGAAACCTATCAAGTTGATGGTACATCCATCTACCAACCCAAGATGACGCGGAATAGTAACTTGATTGAGCGCGATAAGCTCAATACAAAACTGGCCCCAAGCGGCGACAATATGGTCAGGGGGTGTTTCATCCCACTCACACTTTGATAGCCAAAGCTCTTTGATCAAGAGCTTGGCGTACAAAATTGTGGGAGCCACAAAACCCATTATGTCCCATAGTCGAGCCACTGTGGACAGCATAGTGCGTTTGGTGCACTTATCATCTGGTGGTGAGACGTCAAACCGAAAACTATCGCAGGATTTGTCCCAGCGTAAACCGAGAACCTTATGCGGTACAGACTTCTCAAACTCAATGTCTGGAGAAGCCTTATGATAATCTGGTATGCGTGCGAGAACCTCCTTAGAGTTGCTTGTCCATTTGACAAGATCAAACTGGCCTCGCTTGAAAAGCTGAATAAGCTCTTCACAAAGCGAAATTGCTAGCGGAGCGGATATGACACTACAGGCAATGTCATCCATGTACAAAGCGGAAGTGGCAACAGCCGCTGCGGCGGGAAAGCTCTTCACAAAGCGAAATTGCTAGCGGAGCGGGTATGACATTACAGGCAATGTCATCTATATACAAAGCGGATGTGTAGTATAGTATAGTGTAGCGTAGCGTAGCTTAGCATTGCATAGCGTAGCATAGCATAGCATAGCATAGCGTAGCATAGCGTAGCATAGCATAGCGTAGCTAATTAGTGCTTTATCTTACACACAGTTTTAGCACCCACCTTGATCTCTTGAAGAGCAGAACAACAACAAGACGTAATACAATGAGAAGTATGTGACGTAGGTACGGTACCCATAATCACATACCCAAGTACCGTCTCAATAGCGGGCGGTAAATCATATCGCTCACTACGTACTATGTTAGTTAGTAGCAAGTGCGGAAATATTGAAGCTCCGATCAAAAGATCAATGCCTGCCGGATTCGCAAACTCCGCGTCGGCTAGCGGCAATGATTCGAGATGAGTGAGTGATGCTACGTCTACATTAGCGTTCGGCAATGCGTCCGTGATACGCTCCACGATAAGCGAAGAAATGTTAAAATTAATGTTCCTATCAAAACGCGAATGTATTTTAACATCTACGGAACCCCTGCAATGCCTTTCTGATCCGCCTATCCCTTTGACGGTTGAGTTAGTATTTTTAAAGTTATTCCATAATCCGAGGCGTTTGAAGCATTCCGATGTTATTAGATTGGTCTGAGATGCGCTATCTAGCAGACAACGTACCATGTGCGGCGACCCATTAACATCATATACGATAACTTGCGCTGTCGCCAACAGTACCGTGTTAGACGCCGTACACTGCGTTTTGGCCCTACGCGGATCATTATAGATGCGCGAGTGCCGTCCTCGCGTGCGCGTCGCCCGCGCAATGGATGTCATACACAACGATACTTCGCCCTCAGACGCGGAAGGCGCAGCTACCGTGGTCTGCTGCACCTGCGGCGCGAGTGTGTCAAGGTTAGCGGCTTGACTTGACAACCGGTTATTTTTATCATAATGTAACAGTGTATGATGTTTTTGTTTACACGTGCGACATCTCGTTCTACTGGAACAATTACTCGTTTCATGTTTTATGCTTAAGCAATTAATGCAAGCTTTGTTATCTTTTGCGCATTTAAAACGAGCAATTGGATTTAAATCATTAAAGGTGGGACACTTATAGTAATGGTCGTGCACTATATTACTGCACAGACACTTCTGTGAATTATTACTATTAGATTCCGAACATGTTACGTAAGATTGTGGATTAGGGACTGAGTTATTATTACTATTTCGCGATTTATTCAACCTTTGTTTGTTGTTGTTAGTGTTAGACGGGCCAGGTTAACCAGACTGCGTATTATGAAATATTCGACACTGATTTTTGATGAACGAAATAAAACTATCTAGTGTAGGTATTTTATTATTGCGTTCCGTCATCTCGAATGCGCGAATTGTATCAGTGTCAAACTTTTTTAAAGCGAGTTGAAGCAACATAAAGTCGGAAAGATCTTCTAATTTTAAATTCCTAAGAGAATTAACCGCGGTTACGAAGTTATCAATAAACAGCTGGTAATTCGAGACAGACGCGTTGCCGGACAGTTTGAGATTTAAAGCTTGGTCAAAGTACGTAGACGCTAGGACGCGCGTGTCTTGATATCTGTCAAGTAGTGACTGAAATATGACCTGATAATTCTCAGCACTGGGTGTGACACCTGCAAATACGGACTGGGCCTTCGGTGACAGTTTACCTATTAAATAGTACAACCTGTCAGCATCTGTCAGAGAACCATTATCGTGCACTGTAGACTTAAAACTCGCATAGAATAACGGCCAATTTCGTATATCTCCGTCAAACGACATAATCTCGATTGGCGGTAATCTCGGTTTGCGGGCAACGGGCTCTGCTGAACATTTACCCTCCAATTGCGATTGTATACGCTTAATAATACAATAAAGATCTTCGAATGAGGTATACGCCTGATAGTTCGGTTTTTCATCAGAATTGATAGAAAGTAATCTTGCGTTATAATCGTCTAACAACTTATGAAAATCTGTTCGAATACTATCTACTGTTATACAATAACTGAGAAATGCTTCGCTATTACCGTCAGACATAGATGCAGTTTTTGAGCATTCATATATGTTTTGGATGCGCTCAAATAAAATATTGCGTTTTGCTTCTAAGATTGTCATCTCTTTGTCTTCCGACACGCGTGACTTCTTTTGTTGTGACATGCTTACGTAAGTATAAGCTAATGAGAACGAAACAAAATAAGAATATTTAATGTATCTATTATTTTGCCTAAGTAGGCAACACTTTAGAGCTGAGGAAATAAAAGTTGATTGAAATATGAGATTTATAAGACAACTATGATAGTTGCAGAAATAATAATTTAATAAGTAGGTAGCTACATAAAAGTTTACCTACTAATGCGGGCGGAAATAACCATGTGACGGTTATGTGAATATATTAGGAGTATAGCTAGGTGCTATAACTGCCTAGGTATAGCGGTATAACGTATAAAACGTAAATGAATCCGACTCGTATGGATCAAAAAAATGGTTCGGCTTACACCGAAACCGTAGGGTTCTAGACGACTTGGGAAGGATTAATGGAATGGACTGTATTAGGGGGAGTTCTGGGTCGCCTAGAAAGGAATAAGGGAAAAGGAGAGGGATACGGGAGGAAGTGATTGAGTGGGTATAGGATATTTCAAGGATGGAAGGCACTTACCTTATACAGCCTTCTTCGTTTCTTTTCCTCCTGGTGGTTTCGTGATGCGGCTGCTTGTTTTCACTTCACTCACGAGCGGGTTTTCCTTGGTGGAAGCGGTAAATCACATACAGCGGTGCGGCGCGGAGCGGTATCGAGACGACGTTCTTAGCGAGCGGAATGTTCTCGACTGTCCTCGCGTTCACGATCGCGTCGACGAATCGGGCGAAGGCAGTGCCTCTTCCAGGGAGAGGGAAAGAGAGGGACGGAAATATGATATCGCTCGCACTAGACAAGCGTGGAACGATTCATGTTGATGCGATTAGTTATGGATAGGAAGGTAGATGGCGCTACCAGCTACCTTTTATAAACTGAAGAAGGAGCAACAGAGCTAAAACCTGGAAATAAAAATATATAAACTTTTGCATTTTGGAAATAAAACAAAACAAACAATACTTCTTAAGTACGCAATCAGACTAGCCGGTTATCCTCTAAAGTATAAATATTTGCAACAAAAACGTTGATCCCTGGTGCTTAAAGCATAATACTACCTTTTTTACTTAAGGTAAAGATCAAGTGATTATTTCGGGGGCATTACAAGCGCTTACTCGCTCAGCCCGCACTGCCAAGGTAAGCGATAAATAAAAAATTAAAACAGCACGGTAATATTTTATGGTACTGGCCAAAAATGTTGGGCTGGCGAAAATGTACAAAGTTGTGCTTTATTGTCGATATTTGAAGAAATGAAAGGTTAGGCACTGTATAATTAGTCTGCTTCTTGGATACAGGAATGAGTTTAATATTTCACAATTTAGATGTAAACAAGCTTCCTGACATATTTACTTTTACTTACCTTTTACTTACCTTAGCAGTGCTGACATATTGTGTGACAAAAATCCCCGTCGTACAATTTTATTTGATACGTAAAATTATCTTGTTTAAGGTATAAACACCTATGTGTTGCCGCCGTAAATAATATTGAATGATGTTTAAAAATCGCGCAAAAACAACTTTGTGATCGCGATAACTAAAGGTCTACTATACGGAAGAGTTCTGGAACTAATATTATAAGTTCATAAAATACAGATTTAACATACACTGTGTTGATTTTGAAAGTGCATTAAACTGCGTTAAATGTTGCAAATACATCGAATTAAGGGACTGATATATTAATTAAATTCTATATACCGTCAAAGATGCGTTGGCTCAAGAACACAGGCATAAAACGTGATTAAAAAGATCATGTTTCATTTAATTCGTTCATCTTCTAATCCCAACCTTCTTTTATACCTACTTATATAAAAAAAATTCACTATCTTATCTCACAAACCTACATCAAAACTCAAAAATCTTGAACTACCTTCGCCTTTTATATAACAAATAGCAGTAATTAACAAAAAGCTTCATCCCAAGTTAATTGGGGGCCGTGTAAGGCCGCCTCACAGCCTCGGGCTTCAAGCCTGTACCTGTTTAATAACACATTTTGGGAACTTCGTTTCGCCAAATTGAATATGTGTATGTTTGGGAGAAAATTAAGTCTGTTCTCTCTAAAACGAATGTGCGATCTCTTTAGTGGAGACTTTAGTTTTAAAATTTGGTTTGCTCTTGTGCGGTTAGCGTGAATAATTTAGTTAAAGATACTGTCCCGTAGATTTTAGTTTTTGATTTGAATAATAATATTTTAGGTGGCGGTTGTGGTAGGGAAATTTTACCGACAGGTAAAAGCTACATATCCGGATATAATTTAGACGTTAAATTTCGACTTCGATTATGACGATTAGTGAAAAAGAAGGGAAATGTATCATCTTACTGATCTTTATTAGTTTTTCACATGACAGCCAAAATTGTAGTTGCGATTATTATCATTAAATACTGGTTACTACACCATATACCCGCTTATAAGTATACCTACCATAAAGAAAATTATATATTTTTTGTGTTGCAGAAGTTAGTTTTGTAAATTTTACTTGAAGCCATATATTGTAATGATCCAGCGATGGACTTTTCCTCGCATTTCAAACTTTTGATTACTCGGCTGTACTTTAATTTCTAGGGAAATCGAACCAACAGCAGTATAAATAAAGTCCAGTTTAACTATAAAATATCTGTTTTACATTTTTTTATCATAAAGCTATGTTGTTCTAGAGCCAGAAAGTCTTACAATATGTTCAAAAGATTTTAGAACCAGGCAACTGTGAATCCTTGCATGTTAAGAGTGGTTAGTTTGTTACGAAAATTTATGTAGACATATCTTTCATCACAAATTTGTTGCCCGGCATTATCGAGCATGTCTAGAGTTTTAAGTAAAAGTAGTGTACATGAAGTCTAGTTAGTACATAGAAATCAGATTTTTTTATAAAAAAAATACTTAAAATGATTAATAATGTAGATCTCGATGATTTTCTAATTTCAAATATAGATTCCTAACTCCAAAAATGTTTTAATAAATAATGATAGTTTGATACGACGCCAGACGGATAGACAAAGTTATCAAAGAACAATTTCGTTTTACATTCAAACGTTTAATTTTTCGAGGAATGGTAGAATAAGGGCAAAGACATTCCACGAATGCATTTTCTTATAACAAATTTAATATTACATTTCCTCGAAAATTTAATTGTAACAAAACTAACTTCGTTAAATTTCGCAATATTATTCGTATCAATGTTCGGTAACTGATGATTTCCTTAACATTGTTAGGGAGAGTCGCAGGGGTGAAACCCCCGTATCGCATAAATCTCAGGGTATCAGTGTCAACTTTTAAAAGTGTTAGGGTTTATCTTGAAGCATTTAGTGCTTACGTCGGATATTTATTCAGCTAATCGAGTAAATGGGAATTGGAGACGAGAGAGCTGAAATGAAGATAAATAAGATGGTGGTAAGTAATCATTCGATAGCAACGCTCGTACGAATTTAAAGGAATACCTTGGGTATCTTTCAGCTTTTATTATTTCTTGATGGTAATTGTATGTGTCTAGACGTGGTCTAGACAATATGACCTATGTCCATAGGTAGTCCAAAAATACTTCAGTTATTATAATCTTTTTCTGTAACAGAAACGATATCTGATATAATATGTACTACATATCTTATACTAATATATAAAGCTGAAGAGTTTGTTTGTTTGGTTGAACGCGCTAATCTCAGGAAATACTGCTCCGATTTGAAAAATTATTTCAATGTTAGATAGCCCATTTATCGAGGAAGGCTATATACCATCACGCTATGAGCGACGGGAGCAGAGCAGTAGCCTTAAATAACGCGGGCGTAAACGCGGGCATCCTCTAGTTTTAGATAAAAGACTTATAGATATGTGCTAATAAAACGGTTGTGCTAAGAAATATTCTGGGACACAAGCACACTTGAAGAAAGAACTTATTTTTCGCTCTTAAACCATATTTACTACATGCTCTTTGTCGAAAACCAAATCCAATCATGATTCCATTTCAATAACTAGCAATCAGAATTTACCATTCTGATTGTGAATTCTGATTGCTTGTCTTAATTTTGATATCACAAGTAATCTTAAAAATCCATTGCAAATAGTCTCTATTTCTTATTCTATAGTTCGTTACCCACTGATGTCAGCTGACGCCAATTGTAGAGCCATCTAACAAGGCATCGCGGATCACAAGCGAACAATGAAACTCGCGCAACAGACGTCGGGTCTCACTGCTTTGCAAACTCTATTAAACCACAAAGGATTATCTTATTAGAACTTCAAACGCTCGACAAATACAAATCTTTTATAAAAAATAAAACACAAAGCCGCCAGTCCAAATATAGATTTTATAAGATTCAGATTTGAAAAATTCAATTTCTATACACAATGAATTTCTCAATGTAACAATTTTCTAAGATGAAGTGTTCGCTCAGGCGACCGATTTAACTTCAACTCGGTTTGACAGTAAATAAATTTGAATAATACTTCGTGAACAGTTGAGCGTAACTCGATTACTGTAAATGTATTGGATAAGTTTAGCTCCCGAAGGTCAAATACTATTTGTAATCAAATTATGAAGGGTGTTTTATGAACAGGAAAATATTTTTTGTTTCGTGTTTGTTGCTACTCCCGTTACATAACAGGATTGGATGTTTCATTGATCTTACGATGAAATGAAAATGAATGTTAAATGATTAAGTTTTGTGGCCATAGACGAGAGTAGAGAATGCAAAATAGCCTTGTGGGAAGACTAACTTACAGACTGCAAAGCGAAAGGACTCGACTTCAGGCTCCGGGTGTCTATAATTGGCTTAAAATGTTACGTGCGTAATAAAAAAATAATCATCTCTTGCCAAATGTTGAAGAATAAGCTTCGTTAGAAAGGCGTGTCCCATAATATTCTCGAGAGACATGTGTAGTCTGTCAATCTGCACTTGGCCAGCGCGGTGAACTACGGCCTAACTCTTCTCACAACGAGACGAAGCCTGTACGCGGTATGCCCTGCAACGGCACAGATTATAAATAAAGCTCGGGAAACCCGAGACAATTTATATTATTATCTTTTATAAAATAATGTTGACTTATTCAAATTGGAATGTTGAGATTGCTTAGCTAATCCACCGACAGACTGTACACTTTTTGTATATAGATTAGCCGTCCCCAATTTTTTACTTTTAATCAAGTAAATTGAATATTCGAATTGAAGATTAGAATTTACAATTAACCGAAGAAATATTCCAATAAAACTATTCGAACTAATAATTTAGTTTACCAGATGAAATAAAAGCCAATAAAGTAATAATAAATCTTTGAAAAGGCAGTTGAAAAGCTACGTTTAATATTGGAGAAATCACATATAATTGAAAACTATTCGAGTAGGGGTTCAGTTTCAAGTGACTGAACAACCCCGCTGCGTGTATTTAATGTATCTGTCGTGATTTACACCGAGCACTCTGATTGTTTTCATAGCGGGAGTTCAAGGGGACGACTCTCATAGGATGCGAACACAGTGAAGCGGAGAGGTTGGCGGTGACGGGAATGGAAAGAAAATAAACAACCATGCTCGATCGATTATCTACACACGCAAAAGAATCTATGTATACAACTATCCAATCTTGTGTATGCACTAGGTCAAACCAAAAAATTGCGTCAAAAGCCTCAAAGTAATAAGATGTGACTTTACCAATGATTTGACTTAAACCATAAATACCAATGTAAATAACTGAAAGCGACGCAAAGAACATACGTAGAAAATAGTGCATCCTATTTTACACATAAATAAAAAATATTTTTAAATAAAAAAACATCCGACTTCAAAAACACTAAGGAACTAAAAAACAAAAAATAATTGGTTTTGGACTTTTGGAGCAAACATCTTTGGAGTCCGTGCCAAGCCAAGTATTTCTGATCTGACTATAAAACCTCTACACATTTGTATATTACTTTCGTTGTTGGTAGAATAGGTAGTTTGTAATTTAGTAACTTTTTGTGTAGGGGCTTGGCACCGACTCCAAAAATGTTTGCACCAAAAGTCCAAAACCAATATTTTTTTGTTTTTTAGTTCCTTAGTGTTTTTTGAAGTCGGTTTTTTTTTATTTAAAAATATTTTTTATTTTTTGCTTTTTAGTGGTATACTAATAAAAATAGTAATAAGTGGCAAGTAGGTACACACAGCGCCAAGTCAAGCTAAACAGTTGCAGTACGATTTTGATACTTATTCCCTACGCCATAAGAAGGGTACAAAGGTCAGCTTGACGAGTAGCCGTGTGTACATAGGATAGTGTACCTACACGTAAGGAAGGCCTACCCCTCATGTACCACCTGGTACATGAGGGGTAGGCCTTCCTTACGTGCCTCAATTCTGAAATGTAGACCTGTACTTTTCTGGCAATTTCAAGTATTTGTTTTGTTTTCAACTAACTAGCCTAAACACGTTCGTTTCAGTTAAATCATCAGATCCCGGAAATCATCCAATACCAAAGTGTTTTCCAAGACAAAACAAACGAGCCTAAACACGATGAGATTGCGTTATTGTATTACAAATATCCCATGGCCACCTTCCTGCTCTATCATCAGAGTTTGGTAAACATTCAGCACTAAAGTCCATGTAAAGACGAATCAAACGACCCTAAACTCGCTGGGATAGGGTTACCTTCCAGCTCTATCATCAGACCATGGAAATCATCCAGCACCAAAGTCTATGTAAAGACGACTCAAACGAGCCCAAACTTGATGGAATTGCGTAATTATATTACAAATATCCCATGGCTACCTTCCTGCTCCATCATCAGACTTCGGTAAACATTTAGCACTAAAGTCCATAATATAAAGATGAATCAGACGAGCCCAAACTCAATGGAATTGCGTCTTTGTACTACAAAGATCCCATGGGCACCTTCCTGCTCCATCATCAGACCCTGGAAAACATCCAGTACCAAAATCTATGTAAAGACGAATCAAACGACCCTAAACTCGATGAGATTGGGTTATCGTATCACAAAGATCTCATGGTTGTCTTCAAACTCTATCATCAGACCGTGGCAATCATCCAGCATCAAAGTAAATGTAAAGACGACTCAATTGGGCTCGGCATTGGGTTCTTATCGTCAAATCGCTTCAAGTATGCTTATAACATTTGAAGAGTTCCTTAAATTTTTTCAGGATTCCATGATCAGATCCTGACCTGATGATCATAGAACCAACTAGAAGGTATACTCTTTCAATCAAAACAAGAATTTTCGAAATCGGTCCAGGCGTCTTAGAGAAATCGGGGAACATACATAAAAAAAAAGATTCCGACGAATTGAGAACCTCCTCCTTTTTTTGAAGTCGGTTAAAAATATAATCATATAGTAGCAGTTCCTGTTTGATATCTTTGTATCTCATCGCGTTGCCGCGTATCTTTTTCTCTTTGACACCCGCTGCCGCTGCCGCCACCCGCACTGCTCATACTATATCCACAGCATCTTACACTTTACGTGAGTAGTGGATGTGATTCTATATGTTATTGTGATGTGATGGAAAATATTATAGCAGATAATGTCCGAGATTGGGAGGAGATAGTGAGAGAAATGTCGATTGATATTGTAATAATGTCTAATGGCCGACTAGCACTTGGTGCTCAGCGATATCAACTGCAGAGATTATGAGGATCTGCCTTTGGCGTCGTTATTTGTGAACTATATTATGATTGCTTGATTGTTATTTTATTGCTGCACAAAAGCTATGTCACTCACTTTTGGCTTAATCCTTTAGAGTGAATCAGTGAGATATGTTATAAATAACTTGTTTAATCTAAAGCTTGGCTAGCTGATCCAATTCTACTTACTCCGGGCTTAAATAAAGATAGAATTGTAGTTAGATTATGAGTTCAGTTGTGCCAGAGTTTATCTATTGCAAACATACAAAGATATTTCGACTTTACGATATCTATGAGTCGATAATTATAATCAATACATGCAGGTGAGGACAGTATGCTCTTTTATACAATTTTCAAAACTTTACTTTTATGTAAAGTTTTTTGAGTTTTTTTATGTACTGTATTAAAACATACGCTACTCACAATTGTTTTGAAGTTGATGTGTCTGCCAAATACTTAGTTATTTTGACACTTACATTCATAAAAAATGTTTGTCTCTTAAATTGTCCTCTAACAAAAACAACACTTTCATTTTCACCTTACAACAAAAGAATAATATATTGAGAGTACTCTTAAATAATAAAAAATATTTGTTAGTCAACTAGTCACCTTGAGGGCTCAAGGGACCTGTGTGAACTTCTTAAGATAGAGGACATTCATACATGTTGGCGTATACAGAGAGCCTACTAAATGAGGTATGCTACTTTCAAGGTCGTGTCTTTCTTGGCGAATGAGATGAAAATATTTTCACAGCGATTTATTAGAATATTTCACTGCTTTTGTTAGATAATAGAATTGTAATACAGCTTTGGGGCTGTGTCTGGAATGTCAAAAAGTTCATGGTGTTAGTATTTAAAAAAGCTTAATGTAGTAACTTAGTTTTAATAATTCTTTACATAAGAGCCCATTATCACCTTTTAAACCGAGAATGAACCCTATACCTCATAATCCACAGTTGTTTACAGGGTGATACATCATTATAAATTAAATTGTTAATTATAGCTTGCTAAACGGCGAAGGAAAACATCATAAGGAATCCTGCATATCTGAGAGTTCTCCAAAATGTTTTCTCGAAAGACATGTGAAGTCTGCCAACCCACACTTGGCCAGCGCAGTGGTCTATGGCCTCTCCCTTCTCATAGTAAGAAGAGGCCCGTGCCCAGCAGTGGGACAGTTTATATATAAGGCTGATGAAGATGATGATAACATAATTATGACTGTATGATAAGAAACAAGTACAATCATAAGTATATATACAAGTCTATGCAAAATTAAATGACTTCCTACTAAACTGATCTAGAACGTCGACAGATGTGATCTATCGCCACTTGAGAAGATCGTTTGATGCATCAACAAACGTCAGCATGGTCGTATACTTACTACCCCCCGTACGCGCAACTTTATGGGTGAAGGATCATAATCCGATGCAATACCATACAAAACGAAGGGGACGAAAAGGTTTAAATATATTTTTATGAAGGTACGAAAATATTTTCCAAATTGCTTCTTGTAAATCAGTCAATTGTTTTACCGTAGCTATTGTAGTTTTATCTTGTTTCAAAACTCTTTTGTCCAAGAAAAAGGAGATAAAATATTTTATTTCTAATCTTCTAAGGCTATTGGCGTAATTAAAACAAAAGTAGGTTTACAAGAAATCCTCTCAAAACAAGAGGACTCGAAACAATGAGTAAAAGGGAAAATTTTATTATGGAAACGTCGAGGGCCCTCGACGCGTTTTAAAAATACACCGACAACATGACAAGGTAATACAACCTTCATGTAACTCAATTTTTTTATCATTTTTGTTTCTGTATCAAAGGTGTCTATTATACTGTGTACTTGTTTAATTTTGTTTGTGATATAGATTTAGGTTGCCTCATTTTGTGCCAGTCTTTTGATGATGGTTACTGTTTGTCGTTTATCTCGAAGACTCGTAGTAACTGATTAACCTCGTCAAAATAACAAAGTTATATTGTAAACAACATTTTTGGTAACTACGTTAGGGAGCTCGGAATGGTAAATATTTTTAAAGACTAACATTGTGAATACGAAAGTTTTAAGAAAATAAGTATGGATGCTGTTACTTCATTTGTCATATCAGCCGATAGATGACCACTGGTGGACTAAGGTCTCCACCAAAACTCTACACATAGACCGATCTTGGGCCGTCCGCAGTCATCTGCCTGTATATTCATTACTAGCTGTTGAATATCCAGAATCAACGATAAAATCAACCTCGTAATCACAGAATATCACTTATCAGACCACGAAGAAGCGTACCTATGAAAAACAAATCTTGAAATTTTATCTAGCAGACCGTAGTTTTTATGATCGTCTACTAGATTGTTACTATATTTTAACTTAAATAATTTTAACGCTAAAACTAGTATAGTAAATATTTCAAAAAGTTCATCATCAAATTTATATGTCATCAAATCACAAAATGGACTAAAATTAAATTATTTATTACTATTATTTTGAAGTTCAAATTATAAACTTGTCTGGCTACATAAGAAGACACAAAAATTGGGCAAGTGCGAGTCAGACTCGCGCACGAAGGGTTCCGTACCATCATCTATAAAACAAAATGACGTTCGTTGTATGTATACTCAAATACTTTTTAAGTTTCTACCAACCTGTTTATTAAGATCGAGTAACAAATTGCTTAAAAATTACGTTTGTTGTATGGGAGCCTCCCTTTATTATTTACTTTTTTTAATTTCATTATTTGTTTTGAAAGGTATTATACAACTACATAAGTACATATTCTGTGAAAATTTGAAGCGTCTACCTGTCACAGTTAGTAATTTTGAGCAAAAAATACGAAAAAAAACACGTTTTTTGTATGGGACCTTAATATTGTTCTATACATATGTTCTTAAAAGTGTACAATAAAGTATTAAATAAATAAATATTGTATTTTTTTTATTTTTAGTATTTGTTGATATAGCGGCAACCGAAATACATAATTTGTGAAAATTTCAGCCTTCTAGCTATCACGGTTTACGAGGTACAGCCTGGTGACACACAGACAGACGGACAGACAGACAGACAGACAGCGGAGGCTTAGTAATAGGGTTCAGTTTTTTACCTTTTAGGTACGAAACCCTAAAAATCATCCTCCAAAAATCCAGCAAACTGCCTTCATTGGCTGTCACACTATGTTATACAAACAACATACGAGGCGATATCCGCCCGGTATCGGTGTGCGAGTCACGTCCGAACTGACGACAGCCTTCAATCGAGCCTTATAAATCGTAACGAGAGCGTTTTATTACGCTTACCCCGCAGATACAACAAGGGGCAACTCACGGCGGACGGATTTTATAGCCTTATATTGATACCGGACTTTGGATATTGTTATTGAAGATGAGTTGAGACTGCATTTAAAGGTAAATTATGAAATTTTCTTTTTAGTTTAGAATGTTATTGTTAAGTTAAAAAAAAAAAAGAAAAGAAAAATATTTATTTCCGTCACAAACGGCACACACTATAAAATTAAATAAAAATAAAAAATAAAAATTAAAGTAGACAAAGAAAAATTTGAGGATCATACAAAAAAAATAAAAAAAGATAATAAATCAAAACACAAAATAAAAACACAAGAATAACATATTATTACAATATAGTACCATAGTACACTGTACATTGTTATTGATTTATTGTTGCTCACTGGCAACACCACGTACAAAGAAATGCGGAAACAGCGGAAATGTACAGAGATACATACATACCATAACAAATTAATGTCATTAGACAGAGTGATGATAACACTGATAACAATGTATAATCTTTTATATATTTCTAAATAAAGTTTTAAATAGACCGTGGAAGTGTGTGTCTCATTAGTGCCAGAAATTGGACAACGCTCAGTGTACGTTGCGGTTACTAAGCCGCAACACTGGTATTCTGCGCAATCCATTTTATTGGCGTCGGCGCCGGATTGTTTATATGTATCCTAAAATATATTATATCGTTGTGTAAAATATATGAGTAGATATAATATAAAAAAAAAAAATGTGTTTAAACAAAATGTGTCGAATGTGTTGTCTAAAGTGGAACCCTACGTGTAATAATGGAATTAAATAGCTAGCGTCAGTGTGCTATATGTACCTACGTACTTATGACTACCTTTTGCGGCCTGTCTAAGCCCTGATTGTTGAAATTATGACCAAATACATAATCTATTGGTAAGCAATTGTATTTTATAGTATAAGTTCATTGAAATAATATAGTTATTCGTGATATTAAGTAAATAGAGTAATTATTATTATGACTGCAAATAATCACAACAAAAATGTTCTGCCATAGGACCAGAAGACAAACGATGACCATTTTGCAAGCAAAAATGCCCATCCTTCAATGCCACGTTTGGAGAATCTAAGCTACTACAACACTGTCTGGAACTGAACTTGAGATCTGACCCAATACCTGACGGCCATATCCAAGTAGGTGAGTCTGTATTTGAGTATTACATGCATCTGTCAAGTGTTATGAGACTAATAGAAAAAGATAAATAAATATAGTAAAGCTAAGGTACTTAAATAATTGTAAAATTAAAGAGTGTATATATGTTTAAATGAAACAAAAGAAATATAGTTATTTAGCTTTTTGTGTTTCTAGCAAATGTTTTTTTAGATTTAAAGCAAAGCTATTTTTGGATTTAAGGCTGCGGATTGGTGGTGGAAGATCATTCCAGCAGTGGGTTGCAGCGTATTTGAAACTACCTCTGAAGGCAGCAGTCCTGTGCTTGGGCATGGATAGTGGATTACTGACTAACCTCACCATATACTTGGTCTGAGTATCTCTCCAGCACAGTTTGTCATACAGGTATCTAGGTGTTTTCATTTGTATTACTCCAAAGAGTAGTGATGCAAGGTGTAGCTTTCTTCTGGCTGTCATGTTAAGAATGTTGAGTTCATTAAGAAATGGTGTGACATGGCTGCGCTTTGGAATATTTACACAAAATCTTGCACATGCATTTTGTATGCGTTGTGTAAGCCGAGCAGTCCGTGATAATAAACATGGCCCATAGACAGCATCACAGTAGTTCAGCCTGGACAATACCAAACTGTCCACCAGTTGCTTCCTGACAGGTAGACTGAGAAATTTTCTTATGTTATACAGTATTCTAAGCCTGTAAAAGCAGTTACGTGCAATCCTGCCTATGTGGGCCTCAAAATGCAGCTCAGGGTCCATTGTTAATCCTAAATTGCAAACAGTATCCACTCTCTGAATTGCTTTGTTCAGCACCAGTATTTCAGGATTGGCTGAGAGTATGTTCTTGATCTGTTGTTTGCTACCCAGCACCATAAACTTTGACTTTTGGGGGTTTAAGGTTAAAGAATTTTGTTTTGACCATTCAGTCACTCTTTGTAGGTCTTCATTTATCTTTTGAACAGCTAACAATGTTGTTTTTGGTTTAAAAGACAGATACACCTGCAGGTCATCCGCATATATGTGGTATTTACAGTGTACGAAGGACTGCACCACATCAGCACTGTAAATTAAATATAAAAGTGGCCCGAGAATTGATCCCTGAGGCACTCCTCTAACAACAATACGCGGCTCCGAAGGCCTTATGCCACCAGGAAGCTCAACAGTTTGGGTTCTGTTTGATAGGTAGCTGTCAAACCACTTTACCGCATCCACCGAAAACCCATAGTATGAGAGTTTTGACAGCAGCAGGGTCGGGTTGATTGAATCAAATGCCCTGGAGTAGTCCAACATGATCAGTAGTGTACCCTCCCCCCTATCACGAGCCTCCAGTATATTGCCCACAACGTCGCACAAAGCTGTGGCAGTTCCCCGTTTCTTGCGGAAACCTGACTGTAAGTCAGGGAGGATGTTGTTGTCCTCTAGAAATGACACTACTTGTGTATATACTACTTTCTCCAGTACTTTGGATAGGCAGGGCAGTATACTAATGGGGCGCAGATCTTTAACAGACAGTGGGCTGCTGGTCTTGGGAATGGGCCTCACCACTGCGCAGCGCCACAAAACAGGGAAGGTGTTAGTTAGAATAGACTTGTTTATTATATCTGTTATCGTCTTCACAGTAGTTGGCAGTGTTAGGGAGATCATGTCCATGCTGATGCAATCAATACCCTGCGCATTAGTGCCTATGGTTTTTAGATACTGCAGAACAGTCTCTTCTAGCACTGGCTGTATTTTAAAGGTGGTTGTTCCATACCTGTGATGTTCCAGGTATGACAATTGTGAGATATCTACCTTACACTCGCCGGGCACATCCAAAAAAGACATATTAATTGCGTCAGGGTCATTAAAAGTTTTAGGTAGGGACCTTTCAGTGTGGTCTGGCAGTATGTCAGATTTTAAGGTTTTCCATAGCTGCTTGGGATTCTGTAGGTTGCTGTTGATGTGCTTTGTGAAAAATGCTTTTTTTTCTGAGCTAAGGGCAAAGGTGGCCTGATGTTTTAGATCCAAGTAGTATTGCTTTTTGCTCTGATTGTCCCTGAACTTATGAAATTGTTCTCTGGCTTCATCTCTCAGTTTAAACAAGAGTCTTACATTAGGTGTAATCCAGGGTGTAGGTCTGGCCTTAATTACTAGTGTTTTTGTTGGAGCATGCAAATCATATAATACCTTGATCCAGTAATTAAAAGAGGAGACCATACTATCAACATCACACATACCACTTATACTGGACCATGGGATTGAGGCCAGATCAAGCAGAAAGTACTCCTCCAATATGTCCCTAATAGGGCGGTAAACAATGGATTTTGGGCAAGGCTTAGATTTTTTAAACAGTGACTCACAAGTTACAAAAGCATGATGACCAAGGTCGCTATTGGAGTCTACCACAATGTTTTGTATATTTAAATCAGTGCATATGACGTCTATTAGTGTGCTACTGTCTCCCACATGGTGTGTTGCTGCTGACACAACCTGCCTTAGATTAAAAGTAGCTAGAAACTCGTTAAAGGCTCTTGTTTTGGAGTTACTAATATCTAGCATATTGATGTTAAAATCTCCCAAAAGTATCAAACTATCATATGGGGCCAATGAGCTAATACTCTCCGTTAGTCCTTCAAAAAACCTGTCAATATTAAACCAGGGTGGACGGTATGCCGTACCAATAAGTAACTTCTGGCCATTAACTGTAGTAAACAGCCACAACTGCTCAATGTCCGCCTGTTCAGGATGGGGTTTCACGCGCGCATTAATACCTGTCCTGATGTAAAAAGCTACACCTCCGCCTCGTCCGGACTTTATGCTCATTGGTCTCGGTATATGCTTGAGCCTGTAGCCTGGCACACATGGAGCGCGTCCGTCTTCACCCGGTCGCAGCCATGTCTCATTAACAGCCAGTATGTCAACGGCATGCTGGCCCATTGAGATTAAAAATTCATCTTGGTTGGTTGCTAGGGAGCCGGCATTGAGTAAACCAAATTTCAAACACTTGCTATTTGTCATTTTGTGTGTATGGGAGATCAATGTATTGAATGTATTGTATATAAAATTTATAGGTAGTAGGTGCATGTACATAAATTGTTAAATTGATTGTGTAAATATTATATAAATGTCTTAGATTTGTGTAAATAGAAAAGCAATTGCGTGTTGACTTGTATGTAAGATGATATAACATTAAGATACTTATAAGTAAATATAATGCAAAGTGAGTGGTATGCTTTAGTGTAAATATTAGGTAGTATGTATAGAGAAAGAAAGCATTTTGTAGACCGTAATAGCTACTAATGAGACACACAAATTCCATTACCAAGAAAATATGTGGTAAATTTTTCACAAAATGAGTAGTAAGAATGAAGCCAAACCTCTTATAATTAATTACATCAAATAACCTTTTATGAAGACACATTTGTTGGTGTAAAAATAGTTTGAATGTCTGTTTCAGACCGTATTTGCCTGGTAGGATCGCCTGGCTTGCGGCAAGCGAGTATACGCCCTCGTCTGGTCCACACGAACCTCCACGCTGCGCTCTGTGCAGCTTCCCTGGCTCGACGAAACAACTGGCGGTTTGTTTTAGTGAGGCGCTCATGGAGATAAAAGCGCTTCGCCGGTCCCGCCATGTCCAAGTCCGCCGTGGTTGCTCCGCGCCTCACTCGAGCATTTTTGAGCAGCTCGTCACGAATTTCGCGCCTGGCCAGGCGTACGACGATGGAGCGTGGCCGCAGCTCCGTAGGCCCCTCGGGACTCCCCGCATTTAGTTGTCGTCGGCCAGCCCGCTCCGCACTCACAATATCTCGAACGTCCAAGGTAACACCCAGCTTTTTCCCTATAGCCATGACGACATGAGCCGGGTTCTCCGTGTTATCCTCCGGTATGTTGTTTATCTCAATGTCATTGGCTAAAAGGTCCTGCTCTCGATCATTAAGTTGCTGTCGCAGCTCGTCTATGGCGCTATCCACTTTCTCGGAGACAAGTGTACGCTGTTCCAGAGCCTCTAACTTCTGTTCGAGGCCCTCCACTCTCTCATTATATGTGAGGACCGTGCCCCGCAGTGTCGCTAATTCGTCCTCCATGTGTCTCCTGAAGCAGCTGAGTTCCTCCCGGACAGCCCTTAACTCGCTGATGATAGCGTGGTACTCAGGGCGGATGATTGGGGAAGTTTCCCGCGAGTTAACCGCCACAATGCTATTATTCTTCGCATCATCCAGGTCATCGGTATGCATAGAACTGCCCGGTGTAGTAACAACATCGTTGGGGCTGCCTGATGTCGGAGGATTAGCTTGGCAGGCTGCAGATCTGACAGGCGTCTCTGCCTTGTTGTCCCGTGCAATATTCTTTCTGCACTCAGGGCAACGCCAATCGGGTGCCACAACCGACTTTACAGGAAAACCAACGCACGCTCGGTGATAGTGTGCCTCTCCACATTTTGAGCCGCAGCATCTAACCCCCTCTATCGGCTTTAGAAAGCGACCACAAGCCGCGCACTTAGCCATAATCGATAGCAACTTGTAACAGGTTTCGTTAGTAGTACCGGGTAGGTTGCCTAGATGGCGTTATTGTATTGATTTGTAAATAACCTGGATTAAGTTTATTTCAAGAGTATACAATTAACGCCACTGGTATAGATGACCGACACTTTATACACCGCATGCACTGTGTATATAATTAAGTATCGCGATTGTTTATAAATGTATTTTCACTGAATTTATTTTAGTTAAGGGTACTTTAAACTTTATAGTAATGTAAAGTTTTGTTTTTAAATAAGTTTTTGTATAAAGCACTTGACACAATTGCAGAATAACACTTGTGCCTGTTCCACAAACTATTTTTAATGTTTATATGCCGAATATATGATGTTCGTTCACTTATATGGTTTTATTTTTGTTTAATGATACACAGAGCGTATGACAGGACTCGGCGCCGTACGTCAACCCTTGTCAAGTTCGCTTATTTATTTTCATATATAACTGCTATAGCATGATTGAATAAAGTTTCCATAATATTTTGGTAAAAAAGAATTCTTCCTATCTTTAGAGTAGAAACAGTACATTACTTTTGTCATTAATTCATATAGTCTGTTTTTTACAGATGTTAAAAGCGTATCAATAGGAACAACATTACTTTGTTCCCTGACATTGCTCTAAACATACATACATACATAGACTCACGCCTGTTTCCCGGAGAGGTAGGCAGAGACTACGGAACGCCATTTGCAACGATCCTGACATACCTTTCTTGCTTCATTCACTCCCATCAAGATTCTCATTCATGCTCTTCTATTTAGGGTACTTCTGACCTGTCCTTTTTTTAGGATGTCTCCAATCTGGTCAGAAAACGTCCGCCTAGGTCTTCCCCTTCGTCCTGTCCCATTCACACTTGCCTTATATATCTTCTTTGTCAGTCTTTCGTCATCCATCCTCTCCATGTGCCCAAACCAATGCCTTTCTCGATGCTTGTCACTACATCTTCTTTTACCCCACACCACTCTCGTATTACAATAAGAAAAGGTTGCTCTAAACAGCCATTTCTTATTGTAATAACATCACTGACAATGTACCGCTACTCCGTAAAATTACATTATTAACTTATAAACATTTTGTAGGTGCCAAAACAAAGTAGTTTGGATTGCAAAACAAGCAGCTACAGCAACGTTAAGACGTACAAAACAATGTTGAATACCGTTAGTAAACGAGATAGTTCATATGAAAAATCTAAAAAGCCTTCAAATCTTAAATCGTTATTTAAGTTAGCGAATATATTTTTAGCCTTATATTTCCACGACGGCTACCTGAGACGCAATGCAACTGACCGACTTCTCCACACCTCTCTTAGCCGTAAGGTGTAAACTTCTTTTACGATGCAACTTCAGAATGAATGAATTATTTATATACAGGCTGTGTTTCTTGGCGTTTAGTGAAAACGTTTATTTAGTGTGAGCGAGATTTCTTGGTAAATAAAGGCGTTTGACGGTAAGTGCTTGGGGTTGAGATTGTTTAATTTATTTTTATTTAGTTTGGTTTAGAAGGATTTCTTGATCTTAACGTGACAAATTTATTCTTTTCGGATAAGTATTTAGCTGTGATGGTATAAAATGAGCGTAAAGATGTTGAGCGCTAACTGAGAAGGAGAGAAAGACAGTCAAAAACTTATTGCAAAATTACTGCTCGTAGCTATGTTTGAATATAGTATTTTTTTTGTAACGGGTCCATGTCGGGTAATTATTTCAAAATATAGGTAAAAAACATTTCCCTCCACGTTTCGTCATGGGTTACACTAACCGTGGTCACGAGATGACTCAAGCAGCGCTTTCTGAGTGAGTACGTGGTTTTTTTGTTGTTACAATTTTATTTTATTATGAAAATATTGTTTCATATTTCAAATGTGGACATAAGTACCTACAACATAAGGCGTCAAAAACCCCAGTACGACATTCTTGTCGTTAGAGGACTGAACGGCCTAACACTAACAACCTTCCATCCTGTTCATCCGATATAGTACATCATCATCCTCTTAGCGTTATCCCAGTTTCAATCTGGGGTCCGCTTTCTAGTCTAACCGGATTTGGCTGAATGTTAGCTTTTCCACAGAGCGACTGCCTGTCTGACCTCCGCAATCCGAAGGGCTAGCGATATTCCATGGTTTAGACTAGTGTCAGTTAATTTAGAAGGTACTGACGCCCTGTAACGACTGTCAAAGATCTTCATGACAACCGGGACCGTCGGTCCCGTACGGCTTAACGTGCTCTCCGAGGCACGGGACAAGCGATAATTAACAATTCAATACGCACATAACTCCGAAAAGTTATTGGTGCGTGCCATGGATTCGAACCCGATACCCTCTACATGGCAGTCTGTTGGTATATCCACTCGGCTATCGCTGCCTTTTTCATCCGATATAGTACATATAGGGCCATAATATGAATTCAACTTTTCGATCTTTTTAATGGCTATAGAAGCTAAAAAAAGAAGATTGCTTGTATAGTCATCAAACATCTGCTGAAGTATTCAATTACCCTGTAAATAATTTTATTTAAGATCAAAAAAACCTAATTCATGTACTTAAGCGAGCATTTAAAAACACCAACTGCAATTTACCAGTACAAAGTTGTAAATTAGGAACATTCGATAACATTGTACACAGGCAGACGAGGTTCTACTTTTTCACCGCCACTTCAAAGGTAGAACACTCGGTGTAATTAACTAGGGAGACAATTAACATACAGCCTCTGTTAACCGGCGATAATTAGCAACTTAACCTGTCTACTAGAGTTCTATTGTATTTACTACTACTTATGTTAATAGTCCGTGTGGTGACGGATTGAGAATACGGAATGTCACCACCGCATAACATCCGATGGGTGTCGTAAGAGCCGATAGAGGGAGTATATTATGCAGAGAACAGCACTGTTAGAGAAGGAAAACTTAATACAAACCCTATACCAACCCGTTTGGCCAGCGTGGTATAGTAGGCCAATTCCTCCTTTCAAAAGAGAAGCCTCGTCCAGCAGTGGACTGTTAAAGGCTCGTGATGATGATGATGATGTTAAAAGAAATAGCTTACTATAGTGATCAAGCGATCTTAGCATATTTTAGCATTCTAAATTATCGAAAACAATTATAATTTACAATATTTTAAAGGAACTTCTGGAACTATATTGATATCGTATACTACGTCATTGTGCAATTATAAAGTAAAACTTATGTCATGGCAAATTAAAAAATTAGGAGAGGCAGTCCAATGCTATGTCCAGCAGTGGACTACCACCCCTGTTTTTGAATTTACTAAAATTTAAATTTCCACCAGCAGTCTTAACATGTATCATTGCATACCTTTACTTGCACATAAAGGCACCGTTATACCATATACTACCAATTTATTTTCATACAAAAAATAAAGTTAAAAAGTAAGCAGCGATATTCTAGTGGAGAGACGGATGTACTGCTACGTAGAGGGTCTCAGGTTCAAATCCACAGCGCTCAACAATGAATTTTCGTAGTTATGTGAGTTTTAAAATTGTTAATTATCGCCTGCTAAACGGCGAAGGAAAACATCGGGAGGAAACCTGCATGTCTGAAAGTTCTCTATAATGTTCTTAAAAGACATGTGAAGTCTGCCAACCAGCACTTGGCCAGCGTGTTGGACTATGGCCTTACCCTTCTCATGTGAGAAGAGGCCCGTGCCTAGCAGTGACAGACTGATTATACACAGGGCTGATGATGAAAAAGTATAAACGTGCAGAGGTCAAGTATGATTTAATCTCAGTAAAGGTAAAGTATGGCATGACCAACGAGTTATAGTAAAGAAAATTACAGGGTTATTTATGACAAACGTATAAATAATTAAAAAAAAACTCATCATCAGCCCCTTACAGTCCACTGCTGGACTAGGCCTCTCCTTTGATAGGAGGAATTGGCCTACCATACCACGCTGGCCAAACGGGTTGGTATAGGGTTTGTTTCAAGTTTTCCTTCTCTTACAGTGCTGTTGTCTGCATAGTATGGTCCCTCTGTCGGCTCTTACGACACCCACGGGATGATATGGGGTGGTGACATTCCGTATTCACCATAAAAAAAACTATTTCAACATATATGTACTTACATTTATAAACACGGTGAAATAAACGAAGTTTATTTCTTGGAACTTGGACTTTGTGAACTGGCTCTCTGTTTCTTTGAAGAAAGGGTTGGTTTATTGAGATACACGGTTTAAACTTTTCATGTCTGAAAATCCAACATTTTCACGAATGCTACACATCAAACATGAGGATTTCATATGATTTATAGTAATCCGCGTTGTTTTTGTTTAATAAAACTGTGTAGAGTAACATGGTAAGTAAATTAGGTATTTTAACTTTCTCAAGTTCTGGTATACAAAAAACCTATTTCTTGTATACTTTTAAGAAGGAAAATTATCTGTCTGCTTCAAACGGCAGAAGATGTGCCCGATCTCATCCTGCGCCGTTTGCGGCAGGCAGTGAGAATGAGTATTGAGTATTGAGTATGAGTAAGTCTTTCCTACAGACGTTCGAGGCCTACACGTACTACGTACACTACTACGTACGAGGTCACATGAATCTACCAACTCAAAGGTGTAACAATTGAAAAACACCACAACATATTCAAATTACATCATAACAAAATAGCCATAATAATTGTAGCAAAATTTTATATTCACTTTATAAAAACCTTTTCACAAACTTCATCCCGGATGCAAGGCGCAGAACGCTTACTCGCATTATAAGCCCAACTCTTAATATTATTGATCGTTAATAAAATCCTGAAGACGCTGTTGCAGAACTAAGCATCTGCCCGCTGTCTACGATCGAGGGGAGAAGGGGTAGTCCGCAAAAAACCCCATCTCCCCCTTTGTTTAGCCGTAAGCTCGTTATTTCACCCTTGCCTTATGTTTTGCTTTTATGGGGTGCGTGTTGAGAGCGATTGGCGGTGAATGGTTGGTACAATAGACTGACCTTTGATTATCTAGGTACGTGATGATAGATAAAATGTTCAAATGATATCTCAGAGCAAAATTGCAGGCGAAATATTAAATATTTTCAATATTAACACTTAAATCTATGTACAGAGGGCCAGCTCTATTTTATGTGAATATTTTTCTGAGACAAAAACCTTTCCGCCATAATAATCCATTCTATCATGTACACAACACCATCTAGTCCCAAACTAGGCAAAATTTGTACCAAATCTACTAAATACTTACACGCACACAAGTACATATTTTACTTGAGCGGGAATCGAACCCGAGACCTTCAGCATGATAGCTGGACGTACCGCTGCTACACCACCTGTTCATCACGAGTGAAAACGTTGCTTTACTTTGCCACACAGTAAGTCAAGTTACGCTTCGAGCGTACCGAAAATCTAAGTAAATTTTTCAGTTAACCCTCCGAAGTCGCGGCGCCCCGCCGGTGCGCGTTACGAGGTCATCGCGTGCGATCCACGCCCCCTCGAGTAGAGAAGTTCCTTTCTTTATTTTGTTCCTTCTAAGCAAATGATATTATATCGGGAGTTAATTTTATTGCCAGATACCGCGTATTCACCCCAAATCACTTTTAGCCACTTTATAATTTTTATTATTTTTCTTATTCCTTTCTGCTTAGGTTGACTTTTTAATGCTATGGACGGATTTTATATTCCGTTTGACAAGACCAATTTCATCATGAACCTCATTCGGATTATAAAATTTCAAGGGTTTCTGAATTTTGTTTAAACACTGAAAAAATTGAACATTGTTTAAATTTTATCGCTATTTTACAATAATTATAAATTTAACTTCACTTTATAAAGTTACTGTATCAAATTGAATCACGCTGAGTACGGGTTTTGTGCAGATCGGAAGAGAAACGTGATAATTTAATGTAAAACTTGGCTATCTGTGCAATCCTTTTAACGTTGTCGACCGCATTTCGACGCTTTGTACTGGTCGTTTTATCGAACAAGCATTACGACACTCGCTCAACGATCGACCAGTTACGAAGATCTCTCAACCGTCCTTACTTTATTCCGTAAGATATTCTAATACACATATTTACTTGCCTGAATATTTTTGAGGACACAAGCAAAATATATATAGATTTGCCCTTATTTCACCCGCCGCCTACGTATGCCTGCTTAGTATTTCAATATAGGAATTTAAACTTTCGTGGTCATTTAAACTTAATTTAAATTGTCTTTAGCGCCATGTTCACGGATGTATACATCCGTGAACATGGCGCTTGCAACAGTGCCGAAATATCGGTTACTCCAAACAAAGGTACGTTGTATATATCCCGAAAGACAATTTAAATTTAGTATTTCAATGTTCGTACAATCCTCTGTTTGTTCTATAATAATATTTTGAGGAATAAAATCTGATCGTCTTATGTTTGACGTTTTATCATAAAATGACGTCTTTTGTGAATAATGTTTTTTATTTAACCAACGTTTATATGATATTAAAAATAACGATGATTGTTGTGTTTAACAATAGGTAAATTGAGACGAGGTAGATCAAAGGAGATTTGAAGACTGTAGGTTTACGTGCAATTAACTCTAAGAGGCCACACACATCACTTAAGAGATAACAAGTGCGGTCTGACCGTCGCACTAAGCTCAAGCATTCCAAATGCGTACAAAAGGCATTGGAGGTGACTCATTAAAATTGTCGTCTTACATCAGTGGGACGAGAGCGGGAGGGGGGAAGGGGGACCGTTAACTCAGTCTTCGAGATTACGGTAATGGGGGGGGGAGTGGATACAAGAGGCCCGCCGCCGTTCGCACGGTAACAGCGGTTTGGTCACAGATTTGAATACAAATACCGACATCGGACGAACGACGTGGAGCCGTATCTCCGCAATTATGTAGATCTACTCGCTTTGCAGATGACGAAACGCGCGCTTTGAACGAACGGCAAATATACGTTTTGAAAAATGATAGGGTTGAAGAAAACCGTCTCACTGGCGGAACAAATAAATTAAATACTTACCATTCTTCGTAATTGTTCAGGTAAAGTTTTTGTTCAGGTAATTTGTACATCTAGATCTTCTTTTTGCGCTGTGTTCTTAATGTTAATAGTATTTGGATTGGACCTTCAATATTAACTTCAAACTTATACAAATTTGCCTACTAAACTGAGTAAGCGTTAATTATTCAGGATATCTATCTCAGGCACAGCTAATTTAGTTTCAACAATCTATAAATCTGAAAGCAAATCTCGCTCAAAATTATTAACAAACCGTAAAAAGTGAATTATTAAAATGTTAATTTCTTCGTCGCGCTTCGAGCTAATATAAAATACACTAGAGTAATTACACAAACGTAACCAGGAGAGTTATTTGATATTTTAATATTCAACCAAAGTTAAAACAAGGGGCTTGTTATGACGTCGGGGACCAACAGGGACGTGAGCGGTGAGGGGTTGGATATTCGGAAATCCTTTCGCCAATCTAAATAAATTTAAAACTCGGACATCGGATTACGAGGCGTCCTCCGTCTCATCGGTACGTTGCCGATTATACTGAATTCACGACACGTTTATTCAATTAGAGTTTGAAGTATTTAGCGGTCGAAGCGGGGCGCGGTAATGGCGGCGGTTGCCGTTACAAATTCAAATCGTGGCCACCTGTGCGTCTAGTATATATATATATATATATTTAGGTTTATAACACACTTTATTTAAAAAAAAAGAATACAGCTACCGACAATATTTATTAATTATTTCACAAACTATTACTTAAATAACTTAATCACTTTCAAACTAAATTATAAATGTACAAAAGCTATTTTGACAATGCTGGTGAACGTCCGTCCGATCCGAGGGCTTGCAAGAGAATGAGCCCGTCGTCCTAACCGTCGCAGCTGTGCTCGTGCCCCCTCCAGTCGTACCATCCGATCACGCCATCATCGCGTCAGTAGTGACGTCAGAGCAGAGCCACGCCTTCTAGGATTAGTTATCCGCTAATTCGGCCTCTCCTGACAAAGGTGCGTCCTCGCCCGCTTCATCGGTATGGCGTGATGTCGATGGTTGTAGACTGGCGTCGTCATTTTGGCACCTTGTTTGTTCAGTATGGACTTCAACACGCTGCTGCACATCTGAATTACCTTGAGTGCCAGTGCATAGTAAACCATCTTGACTTTCGCATTCCTCACCTAGAAGCAGTTATATTGTTTGCATTAGAAACAGTTCATTAATTTAGTAGTCGATGGTAAAGAACCATCAAATTGTATTAGGCAGATTAATGTAGTACAGAGCCCTCGGGATGTACAGATCAAAAGACGCAGAGCCCTCAGGATGCGTTAACAAAGTGCAGAGCCCTCGGGATGCACACAACAATACGCAGAGCCCTCGGGATGCGTTAACAAAGTGCAGAGCCCTCGGGATGCACACAACAATACGCAGAGCCCTCGGGATGCGTTAACAAAGTGCAGAGCCCTCGGGATGCACACAACAATACGCAGAGCCCTCGGGATGCGTTAACAAAGTGCAGAGCCCTCGGGATGCACACAATAACGTATATATGTACACAAAACGAACATCACAACATACTCACAGTCAAAGAATGCCATGCATACATCAGGGGTCCATTCCCCTCGCCAAGGTATCATGTATTCTGCTGCAGCTTGTGTAGTCTTGCCATATGAACCAGAGACCAACTTGAGCTTATAACGGCCACACGGTAATATCTCTGTAACCGTGTAGGGCCCGCGCATGCCAGAGTCTAGCTTGCCGGTAGACTGGCTGGTTTTGCGGACAAAAACCAAATCATGGAG
Organism: Euclidia mi; assembly: GCA_944739405.2. Classification (NCBI taxonomy): domain Eukaryota; kingdom Metazoa; phylum Arthropoda; class Insecta; order Lepidoptera; family Erebidae; genus Euclidia; species Euclidia mi. The sequence goes on along the minus strand of OX123202.2, from coordinate 4,253,788 downwards.
CTGGTATGACTTGGGCGCTTTGCGACGCTCATTGGTACGAGCATCTTGCTGAGCGCGGTTCTTGTCCAGCAGCTCGCTTGCACGCTGCCGCACCAGCTCCCGCAGGGCCTCTCGGTTAGGACTCGTTGCTTCTACAGCAACATCACGCACCACGGATCGTATGACGGGCGTTGCACCATCACTGCCAATTAACAAATTTAAAGGAGAATAATTAGTGGTTTTCTGTTTAGTAATGTTCAGGTTGAGCTGTAATTTCCAAATAATGTCAGACCAATTCTCTTGTCGAAAGTTTGTTTCTACTCTAATCATATTCAGAACCGTACGACAATACCGCTCAACCTGCCCGTTACTTTGATGCATCTCTGGTGTAATAAAATGAATAGAGCAACCCAAGTCTCTTATCCAACTTGTAAACATAGTGCTCTCGTACATGCGTCCTCGGTCTGCCACAACAATCCTGGGAGTACCGAATAAGGACAGTGCGTTCTCAAATACTCGTTTTAATTCGTTAGCGTCTTGTCGATAGATGGGATACAAAAGGCAGTATTTTGTAAACGCATCTATGATCAAGACAACAAACTTGTAACCCTTTGAGTCTGGAAGAGGCCCCAACGCATCTGTATGAACCGTGTCAAACGGGGTACTCGGTTTTTCCCAAGACTGGATTGGTTGTAAGGGTTGTCGCGGCACTTTTTTATGGGCTAAGCAATTGATACAATGTTGAATGTATTGACGAACAAATTGTCTAAGTCCAGGGAACCAGAAGTGTTTGAGTATGAGATCAACAGTTTTTTCTACTCCAATATGTTGGTGCTCATCGTGAAATATTCGCATTAAGCTCAAACGGTGACCTTTCGGGATGAAACACAAGAAACGAGATTGTTCTCCAGTAATGTCGAGCTTGTAATAGAGAATATCGTTTCTTTTAACGTACCGATTCCCATCAAGTTCACCATCATGAAGCTTCTGCAAGAGGGTTTGGACTTCTTCGTCAGCGGCCTGTGCCATCTGAGCCCAGTTGTGAGGTTTTCTTACCTCGCATAATTATATTAACTGCATTCCGACTAAGATAGTCTGCATGAGATAGCACAGACCCCTTACGATATTCCAACTCAAAATCGTAATCTTGCAAGAACATCCACCACCGAGCCACTCTCGGTAGTAGATCCTTCTTACGTTGCGTGAGTTTCAAGGCATTACAATCTGTGACAACCTTGAACTTGTAACCAATTAGATAGTGTCTAAAATGTTGTAATGCCTTGACAACTGCCAAGGTCTCCAATTCATAGGAGTGATAGCGAGGCTCCGCACCCTGAGTGACCCTGCTAAAATATGCAACAGGTTTTTTATGTCCCTGAGCACTTACTTGAAATAGAATTGCGCCATAACCCCGCGAAGATGCATCGGTGTGAACCTCTGTGGGCAATGACGGATCATAGATGGACAACACTGGCTCATTTGTTAATCGATAAATAATATCATTACGAACCTGTTCGTGTTCGTCAGTCCAACAGAACTGCACACCTTTGCGTAGCAAGTTGGCTATACATGCTGTCATCAAGGAGTAATTTGGAATATATCTCCTGAAATAGCCTGCGAGACCAAGAAATTGTCTAACCTCCTTCACATTGCTGGGTACTCGAGCCTTGACTAGTGCCTCGATTTTATACGCGCTTGGCCTTACCTGACCACGGCTAATAGTGCGTCCTAAATATTCAACTTCTTTGGTAAGAAAAGTACACTTTTTAAGGTTAATCGAAAAGCCAGCAGTAGTCAAAGTCCGTAATTCCTCCCGGAGCACTGTGTTTCGTCTAGAACATGCTAGCTGGACAAAAGTCATTGTCTAATTACCTGAAATTTATTACCTGAGCCTTTTACCAGATACCCAGGTGCCCCAATTCTGAGAATTGTTTTGGACACGTGTCAACTACTGATAAGGTAATGAGGTTAGTATATAAGGAAAGGGTAAGAAAACCACTTATTAATTGCATTTTTGCGTGTACGGAAGTAACATCCTATGTCAGTGAGTTTAAGTTTTTTCAAAAGTGTTAGTGATGGATCTTCAAGTTAAAGGTATGTTCTTTTTATTTCTAATAAGAAAATAGGTTTACATTTCCCCATTTTTTTTAAATAGCTCGAGTTTAAAGAAGTTTGTCAAATTTTGATGATTTTCTGAATTCATTGGACTAGAAACTACTTGTACCCTCTTGTACCCGGGTTAGATTTTATATATAGCATAGCCATATCTGTTAGCTTTTAAATTTTAGTCATCTTAGCCTGCACACTTGAGTACAACTTTGTCATTTTGTCTGTTTTCTAGAATACGAATTCTCAGTCGAAAATGGAGTTTTTTGATGAATGGCAGAAACATGCTAAAGAGAACCGCAACAGTAGACTGTATGAGTTTATAGTGATGAAACATGATCTTGTTAATATCACGGAAGCATCTGAGCGGGAAATTAAAATGACAATTGGAAGATTGTCATCCAAATACACAGAAAAATGGGAAAAATGTGGGAAATGCCGCAATCGCTTCCTGACTAAGAATTCTGAGTGGTTGTCTGGGGATTTTACATTCAAAGCATCTGTCCACCTCTCAACACCATCATCATCAAGTAAGAGTTCGATTCGTGGACGTCCATCAATAGATTTTCCTGAAGCAAGTGAAAAAACGAAAAGGAGACGCGTGGAGGACCTACTACACACGCGAGATGTAAACCAGCTAGTAGCCGCTGCTGAAATATCGGCACGATTATCCGGACATCGGAATTTGGCTACTGTGATTAAAGAAGCAAGCCATAGTCCGGAAAAGTGCCAAGAAATGAAAAGATATGTGGGTGAAAAGGTACGCGAACAACCAAGATGTTTGTCCAAAGAGGAGGCTTTGGCATATTATGTGGATGCCAAATCCACGAGCCACTCTTATAAACAAACGAGGAAATGGAGCATCAAGGCAGGACACGTCGGTTTTTTGATAATCCTGAATAGGCTTCAGATATTACAGGTGTAGATGTGACACTAATTAAGAACTTTGGCACTCTCCTTAGAACTTTAGCTTCGGCTTACGATATTGATGTTGTTAAATTTAATTCTTTTACACAGGACACAAAAAAATTGTATCTTAGTCTCTATTCGTGGTATAAAATGCCTGTTACTGTGCACAAAATTCTTGTGCACAGTGTAGAAATTGTGAGATCGGCTCTTTTACCTAATTGGGCAGCTTTCTGAAGAAGCTCAGGAAGCGCGTAATAAGGATTATAGGAGGTTCCGGGAGCACAATACTCGAAAATATTAACGTATTGCCACGAATAGGGATTTACTTAATATGTTGCTAATTACATCTGATCCTGTAATAAATGGCCTTAGGGAAGTGCCGAAAAAACCGACGAGTAAACTTCCTTCTGAGGTTTTAGAATTAATTATACCCCCTCCTGTAAATGTAAGGTCTAGTGTAAGTCATTGTAGTTCTCATCAAAATATGTCAGATTATATGGTAGATGATTCTTCAGAAGAAGAATTTAGTGATGCAGAATAAATAGAAATTGTAAATAATATTTTACTACAGTCCGTTCACAGTTATTTTACCTCTGACAGATGTCGGTGTTTATTTTCTTTATGTTGGAATTGTACTCTGTGATGACAGGAATGTAAAATAGGGTTACCCGTGCATAACATTTTACCCAATATTAGTGGAAATGCTTCAAAAATTCAAGCGCTTGAAGCTCATGGCCGCAAAGTGGTTAGATTACCGCCATACCACTGCGAGCTAAACGCAATTGAACTTATGTAGAGTCTCATTAAAAGGCGCGTCACAAGCAAACATTTAGGACAAGAGGCAACCAACATTGTGAATTTAGCTGAAGAAGCTTTTCAATCTATCACTGCAGAAGACTGACAAAAACAATGCAAACATGAGCGCCACATTGAAGACAAGCTTCGTGAAACATATGGGTCTACGGATGCTGAAATGGACAGGTTAAAACGAATCATCATAACATTGGCAGTCCACATGAATTATTCTTATAGACTCACGCCTGTTTCCATGCAGGGGTAGGCAGAGGTGTAAAATTACACCCACATCATTCTTATTCAAAATAAATATGAAAATTAAATTTGCAGTTTTTGTATTTGATAATTGGCGTTACCTCACGTTAGCGTAAATAATTATGATGCGTTTACCTTTGTATATTAAATAGACAACATTTTTATTATAACTACTTATCTTTATAGGAAATTAGTTATTTCGTAAGAAAATAAATGTACATGCATATAGCCTTGCCAATATCAAGAGGTTTTGTTACAAACATTACTTCCAAATATTTATTATGATCGCTTAGGCAATAAAAAAATAAGTACATTTTTAGCAATAATGTATATTTAAAATTGGAGTATTATATACCAAATATAGCAACACAACGCCCAGGTTGGCCAATCTAACGGCTAGAGGTAAAATAAAGTGAACGGACTATAATGTTTTTTTAAGCTGTGTACCTTATCTAACTTTATTATTAGTTGTCAACATATTGTTTTTTAACTGCATATTTTTTAAGTAAAAAGTATTGTTATTGAGTAGGTAGTAATAATATATATTATGTGTAGGTATATTATGTAATTAGAAGCCAAGTCCTTAGTAGCACAATATTTTATGACAATTGTTATTTTTTTTTCATTGTTATTTTTTACCTGTCTGACAATAAAAGATTAATCGCTATTATATTTCTTTTTGTTGGCACACGTGACCCTACCTCCTGTTTTTTGGTGTTATATGCGCTAATACCCCATTAGAATATCATAATAAAGCCGTACGAACTAAAAAACCTCAATAAATAATTTTGTCCAGCTAGCATGTTCTAGACGAACCACAGTGCGGAGTGTGTGTAGACCTTCCTGAGTCGTGGAACTTGGGATTAAAACATCATCGATGTATACAAGTGCTCGACCAGATTCGATAAAGGACCAAAGAGTATTGGTTATTATACGTTGGCACGACAGGCGCGTTCGCAAGCCCATAAGGCATCTTTAGATATTCATAATGGCCTTCGGGCGTTACGAAACCTGTGCGGTGGATGGATTCGCTATCCATTTTAATTTGCAAAAACCCTGTGGCCATATCAAGGCTTGTGAAATATGTGGCCTTACCCAAACGGTCAATATGATCTTCAATAAGGGGAAGGGGGTACCGATCTTTCACGGTGTTTGCGTTTAACGCACGAAAATCGACACACATCCTGTCGGTACCGTCTTTCTTCTTCACCAAAAGAATGGGGCTAGAAAACTCCGACTCAGACTCCCTTATTATTGCTTTGTCAAGTAAGTCCTTAATAATGTCCCTAACGCGCATCTTTTCATGATGAGACATTTTATAGGGCCTATATACTACGGGTGTTTCATTGTGTAATTTTATGTGCATGGAGCCGGTGGTAACAGTAGTAGTCGCCGTACCAGATACTAAGAAATTCGAAAACTCATTAATTATGGAAAATAGGCGTTCTTTATCGCTGCCAATAAGAGGCGTATTAATATTACACTCATGCACATTCAATTCCACATTAAAAACCCTATTCGACCGTGTAAGGCGTTGAGTGCCTCGTGAACGAGTATATACTACACCGTCCCGATTTAGCACATCAGTACCTAATATAACAGACGTGTTCAAGTACCGATCAGGGACCACATGAAAGTCGACTTCAAGTGTAATCTCAGGAAATTCCACAGTCAATGTTGTGAAAAAGCTAGATTCTATATCCTGCTTACCTATACCACGTAGTGTACAAAAAGAAGGCTTTTGAGTACACTTAAAATGCTTGACTATCGCCTCTGAAACTAAGGAAACCTGAGAACCACTATCTATAAGTATATCTACAGGCACTCCTTGAATCACTGCAGTGGCAATATCATTGCACCTATATTCATTAATAATCTCCTGACAAAAATTTACATTCGACTTAGTGCCCGATTCAGCTCGCCGTTTCGTAAAACAGTCCTCAACCTTATGACCGACTTTTTTACAATAGGTACACGGCGTTAGCTTAGGTACAAAACTATTTGAAACAGAAGAACTAGGAGACGAATGGCTTTTATTATTTTCATTAGATACCCTCATACGTTTCGTGCAGTCACACTGCTTATGCCCAAATGAACCACATGAAAAACATTTAACTTTTGTTCTATAATCAGAATATTCTCGTTTACGCAAATTATTACTACTATGAGAACTGCCACTCGTGCGGACTTAGAAGTGGGTTTAACATATATCGACAAAAAACTGACTATATCCTTGGGTAGTATATTTGCGTTCATAGCAGCCGATCTAATTTGTGGGTCGGTGATGCCGCGAATTACTATAGCAGATATTAATTCCTCACTCAATCCGTTTACTATAATCAATCGTAATAAAGAACGTCTAGCATATTCCACGTAAGTCGGGTAGTTGGCAGAGTCAGTATTCATAACATCGAATAAAATATTCGCTATATCTATTCTACGTGGGCACAACGATTCAAATTCACGCTTAAAGTTTGTCCAAGAGCGATCATTAGTTGTCCACTCATTAAGCCAAACACGGGCATCACCCACTAAACAATTACCGATACGCGCCAAACATTCGCGGTCGTCCCACCGATTAATGTCACGCGCATGGTCGACTTCACTGCACCACACATTAAAATCATGCAAGGATGGATCAGACTTCGAGATATAGATATGGTTAGATCTTACCGGGTTTAGGGCCTTGATGATGGTCACCAACTTATCCGTTACCTCGTTCACAACGACGTCGCTACCCGATGATGACCGCGGCTCGAGGTGGTTCGCTACGCCAGGTGCGTCGTTAGGTGGCATCGGCGTCGAATCACCCAACTCGCAGCGCGTGTAGGGTACTGGCGGTGGTGGCGGCGTATGGGACCGCACCGACGAGGCCGCCTCGCCGCCGTGAGACCTCGACCTTTCTTCCTCCAACGCGTTAATTCGAGACAACAATGCTTCAAGTTTTTGTTCGAGTCCCGAAACGGAGGAACGTCCACGAGATTTACTTTTACTATTACCGTCTTTCGACATAATGTTTAATTACGTGAGAATTAAATTAAACACAAAAACTAAGATTTAAAAACTGTCAGGAATAGCAACAGAACGTGGTAGGATCACACTTCTGAATTTAGGTTTATAACACACTATTTAAAAAAAAAGAATACAGCTACCGACAATATTTATTAATTATTTCACAAACTATTACTTAAATTACTTAATCACTTTCTAACTAAATTATAAATGTACAAAAGCTATTTTGACAATGCTAGTGAAAATCCGATCCGAGGGCTTGCAAGAGAATGAGCCCGTCGTCCTAACCGTCGCAGCTGTGCTCGTGCCCCCTCCAGTCGTACCATCCGATCACGCCATCATCGCGTCAGTAGTGACGTCAGAGCAGAGCCACGCCTTCTTGGATTAGTTATCCGCTAATTATATATATTTATTTCTCCCTCACTCATCGATTCTGTTGCGTTCCTAGTCTTCGTGAATTTTAATGTTAGCAACGTCTCTCAGTTAAATGTTTAAGCTAAATGTTATGTAGGTATTCCTTGGCTTTACGTAACTCGGCTGTCACTAAACCTTAGCAAAATTGGAATTGAAATAAAATGAATGAAAATTGTATTTGTACACTTTCTTGATTTAGTTTCTATTGGGTGATGCATTATAAAATGCATCAGCTTGTGACTTGAATAGCTATCAGTTAAAATTTAGATAAGTGTGTAGATTTTGTCAAGTTGCATTATCTAATAAATATAAGTTGTGATGAGAATTATTAAAGTATAATGCCACTACAGAATATCAACTTCAATAGTATTCAACTTACTTGTTCTCTGAAGTTACAACTTTTTGAATGCAGACGACAGTCTACTGCTACAGGCAATTTTTTTAAACGAACTATTAAAGAAAATGTCGTAATTAATATTCCTACAGCAACGTATTTGCTGCAGTCAAACAAAATCAATTCACATAAACATTTTTTTAAACATTGCAATTTTATTTATTTTCGTACAACATTATTCTCGCGATCACAACGATCCTTAATTAAAAACGAAATTATGATATTCACGCTTTTCATCCGCCATCATGTAACATCAACAGACGCAAAAAATCTGTTTAAAAAAATCCGAGCTTTCGTGACAAAAATCGAACATCATCGAATAACCCGTAACCCTGCCACCGCGACGGGTTGTCACGCGCATCAATATGACAATGGCGTGACGGGGTGTCGTGTCAACCCGTCACGATACTTGACGCGAATTTATCATCCGTTTCTTGTTATTGGCAGTTGAATGATGTTATAGTGTAGTTTTTTTGGACTTGTGTTATGGTGACGTATATGTAGGTATAGGTAGTTAACGTGTATGCGTTCTCTATGGATTCGTAATGTTGACTGCAGTTGTCCATTTATGCGGAATAATTTTACTTTAGTTAAATTAAAAAAAAATTAGATAAAAAGCAGGTTACTATCATTTTTTGTACAATTTTGTACAACAATCAAAAGATTGTTGTCATTGCTTTAGTACTGACTGCTTCTAATACTGGTACTAATTTTATAGCATAATCTACTCGTATGTGTTTACTTATCTAAACTAGTGTATTATAATTCATTCGTTGACAGGTATAAGACTATAATGAGAATTTCCACTTTGTTTCGCAGAGGCGTACGATATTCAGTTTAATTACTAGATTAAACTGAATATATTATTATTTGATAAGCTATACAAGTACATATTACCTTTATAAAAGCCAAGTAAATATGAATATAAATAATAAAGGACTCCGTTCAGTTAATAAATCACATATTTATAAATAATTCCCTATACCACATAATGTGACGGCAACATTTTGCGAACTTATATAATATTCATAACGTTATGTTTGTTCAAATCCTCTTACCAATTGATTCACAGAATCACTTCCAATTTCATTTCTGTTATTGCGTGGCGGTAATTTTATCAATTATGTTTAACAAACGATAAAAAGTAGAAACAATCTACATAGAGCAGCAACAGCAGTCGCATACCCTATCCACTGGACTACCTCCGTGGTCCAGCGGATAGCGTTTGCGACTGCTGATCGGAGGTCCCGGGTTCGATTCCCGGGTCGGGCAAAAGTGTTACTGGGTTTGCCCGAATTCTCAAAAGTACCACGGAGTCTGGTGATGTGCCCGGTAACGGCAATAGGCTCGCCCCCTATTACGTGGGACCTAAAAATTCAATGGCGAAATGTGGGTGTAATATTACATCGCTGCCTACTCCTTCCGGGGATGCAGGCGTGAGTCTATAAAAAAATAAAAAATAAAATAAATCTACTTTCTCGACATTGTTGCGTCAAAACTTGACGCACAGAAAACTTGTGGAGAAGTGCACTACAAAAACATGAATATTAAGCGACGTGGAAGCAAAAACATCTGTAACAACAAAAGGCTGGGCCAAGAATAATTGCTCCACGTATCTGTGACAGACGGGACATATTTTACTCAGGCTCATATCAACCTCAAAACGTTCCCTTCATGAAATAACTTCAAATATAAAATAGAAAATGGCGGGGAATTGTTGGCCGCGGGCGGACGGGGCCTAGCGTGCTGTCTTCATTATTCGGGCCTAAGTGACCATTAAAATTCATTTTTAGCGCCCGAGGCCCCGTGGCACCCGCACGGTTAGGACGTTCATTACGTATGCAAGTTCTTGATGATTCGTCCTTTGTAGTTTGCGGTAGTTTACGTGGCGTTTTGTTTATCCCTCACTTGTTTTAATGTGAGGATGGGTAAGCAACTGTTCTTGTATGTGTATAATTGTGCCAACAAAATAAAGGTCTACAATGGAGGTCTTTATAAAAATATTTTGATGTTGAAATGCAAAAACATTTCTTTAATAACTTAAAAATATTAAAAGTAACTTTCGTCATACGGAAATATAGATAATTCAGCTTTGAGTATAATATTTCCAACATTTAAAATATTAGAACAATAGAGATAGTGTTTTTAACCCAGTCATAAACATTAGCGATAAACGATGATACTGTATACTTTTCGAGATATATCTTAGGCAATTTATTTTTCATAAGATTCTTAGACCCATGTCCTTTTTTGTCCACCGATCAGGGTAGCGTTCAATCGATCTAGATTGAACTCTCGTTTGACTTATATTCATAGTTCACAGGGGTCAACTTACACTGGTAATATTTAGTACTATATAGTTTAAATTGCATGTTATAATAGGAACGACTTTTGACAAATTACCGTTGTTCCTGTCAGCCCTCGTGTATTTAAAAACATTTCCATATCATTTCAACACATCGTAACAATAATTTTATTATAACAGTTGTAATCCTTATACATACATACATACATACATAGTCTCACGCCTATAATCCCGAAGAGGTAGGCAGAAGTGTATTCCTACACCCACTTTTCGCCAGATATACTTTAGTCCCACGTAATAAGGCAATAGGCTCGCCCTATTGCCGTACCGGGCACATTTCTAGACTCCGTGCTGCTACTGAGAATTTCGTGACAGAGAAACCCAATTACAATGCCCGACCCAGGAATCGAACCCGGGACCTCCCATCCCACGCGCACATTTATGCCGCGAGACCAACGAGGCAGTCGTAATCCTTATACAACATAATAATAATAGTAATTACCAACCCGTTTGTTTAATTTTATTAACACGCTAACTGTCATCGTACAGTTTTGTCCTCAATTAACACTGACAGGCTTAAAACTACACACCGATACTGTAAAATGGACTCTATTGCCTTACATTTATAGTTGAATTTTGTATAGAGGCTATAAGAGGAATACTTCATTCGTGTAATGGAATTAAATGCCTATGATATCGGAAAAGGATCTGAATTGAATTTATGAGGTTTTTAGTTAAACTATTTTGTTTATGCGATAAAAGGGGATACTAATCGAATGACGATGTTACTATATAAATTCAACAGTGGAAATTGAATAAAGCGCATTCTATTCATTTCAAATGCTGAATAGCTCTCAGATCAGGTCGTTCGAGTGTAAGCAGATTTCATAAAATACTACAAAACGCATTACTTACTTTAGGTTGAATCAAGAAAAAAAAATCGGAAAAGGACCTTTTCACTAATATTTGTTTTTCTAGACGAAACTACGAAACTACAGTAGAAGAAAATTTCTATCGTATTACCCACTAATATCCGGCGGCCGTAGCAGTATTTTTCAGTATTAACTAACTGATAAGCTATTACAGTTATAAATAAACTCTAATTGGCAATCAGAAAGAGTGGCATAAAATTCCACCAAGTTATTTTCATACTCCTATTATCATTTAAAACATCAATATATGATAAAAAAATTACAAACTTAAATTATATAAAAAACTTATACTTTAAACAAATTTATATCTTCATCTATCTAATTTCTGATTGCCACATAAATTATGGCTCACTATCTCACCCATAACATCCCACATCACAAGCTAGATATCGTTTTAAATGGCTCGTGAATATCTCACAAACAGTTATACATCAGAGCACTTACAACTCGTTGACTGCTCGTCCCACAATTACTTAATGGTGCGCGCAAACACGCTGGCAAAGCGGGACAGTCGATTGAGTTACTTATTCTACGATGGCTATTGGAGGTAGTTTTTATGCGGTTGTTTGATTTATGATCCAAAACTTTGATAATTTTATTTTGGAAAATAGGTATACCTACGTTCATGAATAAGATATTGGCTTGCTATTAGTAAATGTTTTACTTTATCATAGTTAGCTTCTTTATTTTGTTAGTATGCCTAGAAAAGACTATAGATTATTTGAACATTAATATTCTATTATTTATCTTATAGTTTTTGTTATTACTATCACTAAATTCTGCTCGCATTTTTGCGCGCTATTAAGGGTGTAATTAACATTAAAAGTAATAATATCCTCTATTTCAAACAAAATATGATAATGTTGTCATTCTTTTAAATTTTACTGCCGTTTCAATAATTCTCGTTTTATCTTATAAAGTCTATTCAGCCGTTATGTTGTGAAGACAGAGTAAACACACACAACAATTTTGAATGAAAATTTTATAATCAGTAGAGGTTTAGAAAAAGATTAAATCATGACAACAATCCGAACATTTTACTTGTTCAAATCATAAATACAGAAAGCTCACGGACTTCTAGCTTTTAAGTAAGCTACTGTATAGTGCAGTAAGTACTGGCGCCAGTGACTTACGCCAGTAGCTGTCGCCTATCGACTGCGCTACATACTAGCGCTTTTATCGACGTTGCCCTCACCCGTCTACATTTGGAGACGAAGTAATTTGTTTGTGTCGAATGTTTTAAGTGAAACTACGACATTGAATCGTAGTAAAACTAATAGGTTGCTCTACGAGTTGCTTGTATTTGATTTTCACTAACATAGTTAAAAGCAGAAGATTAAAAAGTGTTTTTGTAATTTATGATAAATTACATAGTTGCAAGGATAAAATATCTACACAATAATCAAATGAAATATAAATAAAAAGTGACTGACATATCAGCACTGAGACTGAACTACTGAAGCTAGAAACTTGAAATTCAGATTCATTTTATGCTGGAAGTATTACTGAAGTAAACAATTACTAATATTCTACCTTTGAGAGGATTAAATAGGGATAGAAAGATTTTATTAAAAACTCGCCGACTCAGCTGGAGTTATAAATATGCAGGCAAAATAGCTAGTTGTAATTGTACTACATTTCATAAAAATCGTAATAATGTATGAAATTGCATTCCAAAGCGTGCTGAAATGAAAAGATATGCGAACGATGTAGCAAAGCTGCCGTAGCTTTTAATGAAACCACATGACAAAAGCTATATGTAGCAAGTAAAGTATACTGTAGGTATATGAGGCTTTTTCCTTGCTATGTAAGGCAGCGCATGCATTAAATCTGAGCGAGGCAGCTGAGAGAAAATCATCCATCAATAATGTCGTGCTGAGCGAAACTAGGAATATATTATTATGCTGAGCTAGGTGGATGTTTTCTCCGCACACAGTTCAGCTCTGTTCATTCTAGAGATGAGTGTGAATACGCGGCCTAAACGTACATCAAAGGTTGCGACGTTTCATTAGCGTGACGCAAATTAACTCTGTTGAAGCATCTCAATCTTGACGTGTGGGAATTTTTACTGCCATTCAATGTTTTTGTTTCTTTGAAAATCTCTCTGCGAAAGGAACGAAATTTAGTTTTAAGTAGATAGGAAATTGCAGTCAAATTGATGTACACAGTTTTGAGATATAAGATTCATAATAAGCATAGCATTAACATTGCTCATTTAAAGAAAATAAAAATGTTGTTAATTCCTTGGAAACTTTCTTTTACATTAAAACAAAAGAATTGACTTCAGTTTTCCTTCAGTTGTGGACATGACTGATATATCCACAATACACAATATAGAAATAATGGAAATAATACTTTCGGCAAATAATATTACATCCGGTAAAACTACCGGATATTTCTAGTCTCCAAATAAATTGGCAAATTTCAGGGTGCCGATAAATGTGAACACTTCAATATAATTTGTATAGCCTCAAATTATTGGTAATTTAAAGCTCGGAAATGAAAATCACCAAAATCGGCGTCTTTGGAATACGGCTCATTCCTTTGTAGCTACAAAACCGATACCTGCGCTACGAAGTAGATGCCGATAAAAAGAGTCTCTAAAACAGGTGCTACGAATGCATAGCATGCTACGTATCCGCTACGACATATTGTTACGTTTTAAGTTTCTAAGCTCATGTTGTTAAACCTAGCGTCAGGTGGCAGAATTATTTTTTCGTTTGTATTATTAACAGCCTAAGAAAATGTTCACAAAGTGAAAATAACTTTCCTCCATATGAAACGTATTATTTTAATCTCGTTCAAATTCAGTTTCCCAGTAACAAGTGTAACTTGTAAATACGCGACCAAAAGTAGAAACATCTTCGAAGTAAATCAGACTACCAAATATCAAAGTGATACTACATAAGTAGATATTAATATTCAGGCGTGCAACTCAGTCCGTCCCTCTTATGAGGACTGAGGGACGGGGGACTGTTGGATGCAAATGGTGGCCCGGGGCAGTGGACTGGTTGCTTCGTCATAGCTGGAAGGGAACTGACGGATTACTGCAATTATACAGTAATTTGTTGCTATTTACAGATGGATAGACTATCTCATGTTTAATTGAAATATCTATTATGATGTGAGGGATGGTGTCATCTGTTCTGTCTTTACTTTGATGGGTGTAGTTGTGTAACTGCGGGATAATAAATGTTTTATGATTGATATTTATTCTTGGTACCTGGTAACTACCTGCAAATTTGTACAAATAAAAACTAGATTTTTCATACGCATATTATAAGGAAGACAATATAAGTCTATTTATATTTTTTGTGTCCATAGGTATCTACTTTCCTAGACAGGAAAAGTCTTTTATGCATATTAAAAAAGGAACACTAGTTAACCACGAACCAAGCTACATATTTCGCCGCAAAAAAAGAAGAGGAACTAGTAATACAATAAGTATTACAAAGTTCTGCTTTTTTTCGATCTTACTGCACTTTTTAATGTCATGTTCTTTGCCAAGAACACTAACCACATATCGTAGGGCCCTAAAAACCATATAAGCCTTTTTCTCCATGCATCCTCATTGTCTAATAATTGGAACAGAGCTCGTTTGGCATTGGCAACGGTCCTGGCAAAGTCTTGGCCCGCCAGGCTACTTGGCACGACCGCCACTATTGAGCACTGAATCTTAAGTAAAAACCGCTCCAGAATTCATTGTGTACGCCGAATCGTCTTTGAATTTAGATGGGCTTAAAGGATTTTGAATGAATGTTAACTTGGATTTTATGCCATGTTTTTGTGGTTGGATTTTAAAGTATTGAAGTAAAAAGATTTGTGCGAATTGTAGACTTTAGAGCAAAGTAAAATTAGAAGATACCAACCTAGGTTATAGCACCTAGCTATACTCCTAGTCCATTAACATACCCATTACGTGGTTACTTCCGCACGCTTCCGTAGGTAATATACTTTTATGTAGCTACCTACTAATCTGCTATATCTACCCAATTATTATTACTGGAACTATCATAGTTGTCTTGTAAATTACATATTTTAAGCACCTTTTATTTTCACCGCCTTAAAGTGTTGCCTACTTACGAATACGAGGGTCAAACTGAAAGTTCTTAGAAAATCAAAAACTGATTACATTAGCCAGTTATTAGTTTTATTATATCTTTTCAAAATATTGTCCATTGACGTCAATACACCGCTGCATGCGATGGAACAACTGGGAAAAGCACTTTGCCCACTCGTCCTTAGGGGTCTCTTCAATGGCATCGCGATACGCAGACACCGCTTCTTCAGCATTCATAAACCGCTTTCCTTTAAGTTTTTCTTTAATTTTTGGAAATAAATAAAAATCACAAGGCGCGAGGTCGGGGCTATACGGCGGGTGACCCAGTAATTCAACGTTTGATGTCGCCAAATAGTCGATCGTTCGCTTGGCGGTGTGCGACGAGGCGTTGTCGTGGTGAAGGAGGATCCTACTGCGAGGTCGTTTCTCTCGAACTTTTTCCAAGACAAGTGGCAAACAATTGGTAGTGTACCATTCTGCAGAAACTGTTTTTTGATCCTCTAACACAATTGTTGCGAAATGACCTATCCTTCCAAAGAACGAGGCCACCATTTTTTTTCCCGCACTTCGATCTCTCTTCACTTTAGTTGGCAACTCCTCGAAAGGAAACACCCACTGAGCAGATTGTCTTTTGGTTCCAGGATCATAACAGTAAATCCAGCTTTCGTCACCTGTTAGTATGTCGAACACAGCATTTGAGTCACCTCCGTTAAATCTTTCAATCATTTTACGGCACCAATCCACACGATGGAGTTTTTGAGCCTTAGTCAAATTATGAGGTATCCACCGGGCGCAAAGCTTCCTGACCGCTAAATGTTCGTGGAGGATTTTGTGCACTTGACTCATACCGATGCCTAAGCTTGTCCGAATCTGCTGATAGGTCACTCTTTTGTCAGTCTCTATCATACGCCGCACAACACAGATGTTATTTTCAGTCGTCGCCGTAGAAGGCCGTCCCTCACGTACATCATCAGTGAGATTAGTGCGACCACGTTTAAACTCATTAAACCAGTTGTGAACAGTCGCACGAGATGGGGCTTCATCGTGAAAGGCCAATCGTAGTCTATCATAACTTTCTTGTTGACTTAAATGACATCGAAAGTCATAAAAAATCATTGCACGAAAATTTTCTCGTGTTAAATTCATGTTGACGTGACACAGACAATTTTCAATTTGCCGCCAAATCGTAAAACAAATGACAAATGAATGAAATATATACTCAGTAATATTGGCAAAGAGTTCTATTTTCAAATTTTAGAATATTTTTTTTATTATATTGTTTATAAGTGGCCAGTTCTAAGAACTTTTAGTTTGACCCTCGTAACTACCGCATAAACACCTACTTAGGTAAAATAATAGGTACTTTAGGTATTCTTATTTTGATTCGGTCTCATTAGCTTATACATACGTAAACATGGCGCAACAAAAGAAGCCATGCATGTCGGAAGAAAAAGAGCTGACAATCTTGGAAGCTAAACGTAATATTTTATTTGAGCGTATTCAAAACATTTACCAGCACTCAAAAACTGCCGCTACTTCCGATATTAATAGGGAATCATTTCGTAGTTATTGTACGACAGTAGGTAGTATTTGAACAGATTTTCATAAGTTGTTAGACGATTATAACGCAAGATTGCTTTCTATTAATACTGATGAACAGCTGAATTATCAGGCGTACACCTCATTCGAAGATCTTTATTGTATCATCAAGCGCATACAATCACAATTGGAGGGTAGGTGTTTCGCGCAGCCCGTTTCTGCCTCGCCGGCGGTTCGAGCGCCGAGACCGCCAATTGAGCTTATGTCATTTGATGGAGATATACGAAATTGGCCGTTATTCTATGCAAGTTTTAAGTCTACAGTGCACAATAATGGTTCTCTGACAGATGCTGACAGGTTGTACTATTTAATAGGTAAGCTGTCACCAAAGGCCCAGTCCGTATTTGCAGGTGTTACACCCAGTGCTGAGAACTATCAGGTCATATTCCAGTCACTACTTGATAGGTATCAAGATACTCGTGTTCTAGCGTCTACTTACTTTGATCAAGCTTTAAATCTTAAATTGTCCGGTGCCGCGTCTGTTTCGAATTTCCAGCTGTTTATAGACAACTTTGTTACCGCAGTTAATTCCCTTAAGAACTTAAAATTAAAAGATCTTTCCGACTTTATGTTTCTTCAACTCGCTTTAAAAAAGTTTGACACTGAAACAATTCGTGCATTCGAGATGACGGAACGTAATCATAAAATACCTACACTAGATAGTTTTATTTCTTTCATCAAAGATCAGTGTCGAATATTTCATAATACGCAGTCTAGTTCATCTAGCTCGTCTAATAATAATAATAGCAAACAAAAGTCGAATAAAGCGCGAAATAGCAATAATAACTCAGTCCCTAATCCGCAATCTTACGTAGGATGCTCGCAACCTAATAATAATAATTCACAGAAGTGTCTGTGCAGTAATATAGTACACGACCATTTCTATAAATGTCCCGCCTCTAATAATTTAAATCCGACTGCTCGTTACAAATATGTAAAAGAAAACAAAGCTTGCGTTAATTGTTTAAGTATAAAACATAAAACGAGTGATTGTTCTAGTAAGACGAAGTGTCGTTCATGTAATCAACGACATCACTCATTATTACATTTTGATAAAAGTTATCCGTTGTCGAGCCAATCCGGTAACCTTGACCCGATTTCTAGCGCGCCGACGTCGCAGGTGCAGGCCGCCACGGTGGCTTCCCCCTCCGCGTCTCAGTGCGAAGTATCGTTGTGTAAGACGTCCATTGCGCGGGCAGCGCACACACGCGGACAACCCTCGCGCGCTTGTCGTGCTCAGCACGATGCTAAACCGCAGTGTACGGCGTCCAAGACGGTTCTATTAGCGACAGCGCAAGTTATCGTTTATGAAATTAATAACGCGCCACACATAGTTCGTTGTTTACTCGATAGTGCGTCACAGAGTAATTTTATTACTTCTGATTGTTTCAAACGCCTCGGACTGTGGGATAACTTTAGAAATACTAACTTAGTAGTCAAGGGTATCGGGGGGTCAGAAAAACATTGCAAGGGTTCCGTAGATATTAAAATACATTCACGTTTTGATAGGAATATTAATTTTAACATTTCTTCGCTTATCGTGGAGCGTATTACAGACACATTGTCGAACGCTAATGTGGACGTATCACTAGTCACGCATCTCGAGACACTGCCGCTAGCAGACGCGGAATTTGCGAATCCGGCAGACATTGATGTTTTGATCGGAGCTTCAATATTTCCGCACTTGTTACTACCTAAAGTAGTACGTAGTGAGCAATATAATTTACCTTCCGCTATTGAGACGGTATTTGGGTATGTGATTATGGGTACCATACCTACGTTACATACTTCTCATTATATTACGTCTTGTTGTTGTTCTGTTCTTCAAGAAAATAATATTGATTCTCTTCTCAAGCGATTATGCGAGCTTGAAGAGATTACCGCACCGCCCTCGATGAGCCGTAAGGATCTCTAGTGTGAAGAACATTTCCGCGCTACCACTGTTCGTGACGACAGTGGCAGATACGTTGTGGCGTTGCCATTCTATGGTGACCCTTATTCGTTAGGCGACTCGTACGCTGCTGCGCTTAGACGTTTTCATTGTTTAGAACGTAAACTTGATGCATCACTTAAGTTACGCGGCGCCTATAATGAAGTCATTCGTGACTACCTAAATAAAGGTTTTTTAAGTGTAGTTGTAAACAACGAGGGCAATTCTCTTCCCTTTTCTTTTTTTTTTTTTGTTTTTTGTTTTACGAGGTGGAAAATCCCTTCGGATCTCCGACTCTTGGGGGAAATAAGAGCCGGAGTATGTGGTGTTTCCACTAAAACCCACTTCGACTGCCGCCATGTACCCGTGTGTCGGAGGATGGGGCATCACCTAAGCACGCGTCGCCACCCTCCGACGGGTATTGGCCAACCAGATGGTCAGGCGGGCCCCGAACAAAACCCCCTTGGCGACGGATTAAGGTGTTGGACTCCGCCGCCAAAACGCCCAGCGGCCGCAGAGGATAGGGAGGACGGCAACGCAACACCGCATCTCCTCTTCCTCTGCGGCCCCACCGCGACGCATCGAATGTTGCGATGGTGCGCCCCCATTTGGTCGCGGGCGATAGGGCGCGCGGCAACGCAACACCGACACGCCTCTCCTCCCGCGACCGCACGTGAAAAATATCAATATCAAATGTTTCTCAGTATCGGCGTTCGCGAATCTGACCGTAGATTTCAACGGATTTTTTAACGTTTTGACAATAACCGCTTGACCGCTAGCGCCAATTCACCGAATTCGCTCGACCGCTCACGTTCTAAACAAAATGTCGCGCGGCCGCTCGCCTGATGGGCGCGCTAACATAAATATTTATTGTTGATAAGTCGGTAATATGAGTAAGTTGAAGTGATGTTTTTCTTCAACCTTTATGAATGACTCTTTCAAGTCGTATGAATTCTTTGTTGATATTTAGTTTCTAATTTATTATACTTAGCAGCGAACATTGACTATCGTTAAAAAACACTTTGTGTATTTTAAACAGGATTATTTTAAAAAGTAAATCAAACAACAAGTAACATACATATTTTATGAGTTTTCACTGTAGAGGGATTCTATTTACACCGAATTAAATAAAAAAAAACACGTATCATAGTATAAAAATATTTAATTACACGCATACGATTAGTACGTAATCACGGAGCGCGCGAAACAAAGGGTGGCATTTGACATTATTTTTTCGTTCCGGGTTAACGATTTTAAGACTCGCTTCGTATTTTTAGCATGAAGAAATGTTCAATGGTTTGAATAGAACAGAGAAAAAGGATTTAAAATATTACGTTATAGAAAGAAACAGTAAATTCAGACCGAGTATACCGCTGTAACCAAAAAGGAAAATAGTCACTTGTGTGCGGTCTACGGAATTTTGAAAAAGGGAGAATAGTCACTTGTGCGCGGTCAAGCGGTTATCGAACCTTTATCCGTGTATCAGTTCAATCGTGTTTGTTTTGGACTCAAGTCTAGCCCATATCACGCGTTACGAGTTGTTCGCCAGTTGATCGCTGATGAAGGCGATCACTTTCCCGCCGCAGCAGCTGTTGCTACTTCCGTTTTGTATATGGATGACATTGCCTGTAGTGTCATATCCGTTCCGCTAGCAATTTCGCTTTGTGAAGAGCTTATTCAGCTTTTCAAGCGAGGCCAGTTTGATCTTGTCAAATGGACAAGCAATTCTAAGGAGGTTCTCGCACGCATACCTGATTCTCATAAAGCTTCTCCAGACATTGAGTTTCAGAAGTCTGTACCGAATAAAGTTCTCGGTTTACGCTGGGACAAATCCTGTGATAGTTTTCGGTTTGACGTCTCACCGCCAGATGATAAGTGCACCAAACGCACTATGCTGTCCACAGTGGCTCGACTATGGGACATAATGGGTTTTGTGGCTCCCACAATTTTGTACGCCAAGCTCTTGATCAAAGAACTTTGGTTATCAAAGTGTGAGTGGGATGAAACACCCCCTAACCATATTGTCGCCGCTTGGAGCCCGTTTTGTATTGAGCTTACCGCGTTCAATCAAATTACTATTCCGCGTCATCTTGGGTTGGTAGATGGATGTACCATCAACTTAATAGGTTTCGCTGATGCCAGCGAGCGTGCTTACGGCGGAGTCGTATATCTGCAAGTCCGCATTGGTTCTAACTACTCGGTGAAGTTAGTTTGAGCCAAGTCCAAGGTCTCGCCTATTAAAACCATTTCGGTTGTGAGACTGGAGTTGTGCGCGGCCCTTTTGTTGTCTAAATTGCTCCGCAAGGTTCAAGACACAGTTTTGCCCCACTACCCTATCAATAAAATATACGCGTTTTCTGACTCCAAAATAGTGCTCGTTTGGATTTATTCTTCTCCTCACCGCTGGCAGACTTTTGTCGCCAACCGCGTTAGTAAGTTAATTGAACTTGTTCCTGCTACTTGTTTCAATCACGTCGCGGGTATTGAGAACCCCGCTGATTGCCTGTCTCGTGGTGTTACTCCACTTAATCTTCTGCATCATCCATTGTGGCATCGTGAACCTTCTTGGATTTCCCATTATCCATCAGAGTGGCCCGTCTAACCCTTTCACCACAGTGCAGAGGACAAGGATGTACCCGAACGGAAGTCCGTTTCTCATCCCGTGATTGTTGAGGTTGCTGAATCTCCAATCTATGCACTCGCACTACGCATGTCATCGTGGTCTAAGTTACTCCGTGCCATCGTTTATGTCTGTAGGTTTTTTAGGCACCTACCTAATGGGACTTTTGTTTCAAGTACTGACCTTGAATTTGCAGAATATAAGTTACTACGAGCTGTACATGCTGTTCATTTTAGTAACGACATTCAAAATTTGAAAAATAATGTACCCCCTATTCTTAGGCTCAATCCGTTTCTCGATGAGCACGGCGTCATACGCGTTGGTGGTCGTCTGTTGAATTCGGATGAACCTTATAACTACAAGCATCCTTGCATTCTACCGCGTCATGATCATGTTGTCGACCTTCTTGTTGATTTTTATCACAAGAAGCATCTCCATGCTGTTCCAGAGTTGCTTATGTCCTTACTTAATCATAAATATTGGGGTTTAGCTGCTCGACGAATAATTCGTCAAAGAATACATAAATGTAACGCCTGTTTCAAATTTTGTCCGCTTCCGATTATCCCTCCCATGGCAGATCTTCCTAGCCAGCGCGTCAATCAGGTTGATAAAACGTTTACACATACCGGTTGTGATTATGCAGGACCACTGCAGTATACGCCAGTGCGTGGTCGAGGTGTTAAAAGCCGTAAAGCTTGGCTATGTATTTTTATATGCTTAACGACGCGCGCTACGCACATTGAAGTTGCGACGGATTTAAGCACTGTGTCAGTCCTGGCAGCCTTTAAACGATTTCTTTCATGACGTGGCCCTATACAGTGTTTGTACACGGATAACGGTACTTGTTTCGTGGGCGCAAGCTCTTATTTACGCGACCTTTATAAGTTTCTCAGGGAAGAGTATCGTACTCGTCTTCAGGAAGAACTTTCCATAAATCATATTGACTGGAAGTTTATTCCGCCAGCATCACCACATTTCGGTGGATGTTGGGAAAGCATGGTCAAAGTCATTAAAACGCATCTCTTTAAAGTTATCGGTCAACAGATCCTCTCTTACGAAGAGCTTTTAACTGTCCTTGCACAAGTCGAGGCGCTGATCAACTCGCGTCCGCTCTCAGCATTGAGTAGTGACCCTGCAGAACCATCCGCGTTAAGCCCTGCACATTTTCTGAACACATTGCCTTTATGGTCACTTCCGGCTCCTGAAGCAGACTCTTCAAGCTTGCTCCAGAGACATACTCTGCTGGATAAACTCGTACAGTCGTTCTGGTGGCGCTGGCGTGCGGAATATCTCCACCAACTTTAGGCTAGATCCAAATGGAATAGTCCTGCATCCACTATACAGGAGGGTACGTTGGTCGTCATAATACATGATAATTCTCCCCCGCTTTCATGGCCGTTAGCCATCGTGGAGAAACTGCATACTTCCAAAGACGGTACAACCCGCGTTGTTACCGTGAAAACCGCGAAGGGGAGCTACGTGCGCCATGTTGTACCTCTCTGTCCGCTTCCAACTCAGTGAGATCTAGCCTGAAGTTGGATCTACCTCTTAGTTTAAGTATTTAGTTTGTAGTTTTCGTTATAAGTGTTTCGCTAAAGTTAATTTAGATTAATTTTAATATCATATCGCTGTCTTAGCCTGTTGAGGGGTTATGCGGTCGTACATCCAACATAGCTAAGTTCAATTTTATTTTTTTTAAAGGAAACCCTTTAGGGCCGCGGGGATATGGTAGCGCCATCTATCTTTCTATTGATAATTAATTATGTCAACACCTAGTTAATAAATTCCTTTGCAAACCGCAGTGTCAAACGAGCGATCTTTTATCCCTTTCTATCCCATTCCCTCCCAAAGGCACGCCTCGCTTTAATTGGTCGCAGAATTCAATGACGCTGCGACGGAGTCAAAAATCAACCGTCCCGCTGACCGGCTGCGTCCTGGTGCAGCTCCGCGCCGCGAAGAATACATGCAGCACTGCAATATTTTACCGCTATTTTATACTATAAACGAGACCTAAACCGCCCGCGGGTGTAGTAGAGTGATCCGTGCAGCTTTGGGCTGGATCCAGGTGGAGTGATCAGCTTGTGGCCCGACTCTCGGAAGACGCCGACAAGCCGCCATTTTATCAAGGTAAGGCACTCCTATAGGCGATTTACCAGCCATCCTTTATCCGCTTGACCGCTAGCGCCAATTCGCCGAATTCACTTGACCGCTCACGTTCTAAACAAAATGTCGCGCCGCCGCTCGCCAGATGGGTGCGCTAACATTAACATTTATTGTTGATAAGTCGGTAACATGAGTAAGTTGAAGTGATGTTTTTCTTCAACTTTATAAATGACTCTTTCAAGTCGTATGAATTCTTTGTTGATATTTACTTTCTAATTTATTATACTTAGCAGTAAACATTGACTATCGTTGAAAAAAACACTTTGTGTATTTTAAACAGGATTATTTTAAAAAGTAAATCGATGACATACATATTTTATGAGTTTTAACTGTAGAGGGATTCTATCTATACCGAATTATATAAAAAAATACATGTATCATAGTATAAAAATATTTAATTATACGCATACGATAAGCACGTAATCACGGAGCGCGCGAAACAAAGAGTGGCGTTTGACATTATTTTTTCGTTCCAGGTTAACGATTTTAAGACTCGCTTCGTATTTTTAGCATGAAGAAATGTTCAATGATTTGAATAGAACAGAGAAAAATAATTTAAAACATTACGTAATAGAAAGAAACAGTAAATTCAGACCGAGTATAGCGCTGTAACCAAAAAGGGAAAATAGTCACTTGTGCGCGGTCTACGGCATTTCGAAAAAGGGAGAATAGTCACTTGTGCGCGGTCAAGCGGTTATACAGTCTACAATAATTAATATTTTTCCATGTCACGAAATCGCCTAGTACATACGGTTCGGTGCAACGCCGAACCAAAAATGTTTGTAGTTTAAGTTTATTTTTGGTGTCGTGATGGAACACCCTTGGAGTCTTGTGAAAGGACTAGGGAGAATATGCGAATACCATTGGATTTGGCCTACACCAGACTCTATTGAACAATCTATGGATCACACAAAGCACTGCCCTATGTGAACTAAATGCGCTCAGTTCAGTCATGCGCTAATCTGTAATCCCTGGTGCATGCCTAACGTCTAGACGGGCTGCTACTTATAGCATTACACTTATGTAATAGTTCGATATAGAGAAGGTTGTTTAATGCCTACTTCATGGTTGTGATGCATATGTAGTAGCAGTTTTCTCAAATTCGTCTACAGGTTAAAAACCAGAAATCTTGTCTTACACCTATGTGTAAAACCACTACGCTACTATTAGCGTACTGGTTTAAACAGTCTTCAATTTGCACTGGTTTATTTGTTTATTTATTAAATAAAAAAGTAGTATCTACCTCATGAAAGTATTATCTACCTCAATGATCAAATAAATTTCAAAATTATAAAACGAAACAAAAAACTAAATCCTTTACTACCTACTATATAGAACGTATAATGACTCCGTTATAATCTCAAATACAAACCAATACCGTTAATAATCTGCTGGGTGCCGTCTGAGCGGCGCAAATTGGACGCAAAAATGTGCCCTGTCGAGCACCCTTGTAATCCGCGCCGTGAAGCTTCCAGCATTGACAGCCGACGGTATTGTTAGGCTGTTCACATCTGTAAATATACTCAAATACTTCTTATATTAATAAAACGCCAATATAAGCTGAGCTCACACTGTACAGATATTTCGAAAAAATACAGGTCAAATTATGTTGAATATTCATGTGTGTTGTCTACCTAGATCGGTGTACTATAGTTATTAGAGTTGGTTATTAGTTATTAGAATACATTACACAAAATTGTAGACGTCCTTAAGATGTGACCTTTGAAAAGATAAAGTATCTATATTTTCAAATTAGGTTTTTGTGTGGGCTGAATAAATAGTTATTTCAATTCAGTTACTGTTTATATTTTGGAATATAAACTTAATTTTCAACAACGTTGATCGTGATCGACAGAAATGGGCTTTGGATGTTTTTGTGTGCTTTAGTGGAATCTTTTCTCTACTGGCCCACTAAGAAAAAGCATGCACCTGCGTAATATTTGTAAGATCGTATCATAACAGGTATTATACTTGTTCTTTTTTGCTGAAATTAATTTGATACATCACCTGTCCCGAACAAAATTAGTTTTAAGCTGATATTTCACACACAATTTCATTAAAACAAGCTACCAAAAGCTACAGTCCCCAAAGAGGGTCTTAAAGACGTCATCAAGACATTATTTAAATATCCGACAAAATAGACGTACCCATTAATCAGTCCCCAGGTGTCCACAGGGTACTTAAAATTAGATACAGGGGTCCATAAGACGGGACCCTTTTGTTATTTATATGTCTGGGAACACGTGGCATGGTGGCATCCCTCTGTTTACATTTACACAGTATATTCATGCCGTGGAGTGTAATTTTCAAGGCTCACAGTTTATTAAAACCTTAATACGTGCAAAATTGATATTCACCCTTCTACTAGGGTAGGCAGAGTGGTAATTGTAGCGGTACTTACCGTAGCACAAAGAGCGGAATGCGACACGCAAATTGTTGTCAAACAAAACTCATGCATTTTAACATTCTTCTCTGACATATTACGTTGCGTGCTTAGCCAACATTCTGTATTGTAGATATTGTATTTTTGTCATGTTATTTTTTTGTTCTTATGTTTACCAGAGCATGGTCACTCAATTTTGAAGGTCTGTATAATTACATAAACCAGATTAAAATTATTTGGTGATTCGGATATCCTATGTTGATATTGCGATACGAAAATGTATCAGCATTTTGCTCTCATTGCCAATCAATTGAAAATCCAGTGCATTACTGGATTAACCAATTCAAGTAGCAGATTGAATTGTTCATTATTTTAGAAGAAAACACAGCCCTTTTCATATTTTATTTATTGAATCAGAGATTTTCTTGATGTTATCTCAAAAGAAGTATTCAACTATATATTCATCCGTAGATTGCGGCGTTAATATGACTCCTGAAATGTCGAATTAAAAAAATAAGTTTAAAAACTATATAACCCGACTACGTGAAAAAGGGGGTCAAAAAAGGACGAAACATGAAAATAGCTCATTCTAGAGCCGTAGTCGCACTAATTGTATACCTCATGTGGGTGCCAGGAACACTTACCTGCATTAAACAATCATAGCATGTACATTAGTATCCGATAGGTGCGACCACGGCTCTAGCTTGAGTATTTCTGTATTCCATAATAGAAAATTTTGATAAAATGTATATAGCCTTTGTAACCCGGGCAAGTATTACGAATATATTGACACTTCATATATTAAAAGTGGTTCAGTAGTATAAGCGCTACGTTGGAGCATATAAACATACATAGATACATATTATGTAGACTGCCAAAAACATTACGTTTATTATCGTAGTGGCGGGTATCCGCAAACAGACTCGAAACAACAAATCGTAGATGACACGAAGTTTTGTCTCGGGTGGGGATTGAACTCACTACATACAAACATAGACTCAAGCCTGTTTCCTGGAGGAGTAGGCAGAGACTACGGAACGCCATTTGCAACGATCCTGACATACCTCTCTTGCTTTATTCACTCCCATCAAGTTTCTCATGCATGCTCTTCTGTTTAGGGTACTTCTGACCTGTCCTTTTTTTTAGGATGTCTGAACTGTAAATTTGGTCAGAGAACGTCCGCCTAGGTCTTCCCCTTCGTCCTATCCCATTCACACTTGCCTTATATATCTTCTTTGTCAGTCTTTCGTCATCCATCCTCTCCATGTGCCCAAACTCACTACACGCAACGCAATGCTGAACTGAGGCGACCGCTAAAACCACTATATATATCGAATAAAGTAATTTCATTTCATTTCATTACTGCACGTAATGGAATAAAATTACTTTATTCGATTGAAATTGTACATTATAGATGTTCATATTTTTTACAGTTCACGTTTCACCTTTATCAGGCATACGACTATTGTAGGGATCACAGATATGTGGTAGGGATAATTTTATAATCATATTTATCTTACATGCAATATGTTAACATTTAATTTTAATTATATAATAATATTTCTTATATTTTTATCCGTATAAATTATGTCATAATATTATTCAAAAATAATAATAATAATCAATAATGTTAAAATATAACGTCAAAATTTTAATGTCAAAAATTGTAACGAGATATTAATAAATATGAATTACCTAATTTTTAATAGTTAACAGCTGAATTATGTATTTCTTAAAAATGTATGCACGATATTAATTACTTATTTATTTATTTGTAGTCTAAGAATTCTTTGATTGTGTAGAAACTTTTATCTATGAGCCACTTCTTTAAATTTATTTTAAATTGCGTGGTAGTAGGTAGTTCCCTGATGAATTTTGGTATTTGGTTGTATATTTTTAGTATCATCATGAAGCTGTTGCTACTATGTAATTTTATTTTGCTCATTTCACATTTTAATTTTGTTGGATATCTCGGCTGATATTTACAATTTACACTAGTTTTAGTAAATAAGTTGCTTTAATTTCTTACAAATAAACCTATTTCTAATATGTACATGAAAATCAAAGTCATTACACCCAATATTTTGAAAAGTGGCCAACAGGTCTCAAAGGGTCCTACACTGCAAATAGCCCTAACACATTTTTTTATAGTATAAAAGCTCTATTTATGTTCGTAGAGTTTCCCCACATTAAAAGGCCATATCTTAATATTGACCCAACGTGTCCGTGATAAGCAGTACGAGTAACCGATTCATTTGGCGCATTTGACGACCGGTTGGCGCAGCGGGAGCGTAAGCGACTGCTACGCCAAAGGTCGCGGGTTCGATTCCCGCTCAAGTCAAACATTTGTGTGCATGAACATGGATGTTTGTCTTGGTCTGGGTGTTTCTATGTATAAAATGTATTTACAAAAAAAAAGTACATATATGTATGTTTATCTATTATCTAGTACCCATAGTACAAGCTCTGCTTAGTTTGGGACTAGATGGTGATGTGTGTATGTGGTAGAATATTATTATTATTTGTAGCCCTTTTTAACTGTCGCAGTGCATATACAAATCTATTACGTTACTTACAGTGTTCGTCCAAGGTAAGTCCAAAAAATTTTATATTGCTCCTTACTTTAATGTCAACATCTTCAATTGTTATATTTAATTTAGCAGGTATTTGTTTATAATTTTTAAATTGTATGTAATGTGTTTTCGTCAAATTGATTTTGAGGTCATTTTATCTAGCCATTGAAGTATTTGATTAAGTGTGTTATATACTTATTTTTCATGATCGTCTTTTGAATTATTGGGTATTACGACTGATACATCGTTAGCAAACAGTACACACTTATGTTTTGTGACGTTTGACAAATCATTAATATATAGTAAAAACAGTAGGGGACCAAAAATACGACCTTGAGGTACGTACACCTGTCCTATTAAATATAAGCGGAGATTTGTACTGTGCCAACATTTGCTTATTATTTATCCATTCTATATAAAAAACATAAAAATAGGAGCAAAGTTAAAAAACTACTCCATTCCGACCGTATTTACACCAGGGACCAAAGTATACAACATGGTGGGCACACCAAAGGATGTTCTAACGCTACAAACCCCAGGTGTCTATAAAATCAACTGCAGCTGCGGAAGCTCTTACATAGGGCAAACGAAACGGACCATCGCTGAACGTATAAAGGAGCACATTGCAGCTGTAAAGAACCGTCAAACGAACAAATCGGCGATTGCGGAACATTTACTTCAATCGGGCACCAATCACTGGATTGAATTTCATCGTCCACAAGTCCTCTCCACGGAACGCCACTTTTACCCAAGAGTTGTGCGTGAAGCGATCGAAATCAGAAAACATAAAAATTTCAATCGGGAAGAGGGCTTCAAATTGTCATCGGCGTGGAATCCAGTGATCCGGTTAACAACACCCTACTTTAATGCGCAGTCGGCGAATGTTCAAAATACAGATACGGTTAGTGTGTTTTGCGCCGGCGCCCCGAAAATCAACAACGCGGGGATAGTAATAGAATCTTCTACCTCGCACTCGGAGACGTGACATCGCTACACCAGTCAGCTTGCGACCACGGGACGTGCAACCGTCTCGAAACGTCAAGCAAAAATAAGGTATGTAAATACCTAATGCATGTTCGCGTTAATTCCCGTATAGATATATATTCTTAAACATGCAACGCGAGTGTTTAAAAGTTTCTATTGCAAAACGCTACGGGTCGGAAATTGCAAAATTAGTGCGTCACCTAGAATTATTACGGAGGAAACGAGCGCGAGTGGAAACATCGTTGATATTTCTAACAAAATGTCGCGATTGGGACTTATTACCTACGTATGTGCATATAAAACTACGTAGTGATATCGCATTTTCCCGTAAAATTCTGTATAACGCGAGTGTACGTCTCCTGAGACAATTAATCCGCAACAAACATGGTGAGCTCAACAGTGTACAGTGTGAGTTATATGCCGTGCATACGAAGTGTAGTGGGTTCCTATCTCGCGTTGATTACGATTTGTGTGATCGGCTAACGTTCTTACAAGCAAGTCGGACATTCGAACTATGTAGTGCTACTCACGAGCGAAAGTTCTCGAAGTTATTAAACCGACGGTATGCGAATAAAACGTTACCTACGGAATCGGTACAAACCAGTAACACCGTAATTAATCTATCCAACGCGAGTTTAGATGAATCTACGATTAACATCTTGGCCAAAGGTTTAAACTTCGCATTAACACCTAAGCGAATACCGTACGAAAATATAATCAGCAGTGTTGAGGAGACGATTATCCGTAATAAAGTACCGCCCAGTGATGCCGATACCCTACGACAGGACGTCGCGGTGATATTACGGAAGTCGAAGATACCTGCCAGTAATGTCACTATGGAAGAGCGTCAAGCACTGAAAAGGATTCGGGACAACCAGGATATTTTAGTGCTTAAGGCCGACAAGGGAAACGCCACTGTAGTGATGAATACGGCTGATTATACGGACAAGGTACGAGAGTTGTTATGTGATAACAAGGTGTATAAACCGGTCTCATATAACCCCACGGCCAGAGTAACGCGCAGAATACGAGCACTGATACAAGACCACCAGGACCTGTTCACGGAAGATGAGTACAGCAAGTTATATGGTCCCAAGCCATACCAACCACCTAGGCTATATGGTCTGCCTAAGGTACATAAGCCCAACGTGCCACTGCGGCCTATCGTAAGTCAGATTTCGTCGCCTACTTACGACCTTGCGAAGCACGTTGCATCGGTATTGCAGCCATTAGTCGGTATCACACCGTCTTTCATGAAGAACTCGCGTCATTTCGTCCAGATCGTACAAAGTATCCGATAGGAACCGGAAGATGTAATGGTAAGCTTTGACGTTGAGTCGCTCTTTACCAACGTTCCAATAAGGGAATGTCTGGACGTAGTGAGTGACAGACTGAGTGACAACGATATGCCTCAACTATATTGATCTACTAAAACACTGCTTAGATGGCAACTACTTCCTCTTCCAAGGCCAATATTACCTCCAGATCGATGGTGTTGCAATGGGGAGTCCAGTAGCCCCAGTACTGGCTAATATCTGGATGGAACACTTTGAGGAAAAGGCGCTTAGCATCGGACCTAAGACCATCAGGCTTTGGAAAAGAAACGTGGACGATATCTTTAGTATCGTAAAAGAAGGTAAGCAGGAAGTAGATCAATATGTGCAACACCTTAACTCCATTCATCCGAAGATGAGATTCACCTACGAAATGGAAACTGACAGATCGTTGTCATTCTTGGATGTCAAAGTGACTGTGAGACCAGATGGGTCCTTAACACACTGCGTATACCGGAAGCCTACACACACAGATAGATACCTGCACGCCACGTCGCACCACCATCCTCGACAACTGCAATCCGTTGTGACGTCACTAAAAAACAGAACACACGACCCCTGTGACCCTGAGCATTTGAAGCTAGAGCTAGACCATGTTCAGGAGGTACTTAGGAAGAACGGATACCAGATACAACGTCGAATGACGCAGCCTATCAAGCGAGATAAACATCCGGCGGTAAATAGACAACCTACCTACATGCCCTACATTAGAGGTGTTACGGATAAAATAGGAGCAAAGTTAAAAAACTACTCCATTCCGACCGTATTTACACCAGGGGCCAAAGTATACAACATGGTGGGCACACCAAAGGATGTTCTAACGCTACAAACCCCAGGTGTCTATAAAATCAACTGCAGCTGCGGAAGCGCTTACATAGGGCAAACGAAACGGACCATCGCTGAACGTATAAAGGAGCACATTGCAGCTGTAAAGAACCGTCAAACGAACAAATCGGCGATTGCGGAACATTTACTTCAATCGGGCACCAATCACTGGATTGAATTTCATCGTCCACAAGTCCTCTCCACGGAACGCCACTTTTACCCAAGAGTTGTGCGTGAAGCGATCGAAATCAGAAAACATAAAAATTTCAATCGGGAAGAGGGCTTCAAATTGTCATCGGCGTGGAATCCAGTGATCCTGTTAACAACACCCTACTTTAATGCGCAGTCGGCGAATGTTCAAAATCCAGATACGGTTAGTGTGTTTTGCGCCGGCACCCCGAAAATCAACAACGCGGGGATAGTAATAGAATCTTCTACTTCGCACTCGGAGACGTGACATCGCTACACCAGTCAGCTTGCGATCACGGGACGTGCAACCGAAACTAGTCTACTAAATAGTCTCGAAACTTCAAGCAAAAATAAGGTATGTAAATACCTAATGCATGTTCGCGTTAATTCCCGTATAGATATATATTCTTAAACATGCAACGCGAGTGTTTAAAAGTTTCTATTTCTACATATTGCGTTCGATTGCAAAGATAGCTTCTCAGCTAATCTATTGCCTGACCTCTAATATCACATCAACACTCACATTTGTCAAGTAGCCTGTCAATATTTACAAGATCAAAAGCTTTGCTCGTATCTAAGAATACTGCTGTAACTGTATGGCCCTTATCGATCTCTTGTGTTATAGACTTGATCAGGAAAAAGCAGCTAAGGTGGTGGACTTTCCTTTTTGAAACCCATTTTTTATTTTGAAAGTCTGACAGTCTGGAATGTATAATCCTTTCATAAATTTTTGATAGTATTGGTGTTAATGTTATAGGTCTATAATTATTATTAATGTCTTGTGTGCACCCTTTTTTGTATATAGGTTTTACTACTGATTTTTTAATTTGTCAGTACTAGAGGCTAAAGATAGGTTTACTAACGGCCATTTTCAATATACGAACTATAGATAGATCTGTAGATTTTAGATTCGTGTTTGACATATTTTGTATGGAACTTATGTCAAAAACTGTCAAAAACGAATCTAAAATCTACAGATCTATCTATAATTCGAATATTGAATTCCGTAGTAAATGACATAGTACAGGCGATAATAATTATAGGCTCGATTTTATGACCCAAGTAGAAATCTCATCATAACCAACAGATTTTTTATTATTAAGTGACTTGATTATTTTTACTATTTCAGATATTGAACGGGGGCATAAAAATATACTCGTACTTTGCCTGCTTGGCTGATAACAAGAGTGATTACAGCTGGGTTGGGAATCACTCTTGTTTGATATTGAAGTAAGGAAGTTATTAAATAGCTTTGCTGTGTCAAGAGGATCAGTTGTTATGGTGTCTTTTTCTTTATACAGTCAATTTGTTTTGGGATGCTGATAGTTCCAACTTTATTTTTAATGATTTGCCATGTTGCCTTGCCTATGTTTTTAGATTTTCTTAAGTAGTTGTAATTTGTATTTTTTTTTATGCACATTTACAATTTTTTAACATTCTATTTTTTTTATATTCCAATTTAGTCTTATCACTTAAATTATTATAAGTTATTCTTTTCAGTTGCCTTTTTGTTTTACTACTTTTTCTAATACTCTTTGTTATCCACTTTGGAGAAGAACCGAGTGTTTAGTTTTTTAGTTTTTTTAAGAGGAAAACATAATTCAAAGATGTTGTATGTCATGAAAATTTTCAAAAGCTGTGTTAGCATCAATGTCATTATAAATATCAAACCATGTCAAGCTGCTTAAAGCTGTATTAAATTTAGTCATATTTTCTAGTGAATAATCCCTAGCATAATAATTAAACCAGTACGTGGTTTTTGTTTTTGCGTTTGAAATGTTAAGATTTGACAAGTAATGTGGTCGGATAGAAGATCATGGGTTTTTTCATATTGCTGAATATGAAAAAATCCATTGGCAACCCATGAAATGAAATATGATCAATACATGATTGCTGTCGAGTGGATGTTTCTATATGCTGATAAAATCCATAATTTGAAAAGATATCTTTAAGCGTAATACAGTCAGTGGTGAGTTTTAGTGTATCAATATTAAAATCTCCTGTAATTATAATCTTTTTTTTTGTAATTGGTTCTGGTGTCATAAGTCATAGCCAATACAGTATAAATTGGCATGGAATCAACATTTGCACCAATAAGTCAATGTATTTTGAGGGTCTGAAAATACTGGGAATTCAGCGCTATTATTGTTTTATACCTATCATTAATATTCAGCGACGCGAGTAAAAGTATAACTATAAGGGCAATTTACTCGACCACCTACAAACTAAAAGAGTAATGGCTGTACAATTACATCTTGAGTATACATGTAGTTTCTTTTATTTCTCTTGCAACATCTCTTGTCTTCACAATTGTATTTTCTTGTGTATGGCTCAAAGGTTGAGAACTCAATATTGAGTTAAGCTCGCCTTTGTACGTCACTATTATAAATGTAATTTAAGTGTACAATAAAGTACGTACTTTGATGTTTCCACTTACTTACGTCATGTAGCAAAATAAATATAGTTCTGCTTCAAAGATATGAGAGTGTGGCAAAGATAGTAAGGTTATTGAATTTATTCTACACATTTCTAGTTTATAAAAATAATATTTACAATGGACGAAAAGAATACGCATAATATATCCGAAATAACCTGTCCGACTATTGTGGATTTGATTCGCGAAAGAGACGAATAGTTTCGTCATGTTCATTATTACTATTTCTTGTCTATACTTTAAACTGTATTTCGCTTTAAATCAAGAAATTTCGTTTGTCAAAGTATAGGATTTGTATATTTTTCTTTCTTTATTTTCTTGTTATACCTACTTACATGGATAAAAAAATCTCAAGTAATACCTGATCAAACATTCATAGCCCTAAATCTTCAGTACCCTCGTCATTCCATGCATTACAACAATATTTACGAACATATTCATAAATACAATGAATTATATATCCGTCTCCCCTTTCAGCTCTTATATAGGGACAAATTCAATAGTAGCCCGCTTCTTTTCGCCATGTTTTCGTACGATAATTTATTCATTATGTTGTTGCATTTAGAATTAGAGCTTGTTTGGAGTGACAATATTTGTGTACAAACGAGGATGGTAACCGTCTTAGAAAACCAAAGAAAGTAAATACGGTCTTAGGGGGTTCTAAATGGTTAGTTTTTGAAATATATGCACGTCTTGGTAAATGTCATGTGCCCTGACTGATTGTAAGTAGCTATTGTAGCCTAAAACGGTGGTTCTTAAACCTTTAAGGGTATGACACGACAAATAATTCCTCGAAACCGGAAAGTTCCACGGAATCAAGGTTACGAATCACTAGGCGAAGTAATAGAAATAAGCATTAACAACTTTCGTAAAAACGGAATGGTGTAGCAATGTTACTGTTCTTGTAATCGTAGTACTGTGAGAAGAACTTAGAATAAACACATGCCACTCTTTCAGAACGCTGCAACTACCAAAACACTACCTTTTGGCATGTTCTGTCATGCGATTGCGTTATCTGTATCATAATATGATACCTACATATGAGTAATTTGAATATTATACTCAATAAATAGTGATTAGAAAACACATTTTGTGACAGGGCGGTTTCGGATTAGCGTTTTATACGCGCGTATAAGCTCGTTTTTGGAAATTCATGTAGGCGCGTATAGGCGCGCCTTTTGGCCTCACGCAACTCGTACGAGCGTTGACGCGCTTCTAACCTCGTATAAGTGCGAGCTGTCAGAATCCATGTTGACACTGACACGATGTCACTACCGTCTCGAGCGAACACGACGAAATACTTAGACTATCGAAATATGCCCGTTTAAACGAGTCCGGTTTTTAGAAGCGCGTAATGTAGTGCGCGTATGCTGAGACGACCGTACACGCGCAGAAAAAAAGCTTATCTGAAACTGCCCTAATAGCAACACATCGTATTTAATATACTTCTATAATCTAGTCTCTTTCAAACCATTTCCTAACAAGCACTTTCCTTGTGATATATAGCACTTACTTTTTCTATCACAACCTAGAACATTCGTTCTATATTTGTTTCGTTATGAAATCACAAATCTGCTACAGAGCACCTCAGATATTCGTTGCCCCACAAAGTGGCAGTCCCCAACATGTACCATATTACTTACCAAACAATAGCAGAATAAAAGAGAGAAATACCCAAACAATCTGTAACAATATATTAAGTGTAATGTGTACGTATAATGTGCGACAAAAAACGGTAAACGACAAAATGTCGGTGATTTATGTTGCGTGTCGCGCGTTTTGTCGCGTTCGAGGCTGCGAGTAAGTGATGGAGATATATCACAGTGTTTATTGAATGATGATGAGGCTTTGGTTTAATACGTTGGCTGTTCTAAAGCAGTAAGTTTTCTCGTAGTTTCATTATATTGGGATGGATCTGGGTGGATTTATTAAGGGCAAGATTTATAAGGTTCTGAAATGGATAGTGCCGAACGTTGCCATACCTACAAATAATAATATTCATATTCTACCACATACACACATCACCATCTAGTCCCAAAATAAGCAGAGCTTGTACTATGGGTACTAGAGAATGGATAAACATACATATATACTTTTTTTTGTAAATACATACATATTATACATAGAGACACCAAGACACCAGACCAAGACAAACATCAAATGGAAAATATTTTTACATAATACATATAATTTTCTAATAAAAATCATAGTGCGATGTACTTCACAGTCCGAACGGTCAATTGTGCAGAGCTATTACTTAAGCAATAGTTCTTACTCCAAGGTATGTCTGTATGACAGTCTACAGCTCGCAATATAAGCGAAAGAAATAAATTAATATTTTAACCGCATCCTTGCACGTCATCATCTAACCAAATAAAATAAAACTCGCATATGAGTTCAAATTGCGAAAATAAATTTTTCATAAAGCACGACATTCGGAAATGACAAACTTGCGTTTTATATCAACTTTTCTCACTTAGCTCTACTTAATTAAAATTTTAATTAACGAGCGAATGAGCTATTAAATCCACGCTTCTTAGAGATAAAACCGCCGTCGATACGAGGTCGTGACGTCAGCGGTCCGTGTTCACGACGCAGACGCCACGCCGTCGCCCCACACTCGCCCCGCGCCCGCATCGTCGCTAGTTCAAATATTAATAACGCGTGGTTATCTTTGTGCTGGCTAATTGATCGCGTTGATTAAATATTTTGCAGTCTGTTCAAAGTTTTATATTGATCAAAGATGGATTATGACTTAAAAGGATGCATTGCGTTGTCAACGAAGTCTAAGGTTTTAATAATGCTTGTTTAATACGTTGAAATAACAAGTTTGAAACATATTTCGTAGATTATTTTTACAGCTGTTACACATTGATGTTGCAAAAATGTAGTCAGTAAAAACGAGCTTAAAATTTTAAATTTTAAAAAATTTATTTAAATGATTTGTGAGCTCTACTACTGGAAAATGGTTTTATTTTATTTGTTTCGTAGCGCTGTCCTATGTGTTGTCTAAAAGTATAAATGTGCTATATTTTCATTGAAATTCCAGTACCAAATAAAATAAGTATAAAAATAAATTATTTATTAATACATTATTTTAAATGTGCTTTATGTGGGATAGCTATGTACAGTTGTACAGTCCTATGTGACATTCGAGTCCATTACATGCGACCACCTAAAAGATAGGCAAGTCCTTAAAAAGTTTCGACACACATATCATTTAATGCATCTTTCAAACTACATACAAATCAAATGATTATAATATAATGAATACAAAAGCCTATTCTATGATTAACTGTTGACATTAAAGCCTATCAACAAAAGGGCTAAACCAACAACACAAACAACAATGCTTGTTCAGCCGCCACAAAAGCGCTATCAAGCCGCCATCCAACCACCATTGCACCGCCATTTGACATAGATTTCACTCCAACACGTAATGAATGCGTCTATTATTCACATGCTTTACATTAATTGAATTTTGTATCTGTAATTAGACTGTCATGCTAATTCATTAAACAAAATTAATGCGAATACTTACTATCTAGTTTGTTGTAATACATGGTAACTATTCAAAATGTTTATATTACATTTAGTTCTATTAAATACCTACTAAAATAATAGTAGAATTTATTTAAGTTAGAACAATAAAGAAACATAATTTTATAAGTGAAGCTTAATCTAATCTAATACAAAAACCATAAAAACTAATTTCTAAGTGAAAATATTGACATGTTTTAATCGCCGTCATAGTAGGACATAAATTATTCAGTAATTTTGTCTTTTTTTATAAATGTAAACAATGCCAGTTTGAAAAAGAGTATGTATAAAACATCTTTCTTTTTTTTTCTTTTTAAAAAGACAACTCCCGCACTAGGACTATATCCTGTGTCACGGGGGACTTTACAAATATACAACTAACGGATACAATGTATAAAACATGTAACCGAATTTAAGCTATTGAAGAAGCTTATATCCAGTTTTACATCATATTTGTGTCCTATTATTTTCAGTACCTGATTTGATGCATGTGATCCTTGATAAAAACGCTTGCAACAGTGCTGAAAAAAGTTTCCTGATAGGTTATTATACACACCCGGAAAAAAGTTTGAAGCAATCGGAACTGGACACAATATCCGCTTCTAATAACAACATTTTTATGCGTTTGTGTTTACATAACAAATTTAAAAGTAAAATTTTAGGCTTACGCATCAGTTTAAATTCTCTATGCTTTACCAAATTGTAATCAACTAACATGAAACACCTTCTCGTTATCTGTTCTTGTGTGAGTATAACTCATACCATAAATCTGAAACAATCTGTTTGATGAGAGAACGTCAAAAGAAAAGAAAAATATGAAATCAAAGTCAGAGGCTACAAAGTTCCGAGTCTGCGCAAAATTAGCTATGGAACGATAGCCCATCGATTACAGTTAGCATAATATACACACACATATACATATGTGTATGTGTGTGTTGAGCTAACATTACTTCAGCATTACCTGTGTAATCCCACGGGATCGCCTCAAGTTTGTTCTATACACTGTTTTATTTATGGTTTCTGTAGACGGGCAACTTTTTGTTGCTCGGTCAATTATACTATTCATTGACAAGATTTGGTTTGATCGCAGTATAGGCATTAGGAGTATTGTAAGACTGCCTCCGTGGTCCAGTGGATAGCGTAAGCGCTACTGATCGGAGGTCCCGGGTTCAATTCCTGGGTCGGGCAAAAGTGTAACTAGGTTTTTCCGAATACTCAGTAGCAGCCCGGAGTCTGGTGATGGCAATAGGCTCGCCCCTATTATGTGGGACCTAAAAATTCATGGCGAAATGTGGGTGTAATATTTACACCTCTGCCTACCCCTTCGGGGATACAGGCGTGAGACTATAAAAAAAAGTTTTGTTAATCATTACTTACTGACAGAACAAAAATGTAAAATACAAGTGTCAACAATTACATATAATCTTCATCATCATCATCATCATCAGCCTGCCGTAGTCCATTGCTGGATATAGGCCGCTCCAACATATAATCTTTAGTATACAACAATTGTGAAAAATTACTTTTAGTGGGTTTTTATTTGTATCACATATTTTATAATAATTTTAATGTGAATATCTTAATGATGATGTGATTTAAATGTTATGAATAATTTTAGCTGTACTTACTCAGTTTAATTTGTTATAAGAGGACCAATTATGTCTTTTAATTTGCCTCATGGAGCTTAAGGCCGTACTTAAAATTCAAATGCTTATCTTACGTGAGGCTTGCTAACTTATAATAGAATTACCGACCACGTTACTTTACATACGTAGTGTTATAATCCGTAACTACTCACCACGAAAAGTTGCTAGTATGTTGCCAAGCATTACACTCGTGCAAAATAACTTTAATGGTTTACTAAACATCGTTTGAAGCCTTTATGTTATTGTGCGTCGTAAATTGTGATATGAATACGTGTTGTTTTGCGTTTACGTGGATTTTATGGGTTTGATGCCAACGCTGGGTGGGATACTTGAATTTGTTATCATAAAATTATTAGATGGGATTGCATTTAATGGCTGCTATTGTTTATTGTTTTTACACTTTGTTCCAGATTTAATAGTTTTTGTGTTTAATTCTTTCGACTTGCCGTGATTTTACTATTTCTAATATTTACATGGTTGGTCTGATGTATCTTGTACTCTTGCGTAGTCAAGTAGTTATTTTAAATTTAAAAAAAGAAGTGAAGTATTGTGTGTTTGTCTTGATATTTCTACTACTGGTGGAATTTATTATTTTATTTAAAGATAAATAATATATATTAATTTAGTAAACATTCGGGAACACACATGCTACGGGTTGGAACCGAAGATCCTGTACGTAGCAGTTTGTTTGTTTCCCCACTATGTAATTGCTGCCAGCCATTGCACTAAATTAATATCAATGTATTTAGTTATGTATGGTTATAGTATAGTCGTTTTAGTGTCGTTAGTTCGATTCCCACAAGAGAAAGCACTTTGTGTGTGCCACAACATGAGACAACACGTTGTGTTTGTAAAGGCCCACAACACAGAGTTTATTCTCAGTTCAGAAGTTGTCTTATTTAAAACTGTTAAAATTGAATCAGAGAGGACATAACTACTATACAGTTTAATATAATAGCCTGTTAATAAGTGGCATATTCTCTACATTTTCGATGTACTAAATGCCATATGACGCATTCGTCCACATTGTACATCAGTAAACTGGCAGTATATTCAGCTTTGTCCACAATACCATGTTAACAACGCATCAAGCCGCACAAGAGAATGAAATATGGCGGATTTGTTCTATGATAGTGTTTGATGTTGCTTAGTGTTTTGAATGGATTTTCACGTGATTCAAATTGTATGTTAAGCCATGTATGTGTTTTGTAGCTGTCGGTTTAATTGTGGCGTGGATAGTGAACGTTGGGTAGAAAAATTGTTTTTACCTCCGAATGTGAATTAATGTTTGAAAATTTACGAATAATAAGTTGTACTAATAAGTTGCACTGATTCGCGACTAGTATATATTATATATTCATTTCATATTTCTCGTTCTGTGGTAATCACTACATTCTTAACCTCATCAGTAAAAAATTCGGTGTCCATTATTGTCATTTATAATTTTATGTACTTGGCTTCACAGACATTGAGCAGTAGGAATAAAAATACAATTCAAATAACTTTAATAAATGTAACATAAATAATCTGTTCAAAAAATACTTAGCCCTAAAATAATAATAATAATATTTTACCCCATACACACAATACCATCTAGGCCCAAACTAAGCAGAGCTTGTACTATGGGTAAACAATGGATAAAAATACATAAATATATACTTTTTATTTGTAAATACATACATAATTATTATACACAGAAAGACGTTCACGCATACACATGGTTGAGCTGGAATCCAATCCGCAACCTTCGGCATGGCAGTCCCTTATATTCTCGCTACGGCATTAGGTTGTAAAATGTATTTGTAAGCTTCTGTATAGTAAATGTACTACGCCTACTGAGGAGCACTTAATCCGAGTCTCCAAGTCGGAACATATTATTTCAGGTGCAGATACATTTGCGTGTCGAGAGCGGACTGAGACAGTATTTACAGTGCACTCTGTCTGTCTGTCTTCTCAAGAAGCCATTAGCACTGAATGCGTACTACAGCATTAAAATTCATCTCTACGTCTCTACGGGGCGACGGTTACTCTGCGATAACGAACGTTACAATTGAGTCAGTTTAGTACGAACTTTTTTTTGTTGTAGAGTAAGTAATTTTATGTTTTTTATGTTACTTATTGCATTATATAAGGCTGAAAAACTGGTAAAATTCTATTGTAGTGGCAGAACATTTAATTACTTCAACTCTATGAAAATCTTCTTATCATTACATAGCGTAAACTAATGAAAGGAAAGAGGAACCCACCACGCAACCTCGGATTGACCACCCTTGCTATTGCAATAGAAAAAGGCTGACAATACCAAACTCCTCTGAATGGATAAGGGATATAATATAGGAATGGTATGGGTTCCAGTAAGATACCTGACTTGCAGTATCCCGATGTATGCGCCGACTATTGTTCGACACGTGTTTCGCCTCTCCAGAGGCATCCTCAAGAGCGATGGGCAACGACTGGACTTGTCGTTGCCTAAGTCCGAGGGTGCTTGGTGGGTTCCTCTTTCCTTCCATTAGGTTACAATGGAGATCCACCAAGTAACGCCTGATTCAATCAACTACATAGCGTTAAATTACTTCACACGTCTGAATGCTTATCGACGTCCCCAGGGAATAAACCCGTAATCACAAAACTCATATTTTACAGGAAAAATAATTTAGTGTTTTTGGGGTATATCTCTTCAACAAAATGTAACTATGACCAAATTGTAATATGACGGAAAAGCTAATTTTTACCCGAAAAGTTTACAGTATTTAGTGTAACTATTAAAAATGCACAAAATTAGTTATTCACCAAAATACATATTACCGAAAATGGTTACATACAATTTTTGTTGTATTGATATCTTACGATCCCAACTTATTAATATTCTACCAGTTTTGTTTACTTACCGAATTATTCTTCTAAATTTCTTGAAAATCATGGGCATAATATTGCTTTACTGGATTATTAAACGTGTTTCTTATTACAGGCGTGAGATTGTAATGTTCAGTTACCGACTTGTTATGGTTAATTTTAAATAACCATAAATGGGTAACGTAGTGTAACCCGTATATTATAGAAAAAAAATGTTAGTCATATTATCGTAATCATTGAAAACCGATTATGTAAAATTAATTTGTCTTCGCTATCTTCGAGGGAATAATTAA
Organism: Euclidia mi; assembly: GCA_944739405.2. Classification (NCBI taxonomy): domain Eukaryota; kingdom Metazoa; phylum Arthropoda; class Insecta; order Lepidoptera; family Erebidae; genus Euclidia; species Euclidia mi. The sequence continues at coordinate 4,211,261 of OX123202.2, read as the reverse complement.
AGAAAGCTTACAAAATTTATGAAAATTGTAACTTTTATTGGAAACCAAGTTTTCAAAGAGATCACAAATTACAATCAATGAAAATATAAAAAAAATGCAAAGTTAAAACATTCATAACTAATCGGTATTATCATTTGCATCATCATTATCATCGCGATCATCACTAATTTCTGAATAAATTAAAGATTCATAAAATGCGTGGTAGTACCGTGGAATCGCTCCACTATTGCACAAGGACAGTAAATCTGTATGCAACGCCTTGCTTATAGGAAGAGGTTGATGATAAGCCTGTGCCAATACAGTGTCTTCTATCGAAGCATCTGTCTTAGGTTTTCGCCCACGTCATTTGGTTTGGAATGAAGTTGTAATATTTAATTCAGAATATGCATCATCATTATCATATTTAAAGGAAACTTTGTTCTGTTGGAATGATGACACATGAATTTCCATTACATCAGACCAGCGTATCCTTTTTCCATCTATATCGCGACGCCAACTCAAAGGATTTACCAATTGTTTAATGTCTAAAATATCTGTTTGCTCTAATTCTTACAAATTATATTTTTCTCCCGAGACTTTGGAGTTAAAAATTATTATACATTTGATCAGGTGTGTAAATAGACTTATTTCTCATGTTCCTTTCAATACAGGCATGCATTGAGTCGCCCTCGTTTTGGCTATGTCCAGTCTCAAAAAATCTGTGGGTTATAGACAAATTTAAAGATTATAAATTTAAATATATCGGAACCACGACAGCAAATTGGACTGCTAGTAACCTACAGGTAGCTGTTATTAAATTTTCACGCCTATTTTGAAGTAACATAACATGTTTAATGGCTTAACAATCAATCAACAAAGAAATATTGCATTTCAGTTTGGCAATAGGCTCGCCTACTATTAATAATAATAATAATAATGATAATACTATTAATAATGCCTTGGCGGCTATTTAGAGAGGGTCCATCTAGTGAGCTGGCGAGTCACCGTCTGCCCCTTTTCGACGTACTATAAGAGTACTTAGGGCAGACGCCGGCATTCATCCATAGTTTTCATGTAAACCTATTCATTTAACACCCATCCCAATAGCCCAGAGTAATTAGTTTCCATATAAGTAGCAATAGTCCCTCACCTGCTGCGGCTAACCCGTGACTGTACTTAATAGTGCGGTGATGGAGGCGCCTCAGTAGGTGTTCCATTACATTCTAGATTAAAACTCTCAAAGGGCCTCTGCGCGTTGGACCTATGTCTCCGTGTACGCCTGCCAAAGGGCCGGGTATTGTTCAAACAAATTAGAATGATACCCGAGAAAGAGAAACATATAATAATAATAATAAACCCCTCTGGGGCAGCCGTTATCTCATCATGAGACTAACGCAATCTCAGAGGGCAGAGTAACAGCTTTCAAACATCACCTTCATCGTGTTATGTAAACAAAAAATGTATGACAAGATGAAAAGAAAGCTTACAACCGCAGGGCAGCTTTGTGGCGAGCTGAATGTGTGTGGCGACACTGCGGTCCCGAATGCTTCAGAGAGTCGGTCAGGGCCTCGTCTCCGGCTTGCCTTTTTTGGCTGGCCGGAGTGGATTGCCAAGAGTGCCCGCAGGACTCTCAACTCTGGCTTGCCTTGGTCGGCCGGCCTGAGGGAAGCCGCAAGAGCTATTAGCTTGGGGGTAGAAGTGTCATAGTTAAGGGCGTAACTACAGGGAAACCCGCTCCGGGTCTCCGTTGTCACAAGACCCGCGATGGCGAAACCAGTGCCGCATCGCTCTACACCCTTAGCCACTCGCACCGGTGTTGCCCTCTGGCTGCCTCTATGGCAGAGTTTGTTTGCTTTGGGCGGCTGTTTAGAGAGGGCCCATCCAGTGAGTTGGCGAGTCACCACCTGCCACCGGACGGATGCTATAGGAGTATCACTGGCAGGTGCCGTTTGTTATCCATAGTACCATTATTTTCAGTCCATTAAACATCCAACCCCATAACCCATTTAAATTAGGCTCCACATCATTACAATAGTCCTACATGTTCTGCGGCTAGTCCGTAACTGTACTGAGTAGTGCAGTTGTGGAGGCTCCGCGGCATGTGTCCCATCCCATTTTAGATTAAAAATCTCTACGGGCCTCTGCACGTTGGATCCATATCTCCGTGTAAGCCTCCCAAAAGACCGGTTATTCTTCTGACACCAAAGTTAGAAGAATAACCGTGATAAGAGAGAAACATAATAGGAGAGTAACTGCCCTATGTAAAACTCAACTAATGGGCAAGCACCTAATAAAGGCATTGAATACTTACGCAATTCCTATTTTAACATATTCTTTTGGTTTAATAAAATGGAAGAAAACTGATATACAGCAAATAGAGAGAATGACTCGTACTACACTCACCAAACATAATAATCTGCACCCTAAATGTGCTATAGAGAGGCTATCCATCAAACGCCAAAACGGAGGGAAAGGCCTGATCGACATCCACGAACTTTGGCAAAAACAAATAAGAAGTTTAAAAACCTTTTTCCACGCAAACTCTAATACGAGTGAAATTCACAACGCCATAGTTACAAATGATATCAACTACTCACCACTTAACTTGCACGATCAAACAGAGACACAACACACTAACATCCATGATACACAAAAGCAAAAACTAGAAGATTGGAAAAAGAAAGTGCTTCATAGCCGGCACCCTCATGATTTAGAGCAACCCCACTTAGATACAATAGCATCAAATAAATGGCTTAGGATAGGCAATTTATTTCCTGAAACAGAAGGCTTTATTATTGCAATTCAAGATCAGATTATTAACACAAAAAACTACAGAAAGTATACAATTAAAGACCCCAAAATCACTAATGACAAATATCGTAAATGCCATAACCAATCAGAAACCATACAACACATAACTGGAGCATGCACACAACTCACACAGACAGATTACACTCATAGACACAACCAGGTAGCAAACATCATACATCAACAACTAGCACTCAAACATAAACTCATACAAGACACAAAAACTCCTTATTATAACAATTATTGTGTGCGCAATAATCTGTCGCAGTTTATTTCCGTGTTAAGAAAGAGATGCACTGACTATCACCTACGCCACATATTAGTATTAGTGTGCGTAATGTGTATTACATGTAGAAACGCGTTCTTGAGCCGCCGAGCGCGAGCAAGTTACCGCCAATATGTATAGTAGATATAAATTTATGTCCCGGATGAAAACTGTAATAATGAATTACCGAAAAAATTTACCACAAAATTTACGATAGTATACCCGTAATGGTGTTAACCAGCAATTTTGCTGAAATATTTTCCAGTACTATTCCTTTACCGAAATGTAGCCGCAAAACTTAGTTTGTAAAAATGTATTACGTTATTTTTCTAGTAAATAAAAAATAAAAAAAATCCAAAGAACAAAAGTGTTATAAGGAAAAGCGTTGGAAATTACAGCAGAAAAAAATTGAAAAAAATTGCATAGGTGTATCCCGACCCCTAGATACCGTTAATGGTATAACAATAAAAAGTAAGTATTAGTATAATACAGGTTTATTCCTTGGGGGCGTCGTTATGACTTTTTAGCTACATAAGAGTTTTTTTTAATTTTCACAATATTTTATAGAAGTTTTGTTAGAATAGACGCGTAATAAAAATTATCAAATGATTTGACCCATAACCGATTAGTATGCATGATGTGATAAACGAATGTCGAGAAAAGAGGTGTGTTTGAACCAGAGGATTTGGCGTTCTATACTCTATCTCTGTCTACCCCATAGTCAATGTCTATTGCTTGTTTACACTCCCGCTATGTCACCGGTTAGAAAATTAAATTTTAACTGTTGTCATTATAATATTCTGATATCGTCCTTTATTCTAATAGTTATCTGCTATGGAACAAAACCCGTACCTTAACTGCAGTTAGATTCAATGACATAATCGACCCTTCGCAAGTAACCCGCACTAAACAGTGAACGCTTACCATGCAAATAGATTTGCTGAATTAAACCTTAACCACGATTAATTAAATGCGTTAATGCCTTGAATTTTTTTGTTTAGCTACGTGAGGGATTCTTCGTATTGTGCGTGTCACTTTGTATTTGAACGTAATGATGAAGCAAATACATTATGATGTATTTTAGAAACTTTTAAACACTCGCGTTGCATGTTTAAGAATATATATTATATATAGACGGGAATTAACGCGAACATGCAAATTAGGTATTTACATACCTTATTTTGCTTGACGTTTCGAGACGGTTGCACGTCCCGTGGTCGCAAGCTGACTGGTGTGGCGATGTCACGTCTCCGAGTGCGAGGTAGAAGATTCTATTTCTACCCCCGGGTCGTTGATATTCGAAGTACCGGCGCAAAACACACTAACCGTATCTGTATATTGAACATTCGCCGACTGCGTGTTAAAGTGGGGTGTTGTTAGCCGAATCACAGGATTTCACGCCGATGACAATTTGAAGCCCTCTTCCCGATTGAAATTTTTATGTTTTCTGATTTCAATCGCTTCACGCACAACTCTTGGGTAAAAGTGGCGTTCCGTGGAGAGGACTTGGGGACGATGAAATTCAATCCAGTGATTGGTGCCCGATTGAAGTAAATGTTCCGCAATCGCCGATTTGTTCGTTTGACGTTTCTTAACAGCTGCGATGTGCTCCTTTATACGTTCAGCGATAGTCCGCTTCGTTTGCCCTATGTAAGAGCTTCCGCAGCTGCAGTTGATTTTATAGACACCTGGGTTTTGTAGCGGTAGAACATCCTTTGGTGTGCCCACCATGTTGTATTCTTTGGCCCCTGGTGTTCGAGTTCGAGATCGTTGTCATTCTTGGATGTCAAAGTGACTGTGAGACCAGATGGGTCCTTAACACACTGCGTATACCGGAAGCCTACGCACACAGATAGATACCTGCACGCCATGTCGCACCACCACCCTCGACACCTGCAATCCGTTGTGACGTCACTAAAAAATAAAGCACATGACCTCTGCGACCCTGAGCATTTGAAGCTAGAGCTAGACCATGTTCAGGAGGTACTTAGGAAGAACGGATACCAGGTACAACGACGAATGACGCGGCCTATCAAGCGCGATAAACATCCGGCGGTAAATAGACAACCGACCTGCATGCCCTACATTAGAGGTGTTACGGATAAATTAGGAGACAAGTTAAAAAACTACTCCATTCCGACAGTATTTACACCAGGGGCCAAAGTATACAACATGGTGGGCACACCAAAGGATGTTCTACCGCTACAAACCCCAGGTGTCTATAAAATCAAATGCAGCTGCAGAAGCTCTTACATAGGGCAAACGAAGCGGACTATCGCTGAACGTATAAAGGAGCACATCGCAGCTGTAAAGAACCGTCAAACGAACAAATCGGCGATTGCGGAACATTTACTTCAATCGGGCACCAATCACTGGATTGAATTTCATCGTCCCCAAGTCCTCTCCACGGAACGCCACTTTTACCCAAGAGTTGTGCGTGAAGCGATTGAAATCAGAAAACATAAAAATTACAATCGGGAAGAGGGCTTCAAATTGTCATCGGCGTGGAATCCTGTGATTCGGCTAACAACACCCCACTTTAACACGCAGTCGGCGAATGTTCAATATACAGATACGGTTAGTGTGTTTTGCGCCGGTACTTCGAATATCAACGACCCGGGGGTAGAAATAGAATCTCCTACCTCGCACTCGGAGACGTGACATCGCCACACCAGTCAGCTTGCGACCACGGGACGTGCAACCGTCTCGAAACGTCAAGCAAAATAAGGTATGTAAATACCTAATTTGCATGTTCGCGTTAATTCCCGTCTATATATATGTGATGTATTTTATTTAATACTAGCTGTTTCCCGCGGTTTCAGCCGCGTCCTGAGGTAACTACTTCGCGTACCCGGTTAATTTATAGCCTAAGCTACTCCTTGGTACATCAGATATCCGTCAGTGAAAGTCCCGTCAAAATCGGCCCAGAGCTGTTCCAGAGATTAGCGAGAACAAACAGACAGACAGATAGACAGACAAAAATAAAAAAAAATGTAATTTCGGAATATGTACTGGGTACTCATCCATATGCACTTAGTAAAAAGCGGTTAATTTAATATTACAAACAGACACTCCAATTTTATTTATAACTAGCTGTCCCGGCGAACTCCGTATCGCCTTTTTAATGTATTTACATTTCATATTAGTTTTTAACTCTTTTCCAACTTATTCAGAACAAAGTTACCAAGAACATAAGTGTTTAATCTCTTAATTGCTAGGCAAAGTTGTTTTGCCTTATAAATTATTTCTAGGGTAGAAAAACTAACTTATTGTAAGGAGATGAGAAGGTGGTATATGAGTGATATGGTTAGATCACTGATCTAGTGATATGATAAAATTACTAATACTATTAAATACTATGGCTAGGTATTAAATAATTAAATCAAGTGCAAGTCTGACTCGCCCATGAAGGGGGTATCCACTGAACATAGCCATTATCTGCATCGAACATCAAATACCACTACCACTTTTTCACCACCAATAATAACTTATTTTATATTATTATATTTCCCATCCGCCATCTTTAATCACGAAATAGATGTTGTATTTGGATTCGCCATCCCTTAAAACATCAGAGAAGATACCCATATCGACTTTACAAAAAATCCCGTCCGCCATCTTTGTTTTCCTATCCGCCATCTTTGATCACGAAATGGATGTTGCATTTGGATTCACCATCCCTTAAATCATCAGAGACGATACCGATATTGATTTTTTTAAACTTTCCCATCCACCATCTTTGATTTCCCATCCGCCATCTTGAATCACGAAATTGATGTTGTATTTGAATTCCCCATCCCTTTAAACATCGGAGACTATACCCATATTGATATTTTAAATTTTTCCCATCCGCCATCTTTGATTTCCCATCCACCATCTTGAATCACGAAACAGATGTTGTATTTGCATTCCCCGTCCCTTTTCACATCGCAGACGATACCAATATTGATTTTTTAAATTTTTCCCATCCGCCATCTTGAATCACTAAATATATATTGTATTTGGATTCCCCATCCCTTTAAACATCGGAGACGATACCCATATTGATTTTAAATAAAACCCATCCGCCATCTTTGATCACGAAATAGATGTTGTATTTGGATTCTCCACCCCTTAAAATATCGGAGACGATAGCCATATTGATTTTTTAATTTTTTCCCATCCGCCATCTTTGATTTCCCATCCACCATTTTGAATCACGAAACAGATGTTGTATTTGCATTCCCCTTCCCTTTTAACATCGCAGACGATACCAATATTGATTTTTTAAAACTTTCCCATCCACCATCTTTGATTTCCCATCCGCCATCTTTGATCATGAAATAGATGTTGGATTTGGATTCCCCATCCCTTTATATATTGGAGACGATACTCATATCGACTTTAAAAAAAAATCCCGTCCGCCATCTTTGATTTCCTATCCGCCATCTTTGATCACGAAATAGATGTTGTATTTGGATTCACCATCCCTTAAATCATCAGAGACGATACCCATATTGATTTTTTAAATTTTTACCATCAGCCATCTTTGATTTCCCATCCGCCATCTTGAATCACGAAATAGATGTTGTATTTGGATTCCCCATCCCTTTAAACATCGGAGACGATACCCATATTGATTTTAAAAAAAACCCATCCGCCATCTTTGATCACGAAATAGATGTTGTATTTGGATCCTCCATCCCTTTTAACATCGCAGACGATACCAATATTGAATTTTTTTATTTTCCCATCCGCCATCTTTGATTTCTCATCCGCCATCTTTGATTTCCCATCCGCCATCTTTGATCACGAAATAAAAAATAAATAAAATAAAATAAAAATCATTTATTACCAAAAAACAGTACAATGGAAATTATCCTTTGGCCCCACACTAGGCATGCCTGTCCTGTGGGTACCAACATATTTACGTTTAACGCTTGTTTACAATGTTTGCTCGGTTGACATACATTAGATATATAAATTCATAAGTAACTTATTTTTAGAAAAACAAAGGTATTTTAGCAATAGTAACTATTTGGTATTTGGAGATTACAAAAATATTATGCATGCATGTAAATATATACACATATAATATATATATAACAATAATATAATATAATATATAAAATAGTAAGATATCATGTATTTAGTGTTTATTTTTAGATTTATGGGTGAATTGTATGGTCAATAGGTATATTTTGGTTTGCTTAGCAAAGAATTAGGCTAGATGTACTAGGATATTTTCTGTGGACTCGTATTCTAAAGAGGTTAAGTATTTTTTGAGTATACATTGTGCTTCTTTTACAGTGCATTGCTTTATATCACAACATTTTACTACTTTGTTGTAGATGTAGCAGTCTTTATAAGGACTGAAGCGCCTACCAAAGGAAGTTTTAACTTTGGGAACTGTGATTTTGTATATGCGACGTTTTAGTAAATTAGTATATTCTTGTGAGTTGATAACTTTTTGGTGGGTTTTGAGTAGTGTTTTTAGAATAAATAGCTGGCGCACACTCAGAACTTTACTGTCTTTGTAAAGCTCCACAGTGGGGTACCTAAAGGGTTTTTTAAAAGTCGTTTTTAGCACACATCGTTGGGCCCTTTCTAGTTCAATCATTGTTGTTTTGGAAGCATTTCCCCAGCAGGTTATGCAGTATGTGATCAATGATTGAGTTAGTGCGCAAAACACATTTCTCAAAATGTTTTGTGGTGCCGATTTACGAAGCAGTTTCATGATGTTCGCAGTTTTGCGTACTCGACCAGACAAGGAGTTGATGTGTGCCTTGAAGTTTAGGTTGCTGTCGATGATTATTCCTAAGTATTTGATGGTGTTAGTTTGCTTTATGTTTTCACAGGTACAGTGCTCATGATCTCTACAGGTGTGAAATTTTATAGTAAAGCTTGTGCTCGGTGTTGAGGCGGCTGTCTTGTGGAAACAGACGTACTGCGTTTTATTGATATTGAGTGTTAAGAGGTTTTGTTTCAGCCACGAGGACACTTTCCCTATTGTACACTCTGCGTTCGAGAAAGTCTCGTTCCAATTTCGACCATCAATAATCAACACAGTGTCATCAGCATAACATATTATCTCACCCCTGATAGTTTCGTGAATATCGTTCATATACATTATGAACAGCGTTGGTCCTAGCACGCTCCCTTGTGGAACTCCAAAATTAATGTGATGTAGTTCACTTTCATGGTTGGCAACTTTAACACACTGCTTTCTACTGGTTAGGTAGCTTTTAAACCATTCTAGAGCTACACCCCTTATGCCAAATTGATTTTCAAGCTTTTGCAATAGTATAGGAATTGAGACCGTATCAAAGGCCTTGGCTAGGTCTAGGAAGATCCCTATGCTGTGCCTGCTGTTATCAAGGTGAGATGACACTGTTGATGTGAGCAACGTGATTGCCTCTTCTGTTGATTTCTCTCGCCTAAATCCGAATTGCCTGTCCGAAATAAGATGGTTCGTCTCTATATATTTAACTAGTCTGTTGTTAACTACTTTTTCAAGCAATTTAGAGAACACAGTTAGCAATGAAATCGGGCGGTAGTTTTCCGGTGCATCTTTGGGTCCATTTTTATGAATCGGTATGACAGAGGCTGTTTTCCATGCGTCAGGGAAAATACCGCATTGTAGACTCATGTTAAACACTTTCGTCAGGGGTGGTATAATAACGTTCCTTATTTCTTTCAGGAGAATATTAGTTACTCCGTCGATCCCCGGGGCCTTATCATTTTGTAATGCCAGTATTAAAGACTCTATTTCTTTCTCATCGGTCGGCTGCATGAAAAAGGAGTTTTTTATTGAATTACAGCTGACTTTGGTTGCCAACATATCTTCACTCTGTTTCAAATCATTTAAAATGTTGTTAGCCAGTTTTTGTCCTAGTGTTGAAAAATATGTATTGCATATGTTCAGTGAGTGTTTGGCATCAAGGCTGTTGGGTAGCATTAATAATTCTGTCGGTTCTTTTTTGTTTTGTGACAGATGGCAAATTGTCTTGATAGTTTTCCACATCATCTTTGGGTTTTTCGTGTTATTAGACAGTTCTGTGCTATCGTAGTCGGTTTTAAGTTTATGTAGTAGATTATTGCAGAAGTTTCTGTACCGGGTGTAAATGAGATGTAGGATTTGATCGTTTGGTGATTTCCTCGATTTGGTGTGTAGACGGTCTCTATGCTGCATGCAACGAATAAGTCCAGGTGTTATCCATGGCTTTATGTTAAATTTTGTGTGACTAATTCGCACCTGTCGTGTATGTTTGTTGACAATGTCTGAGAGTTGATTGCAGAAACTGTTTGCTATTTGATTTGTTTCAGGGTTGTCTATTTGTAGGGACCAGTTGAGTTGCAAGAGGTCATTTCTAATGGCTTCAAAGTTCCGCTTGACCATAGTGCGATTCACATTTCGTTTGGTAGTTGTATTTTTTGAGAGGCCAATAATTACAATGTCATGATCAGTAATGTCCGAGCTACATATTACACCTACAGTATCTTTGAGTGAGTTTGTATAAATATGGTCTATACATGTGTGCCCTCTAGTCGGTTTGGTTATAGCTGGAAACAGGCCGTGTTCCGCTGTAAGACACATGTATTCCACCTCTTGACCACTACTAGTTGAAAGCAGGTTGATATTTAGGTCACCAGCAAGGATCAGTGTATCTGAATTATTTGAGTAGTTGTTTAATAAACAGTCAAGGGAATTCAAAAAGTTGTTTAGGTTTTGGAATGACGGCGGACGATATATACCAAACAGAGTTGTCTTGTCATTAAACGTCATTTGCAGGCAGTTTGCATCTAGTAAATCTGGCTCAGTGACACAGACTTTTAAATTTTGTTTTGCGTAGATTACTACTCCGCTATTCTGATTGATAGTTTTTTTCGTGCTGTAGCTATCGTATGTGTCTATTTGAGGTATTATGGAAGATTCATCGAGCCAACACTCAGTCAAAATTATAACATCGAAGATTATGTTTGTTCTTTTTAGAGCTACGATGAACGAGTCAAAGTTTTTATGCAGGCTTCGTATATTAAATGCTAATAACTTAAAATTATGTGTTGTCGTAATTACTGTTCGGCATTCTTCAGGGGCTTGGATTTTGTGACAATTTATACAAATCGTGTCTAACTCATTAATGGTGGTATTGTCAATCACGGTTACGAATATTAATATAGTAGATTAAATTAGTCCCAACTAAAATGTTAGGATTTGAACACTTGCCGTACAAAGTAGCTGGGTAAGTATTATTATACGTTTTATAATTTGGTTGCATTTTGTGTAGTTCTACATTTATATTCGAATTTAGTATATTTATGTAGTTAAAACAATACATAAACTGAAATAGTTGACTAACATAAAAGCAGTAAAAAGTATGTTCACGGTGATTAGTATATTGCCATACGCTGCATCCTAGACCATGTGTTGTGTATTTTATAAAATAGTGAGTATTATTATAATATAATATATAATATAATATGTAATATAATTCAAGTAACAATGTAATATTTTTGTTTGGTTTCTTAAATAATATAGGTTTATTTAAATGTAAATAAAGAGAGTTATAATTGAGGTACATACATCTGAAAAAAGTTTGACAGTTATTTAAAAAGAGAATATGTTTTACAAATGAAAAATTATTGTTGTGATGTTTTAAATATATTTTGAAGGTCATTATGGGTACGTATATAATGAGAAGGTTTGCCCTCCTTTTGTTTGACATAGATTTTTCCCTGTGTGCACCAGCAGTAGGAGTAACCGAAATCCTTAGATGTTGCCCTCGCGGCGCGAAAAAGCAGTCTATTCTCCTTTGTTAGACGTTCGTTGTAGTATACTTTGTGTGGTGTCCCAGGGACATCAAAATCAGTACTGGTTATGTTCCTTCGCGATTTGGAGGCTTTTATAATCTGGTCACGCTTGTTTCGGCGTAAAAGACGTACCACTACCGGTCTTGGGAACTTGGTATTTTGTTCGGCAGATAATGCTGAGATGCGACGGGGTCCCGCCCTGGACACCCAATCAATATCGCAGTCATTTAGTTCGATGCCTACCTTCCGCGCCGCCAAGAGTGCAATGTGGTGGAGATTTTCATTAGTTTGTTCTGGGATGCCTGACAATTCTAATTCGTTGTTCAAATGTTGTTGCGCTTGTATGTTCAACTCAAGTTGTAACTCCGACACTTTGACCTCGAGTAACTTCGTCTGCTGTTCACGACTCTCGAGATGCCTTATTCGGTTGTCATTAGCAGCTACAGATGACCCCAACTCCTCTAATCTTGTCTGGCAGTTTGTTAGCGAGGTCGTGGCGTTTTCAAGTTGCGTTTTGAGCGAAGAAATTTCTCGAGTCAAAAGCCGAACTTCTTCTATCAACTCTTTCACCTCAGTGTTCATGCCGACGTCGGTCTGATTGTTAGACTTGTTCCTTATCGTGATGTTGTCTTCGGTAGGCCGAAGTGGTGTGCTGCTGTTATCCCCTCCTTTTCTCTGTTTCGCACAGCATTCAGGGCACTTCCATGATGACTTTTTATCAATTGACAGCGCCGATTGATATGACAGCGCGCAAATAGATGTTGTATTTCGATTCCCCACCCCTTAAAATATCGAAGGCGATACCCATATTGATTTTGAAAATTTTCCCATCCGCCATCTTTGATTTCCCGTCCGCCATCTTGGATCACTAAATAAATTTCATATTATTAATCAGTGTCCCGAAAATGCCGAAAACGATACCCATAAAGATTGAATCCTATTCATTTAGCCTTTTTTTGCCTTTGACCCAACCCTCCCCCTTCTCGTCTGACCATCTTATTATTTTTGTCTGGCCCCTATAAGTTGTGGCTAATTTTATATAGCCTATAGCCTTTCGGAATAATTGGGCTATCATAGGCAATAACAATTTTTGAAATCCGACTGCTAGTTCCTGAGATTAGCCGACATTATGTTTTAGCCTTTTTAGCCTTTTGCCCGGCCCCAAAGGGTCGAAGCGTTATGTTATATAGCCTATAGCCTGCCGGAATAACTGGGCTATCGTATACAAAAAGAATTTTTCAGATCCGACCGGTAGTTCCTGAGATTAGCGCGTTCAAACAAACAAACAAACAAATAAACAAACAAACAAACAAACTCTTCCGCTTTATTATATTAGTATAGATAATTATGTAGTATGGATTTATAGTCATAAGTCCCACTTCTGGTCGCATGCCCCTTCTCATTTTCAGAAGAGTTTGAGTAGTACTGGCGCTTCTCGTCGGGGAGTCCCACACTCTCCCTAGCCTGAGCCTCTTTAGGTGCCCAGCCTGGGGGGGGGGGTAAGCCCGTAAATAGTTTGGTTTCCAACATGTGTCAAAAAAAGGCCATTAAGTCCACCACGCTAGCCAAGTGTAGGTTGGCAGACTTCACATGCCTTTCGAGACCATTATGGAAAACTTTCAGACATGCAGGCTCCTCAAGATGTTTTGCTTCACGGTTTAGCAAGCAATATTCAATAATTTAATAAATAATCGAAAAGTCAGTAGTAAGGCTCGTTTGTTTGAGTGAGACCATCTGCGTAGCAGTCTGTTAATCTCCCCACTCGGCTATCGCTGCCTTTAATATTTATTATGCCCAAATCGGAAACATGCACTATTTATTTTCTATGATATAAACACTTCTAAGTGTATGTATGAAATTACATAATATGGTATGCAGGTGAAAAATGAAACCTAACATCAACTTTTTCAAAGGCAGAATTTCCATTCGCATAGGAACTTCACATTATTAAAAAAGTATGTGACATCGCAAAACTGCAGAAATATGATACAGACGTACTCTATTAATTAAAAATGTGCGCTCCAACTGGTAACTTTTCATATAACGCAGCTAAGAGTCCGCGTAGCTCTACCGTAGCATAGTACCAGCGTAGCTGCGTAGCGCGTATAGAGCTCCGAGTGCTACGCTGATGGAAATCAGTTCCGTAAGGGTGCTTGTACACGGCGCATGTAGCTTGAGCATGTTGAGGCACTTGCGCGGGTTACATGCACCGTAAACATATCGTTTAAAACAATGTGCGGGTCCAGTGACTCGAGCATGTACTAAAGCGAGCCACCCGCGCAAGTAATTCGCGTGTTCTGCGACGCGCGCGGGTCACTCGCGCATGTTATCTGTTAAAATTACATTTTAACATATGATTTTAAAAGAATTTTCGTTTGTCGAGACATTTGACGCGATTCAAGTCATAAAGCTACCGCGCGAATAGCATGCACATGTAGCTCTTGACCACGAACAAATAACTTGTACATAGGTACAGCTTGCGCAAGTAGCCCGCGTCTTTACTTGCTCCAGTTATTTGCACCATGTACAAGTACAAGCGAGTAACTTGATCAAGTAGCTTGCGCATATTACCCACGCGTGTAACCCGCACCTTTACTTGCTCCAGCTACATGCACCGTGTAGAAGCACCCTAATTTTATAAACATGCGTCTGTTTTCGATGTGATGTTTAATATTTATAAGTTTGAAACATGTTATTCGATTTATTTTTTTCGCGAATATACTGTAATATAAAATTAGTGACATATTTTCACGCAGATAAATAATAGTTTGAGCATAGGATGTCTCTAGCAATGGCATTTTAAGAGCTGAAGTAATAGTCTTATTAATTTCTTGCCTATAATGAAAATTCAGTAGGTTTTTTGGTCTTTGTCTTGATGGCATAAATAGGTTGCTTAGTCCGTGAAACACTGACAAGATGAATGAAGGGATTGAAACATTTTCTTATCAAATGTTACCCGAATAAAAATATCCCAAATATATTTCTTGTCAAACTAAACCTATTTTCAGCCTGCTGAAAATAGGCTCAGAATACCAACTGACTGCTCAATATTTATAGTATTGGTAAAATCTTAGGTGAGGTACTAAGGTAAGGTGTTAGGTATGACTTAAAAGCAAAATTGCAATTCATTATCTGTTGGTAAAAATAGGCAACTGACCTGATTACATAGGTAAGGTATGTATGCAAATCAGCACATCTTAGTAAGCTCCGTTTAAATTTACCACTTCTCTTACATTAAAGTATAAAAAAATAACATAAATACCCCTTACCTACTACACAAAGCCAAAGAAGTGCTCGTAATAAGCGTATAAAATTTCTGAAACACTAACATTCAATATAACCCGGCAAACCTGAGGTTACGTTTTAGTCCGTCGTTTACCCGTCATTACAGTTGTTTGACATTGAATGGCGAACATTCAGGGGGCACACGTACGACCAATTTCATACAGTTACCTTCGCAAATGTATGAAAGTTTAATCAGCGAAGCAACGACGCTTTTCCAAGCTTTGATGTACGAGATTTTATATTAAATCATTGTTCACGTGAAAAGTTCTGTGGAGACTTGACTTGTGATTTTGGCAGGTTGCAGCTTAATAGAATGTTATTTCATTGCGTGATTTTGGGATGTTTCTAAGGCCTTGATTCTGCCAGATTTAATGCGATGTACAAATTATGCGAATACGGCAACGCCACAGCCTTGCAGCTTACCTTGACCCTTAGTATCGCATCATGTCCTATTTTTTTACTCCGTTCAACAAAATTGTTAATATCAACAAATATGATATCAAAAACGTACTTTGTAACTAAATGCACGTCGCGTTAACGCTAATCACGCATGACACAGACTCTGTGAAAAATTATATATTTGAGATTAAACAAGAACAATGGAGTATTTAGCTTTATTTATACTTATAGTAGAATATATTAACATTAAGTTATTGTAGCGCTTTTAAAAAATGTTATTTTCTGGCTCCCGAGTCTCTAAAATTTTAAATTTTCAAGAAATAGTTGCATTAACGTTATATAACACAGACACATTTCTATTCAGACGGGCAAAACATATGCAGAGTTGAGTTAATGTGGATAGCTTTTATGATAAAAAATTCGGGCAAGTGCGAGTCTGACCCGCGCACCGCGGGTTCCGTACACATTTTACCTTATCTGAGATTGGTGCTACTGCTAATTACGCTAGTCCTCTAAATCTGTATGAGCGCCCATGCAACTTAGAGGACTATCTTAAATGGAGTCTACTATGTATGTATGGGGACACCCTTAAATTTTCCACTGTTTTTTTGTAATTTTTCAAATTTAGTGATTCTCGTTCAACGGGAACTACCATATAGGTTTTCGACCCAAAACCTGTAGGGTACTTACGGTTGACCTAGAATTGTCAATTTTGGTTAAAACCAAGGTCTTACAGCACAAGTAAAGTAAAAATTCCGAAAATTAAAAAGAGTTGAAAATTAAGGTTAATTTTGGTACTTACAAGTTTTCGCAAGAACCTAATTTTGACCATATCTTTTTATCGGGTTGACCCAGGACCCTGATTTTTATACACCTAATAGGAACCATAGAGCTCAGTATCTGGTATAAATCTCAATTTGCTACGTCCCGTTCCTGAGAAAATCGGTGGTGACACACGGGCAGACAGACAGACAGACGGACAAGAAAGTAATTTTTGCGGACAAGAAAGTGATGCCAATTTTGTTTACGGAAGGAAAAAAGCTACAAAAGAAAGTACTTTCTCAACTTTCAAACGTTAATGTGGTAAAAATATATTGAATTACTGAAGACATTATATGTGCCGATTATTCTTAGCTATGTTTATGTACAGTGAGATACCTACCTAAAATGCAAAAGACAATCAAAACCCTGAAAAAATACATATGAACAATATTTTTCGGCATCGTAATATTTGTAAAGTAAGCAATATACGTACGCCTATGTATGTTGTTTAAGTATATTGCACATTATAAAAAACTGACAAGCAGTAAACACTTTACAAAATTTTGACTAGGCATGTGAGCAGTGATTAAATAATGTTCTCCTAAGCTTAAAAAAAACATTCTCTAATATCGCATTAGCTCAGCCTACATAAAATGTTTAAGTAGTTGTAAAACAAAACTTTGAAAGCACTTGTAAGTACGTAGCTACTAAAATTATATCACAAATATTTTTGAGTACTTACATACTGACTAAAGGTCATAGGTTCAGAACGTGGTGACTTACCATTTTTACCTAAGGTCGTCCCAACAAGTGGCCTGTCAAATATATCAACAAAAAGGATTAATTGCGAATTTTGACACACTCAGCGAAAAAACCGTCTGGACCGTTAATTAAAACTGAACAACTAAGTTAAATTATTCTGGCAAGAGACACTGATGGCTTTATCGAGTTAATTCGAATATTGGAATATTAAATTCTTTTAATAACGTTAATTATTTTTTTATTTGACTAGTCTTGGCCCGCGGCTTCGCCCACGTGATAGTCGAAATAATTTAGCGCCTGGCAAGCGTAAAGTTTTTAATATATCAAGACAATTTTATAACAAAAGATTATTCTTTCATATAACTGTCACCCTACAAGTAGAATCTTGGTCATTAACAAATCACATCGTACTTAAATGTTTTACGAGCTATTACGCTAACTTCGCAAAAAGATAACGTCGCCTTTCCAGATTTTTATGACCAAATCGGATTTTCAATCAGTCTGCCACCATTCAAGAATCACAATATTAAAAAAGGGGCTACGAATAAATTTTACATGAATAGGTTAAAATGATTTAATTATTTTCTAGAGATCGACGCCGTCGGTATCGAATAAAAGGCCTTTTTATACAATTTATAACACATGCTATCAATTTCTAAACATTTTGTTATCTTAGTAATATTTGCATTTGGACTAATGACAAGAAATATAATTAAAATCAAACTTATTGGCGTCTGGTCTAGAAAATAAAATGCCAAAGCCATATTAAGTTTGCTGCTGCAACGCTACAATGGTTATGTTACAGAAAATAATTGTACTTACTGATCAATACGTATGCATAATAATTATGTTCACACTGCTGATTATAGATTAAAGCGTCACGATTTCGCTGGTTTGGTCACGTGATGAGGATGGAAGAGGATCGTGCTGCAAAAAGGGCGTATCTGGGACGACCTAGCGGTCGACGCCCGCTGGGTAGTCCTAGATATCGCTCGAATGACGAAGTCCTAAAAGATCTAGCAGGACTTCGTAAAATGGACTGGCAGGAGTGCATCCATGACAGGAAAAGATGGAGATCTCGTGTCGGAGGCCAAGACTCACTTTGAGTCGCTGCGCCACCACGAATGAATGAATGAATAAATGCTTTATCATTATAAAATTGATATAGATTGGGGATTTTAATTAGACATTAACTCACTTGAAATTTTTAAATGTTATTTTCCGATTTAAATTTACTGTCTTTCCTCATAATTAGCTCTAATAAGTTTGTACTTGCATTTTAAACGAGTGCCCCCTTCAGATCATTTCAACACATCAATAGCTTCCTAGGCTTACAAGTATAAACGACTACCATCACTATTCAAAGCGGCACTTCAATCTGAGCGAAGCTTAGTTATATTAATATCTAAATCCAATCAGAGTCCTCGTTAGTTACAAAACACGATACGGATTGCACTGATCTACGATACATCTTAATTACATAAATTATCCAAATATCTGTGGCGTGGATCAGACGTTTCCTCCATACAGGCGGATTTATATCTGTCCTAGTCGCACTCCCGGCTCTGTCTGGGATTCCGATGTACTCTGATTGGAACGTTGAGTTACACACATAAGGTTAATTTTGGGCTTTTGGGATGGCCTATACCTTTTTAAGCAAATCTAGTGAATTTAGCTACCTAAAGAAAGAAACATCATAAAAGTCCCTTTAAGTATTGTTACGAGCTGGGGTTCGACGATAAATTATAACTCACTATGCCACTTAAACTGAGCTTTATTTATACACAAACACTACACACACTTATTCACACAACCAGTAAAAACACACTTATTTCACACTTTTCCACTTCACTAATAAGAACAACACTAAACACTTCCGAATTACTTCCTTCGCTTCTTGTATTTCGCTTCGATATTCAATTGTTACTGTCCTGTCTCGCGCGCTCTCGCTCTATTTATACTGGCCGGATAACATCACTAGCGCATTCTAGACTCTTCCACAAAGCTGTCGAAATAATCTCGAACAGTCGATTACTTGATACAGCAACGCCATCTAGTACAGAGTAGCTGAATTACCTTTAAACCACCGATACATTCAATCTCTTCTAGTATCCATTCACCGATAGATGGCGTAACAGTATCAATTTATCCAAATTAATAATAAAATTCCTAGGATATATTAATAAAAACCATGTTGCTAAAACAAGCAACATCTGGTATTGCTAATGAAACTCAAATTTTGCCAGCCGTTAATTTTATTAACGTCTGACAACATTTTAGTATTTCTTTAGTGACTGAAAATATAATTAAACGTGACCTGACATAGAAATCAAATTTAAAACTTTGCTGAGTATTTCGGTGGTATTCCCGTAGTATCTAACGAATTTTTGTTTTGTCCAATCCACCCTTTAGTAAACTATTAGGATGGCCAGCCCTATAATCCTCTACGGGGCAGTTAGAACTACCCTATCACCTTCATAAATCATTAATGGTGTTATTGCGCCCCCTTGTTACATAAAACCACTCTACCATCACTTAGTTTATGCAAGTTGAAATTGACTAATATACGAATACATGAATCGAGTGTTTAAGGTTCGATTCTCGTGAAAGAAAATAGTTATGAGCGACAATCATTTCTTGTTCTATGTTTGGGTAGTTTGTGCCTAATGTTGTAATTTCGACCGCGGAATTGGATTTCACCTACTTCATTGGTTATTGCGTATTAAAATTAACCTACGCTTTAGTACCCAAAGTAAATATTATAACAAATACTGCGTTATTGAAATGTCTTCTATAAGAACCCATGGATAAGCTAAAACATTGATAAATATTTATTCAACAAACAAACAAACTCCGCAACAACACTTTGTATATACAGATATTAATTTGGTGCGGGACAATCTGCTATCGCTAATGGATATTAGGGCACGTTTACATCCATACGGCGCCGGTCGAGTTCAAGGCGATGAATATGCATCACTCGTAAACCTTACTTGTGACTCTGTGAGTGATTGGAACATGTCACACTGGGTATTTTTGTGGTTAATACGCGTATGGTAAGTAAGTGTGACGCAGATGCAAGTATAGAGACTTTTATGTACTCTCTATGCTTTCTTCTGATTAAATCTGTAGACCTTTATCATATACTTACTCCATTGTTTGTCAAGTAATGTCTATCAGCAAACGCACATAGACATAATTTCATTCTAGATAAAAAAATTGAGAACAAATAATATATTAGATAATTTCCTTTTTTTATTTTAATTTTGTGTTTACTGTAAGATTTCAACCAATATTTAAAATACATTTTTGCATATTATTTCACATCATAATTATCCACTGTAACGGGTTCTGGTAGTAAAAACGCAGTAGAGGTTTTAGATGCGTTTATTTACCGAGTATTGCCTCGCCTCCTATGCCGAGTATGACCGACCAACAACACGACACTGGCCTGAACACTAAGGGCTGCAGTCTCCCACGCTGTTCCCTCCGGTAGTGTGTAGGCAGGCTGCTCGAAGGCTGCGCGTAGCGGTGCAGGCCCTCGCTGACGTTTGCTCAGCTGGCAGACGCCGGCGGTGTGTGTACGATGAGCAGGGCAGGCCAGACTCTTCGGCAGAGGTGACGCCGAAGGCGATGCAGCAGGTGTAGCGGTCTAGGTAGCGTAGCCCGGAGCTTAAGGTACACCTGGAACCTGAAGGAAAGCAGCATTAGGAGAGCCACAACCAATAGAGTCAGGCAGGCGGCGTCAGCCGGCCTCAGCTAGCAGGTAGAGAGATGGGCAGTACGCTAACGCAGTAAATGTAGTAATAAACTTACCCACAGCTGGGACCAGGATACACGTATGAAGTAGTATAATTATAGGTATAGCGGTATAGAATTTAGTAGCGGTAGTAGGTAAGTGTAGAGTAGTGGTGCCGGCCTCTCTGTCGGCCCCTTTATATACCGGGCCCTCCATCAGGCTGAGAGTCCGTTTATGACCATATTTGGTCAGGCTTTGCGAGTGCGGACGATGGCTTTCTCTGATTGGCCGAGCGTATGGGCGGTACTGTGACGCAACGCGGTAAGTACCGGACATACGTTACAATACCGCCCGCCTTAGGAGAGGATTTTACGTGGCTAACAAGGAAAATCCGACTAGCTGCGTTAGGTCTATGAGTCCGCTACTGTCCAAGCTAAGACGGCATATAGAGAGAAGGAAGGGAAAGTCTTCTACGGTTTGTAACAAATAGTTAGGCACCATAGTGTATAAGTTTTAGGTCCTTAATGTGCCAAAACCCAATAGAATTTCCAGACGCGTCCGACAACTCGTAAACGAGAGGCGACTTTTTATTAATCACTGTGCACTTCACGAATTTAGGGGCTAGTTTCTTACAGAAGGATTTATCCTTGTCGCTCTGATAAAAAATCCGTTTCCACACAGTGTCTCCCACATTAAACTCAGCTGGTTTACGGCGTAAATTATACGTTTGGGAATTCCTAGCATGAGCTTGAATGAGGAGTGCCTGAACTTTGTCAAATATGCCTGATAAGTGACCTATGTTTTCTGCGTAATCGTCCCTAGGTATGTATACTATATCATCAGCGTCTGTGTCGACATAGTGTGAGCCGCATGGAACTAGTTCACGTCCATAGACTAAAAAACTAGGTGTATAGCCCGTGACTTCATTAACTGCAGTATTTAATGCAAACTGCACCTTAGGTACGAGAGTGTCCCATAATCTCTGGTCATTTCCTACAAACGGCGCTAAGGTAGAACTAATGGTTTTATTATAGCGTTCGACCGTATTGACATGTGGGGAATATTTAGGAGTATAATGAAGATTAGGGATTTTGTACTTGCGCAACATAGCTTTTAAAGTAGCACTGACAAACTGTTTACCATTGTCCAATATAATTGTAGATGGTATACCATGAACTAAAAATATTTTTTCTTCCAAAATATTAGTTATTGTTTCAGCAGTTGCGCACCTGATAGGAAAAAGTAGACAATATTTACTAAAACAACAAGTTACTACGAAGATGTAGGCGTTTTGTTTTCTTGTGACGGGTAGTGGCCCCACCAAATCTACACTAATGGTTTGGAAGGGTCGTGAACACACTTTGGGTCGTCCCATGGTTCCCAATGGTGCGTGGTTCTGATGTTTGTGCGCGATATAAGTGTCGCAAGAATTTATGAACTTAACTACGTCATCGCGCATTTTGGGCCAATAGTAACGCAGTGCTAAGCGCTTGTAAGTTTTAAATATACCGAAATGCCCCGAAGTGGGCTCGGCATGGTTCTCTAATATGGCATTATTTCGATCAGAAGAAGGTAGTACTTCTTTCCATTCGAACTACTTACATAGCATACACCTAGATTTAATCAAACGATATAATTTATTATTTTTAATAGAATAGTCTGGATAGTCATTAGGCGAAGATAAACAACCATTGTAGGTGGCTGAATACCATTGATCAGTGTTAACATTAGGGTCATTCACGTTATTATTATTCGCGTTAATTATATTTACAGGTAGGGATCGTGATAACGCATCGGCTATAATATTATCCGCACCGCGCCGATGCTTTATTTCGAAGTTGAAGGCTGACAGACGAACCGACCACCGAGCTAATCTACCAGTCGGGTTGCTCAAGTTTAGGAACCATTTCAGTGCGGAATGGTCAGTATACACAACAAACTTTAACCCGTTATCTAAATAACAGCGCCAATATTCGAGGGCTGTTAGAACTGCTAATGTCTCCCGTTCTGTTATACTGTAGTTTTGTTCCTGTGCATTTAGTGACCTACTCATGTAAGCGATAGGTAGTTCCACGCCATCTATTTCTTGTGTAAGTAACCCACCGATGCCGCTCGCACTCGCATCTGTGTGAACTTGAAAAGGTTTCTCGTAATCGGGACACGATAATATTGGTGCGGAGCTTAACAATTGTTTTAGTTTACAAAACGAGTCATCAGCTTCCACCGACCACTGAAATGGTGCGGCTTTCTTACCGGTAGAGGTAAGTTTGTTCAGAGGACCGGCAATAGTACTAAAATTAGGTATAAATCGCCGATACCATGATGCAATGCCTAAGAACCTTTTGACTTCTTTTTGAAGAATGGCTTCCACCTTACATGGGTCTACTTGTAATCCTTTAGAGTTTACTACGTAGCCCAAGTACTTCAATTCATCACGGAAGAATTTAGATTTTTCTAAGTTTATTGTAAGGTTGGCCGATTTTAATTTTTCGTAAACATTATTTAATAGTGACACATGAGCATTAAAAGATGGCGATATAAGCACGATATCATTTAAAAAAACGAATACAGAGTTTTCGAACTCAAGACTGTTCGTAAACAAGTGATCCACCAAACGCTGTTGTGTCGCAAGCGCATTCGTTAAACCAAACGGCATAGTCACAAATCTAAATGTTCCTCTAGTAGGCACATAGAACGCAGTCTTATCACGATCACATTCGCGAAGAGGCGTCTGCCAAAAGGACTTAAATAAGTCTATACTACTTAGATATCTAGCGTTCCTAAGGTTGTCTAAAATTTCGGATACGTAAGGTAGTTTGTACGCGTCTTTTTTAGCAATAGAATTAAGTTTCCGACTATCTAAACAAAATCTAAGTTTACCGTCCTTCTTAGGCGTTAGTAAAATTGGTGACGACCACGGACTTTCGCTTTTTTCTACCACTCCCAATGCAAGCATTTCGTCTAATTCGTCAATAATTATTTTTAATTTCGCCGGCGGTAACCTATAATATCTTTGGCGTATCGGCGCAGAATCGCCAGTGTCTATTGCATGTTCTATTAAGTGAGTTTGTCCTAAACCGATTTTTTCAGTAGAAATCGACTCGTATTGCTGTATAATTAACTTAGCCGTTCTTTGTTGTGACTCATTCAACTCACTAAAAGATTGCAATACGTTCGTGT
Source organism: Euclidia mi (assembly GCA_944739405.2). Lineage (NCBI taxonomy): Eukaryota > Metazoa > Arthropoda > Insecta > Lepidoptera > Erebidae > Euclidia > Euclidia mi. The sequence continues at coordinate 4,187,292 of OX123202.2, read as the reverse complement.
TACTCGGCTTATTTTCACTTAACACACTACACGGCAATGTTTTAGACATGCATACGGATGCGATATGGTTAGGCAGTAATTTAAATAGTTTCCAGAAATCGATGCCTAAAATTAAATTACTTGTAACTTCTGGAATAATATAAGCTTTCAATAAGTGGGTTTGATTATTAAAAGTAGTGGGTAAGTTGATAAGACCGCGCGGCAACAAGATATTTCCATTCGCGGTCCGAATGGAATTAGTGTTGTGACACTGCTGTATTTCTAACCCGGTTTTAGTAATTACCTCCAGATGGGAGTTGTTACCTAAAATTGTAATGGCTGAACCGGAATCGAGCAATCCACAAATAGGTAAACTGTTAATCGTTACGTTAACATAGGGCCGTAGGTCATTTTTAGGTTTATTATCCAGGATCGAGGTGACGGAATAACTGGAGAAATACACTTTTAGAGTGTTTAGCCAATTTCTCCAATCATCTTTGTCAAAATTGGTTGAATAGGTTGTAGAACCTAATTTAAATTTTGACACGCCCCGACCCTGACCAACTAGTTTTTTGGTTTCGTCGATTTACAGTTCGGGCAGTTAGGGAATGTCACATCCCTACAGCCGCATTTGAAGCAAATTGCAAACCGATCGCGTTTGCATTCATTCAAACTGTGATCATTGATACGGCAGCGCGGGCAGTACTTGGACGTGACTAGAGCGACAGAGCTAGATTTAGACTTAGGTTTGCTAGGTTCGTTGTTCTCAGTGTATTCGGACGTACCCTCTATAGTAGCAACGGGATAATTATTGTAGGAATTATTACGCGCTCGGTTATTAGGTTTGTGACTGTAAGCTAGGTCTGGCGCCAACGTGTCGTTATTATAATACGGTTCGCGGAATTGAGAGTTCAAACATTTCATCCGTTCGTAGTTTTAACATAACGTCTGCAGTGTTGCTATACTGTCTATTGAAGATATTGGCGGAGCTAGCACTAGTGAGTAGCATGGACGTATGTTATGCAATAGGATGTCTAACTTTTCGCGTTCGGACAATCGCTTTGACGGAGACAGCCTTGCGAACAGCTGATTCATTATCGAGAGATAAATAATTATAGTTTCGGTAGCACCTTGAGTACGTCAGCGGATTTCATTTAATAACCGGTAGTCATAATCGTACGGTGTGAAATCGTCTATTAATTTAGTGGTGAGTTCTTCCCATGTAGTGAAATATTCTTTTAGGCCGCGGTACCAGTGAAGTGCGTTACCGGTGAAAATTTCGGAGGCATATGATAAAATTTTAGTGGAAGGTAGATTACGCGCGGTTTGGAATTCGGTTACGCGTTGTAGGAACGCTCGGACGCATTCCGTACCGTCGTATTTTAGCTAAGACAGTTCACTAACTCTCAAATGCTCGCAATGCAATACTGGGGCTAACCCTGCCTGCGTCGAGGTAGACGGCGCAGGTTGGACCTCTGCCGCAGCGTCAGCTGAGCGAACAGCTGATTGCTCAATGGCGGACAGCTCCGCCGAGAGCTTGTCGAACCGGCTGCACAATTCGGTTATTCGTTTTGAATACGCCGTAGGACGTTACATCCTACGGAGTCTGTGGTATAAGTGGTTGTGCAGTGCGGTAGACCTTCTAGCTAGGTTCGCGTCGTAAGAAAGAGATAACGAATTTAGTCGCTTGGCCAGCTCAGAGACGGCCTCGCTAGCGCCCTCGAAGTCCACCGCTATGGCTAGACCCGACTCCAAGATGTCATCATTTGGAATGGCTTCCAGTAATTTAGGGAGCTGCTTCCGCAGACCTAGGACAGAGGTAGCCGGCTCCTCACCTCTAATCGCGACCTCGTAAGCTAACTCGTTCTTGTTTAGCAGGAAGTATTTTATGGGGTGAGAGCCCATGGTGTACGAATAACCGCGTAAGTATACACTACACACTACACTTAGTGCGCAAGCGTTCCGCCCTTACAAATGGCCTACTTTACGATTAGGCGTAAAAGTTCGACCGTTAGGACTAATTAGAAAAACGTTAGATTCAAATTTGCGAACTAGTACATAGTAGGTAGTTACACTAAAAGGTAGGCAATTAGTACAACAATACGTACCGGTTCGCTGTAGCCGCACCTGCTCGCTTACAATGATGGAGACCTGCTAGATGAGAACTCGAGCACGGAAAGCGAGACAATAACCCACGTTGGGCGCCACTGTAACGGGTTCTGGTAGTAAAAACGCAGTAGAGGTTTTAGATGCGTTTATTTGCCGAGTATTGCCTCGCCTCCTATGCCGAGTATGACCGACCAACAACACGACACTGGCCTGAACACTAAGGGCTGCAGTCTCCCACGCTGTTCCCTCCGGTAGTGTGTAGGCAGGCTGCTCGAAGGCTGCGCGTAGCGGTGCAGGCCCTCGCTGACGTTTGCTCAGCTGGCAGACGCCGGCGGTGTGTGTACGATGAGCAGGGCAGGCCAGACTCTTCGGCAGAGGTGACGCCGAAGGCGATGCAGCAGGTGTAGCGGTCTAGGTAGCGTAGCCCGGAGCTTAAGGTACACCTGGAACCTGAAGGAAAGCAGCATTAGGAGAGCCACAACCAATAGAGTCAGGCAGGCGGCGTCAGCCGGCCTCAGCTAGCAGGTAGAGAGATGGGCAGTACGCTAACGCAGTAAATGTAGTAATAAACTTACCCACAGCTGGGACCAGGATACACGTATGAAGTAGTATAATTATAGGTATAGCGGTATAGAATTTAGTAGCGGTAGTAGGTTAGTGTAGAGTAGCGGTGCCGGCCTCTCTGTCGGCCCCTTTATATACCGGGCCATCCATCAGGCTGAGAGTCCGTTAATGACCATATTTGGTCAGGCTTTGCGAGTGCGGACGATGGCTTTCTCTGATTGGCCGAGCGTATGGGCGGTACTGTGACGCAACGCGGTAAGTACCGGACATACGTTACACCACAAAAAAGCCAACACGCATGTATCTACAAACATTTATTAAATAACTCTTCATATGTTATAACTTATCGTCAATCACTGCTGGACAAAAGAAAACTACGCGATTACAACGCTCGTACTTTATGGCAGAGTCTCCCAACAAGTAGGTCTTAAGATGAACATGGAAAAGACGAAAATCATGTCGAACGTCCATGTTGTACCTGCTCCTATTCAGGTTGGGAACTCTACGCTCGAAGTTGTCAATAAGTATATCTACCTGGGACAAGGAGTCCAATTAGGTAGGTCCAACTTCGAGAAGGAGGTCAATCGTCGAATCCAACTCGGTTGGGCAGCTTTTGGGAAGCTACGACATATCTTCTCGTCCGATATCCCGCAGTGTCTCAAGACGAAAGTCTTCGACCAGTGTGTGTTGCCAGTGATGACTAACGGATCAGAGTTGTGGTCGCTCACTATGGGCCTTATCAGAAGGCTCAAGGTCACTCAGAGGGCGATGGAGAGAGCTATGCTTGGAGTTTCACTGCGAGATAGAATCATAGCTCGAAGAACCGATGTCCGTTGGGGCAGAAAGGTTCTGGAGTGGCGGCCACGTACCGGACGACGCGGCAGAGGTAGGCAAGGTGGACCGACGATCTCGTTAAGATCGCGGATGGATTGGATGCGGGCGGCTCAAGACCGATCTGTGTGGAGAACCTTGGGGGAGGCCTATGTCCAGCAGTGGACGTCGTTTGGCTGATATGATGATTTTATGGCACATTAAATTTATCATGAGAAAATAAACGTCGAAGAAAACTACTGAGAAATAAAAATCAAATTCACCGTCTCCATGCTATACGGCATACCAAAGAGATGCCAAGAGAAAATTATTTAATGTTCGTTGAAACAGCTTGCAGCAATGATAAAATATACGTTAAAAATGCAGTCACGATTTTATAATGACAAATTGCTAAACCCACATTTCCGGGAATGCGAGTGAATGTAGCATTTCCATAATAGCATTATTATTCCGACAAATGTAGCATTCCATTTAAGTCTCATACATATCACAGATACACGCTTTTACTATTCTTAAAATCTATGTTATGAAATACTAGCTCATGCTCGTGGTTTCACCTACATACATACATACATATCGTCACGCCTTTTATCCCCGAAGGGGTAGGCAGAGGTGTATTTCTACACCCACTTTTCGCCAGATATTCTTTAGTCCCACGTAATAAGGGGCGAGCCTATTGCCGTACCGGGCACATTTCCAGACTCCGTGCTGCTACTGAGAATTTCGTGACAGAAAAACCCAATAACACTGCCCGACCCAGGAATCGAACCCGGGACCTCCCGATCCCACGCGCACATTTATGCCGCGAGACCAACGAGGCAGTCGTATAGGGTTTGATGTCGAGTTTTCCGTCTCTACGCAAAGATGGTATTTGCATCGTGTTATCCCTTAGTCGCCTCTTACGACACCCACGGGAAGATAGGGGGTGGTGACTTGTATTCTATGCTGTCATCCACACGGTTTCACCTATTTCAATAAAAATATTCGATTGCTCGTTTTGTCTGCTTATAACGTGTAGGGACAGAGCATGTAAAACACAAATACACGTAAAAGTATGTGTTACATTGTTACATGGTTAGCAGAGTCCCCATTTTCATATATGTGTGTGTTTAAACATGTGGCCCCCTTGTTGTTTTCGTGTTCAACGTGTTTGTTGATGGAAGTCCTCTGCAACACAGAAATTATAACTAGAAGGTACTGAAACTATCTTAAAAAAATGCAGTGCAGTATTTACTTTATTTACTCGATATGAGCATAAACTGAGTCATAATAATTATTAGTAGCAGGATAAAATCACATTGAATATATCCAATACTAAATTGCTTGGGGGCCTTTTGTGTCGTCCCTAAGACGTACAAGGTAGGTATATTAAGTAGTGTATCAGTAGTAAATCAGTAGATATCGGCGGGAGCCTAACGACCTCTCCCGATCCTCTCAATACGCGGACGGAATTAGCGGCGAACCCGTGCGATAACATCTAGCTCGACCTTAACATTATTTATTATTAATTAACATGAACCAAACTAGTTGCATAGTAATCTATTCTATGGGTTTTTTTATATCGCCCATCGGTGACAGGATAGCGGGCCAAACCGGTAGCTTTATCTCATATAGAGAGCTTTTCCTTTACAACTGTAGGTACTTCTTTAGCTAAATATGTCTGTCTGTCCTGTCATAGAGGACGCCTCTCAACATTGCGCTGAGTTATGTATGAATATGTATTTCGTGTATATATTTAAATTACACGAAATAATATTTTGTAAGATTCATAAATTATCGTCTGGGTGCTCTTTGTGTCCATTCATTGCATATTTGTACAGTCTTTCGCGATACGGAACCTATTCGTAATGCGAGAGCTATCTTTGCATCTGTTATTTGTCCCTTCGCACAGGATTTACTAACATAAAGTTATAAAATAGTATAACCCAAAACACGTCAATGACGCTATCTTCCGCATTGAAAAAGAGGAGTGCGTTTAAGAGGGAGTGAGTGGGTATACCTATGTCACTGTCACAAAATCAAGAACATGGGTATTTGCCACTATAAAATTAAAGTGGAATAAATTATTTTTTTATTGTACATTATGTACTAACCATCACATTCCCCAGAGAATCTCCGATTTCCTCCAACTTGAATTGTAAAATGTATTTTAAGTTCAGCCATTCTCTTTTTTGTTTGCAGTTGCAGAACTTAGTTATATATTTTTTTCAAAGAACTCCGGGACCAGTTGCGAAGTTTACCGCCTGTACTGGACGTAAATACAGACAGACAGAGACATATTTACTATATACTAGCTGACCCGACAAACGTTGTTTTGCAAAATTTTTTTTTTTCGATAAATAGATGTTGATCTATTCTCATAGATACCGGATAAGCACAAAAAATGTCATCAAAATCGGTCAAGCCGTTTCGGAGAAGTATGGGAACGAAAACTGTGACACGAGAATTTTATATATTAGATGTATAATTATTTAGTGTAGAAATAATTGCTTGGCGAAAACATCGTCGGCTTCGAGAAATGTTTATACTTGTTTTAAAAATAGTTAGAACAATCCTAGCATAAACATATTTTGTCTTTGTAATGTACGTTTGTCATATATATAATACTTCTTTGTTCGAGATTATTGTGAAATATATTTAAGCTAAAAATAGTTCAAAACATGTTAAATACTGTTCTCAAATGTAGCGTTAACAGGAAGATATAATGTGTTGTATAATCGATGTTATTCTAAACTTATAAACTATTACGAGTTACCATACAATACATTGACTTGACATTGCTATACAAAACTAAGGACTAGTGTCGCTTTATGAAACCTATTCACATTTAAAAGGATTTTTCTAAGGAATTTTCAGATTCGACAGCACGTTTGGCGTCTTGCTTTAAGCGGCCGCCTCGCCGCTTGACACTGCGCCGAGTGTTGTGGGTTCGATCCCCACACGAGGCAACACTTTGTGTAATTCACAAATTGTTGTTTCGAGTCTGGGTGTTTATTGTGTCCGTTAGTTGTATGTTTGTAAAGTCCCCCGCGACACAGGATTTAGTCCTAATGCGGGAGTTGTCTTTTTAAAAAAAAAAGAAAAAAATATATCTTAGAAATATGAATTAGAAAATCTTACAACTAAACGAAACTGTTTTTGTTGTTGCCAAATGTTTCATGGTGTAAATTAAATGTAATCAATAAAATTGGAAAAGGCAGCATCGGCAAGCATTTAGGCAGCGATAGCCTAGTGGAGATACCAACAGACTGCCAAGCAGAGGGTATCGGGTTCGAATCCTAGGCGTGCACCACTGACTTTTCGGAGTTATATGCGTATTGAATTATTAATTATCGCTTGCCCCGTGCCTCGGAGAGCACGTTAAGCCGTCGGTCTTGGTTGTCATGAAGATCTTTGACAGACGTTATATAGGGATGAGGTATATAGGGAGTCAGTACCTATCTCTGAATAAACTGAAACTAGTCTAAACTATTACTACTAGTCTAAGATATTCAGTTAAATCCGGTTAGACTAGTAAGCGGACCCCGGGTTTAAACTGGGATAACGCTAGGAGAAAGAAAGAATAAAATTGGAAAACATCTTACACAAGATTTTGTATAATTTTATTGCCGCAACCTGTCAGGATTTTATGTATAGCTAGATACTATTGATACATTATGCCCAATTAAAATAATTTTGCTTTACGAGAGATTTCACAATTATTGTGCGCTTGCGAGAAAGTCACTACGGTCGACATTCTTCGCCTACTACTAAATAATTAATGTACACTATGTAGTTTTATAAAAGTAACGAATAACATATTGTCTAGTATTCGCTAGAATATAATGGGTAGTTCCTTTACCCGTCGTACATCTCTATACTTACAGGTACCTCTTCACATTTTCATTACGAGCGCAGAGCCCAGCAATAATCTTAAGAAGGATCTTCCGTTAAAAGAGAGAAGAAAAGAGCGTCTTAAGAGACGCTCAAATATTAACCTCTCTGCCAAGTGAAACATTTATTGTAATACTCAGCGTTTGTAGCTGCAAACTGCGGACTGTAATTCAACGGAATATCTTCAAAATTTTAGGTATTTTATTACTAAAAATATTTAAGGTAGTTAAACTTTTTGCATGTCTTATTAGAGATGCTAGGATATTTTTTATTGTTTCACCCCTTTGTATTATTTAATATGTTGAAGTGTGTTGGTTGATTCAATGGTTTAAATCCTGCCCTGCAATTTACTTCAGCTTAATAGGTTAACAAAGACACCAGTAACCTGAAACCCAAATTGCTGTAAATCATTCAAAAAAGGTATTGTTTAATACTACATATAATACGTTCATACCAGACATAATCATAAGTCGGGACTATTTTGTATCAATCTATACCACCTGTATCTAATCAAATAAAACAAATATCCCATAAGCAAAACAGACTAGCATATTATTACCACACATTTCTCACTCGCAAGCGTCAACAGCGGAAATACAAAACTACAATAAAGTCTCACAAAACGGTTGACACATATAAATAACGCTTCTTTTCGGTAGTGGCGTCATATTTTTACGTCCACCTATAAAAACCTCGCGGCTGCTTATCCGGTCTCTTGTATTCACAAAAACTGACACCAACAGATGATATTTATCTTCCGAATCATAACTTGCAATACACACGGGTTTATCAAGTAAATTGCAACCAATTGCTTGTCGATTGCTTCCTACTTGCTTACCAGCCGCATCCCAGTTGCTTCCCTAATGCTCGATTGATATTTAAGATAAGGCACTCATAAATACTTCATTATTAGCCTAGAAGATTGACATTAATTTATAGACTGATATTAATTTATTTAATGCATTTATCTAATCGAATATTATGTATTTTACAAAAACTTATTAACATTATTGGCTATGTGTATAAATCAATTTCTAGTGATAACGATAGCTGAGTGTTATCTTTGATGGTATCAGCGACATACTTTGATCATAATGCAAATGAATGGGTGTTTAAAGGATTTGATACGCGTGATTAGCATTAATTTTTAGTGTGTCATTATTGTTTATAACACTCAAATGCTATTTATCAATATTATTTAGCACCATTAATACTTGTAAGCCGTAGATAAGGTTAACAAGCGATCAAACTATTTCATTTGCTAATGGGTTTCTGCTTTAAAATACATACGTATCTCCCTCATTTTATATCTGCATCATACCATCTATCAATACTGTGCTCATAAAAATGTCCTACTTAGCAATTTTACTGAAAAATAACTGAAACAATACGTTGTTTCAAACTAGCAATCCCTATACAACCGATTGCTCTATTTTACATCATAACGTCTTGTGACAGTAGTGTGGCCGTCATAGGTCCGTTTCATCACTGCCACGTCCCGAGCGTCGCCGCAAAAACGGCAAGTGTTCGAGTGGCAGTCGTTTCATAAATCTCACGCAGATGCCGTAGGTAACCGCTATAAATTCTGTAAACGCCAACTAGAGCGAGTTTGGAAGGTGGCGCGATTTAGAAAGGACTGCGATATTGTATTACTCACTAGGATTCGATGTTTATGTAGGCTAAGGAGGATAATATTAATGGAATGAGCCTAACTCATACCACTTTATTGTATATGGCCTAATTCTAGCCTAATATTATTATAAATAGGCTAAAGATTCATTTTTGTTTCAAGGCAATTGTAACAGGGCCAAAATATTTGTGCTTCAACACAGCGGTAGGTCGATGATGCAAATGCCACAAGTGTAATAATCAGTGTAAACACAACGTTTTCAAAGGGCGTGAACTATTTTTATTACCAACGACACGAATTGGTAAAAGATACATAATATACCTATTGTAACAACTTTATAGCCTGTCATAGGGTGTGTCCAGATCTGACGAAGGCGCTACGCGCGCACTGTTCTCCCACCTATCGGGTCGGGTACGCCCTACGGGTCTTTTAATAACCCATATGTAATGTAGCGCTCGTAGCGAGACTTGGCTTGCCGTTCGTATCAGATCGGCAAAGTTAAGCAACATTTGCACAGGTCACCACTTGGATGGGTGACCGTGTGTGGCATTTACATCTGAACGCTACCGTGCTTCGGAGGGCACGTAAAGCTGTCGGTCCCGGTTCTTGTCCACGGATAAGGATCGTCAGGCCATGTCGGAGGTCTTCGGGTGGTCTGAAAATTCCGACACCAGAGTTGGCCACACGCTCACACGAAAAACAAAACAAAATAACCGATATCTTTTGGTAATAAGCACAGTTCACTTTCGCCCTTAGAAAAAGAACGGTGACAATAGAGTGCAAACTAGGACTATTTCTAACCACGGGGTCTAGCCCCGTGGTTAAAAATCGTTGTAGTCGTAGTCATGTAAATAATATATAGATGCATTATACCTGTGAACAATAGATTAATTATATGATAATACATTATCTTTATATCTAAATATCATCTTCATTTTGACACTATCAGTCTCAGACATGATAATAATCCTTATCGAGCCGCTAAGCTATTTCTAATTTTAAAACTTTGTTATGATAAAGAAATACATTTATTTATTTAATACAGTACATAATTATATTTTATTTTGAGATAATTGGACATTAGATTTTACTTCGTACCGTTTGCTCTGAGAATATATAGTTGATCAAGGACTTGGTTATACCAATCTCCAATAACTGCCGGTTAAATTAACTTACAGATAAAAATATAAAATAGGTATGCGATCTAATTTGAAATTTACAAGGAAGGTAATGTCTATTCAGCCATGCAAAAACTGAGGGTAAATAAGTACAACATTTTATTTATGAAGCATGAGCAAAAGAAGAAATATGAGGATCAATTTGGCTCAAGTTTCCGAGACAATATAAAACTGTTTTGGAAACTAGTCAAAGAAGCGCGGGGCAAAAATATAAATGGATCAATGAAAGTTATTAGGAATGAAAAAGGTGAAGTTATGAATGAAGAAAAAATGATACTACTGTGCTGGAAGGACTATTTTGAGAGTTTATTTGAGAAAGATGTGAGTGAAATAGAGCAAGAAGAGATGATAGATATACATGATGGCCCTAGTGATGAAATTGGAATGGATGAAATTATGAAAGCGCTAAATGGTATGAGGTCTGGCAAGTCTGCTGGGTGTGATAAGGTGACGATTGAAATGTTGAAGGCTGGCGATGGACTAATCGTAAACCTGCTGCATCGCCTTTTTAACCTGTGTTGGAAACAAGGCCAGGTCCCAGATGTCTGGACGAAGGCAGTGCTTGTCCCAATTTATAAAGGGAAAGGTTCGCAGCAGGAATGTCGAAATTATCGCGGAATCAGCCTTCTTAGTGTTGTAGGAAAAATGTATGCCAGAATATTGATTGACAGGGTAGTAAATGTGACTAATGAGAAGATATGGGATGTGCAAGCGGGATTTCGGAATGGAATGGGATGTACGGATCAGGTCTTTTCCTTACGCTGCGTAACCGAAAAGTGTCTGGCAAAAAACCAGAAGGTATATTGCGCGTTCATAGACCTGGAAAAGGCTTGTGATAGAGTGAATAGAAAGGAATTATGGAAGGTGCTATCTATGTATGGGGTGGACAGTTGTATAATTAGGGCTCTGAAATCTCTGTATAGGGGTTCCAGAGCCTGTGTCCGGGTTAACGGTGCCTATACAGACTGGTTTGACATCTTTATAGGTGTCAGACAGGGGTGTGCAGCCTCGCCCTGGTTGTTCAACTTATTCATGGATAGCTGCATGAAAGATATGAGGGAAATGGAATGCGGGATCGATATGGCAGGATTGCGTGCTAAGTGCCTCTTGTACGCCGATGATCAAGTCATTCTGGCGTCGTCGGCGACTGAGTTACAACAAATGATGAACTGCATGAATGAGAGCTTTGAATCGAAAGGTATGAAATTGAATGCAAAAAAGACGAAAGTGATGGTGTTTGAGAAGGATGAAAATGTGATTGAGTGTAATATTGCGATTGGAGAAGAAAACATTGAACAAGTGACAGAATTTGTATATTTTGGTAGCATGTTTATAAGAGATGGAAGATGTGAAGGAGATATTGAAAGGAGAGTGACTGCGGGAAACTGTGTAAATGGAGCGCTGCATGCCTTTATGAACGGCCAGAATGTGCCAAAACAGGCGCGACTGGCGGTTCATAATGGAGTGCTTGTGCCCACGTTGATGTACGGTAGTGAGTGTTGGGTGTGGCAGAAAAAGCATGAAAGCAGAATTAACGCAGTTGAGATGCGATCACTGCGTAGTATGTGTGGGGTAAGACTGATTGATAGAATTCCGAATGCAGTAATACGAGAACGATGTGGCCTGAAAGAAGATGTCGTGACAAGGATTGAGAAAGGAATGCTGAAATGGTTTGCGCACGTGGAGCGAATGAGTCAAGAAAGAATGACGCACCAAATATATGAGGCTAACGTGTATGGGCAAGCCGGTTGCGGCCGACCTCGTAGGACATTCGTCGACCAAATTGGTGACGTTCTGAAAAACGGGAAGGTCCTAAGCACCCGGAATCGGCGAGCATGTATGAACAGAGTAATGAATGTAGAGGAAGCGCGTGAGGTTTGTAAGGATAGATGCAAGTGGTGTTCCGTTGTCTCTGCCTACCCCGACGGGAAAAAGGCGTGAGTTTATGTATGTATTTTATTTAAGACCACATTCTCATTGGCCTTCCGTAGCCCACAGCTGGATAAATTTATTTTAGGCAGAGGTGAATTATTAAAATAATACCCACATGTCGCCACGAATTTTTAGGTCCCACGTAATAGGGGGCGAGCCTATTTCCGTTATCGGGCACATCACCAGTTACCAGACTTCGGGCTGCTACTGAGTATTCGGAAACCCCCGTAACACTTTTGCCCGACCCAAAAGAAGACTCTGTGATCTATTCGATCGATTGTTAATCCAAAATTTTATTAAAGGAAATCAATACTTATGATAATTCGAAGATAATAGAGTTTATGTTATATCCAGTAAGTATTTGGTTGTCATTTAGTTTAATAAAACTTTTATTAAAATATTTCGCACGCTCATCCCTTAACCCACTCGCTACCTCGGTGGGGGCTCGGCATAGAATAAAAGATAACGATTGAAACATGACATGTGTTTCTGATGGCCCTCCTTTCACACCTCCCTTCTCCGTCCTACGAAGGGAGGGCTGCCTTTATTCAAAGTCATCTCCCATTGTGAGGTAGGCTTTTTGTGAACGATACTTGATTATAGACGGTTAATTTGCTCGCTGACTGATGGCTCGAATAAAATGTTATGAAAATGTTATGTGGTGATCTTGTAAAACAGGTTTATTGGCGAAATGGCTTACAGGAAAGCAGGAAAATTCGAAAAAAATACGTAGGCTTAATAGTAACCTTGAGGATCAGATCTTCTTCTTCTTCTTCGTATCAATAGTTCACATTAAATTTTCTTTTCCCAAAACTTGGCCACGGTGACGGCATTGTCTGAAGCCACTTTAAGGTCTTGTTTGCTGCAGGTAGATGGGCAAAGGGGGCAAGAAAGCAAATGTGCCATAGACTGGGATGGAGTTCCACAGTCGCAGTGGACCAGTGAGGGGTCTATAAATCCCCATCTAGCCATGTTTTTCCTACAGCGCCCGACCTGAGTTCTCAAGCGATTAAGCGATTTCCAGGTCGACCACTGCAAGTTGTGACCAGGAGGCAGGCTTTCTTTCGCTGCAGGGATGTTTAGTGCGGCCGGGTACTTAGAGCCCCACAGTTGCTCTCTTGCCAATTTTGGGTTGTCATTTGTGGCAGCAGTTATTCTTAAAAAGCTTTTTCGGCTTTTAAGGCGGGCGCGACAGTGAGTGTCGCAGGTCTGTTTCTTGCCTATGTTTCTCCACTGCGTAGGCTATTTCCCGTCGCACATTCGGTGGAGCGATGCCTGCTAGAGGGTATAGCAAATGGAGCGGGGTTGGTTTCAGACAGCCCGTTATGATTCGGCATGTCTCATTTAGGGCTACATCTACTTCCTTTGCGTGGGCGGATCGGTGCCACACTGGGCACGCGTATTCGCCTGCGGAATACGAAAGTGAGAGCCCTGTGGTTCGGAGAACATGCGGGGCTGCTCCCCAGGCTGTTGAAGTTAGACGTCGCAGCAGATTATTCCTCGCACAGACTTTTTGCTTGGTGTTTAAGCAGTGGGCCTTGTATGTTAGCGCTCTGTCCAGGGTGATGCCCAGGTAGCGTGGACGAGGGCAGTGCTCTATGTTAACGCCTCGCCATGATAATGAGAGTGCTCGCTTTGCATCCCGGTTACGTAAGTGGAACGCGCAAGACTGGGTTTTTGACGGATTAGGCCGTAAGGCGTTTTTGGCGTAGTACTTGTCAAGCGCGTCCAATCCTACCTTGAGCGATATTTCTACATCTTCAAAGCTCGATGTTTGAGCTGCTAGTGCGAGATCATCAGCATACAGAAAACTTTTGGTACGCGGTGTTTTTGGCTGGTCGTTTGTGTAAATATTAAATAACGAAGGAGCTAGAACGCTGCCTTGTGGGAGCCCGTTTTTTTGCGTCCGCCATCGGCTCTTTTCTCCATTCAGGTGCACTTGGAACCGCCGGTTATTTAAAACCACACTCAAGATGTCAACAAACCCTTTGTCTTGTGTTGTATCGTAAACTTTTGACAACAGTTTTCTGATGTTTACGGTGTCATATGCAGTTGTTAGGTCAACAAAGACAACACCGGTAATTTTGTTGGTTTCGAATCCGTCTTCAATGTACTGGACGAGGTTCAATGTTTGGCTAGTGCAGGATTTGCCTGGTCGGAATCCAGCCTGTTCTGGTATTAATACCTGTTCTAAAACTGGTGTGAGGCGGTTTAACAGCATACGCTCAAAGAGCTTAAAGGTGTGGCAAAGTAATGATATGGGACGGTAACTTTTTGGGTCTGAAGGGCTTTTGCCTGGCTTAAGAAGAGCAATTACTTTTGCTCGCCTCCATATTTTGGGTATTTTCAACTCCTTCAGACAGCAGTTGAACAAGGCTAAGAGCCACGATACAGCTATTGGACCTAGATGTTTTATTTGTTCCGTCGTTATATCATCTATACCCGTAGCTTTACCAGATTGTAAGGTCTTGATGTTGGAGATGATCTCTGGGAGGACAAACGGCTTGCTTATGGTGTCGCAGGTGTTAGTGACATTGTTTAATTTGGACCTTTGTACTCGGTGTGTAGCTTTTCCGTTCTGCAGTAGTTGGTGGGCAACTTGGTTTGCTGTTACTTGGCCGGGGTTGGACGCAGCTGCAGACTCGCCAATGAGCTTTTTGACAGTAGACCAGGCCTTCTTGCTATTATGCGTCATATCAACACTGGACACGAGTTTCATCCAGGATTGCCGCTGGCTTTCAGCTAACAAGTTCATAAGTCCTCTCCCGGCTGTCAGAGTCTCTTCAGAAAATGGGTCTTTTTCATACAGAGTCTGGTAGCGTGTGAGCAACTTTGCAGAGTCTTTGTTCAGGCCTGGAACATAGTGTCTTCGGCAACCTCGTGGGATACTTCTTCGAGAGGATCTCCAAACAACTTCTACAAACCTTTCGTAGTTAATTGGTGTGGGATCAATTTCGGCTAGCTCCAAGTCTATTTGTGCCGAGTACGTCTGCCAATCGGCTTTTAAAAAGTTAAAGCGGCGACGGGATGGGACAGTGACAGGTTTGACAGCGGCGCGAACCATGCATGCGATTGGTCTGTGTTGCGTATATGGAATGGGGGCGCAGACATTTTTGACGCAGAGAGAGCTTATCCTATCGCTGGCAAATATGAGGTCTGGGTTATCTGGGATATTATATATCCTCTCAACCATCTTCTGCTGTTGAAAGATGGGGGGAGCTTGGCATCATGGATTAAAGTAAGATTGTTGCCTTCTGCCCATTCTTCTACAGCGTCTCCATCTAGATCGGTGTTTGCGTAGCCCCAGGTTGTACTGTTGCTATTGAAATCGCCCACTATAATTTTAATGGGATGACTGTCATAATTACATGTCCTGGAAAATTTAAAAGGTTTACTGGGTGGTTTATATACCGATGATACTGTGCAGTTCCCGGTTTCTACGGTAATGATCTCTATGTCGTTATCTTGGTTGCATGATGCCGATTGCACAGTGAGAGATGGTTTTGCAAAAACTGCACTTCCATACTTTGGGTGGGGAATTTCGGCCACAAGTATCATTCCTGGGACTTGAGGTCTTGATTGTGTCGAGTCTCTGTGGGTCTCCTGAACGCAGAGGAAGTCGCATTTTGTGCTGGTACATAATTCAGACAGGATTTGGGACTTACTTTGTGAGAAGCCCTCGATGTTAATAGAGACAACGACTAGAGCAGGCTGAAACAGATTACTGCAGTTCTGGTCATGGGTGGCTTGGTTTTGAGAGCCGTTTTGGCCCTGAGAAGGGCCGTGCGTAATGGATGTGTGTAGCTGGGGGGAATTCAAGTGAACCATTGTGGTGTAAGGATTAGTCAGCCTAGACCCTGCGTTACCGGGTCTAGCTGCTTCCAGGGTGCGCCGCGGGGAGGCTCCTATACATGCACCCCCAAGGATCAGATCAATATGTTAGTATATTAACTTTTATCTACTTAATTATCTGTTGTTGCTTGCTTATTCTGTTACATTGTAATCCAATTCGAGCCAAACGGGCAGTAAACACAACTGGCAAAATGTGGGTGTTTATACACCTCTACCTACCCCATCGGGGATAAAAGGCGTGAAGTTATGTTATGTTAAGGGCAGTAGGTTCCTTGCCTTGACTGTCTTGTTAGAATAGTTGTTAGTGACCCTAACTGAAATATAACACGACACACTAGAATAATTGATGTATATCAGTAATCTGGTTATCATAGTACTGGCTATCTAGTTTAGGATTAAATGGATATGCGCCTTAGATAAATATATATGTACTACATAACTTCACGCCTTTATCCCCGAAGTGGTAGGCAGAGGTGCATTACACACCCACACTTCGCCAGCCATAAAAGCAGCTATAGCCCAGTGGTGAACCTAACGGACTGTCGAGACGATGGTCTCGAGTTCGATCCCCAGGTACCCCTGGGCACACACCTCTGACTTTCCGAAGTTAAATGTGCATTATAAATTAATTATCGATTTATGATGTGCCCGTTAGATGGCAATAGGCTCGCCGCCTATTACATTGGTACCGAAACATAACTGGCGAAGTGTGGGTAATATATGTATTATTTTAAATATATTTACATAAAATCACCGGATCCGATAAGTTAATACCTACGTAATCTTCATCATCCTCCTGGCATTATCTGAGTTCCTTCCAAAACTTTTGCCTTAGAGTCCGGGGTCCCTTGACTAAACTAATTGGACAGAGTATTAGCTTTTCCACAAAGCGATTGCCGTCTGAACTACGCAACACAAAGGGATAGCGATACATGGTTTAGGCCAGTGTCACTTTATTCAGGGTGTCACTCCTGTGACGACAGTCAACAATCTTCACGACAGCCAGAACTGACGGTTAATGAACAAGCGATAATTAACCATTTAATACGGTCCTATCATCGGTCGTAAAAATGAGTGGTGCGCGCCGTGGATTCGAACCCGATGACATTCAGTATGGCATTGTCTGTTGGTAAGTATCTTCACTCAGCTATAGCTGCCTTTTTTGTTAGTTAGTAATAATTTATGTATGAAACTGTGAAAAATATTTTCTAATTTTACTTACAATTTTCCATTTTTCTGGCAATAAAAACCTGCTTCTGATATTTTTTCCTGATTTGTCTAGCTATTTTTTGCTGATCTGTTTGTGCTCAGTAACACAGCTAGTAATTCACTTATATTTTAATAGATTACTACGTGAATTATATGCTTATGGCGTAAATCCTTCTAAACAAAGGCAAGCCTAATAATTCAATGTTTTACTTAGGTCTCCATTAGTTTTATGAAAGTAACTTCGGGGCTGAAACGAAGACAGGGGAGAGTGTCATTAGATTTTTTGTCGTTTTTTTCGAGTCGAAAGCACGAAACTGGAAGTGCTCTTGATAAATGACTACAGCGCCCCCTATCCTATTGCAACTTAATGGCGTTATCGGGAAGAATGGGTGTTACAAAGTGCGACTGTATATAATCCTGTTTTAAATGGAAGCCTTTAATTTTTTGGATAGGATTTTTTGGTAGAGACTTTATTTCGTAAATAATTTCGTGGTGCTTAGTGGAATTCGCTTACAACAGTGATTATTTATAAGGAACCTGGATACATTGGTGATGAAATCATTTAGTGTTGCTACTGGTAATATAGGCGATCATTAATTTGCATATATATACATGTCACATTGGTTAAGACCGCGGGAAGCGGTTGGATGCGAGCGGCTCAAAATCGGTCTGTGTGGAGAACCTTGGGGGTGACAGGGATTTTTCCTTTTCCTTAAAAAGGAAAATCTTTATGTCATACGAGTATTCTATACGATTCTAAATAGATACAGATGTAAATGGGTTACTAGTATACACTTAGAATACCTAAATGATTTGATTGACAGGTAGACTTTAGTGCTATAAATACAAGATAGTCACTTGAAATGTTTAGAACTAGCGTGAAAAATCCAGCAACAGAATACAAAATTTAATAAGGACATAGCGAAACTGTAAGGGTTGCTTAAATTTTACTATGGAACCCAAAAAAAATAAATCGAAAAGCTATTGTGCATCAGGACGAACATCAATCATGCACACAAACATAAACGTCAAAGTAAGCCAACGGCTTATTTAGAATTTATATCCGTCTTTTATTAAACGACTGTTAAACTTAGTTCGGCATCCTTACCCATATTACAAAGATTCCACGGTTAACCACTGCATCCTATACCGCGGGGTGTAACCCCTTATGCGGATAAAAATAGCTCCAGCAAAGTTATATTCATCCTTTCATCCCTACCACATACCTGTGTCAATCGCTCTATATCAAGTTGTAATGAGAGCACAAACATACCAAACACTGGCTCATAGGAAAATAAATCTTAAGTCCGGGTAGTAAAAGTTGTGTGGATGGTAAAGTTATCGTTGTGTTGTAAGGCGAGGTACACACCTACGTCCGGTCATCCGTCACTGCGAGTATAAACCGTGCGTCGACGCTCGGACGCTCGTGGAATAAAGATACGTCCGTGTTTGCACGCCGTAATAATTGAATGCAGCGCGTTTAAACCCTTGCCAGTGGAAAAAACGCTTTATCTTGCCTGTTTACGGAGCCAATTCACTGTGTAATTTTACTTTCTGCTTGTTAATTGGTAACACTTCATTGTATTTATACCATCACAGTTGAGAAGGTAAGGTTTTCCAATAACAAACTGGAAAATAATACATGAATAAACGATTTAAGAAATCATTCAGACTTGTATCTACATGTTTTTAAATTATTTACAAGTAAACATGAATTTATGTAATGGTGAAAGTTGTCATATATACTTAGAGTAAATATGAATCACCTCCATGTCGTAGCCACTTTCCACCTTGTTAATTGAACCTGCCATGTTTTTCTGGTAGTATATACAACACTAGATGAGCCCGCGGATTCACCCGCGTTATTTAAGGATACTGCTCCACTCCTGTGACTCTTAGTATATGTATATATATATATAAAATATATCTATTAGTCATGTTGTTGAGTGTCGTGCAATCGAACTTATTCACTATAAAATAATCATTGTTTGCTCATATAGAGTCCCTAATTCAAAAAAAATTAATATTTTTTGACCGTTTGTATGAAATTGCATCTACACTCAACAAAAAGAAATTAATTATTTGTGGTGACTTTAATATAGATTTACTCAAAACGACTAACCAATCACGTCAATTCTTGGAAATATGTGTATGTAACAAAATCAACATTTCAATCAAGCAGCCCACTACACTGGCAAGCAATTCATGCATTGGCAATATCTTACATAACATTGAGAGGAGCAAGGCGACAGTTGTTGAGCTGACTATATCTGACCATACGGCTCAAATCTTACAATTTCCCGTAGACAGAGTTTACTCTTTGGATTACTGGTATGAGTATAGACGTGATTATTCTGAGGAAAATATAGTTAAATTCACTAGTTATATTTCACAACTAAGTTTTAAGGAAATTTTTGACTATAACGATGCTAACGAAGCTTTTAGTGATTTCCATGACGTCTTGAAACTATTTTACGATTTGTGTTTTCCCTATAAAAAAGTTAAAATCTCAATAAGGAAACGTCCAAACTGGATCTCCAAAGGAATCAAAACATGTTCTAGAAGGAAAAGATCGCTTTTGTGGACGTATATAAAAAATAGATCATTAGAGAATAAATTACAATTACAACAATATGCTAAAAAAGTTAAGTCGATCATAAAATTAACAAAAAGAGCCCAGAACATGTACGCTATCAATTCTTCTAATAACAAGTCACGAACGACATGGCAAATTATAAATAGAAACAAATATAATCAAACCGCTGAACATCTGCTGAATATTAAATATAATAATAGAACTGTATACGATCCTAAATATATAGCATGCCATTTCAATGACTCTTTTATCGATCAAATTAAACCTGACCAAGTTGCCCATGTTTGCAAGTGCCCCTCATCCTATAGTAATTCAATGTTTATGTTACCTACTAATTCAGAAGATGTTTACAAAATCATAACCACACTTAAAGCAACACACAGTGTGGGATACGATGGCATTCACACGAGAATATTAAAAAGGGTGGCCCATATCATTGCTCCCGTGATGTCACACTTACTTAATCTCTCCATAGAGACAGGTATTTTTCCAAGGAATCTGTAATAAAGCCACTCTTTCAATATTTCTGTAATAAAGCCCCTGCACAAAAAAGGCAATAAAGACGATCTTAATAACTATCGACCGATAGCACTACTCCCTATTTTATCTAAGATCTATGAAAAGGTTATTTATAATGGCATAAACAGTTATTTTGAAAATAATGACCTATTTGCTAAAGAACAGATGGGATTTAGAAAGGGAAAGTCTATTAATATGGCTTTATACAATTTTGTAACTCAGATCTGAAAAATATGGATTTAAGGCATCCAACAGTAGGACTATTTATGGACATGACAAAAGCCTTTAACCATGTTAATCATAATCTTCTCTTGGACAAATTGTTTGCGTATGGCGTTAGGGGCAATGTGCACAAATTGATAGAATCATATTTAAATGATGGGCAACAGAGAACTGACGTAGCACAGATCTCCTCTAAAACAAAGATCTTAACCGTTTACTCATCTGATCTGAGACATGTTCAATACGGTGTACCTCAGGGCAGCGTGCTTGGTCCATTATTATTTTTAGTATTCATAAATGAGATTCCTACAGTAACCAATAATCAAATGACACTTTTCGCTGATGACAGTACTATTATTTTTGACAAATATAATAAAAACGACATTGTTAATAATATTAATTTCACTTTGGACAACATAATTAATTGGCTTATTAGTAATAGTCTTAAAATTAATGTTGATAAAACAAAAATTGTAAACTTTCAGCAAAGAAACACATCACAATTACCAAAAATTTATTATAAAGATAAATCTATTGAAAAAGTAGAATCAATAAAATTTTTGGGCTTATATATAGATAATAAGATGACATGGAAACATCACACAGAATTTCTATGTAATAAATTAAACAGTTATTCTTTTGTCTTGTATAATTTAAGAAAAGTTGTTGATGTTTCAACAGCGCTAACAGCGTACCACGGATATGTATCTTCTACACTCAAATACGGTGTCATATTCTGGGGTAACTCAACTGATCAAGATAATGTGTTTAGAGCACAAAAAAGGTGTGTTAGAGCTATTTGCTGTTTAAAGCAAACTGATTCATGTCGGCCATATTACAAAGAATTAAAATTTTTTACTTTACCATGCATATACATTTTCGAAGTGATAATGTTTGTGAAACGTAATCTGCATCTATTTGAACACCGCACCAGAAAGCGTCATGAAGGCAAATTATGTATATAAGCCTCAAAAACAGCACTCCTACATAAAAGTATGTTTTGTATGGGGCCAAAACTATATAATAAATTACCATCACAGTTGCGTAATGAAAAACATGTAAAAAAGTTTCAAAAATAAACTTTATTGTATACTGACAGATAAGACCTATTATTATTTTAAGGAATACATGACAGATAATTTATTGTGACTTAAATGATTGTGTAACCTCTATTAATTTGAATGATTGTTTTTGTACACATTTTGACATTATGTTTAAAATCAGTTATTATGATATTACGTAAATTATCAAATGTTTTTGCATGCCACCAGGCATAATATGGTGAACTTGTAATTTGTGTGTCATCTTTTCTTAAACCCATATTGGCAAATAAAGATTGATTATTGATTATTATTATTATTATTATGGCGTGAGCCTTCTTCGATAAATGGGCTCTCTAACACTGAAAGAATTTTTGAAATCAGACAAACAAACAAATAAATAAACAAACAAACAAACTCTTCAGCTTTATATATTAGTATTAGATACGGCAGTGGATGGATGCGGTCGGCCCAAGATCGCTCCATGTGGAGTGCCTTGGAGGAGGCCTAGGTCTGGCTGTGGACGTTCTCCGGCTGAAATGATGATGTCGATATACAACATGATTAGATATGAAAACAATTTTAAATCCAATTTTGCAGATAAACTAGTTCCAATGGTTCTGCGTTTGATCCCAAGTCCTACTAACTAGTAAGCAAACAAAGTTGTACTCACTTGAATTATTTATAGTGAATTTTGTGATGGCCACCCTTACAAGTTTAAGGCCTTAATAGAAACTAAGTTATAAATATTTAATATTAATAATAATAGTACACAAGGGATTTCATACTATGTGCCCAGTAGGGCCATAGCAGCCCTCTACCGTCCACCCCTAGCAGACTATAATTACAATATCTCTTTCGAGAATATTATAGAGAATTCTCAGACACAAATTTTCTCATGAAGTTTCCCTTCTCACTTTAGTAAGCAATTTACGCAATTTAATACGCAGGTAACTTCGAAAAGTCACCGTTGCGTTGGGTAAGAACCTGAGACCCACAACATAGCAGTCGTTTAGTCCATGTACTGGGCTATCGCTTTAGTAAACATACCTATTATTACCAAGTTTAAATAAAAATATATTTTTTTATCTCCAAGTCCCATAAAAGTGATTTTTGTGAAGATAAAAAAAATATTTTAACCATAACATTAAATTGAATTTGCCGTCATTAAATTAATCATCATCGCCCCAGCGTTATCCCGGTTGCATCCAAGACTTACACGCCTTGAAGCCCAGGGTTCCGCTAACTAGTCTAACCAGATATGACAGAATATCGGCTTTACCACATAGCGACTGCCGTCTGACCTCTGCAACCCAAAGGGATAGCGATATTCCATGATTTAGACTAGTATCAGTTTATTTGAGGGTACTGACACCCGTAACGACTGTCAAAGATGACAGCCGGGATCGACGGTTTAACGTGCTCTTCGAGGCACGGGACAAGCGATAATTAACAATTTAATACGCACATAATGCCAAAAAGTCAGTGGTGCGCGCCGTGAATTTGCACCCTTGCATGGCAGTCCGTTGGCATCTCGAATAAGCTATTATCGCTGCCTGTTTTGCCATCGTAAAATTATTGTTATTTAATTGAACCTTTTCTTACCGACCCGTGGAAATTTCGAAAATCGCTTCTCAGAGCATCCTAAGGAACATTTAAGCCAAAGTTCAGCTTCGTACGCCCAATAGTTTTGGCTGTGCTTTTTCTGTTATTAAGAGAGTTATGCAAGAATTTGATACATTCAGATTTTATTGTATGTATCAATAATTTCTTGTCTCTATTGCTTTACTGATTTATTTTTAAATTTTTCTTATAGACTCACGCCTGTATCCCCGAAAGGGTAGGTAGAGGTGTAATATTACACCCACATTTCGCCATGAATTTTTAGGTTCCTTTTGCCGTTACCAGGCACAATACCAGACCCCGTGCTGCTACTGAGAATTCGGAAAAACCCAGTAACACATTTGCCCGACCCGGGAATCGAACCCGGGACTTCCGATCAGCAGTCACATACGTATCCACTGGACCATGGAGGCAGTGAAAATTAGTCTCTAAAGTATAAGCATTTACTCTTAATGTTAGTGGTGTGACATTCAAACATGCTTTGCGTAAATATTGTAATTCAATATATATTTGAGAACATTTTATACTGCATATTGTACATATGCAGTATAAAATGTTCTCAAATATATATTGAATTACAATATTTACGCAGTAGGCCTGTAGGCAATCACGAAGGTAAGTGAGTGGGTAACTTAATGATTGCTATTTGTAGTCGTTCAATTAATAAGATAAGATTGATTTATTGTGCACAATAAAATATAATATTAGATTGTATAATGCGTAGAATGTACAATTAGCTGCCTTATCGCTCAGAGCAATCTCTTCCAGACAACCTTGATTTTCGTCACTGATTTTGCAATTAAATGCAGTATTTCTTTATACACCGACTTAGAAGTGTAGGTGATTATGATTATGTGACTAAAAATAACATATGAATACAATTTCTTGAAATACAAATTACAATTTAAGTAAAAAAGGATGGTATGGTATTCAAAGAGTAAGATATGACATAAAAAATATGTTTTTAATGTTAGCAGTTATATCAATCCTAACGTATGTTTTACGCAATATTGTATAGTAATATATTTGATAGTGTTATATATAGTTATACGTGACTATCATTAGAATGAGTTTAGAGCTGACGAAAACCAAATTAATAACTTCTTTTCGGAATTTGGTAGGATTTATTTAAAAGATTGATTAATTACGTAGTTACTACGTTTGATATAGAGCATATTCATGAACTGCTATTGAAATCCTATCAATTAAAATAAGTTTAGTAACTTTTTAGTTGGAAACAAGTGGAGAGAAAGACAGAGGTAATTTTGCGTACAAGTAATTAACCTACCTAACGTACAGGAACCATGTGGAATATAGAATTCAAAATCGAAATATATTTGTATCTAATTTGGCCTGAAGATTTTTAACCATTTGTATCCATTATGTAAATATTATGCTAAAATTATTTTGACTATGTGCCCTTAGTTATCTCATTTAAGAGTAAGAGTAGGAATACTGTTACAGAGTCAAAGGCCTTTGCCAAATCAAGGAAAATCATTATTATTCCCAATTACTTGTATCCTCTGCCTAAGTTCTTTTGAGATGTAGCTTCTTTCTCTCTACATGCCCTTACTTGTAACATTTATATTACAAGTATGGGCGCCTATCATCAGCCCTGTATATAAACTGTTCCACTGCTTGGCACGGGCCTCTTCTCACTATGAGAAGGGTAAGGCCATAGTCCACCACGCTGGCTTAGTGCGGGTTGGCAGCCTTCATAAGTCTTTCAAGAACATTATGGAGAACTCTCAGACATGTAGGTTTCTTCACGATGTTTTCCTTCACCGTTTAGCAAGCGATAATTAACAATTTAATACGCACATAACTCCTAAAAGTCATTGGTGCGCGCTGCGGATTTGAACCCGGACCCTCTGCGTAGCAGTCTGTCGGTCTCTCCACAAGGCTATCGCTGTCTTTTTACTTTTAAAATGACAATAATTTTGTCGGAAAAATAATAGGTACATCTTTGATCAGACAAAAACATTCACAATATCGGAATATATGTATTACTAGAAGACGCCAGCAGCTACGCCTGCATTTTTTTTTAATTTACCCGTTTTGGCCGATCCCGTGGGAATTTCGGTAAATCCCTTCTTAGTGCACCCCTACTGTCCCCAAGGAACATACATGCCAAATTTCAGCTTCCTGCGCCCAATAGTTTCGGCTGTAGCGTGTCTGTCAGTCTGTCAGTCAGTCAGTAACGCAAGGATTTTATATATTAAGATTACCACTACACCATACATTTTTATATTACACTAGATGAGCGCGCGGTTACACCCGCGTTATTTAAGGCAACTGCTCCGCTCCCGTGGCTCATAGCGTGATGTTATATAGCCTATAGCCTTTCTCGATAAATGGGCTATCTAAAACTGAAAGATTTTTTGAAATCGGTCCAGTAGTTCCTGAGATTAGCGCGTTCAACCAAACAAACAAACAAACTCTTTAGCTTTATATTATATTAGTATTAGATTAGATACAAATGATACCAAATGCGAAAGTAAACTAACAGGTAATTTATCTATAATCTCCCTGTAAATTAAATACACGACATTATACAGAAAACAGTGAAGTCACACGTAATCATTACAAGAGAGCTTAAGCAAGCGCGTCTGTAAAGTTTCCGACAAGGCGAAGTGTCGGCCCCTATTATGCAGCTCGCACGACCTAGTCGAGATTCATTGTGCCTTTGAGTCTGCGCTATTAAACCGACACTACACGCGATTGCCCGTAACTGGACGACAAACTATTTGATCGACTGTGTGCAACTAGCCTAACAACCTCTCACGGATTAAACACATTGTAAATTAAACTTTAAGTAGTAATGATTAGGTATGTTTTTGCGTGTGAGTGAAGTGTATTGTTTTGCTCTAATTAGTGTAGTGTGACAGTGATTGTATGATGTCTATCAATAGAGGTGGGTCTATAAACAAGATGGGCGAGTTTATCTACAGGGTGTAAGACGAGCTAGATTACAGATATTTGCATACATAAAGGTTGTTTCGCATAATTCTTAATCTACACTGGATTTATCAAGAATATTTCAATCAAATTATTTGATTTATAATCACACTATTCTCATTATCAGCTTTGTTTATAGTCTCTCCCACTTCTGCA
Organism: Euclidia mi; assembly: GCA_944739405.2. Taxonomy (NCBI): domain Eukaryota; kingdom Metazoa; phylum Arthropoda; class Insecta; order Lepidoptera; family Erebidae; genus Euclidia; species Euclidia mi. The sequence continues at coordinate 4,161,021 of OX123202.2, read as the reverse complement.
CAAAAGTCCATTCTCATTATGCGATGGATTGGGCAATAGTCCATTACACTGGCCAAGTGCACGTTGGCAAACTTCACGTCTTTCGAAAACATCCTGGATAACTCTCAGACCTGCAAGTTTCCTTACGATATTTGCCTTCACCGTTTAGCAAGCAATAATTAACAATTTAGCCTTGGGTTTGAACTCGAGACTCTCTGCGTAGCAGTCCGTTGGAATGCGCAATCACATTAGTAGGAACCAATCATGTATCTATCATAGAAATTAATTTAGCGGGTCTTAATTGCGTTAACTTGACTTATATAAGGTATAAATACCTATTTGTTACCGACGTTTCGCTCGTCTTGCACCGAGCGTGGTCGCGGAGAGACTAATGAGAGCTCAACCGGGAGGATGGATATAGATTATCGGCCACTTGGAATCCAGTCATCAGCAAGTGTAAACACCGCCGCAGTGATAAATCTCAACAGTGTGTAGACGTTATTAGTGTAGTGTGTCGGAGTACCGACATTGCGAACTTAAATAAAGACCAAGTGAGGGTAGGTGCTGAAACCCACACTTCCACAAGACGTCGCTGAGCTCTCATCAGTCTCTCCGCGACCACGCTCGGTGCAAGACGAGCGAAACGTCGGTAACAAATAGGTATTTATACCTTATATAAGTCAAGTTAACGCGATTAAGACCCGCTTAATTAATTTCTATGATGTATACAAATCGCGAAAGTTTAAAATCGATTAATCATGTATCTCTCTCAGTCCTCAGTTGTGAAGATCTGTAACATAGCCTTTACATTATCAATGACTGAAATCTGTAATCTTAATATATAAAATCCTTGCGTTACTGACTGACTGACAGACACGCTACAGCCGAAACTATTGGGCGCAGGAAGCTGAAATTTAGCATGTATGTTCCTTGGGGACCGTAGGAGTGCACTAAGAAGGGATTTCTCGAAATTCCCACGGGATCGGCCAAAACGGGTTAATTAAAAAAAAATGCAGGCGTAGCTGCTGGCGTCCTCTAGTATTATAATAAATCTGAAGAGTTTATTTGTTTGTTTGGTTGAATGCGATAATCACAGGAACGACTGGTCCGATAACATTAGGTAATTCTTTGTGTTGGATAGCCACTTTATCTAGGAAAGCTATATAACATCACTATGAGCCACGGAAGTGGTAGCAGGTATATACGGTAGTAGGTATATTATTTCCATCTAGATATTTTATAAAACATAACTGGCGAAAAGTGGGTGTGTAATACACCTCTGCCTACCCCTTCGGGGATAAAAGGCGTGACGTTATGTTATGTTATATTTTATAAAACAGGTTCGCAGAAATTTATGTTATATTTTATAAAACAGGTTCCCGGGTCGGGCAAAAGTGTTACTGGGTTCATCCGAATTCTCAGTAGCAGCGCGGAGTCTAGCCGTGTGGTTGACGGCATAGAATACAAGTGTCACCACCCCCAATCTTACCGTGGGTGTCGTAAGAGGCGACTAAGGGAATACACGAAAACACGGAAAACTCGACATCAAACCCTATACGACTGCCTCGTTGGTCTCGCGGCATAATTGTGCGCGTGGGATCGGGAGGATTCCTGGGTCGGGCAGCGTTATTGGGTTTTTCTGTCACGAAATTCTCAGTAGCAGCACGGAGTCTGGAAATGTGCCCGGCACGGCAATAGGCTCGCCCCTTATTACGTGGGACTAAAGTATATCTGGCGAAAAGTGGGTGTAGAAATACAACTCTGCCTGCCTCTTCAGGGTTATAGGCGTGAGACTATGTAGTTGTCTGTAGATGTAGCGCGGAGTCTAGTGATGTGCCCGGTTACGGCAATAGGCTCGCCCTCTAATACGTGGGACCTAAAATTTCATGGCGAAATGTGGGTGTAATATTACTAATGTTACACCTCTTCCTACTCTTTCGGGGATACAGGCGTGAGCCTATAAAAAAAACAAAGAAAAATTTATAACGAAGTTTTCTCTTCAATCACCAAGTCTTTTCAGGCTATTTTATAAATTAAAAATACTCTAAAATTAACCAGTATTGGCTCTTATCATCACACAGAAACAGCTGAATCTAAATGTTACTTCTTCCAAAAGTTATGTGCAGTAGAATGATGTACCAGGCGCGCAGTAACTAAAGGAGGTGTTATTAGAAGGCGGACGGCAGAGCTTCAGTACAAGTGTTTGCGTAGACGCCCATCCAGCGTAGCCTTAGATTAGTACGGACTTAAGACAGTACTGGAAGTGACGATATACAAAAGCCTTAAATAAAGCAATGAATTTGCTGAAAAAAGCTGGGGTTTCTTTACGATAGGACAAATTTTTTTTATAGTCCTCTACTAACAGCTCTGATCGTACTTTACAAAAAAAAACTATCAAAGGATATATGTATGGATCACCCAGACTCGAAATTATAGTTCGAACATCACACCAAGTGTGTGTGCAAATATTTATTGTCCTTATTTAAAACTAGAGGACGCCAGCAGCTACGCCTGCATTTTTTTTTTATTTACCCGTTTTGGCCGATCCCGTGGGCATTTCGGGAAATCCCTTCTTAGTGCACCCCTACGGTCCACAAGGAACATACATGCCAAATTTCAGCTTCCTGCGCCCAATAGTTTCGGCTGTAGCGTGTCTGTCAGTCAGTCAGTAACGCAAGGATTTTATATATTAAGATATTAACTATTTGCCGTAACATAAATAAAATAAACTTCAGTCACATCCAAAATAATGTATCGAATATTCGCTTATTTATGCCACCAAATCCCAAAGTCTGTACACAACCATCACAATCTTAACTCAGCAGACCGCAACGTAACAAAATGCATGGCACAAGAGCGTCGCATAAATCTTCTTTACAAGACAAGTGCGTGCCATTAAAAACAATCACGTGTTTTGGCATGGTCGGGCCATAAAGTGCGCGACATGCCCCAGTGCCCCAAACTGTTATGGCTTTCTTTTAAACATTACGGCTCTCCCTCCGTCGCCACTGCGCGCTTTGGCAACGATGCAACTCGCCATCCTAGAACCATAATATATTAAGACTTTAAGACTCGGTTCACACAGAAAGAGCGGTTGGCAGTGCAACAGCGAGTTGTTGTAGTGCCAGACAATTTCCAATTTTATTTTAATGGAAAAGTGTTTCAAATCAATTGAGGATTTCGAAACGCTGTGAGGTCATCGGCTAAATCAAGGCATTCAAGCGATTTTACTACTTTTCAAATGACGACAAGGCTTGAAATTGTTTGACGCTTAATCATTTTGATGTTGCACTGCTAGCCGATCTTCTTTCTGTGAGAGTTGAGCCTAAGTTCAGTAAAATGTAGATCATACCTACTACCAAGTGCAATGTCCCGTGAAATGTTAACGGTCGTAATTGAGTACTCCCATAAATATCTGTATTGTGTTTTAAATAGATTGCGTTGATTTAACTACTTTATTACTTAATGCGTAAAGCTGATAATTAATTGATAGCTTCATTGCAGCAGTCGGCATCACGTTTAATCTGGGTTGAATCGTTCATCATATCAGATTTTCTGTGCACCGAGTACTGAACATTCTGAATAGGTGAGTTATGATATTTATATGCCTATACCATTTATTGACAGCCACTGACGTAAAGGCTGATTTAAGTAACAAGAATTATTCTTGTCTGCCTCCGTGGTCCAGTGGATAGCGTATGCGACTGCTGGTCGGAGGTCTCGGGTTTGATTCCCGGGTCGGGCAAAAGTGTTACTGGGTTTTTTCGAATTCTCAGTAGCTGCACGGAGTTTGGTGATGTGCCCGGTAACGGCAATAGGCTCGCCCTCTATTACGTGGGATCTAAAAATTACTGGCGAACTGGGGTGTAATACCTATTACGCCTCTTCCTACCCTTTCGGGGGTACAGGCGTGAGTCTATAAAAAAATATATTCTTTACTAGAAAATACCTGCAGCTACACACACTTATTAGATAGCCCGTTTTTGCCCGATCCCTTGACACTTTCGGGAAATCCCTTCTTAGTGCACCCTTCAGCCCCCAAGGAATATATATGCCAAATTTCAGCCTCCTGTGCCTAATAGTTTTGAGTGTAGCTTGTCTGTCAGTCAGTCAGTAACGTAAGAATTTTATATATACAGATAATATAACGTTTTAGTTATAACGCCCGGTAGGAGTAAGTGGGTTAAAGAAAAAGTTATTGGTTAAGTGAAATAAATCTAGTGCTTATTGATTTCTTCTTGGTTCATTTTGGTTTTATGGTCATTATTTACATTTAAACTGGAGATATTTAACTATTAGTACTTAGTACATTTATCTCACGATTCAATTGTTTAGAAGTTTCAAAGTGTAGTAATAATGTTTCTTGTAATATCAATCAAACTTTTTTAGTAAAGCAATAATCAAAGCTGGCACATCTAGCTGATAGCTCACCTATAAAAAATATTTGCGTCAAAAGTTGTAATAAGTTGTATTTTTTTATTTCTGGAGTTGATGAGTTATTTATTTATTAAGTTATAGCTTAAACTCATAGAAATGAATGTGAATCATAATTACAATGATAGTGCATAACACATCTTAAAGGCAGCGATAGCCGAGTGGATATACCAACAGACTGTCATGCAGAGGGTATCGGGTTCGAATCCACGGCGCGCACCAATGACTTTTCGGAGTTATGTGCGTATTGAATTGTTAATTATCGCTTGTCCCGTGCCTCGGAGAGCACGTTAAGCCGTCGGTCCCGGTTGTCATGAAGATCTTTGACAGTCGTTACAGGACGTCAGTACCTTCTAAATAAACTGACACTAGTCTAAACCATGGAATATCGCTATCCCTTCGGGTTGCGGAGGTCAGACAGGCAGTCGCTCTGTGGAAAAGTTAATATTCAGCCAAATCCGGTTAGACTAGTAAGCGGACCCCAGATTGAAACTGGGATAACGATAAGAGAAAGAAGAAGTGCATAACACATCTTTTACTAAAGGAAGTAAGGTAGGAGAGAAAATAACAGGATGAATTGACAGGAAATGAAACGTGCTCAGAAACTGAAACACTGCGAACAATCTGAACAAATTGCAGCATAGCTTCTTCGAGTACAAAACTCTTTCAGAAATTCTCAATTTACCAGGGACAAAGAGAATAAGTATGTTTATGTGATTAGGTAATTGGTCCCAAATAACACAATCATAATAGATTATTTTCTTTCGATGCAAAGTCCTCAATTATGAAGCCATATTTTCCATCCCAATTCACTTACACTTTACCGTATAAAATAATAATTGCGATACATCGATAACCCACCGAACTTGAGCGAACAAGTAATCCCTTATGCACTTACCTCGTGCCCCTTGCAGCCTTTAGCGTGAAACTTTAGCTTTGAACGTACAATACACACTCGATCGCAGCGCATCGATGGTACGTGGAAGTTCACATTACTAATAACAGCGGGTAATGAGCGCTGTTATTGCGCTGTTGCGCTAGCTTCGGCCGCTGGTTGTGTGGCCACGAGTTATGAGATGACGAGGGATATGATGTGTTGTTGTATGTTATTTGCAAATTTACAGTTGAATGGTGGTGATGATGACGAAATCATCATCATCATCATATCATTGATATTTCGTTGAAATCTAGACTCTTGTCTTGCAGCCCGGAGTCCGCCTATTATAATATAAAATCTTATGAAATTCACAAAGCAATACAAAACGAAAAACCTACAGCAGGTACAATTTTTACTGATATCTTAAATTCCCACTCGAAAAAAGAAAGTAAGCTACACATAACACCTTGCCTTTCAATATCGTATTGCTCAAGTAACTTGTCGACATCATTCGAAACACATGTAGGGAATTTATCACGTACGTAGTACGCACCGCACCGACAGGGGGCGCACCTGTCACTCGGTTCAACGACCCCACAACGGTATAAATCGAACTGTTCACTTACAATTTGTCACAAATGTCTCGCATAATATATAATTGAGAGCATGATTGCATGGCACCGGTTTCACTTACACTTACTGAGCTCGCAGCTACACTCAAGCTATTCAGGGCTACTGCTGCAGCCGTCGCTCATAGCGTGATGATACAAAGCCTATAGCCTGGTTCCATAAATGGGCTTTCCAACTCTAAAATAATGATTCAAATCAGACCTGCTGGTCCGGAACTTTCAGAAACTACTGTTCCTATGATCAGCGCGTTCAACCAAACGAACAATCTCTTTAGCTTTATAATCTTAGTTAAGATGCATAATGATATACAGATCTAAAGATCTTAGGTGTCTATGAGGCAGAGATAGCCTAGTGGATAGCCTAACAGTCTACCCTGCATATATTATAGTATATGTTCAAACCCACAACGTAAACCGATGACTACAGGACGTTATGTGCCTATTAAATTGTTATAAGGTACCACTAGCTAAGCGGTGAAGAAAAACACTGTGAGAAAACCTGTTAGTCTGTGAGTTCTCCATAATTTTGTCTGACCCGTCTTTGGCTAGCGGGGTGGTCGTTGGTCTGAACCTTCTTATAGTATGAGTAAACTGGTGTGAGCAGCGATAGCCTAATGGAGAGAACGACAGACTGCCAGGCCAAGGGTTTCGGGTTCAAAACCAATGACTTTTCGAAGTCATGTGCCTATTAAATTGTTTATTATCGCTTGCTTAGCGGTGAAGAAAAACATCGTGAGGTAACCTGCATGTCTGTGAGCTCTCCATAATGTTCTCGAAAGACATGTGAAGCCTGCCAACCCGCACTTGGCCAGCGTGGTGGACTATGGCCTTACACTTCTCATAGTGAGTAAAGGCCCGAGCCCAGGAGTGGGACAGTTTATATCCAGGGCTGATGATGATGAGACCCGTGTCTAGCAGTGTGACTATATATGTGGCTGGGTAAAGCTACAAGGTTGGTTTCCTCTGATGTAGGGCTTAAAAAGCGTGAAAGTATACTCGGAGTAATAAATTTTTCATATCGGTTTACTTGAAAATATAATTAACATTTTTTTAATTTACTCTTTTACTTATCATATTGAGCAAGCGCAAGAATGTGTGCCTTATGTAAATTATAACTCTAAAACACACAATCATCTTCATGCTCCAAGCGTTATCCTATTTGCGATCCCAGTTAGCGTACTTGTCTAACCGGATTTTACTGAATATAATATTAACTTTTCAAACAGCATCATCTTTAAAATGTTAACCTAATCAATCAATACTTACCCCATACGATTTTTACGATATAACATTCAGTCCCAAGCATCGATGCAGAATTCCCTAATTAAATATTTTATCCATTAATCGCTTACCCGTGGACGGGAACTCATCGTAAATAGCGACGGCGGGGCGGGGAGGCTTAACGTACTAAGTATTGAGGTGATTTACAGGCTGATATTGACTCGGATCTCTTCACGATCGGATGTTTCTGTATACGTCTATATTGTGTGTATGTTTGTATAGCCTTGCTAAAGGCGGGCTTACAAAATAGGCATGCTTCCAAGTGATATCGACTTATAGTTTGGGCTGTGATACGGTAATGATTTTTAAATGGGTTTGGGATGGTGTTGAGATTTTTATGTATTTTCTTAAATGTAATTTTTTTTAGTGTACGGAATATAATGTTAGAACCTAAATATAAAATTGAAACATTTATTTTTTGTTTTTACTAATTGATACGAATTTCCAAAATTTTGTGATCTGACTATTCTTTCTTTTGCAAAACAAACTTTTTACCTTGGCTCTCTTGTCTCTATGGGTAAGATACGCTAAAAAGGTATCAATTTTATGTTTACCCCAATTACCATTATACCTCTAAACACTATAAATTTAATATACTTACCACAAGTTATATGAAAAATTATTTGACGATTTTTATAAACGTGGTACGATATTTAATATCTGGCGTGAAGGTTCTTCTGAACAATCTTTTCTCTTTTCACGTTTTTAAAGATTTACCTTTAGTAACCTAAGTGTAAGACTGCCTCCGTGGTCCAGTGGATAGCGTATGCGACTGCTGATCGGAGGTTGATTCCCGAATCGGACAAAAAGTGTTACTGGGTTTTCCGAATTCTCAGTAGTAGCACGGAGTCTGGTGATGTGCCCGGTAACGGCAAAAACCTCGCCCCCTATTACTGGGACCTAAAAATTAATGGCGAAATATGGGTGTAATATTACACCTCTGCCTACCCCTTCGGAGATACAGGTGTGAGTCTATAAATAAATAAAAAAGGAACCTAAGCGAATAACTTAATTTGAATAAACATTTGCACCAAACCGATAGGTATAGTTAGCTTATTGTAGATAAGTACATATTAACGGTCTAACCCGCATTCCCCCAGGTGCAATACCTAGTACTTATTAATCAGAGCCGTACTGAAACTTGTTGTGACGTCACTCGTCTAATATCTCAGCGCGACTGCTGCTCGGGAGTGTGTCGGGAGGCTGTGTACTCATTCATCAAGATCTCACTTCTGACAACTAAGATACGTATGCTATACATACCTACATGGGCAGGTACTTATTTCTATGTTTATAGGTGTGAATAAAATAAATACAACGCTTTGAAATCGGAATCACTAAAAAAATATACTTAATAGGGGACGCCCGCGTCTACGGCCGCACTTTTTTTTTTATTTATAGTTTTACGTCTGTATCCCCGAAGGGGTAGGCAGATGTGTAATATTAACACACATTTCACCATGAATTTTGATGTCCCACGTAATAGGGGGCGAGCCTATTGCCGTTACCGGGCACATCACCAGACTCCGTGCTGCTACTGAGAATTCGGAAAAACTCAGTAACACTTTTGTCCGACCCGGGAATCGAACCCGGGACCTCCAATCAGCAGTCGTAATCGCTATCCACTGGACCACGGAGGCAGACCGCACATTTTATTTTAATGTAACTGATCCCGCGGGCATTTCGAGAGATCCCTTCTTAGTGCACCCCTACATACATGTCTCAGCTTCTTGCGCCCCATAGTTTTGGCTGTGCAATGTCGGTCAGTCAGTAATGCAAGAATGTTATACATTCAAAAATATTTATTTTAAATTATCTTTCGGGATATATACCACGTACCTTTGTTTTGAGTAATCGATATTTCGGCACTGTTGCAAGCGCCATGTTCACGGAGGCACTGCGGTTATTGCGGGTGGATGGATGTTACGAGCAAGTGAAATGGCCCACCCGCTTAAATTCCTATACAAAAATATGTATAGTTTTCGTCGCCATCTTTAATGCCACATTATAATAGCTTATATCAACCTTTATCTCAGAATCTTAATATATAAAATCCTTGCGTTATTGACTGACTGACAGACACGCTACAGCCGAAACTACTGGTCGTAAGAAGATGAAATTTAGCTTGTATGTTCCTTGGGCACCGTTGGGGTGCACTAAGACGGGATTTCCCGAAATTCCCACGGGATCGGCCAAAACGGGAAATTCGAAAATATGTGCGTGCGAAGCCGCTGCGCTGGCGTCGACTAGTATTTAAAACTTTCCAGATCGTTGTAACACTAAGGTACCATGGCGGCGAAGTGAAATGCATTGAAAACAAAACAGATAACTAGTAATAGCGTTTGTCTGTAAGATTTGAATATTTTAATGTTCTGGTGTTTTCTCTGAAGTAGAGATTAATATATTGCTGTGACTGTACTTTGCCTAGTTACACGTTGGTGGGTTTGATTCCTGTTGTAAGCTTCCTATTACTCAACTATCAAATTTATCATTTCTTGTTGTGAATTTCATCATATGCATCTTTTAAGGAACATCAGTATTAAAACATCAAATATCATTCGACAATAAAATCAAATCATTTGACAATTGATCCCTCTTAAATACAATCAAGTGCCATACGATATCAGCGAGATATTTCTTGTGGCTTCCAATGAAGTCTGCAAAAGACCTCAGAATGAATTACTTCAAAGCTGGTGCTTGTACTATCGAGAGCGACACTCGATAGTTCAAGCCTTCAAGTCTTTGACAAATGGCCGCCGTCCACCATCAATTGGAATGACTTGCAAAAACTGTTCTCTTGAAAATAAAACCATATAGTCGCCAGCCAAATGATGTATTTCCCCACTGATACCGATGAACGATAACCTAAATCTAAGTTTGTAATAGGAAATATAAATCAATCATTATATCTAAACTTTGTCTTTAGATATATACATAGAGTATTTTTAGAGTACACTATAAGCAATATGTTAACTTATATAGCTTAAAATAATTTGGCAACCTTTTTGCTAAAAGCGATCTCTTCCAGCAAAATTGGGATAAAGTAAAGAAGCATGTGCAATGGTGATGTAGATACGATATTAAATCACTCTTCCTCCTCGAGTCGTTCTCTTAATAACAGTAGATCTTGACTTCTCCGCTGAAATGCAAGTTTCTCCTTCATGATGTTTGGCCATTTATGTCTGTCCTGGGCGTAGAACGCGTCTTGAATGTGGTGTTCAATACTGAGCGAAATTTTTCAGACAATGATATGGGACTAAGTACGTCCTCATGGGCGTCTGCCTTTTAAATAAATCTGAAGATAATAATTTATAAATGTTTTAACTATTAAATCAGCAATCGAAATGTAAAAATAGTATAATAGCACTGAAAAATATTTCAAGCGGTCATCGCTTTCAATATCGCTGTTTCAAAAGCATTCAAGATGTAACACTAAGCTTGCGTTGCTATTCTATTACACAACATCCTGAGTGGAAACAGCCTGAAATATATGGACACCAAGACTCAACTTAACGCTTTCGACCACTATTTTTTGCTCACTCTATAAGACACAATTTACACGTCTTTAACATCCTTTTCAGCACTTTGATAGCGGCGAGTAATCAAAACTGCCTTCAACTCCAGTTTCTACAACATCGACTGAAACTCGCAGTGCTCTTCCAAACTAACTAACAAGCCAACTATCGCTCAATCCTCCACAAGAACTAAGTTCCGTTATCAGCAGTTATAAATCTCAGTTATCAGGGCCTCTCCGTCTGAATGACATCACGTTAAACTTTCTGGTCCTTTACTAAGCTGCTACCGGATAGTTTTTATATACTTCCGATTTAAGGGGAGATATGCACGGGTGAAGTTTTTGTGAAGAGCACTTGAGGATATAATTTAAATTTATGGAAGTCTTTTTACGATGCGAAAAATGAATGCATGTCTTTTTAAAAATATGTATCATGCATAGCGTTAAGATATTAAGACTGCGACTGGGTTTATACTTAAAGAGTTGATCAATATTTTGAGAAGACCCTTACATAAACAGAGTCGAAGAAAATAAATATGGCGTGGTGGACGTATCCCAATTCAATCTCAGAACTTAAATACTATGTAAACAAGATTGCTAAGACCGTGCTGTATCATGCCGGCAAACTATTTTGTTTTCTTTAAATATACCTAGAGCATAAAGTAGAAAAAGCAAGTAGCTAAAAAAATAACCACTGTATTTTTCTTAATGTTAAATAAATTTTATATAAACAAGCTTTGTTGATGAAAAACGATTTGAATTAAATTAATAATTTAAAGAATTTGTTACTACACAAAATACAATGATAATAACAGATCATGAAGTAAGTATCTTCTTTTTTGTCATATCTCGAATAAAAGCCGTTTATTAAAATTATATTAAAGATAAACACAGCTAAATATAATAGATCACGACGAAGTAACATCACATAGTAACAATAACCATCTACGTCACAAATTGGCAACGATAACATAACAGGAAATTCAAAGGCATTACAATCACTGTACTTTGTTCCCGTGGTGGTTGGTCAAACACACGGCTCTCTGGGGTAATATTTGACTGGAGGACCCTTTATTGGACCCAACAAGAAGTCTGATTGCCCCGCGCCGAAAGAGTTGAGGCCAACATAAAAGACCCCTGAGGGACTAGCTACCTGCGCAACCCTTCTGAAAACGTATCTGCTTATCTTAAGGGTGCGTAGAGTTTTGACTCAAAATTACTGGACATAAATCTATGAATGAAAACGAGTTAATAAAAACCCTATCTTGTGGATATACACACTGCATTATTAACAAGTGACAAAATATATAGTTTTAGCCATTTTTGTACAAATTGATCTAATTGGCAGGCTGCCTCCGTCGTCCAGTCGATAACGTATACGTCTGCTGATCTAGAGGTCCCGGGTTCATTTCTCGGGCTGGCCAAAAATGGTTGAGATTTCTGATATCTACATGATAAAAAATAGAGCCTAAAAATCAATCAAACTTTTCTTAGTTGCACCTATGACTATCGCCTTATCTACGTAGCCAGAGATTTGACGGAATATTAGCTTTACCTTGGAGCGATTGCCGTCTAACCTTGTCCACAACTAAGCCAGGGATAAAGGGATAGCCATATTCTATAGTTTAGACTAGAGAAGCAGACTCTAGGCTCTAGCCTATCACAACTATTATGATTCTATAATTATAATGAAGAAATAAATCTCGTACCCGCTGCTGAAAGAAAATATCCTAATTTTTTTTGTTTCGGGTTGGAAAATCCTCATGGAGTCCCTCCACCCTAGGAGAAGGGTGAAGGGGACTGTCAGACTCTTACTGACTAAAAACCAACCTGTGTTCCTCATGTACCCGTGTGAAGGGTTGGGTATCACCGAAGCATTCCTCGCTACCCCCCGACCGGTACTGGCCCGCCAGATGGTCAGGCAGGCCTCGAACAAAACCCCCTTCGCGCCAGATGAAGGTGTTGGGCTCCGCAGCGGCCTCAGAGGATAGGGAGGATGGCAACAGAAACCGCATCTCCTCCTCCTCTGCGGCCCCACCGCGACGCAACAATGGTGCGCCCATATTTGGTCGCGGGAGATACGGCGCGCGGCAACGCAACACGCCCGCGACCGCGCCCGACTGCGAGGGACAGAAGAACTGTCCCTCGCACCCGCACCATTAGACGCATCCTGCGCAGGCCTCCGTCAAGCCCACGTGGAGCGTCCACTCCCGGGATCTCGCTTAGCTTCACCGTGGGTGACCTAACCACTGCTACTGATCCCCCCCCCACCACCACGACAAGGTGTAGATCCCACGGGGTCCCTAACCGTGGGATCTAAGAAGGAAGGAAAATATACCTAGTTTATTAATTCAATTACATTTATTAATATGATCTTATTAAGCGGGACCAATTATACATCGAACATGAAGTTAAAATTAATTACCGTTGTAATGATACACAATTGAAACAAATCCAAAAACTCCAGTCCAATTAGTAAACAATACTGGTGATATTCGTATGGATTATTTTTACACCAATTTGAATTTCGTCCATTTATTTTACGTAGAACCTTCTGTGTAACATCGAACTTTGGTGCTAAGTAATAAGGTTCATTTTGTTGAGATCACGTTCGGTGTACAGTCGGTTACAAAGCGTTGACAAACGAGCGGCGGGCTCATATCGTTAGCTCGTAATGGGTGTTGGCAAGGAGACAAGAGAAATGTGTAGCGTTATGAGAATTACAGTAGTGAGCCTCTAGACGAGATAATCGATACAGTACGCGACTGTACCGTGTATAACAGAGATTAGGCCTCGCTGCCAACACACTCCATGTTTACGTTTAAAACTGTCTGCAAATTTTGTAAGGAGCCTTATCATTTTATAAAATTATTTTTGCAGACAATTTAAATTAAGGCTCGCTTTACAAAAGACGCTAAATGTAAATTTATTTTACCAAAATTGAGAAACTACGCACTCCAGAATGAACAAAATTAAACTTTTAGTAATTATCATCTCATCATCCTGTTACGAAACACCTAATTGTTCTACGAGCAGACAGAATAAAATAAAGATTAGTTAGTATACGATTTTCTTAATAGTTTCTTTTATCATTTCTTTAGATTCTATCAGATGCTAAAATTACTAAAGATGTCATCATGACTGTTGAATATTTCAAAAAGAACCACAGAGTCCAATATATTGTTGAATCTAATCAATATAAAAGCAAAATCTATGGGTTACCATGATCTATGGCATAGCACAAAAGCACAATCATAATATCTCTCAATAATAAAGAGAGACAACCAACTAATTCGTAGTTTAATTTCTCATCTCAAAATGTAAATAACTTCACCCGGGTTCACTTGTGTCGCACTTTTTGGGGTCCCAACTTTACCTAAATAGCCGCTATGTGGTTTCACCAATCGACGCGACGCTGGACACATTTGCGTCCCTAATTTTGTGCTCGCTGTTTTGGACAGTAAAGTAGAATTTGTATTTTATTTACTACCATGTCAGTGAACCTGGAATTTAAAATAATGTTGCAAGAATTACTTGTGATGCTTCAGTAACTTAAATATTCTCTTACTCATTGTTTAATTTCAGATAAATAATTGAATAGCTTAAGAGATTTTTAGAAAAGTGATAAAATAAATTAACTATTTTATTCTATAATGAATAAAATAGTTAATTTTCTTTATCACTTTTCACATTCAGTTTGAAACTTCACAAAGAATAAAACACGAAATCGGTATTTCTAGAGTACTTTAATTAAAACTGCTGCCTCCGTGGTCCAGAGGATAGCGTTTGGAACTGATGATCGGAGCTCCCGGGTTCGATTCTCGGGTCGGGCAAGTGTTATTGGGTTTTACCGAATTCTCAGTAGCAGCATTAGGCTCGCCCCCTATTGCGTGGGACCTAAAAAATCATGGCGAAATGTGGATGTAATATAACACTATAAATAATCAAAATAAAAAATAATTTAATTAAAACTAGACATAATTTAAATGGTTTTCGTTTTATAGAACAGTTCTTGATTTAAACAATACAGAAAACTTGTAACAATACAGAGGAGTAGTTTATTGCTAAAGTATAATATTTTATAGTTGATTGAATCAGGCGTTACTTGGCGGAACTCCATTGTAACCTAATGAAAGGAAAGAGGAATCCACCACGCACCCTCGGATTGACCACGCCAACTATTGCAACAGAAAAAGGTTGACAATACCGAACTCCTCTAAAATTCAAATTCAAATTCAATTCAAATTCAAAATCCTTTATACAATTGGGTCACAATGTGACGCTTATGAACGTCAAAATAATACATTTATAAAATAATTACTTATACTCAAATTTAAAACATTATTACTGTATGCTTCTACATTTACATTTACTGCCACGTTCGCAAAGCAATAGGTAGAACCATGAGAAAGAACGGGCAATAAAACTCACGGTCACTCTTTTTCATCGCCAGGTTTTGCATAATACACAATTTACATTTTGTAAGGTGCTGCAACTGTTACACTTTCTATATCACTTGTATATATTTACTGTACATAATAATACTCAATCATAATACTTTTGGTTAGCTTCCTCAGAATAGACATGGTGAAACAGGAGCATCCACTTACATTATATATACCTAATAATGCAGGCAATCCGCGAAAGTGATCAGAACCATGATGGAAATGATGCAGTTAAATATTAAAATCTAATACCAGCCCGCAAGACCGTCATCGACCAGTCATCGCAAGTAGCACCCGTTCACGAGTATGACGCATGTGCCAGCCATCATCCCTCTCGCCATATTAGAGGGACAGGGATGACCCGACACACGACGCCACCACAAGAAATGACATTTTAGTGAGCATGACGACAACGGTATACGAACCAGCATTAAGAAACAATCTATTGGTATACTGACCATGACCGCCAATTACCTCCATTTTCCAGATCGTTATTATTAACATAAGTTAGTGGAACGCGTGAAGGTATGCAAATGTAGAAAGAATTTTGTGAAGGTGACAAGTGAACAATGATACGATCAGGGATAAATAATGTTAAACTACATTCAACAAATCATAAAAATATCCAAATCCTGCAAAAATCATGTGTTCACGAGGCACCTCCACTTAACATGTAAATAAAATAATCGTGAGTTAAACAAGCCTAAGCCTATCCCCACGGTGTCTTATCATTTAAAAATTCCTTAATAGTGTAATAACCCCTTTGTAAAAGAAAGTTCCTAATTGTCCGTTTGTATTTGTGCATGGGTAAATTCATTATTTCAAGAGGCAATTTGTTGAAAAATCGTATACGAATCCCCACAAATGAGTTCTGAACTTTATGTAGACGGTAGTTAGTTCCCACCAGTTTATGCTTATTCCTTGTGTTCACTTTGTGCAAATCACTATTTTTGCGGTATAGAATTAAGTTTTTCTTAATGTACATTAAGTTAGCATATATATATTGCGATGCAACTGTTAATATATCTACTTCCTTAAATGTATCACGTAAAGAATCTCTAGCACCTAACTTATAAATTGCACGTATAGCCCTCTTTTGAAGGACAAAAATAGTCTGTATATCAGCAGCTGTAACCCATAACATTATTCCGTAAGACATGACGCTGTGAAAATAACTAAAGTAAACTAGTCTAGCAGTATCTATATCTGTAAATTCCCTAACTTTTCTAACTGCAAACGCTGCAGAACTAAGTTTTACTGCGAGACAGGATATTTGGGCGCCCCACTGAAGCTTACAATCTAAAATTACACCTAAGAATACGGTTGATTCGACTAGTTGAATTGTTTCCTTATTTAAAATTATATTAGTAGGAACACTTTTGACATTAGGCAAAGAGAATTTAACACATTTGGTTTTGCTTGAGTTGAGTACCAAATTATATGTCGAAAACGAATCTAATACTTGTGCAAGAGTGTTATTGACGGTATCAAAGTTACTTAAATTACGATCAACTTTAAAAATTAGTGACGTATCGTCGGCAAACAAAACAATATCACATAAATTTTGTACAAAGAACGGCAAATCATTAATATATATTAAAAAAAGAAATGGACCGAGAATAGAGCCCTGTGGAACGCCCATTCCTACTGGCAAACCTAGAGACCTACTCCCATTAACATCTACATACTGAATTTTATCACTAAGGTAGCTGGCAACAAGATTGAGTGCGGTATCTCTAATACCATAAAGTTTCAATTTAAGTAAAAGTGTATTATGTTCCACACTGTCAAAGGCCTTTGATAGGTCACGAAAAACACCAATGGCATCCTTCGAATTTTCCCAAGCATTAAAAATATGTTTTAACAAAGTTACACCGGCAGCAACGGTGGAGCGACCCTTAGTAAAGCCATACTGTTCACTGTGAAATAAATTATTTGTGTGAAAGTGGCTCTCTAGTTGATGCAAAATTATCTTTTCAAAAATTTTACTGATAGCAGGCAAGATAGAAATTGGCCGAAAATTACTAGGGTCGCTCTATGATCCCTTTTTGAATAATGGTATTACTTTACTGTGTTTCATTAGATCAGGAAATACTCCTGTATCTACGCAGCTGTTGAATATTGCAGCTAAATATGGAGCTAAGCTAGAAATAATTTGTCGCACAAGTTTAACAGAAATGCCCCATAAGTCAACAGACTTTTTATTATTGAGCGTCTTGAATACCTTCAGTATGTCATTGGTGTCAATATATTTAAAATTAAAAAGCACATCACACTCATTCACATTGCCCCTAACCAACATTTCTGCTTTGCTTGGACATGAATCTAGACAGCTGGTTGTGTTCACTGGTATGTTTATGAAGAAATTGTTAAATGTCTGAGCAATATCAGTTTTCCTAGTAATAATTTTACCATTAAATTTTAATTCATAATTATTATCTACCAATTTAGCTCGACCAGTCTCATTGTTAATAATGCTCCAAGTAGTTTTAATTTTGTTCTTGGATTCTTTGATTTTATTGCTTAAATATAAGGATTTGGCTAAAGCACATGTCCTCTTAAAAACCTTTGAATAATTTCTAACATATTGAATAAATTCAGGATTAAAATTGTATTTCTTCATACCATATAGATCATACAACCTAGCTCTACTTTTGTATATACCTACTGTTGCCCAGTCACAAAAATTTACTTTAATGCTCCTTGCAAACGTCTTCAGTTTATAATTTTTATTGTACTCATCATTAACAATTTTAAATAAGCATTTATATAATTCATCAGGATCATCAACAGTTAAGTCAATACTGGCGATCTTGGCAGCAACATCATCACTAAAGTGTTCGAGGCGAGCAGAGGTCATTGGCCTACATGTAATTTCTTGTACTTTAGGGGTTGTATTAGTTGGAATTACAACCTTTTGCCCGCAGTGATCCGATGTCAAGTCAGTTAAAACAGCCTTACTTAAATAAAGACAATTGCAAAAAACATTATCTAAGCATGTAGACGAATGTGAGGTTATTCTGGTTGGTTCAGAAAACAAAACATTTAAATTAAATGACCTAAATAAGCTAACTAACCTAATACAAATTGGTGATTTTTCTAACAAATTGACATTAAAATCGCCACATACGATTATAGACTTCCTACTAGAAATTATGTGTTTTAAGACATCCTCTATAATGCTTTCAAACTGAGTAAAGTCTCTTTGTGGTGGTCGATACACACACACTATAATATGTTGTTCAATGAGCTTGAACACAAGAAATCTCAGCAGTGCGCTCGATAGAAAGTTTAGCTATATCCTTACGTTCTTTACATTTCAAACTATTACATACATATATTAGAGAGCCACCACGAATAGCCTTCTTCCTTACGAATGCACTTATAACTGAGTAATGTTGATTGTTAAATATTAATTGGTCACCTCGCAACCAATGTTCCGTACCTAATACATAAGATATCAATCTTATGTTTATTTAAAAATAAATCTATTTCTAATTCTTTGCCAGATAGGCCTTGTATGTTTTGATGAACTAAGTTTAAAACACATGAATGCCTATCTGTTGTCTCATCTAATAGTTTAAACTAATAGATGTGTCAATACTACTATTGGTATAACTATTATCTACCAAATTCCTAAGTACTCTAGTAGTACTCCTGTCAGTATATAAATTAAATGCTAATAATTTAGCAAGTTGTTGCCTATGTACATAAGAAAGATACATAGTATCTTTTGTTAAAAAGAAATTACTAATAAAAATATTAGTGTCAAAAAATAAAATACTGTCACTATGACATGTCCTTCTTCTTTCTCTTAGCGTTATCCCAGTTTCAATCTGGGGTCCGCTTTCTAGTCTAACCGGATTTGGCTGAATATTAGCTTTTCCACGGAGCGACTGCCTGTCTGCCCTCCGCAACCCGAAGGGATAGCGATATTCCATGGTTTAGACTAGTTTCAGTTTATTTAGAAGGTACTGACGCCCTGTAACGACTGTCAATGATCTTCATGACAACCGGGACCGACGGCTTAACGTGCTCTCCGAGGCATGGGACAAGCGATAATTAACAATTCAATACGCACATAACTCCGAAAAGTCATTGGTGCGCGCCGTGGATTCGAACCCGATACCCTCTGCATGGCAGTCTGTTGGTATACCCACTCGGCTATCGCTGCCTATGTCCTATTGTACAATAATAAATTTAATTTGCCTATCTGCCTGGTTTGGTCATCTGTGAGAGCATATGAATAAGGCAATGCACAAATAATAAAGCTACATCCTATTTTGTGCTAACATCTATCATTAAGTCTGTTAATTCTATGAGACTGTTTTTGGAGACTAATGAGCTGTCACCATACAATATGATGACAGTAGTTTGTGCATTCAAGTCTGCATTCTTAATCTTATCAACTAGGGTACAAGACTGAGCTCCAGGTGAACAAAAGTTCTGTACTGGTCGCTCAGTGTAATGATCAATTAAGCTCCCTAAACCCACTCCCAGTTGGTCTGAAAAAATTATTACATTCTTACTGTCAGTCTTTACTGGATGCAGTTTGTTTTGTGTATTATACTGACATCCATGTGCATTCAATTCTATTGATTCAGCAGGTGTAGTCGCACACTTAGTTGTACAACTGGAACAGTAATTATTAGAGTTGGATAATGAGATAAGTTGTTTTAAATTTTCTCGACCAACTCTTGAAATTTCTTCATATTTTAAGATGTATTCATGAGTCTCATTCTGGTGTTCCATTATAGTTCTAGTGAGTTGAGCTTGTAGATTTGATATTTGTGCTTGCAACTCACTTGTGTGTTGTTCATATAACAACCTACCAGAAACTAATTCTTCATTTGTTTCATCCAGCTTTAATAAAAGAGACTCACACTCTTTATTTAATTTACTGTTATCTTGTGCATACTGACTCAATTTGGTAGACCACTTAGGACCAGATCTAAGTTTCTTAATTAATTTAAAAGGATAAGGGATATAGGAATGGTATGGGTTCCCGCTGTATGCGCCGACTATTCTTCGACACGTGTTCCGCCTCTGCACGAGGCATCCTCCTTGTATTTGCAAAAAAAAAATATTCAAGCTTAAATTGTGAAGATCGCAGCGCGATCACTTAAAAAAGCGGCGAAAAAGCGCGCACGCCGACAAAGCCGGCGCCGTGGTGTAAACAAGTGACAACCCGTGCGTCAATGCAAGAGTAGGCAATTAACTCGCCGAGCGGCTTTAGCTAACCTACTATTCTTATTTTACTACTATGTCATAATCGTAAGCTAATTAATTCATCATCATCAGCCTATAACAGTCCACTGCTAGACTAGGCCTTTCCTTTGAAAGGAGGAATTGGCCTAGTATACCACGCTGGCCAAACGGGTTGGTATAGGGTTTGTATCATGTTTTCCTTCTCTTACAGTGCTGTTTTCTGCATAATATGCTCCCTCTGTCGGCTCTTACGATACCCATGGGATCATCCCATGGGTATCGTAAGAGGGGTGGTGACATTACGTATTCTTAATCCGTCACCACACGGACAGTCAGTCATTTTTTGAGTCACCTTAGATAATGCTAAATCAAAAATATTTGCATTTTTTTTCTAAAAATTTTGATGTAACATTTCACTTAACTTTTAAAATAAAAACCAAAAAAGGTGAGAAGAGGATGCGCAACATTCACAGACAATTAACTTTGAACTCATTACACTCGCTGAAACATGCTGATAAGTTTTATAGTTGTCAAAACTTCATTTATTTAACACCAAAGAAAAAGAGGATGAAAATAGAATATATAGCTCCTGTTGTATTAACCAAAGAAAATGCTATTTTATTTTTGCGATATTAAAGCGAGATTTTTGGCAAAATTTACATCAATTCATGCAATGAAGAACTGTCACGTCTTACGACAACTAGCAAAGTAAACGGGATTGGCCTAAAAAACAATGGTTTGACGTCTTAGGGGTTCATTTGGCTTACTACGTAGAGATGCTGAAGATTGTGAAGATTGTGACCGTTTCTTGTAGAAAAGTGGACGCCGACTACAAACTAAGTTTCTTGGATAGCAAAGTACCGGGACAGCGCTAAGGTGACGACGATGATGATGAGAAAGAAGTTTTATATAGAAATAAAAAAAGCAAGTCTCTATATTGATAACAACATAGGTACGTACGTTATAAACGTTTTGATAAACAATTAGTGATACACAATGAGAAGGTAAAGTATAGCTATGAAAATGAAGCAAGAAGACAAGTTTTCGATATCCAGCCTTTAAAATATTAACCACAGAAATGTGGATGTATTTCTGAGCTCTTAATACAACCTTTGTCACGAGGTATATCAATCGAGCAATGAAATTGACATATTGCGGTTCAACGGCGATTACACGTTCAGTTTGGCAACAGTTCAATGCACAACCGCGATCACGGACCGACTGATAGTTGAGTTATGGGTTGTCAGGTAGTATTAGTAAGACAGACTGACACTCAATCAATCAATCAATCAAATCGTTTATTATGAACCATAGGTACAGAAGATGGCATAAAATACAATAATGTTCAGCTATGTTCCGCCATAAGGCACACAATATTATAAATACAATTTCACCGTAAAATTCGAACGTAATTAATTATCGCATAAATTTAAACATAACATAAATATAACAAGTAATTTGAAGTGGATCTACAGCTTGTTCTTTTCATGGCACAGCTACAAGTCTCTCACTGCCAGTCTTACAATGGTAAATTGATAATCATTGCAAAATTACTAATAAAAGTCAAGTTAATTGAACAAAAAGAAAGGAATCAATAAAATACAAAATGTCAAATAATTATCAATACCAAAGCCAAAATAAAGAAACAAATAAATTACAAAATGTCAAGGCTCAAAATACAAAAATGTCAAACAATCATCAAATTACCAAATGTCAATCTTCAAGTTACATAAATGTCAATCAATCATCAAGTTACGAAATGTCATGCTTCTAATAACAAAATGTCAAATAAATTATGAATATAAAAAAATGTTAATTTAACAAGCAAAGTTGAAAATATAAATAAAGTTAAGCATGGCAAGGTGATATAATAAAATGTAATAGATTTTTGATAATTATACACACGTATTTAAAACAATTATTACATGTCAATTCGAGTTAATTCCATAATTTCTAAGATATTTGTCATTAAAGAAGTCTGATATGGAATAGTAAGCTTTATTTACTAATAATTTATAGAGCTCTCTTTTGAAAGCTTTCAATTCTGGTATATTCCTAATTTGCGGTGGTATGTTATTAAATACACGTGGAGCTGTGCAGAAGATGCTATTATAAAGTAATTGTGTTTTGCTTGAAACTATGGCTAATTTGTCCACATGTCGAGATCTAGTCCTGAATTGAAAGAGTTCTAGGTTGGATTTAGTAAATATCGCAGATTCATAGATGTATAAGCAAGGAAGAGATAAAATGTTTAGTTTTAAAAAGTATAGTTTACATGAAACAGTAGATTGTAAATTATATATACTCCTAATACAACGCTTTTGGGCCCGAAATGCACGGTCTCTCTCCGTAGAAGCACCCCAAAAGATTATTCCATAGCGCAAAGTAGATGCAACGTAACCATGGTAGGCCGTTAACAGTGCCTGTTCATTAACGCATTTACTCAATCGATGAAGAACAAATGAAAATTGGGCTAATCTTGAACAAATGCGATCAATTTGTTGTTTCCAATTTACTTTGCTGTCAATTTAAACACCCAAAAACTTTGTGACGCTTGTTTCTTCAATATTTATGTTTGAATAACTAATATTGAGAGGATGCACTGTTGTAACCTGTTGCTTAAAATTCATTATTTTAGTTTTGTTCAAATTAATGTATAAATAATTTTCATTAAGCCAATTTATAATAGATGTCAAAGATAAATTTATGTCATTTTCTAAGTCTCTAAGGTTTTTACCAGTGAATAGCACAGTACTGCCGTCCGCAAATAGTGTCATATTATGAGATGTTGCACGTGGCATGTCATTAATATAAATTATAAATAAAAGTGGCCCCAAAATACTGCCTTGGGGCACACCAGAAATTACACTTCTTAGCTCAGAATAATGGGTTTCTTCAGTGTGGCTAGAACGACATACTCTTTTTATAGCTGTATATTGTTTTCTATTATTAAGGTACGATTTGATCAGATCGAAAGCATTGCCTCTGACGCCGTATCTATACATTTTTTGCTTTTGTCATGTCCATGTACAAAGCTACTGTTGGTGACCGACTATCCATGTTTTGCAAAACCCTGTAACGTAATACTACACGTATTGCGTTATAATATCTCGCAGGCGCTTAACGCCAGCTTAGCCGTTCGCAATATTACCAAATATGGTCATGTTCACTAGCCAAAGGCAGTTGTGAGTCATAGGCCTATATCTATATAAGATGGGTGCGCGATCTAAGTCGATGACTTGCCCTACACACCGTTTCGCTGATGGTTGTAGTACTACAACTACAATCCTACTTCTCTTTCTACTGTCCCGCTAGGGTTCTTCCTACGGGCTCACTGCACCTGTCTTCTTCCTACGGGCTACGTTCTTCCTACGGGCTACAAGCCACGAGCTGCTGGCGCCGTGCCGCTACTAGCCAGCTGCCACCCAAGCCTCCGTTCCTGCCTACGAGCTCCTACAGCCAGGCCACGGACGCCTGAGCCTGACCGCTCAGCCCACATCGGCTGCACCGCCCGAGACCCCGCTCAGCCTGAACCTCGACCACAGAGCTGTCTGCGTAGCGCACCTTGGCCAGCTCATCGGCGACCCTACGAGCAGCTACCCTGCGGGCGTCGGAGAGCAGCAGGAGTCTACACTCCAGCCCTCAGGCCAGTGCTTACCTAGTTCGGTCATACTGTATGTAAGCGATAGTGGGACATAATAAAGAACCTGTTCAGCCTAGCAGTGTTTCTCTTGAACCCCGACATCCTACCTGAGATCCCCCGTCTCAGTGGCGCCCAACTCTATTTGTCTCACTTCCAATTACTGCAGTTGTTCTTGTTTAGGTGGTCAGTCTTTGTAAACGAGGAGGTGCAGACATCAGCGAACCGGTACGTACTATTTAACTTGTGTATATCTGTGTTTTGCTGTCTATCTTTAATTTCTATTCTTGTATAACTATTATGTGTTATCTTACTATTGCCTAATTTAAACAACTACCGATTCTCTACGTAACAGTTCGCAATTTGAAATAACCGTTTTTATTTATGCAAGTCACTTATCTATTGTCAAAATTTTTACACCGAATCGTCGTAGTTTCTTTGTAAAGCAGAACGATTGCACACAGAGGGCTGTAATATACTTACGTTCTTTTCCTATCATACACTTCATTTCATCATGAGCACTAACCCCATTAAGTACTTCCTACTTAATAAAAATGAATTGGCCTACGAGGTCGCTATTCGCGGAGAGGAGCCGGCTACCTCTGTTTTAGGTTTACGGAAGCAGCTACCTAAACTACTCGAGCTGATTCCGAATGACGAAATCCTAGAGTCAGGCCTAGACATAGCAGACGACTTCAAGGGAGCTAGCCTGTCAGTTGCCGATTTAGATTCGCGAATCTCTTCCCTTAAGGAACTATACGACCACAACTTGGCGAAGCGAACTACGGCTTTGCACAACCAGGTCTACCACAGATTGGGCAGATTAGACAAATCCGAACCTAAATACGGCAAGAAAATATCCGACCTGACTGAACGCTTTCGGATGCTGTCGGCAGAGCTATCTAAGATAGAACACTCGAATGTTCCGTCGGCGGAAGTCGAAGTCACGATGACTTGCACGGATTCAACCCCTGCACAGGCAGCGTCGACTCCGGTAACTGTCCACTGTGAGCATTTGAGGGTTGGCGAACTATCGAAACTCAAATTCGACGGAACAGGCTGCGTTCGCGAATTTCTATAACGCGTGACGGAATTTAGGACGGTTAGAAATCTACCTGCCAATAGATTATTTGATTACGCGTCCGAAATTTTTACGGGTAATGCGTTACACTGGTTTCGCGGTGTTAAATATTCCATTTTTACATGGGACGAACTAGCTAGTAAGCTCACAGCTGATTTTACACCGTACGACTATGATTATAAACTTTTAGCCGAGATTCGTAATCGTACTCAAGGGCAGACTGAGGGTATAATCATCTATTTATCAATTATGTTCTAACTTTTTGTGCGATTGTCACCGAACACGGTACTAACCGAACATGAAAAATTAAATATATTGCTTCACAATATTAGACCGTGTTATTCTACAGTACTAGCTTCATTTACTACGGCTATAGACACTATAGACACTCTAAAAACACTATGTCTAAACTATGAGAGGTTCCAGTGTTTAAGTGCACAATTTCACGAACCTAGTTACCCTACGTCTAACACAGTAGCACCTGATTTAGCTTACATAAATAAAAAGGACACGCACGGTCACTATAATAATTCACAGTACTATAAATCGTCTAAACTAAAAAACTACGCTTCTGTCGCATCTATAAAAGTCGAACCGAACGATACACCTGTGCCTAACCTACACCACTATAATGTCAACATGATATCTAAATCAGCTGTTCCTACAAAAATAACTAATAAGAGGTGTGTGTTTTGCCCGCGATGTCGTTCAACTGATCACTCACTAGGGACGTGCAAGCGAGAACGTTATCCGATATGTTTTAAGTGTGGCCTTAGGGATGTCACGTTCGTAAATTGTCCTAACTGTAAAAATAAATCTTTTTCAAAAAACTAATTTACTCGGATCGTAGTTCGTCAAATAAGATGACAAACCCTACCGTTTGTACATCTTCTAAACCTAAATATTTTGACATAGAAGACTGGAAAAATTGGCTGAACACTCTAAAAGTGTATTTTTCCAGTTATTCTGTGGCTGCGATACGTGATCAAAAACCTAACACTGATTTTCGACCCTACGTTAATGTAACCATTAAGAATCTACCCCTTACTGGGTTACTTGACTCAGGTTCTGCCGTGACTATATTGGGCAATAATTCTCATGAAGAAATTATTTCTAAAAAGAATCTCCCTTTGAATAAGTGTGACAACCCTACTATATTTTTTCGATCGGCGGGTGGTCATCGTTTGACACCGATCGGCTATATCAACCTACCCACCACTTTTGAAAATAAAACTTATAACTTAAAAGCGTACGTAATTCCAGAAGTCACTAATTCGTTAATTTTAGGTATCGACTTCTGGAAAAGATTTAAATTGTTACCAAATTATATTTACTCTGTCTCTTTAGCTAATAATGACCCTTGTAGTAATTCCTTACCTAATAAACCTAATGCTGCCTTACAATCCTACAATGAGCTTAATGACTATCAAAAACGTTTAGCGGATAAGATGATTAAGCAATTCGAATGTATATCTTCCAAGAAGAAAGGCCTTGGATGTACCCATTTAGTCGAGCATCGTATTGATACAGGTGACTCACCGCCAATACGTCAGCGATACTATAGTCTGCCGTCAGAAAAATTGCGTGTTATTATTGAGGAACTAGACGAGATGCTTAAACTCGGAGTCGTAGAACCGTGTGAAAGCCCATGGTCTTCGCCTATCCTATTAACGCCTAAGAAAGATGGTAAATTAAGGTTTTGTTTAGACAGCCGAAAACTAAACTCGGTTACACGTAAGGATGCGTACAAACTACCGTATGTTTCCGAAATCCTAGATAACCTAAAAAATGCTAGATTCCTAAGTAGTATTGATCTATCTAAATCTTTTTGGCACACGCCTATTCGGAGTAGCGATCGGGACAAGACCGCGTTCTACGTACCTACCCGCGGAACATTCCGATTTGTTACTATGCCGTTCGGCTTAACTAATGCGCCGGCTACGCAACAAAGATTGGTCGATCAATTATTTACAAATAGTCCAGAGTTCGAAAACGCGGTGTTCGTATTCTTAGACGATATTTGTATTATAGGAAAAGATTTTGATCATCACATTCAGCTGTTATCTAAAGTATACGCGAAACTAAAATCAGCTAACTTAACTATTAATTTAGAAAAGTCATATTTCTTTAGAGACGAATTAAAATACTTGGGTTACGTAGTCAATTCTAAAGGACTTCGCGTAGATCCTAGTAAGGTGGAAGCAATAATGAACTATCCTGTACCTACAAATAAAAAGGAGGTAAAACGGTTTTTGGGTACCGCGTCTTGGTACCGTAGATTTATACCTAATTTTAGTTCAATTGCAGGGCCTCTATATAAACTTACTTCTACCAGTAAAAAGGCTGCTCCTTTTGTGTGGTTGGAGGAAGCTAACAACTCATTTATTAAACTCAAACACCTGTTATCTACCGCGCCTATTCTATCTTGTCCGGACTATAACAAACCGTTCGAAGTGCACACGGATGCTAGCGACTATGGCGTAGGGGCTTTACTCACACAAACTACTGACGGTGTGGAGTATCCTATAGCTTATATGAGCAAATCCTTGTCTACACAGGAACGTAATTATAGTATTACGGAACGGGAGGCGCTAGCTGTTTTAGTCGCGGTAGAAGATTGGCGATGTTACTTAGATAACGGTTTGAAATTCACTGTCTACACAGATCACTCAGCCTTAAAATGGTTTTTAAATTTAAGTAACCCTACGGGTCGCTTAGCGAGATGGGGGATGCGCCTGTCTTCTTTTAATTTTGATGTGAAACATCGCCGCGGCGCGGATAACGTCATACCCGACGCACTATCGCGGGCAAGTGCCGTGTCGGCTATTGATACCAACACTGATAATGATACTACCGTAACCTCGGATCAGTGGTATACTACTATCTACAATGGCTGTAAAAACTCACCTACATCTTTTCCTAACTATTCCACCAAAAATGATAAGTTATATTGATATATGGTATCGAAATGTGCACTGCGGAAAGAATTCGAATGGATAGAGGTTCTACCTACCTCGGATAGATCTACAGCTATTAAAGAAAACCATTCGGAACTCGCTGCGGGTCATTTAGGTATTTTTAAAACGTATAAACGTTTAGCACAGCGTTATTATTGGCCCGGTATGCACGCCGACGTTGTTAAATTTATATCTTCGTGTGATACTTGTGTCGCACATAAACACCAAAACCATGCTACTTTGGGTGTTATGGGACGACCAAAGGTGTGCTCTCGTCCCTTCCAAACAATTAGTATCGACCTTGTTGGACCCCTTCCCTCAACTAGAAAACAAACTAGATATATTTTTGTTGTTACTTGTTGCTTCAGTAAATATTGTCTTCTCTTTCCCATCAAGCGGGCTACCGCCGAGATTATAACTAACATTCTCGAGGAAAAAGTTTTCTTAATACATGGCATACCTTCAACCGTTATTCTAGACAATGGTAAACAATTTGTAAGTGCAACTCTAAAGTCTATGATTAGAAAATATAAAATACCTAACTTGCACTTTACACCGAAATACACTCCGCACGTAAATTCTGTTGAGAGATACAACAAAACCATCGTGACTACTATATCTTCGTTTATCGAAAACGACCATAGAATATGGGATACTTTAATTCCCAAAATTCAATTCGCGCTAAATACTGCGGTTAATGAGGTAACTGGTTATACTCCGAGTTTTTTAGTGTACGGCAGAGAACTAGTAACTTGCGGTTCACACTATATTGATGCCGAGTCAGATGATGTTATTTATATTCCTAGGGATTCTTATGCTGAAAATATAGGCTGTCTATCAAGTATTTTCGATAAGGTCCAGTCTCTTTTAATCCAAGCTTACGCTAGAAACTCACACGCATACAACTTACGTCGTAAACCGGCTGAGTTTAACATAGGTGATACCGTATGGAAAAGAACCTTCTATTTAAGTGATAAGGACAAATCATTTAGCAAAAACCTGGCTCCTAAGTTTACCAAGTGTACTATTATTGCTAAAAAGTCACCACTAGTATACGAATTAGCGGATTCGTCGGGTAAATCTATTGGCAGTTGGCACATTAAAGATTTAAAACTAATTAACTACACTGATTCCTAACCTAACTAGATTCTTTCATTGTACCTACCTGCAGTTTGAGTTTCATAGTCACCATCTACTTAGCACTGTCTACAGAAGTTCGGAGGACTTAGTTAGACGGATTTTTCTTGACTAGACACGAAAAATCCTGCTGTACAGAGCGGGGTATTGTAACGTAATACTACACGTATTGCGTTATAATATCTCGCAGGCGCTTAACGCCAGCTTAGCCGTTCGCAATATTACCAAATATGGTCATGTTCACTAGCCAAAGGCAGTTGTGAGTCATAGGCCTATATCTATATAAGATGGGTGCGCGATCTAAGTCGATAACTTGCCCTACACACCGTCTCGCTGATGGTTGTAGTACTACAACTACAATCCTACTTCTCTTTCTACTGTCCCGCTGGGGTTCTTCCTACGGGCTCACTGCACCTGTCTTCTTCCTACGGGCTACGTTCTTCCTACGGGCTACAAGCCACGAGCTGCTGGCGCCGTGCCGCTACTAGCCAGCTGCCACCCAAGCCTCCGTTCCTGCCTACGAGCTCCTACAGCCAGGCCACGGACGCCTGAGCCTGACCGCTCGGCCCACATTGGCTGCACCGCCTGAGACCCCGCTCAGCCTGAACCTCGACCACAGAGCTGCCTGCGTAGCGCACCTTGGCCAGCTCATCGGCGACCCTACGAGCAGCTACCCTGCGAGCGTCGGAGAGCAGCAGGAGTCTACACTCCAGCCCTCAGGCCAGTGCTTACCTAGTTCGGTCATACTGTATGTAAGCGGTAGTGAGACATAATAAAGAACCTGTTCAGTTCCAGTAGCAGTGTTTCTCTTGAACCCCGACATCCTACCTTAAATCCTCCGTCTCAACCCTTTCCAAAAAGTTATAAATTGCCATGTTAACAGATTTGTTTCTTCGAAACCCGTATTGCGAAACCGAAAACAGGTGATATTTTTCAAAGAATTTGTATAAACTATTGTAAATTACTTTTTCAAATATCTTGGCAAACACTGGTAGTAGGGCTATCGGTCTGTAGTTACAAATTGATTGTTTGCTTTCTTTTTTATGCAAAGGTATTTACACTATGTCTGGATATTTACACTTTACATCATTTATAACTTTCCAAGTTGCCTTACATTTATTCTCAGAATTGTTAATATAATAATTATTTTGAGTTTTGCCTTCTTTGTGAGTCGAATTATTTTTCTATACCTTTTAGCATACATTTGAAATTGTATTTTATTTTCATTATTAGGATACTTTCTGTATCTCCAAAGTAGATCTCGTTTCTACTTGCTGCACAGTTTTATACCCTTAGAGATCCATTTAGGTTTAGAACTAGTGTTAATGCGGATTTGTTTTAATGGAAAAGACATATCATAAATTAAACTAAACTCATCTAAGAATTCATTATAAGCAATATTGGGGTCTGTAAGATCATAAATATCAGTGAAAGAAATTAGATTAAGATATTTGATAAATATGCCCTTGTTGGTTTTAGTGAAGGTTCGTTTTAATGTATGACAATATTTAATTGTACAGTTTCTTTTCACTGGACAAGTCAATATTTGCGCAGAATGATCTGAAAGCGCAAGATCTGTTATTTCACCTTTGCATCCCTTCATATTGTGTGCGATATTGTCAATACAAGTTTTACTAGCATTGCGCGTCGGTTTGTCAAATTGTAATACTAAATTAAAACTTAAAAGCAATTCTATAAAATCTTTAGTCGTCCTTGATTGAGTCATAATATCTATATTAAAATCCCCGCATATGATTAATTTCTTGTTAGTATTACTCTTGTCAGTATCTTAAATAAGATCATTAAAAAAGTATTTATTGTACTAGAGGTGTTATTAGGTGTTCTATAGATACACAAAATGTTAATTTTCTGGTCTATTAACTCAATTCCCGAGCATTCAATTATATTCGTTACTGACATTTTATTGATGTCACGCAATGTTTTGAAATTGTGATTATTTTTAATCAAAATGCAAGAACCTCCGTGCCTACTAGACCTCATAAAGTGAGATACTAATCTGTAGCCCGGTAATACTAAATGTCTAGACATAGACATTATATTGAGTGTGTCAGGTAAGTGTGCGGAGCTGAAAGAAACTCGTAGGCCAAAATAATACTTAGAATACATTTCCTTTTTAAATTAAAATTTACAATAATAACTTTTACTTTCAATACGAATGAATTTATACAAAAAAAAAAATTGGTCGGTCGCGCTCTGCATGGACCCGGCGTGTGCTTTTATAGCTACTGGAATGGAGGGGAGCCTGGGCGCGGGGTGAGGGGGCCACCGCGCGTCACAGGGCTAGGCGTGAACATCCTCCCCCCTTGAAGGGTCCTCCTTCAACGATTGATCTGGGAACAGAGGGCATAAACGATTTACTGCACGACGAACGATGCCATTTGCGGTCCTTACGTCGGCTACTCTGGCTACTTCATCATTGCCCAAGTGCAAGGCCTCTATTCGTCCAATCTTCCATTTCAAGGGAGGCAAGTTAATATCCTTGATAATGACCATATCTCCAATTTGCAATTTTACATCCGCCTTCCGCCATTTAGTACGATGCTGAAGCTCAGTGATGTAATCGTGTTGCCATCTCATCCAAAAACATTGTCTCATCTGTTCTAATTGTTCGTATCTGTGGAGTCGATTACAATTGATATTTGATAAATCAGGAGAGGGAAGAGCAATCATGGGTTTTCCGACGAGAAAATGCCCAGGAGTCAGGGGTTGGAGATCATTAGGATCGGATGACATGGGAGATAAAGGTCTGGAATTGAATATGGCTTCTACTTGAACAAATAATGTAGAAAGCTCCTCATATGTCAAATGTCTGTTTCCTAATATTCTTTTTACGTGAAATTTAGCAGACTTTACCCCAGCCTCCCATAAACCTCCAAAATTTGGGGCATATGGTGGTATGAAGGAGAATTTTATACCTTCATCAGAACAAAAAATATTTATGTTTTCCTTATTTATCAATAAAAACTTATTAAGTTCATTACTAGCACCCAAAAAATTTGTCGCATTATCGCAATATATTACATTAGGTTTTGAAAGTCGGGAAATAAATCTCCTGAGAGCCAATAAAAATGCTTCGGTACTTAGGTCACTGACAACTTCTAAATGCAGCGCCTTGGTTGTAAAACAAACAAATAAACACATGTAACATTTACTGATTTTGCAACCACGACCCTTTCTATCCGTTATGAGATAAGGACCAGCTAAGTCGACTCCAGAAGTTTCAAAGGGCGTCCCTGGATTCAAACGCTGCATAGGGATATTCCCCATGATAGGAGTGATTGACTTAAACCTAAATCGCTTACAAACTATACAACTATTAGCTACGCTCCTAGCTATTTTTCGAACATTAATAATCCAGTAATTTTCGCGAACAGCTGATACCATTAGTTGGCATCCGCCGTGAAATAACTTAATATGCTCGTTTTCAAAAATAAGCCTTGATAATCGATGACTGGAATCTAACAGAATGCGATGCTTTTTATCGTAGGGAAGAGGTGAATTACGAATACGACCTCCTACACGCATTACTTTAAGTTCAGAATCCAAAAACGGGCTCAAAGATAATAATTTGCTTTTATTACTTAAAGGCTTATTCGTTAACAACTGATGATACTCTTTACTGAATGAATCTAGCTGCGATAATTTAACTAAACAAAGCATGCTATCATTTAATTCATCAACCGTCAAATAGCTACACGTAAGTCTATTATCACGATCCTTTATTCTACAATTCTTTACAAACCTAAGGACGTAGGCCATTGTATTTTGCAACCTCTTTAGCTTAGAATAACGTTCAAATTCAATTAACGTATTCTTACTGTTTACATTTGCTACTAAGGTGCCTACAAGTTTCACTTCTGGTAATTGAACATTATTTAATTTATTCTTATCTACACTCGGCCAATCATACTCTGATGATGATAAAAAGGATGGCCCACTCCACCATAATTTCTTGATTGAATCGTTCATTTGGTCAACGCCTCGTGAAATGTAATCAGCTGGGTTCACATCGGTTGGTACGTATCGCCATTCACAATCCTTCGTTAAATTTTTAATTTTAATTACTCTGTTAGCAACAAACGCCTTTAATTGTTTCGAAACGGCGCGATCAGTACGCAACCACCCGAGTACAATCATCGAGTCTGTCCAGTAAACACAACGAACTACGTCACAACGCAAGGAGTGAGTCACCTTTTCTCCTAACTCGGAGGCTAGCAACGCACCGCATAACTCGAGTTTAGGTATAGTTAGACATTTTAATGGGGCGACCCTTGACTTCGCGCAGAGTAATTGGACATGAATGTCTCCGTTCCGATTGATTGAGCGCACATATGCGCATGCCCCATAGGCACACATAGAAGCATCAGAAAAAATATGAATTTCTATACGTATCACTTCCTCACACATAACATGCCGAGGGATTTCAACACAGAACAGAGAATTCATACTTTTAATAAAGTTATACCACGAAATTTGGATTTCTTCAGTTACAGGTTCGTCCCATCCGATTTTATCTAACCACAACTTTTGTAAAATTAATTTAGCCTTAATTATAAAAATACTTAAAAGACCTAGAGGATCGAAAACCTTTGCAATAGAAGACAATATACTTCGCTTGGTGACTTTTTGATGGTTGTCCACTTGTACACAGAATTTAAATACATCAGACTGAGGCGACCAAGTTAACCCTAAAGTGCTACTAACTGATTTGAATTCGGTGATTGTCTGCACTTCATTTGACCTATTTTCACATAACAACTGAGTGGCGTTTGATCGAAATTTTCTTAAATTGAATCCGGCTGAGCTTAGGGTTTTAGTAATGATTCGACAAATTCGATTTAACCCTTCCTCAGTCTGATTTCCGGTACATAAATCATCCATGAAAAAATCACGCTTAATTATCTCCCTAATTTCTAAATCATCACACTCATCCGCTAATTGTAAAAGACAACGAGTACTTAAAAACGGGGCGCTCTTAGTCCCGTAAGTGATCGTGTTCAGCCTAAAATACTTAAACGGTTCGTACTCATTATCCCTCCATACTATCATTTGCAAATGTCTTTGATCCTCCGATATTAATGTTTGCCGATACATTTTTTCTATGTCTGCAGTCAAGACAAATTTATGCTGCCTAAATCTGAGCAATATACTAAATAAATCATCTTGAATCACTGAACCTACCATTTGTATATCATTTAACGAATATCCACTACTGGTTTTTTCTGACGCGTTAAAAACTACCCGCAATTTTGTTGTCTCACTTTTTTCGCGAATGACTGGATGATGAGGTAAATAATATGCAAAGGCAGGGCTACCAGTTTCAGACAAGTGATTCAATAACTCATATTCCTTTATAAATTCAGTATATGAACTTTTTAAAATAGGTTGTTTTTTGAACCTTTTCTCTAAATTAATTAAACGCGCCTTTGCTATTCCTAACGAATCGCCCAATACGGACAACGATTACTGTTTATTTGAGCAGACGCAATCAAGTTCGCGGTCTTTTCATTTTTACTATTTAAATTTAATTTAATGGACCTGCTCGACTCGATTACGTCAGCCCGATCACGTAAAAACCTAAAGAATTCTTGCAGGGTAGGTACATCTCCTAAAGAACTTTTATATTCTTCCCACTTTCTAGAAGTTACATTATCTAGTTTATTTACGGCTAAATAAATTATTATGGTATCCCAATGTTCTACAGGTTGTTCTCAAGTCTTTAAACCTCTTAAATTCTTAGTAATATTGTCAATCAAAAAGCGCAATGATTTTTCAGACTCCTTTGTAACACTTTCCATATTAAATAATGCTTTCATATGATTACTTATTAAAAGTCTTTTATTATTAAATCGTTGACACAGTAAGTCATACGCAAGGACATAATTATCTGAGCAAAAGGATAATGAGTTAATTATTAATGCCACGCTACCCTCCAATGATGACCGCAGATAATGGAATTTATTAATTGTATCAATCTTTTCGTTTTTATGAATAAGCGAATCGTACGTATCTCTGTACTCTAACCATTTGCTATACGTGCCATCAAAGGTGGGTAACTTAATGGTGGGTAATTTTATAGAACAATTAAATCCATCTGCACTTTCGAAACTTCCAGATTGTCTAAAGGATTGATATACTATACTTTTTCGTTTAGCATTAGCTTCTAAATTTTCTAAAATCCATTGACCTTGAGAAATCAAAGAGTAAAATTGATTCTCGATCTCGGAACGAATTTTCATTTGTTCGTCCGGATCTTCCGATTCAATTTCAATCTCAGACTGTAAATCGTCAAAAGTTGAAAAACATGCTTCTAATTTAGTCAACCTTAATCTTAGCTCTGAAATTTGCTGATCGGATAGGTTTTCTAGACCGTTAATATCCTCTAAATACGATTTAAAAATTGTCAATCTGCCTTTTATGTAACTGCGCCTTTTTATTGGCTCTGCACTTTTTCTGGTAGCCCACGACATTTTATATATACCTTCTTTACTTAAATTTTTATTTATAAAAGTTTATGGATTGGCGGCGCGACCGATCAATAATTTTAAAATACGACAAATTTTACGTTGTGTACTAAAATAACGAATCCCCAGGATTTAACAAAAATACACCAGAATATCCGAAACTTTACCACAAAATTGTTCAAATATCGGCACAAGGAAAACGAAGTAGGTAGGCAGGAAAAAAAGGAATGGGCTCACCAATTTGCTTGTAACTTTCCCTTTTGGTTAACTCTCTCTTCCCTATATCCTTAATCTCCTTATTTCCTTGGTCAGTGCTTCAATTTGTTCCTTTTTTGGTTTCTTCAAATCCTGGTCACGGCACCAGCTTGTCTAGACATAGACATTATATTGAGTGTGTCAGGTAAGTGTGCGAAGCTGAAAGAAACTCGTAGGCCAAAATAATACTTTGAATATATTTCCTTTTTAAATTAAAATTTACAATAATAACTTTTACTTTCAATACGGATAAATTTATACAAAAAAAAATATTGGTCGGTCGCGCTCTGCACGGACCCGGCGTGTGCTTTTATAGCTACTGGAATTGAGGGGAGCCTGGGCGCGGGGTGCGGGGGCCACCGCGCGTCACAGGGCTAGGCGTGAACACTAAATATGCTTCATCACCCTCTATCATATTATGCTCCGTTATACATACAATGTCTATTAGAGTACCCCTCAGGGACAACTCCTCCAGAGAAACACTCAGCATGTCAGACTTATTCAGTAAACCATTAATATTTTGATGCATTAGTGTCAAATATTTATTTACGAAATAAATTTTCCGCGCTTACGTTATTATTTTGCACTTCTGAAGGTACTTGAGAATTAAATTTACAGTGATCATTATCTGTTTGAGTGAACTGATCTCTTCGTACTGTTTTAGTTACATGTGCATTATACTTGGTCTTATAGTCTATACAGAGAATTTCCTTTAACAAATATTTACACAAATTTATTGCAAAGTACCGTTTCTGCGGTATATGTTGACTGTAATTCATGTCAACAAACATAGCGTTATGGATTTTGCAAATGTGACGAAGTAGATAATTGAGTTTTTTTTCATTGAGATGAGCATTGTAGGGCACTTCTGAGACTATGATATTTGCGGTTAGGTGTTCTTTAATCCAGGTACTAAGATTACATTGCAAATCAAACGGACTTGTATCATTTATACCACCTAGTATGATCACGTAGTCGTTACATGTTAGCTGTTCAGCATAGTTTAATCTCGCCAAAACATCTTGTAGTTTTGCTCCCGGTTTCCAGAAGCAGTATACTTGAAAATTGATGCCAAGTAGTTTTTGCAGATTACTACGGACATATTTTCCCTGCTGATCTGCCACAATGTATACCCTTTTTTTCTTATAAATTTTATTATCATCTGAAGCCCTATTCGTTATTTGATTTGGTTTCATCAACATGTGACAATCTGTACAACCATTTACATCTATGCGATAACAAGCATACTGCTACCTGAATCATAAGTTGAAATAATCCTATATTCTTAAATTATGAAAAATAGGTAATAAAGTTCTGTAATAAATTAATAAGTGTTTGTAATTTTTTGCCAACCGTAGCAAACCACACGTAAGTTGCAAATAAATAATCATAACTTTTCAACTGATATAGTTATAAGGCTGAAATTAATAGGTAAGTAGGTAGCAATTAGGTAGCAATTATTGAAGGCAAAAACAATAGCTCAACTCTGTTGACTGATGGCATTGACTGACTGGTGACATTGTTAATCCTTATATTTTCAAAATTAATGAGGTAGCAATTATTTAATTGTAGGTAGCAAATAGTAGCTATTAGGTAGCAATTTTTAATCACTGTCTCGATGCTAAATGAGGCAGGCAACCAGCCATTCTGACGGACACAAGAATAGTCTTTTAATAACTTAAAAAACAATCTATGTTTTAATTATAGTCGTGTTTTTTGTTAAATATGAAACAGGTTTACGCTTGTATTTGCAACAGATCGATAGATATTGCTCTCGGTCGGGTAAACGTTACCGAGTTTTCACTAATCGATTTTCCAACGGACCTGTATAGTGCGTGGGAAATATATTGTGGGTTAGCAGCTAAAAGTTCGACAGTTTGTTATTGACATAGATAGTGAAATATTTGTGTGATATATTTCTTTTTTAAAGTATAGGTAGCTGCAAGTATGAGTAATTCTTGTGGTATTTGAAACATGATAATTTGCGACGTCTCGTCGTAAATTTATAACCTAACAGATATCCATTCGTAAGATTCTAAACGGTTCGACCTATCACAGAAGAGCTTTTAATTTTATGTTTTTTTTAAATACGGCAAATAACACACTGCTCTCTGATTTGTCCGTCGGTGATAATGAAAGTCGGCATCAGTTCAACTTAATAAGTTATATGGTTTTCTTTTGACCCTGAACACAAAAATAGGAGCCCTGCGAAGCAGGGCTACGTAGCCTCATTAACATCGCTAAAGTTCCGGTTTATTCGTAAAAGTGGCGAAGAATGGCAGTGGTGACTAAGGAAATGGAACACTAGATTTATTCAACCAATCAGAGCGCACATGGCGTTAGGTTACTGCTTACTTATTATTTTACGAATGAATTCGGTAAGTTTATCAATTTCCAAGGAACTTTATCTTAAATTGTCTTTCGGGATATGTACCACGTACCTTAATTTTTTCCACGTACTTTTATTTCCAAGGAAACTTATAAATTTGCGGTTTTTGTTATATTCCGGTGAAATATCCAAGTCCTCCTATCGACTAACAATTACATTTCAACGCAAATTAGCAGAGACTTATACCAGCATTGGGCTACAAAAGACTGTATGATGATATGTCTTCAGATAACATAAATAATATTCTATTGCTACTTGCCCTGACAATTTTCCTAGAATATGTAACATTTATGTTTCCATATTGAAACATACATTTCTAATAACTTAATTCTACCAAGGCGTCATTCTTATAAAACTCTGTACCCACCAAGGTATAATAAAAATCGAAACATATTCACATGTCGACATCGTTGAGCGTGTTTATACGTCACCAGTATTACCTGTTTAACTGGGCGATAATACGGCCGGTAGGCTAAACGACTTAATCCGTCGTTGGGGAGACGCCAGCAGCAACGAGGGCCATCGAGATTGTACGATAGTGTATATATATACCTGTACTAAGCGATAATATTGTACACTTATGCCTGTGGTAGGGATCGATTACACTGGACACTTACGACCGGTTTCAATAATCGATCCATCCTAGGATTTTGAGATTAGAGATTCGTGTTTGACATATCTTATTGACGATTTTTTCTTATAAAAAGTAATAATCACATTACACTTTATTCTTGAAATCTGACAAAGGCAAACTTCGAGGCAAAGTAAAAACATAATAATTGTGTCACGGCCAGTAAGTTATGCTCATTTTCTGTGAATTTGTTTGTAATAAAAACAGCAATAATTACTCTTGTTGTTTTCAATGTGGTTTCTTTTTTCCTTAATATTATTCAGTGGGATTTTCTTGACATGAAATCTACACAACTTTAATCTACTCAAAAGAAAAGTTAAGAATAATTATTTCCACTTCTGATGTTCTTTGAAAAGAAATTCTAAAGAATTTGCAAACTAAAGAAGAACTCTGATTACAAACTAGATATATTCTTGTAGCAGCTCATCTTAAACTGGTCCTAAGGACGACTTATAGCCCATTTTGTCGCGTATCATAAACAAGCGGCAGCTGGGCCAGATTAGCGACCATTATTAATCAATTATCAAAGTGCTCGTATATGAGTTCATGAATCAACGGTAGTGATATTAAATTTAAGGGCTATTGTCTGTCCTACAGGACTGATGTCTTAAATTTGCATTAACCTTTGCTCTTCTAATGAAGAGACAAGGTCAGTGAATGCTTTCTTATAAATTAACTAGACTTCGCCCGCGTCAATTATACATATAAACCTTTCTCTTGAATCATTCTATCTATTAAAAAACGGCATTAAGATCCGTTGCGTAGTTTTTAAGATTTAAGCATACATAGGGACAAACAGACAGAAGACAGACTTTGTTTTATACTATGTAGTGATAATAATATTTTCTTTGGTTTACGCAAATGTTACCTGCTATTTGATAAACCACAGATACTCGCAAAAGAACACCGCTTTCTTCGAAGAATGATACGTGAAGCTATTGAAATTAAAAAACATCCTAATTTCAATAGGGAAGATGGTTGGAATGTTCCTCCAGCGTGGGACCCTGTTATCAGGCTAATGAAACCCAAGAAGGACAAAGTCACCAGAAGACATCAAGACGCAGTGAGCACATTCTGCGTAG
The DNA here is from genome assembly GCA_944739405.2 of Euclidia mi. Taxonomy (NCBI): domain Eukaryota; kingdom Metazoa; phylum Arthropoda; class Insecta; order Lepidoptera; family Erebidae; genus Euclidia; species Euclidia mi. Next base: position 4,120,997 of record OX123202.2, on the reverse strand, counting down.
ATAGTTACACCAATAGTTGAAAAATGTTCGGGTACTTTGAGATAACTTTCAAATTCAAGACAAAGACAAATCACCTCAGTCTGCCGTGAACATGAATCCTGTAAAGAATTTGAAACGTCGGCTAGTAATAAAAATGTAGTTTCTAGATTATTCGGGGTAAATGTAATATTCAGTGAAACCAATATAACGCGATAAAATCCGTAAACTGCAGTTTAATTTCAATAATTTCAATATGTAGTGATAACCTAATATCATAAAGCACTGCAACTTGCGTGTACTTTATATACATAAAATATAAGCTATGATATTGAAAACTTTCATCGAAGTTTAGTAGCTTTTTCCGTGAATGAGTCCGAGAAATAAACCTTCATCACACCCACAAACTTAAGCGTTTATGATACTATCATTGTAGAATGTTACTTGGTATATATAGCGTTTCGCTTATCAGGGTAAAGATTATCATAATTACTCTAAAGCATTTTTTTATGAAAAATCTGTCTCTAAAGTAAAAATATCGGATTATATTTAATAACAAACTTAATTATCTAGGACTAGATCTGGAGAGTTAAGTTTAGTCCTTATTTTGTAATATAATGAAACTTTTAAACTTCCGCGACTTATACACATACAGGCTGTAAAAGACCCCTAACGAAAACTGAAACCCCATATTGTATCAATCCTTATAAACATTTTTTACTTCGGCACATACATACATAGTCTCACGCCTATATCCCCGAAGAGGTAGGCAGAGGTATATTGCTATACCCACTTTTCGCCAGCTTTATTTTAGTCCCACGTAATAGGGGGCGAGCCTATTGTAGTACCGGGCACATTACCAGACTCCGAGCTGCTACTGAGAATTTCCTAACGGAAAAACCCAATAACACTTTGCCCGACCCGGGAATCCAACCCGAGACCTCCCAATCCCACGCGCACATTTATGCCGCGGGACCAACGAGGCAGTCGGCACAATGCCTGGAAAATAACTGGTTCAATATATATTGAGGCTCAAAGTCGCCATACAATTTTGCAAATTAGGTACAAAATTGATGCATTTACTCCACCAATTTGTTCTACAGATTTCCTTTGCACCCATGGATAAGTAGGTATTTCGAACATTGCACGCTAACACTTTAATTGCGCCTTAAAAAATGTCTACTTAAAAATAAAATCTTTTCCCATGTACTATTTTTGCTTAGTATGACTTGGTGATGGGTCCTGTGATACCCTGTATGTGTAGTTTTATCTGTGAAACTGTTCTAAATCGCGTATATATTTAAAAATATAGCCAAAATAGCGAATGTTTCTTTCGACGTTTTATCATGGGTTACACTAGCGATGGTCATTAGATGACTGAACCAGAGAGTTCGTGACCGCTGTTGTAATCCGTTACGTAAATATAACTAAGCAACCAATTACTGGAATATCCATTCAAATAATACTAACCTAAATTTCCAATCATTATACTAAATACATTCATTACCAAGTATAGGTAATGTTACATTCATAAACCATGACAGTTCAAATGAAAGCGCGGCAGCCATCATATATTTAATTTGCAACTCTGTCAGTGCGAAATGTATGACACGAAATAAAATATTAAAACCAAGCACCGATGTAAATTGGGTTTTCCCATTTAAATATACCTATATATTTGAAATTTTAATTAAGTTTTTATATGTATATTTGGAAGTGGCCACCTTTTACACTAACTAGTACTATTCTCCGCTTGTATTTCTATTGAGGTGACGCGATGACATTTTATTTGATTTCGGTTTTTCGCTGAGTTCACATGAGAAAATTTAATTTCTATTTTCCAAATGCGCCTGTATGTCCACCTTCAAACCGTTCGTTTAAACACATAACAATGCGTTAACGTGCAGCGTATTCATGTTTAGAGAACTATTTATTTATGTATTTATAAAAAAAAACAGTTAAATCGGAGACTTTTCGACTAATCGACCCGAAAATAGACACGTTAACAACTATCCACGTCCACGCACACAAATATTTGACTTGGACGGGAATGGAACTCGCGACCTACGGCGTAGCAGTCGGTTACACTTCCGCTACGTCACCGGATCGTCTGATTTTAAATGAGTTGTTAAACAATTATCGCCATAAAATCATTGTTTACTGAACCAGAAATTTCACTTTCACAATTCTCGAATCAAACATTTCGCCTATTATTTTAATGATTCAAATTAGATTGGTGATCATTTAATAGAACTGATTTGTTGATCAAAGTTGTTCTAACGGTCGACTTCATCTGCGCCGGTCAAAGCTGACAATTAATTATCTTAGCACACCATTGTGCGCGCCTGTACCGATCAGAGCCGGGATAACGAGCTTATATCTATCTATCGGTCGATAGAACTAAAATCCTAGAGAGGTAAAGCTTATGAGGTGAAGCGGTTTGTATTGTGTGACAAAAGGAATGTCCTAGATAGAATGCAGCTAGTTGAGATGATTTATTTCCAGAAATTGTATGCGTTGTTATGCGTATGAGAATATCATACATTGAAATTAAACTGCTTCATAAAAGTTTAAATGTATCCAGTTTATATAGACTTCTCATTATGGTCTAAGATGATAAGAAACACTTTTTTTACAGTGACTAAGGTTACAGGGCAACTTATGGCGTGTTTGTTTGTTCCTTAGATGTAATAAACACGCAGATTGTTATCTGATTCCAAACTCAACTGGACAGCCAGCCATATAACTTTTAGGTAAACATAGTTATATAATTATATTTAAATATATACCTCTTGTAGTAAATTGCATAGACTAATAGTGGTCATCAAAAATTTACACAAATATCTGTATTGTGTGGGAATAAAACAAACACGTATCAAAAAGCATGGCAACTTTAAATTGATCTTAAGACGTACTTCTTCGTTAATACATGAAAACAACGCATCTACTAGCAAAACAACCAAAACTGTTTACACTAATCACGTAGCCAGGTGTACTCACACATCAACACACATATGTGATGGGCTCAGCCGAGCTGGAGGCTTGCCTACAAACATTGACGTTAGCCAACGCCAGCCTACCAACTACGTATAACAGTGTCGAGCTATAGAGCCCATTGAATTTATTAGGCGTGCCAATATAATGTGGATGCATCGGACATGCCGAGTATAATCTGTGGCCGCACCACCAACGGCTCTCTCGGGTAACAAACATGCCAAAGGGCTTAAGGATGTGTAGTGGGTTCATGTGACTGATGTACTGGGAGAACGATATGTGAATGTGTATTTGTATGTATTAGATTTACTTATATTTATGTCATCATATCAGCCAAACGACGTCCACTGCTGGACATAGGCCTCCCCCAAGGTTCTCCACACAGACCGGTCTTGAGCCGCCCGCATCCAACCACCTCCCGCGATCTTGACGAGGTCGTCGGTCCACCTTGCGGGGGGCCTACCTCTGCTGCGTCGTCCGGTACGTGGCCGCCACTCCAGAACCTTTCTGCCCCAACGGCCATCGGTTCTTCGAGCTATGTGCCCTGCCCACTGCCACTTCAGCTTGGCTATCCGGAGAGCTATGTCTGCGACTTTGGTTCTACTGCGGATCTCCTCATTTCTGATTCGATTTCGCAGGGAAACTCCAAGCATAGCTCTCTCCATCGCCCTCTGAGTGACCTTGAGCCTTCTGATAAGGCCCATAGTGAGCGACCACGTCTCTGATCCGTAAGTCATCACTGGCAACACACACTGGTCAAAGACTTTCGTCTTGAGACACTGCGGGATATCGGACGAGAAGATATGTCGTAGCTTCCCGAACGCTGCCCAACCGAGTTGGATTCGACGATTGACCTCCTTCTCGAAGTTGGACCTACCTAATTGGACTACTTGTCCCAGGTAGGTATACTTGTCGACAACTTCGAGCGTAGAGTTCCCAACCTGAATAGGAGCAGGTACAACATGGACGTTCGACATGATTTTCGTCTTGTCCATGTTCATCTTAAGACCTACTTGTTGAGAGACTCTACGGAGGCCATCGAGCATTGTGCCTAGGTCTTCCATGGTCTCAGCCATGACTACGATATCGTCTGCGAATCGAAGGTGAGTGATGTACTCGCCGTTGATGTTGATGCCGAGCCCATTCCAGTCCAGAAGCTTGAAAACATCCTCCAGCGCAGTGGTAAACAGTTTCGGGGATATGACATCCCCCTGTCTCACCCCTCGCTGGAGTTGAACAGATTTCGAACTCTGGTCCTGGAGGCGGACTGACATAGTGTCGTTTTCATACAAACACTTCAGCACTTCCATATATCGGTAGTCAATCCGGCACCGTTGGAGAGACTGTAGCACCGCCCAGGTTTCGATCGAAATATTTATGTAACGGTTCTTAATTGCGTCATTATTTAACAAGAATCTTGAAATAGCTTTTATTCCCGACTTTTCGGCAAAGGTTGGACCAGTCGTAGTCACGGGATAACTATAAAGATACAACTATCCCGTGGCGTGACCACTGTAATAGTAAAGAAAGACGATACCTATTCTTCAGTACTTGTAAAAGTAATTTTAGCAGGTTGGTAATAAATGTTCATCTTATTAAAACGCCAACTAATAAATGTATATAGGCAGACCCTCATATTGATGGCGTAACCGTCTAACAAAGAGAAAACAGGAATTGGCCTATCATGGCAAATGGCAGAGGCGCTATGGAAGAGTGTTAGGATGTCAGTGGGCCGCAATAAAATAAAATAAAAAAAAACTAAAAAGGTATGCAGTTAATAGTTGCGGTAACTTGGTACTTTGGTGATAATGGTGTATTTAAAACAATTAAACACGAAAATATAAACCTGTCAATGAAAACGTTTTTACTATTTCAGTTATAACTATTTAAAAACTACTACATTGAAATTCCCATAGTAGACACAGCGAGCCTTAAAACTCATAATTCTCATATTCATCAAGAAGTAATTTATAATTATTATAACTTCTGAATAACAATACTCGAGACTATCTGCGAAGGCGGCTGAATTATAAAGACAATTTGTAAGATTCTTCGGGATTGTAATATTTTTTTAATTTAGTATCACTAAGTAAAATTTATGAATGTAAAATTATATTCAAAAACTATATTTTAAAATATTTATTATACTTATACAAGCCTAATCAGCGCTAATTTATTTGCCAATTTAGTTTAAAGTTTGGCAATGATCATTAACTTCGAAATAAGTTGATAGTAAAATCAATGATGAATGAGAATCTGCTCTGGTAGGTTGATCAATCACCGTTATCACTAATAGTTTAGATTCTTTGGAACATTCCTATAATAATATCCTAGGTCACCTGACTGCCTCCGTGGCCCAATAGGTAGCGTATGCTTCTGCTTCGTTATGAAGTGGGAACTACAAATTCATACGTTATCCGTGTGGTGACGGATTAAGAATAAGGAATACCATCACCCCATATCATCCCATGGGTGTCGTAAGAGCCGACAGAGGGAGCATATTATGCAGAGAACAGTACTGTACATACATATCGTCACGCCTTTTATCCCCGAAGGGGTAGGCAGAGGTGTATTTCTACACCCACTTTTCGCCAGATATACTTTAGTCCCATGTAATAAGGGGCGAGCCTATTGCCGTACCGGGCACATTTCCAGACTCCGTGCTGCTACTGGGAATTTCGTGACAGAAAAACCCAATAACACTGCCCGACCCAGGAATCGAACCCGGGACCGCCCGATCCCACGCGCACATTTATGCCGCGAGACCAACGAGGCAGTCGTATAGGGTTTGATGTCGAGTTATCCGTCTCTACGCAAAGATGGTATTTGCATCGTGTTATCCCTTAGTCGCCTCTTACGACACCCACCGGAAGATAGGGGGTGGTTACACTTGTATTCTATGCCGTCAACCACAGTACTGTAAGAGAAGGAAAACTTGATACAAACCCTATACTAACCCGTTTGGCCAGCGTGGTATGGTAGGCCAATTCCTCCTTTCAAAGCCTGGTCCAGCAGTGGACTGTTAAAGGCTGATGATGATGACAAATTCATACCATGACGAAATTTGGTTGTTATACACCTTTGCCTATCCCCTCAGTGATACAGGTGTGTATCTATTTGGTATAGGTCTTAACTTCGATTGTAAGTATTAACTTTACGAGAAGAATCTTAGCTGGAAACTTACCGCCAAGCTTAGAACATAGTCACTCGTCCTCTCTAGAGCAACCGTAACCGACAACTAACGTGCTTCAGATCTAGCCATTGAGCGCACTCAATAAAATCTGTTTTCAAGACAAGGCATACTTAAGCACTCATAGCGAGACTTGACATGTCGTTCGTAACAGCTCGACAAAGTAAAGCAAAGTTTCAGCAAAGTTCAAAGGTCGCTGACTGGATGGGTGATCGCTTGGTGCGGCATTCAAATCAAAGCACTACCTTCATTCGGTACATATCCGATGTAAAACTGTCGGTCTCAGCTCTTGTCTCAGGACAAGGATTATTGATAGGCCATGTCAGTAGCCGACTAAAGTTTGCCACACACTCACATGAATAGATGAACAACTCATTTCACTTAAAAATGTTTAAATCAATTACACTATATTTTTCATGTTGAAAAATATTCCACATTCGCGCAACATTTCAAAGAGGTTTTTTTTATAGTAATAGGAGGCAAACGAGCAGACGGATCTCGTGATGGTAAGCAATTACCGCCGCAAATGGACACAAGCAACACCAAAAGAGTCACAAGTGCGTTGTCGCCCCTTAGGGTTGGGAAAAGAGATAGGATGAGTGGGATGAGGGAGAAGGAATAGGGGATAGGGCCTCCGGCACTCTCACTCACCGAACGAAACGCAACAGTTTAAGTACTGTTACTTTACGTCGATTTTCTGTGAGAGGGTAGTACTTCCCCGGTCGAGCTGGCCCATTCATGCTGAAATCAGCAAGGCTCTACTACCTATAAATATGTATTATGTACTTACTACGTGCTCTCACTGACTCAAATAGACTACATTTAGCTCTAAACACATTTTACAGTGACAGTGTGCATCATAAAGGGACATAAGTACTCTAATAACTTATGACATAAATATTTATTGTATGTGTATTATTGTAATGTTATTATTCTAATTGATGTAATTAATTAATGTAATGAATTAATGTAATGTTATGTTTGGATTTAGATTTGATAAGTGTAAGATTATATTTTCAACACAATGTATATTGTTCTGAACTACACGAATTAAATTGAATACATAAATTGGGCTAGGTAAACATTTGAGGTAAATAGAAGCACAACATATTTATAGAATAAGCCAAATTTAGATTAAACTGCCATTAGGGAATTAAACTAATTCTCTAATAGCAGGATCCATCGAAATTAATAGAATGGTTACTATACTATTTTGTTAATTATTAAAATAGATGGGTAAAATTTAGATACGGCTATGAATAACGATTTTTTATGTACTTATTGCATTTATTTGTTAGTTTTTTAAGTATAGAAATTATTGTTTTACTTTATGTGTAAATAGCTCCTTACTTATAGTTAGTTTTAATGCAATTGTATTTAAACCTTACAATAAATATACTTACTCTGTATACTCCAGGCAAGAAGAATAAACCACCAGGAGTGATTTAGTGATTGCAACATAGTAAATTGATGTACCACTCAATTAAATATTTGAATTTAATGTTTTATTTGTCTAGGCAGCGATAGTCTATGCAGAGGGTATCGAGTTCAAATCTACGGCGTGCATCACTAACTTTTAGGAGTATTATGCGTATTCAATTGTTAATTATCGCTTGCCCCGAACCTCAGAGAGCACTGTCATGAAGATCTTTGACAGCCGTTATAGGGAGTCAGTACATCTGAATAAATTGACACAAATTGTCTAAACCATGTAATATAATTCCGATGGAAATTTAGGGCAATACCTTCTTAGTGCACACTTACGGTCCTCAAGGAATATCATCAGCTTTTTGCGCACAGTAGGCTGTGCGTTGTCTGTCAGTTAGTCAGAAACGCAAGAATTTAATACGTACAGATAGATAGTGGTAATCGTATTAAAAACATACAAAGAAGAATGATGTTAGACGGTTAGCAAAGCAACACAGAATACAGAAAATAATTCATAAATCTAACATATTTCCACAATTATACCAGCACCATCAATCTTCACTCACCTCTCGTATAGGGGCTTAACAAAACCTCTATGAGAGGTTGTAGGTATGTCTTTAGATAGGACGTCAAAGTGAACACGACACTTATTAATCGATTTTAAACTTTCACGATTTGTATACATCATACAGTTTTATTTAGCGGGTCTTAGTCGCGATAATTTATTTATTTCAAAGCCGTTGCAAGCCGGTAGAAACGTAGGAGAATAACACAGGTATTTATGCCTTGAAATAAATAAATTATCGCGACTAAGACCCGCTAAATAATATTGTACGACGACTCTTATTGTACGGCCGCTTTTTTTGTTCTCAATACTCCGATGACATACTCCTACACTTTCCCAAGCCTACCCTGAAATCATCCTGCAAACAACCAATCATACTAAACACAACCTTATAATTCTTAGCCATAAAGTCGAAAGTACTACGCAGAGAATATGATACATGAATTTTGGCAGTTAAACCTTATACAAATTCTTTCTGTAAGTTATATAAACTTTATCTCTGTTGTAATAAAGTTGAATTTCGGTTGTTGAGACGAGTAAGGAGCAAGATTGTAGAGATATCAGGCTACCCAGTTTAAAACGTAAGCGACCCGAATTGTACCGTCGTAAGTTGAGTCCTTTGACACAAACGCGTTTAAAATAAAATATAAACAGTGTACGTTTGATGATATTATTTGTCTTGAACGAATGGAATGGTTTAACTTAATTATGATGGTGCCACACCGGCGCTATGGTTCAGACGTGACTGACGTTCGACGCCTGTTGCATAATTAAGTTTTTTAGCTCTTTCTTTATCTTTGTACATAGATCAAAATCTTAGGTTGTGATAATTATGTTTGTAACAAAGAGACTGAAAATAAAGCATGTCACATAGCGAAATGTGGGTGTGTAATTTCACCTCTGTCTACCCCTTCGCGAATACAGGCGTGAATCTATAAAAATAAGAGTATTTCCAAAGTCTGCGTGATATAGTTTTAAATGCAACTTCTTGACATAATATATTTTTTTTGCTTCTAATTCGACGTCAATTATTATTTCAGAGAAAAATAAAATCAATTTTTAGGCATTTATGTTTTTCGAGTTAATATATCGAACCATTTTTCTAACACTATGACAAGATAATGCAACTAAACATCATAACAAACTACTTGATCACAACTATTAAACATTCAAACGCCAATCAACCTACAATGTCAGCATAAAACCAGAGGTCAAGGTCATTGCTTCAAACGTAAAACATCAAAGGCAATACCCATCTATTTAAAAAGTTGGGCTCTTAAATAGGATTATTAATTTACCACTAGCCACAGAATACTTCGGCCGTGATTTCTTCTACACTTGGTAACCCGTATAAAACTGCTTTGTGTCTTTGAGTCCACGAAACGATGCCTCGTTACACCTGTCGGCGAGGTATGTTGTTGCTTAAGGGGATGATAACTAACTAACGCCGAGAGATACTGTAATTGGAATAATATGCGTGTACAGATAGAATGTTCAAACTTACATCTCAAGACGTACACAGCTCTTTTGACCTCGATGCCAAGCATTTGTCAGTATGGTTCCTCCAAAATAATTTCAGTGCGACCTGTAGGTTAAAAGGTTATATGATTCCACTGTCCGGCAGTCCAGCATTGCAGTTCTATCAATTTCTATTTAAGATTACAAATATATAACTTTCTGGGTATAATTTCATAATAATATCTACTACCTGTAAACAGGTCTTTCAATAACACAATATCTGTCGGGTATTTCACCGCTCTTTAGCGGACGTCTCCGCCTTTTTCTCCACTGAGGCGAGTCTTTACCCTCAGCCGAGGCTCTAAAACATCTTTACTATTACAATACAGAATTACCATACAATACATTAACAATCACTAGATACGTAGAAACAATAGGATCCCCTATAATTAGCTTTACAACAGTAGATAGTTACTCAGACACAATTGGAATCACATAATACTTAGCTTCATTACACCCAGCGCCTATTTTGTGTTCTCATTGTTGTAGATTAAAACGGATTACATATTTATAATAGTTGCTTTATCGGCAAGACGGACATGACAGTGATAGTCTCACAGAGCTACAGAAGAATAACTGAAGCATGGAAGGAACGATATTTTTAAGAACAAATTGAATATAGCTACACTCTTCACTCATATGATAAATTAGAGTTGCCAGAAGAAGATGGCACTATATTTGTCAGTTAGGGCTAAAGACAATTTGAACACAAATATCGTAACTTTTTAATTTAATAGTGACTGAGCAAATCCGCTATCGATATCGATTAAAGTTTCAATATAGGTTCAAAATCAAACGGACTTGTAAAGTATATTATTTATATGTTATACATTTTAAATTCCGTAACTTTATGTCCACAGCAGTCAGAACGCTAGTTGATGGACAGTCTTTAAATAATTATTACACAAACTTGCATTTTTAAACTGAACTTACATATTTTTGTTTCAAATGGGTACTCAGTCGCACATAATCTTTCGAGGCGTTATTTTCTAATTTTCATGGTATTTTTCTTTACGCATCAACAGCCTTTTCAAGTCCACTGCTGGTCTTAAACCTTCCGTGGTGGAGGTTTGGCCTACTATAATACCACACTAGCCAGACGTATTCGTATAGGGTTTTATTTCGAGATTTCCCTCTCTTGTTTCTCTTAGTCGCCTCATACGACACCCTCGGCATAAATGTTTATTTATACTTATTTATAGTTAGTTTTTCAGCTGTAATGAAAGCTGTAAGTGGGATTAATAAATATTAAATAAATAAATCATCACCCCCTACTCTCTCTTTAATCTCAATAACATATTTTTATTAGAGAAAGCAAATAATTAAGATAAAAGCAAAACTCATAGCTTAAGCATTATGATAACTGAGAATGGCATATCCAAATTAATTTTTTACAAGGATAGGAGATAGTCGACATGGATTTTATCAAGCAAAAACATAAAAATTTACTTAAAATAGATAAATCAGACAAAACCTTGAATAGTGCCCAAAGGTTTGTTATTAACAATAATCACTTTATTGAAATTTTCTCATAACATAGTGTAGGTAATACAAATCTATGTGTAAAAAATGTATGTGCGGGATCGGACACTTTTTGGTCATATATGTGACACACAGAATATTTAGAGAGAAAAAAATTGTGGCTAGACTAGCCCTTCGATTTTATCTTGGGATCGGCACATTATTAGTTCACTAGTCGAACAAGAACAACCAAGTTTTGGTCTCTGGGTAGATGACATTTAACAAAATTTCTTTCAAATGAAGATTCCCTTATTTTGATGCATATCCACTCAGTAGTCGTGACTATGAAAGCAGACAATTCTTATCAAACCTTCAAATTACTGTCTTTGTAAAGAAAGATCAGATTTTTTCTATAGGTGCATTTTTTTTTTGTAATATGATGGATTCGAACAAGCTTCGGAATTCATTACTGTTGCTAATAGTTTAAATAATAGCAAGTAATTATTTAAGCACTCACACTGATATGTTTAGAAGGGAGGAGCCATCTGTCATTACTATAAAAACATTCCGCAGTAAAATGCTTGGAACAAATTCTATGGTGCTTTCTAGGCACCCAATTTTCTCCACGCAGCAATCCACTTATTTTATAAATCTTTATCACGTGCACATATAATCTAAAAAATAACGAGGTAAAAATATACGGTGGATAGACATATCGATAAGATTTTTTACAACACTTGAAATGTCGATATAAATATTATACGACTAAATTCAAAATCATGATAGAACTGTTATAAAAGAAAAAATCACTAAGGTTATATTATTTGATGGCATAATACTGTCTAAATTGTATCTTACACGTCAGTTGACTGTGTTCAATTTGGGAGTACTAGGACGGTCTCTATGTACATTATCCAATCTCTTTGCAAAGAGCCAATGTAGAAGAAAAAGAAAATAATGACATACTAAAGACTGATAAAGGTTGCCTGGTAGTGATCGCTTTAAGCGATAAGGCCGCCCTTTGTACTTTACCTATTATATAAGATTTATTTAATGTTGATACTGGTGTACAATAAAGTTTAAATAAATAAATAAAGAGTTATATTGTAAGCTGCATGAAGGCGACGATTTTAAGGTTTCAACATACATCATGGCTCGCGAGAAATCGCGACAACACCAGTCTGGAAGATACTCCACACACTACGAATTGATACCTTAAGCTTTCTCCCTTAAAGCACAAGGTGCTGTAAAACTCCAAAGGCTAGTATTTCAATTATATTGGTTAGAAGATTATTTTTACAGCTCTGAGGAGTTGGGTTATAAATGCTCATTGGACGTTAAGTTTTACTTTCGATGGTAAATAATTAAATTCAACCAGACCATATATTATAACATACGATTGAAAGAAGTATGATATTAAAAAATCGTTGCTGATTACAAAATACACGGAGGCTTTAAACAATATTTTCAAAGGAATAAATTGTACATGCACATGTCAATTCCTACTTAGACAATTTAGTGACTCAACTTTCTGGATTGTAGACTAGACTCTTTAGACACACGCCTCCAGAAATTGAGTGTTTATTACACTTATATTGAATTATTTGCTGTGGGATGTGATTAACATTCACTTTGTATAGAGTTTTTGCCGATATCTTGATTAACACTGAAGTACAATCATCATATTATGTTCAAATACTTAAAAAAATACAGGATCGATCGCTAGTAAAAAATGGCGCCTTCATTGTTATCCTGGCATTTAAAGCTACCCGGGCTGACTTTAATTAAAGTTTGAATGTGAAATATAATTCTATGAAACTGAATTCATCACTCATCAGTTAAAACTTTATAACGACAGATCCAAACAATGAATAATTTCCTCGATTCAATTAACGGAGGCAACACAGATGTGATGGAATTCGTTCCCATCGAACATTTAAACACAATATCATTGTAACAATTACAAAACGAATCATTCCTCTCCTGATTCTGACCTTAGATTAAATTATTTGAATATTGAATCATGAACGTTCGTTGGTTAGGATTTCACAATTGAATTTATGACAAGAATAATGACAAGCACACATTATGCCGCAGTGACGCGCGACGTCGCGATATTAACAATGCAAAACATCCGTCCTCGCGGCAAAACAATGCGCCATCGGAAAATGTTATATTAAGGCTCTGTTCCATTAATTCCTTGAAACGGCTATTTGTCAAACGCGGATGACGCGGCTCACAGTTGGGGGAGACTGATGCTGCGAGACTGTAATCTTGTACTGGTGCACTGATTTTTTTCACTTCAATTTGATGGACGCTTGAGGAAAATCGCTAAATGTTTTTATCGTTGTGATGGGATGATTACTTAATAAGGTCAAGAAATGTAGGTCGAGATATTGCTGTATGAAGCGTTAGGACCTAATCATAATTTACTTTAATTTTTGTTTTAGTAAAACATGTAAGTATATAGCAAAATAAGATACCTCTGATAAACTAAACACAAACTTACATTATGACTGTAAAATAGGATGGATGTAGTTTAAATGTTACCCATAGTTATCATCTTACACTATTATGACGTTCTGTCCGAAATACTGTATGAAAAGACAGATGCCGCACTAAGAATAAGTTGCGGGGGAATTAACAGGACACCCAGAGTCGGAAAAACTATTTATGGATCACAGAAAATGCTGTCTTGTATGTGGATATAACTTACAAATACCAAACGGCAAAGCGATCACTTAAAACACTTCTTTATGCGCGTAGTCCATTTTAATATATCCATACAACTTCAGTTTATTTACTGTCTAATTGTCTTACGTATTAAGGACTACAATTCGCGAGCCGCACAGCACTTACATTAACTATTCTTTATGGAACAGCAGAAATGAAAACCGTAGCTTGGCGATGCTCCCGCAATGAATATCGTTCTCTGATCCTCTCACCTACCGAGCAGCGTTCATCGCTGCGCTTCAAAGCGCTCATGTAATACCCGCTTTATTTTTTATTTTTTACTGTATTAAACTCTTTAGAAGCTCTTCAGTGGCACTCGAAAATGTTTCGTGCCAGTATTTTCGTGGAGTACGCAAAATACCAGCCAGGATAATTACGCTTGTTATCTCAGAGCTTCCCGGTGCACGATCTGTGCTTGTGGATGTGTTGGATTTGAATAGATACGCTTCTAGCACTATGATAAAAGGGAAATCATGAAAAAAAAAGAAATTAAAATAAAGTTTTTTGTACGAGAGAGTATTCGCAATCTCAAGTAGTGCCCAAAATATTAATAGTCTATGATCATGTAACATTATATATCACTAGCTGACCCGGCAAACGTTGTTTTGCAAAATTTTTTTTTTTTTGAAAAATAGATGTTGGCCGATTCTCATAGATACCGGATAAGCACAAAAAATTTCATCAAAATCGGTAAAGCCGTTTCGGAGGAGTATGGGAACGAAAACTGTGACACGAGAATTTTATATATTAGATAACAGGGATGGTCGGTAATACTGTACAGTCTATGAAAGTATGTGCTATGCCTAATGTTTGAAAATAATGGGATTTTATTTATCAGATTGGTTTGTAATTCAATTTAATATTTTCATCACAATTAAAGAAAATATGGCTATGGAAAGATTATGCAAAATACCACTTCAGTTTTAATACATAATAATAATCCAGACCTTTTTAATAATCTTTTGATACAACGAGCATCCAGAGTGGCATACTTCTGTTTTTATAATAAATTCTGCTTATGATATGCCGCAGTCGAGTTTTTGTTAAAGTATTTTATTTATTACTCACGTATAATTTGTTTTATTCCTACACTTTATACGCAGCCAGCACATATTTTACGCATCATTATTTGCTGGAGGTGCCTTATTGCCAACAACTAAAGCCATTAATATCAGACGACGCACGTCGAGTTTAAATTTAAAAATGAATTCGCACTAATTTAATTCAACCGAGGTTGTCTCATTTTTAATGTAATGAAGTTCCCGGTCAAGTTCGAACTAATTAAAAGTGTACTCGGGAACGCATTAACCGAGAAAGATAGATCCTTAGTACCCCCTAGTCCCCTCCTTAGAAATATTGGGGTAGAGTAATCTGGGAGATAATTAGGCAAGTGGGCCTCTGAGGCGGTCCAATTAAAATGATTGCAGCTGAAAGTTTCGTGGCTACAGTTTGAACCGCTGTATAGTCGCTCCACCTCAGGTAGTTTGTTCTGGGTCAATGGACGGAATTCTAGATTGATTTTGTGCGGTTCACGACATTTAGTTTTAAAATGTTTCAATATTAGCTGTGTTGGAGCTTTACTGTTGTTGGTTTCTTGTCAGTAACTTGCTATAAAATGGATGCTATGAATAGTTTATTTTCTGTTTTATCAGAATGAAGTTTTCCTACAGCTTTTAATTGCTAAACGACCAATTAATAACTGTGGAATAAACTTGCAAGTAATAATATGCTTCATACACACAATACGTAACATGTGTGTACGAGTACATCGCTGTACTTTTCCTAAAGGGGTGGAGCAATTTAGAAATATTTTCTGTATATTTTTGTTGGTTCCTAGGTACTTTAGATTCAAAGTTACATTCTAAGTCATGTTGAAGACATTATTATTATTTTGTTTTCTACCATTGATGCTGATAAGTTTAAATTCAAATATATTAAATTGCTTCTTCATTAATAAATAATAGTTTACGTGTATTACATATTATATATTTTATCTCATTCAGATATAATAATATTATTTACAATTTGGCAAGAAACCAAACCGTCTGGCATTGCGTTTGCTAGACACTAACTGGTTATAGTTGATTATGACAGAGCGAAAATACAAATAGCAAAATAAATCACACTGTGTTCATACCGTTCATCGCTTCAAACCTTTTGGAAGCGGTATTATATAAATGTGTAAGTGCGACTGACACACACATACAGACGCATACCAATAGCCGTAGTAAAAAGTGCTTTTTCATTCGAATCATTCCAAGCACACGGTTTTTCATCAGTTTGCGGCCAATATGGGAGCAACACAAGTAAATAAAAGTGCTACGACATGCGTTACAATAACACGTCGTACGGACGGACGGACAAAGCAAATTGTTGGCTTTGTAACATTCCCGTGGGCTTGGGCAGGCGGCGCCGCGCCGCGCGCTATGCGTATACGCAATCTGACGCACTAGCTGAAAAGTCGCTCTATCGTGAAAAAATAATTAGTTTGCATGAGACTTAATTTTAAACTTTTAACTTAGGCACAAAGTGATATTTAATCCTCTCAGGGATTTATTTGCAATAAAATTAAACTATTACTAGCTGCAAATAGCTTGGTTTTTGCTTGGTTTACGTAAATATCTATCGTGATGCATTGGTTTCACTGACAAAGTATGTCTATCATAAAGTTTGACGTCAACGTATATCAGTTTAATTAGAGATTAAGAAAAGTCTGCTGGAGCACAAATTAAACGAAGTACCTATTAGATAATTTATCCCAGAGAGATAAAATCAGTAGTTAAGTTATTACTGGCATAACTTTGCGTAAAACTCATAAAATGTAAACTCAAAAAATATCATAAAAACACAGAATATTGTTCCAAACCGCGACAGTTTACCATGCGAGTGCGTGCACACATCGTTATTACACCGGTAACAAGCGCGCAATCAGCGCGATGTTTGTGAAAACAAGCGATTTTTTGCTTCGACGCGCGACGCTTTGACGCTCAATGTGCGCCCGCCTTTATGTGCGGCACGCGCGATGTGCAAAACCCTTTATATGGCCCACAAAGGCAACTATTTGTTAGAGGCATTTTTGTGGCTGCATTCTTACCAATTCAATATACCTAACTAACGCTAGTGTAGTTTGGTGAGTAAAATTGTGGTGACTTTAAAATTTGGGTACTTTAATAGGTGAATTTATTAATTGGGTGGTCTTTTTAAGAATTTTATTTAGTAATAATGTTATATGTGTTAGTTTATTTGTAATTTTTTTATGATCTTGAAGCACATTATGTATCAATACATCAAAAATTTACAAAGAAGATGGCGGTAGGCTAAAATAGTGGTAAATATTGTATTGATTCTATTCGGGCTGTTTAATATAATATGGTATAATGTAGACAAGTTGAGCTAAATTCAAAACAATTTAATGCTCAATTGGGTCATCATCAGCCCGTTATACTGTCCCACTGCTGGGCACGGGCCTCTTCCCATTATGAGAAGGGTAAGGCCATAGTCCACCACGCTGGCCAAGTGCGGGTTGACAGACTTCACATGTCTTTCGAGAACATTATGGAGAACTCTCAGACATGCAGGTTTCCTCACGATGTTTTCCTTCACCGTTTAGCAAGCGATAATTAACTATTGAATACGCGATAATTAACTGTTGAATACGCACATAACTCCGAAAAGTCATCGGTGCGCGCCGTGGATTCTAACCCGGACCCTCTGCGTAGCAGTCTGTCGGTCTCTCCACTAGGCTATCGCTGCTTATTGTCGGTCTCTCCACTAGGCTATCGATGCTTAAATTGGGTAATGTTCGCGAAACATGATTACTATATTTTTATTATTTTACATTATTTATTATTGTAACATGTCACTGGGTCTATTCCTCTACGGGTTATTTTGTTTTTTTGAACGATATCTGTACTCCTTACAACATTAGCATATCCACCTTACAACCCACAAAAGAAGGAAGAGAAGAAAAACTCATTTATTTCATTATGTTGGTACATGCTCCAATGTAACAGAATGAACACATAAATTACCTAACTTAAAGACTAACCTAACATAAATAGAATCGGTTCCCAACTCAGCATAATGCCATCTTTTAACATAAGATGGCGCTGATATTCTGTTGGGACCGTTAATAAATATAAATATATAAACAATTTTATTAAGGCGTTACAATAATATTCTGAATGGCGAAGCAAATCCAGAAAATCCCTAATATTTTCATGAACATCTCACATCAATCTTCGTAAGATTATGGTAAATAATAACAACAAGACATGAAACAATTACAGCTCATAGCATTCTTATGAGCGACGTTAATAAATTCAAAAGTCAAGTACGTATTTGGCGGAACCATCAATCATGCAACCCTCCGATGGTGAAGATATTGATGGATGAGTATAACAACCGTGTAGGTCAAGTCGAGTCTCGATTAAATAAAATAGTAGCTAAAAGGGCTAAAAAGACCCTGGCCATGCATTTCGCAAATAATCATAAGCTTAATCGATTTTAAACTTTCGCGATTTGTATACATCATACAATATTATGCTGAGCTGACATCAGTCCCTCCGCGACCACAACCGTTGCAAGCCGGTAGAAACGTAGGAGAATAACAGAGGTATTTATGCCTTGAAGTAAATAAATTATCGCGACTAAGACCCGCTTAATAATATTGTATAATCATAAACTTATTTCTTTTTATTAGCGTCCTTTTTAACTTTTACTACTTCTTCATTATCTTCACGTTGTCGCGGTTGCAGTCCACGAGCCATGTATGTCGCTTAGGTTCCACCATTCCGCGGTAACTTCAAAAAGAACTGTGTAAAGTCCTTGGTATGAGAGTGTTCTTTCGTTCATATTAACAGCCCAAGAAAAATCACAAGTCTAATGCTTTTATTGGAAATAGTTGGTATAATTAATAAATGTATTGTGATTTTCATTATATAACAAATTTATCAAAATCTGCTTTAAACACAATGATTTTGCTAATATTAATCAGAACTAAAACAATTGATTTCACCAACACCAAACGTTTGTTTAGCCAATATTTGTCGATGACAGTGGCACAAAGGTAGATCGACCGCAAACCGTCCCACAAAGAGAACTACACCACAATGAACTTTTTAACCGTCCAATGTACCGTAGCGTGATATTCCTAGTCTCCCACATTGTCGATACTCGCTTTTCATGCTGCTAATTGAATTTGTACGGCTTTACAGACCGATTAGATCGTATCTGCAGGGTTGAACAAGCTAAGCGCCGCGCTCCCGTGGACTCTTTGAATTATTATTAGTGACGTGGCATGATGAGGGTTACCGACATGCAAATTAGCAAGTGTAATTGAAACTATCGAGACCGAACCCCTTCCTCCCCGTTAGCCTTCCTCATACCCCGCCTTAGTCCACCCGCGCGCAAAATTGAAAGATTGATCTCCAACCAGTTTGGCGCCCATCCGCACGGAAACTCGCCTGCTTAGCTATTCACGCTCTTTGCTTTCTAGTTTCTGCCTTGAAAAGGCTCCCACTTGGAATGATTTTTCGTGAAGGGGATGATTTTTCATGCGCATGAATGCCCCGGGAATTCAGTGGACGACTCTGTTTGGAACCCTTTGTGACGTAATTGCAGCATAATAATAATAATATAATACTTTATTGGCACAATTTACAATGATAAGTACATTTACAAACAGTGAGAAGTAATTAAATAAAAATAAATAAAAGAGACAGAAAAAAAGGAATCAACATACACACACTCTAAATACGAAGAAAAGAAATCTGTGCCAAAGGGCCAACAGCTCAGCAACATGTTAGGCAGCGGCGAAACCACTGTCTAACGCTGATTTTCAGCTGCAGCCTGAGCAAGTGATTGTACGCTCACAACAAAATAAATAATCATTAAAATAAAAATAAAAATACATTAATGAAAATTAAACAGCAGCTACATAAAATACACACATACATACATATCGTCACGCCTTTTATCCCCGAAGGGGTAGGCAGAGGTGTATTTCTACACCCACTTTTCGCCAGATATACTTTAGTCCCACGTAATAAGGGGCGAGCCTATTGCCGTACCGGGCACATTTTTACCTAAAATAATAAAATTATAAAGTCATTCATAAAAGTAAAACACTAACTAATATAAAATCATTAAACAATCGATTAAAAGAAAAAAAATAGCAATAGCAGTCTAGGGATAAAATATTATTGTAATAACATTAAAACATTTTGGTAAAATTAAAATTGATAATGTTATTGAATTAAATATAAAAAAATAATTAAAATTGAAAATTCAAATGCAGCGATATTCAAAATTACTAGTCTAATGTACTATACATATATTGACAACCCCTATCGTATGTTGCGATAGATAAGCTAAAAAAATATTTTTGTCCTTTGTGTTTTTTAAAGAACTTACATAATGGGATTGATGTAGTAATAACATAGAAATATATCATAATCTTTAGCTTATTTTTTAACAACTCAAAAAAAATATATTTATGTTTTGTTTTTCAATGTATTTTCATGTTCAAAGTACCGACAAAAAGGCGTTATTTAATACACTTTAGTACCAGAGGCTTAATCCAGCACAAAAATTTTTAAGCATGACTTATACTGTGGATTGTATAATTTTATATATGTAGGTATTAAGAATTTGGCTACAAATAGCTAAAACTTTCTGCATGTAAAACTCAATAGAGCTGCAAACTTTTGTCAATAAAGAACATTCCAATGAGAATTCCGTTTAGTCTTTGTCTGAGGTGCATAGCATTGTGCGCAGTCATTCAGTAATGAGGCTACTGGATACCAGGAGGGCAGCGGCTAGAAGCGGTTTGTATTGTATGCTTCTAGTACTGGTTGAACTGCCCTATGAATATGAACGTGTAGTTATATTTCGTTGAGAATTTCATCTTCCGCTGCTAAGTTTGAGCCAATGCAACAGGTTCTCATCCAACGAATCACCAGTATTGTCTCGAATTTACGACAATAATATAGCAGCACAATAACCTTGAATTTATTTACTTCTACTTGCTAAAATGAACCTATTTTACAATCACATATTTGCTATACTACACTCTCCCGCCTTACTTTGCAGTTTGCCGTGCGTTATTTCAATATACTGCCAAGTGGCGAAACTCTTATTATTACAAAATTTACTTACTGAAAACTGTGCTCACACAGCACAGTTTTCAGTCATCAATTGCCAAAACACATATAATTATGCCCTGATACCGAGAAGCTTTTATCTGTCAATCACCACAGGCGGTTGTTATCAGTAGGGTGAGTGAACATATCTCGTGGCGGTAGTATCACATGTAGGGTAAGCTTACCTA
The DNA here is from genome assembly GCA_944739405.2 of Euclidia mi. Classification (NCBI taxonomy): domain Eukaryota; kingdom Metazoa; phylum Arthropoda; class Insecta; order Lepidoptera; family Erebidae; genus Euclidia; species Euclidia mi. The sequence continues at coordinate 4,099,802 of OX123202.2, read as the reverse complement.
TCTTACGGCGAGTGCACGCCTGGCAGGCCTCCGCACCGCTCCCATGTTCCGATCGCTATAATTCCTTAGATTTATCCACACGCGTAAGGTTGGCACCTTGTTTGGCACCTACTCTCAAAAGTTTAAATTTGTTAATTAATAATGTAATTTATATGATTTAACCAATCTCATCATGTATTATGCACTCAGACCTTCCTCAGGACTCGATCACACTACTTATATAGATAGAAATAAAATGAGAGTTCATTTTAAAATATGTATTGTTTAATAATATAATTGTATTTGTTGTAGACAAAATTACATTCAAATGATTGAAGCTACATACATTAAACTTTTGATACTTGATTCCTTTTAAATTCCCAAAGGGTTAATTAGGTGTTAAAATCTATTTGAAATGCCACTGATTTTCAATTAGCTGGAGTCAATGAGAGTAGCTGATTTAGAGCGAGTATGCGGCTTACTACGGAATTCAATATCCAACAAAATTTAGATCGATCTGTAGATTTTAGATTCGTTTTTGACAGTTTTTGACATAAGTTCCATACAAAACATGTCAAACACGAATTTAAAATCTACAGATCTATCTATAGTTCGAATATTGAAAATGGCCGTTAATGTGCTCTCCGAGGCACGGGAGATAATTTCATAAGGCTAAATGTTGGTGTAATATTACACCTCTACCTACCTGTTCGGGATTAGAGTCGTGACAATATAAAAAAATCATTAGCTCATAATTTCAGTAGAAAGATTGTCTTTACTAAAGAAGCGCAGCTTATATTAAAATAATTATCTCGAGAATCGCTTTTGCTATGCAATTTGATTTGTGTAAGTATAGAAGAAAGATTAAAGTCATACTTTTGAACTGCCAAGCTTATAAAATAAAGTTTAACCATGCATAAGTAATGTTTCTGAGAAATTAATTATATTAATCTCTCATATTCAGGTATCAGACTAGACTAATTAACTTTATTTAATGGCGAGCCTATTGCCGTTACCAAGCACATCACCAGACTCCGTACTGCTACTCAAAATTCGGAAGAACTCCCAAACTGTCATAATATATGAATTCCACAAATATAATTTTTTTTTATACACTCACGCCTGTTTCCCCGGTGGGGTAGGCAGAGGTGTAATATTACATCCACATTTCGCCATAAATGTTTAGGTCCCACGTAATAGAGGGCGAGCCTATTGCCGTTACCGAGCACATCACCAGACTCCGTACTGCTACTGAAAATTCGGAAGAACTCAGTAACACTTGCCCGACCCGGGAATCGAATCCGGGACCTCCCGATCAGCAGACGCATACGCTATCCACTCGACCACGAAGGCAGTCAAATATAATATACAGGTATAAAGAAGAAGAATATAGAAGAAGATAAAGAATCAGTTAATTAATCGGACGAGTATTATTGCCATGTGTTCCCTTCCCTAGAAACTGGCACCTGGAGTTGGTAATTCCAAAGGGTATTTTCATACATATCTGAAAAGAATATTATTTAAACTTGAACTTGATTAATATGCCAATATATTTGTTTGCAGAAAAAAAAATCGTGTAGCAACTCGAAATTACAAAACATGTCAATCGTATGTACAAAACATCGAATTGAATAAAACTATTAAACATACTTTATGTGGTTTAGAAGAAGATGTGGTGACAAAGATTGGAAAAGGAATGTTGCGTTGGTTTGGACATTTGGAACGGATGGACGAAAGATGAAATACGAAAGAAGTGTATCGTGCGAGAATGAATGGAAATGTCGGTAGGGGACGCCCTAGGCTGACATACGCCGACCAAATAGGTGACGTACTGAAAAAGGGCCAAATTAAAAGTACCCATAACCGACGCGCATGCATGATGAGGTCAATGAATGTCGAGGAAACGAAAGAGGTATGTTTGAACCGAAGCATGTGGCGTTCCATAGTCTCTGCCTACCCCAATGGGAGACAGGCGTGACGCTATAGATAGATAGATATACTTTATATGGAAATATTTTCCTTACAGCAACATGGAAACCCTCACAACCAAAACTCACCACAAAGACATTCAATAACACTTCCATATTTTACTTTTAATACATTTGCTATCACACAAAAACACTGAAGAAGCGCAAACAACAAGTATACGGGGTCTATTACATTTCCATAGCAAACACTGTTGTTCCCAATGACACGGAAATATAATAATATAGGAGTAAAGAAGTTTGGGGCAGCCCTACCGTTCCATATAGGTACTCAACGCGCAACTTTTCAACTAATCAAACTGTCTTAAAGACCACCTTCGACATATCGACTTCGCAAATTACTCTTGTTGTACTGAGTTCTTATTATATAGTATAATATATATTGTATTTATTTGTTACCAGCTGCTAAGCTTGGTACGAAGCGCGATTCGAGCACTAATGCAAAGTCATCATTGTGTAATTAAGTGGTTTTTCATTGACGCATTTACCGGGTTTTAAATTATTAGTAAGTCGATCTTTTGTAACGTTTTGAGGTACTTTTACCTATAGGGTTGATTTAGTGACGATTAATAAATTAAATCATTATACATATATAGTTAAATGCCAAACTTCTTAATATAAACTTTAGAGCCCTTTATACCAATTATTGAATGATTTTATCATGATAAAAAGATTGATACCAAACTTATTTATAAAAAAACTTAGAACCTTTATTTATTACTAGCTTTCGCCCGCGGCTTCGCCCGCATAAAATTTTAATAAAGGGTAGCCTTTGTACTTCCCCAGATTTCATACTATCCATATCAAATTTCATCACAAACTGATCTGCACATTCGCCGTGTAACATACATATAAACAGATAATACTTAAAATTACTTTTGTTTTCATAGTCGTCAAACTTCAGGTAAAGATTAGTATGTAGGTATATTATTAAAGTTATTGAAGAGCTTATGTATCTACTGAATAGAATAGCAGCAAAATAAAAACTGAAAGCATTACCACAAAGTACATAATCAAACCGCCCCTTCGCTACGCTGTGCGCGACAACTCATAGTAAGCGCTTTTAATGACGCTGCGCTTAGGTCAATTGTGTCGTGATAACTTTTAAAGTATTCGTCCAAACTACTTACTGTAAAGACAAAATTCATCTACATTAAATACTGAAGGCAATAAATCTATCAAATTTGAAAACAATTTGATAACTACTCTAGAATGAGCATTGTAAAAAACATATATTTATGTTTTACTGTTTTATTACAATAAAAATTATGTAGTTAGGTTACGTAACAAAAGCTAAAAAGTAATTCGGTAAGTCTTAGCTGCCCGATCGCACCCAACTTCTCATCAATCTGGGGTATTGATCAGATAAATATAAAATCGTTGGGCAAGTGAAATTTCTATCATAATGTTTATTCTGGATACGCTACGCCCAAAAATGTAATGATTTTTTTAGTTTATTTTATTTTCAAGTTTTTAGTTTTGTTGTTAGTTGATACTTCTCATTCTATTTTCATAATGAGGCCTTTTCTACCAATCAAACCCTGTCATTCGATACCCATATTGAGGTATTTCTGAAAAATAAGTAATCCGCCATTTTGTGGCGGTAGCCATCTTGGTTTTTTTATAGTGAGGTCTATTCTACCAATCAAGCACTTTCATTTGATACCCATTTTAAGGTATTTGTGGAAAATATGTAATCAGCCATTTTGTGGCGGCAGCCATCTTGGATTTTTCATAGTGAGCCCTATTCTACGAATCAAGCCCTTTCATTTGATACCCATATTGAGGTATTTGTGGAAAATAAGTTATCAGCATCTTGGATTTTTCATAGTGAGGTCTATTCTACCAATCAAGCCCTTTCATTCGATAGCCATATTGAGGTACTTATTTGTGGCAAATATGTAATCAGCCATTTTGCTGTGACAGCCATCTTTGATTTTTCATAGTGAGCTTTATTCTACGAATCAAGCCCTTTCATTTGATAGCCATGTTGAGGTATTTCTGAAAAATAAGTAATCCGCCATTTTATGGCGGCAGCCATCTTGGTTTTTTCATAGTGAGGTCTATTCTACCAATCAAGCCCTTTCATTTGGTACCCATATTGAGGTATTTGTGGAAAATATGTAATCAGCCATTTTGTGACGGCCGGCGGCCATCTTGAATTATTCATGGTGAGCTTTTTCTACATACATACATACATACATATCGTCACGCCTTTTATTCCCGAAGGAGTAGGCAGAGGTGTATTTCTACACCCACTTTTCGCCAGATATACTTTAGTCCCACGTAATAAGGGGCGAGCCTATTGCCGTACCGGGCACATTTCCAGACTCCGTGCTGCTACTGAGAATTTCGTGACAGAAAAACCCAATAACACTGCCCGATCCAGGAATCGAACCCGGGACCTCCCGATCCCACGCGCACATTTATGCCGCGAGACCAACGAGGCAGTCGTATAGGGTTTGATGTCGAGTTTTCCGTCTCTACGCAAAGATGGTATTAGCGTTGTTATCCCTTAGTCGCCTCTTACGACACCCACGGGAAGATAGGGAGTGGTGACACTTGTATTCTTTGCCGTCAACCACACGGCAGCCGTCAACCACACGGCAGAGAGCTTTTTCTGATAAACAATTTCACCGTACAGTATCTGAAGTTCAAGTAACTTTAATGGTTTAGGCAACGTACGCGATGACAGCTTTCTGAGCTCAGGAATTTTGCCGACTCAGTTGATACTTTTCCTTATGTTATGGCAACATTATACAAAATCTTTATAAATTGTAGCCTATGTGTTATTCTGATGTATAAACTATATTACTGTAAAGTTTCATCCAAATCCGTTCAGTAGTTTTTGCGTGAAAGAGTAACAAACATCCATACATACATCTTCACAAACTTTCACATTTATAATATTAGTAGGACTTAATAACACAGATAAGATCTGAATATAAAATAAAATGAAAATATATTGATGCACTCTTTAGTAAGCCTTTTGATAGCCCCCTGGATAAAGAGGGGTTTTATATCTGGAGTTGCGGTTACATAAATATCTAATAGATAAATCATTTTGTGCCGATGTACTTGTTTAAGTTTTCAAACAGGCAAGAGCGTTTTCATGTTAAATCTCATATGTCACCATGATACTTTTGACTCTTTTAGAAGAAAACAGTTGGCTTCGGAGTTGATTGATTGACCTTATTATATAGGACATGATGCAATTGGCAGTAAAACCATCTACGTAAGTCAGCTAAAAAGCTGCCATGTGATTTTCAGATATCGTTTGAATTTGATCATCGTCAGTTAATTTGTCAAAGATAATGTAGTGGCCAGTAAATGTTGTGCGAATATATATCAAGCATTGGTAGAGCTAATGTGTACTTAAGGCAGAGCCTTGCTAAATGGAGCGGCTAATGGAAGTATTTTTGTGGACGATAGATATATGGCCGCACCACACACATGTACACATGTATCTATATAGGCCTGGTCCCTGTTTGCTGTTTGCTCGTGATAATGATTTATTAGATTTATTGGAGCGCAAGGCTAATGTAAAAGCACAAATATAATTGCTTCGGTGACCGTAGTTAATGTGAAGAAATATGGTTCCATATTATATTTTTATATGAAAGCCCGAAGTTTTAAAACTAAAGACTTAAGTAGGTACGTTCCTGTACATATTTATACATACCTTCCCAAAAACCTCCACACAAGCCAATATTAAGTCACACCACTTCCAACCGCTTCTGATCAAGCTGTCATTATTTTGGTTTACATTGGCTATGAACATTTTAATTTTTGTTTGGATTGCAGATCTTTCTATATTATGGAAAAACTTTGAATCCATTTTCTTGCGGTACGTGCATTGTGCATAGGGAAGAATGAGAAATTTGCTATATTTAATGTTTTAATGAAGAAAGAGAGATTAGAGCTAACATTGAAAATAAATACAATGTGGCCAACTTTTGACCGCTACAGTACCATTAGTACTCTTACACTGTATTTCATTTATGACAGACGAACAACCATTAGTCATTAATTAAAAGACAAAATACGTAGGTACTCTACGAATTTTAATTGGTTTTAGAGCAAAAGCATAAAAATATATTTTTCAAATATTTAAAATAGAACCAGATTATAAATAAATCACATCTGTAACGTTACTCTTTGCCATAATAGTAAGGGCTTACCCCGCCGCTACTAACTCCGACATACTTCTAAGGGCCCCATACAACTTATTATTTAGTTGTTGCAAGACTTAGCGGGGATTTTTGTTCAGAACCTCAACGTACCCCCGATAGAAATACTTACGAAGTATTTTGGCAAAGTTATGGGTTTTAATAATAAACTTGTTTTGAATGTGAAGCTATTTTTCGATCTAATTAAGTTTTTCTAATTTGTGGGATGTAAGGGTCGGTATTGTAAACTTTGCTTGAGGAATAGTTAGGATTTCTTATTAGCCTTGTAGACTTAATTAAAGGGTATTGAAGGTTTTGGTATAAGGGAGAATGTTTTTCATGTGTAGAGTTTCGAATGAAATTATATTACTTACATAATATCTAATCTGCAGGCAGCGATAGCCTAGTGGAGATACCAACAGACTGCCATGCAGACGGTATCAGGTTCGAATCCACGGCGCGCACCATTGACTTTTCGGAGTTATGTGCATATTAAATTGTCAATTATCGCTTGTCCCGTGCCTCGGAGAGCACGTTAAGCCATCGGTCCCGGTTGACATGACGATCTTTGACAGTCGTTATAGGGGGTCAGTACCTTCTAAATAAACTGACACTAGTCTAAACATGTAATATTGCTATCTCTTCGGGTTGCGGAGGTCAGTCAGGCAGTCGCTCTGTGGAAAAGCTAATATTCAGCCAAATCCGGTTAGACTAGTAAGCGGACCCTGGGGTCCGCTTAAGTTTTAGTTTCAATCTGGATTGAAACTGGGATAATGCTAAGAGGATGATGACATAATATCTAATGTAATCTAATATAGAGCCTACATTTATTATATAGAATAAAAGCGTATTTTTTTCATACCAGTAATTATGTTTCCAATATAAAAACATCTGATACCGTGCTATCAATAAATTCAAATTAAAAATCTTAAGGCTGTTTCTAAAAATAAGTGTATACTTACTTTTAACATGATACAAATGGATTTGAGTAAACGTACGAAAATATTTTTGACTTCTGCCAACGTTATTCTTTTTGAGTATAGACAAAACGTAATATTAAAAAGTAAGCAAGAGATGAAAAAGTACAATCCCATCCCGAGACTTGACCAAGTTTCACTACATCAGTGCTTACAAAATAAAATGTAATGTACACACAAAACAACACAATGGACCGCACAGCTAAACAATATAAAATCAAAAGTCGTCAGGAGTAATTAGTAGGGGCGCTATCGACGGCGAACAGTTACGGTGGGTTGCGACGCGATGCGATGCTGTGAGACACGGTGCGACTTCCAATCACAGGGCACCATTGTGACGAGATATCTTGCGCGGAATATTTGAATTTTTCGAGCGAACTGCGACCGCAGCGGTACGATAAACAGTAGGTTAAATCTGAACGATAGTTCTGAGAAAGTGTGATTTTGCGTGAGATATGTTGTTATTCTGCATTTTAAAATATATATTGGGGAAATATTTTCTTTTAACTTAACGAAATTAAATCATGAGACACATTTTGCTTTGGGTACGTTAGCAATACTTTTAGAGCAACTATACGTAACGGTTGTACTCACGTATTATTTTTGGTCGGAGTAGCCCGGTTACATATAGTTACTCTAATTATGACAACTCACGATAGTTTTTACTCTAATATAGTAATACTTTTACGCAAGAATTAAGCCATCAGGGATTTTGCAAACATATTTTGATTACTTAGGTACATTATATAGAGCAATACACCTACATCCATATTGCGTAATTAATAAGTATGTGTATGGTCATACATATTGCACAGTAATATCGTAGGTGTATGGGAATCCTTACCCAAGTTTAACATAAACATTTGATCGTTTCACTAATGTATCACTTAAATGGTCAATTTTCACGCTATTTCTTTCCTTATTCCCAACGATATTTTTACATGGCAGTAACAAAACTAGGTCATATACAAGTACCCTCACATTTCGTTTTAGAGAACCTAGAGAATATTCTGAAACGCTTAGGTGAAAATAAAACATTCAGCGTCAGACGTATGTTTTGATGGCCCAGACATGTGGAAGGAATACGAAACTAAAACTAAATATAGTGTTGGGAAAATAAATTGAATCGTTAGGTGGCAATCTATCTACGTGTTTGGTTTATGAAAGTTTAATAAATAGCCAGTAACATTTATTTCGTATGTTAGTATTTATTTCTGGAATTTGAGAGCTTTTAGCATAAGTATAAATAATTTACGTTCATATTTCTGTCGTCAAGCCTATAAACTCTTGCTGTCCTAGAAGTTGTTGTGCTGCAGAACTTCGTGTCAATCTTATTTTATCATCTTTTCAGCCGAAAGACTTCCACTGCAGGACATAGGCCTCCGCTAAAGCTCGCCACATGGACCGATCCATCCGCTTTCCGCGATCCCAACAAGATTGTCCACCTTGCGGTAGGCCTACCTCTTCTACGAGGCCTCCGTAATGTGTATAGAAGCGTCAAAAGCCACTGGAGGTACCTCATTTGATGCGCTCTCCTATAAGTACCGTAGACATAGTTGAGACAATCACTATCAAAGTTCTCTCTGCTTTAGAAAAAAATTTCAATTTTATTAATTTTACGGTTTTTGTACATATACTACTTAGACATTAAGATTAGATTAAGCTTCATATAGATTATAAAATTGTGTTTCTTGAATGTATATGAATAAAAATAGGTCATTAGAACAAAACATTATTATTATCCAAAAAAAAAAGGTATTTTAGATTATCGTACATAATATATTATGACAAGTAAATTTGTATATTGTATTTTATTTATTTATCAGCAAGAAGGCGCAATCCAGTTGATTTACTGCAGTGTATCACAATCTGTATGTATATGGCAGCGTCTCAGATGTCGCGGCCGTACTGATGGATATTTCTTATTGCGGCTCCCTCGCCGATTGTAACCCCGCTTGTTCAAACTCTCCTGTTTCAAATTCTACTGTTATTGATAAAATTTGATCTACTGTTCCTGCTCCGTGGTTTAGCTCAGGTGTTGCGTTGTTATCGGTCGTTATGTCTTACTGTATTACCGGAATCACGACATCATTTTGCTTAATTTGGAATTTTAATGCGCTATAGATTTTATGGAGGTTGGGTAATGCAGCGGTGTTGAATTTGGTGAGAAATATTTTGGTTTATTTATAAACTACCTAATTAAAACATGCTTGATAATATTGTAACATGAAATATCAGTTCTCTATCCACAAGTTAAGAAAGAAATATGACAAGACGTTAGTCATTTTAAATCAATTTAAGCTCAAGTTGCATACAGGCTAAACTTAGTAAGTAACTAGTATTTTTATTAGTAATTTTAAGGTAATATGATATAAGTAACATCGACTGCTGTAACTGTTTACCACCAAAACACGCTTCAAAATACTAGGTACTTAGAGTTATCAGTGACACCACTGACCTATATAGTGGTATGCTTAGACGCTATTCGCGAGGTGTCTGCCAGAAAACAGCATCATAATATTTATTATTGCTACCAGACGTCGCCATTGTCTACAATCCGTAGAAACTCTCACAATTGAAAATGGTTTAAAATCTCGCGAATGAAAACATGCTGTAAATCGTCCAAACTAAAGTTTTAGTACATTTGATGAAATAGTGGAGCATCTATTAGAGGTTGTGAGTCAAAAATAATGATATACGTATAAAAATAGATTTACACTAAGATGGCAAGAAGTGAAGTCACACTTTTCACATCACACTCTGTCCAATTTGATATTTTAATACTACAGGTATTAAAATATCTGTGGCTATCTTAAAAAGAAAGGAATTGGTATGTTGATAAAGTTTTTGCTCTATTGTAGCTATACATATTCGTCATAAGAAAGATTAAGTCAAGTATTTCATTTTGGGACCTACTTAAAATTTAGTTATATATGTTTTTTCATCGTAACAACTTATCACAGTCTAGTTCTGAACACCGGTTTCTCATAGGCCTTCCCCAAGGTTCTCCACACAGACCGATTTCAAGCCACCGGCATCTAACCGCATAGAAAGGTTAGGTTTAGTGCATAGATATATAAATATTATCTAATATAAAACAACAAAAAATCCAAACAAAAACAGCTGTATATACACGACACAGCAATCTTACTTTAAATTGTTGGAGGTGTTATCGCCTATTCAGAATATTCAGATATCTTATATAAGTTCAACCTACTCCTGTACTGATAATGTACCCATCTATTCTTGTAATTTTATCACTAACTGAACTGCGATTACACGTACCTAAACATGTAAACATTCATCCATACAACCCATTGTAGATGTAAGCGGTTCAAAACGTAAGTTATCACATTCATCACTGCCAGCGCTACAACGCAGCGGAGCACGGATCGAGTTCCAGATACTTTTATTGAATACTTTGATGCTTTCTCGATAACCTAGAATGTATAATGTATTTGTTAGTCACTGTAAACGGACTGGGTGATATATGAAATAAGTAAGTATTATTAATCATGTGTAAATGATGCCTTCTCTAGCTTAAATTTATTTTACTGTCGAGTTTTCTATTTTGACTTACTTCGCAGCTAGCATTATAGGCTGTCAACACTTAATTGCCTCATAACTATACACGTAGCTCAAAAAGAAGTTGTAAATACGAATAACGTTTTTCCGGATCTAATCTAATCTTTAAACTTACCTTACCACCTTTGAGATCGCAAAAAGTCCAAAAGAGGAGCCTCTCTGAATAGTCCTAATATCGTTAATTGTTCGACGCCTTTGTGTCTGCGGAGAGGCGCTTCCCTTTGTGGCGCCGATTACATCGTGAGGCCACAGAGCGAGGGGCGATAATAAAAAGCCATCCTCCATCCCGTCACCCACTCGACAATGTGTTCACAAAACGAATACTTGAGACCAGATTACGCACCAACTCAACGTGTCAACAAACTTTGCCAATCTTTCTTCCATTATTAACTAAAATTACAATCTAAAACACACCTTATCTACGGCACCACAAAGTCTGTTTTCTGTAACGTACGCGATCAGAGAACAATATGTCTTTTCCATTTTTCCTATATTTGTTCAGAGTCCGAGTGACAATTTGGCCGCCAATAAGCGAGCGCTGCAAATGGAACCAATATTCAATACCAACACGTCACCCGGTGGTTTAGCATCTGAGTTTAAATGTGCTTTAATTAGTTCTGGGATGGAATGGAATGGGTTGCTACGTTATTTAGCATGGTAATGCCGAATTACAATGGGGGCTAAATCGTCGGCTAAAGTTAGTTCCCTAGTATGTGCCGGGCAATTTAACCACCTGCTGTATAACATTTATAAATTGGACTTTAAGCCACGGATAAAGTAGTGTATTTTCTGTTTAAAAACTGGTCAACTCTGAAATGGGGCATGCACAATGTGGTTGCCGTAGAGCTATTATAAGGAAAATTCGTTTAATGGTCCACAAATCGAAATGAATATTACCTGTTGATTAATAAAGCCTTTTAAGCTGCGATAATATTTTTCTTTCACTTTTTTTATACTAGTACCTGCCTATCTGATTGCCAAAGACATTGTTGAGGTGTTGGAGGGACACGTTAGAATAGAAAAGTGTTTAGGCAAGTTTTAGATATTGAAATACTTAACTAATGGTACCCAAAACAGTACAACGTTTTCAGAGGTATCCACTTGGATCAGAGATGGATGGAACATCAGAGCGCCACCGTGCTTCGGAAGGCACGTAGGACTCTCAGGACACGAATTGTTTGGATATGGCCGGCGGCCTTTGACCGGGCTAAACCGCCAGGGAAAGAGGCATTTGTAAGAAGTGCAAAATTATACGAATCATGGATATCCTCACCACTTCACTTCTATAATCGTCATACAACAGTTCCAAATGATAACCCATCGTGTAGAACATTCGGTATGCCAGTAGTTTAGCCAAGTTCCACGGGTCTGTAATTAAGGCGACGACGGCGAAGCGGCGCAGATGTCTTTTGAACTCCTGTGCTGCAGTTTCTTCATAGACATTCGACATTCGAGTCAGAACAATTGTAACCTTATTTCTTTATCTTTAGTAGGACCAGCGGATTATTGCTCCTTAGGTGAGTTTTTGTGGTTACAGATAAATAATGAAACAAAGGTTTCTTCCAGTTAAAGGTAAGTTTCAAACTTTTATAGGTAGTCACGGTAAATAGTGCCTTTTTTCCATTATGTCATTTTAGTCTGATGGTGTTGGGAGTAAATATGGCAACGTAATTTCTTATTTTTTTATTAATCACTATATGCGTTACATCAACATAAAATCAACTCAGGTCATAGTTTTTTATTTTCGTAACACAAAGCCCACTTAACAGTCAATTTTAAGTTCAAATCAAACAACTAAGTTCATTCCACAATAAAAGCAGCCATACAAAAAAATTACTACAAAAGTCACTCATTAAAATCAATACGAGCATAGAATTCAGATCTTATAAATAACGCACAATCACTTTAACTTCATACTTTGCTGGCGCTCATACGAACGAGTTATTGCTCACACTTGAAACTTGTTGTTTTTACATTACGAGACCATAACATGCACACACAAACGCTTCCACACATATATTTCTACACACACAAGCATGCACACGCATACACAAAGTCGCACAAATAATGAAAATCGAAAGATTCTTGGCGACCTGACATGTGCACATACCCCCTTAGCTTTCAGCCTTCCTTTTAAAGAATGAAAATGACTATATTTTGCTTTTCATTTTAGATATACCTTCTGCACTATGAATAAATCGTATTTACAGCTTTGAAGGTCAGATATATATTTTAAAGAATTATTTCAGTCAGCTCCTTATAAGATAGTCATTCATATTCATTCACGCTACAAAATGGCCTTAGCAATGACGTCTGTTTTAGTACACTTAGCCAATACGCAGTAAAGCTATTGCTCTCGGATATCCATGACACAAAGTAGTACACACATACACACATATTGTAACGCACCATATGAGCGAGTTATGAGCCATGTATGGGGTGATAAACATCAACACGATGATTTATCCCACAACTTCTCGTTGGGTGATTTTTCTCTGAAGTTAGAAAGATTAAGGGCATGATGCTGAAGAGATAGATATATACTTGGTTCGTAAGTAATGAGTGATGCAGAAGGCAATAAATATGTAGTTCTCCTCAAATATTGCTTCACAGACACATTATGTTATGTTCTAACGGGCAAGTGTCTCAAAAATTAACCGAATCCATGATTACATATAGATATATCTGGCCGATTGACAGTATACATACATGTGCTCGCTTGCGTGGATTACTAGATCCTAGATGCAAATGTAGTAGTAGTAAGTATACTGCACGGATGGTTTAAATGAACTGACAAGAGAAGATCGTACTCCTTTTGTAAGGCAGGCAACACACTTGTGTTGCGGATGTCCACGGGCCACGTTGATGGCTTCATGAGGCATTCAGTCTGCTCGTTTGCCTCTTATTTAATTAAATAGAAGTACCAGTAAACGTTTTTTTTCAGAGCCCCGTAAATTTGGCATTGTTACACATATTATGGAACAATGCCTTTCAGATCTTATGGTTTATGCGTAAAACCACGGACGGCCACGGCGAAACTCTAAGGGTTCCTTGTAGTTTTCTATGCGAAAAAGGTCGATTTGATTAATATTTCACATGTCATGATTTCCCTTTCCACATAGGACAGCTATCTGGTAATCATGATTCCATAAAAAATTACCAATTATCACCACTCACTTTCTCAATCATGGTCGAATTTATCTCAATCATGACTAAGTATATAATAGCTGTAAAATTTATGTGAATTGAAAATTATCTCAAGCAGCTAGTAAAATAAAATTAAAGTCATTTTCTAATTAGACTTACGCCTCAGCGTAGCCTCGTAAAAGTCAACACCAAATCATTAATTGGTGTTTTCTAAATCGCAAAGCAAACTAGTGGTAGGCCAAAGCGAAAGTAATACGAGCTTGTAGTAGGTTATCGCCAGTTATCGCTAACGAGTGGCGCCCGCGTACAAAGTGTCAAGCACTATACAAAGAACTTTAGGAAATGGTCGCACAGGCGGCGATATAAGAATTTACTAGTTATGGTGAGAAAATTGAGGTATTCAATATATGGTTTAGTAATGTTTGTGAAAGCTTGAGTAAGTTACATGGATGTAATGATTCATCTGTGTGGTGTAGTGACGGATTAGGAAATCAAAGACCCATTTAATTTTGTGGGAGATATAAGTGGCTAAGTAAAATACACGAAGCAAAGAGTATCATTGCGAAGAGACGGAAAACCATAAGAATTGTTCATGGTTTAAGTGGTGTCCTCCCTGTTTAGCTCTGCGCTCAGTATTGTGGGTACAACACTTTACGGGATAGCACTTTTTATAAAACGAAAATTGTAATTTCCAGCCAGATTCCATTAATTAAAAGTTTGTATTATATACCCCGTTTTACAGTATTTAGATCGAGTGTGGACATCATCTTAAAAAATATATACATATATTATTATAGCATTAGATACTGTTATCCGTTCTTCTGCTATAGTAAATGCGTAAGAGAAGTAATTAAATGGTTTAGCAATGATAAAATTTGGTAAGCCACATAAAACAGCATTTAAATAATTTGGTCAGCATACAAATATTTTGTTCGCAATCAAAAAAATCAGGCAGCAACCCTTGTTCCGTTAACAATCTTGATAATGGTCAAAAATTAAATCATAAATAGGCAGCTTATAACAACATGACTTTGCATAATAGACATTCAGTCTGCAATATAACTACTTGTTCAGCAAGATTTCATGATTGATCGGCAGAGAAAAGTTTAATGTAATTAAATATTATTATCAACAGCTAGTGCCTAGGGTTAGGTGCGACGAACTAAATAAATAGATTATGTTAGGTTCTCTTTTGACGCTTAACCCAAAAATAGGAGCCCTGCGAAGCAGGGCTCCGTCAACTTTGTTTATTAAACTAAGCTATTGGACATAATGTCTACTTACATTATATTTGTTTGCTTACTCTCTGAGTGCTTACTCACTGCAGCTTATATAATTACATGCTTTCCAAAAATAATTACAGCCGTCCAGAATGACATAAATAGGGTATTTGACTAAAAAAATCTTATTAGTCCGTCAGTTAGATTATCGAAAAATATTGGACACGTATATTTTCTTTAGTCACGTAAACAAAAAATGAAGACGACAAACTTCGCTGAAAACTCGTGTGACGTCACTTGCCAGTACACTTTTTACTGGCAAGTGACGTTACAAGCCCCCACTCTTAGGCGTTTCTCCATCTTTGATGCGTTTTATCTTCGTAATTTTTTACTGATTTGATAAAACAAAAAATACGTATCCAATATTTTTCGATAATCTAACTGACGGACTAATTAGATTTTTTTAGTCAAATACCCTATTGCTGATGGCTTTTGAAATATTTGCTGGCTATGGGTTGCTGATCAACTAGCTATTTCTGCTCACAGATTATATTTTTCTGCTCACAAAAATACCAATACTATGCTAACCATTTAAATAACACCCAATGCGTAAATGGCTAAAAAAATTAACAATAAAACATTTGATTTCACTTGAAAATTGTGCAATTGTGTATACTACAGCATGAAGGTTTCCAACGCATTTTTCCCCTCATATACAGTTATATTTGGTGTACGCACTCCATACATCGCGGCCTCAATGCGCTCGACTGACCTGCAGGCCGTCAACTCGAGCCGATTCGCTCTTTTCAAACTAAGTGGAGCGACAAATTGTATTACATATGTTTTATGTCGATTCACTTTACTAATGCGTAATGATACTGAATGTTCAAAGACAATCCTTTGAGAGATTTGCTGATGTAGTTGAAGTGGAAGGGACGAACTCTCGTTGAAGAAAGGTTGCACCATCTACAGCGAATATTGTATCATTCCGCAAAAGTATAATCTCATGGTGGCCAACAATTCAACAATCCTAATGTTGAGCTATTACCAAATTTCTACATAGGTATTTAGTCAGTCAGAAATTGTTGTTTCGCGTTTGGATAATTTTTATTTATTTATTTATTTATCACATCCTTACATACAACTATCATTACAGGATAACCTATTGCAATAGTGTAGCAACACAAAAAAGTAAAACAATATACAGTAACTATAATATACCTATAACTAAAAACTTATATTAGAAAGGTGACAAAAAGCGGCCCGTGTGAGTTCACTCAGTGAGCACGAAAACAAATTTACTACGTCAGACAGTGCACTGAGCGTCCGCATTGCCCTCGTGAGCGGTACGCGCTGCAGCAGGTTGGTGCGCGCTCGCGCCACCGACAATAATAATATTGCATGCTATAAAAGTGTTTAAGATAAAGATAAAGATATTTTATTTTGCAAATATGGGTTACATTTTTGGTGACACTTAAAGTAAATATATACAAGTTCAGCCATATCTTACCAGTTGGCATGCAAAAATAACATAAAGAAAAAAGAAATATAATACAGCCATCAAACCAATTACACAATTTTAAAAGTAAACAACAATTAAATTAGTAAATAATTTAAAGTGCCATTTACATTGAGTCGATAAAAAGTAATTTAAATTTTATGTATCAGAAGGAAAAAAGGATGAGATACAACAAAATAGGTGAGATACCAAGATGGATGTCAACTAAAACTTACTTCTGATAAAAAATCTGTAATATTGTAATATGCTTTATCTGCTAAGAATGTTCATAAAGTTTTTTTAAATAACATATAGTATTAAGTAATCTCCAAGATTGAGGTATTTTATTATATACTAGAGGACGCCAGCAGCTACGCCTGCATTTTTTTTAATTTACCGGTTTTGGCCGATCCCGTGGGAATTTCGGGAAATCCCTTCTTAGTGCACCCCTACGGTCCCCAAGGAACATACATGCCAAATTTCAGCTTCCTGCGCCCAATAGTTTCGGCTGTAGCGTGTCTGTCAGTCAGTCAGTAACGCAAGGATTTTATATATTAAGATGATCGGTGCCATACAGAAGACACTTTTGCGCATTAGTGCTGTCCTAGAAGTATGGAGACACATCCTACTAGTATTCGATTCCTTCCTTGTTGGCAGTGAACTACATAAGGCAGATAGATGGTGATAAGTATGATAATTTTGATATTTTTCTTACCTGCCCCATATCACTTTTAGGGTTCCTGTTAGACGTCATATGAACATTCACTCTCTTTTCATTCATTAACAATCCATCCATCTTTTCTTTGGTCTTGCTCTTGTTTATATCAGATTGTCAAGTGGACTGTCAGAATATTACAAAACACACCACGTTACATGTGATAAAAAATCTCTGTGTACCGCGCTCAGCCCGCACTCTACGAGTTGCCAGGCCGGCTGGTTTGCGCCAAACGTTTTGTATATTAAAAACCAACGAAGCAAGCAGAAACAATTTACGGAGGCAGTTCATAATTTGGTCACGTGACCATATTGCTTTAATTAAAAAGCCGCGTTTTTAGCATCCGCGTAATTTATTTGTTTAAACCGGCAGTTTATGATTGTGTATGTATTTAGAAATATTTTTACTACACTAATATGTTTCTAGATTCACAAAGAGGCAGCTTAATAACTATAAAGAAATACTCAATACTTACTGAAACGAAACGAAATAAACTTTTAAAATCAAACAAAATTCCCATTCAGATACTTAAATCAAGAACAAAGCTGTAACGAATCGTAGTTGGAGTGACATCACTCACTCGCTTCGTTGCAAGTTGAGCATTAATAAGATAGCGTATACAAGAGAGATGTACAAAGTAATGTCATGGTGTGTCTATACCACCTATTTCGGTATACGTCGAAGGTTATCCCTTCTAGGAACCCGCGCGTTTCGATAAGGCGTCCTGTTAAAGTTTGATCTGAGCATTTCTGTGTCTATTGGTACCCAGTCAATTTTATGGTAACTTGTTAAAGTAGTTTTGAGTTTAGTTTTGCTTCTATTAAAAACGGAAATCTTTTCAATTTTTTAAGCACATGTGCCGAATAGAGGACAAGTCTGAATTTATTTTCTAGCTCATAATGCCTAAAAACATCCTATGTACTCCTAGTTGTACTTGAGGTAATCGATACTATTTGTTGATGTTTTCCTCATACTCCTCTCAGTTGAAACAGCGCGTCTCTAATGGATACGTTACCCACCGAAGCCGTAGATACTTCGTAAGCAGATACAAAGAATCAAACATTATAACAAGACTAAGTTTGAAAAATTCGTATATTTCCAGAACAACAAAAGAGTGAACATGATTTATTTATGTCGTGAAATGTTTTAAGTATAATTATTATTCCTAGATAACAGATAGGAGGACAATTTTTTGATTATTATGATAAGGATAAAATTAGCAAACACATTATATTACCATTTGCTCAGTAAGACACTCAGGGGAAAACGTATTTAGTAAGATATTTGACGTTCACAAGTGTAACATAGCAACCTTAGTGAATTAATAACTCGACTTAGAAACGTTTACTTCCTAATCCGTAACATTGTTTTTGTTTTTATTTTATTTTTTGTGTTTGGATTCTCATTGCTTTTATTTTTGTACTCAGTAGAGTAAGCAATGAGAATCCACTCTTCTCACAGTTATATGGAAACATTCTTGTCACATCAGGTGTTAAATTTAGACCGTTGTGTATCTACTATTAGAGCAGGCGATTAAAAGCACCAAAGGTAATTACTCAAAGGAATATTTTATCAGTAATGTGTATAAATGATTCACTAAATGGATACTAAATAATAAGTTGAAATACGAATTACGGATATTTGGCTTTGTGGTAGTTAATGTGAGAGTGGCTACTGACAATGTGAATATTTAGTCGATGCATACTGACGTACAGTGAGTGGCTGTCTTTATCACAGGTAATAAATACTATTACAGTCGTTTGCATCGACAAATAATTAAAACACATGGTTTATGTACAGTCTCATTACAAACCAGTCTGTTTAAAATTACACAAGCCGACGATACCATCACTCATTATCAATTTGAAACAGTGTTATTCCGCCATTGACCAGTATGTAAATCAAACCAGAAATTCAAATAAAACCTATTATTTTACATGGCCACTAATTCATACGCAAAGTCATTACCACAACGTAATTTAATATTTTAATGAACTCGCCTAAATTTCGGACGCAAGCTCTTTAGTGTGTTAGCCCGGGAACAGGGATGGGACACTGTCTATAATTACGTTACCGGTCATTACCGATTAATATCGGTTATTAGTGAAATAACAAAATGTCGCGTAATGGTCCGCTGCTCTATTAGCGTAATTAATTTGGTTATTAATTACACAAAGCGCTGCAAGGGGCTGTGTAACTCCGGGATCATTTACTTTCTGGCGTCATTAGTCCCGGGATCATGACGGGAGTGACGTGACATTGTGACGTCATGACTGCGTGGTTTCACCGCGTCACGTTTTATGAGGTCGGGTAATAGCTTGCTAATTTGGTGTCAACTTAAATGTTCTCAAGTCTTTTATAAACTGGACAGTCACTGTCGGGTTTGTTGACGTAAAGTTGTGAATTAATCACCAAATACGAGCGAAGTTGTTAGAGCCGACGCTTGTTGAGGTTAAAATAAGTAAATGCAGCTGCAAACCAAAAAAATTATAGTTGCACATCTGAGTGGATAACGTTGTATGCTATAATTTATACAATTCACCAACTATGTGTAATCTATAAAATATAATATAATCTAAATTGACATGTGTGTATTACTTTTACTTTGTATAATTTGAAATTGTAATTTTTATTTGAAAACCTAATTTAATTTTTCTTTTATTTTCTTATTTATTTTATAAAATGTACTTTCTATATTTTCCATGTCAAATGGCAGAATATAGCTTTACTAAAAATGTTGTAAATATCAACTGTAACTGCCTAGCTATATTCGCATTAAACTTTTTGAATTTGAATTAATCTTTATAAGGGCTTGTCTGAAAAAAGAATCAAATAATTATATTTCTCAGCAGTTTTGAGCTGACAACAGTAAGAGCCGTCATACTTAAATTACAAATAAACTAACAATTACGTTCCTATATTTTCTTAAAATCCAAACAAATTATACATAGATTGCACTCAAACACAGGGAAATAAACTGTGCTCATCACACGATGATTTGTTCAAAGTGGGCATCGAACCTACGACCTGCAGCTTAGTAGTCAGTATCATAACCACTAGATCAATTAGTCAGTTATCGAACAACCGCTTGAAGATTTTATATTATTATTATTAGCTTGAAAAATACGATTGACGAGATAAATTTCTCCAAAAATGCTAACTGGTAAGCAAATAATTTAGATCCCAACAACTTATACCTACTCACAAGGCATTTAACGGCAAACAGGATAATCTTTGTAATCCTTAACACCACTCGAAGCGGTCATCGACCACCGAGTCAATATTTACATCGCTAACTTACAATGAGATTACGAAGTCCAATCTTAAACACTTTCCGCAATGTATGCAAATCTCAGGACATAATGGGTAGTTGAATTAAATCGTAAGTGGCGTCGAGTCGGCCGCGGTCCCGTAAGTCCCGGCTTATGTCGAGTCCGGGACGGGGGCGGTCCGGCCGGGACAGTCCCAGGGCGTAATCTCACAAATTACGCTCCCCGACCTAGTTCATGGGCGCGTTATTGAATTAAAACTTAATGTTAGGACGCGATGCCGGCGCTGCGTGAATTTTTCATGCGCAGGTAAATGTCGGGTCAAGTGGGGTATTCTCATCATTATGTTAATAGTTGGCGATTCTTGTTAGCGTTACGGCTGCTGAGAAGCTAATGAGCTCTGGAACACGTATATTCTCCTCGGGTAAGTAGGTATGTACTTTTCATTTTATCGAGGTAAGTTGTTGGATTTAAGATTAGGAATTTTCTCTTTTCACACAGCTTGAACTTCGGCAAATGATAATATTGAAGAACAGTTTTATGTTTTATTTTTGTTAGTTCAGTGGCATCAAATGACTACATGGTCTGATTATAGACTCAAGTTTTCATTCGAGATTCTTGGTATATCTGAATTCTGTACCTACAGCGATTACTAAAGGAAAAAGCTTATAAAAACTACAATAATTACTGACTGATACTGAGACTGTTATAATATAATGGTACAAACATTCTCATAATCTAATATTCTCGCTGGCTGTGGACCGATTAAAACTAATTAAGATTACATATTTTACTCCGTCAAAATTTTCACTAAAATGTTACATAAATTAAAGTAATTAAATCCTTACACTTCGTCGTACGTCGTACCCATTTACCTTGTATTCGCAAGAGACATGCCTAAACTAAACTAGTTCCGAACTTGATCACTGATACCTAATACTTAAACCAGTTCACAAGCGCTAACTAGGTTAAGCAGTTACCGAGTGGTTCGGCACAGGTACACTTAATGAGATAATTACCCAGTTCGCCTTTAACACATAATATCTTGAAGCGTCTAAGTTGAAGAACAACTTTCCGTGTAACAAACAAATACCTTGTGTGTGTATTTTCTATCGTTTTCTGTAAAGCGATACTTGACAGCCACATTTCCTTACCGCTCTGTCGAGTGAGACGGCGAAGAGTGTGGAGTTTCTTTGCACAATCTTTCTTAAACACCTACCATCAACCTTATCACAAAACAAATAAAGACGAAAGTTGAATGTTTGATTGGTAGATATATGTTTGTATTGCTTAAAGGCAAGGACTCTTCGTTAGGGCCGCGAGTCGCAAGAAAATGATGCGAAAACTGTTGAATGTGCATTTGGAGGATTTCGACAGTTGAAGTAATGTATGTATATAAGTACTTTGTAGCGCGAGCGCAGAGTTAAGTGACACTCTCATATTTACTGCTGGATAATTTAGTACAATGTTTGTGTCAGTGTTAATGTTTGTGACGAAACTCAGTGATGCTACTTAGAATAAGTTATGTTTTAACTGATTTAACGATAAACTCCTCGCACCACTGTCGTGAGAATGATACTGGGTTTAAATTTACCTTTAGGTCCAATTACTAAATAGCATTGCTAATGTATAAAAGGACATAAGAAGACGTTTGAATACATAATAATCTTAATATATAAAATCCTTGCGTTACTGACTGACTGACAGACACGCTATAGCCGAAACTATTGGGCGCAGGAAGCTGAAATTTGGCATGTATGTTCCTTGGGGACCGTAGGCGTGCACTAAGAAGGGATTTCCCGAAATTCCTACGGGATCGGCCAAAACGGGTAAATTTAAAAAAATGTAGGCGGAGCTGCTAGCGTCCTCTAGTTTTCTTATAAAATACTACACAACATTCAAACAGTATAACATTCAAAAACATTCACCAAAACAAACCAACAAACTTAAAGCAAGATTCTGTGTTTGACAATAATGGCGCATAGTTGGCGCTCAATAGGTAACGCTTTGATTTTAAACACGTATTAATACCAAGCATCTGCAACATATATGACTAAATCTGTCTGGTATTATGCTGAACGGGGTCCTATTACTACCATGACCTGGTCTTAGCATATTATTGTATAGATGATAACTATATTTTTTTTTTAAGTACTTACCTTTTTTTATTTTAATATGTATGTACTTGTGTCTGGTTGTGGCAGCATTAAATCATTTTTCATTTCATTTCATTTATAAAACAAAGTCAGTTGGTAGCATGAGGTTTCCTTCTTATTGCGTTCGTCTTACTACACAAAGGGAACATCTCTTTGTCATTCTTCAGTAACGTTTCTCCGTACGAAGTTTCCTGGAAAGGAACGTGCTTTTACATCTCACAGTGTACCCCACAAAGTTCGACATCCGCTTTACATATCACAAGCTCAAAGAGAAACATTTAAAAGGATCAATACACAGCAAATGCTTAAACCCCGAAGATGATACAAACAAATGCGCCCGAGGCAAAAAAGTCCCAACTTCAAACACTGACTCAAGCGGAATACAGCCAAACAAACTTTGAAGAACATCCAAAAACAATTAAGTCCATAATACAGAGAAAATTCATTTGCAGATAATTAATTTCCAAGTTTAAAAGTTGCTTCTTTAAACTTAATAAGTTATATTCGTTTGAGACGGCTGCAGACGTTGGGTGGCAACTGACGGCTAACTTAGGATATCTTCCCGGAAATAATAATAGGTATTTCCAGAAAAATGTCTGTATATTCTAACTGAATTCCTTCCTATAAAAAATACCCGACTATTTATTTTTCAGAAAACAGAGATATAGTTTTTATATTGGGGAACGCACTCTTAATAACAGAGAGGCCACAATAACAGAAAATTCTTCCCTCAAACAAGAGCGAACAGCACCAAACATACAACGCGCGTATAATTACGTCACAACATTGACCGTCATACGAGCCTTATATCTGTTACAGAACTAATATCGAGGTGCTCACATGCCGCGCGTGCCTGCTCCACATACCGACGCGTCATTACCGCCGCTTGCATTCACTGCGAGACAGACAGATATTGGTCACCTGAGTCCCATTACTACTCAAATATACTACTAGTACTACATGGCTTTAGAGATCAGCATGAAATCTAAAATGTATTAAGACTCATAAACTTGCTGCATCATAATCATCATCAGCCCGGTATATAAACTGCGTTCCCACTGCCGGGCACGGGCCACTTCCCACTATGAGAAGTGTAAGCCCATAGTCCACCAAGCTGGCGCGGGAAAGGAAATTATGCAGAACTTTAGTGAAAATAATCTTACAGTTTCAAAATATCTACTACTACATAGTTTATTTAAATGTACAATCCTAATAATTACGTTTTTATATTATTTCTAACAAAAATACCATATATAATATACAAATAACCCGTACATTTGCACTTTGTGTCTAGAAATAATAAAAAGCCACATTTGAAAGCTCATCTCTGCAATTAATATATATGCATAGAAGAGTCAACAATATTTAACCAAATAGCGCTGGTTTCCACATTAACAATTCTGTCCAGAACGCAACGTAAAACGAGGAGCTCGGTAAATCGGTTTAAATTTTTCGACTGCAGCTTAGAATAGTTTTCTCATTTTCGTTCCTTTGAGGCTCTAATATGATTTATTGACTTTGTGCCTCAGTTTTGGGGCTGATGTTTGCATCACAAATTGACTGCACTGTATCACAAAGTGTTGAAGCGCACCAGTAAACACATAAACAAGCGACGCCGCGGGACGCCGCAATATTTGACAACAAAAATTGTCTCAATATTAGCGTAAAATCCAGTGTTAACATATCTTCAGCAACTGCTGCCTCGTATTTGTACAACCCTAATCATAAACGAGGTAATATTGAACCATATGTAGTTGAATTAAGAGTGTTTCGCACTCGAGGGTTTGGCAAGTTAAAGTCTTGATGTTGACAAAAAATCTCATCGTTTCGGGTCGTCAACTCATAGATCGTGAGATGTTTGTGTGTGTAAACAGTTTGCGGGACCTGTTTGATTTGTGTCACGAGTTTGACGCGGGTAAGAGCGTATCAAGGCTCGCAAACAAAGCGGTTTAATGTATTTTTAGGTTTTCCCAACGATCGACGTCTGTTCGATGGATTGGTTCTCATCATATCGTTTACCTTACCGCTTGATAGAGGATTGTTTAAATTTTGGCTGGTAACGTAGCTCTCGCGCTTCGTTTCCAGCGAAAAATTCAGTCATATATGCAAATCAATATTTCGATATACATTGCCTAAATTTGAAATAAGTTTTACACTGTAATTAAACTTACAAATAGAACTGTAACTTATTACAGAAGCAAGCTGGTCACAAAGTTGCGCACTCAAAGAAGCCAGTGCCGTAACTAGCATCAACTATCTTCAGAACTCACTAGAGAGGTCCCAACTTTAAAAGAAGTCATAGTTTCTCAAGTGACTCAACAAGACATAGTTAAGTTAAAACTGATTCTTAAGAAACTTACACTCACAGAAAGACCGAAAAGTATTAAAAAGATACACGCGGGAAGTTCGCGGAATACAGAAAGTTGAAGCAAAGAGTTGAAAAATTAAGGCCTACTTTAAACTTGGCCTCTGAGAGTAAGGCGCGTTCCATACTCATGACTGGCATGACATAACAGTTTCAGAGTGAATCGTGATGAGGATTCATAAGATATTTCAAACAAAGTAAAAGGCTGGTGCATGGGTACTTATGTACATATTTGTGTTATGACGGATGAGTTGATTGTTTTAGCTTGGATACACATTTTTTACGAAGCAATTCATTATCTTCTTGATTGATTTTACGAAGCAATTATAATAATAATTGAAAACATTTTATTTTACTATAAGTTTGATTAAAATGCGCAACATTATTTAGTACAAGTTAATTTAGTAATAAATAACATGTCTATTTTGGAAGTTTGTAATTTCAGTTCCAGACTACTGGTATTCTACTCTCTAATCTAGCGGAATACATATTCAAAGGAAATAGATTTAATTTTACCAACCATCGACCAGTGTATTACATTTTCGATCGTGGGGCCTAAACCGCAGATAAAATAACAGGTATATTATAATAAAAAGATGCAACTGCAGACGTTGACCAAACTGTGCAACACTTGTTACCCACAATACATAATCCCATCAGCGTGTATATAATGCCTAACTCCCAGCATGGCAAGAAACTTACGTTATTAAGCTTATAGTTCGTCGCTGTATTTTGATAGAACTTTCAGCAGTCTGTATGTGCGTCGTATTTTATATCTTGCCTTGTTAAATGTGTGCGGTTCACTGATTTGACCTCTTAGATAACAAGAAGGGCAACATTAAGAAATATTTAAATATAATATGTAAAAATATAATCTCTGTCGTAAGCCTTTGTGTTCTTTTGCTTACATTTAGAGCGTTATAAATTTTTAGGAAAATATTTAAGTCAATGTTTTTCTCGTAGAGCTATTATAACTCGACTAAGAATATAATAAAGTAAAATAATATATAATTTACAAGTGCGATTACAAGCATGGCGTAGTAAGGTTTAAACATTCGTGTCGCTGTTTAGCATTGACCTACTTGGTACTTGGTATCACGGGCTGTTTCTGCAACTCCACGTACTGGCGTGTATTTTGCGTACGGGTGGGAATAGTGTTCTCGCTCGAGCCACCCCAGTTTTTCGAGGAAGGTCCGCAGAGTCTTGATGTGGCCCGCTTCTCTCATGGTGCTGTGTCAGGTCAGGGCAGTCGAAGTGCAGGTGAGCTACCTAAGTATTTCGTTCGAAACGTAAATTATACGAGTCTATACTTTTCGTAATTCGCAAATTGTGTTTTCGAGTTTGAATGTTCTTTGTTGATGGTTTGTGTTGTAGGAGTCGAAGGTCCACAAGGGTCACCTGATCATAAACAATTACCACTGCTCATGGACACACAATTACATTACGGGCGAGAAAAAAAATCGGGTTGCGGGAGAAGGTAAAGTGGATGAGCATTCTCATTCACCGAACGAAACGCAACAGTACAGATATTGTTTCTTTACGTCGATATTCTGTGCGATATAGGTTGATAACTTCCCCGGTTGGGCCACCCAACTTATCATGAAATCAGCAAACCTCTTCTACTCGTGAATTGTATAGTCCACCGCGGCACCTAGGACTAGCCTATCCCTGGTGCGTAAGTTGTCATTTAAGAAATAATTATAAAACATTTGTTATTATACGATCTATGATATATTTTATTACTTACCGTTTAAACTCAGTCCTATAACCTAAATGAATTACTAATACATTTTATCATTTGCATAGTATACTTAAAATCCTCAATTTTATCGTTACGTATTCACTAATTAACATTTTTACGGAGTAGTATGAAATCAATTATTCAGGACAAGTATACTACATTAATAAATTAAAACTGGGTCACAAGAATTCCTAGAAGAATTTAAAAAATACAACGTAAAATAAAGGTAGTTACTGCAGAGGAGATTTGTCTTACAAAGTAAAGGTTGTAGCGGAGTACCCGTCTGTAAGGCAAGGTACACACATGTCCCCCGGCGACGGCGACCGTTTGCTTAGGATGTGTGCACACCCACTGTTTTGTCTTACTACACACTATTTGTTCTCCTACTTCATCGAATAAGTCAGCTTAATGTTCGATGGAACTTAAATACCGATCCTTTGCCTCCAGTGCCTGGGTTTTATAAGTTAGTTTAGTGTGTTTGCTGTATTGGATATATAGTATGGGAGCTTATAATGGGATTAAGTATCGGTGCTTAAAGCAAGTGAGGTATGTTTTTGTCACGTTACTAGATACAAAGTAATTCAAGAAGGTAAGAATGCTTAAAATAAAGCATAAAGCCATACACAGTCATATTGGGTCCTGTAATTATCAGGAATGTAGGCCACCAAGGTATAAAGGCAAACTATGTCAGTTCTTTATCCACTGACTATGATATTTTAAGGCGAATTTTAAAACCATTATTTTGTTTTCTGCTTTTTCTAATGTGTCATTTCAGATATTTGCAGCTCGACTACGAGGTTTGGATCATTACATTAGTTGTGTGGAGCATGCCATGAGCTGACGTACTGATAATGCTCTAAATTTTACATTATACGTCGGTGGCTTCATTGAAGTGTAGACTAAAGAGGCATTTCGCATAGGTTTCAGTTTATTAATAATATGCTTTTCTTTCTTAAAAGACTCCAAACATACACATAGTCATATAGACTTATAGAACTTTGACGTTTATGGCAAGACTTTGCTATCAAACCATTGCAAGCTAAATACTACAGACCATCTAACAAAGCACATTATAAGTAAACTGTTGTTTAAATCATTAGTAAATACACACAGCATCTCTAAATGCATTTCAAATTTAATTGCGTTCGTCCACACACAAACGATCACACAACCAACATGGCTACACGCAACACATATGTATATTCACGAACACACGCAAACACAGCGTGGCACTTTATCGAACCGTTGTACAGTTTCACTATCATGTGTGCCTAACAAAAGCTAGTTTGACCAAACTATTAAATATTGTAATCACCGGGCCCGCAACAGAATGCAAATCTAATTTTGCCGCGAGCACATTGCCGCATGCGGCATGATTGCTGCAAATGTCGCAATGTCACACAACGAGTATGTTGTGAATGTTGTAATGTATGGCGTGATTGACAAACAGACCAGTTACTACGTTTTGTTTTGTTTGATTCCGACGCGTCCATGACATAAAACAATTTTATTGTGGCTGTACGCTACAATTGTATTTGTTTTGTTAACAATATGTCACTTGTTTTTGATAGGTCGTTTAGTTCCATTTTTATTTGACGTTTTATGTATTTTTCGTTGTGACATTTAGTTACTATTAAAACACGTTATAAGTTGTTCGTATACCACAGATTAAAACATACATACATAGACTCACACCTGGTTCCCAGAGGGGTAGGCAGAGACTACGGGACGCTGCCATATCTCTCTTGCTTCATCCACTCATAGGTTAAAACAGTTTGAAATATATTGTGAATTGTAGAAGATGATTCTTCTTATGTACTCTTCATATTCACATTACTGTTAAAAGTACAGCGGCGATAGCCCAGTGGTGTACGTAACTGACTGCCGAGACGCTGGTCTTGGGTTCGATCCCCAGGTACCCCGGTCACACACCTCTGAGTTTTCGAAGTTATGTGTGTATTAAAAATGTTAATTATCGCTCGCTTAATAATGAGCCCGGTAGATGGCAATAGGCTCGCCCCCTATTACATTGGGACCGAAACATAACTGGCCTGTAATACACCTCTGCCTACCCCTTGTAACGTAGTATCGCCGTTGGGTGTGTTTGAATGAGAAACGTGGTTAAATGTTACAATAAAAATTGATTTAATTCTTCAAGTAAATCTAAACATCATTTAGCAGAGGGTTTTACTTACTAAAAAATTACTAAAAATAATGTTATTCGAAAAGTTAAAAACAGGGTCGCGTGATTCGGCGATGGTAAGGGATTTGTTGAGGGTCCGCTTGCCCGGTGGTCGTCAGGGAAAGCTGTTCACTTAGCTCGGTCTGAAGGCAGCAAAAAGAGAACTGCCATCGCCGCGCGGCCGTATTTATTGTCCGTTGCAGGGCGCGGGTGGCGGGGTCGACCGGGCCGAGTGATGCGTCAAGGATTGACATCACACACTCCCCCCTTTAGGCCAGAATTTTCCCGGAGGGAAAATTCTGTGGCTGGTAGGTGGCGACTGCATTCCGGTACCCTGAAACAGGTGAGTGGTGGTGGTGTCAGTAGGTTAAATACAAGGCAACTACTAACCCTGAAAGAGTAAAAAAAAAGTATAACCCTCGACCATTCATACGTCACCAAGCATTGAACGTTCCTATTACCTGACATACATCACATTCAAAAGGCGTACACACAATCATACGCATGAACAAGCCAACATTTATTCCCGATGCGAGTCGTATTCATTAGAATACACGACGCGCGAAGAGGTATTATACGTGAGTTTTAGAGCAAATAGCCACCCAGTCTATGTTGGTAGGCACCACCTGACAACCCGGGTTCGATAAGTGAAATTAAATTGAAAATGTATAAGTTGTAAACTGATATTACGATCTTACGATATTACGATACTAACAATATTACGATCAGTTGGCAATATCACAAACAAATTGCTCATTAACAAGGTCGATGCAATATTGCAAGGACAAATTGTATTCATTTAAAATGGTATAACAATGATTACTGCGATCGAAAGTTTGAGCCGGTGAACACGTGAGTCATCACTGCGCGCTTGGCGCTGACCGCATTCCATTGACGCGAGTCATTATCTAGTTTCTGAACACGATACAAATTAATTAAAGACAAATGCACAATTCTTAGTAAGATGTAATGAATAATACACCATCGAAGGAGACAGTCGATGATATAGTACACACTACCATAGTTAAAAAACACAAAAAAAAAAACAAGCGAGAATCGAACCACAGACCGATCCGACAACAACCTTTTAGCCACTGAGCCATAAGGGAAAAAAATATTTCATTATATTTCGATCAGTCATTACTAAAGCTATATATAACAAGATATTTGGGTACATGATTTAGCTGAAATTGGGAGTTAAAGATTTTATATACTACTAGTCAACACCAGCGGCTTTGCAGGCACATATTTTCAAATTTCCCGTTTTTCTCGATCCCGTGGGAATTTCGGGAAATCCCGTCTTAGTGCATCTCTACGGTGCCCAAGGATCATACATGCTAAATTTCATCTTCTTAGGACCAGTAGTTTCGGCTGTAGCGTGTCTGTCAGTCAGTCAGTAACGCAAGGAATTTATATATTAAGATTTGTAACAGTTAAGTTATTTTAGTGATTAGATCATTGGTGATGAGCATTAATAATTAGATTCTTAAACTTTGTAGTGAGTTAATTTAAGATCTCTTATATGGAAATCGCCAAGACAAATCTGATAGTTAGATATTTAGTTAGATAAAATGATTTGTGTAACAATATTAGATTCAATAAATTTCTGCGACAATTTATAACAGTAATAACTATTCATGTTTTATGTTAGCATGTTTATATGAATCGTTAACACAACACAATGCGTTATCTTGTGAGCTCCAACTCGGAAACAATAACACTATTGTTGGCCTTCATAAATAATTATGTAGGTAATTATAACTTCGCATACATATGCGTCTTACATTGTTGCAAATGACACTGTACCCCATCGTTTATAAACACATTGATGCTATAATAGAATAAGATTTAATTATTTTATTCAGCTTTTAGGTTTAAAATAAACGACGGTGAAATACGAAATGGTATTATCTTAACTTGTAAATCAATTAATTTGCTTTAGTTATTAAAGTATAAAAATTATTGATTTATGTAGAAATACCCACATTAGTTATTTAAGTATTGAAATTATTTATTAATTTGTGTGTAAACAGCCACTTTAGTTATTTAATGAGGTATAAAAATTATTTATTTGATTTATATGTAAAAAGCCACTTATTTATTCAAGAATAGAAGTTATTGATTCAATTTATGTGCAAATACCCACTTTAGTTAAAGTTAGTTTCAATTCAATTAAGTCTGACAAACTCAGTTCGATATAACAACACTTGTGTAAACACAAGAACACATTATAACCAGCACTATTTAAGATGGTTTAGTAAAACCACATGCATAGCATTTTGTAAAAGGAAAACAAGTTACATATTGATTTTTTAAATTCTCTGGCAGCTACTGAATCAACCAATATGTATGAGACATGGATATTGTCCATCATTAGAAAGAACGCTGGTTTGTTGACTGCTTACTGGTTTATATAAAGTTCTATCATCGCATGTAGCTATAAAAAACCACCATGCCATTTATGCAATCCTCATGTGAGAAATGCATCTCTTTATTAAAACAAAGCACTATGTTTTGCGTATTTTGTATTATATTTTCTACATCATAATGCAAAATTAGCAGCAACTCATTACTGGCTCTGCAATCAAGTTAATACAATTACAACATTACAGTTATATTCTCTAACGAATTATATTTATTCAAAACAACTATATTTTATTCAAAATTATTGTGTTCGCAAATTAGTATAATTTAAACATGCAGGTATAGTATAAGATTATAATGAGTGTATCAATTTAATCACTAAACGGGTGCATGTAATATCAGATGAAAAGGCTTCAGGTATCATCAGTACTGTGCGGTTGATATACCTAATAATATGTTACGCAGGTGGAAATCTGATTGAGTGTCAGTTTCAAGTATCACCTAACTACCAACAGGTACTAATATTACAAAGCTGAAGAGTTTGTTTGTTTGATTGTTTACTTGAACATGCACACAACATTAGGAACTACCAGTTCGATTAGAACATTATTTTTTGTGTTAGATACCCCGTTTATCGTGGCAGACAATAAGCTATATAAACATAACACTATGATACTCGGACGCATAGATCTGTGTTATGTATATAAAACTAGATTGATATTATTTATTTGGTCGAATTTATATCTTCATTGCAAGATAAGCGTCATTTATTTCATTTCGAACTTTACCTAATTACAGTACAACTAAGACTGCTTTATTTTAGCAGAATTAAAATTTTATTGTCTATATATTTGTACATATGTATATACGATGATATAACTTAGTATATTTTTTACATTAATTATATAACTTTTATTAAAAAGTTGCAAACTATGCCCAGTGGGCTTCTAAAAAGGTATTGTTTTAAAATAATACAAGCTTGCTCTACACGCAAATCACATTCAAATCCGAGTACTTCAGTATAACGACCGAACATTTTTAATAATGCTGGCTTAGTGAACAAAAGTCCTCACCTCACTGAATGATGCGCCATACATTGTATATCGCGCGACATGTGACGCTTAACCGCGACACGACGGTCGTTGCGCCAAAAATGTATGCGTTTCTGTTACCATGCACATATATGCAGGTTAAATATAATTTAGTTAAACTGGCCTTGTCAACCGCACAGTGTAGCGTCACTTGCATCATATTTTTGTCGCAAATGACGCGACCGCGACGCGACGCGCCGGTTTGCGGCAAAAGTGTCGCGTTTGTTTATAGTGCAGATCGTACTTCTGTTTGTGTATTGTGTTTGATATTTTAATGAAAGCGTCAAACCGTACTGTCAATGGCTGTACCTAGATACAAAAATGTTTGTCTGGTTATTATATTGTTCTACCGTATGTATTTTTCAAAAAGTGCAGCGATAGGATAGGGTTCGGGTTCGCAAGCACGCTTGTGTGTGTTTATAATATAATAATGTTCTACCACATTCACACAACACCATCTAGTCCCACACACAAGCAGAGCTTGTACTATGGGTACTAGATAATGGATAAACATACATATATACTTCTTTTTTGTAAATACATCCATATTATACATGGAAACACCCAGACCAATTACAGAGAGCAATAATTTTTCTGTTTACAAACTTATATTTTCTGGTGTCGACTAGCGGCCCATTTCATTATTCGATCTATCAATGGATTTGGAGATTTGAGATACATATTCGACATTAGTTCCGTAAAAAATATAATAATTATAACATACAGCGATTATAATTATGTCAGAGCAAAATATAATATGCCAGACAAAAATATAATATGTCAGACATTTCCATTAATTTTAATAGAGCACCTTATAATTCGTGAACTTATTCACAAAGAACGTTCAGAAACAAACAATCTATTTTATCCCGTATAGGCCACGGATATACAAGATATTATGACACGTTTGAGCTATGCAGAAATTCTTGACAAAGATAATAAAATATGTAGTTCGCATAGCTTCATCTGAAAATAGTCTTGGTACCTATAGTAGATGTGAGTTGCATGATTAGCTATTGAGATAAAATGCTGGCTAACAAGCAATTAGAAACACGATCAACTCGAAAAAACATTCGTTAATCAATCATAAAACGCAACATGCAAAAAAGTAATATCTGGTAGTCGGCTCAAAGGCATAATAAAACTTAAAAGCTAAATCCATCACGCCGTACTTAATATGAACGCTTAGGAACATCCGTCACCGCAGCTAATACCGAGCAATCAAAGTAACAACGGCATCTAAAAATGGACGGCTCTTAATCTATTTGTCACTGTAACATTCGCTTTGATTAAAAACGAAACAGATATAGCAGACTGTTGCCATTTATCTGCTGTGAAGAGATTGTGGCTTAATGATTCGGGCAAGCTTAGTGGAGAGACAATCAGACTGCTACGTAAATGGTATCGAGTTTAAAACCACGGCTCACATTACTAACTGTTAATTATCGCATGTTAAACGGCAAGAAAAATCATGGTGAAGCAACCTGCGTGTCTCAGAGATCTCCAAATACATGTGAAGGGTGACAACCTGCACCTAGCCTGAGAAGTGGACAACTGCCTTACTCTTCTCATAACGAGAAGGGGCCTGTACCCAGCACAGCAATAGAGGATTATATACAATGATGATGATGAAAATGAATGTGAAGAAGATAAAGAAAAAATAAAAGTCTATGAAGACTTTTATTTTTTCTTGTGAACTGAGATGTTTGGCTTAATTGACATAAAATTGCCACTACCTGAAATAAGGACTTATCTAAACAATAATATCATATTAATATCACATAGCGTCCGTGTGGCGACGGTTTAAGAATACGGAATATCACCACCCCATGTCGTCCCATGGGTGTCATAAGAGCCGAAAGAGGGAGCATATTATGCAGAGAACAGCACTGTAAGAGAAGGAAAACTTGACAAACCCTATACCAACCCGTTTGGCCAGCGTGGTATATTAGGCCAATTCCTCCTTTCAAAGGAGAGGCCTAGTCCAGCAGTGGACAGTTAAAGGCTGATGATGAATATCATATTCTAGGACTGTTCACACACGTTCATCTGACACCAAGCTAAGAATAGTCTATGGTATGTTAATCAGACATCTGATAAACATACTCTATAATAATATATTGTTAAATATAGATATACAATTATACACCCAGAGACAAAATAATATAATATTAATAATATTCTACCACATACACACATCACGATCTAGTCCCAAACTAAGCAGAGCTTGTACTATGGGTACTAGATAATGGATAAACATACATATATACTTTATTTTTGTAAATACATACATATTACATATAGAAACATCCAGACCAAGACAAACATAATTAAAAAGAAATCATTATTCTCATCACACAATGATTTATTTAGTTAGGATCCGATCCCAGGAACCCTGGATTAGCAGGCAATATCACTAAGTTAGTACTTAGTGATTTTGCCTCCTAATCCAGGCTGCTACTACAAGCCAGCAATTTAATAATGAAACAGGCATTTCTTTTTAAACCAGATCGCGGGTAATAATAAATTAGAAGCGCACAATTTTCTTTTCATTTTCGCATTGGTTCCTACAAATATTTTAATGAATAACCAAAACAGACCTAAGTGAAAATAGCAACAACTCCCTTTAATAAAATCTCACTCTAATCCCATATTTTTACCAAGAATCGAAACCAATTACTGGTAATAAATAGATCTAAAATAAAAAAATAATTTTGATTGATATTTAAGATATTTTTGTGTATTATTGGTAGGTTTCAGAATAGGCCGTAGACTATTTTTTATTATAACCCTACGTGATATGGGTGGCACTCACCAGAATTTATTTTCTTTTCTGATGATTTGGCACCCTTTAAACCTCTAACTCTACAAACAACCAATAACCGGTTGGTAGCTATAACCAGTAAGTCGGCAAGTGGACCGATAATAAGTCAGTCCTAATACTCAGTGTGTCTGTATGTATGGTAGAGCAGCTGTAATGCGTGTAATTGGCATTCGGTTGTGTTGAAGCGACAATTATACTCGACGATTACCACCGTATCATCGCACCATACGCAGTGATGGGACACGGACAGTTGTACGGGGATTTTGAGAGTATTTTCAAAAATATTACATTAAAGATGTTTTTAACGAATTTTGTTATGCTAAAAACCTAATGCCAATCATAAAATTCTTCTGTATGCCATTGTTTCTATCAAGAACAATCTTGAAAATATTTTCAAAGTTTCGTTATAAACCGTTAAGTATTTTTGGCTTAAAATAAGAAAATCCAACAAACATCATACACACTTTCGCAATTTTAATATTAGACGGGTTATTTACATTTTCAATAACAAACATTCCTACTTAAAGAAATGGATCTTATCTCGTAAGTACAATGTTTTTTACTACTCGCGAAAAACGTTTGTCTCTTAATACGTTCAGCTACATAAGAAACCAGATACGAGTGCCAAGTCACACAACTTTATCTTTATGAAAGGAAAAATTTGGGACCGTGAAGTTTCCCGCTTAGTCGATAACACGAGACAAACTTAATGCTGACCTTTAGTCCGGGAATAATGACGACCCTTCCTACGTTGGTTTATTTATTGATACTGTGGAGTGAAACACGAGTTGAAAATATAACAAATAGTAAGTTTCATGTCAAAAATATATTGTAAAGTATTATAGTAGAGGAATACTTGCCTTAGTGTGACAAAACTAGAGTAACATTGATTGTGATACGACATACGCAGAGTGTTTTCCCGTGTGGAGGCCAGACGATATTCGGTCAAGTTACTGTCTTCTTCGTCCTCGGTCCCTCACTGCTGAGGATCGCGACCACATATTTGTCTCCAGCAGGAGCGGTCGTACGCCGTATGTAAGGCTCGTTGCATGCTGCCGCCCACCGCCTTCTTGATCATGTCAGACCATCTTGTAGGTGCCCTGCCTTGAGCACGTTTTCCATTTATGTGACCCAAGATTATCTGCTTCTACATACAGTGTTTTGGAGACCGCATGTTGTGTCCGAAAAAGCTGAGGGCCCGATTTTGGCATATTGCGGAAAGCCTTGTGGTGATGTTTAGCTCTTTCAATATGGACTCGTTCGTTCTCATGGCAGTCCAAGGTACATGGAGTAATCTCCGCCAACACCACATCTCAAAAGCGTCAACCTTGCCACTATCACGGCTTTTCAGGCTCCACGTTTCAGCACCGTACAGAAAAATCGAGAATACTACAGCTGGTACCAAGCGCACTTTTGTTGTACGTCGTACACCTCGATTCTTCCAGATCTTGTCCAAGTTGACCATAGCATTCTTGGCCATACCAGCTCTACGCCGAATCTCATCAGTGCTGCACTGTCACTGTCACCGTCGCTCGTTATCAAGGACCCAAGGTACACAAACTCGCTGACTTTTTCATAGCCACTGAGTGCGTCGGTTACTGGAAGTACTTGAGCTCTGTCTACCACCATTATTTTTGTTTTCGAATGGTTGATCTTAAGACTGAATTTAGCACTCTCTTCTTCAATTTTCATCAGAAGGCTTGCCATTTCGACTTCACTCGACGCAACTACAGTCGTATCGTCTGCGTACCTCAGATTGGTCACTCTGCGACCACCTATAGCAACTCCACCGTCCCAGACTTCCAGTGCTCTTCTCATTATATATTCACCGTACAAATTAAACAGCTTGGGTGACAGAATACAGCCTTGGCGTACACCTCGTTCTGTTTGGAAAGACTTGGACCTTTGGTTTTCCAATTTCACGAAACTGGAGCCATCGAGATACAGATTCTGTATTAGGAAAGCAAGATGTTCTGGTACGCCCATTTCTATAAGTACATCAGACATTCTCTTCCACTGCACACAATCAAACGCCTTAGCGTAGTCAATAAAGCAAAAGACCCGTGGCTTGTTAAATTCGCGACATTTCTCTATGAGAATACGTACATTCAAAATTTGTTCTCGAGTACCCTTTCCAGCCACAAAACCGGATTGTTCACTCGGTATCTGGTGATCGACAAAAGATGATAGTCGAGTGTTCATAATGCGCAAGAGAATTCTGCTTGCATGCGGAAATACATGCAAAATTTAAAGGGACGTCAAGCTATGGGACGTCCCGGAGTCCAGGACAAATACGAGTGTCGCATCCCTCCGGCTCGATATTACCTCGGCTCGTGGGTAAAAGCCTCACACGAGCCTGTTTGGCTCACAACTCACGACCAAGTTGAGTCTAGGCCTGATTGTGACGGAAAAATACTAAACAGAGCCAAATTAAACGCCCTACGAAGCGCTTGTAGCCTAACAGGGATTTGGCTTAAAGCACTTTATTGTTTCGTGTAACGCTTTGCGCCTTTATACGGCTTTCGGCGATATTAGAATACATATAAATACTGGATTTTTGTACTCAAAGAGCTGCGCTTTAGGAGAAGGTGGGCTGAAGGAAATATTACGTTGACGAAACATTTCTTTATATTATTAGTTTACGAAATAATATATTGGCCGCTGACACTCTGCTTTTAGATCTAAGCTCAGTTAACTATCATTAGTTTCTTTAACATTATTGGCCAATTTGACCGTTGTCCGTTAGGTTCCTAGAAAATTAATTTGTCAGGTAGCTCATACATTTTGTCCTAATTTTTAATTTAGTTGGTAGATAAGGCATGTCATGGTGAAGCTGACTCTATATATTTAAAGAACAGCTTTTATCCGTTACAAAAATACAAGAATCTTCGCCGAATAAAATAGGTACCTGTAGGTTTTAATATACTTTTTATTGGCCGTAAGTACATAACTTTTACTAGTGGGTTGCATGCTTTTACTGATAAAGTTTTGATCATCTGAAAGTAAATAAAAACCACACCAATATCCCATAGAGGGTCAAATAAAGATGTCTATCGAAGAGGTGGGAGTTAATAGTCTTTGTTTAACGACATCGGTCTATGGTGGTGCATGGGGGTGCGGATTTAATGGCGCTGACTATACAGTCAGGTATAAATACTGCAAGTTAATGTGG
Source organism: Euclidia mi (assembly GCA_944739405.2). Classification (NCBI taxonomy): domain Eukaryota; kingdom Metazoa; phylum Arthropoda; class Insecta; order Lepidoptera; family Erebidae; genus Euclidia; species Euclidia mi. The sequence continues at coordinate 4,061,363 of OX123202.2, read as the reverse complement.
ACATCTGTCTTATAACGTCTTGAGAAAAGAGATTTGTCTCGTTATATAGGATCTTTGCGCCACCACGCCTCGGCGGTAGATCTGCTATAAGTATCTAGAGACAGTAAAATGTGAACTGAATACTGTTTAACTATTATGATTACATCTTGTTACCATTAATGCAATTACATATTAAATACGTCATTAAATCTATGCATTCTGCAGACTACAGTGGTCATCAACAATTTTTAATGGCACGGACTAGCATGTTTTACTTTAATTTAAGTTTTGTTTGACCTAAATTGTTTGGTTTATACTTAGGTAAGAATATGGTTTTATCTCGGTTTGTTTTGGTTTTACAATCTTCACATTTGGACATATAATTTTTGCTTTGACACATTTGTATGAGCCTATACTTAATTCTGAATTTTTATTTTTTGTTGTAAATTAAGTAAATGTTCAATTTACTTTAGCTGTCCGGCAGCCACGATTCTTGTTAATGCAATGAGAATAACACATGAAACTGAGTTCCATTTAAGGCGCTGTTATACCTCAGAAGCCGTGAAACACCAAATTTTTCGTCGCGCATCTAGCCATAACGGTACATATTACAAACTAGCAAAAAATAGAGCTTAAAGTCAAAAGTCTGAACAAAAAACTTTTGAAAGAATTTTTCATGTATGTAAAATAGAATCACGGTAAAAAAATCACAAAATCGAGGCAAAAATCTTTCGTCTCACTGTTTGCAATATTTTGACCGTAAGCTGTCATATTTTATTTGATAATATTGTAGAAAATCTAATGAACTAAAGAATTACCCTATTTATTTTCATATTATACGTGTATATTTTGTAAAATTAAATAAAATCTGCTAAACGTCTATGATTTTGACGCTCGGTAGATCCGATCAATATCAAACGCTTCAGCAATTTAAACCTTATTAACATAAGCGGTGTACTGAGTGTCAGTTGCTTGTTTACGCCCCGCCCAGACCTCATCATTCGGCTATGAGCCCTGTGAGAGATAGGTCATGTCGCTTGCGTCTCCGCTGCACGAAATTTTGCGTAAACCTGTTTGTTATTATAATTCGCCAAATTGAGTTCGTAATTTCATGTTTTATGTTATAGACTGAATACTTTGAATCAAATAGGCTTTTCATGTAACTATGGGCACATATAATTGGGACCCTGAGTTTATACTCTTGTTGCGTTTAATGTGTTATTGTTTCTGTGATTATAGTTAGAAGAATAAAATATGGACAATAAGATAAATGAAGTTCTACGAAGGATTTGTACAAGAAAGCGTCGTAATAAAATAGAAATTCATCCGTGGCCAAGTGATTATGAAATATGTAACATTTTTACACAAATTATTTTCATAAGAGTCTTTTATGACTAACTATGTTATAGATTATCGAATATGCATAATATAATTATATAAATTATTCTCACAATACAAAGCTGCCACAGATTTCAATTTTCGAAAGAGTAATAACATAAAATCGAATCATTTTATGTACCTACCTATATTACCAATTCATTAGCTTGTCAGAGCGCCTGGAGCGCTAAGATGCCGCCACGGCGAATAATAAACAGCGCTAATATGGCGCTCCGAAATCCGCACACAAGCGGTATCGAATGTTGTATTATTGTGTTGTGAACATAAACCTATTTAGGTACATCGGGTAAAACTTTGATTATTCATAAGCTATTAGGTATGTCTCAGTACATCTAAAATCTTTTTAATTTCTAAAATCAATCATTTATAAGTAAGAAGGTGACTTCTCTGTCTGCTATAACACAAGATATAGTATTTTTTTAATAATAAAGTACGTAACTAATTATCTTTATTGTACAACAGTTCTGCAACGTCTTACACACATTTGACTGCAGTCATTCCTAACACGATCTGTTCAAGAGCTAGCCAAGAAATGCCAAACAATTTTTTTTAACAAATTTGATTCTAATTCCGTAGTGATAAGCAAAAATTACAAGAGGGATAGCAGTGACTGGTTCGAATTGCGTAAGAATATGTTGACAGATTGAAATTTTGGTATAGTGGTAAAAAGAAGAGATAACAGTAGTAAAGCCAACTTAGTAAAAAATATTTTGTACAAATAAAATATTTGCAATGTAAAATCAGTTGCGCATGAATCTAAAATGAACAACTGGCTTTGCAACAACTGGCGAAGCAAGAAAATGTAACAATCGAGCCTTGTGGATTATCCGTTTATTGGTGCCACGCCAGATAGTCAGGGGGTGCTTCTGTCTGTTGGTCTAACCGACCATTAGACAGGGCTTCGGGTACGCGCTCCCGGCTCTCCGAGCTACTGTAGTCACTACCCTATATCCGTCCAGTGATTACAGTACCCCAACCTACAACCCCCTTCTTCCTTGTCAATCCATCCTATCCATTTACCCCGTATCTCCTATCACCTTCCTCTGTAACGACAACATTCCCAAGGAGGGTTGGCGTCAGGCAGGCGGCCGGCTGGTAAAATTCATGCCAAAACCTTTTGCAGTATGGCCAAGTATGTACATGAGTGCGATAGGATTAGGGCGTTCCCCGTAGGCGACGCGCAGGGGCAGCACCCGGCACCTGCGAGAAATATGCAAGGGTTGTTGCACTACTCCAGGCGAGTGCAACATAAGAAGCAAGCCTGTGACGTAAAGGTGAGGTATGCAAGTTGGAACGTAGGTACGATGACTGGAAGAGCTAGAGAGTTAGCTAGTGTTTTGAAGAGAAGACGAATAAATGTGGCATGTTTGCAGGAAACAAGATGGAAAGGTACGAAAGCTAGGGAGATCGGTGAAGGATACAAGTTTTATTATTGTGGAAGTGATGGCAAAAGAAATGGTGTGGGGATTGTGTTAGACGAAAATCTGAAAGATAGCGTGACAAGTGTAAATAGAGTTAATGACAGATTGATTGCTGTGAAAGTGATGTGGCAAGGTATTATTCCGAATGTGATAAGTGTGTATGCCCCTCAGATAGGCTGTGATGATTGTGAGAAAGAGAAGTTTTGGATGGATTTCGATAGCATGATGACGAATATACCGGAGAATGAAGAGATTATTGTGGGAGGTGATTTTAATGGACATGTGGGACGAACAAATGAAGAGTATGAAAGAGTACATGGAGGTTGGGGACTCGGCAGCCGAAATTGTGAGGGAGAAGCAATTCTTCAAGCTGCTGCCGCTTTTGACCTAGCAGTTGCAAATACTTGGTTCGAAAAAAAAGAGCAACATCTGATCACGTATAACAGCGGCCACCATATGACCCAGATCGATTATTTCTTAATAAGACGTAATCGACTCAACTGGGTCAAAAACTGTAAAGTGGTACCAGGAGAAGATTTAGTCTCGCAGCACAGGCTCCTGATGGTCGAACTAAAGATTCAAATAAGCTTTAAAAGAACCAAGCAGCAACTGACTCCAAAAATAAGATGGCATATGTTAGAGAAGAATGAATGTGTAGAAAAATTCAGAGATAGAGTGGTAGGTAAAATGTTAGGAATGGGCGATATGAATGACATTAGTGTCAATGAGTGTTGGGAAGAGATGAGTGAATGTATTAAGGGTGTAGCAAAGGATGTTTTAGGAGAGTCGAAAGGGAAGCGTATGAAAGATAAGGACACGTGGTGGTGGACAAAAGAGGTACAGAATGCACTTAAGGAAAAGAAAGCAAGGTTTAAAGAATGGCAGCTGACGAAAGGAGGAAATGAATCTTTAGAAGAAAGTAAGTAGAAGGAATATGACGAATGTAAAAAGAGAGCCAAAAAGGCCGTAGCCATTGCTAGATCCAATGCCCTAGACAAGTTGTACGGGTTACTTGAAAAACCCGAGGGTCATAAATACTTATACAGCATGGCTAAAGCTAGAGAGAGAAAGGCGAAGGATGTATCCCATATTAAGTGCATGAAAGACGAAACAGGAGCGATTCTTATGGACGAAGATAGAATAAAAGAACGATGGAGGACATACTTTAAAAAGTTAATGAATGAGGAGAACGATTGAAGCGGAAAACTTGAGAATGAGGTGATGAATATTGGGTTAGTGAAGGAAATAAATAAGGACGAGGTAAAAAAGGCTGTTAGTGGAATGAAGAATGGAAAATCGTTAGGACCAGATGGAATACCAGTAGAAGCATGGAAAGCATTAGGAGATGATGGATGGGCGTGGCTGACTTTATTCTTCAATAAGCTGTTGCACGAGGAGACCATACCCGAGGAATGGTGCAACAGTTACCTGGTGCCCATTTTTAAAAATAAGGGTGATATCCAAGAGTGCAACAATTATCGGGGAATAAAGTTAATGCCACATACTATGAAAGTATGGGAGAGAGTAATTGAGCGACGCCTGCGTGACGAGAGTGAGATTTCACGAAACCAATTCGGTTTTATGCCTGGTCGAGGTACGGTGGATGCCATTTTCGCTCTTCGCCAAATATGCGAAAAATACAGGGAGGCACATAAAAACTTGCACATGGTGTTCGTCGACCTTGAAAAGGCATATGATCGAGTGCCCCGTGAAGTCTTGTGGTGGGCCCTGAAGAAGAAAGGAGTGCCTGGGAAATACCTGACGTTGATTCAAGCCATGTACGCTGAATGCCGAACGCAGGTCCGATCCGCAGCTGGTATCACAGCCAGATTCGATGTGGCCGTAGGCTTGCACCAAGGGTCGGCCCTTAGCCCCTACCGCTTCCTGTTAATAATGGATGCTATATCATCGGACATACAGGAAGAGGCACCCTGGTGCATGTTGTTTACCGACGACATCGTTCTGGTAGCAGAGAGTGGACAGAAGGTGCAGAGCAAGCTGGAGGAGTGGCGGCAGAGACTGGAGAATGTAGGCTTGAGAATAAGCAGAACCAAAACGGAGTATATGTTCTGTGACTTTGGCGGTCTCTCCAGTCCTATACCGGTTACACTCGGCGGTACACCTCTACCAGTATGCTCCGATTTCCGCTACCTAGGTTCACTCCTGCAAGATGACGGCGAAATTGATCGGGATGTTAGGCAAAGAATCAACGCAGGATGGATGAAATGGCGACAGGTCTCAGGCACAATATGCGACCACAAAATGCCTGTGAAATTAAAGGGCCGTATGTATAAATCGGTTATAAGGCCTGTCGTACTGTATGGAGCTGAGTGTTGGGCTACAAAGAAGATGGATGAGAAACGATTGCATGTGGCAGAGATGAGAATGTTACGATGGATGTGTGGAGTGACAAGAATGGACAGAATTAGGAATGATTACGTTAGAGGTAGTATGAAAGTGGCGCCCATAGCTGAAAAGGTGAAAGGGAGTCGATTGGCCTGGTATGGACATGTTATGCGGAGAGATGAGATGTATGTAGGTAAAAAAGTGATGGATATGCATGTAGAAGGACGAAAAGGGAGAGGACGGCCAAGGAAGAGATGGTTGGACTGTGTGAGGATGGATATGAAAGAGAAAGGGGTAAGCGATTGGATGACTGGTGACAGAGAAGTATGGAAGCGAAGGACATACTGCGCCGACCCCAAATAAATTGGGACCAGGGTAAGACAATGATGGTGCCACGCCAGATGGATTAATAGGTCCAAACACGATTGTGGAAATTTAATGTTCTATAGTTGCCTATAAGAATGGCCTGGAGAATAGTATAAGAGCAAATAAAATACAAATATGGAAACATGATAAAAAGGTGAACTGACTAGTCTAAACAAATATTGTAATTGTTATTACCAAATTCAGGGGCAACGCCGGGGCTTACACACAAACAAAGGTGTTTATTTTCTGTGTGGAGTGGCGAAAGTATACCACTAAAAATAGAAATTATAGAAAGAGATGATGTTTTGTGGGAGAAGAAAAGCTTGTGGCGTTTTATATGAATTGGCAGTTGCCTCAAAATTGTTGATTCTCGTCAAGCTCAAGGGATGGCATTGCCAGATCACGGAGAGTAAAATGTTTCATCAGTACTTGAAATTTCTACAATACCAAGCCGTTAAAGGAAAGTAAATGAAACTGTGCCTCGTGAACAACAGCAAATAATAAGTATTGAAGCTTTATCACCGCACACACTGCCTTTAACATTCGATGAGAATAAAGAAAACCTGCCGGGTTGTAGTAGACAGCTAACTTTTGATGAGCTGTAAACTCTGTATTTCGTTAATAAATGATAAATGAATATAAATAAATATCTTTTAATATTTATTTTCTTTGAAACAACACATATTTGAAGCGAAAGAATTTTTTTATATTTTCCATACAAACATGTATGAGGAGACCAAACGAAAAAGCAGTAACTCAAATTCTAATTCTATAATTTTCTAAGCGACATAGCAGTATCTCATGAATAAGGTATATCCACATATATTTTTGATGTTTCATCTATTTTGAAAAATAATAATGGGTTGGGTTTCGAAACGAGTCGCCTGAATTTGAGGGTATTGGACATAGATTATACAGATATACTGGTATAGATGCGCAACTCCCTCTAAGGAAAAAGTTCAATAGGCATCCTCGACTCTAGATGGCGTACAAATAAATTTTATTTTTATTCCGATCGTATAGATGGCGTTAGTTGTGGATTCATTTTCCAAAATAAAATAAATGTTTAATTTCGGTGTTAATAAATAAGTAAATGACAACTATTATGTAAAATATGCAATTTAAAAGTAAAAAATATAAAAATCACAAAAAGTGGTTCTAGATAAGCATGGATTCGATCCACGGACTTTTAAGTGATGAGCCTAGCACACTTCCACTGCGCCACGTAGATCTTAACGATGTTGGCGAAATTACCGTTCAGTTATCGCTACAGATATTTCTAAGTATATATGTAATTTTTTTCTTGCGATCTTCGGTAGATGGCGCTGATTTATATGAAATTTACCTATGTATGGAGCTTTCACGGCTCTGGTATTGGTAGTGAAGGGGGCTTAAGGGAGTTTGTTTTAATCCCCTAAAAGCAATTCTGGCTGCCGGAGTTGCGTCTAAATATTTTTAAACAATTTCCAAAATTTCATAAATACTTCGGCAATTATGCAAAACGGAACGTAGTTTTTATACTTTAGTACAGTTTAACAAATGTCATTTTTAGGTTTTATATGAAAAACGTGAAACGAAACGCAAAACTGCCATCTTGGAATGATCATATTGACAGCTAATGTCAAATTTGTGCGTCATTGCTTTCGAGTGCCTAGGGTTAGGTGCGACTGTAATAAGTAACTAAATAGGTTATGTTAGGTTCTCTTTTGACCTTTAATCCGAAAATAGGAGCCCTTCGCAGGGCTCCGTCAACCTTAGTTTATTAAACTAGTGTGATGAATGTGGAAGTTGGCAGTGCCATACACACCGATGTTTGGAGATATTTTTTTCAGAGGAAACCAAGTATTTCTGGCAAGTGAAAATGGTGAGGGGAGTTTCAAGACCTCCCCTCCTCCCTCTCCAATCACTCACAACCCCTAAAAACGGCGACGTATTTCGAAACCTTTACCATACTAATTATGCCTATAATAACAATAAACATTCATAAATAAATAAAAGAAATCAACTTTTATTAAACTTCAATTATCTCGTAACTCGCTTTAGTTGAGATACGGCTTTTGCGCTTCGTAGAACAGTATTATGTTTTTTAGGGTACCGTAGCCAAAAATTGTAAAAACGGAACCCTTATAGATTCGCAATGTCTGTCTGTCTGTCCGCCCGTATGTCACAGCCAATTTATTGCAAAACAGATTTGAAAACTGGCAGGAATGGAATTAGATGTAGGTATTCTATGAACTGCTTCACTATTTTTATACAAAAACAAAACAAACATAATAATGGCCTCTCCATACATGGAACTGACTTAATTATTTTTATCATCTTACGGCACGTAGGTATTTACCTACTTTCGTCAACTATTAATACCTATAACGTCTAATGTAAACCAGTTTTGCTCATGGCTGCACTGAAAACAAAAATTGCGCAATGCCTATATTGTACAAACAGATTGATGTATGTTGTGTATGTAATATAAATTTTAATATCAGTATCTCAATTCAATATGCAAAAACGTTTTGCTTGCGATTTTGAAATATTGGAATACGGATGTCGCCAGAATACGGCCGCACGCGACGAGAATGAAGGGGGGCGCCCCGCAGTAGACGGAGCTAAGCTCCCTTCACTTCCCCTGCTTCACCCCCTCATTTACCAAAACAGTCGCTTAGGACAGCGCCTTAATCTCATAATTCGCCCAATACACTGGCGGGTTCATTCGCTCACACGATGCGTCTGGCACGACGCTCGGTGCAAGTCGACGGAACGTGGACGGAATTCATTAGGAGGGCCACCTCGGCCGAGGAGGCTCGGCTTACCGATGTTATGGATACACAACACAAGTATATGGCCTTACAACTATATGTCTACGGTAGGTATTAAAGGTCACTGGATGTTTATTCGGTGTCATATACTCGAACTTCGAACCCGAAGGTTCTGTGTATAACTCACATCTATCGATACATATATCATGCATGGAAAATATACACACATATTAAAGGAGGCTAGAGGATACTCACAGTAACACCCGCTCTTTTTTTATTTAACCGTTTCTGCCCAATGGCGTGGGAATTTCGTTCAATCCTGTCTTAGTGCACCCCTGCGGTCCCCGAAGAACATACATGCCAAAGTTCAGCTTCTTGCGTTTAATAGTTTAGGTTGTAGCTTGATTGTCAGTCAGTCAGTAACGCAAGAATTTGCTCATCATTTGCACCGGACGAAAAGAATCGAACCCATGACCATTACCACCTCGATGTCACTAACTAGCCTTTAACAGTACACTGCTGGACTAAATTGGCCTACTATACCACGCTGGCCAAACGGGTTGGTATAGGGTTTGTATAAAGTATTCCTTCTCTTACAGTGCTGTTCTCTGCATAATATGCTCCCTCTGTCGGCTCTTACGACACCCATGGGATGATATGGAGTGGTGACGTTCCGTATTCTTAATCCGTCACCCCAGACGTAACACGGACGCCAAATACAATACTATATTATTATAGTATTGAAGGATATCAATTAAGTATACGAGTTATTGAATATACATTCAGAGCTTAACCTGTTTCTGTCGATTTTACTCCACTGGTAATGGAAATTACACACGCGCATAGTTTACATTGTAAAGAATTTGTCGAAATGATTCATAGAATGCAACCGCATCAAGGCTTTAGGCAACCTCAGGCAGGCCTTTTATAAGTCATGAAAAAAGTTTAAAGTTATTTTAGACAAGAAGCAGTACTTAGAATGTGATTATTTATGCCAAAAGTAATTAGAAGTCACCGAGTCTGCTGCAAGATCCTGAAACATGATTTTATGTTAAAATCACGACTACTTCTGATAATTTCGTGATTTGAAATATCACAGGTCATCGAGATATGCAAACTCATTCATCACTTATTTCATACCGAGTCTGTAGTAGTTATATATCTCATCGTTATTTTTCTTCTATCATTTCTAGCTTACCTTCAGTACGTAGCGTTACATATAAGGAAACTAGAAAATTTTGTTACAAATGTCTTTAATTGTTACATAGCTCAATTTGAAAGCAAATTCTAACAAGAAGAAACTGAAGCAAATTGGTAAAATCTCTTTCAAATCTCTACACGTTAAAAGAAAACATACTACACAGTTTTGACATATTTTCATGTAAACTGCACACGTTGACCGCAGGCCAACATATGCCGATAAACCCAGGCGAATAACTTATGTCTTATACGTTTTCCATCCACAAAGAAGGAAACTTTAGCCACAATAACTTCTCAGTGTCTCGCCGACACGAAATAACACGGGATCACATTGTGCGCCGTATTGTGAGGAAATCGAATCGCTAGTGTGAGACCGCGTCGTTGCCCGGCCACAATGGACGATATTTTTCAACACGTAGAGTGAAGAATGTACGGATATGACTGGCTAGTTGTGTGACGGTTATTTTTATGACGGTCAGTGAAACGAAGGAAAACCAATATTATAATTATCCGTCTTCTTGTGTTTTTAATAAGATCACTAGCTTTCGCAAGTGGTTTTGCCAGTCACGCGTTGGGTGTAAGGCCTCGCGATATTATGAAGCGGTACTGATGGCAACCTCAAAAAACTCCGCTCAGTAGTTTTTGAGTTATTATATCTATATACCTACAGCAAACAGACAGACGTGGCGGTAGACTTTGTCGTGCCTATTTATAAGTTATAGATTTTGTCGTTCCTATTTTGCGACTAAACAAGCACGAGATTTCTGCTCCATGTTTTATAAGTCATTACAATCGATGCGGAGCGCGACAGCGAAGCAACACCGACATTCTAAAATGACTATCATACTTCTTTGAGCCCATTTACGTCGACATATAAATTGTATATTATTATAAAGTGAAGTCCACCTTTCGTCTTGTCTATCTGCACGGACGCGATGAATTCCAAAATTGTGAAACAAATTTTCGTTGAACGGTTTTCATGAATAGATAGTACCTATGATTCCTGAGGAAGGTTTGGGTGTATAATTCAGGCGTGCGGAGCCGCGGGTGAAGTTGAGTAAATAAATAAATTATTTCTAGATCTGAATGCTTACAGTAACAATGGCTTTGTATATAATTATTTAGACTTAACTTACGTCTGAGAGAATAACTGCTTATTCCGCGGCTAAGACTCAGTCGGCAGAAACTGAAAGTTGTGTAAACTAATTAAAAGTTGCTCAAATAGCTCCACGTGCGAACGGATAGAGTTTGGACTCTTTATCATACTGAGATGTGGGAGGAGTTTGAAGATGAGTCAAGAAAAATTCTGCAATAGTCGACATTTTTTCGTAAACTAGCTCAGCTTGGTAGATGTTAGTCTCACCTATCATTTCGCTGCCTATCAAAATGAATCCTGATGTAATTTGCATTCATATCATTGCGTTATTTCCCGTGCCTCGGAGAGCACGTTAAGCCGTCGGTCCTGGTTGTCATGAAAATCTTTGACAGTCGTTACAGGGCGTCAGTACCTTCTCAATAAACTGACACTAGTCTGAACCATGGCATATAGTGGACAGTCAGGCTCTGTGGAAAAGCTAATATTCAGCCAAATCCGGTTAGACTAGTAAGCGGACCCCAGGTTGAAACTGGGATAACGCTAAGAGAAAGAGAAAGATCATTGCTTTATTTCGTTCGCTTTCCTTCACGCAATAGACACTCGTATTTAAAAACTATTTTTCCTCACCACTCATCTTGGCTCAAGTTACGTGTACACGCATTTTGCCGGTGAGTCCGCTGACCTTGATCGACGGTTTTATTTAGTTGCCAGGTTAATGTTGCCTAAGTGGGTTAATTGAAAATACAGAAATAACTACGGCCTCTGGGAAAGCCGGTGAATAATATAGACGGTAAATAATTAGACAGGTACCTGTTTGAATAGTTCTAATGATGTTTGACATAGCTTGAATTGATAAGACTGATATTTCTGGACAGGTTGTCACTCCTTCAATTAGATTTAAATAGAATTTACATCGTTTTAAATGAAGACAATTTATTTTTAAATAAAACATGATATTGGCAACAACATTTTTATTTTTATTTTCGTGGTATGTGGTAAAATCAACGGACTGTTGTTACATGCGTTGGGTTTCTTTGTATCCACTAATTGACACTGGAAAAACACTTTAATTGGCAAAATGTACAATAAAACAATGAAGTTAAAAATAGATAATGTGTAAGTATACACTAAATTTATACACAATGCAAAGAAACAAGTGGGCAAATTATTGTATGTAATTTTTAACGACATAAATAAATTATTTCAATGTTCATTATATTGATTTTATCAGCCTATGTATTCTGCTAGATACGTATTAATAACATTTAAAATGACAACATGTTGTTTTGAATCAAGATAATATAGATGCAAGTTATCTTATCTTCCTGCAAATATATTCGTAGCCAGTATGCACTTAAAGCAGACTGTTCGCATTTTTATAGTGTGCTCATTTCCAAATCAGTGAATTTTCAACCAAACCTTCGACCCTTATTTCGCCCCCTTAGGGCGGTTTCAGATTAGCGTTTTATACGCGCGTATAAGCTCGTTTTTGGAAGCGCATGTAGGCGCGTATAGGCGCGCCTTTTGACCCAAGCGCAACACATAAGAGCATTGATGCGCTTCTAAGCTCGTATAAAAGCGAGCCGTCAGAATCCATGTTGACACTGACAAGATGTCACTACCGTTGCGTTTAACAGTACTAAGGATGTAAGTGTCGGATGTGTGTAGGCAGAAATGTTAGGTAAGGTTTTTAATGTACCACCAAGGACTTTAACAGTCGCATGGCCTATGATCGTAAGCTTTTATCATTAACTAAAAAAGAAAATGTCTGCCAACGGACTAAAAATAAATCCAGTCCAGGAAACTTTCAAAACATCAAACATCGAACACAAAGAAAAGAACATAGACTCGATACAAAAATTATTGACGCATTAAGGTTCTATCCTACTCCTCACATTTAGTTTAAACCAAGTAGCGTCAACAACATCGACTAACAATAGAAGTACCTACTATATCGTTAATCGACAAATTAAAATTATTTCTTTGAAAATAATATCCTTATAATAATTCTTTGCCGCATGTGAGCAAATACATAGATAGTAAGTAAAGTATAACGTCAGCAAAAAAACAGCATCCGACTACGATCTAAATGAACGTTGATTCCTCACATTAAAAGATATATTTTTACGTCGTGCAAAGCGTCGAGCGTCAACCTCAATAGGGTATTTGACTAAAAAATCGAATTAGTCCGTCAGATAGATTTCCAAAAAATATTGGACACGTATATTTTCTTTAGTCACGTAAACAAAAAATGAAGACGACAAACTTCGCTGAAAACTCGTGTGACGTCACTTGCCAGTACACTTTTTACTGGCAAGTGACGTTACAAGCCCCCACTCTTAGGCGTTTCTTCATCTTTGATGCGTTTTATCTTCGTATTTTTTTACTGATTTGATAAAACAAAAAATACGTATCCAATATTTTTCGATAATCTAACTGACGGACTTATTAGATTTTTTTAGTCAAATACCCTATTATTGAAATTTGACGTCATACACATGTGATACGTGCATGTCGTTCTGATTGCTGACTTTATTCCAAATGTTACTGAGGTGTACGATGTGACTTCTCGTTAATTTGGAAGTAATTGACATGAAAGCTATTTGATGAATTGTTTGTTTACACTGTATCATAGTAAACATATTTATTTTTTAGTCTAGTATGACTTGCGTACTGGCAATAAATCCAGTATTGTTGAAGACGTTTCAAACAGTAAACCATCGGATATAAATAGCTCTCAAATTTGAAACAACAATTTTGTGGATCACACAATCAGTTGTGTCATGTAGAGATTGCTACTATGCGATAATATTCACATTCCATCACAGAAGATACGCATCTCAACAGCATTATCGTATTGACCCATTTCAATACGAGGATTTGGCTTTGTATACCCGACTATCCAGACTGGTTGATACACAGATGAAATGTGAAAAACTTATCACCATGTATGACATACAAAACATATGTAGAGTTTTTCATCTCGCCTAAAGTAAGTATTTGCTTTGTGTTTTTTCTAGACCACCTCCTACACACACGGAATGAAATCGGGTAGTGATAATTTGAGTAAAACCATCACCACACAGATAATGTACTGTAACTGTGTTCAAAAAGTCGTGATCTTATTTTAATAATATTAATTTGTTATTTATAAATATAGACTTTAATGTTGTTTATTTCAACACTCATAACAATCTCAGTATCGTGAATATCAGCGCGCTTGGCGGCGCGCGGCGGCGTCGTCCGCTGACCGCAATAATAGCAGTATCGATATTTGTGGGACACTCGGCGTGCTCCAGAACCACATATTACTTACCCAACAATATCATGTACCCGTCACTATTAAATGTTTATTTCGGTACAGCTATGTCCATTTCCTTACCTTTTAAATGGAAATAAAAGTGGCGATAGCCTAGTGGAGAGACCGACGGACTGTTATGCTGAGGGTCTCGGGTTCTAATCCACGGCGCACACCAATGACTTTTCGAAGTTATGTGCGTATTAAATTATTTATTAGCGCTTGTTAACGGTGAAGGAAAACATCGTGAGGAAACCTGCATGTCTGAGAGTTCTCCATTAATGTTCTAGAAAGACATGTGAAGTCTGCCAACCCGCACTTGGCCAGCATGGTGAACGAGAAGAGGCCCGTGCACAGCCGTGGGACAGTTTATATACAGGGCCGATGATGAAATACACACATCGAAGAAGCATTTTTGCTTACGCTGACACATTTACCCGCGGCTTCACCCGCGTGTGCATTGGTTATCGGCACAAAAGGCTCATGTGCTACTCAGCTTCTTAAATCAAATTCCTTTTACGGCTCTTACTGATTGCCGCCAGCCGAAGCCCAGAGAAGTATGACCAAAAAGGTATTTTCTATGATATAAATGTAAAAAGCGCGGCGTAAACAAAACAGTACCCAACGCAACCGCTAATTTGAACCAATACACCACAAAAAATCTCGACCACTATATTACGGGGGTAGGTTATAAGTAAATCATCATCATCAGCCTTTAACAGTCCACTGCTGGACTAGGCCTCTCCTTTGAAAGGAGAAATTGGCCTACTATACCACGCTGGCCAAACGGGTTGGTATAGGGTTTGTATCTAGTTTTCCTTTTTCTTACAGTGCTGTTCTCTGCATAATATGCTCCCTCTGTCGGTTCTTACGACACCCATGGGATGATATGGGGTGGTGACATTCCGTATTCTTAATCCGTCACCACACGGAAATAATTAATATTTTATTACACAGCGTGCCCCGGGGTGAACGAAGCGCCTGTTCCATCAAACCGTCGTATTAATTAATTTGTGGAATAACGAAAAACTCCACCGCCTCGGGACAAAGCGATTACACTGCGAACCCTGGAGCCGATAGCGAGCCGAGAATACCGGTAACTCGGTATCGATTGTATCTATAACGATACACAAGTTTATTGTACAATATTGCCGTTTTATAGACACGGTGAGTGGAAATTTGTAACCATCCCATAATTTAACAAATGTATCATATACCTACGTAAACGAATATTTGTGACATAATTATCTCATTGCCGTAGTGTTGTCTCTTTTACTATTTGGTACAAGAGTACATAAAAGAAGCGAGACGATAGAAAAGATACTCAATCCTAAACAACCTGTTTTTGTTTTTTAAAGTTTAATCATAAGTTATAAGTATTACGAAAGTCTAACCAAAAAGCACAGTAAAGCATCATTGGCCCCAAGTTGGGCGTCAACTTCAGAAACATTGAACATAGCACTTAGGCTTTGTATAGCATTATGTAGGTAAGTAAAATACCTTCAGTTTATTCATAATAATATTGCAAATATTATTTATATCAAAAGCGTATAACTATTCATGGCTTCAATAAGTTCTGAACTGTGATTGATATCTTTCAGTGTAACACACCATTAACATTGCCCAATCCTGAAACTGAACTCAGTAGAACTATGAACAAAACAAAAAACATGTTAATGTTTGCGAAAGATCTCTACTCTCTTAATGAATACAGATGTCGATCAATTCGAAACAATTTTCCATCAAACGCACATACTTAAAACATCTTAACTTTTGAGTAATTTAAATACTTACAAATACCTTTAGCTACGAGAACAATCCAAACAAAACGTTGAAAATAAAGCGCTGGTATGTGGTGGTTATTACTGCCAGATTTCACCGATGACGAGTTTATAATTTGTTGAAAATTTCCTCCGGGTGGTATTTCTTTTCTCGCGGTTTTCTTGCCTCAGTATATTTGGATGAAAAAGTCATGAATTTAAAAGCAAATTTCGTAAAACCTATTTTCTTCAATTACTCGGCTACTTTCCGACTTGTAACGATTCATCATGAAGCTTAAATTGACTTTGATTATTCAAATTGAATTAACATTCAAATGAAAGTCGCTAAACGCTAAACATGTTTTAAACTATATACGATATATAAGTAATGTTACATAGTACATTGAATTTGTATACGCACCATATAATTCTATCCTGACAACCCTAACATCTACATATCCCATAATACATCAATCTCCTAATAACTGACGGCACGAGTTCCTCAAGGTAATGGGGAAGTAAGAAATGCAAGGGGGAAAACCAGCTTCGTCAAAAATCTGCCAATCCATCACATAATGTGTTTGGCTCCCTTCGCAGTTTGTAGCTTTTACAAGTAGAGTATTCACTATGACCACGGGGTTGTAACAAATCTTATAAATTCTGAAATCGGCTTACGGCTGTGTTAACTGAGCCCGATGGTGCTTTTGACGAGGAGTCTTTTGTGCGGGAAATAAGCGGTCACGGCCCTGTGTCCGCTCACCTAAATGGATTTGTTCTGAGCCCCCTGCCCTAATAGATTACACATTTGTCAAAACAGCCGCCCATTGATTTATCTTGACAGCCCTATAATGCTGTCAAAGTATTTTGGCAAGACCCATGGGCCAGACTGTTTAATTTCGACCCCACGAATCGATATTTAATTAACATATCGTTCTTGTTTGTTTGGTTAGCGGAGTTACAATAGTAAAGCTGTTTCATACTTAAATATAAAGTGTTTGAGAGTTGTGCTCGCTACTTGTAGGTGGTTTGTGACCTGGAATCGCTAAGTGAGTACTTAAACATTCTCTTTCTCTTTCTCGGTGCACAAGATACGTGTATTTCATCACGTACGGTAACTTGCTAACGCAATTTTGAGTTGACGTCTCTGCAACTTGGCTAGTTTATGATACGAGAAGAACATCACTTGAGGGTAATTTAATAACATCTTATAACACTTGTATCTCGGCCTCTTTCGTTTGAAGTAAAAGTGAAAATAGATATTTACTAGAGCCGGTACAATCACTTTTATGAAGTTGTTGATACGACATTTTAAAGCATATTACGAAAAAATGTTTGTGGTTAAAATTGTTTGTAGCTATTTTATACAAGTTAAATGTACAAATAAAAAACAGGTTATTTTTGCTTACAATTATTTTTCCTGATTTTCTGATGTGCAGTTCCGATTTTTTGCTACTATGTCGTCTTGTGTCGGAGCGATCTCCATAAAGTATTCTCGACATATCGTATCACTCGACAACTAGAAGTCTATTAGGACATACTCAAAAAGTTACACTTACCTACAAATACATCATTACATACATACGTAGTCTCACAGACCGCAATTTGCAACGATGCTGACATATTTCTCCTGCTTCATTCATATTTTTATTTTCATGCATGTAAGAGCATGAAACCGAAGGTGAAATTATAAAATTATGTGTATAAGAGTACCTATACATTTCACATAGAGATTAATTGAAAAAACAAACCCGACAATAGATATTTCCTATGCGTACAGCGTATACATATGTACAATATAAAACATACATGACCAGAAAATATACTAAAATATAGTTCACACATAACATAACTAAATGTCATAAAGTTGCATTAATAAAATCTAAATTATAATGCCAGCATAAAATAATAAGGCTTTGCATGAGTATGTTAATAAAATCGTAACCCTCCTTATCTGAGGGGCTTTACGAGATGAATTTCAAGACTTTACGATGAACGTAGGAACGGACGGACGTAATATCATATGTGATGCAACTGCTTCAATTGTTTTGTGAAAAAGTTTAATTTTGTAGATTTTATGATCGGAAATACGTACAGAAGAGACATTAAATTTTTTGATCCAGAAATAGATATATGTGTGACAAAGTAATCTTTATATTATGAACTTGTTTTATAATTTGGGCTAAATATATTTTGTTTAGTCTTGGCCATAAAATAAATGCTATGTAGACTAATCCTAGTTAGCAGTCTAATGAACGTATTCAAAGTGAAGATAATTCCCTCATAATATTCCATGCATCCTGTTCGCGAGGGTATTAGGCTTTAGTGTTATCAAGTATAGCCGTTTGGTTGACGGCATAGAATTAAAGTGTCACCACCCCCTATCTACCCGTGGGTGTCGTAAGAGGCGACTAAGGGATAACACGATGCAAATACCATCTTTGCGTAGAGACGGAAAACTCGACATCAAACCCTATACGACTGCTTCGTTGGTCTCACGGCATAAATGTGCGCGTGGGATCGGGAGGTCCCGGGTTCGATTCCTGGGTCGGGCAGTGTTATTGAGTTTTTTCTGTCACGAAATTCTCAGTAGCAGTACGGAGTCTGGAAATGTGCCCGGTACGGCAATAGGCTCGCCCCTTATTACGTGGGACTAAAATATATCTGGCGAAAAGTGGGTGTAGAAATACACCCCTGCCTACCCCTTCGGGGATAAAAGGCGTGACGATATGTATGTATGTGTATGTATGTTATTAAGTAAGTATTCGAGAGATTAGCGACGAAGTTCTTCAGACAAACTGAAGTAAATATTTAAAAGCTAGATTATTTACTTCACGCAGAGGCAGATTAGCCAAATCAATAGCTAGTTAAATAATTGGAGTAGTTAAAGAGTTAAGAACATTGTTCTTCTATGAAGTCCACACATATTTAGATTAAAATTTGTAAATTATAAGACTATTAGCGAGGTTGTCCTCTGTCTTAAGATATAAATAGGTTAGGATGATTCATATCCGTAATCTGATACCGGAACAAGCAGATCCTGTGACAATGGTTTTCTAAATAAGAATAGAACACACGACCTCCAGTGTACCCGCGACACTTACCACTAGAGCAACAACCAATACTCGAGTCATCAGCATCAGCCCTTTATTCTGTCCCACTGCTGGGCACGGGCCTCTGCTCACTATGAGAAGGGTAAAACCATAATACACCACGCTGGCCAAATGCGGGTCGGCAGACTTCACATGTCTTTTGAGAACATTATTCTCAGATATGCAGGTTTTCTCACAATTTTTTCCGTCACCGATAAGCAAGCGATAATTAACAATTTAATACGCATTTCTGTCATTGCTGCATGCCATGGATTCGAACCCGATACCCTCTGCGTAGCAGTTTGTCGACCTCTCCACTCTGCTATCGCTACTATACTTAGTGCAACAGAATAATAAGTATACACGCATACTCAAACTACATATCTTTTAAACCATAGTATTTCGACGCACAACGGTGGTATTTTTCTCATTGTGTATGATCCGTTGAGTGTTCACTTGGCGCGACTCTTTCGTACCCATTGTCTGTTACACTACTCGCACAAGTACTTGTAGTTGCAACGCTTAACAGACAATACAATACATGCTCACTGGATCGTCCTGATTTGTAGTCTCGTGTTACGTACTGAGGGAATGTAGAAGTTTTGGTTGAGGCCACCCTTATGTGTGCGTTCCTTGAGTGTGTGGATCCGTTCGGCGTGCGCTCGGCGTTCACTTTCAAAGTCAAAAGTCAAAGTTAAATTTATTCATTCATTTAGGTCACAATGTGACGCTTAGGAACGTCACTTTTAAAGTTAACTGATTAATAAATCTACCTTTACGTTATTTTTTGTACTAGAAAGTGAACGCCGAGCGCACGCCTGAAAGATAGGGTATCGAGTTCGAATCCACTAAACATCCACGCCTTGAATTATAAATTATCGCTTACTCCGTGCTTTGGAGAGCACGTTAAGCCGTCGGTCCCGGATGTCGTGAAGATCTTTGACAGTCGTTATAAAGAGTCAGTACCTAAGAATAAACTGACACTAGTCTTAACCATGGGATAAAGCTTTCGCTTTGGGTTGCAGAGGTCAGACAGGCAGTCGCTCTGTGGAAAAACTAATATTCAATCAAATCCAGTTAGACTAGATAGCGGTTCCGGGATTCTAACTGGGATAACGCTAGGAGGATAGTGAAGGAGCTGCTGCTCCCGTGGCCCATAGTGTAATATTACGTAGCCTATAACCTTCCTCGAAAAAATAAATGGGCTATAAAACCCAAAAATAATTATCCGAATCGGACTACTAGTTCCAGAAATAAGCGCTTTCAACCAAATAAACAAACTCTTCAGCTTTATTATATTAGTATAGAGGACTAGTCTTTCTCTGGATTGTTAAAAAAAATTCAAAGTATGGGTTGCCTTTGAGCTCTCAGGTGTCGATTTGTGAATGATCTCTCTAGTTTCGCGGAACAAGAGGAGGTTTCTGGCTCTGACCGACAGCTCCACAATATATTAATCACTATGTTAAATAATAGTGTTATAATCATCGGATTTTGTTGCATCTGATGCTGACACAACAATACATTCGACGTTACCAAAATATAATGAAATTGCTATTTTAGCAAGAATATAAACTTGATGTGCATTGATTAGGTACTAGGAATTTACAACGTCAAAGGTTGTATTATAAATGATGTGAGAGATACTCTAGTAAAGTTTATACTCTATACTATAATAATGGTCATAGCCGTAAATATGTTTTTTAGTTTCCATAATATAACGATTACATATTTGATGCGCCTAATGATTATATTATAACCAATGGCATGGGTATTACATGTTTTATTTTCGGTTTTTAGTATAATTGATAATTATAAACCTAACGAAAATTTGTAAAAAATGTAATTATGACTACCTTGTTGGTCTCGCGGCATAAATGTGCGCGTGGGATTAGGAGGTCTCGGGTTCGATTCCCGGGTCGGGCAATGTGTTATTGAGTTTTTCCGTTAGGAAATTCTCAGTAGCAGTACGGAGTCTGGTAATGTGCCCGGTACGGCAATAGGCTCACCCCCTATTACGTGGGACCTAAAAATTCACGGTGAAATGTGGGTGTAATATACACCTCTGCCTACCCCTTCGGGGATACAGGCGTGAGTCTATAAATAAATAAAAAATATAATTAAGTATGTTGAACACTTAAAACTCCTTAGTCACAAGTAAGTAAGTTTGAAACGAAAATAAAATAAATTCAATGTTTCGATAACATTAAAAGTTACCAAAGTCGACTGTACTTATAATACACTGCCAATCTAAATCTAATAGACTTGCGCCGTCATGACGCTAACACAGCAAATGACGCACACAACCTCCATTAAACAGCCAACATCAACACACCGGACATTTAAACGTACACCTTAACAATCGGCTTGTATTACACATTAACCCTTAGTTGGGTACAACGTGCTTTTTGCTCCATGCAGCCACAATGCCCCAATGAAAGCCACAGTGCAACAAAGGCGCTCGTTAGCTGTGTTCCGTCACTACCCCAAGGTACCCCGACATACCCCATTGTACCCCACAGTGTAAAAGGGCGGGGGGTTACGGAAAAATGTATTTGAGTGCAATCTCCGGTCGTGTGTGCTTTGTTCTCCGTATTGGATGGCTGAGGACGCCGTCAATAAGCGAATAGAAAGCCCAAGAGGTATTGAACACAGTAGAAATAAGTGCGGCTATAGGTTAATCTTTGACACATTGGTCTATAAAGTATAAATTGGAAGTCTATAACACCTTTGTAAACATCGTGATGTAGCAGTTAAAAACTAAATACATTATAACAGTTATACATAAAAACGATATGTGACTATTTTGTTACTTCAACAAGAACTAAAATATTTTGAAAACTATTGCTTGATTTTACGGTGGATGAAAGTATTGAAGTCGAACAAACCATGCACTAACTATATTTTTCATATTCCAGTGTATTAGCTGTTTAGAAAGAAGTCCCCGTGACCATAATCGTCCAAAGAAAGACAATTCTAAGCTTACTGTCGATCATAACGAGCATTTCTAATGAACAGCGCTATTTTAAAAATAACACCGTGACCGTAGTGAATGCTTCATAGCTATAACTAACTTTATAATTATTGTATTTTTTATAATTATTGACTGCACGGTTGGCGTAGTGGCTTAAGCGGCCGCCTCGCCGCTTGACACTGCGCCGAGTGTTGTGGGTTCGATCCCCACACGAGGCAACACTTTGTGTGATTCATAAATTATTGTCTCGAGTCTGGGTGTTCATTGTGTCCGTTAGTTGTATGTTTGTAAAGTCCCCCGCGACATAGGAATTAGTCCTAGTGCGGGAGTTGTCTTTAAAAAAAAAAAAGCAATTTATTCAACTTCTTGTAAACGGACAAGTTACAATAGGCTAAGTAAGAGGTTTGCAAGCAATCTCTGATTCTAAATACGATTATATTATATTAAAATTGTTCTCATGTCGTCTCTTTGTTTAGCATTCATATACTAACGTTTGTTGCACAAGAATCAATCATGAGAATTCAGACTATTATTCGCCGAACACATGCAATATCATCCCGTACATTATATGTATTATGGAATAAAAAAGTGCTACAACACGTGCCTGTTTACAGCATCGCATATTAACTCATTAGAACGTCGCGTCACGTCGCCGATCTAGTCCCAGAGTTGCAGCAGCAACATGCATAACTACTCACACCATTATCTCTGATATAACGCACGCTTAATACAAATGGCACAACTTCTGCTTTATGCTTATGAACCTTTTAACGTATTATAAATTCAATTAAAACCTCAAACTAACTTGCTAATCAAAAATTCTTGTAGAAGAAAAAGAAGATTTAACTTGTGGTGAAGTTTCTAAAACTTCAATAACTGCACGATTTAAGTTGCTCAAGCCGAACCGAGAACTAATATAACTAGTTAAAATAATATTTAAAGATGTCTCGGTGTGCCCACGGCGCGGCGCGCAGTCCCGGCGAATTCCCGGGAACTAAGCGCCGGGACGACGTCCAGTCTCCTACTTCCCACCACTATTTTATATTTTTCACTTCCTTAAGAATTTTTTAAAGAGAAATCGTAAAAGCCTGACTTTCTGACTATGAAATGAAAACGCTCAAGTTCCGTAGACCGCAAACTAAACTTGTGCGTGAAGTTTAAATTTTTGACGATATTTGTCACCGACGAGCTTGATAACTACTTCTTTATGAAGCTCTGAAAGCAGCTTATGCTTACTGAAAACTTATGACTTTGACGACTGCTAGAATAGATTTTCTTTCAGAAATGGTTCAATTTTCTCGTTGTTCTTATTTACACAGCTTTTTGTTTGTTATGCTGTGATTTAATGATGCTCTGAACGCTCACATTTTAACCTTAGGTATGTATGTATGTACATACTTTACCTTATATGTTTTTCTAACTTATGTATTAAATTTAATATATCTGCTTACCTTTTCTTCTAAGAAATTACTAATAAACATAGCAACTCTTTATTTAATGTACGTCATACACTAATATTGTAAATAAAATTTTGCGCTTGAGGAAATCTCGTCAGAAAAAAAATATTCCGTCAACATATGGAGACTTACATTGTCCATTTAAGGACAGAAGTTCACAGATCGAGGTTCATTTCAATGACCAATTAATCACCAGACAAAAACACATTCGCATATATGTAAATAGAACATAAAACACACAGAAAACCTATATCATAATATTATGAAATTATTATTCGTTACGTGATGGTTTCTGCGGGTGAACTCCCACCGCAAGCTGCATTAAAGAACTTTGTTCCAATAATCACACGCCAATAACGCGCGCATTAAAAATTCATCGCTCCATTCAAAATTCGACAGAACATTTTATATATTTATACTCTAGGGAGGGAAACAATTTTAAAAGTATTACGGGAACAGCATTACCGGTGGCACGGCCCGGTGTTGCAGCTCGTGGCTCGTACATTGTGCCGCCCGTGTCCATTGTGACCATTAGCGGTACAATGGCGGCGCGCCACTGTACCGCTAATCGCTAATGTAATGAAGCCTGCGACCCGGGAACACGTTAATCGACGAGATACTACCCTAGATTATTAATAAGAGATATATTATGCTAATGGCATGCGCCATGTTGTTAGCTACAAGTTTTTGCTCAACTTCCACATATTTAACATGGATCCATTAATATGTAAATACTTGAGAGCAACTCTCTGTTTGAGTATCTGTTTGTTGGGGTAATGCAGACACTCGATTCATTTATTTATTTAGGCGTATCACGTACTCAATATTTACTTTGTTCGTGTGCTAAAAATTCAAAAGGCTTAATCAGAATTCGCAGTTTAAGCTTTTAGCTCAGTTGAAGTTTGCGAGAATACATTAACTCAAGGAAAGGAAAGTTAAATTTGGCTGTGAACAAATTCATAGCTTTAGATTATATTGCGACGAAGGCGGATCGCTCAGTTCTTGAATGTGTACAACATGTCATCTGCTTTTAGAATGCCTTTTCCATCAGCGGTCAACTTAATGTTGTTTTATAACCTAGTTTGCATTTTAGTTAGAGATATGAGGTTTGGTATAGCTAAATAAGCTATAAATCGACGACTAGTTGGCGCAGCGGGGGTGTAGGCAACTGCTACGCCGAAGGTTGCGGGTTCGATTTCCGCTCAAGTCAAACATTTGTGTGCATGAACATGGATGTTTGTCTTGGTCTGGGTGTTTCTATGTATAATATGTGCGTTTTTACAAAAAAAATTCTGTATGTTAATCCATTATCTAGTACCCATAGTACAAGCTCTGCTTACTTTGGGACTAGATGGTAATGGTATGTGGTAGAATATTATTATTAAGTAATTTTAGTACCTTACAAACAAGTATGTATGAAACCCGCGTTGCACGAATCCGACCAAAAATAAGCTGCTTGTAACATAATATTTAAACGAGTATATGTATCAACTGACATTAATCAGATCAGCCCACCTAAATGAAATACCGAATATCATTTTCACCGCATCTCACCATCGGTAATCCAGTGCAATTAATTAAACTGCTTTTTACGGTTTCTGTCGCTTTTATTTATTTTTCGCAATAACGGTTTTATCAGCGAAATAGTGAATTCTACATATATTATCAACATTTTACTCAGGTTTTTATCTGTATGCCTGGAGTCTGGTATACAAAAGTAATGTTAATTCTAATGTTTGTCTCTGTTATGTGAGTGAAGTTATTTAAATAAAAGTATAGGTAAAGTGCTTCTGCGATAATAATAATGTCAGTCAGGATAATTGATTAGTATAGATTATTATGATGATGATAAATATTTACTTTTCACGTCATACACAAGTGTTTGACATGTAAAAATAAATATGAAGTTTAAATAGTGATTTAACTTAACTTTCTTTTTAAACGTAGTAAATTGGAAGGCAAATAATTTTGTTACATTCTACTCCTAAGGAAATAAATTAAGGGTGAGCTAAGCCGCGCGCAAAGGCTAGAAAGAGATAAAGTAACTTGATATCAAAGCTAGAAGACTCTTTCTAAGCAGTGACGATTATTCAATTTGAGTCTCAAAGAGCCAATAGCCGAAGCAAGATAGTTCGGAGCGTAAACACTTTGTTTTAGGCTTAGCCTTAGTGGCAGTCAGTGTAGCTAGTGATGTGGCTTATGAGTCAACAAAGGCGCGGCCGTGTGCGGGGATTCAATCTTGGCTCTAAATCCCCGAGGAGGCTCTGTGTACAGCCCAAACACGACCGGCCTTATCCCTCAGTGAGGCACTGCCTACCTGATATAATTATACCTTTTTAATTACGTGTACCTACCACCTGAGACTGGGTTTGGAGAATGTGTGGATTGTGTACTACAGACTTAGATAGATAGATGTTTTGTTACTTACATAAATATTTTGTACAGATAAATACATAGAATATTAGGTTTGGTACGAGGCAGCGATAGCTTAGTGGAGATACCAACGGACTGCCATGCAGGGGGTATCGGGTTCGAATCCACGGCGAGCACCAATGACTTTTCGAAGTTAAGTGCGTATTCAATTTTTAATTATCGCTTGCCCCGTACCTCGGAGAGCACGTTAAACCGTTGGTCCCGACTGTCATGAAGATCTTCGACAGTCGTAACGGGGAGTCCGAACCCTCAAATAAACTGATACTGGTCTAAACCATGGAATAGCGAATAGCCCTTTGGGTTGCGGAGGTCAGACGGCAGACGCTCTGTGGAAAAATGATAATCTATCATATCTGGTTAGACCGTATCAGCGGACCTCGGACTCCAATGCGTGCAAATCTTGGATGCAACTGGGATAACGCAAGAGCGATGATGATTAGGTTCTGTGTATTACCTTCTGTGGATAAAATAAATACTTTCAACTGAATTGGCTTTTTAGATTGCAGATATAAAACCAATGTCAATATTTTGTCTACTGACTGCGGACTGTTAGAAAGTATTAGTTTTATACAAACCAAACAGATTGTAAATTAACTAGTGTACAACTGGACTATGTGAGGTTGCCAGTCACAGACTTGATGTTTATACTGTAGTATTGTTTCCGCTTCAGTACAACGCTTGTACTTACTCTCTTACTCACCTTTTTGTAATGAAGCTCGCTCTGACATGTATGTATTCGTGTGCCATTAAAATCTGCTTACAAGAAATAAACTATTGTAACTACAATCCTGGCTCGTTTCTTTTCATAACCCAACAGGTTATGGGCCCAGGATACGCGATAAATAATTTTTTTGCAAATATCGTATCATCAGGAACGAGATGACGGACAATGAAATGGCCGCCGATCGCCCCAATGCACCACGTGTCGGAACATTGCCTACAAGTGCCGGAATTACTGTAAATTTTGAGAAGCTCAGTGGAATTTCGAATTACGGGAATTGTAAATTCTCGTTGCGCATGTATTTGATACATGAGGACTTGTGGGATTGCATTGAAGAGGCGAGCGCGGGAACGCCCAAGGTCACAGATGCGCGTAAGCAGCAAAGAGCCCTTGCTAAAATATGTCTGATGGTACAACCAACATCGTTTTCTCATGTAAGAAACGCACAGACTGGATATGAAGCTTGGACTAATTTGAAAATAGCCTATGAAGATAGGGGGCTGTGCAGACGGCTCGGGTTGCTGAGAACCTTGTTTAGATTGAAATTGGAACAGTTTAGCAATATGGAAGCTTATCTCTTGAAGATCAGTGATATTGATCAACAATTACGGGACATAAGTGCTTCTTTGGATGACGATTTCTTATCGGTAATAATGCTGAGTGGTTTGCCTGCTGACTATGATCCTCTTATTATGGCTTTAGAGAATTCAAATATCAAACTTTGCAGTGAAACTGTAAAAAGCAAACTATTACAAGAGAATTTACGCAGAGATTATGACAGGTGTGATGAAAGCGCGTTGATAACAAGCAAAAGTGTAAACAAAAATTCTACAAAGACTAAGTCCGTGGCTAAGTGTTTTTTGTGTAAAAAACCAGGTCATTTTGCCAAAAATTGTCCAACTAAACAAATTAAAAGTACACAGAAGAGTGATAAAAAGGATAAGGCATGGAACGGCGCCTTATTGACAGCATTGGCAGTAGACATTAACTCTAATGCGTGGTATGTTGACTCTGGTGCAACATGTCATATGACTAATAACAAGAACTTATTGCAAAATTATGTTATGGACTCTAGACGTTCAATTACGGTTGCGAACGGTCAGGAAATGTGTAGTGAAGGACATGGTAATGTAGAATTAATGTTAAAAGGTAAAAATGTGTGTACAAAAATAAGTGACGTTATTTTTGTCCCAGGCTTATCAACTAATTTACTATCTGTAAGCAGTATGGTAGCAAAAGGACTCGTTGTGAAGTTTGATGACCCAAAGTGCAATATTTACCATGATGAGACAATAATAGCAAGTGCTACAAAGGTGAATGGTGTCTATCGACTAGACATTGAGTGTCAAACATCAACAAACAATTGCGAGCTTGCTGCGGCGAGTCAATCGCTGGCTTTGGATGAGCCGGAGGTAAAATCTTTGGGCAATGAACGAGCAGAAGCTAAAATTTGAGTAAGTCTGTGTGTCTGTGAATCCATCACAAAGCTTATGGCATCGCCGACTTGGACATCTGAACAGACGAAGCATGGACTTACTAAAGAAAGTTTCAGGACTTCTTGATGCAACATGGAATCCAGCATCAGACGACAGTGCCTTACACACCACAACAAAATGGTGTAGCAGAGAGGGCCAATCGCACTATTATGGAGGCAGCACGATGCAAGTTGCAGGACGCTGGAATGGACAAGAAGTTCTGGGCAGAGGCGGTAAACACAGCAATCTACATTAAAAATAAGTCACCTAGTAAAGCAGTGAAAGGCACAACACCTGAGGAAAAATTATGTCACATGGACCCCAGACATGGCTTCAGATGCTGAGTCATCAAGTGATTATGAAGACATTGCGACAGCAGTGATGGCTATGACGGCAGCAAGTTTTGGTGATGACCCACTGACTTTACAGGAAGCACTTTCAGGACCTGAAAGAAAGCACTGGGAACAGGCTATAGCAGATGAATATGCGTCATTTGAAAAGAACAATGCCTGGGAATTGACTAAGCTGCCTGCAGGAAAGAAAAAAGTTAAATGCAAATGGGTTTTTAAGAAAAAACTAGGAATTAATGGCGAATTGCAACGCTATAAATCAAGACTCGTTGCTAAAGGATTTACTCAGAAATATGGTGTGGACTACACAGAGACCTACTCACCTGTGGTAAGATATTCCACGATACGTACTTTACTTGCATTGGCAGTGAATTTGAATATGCATGTGGATCACATGGATGTAAAAACTGCATTTCTAAATGTAAAATTGAATGAAACTGTGTATATGGATCAGCCAAATGGGTGTAGAGAGAAAGGGAGTAGAGAGTTTTAGCTCAGTTCAACATGACTGACTGCAATCCTGTGAGTACTCCATTAGAAAATTGTGTCAAGTTTGAAAAAGGAGATCAAACTGATCCTGAGTCAAAGTATAGAAGTCTAATAGGATGCATTATGTATATAGCAGTTTGTACGAGACCTGATATTGCACATGCAGCAAGCTTATTGAGCCAGTTCAATAATTGCTACTCAGAAATACATTGGAAGGCAGCAAAGCGTGTTCTTCGATATTTAAAGGGTACCATGGATTATAACTTAGTGTATGAAAAATCGACACTTTCTGTTACAGGCTATGTTGATGCTGATTGGGCATCAAATCAATTGGATAGACGTTCTTATACAGGCTTATGTGTTTCGAATAAGCAATGCACCTGTGTCATGGGAAAGTCGCAAACAGAGGACCGTAGCACTATCGAGCACCGAGGCTGAGTACATGGCTTTGTGTGAAGGTAGCAAAGAAGCTAAATTTATTAGGAATTTTCTCAATGAATGTTTGGGTAAATATATCTGTATAACTTTGTATAACGATAGTCAATCGGCCCAAAAGCTTTGTAATAGTCAAGTACATCACAGTAGAAGTAAGCACATAGATATAAGACACCATTTTGTGCGGCAAGTTGTTAAAGATGGAATTGTAAATTTAAATTATATGTCTACGGAACAAATGCTAGCAGATGTATTAACAAAACATTTAGGAAAGGCGAAACATCTAAATTGTGTTGCTCATTTGGGTTTAAAAACCGCGTCATACCGCGTTGCTTGTCGCTAAGCCAGCAGTCGAATCTGGTCCCGTAGGGGCGCACACAAGGTTCGAAGGGGACACAGGCCATTTGTTTGTAGTTGCCGAAACGCGCGGCAGTGTTTGAGGCCACAGGAGCACGACATGCGGGCGTCCCCACACAAGAGGTAGATACATTTTGGAGCTGTGAAACATCGGTTTACATATCTTTTGGATGTATGGGCTGTAATTATTACGCTGTACTTTGTGAAGTTCGACAGCCGAAATGAGTGCATTTTCAATCAGAAAAATGAAAACCGTTTTCATTAATGTACCTACTGAAAGATGTTTTCATGAATGAGTGATATTTTTTCTGATGAGTTTTGTTGTTGAACCGTGACAAATAAATGACATAAACTAATCTCAAAAGATTCGCAGTAAATACGACATGCGTAGTACAAATTCATTTGTTTTAATATCCTAATTAATTGCAGAAACTAGTAATGAAAATCGACCGTATTCTCTATCAATACATTAATAAATTGGAGATCTACAATCCATCCATTTTCATTTCAGAACTGAACATTGCTATTGGAAATAGGCCATTAATGGCAATCAGACATTTAGTTAGTAGTAATCTTACTAATAAAAAACTAGCTCTAATCCATCTTCAAATTACCAGTTCCTCAGATCGTTTATAGGATTTGTACCGTCCCTACAGCGTATCACAGTAACAATGAAAGAATCCTTTGAAAGGCGCAGTGCTAAGGAGGACAGCATCTGTTACGGGTCGGATCGCAGTTGGTCGCTAATGAGCACACTATAATCCTTTTCACTGAGTTTTCCGCATTGCCGGCGACAGTCGACAACTGACGCGATGTTATAGAAATGGTACAATGTAGGTTGAACTGAACTGATATAATTTATATAAAGATACATGTTTGTGTAGGAAATATGCTACGTATTAAATATTTTCCATCATTCTATTTGAATCCATACTAATATTGAAGTAATTATTTCGCGTTATTTATTAAAAATACTGGCAAAGTAACTCTTATTCGCTCCGACAATTCCGACAGTTACGTCAACCGTGGGCAGCATAGCCTTATTGGCCATAAATTACACGATATAGACTCGTAGAGATATTGTACGTATTGTTATAAAAGTCAAATCATGTATGGCAGTAAATATAACAGTGTGAATGAAGTTAGTATTAGTGAGCAGGAGCGTAGAATACATGAATAAGACATGAAGTAAATTTGCTTAATTGCTAAGCTTACGATTTGGTTACATGGCCGTGAATGGTCTGTTTTTGATTATGTCTGTATAAGTTTCAATGAATCGGCTCACGGCTCGATCAACAAAGCACTACTAACTCTGCCGCAAGCTCTTTATTCGGTAAGTAAGTGTCCCAACACCAATTACTTAGGTATGTGCTCTTTTATGTCTTTTTTTCCTATATAGATCGCTAGCTTATCAAGCCAAAAAAGATATATACTGTTTTGCGAATGTAGTTAAAACTTAAAGTTATCTTAATATATAAAATCCTTGCGTTACTGACTGACTGACAGACACGCTACAGCCGAAACTATTGGGCGCAGGAAGCTGAAATTTGGCATGTATGTTCCTTGGGGACCGTTGGGGTGCACTAAGAAGGGATTTCCCGAAATACCCACGGGATCGGTCAAAACAGATAAATTAAAAAAAATGTGCAGGCGAAGCTGCTGGCGTCCTCTAGTATGTTATATTGGTGTAGCTTTAAAGGGGAATGACCATTTTTGGTATCGCTTGATGCTTATGATCTGAGCTGTGTCACGAGTTCGTGATGTGGATATTTTTTGTTTATAATTATAATGCTGTTATAACATAATATGGAGTCTCATATTTGCCGAAAAAAATAACAAGAATTAACAGTCGTTATATTTGGTAACGTGAATTTCCGTTAGGGAGTATTTTTGCTGTGGTAACAATACTACACTTTTAATCGATTTTCTATATAATCACAATCGTTAAAAATATAAACGTAATAATTATTTTGGTAAATATGAATATTTAAAACATCATTTTTAACCAACGTATAAACATATGTTTTTATGATAAAAAATCACTTATTTTGTCATTAATTCAAAACTAAACTAAATTCGATATAGTTAGTAAGTTCTTAAAAAAATGGTACAAAACATATTTGGTCAAGTCTTTTTAATAATTAATTATTAAAACTATATCTCTTTCTGTGTTTATTGGAATATCTAACAACTTATGTTTCTTCGAACAAGTAACATCGCATACAAACTATCCAAATTCGTAATCGATTTTTAATGTAAATCCTTTTTTTATATGTTGGCAACATTGTACCCCACTTGTCAAGTTTCTTTGTTTACGTCCGTTGCCGGCAAAACAAAGCATTCTTTCTTGGAGTATCAGTGTTTGTTGTTAGTATTTGTACGTGTGATTTCGTAATTAACTATTATGCTATATTTGAGAAATGGACTCCTATATATGTTTTATTTTTTGAGACAGAGACACCTTGTTTATACTGATTGTGATATTATTATCGCCATCATGGCAAGTTCCGTGCGCCGCTGTGTTAACTGTTCCCTTCGACTGAAGCATGGAAGTTGGCAGTCATTAAGGGAAGTGAATGATAATATCTACACTATCAGCTTGGACTTCACCCACTCCGGTAAGTCATATTGACTGACCGCCAGTTTTAGAACTGTGTTCGCGCCATGTATATTACCGGTGTTTATTGGGCATGAAAGCTTTCTCCTGGAGTACTTGTCTTCCTGGTGCCTTAATATCTTATTATATTTTCAAAGCTATAGTATAATTTGATTTTAATTTCCAAATTCGATTGCTGTTGAATGCGGGCCATCAGTGGGCCGAGTCAGTCAAAAGCGTCAGATAATTTCCTGCATTGTACTTGCATACTAAACCCTTTTTTGTCTGGACTTTAAAAGATGAAGAAAAGACTAAAGAAATTGAAGTGACAAAAAAAACAATGACTCTGAGTTTGTTTCGGCCTTTCTTCTCAAGAAGTCATTTAGCTAGGAAAAGCCGGCATCATCTAGAATAGGGTTTTGACATGTATAAGTGTTGTAAACAACCAAAATGCAGAAATAAATATGTCTTTATGTCTTTATGTCAAATGAATGAAAGGATAATAAATTTTGGCATTTTGACTTTCAAAGTTCACCCATCTATTCTCTGAAACCCGGCAAATTACGCATATGTTGTTTAGTTTTTATTAAACTTCATATTATTAAGAATCGCAAAACAGTAGTTTGATCTTGACACAGTAATATTTATACCGATACCAGTTCCCTTAGTCACTTGGTCATTCCCCTTTAATTATAATAATGTATACCTATGTTCAGTAACATAAATAAATTGATACTGTTATAATTATCCTATAATATGATACTAAAATCCGTTTAAAATCAATAATATTAAAAATCTGATATGGATGTCACCTGCTTTCCATATTTGTGTGATCTATTTATATATCATAGTGGTTTATCACATTTATGAGCGATCTCTCACGCAAAATTACAAAGGAAATGTACCATTTGGCCATACATCATGGGCCTAGCACGGCCAAACACAACACCATGTGTGTTTTGAAGATAAATGACTTCTCTATTAACCTGTATAATTTCTTTTTAAATAACTTTTGGTGGAAATAAGATACGAGATATTTGAAATGGAAATTATTACGCAACTAAATATACCTCAAAATTGAATTTTAACATAAATATAATACCTAGATGTAAATAAAAGTATGTCTTTGCGTCTTAAAGAACAAAAACTACATAAAGAGTGGCCAATAATAATGAATAATCACCTGTGTACTAGGGTACCTCGTACTATGTGTACTCGTCCAAAAAAGCTAACCACAATCACAAACACCGCTGCATATTCTTAGCATGGGTAGAAGGTACTGATAATTATTATTGAATTTATATTCAATTACATTACATTAAAACCGTACGAAAACACCAATAAATCAGTGCAAAATATTTACGATACACAGTAGCAACACGAATGACATCACAGATAAAAAAAGTGTTGCAAATGGTTTGAAAAATATTTCTACTATCGATTAAAAAACAAAACGATTTTTACCGATTAATAATTATGGAATGTATAATAAATTATATATTTCTTGATTCTTTTTACAAATATACTTATAAAGTAAATAAAATATATTGTTTTCTAATATAGTAATAAAAATATTATTTCCTTAAAACAATTTCTGCCTACCATACTTCATTTTATTTTTAATGCTGGCAACATAAAACATTCATCCGCTATTACCATAGCTTATTCAAAATAATTAATCTTTAAAAACTAAATTCTTTCACCGATACTCTATCAAGAAACGAAAACGATGTAAAATTTTTAAAAATTATATGTTTAATTTCAACGATTCACAACTTTCTGGCCGCTACAGGCCGTATTTGGTCTTTCTCCTTTAATATCGTCGAGTTTTACAAACATTAATAAAGTATACGACATGAAAGAAATGTCTGCGGGTGGGCATATTATTTTATAACGTGTGGTTACATAATTACGTCATCCATTAAGTCTAAATATAAATCACGAGAATTCACCGGCCGTTTCTAATGGTACCACATGTTCACAAAACTACCATCGCACAAACAATATAGTATGTTTGTATTGTACAGAAACCTACTAATCTCGAACATACCCATAACGTTAGATTAAGTAATAGTTTACCAAAAGTTAGCTGGAGTGGTGTTAAAGTGACGCGACGCGACGCAACCATGGAGTTCTTTGAGAGTTGCGAGAGTTCGTTACTCTCCTAATTATCAACATAATTAGTTGGCGCCAAGTTGTCGGCTCTATGGCTCTACGTCCCTGGTAGAGCGACGTAGAGCCGGAGATCGTCGGCGTGAGTCTCATCGTGTTGACGCGCTAATGAGCACAATATTATAATTTGAACGCTAATCGAGCATTGTTTACAAATTGTTAAAACTTTACTCTGTATAGAGTCTCGCTTGTTATTAATATTGATATTTAATATTAGCCATTTACAATAATTTTACTGCAGTAATCAAATTAGTTGGCAACGAAAGAGTCTATGAAAAGAATTTCTAGCTTATACTTAACATACACTTTGGCAAGAAACTAACATAATGTAGTCTTGCTTGTAGGTATGATTTAAAAGACACCAAAAATATCACCATTTCCCAAGGAGAACCAGTCTAGTTCACATCGCTCTCACATAAAATTAGTAACCACATTTATATTATGTTTACCTACATAATTAACTTAGCAAACAATAGGCTACATATACATCAATACAACATAATAAATTACAACAGAATTAATATCATCAAATTATAAATTATTTATATTGTATATACTAAGCCAATAATTCAACACACATTCTACGTGGGTGTGTAATACACCTCTGCCTACCCCTTCGGGGATAAAAGACGTGAAGTTATGTTATGTTACATTCTACGAGGAGCTATTACAAAACGGACGCACCAATACATACATTAATCAAACAAAGCTCTTCTCATCAACATTAATCTAAGGTATATATTAATTTATTACGACGCTGTACTGTACATGTAGTTAGGTAGGTGAGCTTTGATCCAGGCAGGCTTAAGTCACTGAAGGACGCTCAAAAGAAGCTCGGCTAAGAAGAATATCAGCTAAGTGGGACAGAGGCAGCCACTTGCGGAATACGTCTGAACAGGATTGGCACTGCTTTATACAGTTAAATAATAAGTAAGTCGATGTGATGTTTACGTCTTAGAGTTTTGCATCAACATTCAACCTCGGAACAAAACATGTTGATGTACAGACAGATTATTTTAGATACTGTTGTTATATAGTGCAGTTGTTATTTAGACAAGAAGTGGTCCATCTAGTATAATAATATTATGTTTCATAGATAAGCCTTGAGACATTTCACAAGACTATCAAACAATTTAATTAAAACGCAGTAGGACTATCGGTTTAAAAACATAATTAATTAACTTAATTTAAGCTGAAATACTAAAATGTATATAGATGTTTTTACTATTGACCAAAATTAACACCTAATAACGTTTATCGTTACATCGCAACCTTTCTTCAAGACAAAAACAAAAATTATAATACAAATGTGTAATGTTTTTGTTTTGCACAAACATGAAGGAAACGTCCAGAGAAAATGAATTAGTCTGTCGGATTGAGAGGCAACTCTGCACGTAACAGGCTCTGTAAACCGGGCGTTTTTCTCTCGTAAAATTAAAATTGGGAGCGCTGTAACAAAGTTTCGATGCGTTGTGAAATATTTGGACAATGTATGCGTTACGACGTATCCGTGTAGTGACGGATAAAGAATACAAGTGTCACTACCCCATTTCATTCCATGGATTTCGTAAAAGGCGACTAAGGAAATTGCAAAAAAGCGAATAATATCTTTGCGAAGAGATGGAAAACTTGAAACCAAACCCTATACCAACTCGTCTGGCCAGCGCGGTATAGTAGGCCAAATACCACCCAATGAGCGCACCAACGAATAGGCCCCCAGTTCCCGGTAGTCCCGCCGTCCGCAACTACGGTAGCGGTCGCGGTAACAGCGGGGCAGGGGGTGCTAAGAATCTCCGGGCTACGGCAAACGGCTACCACAAGAAACTGACCCTGGCTACGTACAATGGACGCTCTCTACGGCTGGACCAACACATCACCGAACTCGAAGTAGAACTAGGTCATATAAACTGGCATATATTGGGGTTGTCTGAAGTCCGAAGACAGGGGGAGGACACGGTAACCCTTGAGTCAGGTAACCTGTTCTACTTTCGAGAAGGCGATCAGCCCTCTCAGGGCGGTGTCGGTTTCCTCGTTAACAAATCTCTCGCTAACAACGTTGTAGAAATCAGCAGTGTGTCGACACGGGTAGCGTATTTGATATTAAGGATCACCGACAGGTACTCCCTGAAGGTGGTACAGGTATATGCGCCGACCTTGACATGCTGCACTGCGAGAACATAGTCGAAGCCATGTATGAGGACATTACTAAGGCTCTACATCATACCACCAAGACACACTACAGTGTTGTTATGGGGGATTTTAATGCCAAAGTGAGAGTACAAGAACGCGGCGAAACGAAAATCGGATCCTATGGTGTGGGGTGCCGAAATCACAGGGGGCAAATGGTGGTCAACTTTCTGGAGTCACAGGGGCTCTTCTTAATGAACTCCTTCTTTAAGAAGAAGCCTCATAGAAAGTGGACATGGCGAAGCCCCGATACTGTGACAAGGAACGAGATAGACTTCATCATGTCTGATCGGAGGTATATATTTAGAGACGTCTCAGTGATCAACAGGTTTAATACCGGTAGCGATCACCGACTTGTCCGAGGCACTCTAAATATAGACTTCAGAGCTGAGAGGCTTCGCATGATGAAGTCTACTCTTAGACCTACTGCACCTCAGCTAGCAGTAGGATCCGAAAAGTTTCAACTGGAACTTCAACACCGTTTCGGACTGCTGGAAACCCATGGCACTGTTGACGCGAAAACCGACGATGTGGTCAAAACGCTACAGGATGTGTCTCGAAGGGTGTTTCCCGGAAAAAGCGTTAACAAGCTAAGTAAACTCTCGCTCGAGACTCTCGAACTTATGAGGCAAAGAAGTGGAATGTCATATGCGCTGACGTCTTCGACAGATGGAAGAAACCTAAACCGGAAGATCCGGAAGCTGGTGCGACGTGACCTTCGATGTTCCAATACCCGCGCCATTACGGCTGCGATTGAACAGAATCGAGGCACCAAAGTCTTCGCTCGCCAGCTTGGTAGAATTCATCTGTCGAAACTCAATACTGCGAATGGCAAAACCGTATCCTCCAAGTCCGAGATTCTCGCTGAAATTGAGAGTTTCTACATGGACTTGTACGCATCACGGATGCCTAAAATCACGCGCCATTACACGGAGGACATCCCTGATGTCAACCAGGGCGAGGTAAGAGTGGCTTTCGAGTAGCTCAAGAACAACAAGTCTCCAGGGGATGACGGAATCACCACGGAGCTCTTAAAAGCAGGTGGGACAGCAGTTCTGAAAGAGCTGGCGAGCCTGTTTAATTCCGTTATCCACCAAGGCCTAACACCTCAGGCGTGGAGTGGGAGTGCGTTGGTTCTGTTTTTAAAAAAGGTGACAAAATCCTGCTGAAAATCTACAGACCCATCTCACTCCTGAGTCACGTCTACAAGTTGTTTTCGAGAGTCCTAACAAATCG
Organism: Euclidia mi; assembly: GCA_944739405.2. NCBI lineage: Eukaryota > Metazoa > Arthropoda > Insecta > Lepidoptera > Erebidae > Euclidia > Euclidia mi. The sequence continues at coordinate 4,023,775 of OX123202.2, read as the reverse complement.
CCTCGCCAGAAAACTCGACGATTTCCAGCCACCGGAACAAGCCGGGTTTCGAAAAGGCTACAGCACCGTAGACCACATCCATACTGTTTGGCAGATTGTACAGAAGACCATCGAATACAATCAGCCGCTGTGTATGGCTTTCGTGGACTACGAGAAAGCCTTCAACTCCATCGAAACCTGGGCGGTTCTGGATGCTCTGCAGCGGTGTCGCATCGATTGGCGCTACATCGAGGTGTTGAGATGTTTGTACGACACGGCCACTATGACCGTCCAGCTCCGGGACAGTAAAACCAGCCCCATTGAGTTGCGTAGAGGGGTGAGGCAGGGGGATGTAATATCCCCTAAGCTCTTCACCAACGCACTCGAAGACGTCTTTAAGACGCTGGACTGGACTGGACGGGGCATAAACATTAATGGCGAGTACATATCACACCTTCGGTTTGCCGACAATATCGTCATCGTGGCAGAGAGCCTGGAAGAGCTGAGCGAGATGCTGCACAGCCTAAATGGAGCCTCTCGTTTTCCAATAACTGCAACAAATATGAATCTCGTACAAAATGCTACGCTATTTTTTGCATTTACTATGTACATACATAGACTCACGCTTGTTTCCCAGAGGGGTAGGCAGAGACTACGGAACGCCATTTGCAACGATGCTGACATATCTCTATTGCTTCATTCACTACCATCAGATTCCTCATGCATGCTCTTCTGTTCAGGTACTTCTAACCTGTCCTGTTTTTAGAATGTCTCCGCCTAGGTCTTCCCCTTCGTCCTATCCCGTTCACACTTGCCTTGTATATCTGCTTGGTGAATCTTTCGTCACCTATCCTCTTTACGTGCCCAAACCACTTTAGCATACCTTTCTCGATGCTTGTCACTACATCTTCTTTTACCCCACAACACTCTCTTATCACACAATTTTTACTATGTCACTTTACTATATAATACAGAAAATAGCCGGACAAATTATTTGTACTTTATTTCTGTATATTCTACGCACGTAATATCACAAAATCTGTGCATTTTGGCAATACACCACTCGCAAATAACACGAAGAACAAAGTACAGATAAGACGCTAGTGTCCCGCATAGGCGGCCCGCAAACGAGATAAAGCCTGTGAATCTGTTTGAACAAAATGTCAGCGTCTTGCGGTCTTATAAGTTTGTCAGCTGCCTATTTGCGCTGGCCTAGCTTGGAGAATTAACTTCGAACTTGCCGAAACTATAGTAACTAAGGTCCCTTTCATCATCATCAGCCTTTAACAGTCCACTGCTGGACTAGGCCTCTCCTTTGGAATGAGGAATTGCCCTACTATACCACGCTGGCCAAACGGGTTGGTATAGGGTTTGTATCAAGTTTTCCTTCTCTTACAGTGCTGTTCTCTGCATAATATGCTCCCTCTGTCGGCTCTTACGACACCCATGGGATGATATGGGGTCGTGACATTTCGTATTCTTAATCCTTAAGGTCCCTTTAGAAATGAGTTAAACAAATAAAATTGTGACATTTCTCGGTAAGACCTTTCTGTTTCTATATAATTTGAGTTCGATGCTTTATTTTGTAAATAAATTGACATTTTAATGAAAACGGCGATAGCCGAGTGGATATACCAACAGACTGCCATGCAGAGGGTATCGGGTTCGAATCCACGGCGCGCACCACTGACTTTTCGGAGTTACGTGCGTATTGAATGGTTAATTATCGCTTGTCCCGTGCCTCGGAGAGCACGTTAAGCCGTCGGTCCCGGTTGTCATGAAGATCTTTGACAGTCGTTACAGGGCGTCAGTACTTTCTAAATAAACTGACACTAGTCTAAACCATGAATATCGCTATCCCTTCGGGTTGCGGAATTCAGACAGGCAGTCGCTCTGTGGAAAAGCAATAATATTCAGCGAAATCCGGTTAGACTAGTTAGCGGACCCCAGATTGAAACTGGGATAACGCTAAGAGAAAGAAGAATTGACATTTTAATAGCTATGAAATAGAAGCATAAATTCTAGTAAGCTTTTCGCCTAGTTTCCAACTTCCTGAATTAAATAGTGAACCGTTGGTCAGTTTGCGAACGTTATTGTTACACAACATTAAAACAGGATCACTAATTTATTAATGGTTTCGAATAATCATTCTAGTAACACCTTTGATACAAGATATTATTTTAGGCAATATTTGATCGAGGCTACAATTTAAATAGCCAGTAATCAATATTTTATTGCTTACCACGATTTATCCTTATCAACTACATCACGACCTCTTAACATAATAAAGGCAACATAAAAATACCTTAAAGTGTGAAATATTTTCCTTTAACGATTAACCCAAAACCAGAGCAATACAATCATATCCATTCATACAGGAGACGAAGGCAACCTGCCCCGTGTTTATTATGCACAAACATTGCGTATAGTGGCGGGCACTCATAATCGTAAATTTAAGATCATTAACTTAAGGAGTATTATCATATATAAACTTATATATATTAACTTTAAGGAGTTAGCTTGCAGAATAGTTAGATAATAAGTGTTATTATCGTAACTAAGTCAATAAATAAATTAGAATTACAAATTGTAATATTTTTGTATTGATTTCACATCGTTTTATACGTTACCTGTCTCTACAGCACCCAAAGATTGAATGGCAGAAATTATCTTTAGAATTAAGTTCGCCTTTGTACAATTTTGTTTATTATTTAAACATAGATAAATAAATTAATTTTATTTATTTTTTATTTATAGACTCACGCCTGTATCCCCCAAGGGGTAGGCAGAGGTGCAATATTACACCCACATTTCGCCATGAATTTCCAGGTCCCAAGTAATAGGGGGCGAGCCTATTGCCGTACCGGGCACATTACCAGACTCCGTGCTGCTACTGAGAATTTCCTAACGGAAAAACCCAATAACACTTTGCCCGATCCGGGAATCGAACCCGAGACCTCCCAATCCCAGGCGCACATTTATGCCGCAAATAATATAATGGTGTAATATTACACCTCTGCCTACCCCTTCGGGGATACAGGCGTGAGTCTATAAAAAAAAATAACTATAGTTTTTGATGTGTATCTCGCTTAGCTTTTAAATCCCTCGCTCATTTGATAAGTTCGCAGCTTTATTCAGTTGTGTCGCTTGTAACGTTCGTGTTACTGTCTCACAGTCTGTGCTATAGATGCCACTCTATGGGTTTAATGGCTCTGACGTCGCTTTAGCCTGTTTACTCAATCAGCATATTAATATACTACCTGCTATTGTAACGTATGTCCGGTACTTACCGCGTTGCGTCACAGTACCGCCCATACGCTCGGCCAATCAGAGAAAGCCATCGTCCGCACTCGCAAAGCCTGACCAAATATGGTCATAAACGGACTCTCAGCCTGATGGAGGGCCCGGTATATAAAGGGGCCGACAGAGAGGCCGGCACCGCTACTCTAACGTCGCTTCTACTATAACTAAGCGTACCTACTGACCCTACGTCGTATTTACGTGTATTCTGCTCCCAGCTACGGGTAAGCACTACATTTACTGCGTTAGCGTACTGCCCATCTCTCTACCTGCTAGCTGAGGCCGGCTGACGCCGCCTGCCTGACTCTATTGGTTGTGGCTCTCCTAATGCTGCTTTCCTTCAGGTTCCAGGTTCACGTTAAGACTCCGGCTACGCTCCTAGACCGCTACACTTTCCTGCATCGCCTTCGGCTTCACCTCTGGCGAAGAGTCTGGCCTGCCCTGCTCATCGTACTCACACCGCCGGCGTCTGCCAGCTGAGCCAACGTCAGCGAGGGCCTGTACCGCTACGCACAGCCTTCGAGCAGCCTGCCTACACACTACCGGAGGGAACAGCGTGGGAGACTACAGCCCTTAGTGTTCAGGCCAGTGTCGTGTTGTTGGTCGGTCATACTCGTGGCAAGGGAAGTGAGACGATACTCTGCAATAAACGCATCTAAAACCTCTACTGCGTTTTTACTACCAGAACCCGTTACAGTGGCGCCTACGTGGATTATTGTCTCGCTTTCCGTGCTCGAGTTCTCATCTAGCAGGTCTCCATCATTGTAAGCGAGCAGGTGCGGCTACAGCGAACCGGTACGTATTGTTGTACTAATTGCCTACCTTTTAGTGTAACTACCTACTACGTACTAGTTCGCAAATTTGAATCTAACGTTTTTCTAATTAGTCCTAACGGTCGAACTTTTACGCCTAATCGTAAAGTAGGCCATTTGTAAGGGCGGAACGCTTGCGCACTAAGTGTAGTGTGTAGTGTTATACTTACGCGGTACTCCTTCATACACAATGGGCTCACACCCCATAAAATACTTCCTGCTAAACAAGAACGAGTTAGCTTACGAGGTCGCGATTAGAGGTGAGGAGCCGGCTACCTCTGTCCTAGGTCTGCGGAAGCAGCTCCCTAAATTACTGGAAGCCATTCCAAATGATGACATTTTGGAGTCGGGTCTAGCCATAGCGGTGGACTTCGAGGGCGCTAGCGAGGCCGTCTCTGAGCTGGCCAAGCGACTAAATTCGTTATCTGCCTCTTACAACGCGAACCTAGCTAAGAGGTCTACCGCACTGCACAACCACTTATACCATAGACTCCGTAGGATGGAACGTCCTACGGCGTTATCAAAACGGATTACCGAATTGTGCAGCCGGTTCGACAAGCTCTCGGCGGAGCTGTCCGCCATTGAGCAATCAGCTGTTCGCTCAGCCGATGCTGTGGCAGAGGTCCAACCTGCGCCGTCTACCTCGACGCAGGCAGGGTTAGCCCCAGTATTGCATTGCGAGCATTTGAGAGTTAGCGAACTGTCTAAGCTAAAATACGACGGTACGGGATGCGTCCGAGCGTTCCTACAACGCGTAACCGAATTCCAAACCGCGCGTAATCTACCTTCCACTAAAATTTTATCATATGCCTCCGAAATTTTCACCGGTAACGCACTTCACTGGTACCGCGGCCTAAAAGAATATTTCACTACATGGGAAGAACTCACCACTAAATTAATAGACGATTTCACACCGTACGATTATGACTACCGGTTATTAAATGAAATCCGCCGACGTACTCAAGGTGCTACCGAAACTATAATTATTTATCTCTCGATAATGAATCAGCTGTTCGCTAGGCTGTCTCCGTCAAAGCGATTGTCCGAACGCGAAAAGTTAGACATCCTATTGCATAACATACGTCCATGCTACTCACTAGTGCTAGCTCCGTCAATATCTTCAATAGACAGTATAGCAACACTGCAGACGTTATGTTTAAACTACGAACGGATGAAATGTTTGAACTCTCAATTCCGCGAACAGTATTATAATAACGACACGTTGGCACCAGATCTAGCTTACAGTCACAAACCTAATAACCGAGCGCGTAATAATTCCTACAATAATTATCCCGTTGCTACTATAGAGGGTACGTCCGAATACACTGTGAACAACGAACCTAGCAAACCTAAGTCTAAACCTAGCTCTGTCGCTCTAGTCACGTCCAAGTACTGCCCGCGCTGCCGAATCAATGATCACAGTTTGAATGAATGCAAACGCGATCGCTTCGCAATTTGCTTCAAGTGCGGCTGTAGGGATGTGACATTCCCTAACTGCCCGAACTGTAAATCGACGAAACCAAAAAACTAGTTGGTCAGGGTCGGGGCGTGTCAAAATCTAAATTAGGTTCTACAACCTATTCAACCAATTTTGACAAAGATGATTGGAGAAATTGGCTAAACACTCTAAAAGTGTATTTCTCTAGTTATTCCGTCGCCTCGATCCTGGATAATAAACCTAAAAATGACCTACGGCCCTATGTTAACGTAACGATTAACAGTTTACCTATTTGTGGATTGCTCGATTCCGGTTCAGCCATTACAATTCTAGGTAACAACTCCCATCTGAAGGTAATTACTAAAACCGGGTTAGAAATACAGCAGTGTCACAACACTAATTCCATTCGGTCCGCAGGTGGAAATATATTGTTGCCGCGCGGTTTTATCAACTTACCCACTACTTTTAATAATCAAACCCACTTATTGAAAGCTTATATTATTCCAGAAGTTACAAGTAATTTAATTTTAGGCATCGATTTCTGGAAACTATTTAAATTACTGCCTAACCATATCGCATCCGTATGCATGTCTAAAACATTGCCGTGTAGTGTGTTAGGTGAAAATAAGCTAAGTAACACGAACGTATTGCAATCTTTTAGTGAGTTTAGTGAGTCACAACAGAGAACGGCTAAGTTAATTATAAAGCAATACGAGTCGATTTCTACTGAAAAAACCGGTTTAGGACGAACTCACTTAATAGAACATGCAATAGACACTGGCAATTCTGCGCCGATACGCCAAAGATATTATAGGTTACCGCCGGCGAAATTGAAAATAATTATTGACGAATTAGACGAAATGCTTGCATTGGGAGTGGTAGAAAAATGCGAAAGTCCGTGGTCGTCACCGATTTTACTAACGCCTAAGAAAGACGGTAAACTAAGGTTTTGTTTAGATAGTCGGAAACTTAATTCTATTACTAAAAAAGACGCGTACAAACTACCTTACGTATCCGAAATTTTAGACAACCTTAGGAACGCTAGATATCTAAGTAGTATAGACTTATCTAAGTCCTTTTGGCAGACGCCTCTTCGCGAATGTGATCGTGATAAGACTGCGTTCTATGTGCCTACTAGAGGAACATTTACAACGGGTTAAAGTTTGTTGTGTATACTGACCATTCCGCACTGAAATGGTTCCTAAACTTGAGCAACCCGACTGGTAGATTAGCTCGGTGGTCGGTTCGTCTGTCAGCCTTCAACTTCGAAATAAAGCATCGGCGCGGTGCGGATAATATTATAGCCCATGCGTTATCACGTTCCCTACCTGTAAATATAATTAACGCGAATAATAATAACGTGAATGACCCTAATGTTAACACTGATCAATGGTATTCAGCCACCTACAATGGTTGTTTATCTTCGCCTAATGACTATCCAGACTATTCTATTAAAAATAATAAATTATATCGTTTGATTAAATCCAGGTGTATGCTACGTAAGGAGTTCGAATGGAAAGAAGTACTACCTTCTTCTGATCGAAATAATGCCATAGTAGAGAACCATGCCGAACCCACTTCGGGGCATTTCGGTATATTTAAAACTTACAAGCGCTTAGCACTGCGTTACTATTGGCCCAAAATGCGCGATGACGTAGTTAAGTTCATAAATTCTTGCGACACTTGTATCGCGCACAAACATCAGAACCACGCACCATTGGGAACCATGGGACGACCCAAAGTGTGTTCACGACCCTTCCAAACCATTAGTGTAGATTTGGTGGGGCCACTACCCGTCACAAGAAAACAAAACGCCTACATCTTCGTAGTAACTTGTTGTTTTGGTAAATACTGTCTACTTTTTCCTATCAGGCGCGCAACTGCTGAAATAATAACTAATATTTTGGAAGAAAAAATATTTTTAGTTCATGGTATACCATCTACAATTATATTGGACAATGGTAAAAAGTTTGTCAGTGCTACTTTAAAAGCTATGTTGCGCAAGTACAATATCCCTAATCTTCATTATACTCCTAAATATTCCCCACATGTCAATACGGTCGAACGCTATAATAAAACCATTGGTTCTACCTTAGCGGCGTTTGTAGGAAATGACCAGAGATTATGGGACACTCTCGTACCTAAGGTGCAGTTTGCATTAAATACTGCAGTTAATGAAGTCACGGGCTATACACCTAGTTTTTTAGTCTATGGACGTGAACTAGTTCCATGCGGCTCACACTATGTCGACACAGACGCTGATGATATAGTATACATACCTAGGGACGATTACGCAGAAAACATAGGTCACTTATCAGGCATATTTGACAAAGTTCAGGCACTCCTCATTCAAGCTCATGCTAGGAATTCCCAAACGTATAATTTACGCCGTAAACCAGCTGAGTTTAATGTGGGAGACACTGTGTGGAAACGGACTTTTTATCAGAGCGACAAGGATAAGTCCTTCTGTAAGAAACTAGCCCCTAAATTCGTGAAGTGCACAGTGATTAATAAAAAGTCGCCTCTCGTTTACGAGTTGTCGGACGCGTCTGGAAATTCTATTGGGTTTTGGCACATAAAGGACCTAAAACTTATACACTATGGTGCCTAACTATTTGTTACAAACCGTAGAAGACTTTCCCTTCCTTCTCTCTATATGCCGTCTTAGCTTGGACAGTAGCGGACTCATAGACCTAACGCAGCTAGTCGGATTTTCCTTGTTAGCCACGTAAAATCCTCTCCTAAGGGCGGTTTCAGATTAGCGTATTTTTCTGCGCGTATACGGTCGTTTCTGCATACGCGCTTACACGCGCGCTCTATTACGCGCTTCAAAAAACCAGACTCACGTAAACGGGCGTGTTCGCTCGAAACGGTAGTGACGTCTTGTCAGTGTCAACATGGATTCTGACGGTTGGTAGTTATACGAGCTTAGAGGCGCGTCAACGCTCGTACGAGTTGCGCGTGTGTCAAAAGGCGGGCCTATACGCGCCTACACGCGCTTCTAAAAACGAGCTTATACGCGCGTATAAAACGCTAATCTGAAACCGCTCTAAGGCGGGCGGTATTGTAACGTATGTCCGGTACTTACCGCGTTGCGTCACAGTACCGCCCATACGCTCGGCCAATCAGAGAAAGCCATCGTCCGCACTCGCAAAGCCTGACCAAATATGGTCATAAACGGACTCTCAGCCTGATGGAGGGCCCGGTATATAAAGGGGCCGACAGAGAGGCCGGCACCGCTACTCTAACGTCGCTTCTACTATAACTAAGCGTACCTACTGACCCTACGTCGTATTTACGTGTATTCTGCTCCCAGCTACGGGTAAGCACTACATTTACTGCGTTAGCGTACTGCCCATCTCTCTACCTGCTAGCTGAGGCCGGCTGACGCCGCCTGCCTGACTCTATTGGTTGTGGCTCTCCTAATGCTGCTTTCCTTCAGGTTCCAGGTTCACGTTAAGACTCCGGCTACGCTCCTAGACCGCTACACTTTCCTGCATCGCCTTCGGCTTCACCTCTGGCGAAGAGTCTGGCCTGCCCTGCTCATCGTACTCACACCGCCGGCGTCTGCCAGCTGAGCCAACGTCAGCGAGGGCCTGTACCGCTACGCACAGCCTTCGAGCAGCCTGCCTACACACTACCGGAGGGAACAGCGTGGGAGACTACAGCCCTTAGTGTTCAGGCCAGTGTCGTGTTGTTGGTCGGTCATACTCGTGGCAAGGGAAGAGAGACGATACTCTGCAATAAACGCATCTAAAACCTCTACTGCGTTTTTACTACCAGAACCCGTTACACTATGACAGTACTCAGCAAAGATAGATCTACGTCTAAAGCTACACTGGTACTCCAAGTAATATTGCTTTTGAAAGAAGGTAGTTTTGTAAAGAAAAATGCATTAGCCCTTAATTAAATTAAAAGTATCTTATGAATATAGCTTAGTAAGCTATATCCGCGTAGTGACGGGTTAACTGGAATACAAATTATCACCATCCCATTTCATTCTATTAGTGTTGTAAAAGGCGACTAAGGAAGCAAGTAGTAGGTATCTTTAAAAACTCGACATCAACCTCTATGCCAACATAGCTGGCGATCGTGGTACAGCATGTCGAATCAGCCTTTTGACTCACAATGTTATTGAATGACTGCCTCCATGGTCCAGTAGATAGCGTGTGCGACTGCTGATCGGAGGTCCCGGGTTCAATTCCCGGGTCGGGCAAAAGTTTTACTGGGTTTTTCTAATACTCAGTAGCAGCCCGGAGTCTGGTGATGTGCCCGGTAACGGCAATAGGCTCGCCTCCTATTACGTGGGACCTAAAAATTCATGGCGAAATGTAGGTGTAATATTACACCTCTGGCTAACCCTTCGGGGATACAGACGTGAGACAATAAATAAAATTAATAAATATGTTATTATGACGCAAATTAGGAATGGCTGTCCAGCAGTAGACTGTGAAAGGCTTTATAGTTAAAAAATATGATTATTGTTTTCATAGTATTATCCCATAAAACCTAAGTAATCTAATACTACACAAATAACACACAAAACAAATTACGACAAACGTTGAGTTACTAACAATCAGACTACACTAAAAAAAACAAAAGGAAAAATAAGAAGGCTCGCAAGAAAACAGTACTATCTAATTTAATTAGCACAACTCGTGACCGACTCATAATCACATCAACACTTACCAAATTAGTATGAACTGAGCGCCCACTCACTTGGGATTAAAGAGCCGTACTCACTGGTCGTTGTTGAACGTGCGGGGTCTCAGCGTGTGAGCTGCAGTGACGCTGCTTTCACGCAGAGTACTCTAGTAGCGCTAAAAACGTGACTTCTTTCTTTCTTTTTCTTCTTTTGTTAAAAAGACAACTCCCGCATTAGGAAGACATTCCTATGTTGCGAGGAACTTTACAAACATTCAATCCCCGGACACAGAGAGCACCCAGACTCGAGACAACAATTTGTGGATCACACAAAGTGTTGTCTCGTGTGGGAATCGAACCTACGACACGCGGCGCAGTACCAAGCGGTGAGGCGACTGCTCAAACCACTACGCCAACCGTGCAGTCAACCTAGCGATCGCCATAGGTTGGCAACGACTGTTTGGGGTATTTACATCGGAGCCTGTGCTTCCGAGGGACGTAAAACTGATAGTCCCAGTTCTTATCCCGGGACAACAATCGATGGGCCATGTCGGAAGCCTTCGGGCGGTCTAAAAACTCTAACACCAGAGTTGGCCACATACCTACTCACGCGTAAAACAAACAACTTTGGATTTAGGAAGTAGCAAATACATTGCAGCGATAATCTAGTTGAGGAACTAACAGACTGGCACACAGAGATTTTTTTGTTCAAACCCACAGAACACACCACTGACTTTCCTAGATTAAGGGAGTATAAAATTGTAAATTATCGCTTGCTTAGCGACTAGAGAAAAATCGTGAGGAAACCTGCATTTCTTAGGGCTTTATGTAATTTTCTTGAAGGTTTTTTGAAGCCTGCCAATCCGCACAACTAATGCAGCGGAATCTCTTTGAAAAGACAACATGAGTACAACCTATAGTAATTTCTCATTTCAGTATATTAATTCAAATGATGTTATAAAAGCTTTTAATACTATAAATTTAAAAAAGACTGCAGACTTGTGGGGAAATTCCGTTACTATTACCAAGTCCATTATTGCTTTAGCTGCTAACAGATTAGCTTTAATATTTAATAAGTGTATTGACTGTGGTGTATTTCCTGATCTTATGAAAGATAGCAAGGTAATACCTTTGTACAAAGGTATTACCATCAGACCCCACCAACTATAGGTCAATTTCTGTGCTGCCCACATTTATCAAAATTTTCGAGAAACTGATACTAGACCAACTGCAAAGTTATTTTAATAACAACGAGCTTCTACACTCTAAACAATTTGGTTTTACAAAGGGGCGCTTCAAGACCGATGCCGGTGTTGAGCTTGTAAAACATATCTTTGATGCCTGGGAGGATTCACATGATGCTTTAGGTGTCTTCTGTGATTTGTCCAAGGCCTTTGATTGTTAGAACATGATACATTGATCAGGAAATTACATCACTATGGTTTAAGTAGTTCTGCTCTGCATCTTCTTACTTCATATTTGAGTAATAGGATTCAGAGAGTTGATGTCAACGGGACGCGTTCGCATGGGTCTCTAGTCAAAATGGGCGTCCCACAGGGTTCAATCCTCGGTCCTTTTTTTATTTTTAGTTTATATTAATGGCTTACCACACCTCGTTAATGTCAAGCACGGGATAGTACTGTTTGCTGATGATAACTCACTTTTATTTAAATTAAAACGAGAGCAAATTGATATGGACGATGTAAACATTGCTATCTCAAAGGTGCTTCGCTGGTTTAAGGTTAACAGCCTGCTTTTAAATAGACTTAAAACTAAATGTATTCGATTTTTGATGCCTACCGTCAAACAAGTGAACACCTCAGTAAAGGTTAAGGATGATGTGTTGGATCTTGTGGATAACACCAAATTTTTAGGTATTACACTAGATTCTAAGCTGCAATGGGGACCACATATTAGTAAATTGTCGAATAGACTCAGCTCTGCAGCATACGCAGTCAGGAAAATTCGCCAGATAACTGACATTGACGTAGACCAGTATTCTCCTGTGGGGAAATGCGGCCGACATTCAGACCATATTTGTTCTGCAGAAAAGAGCTATTCGAGCAATTTATAATTTGGATTATGGGGCTTCATTAAGGAATAAAATCAAGGAAATAAACATTTTAACAGTTGCAAGCCAGTACATTTATTCCAACCTTATATATTTATTCCAAAACAAGGCCTCATACTCAAAGAAAAGTGATATCCACATTTTGAATACTAGTAATAAGAGTAAGCTAGTAGTGCCGGCTACCCGGCTAGAGAAAATAAAAAAATCTTTTCAAGGCCAATGTGTGCGCTCTTACAATAAAGTGCCAAGCAGTATTCAAAATTTAAGTTTTAATAAATTCAAAAAGGTTATAAAACGTAAACTTTGTCAAAAAGGGTACTATTCAGTGCTAGATTATATTGAAGACAAAAATGCTTGGGATTAATTTGCTCGGTCCCACAGGCTTCTGTTTGATTAGTGTTAAGTTTCATGTGAGTGTGAGTTATTGTGTCTTATGCTAGTTTAGCACTTTTATATAAGTATTAAAAACCTATGAAAAATTCAATGTAGTTACTAAGTTTTTAAATTGTATATAATCAAGACGAAGAAAAGAGTGGCCCGGAGTTTCTTGCCTGATTCTTCTCACGAGGCTCACTCACTTTCTGAACAGGCATTTTTTTAATGCTCAACTATGTTAATAGGCATTTAAAGTTACTTTTTTATTTTTTTATTTGTATGACTTTCTGACGTGTCCAAAAATTTAAACATTTTTATGGAAATAAACATATTTGAGTTTGCACCTGGCCATCGTTGAGGTTCAGGACATCGTTCATAAAATGTAAAAAGACTTGTCCCCAGCGGTTAATCAAATGATAAACAAAACTGATAATTTTATTATGAAAATTTAACTTGCAGATACGCGGCATGAAGCGCGCGCGCGTAGCGTTACCACCATTCAAACTTTCAAAGAACGCACCTGCCTAAAATACGCTGGTATGATAGTGCTCTTATCCCTTTCAGGTTACGCCAGTGTCTCGAGGTTTCTCTAAGCGAAATAAATGAATGATTGAACAGACTCCACTGGTGGATCGGGTAAAGGTCACTCATACAATATTCACGGCGGCACTTCATTATACAAGTACTGCTTTTATCGCGTTGCCAAACATGCTAGTGCCACTATGGCGGCAATGGAAGCGTAACTACTTGCTATGGTGGAACGCTGCTGTAGTTAATGTATACTGTTTGTGTTTGAAGCAGCGGTGAAAGCTTTATTAATTATTGCGCTATTATTGTGTATAGGTCAATGTGTAGGTGTGGGTAAGTTTATGTTTGTCCGGAAGCACTTCTAAAAGTCAGTTATGTAAACTGTAGCTTTGACTAGCGACCAGAGAGTCTGCTACGGACAAATTTCTACGCACAGGCGTAGAGGTCTGTTATGGTAAAGCCTACGACCCACTGACAGCTACGAAAAAGCGTAGACGTCTGTTGGTTCGTCCACAAGGCTATTGCTACTCGTATAACAGTGTAAGCAAACTACAGACCCTATCGTCTCAAGAACTACAGAAGTGATTCAGGGATAGTAGTAACCCTATACGATATAATAAGTATACGGAGTATACGTGTTCATATCATGTGACAACATTTAACAGTAGAATGCTCTTGTTATACGTGCCGTGTTTGTGCTCCTTAGACCAGCTCTTGTAAGACGTTATTAAGTTGTAGCGACTCTGACATACAAATGGTTAAAAGATACACTTTGCTGGTTTTCTCTTCAAATTGCGTAGGTAACACGCAAGTGACTATCACAAAAACCGTATAATATTCTGTCAAATCTATTAAATAGGAAGCTAAGACGATTCATGGTCTTGGAATAACCAAGGGATAATAGGATTTAGATAATGATGTCTGATGTATTATAAACTAAACGTATTTAGAGTTAATAATTTACATAAATAACTCTCGGCTGCCTCCACAGAACAGTTTAATTGTTCTGTGGCTGCCTCGTTGGTCTCGCGGCATAAATGTGCGCGTGGGATCGGGAGGTCCCGGGTTCGATTTCTGGGTCGGGCAGTGTTATTGGGTTTTTCTGTCACGAAATTCTCAGTAGCAGCACGGAGTCTGGAAATGTGCCCGGTACGGCCAAAGGCTCGCCCTTTATTACGTGGGACTAAAGTATATCTGGCGAAAAGTGGGTGTAGAAATACACCTCTGACTACCCTTTCGGGGATAAAAGGCGTGACGATGTGTATGTATGTATGTATAAATAACTCATACTCCTTTCAGTTTAAAAACTCTCTTAATTCCTTGAAGTTAAGTAACTAGTATGGATGCCACGTTTTAGTTTTTGTATACGTTACAAAAACCGCACCATATTTGATTAAAATCGAATCAGAAATCCGAACCGGCAATTTGAGAAAGGACAATTGGCAATACAAAACAAAGCCTTTGTTTTAGGTTGCCTCTATCATTATGTCTCGGCAGATTCGGGCAGATGTAGGTACGTTCGAACGTAACCGATAAATGACGACAGGCCCTGAGAGACAGACCCTCCAAAGTCAGGGCTCAATACTACCTGTACGAGGGAAACTGGCACTTATTTATTTATACATTAGCTATGGACGTATGTACGTATTTGGTATAAAGGTGTGATCGGGTTTAATGACGAATTGATACCAAATATGTATAATATGTGACGAATATTGGGTGATATAATAAAGAGTCGTATTGTTGTGTTTGTTTACATTATCGTAGAACATGCTTAATCATCATATCTTGTTTTAGTTCTTCACTGCTAGAAACAGGCCTCTTCTCTGTATCGGGCGCTGGAACTAGCTAAGAAGAACAATCATAGAAACGTTTATACTCAAAGACTGTTACTGATTGTTTTCCAACGGCTTTTTTCCTGTCATGAATTTTCACTGTAAATAGGCAAGAACAGCACAAATAAGAACCAGAGAAAACATTTTGCGTCTTTTACAGAACCGATTAAATTTTCCTTGATAATCGTACACCTACAGTTAGTTACTAGACCAGGGTCGATAATTATTTAAACCAAAAAAAATAATAGTAGGATGAAACCCATTAGAAAAGGAGGGGAATATTATAAAAATGAAAGGAAAAATAATTTACGGGCGATCTGAGGTCGGGAAGGGGATGGGGGTGAGTTTTTAAGGGTAAAAAACGGTTTTTCTCGATTTCCGGCAAAACTAAAAGTCGTATCGAAAAAAGTCAAATGGCAAAGTTGTAGGTAATAAAAAGATCTAAAACTTTTGTATTTACACTTTTTTCACATAACCTCAAAATTTATGTGAAAGATCCAAAAAACCAAGTTTTTGGTTTTTTATTTTTATCTTTTACAAAAATTTTTTTTTAACGAAATTTGGTGAAAACTTACCTTTTTATGTCCCAAATACGCTGTAATTTATTTGATTAAAAATATTTATTTTTTCACCTTTTTTTGAATTAATATCAAAAAAACACCCTAATTTTCAATCGAAAATTCACCCGTCAAAATATCAGCTTTTTTCAAAAAGTTGGTATGGTTTCTATTCGTTGAAATCTCTACTTTCCGATGGTGAAAAAAAAATATGTTATTACAGTAAATCTTCTCAGAAAATGCAAAAAATAAAAAAAAACTTAAATTCGAAAAATTTTTTTTAAGTATTATAAATAATTTTGAGCTATTTATTAAAATTTACACTTGAATTACTCGAAAAACGTTAGATTACATGTGACATTGATAACAAAAAAATTGCAAATAAAAATATACTACTATAATTAACAAACAAATAAGTTAATAAAATTAATATTTAATAAGACATTTACAATATTTGGAGAAAGTTGTCGAATCTTCTTTAAATTATATGCGTAGATGCCTATTTATAACTATTTAAAGATAAATCATATATACCTGAGTAGATATACCTGAGTGACCTACGAAAAATTGTAGCCCATCAAAAGGTATTTCGTGGAGAAGTGGGGAAGGGGCTAGGCGGGTCTGGGTCTTACTACATACATACCTACTATTATATACTATATATTTCGTAGCAGCTGTTACAACCGTTAGCCTAACCAGTATTCGAAATACAGTACAGTATACAACATCGTTTATAAAAATACACGTGCACGCTGAGTTTCTTGAAGATAATTGTGACAAGTTTACTTAAAAAAACAAAAAAACTTTTCGAATCTGCATAGGAAGGTAAATACTATCTCTATTTTAATCTGTATCAATCAACTCAAACATAAAAATCGTAATATTTTCTTTAAAAAATAGTATGCTTAACGTAACATAACCTAAAGATTGAAATTAAATGATATTTTAGTACAAGATAAAAAAATAATAATCTCCTTAATTTTGCACAAACAAATTTAGTTAATCCCATGAAAAAAAAATATATTTCAAAGTACATAAAAAATATATTAAAAATCTATAAAATATATATCGTAAATGTATTTTTAATAACAAACTTTTGGCCGATTTCCATATATATTTAATACATTTATAATATATTTTTTATACATTTTGACATATATTTCTTCAATATTTTTTTTTCCATGGAAGTTTATTCACGATAAAATAGTGAAGGCATTATTAATTCGCTTTTGTCTTTTCAGATTATCAGTATGGATGAATCTGTTTGTATTATCTGCAATAAGGCAGATGATAAGCAAGTGTATGCAATAAAAAAGCAGCTTTGAATCGTTTAGTGGTATCCAGCAAGAAAAGAATCGACAATAAATACTAAAAATTTGAGACTTTGACATCAGCTTTTATTCATCGAAGTTGTCAAAGTCAATATAATGATGAGACCGCAATAGCTACATTTTGTAGTTCAAGACAAAAAAAAGCAAAGGAAGAACCCGCCTAGCCCCTTCCCCACTTCTCCACGAAATACCTTTTGATGGGCTACAATTTTTCGTAGGTCACTCAGGTATGTCTACTCAGGTATATATGATTTATCTTTAAATAGTTATAAATAGGCATCTACGCATATAATTTAAAGAAGATTCGACAACTTTCTCCAAATATTGTAGATGTCTTATTAAATATTAATTTTATTAACTTATTTGTTTGTTAATTATAGTAGTATATTTTTATTTGCAATTTTTTTGTTATCAATGTCACATGTAATCTAATGTTTTTCGAGTAATTCAAGTGTAAATTTTAATAAATAGCTCAAAATTATTTATAATAATTAAAAAAAAATTTCGAATTTAAGTTTTTTTTTGATTTTTTGCATTTTCTGAGAAGATTTACTGTAGTAACATATTTTTTTTTCACCATCGGAAAGTAGAGATTTCAACGAATAGAAACCATACCAACTTTTTGAAAAAAGCTGATATTTTGACGGGTGAATTTTCGATTGAAAATTAGGGTGTTTTTTTGATATTAATTCAAAAAAAGGTGAAAAAATAAATATTTTTAATCAAATAAATTACAGCGTATTTGGGACATAAAAAGGTAAGGTTTCATCAAATTTCGTTAAAAAAAAAATTTTTGTAAAAGGTAAAAATAAAAAAACCAAAAACTTGTTTTTTTTGGATTTTTCACATAAATTTTGAGGTTATGTGAAAAAAGTGTAAATACAAAAGTTTTAGATCTTTTTATTACCTACAACTTTGCCATTTGACTTTTTTCGATACGACTTTTAGTTTTGCCGGAAATCGAGAAAAACCGTTTTTTACCCTTAAAAACTCACCCCCATCCCCTTCCCGACCTCAGATCGCCCGTAAATTATTTTTCTTTTCATTTTTATAATATTTCCCTCCTTTTCTAATGGGTTTCATCCTACTATTATTTTTTTTCACTTTTTATTATTTTTCAAGGCTTCTACCCTGGTATATACGTTGCGATAAAGTATGTAAATGCCTATCCCGAAAGAAAATAAAGCGACGCTTGTCGACGGAAGAAGTTGAGAACGAAGTTATTTTAATGCTTTTTATTCAACTCCAGATCTGATTTGGAAATTTATATTGTTTAAATTTATACTCGTATAGGTCAAAATGCATAGAACAGAATAGAATAAAGTTTTGTTTGCATTAATTGTATGTACATGAAATAGCGATGTTAACAATTGTTGTGATCCTTAAACAATCTACCTTAACTAGGCATGTAAACTATAATGATAACAAATTAAAATGCAACAAACATTTATACAATTAATAAATAAATAAATCAAATTCAAAAGACAACATACAGATTTATGAAATAATTAAAATAATTAATAATAGCTAATGAATGTTAGAAATTACAGATTTAGAATTCCAATTATTTTAAAAATTTGTTTGATAACGACAACTGCGATTTGTTAAGATTAATAGTGTGAGCCATATTGGTATACGTTGTGTCCTTTGGTTTGGACACTGGATTAATACTTAGTGAGAGAGATGTACTTAAAAAATGTTTTAAGGTGTCAACTTAAAAGCAATATCATATAAAAATGTTTTTTACAATCAGATTTTGACTACTTAAAAACTTCGTATGTTTTAAATAGATTCGGTTTCATTATGAAACGACTGCGACATCTGTGCGTGTTACACGGCTGTAAAGCACAAAAAAAATCCCCATTGTTGCAAATGATCTCGTAGCAGCTTTGTCGCACAAAATTTTCCAGTTTCCACCCACGTATGGCACACAATTATGTAGTTCATTAATTACTCGGAAGCTAGGTCTTTTTGTACCCGTTGTCAACGTCAGTGAAATCTTATAAGACAATAGTACCTTGTGATCAAGAACCATTGATCACTGAATCAGTCTGACTGATTGATAGCCATCGATATATATGTACTACAGTACTTTATAGCTATTGAATTATCCATCATACATTTTTACTTTATAATATCGTTAATTATATCCCAATATCTCACCAAATATAATAAGTTAAGTTAGGTACATTACTTGACTAAGTGTGGAAGCTTTTACAAAATCGATAAAACACGTCTAAAAGCTTCATTGACGTCTGTTAAAGTCTGTTCGTACTACACAGCAGAAAACATGCGAGAAGATAGAAACTTGTCTAATGCCAGTAAAATAACAATAAGAGCGCATTCACAATGTAGCAAAATGGAACAGATTTTTCCATTAATTTAATTTGTATGTACAATAAAATGAAACAACTTAAAAAACTAAACTATCCTAAACTATAAAAAAGCAGAAGAGGAAATAATAAGAATAAAAAAGACTAGTATCCAAATAAAAAAAATCCACCGCAACGCTGTCGAGCGGTAGCGTGCCCAGAAGGCTGGCAGCATTGCCACGTTGAATGGCAATGCTTATTCTCTCAGCGAAATAAAAAGCAGCCCTCTGGTCATGGGAAGCATCGATTTATTTATTTATTTATTACAACTGCCCACTACACTTACAGTTGCCCAAAACGTGTAGTGAGCGATTAGCCTTCTGACGATTTCTTTATATAATGCGCATGCACTAGGGTCCCATGGCCCCAGCGTTTTGACCCCAAACGGCTCAAAAACGTAATTAGCAGCCAGGTTTCCGTATTTGCGCTGTTTGAGGGTCTCCGCCGATGCAGCCATTTAATATTTAGATAAAAAGCGCAACTGAATTGAATTCTCTCGACACATTCATTTGCGTCTCTAAATAAATATCCAGAATGTATATTGTCGTTATGTTAATAAATAGATACTTAATCCAAATGCCTTTTCGAAGAGATTTAATTAACTCTAAGATCTCGGAAGGGACAGGTTATTCCTCGATTGTTACCAGTGTTTTTTTTATTCACGGAATGCCTATATTACCTGAATTTAATGAAATATGAAAATCATAAAATCGTTTTAGTATCTAAATCTGGGCTATAAAATACGCTAGTCTCAATAATATTTGAAAAGAAGGTTATAATAAAATTCTTCTTCGACAAATATCGATAGTACCCCAGTACTATCGATATTTAAGCACCCGTGCTTCGTTACTAAGCCATAAGCTGCAACATATTTTATTATATAGATACATATCTAGAACACACATGTGCTCTGTGTTAGTATATTTGCGAAAACGAAGCGAGAATGTATGGTACTCGCATCTAACCTACTAAAATACGGTATATATCTTTATTAGATCAATACTTGTTGCACCTAATCTGAATACTGTATTAAACTCAGAGCTATTGAAGAATCCAATAGAATTCGAACAGAAGACACGTGCCAACTTATGTTACAAAACGGACTGGTCTAATCCGTTTGGCCAAAATGCAGAGATAGTTTCCTGCTTCTGCGAAAACAAAAGAAACCTCTAACACGTTTAAAAATAATACAATCTGGAAAAGGTTTGTAGTCAGTTATTCGTCAAATTAAACCGTTTTATTTTTTATTTACTTGCACATGTACTCGCCTTTACCGTGTTTATTTGAGCCAGACATTCGTATTGGAAACAGGATTATTCTCAAACTACTGACTCAAGTATTTTGTGTGATTCAAACGTAATTATTGCTAGACTCGTTCAGACTTAATCACGAATCACTTTGAGCGGATAGCTTCGTAAACGACTAGATTAAGGATAGCAATAACTTTGCTACGTCATCAACCATTAAGTGTCTTTAGATAGAAGACAAGTTTGGAATTGGTTGCAAAGTAAGAAAATCGCATTGGCTTACAAGGTTCGAAGCAAAACAAGAGATTTTCCTGTTGTCTTAATACCTTACGCACCTCTTCACAAGACCCTTTGTGTGTTTGATGGTTTTCGAAAACTGAGCTTGCACGGAGCAAAATAAAATTACCATAAAAAATGTAAGTGCAGAAATATTTTCTTGGGTTTATTTCTGTATTATAGTGTTAGGTTCGTATAGACAAAGTGAGCTTGCAATTAATTATAACATTTTACATTTCTCTATAACAAATATTTCTAGGTTACTAAATAATTTGACCTAATAAAGCCTGTTCTGAACACTGTTCATTAGTCTGACATACTTACAGCGTGCTTATAATATGCATCACCGTACAGCTAAGTACAATATTAGTGATACCGTGTGTTTGCACGTGGCGTGTGGCGTCACTCACGTCGAGTGACGCATGCTAATCACACGTGTTCATTATTCACACTCAACCCTTCGCGAGTCTTGCAAGCTAAAATCGTAATTGCATCCATTTGGTCTACATTTGACACTCAAATTTTCAAGGCTTTTTGGCCATTATAAAACTTCCTTTGGAAATAATAATATATTTAAATTGCTCCTAAGTTAGCTTGCAAATGTCCATGAAAATAGAACAAGCCCTTTTGGACATTTTCATGAGCCAAATAACTATGTTGACTTATTTGTGTGGCTCCGCTACTTGTATTTCTTGCTGCCTCCGCCTCGCGGAAAAGTTAAGTCCGCCTATGTACGCTGTATAATATATGATTACCTATTTAATAAATAGAACATTTACGGCAGCATGTCCGTAAAGTGATTTAATAAATCTTTGAGTTTATATTTTGCATGAGTGATATCCTTGTGACATTTTCCTTCCTTAAAGTCTTTTATAAAAGGGACAATTTTGTAGTACTCTGAATTTGTTAAAGCTAAATTATTTGTTATCATCAAGCTTAGTGTGTCTCGTTTTTTTAAGGCCTTCCTATTTTCGTTTTAGAATATATTTCTAGAATAATTTAGATTTTCTTTTTGTGACACGCTGAGGACCCAAATCGGGATCTCTTCATAATTCTGGTAGGTAGACTCGCCTAATTGGACATTTCAAAGGGCTTTGATCTGAACTAACTTACTATTAAGTAAACAAGGCGTTGGTTTTTACTGTCGGCGGTAGATTCCGGCGCTACTGACGCGCGGTAATGTTGGATCCAAATTGAAAATAAACATATTCTGCGTTCCTTCGACGGGATTAAATGAATTCGCTGAGAACGCTCGACTTGGAAGCGCTGCGAAGTGACGTCACACACTGATGCTACCGTGGCAACATGCTTATATGAGTTTCGGATAAACCTACATGATATCTATACTAATATCATAAAGCTGAAGAGTTTGTTTCTTAGGTTGACCGTGCTAACCTCAGAAACTACTAGTCCAATTTGGATATTGTTTAAGTGTCAGTAAGCCCGTATATCGAGGAAGGATATAGGCTACATCACGCTATGAGCCGCGCGGGCGGAGCAGTATCCGTAAGAAACGCGGGTGTAACCGCGGCCTTATCCAATTAATATATATAACACGTAAAACTATCTAATGTATCCTTAGCGTTGTAGCAACAAATATGCAGCTATACTTAGTTGATAGGTTTAGCCATTTGCACAAACAACACTTTGTATACAAAAATCACTAGGATACATGAATTTGAGAGAAAGTTTAGCAGTAGGTAACTTTACAGGAGAGTTTCATCGGGCGTGTATGTGAGCTACACTGTCCTGAGCTGCTTCATCCATAATTAATTACTGTGCCAAGTTCGTGTGCCTCACCGCGATTCATAAAAATACCTAGAATGCCAATTTAACTATAGGAGTTTTGTGTCTCGATCGCATTTGGCGACTTGTTTAAAAATCTTGTAAAGGAGAATGAGCAACGTACTATGGCACTTGGTTGCGCAAGTTTTGACACAGTATCGTAGTGAAAATTACCCACAAGAAAGGGTTAGTGTCATACTTTAAAACAAGGTTAAAACCAAAATTAAATATTGTGGGGTTTCGAAAAAAAACCATAAGTTGAGTACCTGTTGAGGTTATGTTACATTTCAAAACAATTCGTTTTGAAACCAATAGAGTTTAAAAACGGGCACATATTTAATATTATTTGGTACATAATAATTGAGTGTTACTTACGTACCGTACCTGTCAGAAAAACCACATTTCTAACAATTTATCTGTCAAGTGTAAATCAACAACACAAGTTACGCTTACAAAAACACGCAAACAGAAAATACCATTTTGTAATGTTTGACATTTCATCGAATAGTGTTGTGACCCAACAATAGATTACGGAATCGTAACACTATAGATTATATCTTAATTGTTTTATTTTTGCCAAGAAATTGCTTGTTAACGAAAGAAATAGTAATATAATCGAAGAATAATTATAATGACAACTCTTAATACTTTTTAGTTTTGAATGTAGATTATTTTGTTGTTCCACGATTTATGTTAATGTAAAGTAATGAAATTTGATATTACGAATTTATTGTAGTAATAAGTTCACACCTCACGTGTACTGAATATTGCAAACTTGCAACTTACAATTAGGTACTGCGCAATTAGGCATTTACTTTATTTTGTATTTAATAAGTTTTAAGTATTCAAATAAATGACACGAAACGAGTAACATGTTTCATTGGAGTCACCTCAAACCCCGACATATTTCATGGCGACCCTGCCATTGCCACTGGTACCGTTTATAAATTCCAATTATCAAGATTGAAGATAGAAGTTTCCGAGACCCATTTACAAGAAAGAAGACCAAATTTCAAGACAGAAAATTTCAAGAAAGAAGATTTCAAGACAGAAGAGGCAAGACCCCTAAAGAAGAAAGAAGATTTCGAAGACATACGATGGGAAAATCTGCGTCGAAAGAGCAAGTTGTGATCGCACAGAACGCCAACGGAGAAGCTTCGGCAACGACTACACAATACCATGCTAAACGTTTGGAGGCTATAGAATTCTTGATCACCGCAGTCGTCGTTATTTTGGTAATTGCTGTAGCTTACTACGTCCTCAAGAAATACAACAAGCACCACGTACGCACCATGCAACGAGAGCTGAACAGACACAACTTGGCCACTATCTCTCGCGCTGATCTGACCACCAGTGCCGTCTAACAAGAAAGAAAAAAGAAGGTTTGTAGGTGTCCAGGGTATAGCCCGGCCCAACCCCTCAACACACGCAACTGCAGCCTGAGTCACCAGCACCAGCGCCGCGCGCCGTGCACACCTCCACCTCAGCGCCAGCCCCCCGTTCGTCACCAGCCACGTGTCAGCATCGGTCCACGCGCACTCCATCGCAAAGGTTTCGTTTTTATCAGCTATATAAAGAATGTTATTTTTTAATACTTTTAGGTTTTATGACTTAATTAGGTTTTGTTAGTATTTACTTTCGTATTATGACGAGTTTGATTTTAGAGTTACATAAACTTCATAATTCATTAAATTATCTTAAAGACTACTTAGTTAAATTATGACCTGAAAGAAGGCAGCAAAATCTTGGTCAGAAAAAGATAGAAGAAGCAAAACAGTTGTATTCTTCTTTGGAAAGTATTTTGTCTCTGTTGCACTTACAAATTGAACGCGAGGAAATTAGTACGAGTGATATCACTGCTGTTCATAAAATAATAAGTGATATTCATATTATATACAATAAAATTCTTAGTTTATCGGATTCTAAAGAGAGCAAGCTAGCAAAAATGTCTCCAAAAAAGGAATTTAACTTAAAAACTGCAATTTCTTTATTGCCAGTAATGACCGGACAGGAATCTGTAACTAAGTCTCTGATTGATTGCATTGAATTGTATAGCAAAATGATTTTGGAAACATCTACTCAAGAGCTAATTGATTTTGTCCTTAAAACCAAACTTTCGCAAAGTGCAAAATTACGCATGAAATCTAGTTACGATACAGTTGACAGCCTTTTAGCTGACATGCGTAAATACCTCATTCAAAATAAATCCGCAGGTGCATTACAATGGAAATTACACCAATGTAAACAGGGTACTCGGTCTATCGAGTCATTTGGTAACGAGTACAGTTAGAAAAGTTATTTGTGAATTTAACAATCGCTCAATCAGAAGATGACCCAAATGCATATGATTCTATCAATAAGACGAATGAAAAAATTGCTTTAAAACGTTTTGCTGACGGTTTGAGTGACCCCAGATTGAGTGCTGTTATAGCCGCTAGAAATTTTAAATCTTTACCGGAAGGCATTAGGACTGCCATGGACGAAAAATCCTTGTCTTCTTCATTCGAAATTATGAATATAAAACGTCATAATTTTTCAAATCGCGGTCATAGACATTTTAATAATAGTTTTCGCGGACATTATAATACTCTATCTCGTAATAATTACTATCCGTCTAATTACAAACGCGGTAACGCGAGACAATCGGCATCAGGTAACCTGTCGTCTTATCGCGGACAATATCCTCGCGGTCGCGGTAGAACTTTTTATAGAGGTCAAAATAATAGGCAATTTGACTTTAAGCCCAACAGACCCTCTGTTCCAGTACAATTTAGTACCCAGGAACCATCGAGTAGTAGTACCTCGAATAATATGAGCCAAACAGTGACTTCCAATAGCGCATCGAACGATTTTTTTCGTCAATAATCCGAGAAATTTCATTTTTAATTTTAATAATAGTAGTACAGTAAGATTTTTAGTCGATAATGAAGTAATTAACCTTTTAGTTGATAGCGGAGCCAGTCTTTGTGTACTGAAGTACGAATGGCTTAGTAAATATCCTCACTTATTGCAGCAATTGCGTAATGATAGAATTACCATTAGAGGTGTAAGTGGTAGGTTAGAATCGGAAGGCTATATCTTTTTAAATTTAGCTTATGACAATGAGATATTTGGTCAAAAATTTTACGTGTTTAAGAATATGTCTTGCACTGCAAATGGCATCTTAGGAGATAATTTTTTAAAGCGTTATCAAGCAATTATTAACTATAGAGATAGTATATTACAACTTTTAAAAAATAATAGAAACATTCCTATTGAAATAAATTATAATGCTAGTTATAGACATTCGATACCGCCTCGGTGCGAGGTAATACGGTTCATTCCAACCGCATCAAGTTGCGATTGTGTAGTTTTATCAAAAGAAGTCCAGCAAGGTGTTTTTGTAGCTGGCGTTATTTCGAAACCAAATAATGGTCGTATCCCCTTGAGAATATTGAATACTACAGATAAGGACGTAGAATGCGATTTTCAAGATCTTGCTATTTACGATATAAATTGTTTTGAGATTTGTAGTTTTTCAGAAAATGCAAATAGTGTAAATCGCGTAAAAACATTATTTGAGTTATTAAATTTATCGAATATGAATTTAGAGGAAAAACGTAGTATCGAACATATTTGTGCAAAATATGCCGACGTTTTTCATCTCCCAGGTGATAAATTATCCACCACAAACATTATGACGCATACGATATCCTTAAAAGACAACGTTACACCTAGTTATATTAAGCCTTACAGGATTCCTCATTCTCTTAAGCAGGAGGTACAAAAACAAATTGACGAAATGTTAGCAAAATATATAATAGAAGAAACGAAATCAGAATGGTCCAGCCCAGTCTTATTAGTTCCTAAAAAGTCTGATAGATCTAACGAAAAAAAATGGAGATTAGTTATTGATTATAGGCAGCTAAATAATAAAGTTAAAGATGACAAATTTCCATTACCAAACATTACAGATATTTTAGATTCTCTCTCAGGTAGCATTTATTGTTCAAAACTAGACCTTTCACAAAGTTATTATTAATTATCATTAGATGAAAATTCGCGAAAATATACAGCATTCAGTGTAGATAAAATGTACCAGTTAGAGTTAGACCCAGACTCACGCAAATACACGGCCTTCACTACTGATAAAATGTATCAGATGAAGCGTTCGCCTATGGGATTGAAAACATCTCCCAGCGTTTTCTCAAGATTAATGACTATTGTTATGTCAGGTATTAATTATAAACAAGCTTTTATTTATCTCGACGATTGTATTGTTATTGGAAAATCCATCGAAAATCATAATAAAAACTTAATTACAGTTTTAGAACGCTTACGAAAAGTCAATTTAAAATTAAATCCAATTAAATGCGAGTTTTTGCGCACTGAAATAATATATCTAGGTCATAGAATAACATCACATGGCATTCTGCCTGACGACAGCAAAATCGAGGCCTTGCGCAAGTATCCGGTTCCATCGAACGCGGACGAAGTCAAGCGATATTTAGCATTTGCTAATTATTATAGACATTTTATACCTAACTTTTCCAATATTGCGCATCCATTAAATAAATTATGTAAAAAGAATGTAGAGTTTAAATGGACATACGAATGTGACCAAGCTTTTCAAAGTTTAAAATCAGCTTTAATGTCACCGCCTATATTACAGTATCCCAATTTTTCGGAAACGAATATTTTTCAGTTACGCACAGATGCTAGCAAAACGGGATTAGGATCGATCTTGTCTAATAGTAATGGTCACGTCGTTGCTTATGCGAGTCGAAACTTATCGCCCGCAGAAAGTAGATACCCGATTATAGACTTAGAACTACTAGCTATCGTATGGGCAGTAAGGCATTTTAGACCGTATCTGTATGGCAGAAGGCTTAAAATCTTTACCGATCATAAGCCATTAGTTTATTTATTTAGTTTAAAGGATCCTTCCAGCAGACTAAGTTTAGATTATATCTTGAAGAATATGACTTTGAAGTTGTGCACATCCCGGGTCGAAATAATGCAGCTGCAGACGCATTAAGTCGACTCCCGATGTCGTTGACCTGTGACGATTTAAAATCTATTGGAGAGCAAGTAGTTTCTGTGTTGACGAGAGCACAAACAAAAAGGCTTACGTCCCAGATGTCTACAGATAGTAATAATTTGACAGGAGAATCTTCTACCAGTAACAGGCCTGATCAACCTGAGACTGTAGAAATTCTTAAAAAACCAAATGATGTGATAGAATTAATTTTTATAAATGACAAAGAATTTAAGAATTTGATTTCTCATTGTTCTGATAAAAAATATTGCACGTATGTACCTTCAAGTTGTACTATATACCTAAATACTCGATCGTTATCTACCCCGACGGAGTTAGCGAGAGATTTAGGATCGTTGTGCGAAAGAGAAAATATATATGAAATATTAATTATAAAGAGTAGACAACATGCAGCGAATATAAAAATACTTGCAAGTTATATGAAAAAGTTGAATATTAAGGTACCTAAAATTTTAATTATAACAGATATAATACGAATTAGTAATCACGAGGATAAAAGAATAATATTAAATGATTTTCATTTTTGTTACCCACTAGCGGTCACGCAGGGATAAACAGAATGATAAGCAATTTAAAGAAATATTACTACTGGCCAGGTATGACGAATGATGTTATTAACAACACTAAAAAAGTGTCAGCAATGTCAATATAATAAGTTTTCTAATCGCCTCGTAAGAGAGCCCATGGTTATAACGAATACTGCAAGCTCAGCATTTGAACGAGTAGCATTAGATATTATGGGTCCATTACCGACTGATATAAACAATAAAAAGTATATTTTAACATTGCAATGTGACTTATCTAAATTCGTAGAGGCATATGCTATGCAGAGTAAGGATTCTGAATCAGTAGCAAGAATATTTGTTTCTAATTTCATTTTGAGATACGGAGTGCCTAAGGAAATTATTACAGACAAAGGTACAGAGTTTTTGTCTAGTATTATGGAAAATGTGTGTAAAATTCTAAAAATTAAACGTTTAAATTCCACACCTTATCACCATGAAACGATAGGCTCACTGGAAAATAGTCATAAGCATTTAGGCTCATATCTTCGCATTCAGTGTGATAGAAATACCATTGATTGGAGTGATTGGCTACCTTTTTGGTCATTTTCTTACAATACAACAGTACATTCGGAAACAAAATACTCACCATTTGAATTAGTATTTGGTAAATGTTGTAAATTGCCCTCAGATTTTGGAAATTCAGTTGAACCTTTGTATAATTATAATGATTACCCAAAAGAAATGAAATATCGTTTACAGCGAGCACAGTACGATGCTAAGCAGAATTTGTTAGAAAGTAAATTAAAGAAAGTTAATGTATGACAAGAAAACTTACTCCGTAACTTACAAAAAGGGTGACCTTATTCTTATAAAAAACCAAACTGGAAATAAACTTCAAAACATCTATAACGGTCCCTATGAAGTTATTGAGGAAGTTTCACCTAATGTTAAGATTTTAAAAGATAATAAGGAATATCTTATTCATAAGAATAACACTAAGAGGTATTTCAGTTAATTTTAAGCTTTTTATTGTATTCTTTAATGTTAAGTATAAATTAATTTAAGAAGCTTTGATTTTTCTTATAAAAACTTACTTATAATTATTTTAAGTTAATAAACATTTTTTTCTCCAAAAGGGGAAGGGTAGCAGACCTTTTTCGGGGGAGTTGTAAAGTAATGAAATTTGATATTACGAATTTATTGTAGTAATAAGTTCACACCTCACGTGTACTGAATATTGCAAACTTGCAACTTACAATTAGGTACTGCGCAATTAGGCATTTACTTTATTTTGTATTTAATAAGTTCTAAGTATTCAAATAAATGACACGAAACGAGTAACATGTTTCATTGGAGTCACCTCAAACCCCGACATATTTCATTAACGTTTAATCAATCGATTATAATTGAAAAAGGAGTCGCTTCACTATTATGCAACAAACGACGTATTTATTGTATTATATACTAATTAAAATTAAAATAGAAACCCCACAAAGGATTTCAATGAATTTTGGTAAAAAAGCATTAGAAATAATATCATGAATTATGCATTTACTCCAATGGCTATACGCGTCAAAAAGTGAGACTATAAGTGCCCAATATCCTTTGAGGAACAAAAAATCTTTCCTTGTGTCGACCATCACACAGCCGACGTCATAAGCCAGTTGATGGTAGCTTGTTTTAGGCATATGAGGAATGTTTGTTGCTGATCGCGGCATAAGTGTGTGAGTTCCTCTGGTGAAGTGTATTTGACTAGAATGTTAATGTTTTATTTAATGTTAGATTTTTTTTCTATTCTTGGATTTCTCATGATAGCTGGTAATTAAAATAATGGCTGTTTGGAAAATACTGAGAAACAACATTATACACTTAAATTAAAACTCGTCAAGTGTGTGTTAGACCACGCACAGGCGTACGTTGTTTCCTTTCATCGTCTCAATATTTTGGTCACGTCCAACAGTCTGTTCCTCGCAATTATACGCAGAAGGACGCAAGTCTCTAGTAAATTTTTATCTCTATTACTCGACACTTCCGCCTTTCAGGAATGAAATATACTTTATTCGTAACTAGAGGACGCCAGCAGCTATGCCTGCATTTTTTTTCAATTTACCCGTTTTGGCCGATCCCGTGGGAATTTCGGGAAATCCCTTCTTAGTGCACCCCTACGGTCCCCAAAGAACATACATGCCAAATTTCAGCTTCCTGCGCCCAATAGTTTCGGCTGTAGCGTGTCTGTCAGTCAGTTAGTAACGCAAGGATTTTATATATTAAGATAACATTGCAATCAAAGCAGTCCTCCGTCGTCCGCGCGGCTTACAGGGTGCTCTATAGTACAACAGAACCCACGTACTACGTGACCCACGACGCATACAGACGCTCAGCATTAATGCCATTAAGCCTTATCCCTTGCTCACAACATTGATTGTATACCTTCATCGTACTGCAAAGGTATAAACATGCTGCATGGATGGCACAGTGGCTACCGTGGTCACTGTGGTAGATATTGCAAGTTCGATTCTTAAAACGCGTCAGAAAATTTTGAAAATATTCACCTCACCAACCATAGCTTTAAAATAATTACGTAATTGGTACCCGTTAAATAAATGCATGAGGAATCTGATGGGAGTGAATGAAGTAAGAGAGATATGTCAGGATCGTTGCAAATGGCGTTCCGTAGTCTCTCTAGTGAGTCTATTTATGTAAATAAATATTAGTAAATGTTGTCAACTTTTAATTGTTTTTGTGTTCAATGTTTGAATTATTGTTTATGTAGGTAATTCCCTGAGATACAGTCATGACTTATGTGTAGTACGTAAGATATCTTATAAAAATATTAAGACAAATCCTACCATTAAAGTCGCGTATTTTTGCAGATAATATACCCTACATCTTCAAAGTCTTGGTGCCTTTTTTAATGATTGATGAGAGGAAATCAATCAATCAAAGCCTCCCCTAATTATGAAGACAAGATCCTCTCATAGACTCCGCGAAGTAAAAAATATCTTTGTTAAAATATAATTATCTTACAGGAATGTGATTTTTCATTTATTGCATTAGGTAATATCGGGATAGCTCCGAAGATTTTATAGGTAAATCTGTAAAGTTATGAGCATTATTGTAAAAAATCACAAATCTCAGACTCATAAAACGGAACTGAATAAATTGTCTACGTCGCAATGTAAAGAAATAACGGAAACTGCTATGGTTATTCTAAAACTTTACAAAATTATGTCAAAACAATTTAAAAATCTCACCACTCAGCACTGTGACATGCTATCGTAATTTACAATTTAAATCAAAGTTCAACAACAACCATTCGGCATCGTAAACAACTAACAAATAGAACAGAACAGATAATTCTCAACTAAGTCGGTATGCCGCAAATAAATTGGAGCTCAAGTCCTGCACAACACATTCTTAGAACACGCCGTCTACAAGAATATCACATCAACTACTTGTTATTCTTTCATTCCGAGAGCAGAACGGAAATAAACACTTTACTCCCAACATCTTTTACAACAAAGTTTTCAACGGAATGTGACTGAGTGTTTCACCGAATTGCTGAATATTCATAGTGCTGCCGTGCTAGCTCCACTTGAGGTAAGTGTGAAGTTGTGATTTAGATATGACTGGTACAGTTCGGGGCGACGGTGTTTGACTTTAGTGCGAGTTTCTCTTCGGGTACAATCAAGTGCAGTATGTTTGATATGTTCAGGGCTATCAAAAGTATTGAGGTAATTTTATTAATATTTTGTAAGCAAAATCGTGAAAATGTTAAGATTTTTGTTTTTTTTTTCGTGTGAGTGTGTGGCCAACTCTGATGTCGGAGTTTTCAGACCACCCTAAGGCCTCCGACATGGTCTAACGATCCTTATCCTTAGACAAGAACCGGGACCGACAGCTTTACGTGCCCTCCGAAGCACGGTAGCGCTCAGATGTAAATGCCACACACGGTCACCCATCCAACTGGCGACCTGTGCAAGCGTTGCTTAACCTTGCCAATCTGTAACGAATGGCAAGTCAAGTCTCGCTATGAGCGCTACAAATGTTAAGATAGAAATTATTTATTGTGCAAATGCACTTTTGGTATGTACAAATCTGGTTTAAATAACTTAAATGTACATACATAGCAAATGAACAAGGGCGGCCTTATCGCAAAGTGCCTAAAGATTTAAGATTAATATAGCGATAGCCTAGTGGAGATACCAACAGACTGCCATGCAGAGGGTATCGGGTTCGAATCCACGGCGCGCACCAATGACTTTTCGGAGTTATGTGCGTATTAAATTGTTAATTATCGCATGTCCCGTGCCTCGGAGAGCACGTTAAGCCGTCGGTCCCGGTTGTCATGAAGATCTTTGACAGTCGTTACAGGGTGTCAGTACCTTCTTAATAAAGTGACACTGGTCTCAACCATGGAATATCGCTATCCCTTCGGGTTGCGAAGGTCAGACAGGCAGTCGCTCTGTGGAAAAGCTAATATTTAGCCAAATCCGGTTAGACTAGGAAGCGGACCCCAAATTGAAACTGGGATAACGCTAAGAGAATGATAGCGATAGCCTAGTGGAGAGACCGAAAGAGTGCTACGCAGAGGGTCCAGGTTCGAATCCACGGCGCGCACCAATAACTTTTCAGAGTTATGTGCGTATTCAATTGTTAATTATCGCTTGCTAAACGGTGAAAAAAACATCGTGAGGAAACCTGCATGTCTGAGAGTTCTCCATAATGTTCTCGAAAGACATGTGAAGTCTGCCAACCCGCACTTGGACAGCGTGATGGACTATGGCCTTACCCTTCTCATAAAGGGAAGAGGCCCGTGCCCAGCAGTGGGACAGTATAAACGGCTGATGATGATGATAACATTGCTAAAGTTATTGTAGGAATTTACTTGTTTGTTTGTTTTTAAAAGACTACTCCCGCATTAGGACTAAATCCTGTGTCGCGGACTTTATACAATGAACACCCAGAGTCGAAACAATAATTTATGAATCACACAAAGTGTTGTCTCGTGTGGGGATCGAACCCACAACACTTCGGCGCAGTGTCAAGCGGTGAGGCGGCCGCTTAAACCACTACGCCAACCGTGCATTTAGCGTTGTTTATTTCATACCAAACACACTGATAATTCTTCACATAGCCAGCGAAAATAAAATCCAACTCATAAATAAGAACAAAGGTACGAAATAAAAGTCAATCAAAATCAATACCATCCCACACGTTTGAATTCAGACGCAACGTCAAACAAAATAAAAAGAAAAATAAAATCAAAGTGGTCAGCGCAGTTGAAATCCTCGGCACGCACTCACTGCAACCTACTGAACAAACGAAACGTGTGGGGTTTATCGCGACGCGTGCAAGTGCAAAGGTCACCCCTAGCAGTGAGGATTCATGCGGCGGGCGCTAGGGACAACCCTAGTGAGTTCATCGGGGGCGCCCGATAGAGGCGACATTTCAATACTTCGCATTAGACGCCCCGCAACGACTTCGTTGTTTTTATATTTGACTGCCAAGTGAGGAGCTAGGTCTCACTGTCAGCGGTGTAATCTATACTTTCTACGACTCTACGACATACACACACACACACACACACACACACACACAACACCATATACTTAGTCTCAAACTATACAGAACTTGTGCTATGGGTACTAGACAATGGATAAATACATAATTATTATATAATTTCTTTATGTAAATACTAATTAAAGACAGCTGAGGATGATTACTTTATTTTTACATATTATAATAGCCACATTCATAAGCAAACCTATAAATCTTTATATATTATATAGCATCTCGCTAACATTCTTAGTGCTTGAACAAAAAAAACGCGATAAATAAGTAATACCACTGGCGAGCACAACAATACGACGATTTAATTGCCGAGGCGTGGCGGGTGAAACTGCAGGGCAGGGCTAGTGAGTCATTAAGCGATTAGTGAGTTGTATGTTATGCTCGCCTATATTCCGAGATTTGATTCATAACGTGGCAATATTTATTGAATCTGAAGTTTAAACGGTCGTTCTAAGCGTCGAGTACTTACTACTGCTACAATAAATCTAAACAGGTCTCGAGAGAACAGATACATTTTACGAGTGCTTACTTTTACTGTCTCTTAGCTAAGTACTCACTTAAGTTTATACCTTGGAAGTCTTAACGGTCAGTTAATTTTACAACGTAATAGAGCACACAGGAGGATGAAATCTTACTTTTCATAATTCACCTTTTTTGACGAAACTTCTTACAAATAAAATACGTAAGATCATTTTTTTATCACATAATTCTGTATTCTCTGTTGTTTGATAAAATATTGTTGATATAAAAATATAATATAACAGTTTACAGGTAAGGTATTTCGTAGTATAGTATAATTAAATTGGTTTTTATTTAAGTATTTTTTTAACTACTCAATGAATACCAGTTATTTAAATACCTAAGTAACAAAGAGTCTTACTATAAGTAAAGATAAAGAATCAATAGTCAAAAACACGCATGTCTTTATACCTAAGTATAAATGTGTAATACCACACTCACCTATAATTATCACCAATCTTTAACAATCAATGTACCCGCTAATCGCTCTCACTAGCACTTCGGTCGGCTCTGATCAGCGACGCGGAACAGACAGCGGCCCAGGCCGCGCATAAAACTAGCGCTCACACCGCACACCCAACACTCGACACTCATATTGCGGCTTTCTAAGTAAAAATGTACTAGATGAGCGGTGAGCGAGGGAAACATAGAGCTACAGCACAATTTGTTTTTAAAGGCAACTTACTAGGAATGAATCCTGTATCGCAGGGGACTTACAAATTTTGAACCTACGGACGTAAGGTACATCGAACTTAGGTTACTTAGGTTTTTTACAAAATGCGCGCATTAACAAAGTATCTTGTGTCGTAGGGTACTTTACAAAAATTCAAGCAACGGATACAAAACACTGACTCGAAATAATAATTTGTAGATCACATAAAGTGTAGCGACCGAATCCACAACTCTCAGCGTATTGTTAAGGGACGAGGCAGCCGCTTAATATATAGGCCATAATATGCATAATATTAAACTACTATTGTGTCTTATTCACAATTGAAGGATCAAAGCAAATGTAAAATTGTAATTGAATAAATTCAATTGAAATTGAAGCCTTCAACTAGTGGTTTATCTATCCATGTAGTCAGTTAGATAAACCACTAGTTCATAGATAAGACACCCTATGACTGCCTGCTCTTTTCCCCATGCAAAGCTTAGCACATCCCTAGTGGATTCTCAGTCCATAACCACGATGCTCCGACTCCGGGCGCCGCCATTCGAACAAACGCCACTTGCTCTAACACTTAAGAACAGTTCACCCGGTACTATTAACAACCCTTCTGAATATATTATTTTCCCCAACAACAGACCCGACTAACAGTGCGTAGTTACTCAATGTTCTGGATTATTCCTTCTAAAACTATTCATTTCTATTGTGGGGAGATGAAAAAAATGTTCAGTTGCTATGAGACGAACCCGGCTTAAATCTTTAATGTGAGATTTCCTTAAAACTCAGTTGGAGGAAAAATTAACAACAAGTGTACCATTTTTATAATCTTATTGCACAATATAAGTAATCGAGTAACTACGAGTAGTGCTTACTAAAAATAAGTGATTTTAAATATTTGATCAAACTGTCACCTTTTTCTACACAACGATGGCCTTCTGGAGATGCTAATAGGCTACAGGATTACTAAATTGCTAGTTGTCGCTTGCTTAAAGATGAAGGAAAACATCACGATGAATCCTACATGTCTGAGAGTTTTTCTAATGTTCTCGAAAATACAAGTGAACTTCTCCAACACACACTTGGCCAGCGTGGTTGAATATGGCATTACTCTTCTCGAGAGAGGAGGGCGGTTCCCAGCAGTGTGACAGTATATATAGAGGGCTAGTGATGATTATGATTTCAGCTTTTATTCATGCACGAAATAAAATTAAAATTACATAGATACAGTTCAACATTTTGATAAAAATGTTTTCTATTTAGTACCACTGATAAAGCCGGCGCGTGTGTGAAGTGCCCGAGCACCGAACCCCAACCCGGCGGTACTATTTGTGTATGCGGCACATGTTTGAGTTCCGCTTTATTGTTATTAAGCTGTCTAACTGTAATCACTGTACATGAGGGGATTGTTTGCATGTGTGTATGTGCGCCCGTGTATGTTTATGTATGTACGCATTTCTCTTTTTCGTGTATTTTATGATTCTGTCCTATTTACGTAATCTTTTATAGGCGATAAAATAAAATCAACGTACTCCATTCGAAATTAATTTTATGCATACAAGAGGTAGGTAGGTAGGTTAACACAATGAGCGACAAGGGCAAGTAAAGTACAATGCTGGAGAAAGTTTGGTATGTTGGTAGAAGCCCTTGTTTTATGATTTCAACACAAATCAATTAATAAAATTAGTTAAGTTCCTATTTTACGTGTATCTCAAAAGTAATCGTTCTTTGTCGAATATAACATATTATTATATGTCCTTCATGAGAGGATAAACAACAGTAAACAAAAGTTAAAAAAGAAATACTAAATACAACCATTTAAAATACTAAGCTTTCATATTCTTTATCCCTTTTCACTAAAAAGATATATACTTGTTTGTGTGGGTAAACACAATGGTTCGTCTATCGAAAAATACGAGTCGGGCTCGTAAAAATATTTCCCACAGAGCCATAAGCCAGATTATGACGTCACTATCCGCATACATCGTCAACCGAATAGCATCATTCACATAAAATTGAAACGGGATGCCTCAACTAGTCCGCCTCGCAAGCGGAGGTTAACTGTACAAAATGGAAAATCTCCCAGATAACAGCGCAATATAATGATTTCCTTTGAAATATTCAAAGGGAGATGCGGGGGGGACAAGGGGCACAATGGTTTACGATACGATTGAAACGCACACTTTTTTAGTGGCACCGACGAATTGAAATACTACAATGAGCCGAAGGAATGATTCTGATATCGAAAGCTTGCACACGAGTGCCTTGTGTTTGAGAGGTGACGAATGACTTGCGATGAACTTTGTTTGTTGAGGAGGTATCCCGTGCATTTTGTTGCAGTAACGATACACGCATACTGTGTATAAGCTTCAAATTTCTAATTAGGAAACTTGGTTGTAATTTTAACAGTCAGTACAGCTTGTACGTGAAAACGGCTAAAAGGAAATTGTTGTGATTATTTAAAAGAGTGCTAATAATGAATTCAATTATGTGCTACATATTCAGTAGCATTTGGAATATATTATTTTTTCTGTGTGGCTGCCGCTGAAACAATAGAGATATGACACGAAGCAGTAACCATTTACCGTCAAGAAAGCTGCAAATTCAACTGTCTTAAAATAAAAATGGAGCAGCTGCACTAAGTATTCATTTAGTGGCGAGCTCTGTGACTAGTTCAACAGTAGACATAAAAAACTTATTGCAAATACATATGTATACAATCAAACTCTATTCAATCATAAAACCAATTAACTATTGAAATTACATGTGGTGGATGTCAAATGATCATAATATTAGTACCAAACAAACGAATACCATTTTGTATAAGTATTTTGATTATTCATCAGTCCTTAGCTAAACCGTAGGTCATCATGCAGCCTTTCACAGTCCACTTCTGGACACAAGCCTCTACCAATTTGCATCACAATGACTTTGTAAGGCGACATGAAGATTTGGCATACGAAATAGGTATATTATTATGAGCATCTGAAATGGGTTAGTGTTATTTTGTATTCTTAATCGACCAGTGCATTTAATACACTCTGAATATTGTACTGTGATGTACGCGACGGACTGCCTGCCGAGACGATGGTCTCGGGTTCGATCCCCAAGTACCCCGAAAACACACCTCTGACTTTACGAAGTTATGTGTGGATTGAACATTTTAATTATATAACAATGTGCCTGGTAGATGGTAATAGGCTCACCCCCTATTAAATTGGGACCGAAACATAACTGCCGAAGTGTGGGTGTGTTATACACCTCTGTCTATCCCTTCGGGAATAAAAGGAGTGAAGTTATGTTATGTACTGCACTTTGACGTTAGTAAAATAGAAGTAATATCGTTTTGTTGGCATATGACCTTATTCCGATATTAAACGTTTGCATGTGTGTATGTGTACACATGTAAAGCGTCACTCCGCATGCTGAGTGTGAGGCGCGCGAATGCACTTTAGCGCAACAATAAGTCAGCCGCCGTCGACTCAATCAACTAAAAGGAAAGTGCGGATCCGCACTCACCTACTGCACTTATATACGAATAATTTAATAATGGATGCGCGCCTACGGCTTACGAGGTACGCAGCGTATTCAATCAAGGTATTTCATGTATTTGAACCGCGAGAGTTTTTTATGTACATGAGTAAATGCTATGATACATGAGTACATACGGTCGTCCAAATTGTTTGTGTACAGGTTTTGCTCAAATTATCCTCTATGGTAGACTTTTCGACAAAACTTGTCTAATTAAGATCCGAACTCCTTGCTGCTTAAGTACGGAGCGGCGATCGTTGATCGTACCTGCTTATATTTTTGTCTGCTTCTGGGAATAATTTATTTGAAATATGTATGACACAATATTAAAAATTATAAAGTTGTGCCTATCAGTTACCTGGTTACTATGTATACATCTGTAATACAGACGTCGTAATATTCTACGTCCACAAGATCCTGACCCTTTGGTTATGTTGACGCATCTGGTCTTGAACACGACGACTGAAAGACTAATAAAAAGGCTTCGGTAAACTGGTCGTCGTCTTGACCTGAAAAATAAATCACACAAGCTAGTAGTTAGCTTAGCAGGGAAACCTCTGTACAACCTACCATGCTTATTCCTATCTTGCTATTCATCCATAATAGTCATAACCGAGATAGACCTGTCATGAATAAGATAGAATGTCAGGTCTGTACTCTTATTAATATTATTTAGATGTAAACTATGTAGTACAATGTCGGATTTAAAATATAAGGCACATTTTAATAAGATCAAATGATTTGGCCGACGCTTGTTAGTATAAAGGGCCTAGTAGACGTCTGTTGTAAAACTGAGCCTTAGGGTTCACAGTTAATGAACAAGCCCTTTTCAAAACATGTGAAATACTCCCACTTACAACTGAGTACTAGTCCAATTTCATCGTAGGTATGATATTTTATCCGAATTATCTGTTAATCCTAATAGTTATGTATGATATTTTATACGAATTATCTGATATGTTGAAATAGGTTACTAAGTTATATTTGTGATATTATTATAACGTAATGGTATGGCTTTTAGTTGTAGCCTTGGAATACAGGATACAGTTACAAGACCTATGTATTCGTTTTTAGAGAGGCCCATACAATACGATACGATACGATACGATTTAACTTGATCAAAGTAAAACTAAAACAAATTAAAATTGGATCTAGCTATTATGAAAGCGAGCAGTTGTACTACGAAAGGTCATTAAAAATAGTATCACAGTCTATGAAATATGAATCTCGTATTTTGTAAAAGTAAAAACTATTGTGTTTCTGGACACATCATAATACGGTCTATGAATGTGATACCACATAAACACTATAATTTCATTTTCCTCTACATATATTTTTAACACAACAACGTTCTGTCATTTGATTCCTGTGATACTCACAGTAAACTTTTCACATTTCCCGCGGCATCATATTTGAAGGAGTAATAGACACAATTGCGGACGTATGCATGTCCGGCTATGACGTAATGTATTCATGCGGCATGATTTCCATTTCACGGCGCGCGCGCCCGTGTCACGCGGGCGATGGACGCAATACACTGAGAAAATCCCGTCGAAGTACGTCACAGACACTGTCTGTTATTGATTTAGGGTGCATTTCTACTAAACATGAGCGAAAAAGCTGAGCGGTGGGTGAATAAATGCACCAATAGTGTCGCTTTACATTTGCAGCCCTGCTTAGCGCAAGTATTTTTAAAGATACCTCCGGCATTAGCTATAAATACCGTGTCGCAAGAGACTTTACAAATATTGAAGCTACGGACAGATTATCACGTGCCCCGTGCCTCGGAGAGCACGTTAAGCCGTCGGTCCTGATTGTAATGAATATCTTTGACAGTCGTTATAGGGCGTCACTTGCTTCTAAATAAACTGATCTAAACCATGGAATATCGCTATCCCTTTGGGTTGCGAAGGTGAGACAGGCAGTCGTTCTGCGGAAAAGCTAATAATGATGACAACGTGCTGTCCCGTGCGGGGTTCAATCCACGACCTGTACCTGTATTCTATGCAAATAAACTGCATTTAATTTAATTCCACTATACACAGCTCACTGCCAAGCGGCATGCTAACCGCTTAAACCATAACTAGAATGTAGATATGATGGTGTAAAGCATATTATTTTTGGTAATGATTTTAATCGTACACTGCTCATCTATCTTGTGCATACGCAGCCTTACTGTTTGGTATCTCACACCAACATTTATATCAATTTTAGGGAAACTGTCACCGGATGTATGACATCAGTAATACCTCAGGTAAGTTAAAAGACAGTAATACCTCAGTTAAAAAAGCAGCGATAGCCGAGTAGAGAGACCGATAGACTGCTACGCAGCGGTTCTCGGGTTCGAATCCCCGGCACGCTCCAATGACTTTTCAAAGTTAAGTGCGTATTAAATTGTTAATTATCGCTTGCTTATCGGTGAAGGAAAATATCTTGAGGAAACCTGCATGTCTGAGAGTTCTCCATAATGTTCTCGAAAGACATGTGAAGTCTGCCAACCCGCACTTGGCCAGTGTGGTGGACTATGGCCTTACCCTTCTCATAGTGAGAAGAGGCCCGTGCCCAGCAGTGAGACAGTACATAGGGCTGTTGATGAAGTAAAAATACTGGTATTTGTGCTCAACAAACAGACACAGGTAGTAGTTTTTACAGGTAGTAGAGCCTTGCTAATATCAACATGAATGGGCCGGCTCGACCGGCGAAGTACTACCCTCTCTCAGAAAATCGACGTAAAGTAACAGCACCTAAACTGTTGCGTTTCGTTCGGTGAGTGAGAGTGCCAGAGGCCCCATCCCCTATTCCTTCGCCCTTAACCCACTCTTATCCCTTCTTATCCCTTTTCCCAACCCCAAGTTGCGGCAACGCACATGTGACTCCTCTGGTGTTGCTTTTTTCCATGGGCGACAGTAATTGCTTACCATCAGGCGATCCGTCTGTTCGTTTGCCGCCTTTAACTATAAAAAAAAAACAAGTAATGATCACCGGGTTTCATCATCCTCACAGATTTAAATTTGAGGCGACTATGCCTTGGAACTAAAGCTGCAATTATGTATTTTATATTCTCTTCCACGAATGTTGCATTATTTTCAAAAATCTTATGGGAGCATATTCATTGAAGCACTTTCGATCGACTCTGCGTTATTATTTCAACACGAGAATAATTCACTATCCGTACGTGTATTCTAAGATAAATAAAATACTGAAACCGACTACTTGTAATACTCTTACCGGTACCAATACCGGTAATCTCATCAATTCCATCACATGACAGTGGAAGTGGCGAATCGTTCTCAATAAAGAACCGATATATAATGTCGCGTACGAGCCTCTCAAGTCGCACAACTTACGACGTGGGCTACAAGTGACTCAATTTCCTCGCAGCAGTTACTGTACTTAGTGGCCATTTGCCGGTGGTAAGCTGTGAAATGTGGCGGTCAGTGCATTTGAATAGGAACCCAAGTGTGATGTAGGGGAGAACAGCCCATTTGTTGCAGAATCACACCAACTTTTATGGGAAGCAATTTTGTCATCTTATTTGTGAAGGCTATTTTAAGGGTAGGCGGTTTGTATTGGCTACGTAAGGGACCTAAATTGAAAACAGCAAGATTAATATAATTCTAGGAACAGTTTATTTTGGAAATGATGTCGATTAATTGTGATGTCATACTACAGAACTTTAAACTATATAGATTTACCTAGTTCATGTTCGTTTTCATTTCTGACGACTTTCTTTATTTCTACAAAAGATGAGAAAAGTCCACTTTGTACCACTGGCGTTTCCATCTCTCTAGAAAGGTCCAGAAAATAGACACAAGTGAATAGGAAAAGCGATTTCTTGACATATTTGCTTTCCATATGTACTCAACATATTATTTTTAAACAGGTTTTAACATAACTTCAGTTCTGAGTAGACACAAGATTTAGCAAAATTCAGGACTGACTTTTCAGTGAGGGGGTGAGGGTAGCCAAGCCGAACATCAACAGTAATGGCATAGATAACATCGCTCACGTGTGTACATGTGTGTGACACCGCGAGGGACCGACGCCGCGTGTGCTCAATGGAGCGCGCCTTGTCTCACCATCGCGCTGCACTCATTAGCACCTAATCATTGCCGCCATTCTGCGGTCCACAGCACGATATCCTTCGTCATGATAATGACTTACGTATTATATATATTGTATAGGGTCACAGTTGTGTATTGCCTTTATAACGGTACCTAGTAAATTGTGGGTGTGTGATAATAATAATATCTCTATACAGAAGGCAGTATTGCTGGACACGACACGCATCGTTCGGAGGTTCCTCTCTCTGGAGCCCTAACCATCGGTGGCTTGGTCCCTGTGCCCGGTGCCGGTGGGTCTCCGTGGTCCTGTTTTATATGGTTAAATATTTCTTTTGTAAAGTGATTTAATTGTATAAAATAAGATTAAGGAGAATGAAATTAAATAAAGAGGAATAATAATAATATTCTACCACATTCACACAACACCGTCTAGACCCAAGCTAAGCAGAGCTTGTACTATGGGTACTAGACAATGGATAAACATACATATATACATTTTTTTTTGTAAATACATACATATTATACATAGAAACGATAAACATAAAGATAGGGTTGATGATTGTGCTGATCGTTTATTTATTTAAAACATAAAGATTTTTGGGATAACGTTTACAAAATGACAAATCAAACATTAAACTGCTCGCTTAAACAAAATAAAACATTCCAGTTTCCGTATATCCATGTCACCTACTTTGATGTTGGAGATTCTGGACGGTTGGAAGACAAGAAACCGGATCGACGGGTTTACGTGCCCTCCGAAGCACGGTAGCGTTCTAATGCAAGTTCCTCCTATCCAAGTGGTCATCTATCCCCTACAAACGTAGCTTAACATTG
This sequence comes from Euclidia mi, assembly GCA_944739405.2. Lineage (NCBI taxonomy): Eukaryota > Metazoa > Arthropoda > Insecta > Lepidoptera > Erebidae > Euclidia > Euclidia mi. Next base: position 3,980,495 of record OX123202.2, on the reverse strand, counting down.
CCAAGCTAGTACGTACGGCAATAATAATTCAAGTAGCACTACGAATGCTACAATAAAACACCTTAATATCGCAAGACGATTTGCAGGATAACTTTTTTATTATAACGAGAAGAATAATTGAAATATGTTAGATGGATAGCAATAATCTTTATGTAAATTGTGATGATAAGCTGTTATATTATTCGGATGAAAATGTCCGCTCAGAGCGAGCGCTTAGGTGCGACAGAATAATAAATGTCGGTGCTTTCTTTCTTATTCATCGTACTGAGGATATTAAAATTAGCTGATGTTTATTCAATAAAGCCGTTCGAAGCCGAGCTTAGAGCTCGTGTAACCAGAGGTAAATACCCATATAGCAACGTGAGTGGAATGACTCGGTGGAATTGAATACTTGACGTTCATAAGTGTCACATTGCAACCTAAGACCTTTGTGTTTACTGAGTGATTTCATTTGCACTTTGTGTCAATAATGTGAATGTGCCGAGATTTGTGTAGGTATATTATTATACCCTTAGTTTTTAAAAGACAATTGACGCACAAGGGATTTCACCTATGTCTCGGAAATTTCTAAAAAGGCAATCAATTTTTTTGCCTTTTGCAGCCCACTGCTGGAATTAAACCTCTCCAAACTTACTTCACAGTAGCACTGTACATCAAAAGAAGGATTTGGTGAACTATACCAGGCCGGCCAGATGGGTTACTAAACGGTTTAAGGTCAAGTTTTCCGTCTTTTCACAAATCTACTATTTACTGATTGAAACCCTCGAAATGAAATGGGGCAGTGACATTTTATCCGTCACCACAGAGACATAATAAATTAATATGAGCTTTTTTTTCTTTGATGGGCTCAAACGACGCTCTGGTGCTTTCAAATGCGTACGATCAAACCAACTATTGGTTTTATTAAGCTTCCCTTCTGCAGAAGTCCCATACCAGTAATTATACTCGACGCAGTAAATTTACTTTATTTCATCTTTAACTGCGATGAATAAAGTGTTGGCCGACAGTCGATACAATGTTCTCCAGTCGATGTAATTGCGACTTGAATAATAAAATTAAAGGCTGCACTTCTGAACAGAACTGTTAACTAGGAATAAAGTAAACAGTTACCAACGTTGTATTTTTCATTTTGTTAATTCCGTGCGTAAGGTTTGAAAGCTCATGTTAATAATTGATAACTTTGATATACTGGAGCGATGCTTATTTCAAATAATTAATTTGATTAATCAAAATCTTATCAAATATATTAAGCACAAATTACAACTTAAATTAAAATCCTTGTGATTTTTTTGTTTATTGTTTCGAACACACAATCCTTGGACCATTTGATGACAAGCGATTTCTTATATTTTTATAAGCACAATAAAATACAGCTAAGAGATGGCTGTATTTTTTCGTGCACTTAGTTATAGAAGCAATGCCAGATATAACTAACTCACGAAAATAATCATAATCCAAATTCATAGCCGAGTGACATAGACAGGTTTGTCAATGCATGACATCACAAACAAGAGAAATACTACCTTTGGAAACATATGCATCTCTCACTCAATCTGAGCTCGTAGCATAAGACGACATATCCACATAATGTAACCTACCCAAACATTCATATATTATGAAATACTAGCTTTTGCCCGCCGCTTCGCGCGCGTTAAATTCGGGGTAACACAAATCTACTTTCAGTCTCAAGTTGTGTGAAGACACTCCTGATTATTTTAACATACATACATACATACATATACTCACGCCTTTTCCCCGTCGGGGTAGGCAGAGACAACAGAACGCCACTTGCTCCTATCCTTACAAACCTCACGCGCTTCCTCTACACTCATTACTCTTTTCATACATGCGCCAGTTTCGGGTATTTCGGACGTTTCCGTTTCTTAGGATGTCTCCAATTTGGTTGACAAATCCGCCGAGGATTTTAAGATTATTTTAAGGACTTCAGAAACTCTATAGGGTAGGGTACAAAGTAACTCGGTCAGTATCCATGTCATTATCTAGCGTTATCTACCGAAAGCACTCGAAAGGTAATAAATAGGAGGAATAACATCATTTTGTATACAGTCAAATTGTCAAAGCCATGTTCTAATACATGTTCAATATTATCTCTATAAACATTTTTGCATTTTTAATATAAGTAGGGAAAATCGTTTCAGCCGTTTAAGCTTATTATATTGTATAATTATTAGTTTACATATGCGAACAATTTAATCAACGTGCATAATATGACATTATGTATGACGTGACAGTACTGACAGATATGTGTTAGCACATGCGCAGCACTCAATTATTAGCGCATGCGTTCTTCCTTCCAAGAGGTAAATTTGAGCCGTACAAACTTCTACCCTCCCTACAATCCCTCCCAGTTTATTTTTTGCAACATATGGTAGCCTATGTCCGTCTCCATGGTCCAATATATATCTATATTAAATTTCAACAAAATCGGTTCAGCCGTTTTAGCGTGAAAACGGAACATACATACATACATACATACATACACACTTTCGAATTTATAATATTAGTAGGGATGAATTACAGTGATGTTACCGCTTCGCTTATACTGTAGCGCGTTACGCGGCGTAGCAGATACTACGTAATATCGTTGCTCTCGTAACGCTCGTAGCGTTTGCGTAGCAAGGCAAACATTCATTTGGCGGGATTACGTAGCGCGTCCAAATCGCGCCCTCCCGTTAACGTCACTCATAAATTGTAACAATCACTGTGCGCTTATAATAAAATTATACATAAAATTTTATTAATTGCGCACTTTACATTATTTGCGGGGATTTTACATTGATTTTCCCGTTTTAGCTGAGGGCGCTTAAACGGTGTTTTATTTATGACATTTAAGTACTACACTTAAGTGCTCCTCTGTGATTATTTAAATGTCAAGTGTTCCGTAGACCGTTAAGATCTTATCAATCAGGAAGTTCAAGTAGAGGGGCACCGTTTTATATTACCTTTTGTAATAAACTATTATTAATAAAACATTATGGTACAAGTTTTGACTACAAGTTAGTTTGACTATAAAAGAAGCTTCGTATTATGCTATTTTTTATTAAATTACTTATATATTAGTATTTATATACGTTTATACGTTTTTGCTTAAGAGTGACAGATTATTATTTTCATTATTTATGTAAGGTTATTCGCACACTTAAATCAAATCTGCGTCGCGAGTTGAATTAAAACAATTAAGACTGACACAAGCTGTAGTCCTTCGCTTATTAAGATTATAATTATGACACAACCTATATATTGTTGAGGTTAGTAATCATTCCGCCATCTGTTCATCAACTAACTCCACGTAATAAACTTGTTTAATTTAATATATTACACTGTTCTGTTTATTATACACTGTAATAATAATATGATTTGTAACACAAACAACGTTTATTTATTTATTTAATACAATTACTCTCACTACTTACAGTCACCCAACACGTAACGAGAGCTATGGTAATATTATTTTAAAACACATAAAACATTGCAATTAATACACATTTTCACTCTAATAATATATAGTTATGATATAATTGCGACATTTAATAACTTAAATCTAAATCTTTCATTAAAGCGCATTAAAATTCAATAGTATCTATCAAGTATACATTAATGTCATAACAATTATACAAGTCAAACAACATTTTAAGTCAAATTCGTCATAATAATTATTAAATTCAAATAAAAATTTTAAAATATACATCTATCAAAATTGTCATATTACATTAATAATTTGTATCATATTCCCAAGCGACTTATACACATACATAAATTTACTTACAGACGAAATAAAAAATCTTTAATATGTCGCTTAAATTGCGAAAACTTATTATAAAATATGTCAACATTTGGCTGTTGAGCAATCATAGTATTAAGCATTGTAATGGCTCGATTGGTGGGCGCGTACTGCGAGGTACATGTGCGGAAAGGCGGGGCCGCCAACAGACGGCGCGAGCGCAGCCTGTTGTACTGGTTTGGAACTGAAAATCCACAACGCCTGAGAGTATCGGGATCATCTATTTCACCGTTGAGCAATAAGAAATAGTGTACCATTACTGCGAACTTACGTCTTAACTCGAGAGTATCAATGCCCACCATGCCTGACACAAAAAAAGACGGGTATAAATACGGATAATATCCATATAGCTTCCTATACAATGCCCTTGCGAATTTGCGTTGAACTCGTTCAATCATCACCCTATACCTCGCCTCGTGTGGGTCCCAAACCAGGGAGTTGTATTCGAGTTTGCTGCGCACCAAGGCAAGGTACAAGCAGATAACCGTATTTCTGCTAGTGAAGCGAGCTGATTGCCTCATGACAAAGCCAAGAGCCTTATATGCCCGTTTGCACATCGCAGTTATATGGGTGTTAAAGGTAAGCTCCCTGTCTACAATCACACCCAGATCGCGAGTTTCTGTGACACGCTCCAGCAGAACACCGCCTAAGCTGTACTGATAATCATAAGGTGAGTGAGACCGAGTAAGCGTAATAGTTTTACACTTAGTCGGATTGAATTTCAAGTGATTACGCTCACTCCACGTTACTACATTGTTTATGTCCTGCTAAAGCGCATCACAGTCACTCACACTCCAAACACCTACAAACAGCTTGAGGTCATCAGCGAACATAAGGCACCGAGCCGTACCCACTGCCTGCGGCAAGTCATTTATCATTATTAGGAAGTGTGTTGCTCCTAAGGTACTGCCCTGGCTCACCCCAGACCTCGTCAAATAGGGGACAACCACATACTTGAACGTATTGTGTTCTATTTTTAAAGTAACAGCAAAATAATTGTAGTAACTTATGAGTGAAGCCCATTGCAGCGCATTTTTCTAATAGGGTGTCAATGTGGACGCAGTCAAACGCTTTTTTAAAGTCAAAGTAAGCCACGTCCACCTGGCCATTATCATCCATTTCTCTAGCAGTATAGTCCACAAAGTTGACGAGGTTTGTTGTAGTCGACCTTCCTGACCTAAACCCATGTTGACATATACTTAACTGAGACCTTATTTGTGCAGTTATATGGAAGTTTAGGATTGATTCAAATAACTTGCCGAAGGCAGACAGCACGGCAATGGGCCTATAGTTCCTAACATCGTCTATTGGGCCCTCCTTAGGTATAGGGGTTACCCTGGAGACCTTCCATAGGGCTGGATATGAAGCTGTATGAAGCGCTAAATTATAGATATATAAGAGAGGTTCCTTAAACACCGATACACAATCTTTTACTAGAAAGGGAGGTATACCATCAGGACCCGTGGATGATAGGGCTTTAGTCTCTTTACTGATCGTATAATGTCCCTTTCTGCAATTTTTTGAAGAGAAACGCTATATGATGTGAAGTTCGAATGTTGCAAATTAGAAGTCTGTTTCCTGGCAGAGTCATGAGGCAATGCAGGTTCGTCTGTTAAAAATGCCGACGTAAAAAAGTGCGCAAATGCATTGGCGGCATCCACTCCAGACACACTCTTTCCGTCATATACGTACTCTGTATTGGTTTCACTTGTTGAACGCTGTTTTTTAATAAATTGCCAAAATAGCTTAGGGTCCCTACTTATAGCCGCCTCTGCCTGCGCTATGTGGTTCTCATAGGCTAAACGAATCAATATCTTGACATGTTGCCTGTATTATTTAAACATGTCATAACAAAACACATTTTTTGTTTCTTTAAACTTTTTAAAAAAGTTGTATTTGTCTCTTATATACTTTATAATTTCAAGCGTGAACCATGTTGGGTATTGATACCTCTGATTAAGCCTTTCTGGTTTTTTAACGGGGACATGACGATGCAAGCATGCACTCAATTTGTTATAGAAAGTAGTTAAGGCTTCGTTAACTTCCGTGATCGAGTATATTTCATCCCAATTCAATTGAGAAATATCCTCATAAAGCTGGCCGAAATCAACGCGCCTAAAATTCCAGACCTGCATAGAATCATGCAATTCATCAGAAGGCGACGGGGCCTCCAAACACGCGAACTGCGCGCGCGACGCCGGCCGCGGCACACACAGCGTCACACCGAGCGGTGGGTGATAAGAGTCCGCCGCGCGCCGGGACAAGTGGTAAAACATCTCCGCTCACCTGTACGTACTCACTACTCAGACTGCTCAACACCAAATCTAAGATAAAGATAAAGATATTTATTTGCGAAAACACGTGTTAGTACATAATAAAAGCATTATAAATGTTTATTACAGAGATCTTTAAACAATAATTTGCATCAACGTGTTTGACCATATTAATAATTGGTGTACAAATATAAGTAAGCCATTCCAAATAAAAAAGGTACATAATAATTAAAATTAGTGCATAGTATTGGACAGTGTCAAATGTATTACGTAATAATTAAAATTAGTGAATAAGATTGGACAATGTCAAATGGTAAAATAAAATGTCAAAAGTGTTTTTAAAATAAAGAAATTCAAAGAAAATAAAATAAGTAAAAATAAACAAATACCATAATTAGCTAGTAAGCAAAAATCATAATTAATACATACATAAATACATAGACTCACGGCTGTTTCCCCGAAGGGGTAGGCAGAGGCATATTAAACGCCCACTTTTCGCCAGTGTTTTGATCATAAATAATATAAAAACATAATTAGCCGAGTATTTGTTATGATGTGATATAATTATTTGTTACATTAAACATTTGTCATTAAGAAAGTCATCTGTATTATAATAAGATTTTTCAATGAGCATTTTTTTTTATTTCATTTTAAACATGTTTGTGTTCAGTTGCTTCATGTTATCTGGTATTTTATTATATATTATTGGAGCTTTACATACTATGCTTTTGTGTAATAGCGCTGTTTTAGCTGGATGAATACAGAGTCTGTTGCCATCACGTCGATTACGCTTTATTCTGTCTGACAGGCGAGGAAATAAATATGGATTACATTTTAACAAATAATGCTACTTCCAAGATGTATAAAGAAGGAAGAGTTAAGATTCTATGCTTCTTAAAAATTGGTTTACAGCTATCCGTAGAAGCTAGGCGAAACATACCACGCAAGCATCGCTTTTGCATTTTAAATGCCATATTGTTATTAGTCGAGTTTCCCCAAAATATTATTCCGTACCTGAGGACTGATTCGACGAGACCATGATACGCAGATAGTAATGTATCAGTGTTTATAGTTGGTGCAAGTTTATATAAGGCATATGATAAGCTACTTATTTTTTTACATAGTATTTCAATATGGTCTAACTTATTGCCATAAATATTCTCGACAGTATTATGTTGCTTTAATTTACAAAAAGACATTAAATGCGTTAACTCCATTCTAACACTCTGACTAGCTGATTTCAAATTAAAATCTCCAATAAAAAATACGTCTAACTAAGGATACTTGCGTACGATATTTTCCAACAATAGAAAGGTGTTCATATATTTAGCATCGCAGTGATTAGGTGATATATATACGACACAAAATACAACTGTTTTATGCTTTAAGTAAACTTTCGCAATTATCGCTTCAATGTCATTCGTATAACCATCAATGACACTAATCTGCTGCATTTTATATTGACTCCGTACCGCTAATAAAACTCCACCCCATCCAGTATTATTAGCGCGGTCCCTCCGAATAACATTGTAGCCGCTAGGAAAAATCTCAGCGTCGTTAACACTACTTGTTAAAAAAGTTTCTGTGAGCGCAAATATGTCGGCTGATTCCTTAATTACAGACAACTTACAAGTATCTAATTTAGATCGTAGTCCTCTGACGTTTTGGTACACAATAGTATATAGTTTAGGTTTCCGTGGTTTTGGCACCTTGGTTTCGAAATCCACTACGCCATGGTTTAATGTGCACGCCTTGTGCCCAGTTTTCTGATGCTAAGTATTTGGAGCAATTTTTGGTGGGTACGGATAGTTTATAAGATGCATAGTCTCCTCGCGATTTCAATGCATCCACTGTGCAATTATCTTCAGGGCATATTGTTTTTAAATGCGCTGTCACTTGTTCAACCGTAGTTCCAACCTTAACATAGTACAAATGCAGGTAGCTTTTGCGTTCGGCTGCTGACAAACTCATAGAGGTCGGGGAGGCAGTACCACGAATCACCTTCTCGATCGAACGTCGTTTGGTTCTACGCTCAACCTCGATCCATTCGCTTTCACTAGTGGCGTGTGAGTCCTGCGGTGAATCATCGGTACGCGCACTCGGCGCACTAGTGAGCGCCGTCTCGATCACTGTGAGTTGTGGCGTCGATTCTGGGCTCGAGGTAGTAGTAGGAGGCTCTTTCTTTTCTTTTCTTTCTTTAGGTAGGGGCCGCCGTTAATGACGTCGCGGTGATAGTGTTGACGGGCCTAGCGACCGGTTTCCGAGCGTTTGCGGAGATCGCCGATCGCTGGTAATTGTTGCGGAGTAAACCGTGTTACATTACCCTCAGTTTCTTTTTTACCACTTTGCACTTTGTCACTTTTGTCACTAATAAGGTTTTTAATCAGCTTATTTTGATCACTGATAAGCTTTTCCAGCGAAACTACTTTACTCTGGAGAGACAGCACAGTCTTAGTTAACTCCCGGAAAGCAAATTCGGTACTTTTGTCCGTCATTTTAATTTACTTTTAATTTTGTAAGAGCCACTTAATTTGCAACGTTCCTATCCAAAAGAGCGAGATAGCAGAATCCTGTGCGACTGTCTACATTCTGTCTGTAAATATGAAACAATATTGAATACTACTGAGCACCGTGGATGCGCCGCCAACTCACGTTCACAACTAGAATCAAACTGTGCACCGCCAAGTTCTTCTCGCTATTGGAAATTAATAAACTGTTACCTGTAGAACCGAAGTTTTACTTCTGGTGAATCTACGTGCTGAAGTTTCCTTTAGCTTTGTAATAAAATTTAAGTGCACCGGACTAGTAAGTATCAGTGATAATTTAAATTCAACTCATCAGGTCATTTCCAGGTTCAAGTCTCAGATTTAATTAGCTCATCGTTAATATTCTGTCAAATTGTGCCTCGTATAAGCAGGTTAAATATTTGTCTGGGTAACTTGCAAATTGATTAACAATGAGCTTTGGGATCATAAGAGTGTTTTTGTAAGCATACCAACTAAATGCTTGCCAAAACTAGGCTTATGTTACTAATAGAGCTATTCCTTAATTCTTGAACTGATACTGTTATTGCTTCTATTTGGTAAGAGAGAAATGTGACCTCTGCCTACCTTCAGACATTTTGAACGTAAGGCTTTGTTACAACATCGATATTCTATAACCAAAGTATAATATGCAGTACACACAAGCATTTATACAAGGAGCGTATACACGCCGACTATAAAGGGATTAATTTTAATATTATTTAACGTTAATTAATACACATCAATGGTAGTGTCGGGAGCAGCGCTGCTCTAATTACTGTAGAGATATTATTATCTTAGAGTACAAGTACTTACGTGCGTGTGTGTTGATGTGTGCGTGCATGTGTGTGCATTTGCGTGCCGCCGAGCGACAAATAAAAGTGTATGTAAATGTCTTGTCGCGTCGCGTCGGCGTTTATCTGCGTCGCGCGCGCACCGCTCCTGCATAGTAATGCGACAACGGCCGCCGCGCGACACTGATTTATTTGGAATACCCATTACTGGAGTACGATTAAATCACTTATGTTTTAGTTAAGGGGTTTAGCGTAAATTGTTTGTATACTTTACACACATACTTTACAGGCTATTTTGTATAGCGTGGTATTTATAAGTATTGTAAATACAATACTACTTTAACAGTACTTTATTATAATCGTAACCTTAGTTCATAGAAGAATGGATAGATGTTTTCGTTAACCACGACTACCTCTCTTTCCTATCGACACCATCATCCTCCTAACGTTATCCCAGTTTCAAACGCTTTCATTTAATATACATACAAAACTTTAAAGATAAATCTGCAGTAACTTGACTTGTATGACGAGAAAAGAAGATTTTTCAGATGTGTATTCTTTCTCTATATGGCTAATGTTATAAAGAAGCTTTGCATAAAGTCCAAACATAAAAATATTTGTGGTCGTCTCATATTTTGACGATAATTCAATATTGTATTAATCGTACCGCCATGTTGGATCACAATTGTACGTATAGAGTGTTTGATTTTTAACACTAAACTTATTATTTTACCTACTGCGTCCTCGAGCAGCCGGATCGACAGTATTATACTGGCTAGTCTAACATTTCATGTTATTCATTTAGTTTTTTTTTATTTTTATTTATTATCTTAGGAAAACCAACAGCTTTACAAACATGATATACAGTGATTCCTCAAAATACAGATAGCCATTAATAGGTTTCGCCAATGGTTACAATATACATATAAAAAAGTAATGAGCATGAGAAAAACAACGCATATCTACTTAATTGCATACCTCAGCAACAAAATGAAGAAGATAATAGTGGTACAATAAAGAGAAACCGCATATACACCACTATTTTTTAATTAGTACAAAAAATTTAACACAGTACTAAGTATCTTTAACTGATCATATTTATGTAGTTAAAAAATAAAAACACTAAGTCCCAAAACTGTCTCAAAACTGTCCACAAAAATACGTGATAATTGGTAAATGCAATACTAATACTATGACCGACCCGAGTACTACGAGTATCATAGTAAAATGAACCATTGATAAATTCCTCTCCCCCCCCGCCCCTCTGCGCCTGCGCCACGCCCCAACGATGCGACAAATCAGTTCATATCACGGGAGTATGTAGCTATGCTTCGTGCGTACTTTTTGAGTGGAAAAATCGCGAGTGCAGCTGTGTACCCATGGACATCTTATTGTGAGTGTACAAAAGTGATCCGGTCAGTGTCAAACAATTAAAACAGTGCATATTGGATGCTTTTGACAACGGTGGTGGACATTTCGAAGGACAATGGAAATACTTGTAAGTTTAGTAAATAATACGTACTTAAGTAAATAATAATTTGATGCGGGCGGCTCAAAATCGGTCTGTGTTCTCCACACACCTTGAGGAAGACCTATGTCCAGCAGTGGACGTCTCTAGGCTGACATGATGATGATAAAATAATATTTGTAAATAGCAGATGATTCTAACTTCATAAATACGCCAAAATTACACTTTTCTTTTAGTCCAGAACACGTTCTTTTATTTTGATATTTGTTTGCTTTCTAATTACATACCTCCGTATTTAATTACTTGTTAAACGATAAATTTTGCTGGTCCTAAGCCCGAATGAAGTATGAAGGAGAGGGTAGAATTAACAAAATTAAAAAATAACTACCTACATTTATTATTTTTCTTCATTTTATTTTCTATGGCTACCTACATCATAAGTGCGACAGAGAGAATGCGAATGAGCAGGATGGAATATTATCAATGAATTAGTGAATGGATTGTAAAATATGACTATGATTTAAGTGAGATTTTCTACAATAAACAAATGATAATAACTTTGCTCTTTATTGATATTATGAAATTCATACGTCACATACATGATGATAATATCTTCGCTAATCTGTCCTTAAAGTTTTTGTACTAATTAAAAAATAGCGGTGTATAATGTCAAAGCCTACATATGTACTTTAACAGTAAAACTTGACAATCCATATACTTACTGACTAAGCAACCGCCTTGCCGACGCAGCGCTAGTGTTAAATAGATCTATATCGATATTAATAAGAATTTTATTGAACCCACTACTTGACCGCCGAATAAATGCATTCTTCCTGTAATTAGTGGATGCGTGCTGAAGGCTTAGTAGTGGTCCCTTTCGCAAGCCCATCATCGGCACCTTCAAAGATATTTGGGACAGCAAGTCTGGACAATCCAATAAACCGCTTGCAACTTTCATTAAAAACAATATATCTGCAATATTGTGTTTATTGCATATGTCGATATAACGGTCGGAGTGCTATTCAACATTAGTCCTGAAGCATAAATATCTGACAAACTTGCGCTGGACTCTCTCAATGTGAGAGATTTATGTCTCGTACCTTGGGTTCCATACTTGCGAGGCGTATTCCAAGTGACTCCGAACAAAAGTACAATACAAGATTTTAAGCGTTTTTGCGTGTTTGAAGTTCTTGGAGGCTCGCATTATAAACCCAAGAGATGTATATGCCCTTGCAACTATAGTGTCAACATGAGTGTCAAATAATAATTTGGAGTCGTGAAAGAAGCCAAGATCACGAACACATGATACCCTCTGCAAAACATGGCTGTTCAGTGTGTAATCGAACAGTAACATATTGCGTTTTCTCCCATAGGTCATAACGTTACATTTGGATGGATAAAGTTCCATATGATTAGTAATACAATAGTCCTCAAGACGTTTGAGATCCATTTGCATGGCGACAGCATCCTGCATATCGGTGACGACAGAAAAGATTTTCATGACGTCAGCAAAACACAAGACACGTGCAGATTGGAAACACCTGTCAATGTCATTTACACAGACCACAAACAGCAAAGGCCCTAGTAAAGATCCCTGCGGGACGCCGCTGGAAATGTCAATCCAGCTAGATACGTAGTTGTTGATAGCAACAGCCTGAGAGCGATTTTTTATATATGAAGCTAACCATCTTAACAGATCCCCACTTATACCGATACTTTGTAGCTTAAACAAGAGCAGATCATGACTGATGCGATCAAAAGCTTTACTGTAGTCTGTGTAAACGACATCGACCTGCTGACCTTTGTTCATAGCCTGAGTAAAAAATTATAGGAAACCATGCTGGTACGGAGAGAATGTGTGAAGTAAGGCGCGATATAATTGATTAAAAACAATTTTTTCAAGCAGTTTGGAAACAGTACAGAGCTTGGATATTGGCCTGTAGTTGGCAACTTCTGTGCGTGAGCCCTTTTTATAGATTGGTGTAATATAAGCCCTTTTCCAAATAGCAGGCACTTCACCCTCAAAAAGAGACATCCTAAATAGCAGAGATATTGGTAAAGCAATAGATTTTGAACATTAAGAAAGAAAGCAGGTAGATCATCTGGTCCAGGAGACTTGTGTACGTCTAACTCAGAAATAAGGCGCTGAACATATTCCGTAGAGATATAAATTGAAGATATGTTAGCTACTGGGTAATAATGAGAATCAAGCAAAGTGGATACAGGGCGATTAATAGAGAGATTATTAGGAGAGTTTAAAAAAATTGAGCGAAAGTGGTGTGAAAATGCATTACAAATTGATTGCCCAGTGTCTACAATTGAATTTTCCAAGTTAAACTATTGGGCATAGAATTTTGACTAAATTTAGATTTTACGTAAGACCAAAAATACTTGGAGTTTTTCTCAATAGAAGTTTCAACGGAATTTACATACTTGAGGTAGCATGCTGTTAGTAACTGTTTACTACGGTCTCGGAGCATCTTATATGTTTCTTCATCACACCGGTTACCGTACGTTTTGATTTTTTTTAAGAATTTATATTTTTCTTTAATTACTTTTTAAGAGCCGGAGTAAACCAACGGGGAAAATTATTATTTATAATTTTTTTATTAGGTATAAATCTATCCCGTAAGTCACGAAACGTTGTGTAAAAATAATCAACAGCATCGCTTAGTGACCTAGTTGATAATTAATTTTGCCAGTCAATATTGAGCAACTCATCGTTGATTGAATCATAATCACCCTTACTAAAAAAGTAGCGAGTATAAGGGGCTAGGTCCAGGGTCCTCTGACCCTGTATATCTAAGTGAATAGTTAAAGCTCCGTGATGTAAGTATATTGGCACCAGCGGTTCATCACTCCTATCACAGACCGAGATACTAACATTACATAAAACTAAATCTAAGATTTTCCCGTATGTATTTAGAACACCATTGAATTGTTTAAGATTAAGGGAATTAATTTCATCTATCAACAAGATTTCATCTCTTGTGCGATAGTTGTATGGGCGATAAGAATTGTCAAGGTCACCGCTAGGCATCCACAATATGTTGCCAAGATTGAAGTCACCCGCTATCAAAAATATATCATTCGGCATATTAAAAACATTTGTCTCCAGACATGTGAGAAAGTTTGATAGTTGCTCAGAAAACGAAAATCCCATTCCCTCGTTACATAGATAAAGGACGCCAACATGTACTCTGGACGGAGACCCCTTAAAGGTAAAGGTAACCCACAAGTCCTCTGCACTAGAACCGAAACGGGGCTGATGAGTGGCTGTCAGTTCCCTGCGGGCGGCTACAAGCACGCCACCACCATACACTTGTCCCGTAGCACCAAAGTTCCTGTCCCGCCTCCAAACAACGAAACGGTCGTCGAACAATTCAGCATCAAATACACCCTCCAACAGCCATGTTTCCGTAATAATTACGACATCGTAACTACTAGCGCAAATATTAATAAAATGTCGTTGTTTTGGTTCTTAGACCACGCGCGTTTTGATAATAGACATTTAGTGTAAAGTTAGGATGTTTACTACCGTAAACAGCCATTTATACTAAGTAAGCTATCACAGAAAATGACATAGAAAGTTATAATTAAGTGATAATGTGTAATTAAATTATATCTAACAGCTATAGGCAGTTTAAAATAGTAGAAAGCAAGCATACGTTTATGAAGCGCTAGCGATATATATAAGTGGAAGGTATTCATTAAAATGTGTACGTTTTTTAAATCAAAACAAATATTTAATGAGGCGGTCAAGCAGGTAATGCAATAAACAGCGGAGTGGTATAAATGGAGTAAACAACAAAAAAAAGGGTCGAGCGGACAATAGCGGTGCGCCGGCGCAGGTAGACAAGCAGAGATTGAAAACATTTTTGTGTGTATGCGTAAGCTGATAGTTATATGAATCGAGAGATATGAAAAATAATCTATGACAACAATATATACTGATGGAACTAATACAAAATAGATTAAATAATCTTTTTTAAATCGTTGTCACTCTTAATTAAAATTACCGGAGAATTTACATTTTTTCGCACATGTATTTTACAGAATTTAACCCATACGTAATCATAATTGTTCTCCTTAGCTAATACTTTCGTTTTAGTAAGGAGCTTTTTATACGATGCAGTAAGATGGTCATTTATAAAGATTCGCTGTTGACTACCAGTAAATCCGATATCTTCCGCCATCAGTGATTTCCGAGCTCGCGCTGCTGCTACAAAATCTTCTTTGACGTAACGGTTGATAAATGTTATAATAATAGACTTCTCCTTAGAGGTAAATGAAGGCACTCTTGCAATATAATTGATTTGAGTCTTAGACATAAAGACATATTTATTTCTGCATTTTGGTTGTTTACAACACTTATACATGTCAAAACCCTATTCTAGATGAAGCCGGCTTTTCCTAGCTAAATGACTTCTTGAGAAGAAAGGCCGAAACAAACTCAGAGTCATTGCTTTTTTTGTCATTTCATCTCTTCGTTTATATTTTTTTGAAGTCCAGACATAATAGGTTTAGATGCGAGTACAATGCAGGATATCATCTGACGCTTATAACTGACTCAGCCCGCTGATGGCCCGCATTCAACAGCCATCGTACGGCTCAACCTTGATTGAGGGAGCCAGCACGACCTGAATCATTATGCCTCCACGCCATCAGTAGGTGTATGCATAAGCATGCCAGCCTAAGCCACCAGACAGGTTGCCACTAATATTAGTTGAAAAGTTTACTAATTCCCGCATTGTACTTGCTCCTTACATTTTATCATAAGGTTGAGTACATGTTGTAAACAATAATATTAAAAATTATACAATAAAATGTCATCTAATTAAAATGTCACTAAATAAATAATAATAATTAAATGTCAATTTGAAAATGTCAAAAAAAAAGAAATTATAATTATATAAAATTATTAAATGTCACTTGAGTTATTGGAAATGTCAAACATAAATAAAATAATTGAATGTCAATTTAAAAATGTCAAAAGCATAATACAATAATTACTATAAAAGTAAAATAAAAATAATCTGATGTCATTTTAGAATGTCAGAATATAAATAATAACAAAATAGATAAATTACAAATGTCAAATATTCATAATTTTATACTATTTACATGACATTTTAGCCTGCGTGTAAATTGGAGAAACTCAACCCCAGGCATTCTTGTCTTCTAAGTAATCTTTTACTGAGTAGTACGCTTTGGAACACAAACTCTGCTTAACAAATACTTTGAACTTATTTAAACTTAATGCCTGAATACTGCCTGGAATTTTGTTGTAGAAGCGTATACTTTGACACTTATACGAGTTACTGATTTTTTGCAGTCTAGTTAAAGGTAGCACTAGTTTATTTTTATTTCGTGTATTTATACTATGCATGTCACTTATTTTCGAAAACATATTTATATTTTTCCTAACGTATATCAAATTTTCATAAATATATTGAGATGCGACAGTAATTATTTTAATTTCCTTAATTTTTTCCCTCAGAGAATGCCTTGATCCAAGACTGTAAATTGCACGAATAGCTCGCTTCTGCAGTACAAACACTGTTTGAATGTCAGCTGCATTGCCCCATAATAAAATGCCGTATGACATTATACTGTGAAAATAACTGAAATATACTATTCTGGCTGTATCTATATCAGCTAACTGACGAATCTTATAAACCGCGTACGCTGCAGAGCTAAGTCTATTCGACAACTTACTTATGTGTGGGCCCCACTGTAACTTAGAATCTAAAGTTATGCCTAAGAAAACGGTGTTATCTATAAGATCCAACTCTTCTCCATTCATCCGTATATTAGTTTCAACTTGTTTTACGTTAGGTGTGGAAAATCTAATACATTTTGTTTTTCTTTCGTTTAAAAGTAAATTATTAGCACTAAACCAATTAATTACTTCAGAGAGAGCGTCATTTACATCGTCATTAGTTGATTGCTGTCGTCTTAGCTTAAATATTAGTGATGTATCATCAGCAAATAACACTATCTCTTCATTGTTTTTCATAATATATGGCAGATCATTAATATATATAAGAAAAAGGAATGGACCAAGAATTGAACCTTGCGGCACTCCCATTGTGACCACTGAACCCATAGAACGTTTTCCATTAACATCTACTCTCTGTATCCTGTTACTTAAATACGAAATTAAAAGATCTAAAGCAGTGTTCTTAACTCCATAGTGATGTAGTTTCCTGATCAATGTTTCATGAAAAACACAATCAAATGCCTTAGATAAGTCGCAAAAAACTCCTAGAGCATCATGCGACTCCTCCCAAGCATCGAAAATACTATTTAAAAGCTCAACACCAGCATCGGTAGTTGAGCGACCCCTAGTAAAACCAAATTGTTTACTGTGCAGCAGTTTATTATTATTAAAATGAATTTGGAGCTGGTCTAGAATTAACTTTTCAAAAATTTTACTAAAAGTGGGTAGCACAGATATTGGCCGATAATTAGTGGGGTCAGATGTGCTACCTGATTTAAATAATGGAATTATTTTACTAATTTTCATTAGATCAGGAAACACACCACAGTCAATGCATCTATTGAAAATTATTGCAAGTTCAGGTGCTACTGAATTGATTATGGATTTCGTAATCACAACAGAGTTACCCCAAAAATCACTTGTTTTCTTAAAATTAAGTGTATTAAAAGTTTTAACAATATCTCTTTCGGTAATATAAGTAAAACTAAATCCTATGGTACACATTTTGACATTTTGTTTTAATAGAAGTTCGGCATCATTAGGAGACGAGTTCAGGGACTTTGTAATTGAGACTGGAATGTCTGTAAAGAAATTTTCGAATGCTGTGGCAACCTCAAAATCTGATTTGAATACTTTGTTATCAAAGTGAAGAATGTAGTCCTTATTTTTATTCTTGACTCTTCCAGTCTCATTGTTAATAATGTCCCATGTTGCTTTTATTTTATTTTCACTATTTTTAATTTTAGATTTTAAATAAAGAGTCTTTGCTTCTCGACAAATCTTTTTGAATAATTTAGAATAATTACTTACATATTTAAAAAATCGTTCATCATTTTTCTTAATAACTTTCTGTTCATACAACTCATAAAGCCTATTTCTACTTTTATAAATTCCAGTGGTTGCCCATTCACTGAAGGTTGAAGTACCAACAACTGAGATCTTCTTAGGGATAAAGATAGAGTTGAAAATAGTACAGTACATGTTAAAGAAAGAATTGTACAACTCATTAGGATCTTCATTATAGCACAAATATGGTAGTGTGTCTGTGAGTCTATCTTTAAGTCCCTCGAGACGACGCAAAGTTTTTGGCACCACAGTCAATTCTTTACTACCTACTTTTTTAGACTGCGTAGCGAATGTTATTGATTGTCCACAATGATCAGACGTCAATTTGTTAATTATTTGTTTGCTCATTGGTATTATATCTGTAAATATATTATCTATACAAGTAGAGGTGGTAGAAGTTATCCTGGTGGGTTCCAAAAATAAGCAATCTAGATTATATGATTTGAACAAAATTTTAATTTTTTGGCTTTTTGGCAAAGACTGTTCTAGTAAATTAATATTAAAATCACCACACACAAGTACTGATTTATTATGTTAACATAGCTTCCGTAGTACATAGAAAGTTCATATCCGACAGCTTTTGACAGGGACTCAGCGACGGTAAACAGGTTTTCACCAGCTTTCAAGGGAACTCCCTTCATCTCCACATTATTTAGTCTCGACCATTGATCTCGTCTATCCAGTTCTTCATAGACGCTACGGTGTCCTGAATGCCAGCTACACTGTCACGCACATTCTGAAGATCAGCAAGCCCTCGTTCAACCTGTGTAATCCTCGCATCGTGCTCGTCAATTTTAGCGCTGACAAATTCACACGAGGCTCGGAGCTCACTCACTTCAGCCTTGATGCACTTGATATCCTGCACCAGGTTAGGCAGACAAGCCAGGTGTTTCTTTATATCCAGTATTTCCTGGAAAAGCGTTTCAATGGAAACTGGCGATGGGCTTGGAACACTCGAAGATTGCGGAGATGGACTAGCACGCGATATCTTGCATTGTGTACATTTCCAGGTAGATCTCCTGTCAGAACCTAGTTTGCGATAACCGGCCTCGGTGATCCCGGCACAGGCGAAATCAAATTGCCTCTTGCAGAACCCACATTGAGGACCCTCGCTAAAGGTGTTGTTACACTGAGCACAGTTCATCATTTATGCACACTATTGAGTTCTGCGCGACAATACGAGAAGGTGTAAAAATGTTGACGATCTATGATCACAGACTTTTAAATGAGAAACGCGTGTTGTTTATTCTAATGCTCACGACGAACTGCGAGTAGTTAGCATTATAATGTGTGATCGAGATCGATTAGCTACGAATCCAGTATCGTTATCAATGACTTGCGAAACAGATGAAAAACTATTTGTTCGACACAGATTTGATTACAATTACTTCTTCATTCGTGTACAAAATCTTGTAAAGAGCCCTACAGCTACCACAAAATTATTAACACACAAGGTCGACAACGCACTAGCGTTTAGCTAACTAGCACTAAACTTACTCGATCCAGTATCCCAGCTTAAGACCAAACAAACATTGCATTAGATGCAAACGTTCGCCACTGCAGCAAAGAGACAGTGTTCAGAATATATTTGTCCTATCATTTGTATAATATGCATTATGTCTGAGCACACGGACCATTACCGGTGATATAGGACGTTAACTTAACAGTAAGTTATGTGTAAACAGCAATGGTGATTACGGGTTATGAAAACACATGACCGCTGCCTGTTCTACGTAAGAGACTGCTCTCACTATGAGCAACCGCTTCTTTTTTCTATCTGTATAAAGACACGAATATGCCAGTATCAATACAAATTGTATAAGTTTTAGTTCAGCGATGAAAAGTATTTTGACGATGACAGCTTATTAGGCATCCCCAACCTCAGTATAAAATATTTCGACGATGCTAAATGGTTTTGAGTTTTAATGAAATTATTTACATTAAGATGAATCTGATCAAAAGTGCCCTAATGTGTAGAGTTTAACATAACATAACATAACATATCTTCACGCCTTTTATCCCCGAAGGGGTAGGCAGAGGTGCATTACACACCCACACTTCGCCAGATATGTTTCGGTCCCAATGTAATAGGGGGCGAGCCTATTGCCATCTACCGGGCACATTTTTAAGCGAGCGATAATTAATATTTTTATTTTAATACACACATAACTTCGAAAAGTCATAGGTGTGTGCCCGGGGTAACTGGGGATCGAACCCGAGACCATCGTCTCGGCAGTCCGTTACGTACACCACTGGGCTATCGCCGCCTTGTGTAGAGTTTCTGATAAATTATTTATTATTTATTTATTTATTTATTACAGTTTTACAATAAATATATTAATAGTGCTCCACAAAACCGGTTTAGCGGTTTGACTGTGGAAGAGTCATAATACTATTTTACATACCTACATATTTTAACAAATGTTATTTAACAAATATTTTTTTAGTTTTGTTTAAATTTAATTTTATCATTTTCATGTCTGATGTCCCCGGGCAATCTGTTCAACAGATATGGTACACGTTTTTTCAATGTTCTGTCGCCGTAGTAATTTGTTACTCTGGGAACAATAAATTTACCTGCGGTCATCAGACGTGTGTTATGCATATTGGTAACCAGTGATAGGTTATGCTCGTTTTTACCATGTTGATTTAATAACAGAAGATATTTATGTTTCATACTTACTGGTAGGATGTTACATATTTTGAATAATTTACGGTAGTCGCCCCTACAATTCTCTTTTGTTTTTTCTGTTACTAGTAATTTAAGAAATTGTATTTGTAGTGATTCTAATTTATCTGTATAACTTTTAAACGTTAGTCCATAGGTATCCAGAGCATAACTGATCACTGATTCGACTAGAGTTAAATATAGGCACCTTAGTATATTAATAGGAACCTTGTAACTTAAGTGATAGAACTTACTTAGTAATATTCTTAATTTACAGCAAATAAAATCTATATGTTGAGACCAAGAGAAGCTTTGATCTATTTTTACACCCAAATATGTAACAGATTTTACAGTTTCTATAGGTTTACAATTGCAGGCTACTAAGTTGTTATGTAGACATATGTATTCATGCGTAAACAAATTAGGTGGAGAGACATTAAGCTGTAAATATGGTGAGCGAACGATTAAACATTTGGTTTTTTCTGAATTTAGAATTATCCCGTTGTCGTGCGACCATTTAACGACTGCATTTTTGTCCTGTTGAACTAATTGGATAGTTCTGTATATGTCAGTGCCAGCACGCAGCATGCACAGGTCGTCTGCGAACATGTATGCCGAGCAATGCCGCAGCACTCCACACAAGCTGTTTACGTGCATTAGGTAACAAATAGGACCAGTTACCGATCCTTGGGGCACCCCGCTGCGCACCAGCATCCTGTCACTGAGTGTTTCACCCAGATTGTACCCAAATTGTACTGTCACTTGCGTATTTGCTTCTTTAGACGGGCTGAGAAAACAGACAGTCCATCTCAGTGGGAACGGACTCTTATATGTTTACAATATTGTGTTTCTTGTAAATGTGTCGGCGATAAAACTCTTGGAATACGTCACTCTGCGATAATACGACGACGTAGAACCGACGCGACGCGACACATCTACACTTACTGCTTTTAATGACAAACAAACAAATTATACCGCGTGTTTTAGGGTCAATGTTTGTGAACAAAATGCTTTGGATGGTTTTAAAATTGAGTTTTGCTATTGAGTTACTGTGATTGCTTACTATATGCGTATGTATTTCAAGTACAAGTTGTCTTCAGTAAAAGTGTGTAGGGTACTTGATGTTATCTGTATTCTGTTAAAACATTGTCAGATAAATCTGAAACCATTATAATAAAGGTAAAATACAATAATTTCTGTATTTCAAGTTAACATACTGACTATCAAATTATTTAATTCATGGCACGCAGATCTACTAAGCATAAAATTTTCCCTTATGGATATAGAAGCTGCAAAACTCCGCAAAATAACAACGATGAGACAATAGCTTAAACTATTAAGCCATGCGTGCCGTCAAATTTAATAGGACGTTTAATCAGAGTAGATAGTACAATGACGTGTACTAAACACATTGCCATTGTAACATACTGATTAACTATCAATAAACAACTAGCAGTAATTACGAACAGATACTGAATATTGTCAGATTGGTGTTATGAATACTATACACAGATTGATTTGAATAGTGTAGCGGTTTAGCATCTGTCACATGGTTTAATTTTGCGTCCAATGCTGTGGATTTGACTTTTCGATTTAATGCGCCCCTGTACGAGACTATAACTTTGCATGACGTAATTTTTTTTGCATCTGCTGAAATCCATTGTGAACCAATGACGGCTTAGCATCAGCATAGCTAGAGAACCGAACAAGAAAAAATAATGAAAGCGTTGTCAATGAACAACTACACAAAACATTATCGTGAAAATAGTAGTAAGCAAATATCAGTCCCTGTAGTTAAGACAGCACATGAGAAGTAGCTTCAAGAATAAATAAAGGGCAATAAGTCACATTAAGCGGCGGTGAGTTTAGTTGTCGCAGTAATTGTGAGCTCATCGCGCTGTTGCATTATGTATGAGTGACCTACAACCTCCACGGTATAACCGGCGAGACGCGAGGCGACCCTAAGTCCCACACTCGCTCGTAGAGGGCACAAGTGTGGTAACGTGCGAGTATCAGTACTACTGACATAGTTATTTCGCTTTTTCTCTTTCATTTTATTTTCATTGATTGTCTGTTATATTCTTCCTGCGTTGCAAACAAAAAGAAACGATGCTATGAGATGTTTATTTTGTAAATTTTAGTTGTTTAGAACACTTATACAAGTCAAACCTCTATTCTAGACGAAGCGGGCTTTTTTATATAAATGACCTGAATTCCAATTTTCGTATTTTATATGACATTGAAATTATATTCTGAATAAAATTAGATTATATTTTGAATTGACTCAAAATCGGTATTTTGCTAGTCTAATGTCATTACGTCTAATCTGACTTGTAAAGTTCGAAGTTGACACATTTTTCTATTTACGATTTAGTCACGATAACATTCCAATAAGATTCAAATATCAGTTAATTTACGAGAATACCATATTTGACATGAGTATGACACTGACATTAGATCGAAAATCGAGCCTCTGTTGAGAAGAAAAGCTCCAACAAACTCAGAGTCATTGCTTTTTGTTGCCTGACATTTCATTGATCACGATGAAAGAGCATCGTTTTGTATTTTTTAGAGTCTAGTTTTAGTAATAACGAAAACACTTGTAGAGATACGAGATCAGCTCTCGTATCTCTACAAGTGTTATCATACAGAATCTTTTTAACAGATAAAATTTGTGTAATATTTACTACTGACCAACATAAACAGAACTTATCGAGAAACGTAGACTTGGCGTTTACTCTTATTCATATCTCGTTCTTATAATAAGAATATCATCATTAGTTTACTGGACAGATTGTGATGGATGGAGATTGAAGCTAAATACTTGTTGAATTTATTGTTGACAGTTCATACTTTTCAGTTGATTTTCAGTATTATATCATCATTGGCCACAGCATCTTGTCAGATGATTGTTGCAATGCTACGAGGAAGTTTGTTGCCTCTCACATTTTCTCTTGTGGCTCACTAATCCAATGGCAGCACGACATATTTTACCGCATATGTTGCAAGTATACCGAGTATCCTGAGGTACAACGGAGGTGGCAGAACGGACCCTTTTCTGGTGTAAATTATGAAGCCAATTCTTGTCGTGGACTTGCGCTCCGTGTAGCAGATCTTTGCGCCATGTTGGTCTCATACTGGCACGTGTTTCCCAGTTCTTGGTGTCAATGCCGAAGCTTTCCATGTCTCGCTTGCAGGTGTCCTTAAATCTGAGTATTGGACGACCAATGGGTCTCTTTACATCAGCTAATTGTGCGAGCATCACCCCACGAGGCAATCGATTGGGCTCCATCCGATGTACATGTCCCAGCCACCGGAGTCTACGTTGTTTAAGTAACGCCGTAATGCTAGGACAATTGGTCTTAGACAGCACTGCTTCATTTGAGATTCGATCCTTCCAAGTAACACCCAATACATTTCGCAGACATCGCATGTGGAACGCATTGAGGCGACGTTCTTGTTTGGTGTAAGTGGTCCATGTCTCAGATGCATATAATAGTATGCTTAGGACACAGGTCTGGTAAACTAGGATCTTCGTGCTTATTGTTAGCTTTTGGTTTCTCCAAACACGAGCAGATAATTTGCCAAATATTGTCGCAGCTCTGCCAATACGAGTATCCAGTTCTTTGTTGTTACATAGTTTCGATGTTGTTGTAGATCCGAGGTAACAAAATTGATCCACACATTGGAGCGGCATACCATCCAAAATAATCTTAGGCAACGTATCGGTGCCCTGGACCATGATGACAGTTTTTCTGGCATTCACACTCATGGAGAATAGTTGACACGCGCGGTTAAACCTATCAACAAGTTCTTGCAGCTCAGCTTCAGAATTAGCGACAAGTGCAGCATCATCAGCATACAGAAGTTCTCGGGCTATTATGTCGTAGCGATTCTTTTTAAACCTTAGAAGACTGGTATTGAAAAGCCTACCGTCCTTTCTTGTATGCAGATGGACTCCGACATCGCAATCTTTAAATGCTACAATAAGGAGTGCCGAGAAGAATATACCGAAAAGTGTTGGTGCCAGGACACAACCCTGTCTTACGCCACGTTTCATATCAAAGGCGGTCGATATTTCACCGTCAAATATCACAGTTCCTTGCATGTCATCGTGAAAGGCTCGTATCAGAGACAGTAAGATATCTGGGCAACCGATTCTCGACAAGATATTATAGAGACCCTGTCTGCTGACGGTATCGAATGCCTTGTTGAGATCTACAAATGCTGTATACAACGGGATCCGATGTTCACGACATTTCTCTTGGAGTTGACGCAAAGTGAATATCATGTCATTAGTAGATCTACCAGCTCTGAATCCACACTGCGATTCTGGATAGATTCTATCTGCGAGGACTTCTAGTCTTTTTAGAACCACTTTGGCAAACGCTTTACCAGCCACACTCAAGAGCGATATACCTCTGTAGTTGTTACAGTCACCTCTATCGCCTTTCCCTTTGTATAATGTGACTATATCTGCGTTTCGCATGTCCTGAGGTACGTATCCTTCTTCCCAGCATTTCAGTAATATCTGGTACAGCAATGACTTTATTCCTTTTAGTTTAATTATTTCAGAAGGTATATTATCGCGACCAGTACTTTTACCCAGTTTCAAGCCATTAACTGCATTTTCAAATTCAATGCGAGAGGGAGGGTTGTCCAGTTCAGTCATGGTGGAGTATTTTGGAAGCACGTCTGTACCTTCAGAGCTGATACTGATCTCATTTGAGTAGAGACTTGAATAATGTTCCGACCACCTTTCCAGCTGTTTCACCCTATCAGTAATAAGTTCACCGTTCATGTCTTTGATCATTGCCCGCTTTCTCGTGACTGGTCCAATAGCTGAGTTGATGCCTTGGTACATGCCACGAAAGTCACCTACATTATGACAGTGTTGAATTGACTCACATAAGCTGATCCAATAACGGTTTATACATTGTCGATAGGTGCGTTGCAAAGCCGCCTTAGCAGTTTTGTACTCGCGATTTGCTCTTTCATTGTTGAAACTGTTTTGGACTGATATATAGGCGGCACGTTTTCTGTCAATATACGGGCGCAACTCATCTTCATGTTCCAAAAACCAGTCCCGTTGAGGTCGGCTTGATTTTCCAAATACTTGGAGCGCTGTTTTCTGAAGGGTCTCCTTAGTAACCTGCCACATGTCTTCAGCATTGTGTAACTTAGTAAGTTGTTCGATAGTAATTTTTTTCTGAGATAGCTGCTTCAAACTGGTTGTGCAGATCATTATTTAATATGGCTTTGGTGTTTATTTTAACAATACGGGGCGCATTCCTAGCCGAGTGAATCTTCTTCGGCATAAGGCATGTCTTTGTCATAACTAAAGTATGATCTGTGTCACAGTCTGCACTATGGTATGAGCGTGTGTTGTGAATATCACGCAGATCTCGTCTCCTTGTTATAACAAAATCTAGTTGATGCCAGTGGCCTGAACGTGGGTGTTTCCATGATACCTTATGTGGCAGTTTGTTGCGAAAATAGGTGTTAGTCACGCACAAAGATAGAGACGCGCAAAGTTCCAAAAGACGCTGTCCATTTTCGTTCATATTACCTATGCCATGTAATCCCATGCAATCTGGCCAATCATCTCTTTTATTCCCAATCCTTGCGTTGAAGTCACCCATTAGTATTAGTTTGTCCGATCTACGAACTTTTTGTAGGCATTGACGAAGATCTTCGTAGAATACGTCCTTAATCTCAGCAGGTGCCGCCAAAGTAGGTGCGTAGCATGAAATTAATGTTAAAGGACCCGATATTGTCATTAATCTTATGGACATGATTCTTTCAGAAATGCCGATCGGTGGCTCGCTGCAATTAATCAAATTGTTGTGAATTGCAAATCCTACTCCGTGTTCTCGCCGTTCACTTGAATTCTTTCCTTTCCAGAAAAAGGTGTAGTTTTCTTCTTGCAAACTGCCTTCATCTGCGAGCCGGGTCTCCTGTAGAGCAGCAACGTCAACACGAAGTCGCAGAAGCTCTCTGTCAATCGTACTAGTTTTTCTTATCCAGAAGGTATTATCGTCGTCTAGCGTTAACGTGCTAGGTGACATGGTTCGGACATTCCAGGTTGCAAAGCGCATTATTGGTTTGGTTTTGTTTGCTTGTATTACTTTATTGTTGTTGTTAGGTGCTAAGAGTACTCATCCTGTTTCAAGCATTTTGCCCGTTGCCCCGTACACCTATGGGAGCACAAGACGAGGGACGGACTAGTACCTTATTGGCCGGGGGCTGCCCAGCTTGAGGCGGGCGTTAACTAGTCAGTTAGCCGCGATGGGCTATCCCACCGTCGAGAGTCACCCCTAGCGCCTGCGTACACGTCCATTAACGCGAGACTTATAACTGGTGACTGCGACTCTCCGTGTTAATATCCGCACCTTTCGGCACGGGCAGAGTGTCCTCTCCGCAAGCACTGCATCGCCTGGGACGCATTTGAGAAACCATGAACTTGCCCAGCATTCATGGCTTCCTCTCGACCTCATCAACTTGATCTACAGGAGTGATGAATCACTACATGCAGAGTCGAATTGGTTGCAGGAGTTGCCGACTATTTCAGGTTGAACCTTACTGTCGCCTACGGTACTCCAGATCCGTTGCCTCATCCGCCAAAATACGCCGTACTGAAGTCCGCCTTCTCCGCCGCATCTGCCGTTAAGGTCTTCACCCGTAACCCCGGGCAAGGGAGCCGCGATATACCCCGCAGATCTGGGTCTCTGCTCGAACTTTGCCACTCACACATTTCGGCCTACTGGAATGTGGAGTGCCCACCCCCGCGACGTGGACGCGCCGAACAGAAATTACCCCAGTCAAGAACAAAGAAGGTGACTCTGTTCTTCCTGAGGCCGGGTTAATGCTCTCGTGTGACACCGAGAGCAAAAGCAGCAGTAGTATTATAACTTGATAGTTATAATACTGAAAATTAAAATCTATTGAACTATATTTTAAACCTCGATGCAACAAGAAAGGGCTATAAGCTTAACTTGCGTGTCTGCTTATGCCATCGAAGGTCCATAACAGAAAATCCGATTTGTCTACAGCTTTTACAGTCAGAAGTCTTCTGTTATAACTACAAGGCCAAGATATGAATAACTCGGACGAAAACTCATACTTAAAATAATGATTATACCTTGAAAGTATCAATCACACTGTAACACATACATAGTTGTGAGTGTGCGGTGACCTTATAAACAACACGACCACTGACTTATTCAACGTTTTCATAATCCGCGCTGATTGTATGCCCTCGGCGTTCAGCTTTAACCGTAGTAACGAGAAAATCGTAGTGCGTGCAGGTGTGTGCCGGCTACGCGGCTACGAGAGGCTACGAGACGCTACGGTACTACGCATCACGAATATTAAAAGGCCGGCAGGTTCGTTTGCGCGGTGCAGCGCAGAGGGCGCTGTAATTAATGCCGGCTAAATGAGGCCCCTCACCGATGAATATTTAGATTTATTGACACCCCACACATACAGATTGGACGACAAATTAATTCAGGATGAGAAATGTGCTCTTTGAATATATTACCTGTTTTTATATTAATGTCGTGTATTCGCTAGAGAGGTAGGTAAATGTATCGAGGAAGGCTATATAGTAAACGTATCAGTATGTTTATAGCTTCTCTTATTCTTTTCGTGTCAGTGTGTGAACTGGTGCCGGAGTTTTAAGAACCTGTGGGCGTTCTTAAAACCCCGGGCCGACATAGCCTAACGTTTCAAGCCCCAAGACAAGAACCGGGACCAACAGCTTTACGTGTCCTCCAAATGATGCGCTGATGTATTTATATCAGAGCGTTTCTGTGCTTTGGAGTGCCCAACGAGCGGTCCCCCATCCAATAAGTGACCACTGTAAACGTTACTTTGCGTGTGTGCAATGACTCTGAGTTAGTACGGTAAGTCAAGTTACGGTATGCGCGCCAGCTTTGCTAAGGCTAAGTACTACTAGTACAGAACGTTTCACTTATGCAGTGATCCGCTCCACTGTATATACAGTTTATAACTAGTACAGGGGTATGGTGTTCTTTCTAATCGATTGAAATTTATAGCAGTAAGAGTAATATTATATAGGTTGTATTTAACTGTTAGTCAAAAATACTAATTTTCCATCAAAAATACTAATTGCACTGCTAAGCTAAGTTGACAGAGCCCTGCTTCGCAGGGCTCCTATTTTTGAGAGGAGGGTCACAAGAGAACCTAACATAACCTATTAAGTTTTCTGAGTGGATAAGTTTCCCGAGCGGTCGAAACTTTTCATATCAAATGATATTTTGTAAAAAGATCATCATATTTGGTGTACAAATAGTATTTTTGCTGTGCAAGTCAGTATTTTAGTGAAATAATAAAGTTTTTTTGCGTAACTCACTTTAGTGTGTTACATAACATTTTTGATACGCTGTTAAAAATATCCCATATTATATTAGAATACTGTTATATTTTCTTGGGTTTATGCGAATGTTACACATTGAAATTAAACTACAGTTTACGGATTTTATCGCGTTATATTGGTTTCACTTGTTATTACATTTAGACCGAATGATCTAGAAACTATTTCTTTTTTTTATTACTAGCCAACATTTCGAATTCTTTACAGGATTCATGTTCACGGCAGACTGAGGTGATATTTGTCTTTGTCTTGAATTTAAAAGTAATCTCAAATTACCCGAACATTTTTTAACTATTGGTGTTACTATCTACGCAGAATGTGCTCACTGTGTCTTGATGTCTTCTAGTGACTTTGCCTTTTTGGGTTTCATTAGCCTGATAACAGGGTCCCAAGCTGGAGGAACATTCCAACCATCTTCCCTATTGAAATTAGGATGTTTTTTAATTTCAATAGCTTCACGTATCATTATTGGAATAAAGCGGTGTTCTTTTGCGAGTATCTGTGGTTTATCAAATCGCAGGTAATGGTTGGTTCCTTGTTCTACATGTTCACACACAGCAGACTTCGTCAAGCGTTTGTGTTTAATGTCAGCTATATGTTCCTTTAGTCGAATGCCTATGATTTGCCTCTTGGTTTGTCCAATGTATGAGAGCCCACACTCACAGTCTATCTTGTAAACCTCGGCCTCTTGTAAGGGTAACTGACTCTTGACAGATGGTAATAATTGGCTTACCTTCGTTGGCGGCTTGTAGAAAGCTTTGATTGAAGCTCGCTTCAAGATATAGCCAATCTTGTCGGTCACGCCCTTGATGTATGGGAGGACAGGTTGTCTCTCTACTGTGGCTGGCTTATTCTTCGGGGATCTGTGACGTTGGCGCGGCGGTCGGAGCTTGTTGTCTTGCAGAACTTGCTTGACATGTTGAAGCTCGGCGTCCAGGTGTTTCTTGTCACTCTGAAACAAAGACATTCCTACGGTAGCTAACTGTTTAGGATGGTGGTGAGATTCACCGTTTAAGTACCTATTTGTATGTGTCTTTTTCCTATACACAGTGTGGCTCAAAGAGTTGTTTTTGTTCCTGATAATCAGTACATCTAAGAAATCCAATATAATCCAATCCAATATAACGCGATAAAATCCGTAAACTGTAGTTTAATTTCAATAGAATACTGTTGTTTACTTTATGCTTTCTGTATTTCTGTGAATAAATTTTTATTATTATATTATTATTATTGGCTCGCTCATCTCAGCTGTATCCGCAGCCTCGGTGTACACACAAGCTGTGCGGTGCTCCTCACACGGCGCGTGTCGTGCGTGCGCCCAATTACGTGTCTCGTCAAGCCGACGGATAAAACTCTATCCAATTACGCACATTATATATTTTTTCGGCCGTTGTTGATCAAATTTATGAGGCATCGTTACTTGATAATTTTACTATCCACTTTGCAAAATCTGTTCTGGTAATAATTGTAATTGATGAGGCTGAATATATAATTTTAAATCCTGCCTCCGACTGTCTTCGTGGCCCAGTAGATAGCACATGCATCTGCTGATCGCTGGTCCCGGATTTGATTTCTAGGTTTGGCAGAAGTGTTGCTGACATTTTCCGAATTCTCAGTAGCAGCTCAGAGTCTGGTGATGTGCCCGGTAACGGCAACAGGCTCGCTCCCTATTACGTGGGACCTAAAATTTAAAAGGCCAAATATGGGTGTACTGTTACACCTCTGCCTATCCCCCCTGAGATACAGTCGTGACGCTATAAAAAAAAATATTGATACTATTTCCTACAGTTGTGACTTTACTAATTTATACCTGTGTGTGTGTGTGGTTCAATGACGTCACGAGCGGCGACTAATAACCAATTACGTCAGCTGTCAGTGCGCTGCATTATTCACACGCCAGGTTGTCCGTGTGGTGACGGATTAAGAATACGGAATGTCACCACCCCATATCATCCCATGGGTGTCGTAAGAGCCGACAGAGGGACCATATTATGCAGAGGACAACACTGTAAGAGAAGGAAAACTTGATACAAACCCTATACCAACCCGTTTGGCCAGCGTGGTATAGTAGGCCAATTCCTCCTTTTAAAGGAGAGGCCTAGTCCAGCAGTGGACTGTTAAAGGCTGATGATGATGATTGTCGCGCCCTCTGTTCCATCATTATTAATCTGTGAACACACATGCGCTAATATTTATTATCTGTCTGTGAGCTCTGTGTGCTACACACACTAAGGATTCAGTTGTATGCATAATAATTAAGTCCGCAGAAAATTAGGTATTGTTCGCCGATTATAGATAATTGCAAACAAGACTTATTTAGGATGCAGAAAATATTACAGCAGCATTACATTGCAAAGTTAAGCTCCTCTTGCACAGGTCGCCACAAGGAAGGGAGACCGCACAAGTCAAGTCACGCTATCAGTGCTGCTAAAATATAATGTTGTATTCATTACATTGCCTAAATTTAGGGTATATTTACTCGCCTAGCCAGTGTAAATACTCCTTTTTAAGTGATATGACATACCAACAAATTCCTATGATTTGCTTCCACAGCACATTTAATTTGCTAATTAGACTCATGAAACGAGGCCCTTCTAGGATCACACGTATTGGTCCGTCCCTATTTCAGTCATTTTGCCCCAAAACTTCTTCTTCTGCCTGCCCTGTTCCCATATTACTTGGGGTCGGCGCAGAATGTCTTTCTCTTCCATTCTCTCCTATCAGACGTCATCTCATCATTCACTTCCTTTTCATTCATGTCACCCTTCACACAATCCATCCATCTTTTCTTTGGTCTTCCTCTTGCCTTATATCCCTCAACTCTCATCTTCATCACCTTTCTAGTCACATGATTTTCATCCCTCCTCATCATGTGATGGAAATTGTTAAAATTGTCAAGGAAATCGTCTATCGTGGTATGGGCATGTGCCCATACCACGATAGACGATTTCCTTTCAGCTTTTCTTGCACAGGTGCAACTTTCAGACTTCCCCTAATAAACTCATTTCTAATTTTATCCATCCTTATCACCCCACACATCCATCTCAACATACTCATCTCTGCTACATGCAATCTTCTTTCATCCGTCTTCTTCAAGGCCCAGCATTCCGATCCATACAGTGCAACAGGCCTTATTACGGATTTGTAGATTTTTCCCTTTAACCTAAGGGGCATCCGTGGGTCACAAATTGTTTCTGTGACCTGTCGCCATTTCATTCAACCTGAGTTGATCCGGTACGTAACGTCGCGGTCTATTTCCCCGTCCCCTTGAATAAGTGACCCAAGGTACCGGAAGTCGGAGCAGACCGATATGGGCTCTCCACCAACGGATATGGGCGCGAGACTGGAGAGACCGCCGAAGTCGCAAAACATGTACTCAGTTTTGCGTATACTGACTTTCAGGCCACCACTCTCCAGCCTTTGCCACCACTTTGTCAGCCTGCCCTGGACCTCAGGAGCACTCTCGGCAATCAACACAATGTCGTCGGCGAACAGCATACACCAGGGAGCCTCTTCCTGTATGTCCGCCGTGAGAGCGTCCATTATAAGCAGGAAGAGGTAAGGGCTAAGTGCCGACCCTTGGTGCAAGCCTACAGCCACATTGAAGTTGCCGGTATTGCCCGCTGTAGACCGGACGTAGGTTGTACATCTACTGTACATTGCTCGGATCAACTGTACATACTTCCCAGGTACACCTTTCTTCTTAAGGGCCCACCACAAAACCTCACGAGGTACCCGATCATATGCCTTTTCGAGATCCACAAAAACCATGTGCAAGTTTTTGTGAGCACTTCGGTATTTTTCACAGAATTGGCGGATCGCAAAAATGGCATCTGTTGTTCCTCGACCAGGCATAAAACCGAATTGTTTTTGTGAAATGACACTCTCTTCTCTCAATCTTCGTTCAACCACTTTCTCCCAAACTTTCATACTATGTGAAATTAGCTTTATTCCTCTATAGTTGTTACACTCCAGCACATCACCTTTGTTTTTATAGATGGGAACTAGCGAGCTGTTACACCATTCATCGGGTATGGCCTCTTCCACCAACAACTTATCGAAGAATAAAGTAAACCACTTCCATCCATCTACCTGGAGTGTCTTCCATACTTCAACTGGTATTCCATCCGGCCCCGCAGCTTTTCCATTCTTCATTTCATTTACTGCTACTCTCACTTTCTCCTCACTTACCTTTCTTATCAGCCCCTCATTCACAGGTACATTCTCAAGCAAACCACTCCAATCATTCTCTACATTTATCAGTCTCGCAAAGTAATTTCTCCATCTATCCTTAATTTTGTCATCCGTGGAAAGTACCGCTCTAGTCTCATCTTTTATACACTTTATCTGACATACATCCCTTGCTTTCCTCGCTCTAGCTTTAGCGAGGCGGTACAGTTGTTTTTGACCCGCCGGGCTCTCTAGGTTATTGTATAAGCCCTCCTGAGCTGCCGCTTTTGCCAGAGCAACGACTTTCTTAGCATTCTTTCTTAACTCATCATACTCTACCTTCTTTTCTTGTTTCAAATTAATATCTTCCACACCCTGCCATTCTTTAAATTTCTTCTTCTTTTCCTTTAAAACCTTTTGTACTTCTGCCGACCACCACCATGTATCTCTATCTATCGTACCTTTTCCCTTTTTCCAAAATATCTTTCGCTGCACTCCTGATACATACTGCCATTTCACTCCAACATTCATTCACACTTCTATATGCCATGTTATCCATCGCTATCATTTTATCCACCACTCGCTTTCTAAATTCCTTTTCATATTCTGGCTCTTCCAAAAGGTGCCATTTAATTTTAGGGGGTGGTCGCTCTTTGTTTCTGTTGCGAATAACTGCTATAGCAACTGCCATAATTAGGAGCCTGTGCTGCGATACTACACATTCTCCTGGTATTATTTTGCAGTCTTTGACCTGTTTGAGTTTGTTGCGTCTGACGAGGAAGAAGTCAATTTGAGTGGTGTGGTTGCCACTTTTATACGTAATTAAGTGGCCTCTCTTTTTTTGAAACCATGTGTTGGCCACCGCCAGGTCAAACGCAGTCGCCGATTGTAGCAGGACTTCGCCCTCATTATTACGAGTACTAATTCCCCATCCTCCATGCACTCTTTCATATCCACTATTCATTCTTCCTAAATGTCCATTAAAATCACCACCTACATACATTTCCTCGTTCACTGGAATACTCATTCAAACAGAGTCAAAGTCCTCCCAAAACTTCACTTTCACCCTTTCATCACTCCCTGCCTGTGGGGCATACGCACTTATAACATTCAGCATCAAATTTTCTAACATAACTTTCACCACCATAAGCCTATCATTCACTCTATTAACTTCCATCACACTTTCTTTTAAATTACCATCTAAAACAATTCCCACACCATTTCTTTTTCCATCGCTTCCACTGTAGTAAAACTTGTATCCCTCACCAATCTCCCTCGCCTTTGTGCCTTTCCACTTAGTTTCCTGTAGACACGCCACATTTATCCGTCGCCTTTTCAGTACATCCGCTAATTCTCTGGCTCTTCCACTCATCGTCCCAACATTCCAATTAGCATACCTCATTCTCACTTGCCGGGTTAGCTTCTTACGTTGCACCCATCTGGCTTGGTGCAACAACCTTTGTCCATTTCTCACCGTGGCCGGGTGCTGCCCCGGCACGTCACCTATGGGGTACGCCCTAGCCCGATCGCGCCTCGTATCATTTATACACATTCTGCAAAAAGATTTGGCAAGGATTTCACAGTCGGCCGCCTGCCTGACACCAACCCTCCTCGGGAATGTTATTGTTGGTGGTGTACCCGCCACCGGTCGGGTGACCAAATGTGCTGTTACAAATGCCAACTGGTCCCATGTGCCCATTACTCGCCTTCTACGACACCCCGGGCAGAGCAAAGGGGGTGATACTATTCTTTACGTCCGGTACCACACAGACAAGGCCCAAAACTATATGACTTAAAAGTTATTTTGAAAGGACGACTCCCGCACTAGGATAAATCCTGTATTGCGTGGGACTTACGAGCATACACCTAACGAAAATGAAGTACAGGGCCGTCCGTCCGTTTGTCTGTATTAGTATAACTAGATACATTTTCGTGAATGACAAAGTGTTGTGTTGCGTGGGTGGTATCGAACTCACAGCACAGTGTCAAGTGGTGAGGCGGTCGCCTAAACCTCCACGCTAGCGGTGCAGTATTTTGTACTTAGTGTCCAAAAAACCATTCCCAATAAATTTTATTTTTTACTTCTAGAATCATCGACTAGCGTAATAGTAAGTTGTTTTTGTATAAATTTTTATTTTCATTTGATTTTTCGACGGCAAATATGGCTTACTATGCATTTCCGTCAAAATAATGCCTGTCAAATATGGCTTCGTATGCACTCGAGTTCCTGTTTTTTGCTATACAATAAAAAATATTTTTAAATAAAAAAAAACCAACTTCAAAAAACACTAAGGAACTAAAAAACAAAAAACAATTGGTTTTGGAGCAAAAATCGGCAAATATGGCTTACTATGCATTTCCGTCAAAATAATGCCTGTCAAATATGGCTTCGTATGCACTCGAGTTCCTGTTATTGCTATACAAAAAAAAATATTTTTCAATAAAAAAAACCGACTTCAAAAAACACTAAGGAACTAAAAAACAAAAAACAATTGGTTTTGGAGCAAAAATTTTTGGACTCGGTGCCATGCCAAGTATTTCTGATCTGACTATAAAATATCTACACTTTTTAATATTACTTTCGTTGTTGATAGAATAGGTAGTTTGTAATTTAGTAACTTTTTGCGTAAGGGCTTGGCACCGACTCCAAAAATGTTTGCTCCAAAACCAATAATTTTTTGTTTTTTAGTTCCTTAGTGTTTTTGAAGTCGGTTTTTTTTTTATTTAAAAACAATTTTTATTTTTTGCTTTTTAGTAGTATACTAATAAAAATAGTAATAGGTGTTAACTAGGTACATAGAATAGTGTAAGTGGTACGTGATGGGGAGGCCTTCCTTACGTGCCTCAATTCTGAAATGTAGACCTGTACCTTTCTGCCAATTTCAAGTATTTTTTTTTGTTTTTAACTAACTAGCCTAAACACGTTCGTTTCAGTTCCTTCATCAGACCATGGAAATCATCCAGCATCAAAGTCTATGCAAAGACGACTCAAACGAGGCCAAATTCATAATTGTATTACAAATATCCCATGGCTACCTTCCTGCTCTATCATCAGAGTTAGGTAAACATTCAGCACTAAAGTCCATGTAAAGACGAATCAAACGAGCCCAAACTCAATGGGATTGCGTTTTTGTATTACAAAGATCCCATGACCACCTTCCTGCTCAATCATCAGACCCTGGAAAACATCCAGTACCAAAGTTCATGTAAAGACAAATCAAACGACCCTAAACTCGATGAGATTGGGTTACCTTCCAGCTCTATCATCAGACCATGGAAATCATCCAGCATCAAAGTGTATGCAAAGATGACTCAAACGAGGCCAAGGGATTGCGTCTTTGTATTACAAAGATCTCATGGCCTCCTACCTGCTCCATCATCAGACCCTGAAAAACATCCAGTACCAAAGTCCATGTAAAGACGAATCAAACGACCCTAAACTCGATGAGATTGGGTTGTTATATCACAAAGATCTGATGGGTACCTTCCAGCTCTATCATAAGGCCATGGAAATCATCCAGCATCAAAGTCAATGTATAGACGACTCAAACGAGCCCAAACTCGACGGCATTGGGTTGTTATCGTCAAATCGCTTCAAGTGTGCTTTTAGAATTTGAAGAGTTCCTACGATTTTTTCAGGATTCCATGATCAAATCCTGACCTGATGATCATGGGACCAACTAGGAGGTATACTCTTTCAATGAAAACAAGAATTTTTGAAATCGGTTCAGGCGTCTTAGAAAAATCGTGGAACATACATAAAAAAAAACCGGTGAATTGAGAACCTCCTCCTTTTTTTGAAGTCGGTTAAAATTCTATTCATTAATATGAATAACTTGAAAATGCAAACTGACAATATTATCTTTTAAAAGAGTAATTGATCTTTATATTCGTATACAAACGCTTGCCTATCGAATCTTATCAGGCGCGAGTTTTTACTATACTAAAATCATTATTATAAGGTATACAATTACACATGCTTTGGTCTCGGATATGCTACACCCAAATGCTAAAACGATTACCTACTTCGTATTAATTGAGTCCCTTACATTGCCCAGAACATCTCAATCAAAAGTTGTATGTTAAGTACAAGTCTAAAATACTATTAAGAATACTATTAAAACACTAGCAATATTAATGATTGCAGAATCAAGGTACAATGTTTTGACCGTAAATAGTATAGTTATTAAAACTAGACATACATGACTCTCTTGGGCTAAAAATATGTAGATTTTTCTTAATCATTATACTCTTACTATGATGAGGTTCACCCACCATTCACATTTTTGTCAATTTATATTCGAACTTTATCCAAAAAGTAGTTTCTTATCTAGAGTGACTCAGACTATATCAAAGAATACACGTCGTACGAAAATATTGAGAAATCCCAAAAGATAATTTCGTCAAAAATACTAAATTAATTATATATTAATTAAACAATCAATCAGC
Organism: Euclidia mi; assembly: GCA_944739405.2. Classification (NCBI taxonomy): domain Eukaryota; kingdom Metazoa; phylum Arthropoda; class Insecta; order Lepidoptera; family Erebidae; genus Euclidia; species Euclidia mi. The sequence continues at coordinate 3,942,885 of OX123202.2, read as the reverse complement.
GAATACGAAATATTTACGTCTAATAAACATGGTTAGCTGATAATAATAATATTTTATTAGTTCTGATAAACACCAACACAATCTTTGCATGTTTATTAGCGACATATTTTTGAATATCCACTGATAAAAATACTTCGCTTACTTTTCCATTGCCAACTTTGGTATTAAAGTATACATGATCGACAACTCATAAATATAGACAACTCTGATTTTATACAAGCTAATAGAGGTTTCACAACTGAACGATAATTGTAAAGTATTCATAATGTTCTCGAAAGCCACGTGTAGTCTACTAACCTGCACTTGTCTAGCGTGGTGGTCGTTATGTCATAGGGAGAAGAAGCCGGTAGCCAGTGACAGGACAGTTCAAAGTAAAGGCTGATTTTATTATGATTGTTAACATTTCAAAGGTTGCAAGAAAGTAAACAACAGAATCATGATAATTTAAATGTAATTCACATGCAACATATCCTTACATTTCTGTGTGTAAAGTTAATGCAATGTCACACACTTGTTCATTTGATAGCTATAATACTTTCCTCAATAATTGTACAATACACACTACCTGTTACCATTAAAAATGAATACAGAATGTGCAATAAGCCACAGCACTTCTTCATTTGATAGCTATAATACTTTCCTCAATAACTTTGAGACGGAGGATCTCAGGTAGGATGTCGGGGTTCGAGAGAAACACTGCTAGGCTGAACAGGTTCTTTATTATGTCTCACTACCGCTTACATACAGTATGACCGAACTAGGTAAGCACTGGCCTGAGCTGGCTGGAGTGTAGACTCCTGCTGCTCTCCGACGCTCGCAGGGTAGCTGCTCGTAGGATCGTCGATGAGCTGGCCAAGGTGCGCTGCGCAGGCAGCTCTGTGGTCGATGTTCAGGCTGAGCGGGTCTCAGGCGGTGCAGCCAAGTGGGCCGAGCGGTCAGGCTCAGGCGTCCGTGGCCTGGCTGTAGGAGCTCGTAGGCAGGAACGGAGGCTTGGGTGGCAGCTGGCTAGTAGCGGCACGGCGCCAGCAGCTCGTGGCTTGTAGCCGTAGGAAGAACGTAGCCCGTAGGAAGAACGTAGCCCGCAGGAAGAACGTAGCCCGTAGGGTGAACCCCAGCGGGACAGTAGATAGGAAGTAGAATGTACAATAATCACGAGGTGTAGCGGCAGCGTTCCGATGTCTAGGGAAAGTGACCATTCTACAACGCGCACCCCTCTTATATAGGCATAAACCTATGACTCACAACTGCCTTTGGCTAGTGAATATGACCATATTTGGTAATATTGCGAACGATGTCTGGCTAAGCTGGCGTTAAGCGCCTGCGAGATATTATAACGCAATACGTGTAGTATTACGTTACAACTGTACAATACACACTACCTGTTACCATTAAAAATGAGTACAGAATGTGCAATAAGCCACAGCATCGAACTAATAAGTCACTGGAGATTGGATCGTACAAATGAATCGTATAACGTATTAATTAGTGTGTGGGTGTGGCGAGCGGGAGGTCAGTGATGGCAGTGAGGGCGAGTGAGGATACGGACATGTGGCGCGCATCAATACAGCGGCGGCGGGAGGATTTATCTCTCGATGGTTTCCGCGCCGAGCGGCTAATGCCACGACTCTCACCGCGGCTTTATTGACTGCTATAGCCGACCGCTTCGTACCGGCACTAACTTACTGCGACCTAGGGTTCATTATCGTCTAGTTTAAGTTCATTTTAACATTAATTATCAAATGTAAATTGGAGTCCAATTATAACAAGACATCAACGATTACTTTGTACAATACATATTTTCACTACTCTAATATCTGACTGGACTAACAGTTAAATAAAGTTTCTGAAATATTCAAATATATAAATGAAAGTTTTATAATAACATTTCCTACAATAAATATAAATAAGTAACTTTATAGACTAGATTAGATTCGCCCTTCTTCGATTGCGAAGGTTCAATAGCAATCTCATCGAGGAAACTGATCTTCATCCGTATTAGATTAAAAAGGTACCGAGCTCATCAAACTTAGGAATGAACTAACTAGAATTCATTATCACTATGTAAAGTCCCACTGCTGAGATTTGTCTGTGGAATAGTGTTTCTGGAGAATGTTTTATATGCATTAGGTGAGTGGATATTTGTCGTTTCATGTGAGTCATTACATCGGTGGAGTGTTGTTTTTGTCGCGTCGGTACCAGGAGCGCACAGGCTCAAAGAGTTCAGTGCAAAGAATACATTAAGGTTCGTTAGTGAGAACGCCTCGTGCCGCCCCGCACGTGTGTCGGAGTATAGTGTAGTAAAGATTGAACGATCGTGTGTTTCGAATACACTGTCTGTCCGTTTGGGAACTGTAACGATATGGTCGTTGTTTATTAATAACATTACATTTTATGCACATGTTAAAACTTTGTTGCATAACGTACTCAAAATGCCAAATAAACGGGAGTTCAAACCATTTGAGCATCTGTATATATTGTATGTTCAGATTATTCTTTATCAAAAAATTGTAAGTACAAGAAACTATGAGGTGAGGTCGAATAGAGCAACATGTAATATGTAGTAGTAGATGTAGAGCAGATGTAGAGTAACTCAACAGATGGAATATTGTTATTCGACTTCCGTGTGTCTACTGTGTCTAGCTTTGTCAGATAAGGATACAGATACTTTGACCAAAAAAATACCTACAATCTAAATTAAACGAAGCTCTACTTTGTCTTTAAGTGAACAAACACTTAACACAATAAATTCATCACACTTACCATATGTTTATTTATTCCATTGAGTACAAAAAACTGTCGTAAATAAAACAATCTCGTTTGTTTTCAAATGGGTGTGTTAATCACCTGTTAACAAACCCGGAATGACTTGCATATACCGGCGTCAGACACGAGACAGACTGATACACGAGGTATAGCCCAGTCATGTTTGATATGGTACTGAGTACTTACTTTATATAGACTTGAACATGATTTTGTATTTTTACAGATTATATCAATGTACCCGCGTGTTAATACACTGATAGCTAAACACTATTGTTAACGTTGAATATCTTAATTAATAGGTGCGACGAATTGCGTCTTAAATTTGATTACCGGTTCGGTCAGTGTCAGTGTCATAGCCAGTAAAACACTAGTTCAAATACAAAATATGTTCGGAGTACGTTTTGTGGTTAAGCAGCGGCAGGCAAACAGGCAGTGGAGGTGGAATCCATCTTCTATGTTGCTACGTAAAACTAGTCTAGTTTGTCAACGATGTATTTTATGTTACTACATTTGTTGCAAATAAATGATAGATTGAACGATTAATATTAAAGAAACATCAGATAAAAGTTTCATGAATATCTAAAACTCAAAGTTCTTTTGGCACTTAATCAAAATTTTCGCGCGAATCTTCCTGCAATCCGCTACAACTGAGAGACTAAAACAAACTAGCTCTCTTATTCCTCTTGAAGATTCTGATAGAGATGACTGTTAACCTTCTGGCGATCAATATCAGCTGGTGCGCATAGTATAATAAGACTGGTAGCGAGGTGACGTACTGAAAGCAGTTAAAATCAATCTCATCTCAGCCTAGAGACATGTACTGTACGACATATATAGGGTTTACTCCAAGGGTCTCCACACAGACCAATCATGAGCTGCCCGCATCCAACAGCTTCCCGCAATTTTATTCAAATCGTTGGTCAGTACTACATCTCAAACACGAAAATGAGGTAAACTTTGAGCCAAAAAGGAGAAACCGAACCTTAACGACACTCCCATATCCAGGTAGATCACAAATTTTGAGGCAGGGACAAACAAATTGTCAGCTTTGTGAACTCTCAGGGAATGGTGCTTTCTAGTTACTCATCAAAGCTGCGAAAGGAAACTTCTATCTGATAAATGAATCCATAATGAATCGGCCATCACATCCTGCTGATATCAGTGTGACCCATTGGCCAATGGTATAAAAGGGAATATCAGCATCAATTATGCCGTGCAACCAGGCAGAATTTCATGCGCCATAAAATTAAATTGTATTTGGGGGGTTCTTTGAAAACAAACCTAAGATGGCAAGCAAAAATTTAGGTGTGCTAAGTTGGGTCGAGCGGTAATTTACACCAAGGCCTAAGGTAGCTAACTAACGGAATGCAATCTTCGGCACAGCAGAAGGAAACAGTCCCATGGTAATTAGTATTAGGAGCCATTTGAGCCGGATCATTCACCATTTTATCACCATAACACTCGGTACGACAATAAGGTCTACTTATTTTACTACTACTATTTTACCTGAAAATATTCTTATCCAATACAATACCGAATGTTAACGGGGTATAATTACTTGTCCCTCCTCGAAAGAGGCTTTAACAACCTTTCATTTTCATTTCTCTTTTCTACCACTGGAGGGTCAAAGTCTTAGAGGATTGAACTATGTATAAACTTCTTACATCCATTTTGAAGACGAAGATGTTATCACACATTAGAAATAATAACAACATGTCAGTGGCTCAAAATGGAAGTAAGAATGGGGCCCGTGGTACAAAAGAGCTACTCCTATTTGACATGGCCATTAGCCAGCAGGTGCGTCGCAACCGAAAAGATCTGGCAACATGCTGGATAGATTACAAGAAGGCCTACGACTCCGTGCCACATACATGGCTCTTGAGGGTGCTGGAGTTATATAAAATTGAAATAACTCTATGCACCTTCTTGAAGGCATGTATGGGGCAGTGGATTACGGTCCTTCGCTATCCGGGGTGTCGGCAGATTCGCGATTGCGGTGCTCCTCTAAAGATCGAACGGGGTATATTCCAAGGTGACAGTTTGAGTCCCTTGTGGTTTTGTCTAGCCCTGAATCCTCTCAGCACTTTGCTAGAGGGGTCTGGGCTAGGCTATCGGTTGCAGCGTAGGGGTCAAGTTATATCCCATCTCTTTTATATGGATGACCTTAAACTATTTGCTCCGTCCACTTTCCTTTCGTTACTAAAAGTAACTGAAACTTTTAGTAATTCTATCAAGATGGAATTTGGTGTGGATAAGTGTGCGGTCATGCATGTAAAACGAGGTGGGATTGTGGAATCTGATGGAATAGAGCTTGCAGATTTCACACAACTTAGATTTCTATCTGCGACCGAGACTTACAACTATCTGGGTATGTCGCAGGCCTTAGGTGTTGCTGAGACTGCCATGAAACAACCAATGTGGGAGCGCTTCTTTAGCCGCCAGAAGAAAATACTGAAAAGTTTTTTATCAGGCGGCAACAGGGTGCGTGCCTATAATGGTTGGGCCATGCCAGTCTGAAGGTACTCCTTCGGCATACTCAGATGGACTCAGTCAGAACTGGACGCCTTGGACAGAAAGGTCCGTTGTCTATTGACTGAATATCGAATGCATCACCCGCGGTCGTCAATACTGAGGTTGTACATCCCGCGGAAATGTAGTGGTCGTGGTTTCTTAAGTGCTAAGGATCTCCACAACCCCAAGGTGTACAATCTTTAAGAATATTTTCTCAAGACGGACACGGGTGTGAATCGTGATATTGTTGCTGTAGACAACGGACTTACCCCGTTGGGTCTGGCAAAAGAGAGCTTTCGCAAACCTGTTGTACTAAGTATTGATGAGCGCAGGGATGTATGGAAAGGCAAGGAGTTGCATGGACGTTTTTATCAGGCCTTACATAGGTCTGATGTAGACTTCATGGCATTAGGTGCCTAGCTACGGTTTGGTGATCTATTTGCAGAGACCGAAGGTTTTGTTTGTGCAATTATGGACGAATTTGTCATGACGAATAACTACCCAAAGTATATTCTGAAGGATGGGACTGTTGACATATGTCGGGCGTGTCACAAGCCCGGGGAATCTCTCAGACATATAGTTTCCGGTTGTTCTCGTCTTGCCAACGGCGAATACTTGCACATACACAATCAAGTAGCCAGGATCGTCCATCAGCAGCTTGCCTTAAAATATGGCCTTGTGACCTTTGAAGTACCGTACTACAGGTATGATGTGCCCGATCCAGTTCTCGAAAATGGTCGTGCCGATATGTACTGGGATCGATCTATCATCACCGATCGGACTATCGTGGCTAACAAGCCCGATATCGTGGTGATGGATCGATCAGAACGCCTTGCAATGATCGTTGATGTCACTATTCCCCATGACGAGAATCCCGTGAAGGCCGAAAAAGACAAGGAAATCAAGTATTTGGATCTGGCACACGAGATTGTCGACATGTGGGATGTGGACTCAGCGATCATTGTACCGATAGTCGTGTCAGTTAATGGTCTCATTGCTAAGGGCCCGACCACCATGTCAAGAGGCTTTCGCTAGGCGGCTGTAACAAGTCCTCCATACAGAAGGCAGTATTGTTGGACACAACGCGCATAGTTCGGAGGTTCCTCTCTCTGGAGCCCTAACCACCGGTAGCTTGGTCCCTGTGCCCGGTACCGGTGGGTCTCCGTGATCCTATTTTATATGGTTAATTTGTTTTATTTTATTTAAATGTATAAAATTAGACTATGAGAAAAGATTAAAAAATAAAGAGGAATAATAATAAATTTATTTCCAAAATAGTTCAAATATATTTACAATTCAGATCTTATAAGTAAATTTAAGGGATAAATATATATTTGCATGTACTATGTTTGCGTATACAATTATAATAGTTTGAGGTATATAAACTTATGACTCTATTTAATTTGTTATACAAATATGGACACATAAGTGTGCAAAATCTATTTGTAAAAGTAAAGGTAAATGGGCACCTTAGTATGGAAACTATACCCATGGGGGAAACAAACGAAATATAGCACAGTGTATTCATTTATGTCTCTCATTTACTATGGCATTAATCGCATTAATGTGAGCTACGGGAATCTAAAAAAAATCAAGTGTTATCTATGTATATATCCATACTCTTTATCTCTGAAACTAAAAAAAAAAAAGAAAAGAAAATATTTATTTCCGTCACAAACGGCACACACTATAAAATTAAATAAAAAAAAAAAAATTAAGTAGACAAAGAAAAATATGAGGGTCATACAAAAAAAATAAAAAAAGATAATAAATCAAAACACAAAATAAAAACACAAGAATAACATATTATTACAATATAGTACCATGGTACACTGTACAGTATTATTCATTTATTGTTGCTCACTGGCAACACCACGTACAAAGAAATGCGGAAACAGCGGAAATGTACAGAGATACATACATACCTACCATAACAAATTAATGTCATTAGACAGAGTAGTGATAACACTGATAACAATATAATCTTTTATATATTTCTAAATAAAGTTTTAAATAGACCGTGGAAGTGTGTGTCTCATTAGTGCCAGAAATTGGACAACGCTCAGTATACGTTGCGGTTACTAAGCCGCAACACTGGTATTCTGCGCAATCCATTTTATTGGCGTCGGCGCCGGATTGTTTATATGAATCCTAAAATATATTATATCGTTGTGTAAAATATATGAGTAGATATAATATAAAAAAAAAATGTGTTTAAACAAAATGTGTCGAATGTGGTGTCTAAAGTGGAACCCTACGTGTAATTATGGAATTAAATAGCTAGCGTCAGTGTGCTATATGTACCTACGTACTTATGACTACCTTTTGCGGCCTGTCTAAGCCCTGATTGAACTGAACTTGAGATCTGACCCAATACCTGACGGCCATATCCAAGTAGGTGAGTCTGTATTTGAGTATTACATGCATCTGTCAAGTGTTATGAGACTAATAGAAAAAGATAAATAAATATAGTATAGCTAAGGTACTTAAATAATTGTAAAATTAAAGAGTGTATATATGTTTAAATGAAACAAAAGAAATATAGTTATTTAGCTTTTTGTGTTTCTAGCAAATGTTTTTTTAGATTTGAAGCAAAGCTATTTTTGGATTTAAGGCTGCGGATTGGTGGTGGAAGATCATTCCAGCAGTGGGTTGCAGCGTATTTGAAACTACCTCTGAAGGCAGCAGTCCTGTGCTTGGGCATGGATAGTGGATTACTGACTAACCTCACCATATACTTGGTCTGAGTATCTCTCCAGCACAGTTTGTCATACAGGTATCTAGGTGTTTTCATTTGTATTACTCCAAAGAGTAGTGATGCAAGGTGTAGCTTTCTTCTGGCTGTCATGTTAAGAATGTTGAGTTCATTAAGAAATGGTGTGACATGGCTGCGCTTTGGAATATTTACACAAAATCTTGCACATGCATTTTGTATGCGTTGTGTAAGCCGAGCAGTCCGTGATAATAAACATGGCCCATAGACAGCATCACAGTAGTTCAGCCTGGACAATACCAAACTGTCCACCAGTTGCTTCCTGACAGGTAGACTGAGAAATTTTCTTATGTTATACAGTATTCTAAGCCTGTAAAAGCAGTTACGTGCAATCCTGCCTATGTAGGCCTCAAAATGCAGCTCAGGGTCCATTGTTAATCCTAAATTGCAAACAGTATCCACTCTCTGAATTGCTTTGTTCAGCACCAGTATTTCAGGATTGGCTGAGAGTATGTTCTTGATCTGTTGTTTGCTACCCAGCACCATAAACTTTGACTTTTGGGGGTTTAAGGTTAAAGAATTTTGTTTTGACCATTCAGTCACTCTTTGTAGGTCTTCATTTATCTTTTGAACAGCCAACAATGTTGTATTTGGTTTAAAAGACAGATACACCTGCAGGTCATCCGCATATATGTGGTATTTACAGTGTACGAAGGATTGCACCACATCAGCACTGTAAATTAAATATAAAAGTGGCCCGAGAATTGATCCCTGAGGCACTCCTCTATCAACAATACGCGGCTCCGAAGGCCTTATGCCACCAGGAAGCTCAACAGTTTGGGTTCTGTTTGCTAGGTAGCTGTCAAACCACTTTACCGCATCCACCGTAAACCCATAGTATGAGAGTTTTGACAGCAGCAGGTCTAACTACTGATCCGATTTGAAAAATCTTTTTGTGTGTGATAGCCACATTCATGAGAAAGGTTATAGGCTACTTTTTATCCCGATATTCCCGCGGGATAGCTCAATGAGGCCGACGAAGTCGCGGGCGTCCGCTTGATATAGGTAAGATAGATATGAATTGATATAGGTAAGAAAAATAAAATGCTAATTCATTAAAAGATTTTTTATTCAATTTGATCCAAAGCAATCATAAAATCATTTAAAAAGGCAGCGGGTGCGTCTGTTGCTTCCTGGTGTATGGTCCAAGACAGATAAAAAACAATGCTAGCGATATGGACGCAGTTATTTAATGTGCGAAAAAAACACCTGTTCAATGTGCAAAAGAGACAGCGTATAACATATCTCTAAACATTAGCTATTATTATTATGCCTTTATAAGATGAAATAAAAAACTTTGATACCGTTTGTTTTTTTTTTGAAGGATCCTGTAATTTTTTCTCCGACGATTTTTAATCAAACAATTATATGCAATGAAAGGCCATATTATTCTCCTTTGTTTAAAACTATTTTGGTTAATGTCCGCCACTGTTCGCAAAGCGGGTCAGATATGCCCAATGACCTTTTGAGGTCGAGTGTGAAATGCAGTCTATATCTTGCCGCCTCTTGTTAGTATTGTGTGTATTATAGGTAAGCATGGCATGTTGATTTAAAACTATGTGCATGATGAAGAGTTGACGAACAGTTAACATATGATAGGATTTATATAATAAGGTTGTGAGAAAGACAAAAGGGCGAGAGTTTGCTACTTTTACGATCGTTCTCAGTGCTAGCTCAATAGCAATCAGATTGTTTTCAGAGCACCACCCCAAGAAGTTATACAATATTGGATTATAGATTGACATAGGGCCAGATACATTTGTGTGATTAATTTTGAGTCCGCAAATGTTCTTAGTTTTTTAAATACATAAATTAATTTCCGGACTCGTTTGACTATGTTTGTTATATGTTCACGGAAGGAAAGTGTTTAATCAATAGTAATCCCAAGATGTTTTATGTTGTTAGTACGGAGGATAGTAGGACAGTTACATACAGTGTTCCCAGATGGAGTTGTGCATTCGTGTGCGTATAGGTGACGTTCAGTAACAATTTGTTTACTCTTGCTTATGACAAAATGAATATATTTTGTTTTGTCCGCATTTAATGTAAGTAAGTTACGATGCAGCCAGTTGTTTACTACATTAAAGCCTGACTGCGCTTTTTCATAAAGTTCATTGACAGTTGTGGCGGTAAAAACAAGTGCCGTATCGTCAGCGTATGATATTAATTTGCCGTGATCTAACTGAATGTTACACAAGTCGTTAAAATAAATTAGGAATAGTGTGGGGCCCAAAATACTGCCTTGGGGCAAACCAAATTTAGTGTTTTTTTATTTGTAATATTATCTATCTTAACACACTGATGCCGATCATTTAAGTAGTCCGCAAACAGTTTAAGCTGCGTTCCTCTTACACCAAGGGCCTCCAATTTGTGTAGAAGTGAAGAAATACATACAGTATCGAATGCTTTGGCTAGGTCAAGAAAAATCCCTAAGGTGTAGTTACCTTTTCCAAGTTCCTGTGTAATATAGCCAGTCAGGCTATATTACACAGGAACTTGGAAAAGGTAACTACACCTTAGGGATTTTTCGGCAGAAATTTCTGTATCTCTTCAAACTTCAAACTTTAAACTGATTTATTGCGAAAATGGGTACATACAATTAATTGTGATGACAAATTACATAGTAAAATAGTATCTCCATATTCAGCCAGAAGGCATGCAATTTTAAAAGTAAAATATTATTAATTAGTTATACAGCAGGCAATCAATTCGTCATGCTATAACAGAGAGACTATTAAAATTTATTTTATTTAACAATAATGTCAATGTTAATAATAATCTCGAAACATCAATTCTATAACAATGTAAATATCATTAAAATAATAAGTTATGTCAATAGAAAAACAGGCATCAGTATACTTATGTCAAAATATAATAGGTAATGCAATAAAAAATGGGTAGTCAATACAGTCACAATTCTAATATGATAAGGATGTACATAGTTTATAATTACATACTTGTTTTGATGTCATTTAAAAATTCATTTACGCTAGCCTATAATACACTTTTCCTAGTGGAAATTGCTTGACTTTATGTTTAAATTGGTTTATGTTAATAATTTCTAATAAATAGTTCGGTAGGTGATTATACACCCGGGGTGCCATACAAAAGACACTATTAGTCATCATAGCACTTTTGTGCTGAGGACAACAAACTTCAAAATGGTGACGTTTACTTCTATAGTTCTCGAACATAGTTATGTTCGTTCTTACAAATAGCACTAATTCATATACACCATTATTTTTTAATTAGTACAAAAACTTTAAGGACAGATTAGCGAAGATATTATTATCATATATGTGACGTAAGAATTTCATTATATCATTAAAGAGCAAAGTTATTATCATTTGTTTATTGTAGAAAATCTCACTTAAATCATAGTCATATTTTATAATCCATTCACTAATTCATTGACAATATTCCATCCTACTCATTCGCATTCTCTCTTTCGCACTTATGATGTAGGTAGCCATAGAAAATAAAATGCAGAAAAATAATAAATGTAGGTAGTTATTTTTTAATTTTGTTAATTCTACCCTCTTCTTCATACTTCATTCGGGCTTAGGACCGGTAAAATTTATCGTTTAACAAGTAATTAAATAGGAGGTATGTAATTAAAAAGCAAACAAATATCAAAATAAAAGAAGGTGTTCTGGACTAAAAGAAAAGAGTAATTTTGGCGTATTTATGAAGTTAGAATCACCTGCTATTTACAAATATTATTTTATCATCATCATATCAGCCTAGAGACGACCACTGCTGGACATAGGCCTTCCTCAAGTTGTGTGGAGAACACAGACCGATTTTGAGCCGCCCGCATCAAATTATTATTTACTTAAGTACGTATTATTTACTAAACTTACAAGTATTTCCATTGTCCTTCGAAATGTCCACCACCGTTGTCAATAGCATCCAATATGCACTGCTTTAATTGTTTGACACTGACCGGCTCACTTTTGTACACTCACAATAAGATGTTCATGGGTACACAGCTGCACTCGCGATTTTTCCACTCAAAAAGAACGCACGAAGCATAGCTACTAGCTACATACTCCCGTGATATGAACTGATATTATAGGCCATCGCGTCGGGCAAACGTAGACAAACAATTAACTTTTGCAGCGAAATTAGATACGCTTACTTTCGCTAGCAATTTAGCACTGTTTGTCACATCGTCGGGGCGTGGCGCAGGCGCAGAGGGGCGTGGGGGGGGGGGTTGGAAATTTATCAATGGTTCATTTTATTATGATTGTGCGCGGGTTGGTCATAGTATTAGTATTGCATTTGCCAATTATCACGTATTTTTGTGGACAGTTTTGAGACAGTTTTGGGACTTAGTGTTTTTATTTTTTAACTACATAAATATGATCAGTTAAAGATACTTAGTGCTCTGTTAAATTTTTTGTACTAATTAAAAAATAGCGGTGTATGTACAGACACGGTAGCGTTAATATTGTAAGATTTTAAAGTAGGGTCTACAGCTATCTGTTTGCTTGAGCTTACACATTGCCCTTATACACCATTTTTGTGACCTAAATACTTGCTTTTTGCCCGTACAGTTTCCCCAAAATATGTTTCCATATCGTACCATGGATTCGACGTTACCATGATATGCAACCAAGACTGCACTTTGATTCAATTTTTTCGAGAGCATGTACAGCGTACATGATTGAGTACTTAGTTTTGCGCATAGGTTCTCTGCGTGTACCTTCCAATTCAAATTATTGTCTATGTTAAGTCCCAGAAATTTTGTTGCATCCACTTCATGAATTGTTTCGTCTTTAAAATTAATATTAATATTGCCAAGTAACGGTTTTCTATTTCTAAATGTCATTAGATGGGCTTTGCTTAGGTAAATTTTTAGATTATTTGCTGTCAACCATTGTACAATGTTGTCAAGTGTGTTGATTATGTCATATTCAAGAGGCAAATTATCTTTTCCCATACTATGGTCAGCGAATAAAATAGTTGGATGTTTTGTTATTTTCGGGAGATCGTTTATGTAAATGTTAAACAAGAGCGGCCCTAGCACGCTTCTGACGCTTCGCTGGGATTCCTAGTTTAGTGTCTCTGTATTCTGATAAATAATTTGTCTCCCTTTTGAACTTTGGACATAGGCGTCTTATTTCAGTACACTGTTTTCTTCTAGAAAGGTAAGATGTAATAAGATTAAGCACATTACCCCTTATTCTATATGCATTCATTTTGTTTAATAGTACCTCGTGATCCACGCAGTCAAAAGCTTTTGTAAGGTCCATATAAAGTGCACAGGCGGGAGTCTTTTTATCTATACTTTCTATAATGATTTTGAAAAAGTTGTAGATGGCCATATTTATGCTCTTGTGCTTCCCACCTGCTCGATTGCAAATAGATTATGTAGTTCGACAAATTGGTATATCCTATCGTGAATAACCTTCTCAAATATTTTTGAAATGGTAGGTATTAAGGCAATCGGTCGATAACAGGCCATCAAACATGGGTCGCCTTTTTAAAATAATAGCTTAATAACAGTAAATTTCAATTTGTTAGAATAAACGCCATGGAAAAGACACTGATTAAAGACATGGCTCAATATAATAGATATTTTTATCGAGACTTGTTTTAGTATAACGGTAGATATGCCATCGTAACCAGTACTGCTGGTATTTTTTTAAATTTGAAATTATTGTGTGTATTTCACTAGGTGTGGTAGGATTCATGTATAAAGAATTTGAAATTTGTATGGGAATAGGAAATTTTCCATTGTTATTCGTCTTTTCAACCTGGTCTATAAAAAAATTGTTGAACGACGTAGCAATTTGTAAAGTCTTGTATGTTTACTGAAGAATCAAGTTATTAGGGTATTTTAGCCTTTTGGTGTAGTTTATCTCTGTTTCTTATGCATCTAATAAGCCCGGGTGTAATCCATGGCTTAATGTTGTAGTTTTTCTTATTAATTGTTACTTCTGTTGTCTTATTTAAAATGACTTGCTGGACAAATTTTATAAAATAGAAATAATAAATGAGAACTAAGGCTTTGTCTGCAGTTATTTAATTAAACAGCGTAGAGTTACGACCTTCACAGAACAATTTGTAATTTATGTAAATAATTGCTAGCTCAATTGTCTGATGCTACGTAGCTCTACGCTCTAACTCTACGCCGCTACGGCGTAGCTCGTCTCATTCCCATCAAGGATGAAGTGTCCTAGACAACCTTTTATTTTAGTTGTTATACTTTGAGGGATGCGACAGTTTGTACCTGCGATATAGTTGATGCTTTCTGCTCTGATCTCATATATGTGAGTTGTAAATTTAATGTTGAGAGTTTGGGAGTTCGAGGTTGGATACTTTCCGTAACGTTGAGATAGTATCCTTTTAATGACGAGGCAAATCATGGATGTATGGCAATCTGTTATTTATAATAACATTGTTCGAAGATCTTGTGTAAAAGATAAGGTGAATTATAGTATTATAGAGTCACTGTTTACCCCCTTTTTTGTCAGTGTTATGTCCCTTAGATCAAAATGCTAGTTACCCACATCACACAACGGCACGCACAACAAATAAAAAACGAGACATATAAGCCCGTCGCTGACTTTAAAGACAGATCAGTCCTTCTGAGAAGGATGCTACTCGTAGTTATAATTTAACAATAGTTAACATGACAATGTAGTACTACACATAACCATAAATTTAGGCTAAAATCAGAGCATCACCTCAAGTACAATGTAATTAAACTATCTCTCACTCACTCCTTCTTTTTCTCTCACTTTATGTACAGTCAGCAACATAAATAGCTTCACACTACAAATATTTAAAGTTTATTTAAACCAATATTTCCTGATTACAACTTGTGACTTGTAATTTCCTGGGGAGGCTTTGTTTGGAAGCAATTGTTTTATTAACGAAAAGTTGCTTAAGTTATACTTTAATGAATGAATACGTGAGAGGTAGTCTGAAAGTGGCGCCTATAGACGAGAAAGTAAAACGAAGTCGTTTGGCTTGGTATGGACATATTGTGCGAAGAGATGATTATGTATGTAGGGCAGTAAGTGATGAATATGAAGGTAGAGGGATGGAAAGGGAGAGGGAGGCCAAGGAAAAGATGGATGGACTGTGTGAGGATGGATATGAAAGAGAAAGGGGTAAATGATCAGATGACGGGTGACGGAAAAGAATGGAAGCGAAGGACGTTCTGCGCCGACCCCAAATATATTGGGACTAGGGCAAGAAGATGATGATGCTCAAGTTATACTTTATATTTGTAATGCACATCAAAAGTGGCTTAATGTTTTAAAAATACTTGGCAGGAATAAACAAATAGGCAAACAGGAATAAACTGCTTTTTACTGTAAAATCGTAAAGAAATTGTTGAAAATTGAAAAAGATACATTTCAATTTGTTATAAGAATTTATGTCTAAAAGAATGTAGTTTTAAATCTACCATGCATGATATTAAATAATTGAAATACCAGTGATGTGCTTAGTGTCGTGTGTGAGTGTATAGTTGGTGCCATGAGAAGATAGACTTTTTGTAAACACACATTCCGGGCTTCACAACCTTTTTTCAAGCAGTTGTGTTTTAGATTTTATACATTTTGAACAGTCTTTTTTTCAATGCCTAATTATGAAACTATGTTTTTAAATTTATATGGTTAAATTTTACTGAAATAAAAATATTTGATTTTGTGTTTGAATGGTCGAATGTTCATAAATTCACCGATTTATTTGTCGTTTTACACGTAATTTATTCTGTAAATAAAGGAAAAATAGAGTACCATGTAGGTATGTTAATGATATAGTAGTACACACCTACATGTTACTCTATTATGGACATAACATTATTTCTTAAAATCATACACAATAAATAATTTGCTCAAAGTAGCCTACCTATTCTAAAATATTAAATTATTGACTAACAATGAATAATATTACAGATAACTAGCTAGTATATTGCTTTTACGTTATGTATGAATGAAAATGTCAGAATGAACTTGAACAAAATCCATTCAAAGTTAGGGTAGTTTGAAAACACGATATCTTTTTTAGGTATAAATAATTTTCTGCGCGACTAATAGTTTACCATCTGCTGTTTTGCAGCCGCTTTTTCGAGATGCAGGCAGCGGGAAGAGCGTTGCGATCCTATAAACTTGTATTTCGCTTTACATTTACCCCTTCTTGACAACTAAAAAAATTAATTTTGTCCTCTAATAAATGCATGTTAAGCCCAAGAATGTAACATTTCAATGAACTAACGCCAAATGTTGACATTCTAGGTGTCAGTACCTCCCCCCCCGTGGGATCTCCACCTTGTCGTGGTGGGGGGGCTCAGTAACCGTGGATTGGTCACCCGCGGTGAAGCTAAGAGGGATCCAGGAGGGGACGCTCCGCGTGGGCTTGGAGGGGCCTGCGCAGGATGCGTCCAACGGTGCGGGTGCGGGGGACAGTTCTGTCTGTCCCTCGCAGTCGGGTTCGGTCGCGGGAGGAGAGGCGTGTCGGTGTTGCGTTGCCGCGCGCCCTATCTCCCGCGACCAAATGGGGGCGCACCATTCGATGCGTCGCGGTGGGGCCGCAGAGGAAGAGGAGATGCGGTGTCGCGTTGCCGTCCTCCCTATCCTCTGCGGCCGCTGGGCGTTTTGGCGGCGGAATCCAACACCTTAATCCGTCGCCAAGGGGGTTTTGTTCGGGGCCTGCCTGACCATCTGGCGGGCCAATACCCGTCGGAGGGTGGCGACGAGTGCTTTGGTGATGCCCCACCCTCCGACATACGGGTACACGGCGGAAGTCGAGGTGGTTTTTAGTGGAAACACCACATACTCCGGCTCTTATTTCCCCCAAGAGTCGGAGATCCGAAGGGATTTTCCACCTCGTAAAAAAAAAAAAAAAAAAAAAAAAAAAAAAAAAAAAAAAAAAAAAAAGGTGTCAGTACCTCAAAACATTAAAAGATCCTGTTGAGAGCGCATAATAGCGATAAAAACCCGATCCACTGACATATTAGTTTCCAATGACACGTATCTATGTACTGTTGCGCTCATTGGATTTGACATTATTTGTTTTTGACAGAACTATCGCTAAGTCACTTAGTAGAAATTCTTTGTTTACAAAAAGTCTACGTTCTCGTGGCACGTACTTTACGTTACAATAATAGGCTAGTTGACAAAAAAATATATAAGTCCGTCCTTTAGATTATTCGAAAATAAGCTATACGTATTTTTTTATTTGTAAATTAAACCAAAAATGACCAAGATATAGCTCATTAAAGTTACGTATAACGTCAAGCCGTGCTGCATTTTTTCGCACTAGATGACGTCACACGTAACTTTAATGGGTTATATCTTTGTTATATTTTATTTAATTGAAAAAAGAAAAAAATACGTGTCCAATATTTTTTTGTAATCTAAAATACGGACTAAATAAAATGTAATTATTTTGACCCTGGAAACTACCCTATTACAGGTACATATTGAATTGTTAATCACTTTTAATGTTTAATGCGAGAGCGCTCGATTAGGCAGCGAGCACGCCTCACCTTTCATTCAGCTGACAGCTAAGGGTGTACGCACACTTGGGAGGTGGCGCGGATTACGCCTTAAGGTAAATGCTCATTACCCCGTACCATAACTACCATGATCCTATGATGACCACCTGGCCATCATAGGATCATGGTACTTATTTATATCAAAGGTACTACTTTATGCAGACGATATGAAAATCCTAAAGCTAGTTAATAGTCTATCTGATACTGAGCACCTTCAATCAGATCTTGACAGATTTTATTGTTATTGTAACAGTAATAAACTGTAATTGAACGTCGATAAATGTTTCCAAGTTAGATATTCTCAACAAAAGTCAATAATAAATTCTGTTTACAAACTGAACGGCCAAATAATAGAAAAGGTCGATAACGCCAAGGATCTGGGCGTTGTTCATGATAGCAAACTGCTCTTTGATGTCCACATTGATACCATTGTCAAGAAGGCTTCCAAATCCCTGGGCTTCATTATACGAACTTGTTTAGAATTTAAATAATTGAAACCTATCAAAGTTCTTTTCTGTTCCTTTGTACGCACCCACCTTGAGTATGCTTCACAGGTCTGGAATCCTCAATACGAAATATATAAAAACCGCATTGAAATGGTACAGAGGAAATTTTTACGATATTTAGACTTTAAAGCACAGCAATGCTCAGTTGACTATAACCAACGATGCCAAAGATACCATTTCGTACCATTGGAAAAGAGACGCGAAACAAGCGACATATGTTTCTTGGATAATGTGGCAAACGGTAACATTGATTGTGCTGAACTGTTAGGCAAAATATACTTGCGTGCAAAGCAATGCAATTTAAGAAAGCGTCCTTTATTAGACGTACCATTTGCTACAACAAATTATAGACAGAATGCGTTTTGTATACGTAGTGCGAAAATTGTTAACAGCGTAATATCTAAATTTGATATTGATTTGTTCTGTACAAAAGGTAAAAAAGTAAGGCAAACGCTTATTTCAGACTATTTAGACAGCACCGGATGACTAGCTGCCGGTTTCGATATTCGATCTGTCCGAGGATTTGGAGATTTGGATAATTATAATTATTTTGAATGACAAAACTCCATACAAAAGTGTCAGACATGCGTCTCGGGTGCCGGATCTGTGGATTGATCGGACTGCCTATTCAAGATATCATAGAAAAGTTGTTACCTAAGATTCTATTCATTTGTTATTTGTTTTAAACCACTTAGTCGTACTGTCATTGTTTGTTGGTAACAAACAAATATTGGTAGCACGATAGGGTCAGTCAGGAAACATAACATGTTTCAGTATGTGTATTTTACGGTTACGGTACGGTTTTTATATATTTCGTATTGAGGATTCCAGACCTGTGAAGCATACTCCAGGTGGGTGCGTACAAAGGAACAGAAAGGAACTTTGATAGGTTTCAATTATTTAAATTCTGAACAAGTTCGTATAATGAAGCCCAGGGATTTGGAAGCCTTCTTGACACTTGTATCAATGTGGACAAGAAAGAGCAGTTTGCTATCATGAACAACGCCTGGCGTTATCGACCTTTTCTATTATTTGGCCGTTCAGTTTGTAAACAGAATTTATTATTGACTTTTGTCGAGAATAACTAACTTGGAATCATTTATCGACGTTCAATTACAGTTTATTACTGTTACAATAAAAATAAAATCTGTCAAGATCTGATTGAAGGTGCTCAGTATCACATAGACTATTAACTAGCTTTAGGATTTTCATATCGTCTGCATAAAGTAGTACCTTTGAGTTAGTGGAACAACTATTTACGTCGTTAATAAACAAGGTAAAAAGCAACGGACCAAGGATTGAGCCCTGTGGTACACCTGATGGTACTGTAAACCAAGCCAAAGAGTATCCTATAAGTACGACTGCCTGCGTCCGATTGTCTATGTATGATGAGATCCATCGATACAGATCACCGTGCACTCCTGCAGCCAAGAGCTTCTGCAGAAGAACACAATGATCTATACGATCGAAACATTTCGAATAATCCGTATATATCACGTCCACTTCGTACCCACGATCCATACCGTCAGTTATAATTTCATTGGCTAATATTAAATTGGAGGTAGTGGACTGCTTTCTAATAAAACCATGCTGCTCACTGCTAAAATAGGATGTCATTACTGAGTAAACTTCTGTATGGACTAAGTGTTCCAGGATTTTGGCTAAGATATAGCCAGCTTTGAAATGGGACGGTAGTTTTCGACGTTTGTCTTGTCACTTTTCTTCAGAACTGGTGTTATAAAGGCCGATTTCCAAATTTTGGGGACATATCCTTCTCTTAGTGATCTTTCGAATAACAGACAGATTGATTATGTCATATTTTTAACAGTAAGGAGTTAAGGACATAGAAATTAATTTTACGACATCTGTCATATAAGGCTGCAGTAAACACACGATATGATATCTACAAACAAACAACATCATAGAAAAATGCCATGACTTTAACAATATATCGAGTGGTGACACACCGAGAGACGCACGTGACATTCTGCGATCTACCGATAAACTACACACAACGGTTATTAAGTCCCTAACTTAAACGTTATTAAGTTAATATCGCGAACTCAAACAGCGGGGGTCGGCCCGTGGGCGACGGAGGGGTATGTGTGTAAGGGAAGGAAGGGGGGGGGGGATACATTAAATATTAACAACAGGTCAGTAACATTAGCTCATTGTTGGCGCGAGACGCTCGGCCGCGCGGCACGGGGACATGTAAAGCTCAGTTCTCATTGAAATGACTGCGGTTCGCGTGACGGCAACGAACTGAATCATACGCAAATAATTTAAATTTACTTATGCCTTATTCCTTCATAATCTTTTAGAGACTTGTAAAATTCGCATGATGTTGCTATATGCAATGTAGCGTGATTTGATAATGAAGATAAAGTTTGAAATTGATTTACACTCACAATGTTCTCTGTGCTGTGTAGTAATGCTCTGTGTGTATCAAGTCTTACCGGCGCGTTTAGTCGGCCGGACTAACCGAGCCGCCGTCCGTTGCCAAGCTAAAATGTTTAGCTAATAAAGCTGTTTGGGCGCCATTGTGCGGCTCATGACGTCATCACGGTAAACAATATCAGCGCTCGCTTCTTTGTCGCTCTTCCTCACAATACGCTAAGCGATTGGTTGCACAACGACGCCACATTAAACCAAGCCTCTACTGGCTTTGAGTTGCTAATTATTAGTAATAAAAGTCATTTTGGACATGAAAGTGGTATAAAGTCGCCAAGTTTAATTTAGTCTATACTAGCGATCCGCCCCGGCTTCGCACGGGTGCAATGCTTATTAGGCATATACATATTATACATACATATATGTATATAAAAACCGCTTCAAAATCTGTTGCGTAGTTTTAAAGATTTAAGCATACATAGGGACATACAGAATATAGACTATACTATGTAGTGATGTATAAAATTCTTGCGTTACTGACTGATTGACCGATAAAGCATGCCCCAAACAACTGACTTCCTTGGAGAGTATGGTTGCTCCACTAGGAAAGGATTTTTGGATATTCTAACGCTAAGGGGCTAAAATAGTCCCGCGCCGGAGCCATGGGTGAAGTTTAGTATACAATAATTATGTAGTAGAGGAGTTCTAGTAAAGCCTAAGTTTAATAGGTATTTTCATCAATCTACCTCATAAGTGTTATCTCTCGTCTTAGCGAGTGCCTCATATTTTTGAGCCCCTACTCATGGCCCGCGATGGTTGTAATTCTCTTTATGTTAAGTTATTATTGATTAATATGTGTTAGCTTATGAATATGTTATTACTTTAGGAAGAGCGCTGCTGTCTGAAGCACAGATATTTATTTATCTAGTTTAGACACAGATGTTCAATGAATAGTGTAATAAGCTGTACTTTCAAGTGTGTATCAAAATGTACTATTTAATTTTCTTTCCTTCTGAATAAATGTATAATTTTCTTTGTACAATAGCAAATCGTTCGAAAGTTTGAGTTAAAGCCAAACATTATATTAAAGAATATAATTTACAAACATTTCAACTAAGGTCAGAAAGCCTGACATTCATTGGCAACTGTATGCAAGCAGTCTATGCAGGTTAACGATATAAAACCCGGAGGGACTTGAAAAGTCTGCTCAGCTTAGAAACATAAAAATGTTAATTTTAAATTTTTTTTTTGTGAAGTGGAAGTACACATCGCACAATCACTGTGGATTGAATTCGACATACGTAGCATGAGAAAGAGCTCAGATAGATCTTAGTAAAACAAATAAAATATAGAATACACCGACTCCGGTGTATTCTATATTTTTATATTTATACAAAACGTTTTTCTAGCCATTTTAATTTTCATACAAAATAATTTTGCGGGTCTTAATCGCGTTAACTCAACTTATTTAGGGTGTAAATACCTATTTGCTTCCGAAATTTCGCTCGTCTTGCACCGAGCATGGTTGCGGAGAGACTGATGAGAGCTCAGCGCCGTCTTATGGAAGTGCGGGTTTCGGCACCTACCCTCACTTGGTCTCTATTTATGTTCGCAATGTCGGTACTCCGACACACTACATTAATTACGTCTACACACTGTTGACATTTATCACTGCGGCGGTGTTTACACTTGTTGATGACTGAATTCCAAGTAGCCGATAATCTATATCCATCCTCCCGGTTGAAATTGTTATATTTCTTGATTTCTACCGTTTCTCGTACTATCCTGGAGTAATAGTCACGATCGGTGGATAGGACTTGTGGTTGATGCAGTTCTATCCAGTGGTTTGGTCCAGACTCCAACAAATGCTCAGCTATCGCCGGCCGACTTATTAATATGTCGGTTTTTTACAGCTGCGATATGTTCCTTTACTCTTTCAGCGATTGTACGCTTAGTCTGCCCGATATATGAACTACCACAGCTGCAATCGACTTTGTAGACGCCAGGTGTTTGGAGAGGAATGATATCCTTTGGAGTACGCAGATTGTGTGCTATCTAAGAGAGCGGACTGTATACAGTCTTGATGGAGTATTTCTTGAGTACTGTTCCAACTTTGTCCGTCACTCCCTTTAGATACGTCACGTAAGCGGCCACTCTGCTTACTTCAGGTTTACGTTCGTTTCTCTTCCGACGGTGTATGTTTTTCTTGTATCCGTTGCACTTAAGTACCTCCCGATCATGTGACAGCTCACTATTTAATTGTTCAGGGTCACATAGGTCATACGCTCTGTTCACTAACGAGGACACAACGGAATCCAAGTGCCGCGGATGGTGGTGCGAGTTCGCGTTGAGATACCTGCCAGTGTGTCGGTTTCCTAAATACAGTGTGTCCAAGGGTACCATTACCTCTCACTGTCACTTTAACGTCGAGAAAGGGTAACGATCTGTCTACCTCCATTTCGAATGTGAAGCGGATGTTCGGATGTATGGAGTTCAATTTGTCTGCGAATTGTTCTACGTCCTGCTTGTTGCCTTCATGATGCAGAAGATATCGTCGACATACCTTTTCCATAGTTTCACATTTGACGCCTGCATGTCTATGGATTCCTCAAAGTGCTCCATCCAGATGTTATTTGGCTAAGATAAACCATGGCTGATAGGTTTTTTATTTTACGGTCCGTCTGTGTTAACTTTTTATTTTAGTTAGACTTTCTTTTTTGCAAAGATTTCGAAAGTTAATTATGTTATGTTTAGTGATTTGCTTGACTTGATATTACATAGTGATTTATAATGTATGTATTGTAGCTTTTTATGCTGTCATATGCGTTTAGTTACACTTAACTTTTCATTTTTTTACTTTTCGGTACAGGTACAAGCAATCTTATTTTAGTGTTTTAGTGATAATTTTGTTCATCTTTCCCTTTAAAATATTTATTTTGTGTGTAAGCTGGCGGGTGGTACAGAGATAAATAGCTTTGTACTTGGGTACATATATTGCTTCAGTTTTCTTCTTATCTTAAATTTATTTTTAATTGTGTATATAATACATATTATTCTGAATTTTAGTATAATTATATATTTGTAATAGTATTCATATTTAGTATATATATATTTTTTTATTTTTTTTTGCAAATGAGTTCCGATGATGATATATCGTTTTGTTCTGCCAATGAATCATTTAATGAGAGTTTTTGTTCGGTGCCCGATAGAACTCTTGGTGAATTTGTGAGTGACACATTTAACGTGAAGTCTAATCAGTCGCTAAATTTTAATGTATGTCATTTAAACGCTCAAAGCGTGCCAAGCCACTATAGCGACCTGTTAGAAGCCTTCAGTAATGTCAATGTTCACGCTGTTCTGATCTCCGAGACTTGGTTTAAGCCACAGCTGCTCTCCACTACTTATCCTCTGCCTGGATTTATTCTTATACGGAATGATCGGGTTGACAAAAGGGGTGGTGGTGTTGCAATCTACATTCGTAGCGACTTTCCTTTCAAAATTGTTGCTTCATCTTCTACCTCCTTCACCTCGATGGAATATCTCTTTTTGGAGGTTATTGTCAAGGGTGTAAAAACTATTTTGGGTGTTGTCTATTGTCCCCCCGCTGTTGACTACTTCTCCAGTTTCGAAGCGATTCTGGAATCTTTAGGGTCGGAATATACACATCACATAATAATGGGTGACTTTAATACCGATCTCCTCACTCCCCACTCTCCTCGTTCACGTAAGCTCCTCCAAATTATTGAATCAGCCAGTCTTCATAATTCACCACTTCAAGCTACTCACCAAAACAACAATGGGGAAGACACCTGGCTTGATTTAATTCTTACCTCCAACCCTTCTCTTATATCCTGTCATGGCCAATATCCTGCTCCCGGTTTTTCCCACCACGACCTCATATTCCTGTCGTATATCCTCAAACCACCCAAACCCAAGCCTAAAGTGTTGCACCTGCGTAACTTTGCCCGGATGGATGTAAATAAGTTGGTAGAAGATGCTTCTCATATTAATTGGGAGCCTTTGCTGGTGGCTGGCACTATAGATGACAAGGTTGATATCTTCAATAATGTACTAGTCACCTTGTATAATATCCATGCCCCAGTTAGAAGGGTTAAATTGAAACGCCCTCCAGCCCCGTGGATGACCATAGGGGTAAGAATGGCAATGAGACGCAGGGACCGAGCATTCCGCAAATATAAAAGAGATCGTTCGGACGACAATTGGGCCTCTTTCAAAGCTGCAAGAAATCGGTGTAACCAGATGGTACGTAACGCCAAACACCGCCATATTCTTGAAAACATTGTTCCCAGCTCTCCAGCTGCTACTTGGAAGTTCCTTGGAACACTTGGCATCGGCAAACAGCAGCAATTCGACCTTCCGAATAAAATCGGCTTGGATGATATTAATTGTCATTTCGCCACTACTCCTTCAATTTGTCATCTAACCCGGGATCGGACGGTCGAAAACGTGGCAAATTTGCACCAGGTTAACATAGATCCATTTCAGTTTTCTCCAGTTGCACCGGGTGAGATCAAGAAGATTATCCTGTCCATCAAAACAAAGGCTGTGGGATACGATGGCATTGGTCGACAAATGGTCATGCCAATTTTAGACCAACTCTTACCTGCAGTATCCCACATTATTAACTTTTCCTTAAATTCTTGTGTCTTTCCCTCCTTATGGCGTAAAGCCTTTATCCGACCCATACCTAAGATCCCCAATCCGTCATTACCCAGCCACTTCCGTCCCATTTCCATACTTCCATACCTCTCCAAAGTGCTGGAAGCCTGTGTCCATAAACAATTATCTCACTTTGTACATGTCAACAATTTTTTAAGTCCTCTTCAGTCAGGGTTTAGGCCATGACACAGCACTATCTCTGCCCTGTTAAAAGTGACTGACGATATTAGGGCGGGCGTTGAGGATTCCAAGGTTACTGTGTTAGTCTTGGTTGACTTTTCGAACGCCTTTAATACCGCCAGTCACGATATTCTCCTATCCATCCTCTCCCATCTTATGGTCTCATCTGATGCACTGGATTGGTTTTCTTTTTATCTTCGGGAGCGTCAGCAGGCGGTTCGCATTGATGAATCATTACCATCTTGGCGAGTTCTCGACTCTGGCGTTCCACAGGGCGGTATTTTGTCTCCTCTTCTTTTTACTCTTTTCATTAATCTCCTGACCCTTGACCTTCGGTGTACGTATCATTTATATGCTGATGACTTGCAGTTATACTCTCAGGCCACGGTAGATAATCTAACTGCTGCCATTGACGCTGTGAATAATGATTTGACTGCTATTAAACATTGGTCCGATAGGTTTGGACTTCATGTCAACCCTTCAAAATGCCAGGCTATTATTATAGGAAGTAATCGTATGATGAGCAGAGTTAAAGCACTATCTCTTCCATCGATTTTATTTGATGGAACTGTAATAAAGGTAACTTCGAGTGTCAAAAACCTAGGATTGCATATCGACGAATCTCTTAGTTGGCAAGTTCAAGTCACAAACGTGAGTAAGCGAATTACTGGGTCCCTGCGAACTCTCTATCGCTTAAGACATTTTCTTCCCGTCAGGACAAAGGTAACGCTGGTGCAAACTTTACTCTTCCCGGTCATCGATTATGGTGATGTTTGTTATTTTGACCTGAATGCAGACCTTCTCGATAAACTTGACCGTCTTCTCAATAACTGCATTCGATTTATTTTTAATCTTCGCAAGTATGACCATGTGTCTGCTTTCCGTTCCGAACTTCGCTGGTTGCCCATTCGTCAGCGCCGAAGGTTGCGCGCTCTCACGACTCTTTTTTCTCTTCTTCATTCCCCAAGTCCTCCCGTATACCTAATGTCTAATATTCAATACTTAAGCTCGATTCATTCAAAAGATCTTCGCTCTTCTAACAATCTCTTACTTTCATGCCCCGCTCACACTTCTGGCCTTGTCCACTCTTCCTTCACTGTCCAATCAGTTCATTTTTGGAATTCCCTGCCTCTGGAGATCAGGATGGCTGCTAATCGTTGGACGTTCAAGGTTAAGGCACGCGAGCATATTCGCCGAGAGTTATTGGCACAATCATCATAATTTTTCACATCAACAAAACTGTATATATTATATATATATTTATATATAGGTGATTATTTATATGATTTAAATATATACTTATCTTTAATGTATAGGTATATGTAGTCATATTGTATAAAATATTTATGTATTGTATATTATCATATTTATGTTACTTGTCATATATATTTATTAAGCTCTTTAAACTAATTTGTACACCTACCACAATTATCTCTGTATCACCCTATGGTTGACTGGGAGAAAATGCCTCGATGGCATTAAGTCCGCCATTGTACTTACTGTGTGTATCGTACATAAAGTTTAAATAAATAAATAAATAGGGACATAATCCTATTATATTAAAGAGAGGCGCATGTGATGGCTGATAGTCGCTCCGTAGCTTTTTGCGCGTGCGAGAGTTTAGATAAGGGGTTTGATGAAGTCATTATTTTTGGTGCCGTGGGAAACTCATTGTAAAATATAGTGTGTATTATTTTGGTTAGGCTTTAGCTTAAAATGTTTTAAAATTTTCTAAGAGTTGTGACTATTTCTTTTAAAAAAGCTTTTTGTCAAATATTCTTGGTAAGACTTCTTCATCGTTGTGAACTTTTTATCAAGAATAACTGCAGATATTATTGTAGATATTTAAATAATCATTAGATATTTTATTAGATATTTTAATATTTAGTAAACCCTTTTCTAATTACTGAAGAAAATAATGACAAACTATAAAATAATATATTTCATATTAAGTGTAAATGACATTCATAATATTTATTTAACACAAAATCTATCATCATACAGCAAATTCTACAAGTAAAATCACTCTGCCTAAAATTTTCTTAAAAAAAAAAGTAACGCAACGATTCATTTTCATTATTTTCACCTCACAAAACTGTATTTAAGCGTGCTGTCACACATTATTCCGATACATAAATTCGATCAAAATATCTTTGTATCGACATCTCTCCTTTATAGTGGAGCTAATGCTAATACTATGCTCACATTATAGAGATTCGCAATAGCTACGGTTCTTAAACAGTTCACGAAGGGTGACTAGAGCATCAAAGGAGTTGACTTTAAAATAAATCTGGTTGAATTTTATTTATTATTTAAAATAATGAAAAGAAAGCATCGTAAAACATATTAACCAAAATATAGAAATACAAATTCTAAGAATTTAATATTGACTTATTAATTTAAATAATTTTCAATTTATCATTATTATATCAACCTATAGCATTAGGGGCGGCCTATGTCCAGCAATGGACGGCCCTTGCTGGGTATAGTCCTTCCCAAGGCTAGAATTTAAGTCAGTAAAATATTATGGAATATTTTATAGCTTTAACTATGCTAATCTAAAACTCAATATTGTCATAGCACAGGCCAGGTGACAACCATAAAAATGGATATAAACTTGTCCCTCATAACAGATTGAATGTGACACCTTTCTTTAAGCTTCACTATAGCGGTAGTAAAATACTGCCTGGTGATACTAACATTTACATTAAATTAATACCCCTACAATCTCAAATTGGTCTCTATCAAAATTTAAGAGAAAAGGACTGATCGAAATTCAAAATAAATAAATGTATTGAAGCCGATTCTAACCATACAGCCTAAACAACACACAACTTTTTATGGGCAATATTGTAATAATGGTAAGCGAATTAGTACTAATATAATATACGATATGTACTCAGTAAGTACGTATGCATCGTAGTCTGAACATGAAACCATTACACGCCTATTTTCGTCTAGAAGTGTTAAAAAACTTGACTAGAATAAATCAATAAGAACACATACTTAGTATATCATGCATGTATCACAGTCAAGTGTGTTCCAAACTATTGTATTTAGCTATCAAGTGAACCGCATTACACTGCTCAAACACTAGTTATTCGCCAGCCAAGCACATTAATAGTATGTTAATACACATTTTATCATCGTTAATACACATGCGGACATAATCCTATACACAGCACTAAACGTTCGATGGTCTCGTGACAGCTCGTTAACACGTAATTGGGATACAATCGACACTACTAATGTATGGAATTAGCTGGACACCTGATTGTGCATTACACTATATTTGTGCGGGTGATTGAGTGGCGAAACATTTAGTGAAGTGTTAGCGTTGAGCTGATTGCCTGTTAATATTTTGATGAGCAGTTTGTTGTATTATCTGTTGGCTTACATGTTGGATGTTGCATGATATTCTAAGCAACAGATGCACCCATTTTCTTTTAGCTGATAATTTATCATACATTATTTGTGTTCAAATCAAATAATTGTGTATACAATTATATTAATGTACAAATCGTATATTACAGGATTGCATTTGTAAAGAAAGTATGTGATTTCTTCGATCTAGCGTAACAAGAGCATTTCGGTTTTAGAATGTTTTTCTATTTAAGATTATAGTCAGTAATCTCCACTCAGTTCTATATTATCGAAGTAAATCTAAGATGAAAGCGAATTTACATAATTTTATACATTATTTAATGTATTGACTTGTAAAGAAGTTTCTTATGAATACATTGTTTGCATGAATATACATAATAAACAATGCTGTTACGATTTGATTGAATTTAAATATCTAACCATGGAATAAAAATAAGTGGAATTTAATAAAAAATAAAAGAATAATTCGTTCCCAATAAAATATCAACGGTAATTCACGTGAACAGGCGAGCAATAAAAGAGTAACACAACAAGAAAATGAATGAAATAAAAGCCAGAGAGAAAGAATTTGCTTTAACGAAGCGAAATTTATTTTTATTTAGCCTGTACCAATTTTTGTTTGACCACAAGTGTACGCTTGACAACATTATAACAGCAATCGGTGTATTCAACAATATACCTTAAAACTTGAATAATAAGATTGGTATTAGATGTAGATGTAAATCAGTTTGTGCACTCCATGGAAATGCGACAGGGTCGTCTTCGGGTTGTTTTTGTAGATTTGGATTTATGTAATGCTATTTGTTCAGTGTCTGGTCTAGGTACTTGTTAATTGTTAGCTTTGGTACTTTCACAAGATTCAGTGCGGCAAAGCAAATACTTTGGAACAAATGTTAAGTGGTTTAAGATTCACGATACGTTGGTTGTTTGTTTATGTATTGGGAGAGTAAGCTGTTGTGGTCGGACTTGTTGGTTTATGTGATTTACTTGATTTGCCGTACTGACTTTAGTACATAGTTTCTGTGCCAAGAGTTTACTTACCAATATGTATGTAAGGATTGTTTACGACTGGCAAACCAGGAAATGAATAGTCGTATTTTTATAGAGAAGGGAAAATCCTGCACGGATGCATAATATTTTCGTGTACTGACAAAATATTAATATCAGAATATCTGTTCTTCTGCTGAGCACTAGTCTCTTCTTACTTTGAAAAGGAATAGGCAATTAGTCCAACATGCTGACCAAAGGCGGGTAGGCACACTTCGCAAGTCTTTCCAAAACATTCCGAAAACCTCTCTGACATACAGGTTTTCTCAAAATACTTTTTCACCGTTTAACGAGCGCTACATAATTATCACGCACATGAACTTCGCGAAGTCAAGCTGGCAACAAGATGTAAGTACTACTTACGCAAAGGAGTTAGTACTATAAAAAGTAAGTGAATGTTATTTTAAAAGATTATGATGGCATTTTATAAAAATTAGGTATATAAAATCTAAAAATATTGCAATTTTACGCCGCCGTAATAAAAAAAAACTCAATATTTAAATTTAATCTGACGACCGACGATCCGCACACAAAATTAACCCTTCGATACGCCGAAAAATATTACCAGTATTAAAAAAGTGTCTTCGCCGACCTTGAGTTTGTTTACAAAAGTCGAGTTGTCGAGTTACTGTAATAGATGATAAATATTCATGAGTTGATCAAGTAACAGACGCGAATGTACTTAAAGCGGCTGTTGTTTAAGAATACCTTTAAGATGACGAATGAATGTCTAAAACGAATAGTTGTGTAGTAGTTTGTTTCAATTGTAGACGGCGAATTGGGTCGTTGAAACTAATTCACGCTGACTGTCACAATTTATTTCGTAGGAAAAGATCATATTGATAATGATTATTTTTGGTTAAACGCTTCGTTGGATTTTATTAGAGTCTTTGTTCCATTAACATCGCACCCTTGTTTTTTTTTTCAAATGAAATAATAAGTTATTTCTTGTGATTTTTTCCAAGAGCATACAAAACGGCAAATGTCACTTTAACATACCATTCATGACTTGGCTACTTGAGAAAATTACCGGATTATCCAGTATTCAGTTTATTGTAGGTATGTTACATAAAGTTGTGTTCATTTATAGAACACACATGGACGTACATATTTATTTTCATACGACTAACAAACTAATTAAATTTAATTTTTGACGTTCATAAGTCTTTACTTTTTCATACTTTGTCGCTTAAATGAATGATTATGACTTTGACTTACACGAAGCCCATAGTATCTTTATGAAGTGACGGAAAATGTAGTAAGAAACCCTACAGTAACAAGTCGGGCCAGCGGCGAATAGTTGGCCAAATCTTCTTATTATGACGCAGATTAGTAGAGGCCTATATCCAGCTGGACTGCAATAGGCTGTTGTTGAAGATAGCCAAAGTTTTTATTCAACTCCGTACCACACAATAATACATTGCTCAGGTAGTTTTTTGTGTTATTGATGTTAGTTAATTTACCTGCTTGATAACATTATTAGTAGTCCAATAAAGACGAAAATTTAATTTATCTACACATTGGAGATATGGTGATTCTTTACAATTGTCGTATTATTAAACCAATTAGCGAATATGTAAAAGTAACATACATTAATGGTGCCAGAGGGATACATGCAAGT
The DNA here is from genome assembly GCA_944739405.2 of Euclidia mi. NCBI lineage: Eukaryota > Metazoa > Arthropoda > Insecta > Lepidoptera > Erebidae > Euclidia > Euclidia mi. The sequence goes on along the minus strand of OX123202.2, from coordinate 3,911,512 downwards.
GTAACAAGTTTACTTTTTGGGGAATTATGTGGAAATGTTGGTGGGTTGCAGAAGGCATAATTTTACACAACGATAATCAGTCAGCATAGCATGACAAATTTAAGGCGAGCCATCTGTCAGTCAGTAAGCAGTTTTGTGGTATTTAGGTCGAAGCAATACCTAGATGAATAGGCTTGTTTCCTCTAAGAATAAATCGGTTTGACTTTAGTATATATATGACTAGAGGACGCCAGCAGCTACGCCTGCATTTTTTTTAATTTACCCGTTTTGGCCGATCCCGTGGGAATTTCGGCAAATCCCTTCTTAATGCACACCTACGGTCCCCAAGGAACATACATGCCAAATTTCAGCTTCCTGTGCCCAATAGTTTCGGCTGTAGCGTGTCTGTCAGTCAGTCAGTAACGCAACGATTTTATATATTAAGATTTTAAGATGTCAATAAAGTTTATTATTTATTATAAAAAGGTAAGATTAATGTTATTTTTAGGATTCTAAAACTAAAAATAATGTATTTATTCTTGTGACAGTGAACACCAATCAGAGAGCATTACGTCAAACAGTACGTCCGCCATTCATGTTGTTGACGTTTTAGTAGTAAAAACAACTAAAACGTCAAACTTTCTACCTGTAGAATCGAAGTGGGTACATTAGATCAGACTTCATTCACGGTTTGTTTTGTTTTGGACTTTGTGATATCACTCAACCGCCATGATGGTTTTCAGCGTTTTCGTGTCAAATTCAAAAAGGTTTTTAAAAAGCCGTAATTAGTAATGTTGTTAATCGATTTTTGAAGAAAAATCTGGTGTTTCAGTTTAACATCTAATAAAGGAATGAATCAATCGCTAATTACATTTTAGGACACAAGCCTATTATCTTGGACTGAAAACAAAGCATAGATAAGTCATAAGATTACAACGGCGCAATGATAGAACTAACAAATGCTATTTTTTAACGTAAAAACCAAAAGGGAAGACTCACTTTTTACTCTTAATATTCTTTGTTGTAAAAACGTTCACTTATCCCAAAACTCAATGTATTTGCTAACATAATCTCTTAATTCCAATATCTTTCGCATCTTATTTATTTCCAACAAAAATATGGCGAAACAATTTTCTTTGACAGAAATTTAATATTTTAACTTAGCCCCATTTACCCCAAATTACATACAGACGGATCAACATAAGCTGTTCAGATTTATTGCGTTTACAATTTTATTAAGATTACACTGCGTTATACGATTTTGGTACCCGTTAAACTGATAGCTGGTATGAATAGGTAATGAGTGATAGATAAAAAGTTCCAAACATATGTGGTATCCATCACGTCTAGTTTTCGAGGTACATGTTAATCATTATTTTAACTACACTCACTTTAGGCGTATAAGGAATAGTTGAGGTTTTCGATATATTTAATGTTTTTATTGTTTTGTTTTATATATAAATCGTTTCTATTCGATAACCTCGAATCTCTGAACATATTTATTTGAAAATCCATAATGAGTTCTGAACTAAGTGGCTGTCGCAACTGCAAAACTGCACTAAATAAGTTTTGTTTGGTTTGTTGACAGAACATTGTGAAATCACGAACAAAAATGTTTCCGAGAAAGTGAGAAGTGCATATTTACTTTATTCTGGACATGCTATTAATCAAGATAAACCATAGATGCCACGGAAAAGCGCTATACTACAAAAGCATGGTCAGAGTTTGTAAGCGGAAAAGCTAATGTGGAACATGCACCATTAGTAGACCCTAAAATATAATTTCACTATGACTCCACATAAAACTCGGTCTGTTGAAAAATTTTGTTAAGTCTATGAATAAGGAGGTAGATGACTTTTTTTATTTGAAGACAGTATTTTCAAAGTTATGTGACGCAAAACTTAAAGAAAGGATATTCGTGGGACCACAAATACGCACATAGATGAAAGACCGGCATTTTGACAAAACGCTTACTGACAACCAACTCTATGCCTGGTTATCACTAAAAGCAGTTGTAAAGGGATTTTTTGGAAACCATAGACCCGAAAATGCGACACAGCTAGTTAACAACATGTTAAAAGCATAAGAAAAGTTGGTTGTAGAATTTCGTTAAAAATCACTTTCTTCATTCTCACTTTCCATATAATCTTGGTGCTGTCAGTGATAAGCAGGGTGGGAGGTTCAACAAGATGTCAAAGAGCTTGAAGAACGATTTCAAGGCTGTTGGGACACAACTATGCTAGGCGATTAATGTAGGCGTCTAAAACGAGCAAACCCTTCAAAACACAAAATACAAATACCTACTAAAGATTATGTAACGGGTCTGAATCGTGTTAATGAATGAAAAGAAAGATGAAATACCTTTCTATTTTCCCGACGTTTTGGCATGGGTTACACCAGCCGTGGTCACGGGATGACTGGTGTTCGTCAGCGCTGCCTCCGAGAAGTGCGGGTTTTGGAAACTACCCTCACTTGGTCTTCACAATTATTAACATTTATATGTTCGGAACTGTCGGTACTTCGACACACAACACTAATGGTATCTACACACTGGCGCGTAATGTCACCTCGTCGGTGTCTACATTTGCTGATGACAGGATTCCAAGATGTAGATAAACGGTAACCATCCTCCCGGTTGAAATTTGCGTGCTTTTTGATTTCAACCGCTTCCCGTGCTATTCTTGAAAAATAGTGACGGTCTGTGGAGAGAACCTGGGGCCGATTTAGCTCAATCCAGTGATTGGATCCTGACTCCAACAAATGCTCAGCTATGGCCGACTTGGTGGTTTGTCGGTTTTTGACGGCCGTGATGTGTTCCTTAACTCGTTCGGCGATGGTCCTTTTTGTTTGCCCGATGTAGGAACTACCACTGCAGCTGCAATCCACCTTGTACACGCTTGGTGTTCGAAAAGGGATGACATCCTTTGGAGTACGCAGGTGATTTGCTACTTTGGAGTACGGACTATATACAGTCTTTATGGAGTATTTTTGTAGTACTGTTCCAACTTTATCCGTTACTCCTTTTATGTAGGGCATGAACGCTGGCGCTCTGTTCACTTTAGTCAGTCTCAATCTTTTCCTTGACCTTCGCATATTGTGTTTGTAACCGTTTTGCTTGAGTACCTTCCGAACATGTGTGAGCTCACTATCTAAGTGTTCGGGATCGCAAAGGTCATAATTATGCTCTGTTTGTCAAGGAAGCAATAACGGATTGCAAATGAATTTGCGTGTAAGTACCTGTCCGTGTGTGTGGGCTTCCTGTAAAACAAGGTCAATTTCTTTAGATTACGTTTTATTCTTAATTCTTTTTGTAATGTCTGGCATGTGCCAGATACTACTTTATATTAATTTTGGGGATGTCCCCACGGAAAAAAATGAGACGTGATGGAAATGAAATATGTATGTATTCTTACTAAACGATAGGAATAAATAAGAAAACATGAATCATTAAATAAACTCTAATGCTCTCCTCTTACAAAATGGCGTCGAGACAGATGGTTGCATTACAATAGTTTTAGTTTCCAGCGAATTTGGTTCAATGACGTGAAATGTTTATTGCTAATCGATTTACGAGGAAATAAAAATATTTTAGCCCAGATTCGTTTTGAGTTCCGAAGGGATGCGTGTTGGATACACAGACAAAGAGTATGGCAGTGCCATCAAACCTTTTGCTTATAATTTTTTTTTGCTGTTTATGACTCAGTTTTATATTTTTGTTGCCCATAGTACATCCACAAAACAAAAACTTAATAAATTTTATTTGTAGATAGACACTTAAAAAAATTAGGTGCGGTATACCCACTTGTTCGAACCTTGGAGCTGTGCTGGTTTCACCATTGACTGTGAGAAGACTGTTATTATTTTACAATTAATTATTAAAATAGTTTAAAAACAACTTGAAAAATAAGTAAGAGATTTCTAATTCATACAAGAATAAAAATTGACTGAATTACTACAAAATTTTCACTTATCAGATTTATGTTACCTTATTCTAGCAATTATTAGAATGAATAAAAAAATTAACCCAAGTACGGTGGCACTATTTTTGTCAAGTAATCATAGAGAAGTGCGTCACGTTTTCCTTAATTAACTGAAAGATACAAGTAATCCTCTCGCAGGGTCGACTCGTTCTAATTCCCTCCATGGTTACTTACGTGAGATACAAAGTGCCTACGTAAAGGGTTCGGAGTAAAACTGTATTATATTCATGTGATAGTGCCGATAAGAGGAACAAGGTTGATATAAAGAAAAATAATTTGATCTTTATAAATATTGATACCACTTTAATCTATGAATACAATTGCAGGTTTGTTTCGAAAATGAAGAAACTATTTTATCATGCAATTACAGAATAATGACAATAAATATTTATATTGGTACGATATTTTTTTTGTTTTGATACGGGCACAAGTAGCCACGAGTGAACTCATTCTTGGTACAATTATTCAAACTAGCAGTAAATTACAACCCTGTTAGCTCAATCCCTACGCAGGTAGGCAGGCAGTATTTAGGTGAGAGCGTTTATCTTAGCATAAATTTAGCGAAAAGGCTGAATCCAGTGTGGTGCCGATGTTATGATAAAATAAATAACACAGGTTAATGCTTCAGAAAAGAGTTAGCATTTACTTTAAAAAAAAACATATTTTGCTGTCGCTATTTCTTATACTATACCTGTTAAGTAAAATAAAATTCCATTAAATGTTAACCGAATGTAACATTGAATGGAATTTTACACGTGCCGCGCAAGACATATAAAATAATAGGAGAATTTGAGCTCATATCTCACAGACAAAATGTCTAAAGCGTCACGTAGCGTCGTTCAATGCGCGAGTATCTTTACTAATAGGGCTGTCACTTCCGTCGAGCTAAAGATAGATTATATGAATTAGTTATGTTAGGGTTGCCTCGTCATCGTCCTTGTATTACATGTGGAACGAGTGGGGACTTAGACGCGAGAGTATATCATGTTACTTTACAAGTGTTAGATTATGTTTGGGAAGAACTGGTGACTTTGAAGGAATTTGGCTTAAGTACTGCTTTGTCTTGGGAGGTCCTGTTACGTATATTTAATGTATTTGACTGCTTGGATGGATTGGCTGTTCAATGCCACGAGAATAGGCTTCTGTAAAATCAGCCATTAGTTTGCTTTGATCCTGAATAGCGTTTATGACTTTTTTTGAGTGTTACACACCATGTGCACCACCTGTGTAGCCAGATTCTTGCAGCTGTGATCTTTGAAAGTGAACGTAGGATACGGGATACGTAAGATCGTACATTTCATTGTTAAATGAGAATAATAAATTAAAAATAAATAAATATCAATTTCATCGCAAAGGGAAAGAAATTTCTAACACATCCAGTTTGATTGCAGCATTTTTATTATAATAATTTAAAAGTAGCTACAACGTGACATCGGGATCATTCTAAAGCCATGTTGGCTTTTACAATACGCAGTTGCTATACCGAACACAAAGAATAAATGTTCTAACTTATTACTCGTTAGTTTTTAGCCAGCTCACCACGCATGCACCTATAATAATATTTGATGAACAGTACATCCATGAACATGGCGCTTGCAACAGTGCCGAAATATCGGTTACTCAACACAAAGGTACGTGGTATATATCCTCTAGGAAATTGTAAAAGTGATAATAATATTTGCCTCCAAAAATTGCGTTCCACATCTACACTCACAATTACGTCACTGCCTCGTCAAGCCTCTACGTAACTGCGATGCTGAGCAATCAAACAGATGTAATTATGTTGCAGAGCTGAGGTGGGCACTGAGCACTGGGCACTGGGCAACTAGCAGCCAATTAGGTGCAACTAACGGACAGACCGACCGACGGAATGAGGGCAGCTAATGGAGCTAGATGCTATTTCACTTGTTCGTTCAATGCTCCACATTTTAGGTGTTGGCGTCTCGACTTGTATTTTTTAAATATTCAAATGCTCAATTTAAAACTAAAGTGGTAGTGTTCACTTCCTACATGGTGAAGGAAAACATCGTGAGGAAACCTGCATATTTTTTTGGAGTTCTTCATAATGTTCCCGAAAGGCATGTGCAGTCTGTTCGCAGTAATTAGTCATTGTGGTGGACCATTATAGAAAACTAGACATCGGTGAACGTGGGTGTATTTTATACCTTAGATTGGGAATTAAAAAAAAAGCTCTCTTTGTGCTTACCAACACTCCCTAAAAACATAAATGCTTTATTTCAGCTTCTTATGACCAGTAGTTTTGACCGAACCTTGTCTGTCAGTCAGTCAGTAACGCAAGCATTCTTAATTATTTCCGTGTCACAAAATTTCCGCTTTTTAAATTACGTTATATTACTGTTTCCTACAGCATAAACACACAATCAAGCGCACAAATATTTCGTACATCGCTCAAATAAAACAAACTTTTGTCCTTTACAGGTCCACTCCAAAAACCCCGTCAAACAAAACACAGTGAAGCTCTCCGTCACATAATCTCCTTACGTTAGCAATTACAGATGCTTGACTCAGTAGCGTTTAGGGTGCACACACAGGGTTAGCAGGTAGCGGTAACCAAGAGCTGGATGTAAACCAAATTATAGTATGCTATGCCCCATGACTATTTTCTGTCTGTTCAGACCTTACTTAAGGGCCAATATTTCTTCAAGTAGATTCTTTGCATGACCTTTGTCGGCCAAACGGTTTGAGTAAAGCAGAAGAGCGGGATCCTCCATACATTGCCTTCCCGCTCTCGCTATCGCTTTCGTCCCCGCTCCCGCTACCCGAACCGCTATTCCTTGCCAACAGACAGTTCACACTTAAAGTACGGTTACACGTAGCAGCTTAGTGTCAGGTAACTGTATAGTTACGCTGGCTTCAAGTGTTTGCGAAACTAGAATATTTTGAAAGTGTCATCTACACACTTACACACACATAGACAGATGAAATACTACACAGCACACGATGTGTTGCAGAAATATACGTAAAATAATTCATGGCATCCTTCTCAGAGTGAAAAGAGGCTGAGCCCAGTAGTGGAACAGTTTATATATAGGGCTGATGATGATGATGAATACAAATAAATATTTTGCTGCTATTGTATGTAATGATGCATTCTGCATCGCGGAAGACGTTACAAACATTCAATAAATGGACACAAATGACTCGAAACCATTTGTGGATAATACAAAGTTGTCCCGTGAAGATTTCGAACTCACAACAACATACGCACCACTGAACGGTGAAGCGACCGCTTAAACCTCTACACCATTCGAGCATTTATGTGCAGTCACAAATACACATTTTACTCCTTTAACTGCTTAGCTAGCCAGAATAAGCCTATGATAGCACGAGTGGCCATCGCGCATTTATTGGATTCATCTGTCAAGACACTTTTAATAACAGACTCTGGAACTCTGCTCGGTTGAAACTAGGACCTTCTATTATGTGCGATGACTAGCAAAAAGTTTTATTGTTCTAGAATCTGTGCCTCACTTCTTGAGAGAAGTACCTCTCATAACAATCATGAGTCTTTCGTAACAGTTACACTTACTGTGGCACTGGCAGCCCTATTACCTGTCACTGTGATGTCTTGCCGAAGTGACTAAAAGAAGTGGTCGTGAGTTTTATTGCTCATTCTGTGTCATGGTTCTACGCCCTTGCATTACAAACGTGGCACCAATAAATGTATATGTAGAACCTTGAATTAAAAAACAACTTTTAGTCTTAGGTTAACAGTACCTAGTTTTAATAAAGCTAGTAGTCATATAGAACGTATATTTCATGCTTTTCGTTCGTTATCTCCGCCTAGCAAAACGAGATTCTGATGATATCATTTTCGATCATACTGTATGACTCATATATATAGATACCCTAATTTATACGCCCAGTACAGAGTGGTACTAGTTACACCAAATACTCACTACTTAGCCCTTATTAAATATCCACGAAACTAATTACCGAACATAATTTACGAGCGCGTCCTGTCACGCCAAAGGGACGGTTAAGGGCCGGCTATTACATACCGTCCTCGAAAGGATTATGTGCAAACTTGGCGTAAAGTATGCCGCTGAGCTTTGCTGTAATAATACACTTAATATTTGTCATGGAAGGTAATATTTGCCAAAAATAAACACTTATATGTGTTTAATGTAACATTATTTGAGCTGATTAAAGTGTTGTGCACTTTGTATGATTTCAAAAATTTAGTCTAAATATAAAACATTATAAGGCGAGGTTGCAGTACATTTTAAGATTTTTGAACGTCTGAAAGTCCCATGAACTACGATATTTTTAATGAATAAAAATTAAAATATAAAAGTTGAACATATCTTCTAGTAAATCGTAAAGATAGAAACACGATTTGGAATGATTGGCTCGATAAAAAAAAATGTCAAACATGGCACTAAATTACAATTTTAAACGTGTACTGCTTAGAGATTCCATAATGAATTTATATGAAAGTATTATCAATAGAAACAGTTCTTTATTTTAAAATAAATGGTAAAAACAGATTTCGTAATTTCGTTATATTTTTTTTCTAAGAAAAAAAATAGTCAAAATGTTGGCATTATATCGCTCGCCGGCAGTTCAACAGTGCCTGTTTAGGCGTGATTGGGGGCGGACGTACGTCGTTGCTCCGCAAAATCCCCCTCCACCCCGCATTTACGTTTTCGAAAAAGTACAAAGTGATTCGTATTCCAAACTCAATCGTTCAAACCATAGACATACTAGTAAGAAACCGTAGACAGGTTACTGACAAGGTAACATGACGGAGCTTACGAGTGGCACGCATCGCGAAAAGCGTACGCACACTAATATAAATATGTCAAAACGACGGTGTCCAATCATTTGACAAAAAAGAAATGAAAAATTTTCATTTGACAAATAACGTTTGACAAAATTATACTTGATAAATTTATTATTTTACAAACTATTGTTTAATAAACTACTCATTAGACAATATATTTACTATAAAAAAGTTATTATGCTAAAACATTAATTTACAAATTGATCATTCTTTAAACATGTTATTTGGCAAAACAACGTAAAGCAGAAATAAATAACATTTGACAAAATGCATTGCTTGGTAAATATTTTACTAACTAAAATCTACGTTAATACAACAATCTTTGTGTAGGGTCAACTGAAACAATGGCTGGTTAGGTTAGGTTAGAACTGCGACCACAACTGCCAGAACCGAATTCTACTTATTTCTCTTAATTCAGGCAGAATCTCAAATCTCTTAATTGCAACCATGCAATTAAATATTTTCAAAATTTCGCGTAAGTATTGGTTAGAAATTAGTTATTTTTAAAAACTAATAATTTATCTTCTAACTTTTTGTACAATCACCAATTTGGCAAACGAATTATTTAGTCAAATAATTATTTTTAAAATAATTATTTAACATTTTAATTATTTTCTAAGTAAAACATTTGCGTAACCTGTATTATGTCAAATAATAGTTTTTAAAGTAATATGTTTGCGAAATGAAAGTTTGTCAAATGATTAGTTTTTCAAACGTTGTATGTAAAATGATCTTTTGTCATACGTTTTTTGTCAAACAATAGTAAACCCAAAACGACATACTAAGAATTAGATAAGAAGTGTAAGTGACATAGCACATCTAATCGCGAGCGCGAAAAAGAGATAAACATATACTCTCTGTACCGACGCGCATTGTAACATCATGCTGACCGTTTCACAAACAATAATTTGACTCAGATGCGACATGATCACTTTGTCTGTCTTGAGTAAATTCAATTCGCCTCAAAGTAAATTTGATTAATTGATTTAAGGTAGGGAAATAAAAAGTCGATGTGATTTATTTATAACATTTATTAAAAAAGTACATTTTATTCTTCTGATTTCATTCAATGGAAACCTAAAACAGTACGTTAATATAAAAACTGTGCGCTGCGGACCCACCGTAGCCCTGGCAATACCCGTGGGGGTATGGTGGGTCTTTTAAAGCTTAGCCGTACTCCTGGCTGAAATGCTCGTAGTGTTGTACCAACGTGCTACGTGGACATTAAACTGAACAGTGTTATCTCTCGTATGATAATGACTTACTACTTACGTTTTTGTATTTTAAGACAAGCAAAGACAAGCGCTAGTACGATGATATAGTGCAACAAGGAGATAAATTAGAGAATAAAACGTTTAGGTATTACTGCTAATGGTTATAATGCTTTGTATATTATAGGTATAATCTGTGGTACTGTTGAAGACCCGTCATTATCATCATCCTAGCGCTGTCGGATCATTCCCACTAGTTCTATTGAACAGTTCTATGATAGAACTAGTGATACTTTTTTTCCCACTAGTTTTATTAGCACAAGTTGATGAGAAGAATAGAACTAATGGGAAACAGTTATAGGAAATTTACCACTAGTTCCATGTATGTTTTACAAGGGTAGTGTCACAACATCGCGCTCACATATCCGAATAAATATGTATGTATAAAAATGTGTTAAACGAATGAACGTCTACAATACAATTGAACGTCTACAAAACAAATGAATGTCTACAAAACAAATGAACGTCTACAAAACAAATGACTACCAGAAAGTGATCAGCTATCAATAGTGATTGCAAAAAACAGGTGCATGCGATTTTCAACCTTATTGACAATTCATGACAAACCTTTTTTTTGTTTTTTCTCGCTTTCTGGCAATATTACGGTAATAAAATTATAAATTCTGACTAATGTCAATTAGGTTGAAAATCGCATGCACATTTTTTCTGCAATCACTATCGATAGCTGATCACTTTCTGTAAGTCATTTGTTTTGTAGACGTTCATTTGTTTTGTAGGCGTTCATTTGTTTTGTAGACGTTCATTTGTTCAAATGAACGTCTACAAAACATATTCATTCGGATATATGAGCGCGATGTCGTGACACTACGGATCATTCCCTGTTTGAAATAGAATTAGTTTTTATTATAAGTCAAATCGATTAGATCGATTGAGTAACATTTTGTTTAGTCTATTGAACATTTCTTACAATGGTCACACTGAACTGTCACTTCCGTTCGCGCCTTGAAAAATTAACACGCCGTTTTGCACTCTCGCGTGCCTTGTACCTTTTAAATAAATTGATCGCCCTTTGAATTAACGCGAATTGAATCAACTTGTAATTAACTTAATACGTAATTGCCGCTTTTGACTTCCGGCAAAGTTTGTTGTAAATTGATGACATATTGAACATTTGTGAAAAGTTTTGTGAACCGCAAACGTGCATCGTGGTCTGGAGAAGGACTTCGCCGAATTGTACACTGGTATCTATTCGATTCTCTTGTTATTTTGGCCAAAATTATAAGTTCCGGGCTCTTTTGAAGTTTGATTATGTCAGCTATCAAGGACTTGCGTGCGGCTGCTGGTGCTATTGCATCAGATTTGCGCTGGTTTGCCTCGGCCAGTGCTTTAGTGAACCGGCCTGATCGCCAGCAGGCCTTACTTCAAAGGTACGAGCGGATCGATGATCGCCTGGCTAGTGTGGAACAGCAGTTCCGCACTTTCAGCGCTTGCTGTCTTGAAGTGTCAGTCACTGATTTCACTGCTGACCAGCGAAATAAGGTCAGTGAAGACTATGCCCAGGTCTTAGACCTGTATGATGCTGTCTCCAATAGTGCGAGACAACTATTTGCCGATAGGGAAGGGCAACCCGGCCTGAAGCAGGAGCTTCCTAGGTCAGCACCGGGGCTGGTGAGTAGGCTCCCTACTTTGGACCTCCCCCATTTTGATGGCTGCCTAGGAAGCTACCTGGGCTTCATTAACTTGTTCGACAGCCTGGTCAATGACAGGGCTGACCTTCGGCCAGCACAAAAATTGGCATATTTAATGTCGGTTCTGGATGGGGAGGCTAAGGGCCTCATCCAGCATCTGCCCGTGTCTGACGAGGCGTACCAGACGGCTCGGGACCTAATCACCCGTGGGTACCATAATAAGCGTGGCCTCGCCGACACGCACATCGAGCAGATTTTGGGTTTCCTGACGCTCACCCGGGTCTCTGGGTTGCGCACCCAACTGTTGAACCCGCTTTTGGTGGCCATCAACGCACTTAAGTGCCTTGAACTGCACGTGGACCAATGGTCCTATCTATTGGTGCACATTGTGCTGAAGAAGCTGCCTGCCGACCTGAGGTCGCGTTTTGAGCAGCGCTTTGGTGGGGATAGCGCGACCCATCTGCCCCCTTTGCTGACCTGGAGAGGTTCCTGGAGGATGAGTGCCGGGTCTTAGACAACTCCGGTGGTGACACGCCGGCTAAGACGCAGCCGCCCAAGGTCAACGAGCAGGCTCGCGGTCACACCCTAGCCAATGTTGACCGGCGCCCTCCTCGCTTTGCGGTCACGCAGAGCCCAGCGGAGTGCTCCTACTGCAAGGTCATGGGGCACAGAACGGCCAGTTGTAGGGCATTCTTGGACCTACATGTCGCCTCTCGTAGGCGCATCGCGAATGCCTGCCGCCTTTGCTTCTCTTGTTTGGGGTCCCACTACCAGCGAGACTGCCAAACTCTCGCCCCTGTCCTCACTGTGGAGGACAGCATTTGGACATTCTCTGTATGAATGCCAGAGAGGTTGGCCGCTTGTCCAACCAGCCGACGCCGCGCACGGGCGGGTGTTTTGAAGGTGGCAGCCTAGGCTCACCGGCGCGTAGCCGAGAGTCGCCTCGCTTAATTGACTCGCCCCGCTTGGAGAACCGTAGCGTGCGCACGGCTCCTCTCTCTCGCGCACCTGAATGTGCTGTTCAGCGTCACCAGCACCATGACTGCTGCCCCAGGTATTCCCCTCCTTTGGCGGAGCGTCCCCGCCTTGACTCGCGACCACCTCGTTTTGGGCGGGTGCGTCATTATGACCCCCCACAGATGGCGCGCGGATCGAGTCATCGCGCCTTTGAGGACTTCAAGCCGCACCCACATTTTGATTTGCCTGGTCCTAGCCAACGGTCGCCGCCCAGGCAACAATAGGTCATTGACCCGTGCCCTATAACGCCAACCTCCCCCATTGAGACCGTTATCCTACCAACGGTTGCTGTTAGGGTCTGGGGACCCACGAGGACCTCTGTTGTTGTCCGTGCTATATTGGACACAGGTTCACAAAGTTGCATTGCTTCCACTTATTTGGTAGGGCAGGTTAAATTACATATGGACTCTTTTCCAAATTGTATACGGGGCATCGGGGACGTAGCCTCTAATGTTGAAGGGCAAGTTAAGGTTTTGTTTGGCCCTGTTGAATCTTCACACCCCCTCGGGTGTGAAGATTAATCCTCTAAAACCTCGGCTATTGTGTTGAAGAATATTTTGGGTATGCACCCACAGAAGCAGCTACCTGCTGCTGCAGTGAATTTGACATCGGAATTGGAACTGGCAGACCCCAAATTTGACACACCGGGACAAATCGACTTGTTGATTGGCTCTGATGTCCTCGGTGGAATTTTGATTGGTGGGAAACGGGTCTTGGTGCCAAATGGTTTGACTGCCATCCCGACCATATTTGGATTTGCTTTGATGGGACCTGTACCTAGGGACCCCCCTCCACCCGAACTTGAAAATTTGTTGGCTGTAGGCTCTGCTCTCTCTGATGCAGTTCAGAGGTTTTGGGAGGTAGAGGAGCCCCCTCAAGTTGCCCGTTTGAATCCGGAACATGAGGAGTGTGAGCTGTTCTTCCAGAACAACACTGGTCGACTCCGTTCTGGTCGGATTATCACGAAGCTGCCCTTTCTGTCTGTTCGGCCTCCGCTTGGTGAGTCACGACCTTTAGCCGAAAAGAGATTGTTGGCTATGGAGCGTCGCATGGGTCGTGATCCGGAGCTCAGACAGAAGTATATTGAGTTCATGAGAGAATATGAACAATTGGGACACATGTCAGTGTCAAATTTGGATTGGCGTTCGGTGGAGCATTACTTTCTCCCGCATCATGCGGTATTGAAGCCATCGACTGGCAAGCTGCGCACAGTGTTTGATGGTTCTGCGCAGACTTCAACGGGCGTATCCTTGAACCAGTGCTTGCATTCTGGTCCCAAGTTGGTCAAGGACTTTTGTGACGTCATCACCAGCTTCCGGCGACATCAGGTTGTCTTTGTGGCCGACATAAAAATGATGTTTAGGCAGACGATTATCCACCCTGATGACCGTCGCTTCCAGCTGATCCTTTGGAGAGAGTCTCCTCGTGATCCCATGGTTGTCTACGAGCTCAATACGAATACGTACGGGTTAAGATCAAGCCCCTACTTGGCAACACGTTCTCTTTGGGAGCTCGCAGACCGAGAAGGCTTACGTTTCCCACGAGCCTCCGCCATCTTGAAAGACGATATTTACGTCGATGACATTTGCTCGGGCGCCTCCACAGTGGACGAGGCGATCCTCCTGCGGGACGAATTGATAGGTATTTTGGCCTCCGCTGGTTATGCGCAAATGGATTTCCAACTCACGAGTGCTTTTGGAAGGCTTGCCAGAGGATCATCAGCAAGATCCACATCTATTTGAGATTGTTGACAACCCCGCCATGATGGCTGTTCTCGGCGTTCAGTACAGACCAGTCCAAGACATCTTTACATATAACGTAGACTTGAAATTGCCGTGTTCTTGGACTAAACGTCTCGTGTTGTCTACTGTCGCCACAACCTTTGATCCGAACGGTTGGATTTGTCCTATCATATTTTGGGCAAAATGCTTCTTGCAGAAGCTTTGGACAGCGGGATTGACTTGGGACGAACCTCTACGCGGTACTCTTGTTGAGGAATGGACCTCTTTTGTATCCTCACTTCCTGCCATCAACGAGATCTCCTTGCCTCGTCCCATACTGCCTCCCGGGAAGTACAAGGCCACCCTTCACGGGTTTTGTGATGCCTCGAAACGTGGTCACGCGGCCGTGGTGTACTTGCGCACAGTCAGTGCCTCAGGTCAGGTGAGAGTTTCCCTGATCATGGCGAAGAGCAAGGTTGCACCCCTTCGGACATCTCTGACCATTCCGAAATTGGAGCTCTCGGGAGCAGCACTACTTGTACGCTTATTGAACCACGTGTCTATCACTTTGGGTAAAAGCATTTGTATTAATGGGACCTACGCCTGGACAGACAGCCAAATTGTTCTTTGTTGGTTGAAGGCTTCTGTTCACACCTTGGAGGTATTTGTCGCTAATCATGTTTCCCAAATCTAGAAATCCGAAGTCAAACTTGTTTGGAGACACGTGCCAGGTGAGCTCAACCCCGCTGATTGTGCCTCGCGCGGATGCTTGACGCCGAGTTTGATAGGTCATTCGCTGTGGTGGGGTCCGGAATGGTTGAGTCCATCAGAAATTAATTGGCCTCGAACGCCAGTTTTGAATACTTCTAATTTGCCGGGTCTACGAACACTCGCTCTTGAGAAGGTAGAATGCGCCTTCGACCCCGATTTCCTGTTGCATCGTTACAGCTCCCTCGACAAGTTGTTAGTTGTTACTGCTTGGATAAAGCGTTTTGTTTTTAATTTTAGGCACCCACAACAGAAACTACTGACACCGTTTATCTCACCACAGGAACGACAGGAGTCCCTCACCTTTTGGGTTCGTTCTGTGCAGTTGGCGCATTTTGAAAAGGAGATTGCTATCCTTAAATCAGGGAGATCGAAATTGTCGGGAGCAATATCTAAATTGAACCCCTTTTTGGACGATACGAGTCTCTTGCGCGTTGGAGGGCGTCTCAAGAACGCCAACCTTACGGGGCTCGTCACCCCCTTTTGTTACCCAAGGACGGTCATTTGGTACGCTTGTTGGTAACTGACCGTCACCTTAAAAATTCGCATGCTGGTTGTAATGCCTTGTTGGCCATTTTGCAACGCGAATTTTGGATCTTGTCTGCCCGAAGAATTATTCGGAGTGTAGTCTTTCGCTGCATCCCTTGTTATAAGCTCAAAGCTTCCACCATGCAGCCGTTGATGGGGGACTTACTGGCAGATCGCGTAACTGAAAGCAGGACGTTTGACGGTGTTGGCACGGACTTCGCTGGTCCCTTTTTGGTGAAAACGTCGACACTTCGAAACAGCAAGACTGTCAAGGCCTACTTGTGTGTTTTTATTTGTCTTTCCACAAAGGCCGTACATTTGGAACTGGTCTCCTCGCTTACGACCGAGGCGTTTGTAGCCACATTTGACAGATTTGTGTCCCGCAGAGGGCTGCCTTCCTTGATCCGTTCTGACTGCGGCACTAACTTCAAGGGCACATTATAATTATCTGAATGATGTTGTTAATTTCCTTGAAACCAACAAAGCTGATATAGGTGATAGGCTTGCCCGACGTGGGATAAATTGGTTGTTTTCCCCACCAAATTGTCCACACTGGGGTGGTATATTTGAGGCCGCCGCAAAATCGGCCAAAATACACTTGCGCAGGACAATCGGTGAATCTGTCCTTACATTTGAGGAACTCGCAACTGTGTCTTGTAAGATTGAGGCCGTTTTGAACTCTCGGCCATTGTGCCCGATCTCCTCAGATCGGAATGATTTGGAGGCCGTTACGCCGGGCCATTTTTTGATTGGTCGCCCACTTGTCGCCTTGCCTGAGTACCCCTACATTGATACGAGACCTGGTCGTCTCTCGCGTTTTGAATTGGTACGCCAGATTACTCAGAGCTTTTGGAAACGCTGGAATTTGGAATATTTGCACATACTCCAGCAACGCGTTAAGTGGACCGACAAGACCGATCCACCCAAGATTGGTGACCTCGTTTTGATCAAGGAGGCTAACCTTCCGCCACTCAGATGGCGCAGGGGGCGCATCCTTCGTTTGGTAACTGGGGCTGATGGAATTCCCCGATTTGCTGAGGTCTTGGTGGACGGTTCGATTCTGAGGAGAGCGGTTGCAACATTTCACGTCTACCAACCGATTAGCGGACCGGTAGGCCGGTCCGGGGCGGGTGGATGTTTGAAATAGAATTAGTTTTTATTATAAGTCAAATCGATTAGCTCGATTGAGTAACATTTTGTTTAGTCTATTGAAAATTTCTGACAATGGTCACACTGAACTGTCACTTCCGTTCGCGCCTTGAAAAATTAACACGCCGTTTTGCACTCTCACGTGCCTTGTACCTTTTTAATAAATTGATCGCCCTTTGAATTAACGCGAATTGAATCAACTTGTAATTAACTTAATACGTAATTGCCGCTTTTGACTTCCGGCAAAGTTTGTTGTAAATTGATGACATATTGAACATTCGTGAAAAGTTTTGTGAACCGCAAACGTGCATCGTGGTCTGGAGAAGGACTTCGCCGAATTGTACACTGGTATCTATTCGATTCTCTTGTTATTTTGGCCAAAATTATAAGTTAATCTATAGGTCCACTTCAAGAACATCACCAGGATATATAAGGTAAAATTTTCATGTACCTACTCAATACTTTACTCACTGTGCAACGCAGTGCATTGTGTCTGGATATATTGTCTATCGTGGTCAGGTAGATGTATTACACCTTCCACTGCGCACTTCTGATAAACCTTCCTGCCTGGCTACGGTAATTCTAGACATTCCCAGTAGTTCTATTGAATACCCTTGTAAAAACATACATAGAACTAGACTGGGACATTTCCTATTACTTATCCCATTAGTTTTATTCTCCTCATCAAGTTATGCTAATAGAATTATGACAGTTCTATCATAGAACTGTTCAGTACTGGGAATGATCCCACAAAATAGTAGAACTTGAAATTGAAGAAATGAAATTAATTAACTTATTACACAACAATATTATCTGGGAGTACGGTTAAGCTTTAAAAGACACACCATACCCCTAGGGGTACTGCCAGGGGTACGGTGGGTCGGCAGCGAAAACTGTGCAGTACAATCTACTTAGTTGTTTAATACCAACTATCAAAAAGGAAAAAATCAAGATCAAGTGAATGGACTTCGATCATCCGTCAATGTTTGTAACTTACGTATGATTTTGTTTTTCTATAATAATAATATATTGTGTTGATTCAGCCTCAAATCACTTTTATTATTTGACAAAAACACACATCAGTATTTTATTATTACGAATGTCCCATCTGGATACTTTGTTTTTTAGTCTTTGAACACGCACAATACTGCTTCTCTTTTACACTCGCTAAATACAATTTTTTTTATTCACTCTATTATTTGTGATACTGAATTTATTATTAACTGTAAATAAAACGTTGTAATATTGTAATACTCATGAATGAGAAGTGAGTCCATAACTTTTAGTCATTTTCCTACTATAGTTTGTGCAAAATCTCATTACACACGACGGCATTTTCAAATGTAACGTACACACACACGAGTGAAAGAGTGAGCGCTTTCGACCGCAGCGCGTACGCGACTAAAGCCAAATGAGACATTTAGCCTGTTTTGAATGTGCCACTTTTGAAGTTCGCATAACTCATCTACGGTTTTTTTACGCTGCGCTGTGGCACACGCACACACGAATCCCCCCCTCCCCTCCCCCCGCTCACTTGCTGACGCCACCGCCGTGTTTTTGTTTTTGCGGGGGGTGAGGTCGAGCTACGCACTGTACTGCAACCTCGCCATAAGCTTACAAGTAAACAAGTAAGGAACATATTTACCGGAACAACTTTAAGCTGATTTATTTAGGTAACAGTTTGTACTACCAAATAAATTAATTATATATAAGGCCTTTTGAAATTAAATAGTCTAATATATATTATTATGGGCAGGAAAAGTAAGCTTACCAAACAGACATTTCGCCACAAGCAATTCGCCAAGTAAGAACGCGTCCTAACGGGCTTTTCCCAAAGGAGTGAACTTACGCGCTGCACCGGATCCATCCGGATCGTCCGGATTAAACTGCATTGAGCCGGATCTGGCCGGTCCTTTCGCTTCTCGTAAATCTGCCGCTCTGCACTTATTACACGCATTTTATGAAAATCTCCGTACGTTTATTATTAGATAGAATATTATTATAATATCGGCTTTTTATGTTTTATTATACTTTTGGTAATGAAACGGGTTAATGTTGATGGCTTACTCTTGGTATAGAAATAATATGGATGCTTGTTATCTTCTGTATCAGTTTCGGCTTAGTGTAATCCTTTCTCGGTAGACGTGACCTATTTTTTTTTTTGCCGTCGCTGTTTTTTTTATTTAAAAAATGTATATGGTATATGTTTAAGTTATATTAATAATTGACTGAACTTTCAAATTGTTATTACGTTGCATAAAAAAGAGGAAGATTGCATTCAGCTTTGGCAGGCATTTCTTGTGATACAGCATTGACATTTTCTACTACATGCTATGTGTTTTATTTATTTTTATTTATAGACTCATGCCTGTATCCCAGAATGTGCCATATGCCGTACCGGGCTCATGACCAGACTTCGTGCTGCTACTGAGAATTTTCCTAACGAAAAAACTCAATAACACTTTGGCCAAACCGGGAATCGAACCCGAGACCTCCAATTCCCACGCGCACATTTATGCCACGGGTAGAACGAGCCAGACATTATTGTAGGACGTAAATATTCTCGGAGTTACTAGACATCATAGAATTAAATTAAATCTTAATCTCTATTCAATAATTAATTATTGAAATAATAAATTATTGAATAGACTATAAGATTTTATTCAAATACACAACTCTGTTAACTTTGACTTAATTGTTATTTTTGTAATTTAGATTAACCTCTTATATTCATCGTTCAAAAGTACTAATTTCACGCCTCAAACCCTTACAAGTGAAACCCTTTCGTATCTCTGGACACTGAGGAGCTAATCGCATTAATGATACAAACGCTTATTACAGATTGGACACTAAGTCAACTTAAACTTCAACTAAATGGACCTCTAAAAACATTACGGACAAAATATTTAATATTACAATAGTACCTCTGTCAATGAAAATTACGCTACGGTTCTATTTTATTTATTTAGAAAATTTAGGTAAGATCTTCCGTTGAATTTATACCGACTGACATAGTTTGAATGTGCTACATGTATTTTTGAAAAACATATTGTATAAAAGTAAATGAAATCTGTGATAACAAGCGGGTAAATGAACTGGAACAAAATCTAGTGATTACAAAATTATTCTAATTTCAGTATCAGAAACAAGTGACAGATATTATTTACATAGAGTGTCGACTATACTGACTAGACTAGTGAATACCCTGTACAGGGTGTACGTACTCATAACTTAACCAATTTTTAATATGATCCTTTGCATGAACAAAAGTACCCAATTTTACTGACTAAATTGTATTATTCTTGTCTACTTTTTTAAAACACATGATGTAACGCACCTATGTTTGTACACTTGGTTCGCAATAAATGCTTTTACTTTGACTTTGTACCGTTCTGAGAATGAGCAATATACATGTCATGTTAATATACCACCACCAAAACATGTTTACGAAGTGCGGTAGCTTATTAATATTTTACTAGCTGAATGTTGAAAATTGCCTAGTCTAAAACCCTATCTTATAAGCCAACCCAAACCTCGAGAGAATTCATTCTCTTCTCAAATCATAAACACAATTTCAATTTACAAGCAAAGCAATCTATAGACACAAAAACAATACTCCATTAATTAAACTACTTCGTTAAAAATACTCACTCGTTAATTTACCCGCTGATTTTTACAGTAATTAATTTTATATCTAATAACAAAAAAGCATTCCTGAAACTTTTTAAAATTAAAGTAAAAGTGCGCTACAAAATATTTTTTTGCCGGCGCTTATGTAACGGGAAATGAGATATCTGGTCTCAAATGGATCATCCTTGTTTTAGGGTTCCCTAGGGGACTACAACTTAATGCAAGCCTGTTGAGTATTTACTTGAAAAGAAGGTTTGTTAACAAATTAATTCAAAGGTTTTATAAGTGTTTTGTACCGTTTTAGATTTTATAAATTATATTGTATAGAATCGATTATTATGATTAGTAGACTGGAGCCTGGACATGTTTACAAAATAGTTTACAAGAAAATCTTTCATGAAGTGATTGAATATGCTTTAATTGCATTGCAGAATTGCAGATCAGATGTTACATGTCAAAACCATGCAATCTAAAATCAAAAATAAATAAATAAAAAAGTCATAAAAATCTATTATAATTATGACATACTAGAGGACGCCAGCAGCTACGCCTGCATTTTTTTTAATTTCCCCGTTTTGGCCGATCCCGTGGGAATTTCGGGAAATCCCTTCTTAGTGCACCTCTACGGTCCCCAAGGAACATACATGGCAAATTTCAGCTTTCTGCGCCCAATAGTTTCGGTTGTAGCGTGTCTGTCAGTTAGTCAGTAACGCAAGGATTTTATATATTAAGATTATATCATTTGCTTGTCAAATACAAACGATTTTCGCAAAACAACTGGCATCTGAGAGCTATATACTTCAAAGAGATAGAAATTTATAGCAAAACTCGATGACTCGAGTACCGAACATTCAGTACAGTTGGTCTGAATACGCACAAACGTAGGTTTACAGCGGCCCTTAATTTCAGAACTAGATAGAGTTTATTGTGTGTTTTAAACGATTTCTATATAGTGGTCCCTTTCGGTTAAGTCTAAGCCTTCACAAAAGGGACATATTGCTAAATACGCGTTTATATTCATTTTAATTTTGGTTTCAACTTAAATCTTTTAGAAGGCACTTTGAGAAATATTTAAATTTCTAGAAAGTCAATTTCGTTCCATTCAATTCTCTATGATTGGTGTATTGATAACTTAGATTGATTATTATATTTCATTTTCTTCATTATCGAATTTAATTTAATTTTATGGTCCAAATCAGAAATATCGAATATTCGAAATGAAGGTGGTATGAAATCGTCCAATATGAAATTCCAAATTTTAAAATTACAATATTTCAAATCAAATGAAATGTTTTCTAATCCTCAGCAGTAGGTTGTTAAAATATAACTCATCATCAGCCTTTAACAGTCCACTGCTAGACTAGGCCTCTCCTTTGAAAGGAGGAATCGGCCTACTATACCACGCTGGCCAAACGTGTTGGTATAGGGTTTGTATCAAGTTTTCCTTGTCTTACAGTGCTGGTCTTTGCATAATATGCTCCCTCTGTCGGCTCTTATGACACCCATGGGATGATATGGGGTGGTGACATTCCGTATTCTTAATCCGTCACCACACGGACCAAAAAAAATACTACATTAAAAAATATACTTGTCGGGTAGCTTGTTTCATATTGAACTTAGAATTAAGAAACCAAACCACGAATAAGAGTTATTATAGGTAATACCAAGAAACATCCACAATAATACGCAATAATTTTACTGTGGAACTCTTTTACTAAAGCGTTTTCGTAGTATTCTATGTAAAATGCCGTAGCTAGATATGAAAACATCTATTTTAGTTTTGGCAACCTAAAAATGTTCCTAACTTTTGTACGTAGTAAATTCATTTATTGATAAGGAGACATGTTTATATTGTAAGCACAAACTACCTCAGGCTCTAATTATATTTCATTGTAAAACCAACAAAATCATGTTTTAAAGACAAAAACTAAAACTCGAATGTTACACATGAAATATGTATTTTTATTCCCAGTTTTAAACACGCAGTCTCGCCGAAGTAAAGAGCATGAAATGTTCATTTCTACATTTTAGTTTTCATTCAAATTCTGACAGGATATTTCACTCTTTGGTGTAGAGAACCCGTCAGAAATATTGTTAATTCTTGGCGTTTTTTTTTCTAGCTAGGGTGTGGGAGGGTGCTTCGGCGATAAATCGCGGCGATCCACAACAAATAATGTTTTTGAATGATATTAATGGAAGAAGGAACTCTACTACGATCATCTGTCATTCTTATTCTTTTGGCGCCACACAAATAATTTCGCAAGCTTTTTTTAAGCTCACCTTACGAAATAATTACTGGGGTCTGTTGTCAGTTCATTATGTTAAGGTTTCTTTTGAGATTTTTCTTGAAGCGAGTCTATGATGAGTTAATTAAGTAGTTCGAGTCTGTTTTATGTGATTAGTTGTAAATGTTGGCCATTTATGTTGTTCTTTACTTATTGTTTACACGACACAGCAACGAAGCGAACATTTCCTTTTTATGAATAAACGCTTCAACAATTAAATATTTAAAAGAAAGTGACAATTGAGAAATTATAAGATTTTACCTAACTGAAGACGTGAAAACTTTTATCTTTTCGTATAGTTTCTCTGACAAAGCAATTAAATTAATACAATAATGATATATGCGGACAATTCTAGTAGTACTTTTTTTCCAAAAATTTTAAGAAACAAATAATTTGAACTCAAGGCGTGTACAACCTTTAAAGAAAAACATGCCCTCCCGTTATCTTTTGTGAGGGTAAGAAAACAAAGATGAGTTATTGTCTTAAACATAAGTGTGAAGCACGTGTAATGGCCTCAGAAAAATGATACATTACGGCATTGTCTTTAATATTTAAGTATAAGGCCTCAAAGTTTTATCTTTAGACACCAGGTACCCTGGCTTTTTAGATGATTATGTTGGTGGGTTGGCTGATTAGAAGTAAGGTGTAGGTACTTAATGGGTTTAGTAAGTGAGTGAAATAGATTTATCATTAACCCGGCTGAAAATAATATTGTTAAGATTTATGCTCTACGAATGCGTAGGTATAATTATAAAATCTTACAGATAAGATACGTCATTATATAATTATAGAGATTGTACTGTAAAAGGTGCATAGGGTCCACCAACAACTTAGGGTCCCAAGCCAACCTCACCTGCAAGTGGTGCACCTGCCGATCAACGGACGAGGCTCTAGCAAACCAAATATCCCGATAAGCGGCAATAGGCTCGCCACCTATTACGTGGGATGAAAACATGGCGAAAAGTGGGCGTTTAATATGCCTCTGCGTACCCCTTCGGGGAAACAGGCGTGAGTCTATGTATGTATGTATGTATGTACTATAAAAATATGTATTAGGTATTAGAAAATACTTCTCTGGAGTCGTTATTCAAATACCGAGAGAAATATGCCCGGCCCATACCTACATAATAATTAATTTATATATGTAGTTAGTTACCAGGATAACAACACAAATAATCCTCAACAATACCACCTAAACTTGTACAAGAAACCTGGCCAAACATTAAATTTCAAGCACCATTGTAATAACGTCAGACTTGATATCCCAAAAAACTTGTTCCGACAAGCAAAAATGCTCTCATAATGTTCATTTTCTCTTCTAAGTGAGATGGAAAAGGCAGTGATTCATTAAGTTTGTGAAGAAGGCCCGCGATTGCGCCCCGGGGAATCATGTCCGAACTATTAAGGCAACGATACACTTCGTATTAAAGCTTTTTATATATCTAATTGGCTGTTTGGGAGCTAAGTAGATGTATACCCAAGTGTTATGTCCGTTGAGACGTTAAAAATACATTTATTTTGCTATTTATAATTAGTCTAACTCGTTTATAAGATTTATGTAACTGTAGTTTTATAGGCAATTACCAAGGTATGGCAACTCTGGCTCGTGGGTTTAGTGGTTTGTGACCCTGCTGGTAAGCTGGAGATTGAAGTAGGTTTGATTTCCTCTCACGATAAATATTTTTGTGATGAGCAAGATGATTATGCTGTATTTGGGTACAATTTGCGTATATTCTGTATCTAACACATGAAGATGATTATCATGTATGCAGCTACCATAACACAAGTATTCCCAGTTTGGGATTAGTTGTGAATGCGTGGGCTATAAAAAGGGCACTAATGAGATGTCCATTAAGTGAAAGGGTTATAAAATGATGCAATACTGTTATGGTAATAAAGCAAGGGTTTGCCACAGAATAAATGATTGCAATAAATCTTAATTTTCAAATCTCTAAAAACATTTACAATGCTTTTAGAGATTTGAGGCATTTTACGACGCCTAAACCATGTAAATATTTTCAGTTTCTAAATTTGTTTTTAAGGTTTTTGTATTAGATTAGATTACATTAAGCTTCTTATAAATTATGTTACTTAATACAAAATGATATAAAAACGTACTCTACCTTAAAAAAAAAAAAAAAACATACATAATACCAACCACCAACACCAGTCAAACATAGCTACCAGCTTCCACCATCAATTTAATTCCCAAAGTGATGATAAATCTACTTAAAAAACTAACCGGCGCGCCGTAAAAAGTTTAACCCTTTTCTAAATCCGAGCCATAAAATCGTAAGATGTTATAATAATAAAAGGGTTATTATAAAAATAGGCACGTATACAAAGGCGTATTGACGGGTTGGTCGTCAAAGGGACGGTAGATATAAATATCTTGTAAACAACGCTATCCAATATGGGCTGGCTGTAGGTACACCAATGTTTCCAAGGATTTGGGATAATCCTGTTGAGGTATTTGATCAGCTTACGTTAAGTATTATGTTTCAAGGTATAATGTATTCTAAAATGGGATGAATATGATAATAATAATAATTTATTCGCATTAAACATGGTATTAATAGGTGTTACAATAATATAGGAGCAAACATGTTTCGCTAGAATATAGCATGCAAAAATTTAAACAAAATATTTACATATGTACATAGTTATTAAAACTTTGCTTCCATAAATTCATTTAAATTATAGAAATTAAATTCATTTAGTCAAGTATACAATTCTTTCTTAAATAATCTAAATTCTAATTGCTTAAAGTGGTTTGGCAATTTATTAAAGATACGTACACACATTGCAAGACAGCTTTTGTTGTATTTGGTTAGTCTAGGAATGTCACTTAACACTAATTTAAAAGGATCTCGCCTATTCCGACAATGTACCTCATCTGCTGTTTTAAACAATTCTTTATTCTTGTATACACACATGCATATTTCGTAAATGTAGAGAGATGGTAACGGTAACAAGTTAAGCTTTTTAAATATTGGTTTGCATGAGTCGTCTGGCTGAAGGCCATTTATAGCCCTTATACATTTTTTTTGTGCTACTAATGCCCTACTGAAGTCAGTACTATTACCCCATATTATAAGCCCATATCGAAGAAGCGATTCCACATAAGCGTGGCAGGATGTAATGGCAGTTTTTATGTTTGTCACGTTTTTTACTTGCTTTAAGGCATAAACAAATTTATTAATTCTGTTGGTGACTTTGTCTAGATGTGATTTCCAATTAATATCTTCGTCTAATATTACTCCCAGGAATTTTGTATTCGTCACTTGTTTGATATGATTTACATTAAGGTTAATAGTGTAATTATTATTATTAGATTGATTAAATTGAATATAAACAGATTTATCTAAATTAATTTTCAAATTATTTATGTCAAGCCAATGCAATAATGAATTAATTGTAATATTAATGTCAGACTCATGATCTTTAATTGTATTATTCTTTTTATTAGATGTCACTATAATAGATATATCGTCGGCAAATAGTATACATTTGTGATTCGTTACTTTAATTATATCATTAATATATAGGAGAAATAATATTGGGCCCAATACGCTGCCCTGTGGGACGCCACATTTGATATCCCTGTATGTTGATGAGTATGATATTAGGTCTCCATTTTCATCAATCTTATCAACAATGACACTCTGTATTCTCTCACGTAGATAAGATGATATCCACTGAAGTACAGGTCCCCTAATCCCTATAGCTTCCAGCTTCAGCAACAACATGTCATGAGAAACCAGATCGAACGCTTTTGATAAATCAAAAAACATACCCGTGGTAAAATATTTATTATTAACGTTCGTAAGTACTACTTTTATGAGGGAGAAAATTGTTAATGTAGTCGATTTAAATTTTTGGAATCCATATTGTTCGTTACATATGATTTTAAATTTGGTGCAATAGCTCATTATTCTTTTGTACATGCATTTTTCATATATTTTAGACACAATGGGTATTAAAGTTATTGGGCGGTAATTATTAATATCGGATTTTTCTCCCTTCTTGAATAGCCTAAATAAGCGACGTGACAATATATTTGTTCGCGCTGAAAACGACAACCTATCGTTTGAACATGCTCAGACATTAACTTAATGTTATTTTACAGTTATGTTTCGGTCCTAATGGTCTGACGAAGTGTGGGTGTGTAATACACCTCTGCCTACCCCATCGGGGATAAAAGGCGTGAAGTTATGATATGTTATGTGTTATTTTACAGACAGTACATTCAGCAAGAATATTATTTAGCCTTTTAACAGTCGTTTACTATATTTTTTATAACCCACGACAAAGTTTCGGAGAAGATAAATGGTTACTTACCGTTTCTATTAAAATAGTTACGCAAAAGTCCAACTCTAGCAGTTGAACCTAGATTTTTCAAGCCTTCACTCCTATGACATTTTCCTATTGAATTGATATTACTTAATCTTAGCGATAATATCCTACAAGCGTTGTTTTCATGGTGCAAGTACAGTGAGGCGACGACTGCTTAAGTAGCGCTCAGCTGCGACGAGGCAGCCACTTGCAATAAAATTATGATTTTGCGAACAAACGTACATTCGTTTGTGTTACTGTCGCTTATAGTTCCACTGTAGTGACTGAGTGCATACATAAATTGTATAATATATGTAGAAATAAAATTACAATCTTCATAAAATATATTTAAACTTAAAACTCGTTTGTATTTGTGCGGATTTTAGTTTTAATCGGTGGGAAAAAGTATTTTATTGAAGTCTTTCATCGTTACCATCATCATCATGAGCCTGCTGCAGACACTGCTAGTGGCTTAAGAAATATTATCATCATCATCGTCATCGTCTTAGCGTTTATCCTTATCTCAGTTATATCCTAAGATTTTAACTTGGGCCCAGGGCTCGCTTAGATTTGACAGAATATTGGCTTCTAAACATGTTTTGTCGTGACAGATGCAAATAAGTATACCTTTTCCGATACAGCCACTATATTCAATAACCTCCAAAACCAGTAGCCTATTACGTAGATACGCAAATAGTTGGTACTTACTGACGCCTGAAATACACCGCGGTATTCATTGCGGCCGTTAGAGGGCGCTCAGTGAGGTGGACATAATCTTATTATGTTTGATTTTACTAAATGTTACTAAGTCTGCTTGTAGCAAAATGTAACAGCACGAAAATACACAGATTTTAAGTGAAATAGTGGCTTGGCAAGTTAGTGTGTTTATGTAACTAAATTGTTTATTTGATTTGTCAATTCAAAACAGTTGAAAATGTTTACAAACATAGGCAATTTCTGCTAGTAAGGGTGTGATTAATCTTACTACTAGATATGAAAGTTTTTGAGGATGTATGAATGATTGTAACTCTTTCAGGCAAGAACTATACAATGGCTTCTGATGAAACTTATCAATAAGTAATATAACTTTTTGGTATCTGAATATCACGTTACGGTCGATAATCTTTCGCCCGATAACCACGTAGATGAAGTCGTGGGCAGAAGCTAGTAGATAGTTCATATTTTTTAAGACTAGGCGCGTACTATTAATAAGTCCTGAATGGTGAGAGATACAAAAGCTTATAAGAAACAGGCTCAAAGGACATGCAGACTAAAAAGCATAATTATGGTTTACACAGTGTTCTTCCATGTGGGTATCGAACGCATAATCGTCAGCGCAGTGTTTAGAGGGGAAGAGGTGGCCTAGACCACAACACCAAACGTGCTTCGGCTTACAGATTTTAAAAAAATCGCAGAGAATAATAACAGAGGTATTATTTTATGCCTTTAAATAATTCAAGTATTGCGACTAAAACCCGCTAAATAATATTGTATGATGTACACAAATCATGAAAGTTTAAATCGATTACATCATCATTATTTCAAGCGTGCCATAAAGACAGTCAACACCATAATAACATTTGATTTAAATTTCATTACAAAATAAAATACGCTTGTTTTGCGTTGCAGAAATACGGACCGTAATATGCTGAAAAGAGTTGGTCTCGTTTAGCAAAATATGCCGTGAAAATTACCCCTAACCGGAGTTTAGAAAACGCATGATAGGGAAAAGAATTAAAATGGCTACCCACGCCAGAAAGAGCTCGCCTGCCCTATTATTTTTTCCACATTTTACCCTCATTTTTTATTATGGACGCTCTATTCGCTATATTCGCTATATTCGCTGCATTTGAGTTATAAGGTTTTGGCGTTATTAATTTTATATCATAATTTTGCAGTAATATGAGTTTGAAGCAGTTTTAATAATGTATAGCAACGTATGTAAATTAAAATATAGAGAAAGCAAGAAATTGTTACATAATTGTGATGCAATGGAAATGTTCGGGATATTGTCATACTATGTACAATCAAATAAGTCAGCGGTGGACCAGTTTGAAAAAAATCCCTTGGCTCGCTCATAGAGTCGAGGCTCACTAGAATTAGAAACTGGTTTTGTATACGAGTGTCAATGTGCGTGTAAAGTAGCACTGGAAGTGACGATGTTTTGCTGAGCTATTCTCGCCCTTATGGTGGTCTACCGGGAAGTAGTTCGATTGTACACATGGGTACTCATCAAAGTAGACACTTTGACATCTGTACCGTTCTAATGGCGTAGAAAAGTATCAAAATCGTACTACAACTGTCAAGCTGACTTGTAGCCGTGTGTACGTAAAGTTGTATTGAGCACCCGATATTATCTTACAATATGTATTTCCAACAGTGTTATACGGAGTATACTAGAATACTGTAGTATGGCTTCGAGTCCGTTTTATCAGGCACATTCTGATATAATAGAGCGTGTGCAAAAAAGGTTTTTTATATTATAATTTATGTTACACGGATAACAAATGCCGTATTTTGAACTTTTATAACTCTAGGATGAATCATTATAAAATGAAATCATTAAGCTCACGTAGGAAAGTTCTAGATAATAATGTTTTTATTCAAATTATTTTTTTATTGATTTTCCTGAGCTATTGGAAAAAGTTAATTTTAGTGTCCCACTTATTAGTAGCCGATTAATCAACCGGAAAACTTTCATGCTGCCCCAAAATCGAACTAACTTAGGTCAATGTTCACCCATATCACGTATGCTTTCCTTAGCTAACACCATCCATAGTGACATAGATGTCTTCGTTGGTTCTGTGGCTTTAGTCAGGTCTAAACTTAGAGTCATAATAAATTAACTCTTTTTCTGTTTTGATTCCCTTACAATTGTTTTATCGTAAAAAATTTAAGAAGTAGTATAGATACTGTGTCTTGATTATAATAATTATGCATGTTGGATTCACATCTAGTAGATATCAATCATCATACTGTGCTTAAACTTGTCCTAATTGTTTTTTTGTGATTAAACATCAGTTTTGTGAATTAAAATAAAAAAAAAATAAAAAAATATAAGCTTCTCATTTTATCCTATTATTTTTATCGAAAATGAGGGCAATAAGCACAAATTGTTGTAAATACCTTTTATAATATAATTATATTTTTTGGAATCTGACGTTATTACTAATATTAAGATTTTTTTTTATTTCTGCCGAACAAATTGACTCCAAGCTGCCTGATGTTAAGCAGTCAGTGAAGTCCCATAGTGATGGCCATCATCCCAGCAGCCAGCATAGCATTATGGCATGATGGCCCTCACCTTGACGGCCTTGAGTAAAGCTTTTTCACGCCCCGCTTAAAGGACCCGGGATCATAAGTGTAGGGAAACACGTGGACTGGTAAAGAGTTCCACATCTTAATGGTACGGCAGAGATAAGAGGCGCCGAACCGTTTGGTACGTGACGGTATCTGTTCTACCGTGTAAGAGTGACACCTCAACTCAGCACGTGTCGTTCTGGATAGGAAAGGAGAGGGTGGGATTAGTTGAAAGAGCTCTTCGGAGCACTCACCGTGATAGATGCGGTAGAAGACAGCCATTGAGGCCACGTCTCTGCGTAATTGCAGTGACGCAAGAGTCTTAGTGGCCTCTGGATCCCCGATGATACGGACAGCACGCCGCTGCAACCTATCGAGGGCGTCCAATGAGTACTGAGCGGAGCCATTCCAAAGGTAAGAGCAGTATTCCACGCAGGAGCGAACCTGGGTCTTGTATAACAGACACAACTGCTCCGGCGTGAAAAACCTCCTCACCTTGTTCAGGACTCCGAGTTTCCGAGATGCGGATTTGATGACACCCTCGATGTAGTTCTTCTGGTTGAGATTTCTGCGTATGTCCATACCCAGGAAATTGAGGCTGTCTTGAATCGGTAGTGGAGTGTCTAGAAGAGAGGGATGGGGAAGTAATGGAGATGCCTTGGCTGAGAATGCGCACACCTGTGTTTTCTTGGCGTTGAACTCGACCAGGTTCTCATCACCCCAATGCGAGATGCAATTATCAAGCTCAGCAACAAGTGTTCGCCTATACTCCTCAGTATCGGCTTGCTTAGCCGCAGGGTGTCCGAGATATCGCCCATGTACAGTACTATCATCTGCATAGCAATGTATGCCCCCAAAAGTGAGCATATCATTGATATGCAGAAGATAAAGCGTAGGTGATAACACGGACCCCTGAGGCACACCAGCATTCACCTGGAGCAACTTCGATGACTCACCGTCACAAAGGACACGTATACGGCGCTCATGCAGGAAGCTGGCAACCCAGTTACACAATCGAGGCGGCAAGCCGTAGGCTGGATTATAGGTAACTCAAAATTAATGTATGTTCTCTTATTAACAATATAAATTGTAATATTTCATTAAATTTGGTTATATTGCTTAAATACAAGGGTTTCCGTAACTTTGACTTTAATTGGTATGACATTTGCAAAATCACTTTAAAATATTTGCTTGCGATTTGATAATTTGAAACCATATTACGGAGATGCTGCTACTCCCTTCTCTCACCCCTTGCGGCAAGCGTGTACCCCATAGTCTCCCGTAGATTACAACGTGCCTCGCAGATTCGGACCTCGTTTGCTGTAATAGATGGCCGCTTATCTGATCCTATACGATTTATACACGACAGGTGCTACACATCATACAACCCAGTTTTATTATATTTTAATGTGATATAAATGACTTGGACACTTATCAAGCGGTTACAAAATCACACTGAGGTCTTTTTTGTCGTGGCCAAGTTAACGTATGATCTACAGGACGGGTGATCTTTCCGTACTAAATTTAGAATTTGTGGGCTTTAGGACAGAAACCGGTGTTAGTTTGGTGGTTTTACTTTTTATCTATGTCGCCAATATATTTCTTAACTTACCGACGAGTGTATTTAACGATACATTCCTCTTTTGTGAATGTTGCTTACCTGAAAAAAATAAAAGGGATTTAATAAACAACTGATTGTCCCTGTTGTTAATGAATCCATAGATATCTGTATCTAATAGAAACGTCTTAAGAATATATTAGTCATCTTATTTTTATAGGTTGCCACAAGCTATGTAAATATTTAAACTGCAGCTTTGGGTCAAATTTTGGTTACAAAACATTTATTTTTATTTATAGTCTCACGCCTGTATACCCGAAGGGGTAGGCAGAGGTGTCAATATTACACCCACATTTCGACATGAATTTTTAGGTCCCACGTAATAGGGACGAGCCTATAATATTGCCGTTACCGGGCACATGTAAGGGCTAGCTATTATTGGTAAGAATTAATTTGTTCTAGTGCATGTTTTAGACTGCCTGCGTGGTCCAGTGGATAGCGTAAGCGACTGCTGATCGGAGGTCCTGGGTTCGATATCCGGGTCGGGCAAAAGTGTCACTGGGTTTTTCCGAATTCTTAGTAGCAGCACGGAGTCTGGTGATGTTCCCGGTAATGGCAATAGGCTCGCTCTCTATTACGTGAGACCTGCCTACCCCTTCGGGGATACAGGCGTGAGTCTGAGCCCTCAAAAAAAAAATAAAGTTAATTTATAAGAAATGTGGTACATAATATATCCACTAGTAGGTACATGTTAACTATACTACTAATAAACATACCCATATATTTCTAAATCATTGTCTTGCCCTGGTCGCAATTTATTAAGGGTCGACGCAATATTTCCTTCACTTCCATAGTTCTCTGTCGCCAATCATCCGATAGTTTACTCGCTTTTACCGCCAATTACATGTATATCACTGTTTATTTTCTTATTAATTCTCAATAACTCAACTTTGCCTTTGAAATCTTCTTTTGCCGTAAAATTTGCATGGTTACAACATCCTTATGTTCCAATAATATCATCAGCAAGCAAATCATTTAGGAACTCTACTGACAGATACAAATACGTACCTACTTTTCTGCAATCAGTACTGCTCGCGATATATAGAGCTGTCTTACATTATAAACGAAGGTATCTGTAACATTGCCAAACAGAGTATGACAGAGACATAATATACCAATAACACCATGTATTTCCGCTTGTACTCGTATTGAGACCGTGCACGACAATAGCGCCACATAGCATGCGCAACTATTCGGGATTATGCCAAATAATGACATATCAGTATTTTATTGCTTTCTAGTATGTAATTATAGTAAATTAAAGATAAATAAAAAGACGAAATGGTATTTTTACTATCAACGGTCATCCACTGCTGTCGGTATTTCAATTCGGAATTCAGTACAGTCAATAATAACTCTTGTATTGATGTAATCTGGACTGAAACACTTGGTCATTGTTGCTTCTACGGTGGCTCTAATCGGCCAAAAGATTAAATTAGTAGTTGCACAAGCTAGATTTTGTAAGATCAAATGAAATATTAGTGAGATTGTGGTTCTGCTGTACACCAAATAATACACTCAATGCTGAAAATGTTAAGCCAGTTTTCATTTTTATAAAAAATAAGAAGTACGGTAGATATTTAATGAAAACTGTAAATTTTTACATAATAATATGTAGTTAATCTTGTTACTAAAAACTGCAAATTCCTAAATGACACACCAGCAAGATCTAGGAGTTCATGATCATTTTTATTGATGAAATACCAACAAATTATTGGCTTTTTGTTTGGGTACATTGATTATCATACAATATTTTGTCAGTGCAACAGCTTTTATCTTTCATTCTTGCATTATTAATTGCTAAAATTTTTGAAGTTGTTGCTATATCCACTTGGATTTCAGCATCAGAGTGATCTCGATCACTGTAAATGAATCTGTTACAAATAATTGTTGTTCCTTTAAATTCGATTCAGAAAACAGATCGATTTGGCATCCTTGATCAGCCACACGAGGTTCGATTTGATTAAATTCATTTTCATCTTCAACTCTTACTCTTACTTGATTTGATGTGATTTCTAAGACTTTTGTGGTACTACGTTTTATAAAACGTATATATCTAGCTAGCACCTGTGACTCTCTAACTTTCTTCTGTCGATATATTTGAGGGAATATCGTAGGAACATAACTTGGACTTGTTTGCACCTCAAATTTTTTGCCTCCAATAAAACGTTCACTACAAATTGTGTCGTGACGTCTTGGAGTCAATGGCGAGCCATCAACACTGACAAATAAAACATTATTTGATATCATATAAAATACAGAACCGTGTGGTGACGTTATCCGTGTGGTGACGGATTAAGAATACGGATTGTCACCACCCCATATCATCCCATGGGTGTCGTAAGAGCCGACAGAGGGAGCATATTATGCAGAAAACAGCACTGTAAGAGAAGGAAAACTTGATACAAACCCTATACCAACCCGTTTGGCCAGCGTGGTATAGTAGGCCAATTCCTCCTTTCAAAGGAGAGGCCTAGTCCAGCAGTGGACTGATAAAGGCTGATGATGCACAGAACAAATAAAAATAGTTTATTTATTAAGTATCGTATCTAATCTTTCTTTGATCTAATTTCCACTCTACTATTGGAAAAATATATAATTTACACCATTTGTGCCGTTATTTTTGCAGTCCACAACACAACAACAATTATGACCCATTTCAAAGATGATAATATTTAAGATCAAGAATTAAATTATCTGATTATGTATTTGTTGACAAAATTTCAAATCAAAATCAAATTGACTTCCCGAATAGTTACGGATTTCTGCCACGGCATGCGCTGCGATCGTTTTAGCTACCCCCTCCATGCACTTCGCACGTAGCGAATATTCGAATACATTTATGTTATAAGATACGTGAAAGATAAGGATCACTGGGCACCAAAACTTTGCTTAAAATATTAGCATATTTTTGGTTTCTTATTCTTGCTAGGCTCTCACTTCAATAGCAAAACAATTATTTATTCATAGCTATAATTATGTAAATATTTATGAAACGATTTTGGTCATGTTATTCATGTTATTATTAATCTAATCTAATATATAAAGCTGAAGAGTTTGTTTGTTTGTTTGGTTGAACGCGCTAATCTCAGGAACTACTGGTGCGATTTGAAAAGTTATTTTAGTGTTAGATAGCCCGTTTTCAAGGAAGGCTATAAGCCATATAACATCACGCTATAAGTCACGGGAGCGGAGCAGTAGCCTTAAATAACGCGGGTGTAACCGCGGGTTCATCTAGTCTTAAATAAACATAGAAAATTTTATATTTGCCCCGAAGTTTCAGCGTAGATTATATTAGCCGTGGTGACGGATGACTCACAACAGTTACATAAATATTATTAAGTCTTCTTAAGCAAAGCTTCTAAGTATAAATACAAACTAAAGTAGAAAAAAATAGCTTCGACATGTAAAAATATGGCTGTTAGTTTGGCTAAGGCAATTATTATTTGCTAACGTAACTCCCCAAGGAGATGGAAAAAGTCTATTTCTTTGCGGCCTATACACGTATGTCTACCTGTGTGCTCTATCTATTTCAATATTGGTTGATACCCCGCCAGTTAATTGACGCTTGCCCCGTTAGCATTTGCTCCGTTGCTCGGAGAGAAACGTTAATCCGTCGGTCCCGCTTGCCATGAAGATCTTTAACTGCCTTTAAAGGGTAAAGTACATACATGTGAATAAACTGACATTAGTTTAAACCATAGAATATCGCTATCCCTTCAGGTTGCGGTGGTCAGACAGGCAGTCGCTCTGTGGAAAACCTAATATTCAGCCAAATGTTAAACTAGAAAGAAGACATCAGGTTCTAACTGGTATAACGCCAGGAGTATGGGATGTGCTTCTGACTGGCTTATCTGCCATCAAATCTAAAAAAGATAATAAGAATATCGCTGTCGTGTCGTCACCTTATCGTCTACCATAAAACACATTATTGACTACATAACGTTCAATCCACGCGTATTGCGAAATAAGTCTAAAGCCAACAGACGAATATAGGGGTGTACTTATATCAGAAATTTTTACCTTTCGCCTGAATCACCGTTATAGGAATACAAGTGACGTCTACCTATGATACGGTATTACTTATTGTTTGCATTGGGGGTAGGTAGCAAGATAGTGAGGGTTATGAGGTGTTAGATTTCTTTTTGATTTGGACATTCTTAAAAGTTATGTTTCTACGTGAAAATTCTCATTCTGTTTAATGAAATCAATAAAATTATAATATTATGTTATATTATAATACATTAATATTGCAGGTGTCTTGGCATTCACAATATTTGTCGGATAGAATACACTCAGACTTTGAACGAAAAGTCGATCACAAATTGTATCGAACTCACTTCACTTGCTTAAACTACAAAGTTAAATAGTAGGTGCTTTATACAATAACTAGCTGTTGACCGACGTAGCACCAGCTTTATTTTCGGTACCCGAACAATCACGTCATCTACCGGGTTAAATTATAACCTAATTATGTAGCTCTACAAAGTCTTCTATAGACCAGTGAGAGTCCCATGAAAATCGGTTCTGCCATTCTAGAGATATCCCCAGACAAACAGAAAGACAGACAGACCGACGGACAGAAGAAAAAAGGTTTGTTTATGTCTTGGTATTGTATAACTTACATACTAGATGCACTAAAAAACATGAATATTTTGAAATCTCAGACATACGCTTCAAGTTTATTTATATCTATGTAAAATCGATTTTCGAAATCGGTAATAAGACAGACTTCTGATACGACGAGGATGCCAATAATTTTATTCTTTGGAGTGATTTTTCCCTATAATAATGTAACTAATTAATACGTCTACCAGTGGGTAGCGTATGCGACTGCTGATCGGAGGTCCCGGTTTCGATTCCCCGGTAGGGCAAAAGTGTTACTGGGTCTTTCCGAATACTCAGTAGGAACAAGGAGTCTGGTGATGTGTCCGGTAACGGCAATAGGCTCGCCCCCTATTACGTGAAACCCAAAAATTCACGATAAAATGTGGGTGTAATATTGCACCTCTACCTACCTCTTCGGGGATACAGGCGTGAGTCTATAAAAAAATTAATAAGGTAGCCACCCAACATCTGTTCAAGCGTGGTTTCACGAAGGCAATTTAAATGCACTTGATTCCTTTTGCCCAGGAAATCCTCAGCTTTCTTATCATACTCAGAATGTGAAAATTGCACCAATCAATGACCCATTAAAATATATATCAGAAATACACAAACCAATTATACTAAATGTAACACTTTATTTAAGCACTGCTCTTCAGACTACAATACAATATCGGCACTCACTATAAAATATAAATATTATTACGTAGATGCAATGTTAATTTATAATTAATTTTTAATTAAAACGCAAATAAGAAAATCTTTTGAACAAGAATTTGACATTTCATGTTAATTATATTGTTTTATTTCTGGATCGATAACCGCGAATGTTGTTCGTTAATTTGTTTGATTTTGTTGGACAAGTAATTATTGTCATATTAACAGAATTCAATACTTACATAATTGAAAGGTCAGCTTTATTATTTTTGTGTACTGTTATGATGACCTGCCTATTTGATTTTCATTTCAAAACGGTTACAAACAATCTAATAGTATTTGATTAACTGAACAAAGGTGTTCTCATTGCAACTGGTATACTATGTTCTTAAGG
This sequence comes from Euclidia mi, assembly GCA_944739405.2. Taxonomy (NCBI): domain Eukaryota; kingdom Metazoa; phylum Arthropoda; class Insecta; order Lepidoptera; family Erebidae; genus Euclidia; species Euclidia mi. The sequence continues at coordinate 3,873,819 of OX123202.2, read as the reverse complement.
TTGTGTTATTTTGGTTTTGTTTTTCCAGAATATATGTGACCAACTTTAGTTTGAATTTAATCATCTCTTGGAAATCAGTCACGCTGGGATTTTGTTTGCGCTAGGAAAATGAATAAGTTGGTCCATCTTTACTAAAATTTCAAAGACCAATTAACCCTAGCTGGTTTCGCTAAAAAGGCAACGTAAGTGGTATAGGGGTCAAAATTGACCCCAGATATTAGAACACAGTAATATAAAATGATACAACTGTACATTATAAATTTTCTTTTTATTTAGAAAAAAAGGACTTACAATGTAATGTTTTATTAAATTTGTATCATGTTTTAACAAGAGATCACATATTTAATAAATAAAACAGGGAACTTCCTATGAGATCAAGAATAATAAAAAAATGACAATCTAAAACAATTAATCTATTTGTTCCTCACAAACGCTGATTATTTTCTGGTCACAAGCAGCTATTGTGGCGTCCTGAATTAATTCGGAGCCAGATTCGTCGTTTTGGTCTACCAAAAGCTGTGAGATTTCACCGTCACGTAAAAATTATATAAATTAAGTATAAAATAGTGAAAAATTACGACATAAATCATACAATAAAATGTATACTTCCGGTATCGGGGTCAAATTTGACCCCAGCAGTGTACATATCTCCGTTCTCAGTAGCAGTTAAGTGACGCGCGTCCGTCACCCACCGCACTCCGGCGTAATGAGATTACCCCGATGCGCAAGAGTGTAGGTGCTTTTACTGAAAAGGTGTGATTAAAAATATGAAGCTTTGGGGTCAATTTTGACCCTGATACCATTTAAGGGTTAAAATTAGTAAGACAACTCTGTATCTTTTGCTCCCAAAAATTCTTCATTAGAACTGCCCTGAAGGCTGATATTATTAGCTCATAGTTAAAATTCTTTAGTAATCTCTAATGTTTCTTACAACACTATCCACTTAAAACCAAGAAACTGTATTAACACTTCACTTATTACAAAAGAAAAGGTATGAAGAGATAAAAGATTCACGAAGTTTCAAGCGCATTCCACTCAAAGTGTGGACGTACTTCGCAAAAACTTGTGTAATAACAGTTTCTTTATAAATAGATCCTCTCCATACTTCTCGATATGAATGGAGCAGAGTATGACTCGGATCTTGTTACATGAAATGTTTTTGTTGATATCAAAACGTTAGACGGTACATGCGGTTATAAGGCCTGTCGTACCGTATGAAGCTGAGTGTTGGGCTAAAAAGAAGATGGATGAGAAACGATTGCATGTAGAGATGAGAATGTTACAATGGATGTGTGGAGTGACAAGAATGGACAGATTTAGGAATGATTACATTCGAGGTAGTATAAAAGTGGTGCCCATAGATGAAAAGCATGCCAATTGACTCCATTTTGGAGTCAATAGGCCTGGTATGAACATGATATGCGAAGAGATGAGATGTACGTAGGTCATACATGTGTCTGGGATTGACTATTTACGTTTCCTCTAGTTTTCATTACATCTGAGGTGTCAATAAATTCCTATCAACTCAAACCGAGACGCAACTTAATCAACGGTAAAAAAGAATATGAGATAAATATAGATTTCCAAAATTCAAAACTTAATACAACTTCTTATATTTTCCAGAATACCGATTTAATAAGTCAAAATCTCGTACAAGCAGTTAACAGAGATTTCTCAGGTGATCTGTGCAAAACACTAAAACTGTATCGTAGTTACTGCGAACTACTAAAACGTGCTCGTGCAAACTAAAAAGCAATTTTTCGCTCCACTCTCTCGTCCATACCCAATAAAAACAACCGGTCTAGCTTAACCAAGTTATCACAGGCCACGTCGCATCGTTCCAATTTAGATATGTATTAAATCACTACAAAAAAATATTCCTTCAATCAAATCTATTTGTCACGTTAGCGTTTTTCTATTTGTAACATTAAAAGATTTCCTTTTCCCTATTCGAAGATCTTGGAAGCCATTTTAGAAATCAACCAGACTTGACTGATTTAGCTTTAACTGCCTGTCATTTTACCTTCAAAACTGATTTTCGTTATATTCGATCAAAGACGGCTTATACTGACTGTTTTACGGAAAAATCTTTTATCAAGTATAGTAATTTAGCTCAAAGGCGGCGATAGCCCAGTGGTGTACGTAACGGACTGCCGAGACGATGGTCTCAGGTTCGATCCCCAGTTACCCCGGGCACACACCTATGACTTTTCGAAGTTATGTGTGTATTAATAATATTAATTATCGCTCGCTTAACAATGTGCCCGGTAGATGGCAATAGGCTCGCCCCCTATTACATTGGGACCGAAACATATCTGGCGAAGTGTGGGTGTGTAATACACCTCTGCCTACCCCTTCGAGGATAAAAGGCGTGAAGATATGTTATGTTATGTTAATTTAGCTCCTAAAATCAAAATCTTGTCGAAACAACGTAGCCAAACATAACATTGCATCGATGAGATTGGCCCGCCAGTTTTTCGTTTAACTGCACAAAACGAGCATTGGATATGAAAAGTTGGCGAGCAATAAAGCGCTCTTGTGAAATCAATTTTAATATCGGCACATTTCATCGGATGGGCTATTCATTTTGGTGACTGTATCGTTAGTACAATTCGTGTCGGTCTTGACTTGTTAACGATTGCTGTGATGCAAGTTATGAGAGGATATTACAGTAGTGAATTTTATTACACTTTTATTTGGTTTTTGTCACTCTTAAGATCATACATGTGAAATCAATTATGTTTTAAATAAATATTTTGACACTCTATGGAGTAAAATTAAAAACTGTATTTTCTAATATAATATAATTTATAAGGATTCTTGTTAACTAAGAGACACCATGTGTGTGGGATTGAAACTCTCCATGTTACATATTGACACATCAATTACACTATATAGTGTGACGTTATAATAACTTTTCACTTCAGTCTTTCCGTACCGCGTGCTATCGACTCACGCGACATACGCGTACATTGTAATACTGTGCTAACTTAACGTAAACATACATATTATTTGGCAATGTTTTTCTTAATATAGTAATAGGCGGCAAACGAGCAGACGGATTGTCGGATGGTAAGCAATTACCGCCGCCCATGGACACTAGCAACACAACAGGAGTCACAAGTGCGTTGCCGCCGCTTGGGGATGAGAAAAGGGATAGGATGAAGAGTGGGTCGAGGGAGAAGGTATAGGACATAGGGCCTCCGGCACTCTTACGCACCGAACGAAACGCAACAGTTTAAGTACTGTTACATTACGTCGATTTTATGTGGAAGGGTAGTACTTCCCCGGTCGAGTCAGCCCATTCATGCTGAAATCAGCAAGGCTCTACTACCCGGTAATTCGGCCTTGTGACTTTAATTTATCTCCCGGCACACAACCCAGGACACTTGAACACGCATACACATTACACATACAGCAAATACAAAAGCACTGAGACCATGTAACAGAAACTACATATAGACATTATCAACTGTTTCAACTTATTAGCATTGTGTGTGCAGATGTATGCACATGTGTACGGAATATGCCGGCCACACTGCTTAACAGTTGCAAACACTCAAACCTAATACACAACAAAGTACTACATATTTGTGTTTTTTTAATTAATTTATAGCTTAATTATATACAACAACTAGCTTTTGCCCGCGACTTCGCTCGCGTAAATTCGGGGCTCTTTAGTTATAGTATATCATCTATGTTCGGGAAAACACAAATCTCCTTAATTGGGCGGATACTTCTATAATTGTCGTTTTAACAGAACTGTTTTTGTAATATAACTGCAAAAAGTATTTACACAGTCATACAAACTACTTAGTACTAAGACTTAGTAGTACTCAAAATGTTATCCGGTATCTGTGACGTTTCGCTATAATGGCCAATATGGCGAATGTGATTTGTCTGTCAGAACCATTAGACTTTAACAATATACTCGACAATCCGAATTTTGCGGATATATGTTGTCGACTCGAAATCTTTATTTTTTAATGTTTTATTATTCAGGTAAGGTTTCGATGTACTCTTTGACAAAAATATTAATATAAGATTTGACACTGCGATAGCAGCGCAGTCCGTCGGTTCCAAAGTGAAACAGTCCAAAATCCACAACTACTTCATCATCATCATCATCATCCACAGCCCGACTGTGTCCACTGTTGAACATAGGCCTCTCTTTGTTCTTGCCATTTCCCTCGATCTTGTGGTAATCTCGTCCAGGTTCGGCTCGCGATTGCAACGATATCGTCGGCCCATCTTGCTAAGGGACGGCCGACACTTCTTTTCCCCATCCGTGGTTGCCATTCTGTTTGCACAACTACTTACAAATTAAAAATTAAGTAAAAAAACATTTTCCAGTGGACTGAATTGTGAATCTAAACCATTCCCAAGTCCGCTTGAACACACACAAAAAGTTTCATCAAGATCGGTCCAGTCGTTTAGGAGGTGTTCAGTGACATACACACGCACACAAGAAATGTATATATTAAGATAGGTATACAATTTGTGTATTATATATCTATGCAGATTGTTCCATCCTCAGTGCACCTTCTAGTAATTTAAATAGGCTTTTTTGTCAAGGGCTTACTTTCCCTGATTAGAAATAAAAACCTCTTTTTAAATAAGTACAGTACAGTATACGTAAAAAACAACTCATTTAAGTCTGATGTATGTAATTGCAAGCGTCGCTGAACCACCCTTCGGGATAAAAAATGCTAATCAGGGACTTTGAAATTACGACTTTATTACAATAAACAGAGGGCACAATTAAGGTTAACCCATCCGTATCATCTACTTCCTACTACCCTATTTAAAATGTTTAAAATAATCTCCCAGTCGCCACATAATTAAAAATATTTATACACCTATTAAAAACATAAACGTTTAACCCACATTGTCCGTAACACATCTCTCGCAATAAAGCGGCCTAACAAAAACTCAATTAATTTTTAAAAATGTATGTCCATAAATCTACCAAAACAGTAGAAAGTGTTAAAAAATGGCAACCCTGACGCCGCGGCACTCCCGGTATTTTTTCTATTATTGTTTGTTATTCAAATTCGTGTATTTCAAAGGGTTTTATTTATAAATTTCACTCTTTTTAAAAGCGTTTTGAATATTTCATGTGGTATGAGTGAATCATATGGCATCGAAGAGCAATATCGATTCGCTATTTTGACAAAGTTAAACAAGCTTTCATATTATTCGATATTCATAAACTGCAGGACGGTATTTGAAAATAAATATGAAAATATAATAAATACCTATAATTATCAAAAAGTATTTTTAAGTGAAATTGGAACATTTAATTTTTATTTCCATTTTTATGTCACAAAATTGGTTTAATTTCGAGACTCATACTTTTGATATCGCACAAAGGCACGCGGCTCCATGACATTTTAATTACCACGGATTATTGCGCTCCTGTATCTACTGACACGATTAATGTTGCAATAAATACTTTCTACAGTTTAAATATTTTTATATGCGATTATTATGAAATATTTTATTTTTTTATATTTTTTATAGACTCACGCCTGTATCCCCAAAGGGGTAGGCAGAGGTGTAACAGGTAATACACCCACATTTCGCCATGAATTTTTAGGTCCCACGTAATAGGGGCGAGCCTATTGCCGCACCGGGCACATTACCAGACTCCGTGCTGCTACTGAGAATTTCCTAACGGAAAAACCCAATAACACTTTGCCCGACCCGGGAATCGAACCCGAGACCTCCAATCCCACGCGCACATTTATGCCGCGAGACCAAAGAGGCAGAGAAATAATTATAAATGTCAAAAATAACGTGATTTCGTTTAGCAACTGCTTGGCAGTAAATAACATAGAGAGCTATAAATAATTGAGGGGGCATTTCAATACTTTTTTGACTGGGATTTAAGTTGGATATGCCAAGACCAATAAGAATTGTAAACTTTCCTTTTCAATTCAATAAAAATGAATATTACCTCTTCTTACGTAATATGATGCATGTTTATATTTAACACTAAAATTATTTGCCAAATCATTTATAATAATTTTAGAACGTGATATATATCGAAACTTTTAAACACTCGCGTTGCATGTTTAAGAATATATATATAGACGGGAATTAACGCGAACATGCAAATTAGGTATTTACATACCTTATTTTGCTTGACGTTTCGAGACGGTTGCACGTCCCGTGGTCGCAAGCTGACTGGTGTGGCGATGTGACGTGGCGATGTCACGTAAAGAACCGTCAAACGAACAAATCGGCGATTGCGGAACATTTACTTCAATCGGGCACCAATCACTGGATTGAATTTCATCGTCCCCAAGTCCTCTCCACGGAACGCCACTTTTACCCAAGAGTTGTGCGTGAAGCGATTGAAATCAGAAAACATAAAAATTTCTATCGGGAAGAGGGCTTCAAATTGTCATCGGCGTGGAATCCTGTGATTCGGCTAACAACACCCCACTTTAACGCGCAGTCGGCGAATGTTCAATATACAGATACGGTTAGTGTGTTTTGCGCCGGTACTTCGAATATCAACGACCCGGGGGTAGAAATAGAATCTTCTACCTCGCACTCGGAGACGTGACATCGCCACACCAGTCAGCTTGCGACCACGGGACGTGCAACCGTCTCGAAACGTCAAGCAAAATAAGGTATGTAAATGCCTAATTTGCATGTTCGCGTTAATTCCCGCCTATATATATGATATATATCGATGCTTATACTACTTTATTTACGGCCATTACATATATAGATTTCAATATTTTAAATCCATACACATATACATTATAACCCTAAATAAATTATGACCCTAACTCTAATTGGGACGGTACAGCGACATTTTCCTTTAACAAATCTGTGCGCTACTCAGCACCACTCATCGAGAAATCAGTCTTCGAACTGCGAGCCAAAGAACTCTGTGAGAGGTCGCTCGGTGAGCCAGATTTGTCACGAGTGTCACTCAGGACAAGATTGATGACCCTACATTCGTATACCTAGATAGTTTCATATTTATATCTAACGATTCTTTCGGGAAACGTTAAAATACAACTTCCCAGGGTAGATTTTAAGATGGTTTGTTGTATTGAATGAGCTTTTTCTGTTCCTGCGTTTCTGAGATCGTCGGATGTGTATCTGACTCGATTGACGTTCAGTAGCGTCCTACTGTAACGTGAGAGAATAAATAATTATAGACTTTGTATAACAGGATATAATAATATAATAATATTCTACCACATTCACACATCACCATCTAGTCCCAAACTAAGCAGAGCTTGTACTATGGGTAGTAGATAATGGACAAACATACATAATATGTACTTTTTTTTGCAAATACATACATATTATACATAGAATTAACCAGACCAAGACAAACATCCATGTTTATGCACACAAATGTTTGACTTGAGCGGGAATCGAACCCACGACCTTCGACGTAGCAGTCGCATACACTCCCGCTAGCAACCAGCCGTCAATACAAGCTTTAAATTTAAAAAAAAATTCGGGCAAGAAAAAAAGTAAAGAAAGTATTTATTCACATTAAAATAAGACATTTTACAAAAATAAATTACTTCTGCCAAACTGCAAAGCAGTTTGTTGGCAGACGCATAATAAGTGCGAGTCTGACTCGCGCACCGAGGGTTCCGTACGCATTTTACCTTATTTGAGGTTGAATTACGTCCCCTAAATCTGTATGAGCGCCCATACAACTTAGAGGACTATCTTAAATGGAGTCTACTATGTACCAAATCCCACTAAAAGCCTAGCGTCATCGTTTCCAAACCAGCGCATTCAATCTACATACTTACAGCCCAAAATAGCTAAGAAGTATAATTAATTATCTAATTAAGCATTTTATTCATAGTTTTTATAGATTATTGCTTTTTAGAGTATGTAGGTCAATATTATTTTATAAATTTAGATATATTTTTGAGGCTTTACTGATTTGATACATTCGTCGTATTATTTTTTTCTGTTTGCCTTTCCATTATTTATCTCTGTTTGCCAGTATTCTATTTTGTTTTGTTGGTTTGGCACCGACTTCAAAAACTAAGTATTTAGTTTAGTTCAGTAATTAGTTTTTGGGAGAAATTCGAAAGGAAATTTGAGAGGATTAGATAGCCTATGTAAAACTTATTTCGTACTTTTCAGTGGGCCGATTTTTTGAAGTCGGTTCAATTTTTTTTTTTAAAAGGAACTAAATACCTAGCTAACATTTTTGTTCCGATTTTTAAGTTTTCATTTTCGTTTTGTTTTTTAATTTTTATTTCATACTTTCTAGTGTTAGGTACCTACCTACTTCATTCATTTACTTCAGGTTTTGTGTTAACTACTCTTTTATTTATTTCATACTTTTAGTGATAGGTACTCCATCTACTTTGGGCTAATTAATTGTTTATAGTTAGATTCTTCAATTATTTTAGTGATTAGTTTTTTGCTAGTATCAGTCTGTAATCATGACTTTGACATATGTAGGTACCTACTTTTATTCTGTGTGCCTATGGGCTTAGGTATAAAAACGAGGGATGCTTTAAGAAAGAGTCGCGCAAGGGAGAATGAAACTCCCGACGAAAAATACGATGACTTGATGCTGCAAGAGAGAGATGTCCTGGGAATCAGCCACATACGAAAGGACGCCCCTGCAAATGCTGTTCCGGCTGATCCAAACAAATACGACGGACTTGTACAGACTATTGAATTGGCTGTGAGCTCTCGTATTATGCTCCGGAGAAAAATGTCAATAACGGATGGCTTAGCGAACGGGGCAATGGGTGTTCTTAAAGGATTTAAATGGCCGGCACTAAGAAGAGATCAACTTGAGCCAGGTGAACTGCCTGTTGCCATTTTGATATTATTTGATGATCCATCAATAGTGACAGCGACCTATCAAAGCAACCGCAGTTACGGTGATATCGAGAGGCGGATGTTGCCAATCATATTGAGTAGGGCTGTGACGGTACTCAAGTTGCAAAGATGTACACTTAGTTCCGCGGTAATCGACCTAGGGCCTAAAATCTTTATGCTATGTTGCCATAAGTCGTGTCAAATCCCTAAAAGGCATGGCTTTAAGAGATATTGACTCGAACAAATTACTCAACCATCCCCACGACAACAGAGCCTTATCTTAAATGACAAGAATGAGAAATATACTCTCGCATTAGATTCTTTCACCGAGTTCCTTTGTTTTTTGTTAATCGCAGAGACATAGACACGTACACACACGCACACACACACACTCACTCGTACACACACGCACGCACACACTTACACATACAAACACACACACATAATACATTCAAACATATTAAGAACCAATATATTTATACGGGTCAAACTGAGAACCTTCTTTTTTTGAAGTCGGTTAAAATACTAAAACTTTCTTCTTAATGTAACAAATACTTTATTCTGAAAACCGCATAAAAATCGGTATGGCCAAACTCGAGTTAATCGCGGGCAAACATACATACATACATACATACATACAGGTCAAACTGAGAACCTCCTTTTTTTTAAGTCGGTTAAAAAGGCGACATGAATTCTTGGGGCCGTTAACCTGTATCCACATAAAAAATAGAGCGCAGTTTTCTTTCTACAATAAAATGTAGGAAACCTTTACTGTCAGTGTTTCCGGACGAATCTCAGAATCAGAATCTCAGAGATACTTTAAAATACACGAACAAAGTCGTATTTAAAGCTTAATAAAAGGACAGACAAAGAAAATTTTATTCCAGCGTCGTATGAATAAATTTTAATCGTCGTGCTCTCAGTACTCCATTATTTATCTCTGCCTTAAACAGGAACAGATAAATAATTCATGTCATATCAGCCATGAATGTTCCATCGCTGACTCTAAACTGAAAATATTAAAAGAGACCTCTCTTTTAATATTTTCAACAAGATTAAAACGACGATTCGCACGGTTGAACTGTGATTTACTTAAAACTGTCAGATATTATTGCATCGTGAATCTTACTGAACTGTGTACTGCATTTATGAAAATGTATTTTTAATCATTTAAAATTAAAATAAAAACAAAGAATATGTTGGTATACTAAATAATCAAAGACTTATTCTTTTTGTATCAAAGAAAGAATCATCGATATGTTTGAACTAACGTACACTGAATTACACCTTTTTTTCTCTATTTTGCTGTTTATAATGTCTGTACGTCACATTGCAACACCTAAATTCAAATATAATATAAAATGAACCTATTATCTTTTGGTACATATTATGACATGTACAGATTTGCACACATTACATGTACACATTACAAATTTTCTTATATCATATATACATTCTTATTATAGTATCACCCCTGTATACCCGAAGGAGTGGGCAGAGGTGTAATATTATTGCACTAACTTTTTGTCATGAATTTTTTGGTCCGAGGTAATAGGGGGCGAGCCTAATACCGTTTTGCCGTTACCGGGCACATCACCAGACTCCGTACTGCTACTGAGATAGAAAACTCAGTTACACTTTATGCCCGACCAGGAAATTGATCCCGGGACCTCCAATCAGCAGACGCGTACGCTATCTATTGGACCACGGAGGAAGTTCAAAAATATATAATTTTTAGTAATGCATCTTGTATCATAATGAACAACAATTACACCAAATAACGTAGACTCAACCAACCCTAAAACGCTTAGTAACAAAGTCAAATCCAAGGAACACTAAGAGAGTACGGCAGAGAGAGCACACCAGGAACAGACAGTCGGAACAAAATCGTGCACGGCAGCGCACCTGCGCGTAACGTAGACAAACCCTGCACTGGTACCGTGATTAATAAGCGTGTGGGCTAAAGTGGTACAAGATACAAGCGATAATCAGCAATTAAAACACGAATTTAAGGAATAAAGTAGTGGAGATCTGATTGTGTCCATTCCATAATGGTTATGGTGGTCATACTGTCAACAGATATTTCCGACACAACGAGTTTCTTTAGAATCAGATTAATGTAGATCGATTTTGTTTTGACTCATATTGCAAACCATAAGGTTCATCTAAAAGTAATATGCAATAAAAATGCTTTACTCCATTATTGTTGGCTTGAAAACTATAGTTTTTTAAAAGCTGGTTATGTTGTTAACAAGCAATGGCTTGACTACCAGATTAAAAAAAAATATATAACAGTATAGTTTCCTCAATAATACATTAATAGAAATACTTCTTCAAGTTTAATTTAGTGATCGGTGAGCGGCTTTACGACTTTTGAAGCTCAAATTTTGATCCATTAAGATAGATGTGAGAATAGTTGAAACTGCCATACAAATCAAAATGATTCAAATAATTTCAATAATACTTAATCTTTGCATTTGGACTAGACGTCGTGTGCATACGATTGATAATGACAGAAATCGAATTAAAATATTTAGTTCTCAGATATAGGCCTTAAAATCTTTTTTAAATGCATATTTGAAATATCTCCAATATAATTTGAAATTGAAGATAGGTCTTCAGTATTATCTATTCCACTGTTAATCCCGTTAATCTCTCACGCTCGAACAACTTTCAGGAATAGATTATTTCCTTACAGACATTAACCCAAATAAATAGAACAACTTCGGCTGCCTTCGAAAATTAATATTTATCAAGTAAATAATTCTAAGACGTTTATTATAAATTTAATTAATGTGAACTTGACTTCTAGTTCGAAAACTTTTCGTCTGTCAAACGTTTTGAATAAATTATCCATGAAGTAAATAAGGACAAAGTTTCAATAAAGGACGTAGTATTATGAATAATAAACATTTTAATTGATATGCCTGCTAAGTACTGCTTCTTATTACAAATTAATAATGATTCTAAAGTTGATTCTTAATTGCAAATTTAGTATCTCATCAAACTAGTTTAGTCAGTCTACGTAGATTATTATAAAGTTAGATTAAAAATAACTATTAATTAAATCTATCAAAAATTTATAAAAATATTGCAATGACATTTTCTGTAGGTACTGTGTAATATCTTATTTTCGGAATTGGCTAAATCAGCCGAGGACCATAGCCAATCTTACCGAGGTAATTTCATGACAATGATAAATCAAACCTTGTATTTCAGTGCTCGTGAGATAAAGTTAGAGCGTGGGTTTAAGGTCTCAAAATTAGAGATAGAAATATAATCTTAATGACAGTTATAGCCAAAAATTATATTCGATCGTGTTGGCGTAGCCGCCTGCTTCGGCGCCGTTGCAATTTAGCTATGACGATCACTCCAGCACTAGTTTCTGTTTATTCCTTAAATTTGTTCACCGTGGAATCACGCTCACATCGTCATAAGGTATATTTCATCATCAAAAGACTCATATCATACAAATAACGGTTCAAATAATGCTTTAATTAAACGCGAAACAGCACAACACAAACAACGCTACTTAGGAATCATTCATGAGTTTTGTATGTTTTACGCATAATTAGAACATGCAAAACAACATTACTAGTGCATTATGGGCATTTTCTTATTATTTATAATAATTATTATCATTATAAATAATAAGAATTTTCTTATTATTTATATCTTACTTTAAAAGTTCTTAACACTGCAACAACATAAAATGAATGTATCATGTTTCTGTTTCCAATTTCTTGGTAGCAGTTATGTTCACACCCTTCGTATTCATATACTTTCATTATTCGTATATAACATGCATTCAGAGAAGTGATTATTTTCAGAACCTTAGCTTGAGTTAGAAGATAAAGTTTTTGATACAGATTTCCTATTTAAAAATTATAGCATATTAGAAATACAAATATTATTTTCAATATGCCAATTTCTTTCCACCAGAAGATCACACGTACATATAAGTAGGTATACACACTAAACTTAGCTTATCACTTATACTTAGAAGATATTTGACAACCCTAACAGCTATCTCAGATGGTCAGAGTTCTCCGAAAGCTGTTTAAGCTGACACGATTATGAAACCACATGGGAGACAGCACGAAAACATTCTCAAACACTGTTGAGATGTTTCAAGTGAAGACTTTGTTATGTGTAAATTTGTTTCGTTTCGACATCTCTCACTTTGTAGGCTGCTAGTAAAAGTTCGGTCCGTCGAGAATATGTTACTCAGAAACTGTGTTGACTCCATTAGAGATTTAGAAAGATGGACGCGTGCTATGAAAGATTTTATTGTTCTTGGCCATATAAAAGACTTTTTTACATTTGCATGTAGTTAGCTTTAATTCTATGATGATCTCTAATTGATGATGTTTAATAGTTACGTACTGAGACCATTTAACACGTTTTTTTGTTCACCATAAACCAGTTATATGTAGTATGAATAAAATGTCACCATTTGCTAACCAAAATAAAACTTACAGCTATTAGAAACGCAAAATTCGAACAGATGAATTTATAAATTACATACAGAAAGTAGGGAACGGATTTTGATTAAACTTTATGATGAGTCTACGTAAAGCTTACGAGTATGTAAACACAAGATGAGCCTGTGGCTGACAGCCGGTTTAAAAAAATTCTCGTTCAATCAAACAAAGAAACTCAACAGCTTTATAATATTAAGTATAGTTAAGATAATAGGTTACAGACAACAGGCGAAATGCTCGCGGCATTTGAGCGGGAACCACTAACACTTTTTATTACCTGGCTATAAAAAACACTATGTTTTCATTTGATAACTTTATACTTAACGTCACTATCCACACACCCATCAATAAAATTGTTCGGTTAAAAAACGATGTCTATTCACTGACAGGCCTGAAATATTTATTTGTAGTATTTCGATAAACAATTTGTGAAACTAGATGTATTTAACGCCGAATGCTCAGTTGGGATTACAACGTCCATCAATTGATCGAAATAAAAATATATGACTGTGACGTTTTATATTGAAACGTTTTCAATGTTTTGTAAACTAGATGTTGAGATTTGTGCTAATGTTATAGTCAGGTGGGAGATACTTCATTTTGCATTTAACTCTTTTAATCGTTATTTGTTGTTATCGTTATTCTTGTTATAATACCCGCTTATTCTCCCAAGACTTTGACATTATTAGGTTGTGAATGTGTCGCATGAGTGTGCATGCGAGATTTTGTGAGTCACAGAAGAGTTTGGTCGTTTTGCACTTCAATTTGCCAGTTCAAGTAGTACACTTCGTAGAATAGGTACTTGCATACATACATACATACATAGACTCACGCCTGTTTCCCGGAGGGGTAGGCAGAGACTAAGGAACGCCATTTGCAACGATCCTGACATACCTCTCTTGCTTCATTCTCTCCCATCAAGTTTCTGATGCATGCTCTTCTGTTTAGGGTACTTCTGACCTGCCCTTTTTTTAGGATGTCTCCAATCTGATCAGAGAACGTCCGCCTAGGTCTTCCCTTTCGTCCTGTACCATTCACACTTGCCTTATATAATTTCTTTGTCAGACTTTCGTCACCCATCCTCTCCATATGCCCAAACCATCTTAACATGCCTTTCTCGATGCTTGTCACTTCATCTTCTTTTACCCCACAACACTCTCGTATCACACAATTCTTTACTCTGTCGGTCAAAGACGCGCCACACATACTTCTCAGTGCTCTCATTTCTACAGCATTTATTCGACTTTCAGGTCTCTTCTGCCATACCCAACTTTCAGTACCATACATACCTTGCACAAATTAAAAAGGTACTTGCACAAATTAAAATTTAAGTCTACTTGTTCAATGATCGAAATTAATTAAAATTAAAAAAAAAACAATCTAGAGCTATGTGTTCGAATCGCCATAGCAATTGGTACATACTTCATAAGCGGCCTCACAACATCCCCACTAATAGCGAAATCACAGCAGCTCCCAATACGCCTTAGGCATAATCCTTTATTCAGCAATAATTAGTGGTAGCCGGCGCTATTCCGGCCAGATCGCACGGTGCTAATTTAGGCGATGTTAAATTAGCATGTGGTAGAACAACACGAACCGCAAGTTCTACAACAGCGAGGCGTTAACGCCTCCTTGACTTGCTATAGTAAGACTAGATACACACTCAAGTGATTGCTAGAACCGTATTTGCCGTGTTGCAATTATACAATAAGTTTTGTGAACTTTCTGTTTGACAAAAGATACTTTTCATCATCAGACCTTTATACTGTCCCACTGCTGGGCACGGGCCTCATCTCACTTTGAGAAGGGTAAGACCATAGTCCACCACGCTGGCTTGCGTGGGCGGGTGCGGGTTGGCAGACTTCACATGTCTTTCGAGGACATTATGGAGAACTGTCAGAAATGCAGGTTTCCTCACGATGTTTTCCTTCACCGATAAGCAAGCGATAATTACCAATTAAGTACGTACTTAACTTCGAAAAGTCATTAGTGCGTGTCGTGGATTCGTACCCGAGACCCCCTGCGTAGCAGTTCGTCGGTCTCTCCACTCGGCTATCGCTGCTTAAAAGATACTATAAGACTAGGAATATATTTTAACATACTGAGACTATCTGCATATTCAAACTTGTCCGTTCACGTATGAGGCAATGAAAACTTTATACCTATAGGGTTGCGTAAACAGGCTGAATGCCAAGCAATCCATTATTTATAAATTATGTTATGCACTGATTTAATGCACATCCCTATTAAAAATGAAGCCAGACATAGGAGTAAGTTCAATTTTGAAACATTTTGTCGTTTTACCTTTTGATGTATGAACCACCAATTAGACCAGCAAGTCACCAAAAAAAGTAGTTGAATTTCAATATCAATCGGTATGAATACTTCACCTTCCAATACTACAGTGTGAAACTATCTTAACATCTACAAGGAGAGGTCTAAAGATACAGTTCAGGTGGAGACGCCAGTTTCGTCGACTCCATGAATATTTTACTTGGAGTTCGCTTGCTCTTGCAACTTCTCGGTTCTGTGTTAAAATGTGGTATTTTAATTAACTAGAAGCGCTGCTACTGGAAAACAGATTTGGGTACTAACTACTTAGGTGAACATTTTACATTTCAATGAACAGCAGATAAATATTGACTGAAATTTTAATATTTTTCAATTTTGTTTTTCATGTGTCTTTTTGCATACTGGACAAGAGTTCTAATATCGTATTATAGATATATTAATTTTATTTAGGACTACTTGAGCCCGCGGTTACACCCACGTGATTTAAGGCTACTGCTTTGCTCCTGTGGCTCGTAGCGTAATGTTATATAGCCTATAGCCTTCCTCGATAAATGTGCTATCCAACACTGAAAGATTTTCAAATCACACCAGTAGCGTCGAGCGCGATTAGCGCGTTCAAGCAAACAAACAAACAAACAAACTCTTCAGCTTTATATATTAGTATTAGATGATATGAGTTACAAGAGTTTGCCAGGTCTTCATCATAGCGTTATTCTTTACTATTCTAATCATGTTATAAAATATAAAATTAGTTTTAAGGTTCATAAGTGGATAGTCTGTGGATTTATGGTTTGACTTTTTTATTTTCACGAGTTTTACATAGACGTACCACTGGATGCCAGATACTCGACAGTTGAACCCCATCCTCTCTATTGAAATTTCTGAACTTTTTAATTTCAATAGCTTCCCTAACCATTCGGGGTATGTAGTGGCGTTCTGTCGAAAGCACCTGAGGGTTGTGTAACTCAATCCAGTGGTCGGTACCCGAGTCTAAGAGATGTTGAGCTATGGCTGACTTGTGTGGTTCATTATTTTTGACTGCCCTTATATGTTCCTTTATCCGGCAAGAGATGGTGCGTTTAGTCTGTCCTATATAGGAACTCCCACAGCTGCAGTCAATTTTACACAAGTTTCAACTGTCGAGTATCTGGCATCCAGTGGTACGTCTATGTAAAACCCGTGAAAATAAAAAAGTCAAACCGCGAGCTGACGTAGTGAGTGTAGTATGTCGTGATCGGGTACAGTGCGATAGTGAAAACAGTGGCAGTGGTGTTGTACGCAAAAAACGAGTAAGAAAGCGGGTAGACCGTTATACTTGCTCGTAACATTCATCCACCCGCAATACCCTCAGTACATCCGTGAACATGGCGCTTGCAACAGTGCCGAAATATCGGTTACTCCAAACAAAGGTACGTGGTATAAATCCCGAAAGACAATTTAAAATAACTTTAAATGACCACGTAAGTTTAAAAATCTAGTTATCTGTACTAAAATTCTAAAACATAATTTTTAAAGTTGTACAGTGGTTCAATTTTACCGCAAAAATTTTAGGTAAACTACATATATGGCCGAACTCTAATAATTAATAATTTAATCAGGAATATTTGCATGATAGTACTTAATACTTATTTATTATTTTAGAAAGCCTAGTCCTTGCTGAACTAATACTGTTGGCTTGTATTTTAAGGTACAGTCTCAAACTCTATGCAAACGTCTCGAAAACACAAAACACAATAATCAGACATTTTATATTCACAGAGCTGCCTACTTTCTAATAACACATCAAAATTCGATACTATTCCCACTGTTATTAAGCCATCCGCATACAAAAGCCATATAAACTGCAGGGGAGAATGGGGAAAAGTGAACGACTTCCTTATTTCCCAATATCCCTTTAGCTTAACGGCTTTTAATCCTGCCAATCAGTATTCTAAACCTAACTCCGGTCGAACGCCATATTGACATGCAAATTTTTTGCCAATATTTAAATGGAGCTCGAGGTAAAATCGATACACAGTACAGTCAACTTTTGACGTAAAAATGCATATTTAAAACGTACAAATATTACGATTTTGTTATTTGTTTTTTTTATCCTGGACAATCATTTAGAAGAGAGATCATGTCGATACGTATCAAGAAAATGATTTTGAATGTTGCTATGTGTGTCAACTCGTAAGACTACGTAGGAACCTCTAACAGCATTTTGAAAGTACCTTGTGTAATAATTTGATTTTTGAATGTAACAGAAAGAAACTGCACTTGATACAGAGGCTAAGAAATCGTGCGATTCTAAAAATGGATAGTCAATTAGGATCTAAAAGATATGCAAACGTATAACTGGTTAGCTTGGTGCCCATAGTTATAAAATTACCTCATTTAAGAGGAGGAGTTCCGTTGCCATAAAATAAAAAACAGTTTCTGTTCAGTACTAATAACAAAATGCACTTAACGAACCGATACAAAAAATAATTTGGGAAAAATATTAAATGATTATTTGAATAAACTTACTTTAAATGCATTTTATTGACGACCGGTTAGTGCAGGGGGAGTGTAAGCGATTGCTACGCCGAAGATTGCGGTTTCGATAACCACTCAAGTCAAACATTTGTGTGCATGAACATCTTGTTCTTATGTTTAATATGTATATGTATTTAGAAAAAGTTATTTATTATCTAGTACTCATAGCACAAGCTTTGCTTAATTTGGGACAAGATGGCGATGTGTGTAAGTGGTAGAATATTATTATTATTATTTCTAAAGATTTTAGTTCAACGGCAAAGCATCCGGCAAGAAACAGTTTGTATTAAGAATAAAACCGCTTGTATTACACTGACATTCTGCGATTATCCGTTGATATAATTACCTTATTTGCGTCAACATAAATCAGAAACCATATCACTTGTGAATCAAGGATGGTTCCTTGATTCACAAGTGATACCAATCACCACTTAATACCAATAATCCATCGAAGGGTTCCCCGGAAGACGACCGATTACCCATCCTTATGATATCCACAACTAATCCAATTTGATACTATACTGGATTGACATATCAACCCAAACAATTTGAAGTCACTTAGCTTTGGGAAGGTAACTTTTGGGCCATTTTATTAAATACAAATTATTTTGATACTTATAAGTCCGTTAGTAACACCATAGTAACATTTTGTATCTACCGAAATAGAATAGCTATAAATTTATCAGTCAGGTCGTAGACTCTGAGTCATACGGTCGTTTCTGAGATTGTACCTATCGCTTTTACCTACTTTCCCAGTGTTTCTCAAAGTTTTTCGAACTTGAAGCAGTCTTATTTTAATTTTATTTTTTACTAATTTAATCATGAAGCATTGTGCGGCTTGCGAGGAAACTCTAACCGACGGCGCCTATTGCACAGTTTGCAACCGAGATCTACACTTCCAATGTGCAGGGATTACGGAGACTGGATACAGGAAGCTGGGCGACAGGAAAAATACGTGGCGTTGCGGCAAATACAAATCGTCATGTGTCAGTCAGCCCCCCTTATCACCCAGGATCGAATCCGATATGATGAGAGAGATTAGAACCATCTCGGAGAAACTAGCGCCTCTCGAAAGCTTAAGAGATGAAATTATGGTGATGCGGACGGAATTCACAGAACTCAAAACATCTTTAAAGGACACGAATAAGGAGCTAAAAGAATTCAACTCTAAACTTAAAGATATAGAGTTGCGTCTTAAACAGGCCGAGAATGTACAAGAACAGGTGAACTGCATCCAAGAGCGCATGGAAAAGCTGGACCGGGAGGCTGACGCTAGGGATCAATGGAATAGAATGAATAACGTCGAGATAAAAGGTGTCCCCCTATCGAATCACGAGAACTTATTTGAAGTGATTAATAAAATCGGAAGCAGAATTAACTACAGTGTTCAGAAGACACAAATAAATTTTGTGACTCGCGTTCCAAGCCGAGATAAAAGCCAGAATAAGCCTATAATACTAAGTTTTTGTAACCGATATGTCAAAGAGGATTTTATTGCTGCGGCTAGACTATCTAACAAAACTGCCCCGCTGACTGCTGCTCAGATTGGCCTGCAGGGAAACCAAAGAATATTTGTCAATGATCACCTCACAATGCAAAATAAACTATTGTTAGCGAACACCAAGAAGGCCGCCTCGGAATTGGATTTTCGCTATGTATGGGTAAAACATGCAACCATTCATGCCAGAAAAAACGACACGTCCCATATCATTGTAGTGAAGACCGAAAAAGACATCGAGAAACTGAAATAAAATCATTATTTCATTCAACTATTATGTCACCTGTCACGAACACAATAGACCAATTAGTTTTAAGATTTATTGCCACTTCCAATACAAAGAACTCACACTTTGAGAATCATAGAATAAGTTGTGCTACCTACGTATTTCATTTGTTTCTGTGTCATAGTTTGAATCTACCTAGTAAGTTGACTCTGAACATAACATATTCCAATACCTACTTTATATTCTGCCTTTTACGGTTTGTTTTTCAATGCGTTTGCTCTGTACTTACGACTATTAGAAAACGTTTGCCATTATCCCTGCCTTTTGTTCACATTCATAAATGGATTCGAAGTATAATTTTTGTGATACACTGTGCATTGCTGTGCCTACTGAACTGCGACTGGTTAATGCCAACTACCCACTTATTATATCGTATTCGTTGTATTTTTTGCTTAAAGTTAGCGTATAAATGGTATATTATGTGCTTACTGTATTTAACTTATAGTTTATGTGTAACCAATGGCTCTTAAAATATATTATCAGAATGTGCGCGGCTTACGTACTAAAACTATCAATCTGTTTCGTAGTGTATCCCTATGCTCATACGATGTAATTGTTTTCACGGAGACCTGGTTGGACGATAGTTTTTATGACAGTGAATTTTTTGATAGTCGTTATTTAGTGTGGAGGCGAGACCGAAACTATTCTCGTACTAAACAAACTCGGGGTGGTGGAGTTTTGATCGCAGTGCGTAAAGAATTTACAGTGGTACATAGAAGTGACTGGTGCAGTTCCGCCGAGGATATGTGGGTGACGCTGATGCTGCGGCGATCTAAGCCTAAGGTATCGTACAATTTGCATATATGTGCTCTATATCTTTGTAGGGAACAGTTAGGCAACTCGTACAAAACGCAGCTCCAAAACTTTACAAATAATCTTAGTCGATTGGTTATTGCGCATCCACTAGATACATTTCTGGTTCTCGGAGACTTCAACTTTGGAAGCGAAGTACATTGGTCTAACGTGGATAGCGAGGGCACCGAGTTAACTGCACACAGTTGTAATTGCTCATATATAACCGAATTCCTTGATGTCGTTCAACTGGCAAACCTAAAGCAGTACAATAGCGTTAGAAATATAAACGACAGACTGTTGGACTTGGTATTTTCCAACGCCAGTGCAACTGTAGGGGCGTGCAGTAGCCCCTTAGCGCAGCCAATAGACAACCATCACAAACCCCTAATTGTCGAGACGGGCTTTGTAGAATACCATAAACTACCCGTAAAAATAAATAAAAAGTATATATATGCTAAAGGTAATTATGACGCAATAATTTCTGAGCTTGATCAAATCAATTGGACTGAGTTATTGTCTACGAGTTCACTGGATAATGCTTTAACACTTTTCTACAATAAGCTATATGAATTGAGAGATAAGCACATTCCGTTGAAACCGGTTAGGCAAGCGTCGTGCCCTCCGTGGTACACAGCAGCATTGCAAAAGATGCTCAAAGAAAAACATAAATTCCATCGCAAATACAAGACATATGGTAATATGTCTGATTATCTCTCGTTCTCACTTCTCCGGAATAGAGTAATCAATGAGGAAAGAAGATGTTTTGATAGGTACATGGACAAAATAGAATCTGCAATTGTAAGTAACCCGAGATCGTTTTGGTCTTATGTTAAAAGTAAGAAAACCACTGGTACGCTCCCAAATTTAATGAAATACCATGATACATCAGCGGATACTGGCGAAGCGATTAGTGAATTATTTGCTTCCTTTTTTCAGTCTACGTTTCAACATCCTGACTCCAATGATACTTTGCACACATCCAGTGATACAATAACAGATATTAGGACAATCAGTTCAATAGAAATATGTCAAGAGCGAGTGTTAGGTTTGCTGAAATCTTTGGACCTCACTAAATCAGGTGGCCCTGATCAGATACCACCTGTATTTGTAGTCAAGCTTGCCGAGAGTATAGTTAAGCCTATCTGCATACTATTCAAAAGGTCTATCTCCGAAGGTACTGTCCCTCAGATCTGGAAGTCTGCGTTCGTCACACCTATTTTCAAAAAAGGAGATAAATCGGATGTAGAGAATTACAGGCCCATATCTAAAATATGTTTATTCTCAAAAATACTAGAGAAAATTGTACATACACAAGTGTATTCAGCACTAAAGAGCAATATAAGTGATCAGCAACATGGCTTTCTCTTGGGTCGCTCCACTACATCTAACTTGATCCTATCACACGAATTTATATCACAAGGTATGGAACAGCATGGTCAAGTAGATGTGGTTTATACTGATTATCGAAAATGTTTCGATCGTATAGACCACAGAGTGCTATTGCAAAAGTTATTAGCAGCAGGAATACACGGCGACTTGTTTCGGTGGCTGTCTTCCTATGTCGAGAATCGTACACAGGCAGTGGTACTTCAAGGCTACTCCTCTAAATGGTATAATGTCCCTTCCGGTGTCCCTCAAGGTTCGATTCTAGGGCCATTACTGTTCACTTTATTCATCTCAGACATAAGTACCTGTTTTCGACATTCATATACACTTCTATACGCTGATGACATGAAGGTGCATAAGGTGATACGTAAACATTCTGATACTGTAGAATTACAAGCTGACTTAAACAGATTAGAAAATTACTGTAAAACACATAAGCTCGAACTTAATGTATCTAAATGTTATCACATAACTTACACGCGAAGGAAAACTACCATTGATTCAGTATATAACTTGTACAATCAAAACATTGCGAAAACTGATAGAATTAGGGATCTAGGCATTGTACTGGACAACAAACTTCTGTTTGCACAGCACATAGAAGCGATCGTAAACAGGGCATCCAAAGCACTAGGGTTTATTATAAGATCCTCTTCTAATTTCAAATCTTTAAAACCGATTAAGATACTATACTGCTCTTTTGTAAGAAGCCATTTGGAATATGCCTCGCAGGTATGGAACCCTCAATATGACATATATAAATCACGTATTGAGAGTGTTCAAAAAAAGTTCCTGCGATATCTTGACTTCAGAGCGCAGCAATGCTCAGTTGACTACAAACATCGTTGTAAAAGATACCATTTCTTACCACTTGAAGACAGGCGACAAATAAGTGATATTTGCTTTCTACTAAAGATTGCTAATGGCTCGGTGGACAGTCCAGAGCTTCTTGCTAATGTATGTTTACGTACCAATCCGACAAGATTCCGACAGAGACCATTGCTTAATTTGCCGTTCACGACAGTTAATTATAGGCGTAACGCATTTTTTCTGCGTAGTGCAACTACTTTTAATAACCTTCCCGTAGACTGGAACACTGACCTTTTTTGCACCAAACCAGGTGCAATTAGGCAGCGCTTGGCAAATTTATTTTTTGCGTCATAAATTCATAACTTACTGGGTAGATAACGATTATGTAACTTGACATTAGACCCATATATAACTTTATTTTATTCCCTTAACTTGTATTTTTGTTTATTATTTTTGTGTTAATATTTCATGTGATTTATTTTTGCTTATTATTTGTGTGTTAAAAGTGTTGATGGCACAATGTTAAATAAATAGTTATGTTTATTTATGTGAGTAGGTTCTATAATGCTATGTATGTTTTTGATTCCTGTTTCTTGCTTAGTTTCCTTTTTGATTGATTTATTGTAATTATTAAACATCATGTGTGGAGGCTTGTCATAAGCAATATTTATAAAATATGTATTTATTATATATTTTTTATTAGTCTGTAAGCCTTCTGTAATAATAAATAAATAAATAAATAAATAAATAAATAAATAAATTTGGATCCTTATGGAGCTTTTGGTTTTGAAAATTGAATCTCAATTTTATGTATTGGTGATATTTTATCCGTGTGGTGACGGATCAAGAATACGGAATGTTACCACCCCATATCATCCCATGGGTATCGTAAGAGCCGACAGAGGGAGCATATTATGCAGAGAACAGCACTGTAAGAGAAGGAAAACTTGATACAAAACCTATACCAACCCGTTTGGCCAGCGAGGTATACCAAGTAGGCCAATTCCTCCTTTCAAAGGAGAGGCCTAGTCCAGTAGTGGACTGTTAAAGGTTGATGATTATGATGATAATATTTACGAAAAGTCATGTTATTTCAAAATAATATAAAATCCGTTGTTAATATATGAACTGGTTTAGTAAGAAATTACATTACTTATCGTTAGAAATATAATTACGTTTAGAAATTGAATAAAGTTTTGAAATTTTGAAGACCCTTTGAGTCAAGGTCATCTTACAGTCACATGTTATGTGACTCTGAACTAATAATGTAAGAGTTTGTTACAAAAACTTGATCCTCTTACTTCAAATTTAAGCATTGATTCTAAAAGCTCACATAGTTTCGTACTTAGCCCACAGCTACTGCTTTCAGCTTTAAAATTATAAAAACCCGCCACCATCATTCTCATCACTCATTTCGTATAATATCTAATTGTAGCCACTTCTGGATCTCATCGTCATAGCTTAATCGCACTCAATCCTTCTGCTCAGTTCCTAAATAAAGCAAATGAAGCTTTATTAATTTGAAATCCTCTCTTTTCGACGCTATTACTGACGATCCACCTCTATAACTTGCTTTGCATATTATCTGGGAACGGCTGATGACACTGTAGGTAACTGTAATAAAGTCAGATTTTGATTGACGATTAACAATGTAAATGTCACGAGAATAGAGGTGTAATATAACCAAATTAAGCTCTTTTATATCCTTATACATAGAAAAGGATCTATAACTCTCGCTCTATTTCACTCTCACTTTTATATTTAAAGACTGCGTTACAATTGGTTAGCCTTAGGTTTTGTTGATACATGTTTTCTATTACCATAAATTTTATTTCTATAAAAGTGCAATCACACTCGCCTGATATTTCAAAGTGTATAAATGCATATAATATAGGCCAATGTAATTACATTCTATCTCCACTCCTAATATAGCAACTAAATATTTATTATTACAACATTCTATATTTAATACACTTTGTAGAAATTTTAACTAAATAATCAATATTAAATAGGTCAGCACAAAAAAGAGGTTTTCTATTACGTAAAATATCTATGACATAGGTACAATCAAAAACAACAACGCACACAAACACGTCATAGTTAATATATTCTTGCATAAAAAGCCAGTTTCATATTTACTTTTGGCATTAAAATCTGAAGCGTCTATTCAAACATTTTCATTGAAAATTCGTCGGTGTTTCTAAACGTTTTTGACAGTTTATAAAATATTGAAATTCACATTTCACGCTCAACAAAGCAATGATCGTCAGTTTTTAAAAGGTTGAAAATACAAAGTTAAATTGTTGGTTTTCAACGATTCAAAAGTTTTAACGGTCTAAATGTCACTTAAAGTAACTGTTGGGATCGTATTCAATTAGAATACTAAAGAGTTTTGACTGGTCTGGTCGGAGGTAAAATCAAATGACTAAGACTGTTCCCATTAGTGTTGTAAAGGCGGTTAAGTGTCTTCGAGAGTCAGTCTGATCTATGTTATAACTCTTATAATTACAGTCTGGTTGGTAATAATAAGGTTAGGCAGGAAAGTTGTCTATACTATTTTTAGTTCTGATTTCTGTCTAAAAATAGGCAGATATTTTTGCCTCATAACGTCGAATACATTATCAACAAATTGGACATGGAAGCAAAAAACATACTGCCTGCGTTATATAACTTTCAAGTTCTCTACGTACTAAGATACCTTAGCACGATTACCGCCTTTTTTACCTTTAGTGTGGGAGTTGAAATGAACGTCAGTCAAGGGAGCGATGTCATTAGGCCGCACTAGCCACACAAACCGCCGGTAATTACCGCAGTTAGCGGGACAAAGGATTGTCTCCGCCACTTTAAGATGACACCAGCTTACTACATCCATAGTAAGTATATTTTGACTGCCGTCGATGACAGACGATTTGATGGAAGTGAGAGAATATTAAATAGTAAGTATTTTCTTGGGTTTACGCGAATGCTACACATTGACACTGTCTGCACCACAATCAATTAGCCTGTAATTAAATTTAATATATTTATGGACAGAAAGCCATTTACTCAAACACGCACAAATAAAAACAAATATTATTACTCTAGCAACATTCACTCAACAATTCTAAAAAACTCAAATTCAACTATTCAGAAGTGCTGTGTGTGAACTGATCTTGTGGGTGGCTTACCAGCTTCTAAGACTTTGGAAGACAACACTGCTCTGCTTCAAGCTATCAAAGAAAACACCCTACGCACGCTCCGTTAATCCGCTCCATTAGCAAGTACTATCCAAGCCTGTCCTTCATATTAGCGCCCACAGACACAAACTACGTTTTACGGATTCAATGGCGATGATTTTACAGATACATTTTTGATTTACGAAACCCAAGAGTTATTATTAGTGTTAGAGTTTTTAGTTTTGATTTACGAAAAGGTTCGAATCGAAAATGGCGTTCCGTTGTTTTTGTCTACCCAGACGGAAAAAAAGCGTGAATATGTCTGCGAAAAAAATTATAAGAAAGGGAAATTACCATTCTAATGAACTAGCCTCATAATTATGACTTGGTAAGGTTGTACCATGTAAGGTTATGTTGTGAGAAGAGCTGTCTTTTAAACGATGAATTGTAGGAAGTTAGATATAGGACGATAGAATTGGAAATTCAAAGTCAAAAGTTTTAAAGATTTCTCAGTTGCCTGTTTGTAAGTTGCAATTTCATATGTAAGGACATAATTATGAAATGAAGAGCATTCACGTACTTTTTAAGACAATATATTACTAAAGTGTTCTAAATTGTTTTAAATTATTTCCAATAAGCTGTTCTTTTCTTCAATAGCTCCTCTCCCTTGGGTAGTACTCCGTAATCACCGCGCTTAATTGAAAAACTTTACTAAATTACTCTGCCCATCCCCCTAGATACCCAATTAGATGCCTCATTTTAAACTTCCCACCTAAATTTAAAAAAAAACCGGCCAAGTGCGTGTCGGGCCACGCGCAATGTAGGGTTCCGTAGTTGCCCATAATGACTTGCTGCAAAGGGTGTTAATGTACCTACAACAAATCCAACTGTTTATTTTGCTGAAAAAATAATTTTAATAACACTATTATAAGAACCTAAGTTTTTTTTAGAAAAATACAAGGTACCTATGTATCCAGTTATGTATTGTAAACATAAAATGTGGTTTCCAAGATATACTACTACTATACATACGTAATACGTAGTACCGTAGTACATTATATACCAAAGTACGTATATCTTTAAGATTAAGCTAGCGCGCCCAATGTAAACTCACAGAAATAGGTATTTATAAGTTAACCGACGATTACTCGTAAACTAGTGATATATACTTAGCCGTGATAGTTTTCCTTTTAAATTCGTTATATGTACTACATTTGTGATTTTTTTCACCTCTTCCAAATTAATAGTTTAGCCGGCAGAGGGGGGGGAGGGGACACTTGAGTCTAACAATTTTTTTCACTTCAAAGCTTGATATTTGACAAACCAATCACTTTATCGAAAAATGATTTGAGCAAACTAATAATATTTTTTTTAAAACCTATCAAATGATACCCCACATGATGGGGTACTTAACTAAAAAAAATTCAAACCCACTATATTTGTAGGGGAGATACCCTTAAAAAAAATATTTTCCTAAATTTTATTCTACAGTTTTGTTGCAATATCTTATGTCTATATTCATGTCAAATATCAGCTTTCTAGCACCAGGCGTCTTTGAGCTAGGCTGCGGACGGACAGACGGACGGACATGACGAAACTATAAGGGTTCCTTGTGGACTACGGAACCCTAATGAATAGTGACTGTATTCAAATTAATGCAGCTACGAGATAGTAGAATAAATCAAAGTAAATTGTATTTGTATTGTGTTGTACCACATTGTATTGTGTTGTGTTCAGTATTGGTAGGTACATTATTATTTTTATTAAACTTGCTTGATATTTTCTCATATACTTAACATTTGTCTTCCAACAACTTATTTTAAATTGTCTTTCGCGATATATCCAGCCACGTACCTTTGTTTGGAGTAACTGATTAACCAGTTTAAATGACCACGAAAGTTTCAATTCCTATTGTCTTCCAACAAGTGTATATCTCACAAGAAGCATAAGCTCGTGTTAATCTAAGCTTGCTGGATAGTCAAGAAATTTGTAGATATCCTGGTAATAAGCATCTTGTTCGGTGTCACGTAATTACACTTCACTGTTCCGAATTACAAATAAAAACATAATCGAGGCCTTATGATGAGACATTATTTTGACCCCAATGCTAGAAGAGTCCTGAAAATGAACCTTGGATTCTATTTAGAATCTCTTAGATTCCAAATAGATAAACGTACCCTATCTAGGGAACACAAAAGGTAACTAAATTAGTACCTACTACTACAACAATACCAACTTTACTACTACCCACACATCATGACGCACAGAAAAAGTGTTCATTTATATTTCAGTTCTATTCACCCATCAACAATATATATCGGGGTTCCGTTATATTTTCCGTCAAAACAAAGGTGTCAGTAATCCCCGTCCAATATATCGGATATTTTTTGTATATTTGTCCAACTCAGATCCAATCTCGCTGCGATTGTCTACACACGATGTGCCCGGATTAAATTACAAGCTTTTCCACATTTTTGTTTTGACAATGTTTAGAATGGTTGGCTTTTAGAATGGCTCCAAACGAACTGTTGTTTGTGATATTTTATTTTTATATGTTGTAAGGAAGTAAGGAGCTTAATTGGGTGTAGATTGTTGTTATAGAAAATCCTGTGCAGTTTCTTATCATGTGGGTGGTAAAATATTTTAGAGTCAGTCGAAACATCATTTGTGAGTGAGGGCTGCTAGCCCATTTTGTAGCATCATGTATATTTAAATCACGTATAAAGCCAGCCACGCATATAGCACTAATAATAAGAATACATTATTATTAGTGCTTGTTTCCACAAGCAAACGCTTACATTCGCAAAATACAGCATTTCAAGTTTTCTTGATTTTGTTGCAAATTATTTGCATTCTGGAACAATTTCTGCCTTTTATAAATAAAATAATCGCAGGTGCGAATTTAACCTTTAAAGTAACTTTTAATATAAAACCCAAGTTATTTAATTTTTTGTCAATATTCCAACACCGCGTAATATTCTTCACAATCATTCCAAAGACACACAAACGTGGCATCATTTCTTCGAACCGTCTTACTATTCCAAAACTCGATCAGGCTCGATACATATGGTAATACGCGGCATCGCTTACATCGCATTTGTTACGAAGCCCGATCTTTTTGCAGATCAGTCTGCCATCCCTTTGTGAGGCTCTATGAATTTTTGGCGCAAGAATTGCGACTTAAAGCTGAAGTTCAAAATGTTGCGTCCTTTTAGTTGTAGTTGGAAAATATGCATGTGAAGAGAACGTCTTCATATGGAGGTTTCTTGTACATAATGCCTTATAAGAAGAATTTATATGCAATGTAACATTTTTACGAATGGTACTATAAAAGTATTGGCTCAGTTTAAAAAAGGCATGTCCGTGTAACGTTATATTCTTTTCAATCCATGACTGCGTTTGACATAAACTTCATATAGGTCTTCATATAGGTATATTGGAAACCAGTCAAACATATATATTGGTTGGAATGTCAGATGTGTTTAGCTTAACGATATGATACACCAATATCAGCATAATTTCGCGCTTACCACACATATTGAGGTTGCTTATAACAAGTATATATTATAGAATTTTGATATAATCTGCTATATAATTAAAAATGTTATAAATCACAGTTTTCTAACGCTGACTTTTTAATCTAAATGGATAAATCAGCAATCTTTTGCGGCTTTATTGGATGAACCCACGTAGCATTAGCTAATAGTTATTGACGTTCATTAAAAAGATTTTTTAATATTCAAAAGAAGAACAGCATGAAAACATTGAGCCTTAGGATGGCCGTTCTCCGATTAGATGCCCTTTGATTTAATTAAAAAGATGTTAAACGAACCAGGTCCCTAGCAATGAAGCAAAATCAATTTGGCAAAAAGTGGGAGTAGCAATATACCTCTGCTTAGCTCTTCGGGAATATAGGCGTGAGACTATGTATGTATTTAGAAGCAGTTTAAGCAGTCATTTGGGCTTTAGCACTGAATTGAATAGTGTGAGCTCGGCGAATGGTGTGGGATCAGAACCCAATACCACGCGATATGATGGTTTTAAACTTCCCACTGTATACAACTTATTGTGATCCACAAATATTTTTTTCGCCACTTTCTACTAGCGCGAGAGGTTTCAGATAATATTCGTTATCCAAAACAGTATTTCAATTTCTACATCATGTAATAAATTGAACCTCTGCTTAGCTCTTCGGGAATATAGGCGTGAGACTATGTATGTATTTAGAAGCAGTTTAAGCAGTCATTTGGGCTTTAGCACTGAATTGAATAGTGTGAGCTCGGCGAATGGTGTGGGATCAGAACCCAATACCACGCGATATGATGGTTTTAAACTTCCCACTGTATACAACTTATTGTGATCCACAAATATTTTTTTCGCCACTTTCTACTAGCGCGAGAGGTTTCAGATAATATTCGTTATCCAAAACAGTATTTCAATTTCTACATCATGTAATAAATTGAACGAACCAAAATAATATGTTTTAATGCCATCAATCGAGGCTTACTGTACAATATGGTCTTACCCTGTTATATTTTTCAGACGAATATTTACCGACTTAGAGCTTTCTTTTTCTCTAATCCTAGCACAACCGAACCGCAAATCTTGAACCACACACAATTTTATCTTACAAAGGTAACCCATTTCTTTGACGGACAATCGATAACGCACAATGCTGGATTGTCAGACTTGAGTCGAATAATCGGGTGATCGAACGGGCCTTTGTAACCCGGGAACTCGTTAGAGGCCGGCTTTATCCGAGTATTCTTATCCGGCGGTACTTTGGACGTGTATGGATAAGTCTGTTTTTGATTGACACTAAACCCTTCAATAATGCCGAATCGATTGCTTAAAGGCTGATTATGTTGCAAATTATTAGGGTGCCAGCTTTATTTTAGGATATGAAAATAAGTACCGTAAGTTCATTTTGGCTGTCGACAATTTTAAGAATAAATATATTAGTAAAATAGTTTACTGAATCAGGCGTTATTTGGTGGATCTACATTGTATACTAATGGAAAGAAAGGGTGACCCATCACACACCTTCGAATTGACCACCCCAACCATTGCAATAGAAAAAGGTTGACAATTAAACAGAACTCCTCAGATGAGAGAGAATAAGAGATACATAGGAATAGTATGGGTTCCAGGAAGACACCTGCAGTATTCTGAATATGCTTTGACACGTTTTTCACCTAGGCAGTTCATTCTTCCTCAGGAGTGATGGGTCAGTCGGCAGTCAAACACTGAGTCTGTCGTTGCCCATCGCTCCTGAGGATGCCTGGTGTGTGGGGTGGTCAAACCGCGGGTACGTGGTGGGTTTCTCTTTCTTTCCATTAGTATATTAGTAAAAAGTATTAGTTAACTGTTTAGTTATAAGAGATATATAAGATTTTTTCTAATTCGTCGTTTCTATGCTCATATGGAGTTTGTTATTAGGCAATTTTTTGTGGCAAATAGTGTGGCCTATACTTTGAATCCCGTGTCGAACAAAATACTAGAAATATCTAGGTTTGTGTTCAAACATCTAAAATTACTGATCATATAATATACAACGTCAAGTCGAAAATAAAAATCTGAGACACTTACACAGATTTTACGAGAAGGTAACAAAAATTTTAATAACGTTTTCTACAATAGAATAATTGCAATAAAATGGTTCCATACTCCCGTCACGCGCCATGTTGAATTTGTGCAAGTCGTTTCTACTTTACGACATTCGCCGTTATGGCTTCATTTTTAATAGTGAGCTAAAAGTTCATTATGATACCAACAGACTACCATGCAGAAGGTATCGGGTTAAAACCATGGGACACTCTGACTTTTGACTTTAACACTGACTTTTAGAAGCTTAGTGCCTAAATTAGTGCTTAACTCACTACCAGAAGATATTAGAAGATCAAAAACACTGCCAATATTTAAAAAGCTCGTAAAGGAACATTACTTGTCACTGTAACAACAACCAATCCTGTTACATGTATGTAAAATATACATAATGTATGTATATATGTATAAAATATATATTTATTTATTTATGTACTTGTTATATGTATTATGTATACATAATTCATGTATGTATGTAATTATATCTAAATATTGTTTATATTAATTTAGTTTAGTTAGGTTAATTTTAGATTGAAGTAGCTAGTCTAAGAGCGGTTACGCACTACATCCGATCCGAATCCGATCCGAACCCGTGAAAATCAGGTCCGACATGGGCGTAGAACTATTTCTTTGGTAATTTACGCACTAGATCCGATTTCCGTCATCCGATTTCTGTCCGTTATTCTAGAATCTCCATCCCGGAGATAGTTTTTGACGGACCGTCGACGGACCGACGTAGCCATAGTATTATTTGTATGGACGCTCGCGCACTGCGTCCGACTTGAATCCGAACTGCGTACGAGCAGAGAGGCAGCGGGGCGAGCGCGGTATGCTGGAGTTGGAGGACTAGCATTTCTTCCAGTGGTATACATTGTCTAAATGTTGTGTTGTCGCGAAATATCATCTTTTATGTGATGTAAAATGAAATCAAGTAGACACACTCATTCGGTAGCAATTATAAAATTTCCTGTCGTATTGACGTAAGACTGCGTGGTGATTGTAAAAAGCTCCACTTAATCTTCGATCCAGCAAGAGAGGTGGTGCACCCAAAATTCTTTGCTTCTTCTGCGTCTTCGTACGTATTGCCAGAAGTTGACGTCGATTGAAAGGACTCATGATCAACGACGTGAACACTTTGCTGTGCCGAGTCCGAGTAAAATGACTTATGCTAAAAGGTGGCTTGGATTAGTATCAGAGATCGGACTAGTGCGTAAGCGATATCCGAATTCAGTCCGAGGTTTCTAGATCCATATTTTCACGGGTTCGGATCGGATTCGGATCGGATGTAGTGCGTAACCGCTCTTAGTCTTAGTATTGTACGCCCGCATACTACCTGTCCATTTAGACGATACTGTCCGTCCATGGTTGTCTGGTAGAAATCGCATTATGCGATAAGACCGCCCTTGTACTTACCATGAGTATATAATTAATTTACTGTACCTACTTGTTCTGTTATTACTGGTGTACAATAAAGAATTAAATAAATAAATAAATTGTTAATTATCAAACTCATCAAATCACTGGTACTTGTCTCAAAATAAGAATGCCAGAGGCCTGTAAATTCTGACAAAACACCAAGTTGGGCAAAAACTCATAGTGATTTGAAAATATTCTGCAAGTTATGATAGGCAGGCAAGTGGTATAAGGCATTCCTACAACAAATTTATCTTGATATTTATGATTATACATTAAACACAACTC
Source organism: Euclidia mi (assembly GCA_944739405.2). Taxonomy (NCBI): domain Eukaryota; kingdom Metazoa; phylum Arthropoda; class Insecta; order Lepidoptera; family Erebidae; genus Euclidia; species Euclidia mi. The sequence continues at coordinate 3,840,459 of OX123202.2, read as the reverse complement.
ATAAAATTGTGTATCACAATTAAATTCATTAATTACAAATAATTTGTTACAAATATATATTATGAAAATTAATCTGACATCTGAAAGATTCCTTATTAAACATACTAAAGAACCATATATATGAAAATCAAAACAAACCTCTAAAAGATTTTATACAGGTTTATAGACACTAAAGCGCCCGTATGATGATATTATTACAAGCAATATTTACAAATAACAACGTCACAGAGTCAGGACATAATCACGAAACGTTTCTGCTAAAGGGAGGGAAATATTATTAACACAGAGTCCGTCGACCGAGAAAACCCGTTCAGATATTAAACAAACTGGTATAAGCTTTGTGTGGTCCCGTTATTGCTTTTGGGAAATTGAGAGCAATTTATAAAATATTAATATTGATATCGTCGCTTGGATTGACGAATAGTTTAGTATTTTAAAATAGTAAAATGCACCTTCTGTAATAGAGTCATCAGTTTGATTATGGAATAAAAAGTAGAGCCATGTTTGTTGCAGCGTGTTCAATCGCAGTAAGACTATTTCAGCATTCATATTTGTCGTATAGTGACGTATAAAGAATACAAAGGGTCTACCCCATTCATTCCATGTTCTTTTTAAGAGGATGCCAATTAAAATACGCGAAGAAACTTTGTCAACCAATACGTTATATGTTGTTAAACTAATTCTCCTACTGACTGACTATGGTGATGTCTCAGAGGCCCAAATCCAGTAATGTCATGTCATGAGATCCAATGTTTAGTTATTTTAATCATCGTCCTACAATACCAAAACTAACAATAGCCAACGATACACCTCTGCCTAATGCCTATCATAACATTTTACTTATTAATATACTATGCAGCTGATACAAGACATATTTATCCTCAGTGAAGTTGTGTTATCCTCATTTGTAATTCATAACATAACATAACATTACCTCACGCCTTTTATCCCCGAAGGGGTAGGCAGAGGTGTTACACACCCACACTTCGCCAGTTATGTTTCAATCCCAAAGTAATAGGGGGCGAACCCATTGCCATCTAACGGGCTCATTATTAAGCGAGCGATAATTAACATTATTAATACACACATAACTACAAAAAGTCAGAGGTGTGTGCCCGGGGTACCTGGGGATCGAACCCGAGACCATCGTCTATATTATGTGCTAGCAAGCCGCTAAAAAAAATTGCGATGTTTATGGACCTAGTGCAGTGTCTGTGAGAGTAGCACAAATTTTGTTTAAGCGTTTTCAATACGGAACTTTTGCTGTCGAAGATGCACGTCGCTCTGGTCGCCCTATTACGGATAAAATGGATGCCATTTTTGAAAATGCGTTAAAAATGTTATGAATTTTCTGAAAAAATGAAAAGAAACTTTTTCCCCAACCTATTATAAAATTCCTGCGTTGCTGACTGACTGACAGACAACGCACAAACAAACCTATTAGGCCCAGGAAGCTGAAAGAAAATGGCCAATTTTGACCTAAACATGACTAGAGATAAAACTTATTTTAAAATTAAGGTTATTTTATAGTGTAATGATTTCACTAACAATTATATTTTATAGAAGCCTAGGTAAAAAGAAAAGTTTTGGGTTGTAAAGATGTTCTAGAACTCGTGAACGCATCCTTATCAAAATAATTTTTATTCGCTGCATTGTTATATTATCTGTGCTCGATAATACTTCCTTGTTTAGCTACGTTCCATTTCACTTATACCACATCTATTTGGTTTTAGAAAAGGTAGATCTACAGAAGACGCTGTGCTCGAACTTACGGAGACAGTAGTCAAACACCTTGATAATAAATCTAAAGTCGCTGGTATATTTTTGGACCTTACCAAGGCCTTCGATACTGTCTCTATTCCCATGCTTGTTTCAAAAATGGAATCTCTGGGAATACGCGGCACTGTCTTAGAAATTTTCAAAAGTTATTTAACAAACAGAACTCAATATGTTAAAGTTGATACGCATATGAGTGAAGCAGCCAGTCCCATTTTTGGTATTCCGCAGGGTAGCGTTCTTGGTCCGACTCTCTTCCTCATTTACATAAATAGTCTGTGTACTAAAGCTCTACCTCATTGCAAAATACTAGCATATGCAGATGACACAGTACTGTTGGTACATGGGAAGAACTGGGAACAAGTTCGTCAATTTAGTGAGGCCGCTCTACGGAAGGTAATGATGTGGCTCAGAAGTAATTTATTAACATTAAATACTCAAAAAACTAAGTACATCACCTTCTCCTCTCGGTATAATTCACTTCCTCCAATTGACTCACTTTGCCTAAAAGCCCACTGTTGCAACTCACAAATCGAAATATGTGGCTGCATTCAGATAGAACACGTCAACGAGATAAAATATTTGGGCGTAATTCTAGATAGTACTTTATCATGGCAACCACATCTAAACAACTTGGTCGCTAGGGTCAGAAAGCTGATGCCGATTTTCAGAAAGCTAACATACTCTGCTAATCACGAAACACTGATTCTTGTCTACTATGCACTCGCACAATCAATAATGTCATATTGTTTATTGGCTTGGGGTGGTATAGGTCCTACTTGTATGATAAGGCTGAAACGCGCGCAAAGAGCAGTGCTTAAAATAATACTTGCTAAGCCAAGACGGTATGGCACAACTGCTCTATACAAAGAAAGTAGAGTCCTTACAGTGAGACAGCTCTTTGTTAAGCAACTATTACTGCGTAAACACATAAGTTTGCCTTATAACCAGGCAAATGTTAATCGCAGGAACAAAAGAATCTGCTCTACTGTCACCCACAGAACTGCCTTGGCAAGTCGGCAGTATTATGTACTAAGCGCTCGTATCTATAATAGAGCAAATGAGTTAATTAATGTGTACAATCTCAACTCAAGGCAAGCCAAACATCGTATTAATATCTGGCTACAGAGTCCAACATACGCAGAAACGGAAGATTTACTTAAATAAAACAAAATATTATACAGCTAACACCCAAACACTTATTCATCATGCATACATAGATACACACACATACAAACACAACCACCTGTAGAGACACACATACACACACACACACACACACACACACACACACACACATACACACACACACACACACACACACACACACACCCACACACACATTTGTTGCATGCCTTTATCTTATAAATAATATGTAACTTTTCTCTATTCAAACCATAATTAGTAATTTAAATTAATGTAATTATACCTAATGTTGTTTTGTACAAAAATCAAACCTTGAACTGATGGAAGGCGCTGACAGCCGTCACACAGTTTTATACTAGTACAGCTGTCAACGTTCATAGTTTGTAACAGCATTTACTGTAACACGTCCTTATGTACCTATAATGACAACCTATAATATTGTATTTTTTGGTAACCAATAAAGTTATTATTATTATTATTATTATCTATATCGACTGGTTTTGTCAAAACCTCGAGAAAACTTAATTTTATATATAAATTGAATCAATTTGTTAAAAGTTGATCATAAATGAATGTATCTTTTTATGATAAAAGATATAAAAGGATAAATATAAATGTATTTCTGCCGTTGAAAACATTGGATAAGGATGCAACGGAACGTTTTTGACGTATAGACGCCGCCGGTGACATTGAACATGGGAGATGAATCTGTCAAATTAATACAAACTAATTTCGGTGTATTATGCAATTCCTAGGCTTTTATAAGAAAAACTGTCTTTACAGTATAATTTCTTGATCATAGAGCTACTTGTTTTCTTACATTTTATCTATAGACGCAATAATTCATTACCAGGTCATTCAATGTATGAGAAGTGGCTATTGTTCTTTGGCATGTATATTCCTTAAGAACCCTCAGGACGCACTAAGAAGGGATTGCCTGAAATTCTCAAGGGATCGGGCGGAAACAGCTAAATTAAAAAAATATAGCAGTAGCTCCTTTAGTATAATATATAATTAAAGAACGTAATAATTTTCAGTACGTACACACTCATCAGTTGTCTAACTGTGTGCTGACTCTATCTAGTTTGAGATCTGATCGACGGGGCTGAATTGTTATTTTATTTTTACCTCGAGTCCACATTTCATATTTCTGACATAAGTATATTAAACAAAAATCTATGTCAAAAATATCATGTCACGTCTGAAGCTTATTGTGTTCTTTAACAACACTTTTCACATCACAAACACAACTAGTATTATGAATATCTTTCTACAATATCTTCTTCACATTTTTATATTTCTTACAAATATGTTTTCTATTTCTATTAAGGTCATGATACACGCCCAGATAACGTCTAAATGTCAGAGTTGAATATAACCAAAATACGAGATCTCCTATCGCAGATATGAATGCCTTGAGCAATGTAAGTAAACTTTTTATTACAAGAATGAAACACGCTTTCAGATCTATCTAACAAATACATACAAAGAAATGTCTATAGTGAAAGCTTATTCTACTTATCTAAAGAAAATAACTATATCAAAGTAAATTTAACATTTTCTGACAACATATAGTCTGACAAAGATAAATTTCAATAAAAAATTTAATATTAAAGAATCGCAATTTTGTGCAACGCTTTATATACGGTAACCCGACCAAATATAGAATCATTGGACAGTATTGGCTTTCTAACATGTCGCCGGCATCCCGCATTGGCAGGGTTATTTAAATTCACCAATCTAATTTATTTATACGAGCCATATTGAAAGAGTAAGGGTTTCATCAGATTTGATAGTGTAGCTATGATACCTATGTCGTACTTCAATAGCATCTGCGTTCTATAGAGCGATGAATTATTATACCTGGAGAATACTTAGCATTATAATCTTCAAGATATTAATAGAGACATTATTGTGCAGATTTCCATTATAATATCTCCGATACGGAAAGCCTCAATACGTTATATTTCTGGTAAAAACATATTTTACGGTCTCTAAAAGGTCTTATAAGAGAAACTATAAACGACTTTATACTTACAATAGAATATTTCATATGTGCACATATTATATATCACTAACTTCAACAGGTTATCTACTATTTCCATTTACGTTTGATTATATAATTTCTTCCTTTGCTTAAGACATTAGATCTTTTGCTCTATTTATTGGGCGTGAGTATACAGCAAATTGTATGTCCGAAGGCTCGATACTGTTTACCGATTCTTATTCTTAGACAATAGCCAGGACCAACAACTTACACGCCCTCAGAAATGCCAAGAATAGGTTCTCCATGTGAAACGATGACGAAGTATAACAATGAACAAATTAAAAACAATTTAATATCTCGGTAAGTTGTTCTTATTAAATTGAAGTAAAATAATTATAAAATACGTCTCATAGCGGTCCTACTAATGGGGTCCGAAATCGCTGCGACATCATTCCAGTTTGTCTGAAGCGCCCACAAAAGCGGTAGTTTGCCGCGAGCTCTCGTTAAACTCCAAACTATTTGCCGATCCGACGGGTTGTTGCTCAAATGAAATTTTAATATTTCTTTATGGAGTAACTCAGAACTTAGTTCCACTAGTTTACGTGACGACCCTATTCGCGTTTCAGTTTAAATTCTATTTTCTGAGTTACTCCATAAAGATATGATATTTCTAGTCCTGAATATTTATAATATGTTATTTTTAGAGAAATAAAAGCAACCGTCAAGGCCTAACTATTACTAAAAACCTAAAAACTAATATTATTATAAGAAAGTATCACAAGAGCCTACCAAATTATTGAAGTATATCAGATGTCAAAAAATTCAATGTTAAGCACCAATTCACGTCCGTGAAAAAGAATATAATTTAATTTTTATTATCATCAAGAAATCAATGTCGGTTCCTGTATGATGTGATTTAATATAGCAGCTTTGTAAGGAGTTCACGTTGAGTGGCGTGAGGTTGTGCGTGAGGTGGTGGCTAGTTTGCGAAGGATCTACGATCTCAATGCCGCCGGACTCGGCTAGCGTACTGGCACTCACGAGCCGCCGCCGCCACGGACAGAAAAATAATTTTACGCAATGACAAACGTCATTAATTTGTGTTTATTTTATAGTATTTACTTTTAAGTGTATTGAAGTTTTTATCGTCATATATGTTCTTTAACGGTGGCAAAAGTGATGAGGAAGTAGGTGCGAGTCAATCTTGCACATCGCCTGCTCTGGTGCGCTGCCCTGTTTGTTCCCAGGCACGTTATTTTAAAGGTGAGCGGGGCCTAAAAGTACATTTTGGTAAAATCCACAAAAACCAAAATGTACTTTCTGGCCCCAACACATCCACACATCACAATTCAATTAATGAGCCGACAACCCCTTCTGATATCCCTTTTTGGCAGCTTATAAGCAAATTAAAAAATTCCATTCCCATCCTGAAACGAATTCCCCGTGGCGCAAGGCCTTCAGTAGCCCAAAATCTAACCCAGTGCATAGGCCTCGTGGTACGGGAGAATTCAGTAACGGCTTGGGAACAACTACTCACTTTCCCTTACAGAATTCTACATGCACAGGAAGACCGGCAAACAAAAAAAACCTTAACAGCCAAAATTAAAGAAAATTGTAATATTTCGGCCTCCAATCTAAATTACAAATATCCAAAAACACATCGCAATAGCACCATGTACCACCATGTAGAGTCCAAGCTAAGGGAAGGTGATATCAGGGGAGCATCCAGAATCTTATTCAGTAGCGATGTGGTGGCGCCTTGCTCTGCCGACACACTCGCAAGTCTGCAGAGCAAGCATCCAGCGCCAGGAGATAGCCTCTTCTTTCCTGACCCACCTGACACTAACTCAGATTGCCTCAGGATTACAGCCAAGGACGTCCTGACTGCCGTTGGCTCCTTCCAAAGCGGGTCTGCTGGTGGTCTCGACGGCTTAACACCCCAACACTTAAAAGATCTTGTGTGTTCAAGCGCCGGGGCGGCCGGGGACGCGCTTTTGGGGGAGCTAACGGCTCTAGTCAATCTTATGCTCTCCGGCAATGTGAACGATGCCATCGTTGACGTTTTGTATGGCGCAAATCTATGCGCTTTACGAAAGCGAGACGGTGGTATTCGTCCCATTGCCGTTGGGTGTACGTACAGGCATATGGTGGCCAAGATTTGCTGCCGGCATTATAACTCCATGTTAGGCAGCAAATTACAGCCACTACAACTTGGATTTGGCTCTAAGGGTGGCTGTGAGGCCGCCATACATGCCCTGTCAACGTACCTTGGCTGTAATGGGGGTGATGTTATCTTGAAGATTGACTTAAAGAATGCTTTTAACTCAGTGAACAGGGACACCTTGTTGACGCAAGTTAAATTAGAAACCCCCCTAATTTACAACTACCTTTGGCAGTGCTACAGGCACCCATCAAAATTAATATACAAGGTGCATCTTTTGGAGTCCGCCGTTGGCTGTCAACAAGGCGACCCTCTTGGACCACTCATTTTTAGCTTAGCCATTCATCCAGTTATTAGCCAGCTAAATTCTAAATTAAACATCTGGTACCTAGATGACGGAACCCTAGGAGGCGACGTACACACTGTCTATCAGGACCTGGCACTTCTGAAGACCAAATTTTCATCCATCGGCCTAGACCTTAATCCAAGTAAGTGTGAAATTTTTATCAACGATACTTTAGACCAATCCGCAATACTTTCCCAATTTCAAACCCTGGCACCCAGTATAACGCATATTAAAAAAAGTACTCTTCGCCTTCTTGGGTCCCCAATATTTGAAGAAGGTTTTGATTCTTTTATTCATGAAAAAATTCAAAATTTTAGTGAAATTTCGGACCGCCTGCTCAAAATTAATATACATTCGGCTTTCACTATTATTCGATACTGTCTTTTTGTGCCTAAGTTCACACACGCTTTACGTTCATCGCCTTTTTGGAAAAACCCAAGTCCACTAGTCAATATTGACAAAATTTTACAAAACACCCTAAGCAACATTTTAAATGTGGCTCTGAACGACCGAGCATGGCTACAGGCGACATTACCTGTTCGCCTGGGTGGGCTTGGCGTACGCAAAATTTCCGACGTGAGCTTACCAGCATTTCTGTCATCGGTCCACAGCACTGCAGAATTGACCAGGAAAATCTTAGCACCCACACTGGTCGATTCTGAGGTGCCGTGTAAGATCGATGCCATTAATGCTTGGAAAATGGCTTGTCCAAGCACTGAGTTGCCCCGAAATTTATCCTCTCAGAGGCAGTGGGACGGGCCGCTTTGCAGCGCAGTACGAGAAAATCTCCTAAGCACATCGTACAATGCTGCAGAGCGTGCTCGTTTGCTGGCTGTGGGAGAGTGGGAGTCGGGGCTCTGGCTTCAAGCACTGCCATCGTCCAACATAGGTACCATGTTGGACGATACGACCTTCCGCCTCGCTTCTTGCCTCCGTTTAGGTGCGCCGTGTGTCGCTCCACATCGTTGTCACTGTGGGGAGGCGGTTGACAGCCTTGGTCACCATGGCCTATCATGCAGCAGGAGCGCAGGTCGTATTTCACGACATAGCAACCTGAATGACATTCTCCGCCGGGCTCTTGTCACCGCTGGCGTTCCAGCCCAACTTGAACCTCAGGGTTTGGCACGCAACGATGGTAAAAGACCAGATGGAATGTCTCTACTGCCTTGGAAGTTGGGTAGGCCTTTGGTATGGGACGCAACGTGTGTCGATACCCTTGCGCCATCTCATCTTTCTAGCACAGCGGGTTGTGCGGGCGCTGCTGCTGCCACAGCGGAGACTTTGAAACGGCGCAAATATGTAAATCTCGTAGGGGATTATGTATTTGAGCCGTTTGGAGTCGAAACGTTGGGGTCATGGGGTCCAAGTGCTAGATCTCTCTATAGAGAGCTTGCGAAGAGACTTGTCGACGCCTCGCGTGACCAGAAGGCTGGCATGTATCTAGCACAAAAAATTAGCATTGCCATACAGCGTGGCAATGCTGCCAGTCTTCTGGGCACATTCCCAATAGACGGCGATGTGGAGGACTTTCACGACGCCCTTTGAATATGCATTTTCTTATTTATTTGTATTGTACTTTAATATTTAATTTAATTTTAGTTGTAGTATTTAAGTAGTTATAATTAATTGTGTTATCCTAATATTAATTTATTTTGTTATTTAAATAAATAAATATATAATTACTTTATTTTCTGAGTTGGGTGAAAAATTTGAAAATGATTACATAAAGGAAGGCTCCGTTATTTTTGGGGCGAAATGATGGGTCTATGTTCACGCTTTGAGGTTAGAAACCCGAGCCATACGAACTGATTCTGTGTGAAATTCTCGACAAACGGATGGCTGTTCGAAACTGCCCTCACCATTGGGTGAGGGCAGTTTCGTCCAGTCGTTTGTAAATTGAGGTTATTTCAGTGAAATACTAGTAATAGTTATCCATTGCAGTCAGGTGAAAAGCTTTAGCAGGTTATTTTGCGAGCTAGATATGCTTTACGGTTTGGACTAAACTCAAATCTTAAAATATAAAATCCTTGCGTTACTGACTGACAGACACGCTACAGCCGAAACTTTTGGGTGCAGGAAGCTGAAGTTTGGCATGTATGTTCCTTGGGCACCGTAGGGGTGCACTAAAAAGGGATTGCCCGAAATTCCCACGGGATTGGTCAAAACGGGTAAATTTAAAAAAATTGCAGGCGTAGCTGATGGCGTCCTCTAGTCAATAATAAACTGACCATCCCATAGTTAGTAGCCACAGTTGATTCTATTAACTACATGTCAGCTGTGTGTGGAAATAAAACGTTGTACACAATATTTTGAAGGCAATACATGCAAAAGTTAGCGCACTGCGATGTATCGCGAGGTGTATAATATTTTTTTCCGATAGCAAGCTACACGTCTCATCTTGGAGGTTAAACTTTCTTAAAACTCTGCCCTGTACTCTAAAGGAACCAAACATAATATATATATTAAATGAAACGTACGTAGTTACTGTCTCTCATATTCCACTAAAATCAGCACATCAGCATCCAATTTTGCGGCAATTATTTTTTTTTTATTTTTTTTTTTATTTATTTAAACTTCCTGCAATACAATTTGCACGAGGCGGACTTAATGCCAAAGGCATTTTCTACCAGTCAACCTTAGGGTGATGCAGAGATGATAGTGGCAGGTGTGCTTTAGAGACTAAAAACAAGAGAACTAAATATAACAGTAGAATGATGGTAATACATATTTGCGAATAGAAACTCCTTATACATACATACATATAACATACATACATATGAATAAATATACATGTTTAAGTATATTTAATAAGTATATATATATAGGTATATAATATAACATATATAAATATATATTATAACCATATTTATTACATACACATGAGTATTACAATAATGAAATCTGCTAATACATAGGTAATAAATGAGTACTGCTACTGAGAAGTTACCGATTGTCCACGATAATATAACTGGCGAACCTTGTACTTGAACGTGTCACGTGTATTGGCCATCCTAATTTCAGGAGGGAGAGCATTCCAAAGTAGGATAGATTGGACATAGAAAGAAGAATGAACTAGATTAGAAGTGTGGGATGGACAAAGAAGTAGAAGATTATTAGATGATCGTAAGTTCTTAACATGGTTGGAGCAAAGATATTGAAAATAAGGCATTAGATAAGATGGGGCATTAGCGGAGTGGAGAAGTGAGTATAATGTAGTCAGCGTACGCAAATTTCGTCGCTGACGTATTGGTAACCATTTTAATACACTACGGAATTTCGAGACATGATCGAACTTACGAAGATTGAAAACGAACCGAATGCAATAATTGAGAAGTCGGTCAAGTTTATTGAGCAGATCTGCATTCAGGTCGAGATAACACACATCACCATAGTCAATTATGGGGAAGATTAAGGTTTGCACAAGCATTGCCTTAGTTTTTGAAGGGAGAAAGTTCTTCAGGCGATAAAGAGAGCGAAGAGTCCCGAAAACTTTCTGGCTAACTACTGCAATTTGAGTCCGCCAATCAAGGGTAGCATCTATGTGCAGACCAAGATTTTTTACAGTTGTGGTAAAAGGTATTACACATCCATTGAAAATGACGGGTGGCAGACTCGTGTGGTCGATCCTAGCAATCATACGCGAGCTTCCTACAACAATAGCCTGGTATTTGGATGGATTCACGCAAAGACCGAATCGATCAGACCATACCTTTATCGCTTGTAAGTCATAGTTAACTTTGCCAATTGCATCTGACAGCTTCTCTACCCGTGCCTGAGAGTAAAGCTGCAAGTCATCAGCATACAGGTGATACGCACACTGAAGTTCACGAGTTATGAGATTGATAAATAATGAAAATAGAAGTGGAGAGAGGATTCCGCCTTGTGGAACCCCAGCAGTCAGGTCACACCAATTCGACGATGTTTCATCAGTGCGTACCGACTGATGGCGTCCACGAAGATAAGAAGAGAACCAATCCCGAGCCTCAGATGAAATATTAAGGTGAGAAAGGACAGCCAGGAGAACATCGTGACTGACGGTATTGAAGGCGTTTGAGAAGTCAACCAAAGCTAACACGGTTAACTCAGCTTTCTCCACGCCTAACATCGCCAGTCACTTTGAGTAGAGCGGAAACAGTACTGTGCCCAGGTCGAAACCCGGATAGGAGAGGACTAAGGATGTTGTTGGAAAGGATAAATCTGGAAAGCTGCTTGTGAACACAAGCCTCTAGGATTTTGGATAGGAATGGGAGGATGGATATGGGTCTATAGTGGCTCGGCATAGAGGGATCGGAGACTTTGGGAAGAGGACGAACGTAAGCTTTACGCCACACGTTGGGATATTGGCAGCAGGACAAGGAGAAGTTGATGATATGGGAGATAGCGGGAAGGAGTTGGTCGAGGGCAGTGGCGATCATGCGACGACTGATCTTATCGTAGCCCACTGCCTTTGACTTGATGGATAGGATAGATTTTCTTACTTCATCTGAGGTAACGGGAGAAAAATTGAAGGAATTATTATTTAGAGAAGGCCATTGTGCAATGGAATCAACCGTTTGACGCAGGGTTAGACGATCTAAAGTATTTGAGGTGACGAAATGTTTATTTATATCGTCCAACCCAATAGCCGGCGGAAGATTGCACTGCTTCGACCTGCCTATCCCTAGAGTCCCCAGAAATCTCCAGATATCACCTGGCGATCCGGAGTCAATATTACTAATGATATGTCGGCGTTTGGCATTGCGTATCATCTGATTGCAGCGATTTCTTGCAGCCTTGTAACAGGACCAGTTTTCATCCGAACGATTCCTTTTAAATATTCGGAAAGCCCGATCTCTTCTCCTCATCGCCATCAGAACCAACCTGGACATCCACGGTGCTGGAGGTCGTTTCACTTTGATTTTTCTTATGGGCGCGTGGTTGTCGTATAGCTGTATAACAGTTTTATTGAAAATTTCAACTTTGTCATCGATCGTAACTGCAACCATCAAAGGTTCCCAATCGATGGATGAAGCATCGGAGAGGAGCTTCTCCACATTCATCCTACTAAAGCAACGCGTGTGCAAAACCTTAGGTTGGGGTTTTTGGTTTGGGGGCATATGCAAGGAAAATGAGGTCGTGGTGGGAAAATCCGGGTGCGGGATATTGACCATGGGATACAACTAGAGAGGGATTGGAGGTTAGCATCAAGTCGAGCCAGGTATCATCACCAGTGATGTTATGGTGAGTAGCTTGAAGCGGTAAAACATTAAGGTTGGCTGACTTTAGGATGTGAAGGAGTTTTAGTGTGCGAGGAGATTGGATAGATAGGAGGTTGGTGTTGAAATCACCCATAATGACATGGTGCTCGTACTCAGACCCTAAAGATTCTAATACCATTTCTAAGTCGGTGAAATAATCAACAGTAGGGGGACAATACACTACTCCAAGGACAATCTTAGTCCTCCTGACCCAAACCTCTAAGAAAAGAAATTCAGCAGGACTTACAGTATTATTAGAAGAAGCGGCAAGAATTTTATAGGTGTAGTCGCTTCGTAAATAAATTGCAACGCCACCACCCCGTTTACCTATACGATCGCTTCGAATAAGAATATATCCTGGCAGAGGGTAAGTAGTTGAAAGAAGTTGAGGTTTGAGCCAGCTCTCTGAAATTAGGACGGCGTGAACATCAACATCAGAGAATGCATCAAGGAGATCAGTGTAGTGACTGGCCACGCTTTGAGCATTAATGTGACACACGTTTAGTAATTTATTTCGATTGTGGTTAAATGTATTACGGACAAAGTCACTTAGCGACACATCGTTAATGGAAGAAAAACTGTCATCAGCACAGGAAACTAAAGAATTATTAGCAGACATAAATATATCATTATCATTAGACATATATATAAATATAATATAAATTTATCAATAAAATAATAAAAATAAAAATTCCACGTAATAATTTACAACCTGAGTCTAAAAAAAGGCAATATCATCACTGCACCACCCGCCAGCAGAATTTACACATTGCACGTAAACTAAAATAAAAAATAAAAAACATACAAAACAGAAAAGAAAAAGACCCTCCAATTCCTCGATATACATCAAAATTAAAAAGTTAAATTAGAACGCGTACAAACAAACGTTTTGTTAATGCACTAACTGAGTATTATTTAACAGTAATGACGCTAATGACAGATGTCATGTTTGAACTTTGACAATTACAGACAATATCATTACAAAAACAAGCGAATTACAGCAATAAAACCTTAGTTATTTATTAATATGTGGGTAAAGAGTTAATGCATACTTGTAAACAAAGGGGTCAAGGTCTAATAAATGTACAAAATAATAAACATAGCAATAAAACTACAGATAAACATATGAGTGTGAAGAAATACGCTGTTAGTACCTCATTTTGTACGCGAAACGTTCTTGCCTGATACGCCTGTAGAACTGGCACTCCCGGCAGCGCTTGTGGTCGCAGTTGAAGTATCTTCTGTGCGTTTTGGATACTTGGCCATCAAGGGATTCAACTCTTCGATGCTGGTGATTTTAGAACGGCTTCCATCCGGCGCCTTTACCACTATGATGCCGTCTTGTGTCCAACAGGACCGCATGCCGAAATGCTGACGAGCACGGCCAAACACAGATTGTCGAGGCTTAGTTAGGAACTCCTTGACGGAAACTGATGAGCCCTTGAACGCTTTCTTCGCCCTCCAGACGGCCAACTTGTCCTCGACACTGTTGAAGCGCACCAAAATGGGACGGGTGTGGTCTTTACTCGGGCTACCGAGCCTGTGGCAAGTCTTGATGGAAGCAACGGAGAAGTTTTTCAAACGCAATGTACTCTGTAGGCTCCCAGCAATAAGAGCAGTGCAGTCCTCTCCGGCAGCCTCGTTGAAACCTGAGAAGACAAGTGCCTTTCTTCGATGCCTCATCTCCATTGTGTCGCACATCTTGACACACTCCAGGATCTGTTTTCTGAGTATGCCAAGCATACTGAAGGCGAGTTCTCTGAAGGACCTGAACTCTTCAGCTACCTTGGCGACGGTGTCCTTGGCCGGCCCACTACTTTGTATTTGAGCCTCCAACTCGTCCATGCGCTTAGCAAAGCAGTCTTCTAGGCTCTTCTGTGCTGCTTGAATCTCCAGTAATTGAGACATGGTGATTTTAAGTGTTTTGCAGTTGTGGATTGCAAGTACTAATGTGCAGTGATCAGCTGGCAGGTGGTGATGTAGCTCAAACTAATTTGTTACATGTACAAACGTGAGTACAGGTTATTTATGATGTTATACTCTCACTTATACAATTCTATTAAGATTTACTTGATTAAAACTTATTAAATCAAAATTTTCAAAATTTGAAAGCTGTTGTACTTTTTAACATCTACCGCCCAAAAAAAAGTACTAATGTACTAATTACGCCGTCAGTTGTAAACAAACAACACTTGTTCCGGCGGGTCACAATGACGAACAGTTCACGCGTGGACGAGTTCCTGCGGGCTCATTATACTGCAACTTGCAGCTTTAATTAGAGATAAACATGTACCGGAATATGTGCTGTATTTGCAATTTATTGAATGAACGTGAAGGATATGTGAAGCAATTTTAAATGCGTCGGATTTTTAGGTGGATTATTTTAAAGGTTCTCGTCATCATATTACGAGTGAATTTAAGAGTGTATGAATGAATCCAGCGGTTTTGTAGCTTTTATAGAAACCAAAGGTTTTACATTTATTTATTTATAGACTCACGCCTGTATCCTCGAAGGGGTAGGCATAGGTGTAATATTATACCCACATTTCGCCATGAACTTTTAGCTCCCACGTAAAAATACATACATACGTAGGTTTTACATGAACGAACATAATATGCTAATGATTGCGGTTGTGTAATGTAATTCTTTAGGTAACCAGAACTGATGGCATAATGTGATTTCTTAACTTTAGTCTATTGGTATAGGGAACGCCATAAATCATGGAGGTGAACGCTCCGAACTTTGTCAACAACCCAGCCCGTCTCAGATCTCAGCACGATTTGTGAGACGCACACTATTGTACCAACTTTAATCTCCGTTCACTTCGATTACTTTTGAAAAAAAGAAGGCAAATGTCAAGACACATTATTTAAAGAAGTGTGGAAGATTACTGAGATTTTAGGGCAGTGATAGGCAGCCAATAGTTAAAGGCTCGCACCGAGAATATCCCAATCAAAAGTATTTAGCGTAATAAGAGATCCATTAACCACAGAATTACCAGTAATTTTATTAAAAAGGAGGTAAACAGAAGACTGGCTGAATCCACAGCGCGCACCGATGACTTTTCGAAGTTATGTGCGTATTTAACTGTTAATTATCGCTTGCCAAACGGTGAAGGAAAACATCGTGAGGAAACCTGCATGTCTGAGAGTTCTCCATAATGTTCTCGAAAGACATGTGAAGTCTGCCAAGCCGCGCTTGGCCAGCGTGGTGGACTATGGCCTTACCTTTCACACAATAAGAAGAGGATCGTGCCCAGCATTGGGACAGTCTATTTACAGGGCCGGTGATGAAATTTTGTATCGTCGAATCAATCTCGGATACCAAACTCGCTGACACACTCAATTTATCGATAAACAAAAGCCAATAAAGCCAACAAAAATTAATATTTTTAATTAGTCACAAATGAGCACCATATCACTATTTAAAGTGTCGATATCCCATAATGTAAATAGTGGCGGGTAATGAGGTGCGGCGGTCGCGCGTGGTCGCTGCGGTTACGCTGCGGGGATGACGCGTGGCAGCTGCGGGGACCACAACGCGCCATACAGTGTTATTTAGATCATTTTCACGTTTTATTTGGTAAGTAGGTGTATACTCGCGGCGGTTGTCAGTAAAGTTAAATAATCCTTTACATGAATTTGATGATTGTATAATATTAATCGGTCAGTCGGTCTCTCTATCATGCCATCGCTGTTGGTTTTTATAGATTGCTAAGCAGAGGGTCACAGGTTCGAAACCACGGCACGCACCGACTTTTCGAAATTATGTAGGTATTAAATTGTTAATTACCGTTTGCTAAAGAGTTAGGTAAAATATATAGCCCGCACTTGGCCAACGTGATGGTCTATGGCCTTACCCTTCTCATAGTGAGAAGAGGCTCGTTCCCAGCAGTGGGACGGCTTATATACAGGTCTGATAAAGATAAATCAAACTATTTCAAATAGTAAAGAACAATCGATCATAGAATCCTCTTTGATTTGTTACAGATATAAATATTACGGGCTTACTTTTACTAAACATACATTTTGAATTTGAAGGAACAAATGTGAAGAATTTGTTATGATTTTTAAATTGCGATTAAACATAGCTGAGTAAGTTTTCATGATAAATTACCTCATTGTAATGGATATTCCATTAGTTTTCTTACTTATTTGGTAAATTGCCAATTACATTTTAATATTTTAAATCCTGCGCTGCAATCACAACAAAAAATATTTTTCTCGGATAACTAATGTTTACTACGATTTACAAATTAATTACATTCGAAATATCTTTGCAGTTCCATGATATAGATACAATCTTGAAATCGCATTCAAACAATGTAATGGGAAATACTATTACTACTTATACTATGGCAATACGGTAAACGCCTACTATTCTGCATTTTCATTTACTGAGGTTAACAATAATACAGTCTACTAGGCTTACCATTGACGTAGGCAGTTTATATGTATCTTTAAAAGAATAAAAAAAGAGTTGAGGTGAGAGAATAAAATGACAGGAAAAAAGGAATAGCTCTGAATTTGTTTCGGCATTTCTTCACAAGATGTCTTTCAAGTTAGACAAGAAAGTTTTGACTTATAAATTTAAGTGTTGTAAACAACAAAATTAAAGAAATAAAGATGTGAAAGTCTTTATGTTATTGTCATTAACACAAGGAGTACGTCGCTACTAATAAGTCAAAACCTCTCAAAGTTACTAAACAAATCTGAAGTTGTACACCCAGCATATCCACCTGAGTAAACAAATAATTTTATTGGAGGACACGATCCAATAATATGACGGTTCTCTCAAAGGGGCTTTAGCCTGGGAGCCTGTGAGAGTCCTCTCCACTTAGGTAAGCCCTCTCAGCTGACAGACGGTTGTGACCGAATGCGTCGCTCTAAACCATCTATCGGTGTGTATTTAGAGAGACGAATATTTAAAATGCTTGAAGTACTTATGCTATGCACACTTAAGCTTACTTGTCGCTATGAAAATATTGATACATTTGAACTTTCGCAAGTCGTACACACTGTTTAATATAGTGTGTATAAATCACGCAATATTTTCCAGTCAATATTTGAAAATAGAGGTGTAATACCTCCTAGTTACCTATTTGTCTCAATATTTTTGCATGGGTTACAGCATCCGTGATCACCGCTGGAGTAACCAGGAGACCTCGATCGAGTTTGGGTACTAATGGATAGGATTTAAGTCATTCGTTGATGGGAATATTTTCCGTATATTTGGTAAACGGCTTACTAATCGCCGCTCCTAACCGCTAGAGACATTTTAGACCTATTACATAAATGACTATCACTATTTCAAAGCTACTTCGCTGTAATAATTGTTAGTAGGTATATTACAACGTGATTTAATTTAAGGCAAAACTGATACGAGTATCTAAGAAAGAATATGGCAGAATGTATAAAATTAGTCATTCTAAGAAAGAATATGGCAGAATGTATAAAATTAGTCATTCAAAGGTTTTTAAGGTAAAGCAGTCTACGTGAGACAAAACGTCATTTCGCTGGCTTCACAAGTATTTATGGCGGTACCAATCGTGGTAGTGGTAGATCAAGTAATGCAACAATGCAAATACATATAAATTCCATTTCAATTCAAAATGTCAATCAATCCATATGCAAGATGTCAAAAAGGCCATTACCAATAGAAACATCACATTACATTCTCGCTTTAAACACACATACGAGGCACCGGTCAATGTGGTTTGTACACAAATTACCTGTTATATTCCTCAGTCCACTTGATGGCTGCCACCGCATCGTATTACGACGGCTTACACTGTCATTAATCAAATATGCAAATACGTCATCGATGATATTTGATTTTTACCGTACGCGTTTTCCAACGAACCGCAGATGGATACTGTTTTTTGTTCGTTGTTTTGCATACTGTGTGTTGTAGGATAGAAATATGGCAGTTTAAACTATATACGTACAGGGTTAGGAGTTCGATTTTTGTGAAGATATCAAATATTATTTTTTGAGTAGAGACCATTAGGTATGTTATTGAATAAAGTTTATTATTATATAATATAAGAAGAACTTTTAACTTCCATGGTTCAACATAAATTATAAATTTTGCTTTGGGACCATACATAATAATTTCATTTCATGGCATCACGAAGGTTGTTGTTATCAAATGTATAGAAAAAACGAAGTGAAACTTAAAGACAACAAGCTGATTTTAAAATCCGTATTATTTAATATGGATTCTTTCAGAGCTTATTTTGGTTAATAATAATAGTGGCAAAATTACGCTTTTTGCATAAAATATATTATTTTTACAATATCTACACAGTTTACTTTTTATAAAAAGTAGCTAGATCTAGATACTGAAAATAATCTGCAAAATACGTCCCACACTTCAGTTTTCCAGTCCCAATTACTCAAACATCATTTCAAAATATCTACTTACAACCTCACCCCATTTACCTTACAAATCACGTTAAACAAACCAATCGCATATCGACATCGGTTTAATATCGGCCACCGTAATCACTCCACGTCTAGTGTTTAAGTTGCTAGTCAAATATCGTTGGGTGAGGTCATTATTTCTGCACCCGAGTGTTTGACAAACACTCAGGGCCGGATCGGGTGCAAACAGGCAGTACCTGTGGGTATTGTTAATGTTCATAATTAGATGGTCAGTTTGTGTGTAGTGTGTAATGTTGAGTGGATGGGGTTTGGATTGAGGGTGCGATACCTCTGTAATGAATCAAAGGAAGTGTATTGAAATAAAGAACAAGCAATAAAATTTTGTTCTTTCACTCGGAGTGTTTAGTGGACAATTAGACATCCATTATATTCTTTAGACATTATATTCTCTAGTTCAGCGTTTCCGTACGAAGTAATAGTGATAAAGGAAGTTAACCTTTGGAGGTCGGTTTGCTTTATATCGCAAAATATAGCTGTTAAATTTCAGTAAAATAAGTGCCGCAATCACTTACAGCCCTTCCCAGTCGACTGGTGGACCTGAGCCTCTCCTATATTAGTACACAGTTCTCAAGAAGCATAGCATCTGAATTATCGAAGTTAAATTCTATGAAATACAAGAGGTCTCCTTTCCTTGCTCTTTTTCAGGCGCCCTCCAATCCAAAGTCATGCTCATAGCACAACGAAAAAATAATTGTAAAACGGGAACTTTAAAGTCCCCTCAACAACAATTTCACCGTACAAAAGCTGCGCCCGCACGCAGTAATTGCACCTTCCCAACCTTCCCAACTTGTCCCTGACCGAACCATGATCAAATTTCACGGTCGGCCAGTTCGTTATAGTTAGGAATTTCGGCTTGCGGTTACCAAGTACAGATGTTTGTACCAGTTTAACTTGTGAAGAACTTTTTAAGCTTGAACCCGAATAAAATGGATCGGTTAGTTTGGTGATGGCACAACGGTCTGCCTAGTTAATTTATTAGTAAAGTAAATAATTGGCCAGCAAATACACCGAACTAGTTCGGTTCTAATTTGGATTTGTAGTGCCGTTTGTTGGCTTGGAAGGTGTGTGTGTAATAGTAGACAAAGTTTTGTAATGAAAACCTCAGATTCCGTTGATAACAGCTTTAATTTTGGTTATTTGACATTAAGATTACAATGATTCGCAGTTTTTACGTATTGATGCCAGCGTAACAAAATTAGAAATCGAATAACAAAAATATGTGCGGGTGTAAGTAAAATAAATTTAGGAGTCAGGTACAGTATTACTTAAACGAGTAACTTGATGCCATTTAAAATGATCAGGCGTTTATGCAGCGCAGACATCTTCCCCCCCGTTGAAAGACTCCTTTCAACTGCGTTAGTCGTCATCCGGTAAAGATGTAGGCAAGGGGCAGATCCGTGTGAGAGGCCTCCTGAAGCAGCCTCTGGTAGTCTCCACGTCTGCGACTCGTGTGACGCCGTCGGTTCCAGGGAACAGGCGGCTGACTCGTCCCATTCGCCAGCTCAGTGGTGGGACGTTATCCTCCTGGAGAAGAACTAAATCTCCAACTTGCAGGGATGCTGAATTAGTACGCCATTTGGAGCGCTGTTGTAGTTCAGCTATATATTCCTTTTCCCAGCGCTGCCAAAAATGCCGATGAATCTGTTCAAGCTTCAAGTAACGTTGAAGGTTGTTCTGGTTCTCGTGCTCGAGCGATGGACCAGGCAATGCATTTAGGGCACGCCCTATCAGAAAGTGACCGGGAGATAGGAAATGGTAATCGTTAGGGGAAGGGGAGAGTGGGCACAAGGGTCGACTATTAAGCACAGCTTCCACTTGTGTGAAGAGAGTACATATCTCCTCAAACGTTAAATGATGGTTCCCCATAACGCGTTTTAAATGGTATTTCGCGGATTTAACGCCGGCTTCCCAGATGCCGCCGAAATGTGGAGCATACGTGGGAGAAAACACAAACTTTATGCCTTCATTGGTAGCAAAATTAACTACAGGTTCATGATTAGTTTTAAGAAAATTGCCAATCTCTTTAGCTGCCGCAACAAAGTTGCGACCGTTATCGCAAAATATCTCCGCTGGCTTACCTCGACGCGATATAAATCTGCGTAACGTCATGATAAACGCGTCCTTGGACAAATCACTGACGGCTTCCAGGTGCACACACTTATAGCGAAAACATACAAACAAACATAAATAGGTTTTAATTAGTCGTGCACCTCGACCCTTTCTATTTAGTGTTAGGAACGGACCAGCGAAGTCAACTCCCACAGTACGGAATGGAAAATCAGGTATGATGCGCTGTGCAGGTAAATTTCCCATCATGGGAGTTAATGTTTTACCTTGTATACGTCTACATCGAACACAAACATGTACTGTGCGGCGGGCCAAATGCCTACCATTTATAGGCCACACAGTCTCTCTTACACAGGCCAGCAACAGCTGAGGCCCAGCATGCATATTGTGTAAGTGTTCATATTTAAAATACAATTTAGTGAGTGGATGAGAAGCGTGTAAAAGTATAGGATGTTTTTTAGTATAATTGTAATTAGATAATTCTATCCTACCACCGACCCTCATCACCTTGTCATCATCCAAAAAGGGTGAAAGTGACAAAAGTGTTGACTTGCTACTTAAAGTTTTATTTTTTAACAAAAGATTGTACTCTAGAGTAAATGAAGTTTGCTGAGCAATTTTACATAAGCTAATAAAAGATAATTCTAATTCGCTAACATTTAATTTACCAAATAATTTATCTTTAGGACATTTATATCTTATGTTATGTATGAATCTATTGACATACGCAAATACACGTCTCAGTTTTAAAAACGATGAAAACTTATCTATTTTTAGAATTTCTGTTGCTGGTTCCAGGACAACAGCGGAAGTGGACTTCATCTCAGGTAAGTCTGATTCATTTATTAATTTCTTTAAATAGGGCCAATCGGATTCAGGCTGTATTAGAAAGCTTGGACCTGACCACCAGAAATTAGAATTGATGATTTGATCTGGGCTCACGCCCCTTGAGATCAGGTCAGCTGGATTCTGATCAGTCGGCACATAGCGCCACGACGAACTATCGGTAAGTTCATTAATTTCGGCTACCCTATTAGCTACAAACGTTTTTAACTTTGCAGAATTACCATTTAACCAGCTGAGGACAACGCTGGAATCGCACCAGTAAATGATGCGATTGACATCACATCGCAGAGAGCTGGTAACTGTCTTACACAATTTTGCAGCTAATAGCGCAGCGCAAAGCTCCAGACGCGGTATTGTTATCGGTTTCAACGGCGCCACCTTAGACTTAGCACACAGTAAATTTACCTTTACCTCGCCAGCTAAGTTGTGTGACCGTAGGTACACACAGGCACCGTAAGCGACTTGAGAAGCATCACTAAAGGTATGTATTTCTATATAATTAGGAGCTTCGCATAGTGTTAAGCGCGGGATCTGTAAATCTGATAAAAAATGTAAATTGCCAATGAACTTGTTCCAGGATTCCAGGATATCGGAACTAACTGGTTCATCCCAACCCTTCTTGTTCAGCCATAAGGACTGAAGTAACATTTTAGGTATAATTACACATGGACTGAGAATTCCAAGAGGATCAAAAATCTTGAATGATGCAGACAGTATCGATCGCTTGGTAACCACATCATTTTTATTGGGAATCTCAATCGATATTTGAAGGGTATCGGTTTTAGGATTCCAATTTAATCCTAAAGTATTATTAGATTCACTTAAACTAACCTTATCATTCTGATCAATGACTGATGATGATAAAATGCTTGGTAAATTCGATCTGAATTTACGTAGTTTAAACCCACCTGACTTTAAAGTGTCCGACACCTTGCGTTGAATGTATAATAGCTTGGACTCGTCGTTTGATCCGGTGACCAGATCGTCGACGTAATGGTCGTGTTTAATAATGTTACCTATAAGCTGGTCATCGCAATTCTCTGCCAATACTGACAAACACTTGGTGCTCAAATATGTAGCACTTGCAAGACCATAAGTTACGGTTTTCAAACGTAAAGTTTTGATAGGATTGGACTCATCACTTCTCCAAAGTATTAATTGTAAATTACGATCCTTTTCATTTAATTCAACCATTCTAAAGAATTTTTCAATATCAGCTGTCAAAATATATTTGTACTGACGAGCTCGAATCAAAATAGAAAAGATTGAGTCTTGAACATTGGGACCGACCATCTGCAGATCGTTCAGAGAGAAACCTGAGGAAGTTCGTGCCGATCCATCAAAGACAACACGAGTCTTTGTCGTTTCACTGTTTTGCTTATATACTGCATGATGGCAAAGATAATAGGATGGAACGGGATTAGTAGTCGGACATTCCTCTAAATGACCTAACTCTAAATATTCTTGAATGAAATTGCAATATTTCAACTTTAATTCTGGATTCTTACGGAAACGTCTTTCTAAATACAACAATCGTTTTTTAGCCATAGCGTAAGAATCTCCTAAACAATCTGGATTATCAATTAGGGGCAGCCTCACACAAAATCTACCCGATTCTAAACGATAAGTATTACGATAAAAATGGTCTTCACATGCCTGCTCAATTTTGCTAAAATATTGCTTATCTGGAACCTGCTCAAGTTCCCAAAACCTTTTCAAATGAGAATCAATATTGGAATTATTGCATTCGTCACTATCACTAATTGAAACATGACACGGAATATTTTTAGGTGACGAACAATTCCTTACATTTGGAGAAATTGGGCCGGCAACGAGCCAACCTAGCTTTGAGCTACGAAGCTGGGGCATATTAGTACCTAATGCAAGCTGATCACATCCGAGTAGGTCCCAAAACAGGTCTGCACCTATCAAGACGTCTATGGCTGAAGGCCGATTAAAGCTAGGATCAGCTAGCTGTAGGTTGGTTGGAATATTTAATTGACTAATGTCTATAGATTGTTTTGGAATAACACTTGTTAATTGGTTTAATACATAAAATGACTGTACAACACTATAGTCATCATTAAGAGAATTTAATCGGGCAATACAACTTTTGTTTACGTATTCCGCTAAGTTGTTGCCTATACCGATAACGTTTATAGTATTAATAGCACATACCTGTAATGATAACTTGTTCATAAGTGACTGGCTAATAAATGAAGACTGACTGCCACAGTCTAACAAAGCACGCACTCGAAATTGTTTGTTTGTTTGTGGATTGATAACATTAACCATAGCTGTTGATAAAAGAATGTGATTTTCTATAAAATTATCACTAATAGAATTATTTACTGATATTTCAGTTGAACCACGATCTGTGTTGGTATTATTGCTGCTGACTGTACTAGCATTACTTGCACTAGTATTGTTTAAATTAGGGGAATGCAAGAGTGAATTGTGCCTACGCTTGCACTCACGACAGGGACCCAACTTGCAGTCACGTGCACGATGCCCAGTTCGTAAACAATTGGAGCATAAGTGCAACTTAAATGCTTCATCTCGTCGTTCCTGAACGCTCTTCGCAAGGAATGTAGGGCAGTCGTATATCCAGTGGTCACCCTTACAGACAACGCACTGCTTAGCGACAGAGCCGGTGTTCTGAACTGTAGATGAAAAGGATTTAGTACTACGAGAATTGTTATTATTGTTTTGACGTGATTGTGTGACCTTGGGTATATCAGACTTGTTTTGATTCATAGTTTCTAACACATCAGCGCGATCAGTTAGGAATTTTTTGAAATCCTTTAAAGCAGGGAGATTGGACAAATTATTACGATGTTCTTCCCACTTCATGGCAGTACGATTATCTAATTTTGGTATAAGAATTTTAATAATTATCATTTCAAGCAGTTCATCTTTCGTTGCTAAACTTGACAATGCTCGCAAGTTTTTAGTTACGTGGTCAACTAGAAACCTCAGTGATTTGTCCGATTCACGTTTGTGTTGTTGTTGTGTTGATTCGAAATATATCAATGAATTGAGGTGTTGATTTATAAGTTGGCGCTTGTTATCGTAACGATCGCACAAAAGCTGCCATGCAGTTTTATAATTATTTTCAGAAATCTCTAAATTGGAAATAATTCGCGCGGCTTCCTTTTCAAGATACGATACCAAATAATGGAACTTGTGAATAGGTTTAATGCGTTCATTGTTATGAATAAGCGATAAATAGGTATCTCGGAACTCAAGCCAGCGGAAATAAGCGCCATCAAACTTTGCGATTTGTATTTGTGGTAATTTAAAATCAACATGATGACATTGAGATGACAGATCGTTATGACATTGTGATGAATTGTGCAAATCAGATTCGTTTGAAGTATTTTTGTACTTATCAAGTTGCTCTTCAGCAATTGCAAGATGTGAAGTGAAGATCTGCTCAATTTCATCACGTTCGTCGATCTCGGAGTCCATATTATCGCAATTAATGACCTCAATCTGAGCCTGTAGTTCATCAAATTTGCTAGACATAGCTCGTATTTTACCAATACTAATTTCTAACTCTTTAATTTGGGTTTTATTCAATTTTGAAGAGCATACTCCATCTAAATATTTTTTAAACTTTGTTAAACGACCTTTGACCGAGCTACGCTTAGCAAACAGTTCCTTCAATTGTTTTGCATTACAGTCTTTATCTTCGCTTAAAGACATTTTGTTAAATACTAATAGCAACAACAAACGATAAACTAGCACTGAGAACTTTACGAAAAATGCTTATTGTTAATTGAGTTCTAAACAGTAACGCAAAATGAAGGAATAAAGTTATATGTTTAGAATCTTATCTGATACTCCTTCGGCGGCACCTGGCGCAGCAGCGCGGCTGCAGCTCGGCAGCACGACGATGCACCGACGTCACCCAAACGCGGCTAGCGGTAGCTGGCAGCGTCAGGCAGCGATGGAGTTTCTGGAATAGTCGGCCCAAAATATTTGAAATAATGTTAACTACAATAATGGCACGAACTATTGGGAGGGTGTCTATGAGAAAAATTGGCAATATTACTAATTGGTGTTTAGATACTCAAGTATTGTTCATTTATGAACTTATTTTAAGGAATGTACTGGTATTTTAAGAATTTATAATTTTACAAATGATGACGTAGGTAGTTGTCACACTGAACAATGAATTTTAATTACACTATTTTTCTATATTTACTGGTTGTTTACTTGAAATAAGCTTTAAATTAGCTAGATACTTTGTTGAACTAATGAAATACACAAGTGGAATGTACCAAACAGCGACCCTTTTGATAGGAAAAATAGGTTTAGGTGTTAGGGTAAACTATGGGAATGGCACTTAACTGATAGGCGAGACGGCTGCTTCCGGCTGCATTGGTCCTCGCTGATGGCTGTTGGCACTGATAGAAACACGAGCTGTTCTACAAATGTTGACGGAATCCTCGAACTGGCGTGGCAGGCTGACGGTGAACCCCGACGTGGCGTCGTCGTAGAAGCTAAGGCTGGGCGCGGCGCTTTCTGCTGACCGACCTGGCTGGCTTAGTTGTCTTCTTTGATAGTGTTCCTGCGTCTGTAGTCCTCCACAATCAATCTTTGGTAGATTTCCTTTTGACGAGAATTCTTTGTTTTCGTACTTCGATCCGAATTTTGCAAATCCGTGATGTCGCGGTCGCCAATTTTAATGTGTAATAGTAGACAAAGTTTTGTAATGAAAACCTCAGATTCCGTTGATAACAGCTTTAATTTTGGTTATTTGACATTAAGATTACAATGATTCGCAGTTTTTACGTATTGATGCCAGCGTAACAAAATTAGAAATCGAATAACAAAAATATGTGCGGGTGTAAGTAAAATAAATTTAGGAGTCAGGTACAGTATTACTTAAACGAGTAACTTGATGCCATTTAAAATGATCAGGCGTTTATGCAGCGCAGACAGTGTGAATTTATTGAGGCTGGGCGAATTGAGGAAGGTTGCTTTTAGTGAAAGTCTTTGATAAATAAATTGTGATTGATAAACTGGAAATGATTCGTGGTGGAATTTTCGCTGTTGTAAAATATATCATTAGTTTTTAGGTGTTTAGGTATTTTGTTTATTAGTAAAAATTTTAAATCAATTTTATTGACACCTGGACTAGGAACGAATCATCTACAATCTGGTACTTTACAAACAATAAACTGATGAATATAAAACAACCATAAGTAGAGCACACAAATTGTTGTCCCGTGCGGGGATTGTGCTTACACTTCTCATTGTAGTGTTAACCTACAAGGCTTAGAGTGGTTCTCAAACTTTTTAGCGATGGAACCCTTTTGGGTAACCAAATATTTGGCAGAGCCCTAAAATAAAAGAAAGATGAGTCCTATGTGCATTTTAAAATCATTTATTTTACCAACATACACCTACGTCGGGCCCCTAGAGATGCTTCGTGGAGCCCTGAGGCTCCTCGGAGCACACTTTGAGAATAGCTGGCTTATACCATCGTTAAACCACCCGTGTAGCCACCTTATAGTGATAATAATTGTCATGCGTTTTTAGCACATAAAACAGTAACTTTACGAATAGTTCGCCGAACTTTTGTATTTGTTTGTGATTATGATTTTGTTTATAGTCTCACGCCTGTTTTCCCGAAGAGGTAGACAAAGGTGAAATATTACACCCACATTTTGCCATTTTGAGCATTCGGAAAAGCCAAGTAACACTTTTGCATACGCTATTCACTGGACCACGCAGACGGATTATGTATAATTCCTTCAATGTACTTTTCTTACATTTCTTTCAAAGTATTACAGCACTTGCGGAAGATTGTTAAGAGTCTTGTAAGCTTGCAAAGCCGTGTAAAAATTAAGCTTAAGCTGATCTATTTTTACTTCTGTAGTGCAGTGATCCAGCACTGGATGTTTAAGATTAAAATTATATGCCTTAGATTTCTACATAAGAACTGAACTCAAAGTATTTTAAAAATGTATCTAAAATATATCATTATTTCTACAAGCAGGACTTTACTTTTTACAGGCCATTTATCGCACAAAGCGTTTGAAGTACGCTTCATAATACCTCAAAATTAAACAATGGCCGTTACCCACAATGCTTTTACTAATTAGTTTACCGTACAGTATGAATGTATGTATATGTAGGTACGAAAAAGATTACATATTTCGAGCACACACGCTCCTAACACTTTAAAAATCATAAATTCAGAACAAAACGGAGAACAAACAAACCAGCGAGCCAGTGCTAGTATTGCTATGTAAACATGCACATTGCAGAGCCCTTACTGTAAATATAATAATTATTTCGTAGCACAACTTTTATAAAGAAACACAACACTCTTAGTAAGTAAGTAAGTAACTCCTTTATTGTCACACCATAAACAACGTACAATCATCATGTTACATACATAGGTAAATAGGTAGGTACATTTATATAAGTATAACTCGTTTTAAGTAAGTTGATGATAGCATAGAAAATGATAGGCACGTAGCAATAATACTTAATACGGGTACACATTACACAGCTTCACATACATTTTATAACAGTACCCACATTCCCAAAAAATATTACAACTACTGTACGCCGCCGATGTGACAACGAGGCAGGCATTCAGCGTTGCGTCGTTCTCGACGTAAGCCGTGACACGACTTGCTGGTTTTCAATGCCTGCCCCAAGTGACGTAACGAACGTACCTAACGTTGCAAATGAACCTAATAACTAATAATTTAAAATAAAAATAAAAAATAAAATAAAATTGGTTACTACACGATACACAATAAACAAATATAAGTACAAATATATTAGTTAGTACTAGTTGTGTGTTATTAAAAAGTGCCAGTGATTTGTTTACAACTAAAGCCGACCACTTGGTTACTTGTGTTGGCCGGTGGTGGCGCTGCGAAAGCGGCGCGCGCCAGCGAGCGTCACATAAACAAGTATTTAGCTCAGAGTGGTCACGTGATGTAAATATTGCATCATTTATATCAATCACACACCCGAAGTTCGCTAATTAATATCATTGGTTGATACCTAACGGGTTATATTATGTGTATTTGAGAAGAACTGCATGCGGATAATCATTACAGGTAGGTAATTATATACAATATCATAAATATTCTGTAGAACAATAGGTAAAATTACATTTTGATACAAATTATCAATTTACTTTATAAATTCTATGCTCAAATCTACGATCAGATATTACAAATAGGTAAAAAATAATAATAATAATTAAAAAGTAAGTAATTAAAAATAATTAAAAATAATTACATATACAGCACCGATCTTAATTAGTTATTAATATTTCTCTCACAGCTCGTCTGACTCAAGTTATTGTGGATTGTGGACACTTATCAGATATTCAGAACAATACCCAGAACCTAAAACCAATCAGCTGATGAATCGGTATACCTATTTTGACTAAAGGTCATAACCATTGCGTAAGTAATGTTCTTGAACGTTAATTTATTATAATATATTTTTCTGTTCCTCCAAAAGATAATTTTTGAAGGCGAATTTAAAACTTATTTTTGTTTTTAGTGATTATTACAATGGATTTAAGTTCAAAATTGTCTGGCACAAAATGTAAAGGTAAGTTTGCATTGTTAGCATTGTAAAGCCAGTGTCTAAATATTGGAGGCTGCTTCGAGGCAGTCAGAGCCTATCGTGTGTATACGTCTCTACATTTTAGTGCAGGGCTGTCGTTTATATTGATTTTATTCGGCACACATTTGAATAATTCTAAACACGAATGTTCAACTGGGGTGATAAAATCTTGGTTCAAATAACGCAGTTTTATTGACTTAAATAAAATGTATATTTATCGGCTAGTGTTTTAATATGCTGTGGTTTTTAGTGGCTAAAACAAATTTATGATTGTATTCAGAACTACTTTTTAGGATTTCGTAGAGTCAAATGGCAAGAAACCGGAACCATTGCATATTCACCGTGTCTGTCAGTATGTAGCTCTGTCAAGAAATTATTCGGTATGTCACAAGCATTTAATTGTTTGCTACGTTTGCTACGTAGCTGGGTTTGCCACGTAGTTACGCGAATTGGCTAGCTAGACGGCAGCAGCGTAACTAAAAGATAGTAGTATCACGATGAAAAAATAATGACCCGAAAACATTTTATTTGTTATAAGTCACAATGTTTTATTGCCGTTACTAAGTCCATGTTAAACTATTTAATTATAAGAAGCACGGAAACTTCCTACGCTACCTGTTTATCTCATTTTCTCAAACTTCTAGAAGTAATTTCAATAAGACTAATATTTTCCCATAACAATATCTATTACATCAACACAACTACACAAATAAAGACAAAAATAAAGAGATACTATCTCCGTTCAAGGATTACGATACGATAACGTTTTAATACAAGAGGAGGACAAAATGTTATTTTATTGCAGCCATTTTTGTTCCTTCGAAAAGGTTGGGAAGCCTTGTAAATATTATTCAGACTAGGTTTTTGTGATGTTTCAAAGACGTTCAAAGTGGTCCAAGTTTGAATTTTATGACATATTAGCTTTTGCCCGCGGCTTCGCGTGCGTTTAAGTCGGGGTAACATAAATTTACTTTGAGTCTCAAGTTGTGTGAAGGCTCTCCTGATTAGTCTAAAGAGTTCAGAAACTCTATTGAGTACAAAGTAATTCGGTCAGTATCCATGACACCTACCATTAAAGGTATTATATACCAAATATGTACATCTATAAAAACTTTCGCATTTATAATACTGGTAGAGAAAATCGCTTCAGCCGTTTAAGCGTAGTCTATACATAATTATTAGTTTATATATGCGAATAATGTAACCACCGTGCACAATATGCCAATATTATGTTTGATGTGCCAGTACTGACAGATATACAATAGCACATGCGTAGCACTCAACTTACAGCGCATGCGTACTTCCAATAGGTAAATTTGTGCCGTATAGGTACAAACTTCTACCCTCCCTAAAATCCCGCCCAGTTTAATTTTTGCAAATTATGGTAGCCTATGACCGTCTCTATCCATATATCTCTATATTTAATTTCGACAAAATCGGTTCAGCCGTTTTAGCGTAAAAACGGAACATATATACACACTTTCGAATTTATAATATTAATAGGGATTAGTAGAGATTTCGAACTTTGTTTTTACTTAATTTTATCTATCGTACCTTAGGCTATATTCTAGCCGCATTTAATACGCTATTTATTTTTTTATCCATTTATGTTTATTGATAATGACTGCCTCTATGGTCCAGTGGATAGCGTATGCGACTGCTGATCGGAGGTTTCGGGTTCGATTCTCGGGTCGGGCAAAAGTGTTAGTGGGTTTTTCCGAATACTCAGTAGCAGCACGGAGTCTGGTGATATGCCCGATTAAGGCAATAGGCTCGCCCCCTATTCAATGGGACCTAAAAATTCACGGCAAAATTGGGTGTACTATTACACCTCTGTCTCCGTATAATTCGCTTTCTGCAATAAAAGTTTAATGAAATAGTTTAAATTTAAAAAAATATTATACGCTGCCCACCGTTGAAAGCCCTCACGATTGCTAGGATCAACTATTATTGTTATCACTGGCAAATAATAGGTATCTACTAATAAAACTAGAACTTCGGTACATGAGAAACAAACTACAAACAACCCAACATACAACAAAGTCATAATAATATACCGCACAAGTAGATCCCGACTACCGAAAACTATAATCTCAGTCATATTAAACAAACTATTTTCTAGTAGGCTGACGTATCCGAACGTTGTCCCGCAGGAAATGAAATCGTACACTCACCTACCGCCTCTTTGATACCACAGAGAGTTAATATACTTGCAATAGATATTAGTATACAGAGGAAAACAGTGTAATTACACTGTATATATGTATTAGTAAGCAAGACACACACACATTTGTAATCATGCTGTGCTTATAGTTCTTATGCTTCGTTGAACAATACAATCAACGAGATGTGAGATTAAATTGTCTTACTGTGAAATCTTCTTAAATAGGGATAACTTAAAGACGTCGGAATAGCTAAGTACTAATTAACGGAATAATTAACTACACAGACGATTAAAACTAACTAGAATGAATTTGATATTTGTTCATATATTTAATTTAGATTTTCTATCGTTATGAGAAAAATAAATTGATATCTGCTGAGTAAAGGCCTGTCTTGTAATGTCTAGGTTATTAACTAAACTTAAAATTTTTGAAGACATAATAAAAGTTTTTAAGGCGAAGAAGTGCAGACTCCTACTATTTTGGTAATAAAATGAACCTACATAATTATAACAATGCATTAAAAAACTATAAAATTAATATGTTTCAAGGTGACTAAATCAAACACAATGACTTACATATTTTTATGCTATAATAGTAGAAAATTAAAAAACATAATATAACCGGGATCACCATAATTTCCAATGATAGATCTGTATTTGGTACGATCAAATATTTAATTCCATAAAACAATTAACAATTGGAGATATAGTTTAAGCATTTTTATTTTCCAAACAAAATCAACTATTACATAAAAAGCAACTTAATTATGTCCTAAAATTAAAATAAGCCTATTTAATATATACAATACGAAAAATAAATTAAAATTAAATTCAGAAGGCGTCATGGAAGTCAACCGCATCGCAGTCAATCAGAAGCGTGCCCAGAAGACTGGCGGCATTGCCTCGTTGTATAGCAATGCTTATCTTTTGTGCTAAATACGTGCCAGCCCTCTGGTCACCCGAAGCGTCGATCAGTCTCTTTGCGAGATCCCTAAAAAGAGATCTCGCACTTGGACCCCATGGCCCCAAGGTTTCGACCCCAAACGGCTCAAACACATAATCTCCTACAAGATTTACGTATTTGCGCGGTTTGAGGGTCTCTGCTGAAGCAGCAGCAGCGCCCGCACAACCTGCTGTGCTGGAAAGATGGGATGGCGCAAGGGTATCGACACATGTCGCGTCCCATACCAAAGGCCTACCCAGCTTCCACGGCAGTAAAGACATCCCGTCCGGTCTCTTGCCATCGTCGCGTGCCAAAGTTGGGCTGGAACGCCTGCGGTGACAAGAGCACGGCGCAGAATGTCGTTGAGGTTGGCGTGTCGTGAAATACGACCCGCGCTCCTGCTGCATGACAGACCATGGTGACCAAGGCTATCGACAGCCTCTCCGCAGTGACAGCGATGCGGAGAGACACATGACGCGCCTAAACGGAGGCAAGTAGCGAAGCGGAAGGTTGTATCGTCCAACATGGTACCTATATTGGACGATGGCAGTGCCTGAAGCCAGAGGCCCGATTCCCATTCTCCCACAGCCAACAGGCGAGCACGCTCCGCAGCGCTGGCCGATGTATTGAGGAGTTTTTCTCGTACCACGCTGCAAAGCGGCCCATCCCATTGCCTCTGGGAGAACAAGTTTCGGGGTAACTCAGTTCCTGGACAAGAATTTCTCCAAGCGTTCATGGCATCGGCCTTACACGGCACCTCAGAATCAACCAGTGTAGGTGCTAAGATTTTCCTGGTCAATTCTGCAGTGCTGTGGACCGATGACAAGAACGCTGGCAGGCTTCCGTCAGAAATTTTGCGAACGCCGAGGCCGCCTAAGCGCACAGGTAAGGACGCCTGTTGCCACACTCGGTCGTTCAGAGCCACATTCAAAATTTTACTTAGGGTATTCTGTATTATTTCGTCAATTTGAATGAGTGGAGTCGGATTTTTCCAAAAAGGTGAAGACCGTAACGCGTGTGTAAATTTAGAGACAAAAAGACAATATCGAATAATAGTAAAAGCCGAATGTATATTAATTTTGAGTAGCCTGTCTGAAACATCATTAAAATTTTGAATTTTTCCTGTATAAAGGAATCAAAACCGTCGTCTAAAATTGGGGACCCCAGGAGGCGAAGAGAACTTTTTTCAACTTGGGTGATATTGGGTGCCAGATATTGGAATTTTGAAAGAATAGAGGATTTATCTAAATTGTCATTTATACAAATTTCGCATTGGCTTGTATTCAACTCTAAGCCTATGGATAAAAATTTCGATTTCAGGAATGCCAGGTCTTGATATACAGTGTTTACGTCACCTCCCAGGGTTCCATCATCGAGGTACCAGATGTTTAATTTTGAATTTAGTTGGTTTATAACTGGATGGATGGCCAAACTAAAAATTAGTGGTCCAAGGGGGTCACCTTGTTGACAACCGACGGCAGATTCTAAAAGATGTTCCTTGTATATTAATTTAGAAGGGTGTCTGTAACATTGCCAAAGAAAATTGTAGATTTGGGGTGTTTCCAATTTAACTTGTGTCAACAAGGTGTCTCTATGGACTGAGTTAAAGGCATTCTTTAGGTCAACCTTTAAGACAACCTCACCTCCATTACAGTCAAGGTACGTTGACAAGGCATGTACAGCAGCCTCGCAGCCTCCTTTAGAACCAAATCCCAGCTGTTGTGGCTGAAATTTACAAGAAAAGCTGGTGTTAAAATGGCGACAGCATATTTTAGCTGCCATACGCCTGTACGTGCACCCCACGGCAATGGGACGAATGCCACCATCCCGCTTTCGTAAGGCGCACAGATTAGCGCCATACAAAACGTCGACGATGGCATCGTTCACATTGCCGGAGAGCATAAGATTAGTTAATGCCGTTAGCCCACTCAAAAGTGAGTCGCCGGCCGCCCCGGCGCTTGAACACACAAGATCCTTAAGATGTTGTGGTGTCAAGCCGTCGAGACCACCAGCAGACCCGCTCTGGAAGGAGGGAAGGAGCCAACGGCACCAACCACGTTCTTGGCTGTAATGCTGAGAAAGCCCGAGTCAGCGCTAGGTGGCTCAGGAAAGGAGAGGTTATCCCCTGGCGCTGGATGCTTGCTCTGCAGACTTGCGAGTGTGTCGGCAGAGCAAGGCGCCATCGCTACTGAATAAGAGCCTGGACGCTCCCCTGATGTCACCTTCCCTTAATTTCGACTCTACATGATGGAAGATGGTGCTGTTGCGGTGAGTTTTGGGAGGATGGTATTCTAATTTTGATGCCGAAATATTGCAGTTTTCTTTAATTTTTGTTGTTAATTTTTTTTTTGTAAGCCGATCTCCTTGAGCATGTAGAATTCTATAAGGGAAAGTGAGTAGCTGTTCCCAAGCCGTAATAGAATTCTCCCGGATGACAAGGTCTATGCAATGTGCTAGGTTTTGAGCCACTGAAGGCCTCGCACCACGGGGAATTCTCTTCAGGATCGGAATGGATTTTTTTAGCTGACTTAAATACTGCCAAAAGGGAATTTTAGCGGCGTCTGTGGGATTGTTCTGTGTAGTACTGGTGGAAGTAGTGGGGCCGGAAAGTACATTTTGGTTTTTGTGAATTTTTCCTAAATGTACTTTGAGGCCCCGCTCACCTTTGAACAAACGTGCTTGGGGACAGATGGGGCAGCGCACCAGGGTAGTCGGTGTGTAAAGTTGACTGGCACTTACCTCCTCATCGCTTTTGCCACCGTTATACGACATGAATTACACAATTCACTAAAAATAAACTTATAGCTAAAATATAATATCAAACACAATCAAAACAATCATCACAATAGACACTGACGTTTGTCAAGCACTTTAATATTTTTATTGTCCGTGGCGGCGGTCCTTTGCCATCGGCCAGTGCGCTAGCGGAGGCCGGCATGGTGGCACATTAGAGCTGTACGTTTCGGTGCGCTTCAGTGAGCCCGAAACGGCGCTCCTCACACCAGCCAGCAAGAAATATTTTTCCCGATGCAACGGTTTCGGATTCTCGTGTGGTGACGGATTAAGAATACGGAATGTCACCACCCCATATCATCCCATGGGTGTCGTAAGAGCCGACAGAGGGAGGATATTATGCAGAGAACAGCACTGTGAGAGAAGGAAAACTTGATACAAACCCTATGCCAACCCGTTTGGCCAGCGTGGTATAGTCGGCCAATTCCTCCTTTCAAAGGAGAGGCCTAGTCCAGCAGTGGACTGTTAAAGGCTGATGATGATGAACGGTTTCGACGTATTTGGCTCTATTCACTTTTCTTAGTGATCAACCGTTGGAGCGGGTGAAACCACTTTATGTTTATTCAATCAGATATCGTCACCACTCTGTTGGCTATTAATAATTGTAGCAAAATGAAAAAAAAAAAATATTTTAACGGAATATAAAAATTTTCCTTCCGCTCCGTTAAGCTGTCAAAATGTTTTTTTTTTTTCGTGTAGCTATTTGTATTTTGTATATGTTTGAATATCTTATAGCCAAAGCAATACTTACGCTGCTACAAAACATTGTACGGTTTGAAGTGTGCTCCGAAGTTTTGTGCTATAACAAGTTATCATTTATTCAAACCATGACCATCGCTATTTCAACTTTACCCTCTACTATAAGCCCCAGTGGGGTTCGCAGTCATTGAAAATATATAAACATAACTGAATCTTTGCATTGTTCATAAAATAATGTGTCTATATGGTGACAGTGGTATTATTAGCATTCTATTTTAACCTTTCATACATATATTTTGTTTGTTATAAAAGGCAATATTTTTTACTGCTGCATCTATAACTGTGTAGAGGTGAGTAGGCCTCAGGCAGCGATAGCCGAGTGGATATACCAACAGACTGCCACGCAGAGGGTATCGGGTTCGAATCCACGGCGCGCACCAATGACTTTTCGGAGTTATGTGCGTACTAAATTGTTAATTATCGCTTGTCTCGTGCCTCGAAGCCGTCGGTCCCGGTTGTCATGAAGATCATTGACTATCGTTACAGGGCATCAGTACCTTCTAAATAAACTGACACTAGTCTAAACCATGGAATATCGCTATCCCTTCGGGTTGCGGAGGTCAGACAGGCAGTCGCTCCGTGGAAAAGCTAATATTCAGCCAAATCCGGTTAGACTAGAAAGTGGATCCCAGATTGAAACTGGGATAACGCTAAGAGAAAGAATGCTTTAGCAATTGTTATTAGCTTTCTCTTTGGAAACTAACTCTTGCGTGGTTTTTCACAGTTAATTTGTTACCTGATTTGAGAATAATTTTATATAGGTATTATAGAACTCTTCACAAAGGGCTTGATAACTTTTAATAAAAATATGTATTGTTTGGAAAGTATGCAAAAAGTTCGTAGGCATTTCTTTTTAATTTTAGCTCTTTTTTATGTTTTAGCACCGAAAATATATAAAATCTCAAATACGAGTATCTATGTCACATACATAGATACTCGTATCAAACAAAAAAGTCAGCTATAACAATTAGTTTTTTCGGTGTGTTCTTACAGTGTAATATATTAACACAATTGTAAAAGAAATAGCTTTCATTTTTCTTGCTGCCGAATACGGCCTTTATACACTTGTGCTAATATTTGAATTTACTTAGAACATACACATTTTCATATAAACATTATTATGGCTTTTATAAAAAGTTAATTAGTTTTAGTGTTGCGTAAAACCATATTATGTCACTTTCTATTGTGAAATTTACTTTTGTTTCATCTTCTTAATATATAAAATCCTTGTGTTACTGACTGACTGACAGACACGCTACAGCCGAAACTATTGGGCGCAGGAAGCTGAAATTTGGCATGTATGTTCCTTGGGGACCGTAGGGGTGCACTAAGAAGGGATTTCCCGAAATTCCCACGGGATCGGCCAAAATGGGTAAATTTAAAAAGATTGCAGGCGTAGCTGCTGGCGACCTCTAGTCTTATATAATAATAGTCACTGTTCATAACACATTTTCTACATGCATTTTAGTATCTAAGACGCAACGTAGTCGTTTCAAGATTAGGTCATGGCACTTTATGCAGCCACCCTAACGGCACCGTTGCTATCCAGCGATTATTTGTCATTTTAAGTGGTCAAATATGTCATGTCATATGATATTTTATTACGTCAGTATATAATGCTAACAGGGGGACAGCCTCCTATTAGCGCCGATAGCTCCTATACCGAATAAATGAAAGAGAGCGAGACATTGATAAGCTGCAACTGCGTCGATACTACTGGTACATTGTGCACTGATGTTATGAAAGTGCTGTGTAGCTAATATTATTTAACAAGTCTATTGACAGTTAAAATTCTCAAAGGTTAGGTATTTTAATTAGAACAAGATATTGAATATTTAAATATGAACAGAATATTAAGAGATTAAATCTTACTCGAACTTCACCAATTCAATAATTATTATGTTTAATTAACTATTAGAAGTAATTAACTAAGCGCTAATGAAATTGATTCGAAATGTTATTAAAACGGAAATTGATTTCACGTACGTTCACATAGTGAAATCCATTAAACAGGCCATATTTTAATTACTCATTAAACTTACTATATAATACACGAATAAATGTTCATTACTGATTGCAGCTAAAGCCTTCATGGATTTAGAAACTAAACTTATTATATTCATTTTAAATACCAAGTAATGCATTGGGGGGAAATATAAAAATCAGGTCAGGTAACAAGAAAGTCTTGTATTTTATTAAACAGCTGCAGATGATAAAGAAATTTTCACTAAATACTTTAAAACTTTTGCGACATTCTACATAGACAGATTTTGAGTCGCTCACATCCAGTTGCTTGCGTTGAACTCATTGACACTTTTCTCTTCTGGCGTCACCAGGTGAATACCAGCAATCCATTTTCTTAACCCTTTCATAAACATCGCAGGTTACACTCATACATTCTAACCAAACCACTCTGTGCTTCACACTCACTGCTAGAGTATCGCCTACAGAATGGTTTCAACGATTGCTCGGTTGCAAAGATTTTCAAATTCCTTTCACCTACCACAATTCCAACAATAATTCAGCTATACTCCTTGCTCCCAGTCTCTTATGAAGATCATCGCTAATAATCAAAGTACATATAGCCTAATAACAAAGCCTATCTAGTGCACTATTAAAAAAACTGGATCTTTAAGAAATAAAGTTCACTTTACATAGATACCAAAATATTAACATTTCTAATTCCTGCCTAACGCATTTGCCGAACCGTAAAATTACCTCACAATAAAGCCATTACGCTACATTGTTACAAAGTAGAGAAGCTTTCACACCCTTTTTGTGTGTAGCGCTGTGACACAGATGATGTATATTCTTTAAAGCATCGATCACCCGCGTAATGAACGAGCGGCGATCAATCACAATGACGATCTGCCGAGCGTATAATGGGCCTGGATTGGTATTGCACTGATATATGTACCTACCTGGACGGAGTAGTATTTTATATTATCTAGGGTTTACAAAGATTGCATTTAAAAGTAGTTTTTATCACTTTCATCGCAGTTTATTTTTGGTTCTACATTGGGATGCAAATTATCTTAAATTTATTTTTATTGCTTAGCATTTTTTGTGTTTTTACGCCAAGCTATAGTTCGTCTGATTGTTGAGTGAAAATGATTTCATTGTTTTGAAATTTGGACATTCATAAATCTGTCTTGTTCATTTGCGTTGTCATGTGGTGACAGTGAGTGGACATATGGTCAGCAATAAATTTGAAGTTCGATGGAAAACATGTCCATTGTATGGCAATTGATTCCTGGTAAACATTTATGTGGTGATGAATAAAATGTAGTACTACTACTACTCTCTCCAGACCGATTTCGGTCACGGCGACTACTTCAACTCCGTGTAGAAAGTTGTCGCTGATGTGCTCTCATATGACTGCAATAGCCACACTTATTTGCGAAGATACGCAAACATTGCGGGCATGTGAGCACACCGTTGTTGTAATCATAACTGATTGCCACAGGAGATCGGGCTCTCAGTTCGTCGCGCCTAGAGTCAAGCTCCAAGCGACGGTGTTCCTTGAAATCAGAAACTTGGTTTTGGACTAGAGCTCTCCAATCGGAACGCGAAGCCGCTAGTCTTTCCCATTGCGAGGGCTCAATGTTACATTTTTTCATGTGACGTTTAAGCACATCTTTATATCGGAGGAACTGACCACCTTGTTTCCGTTTTTCCTCCTTTAGTTCGGAATAAAAGATGCGCTTAGCCACTCGGTCCTCCGCCATACGTGACACATGACCACACCATCGAAGCTGCCTTCGCATTAGATAAGCCTCAATTCCACCAACATTGGCTCGTCGCAGCACTTCGGTATTCCGCACACGGTCATACCATCGGATGTTAAGTATTTTGCCTAAGCATTTGAGGTGGAACTTGTCTAGTGCGCGGATATGCCGGCGATACACAGTCCACGTTTCCGCGGAGTACAAGATGTTAGGCAGTTAGTACTGCCTAACATCTTGCCATGTAGACCGAAATTTTTGTAGCCAGTTTAAAGTCATGACAACGGAATACCTTGGCATCCAGCTTGCCAAATGCTGCAGCGGCGGCACCGATTCTGCCATTGATCTCGGCATCAAGGTCGCACTTTGATGTAATCGTGCTCCCCAAGTAACGGAATTTATCTACCTGCTTCAGTGTGTCCTCGTCGAGATTTATGGTCAGTGTCTCAGGACCACTAATATCTAAGGACATTACTTCCGTATTCTTGACACTGATCTTCAGGCCAAATGTTTGGCAGACCTGGTGAAAATCAGACATTAGCTGTTGCAGGCTACCCAAGGACTCCGCGACGAAACATAGGTCGTCAGCATACATGATTTCAGTAATCAGTGCCTTGCTTCACTCCACAAGTAACGGAGAAGAAGTCTGACTGATCGCCATCGACAGCGACACAGCATTCCATGTCATCATGCAGGAGTCTCAAAAGCCTTACAAATTTTTCAAATGTAGTAGAGTGATCGGGTCGTAGTAATAATATTAAGACGAGTAAAAATAAATAAGACTTCATCTTCATCTTTCAACATATTCATCTTTCTATAGTTACTTCTATGTCACAGTTTAGTATTATACACTTTATGCATATCTAAAGACGTTTCACGTTTACGCTTGAGACAAGATTTTACAAATATTGTCTTCGAAATAAATACTTAGTCTCTAAAAAAAATTTCTACGAAACACAAATATATTGGTAATCGAATCCAGAATATTTCGTTAAAAATAGTAAAGTTCAATTCTTCCAACCAATTCTCGATAACTCTTTAGACTAGACTAACCGCAAATAGGTCGTCAACACCGTAGCATCATTTGTCGCATGTTGCGTCGTATCGCATCGCATCGCGTCGTTTTGTTGCTTTCCGCCCGACATAACCCGCAAACTAATTGTTCTGAGCCCCAATGTTTTAATTAATTACCGGCAGTGGACACAGTCACTGATTTTATTTACAATATATTGGGATTTATAATTTTGTGCGTCCGGTGTTATGAGTTGAGTCGATGGAGATATTTTGAAAATATTTCAGTTATTCATAAATCTGGATAATAAATCTTCTGTTTAAATTGTATTAAGCCTATTGGGTCAGTTCAGCCGTGACGAAAGTAACATAGTACAGAGGACTGGAAGGCTAAAACCTTTTCGAGTGTTGAATAGAACTTTTAAGATTTGTACTGTCGGTATCCTCAATACAAAGGATATCGAAATGCTTCATACAGAACGCATTTGACATAGAAATTATAGATAAGTCTAAGTTTCAAGCAAAATTAATTGAATATCTTAACAATGATATTTTGGTACAAATTTGCTTAATAATAATGCTTTTAGCGAGTAGGCCGCCTCTTGCATATTAAACTGCCATTTTTATTTTTGTCTTTGTTACCATGAGCGTGTTCTGGTGTAAAATAAAGTCAGTTTATTTATCTACTTTTGGAATCAAAGACTAATTCACATATTACAAGTCACCATTGAATTTGAAATATTTTTCACAGTGCAGCGAAATAGAACTCTCCTCAGCCTAGAACTGAATTTTGTAGTCTAAAC
This sequence comes from Euclidia mi, assembly GCA_944739405.2. Lineage (NCBI taxonomy): Eukaryota > Metazoa > Arthropoda > Insecta > Lepidoptera > Erebidae > Euclidia > Euclidia mi. The sequence continues at coordinate 3,798,637 of OX123202.2, read as the reverse complement.
GATGCTTCATAGGTACTTTCACAGGATATAAACTGTAATGTGCCAGTATTTATTATGATAGCAGTAAAATAACATCCAAATACTAATATCAAAAGCAAACTTAATTAAATCCAAAAATCATTTATAATTACGAGAATGCGAACATCGTGCTTCAAACAATAGGTATAGGCTTCTAATCGGCCCGCGATCTATTTGATGTATCGGCAAACAGCGGCGATACACGCGGGTTTTAATTATACGCCAAACACCAGCCGCGTATTAATGATACGCCAAACAGTACGTAGGGCTGAGCAAATGTAGACACACGGCAATTTTGAAGAATTTCAGCTAAATTTCATCTAAACTAGCACTGAATACGAGATCGAAAATACGTAATAAATTCGGAAAAGATAAAAAGCATGGCAGTAATTAATTTTATTACTACCGATAAGACACGGGTCAGCTATTCGTCAGAAGTTACCCTGACATAAAGCGCTCCTAAAACAAATTTGAGCTAGTCTTTATTGATTAAGCAAAGGGTGAGAAAAGATTCTCCAGTCGAACTTATACCAGGCTAAAGAGTTTATTACCGTTTTACTACAGTTTAGTCAATCTTATTCCTAGGTATTAATTTTTAAACATTATAATGCAGCAACTAGCAGAACGCCATGTTATATCAAGAGCATTTAATGTACTAGTAAGTCTTGCTTCATTTTAACCACGTTCATGTAAATTCTAACTGCCGTTTCCAATATTTAATCTGTCAATGGATAGCTACTAGAGATTCATTTGTAACATATTTTGTATGGAGCTTATGTCAAATATATATCTTTAGTAGCCTAATCCATCGATAGCTAAAATATTGGCCACAGTCGTAAATGGTTGATCGTACGTGAAACTCTTTGTCGACATTTAATGTACATAATTATAATTTTGACTGACCTCGTTGGTCTCGCGGCATAAATGTGCGCGTGGGATTGGGAGGTCTCGGTTCGATCCCCGGGTCGGGCAAAAGTGTTACTGGGTTTTGCCGAATACTCAGTAGAAGCCCGGAGTCTGGTGATGTGCCCGGTAACGGCAATAGGCGCGCCTCCTATTACGTGGGACCTAAAAATTCATGGCGAAATGTGGGTGTAATATTTACACCTCTGCCTACCCCTTCGGGGATACACGCGTGACTTTTGACTGCACGGTTGGCGTAGTGGTTTAAGCAGCCGCCTCACCGCTTGACACTGAGCCGAAGTGTTGTGGGTTCGATCCCCACACGAGACAACACTTTGTGTGATTCATAAATTGTTGTTTCGAGTCTGGGTGTTCATTGTGTCCGTTAGTTGTATGTCTGTAAAGTTCCCCGCGACACAGGATTTAGTCCTAATGCGGGAGTAGTCTTTTAAAAAAAAAGAAAGAAAGACCACAAATAAAATTTAAAAAATATTATAATTTTGAAAGCGCTCTAGGTTGACTTTGATGCCTAGACTAATAGTTGATTGCCAAAATGGTAGCCCTAGTTTGTAATAATACTATGGCTGCCAGTGAACGATTGTGATGTATTTTTCGATTTGTTTACAAGCGTTTGCTTTTATGATAATTGCGAACTGTAAACGGCGCACTGAATACATTGATGCTCTGTTTGCGTTCCATTTTGTTCATCAAAACGTTTTGTTCGAAGTCATTTGACTGATGGATTTTAATTAAAATAAGCGTGTTTGCTCTTCTGTACCGATTGGTTTTACTTTTGGTGATTAGAAATAGATGATTAGAATTTATTTGACGGTACTATAATTGATGAATTTGAGATTTTATATAAAAAGTAGCCCTTTAAGCAATTTATTATGTAATTGATGGTGTTTAACTTTTGCTTGAAGTAAAAATTATGGAAGCTTTCTATGCTTGTTTCAAAAACTCGGTGTTACGTAGTCGTAAAAGTAAAAAGTTTACACACAGACACACAAACAATTGAGATATGAGTAAAATATTTCTTATTACTTCTTTACATTCGCTATTTATTTATAAAGAATATTATCATTTTATTTGTACCCTGTCGTTCTCCATTTAAATATGTATATCTTCGTCCATATATTTATAACAAACTTGTTCCAAAGTGTCGACGAAGCTGAATAAATATTGTCCTTATTTTTTAATATGACGGTAAAGGGTCCAACCGTGCAACCCTTTAACGATCACTGCCCGTCCTGTATACCCGTTGAAAAACAAGATAAAAATAAACTTGCAAACTACTGAATTTTTCATAGAGCCCCTCGAACCGTCCGTCTACCTGGCAACTAGACCGTTTCCTTGAGCGATTTAATTTAACTCCCGATCCACAATTACAGGGAGACAGTCCCTTTCGGAGTTTGGTGTCAAAGCAACGAAAACTCGAATTACACTCACCAATTTCCGTTCGAAAGGGTAACGTGGGAAAGCTGTGTTTGGGATACATGGCTGTGTTCGCAAAGGAAGTTTTTGGCGGTGTCGTTATAAAGAAGCAGTGGGGTGGTTGTTTGGCGATGTTTGCGAGGTCTCTGGAGCTGTAGGCGTGGACGGCCATCGAGTCGAATTTATCAACGCTGTCGCTCGGCAAAGCTAATGTATTCCCAAAGTTTGACAAAGCTGACTCACCGGGAAGTCTCCGAGGAAAAAGCGAGGGTGTTTCCTAATGGAAACAAGTTTGGAATTCGTCAATGGATTACTTTGGTGTATCACTGCGCAAGATAGAATTTACTTTATTTGTGGATATTCATTTACTTATTAACTTTCTGACCCAGTTGCCAGTTCTGAAGTGGATGGTAGTTTTGGAGTGACCTTTGATTTATGTTTACGTTTATTATTAAAGTTGTATGAATAGTGGAGTTTATCCAGTTAATCCTCATTTTCTGAAAACTGCAAGTTTAATATGTTTGATGCGTAAACATGGCCAGTTATTTTTTCTGGAACGAAACTCAAATGCAAACTTAAGCAAGAGAACTATGCCTTGCTAGTAATATGTAGGCACTGAATGTTACGATTATCTCGTAACATTCAGTGCCTACATATTACCAGCAAATAGCCTCGTCTAGTCTCATAGGTCTTAATTATGTACCTCTCTCTTGTGTGTACTGGTAGAAACAATGTAGGTATACAATACGCTTCACTTAAACTGAAATACTTGAAAAAAGAAATCTAGAACAGAGTAAAATACTAAGTCTAGAAATATGCCTTATTACTGAGACTTAGTTCACAAGCGCTTGACTCTTTTAATTCAAACTTGTTCCATAGAGGGTACAGCGGGTCGAGCCAATGGCGCGTCAAATTGAACTGTGACGTAGACGTGAAATAAGCGGTGCAAATTGTACGCTTGATTTATGATCAAATGTACAGAAAGGTACCATATGACTCGATTTCGTATATTTTTGCATTACGTAATAAAAATCATTTTCGTTTATCATCTTTTTAATTATTTTTTTTACTAAAATACTCTTGTACCTATCATAAATAAGGCATTATCCACCTTTTGACTGATACTGATGTTTCGACGCAAATTGATAAAGGCTGGCTGCAAGAAACTGTACAAAATTTCATTCAAAGGAATTATTGATTAACTTATTCAACACTTTCCTTTGAATGTTATCCGCTATAAATACCATTGAAAGTGACATCTATTATCAGATTCTTAACTATTTCAATAAATATTTTATAAATGCAATGTAACATCGCACTAGTGTCGTGCTCTTAGGTGATACAAAACGTGGTTTACCAAGCTCCCCTCTAATCATTTCGCTGAATTAGTAAATAGATTAGAGAGATGTGGCACGAATTTATTTACACATAGTTATCTTCATTACACAATTTACAGTCGCTCCGATTTGTCTTTAATTACACCTGAACTTGTTTACATTGCGTTTAAGTTTGTTTACAGCGCGTTCAAGCTTACACATTGTATTTCTTGAATATTACAATCTGCCAATTGTTTGGTATGTGGTTTCTTGTTAATATGTTATGTAAATACGGCTGAGATATCTAAGTCAATGTCAATAGTTACGGAATAAGATTAATTGCTAAACGATGTACATTGATTTTATTATAATCATGGCTAGTGTTTTTGTAAGACGTAATTACATAACGATTATCTATACATTGTTATAGATTGTTAAGATTCGTTACCTTACTTTTCTATGTTTTATTAACACAAGGTAGACGTGGTCAACATGAAGAGATAAAAATATTATTTGGCAAAGAGTTAAAGCTTTATTTCTAATTCATCATCAGCCTTTAACAGTCCACTGCTCGACAGGCCTCTCTTTGGAAAGGAGGAATTGGCCTACTATACCACGCTGGCCAAACGGGTTGGTATAGGGTTTGTATCAAGTTTTCCTTCTCTTACAATGCTGTTCTCTGCGTAATATGCTCCCTCTGTCGGCTCTTACGACACCCATGGGATGATATGGGGTGGTGACATTACGTATTCTTAATCCCCACACGGAATATTAATTAATTTCTAATTAAATCTTGAATAACATCTGAAATCCCAACTCATTGATTGTAAAATCTATCATAATAACATCTACACTTTCAGCAGAAGCCAAACTAGTCAACAAACAAGTCAAATATCTCTGTAAAGCCAGCACAACCGCGCAATAACTAACCACGCCGCGAACTTTCTCAATAAACCGCCAGTATTTTCTTGCACAGCAATCGGAACTGCAGTAATTAAAAACAAAGTAATAAGTGGTGTACTAGCTGTATAAGCTGTAAGTTCAGCCGCACTTACTCAACTTATATTAATTAGACTCTGAGAGGCACCGCATCGAAGGCTTTGCCGCTCAAAACACTCTCAGAAACTAAAGATGGTCAGTGGAGGGCTAAAGTTTATTTATGTAAGTAAATAGAAAAGTTGTATAAAGTGTTTTTAATTGGTTAGGTGGAGCTAGTACTCTTACTTAAAGGCAGCGATAGCCTAGTGGAGATACTACCGGACTGCCATGCAGAGGGTATCGGGTAGTAATCCACGGCGCGCACCACTGACTTTTCGAAGTTATATGCGTATTAAATTGTAAATTATCGCTTGCCCCGTGCCTCGGAGAGCACGTTAAGCCGTCGGTCCCGGCTGTCATGAAGATCTTTGACAGTCGTTATAGGGAGTCAGTACCTATAAACAATCTGACACTAGTCTAAACAGACAGGCGTCGCTCCGTGGAAAAGCTAATATTCAGCCAAATCCGGTTAAACTAGTAAGCGGACCCCAGGATGAAAACGGGGATAACGCTAGGAAGATGATAAGGTTATTATTTTTAGTAAATTGAGAATGATCGCACTTAAAAAAAATCCTTAGCCTTTTTTTCGTGGATCTTCTAATTTCACAGCATGTAATTAATGGCACTTTGTTTTCTTAATCTGCGATCACACAGATAACTTTATCCAAGATCAAAGGAAAGTTACTAGTCAGTACTGCCTGATGCTTTTTACTTGCAATGTCAAGCATTTGTAGTAGGACTATATAACGTGGCATTGCTTTCTGCACTCTCCATTTGGATAAACTAAAACACTACAATTGAAATCAAACTACGGTTTATAAGAAACTGAAACGTCGGCTAGTAATAATTAAAAAATGTAATTCTAGATCATTCGGTTTAAATGTTTTTTTTTTATAGTCTCTCGCCTGTATCCCCGAAGGGGTAGGCAGAGGTGTAATATTACACCCACATTTCGCCATGAATTTTTAGGTCACACGTAATAGGGGCGAGCCTATTGCCGTGCCGGGCACATGACCAGACTCCGTGCTGCTACTGAGAATTTCCTAACGGAAAAACCCAATCACACTTTGCCCGACCCGGGGAATCGAACCCGAGACCTCCCAATCCCACGCGCACAAATATGCCGCGAGACTAACGAGGCAGTCGAGAGGTTTAAATGTGATTTAAGTAAAACCAATATACTTATCGCGATAAAATCCGTAAACGTTAGTTTGATTTCAAAGTGTAACATTCTCGTGAACCCTCGAAGATACTATACGTGTAAAACACTAGAATTTCTAGACATTTACACTCTTTAATATATCGCAACCTGCCACATTACATCAGGGAGCGTATTTCAAGTAAGTAGGTAGTTGATACTTGACGTATAGCCTTCGTACTTACTATTTACCATTAGCGATATATAAATCAAGCTCAAGACCAAATACTTCTAGATCCATTACTCGTACTTTAATGTACTTTGGATTCTGATTCAGAAAAGAAAAAGGTTATACGATGTATTAGTAGTTTTACTCGTAAAAGTCGGTTTAGTTGATTAGGTACGTAATTAGAAAATCTTGGAATGAATTTATTTTTTAAACTTTAGGAAAAGGACATACGATACATTATTGTATACGATTAAGGGTTGTACCAGACATCTGCTTTAAGTGCATAGATCTAGTTAATTACTACGTTTTTAGTCTTCCTCTTCTTCTTATGCCTGCCCTGTTCCCATATTACTTGGGGTCGGCGCAGAATGAATTTCTCTTCCATTCTCTCCTATCAGACGTCATCTCATCATTCACTCCCTTTTCATTCATGTCACCCTTCACACAATCCATCCATCTTTTCTTTGGTCTTCCTCTTGCCTTATATCCCTCAACTCTCACCTTCATCACCTTTTTAGTCACATGATTTTCATCCCTCCTCATGACATGCCCATACCACGTTAGCCGATTTCCTTTCAGCTTTTCTTGCACCGGTGCAACTTTCAGACTTCCCCTAATAAACTCATTTCTTATATTATCCATCCTTGTCACCCCACACATCCATCTCAACATCCTCATCTCTGCTACATGCAATCTTCTTTCATTCGTCTTCTTCAATGCCCAGCATTCCGATCCATACAGTGCGACAGGCCTTATTACGGATTTGTAGATTTTTCCCTTTAACCTAGGGGGCATCCGTGGATCACAAGTTGTTCCTGTGACCTGTCGCCATTTCATCCAACCTGAGTTGATCCGGTTCGTGACGTCGCGGTCTATTTCCCCGTCCCCTTGAATACTACGTTTTTAGTAATAACATTTATTATGTGATACTACAAATTGTAGCCAAAATTTTGAAAATTGTTCATTAGTATAAAAGGGAGTACCAGAAGTTTTCTTAATGTCTGTAAACACTTTATATATGTATGTTTGTATTTCAAAAGCTATTCCGATGTTGTCAATCGCAATTAAATACTTAAGCACATAATATTAAAGTATGCATGTGTGACGAATTATTTATTTTCCACATTCCAGAGACCAGAGCAAAACATTTTAGTCCATTTATCACGATTCAAGAAAAGAAACCAAATGTTAAAACCCCTCAATTTATGTCTTCCGTCGTTAAGCTTACCAACCACCAAAACTAACCATATGACCGTAATCCATCGTTCTTTATTCATCAACAAATTACTTTACGACAAAAACAAATCTTATGTAAAAGTGAAACAGTGTAACACATGAAATATCCTTAAAGGGCTTCACAAGTAAGAGCCGATATCAAGCAGATTTAGTGATAAAAAGGCGAAGGTTCTCGGATAAAAGGGGTACCATGTAGACTGCTAGTTTACGATCTCAGAGAGTTTTCATAATGTTAAATATATTCGGGCGTTTTGGCAGCCGGTAATCTATTTTATGTTGTATATAAATAGACGTTACTGGAAACCTAAAGCGTGTTTGTGATACTCATTTCGGCATTGCAAAGTCAAAGTCAAAATCATAATCATTTATTCATCTAGGTCACAAGGTGACGCTTATGAACGTCAATTTTAAAATTAAATTACTTAATGCTTCTACATTTACATTTACTGCCTCGTTCGCAAAGCAATAGGTAGAACCACGAGAAAGAACGGGCAATAAAACTCGTGGCCACTCTTTTAAATCGCCAATATTATGGTACATATTTATATATTTGTAAGGAGCTGCAACTGTTTCACATTGTACTTAATTACTTGTAAATAGTAATTAGTTACAGACATAATACTTAAGTAATTAATGCAGTTACTAAATTAAGTGATTTAATTAGCCTTCCAATGTGAATATTGTGTAACAGGAGCATCCACTTACGTCTTATAATGTAGACAACTCGTGACCATGTTCAGAACTATGGTGGAAATGTATATTACAGAAGTGACGGTAAATGAATACACAAAATTACAAAAACGTTAGTTTACAGCCCATGATCACAAGTTATCTTAATCTTACAGCAAAATTTTAATCAAAATTAGTGGAACAACAATGCAAATATAAATGTAGTAAGTGGAATGACCTAATAATACATGAATAGTTATTTAAATGAACTAGATATTATATAAAAATACTGAGAAGCAAGGTATCTATATAAATTCTGAATAAGTACAAAGATCAAGAGTTGTCTAGTGTAAGTGATCATCTATCCTTATCACTGAAATAATCATTTATGGTATAATAACCTTTCCTAGTATGGCAGTCTTTTATTTTACTTTTAACCGTACTAAATGGTAATTCTAGAAGACTACTTGGTATTTTTTTTGTATATACGAATACCTAGCCCTACAAAAGAATTATTAACTTTATGTAAGCGATGATAAGGAGCATATAACTTATGCCTGTTTCGAGTATTTATGTTATGTATGTCACTTTTCGTAGTAAATAAACCTATTTTTTGCCTAATATACAATATATTAGCCAATAAAAATTGCGAGGCTTCTGTAAGAATCCCTATATACTTAAAGCGTTCCCTAAGAGTATCTTTTGCACCTAACATGTATATTGCTCGTACCGCTCGTTTCTGTAGTACGAAAATATTCTGGATATCCGCAGCTTTGCCCCATAACATAATGCCGTAGGACATGATACTATGATAATAAGAAAAAAAAAACAAAACGAAAATGAAAACTTAAAAATTGCAACAAAAATCTTAACAAGGTATTTAGTTTCTTTTTTAAACAAAGAGAACCGCCTTCAAAAAATCGACCCACTGAAAAGTACGAAATAATTTTTACATACGCTACCCCTAATCCTCTCAAATTTCCTTTACTACTCCATTTACTTTAAGTTTTGGGCTAATTAATAGTTTGTTTATACTTAGTTAGATTCTTCAATTATTTTAGTGATAAGTTTTCTGCTAGTATCAGTCTGTAATCATGACTTTAACATTGGTACCTTCTTTTATTCTGTGTGCCTATGAGCTTAAGCTTGATGCTGCAAGAAAGAAATGAGTCTAGGGAATCAGCTACATACGGAAGGACGCCCTCCGCAAAGGCTGCTCCGGCTGATCCAAACAAATGCGGTACAATTGGCTGTGAGCTCTCGTATTATGCTCCGGAGAAATATGCCAATAACGGATAGCTTAGCGAACGGGGCAATGGGTGTTCCTAAAGGAATTAAATGGCCGGCACTAAGAAGAGATCAACTTGAGCTGAACTGCCTGATGCCATTTTGATATTATTTAATGATCCATCAATAGCATTGCGTCTTAAAGATGATGATGGATACATTTCCATAGCTCTAGTGACAGCGACCAATCAAGGCAATCGCGGTTATGGTGATATCGAGAGACGGTTGGTGCCAGTCATATTGAGTTGGGCTGTGACGGTACACAAAGTTTCAAGGATGTACACTTAGTTCCGCAGTAATCGACCTAGGGCCTAATATCTTTGCTAAAGGCCAATGCTATGTTGCCTTGAGTCGGGTCAAATCCCTAAAAGGCATGGCTTTAAGTGATATTGACTCGATCAAATTACTCAACCATCCCCACGACAACAGAGCCTTATCCGAAATGACAAGAATGAGAAATATGCTCTCGCATTAGATTCACACACACACACACATACACACAAACACACACACACACACACACACACACACACACACACACACACACACACACACATACACACACGTACACATACGTGCGTGCGCGCACACACACGTACAAACACACACACACACACACACATACACACACGTACACATACGTGCGTGCGCGTACACACACCTACAAACACACAGACATAAGACATACAAACATACTTACTATGAACCAATATATGTATACGGGTCAAACGGAAAACCTTCTTTTTTTGAAGTCGGTTAAAATACTAAAACTTTCTCCTAACTGTTACAAATACTTTTTCTGAAAACTGCATAAAAATCGGTTCAGCCAAACTCGAGTTAATCGTGGGCAAACTTACATATATACGGGTCAAACTCAGAACCTTCTTTTTTTGAAGTCGATTAAGGGCCTAAAACCTTCTCCTCAGTGTAACAAATACTTTTTTCTGAAAACTGCATAAAAATCGGTTCATCCAAACTCGAGTTAATCGTGGGCAAACTTACATATATACGGGTCAAACTCAGAACCTTCTTTTCTTGAAGTCGGTTAAGGGCCTAAAACCTTCTCTTAAGTGTAACAAATACTTTTCTGAAAACCGCATCAAAATCGGTTCAGCCAAACGCGAGATAATCGCGGACAAACATACATACATACATACATACAGGTCAAACTGAGAACCTCCTTTTTTTTGAAGTCGGTTAAAAATAGCTAAAATACACTAAAAGAGCCGTGTCGACATCAGTAAGTTGTCTAACTTTTCTGACAGCATACACAGCAGAACTGAGGTTTCCTGAGAGACATACTATATGTGCACCCCATTGTAACTTATTATCTAATGTAATGCCTAGAAACACTGTTGAGTCAACTGTGTCAAGTTCCTCCATATCTAGCATAATATTAGGTCCTAGTTGTCTAACGTTAGGTAAAGCAAATTTAACGCATTTAGTTTTTTTAGAATTAAGTACTAGGTTGTTTGCTGTAAACCATTGTGTAACGTGCATTATTTACATCATCAAATTAATTCCAATTCCTGTCTACTTTAAAAATAAGTGACGTATCATCTGCAAAAAGTACAACATCACAGATGTTTTTTTTAAATAAAAAGGTAAGTCATTAATATATACAAGGAATAGAAAAGGACCTAAAATTTAACCTTGTGGAACGCCTAACTGTATAGGTAATTTAAAGGATGTAGTCCCATTTACATCGACGCACTGAAATCTCTGCCGTAGGCACAACTTGACAACACTAAGTGCGGTTTCCTCTACGCCGTAGCGGCAAAGCTAATGCAGCAGTGTGTCGTGATGAACGCAATCAAATGCTTTTGAGAGGTCACAGAATACTCCAATAGCATTTTTAGACGACTCCCAAGCATTATAAACGTGTTTTATGAGAGCAACACCCGCATCAGTAGTGGATCTACCTTTAGTAAATCCGTATTGATCTTTGTGAAGCAGACTATTTAAATTAAATAATTAACAGCTGCTTTAATAAAATCTGTTCCAATATTTTACTAAATGCCGGCAAGATAGAGATGGACCTAAAATTATTTATGTCATTTTTACTGCCAGATTTGAATAAAGGTATGATTTTACTTAATTTCATCCAATCCGGAAATACGCCTAGGTCAAAACATTGGTTAAAAATTATAGAGAGGTAAGGTGCAACAGTCTCAACTATAGTACCTAAAATTTTTAATTAAAATGCCCCAAAAGTCGCCGGTGTTTTTAATATTAATTGAATTATATGCGATCAATATATCTCGCGGGGTAACGTACTCGAATCTAAACACGCTCTTGCATTCAGGTACACTGCTAAGCAAAAAATTTCCAGCGTCTAAAGATGATGATGGTAAAGAGCTAGTAGTTTTTATAGGTATGTTCGCAAAGAAACTATTTAACATATGCGCTACTTGAGATTTGTCTGTGATTAATAAATTGTTATCTTGGATTTTAAATTAGTGTTCCCGTTGTCGTGCTTTACCAATTTCATTATTTATAATTCTCCACGTTTCTTTAATTATATTTATCGATTGCTTGATTTTACCACTAATAAATTTTGATTTTGCCATAATACAAACTGGTTTAAAAACTTTTGAGTAGTTTTTTACATAATTTAGAAAAGGTCTGTCAAATCTATGTTGTTTCATACCAAATTATTCAAACAATTTGGTTCTACTTCTGTGTATAACTATAGTGGCCCACTGGTTAGAAGAGCCGGTAGTACCCTTTATTGTGACAGTTTTACTCTTGAAGGTATTTTGAAACTCATTATTTACTAGTCCAAAAAGTGAATTATAAATTGTATTTGGATTTTCTGAGTTCAATATTGAGGGATTGAGTTTAGCAATAATATTGTTTTTAAAAAGTGTAAGGGCTACATTCTACTGTATGTAATTTATCATATGTTGAACAGAAAAAACTAGCTATCTGTCCACGGTGATCAGAAGGAAGAGAACTAATAACTACTGGGTTTTCAGCAACACAAGAACTAAATATGTTATCCAAACAAGTTGAAGATGTTGTAGAGACTCTAGTAGGTTCACATAATAAGTTACTTAAAATAAATGACTTAAAAGATTCAGAAATCTATTACACTGTGAAGAATTCTCTAAAATATTAATATTTAAATCACCACATACTATAATATTCTTATGACTACATTTATTGTATTAATAGCATCTTCCATAACAGTCTCAAATGGATTATAATCACAAGAAGGGGGTCGATATACACAAATTACAATATATAAGTCTAGTTCCACACAGGACAACTCAATACTGCGCTCAATAGATAAGTTTACAATATCTTTACGTTCTTTGCATTTTAATAAATTTGAAGTCATTATGAGAGAACCGCCTCTAATAGCCTGCTTTCTTATATACAAAATCTGCACTGTGTAATAATCATTTATAACAATAAGCTCATGGGTCTTTAACCAATGTTCAGTTAAGCACAAAACCTTAACATCATATTTTTCTTAAAATAAACTTAACTCTAATTCTTTGCCAGATAGGCCCTGCATGTTTTGGTGTACTATATTCATTGCGGTTTTGGACCCAGTTTTAAGATAGTATATTCATGTGAAATGGGGTCCTATATTTTGTACTGACTATGAATCCCTTTGTTGTAAATTCTAGTTGTAAATTCAGTATATTGCTTTTCAAACATTCTGTTCCGAAAACCTCATTCGTATACAATTTTCATACGGGGATTCTGACAGGTACTATCCACAATGTACAACAAGTACATTGAAATAAATTTATATTTGAACGTGCACTGTACACTTAAAACGAAATCTTTTTATTTCTACATTATGCAATATGAACATGTTATATTTCTCTTTGTTACAGAGTGCCTCCACTTGCAACTCTACAGAGACCCAAATGACCGGTACAAGAAAGGTCAAACGAAAGCCTCGCTGTCTCTGTGGCTTTGAGTCTGGTTTCACTCTGGACAAGGAATCAAACACCATCGCCATAATATGCCAGGACGTGACAGTCGTCCTAGCCTTCGAGACGAGAGAGAGGCTAATAGCCTGGCAAGTCAAAGTGGGAGGGCAACTTGGGAACTCGAAGGAATACCTGGGGATGATCGAAGGAGGAGGGTCAAAGAAGCTGCCTGCTGAACCTGCAAGACTGCATATCCAAGGCAGGCGATTTGCGCTGACGAGTGGTGTACCTCCTCGTCTTTTGGGTTTATGGGAGTTGGCACATTTAAGGTAAGATACTCATAGTTTAAAGTACGCGTATCGCAAAATTCAATGTGACCTCATTCTGACACCCATTTCTGTCAGAATAATAAAGTCTTTAGGTATTATCTGAGTAGCTTTTTGCAAGTAACGATCCAAGGATCATATTTTCCAGAAAATATAATCTTGATTCGAATTTAATGACCCTGTGAAATCATTCAATATTATAGGAATGCGAAAACAATGGGGAGGTATGAAGGCACATAAATGGACAGTTAACCGGGAATAAAATAAAGTAATAAAGAGAACAGTAAAACAACATTCGGAGATATTATCATGATAGTAAAGTGGGTTTATGCGATGCTAGACGAATAAAGCCGGTACTGACGTGTTTACGCGCTTCGGCGACGGGCGGACGCCATCACGCGCTAATGGCCGACGCTTCCGGCCGCCATCTTGTGAAGCGCGCAAGCTAGAGTCACCATGATGCAGGAAATCCGTTCGCCGTTGTTTATTTTTGGAAAGAAATGGTGAATCACGAAAGGTTAGAGGGTTGGAAAAAGTAATGATATTGAGTTTAATTTGACTTAGTGAGGGTAGTTTAATTATATCGTGGGTATAATGGAAGAACTGAATAACTCAAAATTTCAAGTTTCAAGATAATCGCGATTTACTGTTTTTTTTTACACTTTTTTTACTTCACTAAGAAATGAAGAACAACTTTAGCGTCGGCGATTTTATATGCTTTAAGTATATTTGCTGTCGATTCTATGCTTGATAAAACGTACGTGTATCACGAACCAAAAAAATTATAAAAATCGAAAACCAAGTTATCCAATTTTGCCACACCAAGATATTGCAAACATACCGTAGTTAGCTAATTCTACATTGTAGTTATTCAGTTTTCCCACACATTAGATTAATGTGAATACGTGAATTTGGGTCAACTAAGTACACTTATTGAGTTTTGAACCTAAAGAAATACTTAAACACGAAAGTTAGGCATTCTTAGTGAAAGTTTATTTGTGAAATTTTATCACTGACTATTGATCTCACATGTAATAAATAACCTGGATTGGAAGTAGTAACACTGTATATATAAAAAATAAACGTAAAATTACAATATTAAAATTAACAGAATTCGGTATGGCAACAAAATATTATAATCTTAATATATAAAATCCTTGCGTTACTGACTGACTGACAGACACGCTACAGGCGAAACTATTGGGCGCAGGAACCTGAAATTTGGCATGTATGTTCCTTGGTGACCGTAGGGGTGCACTAAGAAGGGATTTCCCGAAATTCCCACGGGATCTGCCAAAACGGGTAAATTTAAAAAAGTGCAGGTGTAGCTGCTGGCGTCCTCTAGTTATGTAATAAAATCAAATAAATTACTTATTATAAATCTTCTAAAATCAACTAAAACAAAAATAACTTTCCTTTGCATTAAAATGTCTAGGGTGGTCTGAAAAGTTTCCGACCTCAACCTGAAGGAAGCAGCACTCGTTAAAAAAGTGTTGTGAATGTAATTGTACTTCCTGTGGCATTTACCCACCAACATTTTAGCTATTTTGTACCAGTTGTTGGTGTTTGACAGACATACGATTGAGTCGATGTGAGTGTTTTTTGCGAATATGGGAAATTTTGTATCGACCTGTCATTAAATTCTTGTTTTTAAAAGACAATACGCCGAAGCCATTTAAATTTGATTAAAACTCTGTTTATGGGGACTCTGCTCCTTCATCATCGCCCTAGCGTTATAGCGTTAGAGCCCGAGATCCGCTTACTGGTCTAACCAGATATGACAGAATATCAACTTTTCCACAGTGCGACTGCCGTTTGACCTCCGCAATCCAAAGGGATAGCGATATTCCATGGTTTATACCAGTATCAGTTTATTTGAGGGTACTGACTCCCCGTAACGACTGTCAAACTAGATCTTCATGACAGGACCGACGGTTTAACGTGCTCCGAGGCACGGGGCAAGCGATAATTAACAATTTAATACGCACTTAACTTTGAAAATCATTGGTGCGTGCCGTGGATTCGAAAACGATACCCTCTGCACGGACTGCCATTGGTACCTCCACTATGCCATCGCTGTCTCTCTGCTCCATCATTTACCACAGTGAAATTTTGGGCAGCTGAATTTAAACCTGGTCGTAAGAGCTAGGGATACAGATGAAGGTCCGGGACGTAGAAAACTGCAACCACTGACGATAACCTCGCTAAATTTCACCAAATAATGCTAGATGACCGCGGAATTGAGTAAGGGAGATAGGAAAGGCTATGAAAATTACCAACAAATGTATTAGTTACATATTAAATCAATATTTAAGCATGAGCAAGCTCCCAGCGCGATGGTGCTGCGTTTGCTCACGTTAAGACCAAAACCGCGTTCTAATGAAATTTTTTTAATGCTCTGTTTCCGTAGTTTAGGCCTAATAAATCCAAGTTTTGGTCCAATTAATGACTGTAGATGAAATCCGGATACACCATTATACGCCCAAATCAAAAATACTTTTCAAACATTAAATTGTTAAGGAGGAACCGACTCCAAATGACAAAGGCCGTTTTTTCGGCTGGAAAAAAGATGCTGACTGTTTTTTGGGATGTTCATGGAGAGAGATCGAAAGGGAGAACTATTACTGCAGCATACTACGCTTTATAACTAGACAAATTGAAGTTAGAAGTTGTGCACATTTGCAGAAAAGACTATATCAATGACATACATTTTCGTATATTTAATTTTTATTTTGTCGCTGATTGCCTCCATGGCCCAGTAATAACCTATGCGTCTGTTGATCGAGATGTCTTGGGTTCGATTCCCGGGTTAGGCAAGAGTGTAGGTTACCGATTTTTTTGAATTCTCAGTAGTAGAACAAAGTCTGGCAATGTGCCCGGCAACGTAAATAGACTCCCTTTTTACGTAGGACCTAAAAATGCATGACATGGCCAAATGTGGGTGTAATAATTTTATTACAATTTCTGTCTACCTCTTCGGTTTGCCACGTCACGCTTTGCTCGCTATCTCGCGAGGTATTTTCTCACCTTTAGACTTTCATAATAGGAAGGGGACGTATAATGGTCAAACAATTATATTAACTAGGTACTTCTTATTCAACGCATGTCATCAGCCTTTCACTCCTAGAGGTGGGCCTCCCCAGGGTATGCCACAAGAGCCATTCTGGCGGCCAACACTACGCTTGCTAAGGCGTGGTCTTAATTTAAGAACCTGCTTTTTAATCGACAGACCATAACTTCAATTTTCTATAACTCCGAACTATGTCAGTTACTTTGGTCTTCTGCCGGATAATCTCGTGCCGGAAATTATCCATCAGCGAAATCCCTAGCATTTTCCTTTTCATAGCTCTCTGAGAGACATGTAATGTAGGCAGTGCATTGCAGTCAGCCCAGTTTCAATGGAGTTGACAGCATTTTCGTAATCCACAAAAGCCAGCCACAGCCGCCGGGTTTACCCTTCGGATTTCTAAATTACCAATGAAAAAGTATGCTCAATATGGATTTGGCCCACGGAATTTAAACCTTTAAAAAATCTAGCTTGCACCGGTGACTGGAAGACATCAAATTTTGATGTCAAAAAAAGTAGGGTGGGGTGTCCACACCACCCAGTCTTAAAGAGCTGCTCTCTAAGGCAATGCATAATTAACAATTTAAACACATGACTTCGAAAATTTACCGCCTAACATTCTAACCCGATCCCTGTGAATGGCAGTCTGTTGATATCTCCACTAGGCTTTCGCTGCCTATCTTAGTAACACAATATGTCTAATAATGGTATATCTGTTTATACTATAATTATCCGATTGTAATAAATCACCGGTAAAAACATCACGTACTACCTACTTTAAGTTGCAGTGAGTTTAGAATCTAAATCGATCATTTTGCTGTATTCTGCTACCTAGTGATTTAGTTATATTTAAGTAATTTTAATTGGAGAAAAGTTGTCGTGGAGCCTCTAGAGATGCTTCCTGGAGCCCTGGCGCTCCGCGGAGCACACTTTGACAATGGTTGATCTATAGGTTTACATTATTTCGTGCTAATTTGTACTACTGAATTGCACGATAACTTTGCTTACGTACGTATACTATAAATATAAATATTAAATAATTGCACTTATTGATATTTATTTGATTGGAATCTCTTACAAATTTATATTTTCTCGAAGAAAAAATAAATAAAAACACTTATTTATAAACGAAAGAACGCTCGTTAATGCCCAAATTAAATAACTCAAGTTGTTTAGTTTTCCTTCAACTTGACTAGTTTCATTAAAATATTTTCGTGCGCGGAAGAACTAAATAACTCAATTTAGCTAATTCATTTCATACTCAAGTGATCAGAAGTCACAGTTGTTTATTTATTTATTGAGTTAGTCATTTTTCTACTAATATTTAATGTTCATTTATAAATATCTATTTCTACAGTTAAAACACAAAAATGGCTTTATTTTTGGACTGGGTTAAGATATAAGAATGTTTGTTAGACCAAAAGATGCGGCAAATTTTGGGGTTGACGAAAATGGTAAAAATTCAATTTGGCCAAAATCTGAGTTATTTAGTTCTTCCATTATACCCACGATATGATGTAGACAAAATTTGATTCAAGTAATTATGTTACTTTACCCACATGTCCCCTCCTGAATCTAGTATTTTAAACATGTTTCCAACAACGCATTCAACGATACCATTTTCATTTAAACACAAAATTATAGAAAATATTTTACTTGGAAGCCACAAACTACCTTTAAATCTGACCCGAAATGCTATGAAGCAATTTGGATTATTAACTTCCAGCGAACTCGAACAAAACCGATTCATAATCCTAACTGCCATCGGTTCCCCACTAAGACAGTATGTTAGGCCACAACTGCACATGAGTTGCTAACTGCCTTCACACATTGCACTCGCGACAAAATCCGCACTAACTTCTAAAACAGTGACGGCAATATGACTCCTTAAATGTGAGAAAGAGACAAAACTATCAGTCATAAAACAGTCGACAATTTAAAGGGATGTTACCAGCACTAGATAATATTTTCTAGTTTCAGTGTAATGTATGGTAACTATATTTATGCTTCTTTGGAATTAATGTTCTAGTATGGAACTTATTATTACAGAATTTTATGCATAATATCAACGGGTAATCGAATATCTATATATTAAAAGAATTTGCGTTTTATAATACGAGTCGGCCAGCCCGTTCTACCCAACCGATTCGCATGATTTTTTTTTTAAATGAAAGCGATCGCTGCATAGATTTGTCATCAAGCATTAGAAATTACCTAACTTGCACATTCATCAAGTTATATGCAAAAACAGTTTTCTCCCATACATTTTTTACGTTTTCGTAGTCGTAGTCAATGACTTTTTGCTTCTATATATCTGGTTCTCATTGAGGTAGGCGTTTCGTTATAGGCCTATAACATGCGCTGAAAAGAGCTCTTTCATTTGATGGTATGCTCATTTAAATTGGGTAAGTTTGAAGCAAGATAAGTGTGGACATTGAACTTATTTTTCAATATTTTCCTATAATTTTTTTAAGATTACATTGCTTTCTTGGACATGGACGGTTCTAAATTCAAAAATAATTTTATGGCATCTAATAAGTTCCTTGCGGTAACTACCAGGAAAAACCGTTATACCTCCTTAACTTAATCGTTATGGCCTTACTTTCAGACGGGTGTGAGTGTATTGGTGTGTAAAATTATACCCGATGATGGTAAAATTATCACTATAGTGAATTATCGCTGATGGCAGGTAACTCTGTACCGAGTTTGGGGCAGGTGGAGGGGAGGGGTGTGGCTGGGCTCATACTCTGACCCTAAAGATTCCAGTATTGGCTCGATATTGGAGAAATAATCGACGGTTGGTGAACAATATACGACGCCAAGCACAGCTTTGGCACCTTTGACATTAATCTCAAGGAACAACTACTCCGCAGGTGAAGAAGTAGGTGAAGAAGAGGCAAGAATTTTATAGGGTTCAGTACTGCAGAGGTATATTGTTACACCACCCCCTCTCCTACCGACACGATCATTCCTTATTAGGATGTAGCCGGGGAGAGAGTAAGATGTAGAGGGAAGATCTGGTTTAAGTTAACTCTCTGAAATCAGGACGGCGTGAATATCTACATCAGAAAAACTTTTAAGCAAGTCATTGTGGTGGCTGGGTATGCTTTGCGCATTAATGTGGCAAACATTCAACATTAAGCACGATTTCTGCGCAAAAGTGTGTCGTAAGCAGTCCCCCAATGTGCCATCAACAGAACAAAAGCTCTCGTTATCAGAGTTGAAAGCAGATTCATTAGCAGATAGATAAGCATCGCTATCAGACAAGTTATCCATAAACTACAAATAAAATATATAAATAACAATAAATAAAATATAACTTAATAAAAATATAACTATTAAATTAAATTATATATATTATAAATTGTATAAGTTAGGGCCTAACCTTCGATAGCTCTTAAGTATAGCCCTAAGCTTGCACGTACCTAAACCTAGACTTATCCTAATTTAAGCCTACTGGTTCCTATATCTAGCCTAACCTATCTTTTGATATACCTATCCCTATTTTAGATCTAACTCTAACCTAACTCCCTAGTCTACCCTAGCCCTGTTAGGTATCGTGTATAGCGAGGCCGTGTACACTGTGGTCACACAGACTGTCGCGTATACAACCCTAATCCCTAGTTCCCTAGCAGTCCCTGGGATCCCTAGGCCGGGATATCTGTCGCCGGGAGACCTAAGGCGACAGACGGAAAGTGGGTAGGATTTAGGGTGTAGTGAGGTGGGTTTTCTCACTGCCGGTCGAGCAGACTCACAAGACCGATCATGGTGACGGCTAAGGGTGTCTTGGCCGCAGTGAGAGGTGAGGGGTAGGGTATGAGTCAAAGCCGGGAGTGAGCTAATGACTGGTTTATTTCTTAAAATTATAATCTTATATACTAAACTTATTCTATGTACACATATACACGTATTTAGTTGTGTGCCGTCGGTGTATTGTGCCGATGCAGCATGTCTGAGCCGACCGCCGTACGTGATAAATTACATGATCTTAAAATACCACGCATCTTCCTCGGTGATAAGTTGGATGTGTGTTGGAATGCCAAGAATGTCATGTTCATGTTTGAACATTCTGGCGTCTCTCCGGGATAGGCTTCAGGAAGGTCATGTTCCGGCGTGAACATTCTAGCGCCTCTCCGGGGCAGGCTCTAGAAAGTTCTTATGTTCAGGCGTGAACATTCTGGCGGGTTTCTGGCGTAGGCTTCAGCTCAACTTCATCTGCATCGGTAGTTTGTTGTTCACTGGTGATTCGTTTTCTTGACGGCTTCGGTTGGCTGGCTGTAGGCCATGTATGATGCGGTCCTGGCAGCGGCAGCTTATTGCGTTGCTTGTTGTGGAACCTTGAGGATCGTAGCGGTGGATATGTTAAGTACCTATGTGTAGTAGGAAAAAACAAGGTATATTTTATATTTAGTCAACATGCAGTTGTTTTGTACCATTGCATGTTATTCACCCCTCCAGAAATTCCATCCCTTCTCTTATTTAGTAGTAGTAGACGTTGTAGTAGTAGTAGTGTAGTAGTAGTAGTAGTGTAGTAGTAGACGTTGTAGTAGTAGTGTAGTAGTTGTAGTAGTAGACGTTGTAGTAGTAGTAGTATTCGTTGTAGTAGTAGTATTAGTAGTAGTGTAGTATTTGTAGTAGTAGTAGTCGTTGTAGTAGTAGTAGTAAACTTAGTATATTCGTAAAAATTTAGCGCCCATGAACTCTGATCGCGCAGAACTCGTATACAAGTGTGTATCGCGGCTGTGGCAGTAACTTGTTACGAGGACGATGGCGGTTTGTCAACACTGTGGTTTTCTGGGAGTCAGGTTCAATTGGACTTCATGACTTGTAACATGTTCTTAATTGTAAAGGTATGGGTCCTTGATTTGTTTATCTAAGGCCCTTGTTATGTATTCATTGTTATTTGCTTCCTCTAGCCAATCCTAACTTGTTTACGTAGATATGTCTTTCCCTAAACTTGGTTGCAATCTCGTCCTCGAAACGGTAAGTGCGACTTCTCGAGTACCGGGGCGACCCGCTTGTGGGAGACCGATACCTGATTCGCTACCGCCCGACGCAACCAAGTTAGTTAGTCTCTTACTATACCACGAGACTAGTGCGATTGGGGAACACTAGCCCGCAATATAATAAGTGCCAGTCAGTCAGCTAGTCAGCCTACGGGAACAGGAGTTCCAGAGATGTTATATCGCTTTTGCTCGAAGGACCAATGTACAAGTTAGGGCCTAACCTTCGATAGCTCTTAAGTATAGCCCTAAGCTTGCACGTACCTAAACCTAGACTTATCCTAATTTAAGCCTACTGGTTCCTATATCTAGCCTAACCTATCTTTTGATATACCTATCCCTATTTTAGATCTAACTCTAACCTAACTCCCTAGTCTACCCTAGCCCTGTTAGGTATCGTGTATAGCGAGGCCGTGTACACTGTGGTCACACAGACTGTCGCGTATACAACCCTAATCCCTAGTTCCCTAGCAGTCCCTGGGATCCCTAGGCCGGGATATCTGTCGCCGGGAGACCTAAGGCGACAGACGGAAAGTGGGTAGGATTTAGGGTGTAGTGAGGTGGGTTTTCTCACTGCCGGTCGAGCAGACTCACAAGACCGATCATGGTGACGGCTAAGGGTGTCTTGGCCGCAGTGAGAGGTGAGGGGTAGGGTATGAGTCAAAGCCGGGAGTGAGCTAATGACTGGTTTATTTCTTAAAACTATAATCTTATATACTAAACTTATTCTATGTACACATATACACGTATTTAGTTGTGTGCCGTCGGTGTATTGTGCCGATGCAGCATGTCTGAGCCGACCGCCGTACGTGATAAATTACATGATCTTAAAATACCACGCATCTTCCTCGGTGATAAGTTGGATGTGTGTTTGAATGCCAAGAATGTCATGTTCATGTTTGAACATAAATTATAAAATTATTGTCCGTGTGGTGACGGATTAAGAATACGGAATGTCACCACCCCATATCATCCCATGGGTGTCGTAAGAGCCGACAGAGGGAGCATATTATGCAGAGAACACCACTGTAAGAGAAGGAAAACTTGATACAAACCCTATACCAACCCGTTTGGCCAGCGTAGTATAGTAGGCCAATTCCTCCTTTCAAAGGAGAGGCCTAGTCCAGCTGTGGACTGTTTAAGGCTGATAATGATGATGATGACTAGACTAAATGTATGGTACAAAATATTAAGGTACAAAGATAAAATGCCTCTCACAAGTCACCACTCATACTAATAATATCTAGTTACAAATCATACAACTATTCATAGATAACATCAATTAATACTAAAATATTAAATGTGAATTGCTTATCTTTGTTAATTTGTTATACCTTTATAAGTATTCGGATGTGGGCGTTAATGGCTACGACACAGTTTATACTACTGTAGCCATTACCGTTTAAGCTTTGTATAACTGTATAAGGTGTTTAATAAACGAATTTGAATTTGAATTTGAAAATAATACTATCTCTGCACCACCCGCCAGCTCACACAAATATTTAGCAGGAAGAAAATGTAATGAAACGTTATTAGTGCTAACACAATGTACACCGAAACGTAATACACACAATGTTTCCGAACGCAACTATTTCAAGCGAACTTCAGTTTGACAACATTGACAACGACACTTGACATAAGTAAGAAGTGTGAAGTAAGTAAACAAAGTAGGTAATCTTGACACTGGCAAAATCATCGATAATTGTACGATGGGGACATAATATAAAAAAAAGTATGTAATGACTTTTCTGGAGTAAAGCAATAATGTGGATAAAATAAACTAGATAGCATAACACCTATATAACTATGGTCACATCTAAATAATAACACAATAAATGTAATAAACAATATTAGGCCGAATTCCAAAACAACAAGACAAGTCTATACTAGTGGCAGACACAGTTATTTACGCGCCATGGAATTCGCGTTTGTCAGAACCAGTACTCACGGCGACGCCAATTTCGCCCGCTGATGCCAAACCGCCTACGTCTCTGGGATACTTCGCCGTCAGGGAGTTGAACTGCTCCATTTTTGTGAACTTATGGCGGCTACCATCGGACGATTTCGCCACAATTACGCATTCTTGAGTCCAGCAGGCCCGCATTCCAAAGTGGTGACGAGCTTTTCCGAACACTGCTTGTCGTGATCTCGTCAGGAACTCCTTCATCGACACTGCTGTACCTTTCAGCTTCGTCTTGGCTCTCCAAACGGCCGATCTAAGATCCGCTTTCTCAAACCAGACCAGAATCAGTCGTCGACGGTCACTGGTGGAGGCTCCAATCCTGTGGCAGTTGTTGATGTCAGCCGATGTTACATCAGGGAGCGCCAGTTTATGCACTTTTTGCAGCACATATGCCCGACAATCCTCCTTCTCTTCTTCTGGAACCCCAAGAAAAATCAGTGCCTTCCGCCTGTGCCTCGTCTCCATCGCGTCGAGTGTATGGGCGCATTCGTTGATTTGCCGTCTCAAGAGGCCAAGCATCGAAAACATGAGCTCCCGGAACGTTCGGAACTCCTCCGCTACCTTAGCGACAGTCTCCTTTGCCGGACCACCAATGTGAAGCTGTGCCTCGAGTTCTGCCATCCTCCTTGAAAAGGATTCTTCAAGATTATCCTGTGCCGTTCGGATGTCAGCCAGTTGAGACATTATGAGTTAAAGTTGTATTTCCAATAGTGTGCAATCTCAAATATTTGTGAAGTGCTGGCAGGTGGTCTATCTTGCAGGATTAAGATTACACATGCAATAATACTTTTGACAATGTAAGTACACTGTATTTATGGCTTATTGTACACAATGTAACCAAAAAAAATATAACTTAATTACTTTTATTTAATTAAATCAAATCTTTGCACTTTACAACATGTGTTAATTTTCTGACACCTACCGCCGAAAAACTTATTCTTGTCATGATATAAAACCCGACGAAAAACTAGGTATGTTCCATGCCTAGTTTATAATAATAATTATGACTTAGTTACAAACTTATATGTAAATGAAATAGCTTGTTATAAGGAAAAAAATATTTAAACTAAACGTAAGATGCAAAACGTATTGGTTAAACTTATTTTGTTTTTCTAGGAAATAAAACCCGCCCCCGCACTCGGCTATCGGACTTCAACTCCACTGAACAATCAATACCAGACACAGCCAGTGGACTTACCGAAGAAAACTTCTTTGGTGAAGAGTGCGGTGGAATTTCACCTTACTGGCCATCAGACGAGAGGCGTAATTACGATGACGAAGAAGTTGGTGCCAGACCACCCTGGAGCGGAGCTGACCATGTGACTTTAGAACGATGTAACAACTGCCTGACAAAACTTGGAGCAATATCCCGCTCTTCGACAGTAGCTCTTACTCCTGGAAATACTTTTAACCCTGCTTGGACGATGGAACCTGTAGCAGAAAGCAGTTCTGATAATTTTTCAAACAGCACAGAGTATCTGAGGCCACGAGCAATTAGGAAGACCTTAGAAGCCTGTAAATGCCAAGATCCTAGACCTCCAGAGAGACCACCAAAAC
This sequence comes from Euclidia mi, assembly GCA_944739405.2. NCBI lineage: Eukaryota > Metazoa > Arthropoda > Insecta > Lepidoptera > Erebidae > Euclidia > Euclidia mi. The sequence continues at coordinate 3,773,563 of OX123202.2, read as the reverse complement.
CAGCCCATTTAGATCAAAAGAAGCCACCAGCACCTTTACCTGTTTCATCGTGTTCATGTGCTGCAAACAATAATTACCCGAAAGACAACCCAAAAGTAGGGCCGTATGAAAATTATTACGTTCCTAAGACAACACATGTTGATGTAAGTTAAATGCAATATTTTCCTGAGATAACATTTTATTTAAATTTTATGTATTTTAAAGTATATAATTATAAATGCAATAATTACTTGTTACAGATTGACCACACAGAACATTACGATACCCCAAAAAGAACAAAAAAAGCTCTAGCACATGATTTATTCCAAGTGACAAAATGTTCAGCCCCTGGATCCCTAGTTCTAAAGAAAAATTGTGGATGTATTTTTAAATTCGGTTCAAAGAAAAAACCCGTAATAGTAGAGTGCGAAGAAAACCTTCAACCTGTTGAATGTCCATGTCAAAAAGTGACTAACTGGGCGAATAATCTCATTAGTCTCCCTTATTGTAAAAGAACAGGTGAACAAGTTAATACAGAAGTTCTTACTAGTCAGAAGTCAGATGAAATGGCGATCTATGCAACCATAGTCGTATCAAGGAAAGCAAATAGACAAAGCGCTGTAAGTACCGATAAAAATACAAATGAGCCAGCCACTGACACACAATTTACAAATTATCAAAATATCGAAAGAGATAAAAGAATATGAAGGACCTTATGCAAACTACAAAAATCTTGAATTCGCTTTGTCTCTGGAATGCTACGAAAACGCCAATGATTTATTGAAAAAGGCTGGTGTAACTCTAAGTGAGTTAGATGCACTCAGTGCAAATATAGACCTTGCTGTAAAATCAGTGCCAAAGAAACCTAAGCTGTGCACTAAGTGTGGACACTCACAAGCTGCATAACTTAAACAACAAGAAGCGAAACAAATTAGAAATGATGAGTATTTGTTAATGGAACCAAGAAACATGACGATACCAAACATGACTATTGTAATAAAACGTTAGGGCCTAATCCAGGATAAACACCAATGTCACCAAATCCCAATTGGTCACAAAGTTTGAAACTGGATGTTTCATACAACACTTTTTATTTTTACATTTATATATTTCATACACAAAGAACACAGAGCAGTAATTGAAAAATCACTGAGCATACCTGCTCTAAATGGTAGTGGAAATAGAATACCAGGTTTTGGTAATAATAATAAGGAAGCTCTACAAAAGAGATCAAGCTCAGTAGACTTGGCACGACTTCTGGAGGATTTGAAAGAATTTGGCAGCAGTATAGAAAGCCACACAACTTCTTCGTCTTTAGAAACATTAAGAAACTTAGCGATTGAAACAAGGAGATCGTCCACACATTGTGATAATGAACCAGAATGTTGTGACTGTAAATCTTCGGGATCTGAAAACAAGACATCCGAAGAAAGTTTTTCGAAAGACTAAACCTCATTTGAGGAACAAGCTTATGGATAACGCTCAAATTTAGAGATCTTCGAGCTTTCCCTGCAAGTCTGGCGGTAACACAGACTCTTCTAGCTCTAATGATTCTGGAGTGGTATTCTCTCGTTTTCCATAAATTCATTTGCACTAATATTGTTTGCCATAATCATCCCCGATCATAATATTTACTTGCACTATTATCATTTACACTAATAACGTTTGCCTTAACAACTCAGCAGCGATAACTTTTATTTGCCATAAAATGACTTTCTATAACAACTTACATCATAATAATTAGTTTCCATAAGTAACACATCTCATAATCAACTCTTGACATAATCAAAATTTGATATAATTATGAAAATAATACAAAATATTGTTAGGTCGAAATTAATTATCGTTAACACCCCGACTCAGTGTAATCCGACTCGGATAGGTTAGGTTAGGGTTCTCTTTTGACCCTTAACCCAAAAAAGGAGCCCTGCGAAGCAGGGCTCCATCAACTTAGTCCACATTCTTGGCACTAGTTTAATAAACTGAAGTTGAATTAATTATCGTTAACACCCCGACTCAGTGCAATCCGACTCGGATAGGTTAGATTAGGTTAGGGTTCTCTTTTGACCCTTAACCCAAAAATAGGAGCCCCGCGAAGCAGGGCTCCGTCAACTTAGTTCACATTCTTCACACAAGTTTAATAAACTGAAGTTGAATTAATTATCGTTAACACCCCGACTCAGTGCAATCCGACTCGGATAAGTTAGGTTAGGTTAGGGTTCTCTCTTGACCCTTAACCCAAAAATAGGAGCCCTGCGAAGCAGGGCTCCGTCAACTTAGTCCACATTCTTGACACTAGTTTAATAAACTGAAGTTGAATTAATTATCGTTAACACCCCGACTCAGTGCAATCCGACTCGGATAGGTTAGGTTAAGGTTCTCTTTTGACCCTCAACCCAAAAATAGGAACTCTTCAACTTAGTCCACATTCTTGACACTAGTTTAATAAACTGGAAGTTGAATTAATTATCGTTAACACCCCGACTCAGTGCAATCTGACTCGGATAGGTTAGGTTAGGGTTCTCTTTTGACCCTCAACCCAAAAATAGGAGCCCTGCTAAGCAGGGCTCCGTCAATTTAGTCCACATTCGTCAGACTAGTTTAATAAAGTGAAGTTGTTCAACTTCAGTTTATTATCTATTTTCTTCTTAGATTATTGAAAACGAAAATTATAGCAAATACATTTATAGATTTAAATTATTATGACACTTGATAGATTATGACCAATGGAATTAGTGAAAGTCATTTTATGTCATTTCACGATTATGACAACTGAAGCGTTATTTCTAATGAAATTAGGGCAAATACCAGTATAGCATATGAAATTATGGCATTTTAAATTATGGCAAACATTAGCAAACCTTCTGGAGTATCAAGCTGCTCTATGAAACATGTCGGGGACTTCAATGAATTTAAAATGCCATTGACTTCTGGTCACTCAAGATACCATTATATGGTACACAAAAGAATGAGAGGGAATCTGTCTGGTTGTGTCCACTCCTCGCTGCCGAGGTTATCTAAATATTCTGATCTTTTGCGAGATATGCCATTGCAGTTACATAGATCTGCACCAAAATATTCGTCTGCAGAAGCAGAAGTTCCAGTTTTGCCTCCGAAACAATTCAAAGGTAGGCTAAGAAATCCAATATACCCAAGCTTACCCGCATTTATTTAAAAGAAAATTGAAATTAACTGTCTCAAAGCGTTGGAATTATAAAGGCTAGCGCAAAAATATATTTATAAAAATTTTCAGGTGTTATGGATACGCATAGCAAATCGAGCGGCACCTCTGACATGACGGGCTACATCTAAACTCTTTCACTGACGTCATCGCATTCATCCTCTGACACCCCAACGGGAATGAGGTAAGTATTTCTAGTATCTAAAACATCACCATCTACAGCCCGATTGTGTCTACTGCTGAACAAGAGAGGCCAACTCTCTTTGTTCTTGCATTTTCCCTCGATCTTGTGGTAATCTAGTCCAGGTTACATAACCTTGACAAAAGTTTATATATTGACAATATTTTTTGTACCGATTGTACTAACATGTACTTTTGATTACGGGAGCTCAATTAGAATTGAATTCAACAGAGTAATTCTGGACAACATTTTCAGGAAAAAAATATAGCATTTGGATGGGTGAAAACTATTATAACTAGTGCCACATTTAATCAAGCTGCAAGAAAATTATCATTTATATAGGCTTTTTTATTTCTTTTAAACTGAAAATTATGTTCTTGAACTTAAATGATTACATCATTGTTTCTTGAAGTCAATTTATATTCAGAGCCAACTCTTAGATTATTATCATTTATTTTGCTATGAACTCTGCCACTAATAATACTCTTTCTTATCCGCAGACTCAGTCGCCAACCAACCAACACGCTGCGGCCACGCTCTGGCAAAGAGTACAACAACATCGATCCCATCATCACCTCCATATACAAAAACGGGATGGACCTCGCGAACTATACCAACCTTCCATAAGCCTAAACTCCTGATATGTTTGTTTGGATAGCTGTAACATTCCACGTCAGGAATTGTTTAGTCACGTTATGTTCCTTAGATCATTGGTACGCTGTTGTAACAAAATTGTATCAAATTCCTTTAAAGTTATTGGGAAGAAAACATTACAAGACTTGCATTAAAATATAAAAAGGTTTCAGAGATTAAGCCTTTCGCACTCAAAGCTAAAAATATAATAGTGGTAAAGATAATGTTGTAATTATGTCGCACATGTATATCTGTTTCGATAGTGTGCTTCTGGTAGAGCAAGACTTTTGGTACTTATACAAATAAGTGTGAAAGGCAGTGTAGTTTTGACCAAATGAGTCAATGGTTTTTTGATTTTACCACTTTTTGACTTAGCTTAGAGTCTGAATTTTATTAGAAGCAAATCCTGCCATCACCGCTGTTACCATCAATTACTTTTAAGTTATTCCTGACAGATATGACTTTTGTATATAAAAATATAAGGGCAAGGATCAAATCAAATCAAATCAAATAATAGCAAATTTATTTATTTGTTAAGGAGCAGAGATATTTTATATACAATTTTGTTACGAACAGCAGTGTACATTTAATCTTAGTCATTACATTATACACTACGTACGTTTTTAGTATTTTTTTATATTATACAATGCTCAAGATTTTCACATTACTTACCCCTAACTTATTATTTTTCTATGCATATAAGACTGAATGTTTAAATTATTATTAATTTATTCAAAACGAAACATAATCTAGTCATCGTTCAGAAAGATGTAATATTGTAAAAATAAGTGTTTACGTGTAGCGTAAATGGAAAGCTGTTAAAAATTTTGAATAATTTTTATTAAACTACGATTAATTTTTAAACAGTTTATAGCCAGTAGTTGCTAAATGCGCATTTTATACGAAGTTTTACTGAGCATAGAAAGTGTTTGTATCTTGAGTCATAAAGTTTTCATCATAGAATTACAAAGAGAATTTTTAACAGTTACACAGCTTCTACTGTAAAAGCTCTAGCTTGGCTCTGGACGCTTGATTCGACTTCGAGACTAAATGTTAATGAGAAATGTAGCTGAGAAGATACCCGAGGCTCAAAACTAAGTGATGGATGGGAATAACGTCAGTTTTCTCTTGTGTAAATATAATATAATTATAGATCATACATTTTATTTTTCTGAGCCCATTTTCGTTGATCTAAGTCTTTAACGTACATACATACATACATAGACTCACGCCTGTTTCCCGGAGGGGTAGGCAGAGACTACGAAACGCCATTTGCAACGATCCTGACATACCTCACTTGCTTCACTCACTCCCATCAAGTTTCTCATGCATGCTCTTCTGTTAAGGGTACTTCTGACTTGTCCTTTTTTCAGGATGTCTCCAATCTGGTCAGAGAACGTCCGCCTAGGTCTGCCTTATATATCTTCTTTGTCAGTCTATCGTCATCCATCCTCTCCATGTGCCCAAACCATCTTAACATGCCTTTCTCAATGCTTGTCACTACATCTTCTTTTACCCCACACCACTCTCGTATCACACAATTCTTTACTCTGTCGGTCAAAGACACACCACACATACTTCTCAGTGCTCTCATTTCTACAGCATTTATTTTACTTTCAAATCTCTTCTGCCATACCCAACTTTCACTACCATACATAAGGGTCGGCACTAACACATCTCTATGTACAGCCAAACGTGCCTTTTTGGACACGTTTTGACTGTTCATAAACGCTTTCAGAGCTCCATTCACACTATTACCTGCATTAACTCTCCTTTCAATATCTTCTTCATTCTTACCATCTCTTGTAAACAACGTACCTAAGTAAACAAACTCATTCACTTGTTCCACTCGCTGTCCATCGATCAAAACATTACAAGCCGTAACGCATTCCTTCTTTTTAACCGACTCCAAAAAGAGGAGGAGGTTCTCAATTCGGCTGTATTTCTTTTTTTTATGTTTGTTACCTCATAACTCCGTTATTTATCGACCGATTTCCAAAATAATTTTTTTGTTTGAAAGCATATACTTTCAGGTGGGTCCCATTTAAATTTTATCAAAATCAAGCCAGTTTCATTAAAAACTCAAATTTTATCAAAATCAACCCAATAGTTCCATTCAAAACTCCAAAAACTAAGTCATCCAAGTAAACGAAATTAAGCATTTACTGTGACTTTTCATCAGTAGACACTAGAATAGTCGCAATCAGCGGGCCTACTTCGGGCTTCATTACCAGGTATTGATGAAACCGGGAGGAATAAAAGGTTGGAGAGTAAATATATATATACAGGGTGTCACAAAACCTTTTTTTTAAGTTTTCACATTTTTTAATTCGCAATTAAAAACGCGCGCGTGTAGTGCTCTAAATACCTTCTTATCCATGGGCTCATAGGGCATCTACAGAACATATTAGCGGAGTAAATGCATCGATTTTGTACCTAATTAGAAAAATTCCAACTTTGAGCCTCAATATCTCCTGAACCAGTAATTTCCCAGGTATGGTGGCGAAGTAAAAAATATTCGTAGTGACTGGTACAACATGTGATTTCAGTTTTCGTTAACGGTCTTTTTACACTCTGTATAAAATTGCTTGGGCTTGATTCATCAACGCAGAGCCAAATCCACAGGGGCTCGAGACTTGCAATTTTGACATTCGATGCATTTTATGACGTAAGCACCCACTAAGGAAGGATTTTTATACATATTTTTGGTAAAAAAATAAACACGCAATTTAGATTTTTTCAAATCTAACAACTAAGAGGGTGATATAGGGGTAGAAAGTTTGTATGGGAGATCCGTAATTTTTAAAAAAAATAGCGTGTTATGTTGTGAGCAAACTTCTGGTTAGAAATTAAACAAATACGTGTTTTAGCGATTTCTAAAATCTACAGTTTAAAAGGGTGAAATAGGGGTTGAAAGTTTTTATGCGAAGTGAAATTTCATAAACTAGCTTCTGATTAGAAATAAGTGATCACGTATTTACGCGTTTTTGGAAATAGGGGTTGTATTTTTATATGGAAAGTCCGTCATTACGCGCGAACGAAGCCGCCAACTGCTACCTTATACATATAATAACTTTGATTATAAATCACAGAATAACTAATAGTAGTCCGGTTTAATTCAAAGAGCAGATGATGAGTACGTTCTTCAGTGTTTACACGATTTAATATTTTTCACTGTAAGCCCGCATTTGTGATAACCTCTTTTCACGTAGTTCACTACTTTCTCTTGAAATGGCCTTGGACCGAGATTCCCTACTTTGAGATAGACGTTTCTCCATTTCTTCGCTAGTTGTGGAGTACTGCTCACATCTCTGGGCCAGAGCGCCAAAATATCAGCTTGATCCACTTGACTCCCTACAGAGACGACCTGTTCGAATCGTCGATGATCCCGATCTCACGACTAGACTAGAGTTGCTAGAGCAGCGGCGAGACTTTAGTTCTCTCTGCGTATTTTACCGACTCTTTCACGGGGAGTGCTCCGAATAATTGTTTAATTTGGTACCAGGGTCACCCTTCTACCAATGTACCACTCGCCGACGCAGTAGAGTTCACCCGTACTACCTGGAAGCGTTCTCATCTTGTACGGTGCGCTTCCAGCGATCTTTTCTACCACGTACGTGTAGGCTCTGGAATGAACTACCGGCTGCGGTGTTTCCCGAGCGCTATAACTTGTCCTTCTTCAAACGAGGTTTAAAGAGAGCATTACTTTCACGGTAGGCAGCGGGTTTGCTGTGTATACCGTGACATTAGCGAAGTTCATGAGCAGTGGTTACCGTTTACCATCAGATGGGCCGTTCGCTCGTCTGCCACTATAAAAAAAATGGTTTCATTTAAACCGCGCTGTCTCATATGGGCAGCGCGTTTAGTAGGTACCCATCTTTGATCGAGAGGAGAAGTGGCTGCGTCACGTTTAGGTTCAAAAATCAAAATCAAAATCTTTTATTCAAAATTGGCTGGTAAACAGCTCTTTCTGAACGTTAAATTTTACAATAGACAGTCCCCCAAAAAGCCCAACCCTTCACTGCTTCCTATGTGTTTTCGCTAGGAAGAAGAAGCAGCGCAACAAACTCCCTAGCAACACAGTACTGTCTGCGTATTTAAATAAGAAGTTATACATTATAATCAAAAAATAATAATATCACATTTCAGTTAACATGATAGCTATCACACAACCTATTGCCATTTATTTAGTTACGTACCTACTTAAGACTTGAAAATTGAGAATAATGACTAACACTTAGCCTCCAAAACAAAATGACAAGTAGGGTGTAACCGCACACATGTTAAATATCATGTTGTTATGTAATCACTGCTCAGTCAAATCACGTTACAATGCATTAATTAGGTAGGTACCCTAGGTTGACTCAGATACTCACCGGACACGGATGTTTCGGCGAGTATTTGAACCGAATCGGCTGCGATGCGACGCCGGCATGCCACCACTGCGGCAGTGACCTGGACTCTGCCCAGCATACGCTCTCTGAGTGTCCTGCATGGGAATCCGAGCGGTGAGACTTGACCGCTGTTATCGGAGGCGATCTTTCCCCGCAGGCCATCGTCCAGGCCATGTTGGCGGAAGACATCCGGTGGGATGCTGTGGTCTCCTTCTGCGAAGCGGTCATGCTCCAGAAGGAAGCCGCCGAGTGGGATCGCGAGAGAGCCGATCCCGCTCGCAGACGCACGGCGTCGTGGTGGTGGCAATGGCCGCTAGACTGACTCTTCCTTAGGGCCGTGGGCAATCAGAGATAGCAATCTGGCTGCCCGACCACGAACGACCCCGAGAAGCCAGCGGTCTCGGATAGCCGAGGGACCACTGTACTCGCACAGTACGAGGCGCTACCTCGTACTGTGCGAGTGGGGGAGGACACTTCCAGAGACTGAACCCTACTTACGAGACAAGCGTAACGAGACCCAGGAGCAGCACACCCGAGTTCCCTGTGTCCCATTCTTTGCCCGCCACGCGGAGAGGCACTCGGCAAAAGAGTTTCCCCAGGTAAAAAAAAAGTCTACCCATCTTTAATTTCGATAAATCAGATAACTGCAGGAAGGAAAATTCACTAAAAAACAGGAAATAAAAATTTTTTAACAAAAAATAACCGCCTCCAAAAATCTGGAAAATGTGTGAAAATAGCACTAAAAAGTAAAAAATAAATTCCGGTTTTTTAGATCAATTTACTTATAAACATCACCTATTCAACTGAATATTATATACTTATACGAGTTATACGTATCTACCACTTAATTCACATACCTGACACAATACATATTTTTATATGACTAACAAACTAAATTAAATACCTATCACCAGAAATCAGATAAGTATATTATGTTTTTGGACTAAGTACTTAGAAAAAAATATTTTGTTAGGACTATAATATACAATTATACTTTTTTTTGGAGTCGGTGCCAGCCAAGCGTTTTAGTAAATAATTTAGCAAAACTTCATCAAACTTGTAAGTAATTTACAAATGACGAAAATCAAATAAACAAATGTAAATCAAATTTTAGGAAGTTTTCTATAACACAAAATATGTGTACCTAAAGTTACATTAATACCACAATGTAGGATCTAACCAAACCTATTTTGCAAATAAAGAAAACAACGGAACCTGGCAACAGGCGCGACAGCCCAGTTACAAATTAAACTAAATACCTATTTACAATTACCTATATAACCAAAATAAGAACTTAAAGCGATACTTGGAACAAATTAAATTCTGAGAAGTTTTTACAAAAAGATCTCAAAATTTGAAAAACAAGGAAAATAGAATTATGCAAAGATGCAATACTAAAATGCAGCAATATCAAATCAAAGCTATTTCAATAAACACAAATTTCGTGTAAAATAACTCTAAAGAACCACAATCCACTGCAATACAATAATTACCTACATACAGCGCATAAAAAAATGGATATCGGAGAAAACCGTCAACAACGTCTGCCCTCACACGCGTGCCCTGCCCGCGTTCGGGTCGGTCACTTAATAACATCTTTAATTCTTAATCTCAGCTGGCACCGACTCCAAAAAAAAGTATAATTGTATATTATAGTCCTAACAAAATATTTTTTTCTAAGTACTTAGTCCAAAAACATAATATACTTATCTGATTTCTGGTGATAGGTATTTAATTTAGTTTGTTAGTCATATAAAAATATGTATTGTGTCAGGTATGTGAATTAAGTGGTAGATACGTATAACTCGTATAAGTATATAATATTCAGTTGAATAGGTGATGTTTATAAGTAAATTGATCTAAAAAACCGGAATTTATTTTTTACTTTTTAGTGCTATTTTCACACATTTTCCAGATTTTTGGAGGCGGTTATTTTTTGTTAAATTTTTTTTATCAAAAACCATAACTTTCGTTTTACTTACATTCACTTTCATTCCTTTCCTCTCTAACGCACCATGCATGATTGCTACCATCTCCTGCAACTCCTCCGCTGAAGATGCAAGTATTACCTGATCATCAGCATAAAGGATGCATTTGACGAGTAACCCATTCATCCTTAATCCGCAGTCACACTGTTTTAAATCTTGCAAACAACTGTCCATGAAGAGGTTAAACAGCCACGGCGACGCTACACATCCCTGTCTAACACCTTTCTCGATGGTAAACCAGTCAGTGTATGCCCCGTTTATCCTCACACAAGCTCTAGAATCCTCATAAAGGGATTTCAGAGCTCGAATGAGGCTGCTGTCTACCCCATTCATTGACAGCACCGACCACATTTCATTCCTCACCATTTTATCGTAAGCCTTTTCCAAATCCACGAATGCGCAATAGACCTTTTGACCTTTGGCCAAAAACTTTTCGGCTATGCTTCGCAAGGAAAAAACCTGATCCGTAAGTCCTGATAAGTCTTTAACGTATGAATAATGTATATTAACATTGGCATATACCTAATCATTACGTTTTCAATTCTTCGTAGTAGGTACTCAATTTAAGAGGTTGGTTACGACGTCTGTTATTGATATTCGTAGCAGCACGTAGCAGTGCTAGGGAATCGCTAGGCTTAATGTCTCACGATACAAATACCTAAACTTGTACATTTGATATAATCCTACTAAATACGATTCGTTGCAGCAATAAGTATAAAGTTCCCTGGAGTAGTTACATATCGTGTTGGTTAAGATAATGTGAGTTGTTTTAATTGTAAGGGTTGTGTTTGTATTGAGTCAGACGAGCTATATAGTTATGTACGCTTTTTATGTGATCGGATATAAAAAATAACATTAATTAAAAAATATACATTACGAGTAACATTTAGTGCAGAGTTGATAACTTATTTTTATTTACTTTCGATCACATAATCATCTTTAGGCATGGGACTGCGGTGTGCAATACGAAGTTTGGAGTATTTTGGTAAATCTATATAACTGTAGTATTTTCGCTAGCTAATATACTGCCCACATACCCATACAGGCTGTATATCATCCTTGATCTAAATGTATACCTATACATATGAATAAACATTATAGTAATTTGTATGAGAGTTTTTTATTACGGTTATTTCAACCAAATTTTTAAGAGTATTAGTACTCTCTAGTTGGTTTAGCTTTTTCGTAACTTTATTTCCACAGACATGCTTTCTATTATTAACAGTTCATTGTTCATTGCAGTATAAAATGTGTGAAACATTTTATATACACTTGGCTTACCGTCTCAAAACGAATACTGAAGCATTCGATTCAATTGTAATGGTTCGATTAAATGATAATGTTGTCTTCTGAACTGTTATTGAAGGAAGCATTTCTGTGGCAATAACGGTTTGAAAAAGCTGGAAGAGTTCGGTATTGTCCACCTTCTTCTATTGCAATAGTTGGGATGGGCAATTCGAGGGTGCGTGGTGGGTTTCTCTTTCCTTCCATTAGGTTACAATGGAGTTCCGCCAACTAACGCCTGATTCAATCAACTATATAAAGTTAGAACAACTTACTATTTCTCCATAACGCTACACATATTCTTGTCAAATTAGCTGCTTTTGGTGTGAAGTAAAACATTAATTATATTATGAACTACATGTCACCCAAGACGTACTTTTAATCGAAAACTTAGTGTTTAAAATTGTTTCGCTTTAAATGTATGCACCAGGCTAGTAACACACACAATTTTAATAAAACTATTCAATATAGTTCTGCCTTACCCCCTGGAGCTTTGAAGCTGATGGTTTGTATCAAACTACAATAAATAACTCGCCATGTCAAATAACAAAGGTAATAGAGCCTAGCTAATTTCAGCATGAATGGGCCGGCTCGACTGGGGAAGTACTACCCTCTCACAGAAAATCGACGTAAAGTAGCAGTACCTATACTGTTGCGTATCGTTCGGTGAGTGAGAGCACCGGAGGCCCTATCCCCTATTCCTTCTCCCTCATCCCATCCCTTTTCCCAACCCCAAGGGGCGGCAACGCACTTGTGACTCCTGTGGCTTGTGTCTATGGGCGGCGGTAATTGCTTACCATCAGGCAATCCGTCTGCTCGTTTGCCGCTTATTACCATAAAAAAAACAACAAAGTTTCGGCATTTCACTAAAAGAGAGTCCAACAGCTGTCCGTTTTTGTTAAATTTCTACCTCAGTATTCACATTTTACTGAACATTTCACAAAAAAATGTCCACTGTTCTCAAATAAGTTCAATTCAATCTCCACAAATTGCGACTTTGATTCTGCGCCAACAAATTAACATACACACTGATTGGGACAAACTGCACTTTTGTTCACCTTTGAAGTGTCACACGTACCACACTGTTGTGACAAATGAATGTTAGATATCTTTGTGGTATGAGGTTCTAATACAAAAGGAACAATGACTTATTGAGGTGCGTTGAGACTTACAGCATGCCACGATCCATATGAAGTTATGTGCGTGTTTAGTCAAAATAGGTATTTATTGCTAGTCCTGCTAGTTAGGAAGACACTGATGGCATATTTGCATATACCCGGAAGTGTATAGCATATTTATATAAGTCGAGCCTATTGAGTTTTGGATTATCACCTAAAATTTGCAAATAGGTGTGTACTAAAAATCATAATATATGCTATCTATGATACCCATTTTAACAAGTTATTTGCTACAAACGATTTTAACTTTCGCGATAAGTATACAATAGTATACAAGGTTATATAGCGGGTCTTACTCACGATAAATAATATATTTAAGGCATAAATACCTCGGTTTTTGCCAACGTTTCGGCTGACTTGCTTCGGCCATGGTCGCGGTGGAACTGGTGAGCTCAGCTCAGACAGTGCGGTTAAAAACAAAAATAAAAATCAGGTGAGGGTAGGTGCCAAAACCCGCACAACACAAGGACGGCGTTCAGCTCACCAGTCCCGCCGCGACCACGGCTGAAGCAAGTCAGCCGAAACGTTGGCTAAAAACCGAGGTATTTATGCTATTTTTAAAAATCTCCAGGTATGCAAAATTATAATAATTGCACTTACAATCTAAAATTAAGTCATCACACTTAGCAGTAAATAAGGTTATTTGAGCGTGTTTTACACCAAAATAAAGACTTTAATCAAATGAATGAAGCAGCAAGCCTATCACAATATGGCAAACCAAAGAAAAACCAGAGTAAGTAAAACGTATGAGTCAGGCTTAGCCCGTCTCCAGTCAGCCAACAACGGCTTGTGTATGCCACAAGCAGCGAAATTAGGCGAATGCATACAACGCTGCAATCTGATGGTGGAGATATTACGTAGCTTTCACACTCTCGGCTCTAGTCGTGAGTGTGTAGACGTCCTAAGAGATATGCTTTTTTTGTAAAGATAAATACTGTAGTTTGAACCACTTTGAAATGGAAACGTTTAGTGCAGACTAGATGGAAGTATTAAGAGGCAACATTAAAGGGAGAAGTTCTGTACGATATTTTGGCACAATCATTGGATGCACTAAGTAAATTTTACACGGTAAAGTAACCAGAAAACCAATTGTCGTATTTTATAATTATCACATTGAAACTATATTTTGAACGAAATGAGATTAGATTTAGAATTGACTCAGAATCGGTATTCTGCCAGAGAATGTCATTGTCGTCTAATTTGACTTCTATAGTTCTTCGTTGACACATCGTTGAATTAATAACAATCTAGTTACCATTACATTTCAATAACATTCAAATATCAGTTAATGTAGGAGAATATCTATAATATCAGTTAATGTAGGAGAATATCTATATCTTTACTGACATAAAATCGAAACTGCATTTGAACAATTTTATTTAGGACAACTCTCGCACTAGTGCTAAATCCTGTGTCGCGAGGGACTTTACAAACATACAACTAACGGACATAATGAACACCCAGACTCGAAACAACAATTTATGAATCACACAAAGTGTTGTCTTGTGTGGGGGTTGAACCCACGACACTCGGCGCAATGTCAAGCGGCGAGGTGGCCGCTTAAACCACTACGCCAACCGTGCAGTCGAAGTCAAACTGGGCCTCAGATGAATATTGTGTAGCTGCGGGCTACTTAATAGAATATTTATCATTTATATTTTCAGTTTTAAATAGCGTTCAATATGCTATTTTTATTTCTGTTACATACTATAGTTTGACCGACATACTCGGGTCGTATGAATATTTATAATTTTATATTTTCAACCACCAATAAATATTTACCATCACTGGAAAACATTTTTATCCCATAAAATAAGTCAAGAAAAAAATCTCTACATTTATATTAAATGGTATACATTGAATTCTGCAGTAGGTATGTGAATATTCAATTCCAGTAAATTTCATAGATAGTAATATGTAGTCTATATTTTCACAACCATAGTCTCAGATCGCCTTTGGCTCTGTTTAAAAAACGTAAACTTAACTTACTTGCTAAGGCGTGTCTTGGATTTAAGGCCATGATACGCTCTGCTGCCTTTTCAAAGTAAAGTGCGTATTGAATTGTTAATTAGAAGTAGCTAACTTCCATGTTCTGCAAAAAAAATTGGTTAAAAAATTGCCTGCAGCGCCACCTACTGGGCCCAATTTTTATGAAAAGTAAGCACAAGTAACTACATTTAATTTGGTACAGCTATTTAAATGGAGGCAATAACAAGCACACGTGCAGTTGAAGTATGTATATACTACGAGTATATACATACTTCATGTGCACTATTAAGATATTGAAAAAGTAAGTAAATACGTATTTGTTTTTTTATTTATTTATTTATTTATAGACTAACGGCTGTATCCTCGAAGGGGTAGGCAGAGGTGTAATATTGCACCCACATTTCGCCATGAATTTTTAAGTCTTACGTAATAGGGGGCGAGCCTATTGCCGTTACCGGGCACATCACCAGACCCCGTGCTGCTATTAAGAATTCGGAAAAAACCAGTAACAGTTTTGCCCGACCCGTGTCGAACCTGGGACCACCGATCAGCAGTCGCATACGCTATCCACTGGACCACGGAGGCAGTCACGCATTTGTTTGCGAAAGAAATTTGTTTAAGTATACTTATTTAATACGTCCATCAAACAGAATTCATGTTTACCTTGTATCGTTGGCCAAACATGAAATAAAAATAAAAGCGCAAATGAATTAGGCACGTGTAAATATACGGCCGGTCCCGGGATATTTACGGGAAACGAACGAGACTACATCATGAACATCCATTACCTATATGAGCAGATAAATTTATTTAAAAGTTAAAACAGTTTGATAAATTCGCTCGTAGATAGGTTGTCTGTTTATTTAAAATTCTATCGGTACTAACTGACATCCAACGGCAACAATATTTATCACTACATAGTATAAAACAAAGTCTGTCTTCTGTCTGTCTGTCCCTATGCATGCCGAAATCTTTAAAACCACACAACGGATTTTAATGCGGTTTTTTTAATAGATAGAATGATTCAAGGGGAAGGTTTATATGTATAATTGAGGCGGGCGAAGCCGCTGGCGACGTCTAGTAATTTTATAAATAAGTAAGTTTGCTTATCGATTATCCATGTTCCCATAATCCTTCACAGCCTTGCGCAGTCCACTGCATGACTTAAGTATCATCTAATTTGCTTTACAGTAGCACCGTGAGTTAATAAGGAGATTTGACCTACTATATGTATGATATTATAATATATACTATAGGATTTGATGACGGGTTTCCGTCTGTTCACAGTTAATATACTATTTGCCTCGGGATAGTACCATTTAGTATTGTTCAGCACACGGATGTTATCGTTATGTCTGTGTATACTTTATGTATCTATTATAAGTAACTGTTACCATAATTCGGGCTCTGCCCTAATATTAATCATTTAAATAATTATGTAACAAAGAAGACTGCCTCCGTGGTCCCGTGGATAGCGTATGCGACTACTAATTGGAGGTCCCGGGTTCGATTCCCGAGTCGGGCATAAGTGTTACTGGGTTTTTCCGAATACTCAGTAGCAGCCCGGAGTCTGATGATGTGCCCGGTAACGGCAATAGGTTCGCCCCCTATAGCTTGGGACCTAAAAATTCATGGCGGAATATGGGTGTAATATTTACACCTCTGCCTACCCCTACGGGGATACAGGCGTGAGACTATAAATAGTTAAAAGAATATAAGCATAAAATCTGCTAATCCACTAGCTATGAATATAGAACAGCTAGTATAATTAGATAGCCAAATAAATCAGATATGTGACGTATTTCTAAGCTTATTCATTTCATCAGAGCAAGAGCTTCAGGATAGATATTGTTATTAGAAAGCAACTCATAGATCTTCGTTGCTAACAAGTGTATTACTTACAACATGTTTTTCTCTGTACCCAACGCAGCATTGATTATTATTCACTCATGCAAATAGCTGCTCAGTCAATCACTAATAATGCTTATGCGTCCTCTGTGCGGCCTCCATAATAAAGCCTTGGGAACAAGTAGCGGCCCATATAAAACAGCTGACAACCATATTTCTTACGATCTCACTAAACTGGAATGCCAAAATCATTTCTTATTAAGTTCCACAAAATATCTGAGGTTAGGAAAATTCCGACTATCCGAAAAAAACTCGCCAAAGAATTTTCCCAGAAACAATATCAAATTCCGTCAATAGGACGGCGGGTAACGATGTTTCAAGATGAAATGAACTCTGGCGTGTAGTTCGAAAAAAAATTCACTGCAATAAATATACTCATAAATTTGAGCGAAGTTTCCCGGCACTCATTTTGGATGTATTATTTTTTTTAATAATTCTCTGTTCCCAGCGGGCCGCATTTACATATCATTAACATTAGAATACATTGGCTGTATTGTTCTT
Source organism: Euclidia mi (assembly GCA_944739405.2). Taxonomy (NCBI): domain Eukaryota; kingdom Metazoa; phylum Arthropoda; class Insecta; order Lepidoptera; family Erebidae; genus Euclidia; species Euclidia mi. The sequence goes on along the minus strand of OX123202.2, from coordinate 3,756,347 downwards.
GGTGCTTAAACAATGCGCAGCTTTTTCGCGAACAAAACCCGATGATAAATATGTTATTTAAGCTTTCGCAAGTGTTTCTCTTTTAACAAATACTAGTTAAAACTTTTTGTTGGTTCCAGTTAAGTGTTATAGTTGTGTAATTTGCACTCTAATTATTTCTCGAGACGTTCCTTTGTTCGTAATTAAGAGAGTGTTATTTGAAGGCTCATTTATCTCATGTAGAAGTATTTTTATAGGACTTTGTCGTTGGTACATTTGCATTATGCTCATATGTACATTTTCAAAACCCTGGCATTTGAAATAATAAGACTATATAGATCATCTTAAGCTAAGGTTGGTTTTCAAAGACAAGTGGTTAGATTGGCTTTATTTACTGAGTTCCTATATGCCGTCAAAGATCTAAATATCTGCTGGTATGCATGTTCAGTCGTCGGTCACGGCTTATCAAGCTCGCCGTGGCACAGAGTAAAAACACCACAATTTAAAATAGAAATGATAACAAATCGTAGCTAAATTGAACTGATTCTAATTTTTAGTTAAACTGACAGATCATACACACATATTTATTTACTTTATAATAAGGAGATCAAGAATCAAAAACTTTATTCTGACTTTGAGTGTATGTCTGGATACCAGGACTTCCAAAAGTTACCTTTACTCAGCCATCCGTGGAGTCTTTCTACATAACAAAGTTCTCTTAGTTTTGAAATTACAATGAAAATTATAACAGTTATGTTTACATAACAAATTAAATAAAATAATAACAACTTAATTTATCTGTCCATCAAATTAACGCATGTTTACTTTGTGTCTTTGCTAGACAACAAATAAAAATAAATTAAAAGACCTAATGAGTTAGGCCGTGCAAACATACGACTGATCCCGTGCCTTGAACGGGAAACGAACGAGACATGAAAGCTATAATGTTTATATCACTATGGACAGATTTATGAAGTAGAAAGTTATTGTTATTCGACGACCGGTTGGCGCAGTGGGAGTGTAAGCGACTGCTACAAGTGACGAGACGATGTTGTGTAAATGTAGTAGAATACTATTATTATTATTTAAATTATAATAATATTTATTAGGACAACTATATGTATATTGGCATTTCAACATAATTAATACTATAAAATATTCGCTAATTTTGCACATGATAATATTTACATGTATTGCTTCTATATTCCGTAATTATCGATACATATTAAAAATGAAGTGTCTTAGAGACTTTGTCTGTCTGTACGAACCCAATCAATTCATAAACTACCGTTTTCACCAAAGGATAGTTTGATTCATGACGAAGGTGTAGGCTTCACATAGACGGAGCCACGTGGAAAGCGTAGTTTGAAAATAAAGGTTAAGTATTTCCCCTGAGGTTTCTGCATAGATTATACCAACCGTAGTCACGGGATGTCTAAAAACAAAATATATAGATTTTTATTTATTTATATACGCTTTATTGCACACCAATACACACACACACACACGCACACACATATATATATAATACATTTTATAAAGTGACTTAAAACTACGATAATGTACAATCGGCGGCCTTATCGCTTAGAGCAATCTCTTCCAGGCAACCTTGAGATGTGCCTCCTGAAGAACCTTGAAATATGGAGCGGTGGTGTGTAGCATACAAAAATAATATTAAAATAATACGAAGAATTTTGATATTATAAATATATAGTAGATATATATTATAATTCGATATATATATATATATATATGTAAATACATATAAAATAAACATATATTAATAAATACATACAAATACAAACATAAAATATACATATACAATATATAGTAGATATATATTATAATTCAATATATATATATGTAAATACATATAAAATAAACATACATTAATAAATACATACAAATACAAACATAAAATATACATATACAATATAATAATAACCAGACGATACAGATATAGTAAATAAGGATGATGTAGCAAGAAAATCTTTATATTAAATCAGGTAGTGCTTTTTGACCAAAGTTTTAAGACCAAAACTGCTGTCAGTCAAATATACCTGGTGACTAAAATCACTAGTTATAAAACTGCTATCAGTCAAATATACCTGGTGACTAAAATCACTAGTTATAAAACTGCTGTCAGTCAAATATACCTGGTGACTAAAATCACTAGTTATAAAACTGCTATCATTCAAATATACCTGGTGACTAAAATCACTAGTTATAAAACTGCTGTCAGTCAAATATAACTGGTGACTAAAATCACTAGTTATAAAACTGCTGTCAGTCAAATATACCTGGTGACTAAAATCACTAGTTATAAAACTGCTGTCAGTCAAATATACCTGGTGACTAAAATCACTAGTTATAAAACTGCTATCATTCAAATATACCTGGTGACTAAAATCACTAGTTATAAAACTGCTATCCGTCAAATATACCTGGTGACTAAAATCACTAGTTATAAAACTGCTGTCAGTCAAATATACCTGGTGACTAAAATCACTAGTTATAAAACTGCTGTCAGTCAAATATACCTGGTGACTAAAATCACTAGTTATAAAACTGCTATCAGTAAAATATACCTGGTGACTAAAATCACTAGTTATAAAACCGCCAGCATACAGTTACTTTACGTTCCATGAAAATTAAGTAACACTTCTACTTCTTAATGTGATACAACAACATGAAATACAACATGTCAGATCAAGTAAAAAAATAATCAATGCGTCGATTCCACAAGGTAGCGTAATTGGGTGTCTTTTGTTTCTCATTTATATCAATGATTTGCCCAAAACAATAGATGGACCGTGTGTTCTATTTGCAGACGACATCTCACTCCTAACAACCTGTCAAAATAATAATAGATAAAATGAAAAATTAACAGTAACGCTTGACAAAGCAGTAACTTGGATGGACGAACACAATCTGGAAATTAACTTCTCAAAAACCAAAATAATGTCCTTCCATCCCTACCAAAAACCTCCACTAGAAATAAATATTATTTACAATAATATAAAAATAGAAACCGTACCAGAATTTACATTACTAGGATTATCCATAGACACTAACATAAACTGGAAATCACAAATTAAGAAAATGAGAGCAAAGATTTCAACATTTACATACGCCCTTGGTGAAGTTAAAAAGACAACAGACCTGCAAACTGCCCTTGCTACATACTATGCATATGCTTATGCATGGTTTAGCTACGGCATAATACTGTGGGGCAATAGCACAGATGCACCAACTCTCTTTACACTTCAAAAAAAGCTGGTTAGAATTTTAGTGAACATCGACGATACAGATAGTTGCAAACCCCATTTTAAAGAACTCAATATCTTAACTTTACCCTCCATATATATCTTGGAAATGTGCAAATTCGTAAGAAAAAATCTAAACATGTTTACTAAGAGAGAAGACACCCAATGTAGGTACGCACTACGCCATAGGGATAGACTTAAACTGCCCACCTCACGTTTAAAACAACACACAGACAGCACATATGTGATGTCTATAAAAATTTATAATAAATTATCTGAAGAAATTAAAAACCAACCTAAATTTAACCTATTTATAAAAAAATTAAAAACACTACTATTAAACAAATGTTATTACAATTTAAATGAATACTTGACTGACAAAATACAATAATATAAATTACAATAATATAAATAATAATAATACCTGCAAAAATAATAATAAAATCACTGACATAACTGACAAATTACATTAATATTAACAATATAAATAAAGATAAACATATAATAATTGACATAACTCGCAAATTATATTAATATAAAAAACGTATCTTTCAAAATATTATTAAAACTACAAACATAACCAATAAGTTGCAGACATATTATATACACTTGTACTATCAATCTATAAAATTTATAATATATCCACTATACCTACAAATACACATAGAATAATTATAGAGCAATGATCATTATAATAAAATGGAAAGATGCTAAAAATTAATTAAAATACAGTATATATACATTGCTATAAGTAATACAACTGTCATGCTATATTAGAAATAATGCAAAATTAATATAATTATAATTAAATATGAAACAGAATAAATCCAGAACAATGCAGCTAAAGCCCTCTTCCTCCCTTCTACATTTGCTGTGCCTGACAGGGTCCATGATGATACCATGTATTATTTTTATAACACCAAATTAACATTGTGGAATGCAAACAAAGTATTGAGTATTGAGTATTAATGTATTCTCGCTGTGCCGTGAGCGTGTTGTCAAGATGTCTCGGCTAAGTGATTGGAAACTAATCGATCACAGCGCTGCGATGTGTTGTCGTTCATTAGTTACATTAGCGACACACAATCGGGATGTATGCAATACATCGGATTGTGTTTCGATTATATAACTCACGAGTAGAGAATTATGTCAATTGTTTGAACACATTTTCAGATAAAGTTATATATTTATGTTTTAAATAGATTGAATCTAATTAGCAATAAACACGCCAGCGATCACATTTTTACTATTTTTATTTTAATCACTAGAACTTTTTCAAATTTAATAAACAAAGAGCAATAAAGATTTTCGAATTACCAATAAAATTTGCATAGATGTTTGACCACAAAATAACACATTATTTAACAATATAGACACGAAAACAATATATTGATAGACCATTTTATTATTACACTTTTTACTTTTGGGAGTCTATGTACATACAATAATTAATATTACTCCTCGATTCAAGAAGCGTTTCTCATTTTAAACCTAAATCATTACTAATAGGTTGTGGCTCAGAAGAAAGATAAATTCTTAATTCAATCCAAGATTAGAACAGAACTAGTGACTAGCGTACACGACGTTTATCACCAATCCCGCACTATCCCGGGAGCACGGGAAAGGCGTGACTGCACAATTAGTGCACAGCACTATGTCGTTTACGACGTGTTCATTTAAAAGCTACCACACTCACGGACATGAGTTTGATAAGAAATTAGTTAACCATTCATTATAGTTTGAATTTGTATAAGTTTTGGGTTTAAATACTTTATTTCTCATAAAAAGACAAAGTTCACTTATAATGAGATACCGAGTTACTAAAATTTTACACCATTTCTTCCTCTGGGCCTGGACTAAGTAATAAATATAAATATCATTTTAACATAATCTAAAATATTAATTTTGTATACGCGTATATTACTTATCACACTCTTTAATAGTATTTGGCAGGTTATTGTACAGTTGTGCTCCCTCGAATAATATCGTTTTCTTACCATAGTTAGTACGTGGATGAATTAATTGAATTTAGTTTTTATTCCTCAAACTTCCCGTAGTGACTTTTTTTGGCAATTCTATGTTTGACTGAATGGAACTTGACATCATTTTCTTAACAAATATGCATGTACAGTATGTGTATAATTGTCTTATATTTAATAATCTCGTTGTTTTTCAAATATTTTTTTTTGTCAGCGTTAGGTAATTGTAGTAGAAAAGAACTGTAATTATTTTATTTTGTATCCTTTGCAATGGTTCTAAATGTGTGACAGCTGCGGAGCCCCAACTAGACTTTTAACTAGTTGAATTTGATAAGTGCAGAGAGAAGCCCGAGGAGCTATAAAAGTAAACTTAATCAAAGTACTACAAATCTGAAGCTCAGTAAAATTCTGATCATAATTTTACTTATTTTATATTCGTAGTAGAGTCTGCAATCAGCAATCCGCGAAGCAATCTCGTTAATATGGTATTAACAAACAAAAGTAACAGTCGTACAAAGCAGCCCAATCCCCATCGTTTGTAGTTAAAATTCTCGTCCACAACTCGTTCCAATTAAAACTAAATTAAGGACAATCCATTTCATTTCAACTACAAAGCAACATAACTTGAGAAACTTGGACAAAGACTTATTTATATAACAAGTCTATTCAGTGCTGTGAATTATCGTATAATCAATGGAGCAAATGGGGTGGGGAAGAATACGCCTAATGGGGTGATCTTGGGGCTTTGAGAGACCGCTCCGAATTGGCCACTATTCACTGACTTGATAGTTGAATAGTTCGCCTATTTGTTAAGTGAATCGGTAGTAAAGTTTCGAATCTATGGAGCAGGTGTTGATAATTGCCGATTGATATAATTAGCTGCGAATTTCAGCAAGTTTTGGGAAGTCTATCGGGTATTAGTTAAGTTCAGGCGTTACGCCAGTTTTGTGAGATAAAAGTTAAGTTGCTATATCTGTCAATAGAACCAAATAGACTACTCAAAGAGAAAAAGAGAGAATGATTATAGAAGCGCTAGACGTCAGTTTGTGCTTGTAGCCCCATAAGTTGCTACAAGAAGCTCGTTTTTAGGGTTCCGTAGTCCACAAGGAACCCTTATAGTTTCGTCATGTCCGTCCGTCCGTAGTCCACAAGGAACCCTTATAGTTTCGTCATGTCCGTCCGTCTGTCCATCCGCAGCCCAGCTCAAAGATGCCTGGTGCTAGAAAGCTGATATTTGACATGAATATAGACATAAGGTATCTCCCCTTCATATATGTATAGTGGGGTTGAGTTTTTTTTTTGTTGAGTACCCCATCATGTGGAATATCATTGGATAGGTTTTAAAAAAATATTATTAGTTTGCTCAAATCATTTTTCGATCAAGTGATTGGTTTGTCAAATATCAAGCTTTGAAGTGAAAAAAATTGTTAGACTCAAGTGTCCCCCCCCCCCCCCTCTGCCGGCTAAACTATTAATTTGGAAGAGGTGAAAAAAATCATAAAAGTAGTATATATAACGAATTTAAAAGGAAATCTATCACGGCTAAGTAGATATCACTAGTTTACGAGTAATCGTCGGTTAACTTATAAATACCTATTTCTGTGAGTTTACATTGGGCGTGCTGGCTTAATTTTAAAGATATACGTACTTTGGTATGCAATGTACTACGGTACTACGTATGCATAGTAGTAGTATATCTTGGAAACCACATTTTATGTTTACAATACATAACTGGATACATACCTAGTATTTTTCTAAACATAACTTAGGTTCTTATAATAGTGTTATTAAAATATTTTTTTCAGCAAAATAAGCAGTCGGATTTGTTGTACATTAATACCCTTTGCAGCAAGTCATTATGGGCAACTACGGAACCCTACATTGCGCGTGACCCGACACGCGCTTGGCCGGTTTTTAGCCAATGTCATAATCAACAAACACATCTGCACTTAAAAACAATTAAAATAGGTAAATAAATATTGATCCTTAAAATAATAAAAGAAAGATTTTGAACTAAAAAATAAGTAAATATGAATCCACAAAATTTACTCTAGAATTCTTGCGATTTCACTTAGCCTTGAAAATATGGTATTTGTGAATAAAATAGTTTGAAAATCAAATTATAAGATCCTTCTCGTCTGTTAATTTTCACATAAATGTAATAAACTTTGTAGGTATGTGTGATAAAATAACATCCTACTGAGTAATTAAACATCTCATCAATGTTAATTTTACATTCAGTCTATTAATACCTGACTATGAATAACTAAACAGTGTATGTAACCAGATAATCTCAACTATGAAAAGATTACAGCACTCATGAGCTATTCGAGGTGGCATGAACACAAATAAGATTATAATAGTGCTTCTATTTAAAATATCTTACATAATAAACAAGCATATAGTAGCAATAATAACAGCGCAGATATGTGCTAGTATTGATAAAACATAATCTCTTAAAACTGTTAAAAAGAAATACAATGCATGATTAGAAAAAATTGATACTTACCCTGACAACGATTAGGGATCACGCCGCACTATTACACGAATCATGAAGAATTGATACTAATACTGTCAGTACTGCATTTATGGAATGGGCTGATTAAGCTCTTTTTGTTTATACCAAATACAGTAGATAGATAGATAGAGAATTCTTTATTGTACACCAGATACTATACACATGCTACATGATACAATAATTTTACAAATATACAATAGGCGGCCTTATCGCTAAAAGCAATTTCTTCCAGGCAACCTTTGGATGGACTAGAAAAGATCAGGGAAACAAAAACAGTGGATAGTCATAGAATGTAGTAAAGTTAACTGTATTAGATATAAACATAAGTGCATAAATAAATCAATAAATGATTACGTCAATACGTATTTATAATATACATAGGGACATTAATAATAATAATAATAAATGGCAACACCACGAATGTCAACGTGCTTTTTTCATCAAAGAATTTTATATATTAATATTTCACGAATTTCACTTTATTCAAATTGTAATAATATATCGCATCTAAATTAGTATATAAAACTCAATCAAAAGAAGGAAATATTTGGTAAAACCACCATAAATAAACAAATAAAGAAAAAGTGAAGAGATGACAGCCGTCACAACAAATATGACACGTCAACCAATAACAATAACAATATTTACGAAATAAAATGGAAGTTATTAGCACTTTAGTATGTTGACGAGAGCCAGGAGCAAGAGAGCACGACCAACACCTCCGGGCCTGTCGCTGAGCTCCGCCTCGCAGCCGTCGGAACCTACGCCGACAACACCGACGGCTGCAGTTGCGTCGAGCTCCAGCGACGAGTATTTCTCTCCGCCGTCGACACCGTCACCTGCGCGGTGGCGTGGGAGAGGCCGGCCACCAGCGTGCTTGGAACCTCGGGGCCCACCGGCCCCAAACAGGGTCCTCGCTGCCGGTGGTAATGTGCAGCGCATGAAGTGGACGACATTAATAAACGAACATGTCATGCGCGCATAATTTGGGGCGACAGAGGGAGGCACTAACCTCACTGCGTACCGTAGTCGCATGCTGTCTTTGTTTTAGGCCTTGGAACCAAGCATCAACGTCACGGCTCAACGACTATCGGATCAAGTACGGGTTATCCAGTGCAGTGGCAAGTTGGATAATGCCGTGCTTGATAGGATTCGCTCAGAGTACTTACCTTCGAGCCATGCCACCCTCGTCCAGCCTACACAGACATCAGCACTGACCGCACCGCCAATAGGCGGTAGTGCCGTCAGGGAGGAGGATGACATGGCTGATAATGTAAGTACCCAGTGCAATGAGGAGGTAAAGGACGCTTTGGAATGTGCTATTAGGGACTACCGGTACACTCCACTAGGTATCAGGCCTCGTCTACCGAGGTTGCCTATGCATAGGCGAAATAAAGCGCTGATAAATGCTCTTGACTCGTTATTATCAAATTATTTAGATAATAGTGAGGATCTCGGTGATACGCATTCAATCTTGTACTGTACCGCCGTGGCGGCTTGTCGTATAGCTGGTGTTAAGTTTCCAGAAACTGATACCGTTGTACGACAAAAGTCTGCTGTACCGGCGTGGCAGTGCAGGATTGAGCGGCGTATTGCCGAAGCAAGGGCACTTATTGGCAAGCTGATCTGTTATAGGGAGGGCAATACACGCCCTAGGGTAATGCGCTTTGTGAAACGGGCTTTTTCGGGGACTAACATTAGTCCTCAAGATTATATAGCCCGGGTCACAAAGCGCATTGACTACCTAAAACCGAAAGTCTATGCATGGGCAAACCGAATTCGTAGGTTTAAGAAACGTGTGGACCGGTACATCATTAATAGTGCATTTCAGAGGGACCAAAGGTGGGTATATAGAAGTTGGGAATGACCAGATCAATGTGTGACTAATGTGCAGCGGCCAGATGCGGACGCCACAGGCATGTTCTGGAGTAGCATCTGGTCGATGCCCATTGGTCATAACGAAGGTGATTGGATGCGAGATATCGAACGTGCATGCGAACATATTCCCGAAATGGAATGCGTGGCCATTTCTAGCCAGGACGTTTCACAAGCAGTCCGTCCATTATCTAATTGGAAATCTCCAGGATTGGACGGACTGCACAATTTCTGGCTGAAATTGCTACGTAGTTCGTATGAACGTTTGGCATCTCAATTCCAATCAGCCTTGGAATCTGGATCGTTGCCAACCTTTATGACGACTGGAATAACCCACCTGCTCCATAAGACTGGCAGTACTAGCGAGCCCGGCAATTATAGACCGATTACGTGTTTACCATCGGTCTATAAACTTCTTACATCTATTCTGAGAGCTAAAATAGCTAAACATGTCGAAGACAACTTAATTATGTCAGCCTCTCAGAATGGATGTAGGAAGGGGGCTCGTGGTACTAAGGAGCTCCTCCTCATTGACATGGCCATTAGCCAACAAGTCCGCCGTAACCGAAAGGATCTGGCGGCATGTTGGGTAGATTATAAGAAAGCGTATAACTCCGTGCCGCATACATGGCTTTTGAGGGTGTTGGAGTTGCATTAAGTAAATACAACTCTACGCACCTTCTTAAAGTCATGTATGGGGCAATGGAATACGACTCTTTGCTATCCAGGATGCCGAAGGATCCAGGAGGACGGCGAACGTATTAAAATTGAGCGGGGAATTTTTCAGGGCGACAGTCTGAGTCCCCTTTGGTTTTGCCTAGCCATGAACCCTCTCAGTACTTTACTGGAGGGTTCAAGGTTAGGCTACAGGTTACAGAGAAGTGGTCAGGTCATATCTCACCTGTTTTTCATGGATGACCTGAAGTTATTTGCCCATTCTGATGCCCAATTGATAGATTTACTAAAAGTAACCCAAAACTTTAGTAAGTCAATCAATATGGAGTTCGGTGTGGATAAATGTGCTGTCATTCATGTGAAGCAGGGAAGGATGATGGAATCTGAAGGGATCCAACTCTCAGATTCCATTAACCTAAGAACGCTTCTCTTGACTGATACCTATAAGTACTTGGGTATGTCACAGGCTTTAAGTATCAATGTAGCCGTCATGAAGTAATCGTTGCAAGAGCGTTTCTTTGGCCACCTGAATAAAGTACTGAAAAGTCTTTTATCAGGTGGCAACAAGGTTCGTGCTTGCAACGGTTGGGTCATGCCACTTCTTCTTCCTTTGGCATACTCAAGTGGACTCAGTCTGAATTGGACGCCCTGGACAGAAGAGTCCGCACATTGTTGACGGCATATCGTATGCATCATCCACGTTCATCCGTGATGAGGTTGTACATCCCGCGGAAGTGTGGGTGTCGTGGCTTTCTGAATGTCAAGACTCTACACAACCGCGAGGTGTGCAATCTCAGAGAATATTTTCTCCGGGCGAACGTGGACATGCATCGAGATGTTGTCGCAGTGGACAATGGACTCACCCCGCTCAAGTTGGCTAAGGAGAACTGGCGCATACCTGTAGTACTCAGTACTGATGATCGCAAGCGTGTATGGCAGAGCAAGGAGCTTCATGGCAGGTTCCATCGGGCTCTGTATGGACCCGATGTAGACCTATTAGCCTCGGTGAACTGCCTACGCTTCGGTGACCTCTTTGGGGAAACCGAAGGGTTTTTTTGTGCAATTGCTGACGAAGTTATCAAGACGAATAACTACCGGAAATATATCCTGAGGGATGGCACTACCGATATTTGCCGTGCGTGTCACCAGCCTGGTGAATCCCTCAGGCATATTGTTTCCGGTTGTTCACGTCTTGCTAACGGCGAGTACTTGCACAGACATAACCAAGTAGCCAGAATCATTCACCAGCAACTTGCTCTGAAATACAAACTTGTAGACATCGAGGTACCGTACTAGAGGTATGTGGCAGAGCCAGTTCTCGAAAATGGCCATGCCACATTGTACTGGGATCGATCTATCGTCACAGACAGGACTGTTGTAGCCAACAAACCTGATATTGTGGTGATAGATTGATCAGAGCGCCTCGCAATAATTGTTGATGTCACCATTCCCCATGACGAGAATCTCGTGAAAGCCGAGAAAGACAAACAGATTAAATATCTGGACTTGGCTCACGAGATTGTCGACATGTGGGATGTGGACTCGGCAATTATTGTGCCGATAGTTGTGACGGTTAATGGTCTAATAGCCAAGAGCATCGATCTTCACCTTAAGAGGCTCGCGTTGGGTGCTTGGGTCAAGGGTCTGATGCAAAAGGCAGTTCTTCTCGACACGGCACGTATTGTGAGGAAGTTCCTGTCTCTGGAGCCCTAACCACTGGCAGCTTGGACCCTGTGCCCGATGCTGGTGGGACCCCACGGTTAATTTTATATTTTTAAATGTGTTTTTTTTTAGTGAATGATATATTTAAAAATGTAATTTTAATTTGAAAAATAAGAAATAAAGGATATAATAATAATAAATGGGCCCGACGTAGATTTTCCAGCGTCGGTATCCTGGCTGCTTTTGGTGATCTTTTCGCCGAAACAGAAGGTTTTGTATTTGCAATTATGGACGAAGTTGTCATGACGAACAACTACCGGAAGTATATTCTGAGGGATGGGACGGTTGACATATGTCGGGCATGTCATCAGCCTGGTCAATCGCTTAGACATATAGTATCCGGTTGTTCTCGTCTTGCCAACGGCGAATATTTGCATAAACACAACCAAGTAGCCAGGATTGTCCACCAGCAACTTGCCTTAAAGTACCAACTTGTCGACTCTGAAATACCGTACTACAGGTATGTGCCCGACCCAGTTCTTGAAAATGGTCGTGCTACTCTGTATTGGGATCGGTCTATCATTACTGACAGAACTATTGTGGCTAACAAGCCAGACATAGTGGTGATAGACCGATTAGAGCGCCTTGCAATGATCATCGACGTCACCATACCCCATGACGAGAATAATAATAATAATAATAATAATGAGGAGCGCTTTGGAAGATGCCTTACGGTATTACCGTTCCACACCGCCAGACCATCAGCCACGTCTGCCACGACTGCCTACGCATAAAAAAAACTAGGCGATGGTGTGCACCCTGGACTCAATGCTAGCTAATTATTTTAGTGACAGCCGGGATCTAACAGATACGCATTCAATTCTGTACTGCGGTGCTATTGCGGTATGTCGCGTAGCAGGGGTCAAGTTTAAGAATGATCCTGTTGCGCGCCCAAAACTGAAAATACCAGCATGGCAGTGCAGAATTGAACGATGTATCAATGAGACTAGGGTGCTCATCGGCAAGTTGGTCTGCTTCAGATCGGGCAATCAACGCCCGCGGGTGATGCGCTTCGTAAGACGTGCATTTTTGGGGACTGGTATTAGTCCTCAAGAATACATTACACGTGTCACGGATTGCATCGACTTTCTGAAGCAGAAAGTTTATGCGTGGGCAAGTCGTCTTCGCAGATACAAAAAGCGTGTGGAAAGGTATACCCATAATCGTATGTTCCAAAGCGATCAGAAGTCTGTTTATAGAACTTGGGAACAATCGGACCAGTGTGTGACTGATGGCGATCGGCCAGAGGATGCCGAGGTTATCTTAGGCCTTCTGGCGTAAAATCTGGTCAACGCCTGTCACTCATACTGCGGATGATTGGATGTGTCAAGTGGAACGAGCATGTGAACTTATTGAGAGGATGGCAAATGTAAATATCGAAACTGCAGACGTAGCCAATGCCATCCATCCAGCATCGAACTGGAAGTCACCGGGACCGGACGGACTACATAACTTTTGGGTCAATTGGCTACGTAGTTCACATGCTTGCTTGGCTTCAGAATTTCAGTCATCCTTAGAGTCTGGATTGTTACCAAGTTTTATGACTAAAGGCATTACCCACTTGCTCCACAAGTCGGGTAGCACCGCAGATCCCACCAATTATAGGCCAATCACATGCCTACCAACAATTTATAAATTATTTACGTCTATTCTGACAAAGAAAATTAATTCACATATATCAGACAATAAGATCATGTCGGTATGTCAGAATGGATGTAAAAGTGGGACCCGCGGTACTAAGGAGCTACTCCTCATAGACATGGCCATTAGCCAACAGGCTCGCCGTAACCGAAAGAGTCTGTCCACATGCTGGATAGACTACAAGAAGGCCTACGACTCTGTGCCTCATTAATGACTTCTGAGGGTGCTGGAATTGTATAGAGTAGATGCAAATCTATGCGCCTTCCTGAGGTCATGTATAAACCAGTGGAGAACGGTTCTTCACTATCCAGGGTGTCGACAGGGTCTTGGTAACGGCGAACCTATTAAGATAGAGCGGGGTATCTTTCAAGGTGACAGCCTGAGTCCCTTGTGGTTTTGCCTAGCCTTGAATCCTTTAAGCACATTGCTGGAAGATTCAAGGCTAGGTTAGAAGTTGCGCAGAAATGGTCAAGCTATATCCCACTTGTTATACATGGATGATTTGACATTATTTGCATACAGTGAGTCCCAACTGACAGCGCTACTGAGGGTCACTGAAAACTTCAGTATTTCTATCAGGATGGAATTTGGTGTAGACAAATGTGCAGTTATGCATGTAAAACAAGGCAGGGTAGTGGAATCTGATGGAGTACATCTATCAGATTTTACTCAGCTCAGTTCGATCCTCGCAACTGATACCTATAAATACTTGGGTATGTCGCAAGCTTTGGGCATCAACGAGACAGACATGAAACAAACGTTGCGGGAGCGCTTCTTTGGTCGCCTGAAAAAGGTTCTGAAGAGTCTTCTTTTAGGCGGCAACAAGGTGCGCGCCTGTAACGGTTGGGTCATGCCACTCTTGATGTACTACTTCGGCATACTCAAGTGGACTCAGACCGAACTGGATGAGATTGATAGGCGTGTCCGTTCACTGTTGACCACATTTCGAATGCTTCACCCACGTTCGTCTGTAATGAGGTTGTACATCCCGCGGAAGAGTGGGGGCCGAGGGTTTCTAAACGCTAAGGTCCTACACAACCGCGAAGTGTACAACCTTAGGGAATATTTTCTTAAGGGCAGCGAAGATGTGCATCGGGATGTGGTTGCAGTTGATGGTGGCCTCACCCCGCTCTCATTGGCGAAAGAGAACTGGCGCAGGCCTGTAGCTTTAGGCGTTGACGACCGCAGGCTTGTATGGCAGATCAAGGAGCTGCATGGTAGATTCTATCGGGCCCTTCACGGACCTGATGTGGATCTACCAGCTTCTGTAGCCTGGCTACGTTTCGGTATTCTCTTCGGGGAAACCGAATGTTTTGTCTGTGCAATTGCAGATGAGGTTATCAAGACGAGAAATTACCGGAGATATATCATGAGGGACGGAACAGTAGAACTGTGTGTGGCTTGCAATCGACCTGGTGAGTCCCCCAGACATATATTCAACGGGTGTTCTCGTCTTGCTAATAGCGAGTACTTGCACAGACACAACCAAGTAGCCAGGATCATACACCAGCAACTCGCTCTGAGATACAGGCTTGTGGACGTCGAAGTGCCATATTACAAGTACATCCCTGAGCCAGTTCTCGAGAATGGTCATCCAACACTGTACTAGGATCGATCTATTGTCACAGATAGGACTGTTGTTTGCAACAGGCCTGGGGGCTTATTCACTATGACCACTGAAATACCATGTTCAAGACGTGTGTCGTCGTGACGTGCACTAGACGTAAACGTGTTTCAGTAACGTGACGTACCTCGACAATCAAAATATTGTATTCAGTATGCCATACGACAGCTTGTCTATAACTAGTATCAATTTCACAACATTCGTTCACAAATCTTAATGCCGGTTTGCCGGCTCAATTTCGATTTTATAAATATTATTTTACTAACTTGTAACTTTCACTAAAAGCTACAGTACAAATAGAAAAGGCTAATAAAACCTAAATTATATTATTTTAGTTCAATTTCGCCAGGAACAATCTCAAAATAAAAAAAATGATCTTCAAAGTTTAGTTCATCATTTGTACTTAAGTCAATTTTTGAACGAAAACATAATGATGACATTGATGACAGAAATGACAGTTGCAGTCGCGCTACAATATAAAAAATTATAAGTGCGGTTAGTGCATCAAATAGCCCAATTCTAACAGAATCTAATAAATCATAATGGATTTATTATTTATCCGAAGACGAGTGAGACGCTGGCGCCAGCGAGAGGCGTCAATTTTCATAAAACATAATATTTAATTAAATAACTTTGACACGGACACTGGCAAATAAAAAAGCAAATAAACTTAGCATTTAACCACTAACGGACACTGAAAATAATAGATATAAAACAAATAAACTTAGTACTTATTTATCCTCTATCGTTTTACAATAAACGCGTTACGTGCATGTTACGTGACCTCTTAGCTCATGGAATTTTGACAACTAAAACCGTGTCCGAAACGTGCGCTACCGTGCTTGTCAAACTTGAAGTTGGCATAGTGAATACCGTTTAAGCCAATAACGTGCCGACGTGGGTAACTAGCACGTTAAAACACGTTAAGACCTCAAAATGGTCATAGTGAATAAGCCCCCTGATATTGTGATAATAGATCGATCAGAGCGCCGCGCAATGATTGTCGACATCACTATTCCACATGACGACAATCTCGTGAAAGCAGAAAAAGACAAACAAGAAAAATATTTGGACTTGGCTCACGAGATTGTCGATATGTGGGATATTGATTCGGCAATCATTGTTCCGATAGTTGTGTCTGTTAATGGACTTATAGCAAAATATTAATATTAATTTTATTTTTTTTAAGAGTGTTATATTTAAAAATGTAAAAAATAGGAGAATTATGTAAATAAAGAGAATAATAATAATATTCTACCACATTCTCTCAACACCGTCTCGATAGTCGTGACTGTAAATTGTCTTATTGCCAAGAGCCTCGATCACCACCTCAAGAGGCTCTCGTTAGACGGCTGGATCAAGTCCTCTATACAGAAGGCAGTATTGCTGGACACGATACGCATCGTACGGAGGTTCCTTTCTCTAGAGCCCTAACCACCGGTAGCTTGGTCCCTGTGCCCGATACCGGTGGGTCTCCGAGGTCCCATTTTATATAATTAAATTTATTGTTTATTGTAATATTTATAAAGTATATAAAATTCGACAATAAGAAAAATGTTTAATAGACGGAATAATAATAATAATATTCTACCACATTCACACAACACCATCTAGTCCCAAACTAAGCAGAAGCTTGTACTATGGGTACTAGATAATGGATAAACATCCATATATACTTTTTTTTTGTAAATACATACATACTATACATAGAAACACCCAGACCAAGACAAACACCCATGTTCATGCACACAAATATTTGACTTGAGCGGGAATCGAACCCGCGACCTTCGGCGTAGCAGTCGCTTACACTCCCGCTGCGCCAACCGGTCGTCGAATTGACCGAAATAGAATATTAAAATTCAGTTACGTAGCCAAGTAATGCTGTTTCGATGCGTTTACAGTACTTTTTTTTTTTATGGCATAAGGCGGCAAACGAGCAGACGGATTGCCTGATGGTAAGCAATTACCGCCGCCCATGGACACAAGCAACACCACAGGAGTCACAAGTGCGTTGCCGCCCCTTGGGGTTGGGAAAAGGGATAGGATAATATAGGAGATATAGGAGTGGGATGAAGGAGAAGGAATAGGGGATAGGGCCTCCGGCACTCTCACTCACCGAACGAAACGCAACAGTTTAGATTCTGTTACTTTACGTCGATTTTCTGTGAGAGGGTAGTACTTCCCCGGTCGAGCCGGCCCATTCATGCTGAAATCAGCAAGGCTCTACTACCTATAAAAGTACTTAGATTAGACTCCTTATTGAATTTAGTGTAACTAAACATAACCAGCTTACAATCAAGACTTGAGCTTCTACCCATACATTTTTCAAATTATGCTAAGCAGTTCAGGAATTACTACTGTATGTACTATGCTATTGCCAAAGCTACATGTATTCTCATGAAACCCTTTTCAAGTTATGTATCTTTGTATTACACATATAAAACCACGCTCAAAAAACAAACATTTATATACATACATACATATTCCTACGCTTATATCCCCGAAGAGGTAGGCAGAGGTAAATAGCTACACCCAACAAACATTTATGGCATTTTATTTTTATTGTACTGCGGCTGACAGTTTTCCATTTTTACCCAGCTTCCTTAAAAGAATCCAAAGGCAACGAAACTTCAAAACAAATACCGTTGCCCAACAGGTTTTTCAATAAAAATACATAAAACAACGCCAGCTGTGATTAGGTCAGCCATTAATTAGGTCAGTTTATTTCAAATACAGCTCGTAAAAATTCAAAAAAAAAACTCGGAGGCTGCCGCGGTAAAGCTATGCATAACATTTTTTATCAACTTATGCAATTATAATTATATATTTATTTTATTCATGCAGATTTTTTTTTTCTTTGATATTAATTCAAGTTACACTTTGAGCGTGGTGACCGATAAGAAAACATTTTTTTTTCTTTTATTAAATAAATGAGAAGTTAATATTGTTCAAAATATTTTTATTATCTTTCAATACATGTCGGTTCTTCAGGAATATTTATCATTCAAACTATAGGTTTATGGTAACTGAAATAAGAAACACAAGTTTGAGACTTGATATCTTCTAAATATCTACAATAATATGACGATGAATAATTTGACGTTCACAATTTCTTTTTCTTTTTAGCTCTTTTTTAGCTCTTTATGCTTTTCTTCTCTATAAAAAGAAAATATCTAGGTATAAATAACAGGTATGAATACTTAGGTATTAATAGTGTAATTACACACTAAAATAATTATTCATTCAAAACATTTGAAAAAAAATAACGATATTAAGAGTTTGATCATCGAATTTCGCGCAATGTACATTTATATAGATATAATATCATATATACTTTCTCTGCGCGGCATTAATGTGTATTACCTATACATAATAAAAAAAAGAAATGTTTTTGTGAATCATGCGGTGGGTTTAATTTTGGTAGGAATGGTAACTTTGGTAGAAATGGTACTTTTGATAAAGATGGTAGTTTTGGTAGCAATCGTAAGTAACATGCTACCAAAACTACCATATATGCCAACAATACAATTTCTACCAAAACTACTATTCCTACCGAAAATACAATTCCTATCAAAATTACTATATGTACCAAAACTACTATTCGTACTACCACTATCATATATTATAGGCTTTTCGACTGGCAACACTGGCCGGGTGACATTTAAGAAATCAGCTGTGTGAATTTATTTCTTATTTTACGTATTAAACTAATAATATTACAGTGAAACTAGTTAAAATAGATCCTAAAGTGACAATTATCGTGTACAAGTGTTATTAACAATAACTCACAAGTATTTATTGGAAATATTCACAAAGGAATTTACGATAGCGATCAGCTGTCAACTGATCATTTTGTTTCAAATTATTTGGAGAACTTGGATAAAACGAGGGAGTATTAATTATTTATCACGTTATTCTTGGTCCCTAATTATTGTTAACCTGTCATATTATTGTCCGCTTTGCAAATTACCATTCAAAATCAGTTTCGTTTTGTCTTCAGACGACTTACCCTCTTACGAAATTTATTAATACCTTGAACCTGTGTTTAAAAGCTATATATTTTTTTTTAGTACATTGACTCAAAACATAATACTTAATAATTTAGCGTGTAACCCAACCCAATTCTTAATTTTCCACTTATTATTCAGATACTTTCTATTGTCTAGTCTTCTTTAAAAAATACTGTTTTGTTTTTTTTTTCTTCTTCACCACTATTTCAATACTTCCAGTGACCCATTATCCGCCATGTCGATGTTGACACGCAAGGCTACTGCCAAGGATTTGGAGGTGAAACTGAAGTTGACACTTGAGGAGCTTAAAAAGTCCAAGGAGCTAAATGCACAACTGCTCAGGGAACATGAGGAAAGTGAGGAAGAAATTGGAAAAATAGTTGGCAAAAATTCAGACCATCTCTGGTCTAGTACATCCATGTACTGAATGTGTAGATCGATAAGCTCGCTCTTCAGTTCTGAATTTTTGCCAACTATTTTTCCAATTTCTTCCTCACTTTCCTCATGTTCCCTGAGCAGATCGCTTACAGGAATTAGTTACCTCTTTTAGAGAATGTAGTGAATCTCATGAGAGGGCCCTGAGTCGCATAAATGAGCTAGAAATTAGCTTAAGTGAAGCTCATAATACTATACTGAGCCATGAGTTGCTCGACCAACAACAGCAATGTGGTGCGACTCAGGATCTTTTCACCGAGTTGGTACCTACTCATTCTCCAAATGTATTAATGAGTAAGAATAAATTTAAGAAATAATATTAAAATTAATAAAATTATAAATAGGATTAAGAACCAATGCCATAGATTTAAAGTTTCCCACAAAATGAGTAGTTTAATTAGGGATAGAATGAACTTAGTAAATAAACTAAAATTTACTGAAAAAGAGTTGCTTCAGATTAGATTACACCATGACCGTGAAACCTATGTCTTGCAGCAGGAAATGCTGCATTTACATAGAGAACTGACCAAAACTGTGAAAAGTTATGAAGACGCTCAGTTACAAATAAAAGAACACATTCTTGCTGCCAATGAGCTAGTCCAATTAGGTAGTTAAAATGTGGACAGGCTAGATTCTTTAACAAATAGGCTAAATTGCTGTACTTGTCAAAGAACAACATCATGTGACAATAATCAGCAACATGAAACAATTACACAGCCAAAGTCTCAAAAATTGCCTTGTACTAACACTCCTAGCAATAATGTTCAATGTATACCAATTTTGGGGAGCTCGTTGTCATCAGTTAACCACTCTCACAATAATTGCTATAACTCTTGCTATATTTTCTCTGACCAGCTGGGCAAAGACATGGGTAGTCTTATGTCTCAGTATGCAAATGGTCCTGTAATAAATCATTGCTCACCCGGTGCCAGTTATAGTCAGTTATTACATAAAATCAAGATGACCCAGCTTAATTCAAATTCCACAGTAATATTATTGTATGGAAATAGTTTAGCTGTATCAAAAAATGATATATTAAATTGCTTTAATTTAATGGAACGTCTCAATAGGAAATATAGCTGTAAATTTATTATATGTGCACTGCCTTATTCACAAAATTTAAATATCGAACAGAACAAGCACATACATAACTTAAATTTGTTAATGTACAATTGTATAACCCAGTCATCTTGCCAAAAGTATTTAAGTTATTTTGATACTAACATCTTTGTTAGAAATTTTATTTTGACTAAAGATATTATGTATCTTTCTTTTAGTTTTAAGCGACAGATTGCTAAGTTATTAGCATATAATATTTACTGTGTTTTATATACACATAGTGTAACTACTGCAGTTACAGACATTAGTATTTCTACTAATCAGTATATTGAATCAACCTGTAATTTAAACTACAAGTTGAGACAACTGGCAGGCCACACTTTTTGAATGTTGTACATCAGAACATTCAGGGCCTTTCAGGCAAAGAGTTAGAGTTAGATTTATTTTTAGACTTTAGAAATGTTCATATCATGTGCATAACTGAACACTGGAAAAAATGTAATGAATTAGTTTTGTTAAATAATTAAAATTTTACTGTTAAAAGTGCATTCACAAGGAAGGAAGCTATACATGGTGGCTCGTTAATTTTGGTTCATAATACTCTAAAGTGTAAAGAACATAATGACTTAGTTAAACTTTCTGTGGAGCGCAGTGTTGAACTATCATGTATTGAACTTGATTATTTTGTTATAATTTGCGTATACCGCCCCCCCCACAGGTGACTTTAATATTTTTGAACTGACTATGGAAGACGTTTTACAGCGTACAAAATGTAATATTAAAAAAATAGTAGTATGTGGCGACTTTAATGTCAATTTATTGGAAGTATCGCCTTTAAGTGGAAGATTGATAAATTTATTTAAATCTTTTAATTTAAACTATTTATTTTTTGAACCAACTAGAGTAACCGCTACTTCTTCAACTTGTCTAGAACATATTTTTAGTGATGTTACTGCGTCAAGCACTGTAATCCTTGACGAGCTCTCGTCTGATCACTGTGGACAATTAGCCAAGTTTGTTAGTTACTCCAGCAAGATTTCGTCACAAATCACCTGCAGACCTATCACAAACGCTCGTTGTAATTCGTTCAAAAACAAAATACTATCCAGTGTGAACTCCTCAATTTTAAAATACACCAACCCCGATGTTTTATATGAGTCGCTTTTTACAGTTGTCAAGGACGCTTTCAAAAACGTATTTAAAGAAAAAAACTGTAGAAATAGGTAGCAATAAAAGATTTAATGAGTGGGCCACTACTGGTATACATGTGAGTAGAGCTAAATTATATGAATTATATGCTATAAAATCCTAAAATTTTAATCCACAGTTTATTGAATACGTTAAAAAATATTCAAAATTATTTAAGAAAGTCTGTTCTATAGCAAAATTCATGTTTTTGAGTAACAAAATAAAGCAATCGGATAACAAAGTTAAAACTAGTTGGAAAGTTATTAACGAACAAACTGGCAAAATTAGAATTAATAACAATAAGTTTGAATTGAAGTTTGACACTAAAATTGTACGCGAAGATGAAGATGTAGCTCAAGAATATAATAATTATTTTTCGCACATACCGTTATCCGTTACGAAGGGTTTAGATGCTTCTTCTAGTGTAGCTGCAACATATTTGATTAATAATATGCCAGAAATAACGTGTACTTTTAGATTTCAGCCTATTAATTCAACTGATATCTTAAATACCTTCAAGTCTCTTAAGCCTAAAAAGACAGATGACTTATGGGGCATCTCTGTAACAGTTTTGCAAACAATTATTGACCTAGTGGCTCCGTATTTAACTGTAGTATTCAACCACTGCCTTAATTCAGAATCTTATGAAATACAGCAAAATTATTCCACTTTTTAAATTTGGCAGCAAAGCTGATATTGGTAACTACAGACCCATTTCAGTGTTACCAGCGTTCAGTAAAATTTTTGAAAAACTCCTACTTAAGCAATTACTACAATATTTTAATCTTAACAGCCTCCTACATACTGAACAGTACGGATTTACTAAGGGTCGATCTACGACTGATGCAGGAGTAGCTTTACTTAAGCATGTGTACAATGCTTGGGAACAGTCGCAAAATGCTATAGGTATCTTCTGTGACCTTTCTAAGGCTTTTGATTGCGTAAATCATGATACACTTTTACGCAAACTGAAACATTACGGTATCAGAGATTTGGCACTTAGAGTCATTAATTCTTATCTGAAAGGTAGAGTACAACATGTAGATGTAAATGGAGCTCATTCTTCCGGGTTACCAGTGCAATTAAGTGTTCCCCAGGGGTCCATTCTGGGACCCTTTTTGTTCTTAATTTATATAAATGATTTGCCTTATTACATGAATAACTTGTGTGACGTTGTTCTTTTTGCAGATGATACGTCTTTAATTTTCAAGGTTGATAGAAATAAGGAAAACTTTGACGAAGTAAATCGAGAGCTAACTAAAGTCACACACTGGTTTACAGCTAATAACTTAGTTTTAAATTCTAAGAAAATTAAATGTGTTAAATTTGTATTGCCAAACGTAAAGAATCTGGGACCTAACTTAGCACTTAACGAGGAGATTATGGAACCAGTAAATAACACTGTTTTCTTAGGTATAACAGTAGATAATAAATTGCAATGGGGAGCACACATATTGGCTCTTACTGGGAAACTTAGCTCGGCTGCATACGCTATTAGAAAAATTAGACAGTAAACCGACGTCGATACGGCTCGTCTAGTTTATTTTAGTTACTTTCATAGTATTATGTCCTATGGTATTCTTCTATTGGGAAAAGCTGCAGATATTGACAGTTTATTTATTTTGCAAAAAAGGGCAGTCCGTGCTATTTATCAGTTAGGGCCGAGGGTGTCACTTAGGGATAGATTGAAAGAAATTGAAATCCTGACTGTACCTTCCCAATATATATTTGCCAATTTAATGTACATTAAACAAAATATTGAGTCGTATAGTAAAAATAGTGATGTCCATAATATAAACACTAGAAATAAACATAAATTGTGCGTGCCTCATCTTCGGTTACACAAAGTTCGTAATACATTCATGGGGCTAGGTGTACGTATGTATAATAAATTAACAACTCATTTTTGTCAGTTACCTTTAAATTCCTTTCAAACTGAAGTTAAAACTTGTTTGTTAAAAAAAGCATATTACTCAATAGATGATTATTTCAAGGACAAGAATGCTTGGTAGACAAGTTCAATACTTACTGTTCCAGTTGTTGTGTACAGCTTTATATTTAATTGTTTTTATATACATACTGTTTCACATATGTTTGAATTTTGATTAACTTTATTTTTGACATAAGTTTCTCTGTTTGACATGTATATTTGTTTGCGTCATTATTTTATTTGACATTTAATTTTTATATACACTTTGACATTTTTAATTCAATCATACGTTTATTTGTTGACGTTCTGCTCTTTTAGATATGTTATAGTGCGTTAATAATGTCGGATAGATTTATTTTAGTCTAATGTAAGTTCAAATGGCTTGTCTTGGAAAGTAGGTTCGTCATGCTCACTGTACTGTCACTGCAGGCGGTAGCGTCGGTGGTCGGGTCACCCACTTCCCTCTAATATGGTTGAGGAGGGTGATGGCTGATCATTGCGTTATACTCGTGAACGGGTGCTGCCTGTGGTGACTGGTCGATCTACTGGACAGGATACAGCTTTTGACTTGCTGATTTATGAGTTTATATGCAATTTGTTCCAATTGTTTTGGTACCTACCTAATTAATGCATTGTAACGTGATTTGACTGAGCAGTGATTACATAACAACATGATATTTAACATGTGTGCGGTTAGGTACACCCTACTTGTCATTTTGTTTTGGAGGCTAAGTGTTAGTCATTATTCTCAATTTTCAAGTCTTAAGTAGGTACGTAACTAAATAAATGGCAATAGGTTGTGTGATAGCTATCATGTTAACTGAAATGTGATATTATTATTTTTTGATTATAATGTATAACTTCATATTTAAATATGCAGACAGTACTGTGTTGCTAGGGAGTTTGTTGCGCTGCTTCTTCTTCCTAGCGAAAACACATAGGAAGCAGTGAAGGGTTGGGCTTTTTGGGGGACTGTCTATTGTAAAATTTAATGTTCAGAAAGAGCTGTTTACCAGCCAATTTTGAATAAAAGATTTTGATTTTTTTGATTTTGATTTTGATATCTACCACTTTTTTCAAAACTACAATTTCTACCAAAACCGCCGGTGCTGTCAAAAGCACCTTTTCTCTCAAAACTACTATTCTTACCAAAGCTACAATTTCTACCTTTACTACCACTTGTAATATAATTAATGACAATAGTACCTACTATGAACCGCTGTAATATGTTCCACATAAAAAAAATACCTTTGTACAAGTAAAACATTTTATTCTAAACTAAACCTTAATTAGTAAGCAGTAAAGTTCATAATACATATTATCAACTTGGCGCTTACGCCAAGTTGATTAATATGTGAAGGGTGTTAGGTATTTTTTCGTTACGGAATTTCTTGATTAGGTCGCCGCGCTCAAGCCCGCGATAAAAGCTATGCAATAGCTTAAAAAGTGAAAGTAGTAAATCAAATAATTCATATATTTTAAAATTACTTTAAAGCCCGGTTTCCATCAATCGGTCCATTTTATACTGGCATTTCTCGCATATCTTTTAAAATACAACTCATTCAAATCAAACCTTCCGCACTAAAACAATAATGATTTTATCTACCACATATGCGTAAGCTACGCACAGTCGAAATTTGTATACATATAAATAGCATCGTATGTATAACACATTAGTGTTATCGAACATACATTTCAACTTAATAAGTAGATGATTCCGCTGCTATATTTCACAGTGAGCAGAAAGACAAGGGGGAGCAGACGAGAGGCATCGCTTTCTCGAGGCAAACATGATTGAGTCGCCGGGGCACAGTGGGCCAAACGTTCCGTTTATGAAGTTAATGGCAGAAGAATACGGTCATAATTCAGGATGAATACTTACCTTGGGGTGGGACGATGATATTATTGATGCTGGATGTGATGAGACAAACGTTTGGATATTATAAAAATATGGGCTAAAAATAGACAGATAAAGAGAGAAATACGTAGACGGATTAATATGAAGAAAAATTGATTAATTGATTGATAGATAGGTCGAGTATCCTTTTCTAAATACACTATAAGCAATTTTAATTTTCATTAGTTATGAATGAATGATGATGAAAAAAAGTTACGATTTAGCGCTAAAAGGTCTTATTCGCACATTGAAGAACACGATTGGGGTGGGACGATGATATTATTGATGCTGGATGTGATGAGACAAACGTTTGGATATTATAAAAATATGGGCTAAAAATAGACAGATAAAGAGAGAAATACGTAGACGGATTAATATGAAGAAAAATTGATTAATTGATTGATAGATAGGTCGAGTATCCTTTTCTAAATACACTATAAGCAATTTTAATTTTCATTAGTTATGAATGAATGATGATGAAAAAAAGTTACGATTTAGCGCTAAAAGGTCTTATTCGCACATTGAAGAACACGATTCAAGGAAATAACTCAAGGAATTGCTGTTCAAAGCTTTGATCTCTTTTCAAGGAATTCATATCGGATGGTTAGTAGGTAACAGACTCTGCCGATTAAAAATACTTACACTCCGTACCAAATCTCAATTTCAATAAGTAGTTATGGCACATTATGTGGCAGTTTATTCTACCCTATCTAGTGTCAGATAAATCCTCGTTAAAAGTAAGGCCATTGCCGTATAAAAATCTGTAAGAAAGTAGGCAAGTAGGGTACAAGGTGGACATAAATCAAGGAGTGGCAGTCGCGTGGCACCTTCTACCAACTTCAGAACTGGATATGAGGCTAAATGGAAGTAAGACGTAAACATTTATTAATGGCGTAAACAGGCAAAGTAATATTTAAGATATATTTGTCCTACATATTTATTACTAGTGAGGTTTTACAGCTAAAATGTATATCTTACTTTGTAGAGCCAAAATGTGATTATCTGATGATGATGATCACATTTTGGGTCTAGTTTTTGACTTGAATTTGAAATACATTATACCTACTAGGATAAAATAATATTTAATATAAATAACCTTTGTGGGTATTCGATAAAGAAGTTATGAAGGTATTTCAAATTTCAAGTTATACCTACATTTTCTAAGAATTAAAGTCAAAAGCTACCGTTAGGACGTATTTAGACTAGAACGTAAGGACTGAAAGACAATTACTTAAGGAAGAATATTTTTTGCAATAATCGTGACATTGCCAATGAATTTTTTTGAAAATATTACTTTTAGACGTAGGCGCACTCAATCTGAATCTGAGACCATTAATGATACATCTGGATGCTTAGATAATACAACCAGAAGCTGGCCAGAGATATCAGAAGATGAGTGTGAGCCAAATACAGCTTTGGAAGAGCAAGTAGAAAGCTTAAAAAAGGAATTAAAAAGTGCTCATCAAGAAATAGAATCTCTATCATTAGAAATACAGAAACTTAAACAGACAAATGAAGAGTTACTAAAAAAGAACGACTTATACAAAAAATTCACAAATAGTCCTCTCAAAAAAAGGACTCTTACTTCTAAAAAGGTACAAAATGTAGTAAAACAATGTGTCATTAAAACGTACTGTAAACAAACACAGACCGAAAACCCTATAAATACGGACAAAACAAAGATTCGCACAGACGCCACCACTAATAGAGTGCCAGCTAAGTCTGCGCCAGCTATGCAAGAAGTGGTTGCACTAGGACAACGTACGCGCAACGTGCAACATACTGAGCTCAATATTGTCACACCTCCTGGGCGAGCAGCTTCGTCGAATACTATTAGTGTCAGTGCCGGGGTGCCTATCCGAAGACGTCATGGAAATAAAAGCAAGCTTTGTATTTTGACCAATAGCGAATCCTGTGGTACACTGCAAGATGTGGAGGATATGTTCGGTAGTCGGTTCGATTGCTGTCGTTATGTTTCACCTAATTGTAATATCGAAAGTATGCTTAAAAACATAGATTGTAAGTTAACAGACTTTAACATGAATGACTATTGTGTTGTCATTCTGGGAGGTATAGATTTAACGTATACATGCGATTATAGTCAATTGGTTAAACTACTAAGAAAATCACTAGGGCACATAACTCACACTAATATAATTTTATGTGCACCTACGTACATATGTGGCGCTCTAATTCATAATTATAAGGTAGAATTATTTAATAACTTATTGTTTTCAGATTTAATAAATAATGACTATGCATACCTGATTGACACAAATCGCAACTTAACTATGAATATGTTCTCATATAAATCAGGTAAATTGAATAAAAATGGCATGAAAAATGTATATCTAGATATTATGTATGCTATCGACAGTCACCGACTCCAATCTGCCACGGATAAATTACAAACCTCAAATGGCATATCTTCAAAGCTTTTTCTTGCAAGGCAATGCTAATAACTGTAAAAGGAACGGTAAATCTATTATTTATAAACGAAAGACTCGAAAACCTAAGAATAAATTACATGTCAAAAAAAAAACAATTTATTATCAAAATGTGAGAGGTCTTCGAACAAAAACTTATGATTTCCACAATAACCTTGCTTTAAATACGTGTGATTTTGTTACTCTTACCGAAACATTTCTCAACTCCTCTGTAAATGACTCGGAATTATTTCCCTCTAACTATGTGGTACTACGTAAGGATCGTGCTGGTGATGTAGGATGGGGAGGTGTTCTGTTGGCAGTCAAGAATTGCTACACAGTAAAAAAAATTACGTCAATAGACAATCTAACGGATGACAAAGAATTATTGTTTGCCTTTATAACGTGGAGAAATGTTCGATTGCTCATTTGCGTTGTATATTTGCCACCCAGCTATAATGATAATCAGTACTTGGATGTTCTAACCTGTATGGAAAATGCTATTACTGCCTATTCTGAGTATCAGTTTGTTATAGTCGGTGATTTCAATTTGAAATCGTGCAGTAATTCTGGAAAAATCAATTTGATAATTTTTTGGAGTATTTTAGACTAAAACAATGTAACTCGGTTTGTAATAAGTATGGTTCTATCTTGGATTTGGTCTTAACAAATAGTGACTTCAACAATGTCTTTGTCACGTCGGATGTTGAGCCTCTTGTACCGATGGATGCTTATCACCCGCCACTGGAGGTCATGCTAACAGTACCTAGGAGTAATGTAAAGTTTGAGCCACCGATTCCGCCTACCAGACAGAATGTATCCGCTGAGTGGAATTTCCGCAAGGCTGATTTTGCCGGCTTATATTCGTCTATAGCTAGTATCGATTGGACTGAGCTAATAGTGTAAAACGATACCAATCTGGCTGTAGAGACGCCCTATGACAAGCTTAATAGTGTCATTTCTGACCATGTTCCATTTAAAAAGAAAATAACTGGTCACAAATATACTTACCCCTCGTGGTATACTAGTGAAATAATATATTACATAAAATTTAAATATTAAAAAATTTAAACTGAATGGGTCGTTGTATAATAAGGAGTTATTTAAATATTGTAAAACCAAAGTCAAAGTCCTAATTAAAGAAGCTTTTAAAAAATATATTAACAGTGTACAAAACAGCATAACTCGCGACCCTTCAACGTTTTGGAAATTTGTCAAAGATAAACGTAAAAGTAGACAACAAAGTAAAGAATATGTTTATAATAACACCGTTGTTGAAGGGCAGGCAGCTGTTGATGCATTTGCTCAGTATTTTGGCTCGGTATTTCATCCAATTCCACCGTTACTCGACACTGAAATAGCTCAACGTGATACAAATGATACTGGTTATGCGTCCAGGATTGATATTCAATACATCGATCACTCGGAATTGGGGCGAGCGGTTCGACGCCTAAAAGCGACATCTTCATGTGGCCCTGATAACATACCAGCGTTTTTGGCTAAGGATTGTATAACCACCTTAGAAAAGCCTCTCCTACATATTTTCAACCTTTCGCTGCAGCAAGGCGTTTATCCCTATAAATGGAAGTTCTCTAGGGTAACTCCGGTACCTAAAGGTGGTTCTTCAACCGATATAGCTAACCACAGACCTATTGCGGTATTGTCAGTGTTTGCAAAGATCTTTGAATCTATCATCAACAATTGTATACATAGTCAAGTTGGTAAATACTTAGATGATTCTCAGCATGGGTTCCGCCTTAGGCGCTCTGCCGTAACAAACCATATTAGGTATGTGGACTATTTAACTACCACAGTATCGGCAGGCTGTCAAGTTGACGCGGCATATTTCGTTTTTCGGAAGGCATTCGATCTCGTAGATAATGATGTCCTTTTAATGAAGTTCTCGTCGTTGGGCTTTACTACGCCACTTCTAAATCTAATGGCGGATTATCTTAGAGACCGTAAACAGTACATCAAGCTTGGCGATTACAGATCTGATGAATACTACACACACTCCGGTATAAGCCAGGGTAATACGTTAGGGCCTACTCTATTTCTCATTATGATTAATGACCTTCCCAATGTTACCTCTAATGCTGAGTGTCTGATGTTTGCCGACGATTTGAAATTATTCCGCTCTGTCACCAGCGTTGCAGATTGTGGGGCTCTTCAGCATGATATCGACGCTATCGTAGCTTGGAGTACTACTAATAAATTACCTCTCAATGTTTCCAAGTGTAAGACTATCACTTTTACTAGGTCTCGGTCTGCTATCACAAATACGTATGAACTAGCAGGTACACCGCTCGAGCGGGTCACAACCATACGAGATTTAGGGGTAATTATGGATAGCCGATTGGCTTTTCGCGAGCACATTATCCAAATGTGCAAAGATGCGAACAAATCTCTAAGATTCATAATGAGAACGTCCTATTAATTCAGTAGCTCACATATCGCAATGCTGCTTTACAATGCCTATGTCCGGAGCAAATTAGAGTACAATGCAATTGTATGGAGTCCCAAAGAGGCGTTATATACTCTTATGATTGAGAGGATTCAGCGTAAATTTGCCCGGTACATATATAAGCGTGTTTATGGATATTATCCATTTTTATATCCATCTTTGTTTGTGACGGGAATGGTTGGTCTCAATACCTTGCTTCTTAGAAGAAAATTTATGCACGTAGTTCATTATTACTTGTTGTTAAACAATAAACTTGATAATCCATCGGTACGGGAGTGCATTCATTTATATGTGCCTGATAATTATTTACGGAGCACAGGACGCCGGCAGCGACAACTGCTTGCATGCCCACCTGCTTGGCGTTCTCTTCAAGCTCATTATAGCCCTACTGCTAGGGGTCTCACATATCTAAACCTGTATTTAGAGCACAATCCTGACGCAGACATTTTTTATGACAGACTTGGTACAATTAGAGCAAAAATGTTATTATATCTAAATCAAAGATGTGAATGATTTTTTTTGTCTGAATATAAGCAATATTATTTTATCTCTATAAATTGTAATTTAATTTTATTTTATTTCATTATTAGAATTTTATTTTATTTTATTATTGATTTGACTGTACTTATGACATATTTTGATAACTAATCTTAATGTTTGATTATTATGATTTTTACAATGACATTATTTTTGATTTATTGTAAAACTTCACGGCATACGAGCGCTTTGGTGTATACTGTAAGTTTGTATTGCCTTTAAAATGAATGATTAAATGAATCTTTATAAATGATTAAATGAATCTTTATTGGCTTTAGAGGCTATGAAAATTCATAAAACGGACAGTAAAAATGTTAGTTTAAAAGAGGAAAATAATATTGTCAACACTGTTCGATTTACCTGCCTCCGTCCCCATGTCCCTACCTGAGGACAAAATAAAAACGGTTTCCCAAAATAGAAGCAACAAAATTATCGTTTTGTATAAAATGTGTTTGAATTTCGTTAATAAATTGTATCGTGAAAGGCTCGTTAATGAAATATTCAGAATCATTCGGAGCCTAAATAATGTAAACGGATTGTAAATTTGTAGAACACAGGTTTTGACAAAACGATAGGATCTTTAGGTTTCCCTGGAGATATTAACAATGTGGGCAATGAATTTGGGATATCTTTTGATATAAAACTAGATAGAACTTTAATTATAATATATTATTATATGTATACGACTATGTACGTATTCTGTGATGTATATTTTATTGATTCCTTAGAACTCCAAATTACATTAATTTTATAGATCTTCTCATTGCTCTGCTATGGTCACGGAAAAAGGACAGTAGTCTTTCCATGTACCTATAACTTTTAAAATAATAGAGTGCAAAAACTAATACATATAAGTAGACATAATTATATAATTAGCAGTTTTTAAGATATACGTCATTTTCAAATGTTGAAAAAAATAGTTTCATGTTTATGTAACAGTATGAAAAACAAAGTTAGTTTTGCTTGCGAAAAAGTGAAAGTTGTATTTTGGTAAATGAAGGTAATGTGTGCGTTAAATGAATACCTCTACTACGGACACCCTCACGTGCGAATCCGACTCGCACCTGATTTCAGGTGTTGTAAATCTTAAAATGAACCACAGTCGGCAGTCACAGTCCATGGTCTTCAAGCAGCGCTAGGAGAACAATTATAGTGATATTGTTTTGTAGTAGACATCTATCAAATATACAGTTTTATCTACCCTTATCTTTGCAGCCTGTCACAGTTCACGGCTAGACAAGCCTTTCCTAATTTTGTACGTAGTGTGTGATTTTTTGGGTGAGTGTGAGGCGAATTAAAAATAATTAGAGTGAACGGGTAATATAATCTTATACGCTTTGTATAGTCATCTATACTAGGGTATGAAGTGTGTTAGTGTTGTAAACTATCAAAATGCAGAAATAAATATGTCTTTATAAGTTTCGAAATCAGTGCATTAAACACTAAGAGCTGGTTGCCTTGCAGTCGTTCCTCATTCAATAATATCTGCTGACTGCGAGTACAATTTTTGCTTACATTTAGCTGAGTGGTGCACTAACTCGATTTTAGTATTACACCGTTTCGTGATGGCACTGGCGGACATACTCGTAATTAGATCGGGACATTCGGGAAATATTTCTTGGAGTGAATAGTTTCACAGCTTTCAATACTTTTGGTGCATTACAGAAGAATTAATCTTTGTATTTTTTATATTTCTCATGCTTTTTTTTTTTTTTGTTTTACGAGGTGGAAAATCCCTTCGGATCTAAGGAAATAAGAGCCGGAGTATGTGGTGATTCCACTAAAAACCACCTCGACTTCCGCCATGTACCCGTGTGTCGGAGGGTGGGGCATCACCAAAGCACTCGTCGCCACCCTCCGACGGGTATTGGCCCGCCAGATGGTTAGGCGGGCCCCGAACAAAACCCCCTTGGCGACGGATTAAGGTGTTGGACTCCGCCGCCAAAACGC
The DNA here is from genome assembly GCA_944739405.2 of Euclidia mi. Lineage (NCBI taxonomy): Eukaryota > Metazoa > Arthropoda > Insecta > Lepidoptera > Erebidae > Euclidia > Euclidia mi. Next base: position 3,723,172 of record OX123202.2, on the reverse strand, counting down.
CCAGCGGCCGCAGAGGATAGGGAGGACGGCAACGCAACACCGCATCTCCTCTTCCTCTGCGGCCCCACCGCGACGCATCGAATGGTGCGCCCCCATTTGGTCACGGGAGATAGGGCGCGCGGCAACGCAACACCGACACGCCTCTCCTCCCGCGACCGCACCCGACTGCGAGGGACAGACAGAACTGTCCCCCGCACCCGCACCGTTGGACGCATCCTGCGCAGGCCCCTCCAAGCCCACGCGGAGCGTCCCCTCCTGGATCCCTCTTAGCTTCACCGCGGGTGACCAATCCACGGTTACTGAGCCCCCCCACCACGACAAGGTGGAGATCCCACGGGGGGGATATTTCTCATGCTGATGAAAACTGTTAAAGTATGAAAATTGCCGATTTGTACTGAAAATCAAAATTGTTTATTTTTTAATTTTTTACTTATTTATTTAATCAAAAGAGTTACCATTATTATTTATACATTGCTGCAATCTAATAAGAAGGTAATTTATGCCTTTGCGATAGAACTCTGAGGATCTAGACTGTACAAACTGTGTGAAAGTATTTTGTAAAACTAAAACTTTTGTCACGTAGATAATTGTCCAAATCACGAAAATAATGGTAGGCCGTTGGAGCAAGGTCTGGCGAATACGAAGGATCACGAATGAATTCTAACTGCAGTTCCTGAAGGGTCAAAACGGTTTCTCGTGCTGTATAAGGTCTCGCGTTGTCATGGAGGAATGATGGTGAAGATCGATTCATGGGTCGGGGCTGTTTTACTGCTAGTTTTGCCAATATTGTTCGGAGTTCGGTACAATAGACTACTGCCGATATTGCTTGACCAAATCGGAGAAAACTATAGTGAATAACACCATGCTAGGACCTCCAAACAGTTACTATTACCTTTTTATTGGAAAGCTTTGCTTTAGGACACTGTTGTGGCGTTTGACCTGAGGTCAGCTAATGCATTTTTCTTTTACGGTTATCATAAAGAATCCACTTTTCATCACATGTCACAATTCGATCCAATATTCCTTCATTTCTGTACCAATTCAACAAGGTAACACGCGTTTCTTTCTGCAGATCAGTCAAATCATGTGGCACCCATTTTTCGTATTTTTTTATTTTATTGTTTTGACGCAAATGAGTCAATATTGTGGTTAAAGTAACGTTGAAGCATGCCGCTAATTACTGGGTAGTTTGACAAGGATCGGCTTTCACCATCCTCTTAATTCAATCGTTATTCACCTGTGTAGGCGGTCTTCCTCGTGGCTCGATCTTCAAGTCGAAGTTTCCATCGCGAAAACGTTCAAACCAAAATCGCACGTTGCGTTCATTAGCAGACCCCTCTCCAAACGCAACATTGATATTGCGGGCTGTTTCTGCCGCGTTACTTTCGCGTCGGAACTCATTACATAACATCACGCCTTTAATCCCCGAAGGGGTAGACAGAGGTACACCTCTGCCTACCCCTTCGGGGTAGTCTGCCGCTGCATTACGCACCCACTTTTCGCTAGTTATGTTTCGGTCCCAATGTAATAGGGGGCGAGCCTATTGCCATCTACCGAGCACATTTTTAAGCAAGCGATAATTAACATTTTTAATACACACATAACTTCGAAAAGTCAGAGGTGTGTGCCTGTTATTCAAAAATCATTCGAATTTTCGCAGTATCCATCTTAATAACAAAAACAATTGAAAGCCGATATTCAAATGGTCACATTTTTAAAAGAAGAACATCATAGAAACCTTGTGAAAAAAGTTTCATTCAAAAACCTCAAATCATGAAGATTCTATGTCAATTCAAAGTACCTATTACAATAAAACGGTAATGTTGACCCCTATTATTTGATTTATTTCTAAACTAATAATTAATACTTACATATGTATGTCAATAAACATCTATCAACTAGTACACCAGACTGAGATGTTATGAATCTAAATCATAGATAAAGATTTTTAATCGGTGTCTTAAACCTACTATTAGGACTATTCCTACCTCACTGTTAAAACGAACGTGGCCTTAGCGTGACTTGAATTCATTGCCTTGTGGTAGAAGCATTTGAATGAGTCTATTGACGTCGTAGTGACATAATATCAATGAGCGTATTGCCCACGCAATTTACAAGCTTGCTACATAAATGTAGTACTAATAAAATACAATTGTAACTGTATAAAACTAAATGCTCGATGCAGATCGGCGTGCTCAGTGCCATATGACGCCACAACTAGAGCTCAGCGAAACTCCTGGGGCTTGCTAACAACCTGGTACTAGTTAAGTGGAACTGTGGATTATATTGTATTCCTGCTGATCATATTACTGATGGGAATCGGTAATGTGTAATTGATATGCAGTAGATATGAAGTGGCATGCTTATTTTGTACATAACCAATAAAAAGGTGTAAAATAAATCAAATTTGAAAACTATACTCAAAATAAAATAATTTATTCACGTTCACACTGTGACGCTTGCGAAACTCATTTAAAAATAATTACTTAAAGTTTCTACACTAATATTTAGTGCCACGTCCACAATGTTGGGGCGTAGACCCGCACTTAATGTCCCATTTTCAATGTTGTATAATGCATAGTTGCATTTTTGCGAGGAGTTACAGTTTCTAAATTACTTGTACCTAAATCTTTTCCTGACAGCATATTGAGCACAGAATGCAGACTAATCACTCATGTTTATTTAGTTAGCCTCCTGAAAGTAATTTGGTGCAATAGGAGAACTGCTTCCATCTTATAATGAAAGGAACTCATGAAAATGTTCAGTCTCAAAATGGAACTTCATGTAATTACTGGGTACATACATAACGTCACGCCTTTTATCCCCGAAGGGGTAGTCAGAGGTGTATTTCTACACCCACTTTTTGCCAGATATACTGTTGTCCCACGTAATAAGGGGCGAGCCTATTGCCGTACCGGGAACATTTTCAGACTCCGTGCTGCTACTGAGAATTTCGTGACAGAAAAACCCAAAAACACTGCCCGACCCAGGAATCGAACCCGGGACCTCCCGATCCCACGCGCATATTTATGCCGCGAGACCAACGAGGCAGTCGCATAGGGTTTGATGTCGAGTTTTCCGTCTCTACGCAAAGATGGTAATTTGCATCGTGTTATTCCTTATCCCTTAGTCGCCTTTTACGACACCCACGGGAAGATAGGGGGTGGTGACACTTGTATTCTATGCCGTCAACCACACGGCAAACTGGGTACTTAGTTTATGAAGCTATTATGATGAAGTAAGTTACAGAGTACGCTTTGTAGGTAAAACGTTTAAAAGACCATTTAGATTTGGAATATGTTTTTAATATTGTACGATGAATACAAATCGCGAAAGTTTAAAATCGATTATGTTTTATCTCTAAGACTATTAAGACTCAAATATGCGACTACGTCATCATCATGAGCCCTGTAAATATACCGTGCCACTGCTAGACACGGGCCTCTTCTCCCTATGAGGAAACTAAGGCTATATATAGTGTACCAGGCTGGTCAAGTTCGAGTTGCCGCAATTCACAAGTCTTTTGAAAACATCATGGAGAACTCTAATACAGGTTTCCTCACGATATTTATCTTTAAGAGCAGCGATAGCCTAGTCGAGAGACCGTCAGACTGCTACGCAGAGGGTTCGAGTTCGAAACCACGGCGCACAGCAATGACTTTTCGGAGTTATTTATTTATTTAACACTTTATTGTACACTAAGTTGGACATTAAAAATTGATCATTTTACAAACATAGTACAATGGTCGGCCTTATCGCTAACAGCGATTTCTACCAGGCAACCTTTGGATGGATATTATTGGTAGGAAAGAAATGGTAGTTGTCAGTGTACCAGTAAATTATGATTTACTTTAAATATATACATATATAAAATAAATAGTACAATAATATACCTACTCATACATAAATAACTATATATATATATATATATATATATATATATATATACACATACATAAATAAAATTTAATACATACTTATAATTTTATATAAGGAATGTTATAATGATAGATAGTGATCCTTGACTAGAGATTTGAACCTTGTTACCGTCTGAGCCTGCCTTATGTGAAACGGTAATGCATTCCATAGCCGAACAGCAGTCACAGAAAAAGATTTATCATAAAAAGCTGTTGAATGTACTGGCATCTTCAGTTTCAAATTTTCCGATGACCTTAAATAACGGTTGTGCGTATCATGAAGGAATTCGAATCGTCCTTTAAGATAGGAGGGAGTTGAAGGGTTAAACAGTATATTGTACAGCAAAGAAAGAATGTGAGCATTCCGGCGATATCGTATTGGTAACCACTTGAGTTGTGTTCGAAATTGTGAGACATGATCGTATTTGCGTAATCCAAATATGAATCGTATACAGAGATTTTGAAGGCGCTCAAGTTTTTCAAGCTGGTTTTCGGCAAGATCTGGATAGCTGACATCTGCGTAATCAATAATGGGTAATAGAAGAGAGTTTGCAAGTGCAATTTTGGTGGCAGTAGGAAGAAAATTCCTAAGTCTTCTTAGTGAACCTGCCGATGCAAACACCTTACGACTCACTTCTTGGATCTGCGAGCGCCAGGAGTGGGTTGAATCGATAGTTAGGCCCAGATTCTTTACTTTATCCTGTATAGGAATAACTGTGCCATTAAAAATAATGTCAGGAAGTTGTGACCAGTCGATTTTCGCTATCATTCTCGAATTACCAACAACAATAACCTGGGTTTTCGAGGGATTCACTTTAAGTCCATAGGATTTACTCCAGCTGCTAATCTGTGCAAGATCATTGTTGATGGTATCTAAAGAATCTGATAACTGTGCGAATGGCGACTGTGTATAGATCTGAAGATCATCTGCATAAAGGTGATAGAAAGAGCGAAGATTGTTAGATATAGAATTTATAAACATTGCGAAGAGTAAAGGAGATAACACGCCACCCTGGGGCACACCAACAGTAGTGTTACACCAAGACGAAAGTGAATTTTCAATGCGTATACGTTGTCGGCGGCCACACAGGTAACTACGAAACCAATCAATCACAGTAGGAGTTATGTTAAGAGAGCAAAGACGGCTAAGTAGAACGTCATGATCCACTGTATTGAAGGTGTTGCTAAAATCTAGCAGAGCTAGGATTGTCAGCTGTCCGCCTTCCATACCAGCCCTTATGTCATCCGTAATATTGACAAGAGTTGTAGCGGTACTATGACCCGAACGGAAACCGGATTGGAAAAGATTAAGGAGATTATTTTTAGATAGGAGCGAGTTGATTTGACTGTGGACGAGACGTTCGTGGACTTTGGAGAGGAATGGTAAGATGGAGATAGGACGATAGTCAGAAAAGGATGAAGGATGAGGGGTTTTTGGGATGGGAGTTATTAGGGCATCTTTCCACATTGATGGGAATTGACCACTGGATAGGGAGTAATTAAGAATGTGGGTAATTATGGGCAGGATTAAATCGAGCATTGGAAAGAGCATATTACGGCTGACACAGTCGCTACCGACTGCGTTGGAAGTGATTGACATTATGTTCTTCTTAACATCACTATCGGTGAAATGATTAAAGACAAATGATGAATAACTAGGGGTTGGCAAGGATGAAAGATAATTTATAGTGCTTTCTTTAGTAGTCCTATCTATATTGGACAAGGCAGAGAAGTGTTGATTAAGCATATCAAAATTGAAGTCATTAGGAATAGTGTGTTGACGTGGTTTGCCGACCCCCAGGGTTTTAAGAAATTTCCAGACCTTCGCTGGATCTCCGTTATTCACAGAATTATGGATATGTTGGCGTTGTGCGTCCCTACACACCCTATTGCAGTGATTCCTGATCGCAACATATTTTTGTAGATTCTGTTCATCAGGCCTAATTTTGTATTTAAAATTTGCTGCAGCTTTTTTGTGTATGAGCTGTTTGATGCTATCAGTGAGCCACGGTGAGGGAGGGTGCTTTATTTTTATAGGTCAAATTGGTGCATGCTTATCATATAGATCTGTGATATTAGATGTAAAGAGGCTGACCTTTTCATCAACAGATTCAACATTGAAAAGTGGAGTCCAGTCAATATCACTGACATCTTTACAAAGAGCATCGGTGTTCATGCCACCAAAATTACGCTGCATTAGGACGTTACGCTTCATTTTAGGTGGACGGATTTTGTAAGATATGTAGATCAAATCATGGTAAGAGAACATGTCTGCTGGATATTGCCCGTGCATGGTGACATGTTCCTTAGAGGAAACCATGATTATATCAAGGAGAGAAGGTGTAGAGTTAGGGAAGTGATGAGTTGCGCTTAAGGGTAGTATAGACAAGTTACAGGCTATAGAAGTAGAAAGAAGGGAAGAAGAGAGAATCATTTTTTAGCAGACAAGTATTAAAATCACCCAGTATGATAACATGACTGTAAGAAGGCACAAGATTAACCAATACGGTTTCAAAGGTCGAAAAATAATCAATACGTAAGGAAGGACAGTAGAAAACGCCGAGAAGGACTTTAGTGTGGTTTAGTGCAACTTCCAGAAATAAATGCTCACCGGCATTTGGTGGCGGTGGTTGTGCAGACATACTTACAATTGTATATGGGATATGTGAGCGAAGATATATGGCAACACCCCCACCGCCCCCGACCGCCCGATCATCATCTGATAAGTTGAAAACCAGGTAGGGAGTATAATGAAGAAGGCAGACAGGGCTTAAGCCATGACTCAGTAACAAGGATAGCATGAAGGTTCTTACAGTCTAGATTGGCCAGCATATCAGGGAAATGTGCCGGAATGCTTTGGGCATTGATATGAACGGCATTGAAATTTTTAGGTACATCAGAAAATTGTGAATGAAGACTGTCGGCAAGTGACGGTATACTGGTGAAGCTGTCATCTATACTACATATTGAGTGGAAGCTTTCATCATCACTAATGCTATCAATATCAATGGCTGCAAATATACTTAATTAATATAATAATATTATCTAAAATATAAATATATATAATCAGAAGATAAACAAATAAAATACCTATTTTATATATACTACTACTACTAAAAACTGAATATTAATTCAAAACTGCCAATAATACACCACCTGCCAGTGGTGCCAAGAATAGAAAACGACGACGTTCATGACATACACATTATGTTACAAAAAACAAAAAAAAACAGAATTCGAATTGGTCCAGGAAGTAACAAGAAAATTGCAAGAGTTTATTAATAAAAGCTAGTATGAAATACAATTATATAGATGGAAATAAGAAACAAAGATAAAGAAAATAAGAATAAAAGGAAGTATATGTAAACAGTCCAAAAAGCCCTGTACCCATATACGTTACAATTTGACAGACATTACATGACAGATGACGGATATGACAGCTGACGGCTGACAGACAGCTAAAGAGAAACAAAATAATATGTCAGACACCCTCAGTAAATACTTATTTAATTATAAATTTATTACGATAGAGAGAAAAAGGAAATATATTAAAGTGGAGCATAAAGTGGGTACAAAGCAAGAAAGAATATAAAGATAGATACTTATTACTTACTACCCGGACCAGAAATCGACCAAAACAAAGAAAGTTACTTCTTTTGGGCTATAGTCCGTTTGGATTTTGCGGCTGGCTTCGCTGGTGTGGGCTGCTTCTCCACGTCCTTTTGCTCAATTTTGTGCAGCTCCGTGAGGTTGACCACTCGATGACGGGAACCATCAGGCGCAAGAACATGGATAATGCCCTCCCTAGTCCAGCATTGAGTTATTCCAAACTTGTGACGAGTGGCCATGAAAGCTTCGTGTCGCTGTTTGGTTAAGAATTCCAAAACCGTAATACCAGTGCCCTTGAATTTGGTTTTACTGAACCATACACTGTCCCGTACCAAGGAGTTGTTGAATTTCACAGCGATGGGCCTGGCCTTGCTACTTGATGTGCGACCCATTCTGTGACAGCGTCGAATATCAGCTGTAGTAATGTCCGATTTGAGGTGCTCCTTTATAACATTTACTACTACTTTGGCTGTATCCTCTTTGCCATCCTCTGTCACACCATGCAGCAGCAACATTTTTCTTCGAGTCCTCATCTCCATGGAATCCAGCGTATGAGAAAGGAGCTCTATTTGCTGTTGGAAACCTTTCAGTGCATCCATTACAAAGGCCTTGAAGGATGTGTATTCGGAGGCCAAGCCGGGCATGGATGGAGTACCTTGGGATCTGGGCAACTCAGCTTCGAAATCAGCCATTCGCTTAAGAAACATTTCCTTTAAGCTGTTGATAGACTCTTGCAGTGGTTGTGTCATAGTGCAGTGAAGTAAGTGATATGTATGTAGGATAGAGAAAACACTTTACTGGTAGGTACTGCTTGTTATTATTGAAGTATTTTCATAGAAATCAATTAAAAATATAAACTTGAACTATTTATTTTAAATTTTATAAGTGGAGCTAAAAATTTTAGGTGTTAATGCTACAGCTACCCACTTATTTTCGAAAATTCTATGGTGCGCGTGGATTAGGACCCGAGACCCTCTGCCTAGGAGTCTGTCTGTCTCTGTACTAGGCTATCGCTCAGCAACGTCATAAATAAATGTATATTTCCAAAATACTATATTATGCTAATATATCTTTAGGTTATGCGAATTTTAACAAAACTAAGATTTTACATAGAAAAGCCTGAGCAGTATAAAAGGCAAACAAAAAATCGATGTTAATAAATTTAAACATTATATAAATTAAGGCAATGTGAAACTAAACAGACTCAATTTGATTTCACCCAAGACCTCGTTGACGTAGACTAAATTACGCATTCCATATAAATGAACCTACCTACATACTCTGAACCTAATACCTCAAACTTTCGTTGAACCTATATGCAAAATTTCAAGTTTGCAGACTTTACCTTTAGCCCTAGCCGGTGTTAGGGTAAAAGTAAAATTTTCAGTACAGATCGACCATGTTGCCTGAGGTCTTAAAATTCTTTTCTCCGGGCTTATAACCGCTTGACCGCGCACAAGTGACTATTCTCCCTTTTTCGAAATGCCGTAGACCGCGCACAAGTGACTATTTTCCCTTTTTGGTTACAGCGCTATACTCGGTCTGAATTTACTGTTTTTTTCTATAACGTAATGTTTTAAATTCTTTTTCTCTGTTCTATTCAAATCTTTGTACATTTCTTCATGCTAAAAATACGAAGCGAGTCTTAAAATCGTTAACCTGGAACGAAAAAATAATGTCAAATGCGACTCTTTGTTTCGCGCGCTCCGTGATTACGTGCTTATCGTATGTGTGTAATTAAATATTTTTATACTATGATACATGTTTCTTTTTATTTAACTCGGTGTAGATAGAATCCCTCTACAGTGAAAGCTCATAAAATATGTATGTTATCGATTTACTTTTTAAAATAATCCTGTTTAAAATACACAAAGTGTTTTTTTCAACGATAGTCAATGTTCGCTGCTAAGTATAATAAATTAGAAAGTAAATATCAACAAAAAATTCATACGAATTGAAAGAGTCATTTATAAGGTTGAAGAAAAACATCACTTCAACTTACTCATGTTACCGACTTATCAACAATAAATGTTTATGTTAGCGCGCCCATCTGGCGAACAGCGGCGCGACATTTTGTTTAGAACGTGAGCGGTCAAGTGAATTCGGCGAATTGGCGCTAGCGGTCAAGCGGATATGCTCTTTTAAATTCCTTTTAGCATATTTCCAATAGTACTATAATACATACATATGAATACGAGTATGTATGATTTTTATCAATTACAAATAGTAGGGGTAGCAAAATAATATTACAAAACTAATTACAAAACTAGAAGTAGAAACTCCCTTCATTGTGACGTAATTTTTATACTCGTTGATAAAGAGAGTTTCGCAGTAATAAGTTGTACAGATTAACAAAACTACTTTGTATAATTAAAATGTTTGCCGACGTTTGGCGTTGAACGCGAGAACCGACTCCATAAACTTCGCGAGCTCAGCTCATAAGAAACAATAAAATTAAAACATTCAAGAAACAAAGTGGGTGGTACTAAAATAAAAAGTGCAGTATTAACAGTACAGAGACGAATTGAAAGTTCAAAGAGTTGGAGTGCGTGCTTGGAACGAGGCCAGCGAACGCTCAGCACTGCTAGAAATATTATGCACTTGTACTAAAAATAAATGCCTTAGAACACGTCAGAGTACAGTGAAATACTGTCATTTCTGTGAAAATATAATTTCCTCCAGGAACGCTAACTTGAAGCAATTGAATAATGCACAAAATGTCAAAAATAATATTTAAGCAACAAATGTTTTGTGACTCTGAAATTTGTTTTGTTCGGTTAGTAGCAAAATATGTATTGTGGTGAAAGGATTTCTTTGTTTTCAATGTTGTGAGTATATTTTGTCGAAAATTATGTTCACTCTATAAAGACCACATTTTCATATTTAAATTTAACTTATTATTTAGCATTACATTAAATCATCACCCTCCTCTTAGCGTTATCCCAGTTTCAATCTGGGGTCCGCTTTCTAGTCTAACCGGATTTGGCTGAATATTAGCTTTTCCACAGAGCGACTGCCTGTCTGACCTCCGCAACCCGAAAGGATAGCGATATTCCATGGCTAAAGACTAGTGTCAGTTTGTTTAGAAGGTACTGACGCCCTGTAACGACTGTCAAAGATCTTCATGACAACCGGGATCGACGGCCTAACGTGCTCGCCGAGGCACGGGACAAGCGATAATTAACCATTCAATACGCACACAACTCCGAAAAGTCATTGGTGCGCGCCGTGGATTCGAACCCTCTGCATGGCAGTCTGTTGGTATATCCACTCGGCTATCGCCGCCTGTATTACATTACATTAAATATTGTACCTAAATGCATATTATTGCTACAAATAATAAACGACAATATGCGACCTAAAAAAATAAATATTATTGTACCACAGTATCTATATCACATACCTATTTATAATATAATCTCTTTAATATAATAGTATCACCTATTGTTCGAAATAGTCTCAGATTAATATGAAGATAGGAAGTTATCTTGTTGTCTGTCTTATGTACGCAGGCACTAAAACCGATCTTGTTTACATGTCTTACATTTAAATCTTGTGTTTTTCCTACTTGTATCTCTCTGTCTCGCTCCAGTGTTTTCTTCGCTGTCTCAATCGTCTCTTTCAAACTGCTTGTCGATTTCCTTTCTCTTATGTGATTTATTACCTTGCTTAGAAAAGCCACGGCCCGGGACTGTTTTGCTCAGAATATTGAACAAAACACCCTTGGTACCTTGGTACCTTTAGTAACCATGTTTTATATCGCTCGTTAATACAAAAATATTGATGAAACAAATCTTTTTTATTGCGCAACTATCACCGTTTTTCGTTAATTATTATTATTATTAATCAGTTTATTTCAGATCAAATTACAAGATCCATATATTGTTAGTATAAATCTTAACCTAGTGTTAGTAAAAGACACTCTTATATAAAACTTGAAACGACTGACACCTACGTGTGCAGCCGTATCCAGTGAGCCAGCATGGGGCTGTCCCATCTATCACACAATACACTCAGGATGCTGTGGGAGCTAGCACGTATTCTACCTAGAATAGAAGCGCACCGTTTCCGTATAATTGCATGGAAACCATCAACCCTGGCCTCGGTGAACATCCTGGAAGCACTACAAAAGCGTGGTAGACCCAACAGCATCCTGAATACATCGTTATACTGGACACGCAGGGCGTTGTATGCCCTCAGCGTATACCTGACCCACAGACTGCACGTGTAAAAAGACTGGCAGTATGCTCTGAAAAGGGTTATTTTGACTTGCGTCGTACAACGTGCAAATCTGCGGATCAGCATATTACCTCGGACAGCCATCGCCCTGCGCTCCCTTTCGATGTCCAGGTCATCATTCAGGTCATGCGTGACCCAGTGACCCAGGTACTTAAACTTTGTTACTCTGACTATCGGAGTATTATTTATGGTGACATCTGGCACCTTCGTGTAACATTTGGTGCCTGCCTTGAATACCAGTAATTCGCATTTTTTTACATTGTACCTGAGTCCCTGAGTGACCGCGTAGTCTTCACACATCTTAACAAGACGCCTGAGTGCGCTTATTGATGGACTCAGCAGCACCATGTCGTCAGCGTAACTTATATTGTTAACACAAACGCCGTCAATGTGACAGCCTATACGGGTGCTGCTGAGTTCAACAATTAGCTGATTAATGTAAAGGTTAAAGAGACGAGGCGAGGTAATACCCCCCTGTCTCACTCCGCACTTCAACCCATACACATCGGACAGAGTTCCACCCCACCTGACATAGTTCGTCTGATTTTCGTACCAAAACTTAAATAAGGAAATAACAGTACAATCAACGCTGCTTTCCTTCCGCAGTTTTTCCCACAAGATATCGTATGACACCAGGTCAAATGCCCTTGATAAGTCCAGGAAACATGCATTGACCGGTGTTTTTCTATCAACATAATACTGAATAGTCTGCTTAAGACACATGATGGCAGTCTCCGTCGATAGTCCAGGTCTAAAACCAAATTGGGCATCGTGAAGATTTATACGACTCGCCATATGTGTGTCAAGCAGACAGTCCAGTACTTTAGCTGTAACAGTCGCCAAGGAAATAGGCCTATAGTTTGCGGGATCTGTAACATCGCCCGTTCTGTTTTTCACTATTGGCACCACTATGGTCTTCATAAGGTTATCTGGCAAGTAAGAGTGACTTACACATAACGAATAAAAAGTTGCCAACACCCTTGGTAAATGAACGCCCGCGTATCGCAAGTGCTCGACGCTGAGGTGGTCATGTCCCGGAGACTTGCCTCTGACCATCTTTCTAATGATATCAGCTATTTCCTTAGCCAAAAACCTTAAACACGGAGAACTTACCTCAGCGCCAATCACCGACGAAGACATGGGCGTAGCCGATCCCAACAAGGGGTCAACTTGGAACTGTTTCACAAATAAATTTGAAATGGCTTGAGGGTCACAAATTCCAGCCACGCTCACCGGCAGACTCGGCTTGGTGTTCAGTTTAGAGGTACTCTTCCAAAACTTCCCGAAATCTTTGAATTTGCGCTGCTCAGCTATAATGTCTAATTTTATTTGTCCTTGCTTATTGCGACACCACTTTAATTTAGCTTTAAAAATCTTACGTGTATTTCGCATTTTCTCATAAATAGTTCCTGAGGTTGGATTTCCAGATAAATGCCACATCTGAAAAGCAAGCCGAGCCTGAGAGTGAGCACTTCTGACATGTCTATTCCAACCAGTTAAAGGTTTATAACATTTTTGTCTAATACTTGTAGCGGTCAGCTCAGCAGATGTTGAAAGTACATCAATGATTTTTGTGTACATATTGTCTAAAACCACTCTGTGGGTTAAGCTTTATTGATAAAACTAGAGGACGCCAGCAGCTACGCCTGCATTTTTTTTTTAAATTTACCCGTTTTGGCGGATCCCGTGGGAATTTCGGGAAATCCCTTCTTAGTGCACCCCTACGGTCCCCAAGGAACATACACGACAAATTTCAGCTTCCTGCGCCCCATAGTTTTGGCTGTAGCGTGTCTGTCAGTCAGTCAGTAACGCAAGGATTTTATATATTAAGATAAGAATTATTTTTCTATTGTAAATAATAATATATAAGAGAATAGAACAAAAACTATTATATTATATTTACCGCAAAGGTGTTACGATGATTTGTATTTAACTTATATATTCATGCGGATAAGTTTTAACTTATCATTTCAGATAAATTACGGTCAATTTAGAATAATTCAACATTTATTTTCTGTTAGCTTTCTGAAAATAATATTATATTCGGAAAAATATTTATACAATATGCTAATTGCAATTCTGCTTAAATAATTATACAATCAAGCAACCATAGTTATAATTTATTCAGAAACACTCTTGATTATTCGTTGACAAAATCAATAGTATAATGTAGAGTACTAAAAACAAGCATTTTCTCTTTTATTTTCATATATAATTCTACAAAAGTTGTTCATCAATTTATTGAAACATACAATATAATATTAAATTTCTAGGAAGACGTTAGTTGGAAACATTTCATTTCCGAGTACAGTTAGCAGAGATCCTTGTAAGCGCTGCACAGCTCGCAATTCCCGCAGGTTGCGTCTCTTTAGTTGTGGCTGTTCTGATTACTCACAGATTTAGACTATTGCTTGCTACTCGCTTATTCGTATGCTATAAATATGTTATTGGCTCTTACACGAAAAAGCTACTAAAACTATTTTGATAATACTTTGCAGTTATCGTAAATAAAACAAAAACAAACGCAATACTTCTAAAGTACGCAATCAGACTAGCTGGTTATCCTCTAAAGTATAAATATTTAAAACAAAAACGTTGATCCCTGGTGCTTAAAGCATAATACTACCTTTTTTGCTTAAGGTAAATATCAAGTGATTACTTCGGGAACATTACAAGCGCTTACTCGCTCAGCCCGCACAGCTAAGGTAAGCGATAAATAAAAAATTAAAATAGCACGGTAATATTTTATGGTACTGGCCAGTTTTCTTGGAAAATTTATATAAAGTTATGCTTTATTGTTTGATATTTGAAGAAATGCATAGTTAGCTGTATAATTGGTCTGCTTCTTGGATACAGTTATAGGTGGTTGAGTTTCTAGTATGTGGTTAAGATATAAACAAGTTTCCCACTTTGGGTTACGAAAATTTCAGTGGTCGCGATAATTAAAGGACTATAATAATATAATAAATTCGGATGTGTCCTGGAAATTAGACAAAATTATAAAATACGGATCTATCACACTGCGTTGGTTCTGAGGGTAGTTTCAATGACAAATACAAAGACATTATTGCATAACTGTGTAGTAAATGTACATGGATGGTAAATATGTATCAACAGTTTACCCGTTAGGGGCATTGCAATTATATAATACTAGAGGCCGCCAGCAGCTACGCCTGCATTTTTTATTAATTTACCCGTTTTGGCCGATCCCGTGGGAATTTCGGGAAATCCCTTCTTAGTGCATCCCTACGGTCCCCAAGGAACATACATGCCAAATTTCACTCGCTTCCTGCGCGCAATAGTTTCGGCTGTAGCGTGTCTGTCAGTCAGTCAGTAACGCAAGGATTTTATATATTAAGATTAGATTTTAATAATGCTCAGAACTAAAAAAATCATGCATGTCATAAAATACCTTTTGCAATAACCACTTTTTTAATCACATTTTAAAGAAATTGCCATTTAGTTTTTTTTTTAGGTTATATACTCATATACTGCTGCCTCCGAGATCCAGTGAATAGCGTATGCGACTGCTGATCGGAGGTCCTAGGTTCGATTCCCGGGTCGGGCAAAAGTGTTACTGGGTTTTTCCGAATTCTCAGTAGCAGCACGGAGTCTGGTGATGTGCCCGGTAACGGCAATAGACTCGCCCCCTATTACGTGGGACCTAAAAATTCATGGCGAACTGTGACACCTTTGCATAGCATGTGACACTTTTGCATGTTATAGCAGTTACAAATGTTCTTTTGTTGAAAATTGTTTTAAACTATGTCAAAATAAATGTTGCAAATATGTTGAAGTAAGATACAGATCTGATGTATTTATTTTATTGTTTATCCTGAGATATGAACCGTCGACCGACGAAGGTGTTTTTAAAAATAAAACTCTCGGACTACTGTCCGGCTTAGAGGTTGAAACAGAACTGACTTTATTTTAAAACGAAAGTACAAGGTTTGGTCGGGCGTAATCTAAACAATTCTAATAAAAGTGTAAGGTGATGCTCGATGAGTGATGACGGTGGTGTTTACACCAACGTAACTCCTCCCCCCTTAAGTGAGAAGCACGCCGAAGACTGCTGGTCCTGTGGCAAGGGCTCTTGTGGCTCGAGCTGCTTGGCTTCGGTCGTTGCTGGTCTTCCCCTTCGATGAAGACATCGGTGGGTGATGAAGCCTATGGCGGCTAGTGTCATGATCGCATACAGGCATATGGTGGGCCAACTGGGTTTAGTAGCGATGATGACTGTTTCTTCCTTTTCTTGTAAGTTTTTAGTCTTTTCTACTAGTTTGTCTAGTTCGTTGAGCTGAACATTTTCTATTTGTAGATTCAATTGTGAGTGCTTATTCGTTGTGCTGTACTGTGTTCTAGGCAGTGGAACGCTTTCTCTGTTGATGAGGAATTTCTTGTGTGTACGTAGGGTTCTTCTTTCTATGCCAATGGTGCATTGGTTATTGATTGATATCAGGACGACGCCGCTGTATCTTTGGTAGTGTACTTCTTCTCCGCAGGTTGTCTTAATTACTTCTTCTTGTTTCAGGATGGCGATCCAGCTATTTTCTTTAATTTGGTGTATAATATTCTCGTTGAATTCTACTGTGGCGTAAGTGCAGTTGTATGGTTTCTTGTGTTGTAGTAATTGTGCAACGCAGTCTTGTGATGCGATGAGTTCTTGTAGTTCCAGGTGATGGCAGATGACGGTTTCGTCGGTGATGGAGGCCGACTGCGCCAGATATGAACCGTCGACCGACGAAGGTGTTTTTAAAAATAAAACTCTCGGACTACTGTCCGGCTTAGAGGTTGAAACAGAACTGACTTTATTTTAAAACGAAAGTACAAGGTTTGGTCGGGCGTAATCTAAACAATTCTAATAAAAGTGTAAGGTGATGCTCGATGAGTGATGACGGTGGTGTTTACACCAACGTAACTCCTGTCAAGAATTTTTAATTTTAGTAATGTCAATTGACTCAAGGACATAGGTAGGTACAAAAAATGAAAAAGATCATGTTATCTTTCATTCGTTCATCTTCTAATCTCAACCTTCTTTTATACCTACTCATATAACAAATTTTCCCTACTATCTTACCTCACAAACTTACATCAAAACTCAAAAATCTTGAACTGCCTCCGCCTTTTATATAACAAATAGCAGTAATTAACAAAAAGCTTCATCCCAAGTTAATTGAGGGCCGTGTAGGGCCGCGTCACAGCCTCGGGCTTAGAGCCTGTACCTGCTTAATAACACATTTTGGGAACTTCGTTTCGCCAAATTGAATATGTGTATGTTTTCGGCGAAAATTAAGTCTGCTCTCTCTAAAACGAATGTACCATCTCTTTATTGGAGATTTTTGTTTTAGAATTTGGTTTGTTCTTATTCGGTTAGCATGGATAATTCAGTTTACATACTGTCCCATAGATTTCTAGTTTTTAACTTAATTAATAGCATTTTAGGTAGTGGTTATGGCTGGGAAATTTACCGACAGGCAAAAACTACCACTAGAACATAATGTAGACGTAAAATACCAATACCTGTACTAATTCTATTTGTTCGATTAGTGAGATGGATTAGTAAGATGACCTTCTTGTGTTGTCTCTTAATTTTGTCACGACATCAGAATAATGGTTACGATTACATTAAATTTCACCTATCATGGCAAATGCTTACTAACCATTGGCCCACTGATACTATATGTTTTATATTACAAATAAATATTTTATGTGTTAATTCTATAACTCTTCCTTGAATCCATTTATTGCAATGATCCAACGATGGACTTTCGTATTTCAAAGTTTTGATTACTCGGCTGTACTTTAATTTCTAGGGAAATCGAACCGCCAGCAATATAAATAAAATACCAGTTTGATTATAAAAATATTATAAATTTTTTTTCCATAAAGCTAAGCATTTGTAATATAGGGAATGCCGTATTTAACTCTCGATTAAAATCCACTCATTCCAATTCGTAATTGCGTTTGTAAATGCAGAAATAATTTTATGAAATTGTTTATTATTATTTTAAATATGATGCTTTAATAAGTCAAAAAACGGATAGACGAACAAACAGGCGGACATAAAAAATTATCAAATAACAATTCCGTTTTACATTTAAAACTTTTACTTTTCGAGGAACGGTAGAATAAGGGCAAAGGTATTCTTTTAATGCATTTTCCTCTATTAAATTTAATATTACATTTCCTTGAAAATATAATTGTAAAAAAACTAACTTTGTTAAATTTCGCAACATTATTCGTATCAATGGTCGGTAACTGAGGATTTCCTTAACATTGTTAGGGAGAGTCACAGGGGTGAAACCCCCGTATCGCATAAATCTGAGGGTATCAGTGTTAACTCTTAAAAGTGTTAGGGTTTATCTTGAAGCATTTAGTGCTTACATCGGATATTTATTCAGCGTATCGAGTAGATATAAATAAAATAGAGATAAGTAATCATTCTATGGCAACGCTCGTACGGATTTAAAGGCATACCTTCGGTATCTTACATTTTTTATTATTTCTTGGTGGTAATTGTATGTGTCTAGACAATATGGCCTATGTCTATAGGTGCTCCAAAAATACTGTAGCTATTATAATGTCTTTCTGTAAAAGAAACTGATACCTGAAATATGTACTATTAGATAAAAGACCAATAGACATGTGCTAATAAAACGGTTGTGCTAAGAAATATTCTGAGGACACAAGCACACTTGAAGAAAGAACTTATTTTTCACACTCACACCATCTTCACTATATGCTGTTTGTTGAAAACAAATCCAATCATGATTCCATTTCAATAACTAGCAATCAGACTTAAACATTCTGATTGTGAATTCAGATTGCTACTTTTGATTTTGATATCACAAGTAATCTCAAAAATCCATTGCAATCAGTCTCTATTTCTTATTCTATAGTTCGTTACCCACTGATGTCATCAGACGCCAATTGTAGAGCCATCTAACAAGGCATCGCGGATCACAAGCGAACAATGAAACTCGCACAACAGACGTCGGGTCTAATTGCTTTGCAAACTCTATTAAACCACAAAGGATTATCTTATTAGAACTTTAAACGCTCGACAAATACAAACCTTTTATAAAAAATAAAACACAAAGCCAGCTAGTCCAAATATAGACTTTATAAGATTCCGATTTGAAAAATTCAATTTCTATACACAATGAATTTTCTAAGATGAAGTGTTCGCTCAGGCGACCGATTTAACTTCAACTCGGTTTGACAGTAAATAAATTTGAATAATACTCCGTGAACAGTTGAGCGTAACTCGATTACTGTAAATGTATTGGATAAGTTTAGCCCCCGAAGGTCAATTACTATTTGTAATCAAATTATGAAGAGTGTTTTATGAACAGGGAAATATGTTTTGTTTCGTGTTTATTGCTACTCCCGTTACGTAAAAGGATTTGTTGATTCGTTGATCTTATGATAACATTAAAATGATCATTAAATTATTAAGTTTCATGGCCATGGACGAGAGCAGATGCAAACAGCGATAGCCTTGTGGGGAGACTAACTTACAGACTGCAACGCGAAAGGACTCGATTACAGGCTCCCGGTGTCTATAATTAACTTTAAAATGTTTAGTGCGTAATAAAGAAATAATCATCTCTTGCTTAACATTTAAGTAAAAGTTTTGTTAGAAAGGCTTCATGTCTACCTTTCCCATAATGTTCTCGAAAGACATGTGAAGTCTGCCAACCCTCACTAGGCCAGCGCGATTAACTACGGCCTTACTCTTCTCACAACAAGATGAAGCCTATATGCGGTATGCCCAGCAAAGACACAAATTATAAATATAGCTGACGGCAGACTCGAGACAATTTATATCCATCAAATAATTTTAACTTATTGAAATTGGAATGATGACATTGCTTAGCTAATCCACCGACAGACTGTACACTTTTTGTAGATTAGTCGTCCCCAATATTTTACTTTTAATTCAATAAATTGAATATTCGAATTGAAGATTACAATTTACAATTAACCGACGAAATATTGCAATAAAACTCTCCAAACTAATAATTTAGTTTGCCAGCAGTTTAAGATGAAATAAATTGGAATAACCTAAAAATATTTTTTTGAAAGGGCAGTTGAAAAGCTACATTTAATATTAGAGAAATAACATATAATTGAAAACTATTCGAGTGGGAGTTCGGTTTCAAGTGATTGAACAACCCCGCTGCGTGTACTTAATGTATCTGTCGTGATTTACACCGAGCGCTCTGATTGTTTTAATAGCGGGAGTTCAAGGGGACGACTCTCATGGGGTGCGAACACAGTGGAACGGAGTGGGTGGCGGAGGCGACAGGGAAAGGAAATAGTGCTCCCATTGCTTACATACGCAAAAGGAACTATGTATCTCGTCTAGTGTATGCACTCGGTTAAAAAATACAATTGCGTCAAAAGCGTCAACGTAATTATATGTGACTGAAACCTACCACTGCTTAACTTATACCATAAAAATGACGAATGTAAATAATTGAAAGCGACGCAAAAGACATACGCAGAAAAAAGTGAATTCTATTTTACACATTAAAATATATAATCATACTAGAGGACGCCAGCAGCTACGCCTGCATATTTTTTTAACTTACCCGTTTTGGCCGATCCCGTGGGAATTTCGAGTAATCCCTTCTTAGTGCACCCCTACGGTCCCCAAGGAACATACATGCCAAATTTCAGCTTCCTGCGCCCAATAGTTGCGGCTGTAGCATATCTGTCAGTCAGTCAGTAACGCAAGGATTTTATATATTAAGATAATAGCGGTTCCTGTTTGATATCCTTGTATTGTGCAAAACGATATCGCAGCGCGTTGCCGCGTATCTTTTTCTCGTTGACACCCGCTGCCGCTGCCGCCACCCGCACCGCTCATACTGTATCCACATCATCTTACACTTCACGTGAGTAGTGGATGCGATTCTTTATGTTATGGCAATGTGATGGAAAATATTATAGCAGATAATGTCAGAGATTGGGAGGAGATAGTGAGAGAAATGTCGATTGATATTGTAATAATGTCTAATGGCCGTCTGGCGTTTGGCACTCAACGATATCGACTGCAGAGATTATGAGTATCTGCCTTTGATGTCGTTATTTGTGAACTATATGATCGCTTGATTGTTATTTTATTGCTGCATAAAAGTTCTGTCACTTACTTCTGGCTTCATCCTTTAGAGTGAATCAGTGAGATAGGTTATAAATAACTTGTTTAATCTAAAGCTTGGCTAGCTGATCAAATTCTACTTACTCCGGGCTTAAGTAAAGAGCGAATTGTAGTTAAATTATTAGTTCAGTTGTGCCAGAGTTTATCGATTGCAAACATACAAAGATATTTTGACTTTACGATATCTATGAATCGATAATTATAATCAATACAAGATGCAAGACCTACACAAGTAATAAATGTAACTAACTAGTACAACAATAGTAGATTAAAACATACCGTACTCACAATTGTGTTGAAGTTATATTATCTTACAAGATGTATCTGACAAATACTTACTTATTTTGACATTAACATTCATAAACAATGTTTGTCTCTTAACTTGTCCTCCAATACAAAACAACACTTTTATTTTCACCTCATAACAAAAGAATAATACATTGAGAGTACTCTTAAATAATAAAAATATTTGTTAGTCAACTAGTAACCTTGAGGGCTCAAGGGACCTTTCTGAACTTTTAAGATGGAGGACATTCATAGATGTTGGCGTATACAGAGAGCCTACTAAATGAGGTATGCTTATTGCAAGCTCGTGTCTTTATTGGCGAATGAGATGGAAATATTTTCACAGTTATTTAATATTTGGCTGCTTTTGTTACTGTTTTGGGTATGAGTCTGCTTTTGATCGTAAATAGTCAAATTTAGTACGCGTAGTATTTGAAAATGTTTAATGTCACAACTTGTTTTTCATAAATTCTTAACAGATAAACCCAATATCAACTTTGCTCGACCCGGGAACGAAACTGAGACCTCTAGATGCGCTTTCGCTTACAATATTGTTAGACCATAGAGGCTGTCGTATAATTATGAACATATGACGTATGTTTGATGTATGTTGTATCAAATAAGTACTTACGTCATAAGTGTGTGCGTATATATGTCAATGACTTCCTGGTAAAATGATCTAGAATGTCGACAGATGTGACCTATAGTCACTTGAGAATATCGTTTGATGCATCAACCAACTTCAGAATATCCTTATACTTACTACCCTCCGCAACTTTATGGATGGAGAACCGTAATCCGATGCAATACCATACAAAATGAAGGGGACGAAAAGATTTAAATATATTTTTTATGAAGGTACGAAAATCTTTTCCAAATTGTTTCTTGTTAATCAGTCAATTTTTTTACCGAAGCTATTGTAATTTTATCTTGTTTAAAATCTCTTTTGTCCAAGAAAAAGGAGATAAAATATTTTATTTCTAATCTTCTAAGACTATTGGCGTAATTAAAACAAAAGTAGGCTTACAAAAAATCCTTTCAAAACAAGAGGACTCGAAACAATAAGTAAAAGGGAAAATTTTGTTATGGAAACGTCGAGGGCCCTCGACGCGTTTTAAAAATACACCGACAACATGACAAGGTAATACAACCTTCATGTAACTCAATTTTTTAAACTTTTTTTGTTTCTGTATCAAAGGTGTCTATTATACAGTATACGTGTTTAAAAAAAAAATCTGCCTCTGTGGTCCTGCGGTAGTGTAAGTGACTGCGGATCATGAGGTCTCGGGTTCGATTCCCGGGTCGAACAGAAAGTGATATTGGGTTTTTCTGTTAGGAATTATCCAATAAAAGTTCGGAGTCAGGGAGTTGGCGGTGTCACACCCCCGTGTCTCGGAAAGCACGTTAAGCCGTTGGTCCTGCGCCCAATCTCTCTCCGGTCGTGTCGCATGCGGCGTCCCATCAGACTATGAGAGTGAGGGAATAGAGAGTGCACTAGTATACGCGCACACACTTGTGCACTATAATATGTACCGCACAGATGGCAAGTCTCATATATATACAAGCCGCCGTGGCCGAAATCGGTCAGGAGGACATTATTATACTTGTTAAATTTTGTTTAAGATATACATTTAGGTTGTCTCATCAGGTTTCATTTCTTGCCAGTCTTTTGATGCTGGCAACTGTTTGTTGGCTATCTCGACAACTTGTACTAACTGATTGACCTCGTCAAAGTAACAAAGTTATGTTGTAAACAACGCTCTTTTGGTTACAACGTTAGGGAGCTCAGAATGTAAAATATTTTTATACTGACATTGTGATTGCGTAGATTTATAAGAAAATATGCATGAAGAAGTTGTTGCTTCATTAATAATAATTTCAGCCGATACACGACCTACATCCATCCAACCGCATCCATCTGCCCGCCAGGTACCGTTTAATCCATCATTAGCTGTTTAGCTGTTAAATACCCTGTATCGACAGTAAAGCACATGTCGTACTCACATAATATCTCTTATGACCCTAGTCACGGAGAGGTCTACTTATAATAAGCAATTGATAAATATAACTATTGTTCAGCATTTCTATACAAACTTCGTCTTGTTATAAAAAAGAAATCTTGCAAAAGCTATCTAGCAGACAGTTACTTCTATTGACCGTTTACTTAATTGTAACAACATTTAAACTTTATTATACAAATTGCATGCATGAGAAATTTGATGGGAGTGAATGAAGCAAGAGAGATATTATGTCAGGATCGTTGCAAATGTAATTCCGTAGTCTCTGCCTACCCCTCAGGGAAACAGGCGTGAGTCTATGTATGTATGTATACAAATTTTAACGCTAGAAAACAATAAATAATTCAAAAGGTTCTCCATCAAATTCTAGTGTCATCAAATCACAAAATTGTCTGAAATGTATATATTTATAACTATTACTTTGAAGTATGAATTACAAACTTGTCTAGCTTGAGTGTCTCTTAAAATCATTCTCCATAAATCAACCAAACTGACTTCCATCGGCTGTCACACTACGTTATACAAAACAACATACGAGCCGATATCCGCCCCGGATCAGTGTGTGAGTCACGTCCGAACTGACGACAGCCTTCAATCCAGCTTTATAAATCGTACCGAGAGTGTTTTATTACGCTTACCCCGCAGATGCAACAAGGGGCAACTCATGCCGGACCGACTTTATAGCTTTATACTGATGCCCGACTTTGGATATTCTTATTGTAGATGAGTTGAGACTGCATTTAAAGGTAAATCATGAAATTTTCTTTTTGGTTCAGAATGTTATTGTAAATTGTTATTGCTAAGCACGTTTATTTAGTTTGAAATATATCTGCTATACGATGATTTAATAAAGTTTCCATAATATTTTGGTTAGGTTTCTCCCTATTTTAAGTGTAGAAACAGTACATTACTTTTGTCATTATTTGAAATAGTCTGTTTTTTAGAGATTTTAAAAGCATTTAAATTGGAACAACATTACTTTGTTCCCTGATATTGCTCTAAACAGCCATTTCTTATTGTAATATCATCACTGACAATATCCCGCTACTCCGTGAAGTAACATTATTAACTTATAAACATTTTGTAGGTACCAAACAAAGTATGTAGTTTGGATTGCATAATAAGCAGCTAGACCAACGTTAAGACGTACAAAACAATATTGAATACCTTCAATAAACGAGATAGTTCCTATGAAAAGTCTAAAAAGTCTTAAAATCTTAAATCGTTATTTAAGCTAGCGAATATATATCCTAGCCTTATATTTCTACGCACGACAAGCTGAGACGCAATGCAACTGACCGACTTGTCCACACCTCTTTTAGCCGTAACGTGTAAACTTCTTTTACGATACAGCTTCAGAATGGATGAATTATTTATATACAGGCTGTGTTTCTTGGTGTTAAGTGAAAAGGTTTATTTAGTGTGAGCAAGATTTCTTGGTGAATAAAGGCGTTTGACGGTAAGTGCTTGGGGTTGAGATTGTTAAATTTATTTTTATTTTATTTGGATTAGAAGGATTTCTTGATGTTAATGTGATAACTTTATTCTTTTCGGTTCTTAGAAGTTGAAATAATATAATTTGAAGATAAATATTTAGCTGTGATGGTTTAAAATGTGCGTGTAGATGTTGGCTGAGAAACTATGAATGTGATGATGAAAATCCTATTGAAGGAATGACTGCTCGTATCTATGTTTATATTTTTATGGTGTTACATAATTATTTTATTATTATTACAAATGCCCTTATTCCATATTCTCGTCGACAGCGGACTAAGCGACTTGAAAATAACAACCTGTCACCATGTTCATCACATACAGTACATATACAGACATATGCTTTGGGCGCTTTTTATTGGCCATGGAAGCTGAAAATATTTATTGCCTCTATTACAGCTTAGTAAGATGTATCTTGGAGCACTGTTGTCCAGTTTGGTTTCTTTACTATGAAACATACATAAATAATATGAAGGGAGTACAGAAAAGGTGCTTAAAGTACATTTGTCGTAAATTTAACTATGAACGCTTGAAGTATAATGAGAGGCTAAGTAACTTTAGGGTTCTGTCCTTGAAGACTCGTCGACGGAGATAGTATCTACTATATTTACATAAGTTGGTTCATTCAATTATTGATACATCTGCTTTGCTTTCTTGTCTCGAATTAAACACTTCACATAGATCGCGTAATCCTAACATAACTTCGCAATTCAGGCTTATAAAAACAATACATGTTTTTATAATCCAGTGGTAAGAATGTGTAGAGCATAGGTACAATGGAATGGCACGTGCGAATAAAGACATCGATATTTTTGATATAAGATTCAATAGGTATAAATAAACTGTATTGGATTTACTTTCTTTTGAACAGTTCCAAGTTTGATTATTTTATAGTTTAATTATCGTTTAGTTTAATTTATTTGTAAGTAATAGTGGGATGTTACAATTTTTACTGGTATTAGGTTATCAACAGTCAAAATATTATATAGTTTAACTGCATGTGCTAGCTTTATTGTATAGTTCTAATTTGTCACACTCAAACCTACTTAAATATATCCATGTTGTGTGCACTGCCTCTGGATTACCGTCTAGCTTATGAATTGAGTCATCATCATCAGCCTTTAACAATCCACTGCTGGACAAGGCCTCTCCTTTGAAAGGAGGAATTGGCCTACTATACCACGCTGGCCAAACGAGTTGGTATAGGGTTTGTATCAAGTTTTCCTTCTCTTACAGTGGTGTTCTCTGCATAATATGCTCCCTCTGTCGGCTCTTACGACACCCATGGGATGATATGGGGTGGTGACATTCCGTATTCTTAATCCATCACCACACGGACAAATAAATTGAGTGTACCTTATTAATAATCGTGTTTAGACTGTAATCTGTTTGTGTACCTATTATAAATAAATAAATAAATATTGGCTTTGAAAGCTAAAAAAGGAAGATTTCTTGTAGAGACATTAATGATATGCTGGGGTATATATATATATTTTTTACGTTAGTAAATTAAGAACAAAATTAGGCAAAATCGTGTACTTTAGCGAGCATTTAAAAACATCAACTACAATTTACAAGTACAAAGTTGTAAATTAGGAACATTCGAGAACATTGTACAAGGGCAGACGACGTTCTACTTTTTCACCGCCACTTCAAGGGTAGAACGCTCGTGTAATTAACTAAGAAGACAATTATCATACAGCCTCTCTTAGCCGGCGATAATTAGCTACTCAACCTGTCTACTAGAATTCTATCGTACTTAAATACTTATATTAATAGAAATAACTGACTATAGTGATTAAGCGATGTTTTTAGTACTTTGCAGCACCCGCATTAAGGATTATATGTACATATTTATAACATGTCAAAGGTATAAATGGAACAATATTTACTTACGTCAAATTTGGTGCAGCCTTGTGTAGTTATCTGCTGGACAAGGGAACTCATATTTTTGCAATTGACTAAAATGTTCTCCAGCTATCTTAAACTTCATAATTGACGGTAAAATAAAATATTTTACCGTCAATTGGGAGTTCTCTAATTCAACGAAATGGTAGTGAATTAATGATTTTTTGACAATGCAGGCGCTGTATTATAAAATGCTACAATAAAATAAGAAGTTTATTTAAATTATTTATTTATTTAATTCTTCATATAGGTACACAAAATATGAAGAATGCAGGTGCAGGCAGGAAGAAGTAGGTGTTTTGTATAATTTAATTTGATTATGACCATTTTGCTGTTAGCACATATCGTGGCGAGGCTCATTAGTACATGTATGTACAACAAATGGCTAGTTGTGTTTAAGTTGAAAGACAATGAGGCCCATCACAGATATAAAACAAACACAACTGACTTATTACTAACTTGAGTGAAAGCGATTAAGTTCTTAGTACCCTCACTTTGACACCATGCCCAGTGTCAAAGTGATTCGAAATGTGTTTAAAGTAAAAAAAAAACGTTAACGTCGGTCAGTCGGCAGTAAAAGTAAATCTTGAAATAAAGATGAATTTCAAGTGAACGTATGGCGTAGTCGTTTAAGCGGTTACCTCGCCGTTTAACACTGCGCCGATAGTGGGTTCGATATCCATACGAGACAAAACTTTTTGTTATCCACAAATTGCTGTTCTGGGTCTAGGTGTAACTTGTTTATGTATATTTCATTTATTTATTTATAGTCTCACGTCTCTACTTTTTCACCGCCACTTCAAAGGTAGAAAGCTCGTGTAATTAACTAAGAAGACAATTAATATACAGCCTCTGTTAACCGGCGATAATTAGCTACTCAACCTGTCTACTAGAATTCTTTTTTTATTTTTTTTATTTATAGACTCACGCCTGTATCCCTGAAGGGGTAGGCAGAGGTGTAAATATTACACCCACATTTCGTCATGAATTTATAGGTCACACGTAAAAGGGGGTGGACCTATTGCCGTTACCGAGCATATCACCAGACTCCGCGCTGCTACGGAGTATTCGAAAAAACCCAGTAACACTTTTGCCTGACCCGGGAATCGAGCCCGAGACCTCCGATCAGCAGTCGCATACGCTATCCACTGGACCACGGAGGCAGTGTAACTTGTACTTGTTGATTATGTTCAATCTTTCATTCGCTTAGTTCACAAAGTAACCCGTTTGAATGTCTAAATAAATTCTAACATTCATAAATGATTGTGAAGTCTCTTGTGAAATAGGACTTTTTCTACCACTTTTAAGATTTTTGTAAGCTTTACAGTGACTTTATTCCTATGATCCGACTGAGTATAGGACTTTTATGTGACCTTTATCTGTATAAGGAGACATTTGCCATTTATTCCGTATATAAAAATTGCAGGAAATGAGCATGATTTAATTTCATTAAAGGTAGACTCTTGCAGGATAAGCAAGTTATATAGACTTTTCATGGTGGTAGAGCCTTGCTGATTTCAGCATGAATGGGCCGGCTCGACCGGGGAAGTACAGGGTAGTAACTACCCTCTCACAGAAAATCGACGTAAAGTAACAGTACCTAAACTGTTACGTTTCGTTCGGTGAGTGAGAGTGCCGGAGGCCCTATCCCCTATTCCTTCTCCCTCATCCTATCCCTATTCCCAACCCCAAGGGGCGGCAACGCACTTGTGACTCCTGTAGTGTTGCTTGTGTCAATGGGCGGTGGTAATTGCTTACCATCAGGTGATCCGTCTGCTCGTTTGCCGCCTATTACCTACTATAAAAAAAAGACTTTCATAGGGATACTGTACTACTGTATACAGGATATGTACAAATGTAAACATAATTCCAAAAAATCTATTTCAACATACATTAATATACAAGGGGAAATAAACGAAGTTTATTACTTGGAACTTGGACTTTTGACTTTGTGAACTGGCTATCTCTTTCTTTGAAGAAAGGTTTGTTTATTGAGATACACGGTTTAAACGTTTCTTGTCTGAAAATCTAACATTTATAGGAATGCTATACATCAAAGATGAGGCTTTTATGGGTTTTATAGTAACCCTTGTTGTTTTTGTTATTAATATTGTATACTCTTACACCGCAATTACATTATGAATTTTATCTTCCTCGAGGTCAGGTATACAATAATATCTGTTTATTAAATACTAAATTGCAGGGCAAATAATTGTACATCACCGTGGTTATTATACAGCTCTTTTCCTTGCATTTATCTGCCCGCCTCAAACAGCGGCAGATCAGAAGGAATGTCTGTGACTCTTCCCTGCGTACGTTAGGTCTACACTCTTACACTCTAATTAAAACTCTGGGGTGTCCTTTGACGTCTCGTAATGGTGCCGTGGCAGGGCTGCGTGAATGCCTGTTAGCTTCCTCGTATTTTGCCATCTATCCGATGGTGCAACAACTCAAAAAGCAACAAAATACATCATATCAAAATAACCATAAAAATTTGTAGCAACATTTTAAATTCACTTTATAAAAACGTTCCAGAAACTTCATCCCGGATGCAGGGCGCAGAACGCTTACTCACTTTATAAGCCCAACTCTTAATATAATTGATCGTCAGTAAAATCTTGAAGACGCTGTTGCAGAACTAAGCATCTGCCCGCTGTCTACGATCGAGGGGAGAAGGGGTAGTTCGCAAAAAACCCCATCTCTCCCTTTGTTTAGCCGTAAGCTCACCCTTATTTCACCCTTGCCTTGTGTTTTGCTTTTATGGGGTGCGTGTTGAGAACGATTGGCGGTGAATGGTTGGTACAATAGACTGACCTTTGATTATCTTTGTGATGATAGATAAAATGGTTCAAATGATATCTGAGGAGCAAAGTTCAAGGGTGGATAAACATAATTTGAGAGCAAAATTCCAGGCGTAAAATTAATATTTCAATCTATATCCAGCTCCTTCTTTTCGTATGGATGTTTTTCCAAATTTTCGGAGAAAAACACATTTATGTAATACTAGTCTATTTTATCACATACATACAACACTATCCAAACAAAGCAAAACTTATATAATGTCTACTAAATATTTACATGTTAATGAATAATTATTTGACTTGAGCGGGAATAACTATTTGAAGTTTCTGCGCTTGAAAAGCTGATATTGGAGCAGAATAACTTAATTAGAAAATTTGTTGGTGAAGAATCAGTGTCCCAAAAAATCCAAAACACAAATTTGAGTGAAGGTATTATTCAAACGGATTCGAATGCGCGCCCAATACGAGAAGCTCGTGTTCGGGCCGCATCGGCTATCACCGCAGGCGCTCGGAAGAACACGACCAAAGTCAAACTTGTACCGGCCGCACCATCTACGAGTACAGCCCCTACTACGGACTGCGAGTTACCGGCGAAACAACCCACTAGCGACAACGGCGAGCCGATCGAGTTGCGCACGAGTTCCCGCGAAGCGAAGGACGACGAGTGGATCGAAGTGCGCCGTCGCAGCGCTAAACGTTCGAGTGAGAAAGTAACTCGTGGTACTGCCGCGCCGACCGCGACTCCCACTACTTTGTCAGCTGCGGAACGTAAGGCGTACCTACATTTATATTATTTAAAAGTAGGAACGTCAGTTGAACAAGTGCTAGAACATTTGAGTTATATATGTCCAAATTCTATATGTACAGCTGAAATACTTAAGTCGCGAGGTGACTATGCATCTTTCAAAGTATGTGTTCCAGCTAAAAGTTTAGATAAGTATCTGTGCTCAGACAATTGGCCTGAAGATATATGTGTTAAATTGTGGCGGAATGGATTTCGTAAACCAGGTACACAAAACGTTAAAGCCTAAATGCTATTCGACTTTTTATCAAAACGTTAGAGGTTTACGATCGAAACGTTTAAATTATCGGTTTTGAATGAATCTGCTCATGTTTATGCTTTGACCGAGACTTTCCTAGTGAGTAGTATATATGACGGGGAAGTCTTTCCTGACGGGTACACTGTGCTGCGTCATGACCGCGCTAATGATGCTGGTTGGGGAGGAGTATTATTGGCGGTGCAGGCGCAGTTCCCCGTTGAACGAATACAAAACATTAGCGATTACACAACCGACACAGAAACTGTTATTGCTATTGTAACGTTGAAACACAAACGAATCCTGTTCTGTGTCGTATATATTCCTCCTAACTCTAAGGATGAAAAGTATCTTAATACTTTCTCACTATTAGAAACCGCCATTGAGAGATTTTCAAAATTAGACAAAATTGTATTGGGTGACTTCAATCTAAACTCGTGCAGTCAAAATGTAAATCTACACTATGCCTACTTTATTTCCTTTTGTAAGTTGAGACAACAGAATAGCATTAAAAATACTTATGGTAATATGTTAGATTTAGTTCTTAGTAACTTGAACAATGAGTGTGTGTGTGTTGTTGGAGATGTGGAGCCGTTAGTGCCGCCGGACGCGCATCACCCGCCGCTCGGGGTCCGCCTGAGCGTGTCGCGCCCGGCGGCTGAGCGAGCTCGGCCTCCGCTGCCGCCGACCCACACGGATCCACAACAATATGACTCACCTCAATACAATTTTCAACGCGCGAACTTTTATGCCTTATACGACTGCCTGACAATGTTGTCATGGTCTGAGCTATTAATATGTAACAATGTTGACGACGCATTACGTATTTTCTATGCACAGCTTTTAGCATGTTTTAATGCTCATGTTCCAATCAAAAAGCAGCCTAATTATTATAATAAGTATACATATCCAACTTGGTATACGTCGGATATTATAAGGAATATAAAGAATAAATATTTTCATCTGAAGAAATATAAGCAACTTCACTTAGAATTTAATAAAGAAATGTATCGATATTATAGGCAACACACTAAAGTACTCATAAAGCAGGCATACTATAACTTTATTGAGCGCGCGGAGACGGATATAAAGAAGGATCCGAAGACATTTTGGACGTTTGTTAGAGCCCAGCGTTCGTCTCGAAGCGCTTGTTCTGAATTTGAGTATGACGGCAAGGTAGTGACTCAAATAGATGCAGCAAACGCTTTTGCAAGTCACTTTAAATCTGTTTTTTTAACAGATAGAATATCTTTGCCGACGAATATTACGGAGAATGTGACTAACAGTCATTTTTGTTCCTCGCGAGTAAGTGTTGATCACGTTAGTGAATCTGACCTATTACATGCGGTGAAACGGTTGAAGGCTCGTTCGTCCATAGGTCCCGATGGTTTACCGGCCTACATTATTAAAGACTGCATCAGCGTTTTTAAAGAACCACTGTTACACATTTTAAACTTAGCCATAAGAAATGGTACATATCCTAGTTTGTGGAAGGTGTCTCGCGTTACACCGATACCCAAGGATGGCTCCAGGAGTCAAGTAGTTAATTATAGACCTATAGCCGTGCTTTCAGCGCTCGGCAAGGTATTTGAGTTTATCTTAAATAGTCATATCACCAGACAGATCAAACAGCAACTGAGCGAGAGCCAGCACGGGTTTAGAAGGGGCAAATCGACTACTACTAATTTGATCAACTTTGTTGATTATTGTGTTGCGGAAATGGATAATAATAGGCAAATTGACGTGACATATTTTGATTTCAGAAAAGCTTTTGATCGGGTCCAGAATGATATCTTGTTGCAAAAGTTATCCGCTTTTGGTTTTGCTCCTAAACTTCTCGACTTATTCGCTTGCTATTTTACTAATCGCACTCAATATGTGAAACTTGGTAGGTACCGCTCTGACTCCTATGACACTCGTTCTGGTGTCAGTCAGGGTAGTGTCTTGGGCCCTACTCTGTTCCTGATCATGGTGAATGACTTGCCGAGCGTTGTCAGCACTGCTCAGTGTTTAATGTTTGCTGATGACCTGAAGTTATTCCTGGGCATCGGTCGCACGGCGGACTGTGACGCGCTCCAGCGCGATATCGACAGGGTTGTGGCTTGGGCTGAACATAACCGCTTGGAATTTAATGTCAGTAAATGTAAGACAGTAACATTTACTCGTTCTCGCTCGCCACTTACATATAGTTACAATATTTCTGGTGACCCGTTGGAGCGAGTCAGCGAAATACGAGACTTAGGTATAACTCTAGATACATGCTTAACATTTAATGCACATATCTCTTTAATTTGTAAGCAGGGTTTAAAAGCATTGGGATTTGTGATGAGGCAGTCTATCCCTTTTCAGAGCAGGTGTGCTATCGTTTTGCTGTACTTTTCCTTTGTTCGCAGTATTCTGGAATATAATTCGATAATCTGGGATCCACATGAGGAGAAGTACATCACAATGGTTGAACGGGTACAACGCAAATTTGCTCGGTTTTTATACAAAAAGTTATATGGCTTCTACCCTTATTTATATCCGTCTCTGTTCGTGTCTGGTATGGTAGGCCTCGACACATTATTACTACGTCGGAAATGTAAATTAGTGTCACATTATTTCTTATTGTTACACAACCAAATTGATGACTCTAATACGTTGTCTCGTTGTTCGATCTCAGCACCGAACCAATATACGCGAGTGCGCTCGCGGCGCTTACTCGCCGCACCACAGGTACGAACTTGTACCGCGCAGTATGCGCCTACTACTCAAGCACTCACACTGCTCAATAGCATTATTGGTAAATATCCGGATGTGGACATATTTGTCACCAAATTTTATATGTTTTTAATTATATGTAAAATGTTTTTTGCAAATGACTAGGTACATTAGAAAATAAGTTAATATTATGTACCCACCTAAATGTAATGGCTCACTACACGCTTTGGGCAACTGTTAGTGTAGTGAGCAGCTGTACTAAATAAATAAATAAATAAACGAATCGAACTCGCGGCCTCCAGAGTGGTAGTCGGCTACACCGCTGCTAAACCACCTATATTTCTCATATGCATAAGTTGCTTTACTTTGCCGAACAGAAAGTGAAGTTACGCTTTGAGCGCACCGAATATCTAAGTAAATTTTTCAGTTAACCCTCCGAGTCGCAGTGGCCCCGCTCCCGCGCGTGACGGGGTCGACGCGTGCGACCCACGCCCCCTCGCACCGATGAGTTCCTTTCTTTTATTTTGTTGCCTTCTAAGCAAATGATATTATATCGGGAGTTAATTTTATTGCCAGATGCCGCGGATTCACCCCAAATCACTTTAAGCCAGTTGAATTTTTATTATTTTTCTTATTCCTTTCTGCTTAGGTTGACTTTTTAATTCTATGGACGGATTTTATATTCGGTTTGACAAGAACAATTTCATCGTGACCCTAATTCGGATTATAAAATTTAAAGTGTTTCTGAATTTTGTTTGAACACTGAAAAATTTAACTTTGTTTAAATTTTATCGCTATTTTACAATATAAATTCAACGGAGGGATGGGCCTCGTTAGCCTTGGATGGCAACCCATCTAGGAGAAGGAAAACTCCGAAATTAAACCACTCTCTTTGGGGGGATGGGCCTCGTCAGCTTTGGATGGCAACCCGTCTAGGAGAAGGAAAACTCCGAAATAAAACCAACATTCAGGGAGCATACCCGAAAACAAACCCCAATCCAAGGTGTCAACCAACCCGTGCCGAGGGATTCATGGCCAGAGGGCAAGCTGGTCGCTAACGGAGGGTGCATGTGTTGGTCAAAACTCAAAACTCAAAATCCTTTATTCATTTAGATCACAAAGTGACACTTATGAACGTCAAATTTAAACATTATTACTGTATGCTTCTACATATACATTTACTGCCACGTTCGCAATGCAATAGGTAGAACCATGAGAAAGAACGGGCAATAAAACTCACGGTCACTCTTTTTCATCGCCAGGTTTTTAATAATACATAACAATTAAACTTTTGTAAGGTGCTGCAACTGTTATACCTTCTATGTTACTTGTATATATTTACTTTACATGATACTCAAGCATAATCAAGTTAAATTTTGATGTTCATTTAGTTAGCCTCCTGAACATAGACATGGTGAAACAGGAGCATCCACTTACATTATGCACCTAACAATGCAGGCAATCCGCGCAAATGTTCAGAATCATGATGGAAATGATGAAGTTAAATATAAATAAAAAATTATACCAGCCCATAAGACCGCCATCGGCCAGTCATCGCAAGTAGCACCCGTTCACGAGTATGACGCATGTGCCAGCCATCATCCCTCTCGCCATATCAGAGGGACAGGGATGACCCGACACACGACGCCACCACAAGAAATGACATTTTAGTGAGCATGACGACAACGGTATACGAACCGGCAGTAATAAAATTAACAATCTGTTGGTATACTGACCATGAACGCAAATTACCTCCATTTTCCAGATCATTAATTATAGCATAAATTTGTGAAAACGTGTGAAGAAATGCAAATGTAGTACCCATATTTAATTGACGTGATACCTTTTGAAATACAACCACCGATCCAACTGATTGAGTACAAGACAATAAAATCAAACATAATAAATAAATAGTATCTAACGACATGAAAGACATCTAATGATGTGGTGGCGATTCCAAAAAACATCATTTACTTATATAATTTTATTGGGAATAGAATCATATTTTATTACATGTCATGAAAATTTTAATATTATCTACCTGCTTACCCAATAATTATGTGAATACTAAAACAGATTATTGCCAAGCGCATTTGTCATTAAGGTAATCATTTAAATTGTAATAAGCCTTTTGCATTAGGTTATTTTTAATCGTTGTCTTAAATGCGCTAAACGGCAAGTCTAAAATACATATCGGTATCTTGTTGTAGATGCGTAAACTTTGTCCTATAAAAGAATTATGAGTTTTACACAAACGGAAATACGGAACACATAATTTATGTCTATTTCTTGTATTAATAGAGTGA
Source organism: Euclidia mi (assembly GCA_944739405.2). NCBI lineage: Eukaryota > Metazoa > Arthropoda > Insecta > Lepidoptera > Erebidae > Euclidia > Euclidia mi. Next base: position 3,687,692 of record OX123202.2, on the reverse strand, counting down.
ATATCACTATTCTTTGAATATGAATTTATATTCCTACGCACATGCATGCATATGAATTTATATTCCTATGCACAGTGACGTCACGGATGTCAAACCGGTGCATTGACCTCGATTGTTGTTATTGTTTATAAAGTAAAAGAAGTTATATATGTGGAACGATTTATTAACAAAAGTTGACATTCAGTGAGATACATTACGTGAAATGTTATACAGTGTCAAAATTGTGTAAAAAAGAATAAACAGTAAAAAATAAAAACTTATATAAAAAGTGAACTAAATCTACCTTATTCTAAGAAAAAGTGAACGGACTATTTACATATGTACATAATACTGTCTCAAAAGTGTTCGGATATATGTGCGGTTTCCCCTAGTTTACGGTGTTGTGACAACTAGTACTGTAACACCATTGTAGGCCCTTGAAAAGCCATAAAAAAATTGTTTTTAGTACAGCGCCATCTGTCGCCTCTCCGAGGTACTTGCAAGCTACATCGATCGTTCAAGCTCCTAGCTCGATACATAAAATTATGGCCCCAACTAAATGTGGAGCTTGTGCAAAATTTCTGTCTCCGCAGGAGGCCGCGAGATGTCGTTTATGTAAAATAGCATTCCATCGAGCTTGCAGGGCGTTACCGCTCACGGGTAATATAGCGCCAAATTGGTCTTGTTCAGAGTGCAAAAAGAAGGAGAGTGCACAGCAGAGGCCTGATGAAGCGACAGATAAAGATGACAGCTTTGATAGCACTCATGAAATAAGCCCGAATATGTCCGAATGGATAACGGTGGAGATGCGCAGAATATTGAGAGAGGAACTACGCACTGAATTCCAAAATATGCGTGCTGACTATCAAGCCGAATTTCAGGGGTTGCGTGCCGAAATAGTCAAGCTTCAAGCAGACAAAGAAAAGCTTACAGAAAGAGTAGGCATACTAGAAAATCAGCTCATGGCGTCAACAAAGCTAGCCGATGATGTTGCTCAGTTGAAAAGCGAGATCAACGAGCGAGACCAGCAATTGTTAAGTAATGAAATCGAAATTGCCAACCTCTCTGAAACTAGCAATGAGAATCTAGCGCATATTGTTAGGCTAGTAGTAACGAAGCTTAACGTAGCGTTGGCGGATAGTGACGTAATCAGCGTGAGCCGCGTCGGCGCTAGACACCTCAACGCGACGAGTGCCGCGGGACCAGTGGAGACCCGCGCGCGTCCGGTCGTTGTGCGATTCGCGAGGCATGACGTAAGGAACGAGTTTCTTCGCTGCGCACGAGTTCGGCGGGGAGCAGACACCTCGGATCTAGGCATTCCTGCGCCGATAACAAAAATCTACGTTAACGAGAGGCTCACCAAGATAAATCGGCAGTTGTTTCGGCGAGCGCGTGATACTGCTAAACAACATGGGTGGCAATATATCTGGACGAGGAATGGTCGAATTCTTGCCCGACGCAAATCCGGCGAACCCACAATCAGCATACGTACCGAAGCGGATCTGTCACGTATACAATAACATAGATAATTTCACGTCATGCTCCCGGTATTTGTTTGTATTGTTTAGTGATTCACCATATATCTTACCAGAATATTATATACTACGGCTATCTTTTAATAGGGAAATAGCACATTCTAAAATGGTCTACCTACGCGCATATGAATTGCCTGACATTGCATATATTATTTTTATTTGAACAGTTTATAGGAGTATTATTATGGGTATAATATTTTTTTATTTATGTACGTTTATTTATTGTTTAGCATTACATTCTCAGTTATGTGTTAGAAATTGTCAATTTATAGAATATAAAATGTCACAATATCACAAGGACCATTTGACAGTGTATTTAACTTATTTATTATTTTATATCAATGCCACGAAATAAAATAATAAAGTTTGGTCTGTTAAATGCGGGATCGTTGGCAACGAATCACGACGAATTTCTGATAGCAATGGACAGTCATTCGGTTGATATTATGGCCATCAACGAAACATGGCTGCGCAGAGGGGAGGAAGGGCGAGCACCTGTGGTACCGGGCTATCGAATGCGACATATTCCCCGTTCGGAAACAATCCGCGATGGACGAGGTGGCGGTGTCGCATTTTATATTAAAAATGATATTACCGTCCGAGTGAGGTCTCACCCTCACCACCCCCAAGTTGAGCAAATGTGGATTTCCATGAGTACAACCTCAAAACGATTATTCATCGGCACTGCATACCGACCACCATGGTTGGACGTAAATATCTTTCTCGATGCTATTACAGATAGTATGTGTGCATTATCGCCGTACGATAGCGTCGTATTACTGGGAGATTTTAATGTTAATTTACTGGACACTCATAATTATAAAACTAAACAACTCACTGCTTTTCTGAGCTATAGCCACTTAAATCAATTAGTAACCACGGCTACGCATTTTGTAGGTGACAGTGCAACGCTAATTGATGTGATCTGTACAGACGCACAGTGCCGGAGGGTTGCTATAGATCATATACCAGAGCTAGGTCATCATTCCTTCATTGTTTGCGAACTTTTAGTTAAAAAAGATAAACCTGTTAAAAGATGTGTAACGTTCAGACCCTTTAAGAATATAATTCCTGAGTACTTTGAGATGGACCTGAATGAGATACCGTGGGGAATAATAGGCCAACTTAGTGATGTAAACGCAATGGTTGAGTTGTTTAACTATCACATACATACACTATTCAACAATCATGCTCCGTATAAGACTAGAGTATTCAGAGGGCCACCAACACCTTGGATAACAGATAACATTAAACTTATGTTTAAACTCCGTAACGAAGCTCGTAATAAATATCGTCAATCTAAGCTAGAAATACACAAGCGATACTATTTAGATCTCAAGCACCAAGCTGCATTAGCGTTACACAATGAAAAAAAGGCATTTTTTAATAAGTACATTAATGACAATCAAAATGACTCCAAATTATTATGGTCTAATCTAAAAAAACATGTACTACCTACAGGCATGGACGATGGTATGCTTGCGGGACAATTTGAGGATCCTGAGGGTTTGAATTCAGCATTCCTCGATGTACCGGGGGAACCTAACATTTCTATCTCGCAACTTACGTTTTTCGAGTTCAATCGATATGCTGCCGCAACCTTTTCATTGCAGCCTACTAACACTCAAACAGTTCGCAGTATAATTAGCAACATCAATACCAATGCACGGGAATTGATGACATATCTAAAGAGATGCTATGCCTTACTATGCCGCAGTCACTTACCGCCATAACGAACATAATAAATGAATCGATTAATTCATCTTCATTTCCCAAGCTATGGCGGAGTGCTATAGTACGGCCGATAGCAAAAAATAGTAATCCGCAAAATTATAAGGACCTTCGCCCAATTAGTATACTGCCTTGTCTATCCAAAGTGTTGGAGAGGGTAGTATATGTACAAGTCATCAACTACTTAGAAGAGAATGGTATTCTACCCGAGCTCCAGTCTGGGTTCAGAAGAGGACGGGGTACGACAACGGCTTTAGCGGATGTCGTGGGTAATATCCTCGAAGCTCGGGACCGCGGGGAGGGTTCAATTCTTACCCTGCTTGATTTTTCGCGTGCTTTTGAGTGTATTAATATTTCATTATTACTTTCGAAACTTTCATATTACGGTTTCGAGTCGAACACAATCAAATGGTTCGAAAGTTATCTAACAAATAGGCGACAGCAGGTCGAAATACGTAAGAGGGACGGTTCAGTAATGTTGTCGACGTCACGACCCGTGCCTCGCGGTGTTCCTCAGGGATCTCTCCTGGGACCACTCCTATTCGTTTTATATACTGCCGATATAACAACCAACTTCAGGGACTGCATGTACCACATGTACGCGGATGATACGCAGTTATATATATCATTTAACCCTGATAATACTGCTGCCGCCGTAGCCACCATGAATGCAGAGCTCAGCAGGGTAGCGGAATGGTCTAAACGAAACTCACTGGTACTAAACCCACAAAAATCAAAATGTATGGTCATGGGGAGCCATAACCAGGTTAAGCTAATAACATCACTAAATCCAAAGATTGAGATGATGGGCGGTAGTATTCAGCAAGTGCAAATTGCACGTGACCTTGGTCTTATGATCGACCCGGAGTTGCGCTTTGAGGATCACATCAATGGCGTTGCAAAAACCTGTTTCTACAGACTCAAAATCCTCTACAGAGTAAGAAATTATCTTAGTGTCACTTTGAGAAAGAGGCTCGTGGACAGCTTAGTGCTCTCAAAATTGAATTACTGTGACGCCGTGTATGGTCCATGCCTCTTAAGCAGGACTCAACATCTTATACAGCGTATACAGAATGCGTGTATCCGTTATTGTTTGAATATTCCCCGGCGAAACCATATTACACCTCACATGAACAATCATGAGATACTTAACATGTCCGCAAGGCGTAAACTTCACTTAGCAACGTTATTGTTCGGCATTTTGAATACGGGCAAACCAAAATACCTTTATAACAAACTTAGTTGGAGACACGATCACTACAGCTATTCCACTCGATCCACTGCCAGGCCACTGTCCATTCCTCGGTATAAAACCACAGCTTTTAGGGGATGTTATAAGTACGCTGCCACTCACATTTGGAATGACCTGCCCCCGCCGATAAGATCCCTGCATACAAAAGGTACCTTTAAAATTCACCTTAAAGAACATCTATTACTTGAACAGAAATGCGATCAGAACAAATATTATAAATAAATGATAATTTAATGCACAATAATATGATACATATATTTAAAGTTTTGTAATATTATATCAAATGCTTACGTTTTGTTATGATCTTCTGACGTTCTAGTAATTTATCATAATGAGTTTATAATCTCAGTGAATGTGTATCTTCCAGTCGATAAGTTGTGGCATGATTTTGGGTTTTCTGTGTAAATTGTTATGCCTCTATACTTAGAGCCTAAAACAAAATAAAAATGTATGCGGTTTAAGATGAAAATATACAGCAATGTAAACGTTTTATGATTTTATTCGATAAAAGTACCTAATATTACACGCACTTAGAATTATTATGATATCAAGCAAATAGTAATACGTTACCTGTGGTTGTTAAACATTGGAATTTCATAGCTATACTCTTTTTCCTATAGTCTTACTTTCTTCTTACTCGTAGATATGCAACACTTCATTTGTACCCACTAACAGTATTATTACATAATGTTTTGAGCACGAGACACCATGCTTGGGAAGCACGACGCGGCAGCCGAATGAGATGAATGTGCATCGATTCAGATTGCGTAACCGGGTGAGCGAGTCGACGCTATGTGCAAGCGAGAAGGGAGACTGTGAGACTGTGACGAACATAACCGGTTTGCTCAGGCGTCTGGCCGCTTCGCGACTAGTAAATAATAATAGAGTGTTGTATTTGGGTAGACTTGAGGTGTTGGATACCTATTATAGATATAAGTATACTTTTTGTTATTGATTGCGTAATGTATGTACGATAATGCCAGTACTCATATATAATTTTATACTGTTTTTTATATTGGTATAAATGTAATACTTATTTATGTAGATACTTGTTTCTTAATTTATATTTGTTTATATAATTAAATTTTATGTAAGTATATTCTATTTATTGCATATTTTTTTTTAATTTCAGGCACCGTTATATTGGAATAAGGTTTTCCATTTGTTTCTTTTTTTTTTTACTCTGTGTATTTTACGAATTAGTGTGATATCTGTATCGTCACTTGGGGTCACCAAATAAAATCAGGGTTGGTTTGAGGTGTAGCCTCAAATCAACAATAAGCCTGAGTGGTGACCTCGTTTTCACAACATGCATACTGTTACTCTGTCAATGTGTTTTTAAAACATAATGTAATCCGTGCCATATTATAAGATATGTATTTATGTTCATGTATGTTGTGTAAATAAATGTTTTTCTTCTTCTTTCTTCTTCTTCTTCATGCAAAACACTGGCATAAATATACTGAGACGCTACAGTTAAAATACCGATGTCCTTAAATCTTTCCTTGAGCGAAACTCTTGTTCGTATTTGGTAAATGGCCCGAACTGCTCATTTTTGCAATATAAAAATACTTTCGATATCAGCAGCTCTACCCCATAGTAATATGTTATATGACATAACACTATGAAAATAGCCAAAATATACCAGCCTAGCCGTATCGACATCTGTTAAACTACGCACCTTCTTAATGGCATAAGCAGCCGAACTAAGTTTCGCTGACAGATATGTAATGTGTGCGCCCCATTGCAACTTTGAATCAAGTGTTATTCCTAGAAAAACGTAGATTCAGTTGTTTCCAGTACATCACCATTTAAAACGATGTTAGTACCAAGGTTTCTGACGTTTGGCAAAGCAAACTTAACACATTTGGTTTTTTTGGCGTTCAGTACTAAGTTGTTTACAGTAAACCATTGGTGGTCACAGGGCACAGCTAGTATTCCATCTTACCCCCGTACAGGGCTCTGCGGGGTTGGACATACTAAATCCCTATTACTCGTGGGAACGCTATGAGTACTGAAAATAATATTTCTCCAGACGGCGGCGACGCGGTTCGCAACCCATCACGTCTCGTTTCCCGCGAGGGCGAAAGCGGTCTACGGAAAGCCGGTTTGCAACATTAAATGTTGGAGGAGGAATGGAAAGTAAATTGAATGAAGTATGCCAGATGATGGATGATAGAAAGATTGATGTTCTATGTGTGAATGAGACAAAAAGGAAAGGTTGTGGCCCCACCAAGCATGACAGCTACACGGCTTATTGGTCTGGGGTAGACAGTACCACCAGAGCCTGCAAGGGAGTTGGTTTAATACTGTCTGCGCGAATGAATGAGTGCGTTAAGGAATATGAATGTGTAAATGCTAGACTATTGTGGATGAGAATGAAAGTAGGACTTACTCGTCTCTTTATTGTAGGGGTTTACGCCCCGGTCAATATAGTAGCGGGTATGTCACAGCAAGAACAAGACGAAAGGCAGGAATTTTGAGAACTTAAGAGCGATTTTGAGGAAATGTAAGGATAACGAAAGATTGATCTTGTTAGGTGATTTCAATGCATGGGTGGGAGTAAAACGAGATGGATTTGAAAGGGTTTTAGGTGGATTTGGTGATGAGAGTGTGAATGAAAATGGAAAAGTTTTGCTTGAGGTTTGTTTAGAGTGGAGCCTTTGTGTGACAAACACCATGTTTGATCACAAAAGGATACACATGTATACGCGTGAGGCTAAGAATGTTAGAAGAAGTATGATTGATTTTGTAATTGTAGATGAACGTTTGAGAAAGAATGTGTTAGATACAAGGGTGTATCGAGGGATCGGCATCCACACAGACCACTTCTTGGTGATGAGTCGGATAAGTGGACTCTTTAAAGGATGGCGACACCGAGAACATTATGAAAATAGGGTCCTAGAAAGAATAAAAGTAGAAAATCTGCAAGAAAAAGATGTGAAAGATGAGTATAAGCGAAGATTGATAGCAAGATTTGAGAGGTTCGATGGCATAAATGATATGGAAGAATTATGGCAATCTTTTAAAGAAGAGATAGTATGTGTAGCGTCTGAAGTATGTGGTGTGATCAAGAGACGGAAAATACGAAAGGTTAAGAATACATGGTGGAACAAGGATGTACAATCAGCAGTGTCAGAGAAGAAGAAAGCTTGGTTAGATTGGTTGGCTGCCAGAGCAAATGAAAAAATGGGAAAGGCAACGAGTGATGACATAGATGAAGCAAGAAAGGAGTTTGTTAGGTCAAAAAGAATTGTGAAAGAAATTGTTAAAAAGAAAAAAGAGGAAAAGAAAGATGAGTTTGATAGCAGACTCTCTGAAGATTTCCGGAGAAACATAAAGTTTTTCTGGAAATCCGTTAATGCAGTTCGAGGAAGAACTCAATCTCAAAGTGAAAGATTGGCGAATGGTGAATCATGCGTGCTGAAGAGATGGAAGGAGTATTTTGAAGGTCTATTTGAAAGAACGGCGATAGAGACATCGATCGACGAAATTAATGGTAATAATAGCAATGATGAAAGCGATATTGGTGTGGATGAGATTGTGAAGGCGTTGGGAAGTATGAAATTAGGTAAGGCTGCAGGATATGATAGGATTACAGTTGAAATGCTGAAGGCTGGACAGGGCATCATAGTCGGTCAGCTGCAGCGCTTATTTAACTTGTGCTGGAGCACCGGCCGAGTACCTGATGATTGGACCACAGCGGTGGTTGTCCCTCTTTATAAGGGAAAAGGCTCGCAACAAGACTGCAAGAACTATAGAGGTATTAGCCTTCTCAGCATTGTTGGCAAATTGTATGCGAAGGTACTGATTGAAAGAGTTATGAAAGTAACCGACACGAAAATATGGGATGTACAAGCAGGATTCCGAAAGGGTATGGGGTGCACGGATCAAGTCTTTTCCTTGCGGTGCGTAGCCGAAAAATTCTTGGCCAAAGGTCAAAAGGTCTATTGCGCATTCGTGGATTTGGAAAAGGCTTACGATAAAGTGGTGAGGAATGAAATGTGGTCGGTATTGTCGATGTATGGGGTGAACAGCATCCTCATACGAGCTCTGAAATCCCTTTATGAAGATTCTAGAGCTTGTGTGAGGATAAATGGGTCGTACACGGATACACGCGTCGCCGTGGCTGTTCAACCTCTTCATGGACAGTTGTTTGCAAGATTTGAAAAATAGTGACTGTGGATTAAGGATGAATGAGTTACTTGTCAAATGCCTCCTTTATGCTGATGATCAGGTTATACTTGCGTCTTCAGCGGAGGAGTTGCAGGAGATGGTAACAATCATGCATGGTGCGTTAGAGAGGAAAGGAATGAAAGTAAATGTAAGTAAAACGAAAGTTATGGTGTTTGAAAAGGAGGAATGCGTTACGGCTTGTAATGTTATGATCGATGGACAGCGAGTGGAGCAAGTGAATGAGTTTGTATATTTAGGTACGCTGTTTACAAGAGATGGTAAGAATGTAGAAGATATTGAAAGAAGAGTTAGTGCAGGTAATAGAGTGAATGGAGCTCTGAAGGAGTTTATGAATAGCCAAAACGTGTCCAAAAAGGCACGTTTGGCTGTCCATAGAGGGGTGTTAGTACCTACTCTTATGTATGGTAGTGATAGTTGGGTATGGCAGAAGAGTCATGAAAGTAGAATAAATGCTGAAGAAATGAGAGCACTGCGAAGTATGTGTGGTGTTTCTTTGACTGACAGAATAAATAATTGTGTGATAAGGGAGTGTTGTGGGGTAAAAGAAGATGTAGTGACTAGCATCGAGAAAGGTATGCTAAGATGGTTTGGACACGTGGAGAGGATGGATGACGAAAGACTGACCAAGCAGATATATAAGGCAAGTGTAGCAGGGACAGGACGAAGGGGGTAGGCGGACGTTGTCTGACCAGATTGAAGACATCCTAAAAACAGGACAGGTTAGAAGCACCCTGAACAGAAGAGCATGCATGAGGAATCTGATGGGAGTGAATGAAGCAAGAGAGATATGTCAAGATTGTTGCAAATGGCGCTCCGTAGTCTCTGCCTACCCCTCCGGGAAACAGGCGTGAGTCTATGTATGTATGTAAATTCAACTTTACCTTATAAAGTTACTGTATCAGATTGAATCACGCTGGGTTTTGTGCAGATCGGAAAAGAAACGTGATAATTATAATAATAATAATATATAAAAAACTTGGCCATCTGTGCAATCCTTTTGACGTCGTTGACCGCATTCCAACGCTTTGTAGCGGTCGTTTTATCGGACAAGCATTACGGCACTCGCTCAACGATCGACCAGTTACGAAGACCCCTCAACCGTCCTTACTTTATTCCGTAAGAAATTCTAATACACAGCTTTATTTGCCTGAATATTTTTGAGGACACAAGCAAAATGTAAGATATATAAACAGACAGATAGAGATATACAAACAGATATGTAATGATATATAAACGGAAACGGAACGGAACGTACGTTTGACAGCTCATAAAAACCGAGAAAATAAAATAATTAATATAAATAATAGTTTAAACCCTATATTATTACAATAGCACTGGAAAATAAACAATAGTAAATATTTTAAAATAATGTTACCCAGTTTACAACAAATTCCTATGTTAGCATAATATTAACATTCCAGAAGCTAACTGTCACGTGAAATAAAAAACGCCACATTCCGAGTCAAATTATTATAAAGCCGTTCGCAAGTCATAAGTCCCAGAATAGCACGAGTAAATTAACTCTTACTCTTCACGGCCGTATAAGAGAAGCACAAGAGCTCGATACAAGGAAACTGCAAACAGGACGGTGCCAGTGCCACTGCACCAAAAAAGTCTGGATGCCAGCATACAACTTCTGATACAATCTGTGGATCTAATATATAAACAACAATTAATTGTCTACATATAAAATGTTTATAACTATTACCAAGCATGCGCAAGTGGAATGACGTTGACAGTTTATTAGTATCAGTCTGTATTGTAAATATGTTTTATTTTGTATTTGTTTTGTAATTATTTTTTGCAATAAATTGCATGCAAGACCGATATGGCGATACGGATGTGAGTGCCAGTCAACCTGCCACATCATTGACTGGTCTGGTGCGTTGTCCGGATTGTTCCCAGGACCGATTTTTCAAAGGTAAGCGGGGCTTGAAAGTGCATTTTGGTAAAGTACACAAATCCCAAAATGTACTTCCAGGCCCATCAATATCTTCACAATCTGGATCAGGAGACACACACCAAATTCCTTTTTGGCATACTTTATCTAAATTAAAACATTCGGTTCCGATTATTAAAAGAGTTCCCCGTGGGGCAAGACCATCAGTGTCAAAAAAATTGGCTGAATGTATAGGTCTTGTCGTAAGGGAGAACTCAACAACGGCCTGGGAGCAATTATTAACATTCCCTTATAGGATTTTACATGTTGATAAAAATCAGGCAGCTCAAAATTCATTAACATCCCAAATTAAGTATAATTGTCAAATTTCGGCCAACACTTTAGACCCTAAATTCACGTCATACAAGCACAAATCGCTCTATCAATATGTAGAATCCAAATTAAGGGATGGTGACATACGGGGCGCATCTAGACTATTATTCAGTAGTGATGTGGTGGCGCCTTGCTCTCCAGAGACGCTTGCGGGTCTGAAGAGCAAGCATCCAGCGCCCATTAATGATCTCTCCTTTCCTGAAGCTCCCGACAGTGAATCAGAACATCTGATCACCACGGCCAAGGACGTGTTAGCAGCAGTTTGCTCCTTCCGGAGTGGCTCGGCAGGCGGCCTCGATGCCTTGACACCACAGCATCTAAAAGATCTTGTGTGTGCAAGTGCTGGGGTGGCTGGCGATACACTTCTGAAGGAGTTGACTGCCCTAGTAAATATGATGCTCTCCGGTAATGTGGACGATGCCATCATTGACATCTTGTATGGGGCGAATCTATGTGCCCTTAACAAGAGGGATGGTGGCATTCGTCCCATTGCCGTGGGTTGCACATATCGGCGTATAGCAGCCAAGATATGCTGTAAATTTTACAGCAGGGAGCTATCAGAAAAATTCCAACCCCTACAACTAGGTTTTGGTTCCAAAGGGGGTTGTGAGGCTGCTATACATGCCCTTTCCACGTACCTTGGAAGTGGTGATGGAGAGGTCATTTTGAAGGTTGACTTGAAAAACGCCTTCAATTCAGTGAATAGGGACACTTTGTTGACACAAGCAAAATTAGAAACCCCCAAAATTTTTAAATTTCTTTGGCAATGTTACAGGTATCCCACAAAATTACTATATCAGGACAATCTTTTGGAATCTGCAGTTGGATGCCAACAAGGTGACCCTCTTGGACCAGTCATTTTTAGTTTAGCTATACAACCCATTATTCGGCAAATAAATTCTAAATTTAATGCATGGTTTTTAGATGACGGGACCCTAGGGGGCGCTGCAGACATTGTATTACAAGATTTAGCTTTTATTAAAAATAAATTCGCATCTATTGGCTTGGAACTAAATTCTAGTAAGTGTGAATTGTTTAAATACAACAGACTCCACAAAAAAACATTCGATAATATCAAAATTTAATAATTTGGCATCAAACATCAAAATTATTGATAAGACTTCTCTTCGCCTCCTAGGTTCACCAGTATTTGAAGAATCTTTCGGTTCTTTCTTAGACGAAAAGATACAAAATTTTTGTGAAATTTCAGATCGCCTATTCAAAATTAATATTCATTCGGCCTATACTATTATTCGTTATTGTCTTTTCGTCCCAAAATTCACACATGCCTTAAGATCTTCCCAACTTTGGAAAAAAAAATCACTTTTAGAACAAATCGACCAAATTATCCTAATTACTTTAAAGAGAATTTTAAATGTGGACTTGGACGACCGAGCCTGGCTACAAGCGTCTTTGCCCATACGTTTGGGTGGGCTCGGCGTTCGCAAAATTTCCAGTGTTAGTTTACCGGCGTTTCTGTCTTCGGTTCACAGCACGGAAGAGTTAACTAGGAAAATTTTATCACCTACACTAGTTAACTCAGAAGTGTTGTGCAAAACCGAAGCTATAAACGCCTGGAAAATGGCTTGTCCAAGCACTGATTTGCCTACCAACCTATTCTCCCAAAGACTGTGGGACGCGCCGCTTTGTAACATAGTAAGAAAAAATCTTTTGGATACTTCTTTAAATGTTGCAGAGCGTGCTCGCTTACTGGCTGTGGGAGAATGGGAATCCGGTCTATGGCTTCAGGCACTACCATCGTCCAACACTGGAACCATGTTGGACAATGAGACATTCCGTATTGCCATTTGTCTTCGTTTAGGTGCTCCGTGTGTTTCTCCGCATCGATGTCATTGTGGAGAAGACGTCGATAGCCTCGGCCACCATGGGCTATCTTGCAGCTGAAGCGCTGGTAGAATTCCTCGTCATGCCCATCTGAATGATATAATCCGTCGTGCTCTTGTCGCGTCTGGCGTACCAGCTGTACTTGAACCAAATGGTTTGGTACGCGACGACGGTAAGAGACCTGATGGTATGTCATTGTTGCCTTGGAACATGGGTAGGCCTTTGGTGTGGGACGCAACCTGCGTAGACACCCTCGCGCCATCACACGTTCCAAGCACGGGAGGCCATGCTGGCGCTGCTGCTGCAACTGCGGAAACCCTCAAACGGCGCAAATACAGTAATTTAGTAAGTAATTACGTGTTTGAGCCGTTTGGGGTGGAAACGCTAGGCTCATGGGGTCCGAGCGCTCGTTCCCTATTCCGGGAAATTTCGAAACGGTTAATCGACGTCTCACGTGACCAGAAGGCTGGTTTATTCTTTGCTCAGAGAATCAGCATTGCCATCCAGCGTGGCAATGCTGCCAGCCTTCTGGGCACGTTACCCGATGACATTGATGCGGAGGCATTTTACGACGCCTAAACCATGTAAATATTTTCAGTTTCTAAATTTGTTTTTAAGGTTTTTGTATTAGATTAGATTACATTAAGCTTCTTATAAATTATGTTACTTAATACATTATATATATAAATCTTCCTCTTCAAAAAAAAAAAAAAAATGTAAGTAGATTTTCCCTTATTTCACCCGCCGCCTACGTATGCCTGCTTAATATTTCAATGTTCGTACAATCCTATGTTTGTTCTTTAATAATATTTTTAAGGAATAAATCTGATCGTCTTATGTTTGACGTTTTATAATATAATGTCGTCTTTTGTGAATAATGTTTTTTATTTAACCAACGTTTATTTGAAAATAAAAATAACGATGATTGATGTGTTTGACAATGGGTAAATTGAGACGACGACGTAGATCAAAGGAGATTTGAAGACGGTAAGTTTTACGTGCAATTAACTCTAAGGGGCCACACACATCTCTTGATAGATAACAAGTGCGGTCTGACTGTCGCACTAAGCTCAAGCATTCCAAATGCGTACAAAAGGCATTGGAGGTGTCTCATTATAATTGTCGTCTTACGTCAGTGGGACGAGAGCGGGGGCCTTGCGGAGCGGGAGGGGTGAGGGGGACCATTAACTCAGTCTTCGAGATTACGGTAATGGCGGCGGTACGAGAGGCCCGCCGCCGTTCGCACGGTTAACAGCGGTTTGGTCACAGATTTGAATACAAATACCGACATCGGACGAACGATGTGGAGCCGTATCTCCGCAATTATGTAGATCTACTTGCTTTGCGGATGACGAGACGCGCGCTTTGAACGAATGGCAAAGATAAGTTTTGAAAAATGATAGGGTTGAAGACAACCGTCTCACTGGAGGAACAAATAAATTAAATACTTACTATTCTTCGTAATTTATCTTAAAAGTTCGCTGAACTTTTTGTTCAGGTAATTTATACATCTAGATTATCTTTTTTTGCGCTGTGTTTTAACGAGTATTTGGATTGGATCTTTAATATTAACTTCTCGAACTTATACAAATTTGCCTACTAAACTAAGTAAGCGTTAATTACTCAGGATATCTATCTCAGGCACAGCTAATTTAGTTTCAACAATGTATAAATCTGAAAGCAAATCTCGATCTAAATTATTAACAAACCGTAACAAGTAAATTATGAAAATGTCAATTTCTTCGTCGCTCTTTGGGCTAATATAAAATACACCAGAGTAATTACACAAACGTAACCAGGAGAGTTATTTGATATTTTAAAATTCAACCAAAGTTAGAACAAGGGGCTTGTTACGACGTCGGGGACCAACAGGGACGTGAGCGGTGAGGGGTTGGATATTCGGAAATCTTTTCGCCAATCTAAATAAATTTAAAACTCGGACAATCGGATTACGAGGCGTCCTCCGTCTCATCGGTACGTTGCCGATTATACTGAATTCACGACACGTTTATTCAATTAGAGTTTGAAGTATTTAGCGGTCGAGGCGGGGCGCGGTAATGGCGGCGGTTGCCGTTAAAAATTCAAATCGTGGGCACCTGTGCGCCTAGTACCCGCTCCCGCGCCCCGCTTGCCCCCAACCTTCGCAGATCACTTTTATTTCTCCGTCACTCCTCGATTCCGTTGCGTTCCTAGTCTTCGTGAATTTTAATGTAAGCAACGTCTCTCAGTAAAATGTTTAAGCTGAATGTTACGTAGGTATTCCTTGCCTTTACGTAACTTGGCTGTCGCTAACTCTTAGCGAAATTGGAATTGAAATAAAATAAATGAACGTTGTATTTGAACACTTACTTGAATTTATTTTATTTAGTTTTTATTGGGTGATGCATTATAAAATGCATCAGCCGTGTCTTAATCAAATATCAGTTGAAAATTTAGAAAAATTGGTCGGTTTCATCGAAATGCATTATATAATAATATAAGTTATTATAGAATTAAGAAGCTTAATACCACTAGTTGAACTGTTGTGCTCTCTTTGAATTAAAATAATAAATTTTAAACATTTCGCAACATTTTATTCGTTTTCGTATAAGTAATACGATTCTCACGATCACAACGATCCTTGATTAAAAACGTAAATATAATATTCACACTTTTTATCCGCCATCATGTAGCATCAGTAGAAGCAAAAAATCCGTTTAAAAAATCTGAGCTTTCGTGACAAAAATCGAACATCAGCGAATAACCCGTAACCCTTCCACTGCGAAGGGTTGTCACGCGCGTCAATATGACAATGGCGTGACGGGGGTCGTGTCAACCCGTCACGATACTTGACGCGAATTTATCATCCGATTCTTGTTATCGGCAGTGTGAGTGATGTTATAGTGTAGTTTTTTTGGACTTGTGTTATGGTGACGTATATATGGGTAAAGGTAGTTAACGTGTATGCGTGCAATATGGATTCTAAAAGTTGACTACGACAACCGTAGTCAACTTTTATGCGGAATAATTTTTCGTGAGTAAATTAAAAAAAAATACTTTGAGATAAAAAGCAGGTTACTATATTTTTTTGTACAACAATCAAATGATTGTTGTCATTGCTTAAGTATGTGTTAACTTATCTATAGTCCGTGCCACGAGAACATGGACTTTTTGTAAACAAAGAATTTCTACTAAGCGATTTAACGACTGTTCTGACAAAACCTGGAACATAGATACGGGTCATTTGAAACTAATATGTCAATGGATCGAGGTTTTATCGATATAATGCGCTGTTAACAGGATCTTTTAATGTTTTGAGTTACTGACGCCTAGAATGTCAACATTTGGCGTTAGTTCATTGAAATGTTGCATGTTTGGGCTTAAGACGCATTTATCAGAGGACAAAATTAATTTAGCCGTGTAGTTGACGGCATAGAATACAAGTGTCACCACCCCCTATCTTTCCGTGGGTGTCGTAAGAGGCGACTAAGGGATAACACGATGCAAATACAACCTTTGCGTAGAGACGGAAAACTCGACATCAAACCCTATACGACTGCCTCGTTGGTCTCGCGGCATAAATGTGCGCGTGGGATCGGGAGGTCCCGGGTTCGATCCCTGGGTCGGGCAGTGTTATTGGGTTTTCCTGTCACGAAATTCTCTGTAGCAGCACGGAGTCTGGAAATGTGCCCGGTACGGCAATAGGCTCGCCCCTTATTACGTGGGACTAAAGTATATCTGGCGAAAAGTGGGTGTAGAAAATATCATTGTAGGCAGAGGTGTATACCTCTGCCTACAATGATATGATAAAAGGCGTGACGATATGTATGTATGTATGTATGTAAAATTATTTTTTTTAGTTATCAAGACGGGGTAAATGTAAAGTTAAATAAAAGTTTATAGGATGGCAACGCTCTTCCCGCTGCCGGCATCTCAAAAAAGCGGGTGCAGAATAGCAGATGGCAAACTATTAGTCACGCAGAAAATTATTTATACCTAAAAAAGAAATTGCGTTTTCAGACTACCGTAACTTTTAATGGATTTTGTTTAAGTTCATTCTGACAATTTCATTCACAGACAACGTAAAATCTCCATGCCTAGATTTTTTTATGCAATGTACTATCTAGTTATTTGTAATATTATTAATTGTTGGTCAATAATTGAATATTCTAAGATTGGTAGGCTACTTTGAGCAAATGATTTATTGTCTATGATTTTAAAAAAATCCTGTCAATAATAGAGTAACATATAGGTATGTACTCTATCACTAACATAAATGGTACAATTCAAACACAAAATTAAACATTTTTTTTTCAGTAAAATTTAACAACATAAATTTAAAAACATAGTGGCATAATTATGCATTAAAAGAGTTCAAAAAGTATAAAATCTAAAACACAACTGTTTGAAAAAAGGTTGTGAAGCCCTGAATGTGTGTTTACAAAAATTCTATCTTCTCGTGGTACCAACTATAAACTAGTATATTATAATTCATTCGTTAACAGGTATATAAGACTATAATGAGAATTATTAATTTCCACTTTGTTTCGCAGAGGCGTACGATATTCAGTTTAATCTAGTAATTATTATTTGATTAGCAATACAAGAACACGTTACCTTTATAAAAGCTAATTAAAATATGAATACAAATAATAAAGGACTCCGTTCAGTTAATACATCACATATTTATAAATAATTCCCTCTACCACATAATGTGACGGCAACATTTTGCGAACTTATATAATATTCAGAACGTTATGTTTGTTCAAATCCTCTTACCAAATGATTCAAAGAATCACTTCCATATAAATCGTTCTGTTATTGCGTGGCGGTGATTTTATCAATGATGTTTAACATCCTAAAATAAGGACAGGTTAGAGGTACCCTTAACCGAAGAGCATGCATGAGAAATTTGATGCGAGTGAATCAAGCAAGATAGATATGTCAGGATTGTTGCAAATGGCGTTCCGTAGTCTCTACCTACCCCTCCGGGAAACAGGCATGGGTCTATGTATTTATGTATGTTTAACAAACGTTAAAAATCGACGATAAAAATCAGAACTAAATACTCCTCTTTCTTGACATTGTTACATTGAAATATAAGGCACTGAAAACTTGTGGAAAAGTGCACTGCAAAGATATGAATATTAAGCGATGTGGAAGCAAAAGCATCTGTAACAATAAAAGGTTCGCCCAAGAATAATTGCTCCACGTATCTGTGACAGACGGGACAAAGATTACTCAGGCTCATATCAACCTCAAAACGTGCCCTTCTTGAAATAACTTCAAACATAAAATAGAAAATGGCGGGGAATTGTTGGCCGCGGGCGCACGGGGCCTAGCGTGCTTTCTTCATTATTCGGGCCTAAGTGACCATTAAAATTCATTTTTAGCGCCCGAGGCCCCGTGGCACCCACACGGTTAGGACGTTCATTACGTATGCAAGTTCTTGATGATTCGTCCTTTGTAGTTTGCGGTAGTTTACGTGGCGTTTTGTTTATCCCTCACTTGTTTTAATGTGAGGATGGGTAAGCAACTGTTCTTGTATGTGTATAATTGTGCCAACAATATAAGGTCTACAATGGAGGCCACGTTTTTGCAAATGTTAGAGTGGTCGTGCATTTTTATGAATATATTTTGATGCTGAAATGCAAAAACATTCCTTTATTTATTTATTTTATTCATTTATTTATAGTCTCACGCCTGTATCCCCGAAGGGGTAGGCAGAGGTGTAAATATTACACCCACATTTCGCCATGCATTTTTAGGTCCCACGTAATAGGGGGCGAGCCTATTGCCGTTACCGGGCACATCACCAGACTCCGTGCTGCTACTGAGAATTCGAAAAAACCCAGTCACACTTTTGCTCAACCCGGGAATCGAACCTGGGACCTCCGATCAGTAGTTGCATACGCTATCCACTGATTACATTTCATTAATGTCTTAAAAATATTAAAAGTTACTTTCGCCATACGGAAATATAGAAATGATCGGGAAAATTCAGCATTGACTATAATATTTCCAACATTTAAAATATGAGGACAATAGAGATTGTGTTTTTAACCCAGTGATAAACATTAGCGATAAACTATGATACTGTATACTTTTCGAGATGTATCTTAGGCAATTTGTTTTTCATAAGACTCTTAGACCCATGTCATTTTTTGTCCACCGATCAGGGTAGCGTTCAAACGATCTAGATTGAGCTCGCGTTCGACTTATATTCATAGTTCACAGGGGTCAACTTACACTGGAAATATTTAGTCCTACATAGATTAAATCGCATATACGGACGACTTTACTTTACCGTTGTTCCTGTCAGCCCTCATGTAGTAGCCCAAAACATTTCCATATAATTTCAACACATCGTAACAATAATTTTATTATAACAGTTGTAATCCCTATACAACATAATAATAATAGTAATTACCAACCTGTTTGTTTAATTATATTAACACGCTAACTGTCGTCGTACAGTTTTGTCCTCAATTAACACTGACGGGCTTAAAACTACACACCGACACTGTAAAATGGACTCTATTGCCTTACAATTATTGTTGAAATTTGTGTAGAGACTGTAAGAGGAATACTTCATTCGCGTAATGGAATTAAATGCCTATGATATCGGAACAGGATCTGAATTGAATTTATGAAGTTTTTAGTTAAACTATTTTATGCTAATCGAATGACAATGTTAGTGTAGATATTCAACAATGCAGTTTAAATGGACATAAGTATGTATATGAAGTAGGTACATTGCATTAATTTCAAATGTTGCGTAGCTCTCGGATATAAGGTAGTCTGAGGGTAAGAAAATGATATCAAATACTACTAAAAGTATCAATCGTTATGTTGAATCAATAGAGAGATACTATAAAGTACATCAGAGAAGATTTTCTATTGTACTACCCACTATTAATCGGCAATAATATTTTACATATGTGTCTGTTATCCGTATGTTCTGTTATCCGGCAGTTTTCTGTCATTATTATGTAACAGATAAGATATTACAAATTCTTAATACTTTTAGTGCACCAATAAGGCAATTAAAACGAGTTGCATAAGTTTGCCCTAATTTTCTTTCATAGCACTATTCTCTTTCCAAACCTCGACATAAAATTTTATTTATTTATAGTCTCACGCCTGTATTCCCGTAGGGGTAGGCAAAGATGCAAATCCCACATTTCGCAATTAATTTTTAAGTCCCACGTAATAGGGGGCGAGCCTACTGCCGTTACCGGGCACATCGCCAGACTCCGGGCTGCTACCGAGTATTCAAAATTTAAAATTTGATAAATCATATAAACAACTTATATTTTGAAAAAAAAAATATTCATCTTCCTCTATCATCTACCATGATTACCACATACATAAATTATTGCACACTATTGTTATTCTCCCCTATAACTTCCCACATCACAAGTAAGATATCGTTTTAAATGGCTCGTGAATATCTCACAAACATTGACGACCGGTTGGCGCAGCGGGAGTGTAAGCGACTGCTACGCCGAAGGTCGCGGGTTCGATTCCCGCTCAAGTCAAACATTTGTGTGCATGAACATGGATGTTTGTCTTGGTCTGGGTGTTTCTATGTATAATATGTATGTATTTACAAAAAAAAAGTATATATGTATGTTTATCCATTATCTAGTACCCATAACACAAGCTCTGCTTAGCTTGGGACTAGATGGTGATGTGTGTATGTGGTAGAATATTATTAGAATATTGAATTACTTACTTATTCTATGATGGCTATTGAAGGTAGTTTTTATGCGGTGGTTTGATTCAAGACTTTATGTATTTTCTTTTGGAAAATAGGTTTATGTTATTGAATAAAATATTGGCTGGCTATTAGTAAGTGGTTTATTGTATCATAGTTAGCTTCTTTATATTGTTAGTATGCCTAGAAAAGACTATAGATTATTTGAACATTAATATATGATTTACCTTATAGTTTTGTTCTATTACTATCACTAAGTTCTGCCCGCGTTTTTGCGCGCCATTAAAGGTGTAATTAAAATTAAAAGTAATACGAGTAATTTTAAAAATAAAATCAAATATGAATTTTTAGGTGGTTATCCTCTATTTCAAACAAAATATGATAATGTTGTCATTCTTTAAAAATTTTCTTCCGTTTTAATAATTGGCTTATGTCTATGATCTGAGTCTTATCTTATAAAGTATATTTAGCCGTTATGTTGTGAAAACAGAATAAAAACACACAATAATTTTGTATCAAAATAATCAATAGGGATTTCGAAAAAAATTAAGTCATGACGACAATCCGATCATTTTACTTGTTCAATTGATTAATACAGAAAGCTCAAGGACAACTAGATTTTAACAAAGTTACTGTATAGTGCAGTAAGTACTGACGCCAGTGACTTACGCCAGTGGCTGTCGCCTATCAACTGCGCTACATACTAGCGCTTTTATCGACGTCGCCGACACACCAGGTCTACATTGGGAGACGAAGTAATTTGTTTGTGTCGAATGTTTTAAGTGAAACTGCGACATTGAATAGTAGGAAAATTAATAGATTGTACTACGAGTTGTGACTGTATTTGATTTTCAGCAACACAGTCATTTAAAAGCAGAAGAATAACAAGACTTATATTTTACAGCTTTATAGTATTTTCCACTTTGATTTACGATAAATTCGGAGCTGCAAAGGAAAAAAAAATCTATTTAATATACAAATAAAATATGTCAAGAAAAGCACTGACTGATATATCATCGCTGAGACTAAACTACTTAAGGTGGCAACTTGAAATTTAGATACTGGGTTCATTTTACGTGGGAAGGACTTATTAAGTAGAAAATTACTAATATTCTAACCTCAAAGGGGGTAAAATAGAGATAGAAAAGCTTTTTTTTTAAAGTTACTAATTCAGGTAGCGTTATAAAAATGCAAGAAAAATAGCTACCTACCTATTTGTAATTGTAGTAACTTTCATAAAATGTAATTCCAAAGCGAGCTGAAATGAAACGCTCTGCGAAAGATTTAGCAAATATGCCGTAGCTTTTAATGAAACCACATGACAAAAGCTATATGTAGCAAATGAAGTATACGGTAGGTATATGAGGCTTTTTCCTTGCTATGTAAGTCTGCACATCTAGTAGAGCTGTGTGAGGAGGCCCAAATTCATCCAACAATAATATCAGACCGGCTGAGCGAAAATAGAAGAATAATATGCTGCAATTGGTAGATGTTTTCTCCGTACACAGCTCAGTTCCGTTTGTTCCAGAGATGAGTGTGAATACGCGGCCTAAACGTTTATCAAAGGTTGTGACGTTTCATTAGCGTGACGCAAATTAACTCTGTTGAAGCATCTCTCTCTTGACGTGTGGGTATTTTAACTGCCATCCAATGTTTTTGTTCCTTTGAAAATCTCTCTCCAAAAGGAAGAAATTACAGTTTTGTATATACTTATTACAGTCAAATTGCTGTTTACAGTTTTGGGATACGTTCATAAATAAGCAAAGCATTAACATTGCTCATTTGAAGAAAATAAAAATGTTGTTGGTGTGAGACAAGGGGATGTTATCTCCCCCAAATTGTTCACAAATGCATTGGAGGATATGTTCAAGACGCTGCACTGGAAAGGACGCGGTATTAACATAAACGGCGAGTACCTCTCACACTTAAGATTTGCAGACGATATCGTTATCGTGGCTGAAACCGTGCAAGACTTGCAGTATATGCTGAGCAGCCTGGCTGATTCTTCTGCTCGCATCGGTTTCCGGATGAACTTGGATAAAACCAAAATAATGTTCAATGAACATGTCTCTCCGGAACCGATTTTCCTAAACGGGGTCCCTCTCGAAGTGGTTCAGGAGTACGTCTACCTAGGGCAAACCTTGCAGTTGGGTAGAAACAACTTCGAGGGGGAGGCTTGCAGAAGAATACAGCTTGGCTGGGCGGCATATAGGAAACTCCGTCGGGTCTTTTCGTCATCCCTACCGCAAAGCCTTAAGTCAAAAGTCTTCAACGAGTGCGTCCTACCCGTTATGACTTACGGTGCCGAGACGTAGACACTGACGGTGCGACTAGTCCACCAATTTAAGGTCGCTCAGCGAGCTATGGAGAGGGCTATGCTCGGAGTTTCTCTGAAGAATCGAATTCGTAATGAAGTAATCCGACAGAGAACCAAGGTAATCGACATAGCTCAGAGAATTAGCACGTTGAAGTGGCAGTGGGCTGGTCACATCTGTCGCAGAAGCGATAATCGATGGAGTAGCCGTGTTCTAGAGTGGAGACCGCGCCTTGGCAAACGTAGTGTAGGACGCCCTCCGGCTAGGTGGAGTGACGATATACGCAAAGTGGCTGGCAGCGGCTGGACACGAAGAGCCGAAAATCGGGCTCAGTGGCGTGCCATTGGAGAGGCCTATATCCAGCAGTGGACTACGGCAGGCTGATGATGATGATGATGAAAAATGTTGTTAAATTTTTGGAAAATATTTTTCACATTAATACAAAAAAATGACGTCAATTTACTTTCAGTTATGGTGGAGTGATATATCCCCGATACACAATATAGAAACATTGAAAATAATGCTTTTGGCAAATAATATTACATTCGGTAAAACTACCGGATGTTTCTAGTCAGTTTCCAAATTAATTAGCAAATTTCAGGGTACCGATAAATCTAAGCACTTCAATATAATTTGTATCGCCACCAAATCGGCGTCTTAGGAATACGACTCATTGCTTTGTAGCTACAAAACCGATACCTGTGCTACGAACTAGATGCCGATAAAAAGTCTCTGAAACAGGTGCTACGAATTCGTAGCGTGCTATGTATCTGCTACGACATATTGTTTCGTTTTAAGTTTCTAAGGGTGCTTGTACACGGTGCACGTAGCTGGAGCAAGTAAAGGTGCGGGTTACATGCGTGAGTAATATGCGCAAGCTACTTGTTCAAGTTACTCGCTTGTACTTGTACGTGGTGCAAATAACTGGAGAAAGTAAAGACACGGGCTACTTACGCAAATGTGTGTACAAGTTATTTGTTCGTAATCAAGAGCTACGTACATGTGCATGCTATTCGCACGATAGCTTTATAGCTTAAATTGCGTCAAAATATCTCCACGAACGAAAATTATTTTAAAATCATATGTTAAAAATGTAACTTTAACAAGTAACATGCGCGAGTGACCCGCGCGCTCCGCAGAGCACGCGAATTACTTGCGCGGGTGGCTCGCTTTGGTACATGCTCGAGTCGCTGGACCCGCACAATTTTTTAAACGATATGTGTACGGTGCATATAACCCGCGCAAGTGCCTCAACATGCTCAAGCTACATGCACCGTGTACAAGCACCCTAAACTCATGTTGTTAAACCTATTTGTATTATTAACTTCGTCTTAGAAAATTTTCTCAAAGTGAAAATAACTTTCCTCCATATGAAACGCATTATTTCCATCTCGTTCAAATTCAGTTCCTTACAGAAACAAATGTAACTTGCAAATACGCGACCGAAACTAGAAATATCTTCGAAGTAAATCAGACTACCAAATATCAAAGTGATACTACACAAGTAGATATTAATATTCAGGAGTGCAACTCTGTCCGTCCCTCTTGTGAGGACTGAGGGATGGAGGACTGTTGGATGCAAATGCCGGCCCGGGGCAGTGGACTGATTGCTTCGTCATAACTGGGAGGGAACTGACGGATTACTGCAATTATACTGTAATTTGTTGCTAATTACAGATGGATAGACTATCTCATGTTTAATTGAAATATCTATTATGAAGTGAGGGATGATGTCATCTGTTCTGTCTTTACTTTGATGGATGTAGTTGTGTAACTGCAGGATAATAAATGTTTTATGACTGATATTTATTCTTGGTACCTGGTTCCTACTCTAGATTTTTGTTATGTATGTACAAGAAGAAATATTAATAAGTCTGTTTATATTTAATGTGCTCATATCTATCCTCCTAGACAGAAAAATATTTTATAATAGGCATACCAAAAAGGAAACATTATTTAAGCACCAACAAGGCAACATATTTTACCGCGAAAAACAATAAGAAAGAAAACTGGTAATATAATACAATAAGTATTACACAGTTCTACTTTTTTAGATCTTTACTGCACTTTTTTAACGTCATGTTCTTTGCCAAGAACACTAACAACATAATATCGTTCGGCCTTAAAAACCGAAGCTTTTTTCTCAATGCATCCTCATTGTCTAATAATTGGGACAGAGCTCGTTTGGCATTGGCAACGGTCCTGGCAGAGTCTTGGCCCGCCAGGCTACTTGGCACGACCGCCAGTATTGAGCACTGAATCTTAAGTAAAAACAGCTCCAGAATACATTGTGTACGCCGTATCGACTTTGAATTTATTATATATTTATTATTTTATTTATTATATTTATTTATCGGCTTAAAGGATTTTGAATGAATGTTTACTTTTTTGTGGTTGGATTTTAAAGCATTGAAGTAAAAAGATTTGTGCGAATTGTAGACTTTAACAGCATGGTTAAATGTTTATAGTTTATGTTTATTTTTGGTGTCGTGATGAAATACCCTTGGAGTCTTGTGGAGGGACTAGGGAGTATATGCGAGTACCGATGGATTTGGCCTACACCAGACTCTATTGAACAATCTATGGACCACATAAAACACTGCCCTATGTGAACTAAATGGGCTCAGTTCAGTCATGCGCTAATCTACAATCCCTAGCGCATGACTGAATGTCTAGACGGCCGCTTAAAACACTACGCTGTAAGTGCAATGCTTAACGTATCAAAAAGTAAGAAATTAGTCTTGTTTGATACCTATTCTACGAATGTGATGTAAAATTTACTCACATTCATGCCATAGGTTTACTAGCTAGAAATCCTGTCTTACACATAGTAGCATAGTGGTTTATTTGTTGATTTATTAAGTTAAAAATATAAAAGTATTCTATAGCATAACATATTTTATACCTCGAAGTTCAAATAAATATCAAAATTATAAAACGAAACAAATAACTAAATCCTTCACTACCTACAGACTATAAAGAACGTATAATGACTTCGTTATAATCTAAAATACAAACCAATATCGTTAATAATCTGTTGGGTGCCGTCTGAGCGGCGCAAATTGGATGCAAAAATGTCCCCTGGTGAGCACCCTTGTAATCCGCGCCGTGAAGTTTCGAGCATTGACAGCGGAAGGTATTGTTAGGCTGTTTACATCGGTAAATATACTCAAATGCTTCATATATTAATAAAACGCCAATTTAAGCTAAGCTCACACTGTACAGATATTTCGAAAAAATACAGGTCATATTATGTTGGATATTCATGTGTGTGTTTGTCTACATCGGCGAATTAATACAGTTGTTGGTTGATGTAATGAATACATTGCTCAAATTGTAGACGTCCTTCAGATGTGACCTTTGAAAAGATAAAGTACCTTTATTTCCAAATTAGACTTTTGTGTTTGCTGAATAAATGGTTATTTCGATTTAATAACTGAGTATATTTTGGAACATAAACTTAATTTACTATGTATCTGACTGGTAGAAGTGCTTTCTTTAAAATTTGAATTGGTCAGTAGAGTTATAAAGCTAAATGCAGGTGATAAAGGTACCATTTGAATAATGAATAGCGAAGATTACTGTAGGGACACACAGGTATCATATTTTGTAATCGTTAGCATAAGATATGCGGCTCGCCAGTCGGCACCTAACCTTTGTACTCTATGTTTGTATGCCAATAAATACAAGTGAAATATTTATCTCGATTTTATTTATTATCCTCGAATACACACCCACACACAACACGTATCATAAGAAGTATTATTCTTGTTCTGACTGGCTGAAATTAATTTGGTACATCATCTGCCTTGAATAAAATTAGCTTAAGCTCATATTTCACACACGCTTACGCACAATTTCATTAAAACGCGCCGCCATAAGCAACATCCCTAAACGAGGGTCTTAAAGACGTCATCAAAGACCGGCAGGTATTTAAATATCCGACAAAATAGACCTACCCATTAATCAGTCCCCAGGTTTTCACAGGGCACCTAAAATTAGATACAGGGGTCCATAAGACGGGACCCTTTCGTTATTTATATGTCTGGGAACACGTGGCATGGTGGCATCCCACCGTTTACCTTTACACAGTATATTCATCCCGTGGAGTGTAATTTTCGAGGCTCACAGTTTATTAAAACCTTAATACGTGCCAAATTGATATTCACCCTTCTACTAGGTTAGGCAGAGTGGTAATTGAACCGGTACTTACCGTAGCACAGAGAGCGGGATGCGACACACAAATTGTTGTGAAACAAAACTCATGTATTTTAACATTCTTTTCTTTCATATTACGTTGCGTGCTTAGCCAACATTCTGTATTGTAGATATTGTATTTTTGTCATGTTACTTTTTTGTTGTTGTTTTTACCAGGGCATGGTCACTCAATTTTGAAGGTCTGTATAATTTCATAAACCAGATTAAAATTATTAAGTGATTCGGATATCCTATTTTGGCACTGCTATGTTGTTATTGCGATACGAAAATGTATCAGCATTTTGCTCTCATTGCTAATCAATTGAAAATCCAGTGCATTACTGGATTAACCAACTCAAGTAGCAGATTGGTTTGTTCAATATTTTAGAAGAAAACACAGCCCTTTTCATATTTTATTTATTGAATCAGATATGTTGCTTGATTTTATCTCAAAAGATTGCTTCACAAGAAGTATTCAACTATATATCCGTAGATTACGGCGTTAATATGACTGCGACTGTCTAACTAAAAAAAGTTTAGAAACTATATAACCCCACTACGTGAAAAAGGGGGTCTAAAAAGGACGAAACAAGAAAATAGCTCATTCTAGAGCCTTAGTCGCACCAATTGTACACCTCATGTGGGTGCCAAGAACACTTACCTGCATTAAACAATCATGACAGGTACACTAGTATACGATAGGTGCGACCACGGCTCTAGCTTGAGAATTTTGATAAAATGTAAATAGCCTATGTCACCCGGGCAATTACTACGAATCTATTGATACCTCATATATTAAAAGTGGTTCAGGTATACCTCATATAGTATAAGCGCTACGTTGGAGCATATAAACATACATACATATATGTAGACTGCCAAAAACATTACGTTTATTATCGCGGGTATCCGCAAACAGACTCGAAACAACAAATCGTAGATGACACGGAGTTTTGTCTCGGGTGGGGATTGAACTCACTACATACATACATAGACTCACGCCTGTTTCCCGGAGGGGTAGGCAGAGACTACGGAACGCCATTTGCAACGATCCTGACATGCCTCTGTTGCTTTATTCACTTCCATTAAGTTTCTCATGCATGCTCTTCTGTTTAGGGTACTTCTGACCTGTCCTTTTTTTTAGGATGTCTGAACTGTGAATTTGGTCAAAGAACGTCCGCCTAGGTCTTCCCCTTCGTCCTGTCCCATTCACACTTGCCTTATATATCTTCTTTGTCAGTCTTTCGTCATCCATCCTCTCCATGTGCCCAAACTCACTACACTCAACGCAATGCTGAACTGAGGCAACCGCTAAAATCACTACCACCATACGTGCAGTAATTTGTTCGGGTGTCATAAAGCACAGCCAATAGAGTATAAATTGGCGTGGAATCAACATTTGCAATGTATTCTGAGGATCTCAAAATACTGGAAATTCAGCGCTATTATTGTTTTTTACCTATCATTAAAATTCAGCGACGCGACTAAAAGTATAACTGTAAGGGCAATTACTCTACCACCTACAAACTAAAAGAGTTTAATTGCCATACAATTACATCTTGAGAATACATGTAGTTTCTTTTATTTCTCTTGCAACATCTCTTGTCTTCACAATTTTATTTTCTTGTGTACGGCTCAAAGGTTGAGAACTCAATATTGAGTTAAGCTCGCCTTTGTACGTCACTATTATAAATGTAATTTAAGTGTACAATAAAGTACGTACTTTGATGTTTCCACTTACTTCACGTCTTGCAGTAAAATGAATATAGTTCTGTTTCAGAGATATAAGAGTGTGGCAAAGATAGTAAGGTTATTGAATAGATGCTACATATGGTTTTTTAAATTACAATTTACAATGGACGAAAATAATACCCATATCTGAAATAACCTGCCCAAGTATGGTGGATTTGATTCGCGAAAGAGACAGTATTATACGTGGTTTACAAATTAATATTTTTTTAGTAGTATTCATTATTACCATTTCTAGCCTATACTTTGAATTGTTTTTCTTTTTCAATCACGAAATTACGTTTGCCAAGGTACAGTTTTAAGGATTGCGATTTTCTGTATCTTCTTACAATACTTATATTTTAAAAACAATATCGTCAAATACCTTATCAAAAATTCATACCCCTATATCCTAGTGTACATAGCTTCATTGCCCTCGTCATGGCATGTGCATTACAACAATATTTACGAACATATGAATAAATACAATGAAGTATATATCTGTCTCGCTCCCCTCCCAGCCCTCATATAGGGACAAATTCAATGTTAGCTCGCTTCTTTTCGCCATGTTTTCGTAAGATAATTTATTCATTATATTGTTGCATTTAGAATCGGAGCTTGTTTGGAGTCGTCATATTTGTATACAAACAACGATGGACCGTCTTAGAAAAGCAAAAGAGAAACGGTCTTGGGGGTTTTAAGTGGTTAGTTTTTTGTAATAATTATATGCAACCGTTTTGGCAAATACCATGTGCCCTGGCTGATTTTAAGTATGTAGCTATAGTAGTCTTAAACGGTGGTTCTTAAACTTTTTGAAACGTTCATGACGGGCATGAAACTATTAATAAGGCTTCGGCACCGGAATGTACCGCAGAATCAAGGTTATGAATCACTGGTCTAAGTAAAAGAAATAGCATTAATAACTCTCATTAAATCAAAATGGTGTAGCTTTGTAATGTTGAAATCATATTACTATGAGAAAAACTTGGAACAAACCTTTTAGCATGTTTTGTGATACAGTTGCTTCGTTTGTATTCATATTTTACTTACATGTGAGTAATTGGAATATTACACCAAAAATAGTGATTAGATAACACATTTTGTGTAATAGCAACACATCTTATTTAATTTACTTCTATAAATTAATCTAGTCTCTTTCATACCATTTCCTAAAAAGCACTTTCCTTGTTATAAATAGCACTTACTTTTTCTATCACAACCTAGAACATTTGTTCTATACCTACTTGTTTCGTTATGAAATCACAAATCTGCTACAGAGCACCTCAGATATTTGCTGTCTCACAAAGTGACAGTCCTCAACACGTACCATATTTCTTACCAAACAATAGCAGAATAAAAGAGAGAAATACCCAAACAATCTGTAACAATATCTTAAGTGTAATGTGTACGTATTATGTGCGACAAAACACGGTAAACGACAAAATGTCGGTGATTTATGTCGCGTGTCGCGCGTTTTGTCGCGTTCGAGGCTGCGAGTAAGTGACGGAGATATATCACGGTGTTTATTGAGTGATGATGAGGCTTTGGTTTAACACGCGAGAAAATTTACTGCTTTAGAGCATAAAGCAGTAAATTTTCTCGCAGTTTCATTATATTGAGATGGATCTGGGTGGATTTCTTGAGAGCAAAATTTACAAGTTTCTGAAATAGGTAGCGCCGAACGTTACTTTACAAATGTAAGAGGTTGTGACATAATACATACAAGGCAATATAATATATTTTTAATTACAGTAGATAAGGAAAGAAATATTTACTCAAGACTCGAGCACTGGCAACTACGTCTTCTTAGGCCTCGTAAATAGAGTACGGTCAAAAGAGGCATAAAAGATTGTCAATGCTCAATGCCAAAGACTCAATCAAGCTCATGAGTGAAGCCAGTTCGGTTCATGTGTACCATCTTAATCCTTGTATCCCTTTCGTGTCTGGATTTGTATAATTTTCTAATAAAAATCAAAGTATGATGTACATATGAGCCTTGTTTAATTCGAACTGTTGATATTTGCTTTAACGTTAATCAATCAATGAATATCAAATTAATTCGCTATTATATATACGCGAAAACGAAGACTCTCTGCAAGGTCTCTACTGAACTATTGGCGTGATGCATAGAAATTACGACTCGCTTATATTTTCCAGCAAAAATGTTTAGTAAATAATGCACCTCTTCTATGAGCACTCCATAATAGCTGTCAGAATCAATAAGTGCGAACGGTCACTTGTGCAGAGCTATTACATAAGCAATAGTTCTTACTCCAAGGTATGTCTGTATTACAGTCTACAGCTCGCATAACATAAGCGAAAGAAATAAATTAATATTTTAACCGCATCCTTGCACGTCATCATCTAACCAAATAAAATAAAACTCGCATTTGAGTTCAGTTCCAATGGAGCACTACAGTTGATTAAAACATTCATTTAATAAATTGCGAAAATAAATTTTTCATAAAGCACGACATACGGAAATGACAAACTTGCGTTTTATATCAACTTTTCTCACTTAACTCTACTTAATTAAGAATTTAATTAACGAGCGAATGAGCTATTTAATCCGCGCTTCTTAGAGATAAAACCGCTGTCGATACGAGGTCGTGACGTCGGCGGTCCGTGTTCACGACGCAGACGCCACGCCGTCGCCCCGCACTCGCCCCGCGCCCGCATCGTCACTAGTTCAAATATTAATAACGCGTGATTATCTTTGTGCTCGCTAATTGATCACGTTGATTAAATATTTTGCAGAAAGTCTGTTCAAAATTTTATATTGATCAAAGATGCATTATTGGTTAAGAGGATGCGTTACGTTATGAACGAAGTTTAAGGTTTTAATAATGCTTGTTTAATACGTTGAAATAACAAGTTTGAAACATATTTCATAGATTAGTTTTATAGCTGTTACACATTGATGTTGCAAAAATGTTGACTGCAAAAGCGAGCTTAAACTTTTAAACGATTTGTGAGCTCTACTGCTGGAAAATGGTTTTATTTTATTTGTTTCGTAGCGTTGTCCTATGTGTTGTCTTAAAGTATAAATGTGCTATATTTTCATTGAAATTCCAGTGCCAAATTAAGTAAGTATGAAAATAAATTATTTATTATTATTATTTAACCTCTGGGACGCTGGCGGGACATACGTATGTCCCAGGAAAATTTGTTCCGTCCAGTGCTTGCGGGAAACACGTATGTCCCGCAACGACAGCGCCATATTTCACAACTTTTAATGACGTTAAAATAATTCCACCAATAAGATTATGTCCCATTATTGCAAAGTATGAATATTCTTTCCAATTCTGCATTGTAATTGGTTGTCAGTTTCATAGACGGTTTTTGCAAAAATAACGACTGAAAATTGTTCACTACAAGTTTGACTTCGTGCGCGTTAGAGTGACAACAGCTCTGCTTTGAAAAACGTGTAGCATCGCAATCTCGTAATTTCACTAAACTTATTATATATCATTATACTCGGAAACTAATCTTGTTCTATAAAATATAGTTAAGATATGATCATTGTTAAATATATAACGAAAAACGATTTTCAAAATATCGTTACCAAAAAATGGCGGCAAGTTGGAAATACAACCGTTCGCGTTTCAGTTTTGTAAGATTAAGTAGTTAAAAGTCGGTACTATTACTCATTACCTTTCTTATTTATCACAAATTATTGAGTTAACAATAATAAAATACTAAACTTATGATTTTGATAATTACGAAAGTGTATCTAAATCGGCACAGTTTCGCGCGCGACTATGGCGGCCGTTTCGTACACCGATTATGTATTGAAACTTTAGTAGATTTATATAAATATTAGTGAAGTTGATATTAACTGTTGATTAAATTCAATAATTTATAAAGTAAGGTGTATAAAGTGCTGTGAATAATTGCTGAAATGCTAAATATTTGTGAGATTGTGTGTGTTTTTATTTCAATGAACTGCAGATAAAAGGTATTTATATATGATATATCTGTTATAAGTTTGTAAAACATATTTCAAGGATGCCAAAACCGTCATTATTTTTGTGATACGTTCAAAACTAACTGAGATATAGGTAACACAATGAAGCCGGTCAGCTGTTGCTCGGTCAAGACGTAAAGCAGCCTGCACTACCAGACATTTTTTATTTTTAACGCCCCGGAGGGGTTAATAATACATTATTTTGAATGTGCTTTATGTGGGATAGCTATGTACAATTGTACAGTCCTATGTGACATTCGAGTCCATTACATGCGACTACCTAAAAGATAGGCAATTGCTTAAACCATTTCGACACACATATCATGTAATGCATCTTTCAAACTTCATACAAATCAAATGATGTTTATTATAATATAATGAATACAAAAGCCTATTCTATGATTAACTGTTGACATTAACGCCTATCAACAAAAGCGCTTAGCCGTGTGGTTGACGGCATAGAATACAAGTGTCTCCACCCCCTATCTTCCCGTGGGTGTCGTAAGAGTCGACTAAGGGATAACACGATGCAAATACCATCCTTGCGTAGAGACGGAAAACTCGACATCAAACCCTATACGACTGCCTCGTTGGTCTCGCGGCATAAATGTGCGCTTGAGATCGGGTTCGATTCCTGGGTCAGGCAGTGTTATTGGGTTTTTCTGTCACGAAATTCTCAGTAGCAGCACGGAGTCTGGAAATGTGCCCGGTACGGCAATAGGCTCGCCCCTCATTACGTGGGACTAAAGTATATCTGGCGAAAAGTGGGTGTGGAAATACACCTCTGCCTACCTCTTCGGGGTTATAGGCGTGAGACTATGTATGTATGTATGTAACAAAAGCGCTAAACCAACAACACAAACATCAATGCTTGTGTATCCGCCGCAAAAGCGCCATCAAGCCGCCATCCAACCGCCACAGTGCCGCCCTTTTGACACAGATTTCACGCGAACACATAATGAATGCGTCTATTATTCGCTTGATTTACATTA
The DNA here is from genome assembly GCA_944739405.2 of Euclidia mi. NCBI lineage: Eukaryota > Metazoa > Arthropoda > Insecta > Lepidoptera > Erebidae > Euclidia > Euclidia mi. The sequence continues at coordinate 3,653,986 of OX123202.2, read as the reverse complement.
ATTGAATTTTGCATCTGTAATTAGACTGTCATGCTAATTCGTTAAACAAAATTAAATGCGAATATTTACTATCTAGTTTGTTGTAATACATGGTATTTATTCAAAATGTTTATATTACATTTAGTTCTATTAAATACCTACTATAATAATAGAAGAATTTATTTAAGTTAGAACATTATGGAACATAATTTTATAAGTGAAGCTTAATCTAATCTAATAAAAACCATAAAAACTAATTTAGAAAGTGAAAATATTTACATGTTTTAGGCGTCGTCATAGTAGGATATAAATTGTTCAGTAATTTTGTCTTTTGTTATAAATTTAAACAATGCAAGTTTGAAAATGAGTATGTATAAAAAAAATAACTGAATTTAAGCTATTGAAGTCGCTTATATCCAGTTTTATATCATATTTGTGTCGTATTGTTTTCAGTACCTGATTTAATGCATGTGATCCTTGATAAAAGCGCTTGCAACAGTGCTGAAAAAGGGCAATCAAAAAAGTTTCCTGATAAATTATTATACACACCCGGAAAAAAAATTGAAACAATCTGAACTGGACACGCGTTTCTAATTACACAATTTTTATGCGTTTGTGTTATGAAAACAAATATAAAAGTAATATTTTAGGCTTACGCATCAGCGGCATCAGTTTAAATTCTCTATGCTTTACCAAGTTGTAATCAACTAACATGAAAATGTTCTCGTTATCTGTTCGTGTGAGTATAACTCAAACAAAAAATCAATGGAATCTGTTTGATGAGAACATGTGAAGAGAAAAGAAAATATGACATCAAAGTCAGAGGCTACAAAGTTCCGAGTCTGCGCAACATTAACTATGGAACGATAGCCCATCGATTACAGTTAGCATGTACACACACATATACATATGTGTATGTGTGTTTTGAGCTTACATTACGTCAGCATTACCTATGTAATCCCACGGGATTGCCTCTAGTTTGTTCTATACACTGTTTTATTTATGGTTTCTGTAGACGGGCAACTTTTTGTTGCTCGGTAAATTATAATATTCATTGACAAGATTTGGTTTGATTGCAGTATAGTTATTATACCTAACTATTGTTAATCATAGCTGACAGAACAAGAATGTTAAATATAAGTGTCAACAATTACATGTAATCGTCATCATCATCATCATCAGATTGCCGTAGGCCACTGCTGGATATGGGCCTCTCCAACATATAATCTTAGTATACAACAATTGTGAAAAATCACTTTTAGTGTATTTTTTTTTTAATCTAATATTTTATAGCAATTTTAATGTGAACATCTTAATAATGATGTGATTTATATGGTATGAATAATTTTAGCTATTCTTAGTCATTTTAAATGGTTGTTAGTTATGTGAGGCTTGCTAACTTATAATAAAATTACCAACCACATTACACACGTAGTGTTATAATCCACAACTACTCGCCACAAAAAGTTGCTAGTATGTTGCCAAGCATTACACTCGTGCAAAATAACTTTAGTGGTTTACTAAACATCGTTTGAAGCCTTTATGTTATTATGCGTCGTAAATTGTGATAAGAATACGTGTTCTTTTGCATTTGCGTGGATTTTATGGGTTTGGTGCCAACGCTGGGTGGGATACTTGAATTTGTTATCATAAAATTATTAGATGGGATTGCATTTAATGGCTGCTATTGTTTTTACACTTTGTTCCAGATTTTATAGTTTTTGTGTTTAATACTTTCGACTTGCCGTGATTTTTACAATTTCTAATATTAACATGGTTGGTCTGATGTATCTTGTTATCTTGCGTAGTCAAGTAGTTATTTAAAAAAATAAGTAAAGTTTTGTGTGTTTGTCTTGATATTTCTACTACTGGTGGAATTTATTATTTTATTTAAACATAAATAATATATATTAATTTAGTAAACATTCGGGAACACACACGCTACGGGTTGGAACCGAAGGTCCTTTACGTAGCAGTTTGTTTTTTCTCCCCACTAGGTAATCGCTGCCAGCCATTGCACTAAATTAAAATCAATGTATTTAGTTATGTATGGTTATAGTATAGTGGTTTTAGTGTCGCTGGTTCGATTCCCACAAGAGAAAGCACTCTGTGTGTTCCACAACATGAGACAACACTTTTTGTTTGTAAAGGCCCACGACACAAAGTTTATTCTCAGTGCAGAAGTTGTCTTATTTAAAACTGTTAAAATTGAAACCGAGAGGACATAACTACTTTACAGTTTAATATAATGGCCTGTTAATAAGTAGCATATTTTCGATGTACTAAAGGCCATATGGCGCATCCCTCCACATTGTACATCAGTAAACTGGCAGTTTTTTTTTATGGTCTTAGGCGGCAAACGAGCAGAGGGATTGCCTGGTGGTAAGCAATTACCGCCGCCCATGGACACAAGCAACACCATAGGAGTCACAAGTGCGTTGCCGCCGCTTGGGGTTGGGAAAAGGGATAGGATAAGGAGTGGGATGAGGGAGAAGGAATAGGGGATAGGGCCTCCGGCACTCTCACTCACCGAACGAAACGCATCAGTTTAGGTACTGTTACTTTACGTCGGTTTTCTGTGAGAGGGTAGTACTACCTCGGTCGAGCCGGCCCATTCATGCTGAAATCAGCAAGGCTCTACTACCTTTGAAATTTTTATTCGGCTTTGTCCACAATACCATATTAACAACGCATCAAGCCACACAAGAGAATGAAACATGGCCGATTTGTTCTATAATAGAGTTTGATGTTGCTTAGTGTTTTGATTGATTTTCACATGATTCAAAATTTATGTTTTTGCTTATTTGTATGTGTATTGCAGCTGTTGGTTTAAATGTGGTATGGACAGTAAACGTGAAACAGATTTTTTTTTTGCCTCTTAACTTTAATTAATGTCTGAAAATTTGACAATAATAAGTTGCACTTGTGCTTCATTCAAGGATACTATATTAATTTCATAATTCTCGTTTTGTGGTGATCACTGCATTCTTAATCACATGAGTAAAAATTCAGTGTCCTCTATTGTCATTTATAATCTTATGTACTTTGGCTTCACAGACATTAAGCAGTAGGAATAAAAATACAATTCAAATAACTTTGTAATATAAATAATCTGTTAAAAAAATACTTAGCCCAAAAATACATACACTCATGTCTTTTTCCCGTCGGGGTAGCCCTAAAATAATAATTATAATATTATTTTACCCCATACACATAATACCATCTAATTCCAAACTAAGCAGAGCTTGTACTAAGGGTAAACAATGGATAAAGATACATAACTATATACTTTTTATTTGTTAACACATACCTATATTTTACATGCCTCGTTGGCCTGGCGACATAAATGTGCACGTGGGATTGGGAGATCTCGGGTTCAATCTCCGGGTCGGGCAAAGTGTTATTGGATTTTTCCTTTAAGAAATTCTCAGTAGGAGCACGAGGTCTAGTAATGTGCCCGGTACGGCAATAGGCTCGCCCCGTATTACGTGAGACAAAAATAAATCTGACGAAAAGTGGGTGTAGCAATATAACTCTGCCTACCTCTTCGGGGATATAGGCGTGAGACTATGTATGTATGTATGTATGTATGTATATTATACATAGAAACACGTTCACGCACACAAATAATTGAGCTGGAATCCAATATAAACATATACCTTCGGCATGGCAGTCCGTTATACTCCCGCTACGACTTTCGTTTGTAAAATGTATTTGTAAGCTTCTGTATAATAAATGTACTACGCCTACTGAGGAGCACTTAATCCGAGTCTCCAAGTCGGAACATATTTCAGGTGCAGATACATTTGCGTGTCGAGAGCAGACTGAGACAGTATTTACAGTGCACTCTGTCTGTCTGTCCTCTCAAGAAGCCATTAGCACTGAATGCGTACTACATCATTAAAATTCATCTCTACGGCTCTATGGGACGATGGTTACTCTGCGATACCGAACGTTAAAATTGAGTCAGTTTAGAACGAAATTTTTTGTTTTATAGTAGAGTAATTTTATATTTTTTTATTTTACTGATTGCATTTTAAAGGAGGCTGGTATGATATGATATTAGTTACATAGTTAAAGTATTGGCAGAACTTTTATATACTGGAACTGTATAAAAAAATTCTTATTTTAACATAACATACAACAAAATTGCTTCACAAGTATGTACGCTGCTGTCTTTTTAAATACAGCGACAGACATTCTGACTGTAAACTTAGATGCATAATAACAAGTGCCAAATTAAAGTTAGTAAAAGTTTTACTGGGCACATGCGCCTTCTCATTTGAGAAGAGTTAGGCCATAGTCCACCACGTTATTTGCAATGTCATTGGTGCGCACCGTCATCCCAAAATTTGAACTCAAGACCCTCAGGGTAACGTAGAGATAGTCTATCCACTAGACAATCTCTGCCTATTTAATTTTCTGAACACTAAACACTTTAGTGAAATTGACACCAACATTACGTAAATATAGCACGAAGGTACAAAATGAAACGTAACAGCACTTTTTTCAAAGGCGGAATTTCCATTCGTATAGTAACTTCACATTATTAAAAAAGTATGTGACATCGCAAAACTGCAGAAATATAATGATACAGACGTACTCTATTAATTAAAAATGTGCGCTCCAATTGGTAACTTTTCATATAACGCAACGAATTCGCGTAGTGGTACCGTAGCATAGTACAGCCGTAGCTGCGTAGCGATAGAGCTCCGATTGCTACGCTGATGGAAATCAGTTTCGTAATTTCATTTACATGCGTCTGTTTTCGACGTAATGTTTAATATTTATAAGTTTAAAACATGTTTTTGATTTATTTTATTCGCCAATAAACTGTGATATAACATTAATAACATATTTTCACGCAGATAATAGTTTTAGCATGGGTTGTCTCTAGCTATTGCATTTTAAGAGCAGAAGTAATAGTCTTGATAATCACTTGCATTTAATGTAAATTCAGTAGGGTTTTTGGTCTAGGTCTTGATGGCATAAATAGGTTGCTTAGTCGGTGGAACACTGACAAAAATGAATGAAGGGATTGAAACATTTTCTTATCAAATGTTACCCGAAAAAAAATATCCCAAATATATTTCTTGTCAAACTAAACCTATTTTCAGCCTGCTGAAAACCGGCTCAGAATACCCTACTGACTGCTCAATATTTATGCTATCGGTAGGGCTGTATGCGGGATATTCGGTTCCACCAATGCGCAGTCCTTATGGCACTTCTGTCCCTCGATATCCATAAGTCGAGTGGGCCTGATGGAATTCCCCCTATTGTGTTGAAGATCTGCGCTCCAGAGTTTGCACCAGTTTTGACACGCCTTTTTTGTCTCTTCTACTCATTTGGCGTAGTTCCAACATCGTGGAAGACAGCATTGGTCCACCCGATCCCTAAAAAAGGCGATCGCTCTAATCCGTCCAACTACAGACCCATAGCCATAACCTCCCTCTTCTCGAAGATAATGGAGTTCATTATTAACTGCCAGCTCCTTCGGTTTCTAGAGGATAATCAGCTGCTTAGTGACCAGCAATACGGCTTTCGTAAGGGTCAGTCGGCTGGCGATCTTCTAGTATACCTGACACATCGTTGGGCACAGGCGATCGAGACAAAGGGGGAGGCTTTGGCGGTCAGTTTGGACATAGCGAAGGCCTTCGATCGGGTCTGGCACAAAGCGCTTCTTTCGAAGCTTCCTGCCTATGGGCTGCCCGAGAAATTATGCGAATGGGTCACCAGCTTTCTTACAGACAGAAGCATAAAGGTCGTAACATAAAGGTCGTTGACGGTGAATGCTCTGACGCCTTGTCTGTAAATGCTGGTGTTCCACAAGGCTGCGTGCTATCGCCTACTCTGTTCCTCCTGCATATCAATGATATGTTGCTAGATAGCGGCATTCATTGTTATGCAGATGACAGCACAGGTGATGCTTTATATACCGGCCACGCCAACATTTCTCGGGAAAAAGTCATCGAGAGCCGACATAAACTTGTGTCTGAAATTGAGACCTCCTTGGAGATGGTCTCAGATTGGGGAAGACTTAATTTGGTCCAATTTAACCCCACAAAGACACAAGTCTGCGTTTTCACCGCAAAAAAACTGCCGATGGTCGTATGTCCTCGTTTTGAGAGCACCCCCTTGACTGCCTCCTCCAGTATTGGAATACTTGGTGTCGACATATCGAGCGAAGTCCAGTTCCGCGGTCACTTAGAGGGTAAGGCTAAGTTAGCCTCGAAGAAGCTTGGCGTGCTAAATAGATCGAGACGGTATTTCACTCCGGCCCCCCGCTTGCTCCTTTATAAGGCGCAGGTCCGGCCGCATATGGAATACTGTTCTCATCTTGTACCAGCTTCTCCCTCTAGACCGCATCCAACGGAGAGCCGCTCGAATTGTCGACTGCCAAGATATTTGCAATCGGTTAGACCCCCTTGGCGCTGCGTAGAGATGTAGCCTCGCTATGCATCTTTTATCGCTTCTACTATGGGGAGTGCTCCGAGGAATTGTTCGGATTAATCCCTGCCGCCTCTTTCCGCCATCGTTCTACGCGACAGCATTTCCATCCCCATCATTTAGATGGTTGGCAATCCACAACGGTGCGTTTCTCTAGAAAATTTCTGCCTCGCACCTCTAAACTGTGGAATGATCTGTCACCTGCGGTTTTTCCGAACCAATACGACCTTCAAACCTTCAAAAAAAGAGCGTATTCCTTTTTAAAAGGCCGGCAACGCACTTGTGACTCCTCTGGTGTTGCGGGCGTCCATGAGCGGCGGTAATCGCTTAACATCAGGCGATCCGTCTGCTCGTTAGCCCCCTATTCCATAAAAAAAAATCTTAGGTATTAAGCTAATGTAAGGTGTTGGGTATGACTTAAAAGCAAAATTGCAATTCATTATTTGATGGTAAAAATAGGCAACTGGCCTCATTACATAGATAAAGTATGTTTGCATATCTGCAAATCTTTGTAAGCTCCCTACTTTTAAATTTACCACTTATCTTACATCAAAGCGTTAAACATAAGAAATGTGCTCATTACCTAGTACACAAAGCCAAAGCAATGCTCGTAATAAGCGTAGGAAATGTCTAAAACACTAACATTCAATATAACCCGCCCAACATGAGGTTACGTTTTAGTCCGTCGTTTACCCGTGATTACAGTTGTTTGACATTGAATGGCGAACATTCAGGGGGCACACGTACGACCAATTTCCTACAGTTACCTTCGCAAATGTATGAAAGTTTTATCAGCGAAGTAACGACGCTTTTCCAAGCTTTGATGTACGAGATTTTATATTAAAAGTTGTTCACGTGAAAAGTTCTGTAGAGACATGCACATGGCTTGTGATTTTGGCAGGTTGCAGCTTAATGGAATGTAATTTCATTGCGTGATTTTGGGATTTTTCTAAGGCCTTGATTCTGCCAGATTTAATGCGATGTACATTGTAAATGCAGATTTTGCATGGCGTGTGTGCGGGGTAAAGGTCATGGCAAATTATGCGAATACGGCAACGCCACAGCTTTGCAGCTTACCTTGAGCCTTAGTATCGCATCATGTCCTACTTTTTTACTCCGTTCAACAAAATTGTTAATATCAACAAATATGATATCAAAAACGTACATCGTAACAAAATGCACGTCGCGTCAACGCTAATCACGCATGACACAGACTTTGTGAAAAATGATATATTCGAGATTAAACAAGAACAATGGAGTATCTAGCTTTATTTATACTTATAGTAGAATATATTAATAATTATGTTATTATATAATATTATATAATAAACAATATTTATTATTATTATTAACATTTATTTATTGTAGCGCTTTTAAAAAAATGATATTTTCTGGCTCCCGAGTATCTAAAATTTTAAATTTTGCAGAAATAGTTGCACTTATGTTTTATAACACGGACACACTTTTATCCAGACGGGCAAAACATATGCAGAGTTACACGTGGATAGCTTTTATAATAAAAAGGTCGTTTACAGTAAAGTTGGCATGGCATTGCAGCAAATAAAAACGATAGGCACGAGATAGTGGCCGTAGTCACCGAGCTGTAGGTTTGCGATAGTGTTTATTGATATCAACTACCTTTAGGGGAACGTTTTTGACCGCTAGTATTCAAGTTATGCTTTTAAGCTTCCGTAATCAATTATAAGGCACTCTTATAGTTTCGTCATGTCCGTCCATCCGACTGCTCGTCGTGCTGCGTTGGCGAAAAATTAAGCAAAAACGCCCGATGCAAAGTGTCCTTCCACCTTTTTCTTTTAAATCATATTTAGGTATGTATCAACTATGCTAAATAGTATCAAATATAATGAACTTTAAAAGAAAATTTTAATGGCTAATTTTATTAAACTTGACTTATTAACGGGTAATAGATAATTAACTTAAACTTTTTACCTGCGAGCAATAAACTGAATATATTGCGCTTGAATCCTACTATCCTGAAGTCATTGCGTAAGGGGTACTACGGAACCCTACATTTTGCGTGGTTCGACATGCACTTGGTCAGTTTTTATTTACTGACGAAAATACTCCCTATGGTTTGGTAGAACGGTATACCACAAAATAGAAATGGTCGGTAGTAGAGCTATATGGCTCGCAAAAATTGATAGTCTCGCCGTATGTGCCGACTGTTATGTGGAAGTGAAATTTAACTGCGTAAGCTGCAGGCGGTTTGATTGAGTCGAGATGGAGCCTTATATTAGTGGGTATACTACTGCTTCCAAGTCTCTTTTGTTTACGGAAGGAAAAAAGGTACAAAAGAAAGTACTTTCTCAACTTTCAAACGTTAATAGTGGTAAAAAGATATTGAATTACTGAAGACATTATATGTGCCGATTATTCTTACCTATGTTTATGTATAGGGAGATACCTACCTAAAATGCAAAAGAAAATCTAAACCCTGAAAAATTACATACGAACAATATTTTTCGGCATCGTAATATTTGTAAAGTAAGCAATATACGTACGCCCATGTATGTTGTTTTTGTATATTGCACATTATAAAAAACTGACAAGCAGTAAACACTTTACAAAATTTAGACTAGGCATGTAAGCAGTGAGTAAATAATATTCTCCTAAGCTTAAAAAAACCATTCTCTAATATCGCTTCAGCTCAGCCTACATTAAATGTTTAAGTAGTTGTAAAACAAAACTTTAAAAGCACTAGTAAGTACGTAGCTACTAAAATGATATCACATATATTTTTGAGTACTTACATACTGACTAAAGGTCATAGGTACAGAACGTGGTGACCTACCATTTTTGCCTAAGGTCGTCCCAACAAGTGGCCTGTCAAATATATCAGCAAAAAGGATTAATTGCGAATTTTGGGACACTCAGCGAAAAAACCGTCTGGACCGTTAATTAAAACTGAATAACTAAGTTAAATTATTCTGGCAAGAGACACTGATAGCTTTATCGAGTTATTTGGATTATTGGAATATTAAATTCTTCTAATAACGTTAATTATTTTTGTATTTGACTAGTCTTCGCCCGCGTGATAGTCAGTTAATGCGATGAAAGTAGCTTTACACATCAGTTAGTATGAGCCGTAGGTGGTTTTACATTCCAAAAAAAAAACTAAACTATTTAAAGTCAAGTTGTCAATCATTCTTATTATATATAATTAATAATTTAATACATGCAATAATTTTATTTGTAGGTTACGTGATGGGTGCTTAAATATCGTAAATTTAAGTGCAAACAAAACCTCCGCAGTAGAAAAGTACATTGCAAACGTGGCAATTAATTTAAATGTAGAATAATAATGTCTGTAATTAACTTCAAATTTGACGTTCATAAGCGTTACATCATAACCCAAGTGATAAAATGATTTTAACTTTGAACAATAACTAACTTCATAGATTTGAATGTAAAATTCAAACAATACGAAATAATTTAGCGCCTGGTAGGCATAAAGTTTTTAATATACTATATTTATGACAAAAGATCGTTCTCTCATATAACTGTCACCCTACAGAATCTTGGTCGTTAACAAATCACATCGTAAATGTTTTACGAGCTATTACGCTAACTTAGCAAAAAGATAACGTCTCTTCTGCAGATTTTATGACCAAATCGGATTTTCAATCAGTCTACAGCCATTCAAGAATCACAATATTAAAAAGTGGCTCCGAATAAATTTTAGATAAAAAAGTTAAAATACTATATTTTTTTTGTGTAGACTGTCGGTGTCGAATAATAGGCTTTTTATGCAGTTTGAAACACATGTTGTTATCGACTTTTTAGCATATTGTTATTTCGGCTTATTAATATTTGCATTTACAATAATGACACGAAATATAATCAAAAGCAAACTTATTGGCGTCTTGAAAATAACGTGCCGCTGTAGCGCTACAATGGTGACATTATTAATTTGGAACATAGTTAGAGCTGGTCATTAAATATGAGTAATTGTGAAATTACGAAATGAAAATTGAGGAAACTTCGTGTTTTGGGTGTGTGATATTGATTTGTGATTTTACTTATTCATTAACTCGCCTGAAAACTTTTAATGTTCAGTTTACGGACTTAAATGTTGCCTTTATAATTGCTATCTAGCTCTACTAAGTATGTATCTACTAATGCCGCCATTAGGACCATTACATCACGTCAACTGACTAGGTTTACAAATATATACGAGTACGATCACTATTCAAAGCGAAATTTCAATCTGAGCGAAGCTTAGTTATATTAATATCTAAATCCAATCAGAGTCCTCGTTAGTTACAAAACACGATACGGATTGCACTGATCTACGATACATCTTAATTACATAAATTATCCAAATATTTGCGGCGTGGATCAGACGTTTCCTCCATACAGGCGGATTTATATCTGTCCTAGCCGCACATCCGGGTCTGCCTAGGATAGCGATGTACTCTGATTGAAAAGTTGAGTTTGTATTAGGTGAATTTTGGGTACTAAAATTATGGCTTATAAGATTTTCCTACAAAACTAATGAAATTCAAATATTGCTATCATAAACAGCAAATTTTACTTAAAAGGAAATAAAGTTTCTTTAAACATCAATTTATCTAAATTATATTAAAACTGATACTTTTGTTTCTATAACATGAGTTTATATAAACAGATCTAATTTATATAAACTCATGTAATAGAAACAAAATATCTGGTGCTGCTACCGAAAAAATATTAAAATGATACTAGATGTTAATAAAATAGTGCCGAAATACAGTACAAATGACACCAAAACTCATAGGTATTTAAAATCCTTTTCTGAGTATTCTTCCAGTATTTCCATAGTATCAAACGATTTTTACAATTTCTATTCCATTGTAGTAAACTATTAGGATGGCCAACCCTATAATCCCCTACGGGGCAGTTAGAACTACCCTATCGCCCTCCATAAATCATTAATGGTGTTATTGCGTCCCCTTGTTACATTAAAGCACTCTACCATCACTTAGTTTATATAAGTTGAATTTTGCTACACACATGAATGCTAAGAGTTTTACGTTCGATCACCACAGAACACAATTTTTGTGACAGACAAAATTATAGTTCAATGTGCGTTTTAACGTTTGTATGTTCGACAGCAACATCGGAATTATTTCTAGTGAATTATCGTGTAGGTTATATAATGAAAATCACTACGGTCATTATTCTGCGCCTTCTTATAAGCACAAGAAGTAATTATCTTAAACTATTTTGCACTATTCTCTAGAATATAATAGGTAGTTCCTTTACCTGTCATTACTATACTCGCAGGTACAGGTACCTCTTCACATTTTCATTACGAGCGCAGAGCCCACCAATAATCTTAAGAAGGATCTTAAGACGCTCAAATATTAACCTCTTTGCCAAGTGAAACATTTATTGTAATACTCAGCGTTTGTTGCTACAAACTGCGGACTGTAATTCAACGGAATATCTTCAAAATTTTAGGTGTTTTATCACTAAAAATATTTAAGATAGTTAAACTTATTGCATGTCTTATTAGAGATGTTAGGGTATATTTTTATTGTTTCCCCCCTTTGTATTATTTAAAATGTTGAAGTGTGTTGGTTGATTTAATGATGTAAATCCTGTCCTGCAATTTACTTCAGCTTAATAGGTTAACAAAGACACCAGTAACCTGAAACCCAAATTGCTGTAAAACATTCAAATAAGTTATTGCTTAACAGTACATACAATACGTTCATACCAGACATAATCATAAGTCGGTTTATTTTGTATCAAACTGTACCACCTGTACCTATCTTTTTATTTTATTTTTATAGACGCACGCCTGCATTCCCGAAGAGGTAGGCAGACGTGTAATATTACACCCACATTTCGCCACGAAATTATTAGGTCCCACGTAATAGTGGGAGGGAGTAGTCCCACATCACCAGACTCCGTACTGCTACTGAGAATTCGGAAAAACCCAGTAACACTTTTGCCCGACCCGGGAATTGAACCCGGGACCTCCGATCACCAGTTGCATACGCTATCCACTGGATCACGGAGGCAGTCTGCAGCACCTGTATCTAATCAAATAAAACAAATATCCCATAAGTAAAACCGACTAGCATATTATTACCACACATTTCTCACTCGCAAGCGTCAACAGCGGAAATACAAAACTACAATAAAGTCTCACAAAACGGTTGAAATATATAAATAACGCTTCTTTTCGGTAGTGGCGTCATATTTTTACGTCCACCTATAAAAACCTCGCGGCTGCTTATCCGGTCTCTTGTATTCACAAAAACTGACACCAACAGATGATATTTATCTGCCGAATCATAACTTGCAATACACACGGGTTTATCAAGTAAATTGCAACCAATTGCTTGTCGATTGCTTCCTACTTGGTTACCAACCACATCTCAGTTGCTTCCGTAATGCTCGAGTGATATTTAAGATAAGGCACTTATAAATCCTGCATAATTAGCCTAGAAGATTAGACTGATATTAATTTGTTTAATAATAATAATAATAACTGACGACATAGCCAGTGCAGTCCGTCCTTTACAAAATTGGAAGACTGCACAATTTTTGGCTTAAATGGCTCCGAAGTTCGCATGCTTGCCTAGCATCTCAATTTCAATCATCATTGGAATCAGGGTCGCTGCCTGATTTTTTAACATCCGGCGTTACACACCTACTTTATAAGTCTGGTAGTACCACGGACCCCAAGAATTATAGGCCAATTACGTGCTTACCAACTTTATATAAACTTCTTACATCCATTTTGAGAACGAAATTATCTAAACATATATTTGATAATTCAATTTTATCTGTTTCTCAAAATGGATGTAAGAGTGGGGCTCGTGGTACTAAAGAGCTCCTTCTGATAGACATGGCCATTAGCCAACAGGTGCGCCGTAACCGGAAGAATCTATCGACATGCTGGATAGATTACAAAAAGGTATACGACTCCGTGCCTCATGCGTGGCTTTTGAGGGTGCTAGAGTTGTACAAAGTAGATACAACTCTATGCACCTTCTTAAGGGCGTGTATGGGGCAATGGAGGACTGTATTGCGCTATCCAGGGTGTCGATCGACCTTGGGTTGCGGCGCTCCCATAATGATCAAGCGAGGTATATTCCAGGGCGACAGCCTGAGTCCTTTGTGGTTTTGCCTGGCCCTGAACCCTCTAAGTACATTATTAGAGGCTTCAGGGCTAGGCTATCAGTTCAGGAGAGGAGGTCATGTTACATCTCACCTCCTTTTCATGGATGACCTGAAATTATTTGCCCCCAACAAATTCCAACTGACTGCATTACTTAAGGTAACTGAAACCTTTAGTAATTCTATCAGGATGGAATTTGGTGTGGATAAATGTGCGGTCATGCATGTGAAGAGAGGCAGGATTATGGAATCTGCAGGGATACAACTCTCAGATTCCATACAACTTAGATCCCTCTCCCTAACCGAGACCTACAAATACCTGGGTATGTCGCAGTCTTTGAATATTGCTGAGACTGACATGAAACAGACGTTGCAGGCTCGTTTCTTTGGCCGCCTGAAAAAAGTACTTAACAGTCTTTTATCAGGTGGCAACAAGGTGCGGGCCTGCAACGGGTGGGCCATGCCAGTCCTAATGTATTCCTTCGGCATACTCAGGTGGACCCAGACTGAACTAGATGCCCTGGATAGAAAGGTCCGTTCAATGCTGACTGCATCTCGTATGCATCATCCACGCTCATCGGTAATGAGGCTGTACATCCCGCGGAAATGTGGGGGTCGAGGCTTTTTATGTGCTAAGACCCTCCACAACCGCGAGGTGTGCAACCTCAGAGATTATTTTCTGCAGATGAGTGTGGATGTGCATCGTGATGTAGTCACAATTGATAACGGACTTACCCCGCTCGCTCTGGCTAGAGAGAACTGGCACAAACCTGCAGTACTTAGTACTGAGGACCGACGGGAAGTATGGAGGGGCAAGGAGCTGCATGGACGATTCTATCGGGCCTTACATGGGCCCGATGTGAATTTTAAAGCTTCCATCTCCTGGCTGCGATTCGGTGATCTCTTTGGAGAAACCGAAGGTTTTGTCTTTGCAATTATGGACGAAGTTGTCATGACAAACAACTACCGGAAGTATATTCTGAGGGATGGGACGGTTGACATATGTCGGGCGTGTCACCAACCCGGGGAATCCCTCAGGCATATAGTGTCCGGTTGTTCGAGTCTTGCCAACGGTCAGTATTTGCACAGACACAACCAAGTGGCCAGGATAATCCATCAGCAACTAGCCCTTAAATATAATCTCGTTGGTTCAGAGGTACCGTACTACAGATATGTGCCCGACCCAGTTCTCGAGAATGGTCGTGCATTGTTGTACTGGGATCGGTCTATCATTACAGACAGGACTATTGTACCCAATAAGCCTGATATTGTAGTGATAGACCGAGCAGAGCGACTCGCAATGATAATCGATATCACCATACCGCATGACGGCAATCTCGTGAAGGCAGAAAAAGAGAAGGAGATTAAATATTTGGACCTAGCTCACGAGATTGTTGACATGTGGGATGTGGATTCGGCGATCATTGTGCCGATAGTCGTGTCGGTAAATGGGCTAATCGCCAAGAGCCTCGATCAACACCTAAAGAGGCTCGCACTAGGCAGCTGGATCAAGTCCTTGATTCAGAAGGCAGTTCTTCTCGACACGGCACGCATCGTGAGGAAGTTCCTGTCTCTGAGGCCCTAACCACCGGTGGCTTGGTCCCTGTACCCGACACCGGTGGGTCTCCGTGGTCCCTTTTATATTTTTAAACGTTTTTTTTTATAAATGTAGTTTATGAATATAAAATGAATTATGAGAAGTATGATAAATAAAGTGAATAATAATAATAATCATTTATTCATCATCAATAAGAATACAATTTCTCTTATAATAATAACTATAAATTAACTCAAACAGATATCAAAGAAAACAGTTCAGCTTAAAATAAGAGGTTGTCGTTGACGACCGTACTAATATAAATTGTGTTACAGTCGCCAGCGCCTTCCACCCTAGATAATTCATTATAAGTTTGATACTTTGACATTATTAATACATTTATTTAAGATTAAAATTACAGACATAACAATTTTTTAAATTTGAATATAAAAATAATTATTAGGCATAGATTATAATTAAGGATAAAAAAAGAATTTTAAGGATATTAAAATTAATTTCTTTAATGTATTTATCTTATCGAATATTATGTATTTTGCAACAACTTATTAACGTTTTTGACAACGTGTATAAATAAATTGCTAGTGATAACGATATCTCAGTATTATAATTGATATTATCAGAGACGTACTTTGATCGTAATGCAAAATAATGGGTGTTAAAAGGAATTTGATACCCGTGATTAGCATTAATTTTAAGTGCGTCATTATTGTTTATAGCACTCAAATCCCATTTATCAATATTATTTAGTATCATTAATACTTGTTAGCCGTAGATAGGGTTGACAAGCGATCAAACTATTACGTTTGCTAATGGGTTTCCGCTTTAAAATACGTATGTATCTCCCTCATTTTATATCTGCAGCATCACATCTATGAATACTGTGCTCATAAATATTTTCTACTCGGCTATTTTTACTCGAAAATGAAAGAAGCAATTCTTTGTTTCAAACTAGCAATCCCTATACAACCGATTGCTCTATAAATTTACATCATAACGTCTAGTGAAAGTAGTGTGGCCGTCATAGGTCCGTTTCATCAATGCCACGTCCCGAGCGTCACCGCAAAAACTGCAAGTGTTCGAGTGGCAGTCGTTTCATAAATCTCACGCAGATGCCGTAGGTAACCGCTATAAATTCTGTAAACGCCAACTAGAGCGATGTTGGAAGGTGGCGCGATTTAGAAGGGACTGCGATATTGTATTACGCACTAGGATTCGATATTTATGTAGGCTAACATGGATAATATTAATGGAATAAGACTAACTCATACCACTTTATTGTATACTAGCTGTGTACCGCGGTTTCAACCGCATCCTGAGACAACTACTTCGCGTACCCGGTTAATTTATAGCCTAAGTTACTCCTTGGGACATCAGCTATCCGCCAGTGAACGTCTTGTCAAAACCTGTCCAGCTGTTCCAGAAATTAGCGGGAACAAACAGACAGACAGACAACATTAAAAAAAATGACAATTCGGTATATGTACCGTATATACATACATAATATGCATTTAGTAAAAAGCGGTGATTTGAATATTACAAAGAGACACTCCAATTTTATTTATATTTAAAGATGTTTAGATTGCCTAATTGTAGCCTTAATTTAATCTTAGCCTTATCTGTGTAAAAAATATTATAAATAGGCTAAAAATACATTTTTTTCAAGGCAATTGCAACAGAGCCAAAATATTCGTACCTCAACACAGTGGTAGGTCGATGATGCAAATGCTACAAGTCACATCCAAGTGGTAATCAGTGTAAACACAACGTTTTCTAAGAGCATGTACTGTTTTTATTACCAATGACAGGAGTTGTTCAAAGATATATATTATATGACTCAACTTTATAGCGTGTCATAGGGTGTGTCAGGATCTGACAAAGGCGCCACGCGCGGACTGTTCTCGCCCCAAATATGTCTTTTAATAACCCGTATCTTTTGGTAATGTCCGTGTGGTGACGGATTAAGAATACGTAATGTCACAACCCCATATCATCCCATGGGTGTCGTAAGAGCCGACAGAGGGAGCACATTATGCAGAGAACAGCACTGTAAGAGAAGGAAAACTTGATACAAACCCTATACCAACCCGTTGGGCCAGCGTGGTATAGAAGGCCAACTCCTCCTTTCAAAGGAGAGGCCTAGTCCAGCAGTGGACTGTTAAAGGCTGATGATGATGATGATCTTTTGGTAATAAACACACTTTCGCCATTAGAAAAAGAACCGTGACAATTGTAGTCATGGAAATAGTATATAGATGAATTATACAAGAGACATACCTAGTGAATAATAGACTAATTATATGATAATACATTCTTTTTATATCTAAATATCATCTTCATTTTGACATTATCAGTCTCAGACAAGATAATAATCCTTATCGAGCCACTAAGCTATTTCTAATTATAAAACTTTGTTATGATAAAGAAATACATGTATTTATTTAATACAGTACATATATTTTATTTTGAGATAATTTGACATTAGATTTTACTTCGCACCGTTCGCTCTGAGTATATTTACTTAGTTGATCAATGACTCGGTTCAACTTACAGATAAAAAAAAAATATTCGATCTAATTTGAAATTTAACAGGAAGGTAATGTCTATTCAGCCATTGTAAAACTAAGGCTAAATATAAGTACAACATTTTATTTAAGACTTGCCGTAGCCCACTGCTGGATAAATTCATCGTAAGTCCGCTTTAAAACCTATTTTCTTTTGCCTAAACTGTAAAAACATACTTAAAACACATAATAACTCGTCATTTAGACATAACTCATAGATATTCGATAACTCATAACAAACGCTCAATATATTTAACAGACGATACCTTAAGTTGTCACATGGCTAGGTTAATATTAGATGCTGGGATGCTACTAGCCCTTAGCGGGTAAATTAAAACTTCGAGCATAGATTAACTCCCTAAAGGAAGACTTCCGACGCGGCTACATTGCTATAGAAGTAGTACATATAGAGTCAACATAGAAAAAAACATTATAAAATTTAAAATTTAACTCAACGCACGACTGTTTGGACTGATAATATAATCCACTTACTCAAGGAAATTAATACTTATGATAAGGTGAAGATGAGTCTATTTTATATCCAGTAAGTGTTTGATTATCGTTTATTTATTAAAACTTGTTTATTGAAATATTTCGCACGCTCATCCCTTAACCCACTCACTACCTCGGTGGGGGCTCGGCACAGAATAAAAGATAACGATTGAAAGATTCGCGCCAAGCCGATAGGCGCCGTGTTACAGGACATGTGTTTTTGATGGCCCTCCTTCCACACCTCCCTCCTCCGTCCTACGAAGGGAGGGCTCCCTTTATTCAAAGTCATCTTCCATTGTGAGGTAGGCTTTTTGTGAACGATACTTGATTATAGACGGTTAATTTGCTCGCTGACTGATGGCTCGAATAAAATGTTATGTGGTGATCTTGTAAAACAGGTTTATTGGCAAAATGGCTTGCAGAAAAGCAGGAAAATTCTGACAAAAATACGTAGGTTAATAGTAACCTTAAGGAGCAGATAAATATGTTAGTATATTAACTTCTATGTACTTAATATGTTTTGTTGCTCGCTCAAGGCTAATCTAGTATCTTCTTTGAATTTACTATGGGTCCATATTTATATAACAAATTAAATAGAGTCATAAGTTTATATACCTCAAACTATTATACTTGTAAAAAAACACTCTGTAATTATTTACAAGACATGCCATATGAACAGACAGAAGAGTTACTTGCAATATTAAAATAGAACTAAGAACATAACTGTATACAACTATTATTATTTTAGCTTTAGTTATTTTAATGTAGTTTTACCATATAAGATAGTTTTACTTGATCGCCTGAAGCACAGGTTTTTAACCTAGTACAGGCAAATATGTATTCATCCTTTAAATGTACTTATAAGACCTGAATTGTAAATATTTTTGCACTATTTTGGAAATAAAATAAAATTTATTATTTATTATTTATTTATTTACTGACTTGTTGGAATAGTTGTAAGTAACCCTTACTGAGATATACCATTAGAATATTATATGTATGTATGTAGGTACCTATATCAGTTATCTGGTTATCATATATAGCCTATCTACTTTTGGATTAAATAGATATCCGTACCTCCTTATATAAATAAATGGATATTAGCATTAATGCACCGGATCCGATAAGTTAGTAATCATCATCATCCGGGTCCGCCTACTAACCTAATTAAACTGAATATTAGGTTTTCCACAGAGCGACTGCCGTCTGAACTGCGCAAGCCAAGGCGATAGTGATATTACATAGTTTAGACAAGTGTCAGTTTATATAGGGTACTTTCTATAACGACTGTCAAAAATCTTCATGACAGCCAGTACTGACGGCTTCACATGCTCTCCGAGGCACGAGGCAATCGATAATTAAATGACAATGGTACGCGCCGTGAATTCGATCCCAATACGCTCTGCAAGGCAGTCTGTTCATCTTTTCTATTTTTACTCAGCCATCAGTGCAAAATATATATTATATTTTCACTTACAATTTGCCCACCATGAAACTTTAGACTCTGACTGCTTCAGATTTATTTTATAATTTGTCCATTAGCTCTTTTCTTGGCTTTGTGCTTAGTAATACATCTAGTGATTCATTAACTATTATATTTATTGATTTCCACATCATCTTTGTACTTAAGGCGTTAATCCTTTTAAACAAAGCCAGGCCAAATAATTCTACATTTTACTTAAGTCTCCATTAGTTTTGTGAAAGTAACTTCGAGGCTGAAACCAAGACAGGGGAAAGTGTCATTAGATTTTTTGTCGTTTTTTTCGAGTCGAAAGCACGAAACTGGAAGTGCTCTTGATAAATGACTACAGTGCCCCCTATCCTATTGCAGCTTAATGTCGTTATCGGGAAGAATGGGTGTTACAAAGTGCGACTGTATATAATCCTGTATGTAGCTAGGTTTTTGGGTTTGCGATGGATGTTTTCTTTAGGCTTTCAAATGAAAGCCTTTAATTATTTAGATAGGATTTTTTTGGTCAAGACTTTATTTCGTAAATAATATCGTAAAATTATCTAGTTAAGATTGCGGGAAGCGGTTGGATGTGGGTGGCTCAAGATTGGTAGGTGTGGATAACCTTGGGAGAGGCCTTTGCCCAGCAGTGGACGTCTCTAGCCTGACATTCATTGTCCAATTGGAATTGACCATCTAGCTATTATTATAAGGAACCAGGATATAAAGGTCATGAAATCATGTTAAGTTGATCCAGGCAATATAAAGCGGCGTTAATTTTTTGCACAATAAAGCTGAAGAGTTTGTTTGTTTGTTGGTTAGTTTGAACGCGCTAATCTCAAGAACTACAGGTCCGATTTGAAAAATTATTTCTCTGTTAGATAGCCCATTTATCGAGAAAGGCTTTAGGCTACCTATATAACATCACGCTATGAGCGACGGGAGCGAAGCAGTAGCCTTAAATAACGCGGGTGTAACCGCGGGCCTCCTCTAGTTAGTCATATTGGTCTGATAGTTACTAGTTAGCAACCCCAATGTTTTTTATCTAGTAATACGAGTAGTTTAAACTTTATGTGATACGAGTATTCTAAGCGATCATAAATAAAGGCAGTTGTAAATAAATTTCAAATATACTTATACTTCATCATCATCATCAACCTGCCATAGTCCACTACTGGATATAGGCGTCTCCAAGGGCACGCCACTGAGCCCGATTTTCAGGCCAATGGCGTGCTATTCATACATTCATTTAGAATATCAAATTGATTTTAGTGATAGGAAGACTTAGTGCCATAAATACAAGTGCAAATAATCACTTGAGATGTTTAGAACTAGCGTGAAAAATCCACGTGCTAGAATACAAAATTTAATACGAACACAGCTAAACTGTAAGGGTTGCATAAAGTTTACTATGGAACCCTAAAAATTTAATCGGAAAGCTACTGTGCATCAGGACGAACATTAATCACGCACACAAACATAAATGTCAAAGTAAGCCATCAATGGCTTAATTAGAATTTATATCCGTCTTTTCTTAAACGACTATTTCACTTAGGCTGGTGTTCACCCACACTTTAACAGATGTTTAAATTTGTAACCAACTGTTTTGTTCAATTTTCATGCTCACCATACCTTATACGTCAGTTAAAATGCTAAATCGGGCGGTTATTTTAACCGAGCCTCGCATCCATGTTTAACGCGTTTAAACGTAGGTTATCGCTGTCAATGTGACATTTTGTTTACTAGTTTTATTTGTCAACAGAAGAGTTTCATATCATAGAGGTATCATGTAATGATACCTCTTTGTTTCATTTAAAGACAAAAGGATGTCCTTATTCAATTTTTTTATGTATGGTGAATATAATCACCCAAAATATTTCTTTCGTTAAGGCTCAAATTGCTGGTACGGTTCCTATCAGCCATTTTTTTCTTAAGGTTCCTTATGAAATCAGAAAGTAATCGTTTGATGTGCTCAACGATAACTTTTCACGTTTTAAAACCTCTTTTGAAATGGTTATGGCATTTCTACACAATAAACAATAACAATTACAAATTGGACAATTAATGTCATAAAATTAATCCTGCCAAAAAATGTCGTGATACTCCTAAAAAGAAAAATAACGAAAAATACAACGTCTGAACTTGACTGCATTATAATATTATACGACTGTTTAAAAGACTTGTACAAGTAAACGTCATTTGATGTTGTAATGGTACATTTTCATTTGGCAATGTTACATTTCTCACTCATTTCATTCAAAAACGTCCGGTTTTCTAACCGGCACCCAAACGGCACTGATGAACAGTAAAAAAACGACTCTGTTTATCTTGATGTTTAACTTTAAACAGTTGTTTTTGCAATCGACCGTTATATCATTGTCGGTGGACTTGGGTTTTAGTATGGCATCGTCACACATATTACAACGATTCCCCGGTTACCCACTACATCCTATACCGCGGGGTGCAACCTCTTATGCGTATATATAAAAATAGTTCCAGCAAAGATATATTCATCCTTTCATCCCTACCACATACCTGTGTCAATCGCCCTATATCAAGTTGTAACGAGAACGCAAACATACCAAACACTGGCTCATAGGAAAATAAACCTTAAGGCAGGGTGGTAAAAGTTGTGTCAGTGGTAAAGTTTTCGTTGTGTTGTGTAAGGCGATGTACACACCTGCGTCCGGTCATCCGTCACTGCGAGTATAAACCGTGCGTCGACGCTCGGACGCCCGTAGAATAAAGATACGTCCGTGTGTGCACGCCGTTATAATTGAATGCAGCGCGCTTAAACCCTTGCCAGTGGAATAAACGTTTTATATTGCCTGTTTACGGAGCCAATTCAGTGTGTAATTTTACTTTCTGCTTGTTAATTGGTAACACTTCGTTGTATTTATACTATCACAGTATTATATTATCTGTGCTATCACAGTTGAGAAGGCAAGGTTTTCCAATAACATTCCGGCAAATAATACATGAATTTACGATTTAAGAAATCATTCAGACTTGTATCTACATGTTCTTTAATTATTTACAATAAGTAAACATTAATTTATGTAATGGTGAAAGTTGTCATATGTATATATAGTCCGTTCACAGTTATTTTACCTCTAGCTGTTAGATTGACCAACCTGGGCGTTGTGTTGCTATATTTAGTATATAATACTCCCATTTTAAATATACAGTATTGCTAAAAATGTACTTATTTTTATTGCCTACGCGATCGTATTAAATATTTGCAAGTAATGTTTGTAACAAAACCTCTTGATATCGGCATGGCTATACGCATGTACATTTATTTTCTAACGAAATGACTAATTTCCTATGGAGATAAATAAGAATAAGAATAAATAGTTATAATATATTTTTTCTATTTAATATAGAAAGGTAAACGCATCATAATACGCCAATGTGAGGTTTTAATTATCAAATACAAAAACTGCAAATTTAATTTTCATATTTTTTAATAATAATGATCCATGTGGACTGCCAATGTTATGATGATTCGTAACAGCAGTCAGATTCTCGGACTGCCAATGACGATTCGTAACTGCTGTCAGATTCTGTATCAGACTCATAATTTAAATCTATTACGAACCTGTCCATTTCAGTATCCGTAGACCCATCTGTTTCACGAAGCTTGTCTTCAATGTGGCGCACATGTTTGCATTGTTTTTGCCAGTCTTCTGCAGTGATAGATTGAAAAGCTTCTTCAGCTAAATTCACTATGTTGGTTACCTCTTGTCCTACATTTTTGCTTGTGACTCTCTTTTTAATGAGACTCCACATAAATTCAATTGCGTTTAGCTCGCAGTGGTATGGCGGTAATCTAACCATTTTGTGGCCATGAGCTTCAAGCATTTGATCAGTTTCATATATTGGAGCTTCTTTATGGTCTTTTATAATTTCATACAGTTGAGCTTTCACCATGGCAGATAAGATAATCCTTTATTTGTGATCCAGTTTTGCATTTCAGCTTTAGTAGAACTTAATGTTGGTAGGTACCTTGTTTAACTTGACTGTGTGATAAGGGGCATTATTCATAACATCTACACTATTAGACGGCAAATGAGGAATTAGTCTTTCCTGAAGCCATTTCATAAAATTAATTTGTTTTGTTCATGTCTTCATGGTAGTCACCCGATTTTGACTGGGATTTAAATATTAATAAACCCTATTTCACCACCCGCATGAACAATTATCCATCGTGCACTAACGGAATCGTTTTTAAGACACCCATTTCATTTTCTATTTGCCAGCATTTATTGTACTAAATACTCCTGAAACCGTACCTGTATGAAATGGCGGTTACAGTTGGACATTCTAGTTTCCACTAAAATTGGGTAAATTATGCACGGGTAACCCTATTTTACATACCTGTCATCACAGAGTACCATTCCAACATAAAGAAAACAAACACTGACATTTGTCAGAGGTAAAATAACTGTGAACGGACTGTACTTAGAGTAAATCGGAATCACCTCCATGTCGTAGCCACTTTCCACCTTGTTAAGTGAACCTGCCATGTTTTGTGGTAGTATATACAACACAAGATGAGCCCGCGGATACATCCGCTTTATTTTGAGGCTACTGCTCCGCTCCCATGACTCATAGCGTGATGTTATATAGTCTATAGCCTTCCTCGATAAATGGGCTATCAAACACTGAAAAAAATTTTGAAATCGGACAAACAAACAAATAAATAAACAAACTCTTCAGCTTTATATATTAGTATTAAATATGGCAGTGGATGGATGCGGTCGGCCCAAGATCGCTCTATGTGGAGTGCCTTGGAAGAGGCCTAAGTCTGGCTGTGGACGTTATCCGGCTGAAATGATGTTGATGATATACAACATGGTTAGATATAAAAACAATTTTAAATCCAATTTTGCAGATAAGTTAGTTCCAATGGTTCTTCGTTTGATCCCAAGTCCTACTAACTAGTAAGCAAACAAAGTTGTACTCACTTGAATTATTGATAGTGAATTTTGTGATGGCAACCCGTTACAAGTTTAAGGCCTTATTAGAAACTAAGTTATAAATACTTACTATTAATAATAACAGTACACAAGGGATTTCATACTATGTGCCCAGTAAGGCCATAGTCCACCTCTCTCTTCTCTTCAGTCGTACACTCTTGACAGAGTGGTCGTGGCTCCGTGATGAATGTCATGAGTGAGTTGTCATGCGGGTTTTGGGTCGTCATCAGCCTTCTCCTTGGCTACTGAAGCCTTTGCGATGATTCACCATCTGTTACGGTTCGTTGCATTGCGTGAGCATTCTACAATGGAAATCTGAGTGGCAGATTTAATTAGGTCAGTCCAGCGCGAAGGTGATCGCCCGCGAGATCGCTTGCCTGCCACTAAGCCTTGGATGACCAGTCGCTCCATGGAGTTCTCATTTCGTGATACGTGTCCGAAATACTTGAGGAGTCGCATTTGCACAGTCGATGATAATTTGTTCTGAATTTTTAACTCTTTTAGTATGGACACGTTAGTACGCCGCGCGGTCCAAGGTATCCGTAGAAGTCGTCTCCAACACCACATCACTAGCGCATCAATATTTCGGCAATCATTCATTCTCATTATCCACGTTTCTGCGCCATAGAGGAAGATTAGGAATAAGAGACTTCTCATTAGTCCACCTCTTGCAGATTTTAATTACAATATCTCTATCGAGAATATTATAGAGAACTCTCAGACACAGGTTTCTTTATGAAGTTTCCCTTTTCACTTTAGTAAGCGATAATCAGCAATTTACGCAATTTAATACGCAGATAACTTCGAAAAGTCACCGTTGCGTTGGGTAAGAACCTGAAACCCACAACATAGCACTCTTTTAGTCTGGGCTATCGCTTTAATAAACATACCTAATATTACTAAGTTTAAATAGTATACTTTTTTATCTCCAAGTCCCATAAAAGGATTTTTGTGAAGAGAAAGAAAAATTATTTTAACCGTTACATTAAATTGAATTTGCCGTCATTAAATTAATCATCATCGCCCCAGCGTTATCCCGGTTGCATCCAAGATTTACACGCCTTGAATCCCGGGGTTCCGCTTACTAGTCTAACCAGACATGACAGAATATCAGCTTTACCTCATAGCGACTGCCGTCTGAGCCCCGCAACCCAAAGGGATAGCGATATGCCATGACTTAGACCAGTATCAGTTTATTTGAGGGTATTGAAACCCCGTAACGATTGTCAAAGATGACAGCCGGGACCGACGTTAACGTGCTCGCCGAGTCACGGGGCAAGCGATAATTAACAATCCAATACGCAAATAACTCCGAAAAGTTAGTGGTGCGCGTCGTGGATTTGAACCCGATACCCTCTGCATGGCAGTCCGTTGGCATCTCGAATAAGCTATTATCACTGCCTGTAAATTTGCCGTCGTAAAATTATTATTAAATTGAACCTTTTCTTACCGACCCGTGCAAGTTTCAGAAATCGCATCTCAGAGTATCCTAAGGAACATTTAAGCCAAAGTTCAGCTTCGTACACCCAATAGTTTTGGCTGTGCTTTTTCTGTTAGTAAGAGAGTAACGCAAGAATTTGATATATTCAGATGCTATTGTATGTATGCGACTGCTGATCGGAGGTTCCGGGTTCGATTCCCGGATCGGGCAAAAGTGCTACTGGGTTTTTCCGAATTATCAGTAGCAGCACGGAGTCTGGTGATGTGCCTTGTAACGGCAATAGGCTCGCCCCCTATTACGTAGGACCTAAATATTCATGGTGAAATGTGGGTGTAATATTACGCCTCTGCCTACCCCTTCGGGGATACAGGCGTGAGTCTATAAAAAATGTATAATATTGTATGTATCAATCATTTCTTGCCTCTATTGCTTTACTGAAAATTAGTCTCTAAAATATAAGCAATGTCTCTTAATCTTTGTGGTATGACGTTCAAACATGCTTTGGTACAATATGGAGTACAAAATGTTTTCAAACATTGCATTACAATATTCACGCAGTAGGCATGTAGGCAATCACGAAGGTAAGTGAGTGGGTAATTTAATGATTGCTCTTTGTAGTCGTTCAATTGATTAGATTCGATTGTTTTATTGTACACAATAAAATATAATATTAGATTGTATAATGCGTAAAATTTACAATTGACTGCCTTATCGCTCAGAGCAATCTCTTCCAGACAACCTTGATTTTCGTCACTGATTTTGCAATTATATGCAGCATTTCTTTATACACCGACTTAGAAGTGTACGTGACGTTGCACATGTGCATGATAAATTATGTGGCTGAAAATAACAATCTGAATACAATTTTTTGAAATACAAATTAAAATTTAAGTAAATAAGGATGGTATGGTATTCAAAGTGTAAGATATGGCAAAAAAAATATGTTTTTTAATGTTAGCAGTTATATCAATTCTAACGTATGTTTTACGCAATATTTTATAGTAAGTAAATATATTTGATAGTAGGTATACGTGACTATCATTAGAATGAGTTAAGAGCTGACGAAAACCAAATTAATAATTTATTTTCAGAATTAGGTAGGATTTATTTAAACCATTGATTAATTATGTAGTGCTTTGATAAAGAGCATATTCATAAACTGCTACTTATAGAAATTCTATCAATTAAAAGAATTATAGAGAATTTTTAATGCGAAAAAAAGTGAAGAGAAAGACATAAAGGCCGCAGATTTAATTTTTGCGTACAAGTAATGAACCTACCTAACGTACAGAAACCATGTGGAATATAGAATTCAAAATCAAAATATATTTGTATCTAATATGACCTGAAGATTTTTAACCATTTGTATCCATTATGTAAATATTATGCTTAAATTATTATGATAGTTAAATCAAGGAATGTCATAATTATTCCCAATTACTTTTATTCTCTGCCTAGATTCTTTTGAGATATAGCTTCTTTCTCTCTACACGCCCTTACTAGTAACATTTATATATATATAACAAAACAATAATTTTGTTGGATAAATAATAGGTACATCTTTAATTAGACAATAACATTCACAATATAAAAAGAAAAGAAAAGAAAATATTTATTTTGCCACAAATGGCACACACTAAAAACATTTTGGCAAAAATTGGTACAAAATAAAAACATAGCTGCATAAGAAACAAAAATAATAACAATAAAAAAGAAATCAAAAAATAAAAAACAGAAAGAAATAAACAAGCAAAATAAATTATTTATACAATGGCGGATTGTTGAATGGAATATCGGAATATATTATTGCCACTACAGCATACATTTTTTATTACATATAAATGCGAAAGTAACCTAACAATAAATTTATCTTTACTCTCTCTGTTACGTAAATACATGTCATTATACAGAGAACAGTGAAGTCACACGTAATCATTACAAGAGAGCTTAAGCAAGCGCGTCTGTAAAGTTTCTGACGCGGCGAAGTGTCTCGGCCCCTATTAGGTTGCTCGCACGACCTAGTCGAGTTTCATTGTGCCTTTGAGTCTGCGCTATTATACCGACACTACGCGCGATTCCCCGTAAATGGACGACAAACTATTTGATCGGCTGTGTGCAACTAGCCTGACAACCTCTCGCCGATTAAACACATTGTAAATTAAACTTTAATTAGTAATGATTAGGTATGTTTTTGCGTGTGAGTGAAGTGTATTGTTTTACACTAATTATTGTAGTGTGACAGTGATTGTATGATGTCTATCAAGAGGGGTGGGTTTGTCTACATGGTGTTTGACGAGCTAGATTACAGATATTTGCATACATAAATGTTGTTATACATAAGCCTCAATCTACATTGATCTTATGAAGAACATTTTAATGAAATTATTTTGATCCGTAATCACACTATTATCAGCATTGTTTACAGTCTGTCCCACTACTGCACAAAAGTCTATGTCGTCGATTGGTTAGGCTAAGTAAAAGACCACTACGCTGGCCAAGTGCGGGCCAGACTTCACATGTCTTCGGAAGACATTATGGATATCTCTCTGACATGTAAGTTTCCTCACGATGTTTCCTTCAAATTAACAATTTAGCCTGGGATTTGAACCCGAGACCCTCTGCATGGCAATTAGCTGGAACGCGTAATCCCATTAATAGGAATGAATCTCGTATCTCTCAGTTCTCAGTAGTGAAGTGTAAAATGGCCTTTACATTATAAATGACTGAAATCCATAATTATACCAATAACCTTAACATTACCGATGCCTGAAATCTATTATACTTAAAGCGAGTTTGTTTGGTTGGTTGAATGCGCTAAACGCAGGAACAACTAGTCTGATTTCAATAATTCTTTGTGTGCCATTTATCTAGAAAAGGCTATATAACATCACGCTATGAGCCACAGAAGCGGTAGCAGTAGGTCTAAATAACGCGGGTGTAACCGCGGGCTTATGTAGATATTTCATAAAACAGATTCTCAGAAATTAACTCCACTTACATTTTAGAAAAAATATTTGATATATGTTAATTTATTGGAAAATGGCGCCAAACAGCTTCTTTGCGACACGAATAATAAAACAGCTTCTTTACGACATGAAAAATAAATGCTCAAAATTATTGTATATTTTTTATCTATACGAGCGCCAATTAAAGTTTCTTTTAAATTGACATTCATATTTCTTGAAATTAAACTACAATTTACTGATTTTATCGCGTTATATTACTTTCACTGGTTATTTGTTATTACATTTAAACCGAAAGATCTAGAAACTACATTTTTATTACTATCCTCAATTGTATGGTCTACCGAAAATAAAGAAAATGCTCCACTGCGCCCTATAGTCAGTCAAATAGGGGCACCAACCTACAGATTGGCTCAACACATTGCGAAGATTAACTCGCCACTCACCGTCTAACGATGCGGATACACTTAGACAGGATGTTGCCGTTATTTTACGTAAGTCTAAGCCACCTAAACCCAATATTACTGCAGAAGAGCGTCAAGTACTAAAAACGCTGCGTGATAACACGAATATTTTAGTGCTAAAGGCCAACAAGGGAAACGCCACTGTGGTAATGAATACTTGTGATTATGACAGTAGGATAAGGAATCTGTTAAGTGACACATTAGTATATAAGGCTGTGTCATATAACCCGACCGCCGGAGTGACAAAACGCATTTGAGCTTTAATTAGGGAGCATAAAAGCTTATTTACGGAAGAGGTATTTGAACGGTTACATAAACCTCACATTGTGCAGCCGCCTAAGATGTACGGATCACCTAAAGTACATAAGACTAACGTACCTTTGCGACCGATTGTGAGTCAAATTAATTCACCTACATATGGTTTGGCGAAATACATAAGCAAGGTACTACAACCGTTAGTAGGCAAGACGCACTCTTTCGTAAAGAACTCTCGCCACTTTATTGAAATCATCAAAAGCATGAAAAGGGAACCGGACGAGGTGATGGTGAGTTTTGATGTCGAGTCACTATTCACCAATGTTCCTATTCAAGATTGTCTTGACATCGTAGAGAGAAAATTAAGGGAAAACGGTCTGTCTAACGAATACATCGTTCTACTTAGGAATTGCTTGGATGGAAACTACTTCCTATATCGTGGACAACATTACCTCCAGATCGATGGAGTGGCTATGGGTAGCCCTATAGCACCGGTAATGGCCAACATCTGGATGGAGCACTTTGAGGAATCCATAGACATGCAGGCGTCAAATGTGAAACTGTGGGAAAGGTATGTCGACGATATCTTCTGCATCATGAAGGGCAACAAGCAAGACGTAGAACAATTCACAGACAAATTGAACTCCATACATCCGAATATCCGATTCACTTTCGAAATGGAGGTAGACGGATCGTTACCCTTTCTCGACGTAAAAGTGACAGAGAGATAATGGTACCCTTGGACACACTGTGTGTAGGAAACCGACACACACCGACAAGTATCTCAACGCGAACTCGCACCACCATCCGCGGCACTTGGATTCCGTTGTGTCCTTGTTAGTGAACAGAGCGTATGACCTATGTGACCCTGAACAATTAAATAGTGAGCTGTCACATGTTCGGGAGGTACTTGGGCGCAACGGGTACAAGAAAAACATACTCCGTCGGAAGAGGAACGAGCGTAAAGCTGAAGTAAGCAGAGTGCCCGCTTACATGCCGTATCTAAAGGGAGTGACGAACAAAGTTGGAACAGTACTCAAGAAATACTCCATCAAGACTGTATACAGTCCGCTCTCTAAGATAGCACAAAATCTGCGTACCCCAAAGGATGTCATTCCTCTCCAAACACCTGGCGTCTACAAAGTCGATTGCAACTGTGTAGTTCATATATCGGGCAGACTAAGCGTACAATCGCTGAAAGAGTAAAAGAAAGCTGTAAAAAAACCGACATATTAATAAGTCGGCGATAGCTGAGCATTTGTTGGAGTCTGGACCAAACCACTGGATAGAACTGCATCAACCACAAGTCTTATCCACCGATCGTCACTATTACTCCAGGATAGTACGTGAAGCGGTAGAAATCAAGAAATATAACAATTTCAACCGGGAGGATGGATATAGATTATCGGCTACTTGGAATCCAGTCATCAGCAAATGTAAACACCGCCGCAGTGATAAATCTCAACAGTGTGTAGACGTCATTAGTGTAGTGTGTCGGAGTACCGACATTGCGAACTTAAATAAAGACCAAGTGAGGGTAGGTGCCGAAACCCGCACTTCCACAAGACGGCGCTGAGGTCTCATCAGTCTCTCCGCGACCAAGCTCGGTGCAAGATGAGCGAAACGTCGGAAACAAATAGGTATTTGTCCTTAAATAAGTTAAGTTAACGCGATTAAGACCCGCTAAATTATTTTGTATGTAGTATATGTAGTTGCGCATATTATGATGTTTTCCAATAGCAGTAAAACATATAAAATTTTAATAACAATGTTTTATTATTAATAACCTGGTCTATTCAAGATATTTTGTAAATTTAAAAGCCTCTTATAACAATTAACCAGTCTAAAGTATTGACTCTCATTATCACACAGAAACCGCTGAATCTAACTTACTTCTTCTATGTGCAGTAGAATGATGCACCAGGCGCGCAGTAACTAAAGGCGGATTTATTAGAAGGCGGACGGCAGAGCTTCAGTACAAGTGTTTGCGTAGACGCCCATCCAGCGTAGCCTTAGATTAGTACGGACATAAGACGAAACTGGAAGTGACTATGAAACAAAAGCCTTAAATTAAGGCATTTCTTTATGTTTTGCTTTTAAAAGTTAATCTCTGATAAGTAAAATAATTAAACTTTTTTGACAGACTACCTTCTATAGTTACTGCTCTAAGCTTATATCCCGTATTAGAGAATTCCATCAACTGACACAAAGAACATCCAGACTCCAAATGATAATTTGTAGTACATACAAAATGCTATCCTGTTGTTGATAATTTATTTTCATTATTTAAGATATTAACCATTTGCCGTAACCTAAATAAACTAAACTTCAATCTCATTCAATATAATGTGCTGCTGTTCAATGTACATTCGTTTATTTACCCTACCAAATCAGCATGACTATGCACAGCACAACTAACAAAAATCTCAACTCAGCAGACCACAACGAAACAAAATACATGGCGCAAGAGCGTCGCATAAATCTTGTTTACAAGACAAGTGCGTGCCATTAAAAACAATCACGTGTTTTGGCAAGGTCGGGCCATAAAGTGCGCGACATGTTTCAGCGCCGGCCAAACTGTTAAACATTACGGCTTTCTTTTAAACATTACGGCTCGCCCTCCGTCGCCACTGCGCGCTTTGGCAACGATGCAACTCGCCATCCTACAACCATAATATATTAAGATTTTAAGACTCGGTGCACACAGAAAGAGCTGTTGGTAGTGCAACAGCGAGTAGTTGTAGTGCTGGAAAAATTTCAATTTTAACTTAATGGAAAAGTGTTTTAAATCGATTGAGGATTTCGAAACGCTGTGAGGTCATCGTCTAAATCAAGTCATTCAAGCGATTTTACGCACTTTTCAAATGATGATAAGGCTTAAAATTGTTTGACGTTTAAACACTTTGATGTTGCACTGCTAGCCGCTTCTTTCTGTGTGAATTGAGCCTAAGTTCAGTAAAATGTAGATCTAACCTACTACCAAATGCAATGTGCCGTGAAATGTTAACGGTCGTTGAGTACTCCCATAAATATTTGTATTGTGCTTTAAATTGATTGCGTTGATTTAACTGCTTTATTACTTACTTAATGCGTAAAGCTGATAATTTATTGATATCTTCATTGCAGCAGTCGGCATCACGTTTAATCTGGGTTGAATCGTTAATCATATCAGATTTTCTGTGCAGCGAGTACTGACCATTCTTAATAGGTTACACATGATACTATATGCCTATACAATTTAATGGCAGCCAATGATGTAAATGTTGAGTTTAAGTTTAAGTAAAATTAAGTACTACTTATTGATTTTTCGTGGTAGGTACTGTTTGGTTTTATGGTAATTATTTACATTGAAATGGCATTGAACCATTTGTACTTCGTACATTTTCCTTCCACCTTTATCTGACACATTTGAATAGTTAAGCAAATTCAAAGTGTATTAAAAATGTTTCATTTCATTTTAAAGTAAAGTGTGTTAGTCAAGTAATAAACAAACCTGGCACATCTAGCTGATAGCTCACCTACGTTGCTGGTATAAAGTTATGATGAGACTAGCTGCAAACCACAAGAAACTTGCTTTTCGCCAGGATTCAGACTCAGTTACATACTGACGAGATATCATCTAATAATATATAGATTTACAAATAATATATGCCTTTGCTTTATTTCATTGCAGTCTTATATTTCAATTTCAGTAAGTAACGAGTCTGAGACTCAACTAGTATTGTTGTTGTGTGTTTCTCATCATAAAAAAAAGATAGTGCAGAGCAAATCTTCTACTAAAGAAAACAAGGATGGAGAAAAATAAAAGGATGCACTTACAGGTAATAAAACGTGCTCGGAAACTGAAACACTGCGAACGTTCTAAATAAATCGCAGCTTCTATGAGAAGAAAACTGTACCAGAAACTCAATATTTAGGTATAGACAAAGAAAATAAGCAACATTATACATACATACATAGACTCACGCCTGTTTCCCCGAAGGGGTAGGCAGAGGCATATTAAACGCCCACTTTTCGCCAGTGTTTTGATCGCACGTAATTGGTGGCGAGCCTATTGCCGCTTATCGGGATATTTAGTTTGCCAGAGCCTCGTCTGTTGATCAGCAGGTGCACCACTTGCAGGTGAGATTGGCGCGGGACCCTAAGTTCTTGGTGGGAACCCTATGCACCCATGCATGAAGTAACATTATGTGATTCGATAATTGGACCCATATAACACAATCATTATAGATTATTTCCTTTCGTTACAAAAGTAGTATATAATCCATTACAGAACCCTTACACACAACGCCATATTTTCTACTGAACTAATCACCTATACCGTATAAAATAATAATTGCGATACATCGATAACCCACCGAGCTTGAGCGAACAAGTAATCCCTTATGCACTAACCCCGTGCCCCTTGCAGCCTTTAGCGTGAAACTTTAGCTTTGAACGTACAATACACACTCGATCGCAGCGCATCTCTGGTACGTCGAAGTTCACATTACTAATTACAGCGGGTAATGAGCGCTGTTATTTCGCTGTTGCGCTAGCTTCGACCGCTAGTTGTGTGGCCACGAGTTATAAGATGACGCGGGATATGATGTGTTGTTGTATGTAATTTGTGAATTTACAGTTGAATGAATTAACTATTGTGATTTTCTTTACAAGGCTATATCAACATCGTCCTAGCGATATTCGGATTGCATCGAAAGATTTTGTCCTGTTGCTTTCCAATCTAACAAAATAACTATGACATGATATTACAGCCAGTACCGACACACGATTATACTTGATAGTTTTACTCGATAACGAGTAAAAATCAACGTGTGGACCGCAAAACTCACACTTCGATGACAAAATTATAGCGTATTTGAATACACTAATTTTACTTCCAGCGAGCCTTCGAGTCTCACTCGATCGAGTAAAACTGTATGTGAGTACGGAGCTTTAGCATTCTACAGAGCGATTATCGCCTAAGCTCCACAAGCTAAAGAGAAGGTAATATTTAAGGGCAGGTACTGATTTCCCATGACGACTGTCAATGATTTTCATAACAGGCAAGACCAACAACTTAACATGCCCCCTATGATATCGGGCAAGCGATAGTTTAAGTAAGACTGCCTCCGTGGTACAATGGATAGCAAATGCGACTGCTGATCGGAAGTCCCGGGTTTGATTCCCGGGTCGGGCAAAAAAGTTACTGGGTTTTTCCGAATTTTCAGTAGTAGCACGGAGTCTGGTGATGTGCCCGGTAACGGCAATAGGCTCGCCCCCTATTACGTGGGACCTACAAACTCATGGCGAAATGTGGGTGTAATATTACGCCTCTGCCAACCCCTTCGGGGATACAGGCGTGAGTCTATAAATAAAAATAAATAAATAAACGACGTGGTATACATCCCGAAAGACAATTTAAATTAAGTTTAAATGACCACGAAAGTTTAAATTCCTAAATAAACGATAGTTTAAAAAAATATATGAATATCATCATCATAAAGCCCTGCGCAGTCCACTGCTGGATAAAGGTCTCCCCTGTCTTAC
This sequence comes from Euclidia mi, assembly GCA_944739405.2. Taxonomy (NCBI): domain Eukaryota; kingdom Metazoa; phylum Arthropoda; class Insecta; order Lepidoptera; family Erebidae; genus Euclidia; species Euclidia mi. The sequence continues at coordinate 3,618,731 of OX123202.2, read as the reverse complement.
GTCATACATTGATTCAAAAGGAGGATTTAGCCTCCTATACTACGGCGGTTGGACGGGATGGACAGCCAGAACCTTATTGATATCGAGTCTTTATCTCTTACTAGAGATAACATAGCTTTGTTATTCTCCTTAGTCGCTTTTTTGACACCCACAAAGAATTAAATTGACACTTTGTATACTTAATCCGTTACTTAAAACCGTTGCTGTGTACTTAAAAATGTATTAAGTACTTTATCAGATGTCTGGTTACTACAATACAGGCTTTACATCGTAGAGGATTTGTCTAAGGGTATGATTATTACAATATTAAATCATCATCATCATGTCATTGATATTTCGTTGAAATGTAGGTTCTTCTCTTGAAGCCCAGAGTCCGCCTATTATAATATGAAATCTTATGAAAAACACAAAGCAAAACAAAACGAAAAGCCTACAGCAGGTACTATTTTTACTGATATCTTAAATTACCATCCGAAAAAAGAAAGTAAGCTACACATAACACCTTGCCTTTCAATATCCTATTGCACAAGTAACTTGTCGACATCGTTGGAAACACATGTAGGGAATTTATCACGTACGTAGTAACGCACCGCACCGGCAGGGGACGCACCTGTCACTCGGTTCAACGACCCTACGGCAGGTTTAAATCGAACTGTTCACTTACAACTTGTCACAAATGTATCGCGTAATATATAATTGAGAGCATGATAGCCTGGCATCGGTTTCACTTACACTAGCTGAGCTCGCAGCTACACTCACGCTATTAAGGGCTGCTGCTGCAGCCGTCACTCATAGCGTGATGTTATAAAGCCTATAGCCTGGTTCAATAAATGGGCTTTCCAACTCAAAAATAATGATTCAATTCAGACCTACTGGTCCGAAACTTTCAGGAACTACTTACTGTTCCTGTGATCAGCGCGTTGTACCAAACGAACAATCTCTGCAGCTTTATAATAATTATGAGTATAGATGCATAATTATAAACGGATGTCTTAGAGGCAGGGATAGCCTAGTGGATGGCCTAACAGTCTACCCTGCATATAATATCTGTTCAAACCCACAAAGTTAACCGATGACTACAGGACGTTTTGTGCCTATTAAATTGTTATAAGGTACCACTAGCTAAGCGGTGAAGGAAAACACCCTGAGAAAACCTGTAAGTCTGTGAGTTCTCCATTTTGTCTGACTCGTCTTTGGCTAGCGTTCTTTGGTATGAACCTTCTTATAGTATAAATAGACCCGTGTCAGCAGCGATAGCCTAATGGAGAGAACGACAGACTGCCACGCAAAGGGTCTCGGGTTCAAATCCAAGGCACGCACCAATGACTTTTCGAAGTTATGTGCGTATTAAATTGTTTATTAACGTTTGCTTAACGGTGAAGGAAAACATCGTGAGGAAACCTACATGTCTGAGAGTTCTCCATAATGTTCTTGAAAGACATGTGAAGTCTGCCAACCCGCACTTGGCCAGCGTGGTGGAGTATGGCTTTAGCCTTCTCATAGTGAGAAGAGGTCCGTACCCAGCAGTGGGACAGTTCTGTTTATATCCAGGGCTGATGATGATGAGACCCGTGTCTAGCAGTGTGACAGTTTATATGTGGCTGGGTAAAGCTACTAGGTTGGTTTCCTATGACGTAGGGCTTAAAAAGCGTGAAAGTATACTCGGAGTAATAAATTGCCCACATCGGTTTACCTGAAAATATTATCATTTTTCAAATTTACTCTTTTATTTAACATATAGAGCAAGCCTAAGAATGTATGCGTTATGTAAATTATAACTCTTAACACACAATCATCTTCATTCTCCAAGCCAGCCATTCTCAAAGTGTGCTCCGCGGTGCCCCAGGGCTCCACGAAGCACCTACAGGGGTATATAAATAGTTTTAAAGTGCACGTAGGGCTTGGCTTTGTTTTACTTTAGGGCTCCGCCAAATATTAGGTAAACCTAAAAGGGTTCCATCCCTAAAAAGTTTGAGAACCACTGCTCCAAGCGTTATCCCAGTTGCGATACCAGTTAGCTTACTTGTCTAACCGGGTTTTACTGAACATACATATAATATTAGCTTTTCAAACAACATCATCTTTAAAATGTAAACATAACCAATCAATACTTTCCCCATACGATTTTTACGATACAACATTCAGTCCCAAGCATCGATGCAGAATTCCCTAATTAAATATTTTATCCATTAGTCGCTTACCCGTGGACGGGAACCCATCGTAAATAACGGCGGGGCGGGGAGGCTTAACGTACTAAGTCTTGAGGTGATTTACAGGCCGATATTGGCTCGGATCTCTTCACGATCGGATGTTTGTGTATACGTCTATATTGTGTGTATGTTTGTATAGCCTTGCTAAAGGCGGGCTTACAAAATAGGCATGCTTCCAAGTGATATCGACTTGTAGTTTGGGCTGAGATATGGTAATGATTTTTAGATGGGTTTGGGATGGTGTTGAGATTTTTAAGCTTGTGTTTTAGTGTTGTTGTACCTATTTATGTATTTTCTTCAATGTAAATTTATTTAGTGTACGAAATATATTGTTAAAACCTAAATATAAAATTGAAACATTTATTTTTTGTTTTTACTAATTGATACGAATTTCCAAAATTTCGAGATCCGACTATTCTTCCTTTTGTAACACAAACTTTTTACATTAACTCTTTTGTCTCTATCGGTAAACTATGCTAAAAAAGTATCAATTTTATTTTATTTTTTTATTTTATTTTATAGTCTCACACCTGTTTCCCCGTAGGGGTAGGCAGAGGTGTAAATATTACACCCACATTTCGCCAGATTTATTTAAGTCCCACGTAATAGGAGGCGAGCCTATTGCCGTAGCGTATTTACATTATATACAAGGCCAGAACGCAGGGGTGTGAAACTAATTGTGTATAGATTGGAAATAACTTTTTTGCTGAGTTCTTCCAAGTTCGCAAATACTCGAGTATAGTTCGTAGTGATCTAACTGACTTGCTTATACCATAATATACAGTGCCAGTACGCATACAGACTAATCGTGTATAGATCTGAAGATTATTCTGGATTTTGTAAGGCATTCATTATATTATATTAGAACCTAACATAACCTATTTAGTTACTTGAATTACATATAATTTAATCTTCCACTAAAAAAGTTCAAATATTATTTCATATATGCACCCATTATTTCACTAAACTATATCTCTTGTCTTGTCAGGCAGGTGTAACTAATGTAGTATAGTCCGGGACTAGGACGCATGTATTAACGTTACGAACTATACACGAGCAGTACGCAAAATTCGTGTATATATTGTAATCACAGATTTAAATATAGTATTACAATATGTACGCGACCAGTTCCCTATGGCTGCGGTTTGGCCTTGTATAGTCTGTAAATACGCATTGCCGTACCGGGCACATTACCAGACTCCGTGCTGCTACTGAGAATTTCCTAACGGAAAAACCCAATAACACACATCCCACGCGCACATTTATGCCGCGAGACCAACGAGGCAGTCAATTTTATGTTTACCCAAATTAACATTATACCTCTAAACACGATAAATATACTTACCGCAAGTTATATGAAAATGTATATATAATGTGTTTTTATAAACGTGGTATGATATTTAAAATGGCGTGAAGGTTCTTCTGAACAATGTTCTTTTAAATATTTACCTTTAGTTACCTAAGTGAATAACTGAATTTGAATAAACATTTGAATTATTTTGATAAATCCTTTTCTGTTCAGGCAGTGCGTCTGTGGAATGCATTGCCATTACGAATTCGAAGAGCAACATCACTGAACATTTTAAAAAAATTGTTATACAAACACTACTTACATTCTTAACGTATTTCAATATTATGTAGGTAGTTTACTTAGATAGATACATTGAAATACATACCTAGAACTCGCATGAGCGAGTTCTAGGTATGTATTTCAATGTATCTATCATGTTTGTTATATATTAATAAAGATACATATTGTATGTATCATGTATATATTTAATCTATGTATGTGTAAGTATTTACATGTGATATGTAAATGTTTGTATGTATATTATTTAAATCTAAATTATTATTGCGTATTCATGGTATTAACTACACCATCGCCTCATAAAACTGCTAACATCATTCCTGCCCATCCAAAGGCTGCCTGGAAGAGATCGCACTCCTATTATAAGCACAATTATTTGCCACGCGAAATCAGCATGATATTTCTCATATCGGTTTTTAATGAAATCAGCAAAAGTCCTCAGAATGATTTACTTCAAAGCTGCGGTGGCCACCGAGAGCGACACTCGATAGTTCAAGCCTTCAAGTCTTTGACAAATGGCCGCCGTCCACCATCAAGTGTACGCGAATGACTTGCAAAAAGTGTACTCTTAAAAATAAAACCATCTAGTCGCCAGCCAAATGATATATTTCCGCACTGATACGGATGAACGATAACCAAAATCTAAGTTTGTAATAGGAAATATAAATCAATAATTATATCTAAACTTTGTCCTTAGCTATATACATAAAGTATTTTGAGAGTACACTATAAGCAATATGTGAACTTATATATCTTAAAGTTATTTGGCAGTCTTTTTGCTAAAAGCGAGCAAGCTTGGGATAAAGTAAAGAAGCATGTGCAATGGTGGTGTAGCTACGATATTAAATCACTCTTACTCCTCGAGTCGTTATAACAGTAGATATTGACTTCTCCGCTGAAATACAAGTTTCTCCTTCGTGACGTTTCGCCATGTATGTCTGTCCTGGGCATCGTAGAACTCGTCTTGCAGTGTGGTGTTCAATACTGAGCGAAATTTTTCAGACAATTTTATGGGACTAAGTACGTCTTCATGGGCGTCTGTCATTGAAATAAATCTGAAGATAATAATTCATAAATGTTTTAACTATTAAATTAGCAATCGAAATGTATAAATATGATAATAGCACTGAGAATAATTTCAAGCGGTCATCGCTTTCAATATCGCTGTTTCAAAAGCATTCATGATGCAACACTAAGGACACTACTTTACATTGCTATTCTATTACACAACATCCTGCGTGGAAACAGCCTGAAATATATTGACACCAAGACTCAGTTTAACTCTTTTGACCACGATTTTTTGCTCATTCTATAAGACACAATTTACACGTATATCCTTTTCAGCACATTGATAGCAGCGAGTAATCAAAACTGCCTTCAATTCCAGTTACTACTACATCGACTGAAACTTGCAATGCTCTTGCAAAACTAACTAACAAGCCAACTATCTCTCAATCCTCCACAAGAACTATATTCCGTTATCAGCAGTTATAAATCTGTGGGACTCAGTTATCAGGGCCACTCCGTTTGAATGACATCACGTTAAACTTTCTGGTCCTTTACTAAGCTGCTACCGGATAGTTTTTATACACTTCAGATTTAAGGGGAGATATGCACGGGTGAAGTTTTTGTGAAGAGCACTTAAGGATATAATTTAAATTTATGGAAGTCTTTTTACGATGCATAGCGTAACAATATCAAGTCAATGATAATTTTAAGGGGTTGGTCAACATTTTGAGAAGATTCTTACATAAATAGACTCAAAGAAAATAAATATTTTCTAGTGGGTGTATTATTGTGCAAGCTTAGTACTTAAATACAATGTAAACAAGATTGCTAAGCCCGTGCTGTTTCGTGCTAGAAAAAGTTTATTGTTTTCTTTAAATACATTGCAGCATAAAACAGAGAAAGCAAGTAAGTAAAGCAATAGTCGCTGTATTTTTCTTAGTGTTAAATAAAATGTGTGTAATCAAGCGTTGAAGACGATTAAAATGATTTGTATTGAAATAATTAAAACACATTTTTACTACACAACAAACAATGATAATAACAGATCACTGAAAGTAACTTCACATAGTAACAATAACTATCTACATCACAAATTGGCAATGAAAACACAACAGGAAATTCAAAGGCATTACAATCACTATACTTCGTTCTCGTGGTGGTTGGTCAAGCACACGGCTCTCTGGGGCATTCTTTGACTGGAGGAGCCTTTATTGTACCCAACAAGAGGTCTGATTGCCCCGCGCCGAAAGAGTTGAGGCCAACATAAAAGACTCCTGAGGGACGAGCTACCTGCGCAACCCTTCTGATAACGTTTCTGCTTATCTTAGGGGTGCGTAGAATTTTGAGTTGAGATTATTGAACATAAATCTTTGAGTTTGGTGAAAGAAAACGAAATTTTGTGTTTTGGACTAAACAACTGACCGAAAATATAGTCTTAGCCATTTTTGTCCGAATATATTTATTGGTAGACTGCCTCGGTCGGTTAGTTTCTCGGGCTGGGCAAAAATGGTTGATATTTCTGATAGCTACATGTTAAAAAATAGAGCCTAAAAATCAATTAAACTTTTCTCAGTTGCACTATGACTATCGCCTTATCCGTGGCGCTAGGGCTTCGGAATCTAGTCTAACCAGATTTGACAGAATATTAGCTTTACCACGGAATGATTGCCGTCTAAGCTTGTCCACAACTTAAAGGGATAGCCATATTCTATAGCTTAGACTAGTCAAGCAGTTAAAGACACCGAATGTAGGCTCTACCCTATCATAACTATTATGATCCTATAATTATAATTAAGAAGTAAATCTCGTACCCGCTGCTGAAGGAAAATATACCTAGTTTATTAATTCAATTACATTTATAAATATGATCTTCATAATCATCATCAGCCTGCAAGTGTCCACTGCTGGATATAGGCCTCTCCAATGGCACGCCACTGAGCCCGATTTTCGGCTTTTCGTATTCAGCCGCTGCCAGCCACTTTGCGTATACCGTCACTCCACGTAGCCGGAGGGCGCCCTACACTACGTTTGCCAAGGCGCGGTCTCCACTCTAGAACACGACTACTCCAACGCTTATCGGTTTTTCGACAAATGTGACCGGCCCACTGCCACTTCAGCTTGCTAATTCTTTGAGCTATGTCGATTACCTTGGTTCTCTGTCGGATCAGTTCATTATGAATTCGTTCCTTCACAGAAACTCCTTAATATGATCTTATTACGCGGGAAAATAAAATAACATGAAGTTAAAAATAATTGCCGTTGTAATGATACAAAATTGGAACAAATCCAAAAACTCGCAGTCCAACTAGTAAACATACTGGTGATATTCGTACGGATTATTTTTACACCAATTTGAATTTCATCCCATTAATTTTACGTAAAACCTTCTGTGTAACATCGAACTTTGGTACTAAGTAATAAGGTTCATTTTGTTGAGATCACATTCGGCGTACAGTCGGTTACAAAGCGTTGACAAACGAGCGGCGGCCTCATATCGTTAGCTCGTAATGGGTGTCGGCAAGGAGACAATATAAATGTAAAGCATTATGAGAATTACAGTAGTGAGCCTCAAGACGAGATAATCGATACAGTACTCGACTGTACCGTGTATAACAGAGATTAGGCCTCGCTGCCTACACACTCTATGTTCACGTTTAGATGGGCTTCTACTCGGCAGACTATTTATGAGAAACTGTCTGCAAATTTTGTAAGGAACCTGATCATTTTATAAAATTGTTTTTGTAGACAATTTAAATTAAGGCTCGCTTTACAAAAGATGCTAAATGAAATTTATTTTACCAAAATTGAGAAACTACGCACTCCAGGATGAAGTAAATTAAATTTTTGGAAATTATCATCTCATGATCCTGCTACGAAACAACTGTTCTACGAGTAGACAGAATAAAATAAAGATTAGTTAGTTTACGATTTTCTTTATAGTTTCTTTTAAAATCTTTGTATATCTTCAATTTTGAAATGATTCTCTCAGATGTTAAAATTACTAAAGATGTCATCATGACTGTTGAATATTTCAAAAAGAACCCAAAGAGTCAAATATATTGTTGAATCTAATCAATAAAAAGCAAAATCTATGGGTTACCATGAACTATCGCATAGCACAAAGCACAATATAGTTTAATTTCTCATCACAAATGTAAATAATTTCACCCGGTTTCACTTGTGTCGTACTTTTTGGATCCCAACTTTACCTAAATAGCCGCTATGTGGTTTCACCAATCGACGCGACGCTGGACTCATTTGCGTCCCTTATTTTGTGCTCGCAGTTTTGGACAGTAAAGTAGAATTTGTATTTTATTTACTACCATGTCAGTGAACCTGGAATTTAAAATAATGTTGCAAGAATTATTTGCGATGCTTCAGTAACTTAAATATTCTCTTACTCATTGTTTAATTTCAGATAAATAATTATATAGCTTAAAAGATTGTTAGAAAAGTGATAAAATAAATTAACTATTTTATTCTATAAAGTATAAAATAGTTAATTTACTTTATCACTTTTCACATTCAGTTTGAACACTTTTCACTTTTCACAAAGAATAAAATACGAAATCGGTATTTCTGGAGTACTTTAATTAAAACTAGACATAATTTAAATGGTTTTCGTTTTATAGAACAGTTCTTGATTTATACAATACAGAAAACTTGTAACAATACCGAGGACTAATTTATTGCTAAAGTGTAATATTTTATTTATTTACACGCGATCGCACCAGTGGGCAAACGGTACGACCAACCAAGCGGTCCAAGTCAAAGTCAAAATAATTTATTCTCGTAACGATGTGACACTTATCGACGTCAAAATCGCAAGCTAATTAATTCAGTCGTCTATTTCTTGAGTCACCTTAGATAATGCTAAATTAAAAATATTTGCACATTCTTTAAGTAGCATCTGTTATGTAGATTATCATTTGTTTAATTAAATAAAACGTTTCTTCTAAATATTTAGAAGTAACATTTCACTTAACTTTTAAAATAAAAACCAAAAGAAGTGGGAAGAGGAGGCACAACATTCACAGACAATTAATTTTGAACTCATTACGCTCGTTGAAACATGCTGATAAGTTTTATTGTTATCAAAACTTCATTTATTTAACCCCAAAGTAAAAGAGGATGTAAATAGAATATAATTATAGCTTCTGTTGTATTAACCAAACGAAATGCTAATTTATTTCTGCGATCCTAAAGCGAGATTTTTGGCAAAATTTACGTCAATCATGCAATGAAGAATTGTCACGTCTTACGACAAGTAGCATAGTAAACGGGATTGGCCTAAAAAACAATGTTTTGACGTCTTAGGGGTTCATTTGGCTTTCTAGTAGAGATGCTGAAGATCGTGAAGATTGTGACCGTTTCTTGTAGAAAAGTGGACGCCAACTACAAACTAAGTTTCTTGGATAGCAAAATACCGGGACAGCAACCGGGACAGCAACCGGGACAGCGCTAAGGGGACGACGATGATGATGAGAAAGAAGTTTTATATAGAAATAAAAAAGCAAGTCTCGATATTGATAACAACATAGATACGTACACAATAAACGTTTTGATAAACACCTAGTGATACAAAATCAGAAGGTGAAGTATAGCTCTGAAAATGAAGCCAGAAGACAAGCTTTCGACATCCAACCCCTAAAACTTAACCACAGAAAATGTGGATAATATTTCTGAGCTCTTAATGCAGGACCTTTGTCACAAGGTATATCAATCGGACAATGAAATTGACATATTGCGGCTCAACGGCGGTTACACGTTCAGTTTGGCAACAGTTCAATCCACGGCCGCGACTATGGATCGACTGATAGTTGAGTTATGGGACGTCAGGTGGTATTAGTAAGACAGACTGACGATCTGCACAACTGAAGACTTCCATTCGACAACACGCATACGGCTTACTTAATCATAAGTAGAAATAATCCTACCTTCTTAAATTATAAAAAAAAAAAAATCATCATCTCAGCCTAGATACGTCCACTGCTGGACATACTAAGGCCTGCAGGGGTGCCTGAAAAAAAAGGTGGAAATATTAATGACATTGTCTCATTCATTTTACTGTCAACAAATAAATTAGGAATCGTTTCATAAAATATAATTAAGAATGTTTGTAAGATAACAAAAAAAACTGGGATAACCGCGAAAGGGACAACAGGATTGGTGCAGTCCTGACACGACGTGATTGACAACTATTAAACATACGCCGGGCTGCACATGAAATTTTTCAAATATTTGATGTTTTTGTCAGATTGTCAATCTGACCAAACTATAAAAAAATAGGTCATGTTTCAACTTCTATAAGTCTGTGCTACAATATTTCAACAGTGATTGCCTGTCATTTCAATCTTATCTATGCTAAAAATAAAAAATAAATGATAGTAAACTTCTAAATAAACATGACTTACCTGTTAGATAAAGCTGCGAACTAATGGTGGGTAGGATTTATTAAAGAATAGTCTTTTAATAACTTAAAAAAACACTCTATGTTTTAATTATACTTTTAGTTTAATATGTAACAGGTTTACGCTTGTATTTGCAACAGATCGATAGATATTGCTCTCGGTCGGGTAAACGTTGCCGAGTTTTTCACCAATCGGTTTTCCAACGGACCTGTAGTGCGTGGGAAATATATTCTGGGTTAACGGCTAAAAGTTCGGCAGTTTGTTATTGACATAGATAGTGAAATATTTGTGTGATAATAATTTTTTGAAGTATAGCTGCAAGTATGCGTAACTCTTGTGGTATTTGAAATATGAAATACAGACCATATATTTTTAGTTTGCTTGTTTTTTTATTATTTTTAATTGCGGATCTAACTATGGGAAAATTGACCCACAATAATATATATGTCACCGGAAAATAACAAAATCCTCAAACGGGACATAAACTGTATTATTTTACGACCTCATTTTCGCAAATTTATCAATTTGCGACGTCTCGTCGTAAATTTAGAAACTAACAGATATCCATTCGTAAGATTCTAAAAGGTTGGACCTATCACAGAAGAGCTTTTAATTTTACGTTTCTTTCAAATACGGCAAATAACACACTGATCTCTGATTTGTCCGTCGGTGATAATGAAGGTTAGCATCAGTTCAACTTAATAGGTTATATGGTTTTCTTGTGACCCTGAAAACAAAAATAGGAGCCCTGCGAAGCAGGGTACGTTTTGCGGTTTTTGTTATTTTCCGGTGACATATCCAAGTCCTCCTTTCGACTAACAATTATATTGTGACGCAAATTTATAGAGATTATTGTCCAGCAATGAACTACGATATACAGTATATCTTCAGATAACATAAATAATATTCTATTGCTACTTAGCCTGTCACTTTTCCTAAAACATATAACATTTATGTTTGCATATTGAAACATACATTTCTAAAAACTTTAAACTACCAAGGCGCCATTCTTATAAAACTCTGTACCCACCAAGGTATAATAAAACTCGAAACATATTCACATGTCGACATCGTTGAGCGTGTTTATACGTCACCAGTATTACCTGTTTAACTGGGCGATAATACGGCCGGCGGGCTAAACGACTTAATCCGTCGTTGGGGAGACGCCAGCGGTAACGAGGACCATCGAGATTGTACGATAGTGTACTAAGCGATTATATTGTACACTTATGCCTGTGGTAGGGATCGATTACACTGTACACTTGCGGCCGGTTTCAATATTCGATCCATGCATGGATTTTGATATTCTTGTTTGATATATCTTATTGACGATATTTTCTAATAAAAATTAATAATCACATTACACTTTATTCTTGAAATATGACAAAGGCAAACTTCGTAGCAAAGTAAAAACATAATGATTGTGTCACGGCCAGTAAGTTATGCTAATTTTCTGTGAATTTGTTTGTAACAAAAACAGCAATAATTACGCTTGTTGTTTTCAATGTGGATTCTTTTTTACTTAATATAATTCAGTAGGACTTTCTTGACACGAAATCTACATAACTTTAATCTACACAACAAAAAGTTAAGAATAATTATTTCCACTTCTTATGTTGTTAAAAAAAATTCTAAAGATATTAAAAATTTAAGAAGAACTCTGATAACATACTGGATATATTCTTGTAACGGCTCATCTTAAACTGGTCATAAAGACGACTTACAGCCCATTTTGTCGCGTATCATAAACAAGCGGCAGCTGGTCCAGATTAGCGTCCATTATTAATCAACTAGCTGCTGCCCGCGACGTCGTCTGCGTGAACGCTATACAGCACCTAACTATTAAATAAATACCTACCATTATACCTTTTAAAATAACATTTATTTACCCGTTTCTTCTTTATATTTCATAGCTGCAGAAAATGTAATAAGAGGGAGACTGTCTTTTGTAAAATTCACATTCAAAAAGTGCTGATTTTCAGCCTGCTTTGAATAAATGACTTTATGGTGATTCTGTTGAATTAAGTCATAAGTTGTGACTGAAGCAGATGGAGAAAATAAGGAATACATAATAGGATAAAATACATACTTATGGGACTTCTCGATATACTACATTAGTGGTTTGGCTCTCCGCAGCCAAAATGTAAAGAGAGTCAGGACTGGTGACGCGGAAGAAAGCGACGTACAGGACACCCGCTGCCCTCAGTGTCTGCCTCTGCGACTTTTTGGTGGTCATCGCGAAGCAAACACTCACGGGGAACTGTATGCGCTTGAACGGGAACCGGAAGTTATGAGGTATGAGAGGAATGCGTGGTATAAATACTGCCTCGCCGACGCCACAACTCGTAAGAATTTCCACCTAAATGGTGTGTCTGTGGAGCGAGATGACTTTCAGGCGGGTCACGTTACACAACTTCGGAGGAGATAAGTTTCGAAGAAGCATAATCGGGACACCGACCTTCAGCTTGATGGTATGCGCTGGAAGTTCACTTGCTGACAGGGAGTTCAGAAATTCCACGGGATAGATAATGTGTGGCGTTTTTTTGCTCGACGACAGTGTTTATAGAGATGTAGACCACTTCATTCCCCTCAATTTCCGAGAGAATGCATTCGTCAATTGCTACAGCCAGATCATTTTTGGGCGTCAAAATAGGCTGGTTCTAAGCTGGATACAACTCTACTGAGAGACTCTGGAAGCACCATCTGTCCACCTCTCTCTTCTGGTAGAGTAACTTCGTCAAGACTTAGAAAGACATCTTAGAATTGTTGAGCATGTGCATTGACGCCAAGCTGAGCTCTCATATTAATGGTCAAGCGCATCATACGAACTGTGACCACCCAACCCAGAACTCGTGACCACAACAAAGATAATTTCAACGAAGCACTCACCTTGTCCGTGTGGTGACGGATTAAGAATACGGAGTTTCACCACCCCATATCATCCCATGGGTGTCGTAAGAGCCGACAGAGGGAGCATATTATGCAGAGAACAGCACTGTAAGAGAAGGAAAACTTGATACAAACCCTGTAGCAACCCGTTTGGCCAGCGTGGTATAGTAGGCCGATTCCTCCTTTCAAAGGAGAGGCCTAGTCCAGCAGTGGACTGTTAAAGGCATGGATGCAAGGATCATGATGATGATGATGACTCACCTCGTCAGCCCTCGATCCCCGCGTCACCACGGGAAGCGTTTGTCGGGAATCGTCACTGAACAGAACTGTGACCACCCATTAAATGCTCGTTCCTGCGGATGTCCTGCAGGGTTCTGTCCATGGCCTCAACTGCCTTCGTATTGGCCATCGTACGCTCATCCCATACGATCAGAGAGCAATCCTTGAGCACGTGTCCCTTATCACTGTTACGTGACACACCACAAACGGGTGTTACGGCGCTCTCTAAATCGATGGGAAATTTAAAAATGGTATGTACTGTTGCCACCCGGAAGCAGTGTGGCAGCGATTGCCGGCGACGCTACAGCAATGACAATTTTGCCTTGCCTCCTGACCTCTGCAAGTATGCCAGTAGTAACAAATGTTTTTCCTGTTCCACCAGGTGCATCCAAGAAAAATATTTTAGCCTGGCTTTGCCCAACGCTTTCAAGGACGATGTCATAAAATTCGTAAGGTGGTCATTTCAAATTGTCTTAGCATTATACTCCCAATTTTCACGATCTTGATGCGGTGATGATTGGATTGCCGCCGATAGAAATTGACGTCTTGAAGTGAACTAAGACAGATGTTCAGCACGCGGTCATCAGTTACTTCGACTTCGTCTCCAGTAGCACGCCTCAAAGCTCGTAGAAAATCTTCAGACAGATGATGGGGTTACTTCTCCCAGAAAGCTACCGGGTTCGCGACTCCACAAAACACCAAGACGACGTCAAACAGATGACGCATGCATGCGGCTGGGACTGTCACTGATGCTCGCCTCCGCGAGGGTGTCATCCCAGTATTGGTCACCGTCGAGAAAGTGACGTACTACGCAGGCTGTGCGTTAAGTGGGATACTCCACGCCATTAAATGTCCTCAGAAAGGCGCAAGACGTTGGGCCTCGGACTTTGTGAAGTAACAACCGCAGAAAATAGCATTCGACATTATTTGTGTGTACGGTATAAACTCTACAAAATGCGGTGTCCTTGAAACTTCCCGGAAAACCTTCCACAGCACCTCCTCGTCAACGTCGGTTAAATACACCCTTTTGCTTGTCGTACGTGTTATATGAAGGCATCTCGTCATACGTAAGGGACCTCCCAAACTGGTCGATTTTACAAAGCCTGTAAAACGCCAAGAGACTTGTTTGACGCGGATTTTCCAAGTGCTCAGCAACGCTGTCGGGATCAAAATATATGCGCTGACCTTTCTCTAGGTAGACGTGTAAATGTATGACGGTAGGATGCTTCTCATGTATAGAGAATACCAGTATCCGCCAAACCGCTTCAGACGTAACAATAAATAAATGGTTGTGTGTGAGTAAATAAGATCTAGCTAGTTCCACATCTTACTGATGTTTATATACAGTTAATCCAAACAAAGGTACGTGGTATATGTATATCCCGAAAGACAATTTAAAGCAAGTTTATATGCGACATGTAAATATATTAATTAAGAAGCCATAATTACACCAATGTGACCAAAATGTTTTTTTTGTACTAACTCTGTTACTATTTATTCGGACAGAAATGATGTACCTAAGCAATCAAGTGTGGCGATGGTGTAGTTAATTAATTAAAAAACTTCAACTAATAGTCTTCTTAAAATTGTATTGTTAATTCGTTTCAGAGATGAGCAACATCTCTGAAACGAATTAACAATACAATTTTAAGAAGAAAATGTACAACTCCATCTACGACTTTTGAAAACAACTATTAACGTTGCCCACATGTTCAAATTAAATTAATTATATCCAAAAAGGGCTTACAGATGTAATTCGACTTGATGTTTTTGAACTCTCTTACCTAGATGGCGCTGCATTAAAATTGTCTTGATTATACTCATATTCAATTAATTATGTTTATCAGCCTAAGTTACTTATATTGCGTGATTTTTATAGTGAGAAGCTAGATTATAGCATAGTAAACATAATAACAACATTAAAATATGCATTGTTACATTACACGTTGTTACAGAATACGTTCAAGAAATAAAGGTTCTCTGCTCGTTCCCCGTAGGTTATAGCGTAATAATATGTAGCCTATATGGTGATTCGACTTTTTAATAATATTTGTGCCAAATTTGAAGTAAATCCATGCAGTACTTTTTGAGTTTAGCCCGGACATAAGGACAAACAGATAAACAGACAAAAATTCTAAAAACTATATTTTTGGCTTCGGTATCGATTGTAGATCACACCCCAAGTATTCTTTAAAAAAAATATTCAATGTACAGTTTTGACTTTCCTACCATTTTATTATATGTATAGATTATTATCAAAGTGTTTGAGATCATGAATCAACAGCAGAGACATTAAATTTAATGGCTATTGTCATATCCTAGAGGACTATTGCCTTGAATTTGCGTTGACCTTTGCCCTTCTAATGAAGAATCAAGCTCAGTTAATGCTGTCTTATAAATCAACTAGACGTCGCCAGCAGCTTCGCCCGCGTCAATGATACATATAAATCTTCCTCTTCTATCATTATATCTATTTAAAAAACCGCATTAAAATCCGTTGCGTAGTCTTATGATTAAAGCATACATAGGGACAGACAGACAGAAGACAGACTTTGTTTTATACTATGTAGTGATAACCTAATATCATAAAGAACTGCAACTTGCGTGTACTTTATACACATTATATACATCGGATTATATATTAATAACAACCTTAATTATCTAGGACTAGGTCAGGAGAGTTAAGTTTACTCCTTATTTTGTAATATAATGAATACGTTTAAACTTTTGCGACTTATACACAAACACGGTGTAAAAAGCCCCTTAACGAAAACTGAAACCCCATATTGTATCAATCATTACAAACATTTTTTTACTTCGGCACCATGCCTGGGAAATTATCTAATGGTTCAATAGATATTGAGGCTCAAAATCGCCATACAATTTTTCTAATTAGTTTTTTTTTATGGTAATAGGTGGCAAACGAGCAGACGGATTGCCTGATGGTAAGCAATTATCGCCGCCCATGGACACAAGCAACACCACAGGAGTCACAAGTGCGTTGCCGCCCCATTAGGTTGGGAAAAGGGATAGGATGAGGAGTGGGATTAGGGCGAAGGAATAGGGGATAGGGCCTCCGGCACTCTCTCTCACCGAACGAAACGCAACAGTTTAGGTACTGTTACTTTACGTCGATTTTCTGTGAGAGGGTAGTACTTCCCCGGTCGAGCCGGCCCATTCATGCTGAAATCAGCAAGGCAGTACTACCTAGGTACAAAATTGATACATTTACTCCGCCAATTTGTTCTATAGATTTCCTTTGCACCCATGGACAAGTAAGTAGGTATTTCGAAAATTGCACGGTAACACTTTTAATTGCGGCTTAAAAAATGTGTTTACTTAAAAAAAACTATTCTCAGGTACTATTTTTGCTTAGTATGACTTGGTGATGGGTCCTGTGACACCCTGTCATCATCATCATCCTCTTAGCGCTATCCCAGTTTCAATCTGGGGTCCGCTTACTAGTCTAACCAGATTTAGCTGAATATTGGCTTTTCCACAGAGCGACTGCCTGTCTGACCTCAGCAACCCGAAGGGATAGCGATATTCCATGGTTTAGACTAGTGTCAGTTTATTAAGAAGGTACTGACGCGCTGTAACGACTGTCAAAGATCTTCATGACAACCGGGGCCGACGGCTTAACGTGCTCTCCGAGGCACGGGATAAGCGATTATTGACAATTTAATACGCTCGTAACTCCGAAAAGTCAATCCGGTTCAAACCCGATATGCTCTGCATGTTGGTATCTCCACTAGGCTATCGCTGCCGTGCATCCTGTGCCACCTTGTGTATGAAGTTATATCTATGCAACTGTTCTACAGCGCGTGATTATTGAAAAATATAGCCGAAATAGCTTTATATTTTCCCGCAACTTTCACCATGGTCTACACCTGTACAATAATATTACAATAATACAATGATGTTCACGAGATGACTGTACCAGAGCTCGTGATCGCTGTTATAACCCGTCGCATAAATATCACTTAGCAAGCAATATACATTAATTATTGAAATATCAATTCAAATAATACTTACCTATATTCTCAGTCATTAAACTAAATACATTTATAATCAAGTGAAGGTAATGTTAAATTCATAAACCATGTCAGTTCAAATGAAAGTGCGGCGGCTGTCATACATTTAATTTGCAACTCTGTCAGTGCGAAATGTATGACACAAAATAAAATATTGAACCGGAGCAATTGATACGCAACGCTGTAAATTGGTTCTTCCATTTAAATATATATTTTTGAAATTTTAATTACGTTTTTATATGTATGTTTCAAAGTGGCCACATTTTACACTGACAAGTATTTTCCGCTTGTATTTCAATGGACGTGACTTTTTATTTGATTTCAGTTTTTCGCTGGGTTCACATGACAAGAATCTGGCTTTTTTCACTAATTTGTCTGTATGTTCAAACACATCACAATATGTTGACATTGTATCATCACGTTTAAAAAACTGCTTATAATATTTATTAAATAAAAATATTTCTAAAATCAGAGCTTTTTCGACTAATTGACACGAAAAGGGAGACTAAGACATATATCCATGTTTCGGCACACAAATATTTGACATGGACGGGAAACGAACCTGCGACCTACGGCGTAGTAATCGATTACAATACTGCTACGCCACCGGATCGTCTTATTTTAAATGAGTTGTTAAACAATTATCGCCATAAAATCATTGTTTACCGAACAAGCAATTTCACTCTCACAATTTGTGAATTTGAAACACTTTCGCCGCTTATTTAATGATTCAAATTAGATTCGTGATCGTTTGATAGAAGTCATTTGTTGATCAAAATGGTTCTAACGGTCGACTTCATCTGCGCCGGTCAAAGCTGACAATTAATTATCTTAGCACACCATTGTGCGCGCCTGTACCGATCAGAGCCGGGATAACGAGCTTATATCTATCTATCGGTTGAAAGAACTAAAATCCTTGTCGAGCTAGAGGTTATGAGATGAAGCGTTGACAAGAGAAACGTCCTGGACCGAATGTAGCTAGTTGAGGTGATTTATTGCCACGAACTGTATCCAGGGTACTGTCTTATACCTACCAATGAGATTATATGTATACATTAAAATTGAACTATGTACTTTTAACGTATGTACTTTATATAGATTTCTTATTTTTGATCGAAGATGATAATAAGTACGCATTTTACAGTACCCATGGTTACGGGGAGACGTATGCGGTATTTGCTGGTCCCATAGCTGTAATTAACTATTAAACACGCAGACGCCTAGACGGTCGTCTGATTAAACAAAGCCTTGACAACGTCTACCATATAACCAATAAACGTAGTTGTATATTTTTAAATAGATACGTGTTGCAGCAAATCACATACAGAATAATCGTGCTCATCAAAACTTGACACAAAAATCTGTCCTGTGTGGGATTTTGACCAACGATCTACAGCTTCGCTGTCACTGACTTACAGTCAAAAAGCATGGCAGCTTAAAATTGATCTTAAGAAGTAGATCTTCGTTCTTACATCAAAACAGTGCATAGCAAACAATCAAAACTGTTTACACTAATCACGTAGCCAGGTGTACACACACATTTACTTACTTAAGCTGGCCGCTTGCCTCCAAACATTGACGTTGCCAACGCCAGCCTACCAACTACGTATAACAGTGTCGAGCTATTCATCTGAGAAATCAAATCTGGCTAAAGGCCTAAGCCCATTAAATTTATAAGGCGTGCCAATATAATGTGAATGCATCGGACATGCCCAGTATAATCTGTACCCGCACGGCCAACCGTTCTCTCGGTAACAAACATGCCAAAGGGCTTATGGACGTGTAGTGGGTATATGGGAATGATGTACTGGGAGAACGATATGGGAATGTGTACTCGTATATATTTGGTTTATTAAATACATATATTTATGTACCGGATCTCAATTGCGTCATGATTTAACAAGAAGCGTGAAATACGTTTAATTTGTCCCGACGATTTGCTAAAGGTTGAACAGTGATATTCGCGACTGGAATAGAAAAGAAAGACGAGTAGAAACGACTCAAATCTAATATAGTATTTCAGGATTATTTATCAACACAGGTAAAATATGGGATTGTGGCGTCAGCATTGTCACACAATGTACGTATGCATGCCAAGTTACAGCACAAGAGAAAACCTGGAAGTGGTTCAAATTTATCTTGCAATGATGACTTGATTTAAGCTTGTATTACTTGCATTGGGACTGGTGAAAGTAAATACAATCTCATATAAAAAGCACACTGAACGGTTCTATACTAGACACAATGCCCAGACAGCCTTACAAACTCATAATATTTATATTCATCAAGAAGTAATTTAGAATGATAATAACTTCTGAATAACAATACTTGAGACTATCTGCGAAGGCTTAATTAAAGACAATTTGTAAGATTCTTCGAGATTCTAATCATTTTTTCATTTTGTATCACAAAGTAAAACTTATGAATGTAAAATTATATTCAAAAAAGATATCTGAAAAGATTTATTATACCTATACAAACATAATCAGTGCTAATTTATTTGCCAATTTAGTTAAAAGTTTGGCAATTATCATTTACTTCGAAATAAGTTGATAGTCAAATCAATGATGAATGAAAATCTGCTCTGGTAAGTTGATCAATCACCGTTATCAGTAATACTTTAGATTCTTTAGAACATTCCTATAATAATATCCTAGATCACCTGACTGCCTCCGTAGCCCAATAGGTAGCGTATGCGTTTGCTGCGTTATTATGTGGGAACTACAAATTCATAACATGACGGAATGTGGTTGTAATAAACTTCTGCCTACCCCCTCAGTGATAAAGGGGTGTATCTATATTGGTATAGGTCCCAACTTCGATTGTAAGTATTGAGTTTACGAGAAGAATCTTAGCTGGAAATTTACCGCCAAGCTTAGAACATACATCGTCCTCTCTAGAGCAACCGTAACCAACAACTAACCTGCTTAAGATCTAGCCATTGAGCGCACTCAATAAAATCTGTTTTCAAGTCAAGGCATACTCTAGCACTCATAGCGAGACTTGA
This sequence comes from Euclidia mi, assembly GCA_944739405.2. Classification (NCBI taxonomy): domain Eukaryota; kingdom Metazoa; phylum Arthropoda; class Insecta; order Lepidoptera; family Erebidae; genus Euclidia; species Euclidia mi. The sequence goes on along the minus strand of OX123202.2, from coordinate 3,598,305 downwards.
CATGTCGTTTGTAACAGCTCGACAAAGTAAAGCAAAGTTTTAGCAAAGTTCAGAGGTCGCTAACTGGATGGGTGATCACTTGGTGCGGCATTCAAATCGAAGCGCTACCTTCATTCGGTACATATCCGATGTAAAACCGTCGGTCTCAGCTCTTGTCTCAAGACAAGAATTATTGTGAGGCCATGTCAGTAGCCTACATCAGGTTTATAAACGCCGACTTAAGTTTGCCACACAGCACACTCACATGAAAAGATGAACGACTAATTTCACTTAAAACTGTTTAAATCAATTACACTATATTTTTCATGTTGAAAAATATTCCACATTCGCGCAACATTTCAAAGAGTAGTTATATTATGTACTTACTGCGTGCGCTCACTTACTCAAATAGACTACGTTTAGCTCTAAAGACATTTTATATAAATTGGGCTACGGGTTTTTCCGAATACTCAGTAGCAGCACGGAGTCTGGTGCCGTGCCCGGTAACGGCAATAGGCTCGCCCCCTATTACGTGGGACCTAAAAATTCATGGCAAAATGTGGGTGTAATATTTACACATCTGCCTACCCCTTCGGGGATACATGCGTGAGACTATAAATAAAAAAATAAATAAATGTTAATTATCGCTTGCCTCGTGCCTCGGATAGCACATTATGCCGTCAGTCCCGGCTGTCGTGTAGATATTTGACAGTCATTATAGGGAATCAGTATCTACTTCTAAATAAACTAATACTAGTTCGAACCATGAATGAGGTCAGGCAGGCAGTCGCTCTGTGGAAAAGCTGATATTCAGTCTAATCCGGTTAGGCTAGTGGGGGTTGAAACTGGGATCACTCTAGGATGATAAAGTTTTTTTTCTTATATTTATATTTAAGTGGCGATCTGTTTTTTTACCACAGGCTGAACCATAGTTATTACATTGTTTTACAGAAACTATAGGATGCCCGCACCTACGTCCGCACATTTTATTTTAATTTTCATTGTTTCTACTAGTTGTGGGAATTTCGGGAAATCTACGCTCTCCTTGAGTCATATATGTTAAATTTCAGCTTCTTTCGCCCCGTAGTTTAAGCTGTGCGTTCTCTGTCAGTCAATTAGAAACGCAATAATCATCATAATATATAAAATCCTTGCGTTAATTACTGACTGACAGACAAGCTACAGCCAAAACTATTGGGCGCAGGAAGCTGAAATTTGGCTTGTATGTTCCTTGGGGACCGTAGGGGTGCACTAAGGGATACCCAAGGGATCGGTCAAAACAGATAAATTAAAAAAATGTGCAGGGGTAGCTGCTGGTGTCCTCTAGTTTTATATATAAAGATAGATAATGAACATCCTATTAACATTAACATCCAAATAACAGTAGTGTTAGGCTCTTAGCAAAGAAAGCAGAACGTAGAAAATAATTTATATAACCAACATATTTCAACAATTATACCAGCACCATAATTCTTCACTCACCTCTCGTATGGAGGCTTAACAAAAACCCCTATGATAGGTTGTATGTCTTTAGATAGCACGTCAAAGTGAACACGACTCTTATTGTACGGCCGCTTGTTTTGTTCTCAATACTCCGATGACATACTTCTACACTTGCCCAAGCCTACCCTGAAATCATTCTGCAGTCAACTAGCCAAGCCAAACCCAACCATATAATTATTGACCATAAAGTCAAAAGTACTACGCAGAGAATATGATACACGAGTTTGTCAGTTAAACCTTACACAAATTCCTTTTGTGAGTTATATAAACTTTATATGGATTGTAATAAAGTTGAATTTCGGTTGTTGAGATGAGTAAGGAGCAAGATTGTAGATATATCAGGCAACCCAGTTTAAAACGTAAGCGACCCGAATAGTACCGTCGTAAGTTGAGGATCCTTTGACATAAACGCGTATAAAATAAAAATAAACAATCTACGTTTGATGATATTATTTGTCTAGTACGAATGGAATGGTTTAACATAATTAGGATGGTGCCACACCGGCGATATGGTTCAGACGTGACTGACTTACGACGACTGTTGCATAATTAACTTGTTTTATTCTAAATATTTGCCTATATATCGAAATCTTAGGTTGCGACAATAAATTTATATTTGTAACAAAGAGACTGAAAATAAATCTAGATATAACATTTTATTTTAGGTTCGAAAGTTTGTCTGTTTTAGTTTTAACTGCAACTACTTGACGTTATGTCTAGGATTGATTCCAGATCCCCCCGTGGGATCTCCACCTTGTCGTGGTTGGGCTCAGTAAGGGCGGCAGGATCCCGGGAGTGGACTCTCCACGTGGGCTTGGGTGAGGCCTGCGTAGGATGCGTCCTAGGGTGCGGTTGCGGGGGACAGTTTTGCCTGTCCCTCGCATTCGGGCGCGGTCGCGGGAGGAGAGGCGTGTTGGTATTGCGTTGCCGCGCGCCCTATATCCCGCAACCAAATGGGGGCGCACCATTTGCTACGTTGCGGTGGGCCGTAGAGGAAGAGGAGATGCAGTGTTGTCAGTTTGCCGTCCTCCCTATCCTCTGCGGCCGCTTTAGTGCCTGCGGACGGCGAGCGCTGGGGCTGCTCCCCATCCGCCAAAAGGCATAGGTTTGTTCTGTGTTGTGTCCGCGCCACCTCCCAAGAAGTCTGTATATATATGCTATCCGCAAATCGCGTGACTTCGTCAACATACGGGACCCATAGGGACACCACGGTGGTTTTAGTGGGTATGCCCCGAACGCCTGTATGGGAGAGCCTCCAAACATCCAAAAATCCGGCCGTGAGTGTGATCGACTGGGCTTGGGCCCGGTCGATCACACTCACGGCCGGGTTGGCGTCGAGTTGAAATGGCTCATAAAGAGAGTTTCCACCGTAGTAAAAAAAAGATTGTTTCCAGATCGAGTTTAATTTTTTCTCTTTTTTTTTCATGTGAGTTTGTCGCCAATTCTGGGGTCGGAATTTTCAAGTAGTCGGAAAGGTCTCCAACATGGCCTTAAAATTCTTGTCCTATGACATGAACCGGGATCTACAGCTTTACGTGTCCTCCAAAGCACTATAACAGCGATCTGATGTAAATGCCACACGCGGGCACCCATCCCATCATCCCACCCATCCAAGTGACTATTAGTTTACCGAACTTTAAAACTTCAAGCCCAGTCATGCTATGAGCGCTACCAGTAACTCCACTTTTAATTCAAAGACAATAATCATATTTTCAGGGCATTTAATTTCAAATGTGTCATCAAATATGTGCGTAACTGTTTGTTTTTCCCGAAATAAATAAATAAAATAAAATAAAATGATTTCTTGATATTATGGCGAAGTTTATGACACTAAATATACTTAATCACAGTTACTAAACATTTAAACGCCAATCAACCTACAATGTCAGCATAAAACCAGAGGTCAAGATCATTGCTTAAAATGTAAAACATCAAAGGCAATACCTATCTATTTAAAAGGTGTACTTAGGCTCTTGAATAGGATTATTAATTTACCGCTAGCCACTGACTACTTCGGCCGTGATTTCTTCTACACTTGGGAACCCCTATAAAACTTCTTTGTGCCTTTGAGTCCACGAAACGATGCCTCGTTATACAATCTGGAAGATACTCCTCACTTTACCACTAGGAATTGATACCTTAAGCTTTCTTCCTTAAAGCACAAGGTACTGTAAAACTCCAAAGGCTAGTATTTCAATTAAATTGGTTCGAAGATTATTTTTACAGCTCTGAGGAGTTGTGTTATAAACGCTCATTGGACGTTAAGTTTTATTTTCAATGGTTAATATTTTAATTTGAGGAGCCATTATGAAGAACTTCATTTTTAGTGGGAACGAATCATAAATATTAGCCAGACAGGTCCTTAGTTTTCAATGATTTCTAAAATCATTACTAATAGCAAATTGTCTATGTTGTACTTGAACATGTCAACTAGTAATTAGGCAATTTAGTGCATCAACTTTCTGCAATGTAGACTACACTGTATAGACGCACGCTTTATATTATTTTTACTGTGGGTTGTAATTACCATTCACCATGTGTAGAGTAAGTATTTGCCGATATCTTAATTTAAACTGAGGTACAATCAACACATGCCCAAATACTTACCTACAAATATGGGCTCAATCAGTAATAAAAACTGGCACCTTCATTCTACCCCGGCATTTAAAACTACCTAGCCGTTTGTAATTATAATTTGAATGTGAAATATTATTCTATGAAACTGAATTCATCACTCATCAGTCATCACTCTCATCAGCTAAAACTTTATAATGACAGATCAAAACAATGAAAAATACCCCCGATTCAATTAACGGAGCCAACGCAGATGTGATGGAATTCGTTCCCAACGAACATTTAAACACAATATCGTTGTAACAATTTACAAAACGAATCATTCCTCTGACCTTAGATTCAAATATTAGAATATCGAATCATGAACGTTCGTTGGTTAGGATTCCACAATTGAATTTATGACAAGAATAAAGGGTAGCGCACATTATGCCGCAGTGACGCGCGACGTCGCGATATTAACAATGCAAAACATCCGTCCTCGCGGCAAAACAACGCGCCATCGAAAAATGTTATATTAAGGCTCTGTTCCATTAATTCCTTGAAACGGCTATTTGTCAAACGCGGATGACGCGGCTCACAGTTGGGGGAGACTGATGCTGCGAGACGGTAATCTTGTACTGGTGCACTGATTTTGTTCACTTCAATTTGATGGATGCTTGAGGAAAATTGCTAAGTGTTTTTTATCATTGTGATGAGATGATAACTTAATAAGGTCAAGGAATTCAGGTCCAGATATTGCTGTATGAAGCGTTCGGAGCGAATCATAATAGTATTTCACTTCTGTTTTAGTCCTAGCAAATCATGTAAGTATTTAGCATAATATTGTACTTCTGATAAACTATACACATACTTCCGTTATGAGTCTATATGTTGCATGGAGAATTACTAAAACTGAAACAGCGGAAACAAACTGAAACAAACTGTGGATATAAATAATGCCAAATAGTGAGGCGATCACTTAAACCACTACATTATGCGTACAGTCAACATTCATGAATTTACTGTCTAATTGTCTTACAAATCAACAGTTACAATTCGCGAACCGCGCAATACATGCATTAACTATTCATTTATGGAACAGCAGAAATGAAAACCGTAACTTGGCGATGCTTCCGCAATGAATATAGTTCTCCGATCCTCTCACCTACCGAGTAGCGTTCATCGCTTCGCTTCAAAGCGCTCATGTAATACCCGCTTTATTTTTTATTTTTTTACTGTATTAGACTCTTTATAAGCTCTTCAGTGGCACTCGAAAATGTTTCGTGCCAGTATTTTCGTGGAGTATGGAAAATACAGGCAGGATAATTATTACGCTTGTTATCTCAGAGCTTCCCGGTGTGCGATGTGTGCTTGTGTTTGGATTTAAATAGATATGCTTTTACCACGATTATAAGAGGGAACTAATAAAAATATTATACAGAATTAAAGTTTGAAAAAGTGTTTGGGAGTGAAACAAAGATTTGTACCCAATTTTACGAATCTTAGTTTCACAAGTATTTTAGGCCATGTTTATTCTCAGGTAGCAGCTGAAATTCTCGGATTGCGATAAGCTGGTTAACCATTCGATATTTAGTCAAGATGAATAAATTATCCAATGATCAATCACCAGAGTAATAGGCCAAACAGTAAGTAAAGTATAATATTTGATGGTATATTATACACTTCCAAGATAAACATGACGTCCGGTACCAACTGGCTTAACATGCTCTTCGAGTCACGGGACAAGTGGGAGACCATATGCATTTGGATAGGTTGGTTTCCCTACTAGTAAATCACTGCTGATTGCAAAGCTTAAGAAAAACACACGAAAAATGTTGTGCCGAGCGAGTCATCCAGTAGCACTTTCTTAGACGCTATTACTCCAAATGTCCACGAACTGGCTAAGACTATATATACCTTTTTGGATAGCTGGTAACACCAGAAAGTTATTTCAACGTTTTACATAACATGTCACATATGTTTCTCAAATAATTGCATTTTTGTGGCGTGACTTTATTTTATTCGATTTTTTACTGTGTTTTTTGGCTCTATTTTCTAATTCTACGTTGAGTTAGTAGCTTTATTTCATTTTAAAAGATGAGGCCATTTAATTGTACATTAAATAAGGCCAAATTTGGTACCAGTAATAGTCAAAATAATTTTTGAGAAACTGTTTATAACAAAAATTTGGTATTCAAAAAATCTTATAAACCATTTTATTCCAAAGTGGTACATTTTGGATCGCCATATGTAGGGGGTAAAAATACTCCATTATGGCCCCAGAATCTCCCGAAGGGAATATGAGCAATTACAAATCACCCTGTCAATTATAATGTCTGAGAAGACTAAATCAAATCGATTCAAAACTTGATTCGATATTTTCATCACAATCACAGTAAATAATAAATTCTTATACCACATCCACATAACACCATCTAGTCTCAAACTAAGCAGAGCTTATATTATGAGTACTAGACCAATGGCTAAACAACTTTTCTGTTATAACATACATATTATACATAGAAATATCTAGACAAATTACCATGTTCACGCACACAAATGTTTGACGTGAGCGCGAATCGAATCTGCCACCGTTGGCGTGGCAATCGATTACACTCCCGCTACACCGGTGGATCGCCATACTCAAACGAATAAATTTTATAAAATATTTCGTATATCAAGCAAACAGAGTGGCTCTATACTTCTATTTTTTATAATAAATTCTGCTTATGATATGCCTCTGTCATGTTTGTGTTAAAGTATTTTATTTATTACACACGGATAATTTGTTGTATTCCTACATTTTATACGCACCAGCAAATATATTACGCATCATTATTTGCCAGAGATGCCTTATTGCCGAGCCTACAACTAAAGCCATTAATATCAGACGACGTCGAGTTTAAATTAGTGACCGACCGAAAGTGGTTTTTCAGCCCAAACCGAAACCCAAACCGAACTTTCGGCCTTGCTCTCAGTTTCGGCCGAAACCGAAACCGAAACCGAAACTTACCTAAACATGTTACAAATTTCTATTGATACTGAATTCTATTGTATTTTTACCCATAACTTTTCATAGTCATACATACAGCCAGTAACATAGATAACTAGAAGTGTTAATGAAATAAGAAGACATTAATTAATGTACGGAGCACATGTGGCATTAAGTCTCATTGGGGTAAATTAATTATATAATTTGTTTACTTTAATAATTATTACAAAGAAGACAAGTGCAGGTTTCATCAATTTCAAATTATGGGTCTAAATATTAACCTTTACGATGGACACACTTTGAATCTGGGCTCTGTATTCAGCACGCGCTGAAAAAATTTTTGAGGTCCATAGGGGTAAGATTCGACGACTAAGTTGACCAGGATATGACCATTTCAACCTATTCGGGCAGAAATCACGCAGAATCGTCATAGTCTCGCTGGCCGTGTGCGGTATGGCTTCACTTTGCTATAACTACTTGTGTGTAATTTAGGCAAGATGTTCTCTTATTATTGGCAGAATATAATCGTTCAGAATACGCCGATAAAAGATCTGCTTTACCTCGACATCGACAAAAAATTTGGTCGAATTACTCCACTACTTGACAATACACACCAAACTGTCACTTTGGGACTGTGAAGTGGCTATTTACGTTTTAAGCATGGGTTTGTCCTTTAGATGACCAATAGAGGCAATTTTGCTTGTTTCAAATTCCGTTTATATGGAAATATGCTTCGTCGCTCCAAAAGATAGTGTTTACCGAACGAAATCGCCTCAACACTGTCTCAAAGAATTTTTTACACAAATTGAAATCGTTAGGATTAAGTACTAGCACAATTTGAATTTTAAAGGCATTAAATCTAAAATAATTCATCAGTATTTCATGCACAATAGATTTCGTAGTGCCAGGGCAGCCACTCGCTCGCGCACGAGCTGACATGAATTATCGCGCAAACTGTTCGCGACGAACTCATTTTTTAATTTGTTCGTGATGTCCGACGGGGCCCCGGCCGTGGGCTATTTGCTGTCGAACTTGATGCCTGAAGTCTTCGCAACCATTAACGAATCAAATATTCACTTGGGACATCACTCAAACGGCGAATATTGAACCGTGAAAAAAATTTACGACGTGCAGTTGCACACGAATCATGTGCCCTGAAAACGACATTGTGGCTAAAAATCCGCACAAATGACTAAGCTAATGCGGTCGACTCCTAACACCTACGTTCAGCGGTCAGGGAGACTAGTTGAATTGAAAACCTAATTCTGCCACCGGACGCCCTATACATACTACCTCGTCCTTTCCCGATATTACCAGTTATAAGAGTATTTTAAAAAATACACGTACGAAGTAGGTACTTCACGTACTAACAGATACATATATTTTTTTAATATTAATTAGCACTTTCTTAGACGCTATTACTCCAAATGTCCACGAACTGGCTAAGACTATTATACCTTTTTGGATAGCTGGTAACACCAGAAAGTTATTTCAACGTTTTACATAACATGTCACATATGTTTCTCAAATAATTGCATTTTTGTGGCGTGACTTTATTTTATTCGATTTTTTACTGTGTTTTTTGGCTCTATTTTCTAATTCTACGTTGAGTTAGTAGCTTTATTTCATTTTAAAAGATGAGGCCATTTAATTGTGCATTAAATAAGGCCAAATTTGGTACCAGTAATAGTCAAAATAATTTTTGAGAAACGGTTTATAACAAAAATTTGGTATTCAAAAAATCTTATAAACCATTTTATTCCAAAGTGGTACATTTTGGATCGCCATATGTAGGGGGTAAAAATACTCCATTATGGCCCCAGAGTCTCCCGAAGGTAATATGAGCAATTACAAATCACCCTGTCAATTATAATGTCTGAGAAGACTAAATCAAATCGATCCAAAACTTGATTCGATATATTTCATCACAATCACAGTAAATAATAAATTCTTATACCACATCCACATAACACCATCTAGTCTCAAACTAAGCAGAGCTTATATTATGAGTACTACACCAATGGCTAAACAACTTTTCTGTTATAACATACATATTATACATAGAAATATCTAGACAAATTACCATGTTCACGCACACAAATGTTTGACGTGAGCGCGAATCGAATCTGCCACCGTTGGCGTGGCAATCGATTACACTCCCGCTACACCGGTGGATCGCCATACTCAAACGAATAAGTTTTATAAAATATTTCGTATATCAAGCAAACAGAGTGGCTCTATACTTCTATTTTTTATAATAAATTCTGCTTATGATATGCCTCTGTCATGTTTGTGTTAAAGTATTTTATTTATTACACACGGATAATTTGTTGTATTCCTACATTTTATACGCACCAGCAAATATATTACGCATCATTATTTGCCAGAGATGCCTTATTGCCGAGCCAACAACTAAAGCCATTAATATCAGACGACGTCGAGTTTAAATTAGTGACCGACCGAAAGTGGTTTTTCAGCCCAAACCGAAACCGAAACCGAACTTTCGGCCTTGCTCTCAGTTTCGGCCGAAACCGAAGCCGAAACCGAAACTTACCTAAACATGTTACAAATTTCTATTGATACTGAATTCTATTGTATTTTTACCCATAACTTTTCATAGTCATACATACAGCCAGTAACGTAGATAACTAGAAGTGTTAATGAAATAAGAAGACATTAATTAATGTACGGAGCACATGTGGCATTAAGTCTCATTGGGGTAAATTAATTATATAATTTGTTTACTTTAATAATTATTACAAAGAAGACAAGTGCAGGTTTCATCAATTTCAAATTATGGGTCTAAATATTAACCTTTACGATGGACACACTTCGAATCTGGGCTCTGTATTCAGCACGCGCTGAAAAAATGTTTGAGGTCCATAGGGGTAAGATTCGACGACTAAGTTGACCAGGATATGACCATTTCAACCTATTCGGGCAGAAATCACGCAGAATCGTCATAGTCTCGCTAGCCGTGTGCGGTATGGCTTCACTTTGCTATAACTACTTGTGTGTAATTTAGGCAAGATGTTCTCTTATTATTGGCAGAATATAATCGTTCAGAATACGCCGATAAAAGATCTGCTTTACCTCGAAATCTACAAAAAAATTTGGTCGAATTTCTCCACTACTTGACAATACACACCAAACTGTCACTTTGGGACTGTGAAGTGGCTATTTACGTTTTAAGCATGGGTTTGTCCTTTAGATGACCAATAGAGGCATTTTGCTTGTTTCAAATTCCGTTTAAATGGAAATATGCTTCGTCGCTCCAAAAGATAGTGTTTACCGAACGAAATCGCCTCAACACTGTCTCAAAGAATTTTTTACACAAATTGAAATCGTTAGGATTAAGTACTTGCACAATTTGAATTTTAAAGGCATTAAATCTAAAATAATTCATCAGTATTTCATGCACAATAGATTTCGTAGTGCCAGGGCAGCCACTCGCTCGCGCACGAACTGACATGAATTATCGCGCAAACTGTTCGCGACGAACTCATTTTTTAATTTGTTCGTGATGTCTGACGGGGCCCCGGCCGTGGGCTATTTGCTGTCGAACTTGATGCCTGAAGTCTTCGCAACCATTAACGAATCAAATATTCACTTGGGACATCACTCAAACGGCGAATATTGAACCGTGAAAAAAATTTACGACGTGCAGTTGCACACGAATCATATGCCCTGAAAACGACATTGTGGCTAAAAATCCGCACAAATGTCTAAGCTAATGCGGTCGACTCCTAACACCTACGTTCAGCGGTCAGGGAGACTAGTTGAATTGAAAACCTAATTCTGCCACCGGACGCCCTATACATACTGCCTCGTCCTTTCCCGATATTACCAGTTATAAGAGTATTTAAAAAAATACACGTACGAAGTAGGTACTTCACGTACTAACAGATACATATATATTTTTTAATATTAATTAATCACTTATGTTGATAAAAATATTACCGTTAACGATAGCCGTCGGCACACTGAGCTGGCGGTGCGAGTAGGCGAGTACCAGTTAGCGGCAAAATTTGCTGAACGATCCAAGAAAATTTACGAACATAGGAGTTTCGGCGCGGCCGAAAGTTTCGGCCATTTTTGGCCGAAACCGAAACTAAAACCGAAACTAGGTTGGCCGAAACTGGCCGAAACCGAAACCGAAACTTTCGGTCGGTCACTAGTTTAAATTTAAAAATGAAATCGCACTAATTTAGTTCAGGAGAGGTTGTCTAATTTTTAATGTACCTAATGAAGGTCCCGGTCAAGTTCGAACTAGTTAAAAGTGTACTCGGGAATGCATGCACCGAGAAAGATAGATCCTTAGTACCCCCTAGTCCCCCTCCATAGAAATATTCATGGGGTAGAGTATTCTGGGAGATAATGAGGCAAGTGGGCCTCTGAGGCGGTCCAAATAAAATGATTGCGGCTGAAAGTTTCGCGGCTACAGTTTGATGCGCTGTATAATCGCTCCACCTCAGGTAGTTTGTTCTCGGTAAACGGACGGAATTCTAGATTGATTTTGTGCGGTTCACCGGCAGTTGGTTTTAAAATGTTTCAATATTTGGCTGTGTTGGAGCTTTACTGTTGTTAGTTCCTTGTCGGTAACTTGCTATAAAATGGAGGCTATGAATAGTTTATTTTCTGTTTTATCAGAATGAAGAGCTCCTACAGTTTTTTATTGCTAAACGACCTATTAATAATTGTGGAATAAACTTGCGAGTAAATATGCTTCATACACATATAATTACGTACTATTTAGTATGTTGCTATTTATATATAATGTATGTTTATCCATAGATAGTTTGTATTCCAAGATTTTTTGTCTAAATTATTGTGTATTATTAATTTAATTTGTTTTTATTTGTTCACAAAGGTGTAATTAACACAGACATATAAAAGTTTCAACCGAATAAATATAATTATTTGAAGCACCTGTAACCGGTGACCATGTATGGAAAGAGTATTGAATGTAGAGGAAGCGCGTGAGGTTTGTAAGGATAGAAGCAAGTGGCGTTCTGTGGTCTCTGCCTATCCCGAAGGAAAAAAGGCGTGAGCATAATTATGTATGTATATTAAAGTATTTTGAATACAGTTTGGTTTACGTGTATCACTTATTCTCTCACTCGGACATAATATTATTATTTACAATTTGGCATAAAACCAAACCGTCTGGCTTTGCGTCTGCTAGACATTAACTGGTTAGCCGATCATAACGCAGCAATAAAAAAATAAGTTTAAAAACTAAAACCCGACTACGTCAAAATGGGGTCTTAAAAGAACGAAACAAGAAAATAGCTCATTCAGATACAAATCTATAAAAGTATAAGTACAAAAATGGTCAAGCTAGAGCCGTGGTCGCACCTATTGTATACCCATTGTGTATATCTATTGTGGATGCCAGAAACAGTCATCTGCATTAAACAAACATGGCAGGTAACTACATGTACACTAGTATAAAATAAAATAGGTGCGACCACAGCTCTAGCTTGACCATTTCTGTACTTATACTTTTCTAGATTTGTATCTGAATGAGCTATTTTCTTGTTTCGTTCTTTTAAGACCCCATTTTGACGTAGTCGGGTTTTAGTTTCTAAACTTATTTTTTTATTTAATATTTTTCCGTATCGCGATGGGACATGTAAACTAACCGTTCAATATATATGTCACCGCCTTGATGAAAAGAGCCTCTGAGTATAAACAGGATTGAAGATGAGTTATAATATACCTATTTCTTGGTCATGATTCTCGATAGTATTCTCGTTCTGAATGATTGCAGTGATTTCCACTACATTACGATTTATTTCGTTTGTCAAATGACTGAAGTTAATTCTGACATTAGCATATAAGACTGGGTTGCATCATCTGGCTTAAAGCCATGATCAAACCAACGCGTTCAGCTTGCGTCCGCGGTGGCGTGCGCGGTGGCGATCAGATGTTGTGTACGAACTTATAGCGCGGTGTTCACATCTACGCGTCCTCGGATTGCACGCGGCGTCCGGTGCAGCGGCTGCACGCGGCGGTGGCGATCAGATTGCGCTTGTTGCGTTAGGACGCTGCACGCAGCTATTATTTGTTGAGGATATTGTGTTTTTGTAGATTTTAAGTATGGTGGAAACGGAAGAAATTATAAATTAATTCCACAAATACTCATTGTTGTATGATACGTCTCATTCTGATAAGGCGTTATTGAATGGTGGTAGGTATTTACTTCACTGGCACTGTATAATTATCATACCCACCTCAAGTTCACTTCTTGTTGCTCTTCGTCTTCAAAAATAGCAGACAAAAGTTAAATTTCTTCAATTTCACTATCTGTATCAGACAGCATTTTAGTGACGCGACTACAGCCTGGTGAACGCCTGAACGAACGCGACAGTGTGCACAACTTTTGCACGCGCAATAATCGCCACCGCGCACGCCACCGCGGACGCGAGCTGAACGCGTTGGTTTGATCCTGGCTTTACTTTAACAATGACAAAGATCGCAACATCTGTCAAAGTACCGGTTAAGCAAAAAATTAGTTGCACCACTTGACAATTGTTAAAATGACGTCATAATTTTACGTTAACTGTAACCGCCCGATATTGGCCGGTTAATGTTATTGTTAAAGTCAGTTCTTTTGTTCTATTATTGATACGCATCGAATATAACCACCAAAAATGTCACTGCTTCGAGAAATACTCGCAGAAACTAGTTCTTCTGAAGACGAATGTGATTTAGACCCGATAAGTTTAAGGCCTAGGAAAAGAAAAGTGTATTTCTCCAGAACCGATCGAGTTTCAAAATGGGACAACAAATGATTCTTGGCTAGATTTCGAGTCGCCAAAAATGTAGCGCGGTGGCTAGCTCAACGTTCGGAACACTCTCTATGCTAGCTACCTGAAATTTTATTAGGTAGAAATGAAAATAATAACAGTTGGAAAGATAAATGTGACGATGCCAAACCGAACCTTAGCTGGTCCACCACAGTGCGCTGGTGGTGTGTGACTGGCGAGTGTTCCTACGACGATCATCTTCTATGTGCTAGTGGACTGTATGGCTTCGATCTATTCGGGGCTTCAGAAATAAAACATCTTCATACGTTGAGAGCGATGCTGTTCAGGTGTTCGGTGCTGGATGGCTACATATAGTTACTTGGTTACAACATGGTGGTTGGGACGCCAACAAACTGGCCAAAAATATGGTGGCTTAGCTACTTCGAAATTTTACCTTAACGCCGACCACCGCACCGAACATATGCATAACAAATCTTTATTTGTGATACATGTAATTATCTTAGATACTATGGTACATGCATATATGTTCTATACATAGCTAGATAGGACTCAAAAATTTCTATCGCATGGTATATAATACATAAACCTAACTGTTTGCATCACTAAGTTATTCAAGAAAAATTATCGAAAAATGTTGTCACACAAGGATCCGCCCACTATATTTTCTATAAAATAACTATGAAGTACTATAGTTATGTATGTAATTTTGCGTTAGTATGTGTGCAACTATATGGAGCATCTAATAAAATAAACACCATGGAAATAGCTTTATTCAATTCTAAGATAACATAATAAAACCTACGATGCATAAGTAAAAATACAAATTTTCTTAAAAAAAACACTATCGTACATAAATAAAGTTTATGATAAACATGCAAATGTTATTATTACGATTATTTCGACTATATAAACCAATAACTAGCAATAAGAAACTATTTAAACATGATTTCAAGCCTATTCAAAGCTAAAAAACACTTATAAAACTATAAAACTACTATGTAAACAAAACAGCTGTTTATCAACTGTTAGTTCTTATCTATTACAACTGATAACACTATTTATGATCAATATCTAAGTCCCTACGGTTAGCACAAGTATAAGTTTAATGCTTATACACTAAACGGCACTAGGTACTTATTACTGATTTGCGAATTTTCACTATTTTAGCGTTATTTTATCACTTTGACGTGTCCGGGAACTGAACCCGGTATACCTACCGCACGATTGGATAGCACTATTTTTACACGATTTTCGCTCGCGGTTTCGAATACACGATTCACTATAGAGCTATTTAATGTCTGTCGCGAAGAATAAATAAGTAAGTATGAAATTTTGAGCACCAGGCCCTTCAATATATTTATCATTGTATCTATTTATGTACCTTTTTGCCACTTTCTTGATATTCTCAAATTTGTATTTGAGCTGCTTCACAGTGCGCGGGATCTCTCCAAGGGCATTAAATTCGCTTTCTATTAAAGTCCACTTGCTATCCTTTTGCTTACTACTTATAGCATCGGTTTTCTTACAAAATAATACATTTTGATGTTTGACTATTAACGATTGAAATCTATCGACTTCAGCTGCGGTAAAGTTTACCCTTCTTTCCCTGAAATATACAGAATTTAATGTAGAGATAGGCATAAGTTTGTGTGCTGTAAAAAGAATAACACGCAAGTGTTATAGGCAACAGAATAAGTTGTGCATACTTACTTTGTTTGGCTGTTTACGTACAAGCTTTTTGTATTTGATGCCATTATTATCTTCTACACTTCGTAAAACTTGAACTTGTAATAGGTGTAGTATAAACAAGAAAGATAATCAAAATCTTTTTAAATGATGCGCGTTCAGCGCGTTCAATTCGTTTGACGTTCGATATTATATTTGACAATTGACATCTTGACATTATCAATAACAGCGAAGCTCTAGTATTGCCGAACTTAAAAATAGTTCCCGCAGCGAATCGGGGTAGATTACGCCTCATTTGTCTAGCCACCCTGTTAACTTTAACATTAGTAACAAAAACGTTGGTGCAACACATTTTGCGGCAGCCGTCAAGTTTACTGTTAAAGTTATTGTAAAATTTGACTTTAGCTTTTACTTTAACCGGTGATGTGGTGCAATCCACTCTAAGTGATTGTTTGTTTGTAACCAATTCAAAGCATCTCTTATGTTTTTTAAATTTACTTCATACTGTTTTGTTGTGTCCACGTTATCAAGTTTTTCTAATAAAACTGTTAAACCACTATGCTGGAATGACAACGGTAACTGCTCAGTCAACTCTTCAACTTGTTGCGCAAATAAAACATTGACCCCTAAACCCTTTCTGGCCGAAGCGGCCGCCCAGTTTGACGATTTAAAAAAATGGTCTGATCCTTGATATTAATCGGAGCTCCATTTCACTAAGAATTTTGAGTTCTTCGAGAATTGTAGCCACATTCATATTATTCCAGTACGCGGTAGTTGGAATCTTGTTTTTGATGAGACTGGAATAACATCTACTGCAAGACACAAAACTTTCTGGACAATCCTCAGGTAATATGCAGCATTGCGCCTTACGCATTTGTTTAGTTTGATTTTTGAATTTCATTTGTTTACAAATATGGCACACTTGATCGGCCACCTGCGAAATTGCATCAAGGAAATGACGAGAATCGGTCATTTCCAATCAATAAGTCTCTCTGACGAATATAAGAATGACGCGATACACATCTCATATTATGCAATCTTACCTCCCGCGATAGTAGAGGTTCATCATCCCTGATCTGAGATGCACGATTCCTCATCATTTTAAGTCGCATTTCGCGTGATTCCGGCGAATTATTTACCTGAGAGCCATGTTCTCTCATCGTTTCAAGTCGGATCTCACGCGATTGCGGAGATTCTAAGTTCCTGACCTGAAAGGCATGTTCTCTCATCAAGCTGAGTCGTATTTCACGTGATTGGAACGATTCTAAGTCCCTGACCTGAGAGGCATAATGTCGCATCATGCTGAGTCTTATTACACGTGATTGCGGTGACTCTGCTGATCTCGATTCCCTGGCATATTTACGCTGCGAGCTCAGTCTTTTTTCATTGGAGAGAGAATCTTCACGTTCACGTGCGTTTGAAGAATACTCCTTCTTTGTTTTCAGTCTAGAAGTTCGTGCCTTAGGGGATTCTCTTTTACGCAACGCAGCTACTCTCGTCGCCTTCTTAGTTTTATTTGAAAGCGGCATTCTAATTACTATATAAGTAAATTCTAATTACTTCGTTCAAATAGGTAGGTACGCTATTATATTGTAATTATTTTATTCTAATTCAATCTATTTATACACCAATTTATAAATGTCAAATTGACTGAAGTAGGTAAATTTTATTCGTAAGATTTAATTTTGCTGCCGTATTCAATAAATGGCGATAGCTAAGGAGATTGGAAGTGAGCGATTATAACTAATAGACGCACTTGGTGGCACTCCTTGGAGAACCGTACATCGAAAGCTACCTGCATGCTCACATCAAAACGTCAAACCTATGTGGAAAATCTTAACACCGACTTTTAATTTTTCTAGTGGTGCGATCTAGTGACTAATTAAAAAACATTTTCAATAACGTACTCCATAATTAGTGTCAATAGATGACGCACAATAACAGGTTTGCAGCTTCAACATTAATTGTTATAGTAAAAGGAAGTTTTTATAGAATGTGTTCTTACGTTGCTTTTTTGCATTAAATGTAATGAAATTTAAATGAGAATTTAGGCAGTTACGATTAGGTAGGGTACCTACCTACCTATTTAAAGTAAAACATTATTATTATTAAACAATTATCGACTTACTTGAATAAATAGGTATTTTTTTAATAATAAATGTATTATTATAATCCAGTGTTCTAAGGTAACGTTAGTTTGTCATTTAGGTACCTAAACGAGTAGGTAAATAGGTCTGAATAACTCAAACCATCTGAACCACGCGAATTGATAGTACAACGTACACGCTTAAAACTTATACATTGTCTCGAGCAGGATAATATATGTGCATATTTGTAATGTGCTCACTAATACCTTTCTTTTGATACCAAACATGTCATGATTATCTCACAAAAAAATTTTTCGAGGTTCGAATCTGAGGTCTTTATTGCGTAATAGAGAATTAAGATTGAATGTATATAGCCTATGTCATCCGGGCCATTATTACGAATCTATTGACACCCCATTAATTGAAATCGGTTCAGTAGTTTAAGCGCTATGGTACGAACATACAAACATATATACATAGACTGCCAAAAACATTACCCTTCCTTTTGGCTTCGCCGTAGTCGGGTAAAAATACAAATAGCAAAATAAATCACAATGCCATCGTTTAAAACCTTTTGGAAGAGGTATTATATGGATATGTTAGTACAACTGCAATACACACACACTAACAGACGCAAATAGCCGCAGTGAAAAATAAATGTTTTTTCATTCGAATCATGTCAAGCACACGGTTTTTCATCAGTTTGCGGCCAATATGGGAGCAACACAAGTAAACAAAAGTGCATGGATGTGCGTTACAATAACATGTGGACGGACGGACAAAGCTAATTGTTGGTTTTTGTAACATTCCCGCGCGTTTCGGCAGGCGGCGCCGCGGCGCGGGCTATGCGTACACGCAATCTGACGCACTAGCTGAAAAGTCTTATTTTTAACTTAGGCACAAAGGGATATTTAATCCTCTCAGGGATTTATCTTATACCTACTCTTATATATAATTTATAAAGCTGAAGAGTTTGTTTGTTTGTTTGGTTGAACGCGCTAAGCTCAGGAATTACTAGACCGATTTCAAAAAATATTTCAGTGTTAGATAGCCCATTTATCGAGGAAGGCTATATATAACATCACGCTATGAGCCACGGGAGCGGAGCAGTAGCCTTAAATAACGCGGGTGTAACCGCAGGCTCATCTAGTTTGCAATAAAATTAAACTATTACTAGGTGCGAATATAACAGCTTGGTTTTTCTTGGGTTTCCGTGAATGTCTATCGTGATGCATTGGTTTCACTGACAAAGTATGTCTATCATAAAGTTTGACGAAAAACTACATCAGTTTAATTAGACATTAAGAAAAGTCTGCTGGAGCACAAATAAAACGAAGTATTAGATAATTTAACCCATCGAGAGATAATCGGTAGTTAAGTTATTACAACTTTGTGTAAAACTCATAAAATATAATTTGCCAAAATATCATAAAAACACACAAAATAACCGCAGCAGTTTACTATCCAAGTGCGTGCACACATCGTTATAACACCGGTAACAAGCGCACAATCAGTGCGGTGTTTGTGAAAACAAGCGATTTTTTGTTTCGACGCGCGACGCTTAGACGCTCAATGTGCGCGAGCCTTTATGTTCGGCACGCGCGATGTGCAAACCCCTTTATATGGCCCACAAAGCCAACTATTTGTTAGAGAAATTTTTGTGGCTGCATTCTTACCAATTCAATATACCTAACTAACGCTAGTGTATTTTGGTGAGTAAAATTGTGGTGACTTTAAAATTCGGGTCTTTTAATAGGTGAATTTTATTAATCGGGTGGTCTTTTTAAGAATTTTATTTAGTAATTCGCCCGCGCGGAAGTCGCTATCCTTTAAATATCCCTTTCTGTGGCCTTGATAATGTAAAATAACATACCTAATGATCGGTTGATGAAACTCACACTCATATTTAAGTTTCTTACTGACTGTATTAGAAAAGTAGTAACCTGTACCTGCCACCTAAATTCTTAGCTCTTTATTTTAATAAATACCATCTGGCCGGATTATATAATTATTAGTTAATTTGAATCTTTGCTCTCAAAAAGTAGCACTCGAATAGTAAGTCTACGATGTCCTATCATGTAATATTTTTAAGTAATACCCCTAGATAGCACCACTGGCAAAATTAAAAATCGGTGTTAAGTCCAACGCTGACAATATGAATATTAGAAAAGAAGTAAGATCAGGTTTTAGCCCAAATTGAGTCCGAATGATTTAATAGCCAATGCAGATATATGTATATTTGAAATTGCGATAACTTTTGATAGAATAAACGGATTTTGATAAACTAAAGACTAAACGTTAACCAAAGACACAAACTATGCGTTTGTCACTATCTCGATACAAACAATTTAGTGTGTTGTGAGCAAGTTGGCAAAAGTACCGCTAAAATAATAATTTTAAGTAATATCCCTAGACTTTTAATTTTGCCAGTGGTGCTACCACTGGCAAAATTAAAAGTCGGTGTTAAGATCCAGCGCTGACAATATAAATATTAGACAAGAAGTTAAAACAAATTTTGCCCAAATTGAGTCCGAATTACTTAATGACCAATGCGGTTAAAATTTGCAGTAATAATGTAATTCAGCATATGGAACACATAGGCACAACATAAAAATATCGTGTGTTTTAACCCTTTCGCGGACGGTACTCGATCACGTGGTATATGTAGAATGACACATCAATTCTTCGTACAAAATGGTTAGACGTTTATTGACGTCGAGTCGTATTTTTTCGATACATTTGGCCAATAGCGGCACTATCGTTATCTAACGTCAACGTTTATAGACGCTCAGTCATTGCCTGTACAGCAGGTCATTCTCATTGGTCTACAACGTTTATTGACGTCGAACGTCTGCAAACGTCGTGCCGTGTTTGTAGGATACTGTAACATATAATATGCACACAACCTCTACAACCGTCCAACGTACAGAAACGTTCTGTCATATTTTATTGGTTTTATATGTTATTTAGAAGTACGACGTTATGAAACGTCAGACACATATTTACGTCGTGCCACATTCAGTGTCATATGTCTAAGGTTATATGTCACAACGTTCATAAACGTCCACCGTATGAAAACGTTCTGTCATATTCAATAATGTTTATTTATATATCTGTGTTACAACGTTAATGTACGTCGAACGTTAGCATACGTTGTTTTCCATAACGTAGTACATTTTGTTACTAATTAAACACAACGTGTGAATACGATAACGTATGCTAACGTTGTGTTCCTATAGCATTTTATATTTTCTAAAAGATTTAACCAACGTATCCATACGTTAAGTTAAATTAGGTACCGACCTAATTAAATATTTTTACTAGACAATAAAACACAAGGAGATAGTTGAAATGTGCATTATTTATTTATTTTAGAAGTAATACAACAGCAGCTAATCAGTCTTAGGTATTATTGAGATCGAATAAAGTTTGTAATTATTATTATAATCAAACGTTTAACTATAATCACAGTTTTCAGAGGTTTTAACATTTCCGTAGTAAACTTAACAGAGATAAATGATAAGTTTTTCACTACAGGATCAATAAAATTTTAGCACAATAAAACTAAACAAAGTACTTGCAACTTCTGAGTTACAAATAAAAAACATAAAAGAGTAGGTATACCTACTACTATAAAATCTTCAATGTGGCATTTAAAAATGTAGGTAAACAGACTTGCTTGAAATTGAAATCTACATGGATTTTAAAGTTCAAAATCTTTTTCACTGTGACATCAATATTGTGATCCAGACGTACAACATACAACTGTTTAAATGCCAGAATGAGCAAAATAAACTAAATTTGTATACTTCTACAAAAAAACAATAACAAAAAAACGAAATGAATCATTGTAAGTATAAGTTTCGTTAACATTAATAGAATATTCTGGAAAACATATAAAGTCAATTAATTAGTTGTTCAATTGGCTATGCCACTCATCAAAACACAGGGTGCAGAGCGTTGGTTTATCGTCACATCCCTTGCATCGCAATCCAGTTTCCCTTGTTTGATTATTCTTTTTGCACATTTTACATTTTAGATAGTTGGACTTTTTCTTTAATCCAAGTGGTACAGGATTTTTTTCAGGCCAGTGACCCCATTTGAAGAATGAGCTGGTGCAACCACTGGGTTTTGCTCGTTGGACCCCTTTCGATTGCTGTATTTAGAGTGCCTTATCAGGTGCTTAAGATCAACAACGGGTTCAATTTGAATTAGATTTCTGATCAGCTCTTCTCGGAAAGTAATAAATTCGGAAGATTTGTCGTTATTCTTGCAGTATTTTTTTAATAGAAAAAAGCTGTTCCAAACGGTGATATCTAGAAGGTGGAAAAACACCTTTTTGTACCACCTGATAGTCTTTCGAGGTGATGAATAATATGACACTATTTGGTCAACACGATCAACTCCAGACATGAATTTGTTGTATTGAACCACTTCTCGTGGTTTAGTTTTAGGCTGTCCACGTCTGTTAGTAATTTCAACCAACTCAGGATGATATTCAGTGGTGATCATGTTCACGGGTCGTTTTTCCACCCATTTCGAAACGTAAATCCCATTTCTTTTTGCCCAAACATGATTTAATTTTTTGAGTTTCTTGGACAGTAAACGTTTTGGGTTGCCTTTTCTATTCAATTGTAATGTTCCCGTTGAATGTGTTTTGAGATCTAAAAGTTTTTGGGATAATTCTATGGAATTGTAGTAGTTATCCATATAAAGGGAATGATCTTTTAAAATGTATGGTCTCATAAGTCTCAAGACGGTCTTTAATACTTTCTTCCCCTTTTCTGTGGTGTCAGCTACTTTACCAGAATACATTAACATATTTAGGACATAAGCACTCGATGATGTCAGTTCATAAAACTTTATGCCATATCTAGCTCGCTTTGATTTTATGTACTGTTTACATGTCAAACGACCTTTGTATAACAGTAAAGATTCATCCAAACTCAGTTCTTTTTCTGGTTTATAACATAATCGGAAGTTTCTTGTTACAAAATCCATAAAAGCACTTACTTTTTCTAGTCCTTTCGCGTCTGGAGAAGCAACGTTTAAATATCTTAGTATCTGTTTATATCGACGTCCAGATAGTACCGACACTAAAATCGGATGGTAATATAATGGATCTGACATTGTAAACAGTTTACGTTTTTGTGGAGTAGCAACATGACCGCTTAGTAAACACAATCCCAAAAATTGTAGTAACTCTTCTCGGTCAACTTCTTTGTATATGTAAGAGCGACTGTTTCTAATCTTAGGCCTATTTTTTACATAAATCAAGTCCGTAGGCGTTGGTGCATTCCATTATGTAATCAACAATTTCAGGCGGGAATACTCGATTAAAAATATCAACTACTGTTGTAGTTTCATCAACAGGAAACCGGATACCTACAAAATTATCATCGAAATTGAAATCAGGTATGGGAGAGATAGTAGCGCTCCATTCTTCATCGATAGTAGAAGCACCTCTTACACTAGACGGTAACTCAGGTTCTTCTCTTGGGCTATCTTGAGGAGAACGGTTCGTAGACGGTAACGCAAGATCATTTTGTCCAGGACGAGTATCAGTTTCATACCCTTGGTCAATTTGCGATGACGGCCGAAAAAAAGCTGGCTCAGAATGATATCTTGACGAATGGCACACAGAAGGCGTCTCGGGTAGTACCTCTACATGATCAACTTGAAGCGAACGGTAAACAGAAGTTATTGCAGAACCATCTCATGATAAATGGGACACAGTAGGTGTTTCAGGTACCTCTAAATGGCTAACCTGAAGCGAATGGCACGGAGAAGGGGTCTCGGGAACAAGTACTTGGCCTGCATGAGGTGAATGCTGAATAGGAGCAGAATCATCTTTTGAAGAACGACTTTTTGAAGCGGACTTAAGCCTTGGTCTTTGCTGAACTTCCGACAAAACATGTTTCATATGTTTGATTATCTAGACGTGAACAGCATGCAGATGTTGACTCAGGTTGATCTTGAGTTAAACGATTATCGGACGGTGACTTAGGCTCACTTGCATGGTCGTCTTGGGGTGAACGGTAAATAGGACCTAAATCAGGATCAGCTTGAAGTAACTGGTGCACAGGCGGCAACTTAGGTTCATTCTCATGAGCACCTTAAGGTGAACAGCAAAGAGGAGGTAACTCAGGATTATTTTGAGATAAACGGCGCATAGAACGTGATGCAGATTTGTCCTTGTAGTCATTTTGAAGTAAATTTGTTACAGTATCATTAGATTGCCTTTTCGGTCGTTTAGGTAATGGAAATATTTCCAAGTCTGATGAATTCGCAATTTCATAATCAGATTCATCATGTTGTTCGTTAGTACCCACATTATTCTCTGTCTCAGATAGATTGGATAGAGAGCCTTGGCAACTAGAATGCGAGTCTTTATCATTGCTATCGTCAAGATCTTCTGAGGCCTCTGAATCCGATTCTGAGCTCTGACTATTTGTATCACTTGAAACAGATCGAAAACTGGAACCATTATTAGTATTTTTAGATAGTACCTGCTTTTTTACCTTAGCACGGCGTGCATGGGGTTGACTTTTTCGGGTCTTTTTTCTTATCAGGGCACCACCAACACGTGATCTTTTTATTGGTAATTCGAAAGATTCACTAAGGTTGCTGTCACTATAGGAATCTTCTTCACTGGGTTCATAATTATTCTCTGAACCGCACTCTCCGTCGTCTTCAAACGGGTCCCGAGCTGTTTCATCTGACGACCGATGTTCAAATATTTTCATAGATTTTCTTTTGCGTTTATCCATCTAAAAAAGCAAGAAACACATTGATTAGATCCCTAGATAATGTCCATTATCTTTCTGCTAGATAAACATCTAGTTAAAACGTAATTTAGGTAGGTACCTGCGTAAAAAATCAAAGGAGCTAGTAGGTACTTACATTCTGTTATTACTCATTTAAAAGTCCGTTTAAAAAATGAATTATAGCAAAATATAACTCTCTAAGGATAGTTTATCTGTTTTTACTTAACGTATAATAAATAATCAGTCATAATACTTACATTTTATGTAAAATCACTCTCAAAAACAACAGTAAAAGCAGCCGGTTCTCGGCGGCGCGCGCGCGCGTACCCCTAGGTTGACACTATGTGACTGAGGCAACGGGAATGTAGGGACCCGGGGGCGTATCATAGCGTCGTGCGTATTCTACGTACCACCAGCGCACGAGCAGGATGTCTTCTTTTTGAAGCACCAAAAATCATAATGTAATGTGACAGAGCAATTTTGAAATTTTCATGCGTTGTGGCGGAAAGACGTAGCTAGTACAATTTTGTATGGCGAGTCAACGTAAGCATACGGTCTGCTTAAAACAAGTAAATTAAAATAGACGTGGTAGTACGTTCTGTCACCACTCGTAGCTGTCATGGAACGTATATACACGCCACCGCCCATGAAAGGGTTAATCCAGCTTGTTCTTGTGAGTACGACGGCAAAAGTACCGCTAAAATAATAATTTTTAGTAATATCCCTAGATGGCACCACTGGCAAAATTATAAGTCGGTGTTAAGATTCAGCGCTGACAATATACATATTAGAAAAGAAGTTAAAATAATTTTTTGCCCAAATTGAGTCCGAATCACTTAATAACCAATGCGGATATGTATATGTATATTTTAAATTGCGATAACTTTTGATAGAATAAACGAATTCTGATAAACTAAAGACTAACTATTAACCAAAGACACAAACTATACGTTTGTCACTATCTCGATACAAACAATTTAGTGTGTTGCTTGAATTCAAGTCTAATAAATTTATTGAATGACACTGCTAGGCTCCCATAGCTTATAGCGTGATGATTGTTGTCTAAGATTTTAATCGGGTCTTCAGGCAATAAATTGGGGAAATCCGCATCAAAATCCGTTCACTGGTTATTGCGTGATGATTTAACAAACATACAGACAGACCGACAGACAGACAATAATTTAAAAAAAAATTGTATTCTATATCGATAACATGTCACAATCCAATTGAAATTTCGCAAAAATATTCAATGTACAGACAAAGTGCTCTTTGAGTTTTATTATAGTATAGATAATGTTATATGTGTTAGTTTATTTGTCATTTTTTTATGATCTTGAAGCACATTATGTATCAATACACCAAAACTTTACAAAGGACATGGCGGTAGGCTAAAATAGTGGTAAATATTATATTGATTCTATTCGGGCTGTATGGTATAATGTAGACCACTCGAGCAAAATTCAAAATAATTTATTAATGCAGAGTATTGGGTAATGTTCGCGAAACATGATTACCTACTATATTATTATTTTACATTAATTATTATTGTAACATATCACTGGGTCTATTCCTCTACGGGTTATTTTGTTTTATTTCAACGATATCTGCACTCCTTACAACATTAGCAAAACCATCTTATTTATTTATTTATTATTATTGCTAAATACAGGTACATAGGTTGTTATATTATTACATGTGGAGAACACTGTATTTACCTTGCGGCATGCAATACAATATACATAAAAAAGAACATTCTCTAATATTTTTTTAACATGTTAATAAAATAGTTATACCTAATATAAAAAAGAATACCATGTTAAATTAAATAATAAATCAATCTACAAATATGTCAACAAAATGATAATAATAAAAAAGAATACAATAATAAAATAATCGACTAATTTTATAAATTATCATTCAGATACTCATTTATGGAATAATACGCTTTTTCTTTTGATAAAGGAGAATGCCGGAACCTGTACCAATTGCTTTAAAAAAAAATATATACCGTAAATACTTTGACACATTTTGACTGCCATAACTAAATTATGAATCATTATTAAATCCACATTTACGAAATATTATAAAAAAGTAGAACTTAGATCAACAACTTCCGAATGCATACATTGCCAGCACAAAAAAAGTCGATTCCGAGCGCCAAAAAATCGAGTGTAATATTCTCAACATTAACGATTCCTTACACGATTAAATGATTTTGGATTCAATAGAAGCCACTATGATAGTGAATTAAAAAAACTGTGTTCTGTGTGATTTTATTAAATAGAAATACATATTTGGCTACTTAACTTGATTTCAGTCTTTGGTTGAGCAATTTATTCATTAATCGATTGTTTTAAGTGATATTGATTTTAGATATAATTGAATTGAGATAGCAACACTTGCAGGGTGATATTTGATAACTTGAGCAACTGTCAGAAGTGTCAAATGTCAACACCACGTCGCCTACGCATCGTTCGTGTTTGTTTGTGTTATTATCTTGATTTTATCCGTTGAGATGAGGTTTGTTCTTCCGGGTCGAAACTACGTTTTTTTTAACTTGTAACATCATTCACTTATTAAAATTGTTATAAACAATTAGAAATCAAGGACGAATTCCTGCCTTTGCAATATTTAAGGCGGATTTTATTTTAAATATGGTTATGAGAAAAATCTCAGAACTGCGGATTTGAAAACAAAAACGCTTCATGCCTACGGTAATATTAAACAATAAGCTGGCTAAAATGTTCATTTCATGAAAAAGCAATCGGTACAGGCTTCCATACAAAAACCGGCATATTCCTTTACTATTTTCATTTTAAATGTGTTCAGTCTATCTATTTGTAAAATATATTAAGGTAACTTATTATAAATACGTGGAGCCATGCATAATATACTGATATTGAAAAAGGCAGAAGTATTAAGTGGAATACATATTTTTAAATTACCTATGTCTTTTACCCCTTATTTTTTCAAAAAGATATGCATTCTTTTTTACAAATAGAGCTATTTCTAATATGTAAATACTTGGAAATGTTAGAATTTTTAATGAAATAAATCAGGACTTACAGCTATCCGTTTGTTTTAAATTACACATAGCTCTAATGCATTTATCTTCCAACCCACAAAACGACTAACGCCTATTAAGGCGTTACAATAATATTCTGAAAGGCAAAGCAAATCCAGAAAGGGTATCTAATCATATCCGCTAGTATTTTCATGAACATCTCACATCAATCTTCGTAACATTATGGTAAATTATAACAACAAGACATAAAACATTTAAAGGCCATAGTATTCTTATGAGCGACGTTAATAAATTCAGAAGTCAAGTACGTATTTGGCGTGAACATCAATCATGCAACCCTCCGATGGTGAAGATATCGATGAATGTGTATACCAACCGCGTAGGTCAAGTCTGCTCTCGATTAAATAAAGAAGAAATAAAAGGGCTAAAAAGACCCCGGCCATACATTTTAAAAATAATTTTGTACTTGACATTTTAAATATTTTTTCTTCCTTTTCATCTTCATTTTCTTAGCGTGGTATTTGTTGCAGTCTTGTAGTCTAATGTCCACTATTCCGCTGTATATGTCATTTATGCTACTAACTTTGTAAAATTCTTGACTTATTGTTTGTAAAAAAAGCCCATGACAAATCACAAGTCTGGTGCCTTTTAATAGAAATTATTACATACATACATAGTCTCACGCCTGTTTCCCCGAAAATCTCACTTAAATCATAGTCATATTTTACAATCCATTCACTAATTCATTGATAATATTCCATCCTGCTCATTCGCATTCTCTCTGTCGCACTTATGATGTAGGTAGCCATAGAAAACAAAATGAAGAAAAATAATAAATGTAGGTAGTTATTTCTTAATTTTGTTAATTCTACCCTCTCCTTCATACTTCATTCGGGCTTAGGACCGGTAAAATTTATCGTTTAACAAGTAATTAAATACGGAGGTATGTAATTAGAAAGCAAACAAATATCAAAATAAAAGATGGTGTTCTGGACTAAAAGAAAAGAATAATTTTGGCGTATTTATGAAGTTAGAATCATCTGCTATTTACAAATTATTTTATCATCATCATGTCAGCCTAGAGACGTCCACTGTTGGACATAGGCCTTCCTCAGGGTGTGTGGAGAACACAGACCGATTTTAAGCCGCCCGCATCAAATTATTATTTACTTAAGTACGTATTATTTACTAAACTTACAAGTATAGGAATTTAAACTTATGTGGTCATTTAAACTATCCGTGATAGTTTAAATGACCACATAAGTTTAAATTCCTAGGAGGTCATTTAAACTAGATGTGATCCGTGAACATGGCGCTTGCAACAGTGCCGAAATATCGGTTACTCCAAACAAAGGTACGTGGTATACATTCCGAAAGACAATTTAAAATAAACTTACAAGTATTTCCATTGTCCTTCGAAATGTCCACCACGGTTGTCAAAAGCATCCAATATGCACTGTTTTAATTGTTTGACACTGACCCGGTCACTTTTGTACACTCACAATACGATGTCCATGGGTACACAGCTACACTTGCGATTTTGCCACTCAAAAAGTACGCACGAAGCATAGCTACATACTCCCGTGATATGAACTGATATGATAGGCCATCGCGTCGGCCAAATGAAGACAAACAATTAACTTTTGCAACGAAATTAGATACGCTCACTTTCGCTAGCAATTTAGTACTGTTTGTCGCATCGTCGGGATGTGGCGCAGGCGCAGAGGGGCGGGGGGGGGGGAATTTATCAATGGTTCATTTTACTATGATAGTACACGGGTCGGTCATAGTATTAGTTATGCATTTACCAATTATCACGTATTTTTGTGGACAGTTTTGAGACAGTTTTGGGACTTAGTGTTTTTATTTTTTAACTACATAAATATGATCAGTTAAAGATTCTTAGTGCTCTGTTAAATTTTTTGTACTAATTAAAAAATAGCGGTGTATAACCAATTAATCAACATTTACTTTAAACACAATCATTTTGCAAATATTAATCAGCTCTAAAACAATTGATTTCACCAACACCAAACGTTTGTTTAGCCAATATTTGTCGATGACAGTAGCACAAAGGTAGATCGACCGCAAATCATCCTACAAAGAGAACTACACCACAATAAACTTTTTAACCGTCCACTCTACCGTAGCGTGATATTCCTAGTCTCTCACATTGTCGATGCTCGCTTTTAATCCTGCTAATTGAATTTGTACGGCTTAACAGACCGATTAGATCGTATCTGCAGGGTTAAACAAGCTAAGCGGCGCGCTCCGGTGGACTCTGAATTATTACTAGTGACGTGGAATGATGAGGGTTACCGACATGCAAATTAGCAAGTGTTATTGAAACTATCGAGACCGAACGTTCTCTCCCCCCGCTAGCCTAGATTTAACCAATTGCATCATGTATTATGCACTCAAACCTTTCTCAGGACTCGATCACACTACTTATACAGGGTGTTGATTAGCTTTTGCAAAATATTTTAAGGGATGAATATACTACTATAATTGAATACAAATACATGAAAAAATAAATTACTAAAAGTTAAAAAAAAATCGTCATCATGCACTTTAAAAATTAACTCGGTGTATTGGCTGCCGCTACCGCTCAGCTGATCGCGTAACTGCGCGATACAGTCTTATTTTGTATGACTCAACAGTTTATTCTGATTTACTATTTGAGTAACATTTAATGAAAATAGGGTCTTTTATCATCGCACACAGTTTGAAATAATTTTAGGTTAATCAGTATAATGTCTACTTTGTATTATTAAAATATTTTGCAAATGCAGATCAACATAATTATTGTATGGGTGGAAATAAAATGAGACTTCATTTTAAAATATGTATTGTTTTATAATATAATTGTATTAGTTGTAGACAAAATTCCATTCAAACGATTGAAGCTACATACATGA
This sequence comes from Euclidia mi, assembly GCA_944739405.2. Taxonomy (NCBI): domain Eukaryota; kingdom Metazoa; phylum Arthropoda; class Insecta; order Lepidoptera; family Erebidae; genus Euclidia; species Euclidia mi. The sequence continues at coordinate 3,568,022 of OX123202.2, read as the reverse complement.
AATTTTGATACTTGATTCCTTTTAAATTCCCAAAGGGGTAATTAGATGTTAAAATCTATTTGTATGCCTCCGTGCGTATGCGACTGCTGATCGGAGGTTCCGGGTTCGATGCCCGGATCGGGCAAAAGTGTTACTGGGTTTTTCCGAATACTCAGTAGCAACCCGGAGTCCGGTGATGTGCCCGGTAACAGCAATAGGCTCGCCCCCTATGACGTGGGACCTAAATATTCATGGCGAAATGTGGTTGTAATATTTGCACCTCTGCCTACCCCTTCGGGGATACAGGCGTGAGACTATAAAAATAAATAAATAAATTAAATCTATTTGAAAGGCCACAAGTGTTAAAATCTATTTCAGTTAGCCGAAGTCAATGCGAGTAGCTGATTTCGAGCGAGTATGAGGTTTCTTAATATAATTTCAAAATTCATAAGGTGAAATGTCGGTGTAATATTACACCTCTGCCTACCCCTTCGGGATTAGAGAAGTGATAATATAAAAAATTCATTAGCTCATAATTTTAGTAGAAAGATTGTCTTTACTAGAAACCGCAGCTTATAATAAAACTAGTGGACGCCAGCAGCTACGCCTGCATTTTTTTTTATTTACCCGTTTTGGCCGATCCCGTGGGAATTTCGGGAAATCCCTTCTTAGTGCACCCCTACGGTCCCCAAGGAACATACATGCCAAATTTCAGCTTCCTGCGCCCCATAGTTTCGGCTGTAGCGTGTCTGTCAGTCAGTCAGTAACGCAAGGATTTTATATATTAAGATAATTATCTCGAGAATCGCTTTTGCGAAGCAATTTGATTTGTGTAAGTATAGAAGAAAGATTAAAGTTACACTATTAAATTGCCAGGCTTTTAAATTAAAGTTTAATAATGCATAAGTAATGTTTCTGAGAATATATGAATTATATGAATCTCTCATATTCAGATATCAGACCAGACTAATTAAATTAATTTAATTAGTTTTATCTAAGCTCTTGTTAATTACGATGGCAACCCAAACTGTCATAATATATGAATTCCACAAATATAATATTTTTATTTTTTTTATACACTCAGGCCTGTTTCGCCGTTCTGGTAGGCAGAGGTGTAATATTACACCCACATTTGGCCATGAAGGTTTAGGTCCCACGTAATAGAGGGCGAGTCTATAGCCGTTACCGAGCACATCACCAGACTCCGTACTGCTACTGAGAATTCGGAAGAACTCAGTAACACTTGCCCGACCCGGAAAACGAACCCGGGACCAGCAGACGCATACGCTATCCACTCGACCACAAAGGCATTCAAATATAATATTCAGGTATGGTATATGTTTGTTTGTTGGCAAATTGTATGCAAAGATACTGATTGAAAGAGTGATTTCTGAAACGGACAGTAAAATTTGGGATGTGCAAGCGGGATTCAGAAAGGGAATGGGATGTACGGATCAAGTCTTTTCCTTAAGGTGCATTGCAGAGAAAGTCTTAAGTAAACACCAGAAGGTTTTCTGCGCCTTTATTGACCTGGAAAAGGCTTACGATCGAGTGGTGAGGGATGAACTTTGGTCAACACTTTCTGTGTATGGAGTGAGCAGCAGTCTGATACGGGCACTTGAATCCTTATATAGGGATTCAAGTGCCTGTGTCAGAATAAACGGGGCCTACACGGACTGGTTTAACATTGATCGTGGTGTTAGACAGGGATGTGTAGCGTCTCCTTGGCTGTTTAATCTGTTCATGGACAGTTGTTTGACCGATCTGAAAGAGTCCGAATGTGGATTAAGAATGGGTGGGTCAGTGTTTAAGACCATGCTATACGCTGACGATCAGGTTCTATTTGCATCGTCAGCGTTGGATTTGCAGCAGATGGTCACCACGATGAATGAAGCGTATAAGAAGAAAGGTATGAAAGTTAATGTTAACAAAACCAAAGTCATGGTCATAGAGAGGGATGATAGTGTAACTGAATGTGACGTAATGATAGGAGATGAAAAAGTGGAGCAAGTGAACGAGTTTGTATATTTAGGGTCTTTGTTTACGAGAGATGGAAAATGTGAGGGAGATATTGAAAGGAGAGTGAAAGCAGGAAATTGTGTGAATGGCGCCTTACAGTCCATCATCAGCAATGATATTATCCCAAACCAAGCTCGCCTTGCTATACTGCAGGGAGTTTTGGCGCCAACACTGATGTATGGTAGTGAATCATGGGTATGGCAGAAGAAGCATGAAAGTAGAATCAATGCTGTGGAGATGAGAGCTTTAAGGAGTATGTGCGGAGTAAGGCTGATTGATAAAGTGAAAAACAGTGTGATACGAGAGAAGTGTGGTCTAAAAGAAGATGTAGTGACAAAGGTTGAAAAAGGAATGTTGCGTTGGTTTGGACATTTGGAACGGATGGATGAAAGAAGGAATACGAAAGGAGTGTATCGTGCGAGAATGAATGGAAATGTCGGTAGGGGACGCCCTAGGCGGACGTACGCCGACCAAATAGGTGACGTACTGAAAAAGGGCCAAATTAAAAGTACCCATAACCGACGCGCATGCATGATGAGGTTAATGAATGTCGAGGAAGCGAAAGAAGTATGTTTGAACCGAAGCATGTGGCGTTCTATAGTCTCTGCCTACCCCAATGGGAGACAGGCGTGACGATATAGATAGATAGATAGGTAAGGTATAAAGAATCAGTTAATTTATCGGATGAGAATTATTGCCATGCGTTCCCTTTCCTAGAAACTGGCACCTGGTTTTGGTAATTCCAAAGAGTATTTTAATACATATCTGAAATGAAAATTATTTAAACTAGAAACTTGATAAATATGACAATTTATTTGTTTGCAGAAAAAAATTCGTGTAGCAACTCGAAATTACAAAATATGTCAATCGTATGTACGAAACATCGAATTGAATAAACTATTAAAGATACTTTATATGGAAATATTTTTCTTACAGCAACATGCAAACCCTCACAACCAAAACTCACCACAAAGACATTCAATAAAACTTCCATACTTTACTTTTACTACATTTGCTATCACACAAAAACACCGAAGAATCGAAAACAACAAGTATACGGTGTCTATTACATTTCCATAGCAAACACTGCTGTTCCCAATGACACGGAGATATAGGAGTAAATAAGTTTGGGGCAACCGTTCCCCATAGTACTCAACGCGGAACTTTTCAACTAATCAAACTGTCTTAAAGACCACCTTCGACATATCGACTTCGCAAATTACCCTTGTTGTACTGAGTTCGTACTATATAATTTATATTGTATTTATTTGTTACCTGTTGGTAAGCTCCTACGGGTACGAAGCGCGATTCGAGCGCTAATGCAAAGTCATCATTGTGTAATTAAGTGGTTTTTCATTGACGCATTTACTGGGTTTAAATTTGTTAGTAAGTCTATCTGTTGTAAGGTTTTGAGTTACTTTTACCTACAGGATTGATTTAGTGACGGTTAATAAATTACATCATTATACATATATAGTTAAATGCCAAACTTCTTAATATAAACTTTAGTGCCCTGTATACCAATTAATGAACGATCGTATTATGATAAAAAGATTGATACCAAACTCATTTATAAAAAAACTTAGAACCTTTATTTATTACTTAATAACACAGATTAGATCTGGATAAAAAATAAATTGAAAATATATACACTCTTTAGTAAACCTTTTGATAGCCCCCTGGAGAAATAGGGGTTTAATATCTGGAGTTGCGGTTACATAAATATCTAATAGATAAATTATTTTGTGCCTATGTACTTGTTTAAGTTTTCAAACAGGCAAGAACGTTTTAATGTTAAATCTCGTATGTCACCATGATACTTTTGACTCTTTTAGAAGAAAACAGTTGGCTTCGGCGTTGATTGATTGACCTTATTATATAGGACATGATGCAATTGGTAGTAAAACCATTTACGTAAGTCAGATAAAAAGCTGCCAGGTGATTTTCAGATATCGTTTGAATTTGATCATAGCCAGTTAATTTGTCAAAGAAAATGCAGTGGTCAGTAAATTTTGTGCGAATATATATCAAGCATTGGTAGAGCTAATGTGTACTTAAGGCACAGGCTTGCTAAATGCAGCGGCTAATGGAAGTATTTTTGTGGACGATAGATATATGGCCGCACCACACACATGTACACATGTATCTATATAGGCCTGGTCCTTGTTTGCTCGTGATAATGATTTATTAGAATTATTGGAGCGCAAGGCTAATGTAAAAGCACAAATATAATTGCTTCGGTGACCGTGGTTAATGTCAAGAAATATGTGCCCACTTTTTCAAATATGAGAGCCCGAACTTTTAAAACTAAAGTTACGTTGCTGTACATACTCGTAGTCCTTTTTAAAGGCCGCCACACAGACAAATCTTGAGTCACATCACGTCCAACCGGTTCCGATCAAGCTTTCGTTATTTTGGTTTAATATGGCTAAAAAAAATAATGGACGGTTTGTAGATCTCTCTATGTTATGGGAAGAGAATTTTGTATCCAAATGTTGCACTACCTATATACTTAAAAAAATTGATGCTTGTGAAATTTGCTTTATTTCCAGTTTTAAGTAGGAAGTAGAGATTACAGGTAAAATTATGTGGTCGAATTTTAACCACTGCTGCACCATAAGTACTTTTTAACTGAATTTTAATGTATGGCATATGGAGACGTTGGTAGTCATTAATTAAAAGAACTTATTGTTGAAATACGTACATACGCCGTGAAATATTTAACTAACCAAAATAATGTTAACGTCAAATATTTAAAACATAACCTGATTAAACCTAAATCACATCTGTAACGTCTACTCTTTGCCATAATAGGAAGGGCTTACCCCGGCGCTACTGACTCACGAGATACTTCTAAGGGTCCCACACACATTATTATTTAGTTGTTGCAAGACTTGCAAGACTTAGCGGGGATTTTTGTTCGAAGCCTCAACGTACCCCCGATAGAAATACTTACGAAGTATTTTGGCCAAAGTTATTGGTTTTAATAATAAACTTGTTTTGAATGTGAAGCTATTTTGCGATCTAATTAAGTTTCTAATTTGTGGGATGTAAGGGTGGCCCTTGTAATCATTGCTTGAGGAATAGTTTGGTTTTTTTATTAGCTTTGTAGACTTAAAGGCTATTGAAGGTTTTGGTATAAGGAAGAATGTTTTTCTTGTGTAGAGTTTCGAATAAAATTATATTACTTACATAATAATATAGAGCCTAGATTTATTACGTAGAATACAGGCGTAATTACTTCATACTTATAATTATGTTTCCAATACAAAGAAATCAGATACCGTACTATAAATAAAAATTCTAATCAAAAATCTAAAGGCTGTTCAAAAAATAAATGTATACTTACTTAACATTATACAAGTGGATTTGAGTAAAAATTATTATTTTAAAGTAAAGATTAAACTTAATATCTAAAAGTAAGCAAGAGATGAAAAAGTACAATCCCATCCCGAGACTTGACCAAGTTTCAATACATCAATACTACACAAGAAAATGTCGGAACAAAACAATACAATGGACGGCACAGCTTTACTTACAATATAAAATCAAAAGTCGTCAGGAGTAATTAGGAAGGGCGCGATCGACGGCGAACAGTTGCAGTGGATTGCGACGTGATGCGGTGCCGTGCGACACGGTGCGACTTCCAATCACATGACACCATTGTGACGAGATATCTCACGCGGAATATTTTAATTTGTCGAGCGAACTGCGACCGTGGTAGTGCAATAAACAGTAGGTTACATCTGGATGACGGTTCTGAGAAACTGTGCTTTGTCGTGAGATATGTTGTTATTGTGCATTGTAAAATATTTGTAGGGGAAATGTTTTCTTTTAGTTTTTATTTTAACTTGACGAAATTAAATCATGAGGCACATTTCACTTTGGATGCAATACTTTTACACAACTATTAAGCCACCAGGGAAATTGCAAACATATTTTGATTACTTAGGTTAATTATGTAGGGCAATGCACCTACATTCATAATGCGTAATTAATGTGTATGGGCATCCATATTGCACAGTAATATCGTAGGTGTATGGGAATCCTTACCCAAGTTTTACGTAAACATTTGAACTTTTCACCGATGTATTTTCACTTAAGTAAATGGTCAGTTTTCACGCATTTGTATTCTTATTCCCAACTACATTTTTGCATCGCAGAAACAAAACTAGGTCATATACAAGTACCCTCACATTTCGTTTTAGAGAAGCTAGAGAATATTCTGAAACACCTAGGTGAAAATAAAACATTCAGCGTCAGGTGTATGTTTTGATGGCCCAGACATGTGGAAGGAATACGAAACTAAAACAAAATATAGTGTTGGGAAAATATGTAACTTGAATCCATAGGCGGCAATTTATCTATTTGTTTACTTTTGAAAGCTTAATAAATATCCAATAACTTTTATTTCATATGTTAGGATTTATTTATGGCACTTCAGGGCTTTTACCACAGTAATAATTTACGTTCATATTTCTGTCGTCAAGCCCATTCTTGCTGCCCTAGAAGTTGTTGTGCCCCAGAACTTCGTGTCAATCGTATTCTATCATCTTATCAGGCAAAAAACTTCCTCTGCTGGACATAGGCCTCTCCCAAGGCTCTCCACATGGACCGATCCTGGACCACCCGCATCCATCCGCTAGCCGCGATCCCAACAAGATCTTTCTACGAGGCCTCCGCTAATTCTAGCCATTCCTACATACCTACTTGATGTGCTGTTGGGATGCTGAATAATTATGCGTTATTGTTTATTATTGTGTACCGCCATCAGAGACGTAGAGTGACCCCAATAGCAATAGGATCTTAGCAAAGTTGAGAAGCATCATACGCCACTGGAGGTACCTGGTTTGATGCGGTCGCCAATCACACATAATTAGGTATGTAGTATTTTCTGGGATTTACGCGAATGTTACACATTAAAATTAAAATAAATTCAATTATTGTAACACAACATTTGTACAACATTCAAAATAGGTATTTTAGGCTATTGTACATTGGCAATAAATTTTGCTTCATTTTGTATTATGTTTATTTATCAGCAATACCCTAACACGCAATTCAGTTGATTTACTGCAGTGCATCACAATCTGGATGTAGACAGGTGCACCGACCAGCTCAGGTGCCGCGGCCGCACTGATGGATATTTCTTATTGCGGCTCCCTCGCCGATTGTAACCCCGCTTGTTCAAACTCCCCTTTTTCAAATTCTACTTTTATTGATTACATTTGATCTACTGTTCCTGCTCCGTGGCTTAGCTCAGGTGTTGCGTTCTTATTGGTCGTAATGTCTTACTGTATTACCGGAATCACGACATCATTTTGCTTAATTTGAAATTTTAATGCGCTATAGATTTTTATGGAGGTTGGGTAATGAAATGTGCTGTATAACGTTGTTGAATTTGGTGAGAAATATTTTGGTTTATGTATAAGCTAATTAAAACATGCTTGATAATATTGTAATATGAAATATAAGTTCTCTATCCTCAAGTTAAAAAAGAAATATGACAAGACGTTAGTCATTTTAAATCAATTTAAGCACAAGTTGCATACAGGCTAAACTTAGTAACTAGTATTTTTTATTAGTAATTTTTCGCCAAAACACTGGCGAAAAGTGGGCGTTTAATATGCCTCTGCCTACCCCTTCGGGGAAACAGGCGTGAGTCTATGTATGTATGTATGTAATTTTGAGGTAATATGATATAAGTAACATCGACTGCTGTAACTGTTTACCACCAAAATTCGCTTCAAAATAATAGGTACTTAGAGTTATCAGTGAAACAACTGACCTATATAGTGGTATGTTTAGACGCTATTCGCTAGGTGTTACGAGCGATAACTCTGCCAGATAACAGCATCATGATATTTATTATTGCTTCCAGACGTCGCCATTGTCTAAAATCTGTAGAAACTCTCACAATTGAAAATGGTTTAAAATCTCGCAAATAAAAACATGCTGTATATCGTCCAAACTATAGTTTTAGTATATTTGATGAAATAGTGAAGTATCTATTAGAGGTTGTGAGTCAAAAATCTTAATATATAAAATCCTTGCGTTACTTACTGACTGACAGACACGCTACAGCCGAAACTTTTGGGCACAGGAAGCTGAAATTTGGCATGTATGTTCCTTGAGGACCGTAGGGATGCACTAGGAAGGGATTACCCGAAATTCCCACGGGATTGGCTAAAACGGGTAAATTAAAAAGAAATGCAGGCGTAGCTGCTTGCGTCCTCTAGTAATTATCTATACTAATATAATAAAGCGGAAGAGTTTGTTTGTTTATTTGTTTGTTTGAACGCGCTAATCTCAGGATCTATCAGTCGGATCTGAAAAATTCTTTTTGTATACGATAGCCCAATTATTCTGGAAGGCTATAGGCTTTGGGTCCGGGCAAAAGGCTAAAAAGGCTAAAAGATAATGTCGGCTAATCTCAGGAACTAGCAGTCGGATTTTAAAAATTGTTATTGCCTATGATAGCCCAATTATTCCGAAAGGCTATAGGTTATTTAAAATTACACCACAAGGAATTGCGCCAATTTTAGGGGCCAGACAAAAATAATAAAATGGTCAAACGAGAAGGGGGAGGGTTGGGCCAAAGGCAAAAAAAGGCTAAACGAATAGGATACAATCTATATGGGTATCGTTTTCAAGATTTTCGGGACGCTGATTAATAATATGAAATTTATTTGGTGATCCAAGATGGCGGACGGGAAATCAAAGATGGTGGATGAGAAAATTTTAAAAAGCAATATGGGTATCGCCTTCGATATTTTAAGGGATGGGGAATCGAAATACAACATCTATTTCGTGATCAAAAATGGCGGATGGGAAATCAAAGATGGCGGATGGTAAAATTTAAAAAAATCAATATTGGTATCGTCTGCGATGTTAAAAGGAATGGAGAATCCAAATACAACACCAGCTGTTTTGTGATTCAAGATGGTGGATGGGAAATCAAAGATGGCGGATGGGAATAATTTAAAAAAATCACTATGGGTATCGTCACTGATGATTTAAAAAGGATTGGGGAATCCAAATACAACATCTATTTCGTGATCAAAGATGGCGGATGTGAAATCAAAGATGGCGGACGGGATTATTTTTAAAGTCGATATGGGTATCGTCTCCGATATTTTAAGGAATGGGGAATTCAAAAACAGCATCTATTTCGTGATCAAAGATGGCGGATGGGATTTTTTTTTAATCAATATGGGTATCGTCTCCGATGTTTAAAGGGATGGGGAATCTAAATACAACATCTGTTCCGTGATTCAAGATGGCTGATGGGAAATCAAAGATGGCGGACGGGAAAAATTAAAAAATCAATATGGGTATCGTCTCTGATGATTTAAAGGATTGGGGAATCCAAATACAACATCTATTTCGTGATCAAAGATGGCGGATGTGAAATCAAAGATGGCGGACGGGATTATTTTTAAAGTCGATATGGGTATCGTCTCCGATATTTTAAGGAATGGGGAATTCAAAAACAGTATCTATTTCGTGATCAAAGATGGCGGATGGGAAATCAAAGACGGCGGATGAGAAAATTTAAAAAATCAATATGGGTATCGCCTTCGATATTTTAAAGGGAAGGGGGAATCCAAATACAACATCTATTTCGTGATTCAAGATGGCGGATGGGAAATCAAAGATGGCGGATGGGAAAAATTTAAAAAATCAATATGGGTATCGTCTCTGATGATTTAGGGGGTGGTGAATCCAAATACAACATCTATTTTGTGATCAAAGATGGCGGGTAGGAACTGAAAGATGGCAGACGGGACTTTTTTTAAAGTCACTATGGGTATCGTCTCCGATATTTTAAGGAATGGGGAATTCAATATTATAATGACATATATAAAAATCTATATTGTTTTGTTCATCATTTATAGACTCTGAAATGTTAAGAGATTAAGCGCTAAGTCAATGGTAACTTTGGAAAAGGGGCTTGGAAAAAAGGGAATTTAGAAAAAAACTCTTAAAAAGGCGATACGGAGTTCGCTGGGTCAGCTAGTATACGTATAAAAATAGATTCACTAAGATGGCAAGAAGTGACGTAACACTTTTTATATCACACTCTGTCCAATCAGTAGTATCAAAATACCTGTGGCTATCTTAAAAAGAAAGCATTTGGTATATTGATTTTACTATTCGATAAAGTTGTTGCTCTATTTTCTTACTAGGTATATTATATTCGTCATAAAAAATGTCTCCCAATGCTAAACAACAGCTAATGAGCCAATAAGAGCATTTGGCTTACTATACTACTCTGGTCAGACGGTATAGTCAGGGATATATAAATGTTATCATAAATAGAACAACTAAAAAAAAAACCGGTCAAGTGCGAGTCGGACTCGCGCACCGAGGGTTCCGTACAAACCTGTAGGTATATAAGTAAAAGTTCACCAGTCATAGTTATGGTATTTTTATTGCCAAATGAAATCCCTAACATTACAGTATGGAAAGCTGGAGGAGCATTCATTAAAGAAAAAGGGGTCTTTGTCGTTTGTAATCAGTCATCCTTTATTTTATATTAACATATATCGCTTATTTTATAATATAACTTAAATACCTATACCAGCCTTGCAGCAGCCTTGCAAAAGTCTGCTGATGAATGATGGTAAGATTTTTTATCAAAGTTATTGATTTACAAAGTTTTTAGTGACTATTAGAAAATATCTGTTACAAAAATACTTATAAAGTACAGAATAATTAGCGAAAAGGTTTGCAGACTATGAAATTATTTGAAATCTCAATCTCAATCAGCCTATCGCAGTCCACTGCTGGACATAGGCCTCTCTCAACACGCACCACAGCACACGGTCCTCAGCCTTCCGCATCCTTTATCTGGGCTATAAGACGTTGCTTCGTACCAAATTTCAAGATATTGAGTTCACGGGAAGTACCCTGTAGGTTTTGATTCCCTTGGTAGTAGTCGCGAGTTTGAAAATATGATTATAATGCTCTTTCTTTTGATTGCGTAGACATAGAAGTTTGATTTTGTTACAGCCTAACGGTGTTATATACCTGAGTATTTGCTATGAATTTCAATTATTTACCTCTACGCGTTCAAGAGTAAAGGCTAGTAACTTTAAATTTATTAAAAATATTTTTCTTATATGATGTAACTAAAAATTTACGGTTTTCGCATTTTTTCCTTTATAAGTGATATAAGAAGTTGCTTCGTACCAAATTTCAAGATTTTGAGTTCACGGGAAGTACCCTGTAGGTTTTGATTCCCTTGCGAGTAGTCGCGAGTTTGAAAATATGCTTATATTGCTCTGTCTTTTGATTGCGTTGACATAGAAGCTTGATTTTGTTGCAGCCTAACGGTGTTATATACCTGAGTATTTGATATGAATTTCAATTTAATACCTCCACGCGTTCAAGAGAAAGGGGTAGTAACTTTAATATTATTAAAAATATTTTTTTATATGCTGTAACAAAAAAAATATGGTTTTCGCAATTTTTCCTTCATATGTGATATAAGACGTTACTTCGTACCAAATTTCAAGATTCTGAGTTCACGGGAAGTAACCTGTACGTTTTGATTCACTTGCGAGTAGGCGCGAGTTTGAAAATATGCTTATATTGCTCTTTCTTTTGATTGCGTTGACATAGAAGCTTGATTTTGTTGCAGCCTTACGGTGTTATATATCTGATTATTTGATATGAATTTCAATTAAATACCTCCACGCGTTCAAGAGAAAGGGGTAGTAACTTTAAATTTATTAAAACTATTTTTCTTATAATGCTGTGACTAAAAATTTACGGTTTTCGCAATTTTTCCTTTATGAGTTATTTAAGACGTTGCTTCGTACCAAATTTCAAGATTCTGAGTTCACGGGAAGTACCCTGTAAGTTTTGATTCCAATGCGAGTTTGAAAATATGCTGCAATGTGCAGCATATACGGCTGTATCTTTTGATTGCGTTGGATTAGACGTTTGATTTTTTTACAGCTCTATGGAACCGTAGATTCGAGTATTAAGTATAAATTTCAGTTTGATACCTCCACGCACTCCGGAGAAAAAGGGTCTTGACAGACGGACGGACAACAAAGTGATCCTATAAAGGTTCCGTTTCTTCCTTTCGAGGTATGGAACCCTAAAAAGTAGCTATGTACTTTATTTTATTTTAAATTGATGAAATTGTAATTGTCTATTTAGATATCTGTTTATTCTCCGCAAACACGACCATTGCAAGGCGGTTGAAGAATTACAGAGGTATATGCCTTTAAATAAGTCAATAACGCTAAATAATTTTGTATGATCTACCTTTTCTGATTATTAACGTATTCACTTTTACAAGTAAATATCTAAACTAAGTATCAAATATAAGTACATACACATGTATACATTCCTCCATACAATCCATTGTAGTTGTAAGCTGTTCAAAAACGTAAATTATCACGTTCATCACTGCCAGCGCTTCATGGCAACGCAGCGGAGCACGGAACGAGTAGTTCCAGATACTTTTATTGAATACTTTGATGCTTTTTCGATAACCTAGAATGGATTATGTATTTGTTGGTTGCTGTAAACGGACTGGATGATATATGAAAGAAATAAATATTATTAATCATTTAAGTGTAAATGAATGGGCGTCGTCCTGTCGGTCACCCCAGATACCGCTGGAAAACGTAATAGAGCAAGAGCTGAGGGAGCTTCACGCTGGTGATTGGCGAGAAGTGGCCAAAGATCGGGTGAAGTGGCGTTCTCTAGTATTGGAGGACAAGGCATATTTTGGGTCGATGAGCCATTGGATTAATTTGATAGCTTGAATAAAGTGTCCATGTAATAGTGGCATTCTATGCTACTTATTAAGAACCGTATGCAAAAATCCTAACGCCTTTACAAATTCGAATAATCTTATTCCGGATCTAATCTAACCTTTAAACTTAGCTAACCACCTTTGAGATCGCAAAAAGTCCAAAAGAGGAGCCTCTCTAAATAATCCTAATATCGTTAATTGCGCGACGCCTTTGTGTCTGCGGAGAGGCTCTTCTCTTTGTGGCGCCGATTACATCGTGAGGCCACAGAGCGAAGGGCGATAATAAAAAGCCATCGGAGGATGGCTGATCCCGTCACACACTCGACAGTGTGTTCACAAAACGAATACTTGAGACCAGATTACGAACCAACTCGGCCGTGTCAACAAACTTTGCAAATTTTTCTTCCATGCTAACCAAATTAATAGTGTTAAGTGGGCTAATAGTCTCTCTACTGCATATAGAATGGAATGTGGGGTGAGGCAGGGTGGACTAAGTTCGCCAAAGTTATTCAATCTGTACATTAATGAGCTAATGGTTGAACTCAGCAGCACACAAATCGGGTGTTCTATTGATAATGTCTGTATGAATAATCTCAGCTACGCGGACGACATGGTGTTGCTGAGTCCATCTATTGGCGCATTGAGGAGGCTGTTAGCAATCTGCGAAAATTATAGCAATAGTCATGGATTAAAATATAACTGCCTAAAAAGCGAGTACCTGATTTTCAAGGCTCTCGGTAAATGTCCATTAAGTGTACCACAAATTAAACTAAATGGAGTTGAATTGAAAAGGGTTCAACAATTTAAATATCTTGGACACTATGTTACTGAGAGTCTTGATGATCAGATGGATATAGAGAGGGAGCGCAGGGCTATGGCTGTAAGAACTAATATGCTGGCCCGTAGATTTGCTCGCTGTAGTAATGAAGCTAAAGTAACTCTGTTTAAGGCGTATTGTCAAACATTCTACACGAGTAGTCTATGGGTCGCCTTTACTCAAAGGTCGCTAAATACTCTGAGAGTGCAGTATAACAATGGATACAGGATGTTATTAGGATTGCCTCGCTTCTGTAGTGCTTCTGGCATGTTTACGGAAGCGAGAGTGGATGGTTTCCACGCTATTATGCGTAAACGCATTGCATCTCTTCTAAAAAGAGTACGGGGTAGTACAAATGGCATCCTGAATGTCATTGCCGATAAGTATGACTCCGATATATCGAGGAGATGGTTGCGAGTCCTTCTAGATTAGTAAATTTATTGTGTTCACTAACATAGGTTAAGTTTTATGTATGTAATTGTAACTATATGGACCTTGTCTGAAATAAAAATTTATTATTATTATGTGTCTCTTTTTCACGGCTATTCTTTTAACATGGTGTTAGAAGAATAACCGGTCCTTTCGAAGGCTTACACGGGGATATGGATCCAACGTGCAGAGGCCCGTAGAGAACTTTAATCTAAAATGGGATGGGACACATGCCGCGGAGCCTCCACAACTGCACTACTGAGTACAACAATGGACTAGCCGCAGCAAATGTAGGACTATTGCAATGATGTGGAGTCTAATTTACTGGTTTATGGGGATGGGTGTTAAATGGACTGGTAATAATGATACTATGGATAAAAAACGGCACCTGCCAGTGATACTCCTATAGCATCCGTCCGCGTGGCAGGTGGTGACTCGCCAACTCACTAGATGGGCCCTCTCTAAACAGCCGCCTAAAGCAAACAAACTCTGCCATAAAGGCAGCCAGAGGGCAACACCGGTGCGAGTGGCTAGGGGTGTTGAGCGGTGCGGCACCGGTTTCGCCATCGCGGGCCTCGTGACAACGGAGGCCCGGAGCGGGTTTCCCCGTAGTTACGCCCTTGAGAATGACACTTCCACCCCCGAGCTAATAGCTCTTGCGGCTTCCCTCTGGCCGGCCGACCAAGGCAAGCCAGAGTTGAGAGTCCTGCGGGCACTCTTGGAAATCCACTCCGGCCAGTCAATAAAGGCAAGCCGGAGACGAGGCCCTGACCAACCCTCTGAAGCATTCGGGACCGCAGTGTCGCCACACACATTCAGCTCGCCACAAAGCTGCCCTGCGGTTGTAAGCTTTCTTTTCATCTTGTAATACATGTTTTGTTTATATTACACGATGAAGATGATGTTTGAAAGCTGTTACTCTGCCCTCTGAGATTGCGTTAGTCTCATGATGAGATAACGGCTGCCCCAGAGGGGTTATTATTATTATTATTAACTAAAATGACAATCTAAAACACACCTTATCTACGGCACCTCAAAGACTATTTTCTGTAACGTACGCGATCAGAGAACAATATGTCTTTTCCATTTTTCCTATATTTGTTCAAAGTCCGAGTGACAATTTGGCCGCCAATAAGCGAGCGCTGCAAATGGAACCAATATTCAATGCTAACACGTCACCCGGTGGTTAAGCATCTGAGTTTAAATGTGCTTTAATTAGTTCTGGCATGGAATAGAATGGGTTGCTATGTTATTTGGCATTGTAATGTCGAATTACAATGGAGGCTAAATCATCGGCTCAAGTTAGTTACCTAGTATGTGGCGGGCAATTTAACCACCTGCCATATAACATTTATATATTGGACTTTAAGCCACGGATAAAGTAGTAATTTTCTGTTTAAAAACTCGACAACTCTGAAATGGGACATGCACAATGTGGGTGCCGTATTGCTATTATAAGGAAAATTCGTTTAATCGTCCGCAAATCGAAATGAGTATTACCTGTTGATTAATAAAGCCTTCTAAGCTGCGATAATATTTTTCTTTCACTTTTTTATACTAGTACCTGCCTATATCATTGCTAAAGACATTGTTGAGGTGTTGGAGGGACACGATAGAATTTAAAAGTTTTTAGACAATTTTTATGTATTGAAATACTTAACTAACGGTAACCAAAACATTACAAAGTTTGCAGAGATCTCCACTTGGATAGAGATGGATGGAACATCAGAGCGCGACCGTGCTTCGGAAGGCACGTTGGCCTCTCAGGACACGAATAGTTAGGATATCCCTGCGGACTTTAACCGAGCTAAACCACCAGAGAAAGAGGCATTTGTAAGAAGTGCAAAATTATACGAAACATGGATATCCTCACCAATTCATCTCTGTAATCGTCATACAAAAGTTCCAAATAACCTATCGTGTAGAACATTCGGTATGCCAGTAGGTCGGCTAAGTTCCGCGGGTCTGTAATTAAGGCGAAGGCGACGCAGAGCAGATGTCTCTTGAATTCATGTGCTGCACTTACTTTGACTTTCGACTCAGAACTCTTCGATCTTTATGAGTTTGGTTTCATTATCTAAAGTTAGACCAACGGATTAGTTCTTCCTACGTGAGTTTGTAGTTGATGTTGACTCACACCCACATCCCATAAGGGGTCGGCAGAGGTGTCATATTACATCCACATTTTGAATGACAAAAAAGAGATTTCGTCCTTCAACCAATTACGTCTCCATTTTCGATAGTCACGATAAATAGTGCATTTTATCAGTAACAAAGTTTTAATCTCAATGTTTTTGAGATTTAGTGGGCAAGGTAAACATGGCATTTCTAAATTCTTCGAAAATTCTGAATAAAGACCTTGAATCACCAGATTATATGAAAATTAAATCAAACTCACAGTTTTTATTTTTCGTCAGACAATGTCCACGTCAATAGTCAATACTGAGCACACTTTAAACAGCTTATTCCACAGTAAAAGTACTTCCCCAAAACAATAACTATACAAAGCCACTTATTAAAATTAATGCGAGTATAGAATGCAGGACTAATAAATAACGCACAATCACTTCAACTTCATACTTTGCTGGCGCTCACACGAACGAGTTATTGCTCACACTTGAAACTTGTTGTTGTTACATTACGAGACCACAACATGCACACACACGCACACAGCCACACATAATATGCACACACACATTCTTGACGGCCCGACACGTGCACATACGAAAAGTAGAAGAATAAATCTTATTTAATGCTTTTTATTTAAGGTGTATTATTTGTAGTTATTGAAGTGTATATAGCATTTTTTTGTAAATGGGTGGGAAATGCCTATTCCTTCGGAAAAAACCCTTCAGATCTGCGACTCTACGGGAAATCAAAGTCCGAGTATGTGGAGTTCACACTAAAAACCACTCCCACTATCGACCGACAACGCCCTACGGTGAGAAGACAGGGTACGGGAGCTGTCCATTCTTCCTCCCATTGCACCTGGTCTAACCCGACCACTGGGATTGCCCAGTGAAGGCTACAAGTGCTCCCCGCACTTAGTGGCCCTATCTCTTACAGTCATTAATACAAGCTACAAATTGACTTCAACAATGACGTCTGCTTTAGTACACTTAGCCATTACGCAATAAAGCTATTGTTCTCGGACACCCATGACGCAAACACATGAGTAGTACACACATACACACACATTGTAACGCACCATATGAGCGAGTAAAGGTGGATACAGACTTTGCGAGGCATGCGCTACGAACGGCACACAACGAATGCCTCTGTTTGAGGCGTGCGTGTTGAAAAATTATACCAACATATGCTCGGGTCGAGCCATCGCGTACGAAGCAAACGCCTCGTTTGTCTGTCTTCATGTTTGCTGCGAGGCATGTCCTACGCACAGAAGCGCGCGTGCGAGCCGCGCGTGTGCGCCGGCTCATTGCGAGCAGTGCGTTGCGTTTGGACGGTTGTGTCCGCATCGCTGTGATGTTTGCACGCATTATGAACGAAAAATTTGAATTATACGAAAATAACCGATTATCCAAAATATCATTATTATTATAATAAAAACAAAAGAGAAGACATATGGCATTTAATTGCGAATGAAGTAATGTAACCGTCGCGGACCTGAAAAAAAAAATCTTCTAGGATCTTATAGAAGGAAAAATCTCGAGAAAATAAAATATATTATAAAAGCAGCAGCGGATACGCGCACGCGATGCAAAGGTGCCATCTTGACTGCTGCTGTGTGGGTTGGATCGGCCCGAGCATGCGCTGCGCGCTGTTTGGCCCGAACAAACGCAATTTCATTTTCGCAGTCAAGGCGTACGTGGATTTTGTACGCGGCGCACACCTCGAACGTGCATGCGCGGCACCGTCCACAACTAATGTAATGCTCGCACTGAGGCACTTTGATCTTGTAGCATTTGCCGAGATTCGTTGGCTCGCCCTCGCACGTGCGTAGCACATGCCTCGCCACGAATATAAAGGTACACACCTTGCGAGGCATGCGCTGTGCGCCGTGCGCAGCGCATGCCTCGCAAAGTCTGTATACGGCTTTATGAGCCATGTATGGGGTGATAAACATCAACACGATGATTTATACCACAACTTCTCGTTGGGTGATTTTTCTCTGAAGTTTGAAAGATTAAGGGCATGATGCTGAAAAGATAGATATTATACTTGGTTAGAAAGTAATGAGTGATGCAGATATGGCAATATATATGATTCTCCTCGATTACTGCTTTATAAACACATTATGGCAGCTATGTTTAAAAGGAAAAGAGTTGTCTAAAAAATACCAAGGTACTTAATTGCATATTGAGCAGTCTATTAAAGAACAGACTGATAGACCTATCCTATACATGTGCTCACTTGGTTGGATTACATGATCCTAGATGCAAATGTAGTAAGTATACTGCACGGATGGTTTAAATGAACTTTCAAGAGAATATCGTACTCCTATTAAAAGGCAGGCAACACACTTGTGTTGCGGATGTCCACGGGCCAAGTTGATCGTTTCATCAGGCGATCAGTCTGCACGTTTGCCTCTTATTTAATTAAGTAGAAGTACCAGTAAACGTATTTTTTTCAGAGATCCGAAATTTGGCATTGTTACACATTGGTATAATATGTAACAATGCCTTTCGGTTCTATGCTTATGGTTTTTGCGTAAAACCACGGACGGTTATGGTGAAACTCTAAGGGTTCCTTGTAGTTTTCTATGGGAAAAAGGTCGCTTTGATTAATATTGCACATATCATGATTGTCCTTTCCACATAGGATAGCTATCTGGTAATTATGATTCCATAAAAAATACCAATTATCCCCACTCACTTTCTTAATCATGATCGACTTAATCTCAATCATGACTACGTATATAATAGCTGTAAAATGTATGTGAATTGAAAATTATCTCAAGCAGCTAGTAAAATAAAATTTAAGTCATTTTCCAATTAAACTTATGCCTCAGCGTAGCCTTGTAAAAGTCAACACCAAATCATTTAATTAGTCTTTTCCAAATCGCAAAGCAAACTAGTGGTACGCCAAAGCGTAAGTAATACGTGCTTCTAGTAGGTTATCGCCAACGAGCGGCGCTGGTGTACAAAGTGCTGCGCACTTCTATACAAAAGTAATGGGAAATGGTCGCACAGGCAGCGATACGGGACTGTGCTAGTTATGATGAGAATATTGAGGTATATATTTACTTCATTTTGTATTAAGTAACATAATTTATAAGAAGCTTAATGTAATCTAATCTAATACAAAAACCTTAAAAACAAATTTAGAAACTGAAAATATTTACATGGTTTAGGCGTCGTAAAATGCCTCCGCATCAATGTCATCGGGTAACGTGCCCAGAAGGCTGGCAGCATTGCCACGCTGGATGGCAATGCTGATTCTCTGAGCAAAGAATAAACCAGCCTTCTGGTCACGTGAGACGTCGATTAACCGTTTCGAAATTTCCCGGAATAGAGAACGAGCGCTCGGACCCCATGAGCCTAGCGTTTCCACCCCAAACGGCTCAAACACGTAATTACTTACTAAATTACTGTATTTGCGCCGTTTGAGGGTTTCCGCAGTTGCAGCAGCAGCGCCAGCATGGCCTCCCGTGCTTGGAACGTGTGATGGCGCGAGGGTGTCTACGCAGGTTGCGTCCCCCACCAAAGGCCTACCCATGTTCCAAGGCAACAATGACATACCATCAGGTCTCTTACCGTCGTCGCGTACCAAACCATTTGGTTCAAGTACAGCTGGTACGCCAGACGCGACAAGAGCACGACGGATTATATCATTCAGATGGGCATGACGAGGAATTCTACCAGCGCTTCTGCTGCAAGATAGCCCATGGTGGCCGAGGCTATCGACGTCTTCTCCACAATGACATCGATGCGGAGAAACACACGGAGCACCTAAACGAAGACAAATGGCAATACGGAATGTCTCATTGTCCAGCATGGTTCCAGTGTTGGACGATGGTAGTGCCTGAAGCCATAGACCGGATTCCCATTCTCCCGCAGCCAGTAAGCGAGCACGCTCTGCAACATTTAAAGAAGTTTCCAAAAGATTTTTTCTTACTATGTTACAAAGCGGCGCGTCCCACAGTCTTTGGGAGAATAGGTTGGTAGGCAAATCAGTGCTTGGACAAGCTATTTTCCAGGCGTTTATAGCTTCGGTTTTGCACAACACTTCTGAGTTAACTAGTGTAGGTGATAAAATTTTCCTAGTTAACTCTTCCGTGCTGTGAACCGAAGACCGAAACGCCGGTAAACTAACACTGGAAATTTTGCGAACGCCGAGCCCACCCAAACGTATGGGCAAAGACGCTTGTAGCCAGGCTCGGTCGTCCAAGTCCACATTTAAAATTCTCTTTAAAGTAATTAGGATAATTTGGTCGATTTGTTCTAAAAGTGATTGACATTAAATATTATTTACATACCAAATCTAATTATTTATCTATTTCACTGCTATAACGGATGGGTAAAGGGACAAACAAAAATTACCAATTAAATATATGATTTCACTTGAAAAAATTGTGCAATTGCGTACACATTAGGGCTTCACGCCGCATTTTCCTCCCCATGTATAGTAATATTTGATCTACGCACTCCATACATCGCGGGCTCAATGCGCTCGACTGATCTACCGGCCGTCAACTCGAATCGATTCGCTCTTTACAAACTAAGTGGAGCGGCAAATTGTATTACATACGTTCTTTTCGATTCACTTTACTAATGATACTGAATGTTCAAAGACAAACCTTTGAAAGATTTGCTGATGTAGTTGAAGTGGAAGGGGTGAACTCTCGTTGAAGAAAGTGTGCCTTTTGTACAGAGAGTAGTGTACGAGAATGATTTGTAAATGTATAATCTTATGGTAGCAAACATCACAACAATCTTTGTTGAGCTGTTACCAAATCTACTCGCTTTTTTTCAGCAATGGACTACAGCAGCCTGCCGATGATGATCATGATGATAGTATCAGGTTATCAAACAAGCTTACAAAATATTACAAAGCACACCACGTTACACATCATATATTAATAAAAAATTGTGTACGGCGCGCAGAATGGGCACTCTAAGAGTTGTGTATATTAAAAACCAACAAAGCAAGCAGAAACAATTTACGGAGGCAGTTCATAATTCGGTCACGTGACCACCGGCCATATTGCTTTAATTAAAAAGCCTCGTTTTTATCATCCGCGTAATTTATTTGTTTAAACGAGCAGTTTATGTTTTTGTAACGTATTTAGAAATATTTTTATTTCACTTATATGTTTCTAGATTCAAGACAGCGATAGCCCAGGGGAGATACCAACATACTGCCAAGCAGAGGGTATCGGGTTCGAATCCACGGCGCAAACCAATGACTTTTCGGAGCTATGTGCATATAGAATTGTTAATTATCGCTAGTCGTCGGTCTCGCAGTTATGAAGATCTTTGTCAGTCGTTATAGGAAGACAGTACTTCTGAATAAACCTACTAGTCTAAACCATGGAATATAGCTATCCCTCTGGGTTGCGGAGGTCAGACAGAGGTAATCGCTCTGTGGAAAAGCTAATTTTTAGATAATTTTTAGTTAGACTTGAAAGTGGACCCAGGGTTTTAATTCTAGCTAGGATAACGCACAAAAAAGGCAGCAAAAAGAAATCCTCAATACTTACAAAGCAAGTTTAATCAGTACTGAAAGGAAACGAAAGAAACTTTTAAAATCAAACAAAATTCCTATTCAGATACTTAAATCAAGAACAAAGCTGTGACGAATCGAAGTTGGAGTTATATCACTCACTCGCTTCGATGCAAGTTAAGCAACAATAAGGTAGCATATACAATTTAATAAGAGAGATGTACGAAGTAATGTTATGATGTGTTTATACCACCGAAGGAAGTATGTCTATATCGCCTACTTCAGGACATATCCTTCTCGGAAACCGCGCATTTGGCTGCGGCATTCTGCCAAACATAAGCTCTCTCCGCTCAAACTCCAAGACTAAGCTATCTGGCCAGCATTGAATATATGTATATGCTGGTTTTCTTACTGTATCGCTTGAAGACTTATTTGCACTGAGCATTTCTGTGTCTATTGGTACGCAGTAAATTTTATGGTAAAATGTTAAGTTAGTTTTGCGTTTAGTTTTGCTACTATTAAATAATGAACTCTTTCTACTATCTTTATGCATACGTGCCAAATGTAGAACAAGCCGTACCCTAATTACTAGCTCATAAGTCTGACTAAAAAATTCCAATGTACTCCTAGCTGTACTTGATGTATGCGATACTATTGGTAGATGTGTTCCTCGCACTCCACTCAGCTAATATAGTTCATCTCCGATGGATACGTTAGATAACGAAACCGTAGATACTTCGTAAGCAGATACAAAGAATTAAACATTATAACGAGACGAAGTTTGAAAAATTTATCCATTTCCGACAATTGATGGTGTTACCCCAGTTTGAAACAACAAAAGAGTGAACAGAAGTTATGTATGTCGTAAAGTGTTTTAAGTAACATTATTATTCACAGATAACAGTTAGGAGGATAATTTTGTGATTATTATGATAAGGATAAAATTAGCATACACATTATATTACCATTTGCTCAGAAAGACACTCAGGGGAAAACGTAGTAGTTAAGATATTTGACGTTCACAAGTGTAACATAGCGACCTAAGTGAATAAATAACTGGACTTAGAAACATTTACATCCTAATCCGTAAAACATTGTAGCAGAGTAAAAAAATAAAAGCAATGAGAATCCACTCGTTTCACAGTTATATGGAATCATTCCTGTCACATCATTATGCTAAATTTAGACCGTTGTGTATCTGCTATTAGAGCTGCCGATTAAAAGCAACGAAGGAAATTACTCAAAGGAATATTTTATCGGTAATGTGTACAAATCATTCACCCAATAGCTACTAAATAATTCGTTGAAATACGAATTACGGATATTTGGCTTTGTGGTAATTAATGTGAGAGTGGCTATTGACAATGCGAATATTTAGTCGATGCATACTGACGTACCGAGAGTGGCTATCTTTATTCCAGATAATAAATACTATTATAGTCGTTTGCATCGACAAATAATTACAACAAATCGTACGAACATGATTTATGTACAGTCTCATTACAAACCAGTTGGTTTAAAATTACACAAGCTGACGATACCATCACTCATTATCAATTTGAAACAGTGTTATTCCACCATTGATCAGTATGTAAATCAAACTCAAATAAAACCTATTATTTTACACGGCCACTAATTAAGTAATAACCACAACGTAATTTAATATTTTAACGAACTAGCCTAAATATCGGCCGCAACCTCTTCAGTGTATTAGCCCGGGACCAGGGATGGGACACTATCTATAATTACGTTACCGGTCAATACCGTTTAATAACAAAATGTCGCGTAATGGTCCGCTGCTCTATTAGCGTAATTAATTTGGTTATTAATTACATAAAGCGCTGCATAGGGCTATGTAACTCCGGGATCATTTACTTTCCGGCGTCATTAGTCCCGGGATCATGACGAGAGTGACGTGACATTGTGTCGTCCTGACTGCGCAGTTCTGTCGCGTGATGTTTTATGAAGTCGGACATAAACGCTTGCTAATTTGGTGTCAACTTAATTGTTCTCAAGTCTTTTATAAATTGGAGAGTCACTGTCAGGTTTGTTGACGTAAAGTTGTGAATTAATCACCAAATACGAGCGAAGTTTTAAGAACCGACGCTTGTTGAGGTTAAATTAAGTAATTGCAGCTCTGTAGAAATAAATTATAGCTGCACATCCGGGTGGATAATACTGTATGCTTTAATTTAAACCATTCACCAGCTATGTATAATCTAAAAAATATAATATAATCTAAATTGATATGTGTGTATTACTTTGACTTTGTATAATTTGAAATTCAAATTTTTATTTGAAACCTTAATTTAATTGTTCTTTTATTTTCGTATTTATTTTATAACATGACGTTCTATATTTTGCATGCCAAATGGCAGAATATAGCTGCATCAAAAATTTTGTAAATATCATCACCTATCTATATTCGCAATAAACTATTTGAATTTGAATTAATCTTTGTAAGGGCTTGTCTGAACCAAAAATCAAATATATTTCTCAGCAATTTTGAGCTGACAAGCGTTAGAGCTGCCAGACTTAAATACAACCTTTAAAAAGTGCGGAGTGTCATTGTTCAGTCTGACAACTCACACACAGTCATCTTATCCCAAACTAAGCAGAGCTTCCACCTGGGACCAAGACTAATAAAAATAACGTTCTTATATTTTCGTCAAATCCATACAAATTATACATAGATACACTCAAATACAGGAAAATTAACTGTGCTCATCACACGATGATTTGTCCCAAGCGGGCATCGAGCCTACGACCTGCAGCTTAGTAGTCAGTGTCATAACCACTAGATCAATTAGTCAGTTACCGAACCACCGCTTAAAGATTTTATTTTGTAACTAGCTTAGAGAAATTGTGTGTAATTATTACTTTACAAACCTAAAATAATCATTACATATTGTGTATGTATAAATTGTTTGTCATATAAAGAAATTATTCAATAATGTTCTCATGTTCCGCAATGCCTCACAGAAAACTTTAACTAAAATAATTACGTTAATTATTATTTTCAAAAGCAGTTCTTCAGTCCACTGGTGACTGACAGGTCAGGAAGACAGACCCTTGTCTCGTTCATTTGTTTCATATTTATTGTGTTACCAATTAATACACTATCCATAAGTATATAAATAAATCTTAGCTAGAAAAATACGATTGACGAGATAAATTTCTCCAACAATGCTAACTATTAAGCAAATAATTTAGATCAATGTCCAACGACTTATACCAACAAGGCACTTAACGGGAAACAGGATAATCTTTGTAATCCTTAACACCACTCGAAGCGGTCATCGACAACTGAGTCAATATTTACATCGCAAACTTACAATGAGATTACGAAGTCCAATCTTAAACACTTTCCGCAATGTATGCAAATCTCAGGACATAATAGGTAGTTGAATTAAATCGTAAGTGGCGTCGAGTCGGCCGCGGTCCCGTAAGTCCCGGCTTATTTCGTGTCCGGGACGGGCGGTGCGGCCGGGACATTCCCAGGGCGTAATCTCACAAATTACGCTCCTCGGCCTAGTTCATTGGCGCGTTATTGAATTAAAACTTAATGTTGGGACGCGATGCCAGCGCTGCGTGAATTTTTCATGCGCAGGTAAACGTCGGGTCAAGTGGGGTGTTCTCATCATTATGTAAATAGTTGGCGATTCTTGTTAGCGTTACGGCTGCTGAGAAGCTAATGAGCTTTGGAACACGTTGAGTCTCTTTGGGTAAGTAGGTAAGTACTTTTTATTTTATCGAGGCAAGTATTGGATTTAAGATTAGGAAATTTCTTTTTTGCACAGCTAGAAGTTCGATGAAAGATAATATTGAAAAAATTGTTTTATCAACATAAAACAATTGAAATTAAATATGAAATTAATGGCACTGAACTAACAAAATCCAACATTTTGTTAGTTCAGTGGCATTCATTTCAACAACTACATGATCTGATTATAGACTCAAGTTTTTCATTCGGGATTCCTGGTATATCTGCATTCTGTACCTACTACGATGTCTAATGGAAAAAGTTTATAAAAACTGCTTTACAATAATTATTTATATCGTACAGACTGTTATATAATGGTACAAACATTCTCATAATCTAATATTCTCGCTGCCTGTGGACTGATTAAAACTAATTAAGATTATATATTTTACTCCGTCAAAATTTTCACTAAAATGTTACATAAATTAAAGTAATTAAATTCTTAAACTTCGTCGTACGTCGTACCCATTTATCTTATATTCGCAAGAGACATGCCTAAACTAAACTAGTTTCGAACTTGATCACTGATACCTAATACTTAAACCAGTTCACAAGCGCTAACTAGGTTAAGCAGTTACCAAGTGGTTTGGCACAGGTACACTTAATGAGATAATTACATAATATCTTGAAGCATCTTAGTTGAAGCACAACATTCCGTGTAACAAACAAATACCTTGTGTGTGTATTTTCTATCGATTTGACAGCCACATTTCCTTACCGCTCTGTCGAGTTTGACGGCGAAGAGTGTGGAGTTTCTTTGCACAATCTTTCTTAAACACCTACCATCAACCTTATCACAAAACAAATAAAGACTAATGTTGAATGTTTGATTGGTAGATATATGTTTGTATTGCTTAAAGGCAAGGACTCTTCGTTAGAGCCACGAGTCGCAAGAAAATGATGCGAAAACTGTTGAATGTGCATTTGGGGGATTTCGACAGTTGAAGTAATGTATGTATACAAGTACTTTGTCGAGCGCAGAGTTAAGTGACACTCTCATATTTACTGCTGGGTAATTTAGTACAATGTTTGTGCCAGTGTTAATGTTTGTGACGAAACACAGTGATGCTACTTTGACTAAGTTATGTTGCTTATATCAGGTTTAACGTTAAACTTCTTGCACTGGTATCGCGAGTGTAATACTGGCTTTGAATTTCTCTTTTGGTCCAAATATTAAATGCATGCATGGTTTCCATATAAAACACTAAAAAAACATTCACCAAAACAAACTTTAAACACGATTCTGTGGATGAAAAACAATGGCGCATAGTTAAAACTCGATACTTTGAGTGCATTGACTTGCACAAGTTAATACCAAATCTCTGCAATATATAGCACTAAAATAAAGTCTGTTTGTTGCATTCGGTTTTCTTATTATTGCGTTTGTCTTATTGCACAAAGGGAACATCTCTTTGTCATTCTTCAGTAATTTTTCTCTGTACGAAGTAACCTGCAAAGGAACGTGCTTTTATATCTCACAGTGTACCCCACAAAGTTCGACATCCGCTTTACATATCACAAGCTCAAAGAGAAACATTTAAAAGGATCAATATACAGCAAATGCTTAAACCCCGAAGATGATACAAACAAATGAGCCCGAGGCAAAAAGTCCCAACTTGAAACACTGACTCAAGCGAAATACAGCCAAACAAACTTTGAACAACATCCAAAAACAATTAAGTCCATAATACAGAGAAAATTCATTCGCAGATAATTAATTTCCAAGTTTAAAAGTTGCTTCTTTAAACTTAATAAGTAATATTCGTTTGAGACGACTGCAGACGTCGGGTGGCAACTGACGGGTTCGAGATGATGCGTGGTTCACATATTATGTCACTGAATTGAGTCGGTGTGCTTGTCACGATACATTCGGCACAAGTTGTGTCATTTTATTTTATAACTAGCTGTGCCCGCGACTTCGTTCGCGTAAATGTTGGAATTTAATTAGCATGACATTTATGCTAAGAGTATATATTATTTATAACTTTTATATGTATATTATATACCTAATATATATCTTTAGAGAATTTCTTTATACACAACATTAACTGTTTTACCACATTCACATAGAACATACATACATACATACATACATAGACTCACGCCTGTTTCCCGGAGAGGTAGGCAGAGACCATGGAACGCCATTTGCAACGATCCTGACATACCTTTCTTGCTTCATTCACTCCCATCAAATTTCTCATGCATGCTCTCCTGTTTAGGGTACTTCTGACCTGTCCTTTTTCTAGGATGTCTCTAATCTGATCAGAGAACGTCCGCCTAGGTCTTCCCCTTCGTCCTGTTCCATTAACACTTGCCTTATATATCTTCTATGTCAGTCTTTCGTCATCCATCCTCTCCATGTATCCAAACCATCTCAACAAGCCTGTACAGTTTACCTGTACAAAATGCTTGCTCGGCATTTACATTATATGCGCGACACCGTTGCATTTTATTACGAATAATAAAATTCAAGTTGAGGAGAGGACCTTGCGGCCGCACACCTTGCCCAGAAGCAGCCGTGCCGCGGGAGGCATGCTGCGAGGCAGGCGTGCCCCCTCTACAGCAGTACAAGAAAAGTGATCAATGAAATCAAAATATTAGTGTTAAGTGTACAAGTTAGGACCTCCCCTACTCCTCTTAGGTCGCGATTTAATGAACTTTAAACATACTCGTAGCTATAAGTACTAACAATATAAATTGTTCATTATCATTATATGTACCTATCATCTAATTTCAATATTATATCATTTAGTGTAAGAATTCATTTTATTTTTCATTGTTTTTATAGATTCTTTATCATTATACTGATATCATGTTTTGAGTGGGCAGGATGAACAGTTTACCTACCTGTACAAAATGCTTACTCGGCATTTACATTATATGCGCGACACCGTTGCATCGGTGTAGTACCTATCATTTTATTACGAATAAATCAGTGCACTTACAGCATTCAGCTCGGGCGGTTTCTTTTATCATTCCTGATCGACCCTATATCATTTATATCATTTTTATATCATTATCATATCATTATCATACATGTCAGCAGTATGCGTATATACTACCGACAATTCCTTTCCCGATGCTTGTCACTACATCTTCTTTTACCGCACACCACTCTCGTATCACACATTTTTTTACTCTGTCGGTCATAGACACACCACACATACTTCTCAGTGCTCTCATTTCTACAGCATTTATTCTACTTTCATGACTTTTCTGCCATACCCAGCTTTCATTACCATAGAACATGTAAATTATTTTTACCGATCATGTGAAAAACAGCATGTTCGGATGTCGATTCCAGCAGTTTCAAGTGTCTGTCCCTGCGATTTATTTAGAAAATACACACAGGACTACAACTATCCAGCCCTGCCGAAAGTAAGATAGCCCCGTTGAGTAATTCAAGAGGTATCTCAATTCAGGGCGCAGTCTCCCGCTCAGAGATTCCCACTCCCACGTACGTGATGTGAGGAGTAAGAAATTGGGAATAATGAGACACCTGTATAAGAACAGAACATGAACGAACGAACGAAAGAAACCAAAGAAACTCGATAACATTCAACAATCATAAACTCATAAGTAACGTCAAATATCCAGTCCAAGTATTCCAACGACGATGAAAGCAAATTATCCGAGATCCTGATCAATCCTCGGAGAATCTTAACACCACCATTCAGAAAATGACGTCATTTGTCAACGCCATCTATGTTTACATAAACAAACCGACCGAGATCGAAAATAATAATTATGTACTAATCGACAATTTATTGAAAAAAGGATCTATAATCATTGTATTTACCATTTAAAATAAATAATAACTAATAACACCCGTGCTGCTCCACAGCATATTTTAATATTATAAAAAAGCTCTTACATATAGGAATGATGAGTACATTGTAGCCTTATCTAATAAATAAAAACATGATATTCTTACCAAAAATATATATACCACAAAACTTCTCTTCTCACAACATTGGCTTTGCGTTGCACCTTAGGTATCGTGAAATTTCCACCTTGGCATTACTGAATGGTTTGCCGTGCAATAGGGATATATATAATATGTATTACTGAAATAAAGCTCTTATTAACCACTTCCATAAAGGAGGATATCAATTCGATATGTATGTACCAGTATGTAATATTATTGGAATTGCGTAATTTTCATATAATATATTTCTATTATTTATCTGTTAGGACTTCCAAATAAATTTACAAAATTTCAAAGATGAATGTATGTTTGTCTACGAAAAGCTCCAAAACTACTGATTGGAATGAGACTGTTTCTTGTATTGACTAACATTTACTCCCACTTAGGGAACAGAGTAAGTTTCATCAAATTCGGTTTAGTGGTTTTCAAGATATGGTCTAATTCGTGTAAGTGTGACGGTGTTCCTTATTGATGCGAACTAACAGTCTAAGGGAAAACTTCTAAAGTATGTTATTTATAGGTATTCCAGTCTATATAATTATAACTACTTTACTACTGACATTGCTACCAAAACTACCATATATGCCAAAACTACTATTCCTACAGAAAATACTATTCCTATAAAAACTACAATTTGTACCAAAACTACTATTCGTGCTAACAATATCATATCTACCATTTTTTAAAACTACCATTTCTACCAAAACTGCCAGTGCTGTCAAAAGTACCTTTTCTCTCAAAACTACTATTCTTACCAAAGCTACAATTTCTACCATAACTACCACTTGTAATATAATTATATGACAATAGTACTATGAACCGCTGTAAACACAAACTGTCCACATAAAAAAATAAGATGCCCGAAGAAAGTCCGTAATTTAAAAACACAAAAATTTGTCTAACATAAAACGTAATTTATCCGTCTGTAGGGTTAATTTTCCCAACATTAGGCCGAGCCTCACACCCCCTTCCACCTGCCCCAAACTCGGTTCAGAGTTGGCGGAGGGGTCCCTTTGAGGGACGGTCCGTAACTGGATTTCATCGCGATACAAAAAAAGGGCGAAAATTCCTCAACATCAGAGATCACACGATAACAGTGAAAATGTACAACAATGCTTGTATTTAGTTGCTAAGATATGTTTCAGATAAATAATCTGGGTTCTTTTATGTCTTTCATAGCTATTAAAAGAATATTTATCATAAAACACTTACGAAAATAGCGAGTTTCAAGAGTAGAAATAGCCCTTCTAAAAAGTTTTTGCCGTTTATCACTGTATTTCTTGTCTTTGTCACGAATAATGTCACTTAACAATTAATATTTATTTCTTTCTGAGTAAATCTATATAAGTATCTTTATAAAATATTCACCGGTTTCTTCCACAAGACAACTTTTATTATAAAGATCACGGAACAAAACACTACAATGGCGGACGCTTTCGCAACTGAGACACAGATAATTATATTTCAATATTTTTTGGCGCGTTTCGTTTCCCTCACCCTTCTAAAACGATTTAGTTGCATAGAATATGAACTATTCTAATAGTTACTACTTTCGTTTCTCGGTTTAAGTAAAACAAAACGTGGAAAAACCGCGACCAATAGAACGATTTTTAATTGAGCACGACCGTGCGTGCCTCAAATACTTCGGACCACCAAAATTAGAGAATGACAGTGCGTGCTGTAATCACGTGGGGGGTTAAATTAAGTGGACATTGTAATAAATTTTGACACAGAGACTTTTTGTTTATGAAAGTGCTGAATATTTTATTTTATTTTTTAATAACAGAAATATACCCGACACATAATTATTGTCTTTTTTGCAAGAAACATTTATTTTGCTAGAAAATTATTTGAAAATAGTGACATCTGTCGATCGGTAAGTAGCCATAAAACACTTTGAAGGTACCTATTTAGAGTAACTAAACTTTTACTAACAAACTTATAATGGTCATAGATGGCACCATATATATAACCAGTTTTGGATGATTCCGGTTTTGTTTGGGACTACGTACAAAGGAGACGTCAAGTGTTATTAAAAATTAAGTTATCAAAGTGTCAAAAAGTAATCGAATGTTACAAAAAGGTTAGCTCAAGCGACATCTTAGCGAATAGTACCACCCCAAAGTCTTCTCAAAAACGTAAACAAAAAAGAAATAGTACCATGAACGATACGAATTTTACAGCTCCTGAAGTATCTGATACTATTAAAAGTATGAGAATACAACAATCTTCACATATTAACCTTGCACAGACGAATATTACAGGCGTCAATAAATTAACCGAGAAAACTTCATCTAAAATGTCCCAAAATGTCAGCATTCTAAAACAAAAGAAAAAGTTGTGCATATTAAGCTAAAACAAACGAAATAATATATTATATTTAGCAGACAAAATGGTAAATAATGAGTTTGAATACTGTCATTATTTGACTCCAAATGGCAGTATAGAAACTATGTTGAAGGGAATAAAAGAAAAGCTGTGCAATTTCACTCTAAAGGATTATTGCATCATTTTCATTGGCGAAGAGGACTTTAAATTTACAAATAATTACCAAAATGTTATAATAAATATTCGAGAAAAATTATTGGAACTAAAACACACAAATATAATAATCTGTTTGCCTACATACAAATACGCTAACTATGCAAACCTATATAATTGGAGAATAGAAACCTTCAATTACTTACTATATTTAGACACATTGACCCACGAACATATGTACATACTGGATAGCAATAGAAATTTGTCATATGACTACATGATGTACTCAAGAAAGACTGGTACTATAAATAATCATGGGCTATATATAATATTTAAAGACATTCTGACATTGTTGTATGACATAGAAGAAAGCAATAGTACAATATCAAGTGACGTAACATTAAATAAAAAAATCAATGCAAAATAAGACAACAATTTATTTCGTGACTAATTATATGTATATTTTACACCAAAATATTGCCGGACTATTGAACAAATCAGACGCTCTTACAGTATGTTTAAATGAACTATCTACCAAACAAACACAAGTTGATGTGATATGTATTTCCGAGCACTTCATGATGGCCGGTTGTGAAAAACAACTACATATATTTGCCTAATTTTGTCTTGGCGGCATGTTACTGCAGAAAAAATAGTAAAAGAGGAGGTGTATGCATACTGATACGAAATGGATACCGATGGAAGGAATTGACAGACATATTCAAGCTTTCAATAGAGGGTGTCTTCGAGTGCTGCGCCATCGAACTTATAGATCATGGTATTATAATTGTCTGTGTGTATAGAGTCCCAAAGCCATCGAACATAAGTTTATTTTTTGAAAAATTAGAAATTCTTCTTGATAAGATATCAAAGAAAAAAATTAAGAACAAAGTCTTATGTGGTGTTTGTAATATTGACGCCATAAAGCCGAGCAATCACAGTCATGAATTCGAATGTATCCTATTAAATTATAACTTAAAATTAGCCTTAAGACAACCAACACGCATCATGAGTCAGACATGCATCGACAATTTTGCACATGATTTTGTTAAACCTTGTAAAACGAACGTACTAGAGTTTGCTTTATCGGACCATACGGCCCAGTTATTAAAGTGCCCTATTAATAAAAAATGTGCTATTAAATACTGGCGTACAAATAGGCGTGACTATTCGCGGGAAAATATAGATAAATTTAAAAAACATATTAATAGTCTCTCGTTTTCAGATATTTATAACACAAATAATCCCAGCGTAGCCTATGATTACTTTATTGAAACTTTTTTATTATTATATAATCTGTGTTTTCCTATTCAAAGAGTGAAAATAAACGTAGAGAAAAGACCTTCATGGGTATCGCGCGGTATAAAAACTTGCAGTAAAAATAAAAGAAAACTTTTATGGCGATATAGGCTTCAGCCAACCCAAACAAATAAATTAAAACTAAAACGTTATTCTTTTATATTTAAAAAAGTTATTAATCTGACTCAAAGAGTACAGAATAGCTTTAAAATAAAAACGGCAGACAATAAAATAAAAGCTACATGGAATATAATTAATAGAGCTAAATTTAATGTTCCAAGAACTACAATTTCGAGTATTTATTATTATTATTCTCTTTATTTATCTTATTTCTCATAGTTCATTTTATATTAATAAACTACACTTAAAAAATAAAAATAAACGTTTAAAAATATAAAAGGGACCACGGAGACCCACCGGTGTCGGGTACAGGGACCAAGCCACCGGTGGTTAGGGCCTCAGAGACAGGAACTTCCTCACGATGCGTGCCGTGTCGAGAAGAACTGCCTTCTGAATCAAAGACTTGATCCAGCTGCCTAGTGCGAGCCTCTTTAGGTGTTGATCGAGGCTCTTGGCGATTAGCCCATTTACCGACACGACTATCGGCACAATGATCGCCGAATCCACATCCCACATGTCAACAATCTCGTGAGCTAGGTCCAAATATTTAATCTCCTTCTCTTTTTCTGCCTTCACGAGATTGCCGTCATGCGGTATGGTGATATCGATTATCATTGCGAGTCGCTCTGCTCGGTCTATCACTACAATATCAGGCTTATTGGCTACAATAGTCCTGTCTGTAATGATAGACCGATCCCAGTACAACAATGCACGACCATTCTCGAGAACTGGGTCGGGCACATATCTGTAGTACGGTACCTCTGAACCAACGAGATTGTATTTAAGGGCTAGTTGCTGATGGATTATCCTGGCCACTTGGTTGTGTCTGTGCAAATACTGACCGTTGGCAAGACTCGAACAACCGGACACTATATGCCTGAGAGATTCCCCGGGTTGGTGACATGCCCGACATATGTCAATTGTCCCATCCCTCAGAATATAT
Source organism: Euclidia mi (assembly GCA_944739405.2). Classification (NCBI taxonomy): domain Eukaryota; kingdom Metazoa; phylum Arthropoda; class Insecta; order Lepidoptera; family Erebidae; genus Euclidia; species Euclidia mi. Next base: position 3,533,844 of record OX123202.2, on the reverse strand, counting down.
TTCCGGTAGTTGTTTGTCATGACAACTTCGTCCATAATTGCAAAGACAAAACCTTCGGTTTCTCCAAAGAGATCGCCGAATCGCAGCCAGGATATAGAAGCTGTAAAATTTACATCGGGCCCATGTAAGGCCCGGTAGAATCGTCCATGCAGCTCCTTGCCCCTCCATACTTCCCGTCGGTCCTCCGTACTAAGTACTGCAGGTTTGTGCCAGTTCTCTTTAGCCAGAGCGAGCGGGGTAAGTCCGGTATCAATTATGACTACATCGCGATGCACATCCACACTCATCTGCAGAAAATAATCTCTGAGGTTGCACACCTCGCGGTTGTGGAGGGTCTTAGCACATAAAAAGCCTCGACCCCCACATTTCCGCGGGATGTACAGCCTCATTACCGATGAGCGTGGATGATGCATTCGATATGCAGTCAGCATTGAACGGACTTTTCTATCCAGGGCATCTAGTTCAGTCTGAGTCCACCTGAGTATGCCGAAGGAATACATTAGGACTGGCATGGCCCACCCGTTGCAGGCTCGCACCTTGTTGCCACCTGATAAAAGACTGTTAAGTACTTTTCTCAGGCGGCCAAAGAACCAAGCCTGCAACGTCTGTTTCATGTCAGTCTCAGAAATATTCAAAGACTGCGACATACCCAGGTATTTGTAGGTCTCAGTTGGGGAGAGGGATCTAAGTTGTATGGAATCTGAGAGTTGAATCCCTGCAGATTCCATAATCCTGCCTCTCTTTACATGCATGACCGCACATTTATCCACACCAAATTCCATCCTGATAGAATTACTAAAGGTTTCGGTTACCTTAAGTAATTCTGTCAGTTGGAATTTGTTGGGGGCAAATAATTTAAGGTCATCCATGAAAAGGAGGTGAGATGTAACATGACCTCCTCTCCTCAACCGATAGCCTAGCCCTGAAGCCTCTAACAAGGTACTTAGAGGGTTCAGGGCCAGACAAAACCACAAAGGACTCAGGCTATCGCCCTGGAAAATACCTCGCTCAATCCTTATTGGAGCACCGCAACCCAAACTCGATCGACATCCTGGATAGCGCAATACGGTCCTCCACTGCCCCATACATGACCTTAAAAAGGTGCATAGAGTTGCATCTACTTTATACAACTCCAGCACCCTCAAAAGCCATGTATGTGGCACGGAGTCGTAAGCCTTCTTGTAATCTATCCAGCATGTCGATAGATTCTTTCGGTTACGGCGCACCTGTTGGCTAATGGCCATGTCTATCAGAAGGAGTTCTTTAGTACCACGGGCCCCACTCCTACATCCATTTTGAGAAACAGATAAAATAGAATTATCAAATATATGTTTTGTTAATTTCGTTCTCAAAATGGATGTAAGGAGTTTATATATTGTTGGCAAACAGGTTATCGGCCTGTAATTTTTGGGGTCCGTGGCACTACCAGACTTATGGAGTAGGTGAGTGACACCGGATGTTAAAAAATCTGGTAGCGACCCCGATTCCAGTGATGACTGGAATTGAGATGCTAAGCAAGTATGCGAACTACGGAGCCATTTGAGCCAAAAATTGTGCAGCCCGTCCGGTCCCGCTGATTTCCAGTTCGGTAACGAACTGGAAATATATATAAATAATATATTATTATTATTATTATTATTAATTATCAGGCAGGCAGTTGATACAACTGATAATTGCCTATATCCTGCTATTGCTCACTAGTTCCTGTTGCAGTACTAAGTAGGTGCTTGTCCAGTTTGTTCTTGAACTGATTAACATTTTGGGCTGAGACTACTTCTGCTGGGAGCTTGTTCCACATTCTGACTACACGGTTACTGATATAGTGTCGATGAGGGTTGTTATTTGAGAAACTGGTACATAATTTAAGGTGGTGGCCTCTGAGGTGGATATTTTCATTGCGCACAAATAGTTTATCAAACTCCTCAATGTCATAATGTCCGTTTAAGATCTTGTAGGTTTCAATCAGATCACCGCGGTCCCTGCGGTCTTTTAGTGTTGTAAGCTTTAAAAATGCTAATCTTTCTTCATAAGGTCGTGCTTTAAGAATTCAGTACAAAAATAAAAAGTTGACGCATCCCCAGGACATTGCTACCGCCTTTAATAATTATTTTGTGGACAAAGTAGAACCTATTGCATGCTCTAACTCGAATCCAACGTCACTCATAAAAAATAGAACACATTCTATATTTATGCCTCCCTGTACACCAACAGAGGTATTTTAAATTATAATGTCACTGAAAAATACAAATAGCGTATAGCGGATATGACAGCATAACGACTAAAATATTGAAAACGGTAGGAAATGTGATATGTCATCCTCTCAGTCACATAATTAATCTTAGTATTACTGAGGGTATGTTTCCACAGGCACTTAAAATATCCATAATAAAACCTTTATTTAAAAAAGATAATAAGGAAAATATTGAAAATTATAGGCCTATTGCTCTGACACCTACTATAGCAAAAGTATTTGAGCGTTTTATACAACAAAGCATTTATTCGTACTTAGAAAATAATAATATTTTATGTAACGAACAAAAAGGTTTCAGAAAAAATAGAAACATTAACTTGGCCACTTACGAGTTCTTACATAATGTTATGTTGAACATAGATAAAAGAACGCCGGTATGTGCCGTTTTCTGTGATATGACGCAGGCTTTTGACCGTGTTCAATATAGTACGCTTATTAAAAAATTAGATGCCTACGGTATCAGAGGCAATGTCCTCAATTTACTCCAATCATATTTAACAAACCGCAAACAGATCACAGAAATCAGTGAAATAAATGTAAAAAATAAAAATGAAAACATTTTTAGATCAGGAGAACGCGAAGTTTTATATGGAGTACCGCAGGGCAGTGTGTTGGGTCCCTTATTGTTTAATTGATACTTCAATACTTCAATACTTCAATACTTTATTGCTTTTCCATAATGTGTTTACAGGTGGAAGGTACATAAATTCTTAAGCTAGATACAATTATGGACCCTGTTGGGCACAGCATAGTTTATAATAAAATCATTTGTTCATAAATAACATTCAATAGATTGTTTTCTAAAATTAATAAATGGGTCTTAGAATAGTAGAGAGGAATATATTCTATGTATTTAAATATATTTATAATGAAGTCAGAGTACACTCTATATTACTATAAAAATTATAATTGGTAGGGTAAGTAACTATTTATTTTTATATATTTAATTGTTTATTTTTAATATAATAAAATTATTTTGTTTGTGCATTTTAATATTATACTGAATCGTTATGTCAAATATGTAAGTGTAAGCGATAATTTATTATTTAAAATATTAAGCAATGGATTAGATTATTAGATTTTTATTGTGGTGTCATTCATAAAATCTTTGACATTATAATAAGTTTTACTATGCAGAAATAGTTTTAATTTATTTATAAATGAATTGTAATTAGTTTCCTTTTTTACATTTTCTGGCAGCTTATTGTAAATCTTTATTGACATTACATATGGGCTTGTGGAGTTGACATTACATATGGGCTTGTGATATATTAACGACTTACCTACAGTAACGACAAACCCAATGACATTATTTGCAGATGACAGCACTTTGACTATACCAGGGAGTTCTAAATCCTGTGTCGCAGGGGACTTTACAAACATACAACTAACGGATACAATGAACACACAGACTCGAAAAAACAATTTATGAATCACACAAAGTGTTGTCTCGTATGGGGATGGAACCCACAACACTTCGGCGCAGTGTCAAGCGGCGAGGCGGCCGCTTAAACCACTACGCCAACCGTGCAGTCAATATTATATTCTATATAAAAAATACCCGACTGTTTATTTTGAAGGAAACAAGGATAATATATAGTTCTTATATTGGGGAACCCACTCTTAATAACAGCAAGGCCGGAAAATTCTTAGCCAAACAAGAGCGAACAACCAAACGTACAAGATGCGTATAATTACGTCACAACATGACGGTCAATGTTGTGACTCACAACATTGACCGTCATACGAGCCTTATATCTGTTGCAGAACTAATATCGCGGTGCTCACATGCCGCGCGTGCCTGCTCCACATACCGACGCGTCATTACCGCCGCCTAAAGTATATTAAGTATATTAAGTCTATCGTGTATTAAAATTCATAAACTTGATGAATCATAATCATCATCAGCCCGGTATATAAACTGCGGTCTGACTGCTGGACACGGGCCTCTTCCCACTATAGGAAGGGTAAGCCCACAGTCCACCAAACTGGCCAAATTCGGGTTGGCGAACTTCACATGCCTTTCAAGGAAATTATGGAGAACTTAAATAGGTAAACGTTGAATCAATGAACCTTGTTAGTTAGAAAAATATCTTACAGTTGAGTTTAATCTTACAGTTTCAAAATATCTTACAGTTTACTTAAATGTACAATCCTAATAATTACGTTTTAATATTCTTTCTAACAAAAATGGAACTAACGCGTGCATTTGCACTTTGTGTTGTGACGTCGCAGTGACGTCGAGATGACACCACCTCTCGCCCGCTTGCATCTCCGCCCCCCACCGCACCGCGAGCTTCTTTAAAGCGGACGCGTTGGCTGCGCGCTTTCCTTTTTGGGCTGCATTCGACGACGTTGCCACGAGTGAAAAGCTAAGTACATCAACTGCGACTCCTGAGCGACCATCGACAGCAGGACTCTCAACAGAAACCTCACCCATCGCCGAATCACGCAACCCTGTGTATACCTTTTTAATTACACATTACTAGTAATTTTTTTCGCTTGCTAAATGATGTGTAGATTTTCTTGGCAATTAAATCAATTTTTATTGTAACATTCAACTCATGTTTCTCATTTAAACAGTGGACACCTGGAAGGTCCCTTATACGTTACAGTGGCGCCCACGGGAATATATAGGTAGGGTTTTGTTGAGAATCCGCTGCCGGTGAGTCTTTTTTAATTTTTTGTGTATGTGTGAAATCGTTCTAAAGCAGTGTTAGTGTTTTAGTGGTATGTGTTTTTGCTTACTACGCTTGGTAAGCATTTTTATATTATAACTATTTCTGTTGCCGCGTGTGATAATTAATTTTATATCAACCGCATAAGTAACAAGTTATAATCGTTTTGCTTGCGACTACGTGTCAACCTAATGACGCGCTGTGGTCACATTAATTGCTCGCATCCTTGTATTGCGACTTAAGGCCACGCGTCCTCTAACGACGCGCTAAGGTCACCTTCGTTGATCGTATACTACGCGATTTATTTTTTTAATTGCCTACTACGGTAATTGGTTACTAATACTAATTATTTTCTTTTAACAACTGCCCTTCGGGATTAATTTTTTGGAACGAATTCATACCCCTTGTTTTTCTTAATTTTAAATTTTTTTATTGTTCCTATGACCCTCCTTGTGCGACCTTGACTGATCAAGTTACACCTTATAGTCGATATTATTGGAATTTCCACTGTACATTGCGACGATGTCTTTTGAAATCAAATACTTACTACTTCAAAAGGGCGAACTAGAGTATGAGGTCGCAATTCGAGGCGTCGAGCCGTCGGCTACAGTCACCGATTTGCGGAAGCAAATCGGCAAACTGGTGTCAGAAGCCCCGGCTGAGACTATATGCGAGTCTCATCTTTCCATTTCTGAGGACATATCAGGCATAAAAATAACTCTCATAAAGATAGTTAATAATTTAAAAATACTACAAATCGAATTTGAAAATAATTTGTTCTCGCGTACGGAATCTTTGTTGCACCACTTATATCACAGGTTGAATAGAGTGAATGTGAACGAACCTAACGATGCCAGTTTTTTAGATACTCTTTGGTTAGAATTCCGCGGTCAATTGTCGGCTATGCGAGCTATTTCACCCAAACCACAGACAAGTTGCTCACACGTTATATCAAATGAGTCATCTATTAACACCTTTTCTTACGACCGTAAGTTGTTTTCTGAGTTGTCTAAATTCAAATATAATGGCAAATCGTGTGTCCGAGCCTTTATAGAAAAGGTCAGCGAGTTTATGGTTTGTAGGTCGGTTCCCGACGAAAAGATTCTCGCATTCTCGTTTGAAATTTTTACTGGCGACGCACTTACTTGGTACCGCAGCGTTAAGGATAGTGTCAATTCTTGGATCAGTTGTGTTTGTATTTGAAAAGAGACTTTAGCCCTCGCAACCACGACTACAAACTTATGTCGGCGATTAGACTTCGTCACCAAGGTGAGAATGAAAATATTACCTTATACATTGCAAAAATGAAGGGTTTATTCTCTCGTTTAGACGACCCCATTAGCGAGGCGCAGAAATTGGACATAATTTTAAATAATATTAAACCTTGTTACACAAACTGTTTGCTTACTACTAAAGTGGTCGACATTCCTAGTTTGGTTGCTGTGTGCCAGGAATTTGAGAAGTTGGACAGCTGTAGTAGGGATCGTGGTCCTTCCTCTTCTTCTTCTAACTATTTACCTCTTGAAATTCTGGATAATCATACCTCCCCTAGTCGTTATGTCCCCAATTTTAATAAAAATTCATATCAAAATTATTCTAATTTTAAAAACAGAAATAATAATTCCTATCAAAATAATTACAAAGAAAAACCGATTATTAATGCTGTAAGTAAATCCCCTAATTCTGGTAATCAATTTTGCCCTCGTTGTAGAACATCTTCGCACTCCTTGAATACTTGTAATTAACCCAAGACGTTGATTTGTTTTAAGTGTGGTTTGAAGGGTTATCGTGTTACTAATTGCCCCAATTGTAAAACTCCTAGCAACAATAAAGATAATAGTCCAAAAAACTAATTAAATCGGATTGGAGTAATAAAAATAAAGAATCTAATTTTGATAAACGCGATTGGCATAACTGGTTGAATTATATTGCTAAATTCTTTAATTGTTATCATTTGTCTTCAATCCGAAAAATTAATGTTGAATATAGTCCTTACATCGCAGTTAATATCAATGGTAAGCGTGCTGTGGGCTTGCTCGATTCTGGCTCGTGCGTCACTATTCTAGGTAACAATTCGCACAAATTTTTACTTGACAATGGTTGCCAGTTGATGGATTCTCAACCGTTGAAACTTATTACCGCAGGCGGTGAAAGGTTGTTTTCTGCCGGATCGGTTTCCCTTACTTTTGAATTTCAAAATAAAGTAGTTCCCCTAATAGTTTATATAGTCCCTGGCATCAAGAACTCGTTAATCCTGGGTATGGATTTCTGGAGAGCTTTTGGTTTGTTCCCAAATCATTTGGACTCCGTCTTACTTTTAAATAAGTCTGACGCTGAGGTTGCCGAGTTAAACACCACTACATGTTCTAGTCATATTATCCCCTACGATAATTTAACCTCAGAACAAAGACGTATCGCCGATAAGGTTGTTGCAAATTCAAAAATATATCCTACCAAATTAGGGGTTTAGGTTGTACTCATTTAATTACCCATTCGATCGATACGGATGACAGTCCCCCTATTCGTCAGCGTTATTATCGTATGTCTCCCGATAAACAACGTATATTAATTAAACAACTAGACGAGATGCTTCAGGAGGATGTCGTCGAACCGGCGGAGAGTCCTTGGTCCAACCCCGTAATTTTGGTTCCGAAAAAAAATGGTGAACTACGTTTTTGCTTGGATACTAGGAAATTAAATTTGGTGACGAGGAAAGACGCTTATAATTTGCCTTATATTTCTGAGATCCTTGATAACCTTAATAATGCTAAATATTTATCTAGTATTGACATTTCTAAATGTTTCTGGCAGACATTAATCAAAAAGGAGGATCGTTGTAAAACAGCCTTTTACGTTCCATCTCGCGGAACATTTCAATTTAAAAAAATGCCTTTTGGGCTGACTAATGCCCCTGCAACTCAACAAAGATTGGCTGATTTTTTGTTCTATGGGCCCGAATTTGAGAACAGGGTGTTCTGTTTTGTCGACGATATAATTTGTATTAGTTCAGATTTTTCTGAACACATTTCGCTCTTACTACGCGTTTTACAAAAATTGAAATCTGCTAACTTGACCATTAACTTTGATAAATGCAGTTTTTTTAGAGATAAGTTAAAGTATCTCGGCTATGTTGTCGATGCTAAGGGTCTTCATGCCGACCCCGATAAGATTGCTTCCATGAAGGAGTTCCCGACTCCTAGTACCAGAAAGGAGGTTCGTCGTTACCCTTGAACAAACTAATTTCTCAAGGCAAAAAGGCTCCGCCCTTCTGTTGGACGATTGAGGCTGAACAAGCATTTAAAAAATTAAAAGAAAGCTTGGCCTCCCCAGCTATTTTGTCCTGTCCCGATTTTTCCGAACCTTTCGAGATTCACACGGACGCTAGCGATTATGGTATAGGAGCCGTTCTCTGTCAAGTATTAAAGGGGGAAGAAAGGATAATAGCTTATTACAGCAAGTCATTATCCAGCCAGGAAAAGAATTATAGTGCCACTGAGCGCGAGGCCTTAGCAGTCTTGTCAGCTATTGAGCATTGGCGCTGTTATATCGAGAATGGTAGGAAGTTTGTTGTCTATACTGATCACGACGCATTGCAGTGGTTTTTAAAATTAAATAATCCCACAGGCCATCGTTTGGCCAGATGGGGTGTTCGTCTCTCTTGTTATAATTTTGAAATTAGACATCGTCGTGGTTCGGATAATGTTTTGCCTGATTTTCTGTCTCGCTCTGTACCTGTCTCAGCTATTATCAATGGTTCGCAGGATAATAGTAATAATTCTAATACAGTTGTGCCAGTTTCTACTAATGATCCTTGGTATCTAAACGTATTTAACGGTTGCTTAAAGAGGCCATCGTCTTTTCTTGACTATCAAATAATTAATAATAAATTGTATAGACTTAAAAAGTCTTTAAACCCACTTACCAGGGAGTTTCAGTGGAAGGAGGTAATACCGTTGGAAATGAGACTAAACATCATATCCGACAATCACTCCTTGCCCACTGCTGGCCATCTCGGCATTTTTAAAACATACAAGCGTTTATCGTTGGCCTATTACTGGCCAGGTATGTATAGCGATGTCGTTAAAGCCGTCCATGCGTGCGATACTTGTACGGCCCACAAGCACCAAAATCACTCCACTCTCGGCCACATGGGTCAACCTAAGTCATGTCATAGACCATTTCAGATGTTGAGCATAGACCTCGTCGGACCCTTACCCCCCTCGAGGAAACAGAATACGTATGTTTTCGTGGTATCTTGTTGCTTTTCTAAATATTGTTTGCTTTTTCCAATTAAGTGTGCCTCTGCCGAAATTATAACCAAAGTTCTAGAGGAAAATGTTTTCCTTGTTCATGGTATTCCGTCTACCATTGTCTTAGATAACGGTAAGCAATTTATCAGCTCCACCTTTAAAAATTTATTATCCAAATACAAGGTACCTAACTTGCATTATACACCGCTGTATACCCCACACGATAATCCGGTCGAAAGATATAACAAAACTATTGTGACAGCTGTTTCAACTTTTATAGACCGCGATCACCGCGTATGGGATTTGAACTTAGCAAAGATACAATTTGCACTCAACTGTGCGGTGAACGAATCGACCGGTTTTACCCCATCATTCTTGGTTTATGGTCGCGAATTGGTTACTTGTGGTTCTCATTATATTCATCACGAATCGGACCCAAATATTGTATTTGAGCCGCGTGATGAATATGCCCAAACGCTTGGCCATCTGTCCACCATATTTGACAAGGTGCATGCAGAATTGCACAATGCTCATCAGAGGAATAGTCATTTTTATAATCTTCGCCGAATATCGGCTGATTTCAATGTTGGCGATGTGGTTTGGAAAAGAACTTTCTATTTGAGCGACAGGGATAAGTATTTCAGCAAAAAATTAGCACCGAAATTGATTAAATGTAAAATAGTGGCAAAAAAATCTCCCCTTGTGTATAAACTATCGGATATGTTTGGAAAACCGCTTGTTGATTGCCATATAAAAGATCTTAAATTAACTCACTACAAAGTTTAAGAATGTAATGATTAATGCTCATCACTAATGAATTAATCACTAAAATAACTTAACACTTCGTTACAAATAATATAAAAACCTTTAACTCCTAATTACAGCTAAACCATGTACCCATATATCTTGTTACATATAGCTTTGGTAATGACTGATCGTAATATAATAAAAAAAAATTCCCTTATGGCTCAGTGGCTGAAAGGTTGTTGTCGGATCGGTCTGTGGTTCAATTCTCGATTGTGTTTATTTTTGTGTATTTTTTAACTATAGTGTATACTATGTTGTCGATAGTCTCCTTCGGCGATGTACTATACATTACATCTTGACGCGAATATTTTTTTTTGTTGTGTACTATACCATCGACGTTCTCCTTCAATGGTGTAATATTCATTACATTCTACCAATAATTGTGCAATTGTCATTAATTAATTGTATCGTGTACAGAAACTAGATAATGACTCGCGTCAATGGAATGCGGTAAGCGCCAAGCGCGCAGTGATGACTCACGTGTTCACCGGTTCAAACCTTCATTGTTATTCCATTTTAAATGAATACAAATTGTCCTTGCAATATTGCATCTACCTTGTTAATGAGCAATTTGTTTGTGATATCGCCAACTAATCGTGTGATTGTAGTATCGTAATATAGTAAGATCGTGGTATTGGTTTGCGACTTATACATTTTAAATTAACTTCACTTATAAAGCCCGTATCACGTATAATACCTCTTCGCGCGTCGTGTATTATAATGAATGCGACTCGCATCGTGAATGAATGTTGGCTTGTACATGCGTATGATTGTGTGTAGGCCTTTTTGAATATGATGAATGTCAGGTTATAGGAACGTTCAATGCTTGACGTATGAATGGCCGAGGGTTATACTTGGGTTTTTCTTTTCTTCCAGGGTTAGTAGTTGCTTGTACTTAGCTTACTGAAACCACCACTCATCTGTTTCAGGGTTCCCGAATGCAGTTACCGCCTACCAGCCAATTTTCCCTCTGGGAAAATTCTGGCCTAATGGGGGGAGTGTGTGACGTCGCAGTGACGTCGAGATGACACCACCTCTCGGCCGCTTGCATCTCCGCCACCCACCGCACCGCGAGCTTCTTTAAAAGCGGACGCGTTGGCTGCGCGCTTTCCTTTTTGGGCTGCATTCGATGACGTCGCCACGAGTGAAAAGCTAAGTACATCAACATGATGAGAGTCCTGCTGTCGATGGTCGCTAAGGAGTCGCACCTGAGCGACCATCGACAGCAGGACTCTCAACAGAAACCTCACCCATCGCCGAATCACGCGACCCTGTGTATATCTTTTTAATTACACATTACTAGTAATTTTTTTCGCTTGCTAAATGATGTGTAGATTTTCTTGGCAATTAAATCAATTTTTATTGTAACATTCAACTCATGTTTCTCACTTAAACACACCCTAGTAGGGATAACGTAACAGTGGACACCTGGAAGGTCCCTTATACGTTACAGTGTCTAGAAATAATAAAATGCCACATTTGAAAGCTCATCTCTGCAATTAATAGATATGAATAGAAGAGTCAACAATATTTAATCAAATAGCACTGGTTTCCACATTAAATATTCTGTTTAAAACGCAACGTAAAACGAGGAGATCGGTAAATTGGTTAAAATTTTTCGACTGCAGCTTAATATAGTTTTATCATTTTCGTTCCTTTGAGGCTCTAATATGATTTATTTTTATTACGTGTTTGACTTTGTGCCTCAGTTTCGTGGCTGATGATTGCATCACAAATTGACTGCACTGTATCACAAAGTGTTGTAGCGCACCAGTAAACACATAAACAAGCGACGCCGCAAAAAATTATCTCAGTATTACCGTAAAATCCAGTGTAAACATATCTTTAGCAACTGCTGCCTCGTATTTGTACAACCCTTATCATAAACGAGGTAATATTGAACCATGTGTAGTTGAATTGAGAGTGTTTCGCACTCGAGGGTTTGGCAAGTTAGTCTTGATGTTGACAAAAAATCTCATCGTTTCAGGTCGTCAACTCATAGATCGTGAGATGTTTGTGTGTGTAAACTGTTTGCGGGATCTGTTTGAGTTGTGTCACAAGTTTGACGCGGGTAAGAGCGTATCAAGGCTCGCAAACAAAGCGGTTTAATGGATTTTTACGTTTTCCCAACCATCGACGTCTGTTCAATGGATTGGTTCTCATCAAATCGTTTACCTTACCGCTTGATAGGCGATTGTTTAAAGGACAATGGCAGATCGCCATACACGAAAATGTCTGAAATCAAATTGAAGCGAACAGTAATAAAAAATATATCAAAAAATTGGCGTAAGTAACAGAGTCTATAAATGATTCTATTTTCACTCAGGAAAGGTGGAAAAAGAAGATATCGGTGTTTGAAGTTTTACTTAAGAATGAACAATTTAGGTACAAGGAAAATTATAGTATGAAAGTTAAACTATGTAGGTAGGTACGTTTGAATTATCAAATGACATATGACAGATTGACATCAAAACGCGAAAGTATTTTGTAGCATCTAACTGTCACAGCCAAAGACAAAAGCAGAGCTGCACATTTTAAATCTATTTTATGTGAAATCGATACAACTTTAAAACGATGCTGTGACGTTTTTATTTTACTTTAAAAATATTAGCTTATTGATATAATGTTGATTTCATATTAAATAATAACTGCATTTTAAACCAAACCAATTCTATAAAGGTCGATCGTATCGATTACTTATGTATTAATCGATACGGATATAGCACTCACGTCTATTCCTGTCACACCATTGTCTATGGCAACAATAAAATAAAAAAAGTATTCGTAATCAATTGGAATGCTTTTTATCATCATAAAATACTCCAGCTTTAACGAGACAAAGTGAAAATATTAAAAATCGTAGAAAAAATACAATTTGTTTTGTTCATATGAAGTTTAAGGTCGCCACAACAAACCCAGACCAAATTCTGCCATTGTTCTTTAAGCTGGTAACGTAGCTTTCGCGCTTCGTTTCCAGCGAAAAATCAGCCAAACATGCAAATCAATATTTCGATATACATTGCCTAGATTTGAAATAAGTTTTACACTGTAATTATACATACAAATAGAACTCTAACTTATTACAGAAGCAAGCCGGTCACAAAGATGCGCACTCAAAGAAACCAGTCCCGTAACTAGCATCAACTATCTTCAGAACTCACTAGCAGAGCTCCCAACTTTAAAAGAAGTCATAGTTTCTCAAGTGACTCAAGTGCACAAGAAATCGTTCAGTTTAAACTGATTCTTAAGAAACTTACATTCACAGAAACGTACACTTACAGACAGACCGAAAAGTATTAAAAAGATACACGCGGGAAATTCGCGGAATACAGAAAGTTGAAGCAAAGAGTTGAAAAATTAATAACGCCTACTTTAAACTTGGCCTCTGAGAGTAAGGCGTGTTTCATACTCATGACTTAACAGTTTCAGAGTGAATCGTGGTGACGATTCATAAATTTTTTCAAACAAAGTAAAAGACTGGTACATGGATATATATGTACATATCTGTGCTAAGATGAATGAGTTGATTGTTTTAGCTTGGATACACATTTTTTACGAAGCAATTCATCATCTTCTTGCCCTGATTTTACGAAGCAATCTTAATATATAAAATCCTTGCGTTACTGACTGACTGACAGACACGCTACAGCCGAAACTATTGGGCGCAGGAAGCAGAAATTTGGCACGTATGTTCCTTGGGGACCGTAGGGGTGCACTAAGAAGGGATTTCCCGAAATTCCCACGGGATCGGCGAAAACGGGTAAATTAAAAAAAATGCAGGCGTAGCTGCTGGCGTCCTCTAGTTATAATAATAATTTAAAACATTTTGCAACAATGCGCAACATTATTTAGTACAAGCTAATTTAGTACTAAATAACAGGTTTTGGAAGTTTGTAATTTCAGTTCCAGACTACTGGTATTCTACTAAATCTCTCTAATCGAGCGGAACACATATTCAAAGGAAATGGATCTAATTTTACCAACCATCGACCAGTGTATTATATTTTCGATCGTGGGGTCTAAACCGCAGACAAAATAACAGCTATATTATAATAAAAAGATGCAACTGCAGACGTTGACCGAACTGTGCAACCCTTGTTACCCACAATACATAACTCCATTATCTTAAGCCATCCTACCGTGTGTATATAATACCTAACTGTCGGCATGGCAAGAAACTTACGTTATTAAGCTTATAGTTCGCCGCTGTATTTTGATAGAACTTTAAACAGTCTGTATGTGCGTCGTATTTTATATCTTGCCCCGTTAAATGTGAACGGTTCACTGATTTGAGCTCTAAGATACCGAGGAGGGCAACATAAGGAATATTTAAAAAATAAAATCTCTGTCACTAAGCTTTTATATATTTTACTAGAGCGTAATAATTTCTAGGAAAATATTTAAGCCTACAATGCCTTATTTAGTTTTTCTCGTGGTGCTCGATTTAAAATATAATAACGTAAAGTAAAAAATAATTTACAAACGCGATTACATAACTTCACGCCTTTATCCCCGAAGGCGTTGGTAGAGGTGTATTACACACCCACACTTCGTCAGTTGTTTTAAATAACTGGCGTTATGTTATGTTCCAACAAACGCAATTACAACAATGTCGTAGAAACCTAAGGTTAACGATACGTTTAAGCAGTCCTTTTTTTAAAGTCTTTTTTTTTTAAAGACAACTCCTGCATTAGGACTTAATCCTGTGTCGCGGGGGACTTTACAAACATACATCTAACGGACACAATGAACACACAGACTCGAAACAACAATTTATGGATTACACAAAGTGTTGTTTCGTGTGGAAATCGAACCCTTAAAGCACTAAGCCAACCGTGCAGTCAAACTATACTTTCGTAATTCATAAATTGTCGTTTTAAGTTTGGATATCCTTTGTATCCGTTAATGGTATCTATGTATAATAGAAGGCAATCGAGCACATAGGTCGTCTGATCGTAAGAGATTACCATAGCTCACAGACACACAAGTGCATTGCAGGCCTTTTGGAAAAAGAAATCGGTTTGAGGGAGAAGGTAAAGTGGGTGAGCATTCTCATTCACCGAACGAAACTCAACAATACACTTAATTATTGTTTCTTCACGTTGATATTCTGGGACATATATGTTGATAACTTCCCCGGCTGAGCCACCCAATTTATCATGAAATCAGCAAACCTCTTTTACTCGTGAATTGTATAGTCCACCGTAGCACAGGACTAACCTATCCCTGGTGCGTAAGTTGTCATTTAAGAAATAATTATAAAGCATTTATTATTGTAATAATAAATTTTGTAATTTTAATATTGACATTACTATATTTAATTTTTATTTGAATTTAATGTTAGTCTGACATGTATATTGCTTTAAATTATTTAAAATAGTGACATATAGTATTATATTAATTTATTTTTTGTTTTGATAATATTCAAGTGATTGGCACTATATTATTTTGTTATTATAAGTAATCAGTATACTACCATTAATTTTATCGAAAATTTATTATTTGTACACCATATAATGTGGTAGGATGTAGTGACACTTTAAAATAACATTACGATCTGTATATGACCTATATTCTACAAATAAAGTATTATGATTATTATGATTATGATTATTGTTTGAAATAGAAATATTATTTGTGATAGGTCAAGTCGATTATATCGAGTCGATCGACGTTAGTAACTTAGTTTAGTCTATTGTAAATTTTGACTATGGTCACACTGAACTGTCAACTTTCGTTCGGGAAAAATGGTTGCGCTGACGCCGTTTTGGGCTCTCTCGTGTGCTTTGTACCTAATTGAAATAAATTGATCGCCTTTTGAAAAGCACATCCTGGTAGCTTCGCGAATAGTTTGTTCGTTTCCCGCGGTCAGTGAAAAAACCCGGTATAAAAAGTTCTGGACCACGCCGTATCTTGAATTATCGCCCCTTGAAAGCACATGGGTGCTCCGCGAGTCATAGTGGTGTCGAAGTGAATTCGTGCTGTAAACCCTGTTGAATGCCGCCTGATGTAGTGCTGGCATCGGTAAACTGTGATAAAGGCCAAACATTTGTAACTTATCGAAAATTGTAAAAGTGAATTCCTGTTTGGTGCCCGAGGAGTAGGACTTCGCCGAACTGGATCCTGTGGTATTTATAACGATTCTCTTGTTATTTTGGCCAAAATTATGAGTTAATCATATAGGTCCACTCAAGACCATCATCAGGAGCATCAGTAAGATTTGGTAAGAAATTTTATTAATATTATATTTTATATTCATCACTGTGCAATCTATTGGCGTCGAGATGTGACGACCCCACCGCCCACTGGGGGAGTTACTCTGACGAGTAGATACTCGTCATAATATTTACCCCAGCGCAAGTAGTCAACCGAAAGATGGCGGTCAAACCATCCGAACCTGGCGGAAGTAAATCCCAAGATGCTAGATGGGCAGCAGCGTCCAGCACTAAAAACTTCCGCCACTGCCATCGCCAATACGCCTGCCAAGCGTGGCAATTATGGCATATCCCCACAAATATGAATCACACTATTGAAAACCGGCCCCTAGTCCCCGGCGGCCCCGCTAGTCCTGGTTATGGTAGCGGCCATGGTAACGACTACCAACACCAACGACAATTGGCCCTGGCAACACTGAACACGTGCACACTGCGGACCGACGAGAAGATTGTCGAGCTGGAAGAAAAATTGAGCAAGTTGCGATGGGATATCATAGGCCTATCTGAAGTCCGAAGAGGGGGAGGACTCGATAGTTCTCAATTCCGGTAACTTGCTCTTCTACCGGGAGGGCGACCAACAGTCCCAAGGGTTCATCGTCCACAAATCTCTCGTGAACTACGTGGTAAATATCGGGAGTGTGTCGAGCAGGGTAGCGTACCTTATACTCAGAATATCCAAGCGGTATTCGCTGAAGGTCATACAGGTATACGCTCCGACCTCGTCGCACCCCGATGAGGAGGTGGAAGCCATGTTCGAGGACATATCTCGGGCTATACATGGCTACAAAACCCATTACACCATGGTCATGGGAGATTTTAACGCGAAACTGGGCAAACGCGACATTGATGAGCTGAGAGTGGGGCAATTTGGTTATGGGTATCGGAATTCCCGGGGTCACTTGCTGGCTAGCTTTGTGGAGAAGGAAGGACTCAATATGATGAATTCCTTCTTCAAGAAGCGAGAATGGCGCAAGTGGACCTAGGTAAGTCCAGACGGTGCAACCAAAAATGAGATCGACTTTATCATGTCGACGAAGAGGCAAATATTCAATGATGTCACCGTGATCAATTCACTTAAAGTGGGGAGCGATCACTGAATGGTAAGAGGCACATTGAATATCTGTACAAGCCTCGAACGGTCGAGGTTGATAAAGTCCACGCTCCGACCGGCACCGGTTCATATCCAAAACCCCGAGAGCTTTCAGCTCGAACTCAAGAACCGTTTCGAATGCCTGGGTGAATGCGTAGATGTGGACGTGTACAGTATCGGGTTCGTGGATGCTGTCCATACAACAGGGGCCAAAAGTTTTAAGCCCCAGAAAAGCCAGAGAACCAAAAAGATCTCGGATCCGACCCTCTAGCTGTTAGAGGAAAGGCGCAAGATGGTTCTACTATCCTCCGACGACATGCCGAAATATCGGCACCTCAACAGACAGATCTCTAAGTCTCTGACTCGCGATCTCCGTCAATACAACACAAAATGTGTTCGTGAGGCGATCGAGCAGAATAAGGGATCCAAAGTGTTCCAGAGGGATCTGTCTGTTGGGCAGAGTCAGCTGACAAAGCTGAAGACGGAGGATGGCAGAATCGTATCGTCCAAGCCTGATTTCTTGGAGGAGATCGAAAGGTTCTATGGACAGCTATACACGACAACGCAACAACCCGCAAGCACTCCAGCGTCAGACCCTAGAGCTGGATTGACCCGATACTATACCGAAGATATCCCGGACGTCAGCATGCACGAGATTAGTGTGGCTCTCAAACAGCTTAAAAACAACAAGGCGCTGGGTGATGACGGAATTACGAGTGAGCTTCTGAAGGCCGGCGGTGCACCCGCTAGAGAAGCCCTCCGGAAGCTATTTAATTCCGTCATTCTTGAGGGTAAAACGCCACAGGCGTGGCACAGAGGTGTGGTGGTGCTTTTCTTTACGAAAGGGGATAAAACCCTCTTGAAGAACTACAGACCCATCACACATCTGAGCCACGTCTACAAGCTGTTTTCGAGGGTCATCACGAATCGTCTCGAGAGCAAGCTAGACGACTTCCAGCCTCCCGAACAACCCGTTTTCCGTAAAGGCTATATTACCATAGACCACATACATACGCTGCGGCAGGTTATACAGAAGTCCGAGGAGTATAACCAGCCCCTATGCTCAGCGTTTGTGGACTATGAGAAAGCCTTCGATTCGATCGAAACCTGGGCGGTGCTACAGTCTCTCCAACGGTGCCGGATTGACTACCGATATATCGAAGTGCTGAAGTGTTTGTATGAAAACGCCATTATGTCAGTCCGCCTCCAGGACCAGAGTTCGAAACCTATTCAACTCCAGCGAGGGGTGAGACAGGGGGATGTCATATCCCCGAAACTGTTTACGACTGCGCTGGAGGATGTTTTCAAGCTTCTGGACTGGAATGGACTCGGCATCAACATCAACGGCGAGTACATCACTCACCTTTGATTCGCAGACGATATCGTAGTCATGGCTGAGACCATGGAAAACCTAGGCACAATGCTCGATGGCCTCTGTAGAGTCTCCCAACAAGTAGGTCTTAAGATAAACATGGACAAGACGAAAATCACGTCGAAAGTCCATGTTGTACCTGCTCCTATTCAGGTTGGGAACTCTACGCTCGAAGTTGTCGACAAGTATATCTATCTGGGACAAGTAGTCCAATTAGGTAGGTCCAACTTCGAGGAGGAGGTCAATCGTCGAATCCAACTCGGTTGGGCAGCGTTCGGGAAGCTGCGACATATCTTCTCGTCCGATATCCCGCAGTGTCTCAAGACGAAATTCTTTGACCAGTGTGTGTTGCCAGTGATGACTTACGGATCAGAGACGTGGTCGCTCACTATGGGCCTTATCAGAAGGCTCAAGGTCACTCAGAGGGCGATGGAGAGAGCTATGCTTGGAGTTTCCCTGCGAGATCGAATCAGAAATGAGGAGATCCGCAGTAGAACCAAAGTCGCCGACATAGCTCTCCGGATAGCCAAGCTGAAGTGGCAGTGGGCAGGGCACATAGCTCAAAGAACCGATGGCTGTTGGGGCAGAAAGGTTCTGGAGTGGCGGCCACGTACCGGACGACGCAGCAGAGGTAGGCCCCCCGCAAGGTGGAGCGACGATCTTGTCAAGATCGCGGGAGGAGGTTGGATGCGGGCGGCTCAAGACCAGTCTGTGTGGAGAACCTTGGGGGAGGCCTATGTCCAGCAGTGGACGTCGTTTGGCTGATATGATGATGATGACTGTGCAATGACAGTAATAGTGTTTAGATCCTTTGCCTTGGGCTAAGACTGGATGAATTAATCGCTTCCACTGATCTCTGTAAAATTTACCCAATCTTAGCCCGAACTCTAGACAATTATTATACGATCTATGACATATTGTATTACTTACCGTTCAAACTCAGTCCTACAACCTTAATGAATTACTAATAAATTTTATCATTTGCTTCAAATCCGTACAGTTTTACTAAACGACACATGGAATACTCAGTAGGGCGCAATTTTTTTCAACGTTAGAAAAGAGCCATTTGGAATTACTTCAGCAAATATGCTTGATGCACAATGTTGTAATATTTGTAAAAGTACACAAGCATGCAAGTCTAAAAAAACAGACGCGTCTTATGATTGTTTTCTACCAATAAAGCACACCTCAATTTTACTGTCATGTTTCTACAAATTAGCATGAAATCCTTTGCTTCAGGACAAGTTCACTACATTTATAAATTAAAAGTGGGTCACAAGAATTCCTAGAAGAATTTAAAAATACAACGTAAAATAAAGATAGTTACTGCAGAGGAGATTTTTCTTACAAATTAAAGGTTGTAGCGAAGTTCCTGTCTGTAAGGCATGGTACACACATGTCCCCCGGCGACGGCGACCGTTTGCTTAGGATGTGTGCACAACCACTGTTTTGTCTTACTACACACTATTTGTCCTGCTACTTCATCGAACAAGTCAGCTTAATGTTCGATGGAACTCAAATATCGATCCTTTGCCGCCAGTGCCTGGGTTTTATAAGTTAGTTTAGTGTGTTTGCTGTATTGGATATATAGTATTGCCGCTTATAATGGGATTAAGTACCTATCGGTGCTTAAAGCAAGTTAGGTATGATTTAGTCACGTTACGAGATACAAAATAATTAAAGAAAGTGAAAAATTATTAAAGTAAAGTATAAAGACACACACAGTCATTTTGAGCCTTCTAATTATTGGGAATGTAGCAATATAATGTCCGCCTCAGCATGTAGCAGGCCACTAAGATATAAATACAAACTTTGTAGGTTCTTTGTCAGGTGCCGATGAAATTTTGTTGCGAATTTTAATACGTTTTTATTTGTTTTCTGTTAATTTTTAATGAGTAAATCCAGTTATTTGCAGCTCGACTACGAGATGTGGATCGTTATCTTAGTTGTGATGGAACATGCCACGAGCTGACGTACTGATAATGTTTTAAATTTTACATTATACGTTGGTGGCTTCATTGAAGTGTATACTAAAGAGGCATTTCGTATAGGTTTCACTTCATGTACAATACTGCTATTGTATTTCCTTCTTAGCCGAGATATGCACTATCAAACCGTTGCAAGACAACAACGCATCATCTAACAAAATGCAATAGGAGTAAACTCTCCTTAAAATCATTGTTAAATACACACAGCATCTCTAAATGTATTTCAAAATTAATTACGCCCGACCATACACAAACGATCACATAACCAACATGGCTACACACAACACACATGCAAATATACGCACACACGCAAACACAGCGTGGCACTTTATCGAACCATTGTACAGTTTCACTATCATGTGTGCCTAACAAAAGCTAGTTTAGCCAAACTATTAAATATTGTAATCACCGGGCCCGCAACAGAATGCAAATCTAATTTTGCCGCGAGCACATTGCCGCATGCGGCATGATTGCTGCAAATGCTGCAATGTCACACAGCAAGTATGTTGTGAATGTTGTCATGTATGGCGTGATAGACAAACAGACCAGTTACTACGTTGTGTTTTGTTTGATTCCGACGCGTCCATTACATAAAACAATTTTATTGTGGCTGATCGCTACAATTGTATTTGTTTTGTGAACAATATGTCACTTGTTTTGGATAGGTCGTTTAGTTCTATTTTTATTTGATGTTTTATGTATTTATCGTTGTGACATTTAGTTACTATTAAAACACGTTATAAGTTGTTCGTATACCATAGCTTAAAGTAATTTGAATTATATTGTGAATGGTAGAATATGATTCTTCTTATGTACTCTTCATATTAAAACATTCCTGTAAAAAGTATAATGGTACTGGGAAACTTGACAAGCCACGTTAGATCAGTAACTTTCATACACACCAAAGGTTTATAATTTTGTTTCTACCAGCGTTGTGTACTCTACCCCAATACGACAATACAGCTGAGTGTTTACCGATCTGTCATAGATTACAAGTTAAGTAATGTGTAGGTAGTACCATAACTATTGTTTGGTTATTACTTTTGTTGTGTACAAATTAACAGTTATTCGTATCTTCCATTATCGTAGATTATCAACGTAATACAGTTATGTATTTGTGTTATTTTCTTTCGACGAGTAAGTAAGAAGCTTCGGGTGCCCAATAATCTCTTCCTTCACATCAGGCTACCGTCACTCCTTTCTCTGGCAGCTACTGAATAGAATTTATGCAATCCTTATGCGCGGAATGCATTTCTTTATTAAAACAAAGCACTATGTTCTGCGTATTTTCTATTATATTTTCTACATCATAATACAAAGCTACCTGCAATTCATTACTGGCTCTGCAATTAAGTTAATACAATTACAACATTAAAGTTATATTCTGTTACGAACGATATTTATTTAATATCATCCTCCTAGCGTTATCCCACTTTCAATGTGGGGTCCGCTTACTAGTCTAATCGGATTTGGCTGAATATTAGCTTTTCCACAGAGCGACTGCCTCTCAGACCTCCGCAACCCGAAGGGATAGCGATATTCCATGGTTAAGACTAGTGTCAGTTTATTAAGAAGGTACTGACGCCCTATAACGACTATCAAAGATCTTCATGACAACCGGGACCGACGGCTTAACGTGCTCTCCGAGGCACGGGACAAGCGATAGTTGACAATTTAATACGCATATAACTCCGAAAAGTCATTGGTGCGCGCCGTGGATTCGAACCCGATATAGACCAGGGTAGAAGCCTTGAAAAATAATAAAAAGTGAAAAAAAATAATAGTAGGATGAAACCCATTAGAAAAGGAGGGAAATATTATAAAAATGAAAGGAAAAATAATTTACGGGCGATCTGAGGTCGGGAAGGGGATGGGGTTGAGTTTTTAAGGGTAAAAAACGGTTTTTCTCGATTTCCGGCAAAACTAAAAGTCGTATCGAAAAAAGTCAAATGGCAAAGTTGTAGGTAATAAAAAGATCTAAAACTTTTGTATTAACACTTTTTTCACATAACCTCAAAATTTATGTGAAAAATCCAAAAAACCAAGTTTTTGGTTTTTTATTTTTATCTTTTACAAAAATTTTTTTTTTTAACGAAATTTTGTGAAAACTTACCTTTTTATGTCCCAAATACGCTGTAATTTATTTGATTAAAAATATTTATTTTTTCACCTTTTTTTGAATTAATATAAAAAAAAAACACCCTAATTTTCAATCGAAAATTCACCCGTCAAAATATCAGCTTTTTTCAAAAAGTTGGTATGGTTTCTATTCGTTGAAATCTCTACTTTCCGATGGTGAAAAAAAAATATATGTTACTACAGTAAATCTTCTCAGAAAATGCAAAAAATCAAAGAAAACTTAAATTCGAAATTTTTTTTTTAATTATTATAAATAATTTTGAGCTATTTATTAAAATTTACACTTGAATTACTCGAAAAACGTTAGATTACATGTGACATTGATAACAAAAAAATTGCAAATAAAAATATACTACTATAATTAACAAACAAATAAGTTAATAAAATTAATATTTAATAAGACATCTACAATATTTGGAGAAAGTTGTCGAATCTTCTTTAAATTATATGCGTAGATGCCTATTTATAACTATTTAAAGATAAATCATATATACCTGAGTAGATATACCTGAGTGACCTACGAAAAATTGTAGCCCATCAAAAGGTATTTCGTGGAGAAGTGGGGAAGGGGCTAGGCGGGTCTGGGTCTTACTACATACATACCTACTATTATATACTATATATTTCGAAGCAGCTGTTACAACCGTTAGCCTAACCAGTATTCGAAATACAGTACAGTATACAACATCGTTTATAAAAATACACGTGCACGCTGAGTTTCTTGAAGATAATTGTGACAAGTTTACTTAAAAAAACAAAAAAAACTTTTCAAATCTGCATAGGAAGGTAAATACTATCTCTTTTTTAATCTGTATCAATCAACTCAAACATAAAAATTGTAATATTTTCTTTAAAAAATAGTATGCTTAACGTAACATAACCTAAAGATTGAAATTAAATGATATTTTAGTACAAGATAAAAAAATAATAATCTCCTTAATTTTGCACAAACAAATTTAGTTAATCGCATGAAAAAAAAAATATTTCAAAGTACATAAAAAATATATTAAAAATCTATAAAATATATATATCGTAAATGTATTTTTAATAACAAACTTTTGGCCGATTTCCATATATATTTAATACATTTATAATATATTTTTTATACATTTTGACATATATTTCTTCAATATTTTTTTTTCATGGAAGTTTATTCACGATAAAATAGTGAAGGCACTATTAATTCGATTTTGTCTTTTCAGATTATCAGTATGGATGAATCTGTTTGTATCATCTGCAATAAGGCAGATGATAAGCAAGTGTATGCAATAAAAAAGCAGCTTTGATTTTTTGCATTTTCTGAGAAGATTTACTGTAGTAACATATATTTTTTTTTCACCATCGGAAAGTAGAGATTTCAACGAATAGAAACCATACCAACTTTTTGAAAAAAGCTGATATTTTGACGGGTGAATTTTCGATTGAAAATTAGGGTGTTTTTTTATATTAATTCAAAAAAAGGTGGAAAAATAAATATTTTTAATCAAATAAGTTATGTGAAAAAAGTGTAAATACAAAAGTTTTAGATCTTTTTATTACCTACAACTTTGCCATTTGACTTTTTTCGATACGACTTTTAGTTCTGCCGGAAATCGAGAAAAGCCGTTTTTTACCCTTAAAAACTCACCCCCATCCCCTTCCCGACCTCAGATCGCCCGTAAATTATTTTTCCTTTCATTTTTATAATATTCCCCTCCTTTTCTAATGGGTTTCATTCTACTATTATTTTTTTTGGTTTTAAAAATTATCGACCCTGGTCTAATACCTTCTGCATGGCAGTCTGTTGGTATCTCCACTAGGCTATCGCTGCCTTAACGATATTTATATAATAAACAACAATATTTTATTCAAAATTATTGTGTTCACAAATTAGTATAAGTTAAACATGCAGGTATAGTATGAGATTATAATGAGGGTATCAATTAAATGACCACGCCACTAAACGGGTGCATGTAATATCAGATGAAAAGGCTACCGGTATCATCGGTACTGTGCGGTTGATATAATAATGTGTTATGCAGGTGGAAATGTGATTGAGTGTACAAACAAAGACCTAAAGACATATTTATTTGTGCATTTTGGTTGTTTACAACACTTAGGTATACAAGTCAAAACCCTATTCTAGATGATGCCGGCTTTCCCTACCTAAATGACTTCTTGATTAGAAAGGCCGAAACAAACTCAGAGTCATTGCTTTTTTTGTCATTTCATTCTATTTCATCTCTTCATTTATATTTTTTGAAGTCCGGAAATAATAGGTTTAGATGGAGTACATTGCAGAATATCATCCGACGCTTAAAACTGACTTAGCCCGCTGATGACTCGCCCGAATAGGTACTAATATTACAAAGCTAAAGAGTTTGTTTGTTTGATTGTTTACTTGAACACCCTGATATTAGGAACTACCAGTTCAATTATCTTTTGTATGAGCTATATAACATAACACTATGATACTTGGACGCATAGTTATGTGTTATGTATATAAAACTAGATTGATAAAATTTATTTGGTTGAATTTATATCTTCATTGCAAGATAAGCGTGGTTTATTTAATTTAGTTACATTACAACTAAGACTGCATAATTTTAGCAGAATTAAAATTTTACTGTCTATATCTTTCTACATATTATGATGATATAACTGAGGATATATTTTAATATAACTTTTATTAAAAAGTTTCTAACTATGCCCAGTGGGATTCAAAAAGGTATTGTTCTAAAATAATACAAGCTTGCTCTACACACAAATCATATTCAAATCCGGGTACTTCAGAATAGCGACCGAACATTTTTAATAATGCTGGCTTAGTGAACAAAAGTCCACACACTGAATGATACGAAACACATATCGCGCGACATGTGACGCTTAACCGCGACACGACGGTCGCTGCGGCAAAAATGTATGCGTTTTTGTTACCATGTATATTCAAGTTGAATATAATTTAGTTAAACTGGCCTAGTCAACCGCACAGTGTAGCGTCACTTGCATCATATTTCTGTCGCAAATGACGCGACCGCGACATGACGCGCCGGTATGCGGCAAAAATGTCGCGTTTGTTTATAGTGCGGATGGTACTTCTGTTTATGTATTGTGTTTGATATTTCAATGAAAGCGTCAAGTGTGATATTGCGATGTCGGTACGTAGACACAAAAAAATTTTTGGTTATGATAATTTTTTGCGCATGTATCTTTAAAAAGTGCAGCGATAGAATAGCGTAAAGCCTAAGCCTGCTACGCAGAGGCCCTTGGGCTCAAACCAAAACACGTGCATTTTTGAGAGAGACATTATTTTTCCATTTACAAACTTATGTACCTATTTTATAGTGTCGACTAGCGGACGTTTTCATTATTCGATATATCAATGGTTTTGAAGATTTCACATAAGCTCCATACAAAATATGTAATAAATAATTATTCTTTTTGTATTTCACTGTAATGTACTACTAGATTTAGTAACATTGTTTCTATGGCTGAAAGTTTTGCATGCTGTTTACAGCTAAACATATATTATGATACCAAATATCTATTGTAACACCTCATGTACTGTGTTTCATGCAAATAAATATGAAGATGATTATGATTATGAAAATATGTCAAACATGTACCTCAAATCTCCAAATCCATGGATAGATTGAATATTGAAACTCGCCGTAGAAGAGAGAGCGATTTTCATTAATTTTAATAGTTCAGCTTAAGTACATACGGATTATTAATTGTGAACTTTACCGGGTTTTTGACCAAACTAATAAAAGACGTCATTCGTAAACTACATATAACATACATATGTACATACATAGACTCACGCCTGTTTCCTGAAAGGGTAGGCTGAGACTACGGAACGCCATTTGCAACGATCTTGACATACCTCTCTTGCTTCATTCACTCCCATAATATAACTTGATGTGAAAATAGCCTACGAATAGTAGATGCGGGTTGCATGGTTAGCTATTGAGATAAAACGCTAGTGGTAAACAATTAGAAAACATCAACAACTCGCAAAAACATTCGTCAATCTATAATAAAACCAGACATGCAAAAAAATAATATCTGATAGTCGGCTCAAGGCATAATAAAACGTTAAAGCTAAATCCATCACGACGTAATATGAACGCTTAGGAACATCCGTCACCGCAGCTAATACCGAGCAATCAAAGTAACGACGAGATCTAAAATGGACGGCTCTTAATCTATTTGTCACTCTAACATTCGCTTTGATTAAAAACGAAATGTAAAAAATACGTCTCTACTTATATCTTTGACGGTTTCATTGATCTGCGTAGAGACTGTGGCTTAATGCTTCAGGATAAAGCAGCGAAGAGACTATCAGACTGCTACGCATTGAATTTATAGTATCACGCCTGTATCCTCGAAGGGGTAAGCAGAGGTGTAAATATTACACCCACATTTCGCTATGAATTGTTAGGTCCCACGTAATAGGGGGCGAGCCTGTTGCCGTTACGGGGCACATCACCAGACTGCGGGCTGCTACTGAGTATTCGGAAAAACCCAGTTACACTTTTGCCCGACCCGGGAATCGAACCCGGGACCTCCGATCAGCAGTCGCATACGCTATCCATTGGACCACGGAGGCAGTCTACGCAGAGAGTCTCAAGTTCAAACCCATGACGCATAAATGATTGCCTGCTAAACGGTGAAGGAAAACATCGTGAAGAAACCGGCATGTCTGAGAGTACAATAATTAATTCTGGCAGACTTCACATGTCTTCAAACCCCAACCACGACAGGCACGTGCATATTTGAGAGTTCTCCATAATGTTCTCGAAAGACGTGTGAAGTCTGCCTACCGGCACTTCGCCAGCGTGGTGGCCTACGGGCTTAACCTTTCAAGAGTGAGAAGGGGCCTGTGACCAACAGAGCAGTAAGAGATTATATACAACACTGACGATTATGATAATGTATTATTCAAGTGTATAAACACTATTTTTATTTGTGAATTGAGATCTTTGGCTCAAACGACAGAACATTGCCACTTTCTTAAATAAGCACTTAGCTGAACAATAATATCATATTCCAGGATTGCTCACACACGGTCATCTGACTCCAAATTAAGCAGAGCCTATGTTGTGGTAATCGAACAACTGATAAATATACTTATCTATAATAATTTTATTGTAAAATTAAATCATCATCCTCCTAGTGTTATCCTAGTTTTAATCTGGTGTCCGCTTACTGGTCTAACCGGATTTGGCTGAATATTAGCTTTGCCACGGAGCGAGTGCCTGTCTGCCCTCCACAACCCGAAGGGATAGCAATATTCCATGGTTTAGACTAGTGTCAGTTTTTTTAGAGGGTACTGCCCTATAACGACTGTCAAAGATCTTCATGACAGCCGGGACCGACCGCTTAACGTGCTCTCCGAGGCAAGCGATAATTAGCAATTTAATACGCACATAACTCCGAAAAGTCATAGGTGCGCGCTGTGGTTTCGAACCCGATACCCTCTGCATGGCAGTCTGTTGGTATTATCACTGGGCTCTCGCTTTCTTTTATTGTTAAATTTAATATAGGTATACAATTATACATCCAGAAACAAAAGAAATCATTGTTCTCATCGCTAGAGTCTAGGATCGAGTCCCACGAACCCTGGCTTAAGAGGCAAAATCACTAAGTACTAGTACTTCAGGCCAGAAAATTAAAATGAAACAGCCATTGTTTAAACATCCAGTCGCTGGTAATAATTTTATTAGAACTTATGGTTTTCTTAGAATCGCACAATTTTCTAATAATTTTCGCACTGGTTCCAACAAATGTTATAATGAATAACTGAAGCAGACCTAAGTGAAAATGGCAACGGCTTTTTTTGAAGAAAATGTCACCTCCAATTCCATATTTCTACCAAGAATCGAAACCAATTACTGTTTGTTTGAAATAGAATTAGTTTTTATTATAAGTCAAATCGATTAGATCGATTGAGTAACATTTTGTTTAGTCTATTAAAAATTTCTGACAGTGGTCACACTGAACTGTCACTTCCGTTCCCGCCTGAAAAATTAACACGGGTTTTTGGGTTGTCTCCGTTTGTAATATTATAATAAATTGATCGCCTTTTGAATTAACGCGAATTGAATCAACTTGTAATTAACTTAATACGTAATTGCCGCTTTTGACTTCCGACAAAGTTTGTGATAATTTGTGAAATATTGAACTTTTGTAAAACTGTAATTGTGAATCCTGTGAACGTGCATCGTGCTCTAAGACGGAGAGGACATCAAGTTGGAAGGAACAGCTAAGTGGATAATTCATTCAATCTATCGTGGCCACCTTAGTTTTGTTTGTTTTTCCCTAACTTAGCTCTCTAACTACTCCTGGCATCCGTAAGAGTTGGTAAGACATTTTATTAATATTAGTCGTAGTTAGGATTATAATTCATCGCTGTGCAACGCAGTGCATTGTGTATGGATCCTTGTCTATCGTGGTCAGGTAGATGTATTACAGCTTCCACTGCGCACCTTGAAAATACCTGCCTGCCTGCGGTAATTCTAGACATAATTTTTGGTGCAGAGTGCTGTTGTATCTTAGCCGCTGTTGATTGTACCTATACTCAGATTGGTATGGTATAGGCTGGTGTTGTATGAGCTATATAATTATATTACAAAACGAGGTGGGCGCGACTGCATGAATGCCAGAGAGGTAGGCCGCTTGTCCAACCAGCCGACGCCGCGCACAGGCGGGTGTTTTGAAGGTGGCAGCCGAGGCTCACCGGCACGCAGCCGAGAGTCGCCTCGCTTAATTGATCGCCGCTCACCCCGCTTGGAGAACCGTAGCGTGCGCACGCCTCCTCTCTCTCGCGCACTTGAATGTGCTGTTCAGCGTCACCAGCACCATGACTGCTGCCCCAGGTATTCCCCTTCTTTGGCGGAGCGTCCCCGCCTTGAGTCGCGCCCACCTCGTTTTGGGCGGGTTAATATTGACCCCCCATATATTGGCCATAACATTATGACCCCCCACAGATGGCGCGCGGAACAAGTCATCGCGCCTTTGAGGACTTCAAGCCGCACCCTCGTTTTGACTTGCCTGGTCCTGGCCAACGGTCGCCGCCCAGGCAACAATAGGTCATTGACCCCTGCCCTATAACGCCAACCTCCCCCATTGAGACCGTTATCCTACCAACGGTTGCTGTTAGGGTCTGGGGACCCACGGGGACCTCTGTTGTTGTTCGTGCTATATTGGACACAGGTTCACAAGGTTGCATTTTTCCACTTATTTGGTAGGGCAGGTTAAATTAAATATGGGTTTATTTCCAAATTGTATACGGGGCATAGGTGACGTAGCCTCTAATGTTTGATGAAGGGCAAGTGAAGGTTTTGTTTGGCACTGTTGAATCTTCACACCTGAGGATTAAAACCTCGGCTATTGTGCTGAAGAATATTTTGGGCATGCATCCACAGAAACAGCTACCTGCTGCTGTGGTGAATTTGACATCGGGATTGGAACTGGCAGACCCCAAATTTGACACACCGGGACAAATCAACCTGTTGATTGGCTCTGATGTCCTCGGTGGAATTTTGATTGGTGGGAAACGGGTCTTGGTGCTAAATGGTTTGACTGCCATCCCGACCATATTTGGATTTGCTTTGATGGGACCTGTACCTAGGGACCCCCCTCTACCTGAACTTGATAATTTGTTGGCTGTAGGCTCTGCTCTCTCTGTTGCTGTTCAGAGGTTCTGGGAAGTAGAGGAGCCCCCTCAAGCTGCCCGTTTGTATCCAGAACATGAGGAGTGCGAGCTGTTCTTCCAGAACAACACTGGTCGACTCCGTTCTGGTCGGCTCATTACGAAGCTGCCTTTTCTGTCTGTTCGGCCTCCGCTTGGTGAGTCACGACCTTTAGCCAAAAAGAGATTGTTGGCTATGGAGCGTCGCATGGGTCGTGATCCGGAGCTCAGACAGAAGTACATTGAGTTCATGAGAGAATATGAACAATTGGGACACATGTCTGTGTCAAATTTGGATTGGCGTTCGTTGGAGCACTACTTTCTCCCGCATCATGCGGTATTGAAGCCATCAACTGGCAAGCTGCGCACAGTATTTGATGGTTCTGCGCAGACTTCAACAGGCGTATCCTTGAACCAGTGCTTGCATTCTGGTCCCAAGTTGGTCAAGGACCTTTGTGACGTCATCACCAGCTTCCGACGACATCAGGTTGTCTTTGTGGTCGACATAAAAATGATGTTCAGACAGACGATTATCCACCCTGATGACCGTCGCTTTCAGCTGATCCTTTGGAGAGAGTCTCCTCGTGATCCCATGGTCGTCTACGAGCTCAATACCAATACGTACGGGTTAAGGTCAAGCCCCTACTTGGCAATACGTTCTCTTTGG
The DNA here is from genome assembly GCA_944739405.2 of Euclidia mi. Taxonomy (NCBI): domain Eukaryota; kingdom Metazoa; phylum Arthropoda; class Insecta; order Lepidoptera; family Erebidae; genus Euclidia; species Euclidia mi. Next base: position 3,502,712 of record OX123202.2, on the reverse strand, counting down.
GAGCTCGCAGACCGCGAAGGCTTACGTTTCCCACGAGCCTCTGCCATCTTGAAGGACGATATTTACGTCGATGACATTTGCTCGGGCGCCTCCACAGCGGACGAGGCGATCCTCCTGCGGGACGAAATGATAGGTATTTTGGCCTCCGCTGGTTATGAGTTGCGTAAATGGATTTCCAACTCACCAGCGCTCTTGGATGGCTTGCCAGAGGATCATCAGCAGGATCCACATCTATTTGAGATTGTTGACAACCCCGCCATGATAGCTGTTCTCAGCGTTCAGTACAGACCAGTCCAAGACATCTTTACATATAACGTAGACTTGAAATTGCCGTGTTCTTGGACTAAACGTCTCGTATTGTCTACTGTCGCCAGAACCATTGATCCGAACGGTTGGATCTGTCCAATTATATTTTGGGTAAAATGCTTCTTGCAGAAGCTTTGGACAGCAGGATTGACCTAGGACGAACCTCTGCACGGCACTCTTGTTGAGGAATGGACCTCCTTTGTATCCTCACTTCCTGCCGTCAACGAGATCTCCTTGCCTCGTCCCATCCTTCCTCCCGGGAAGTACAAGGCCACCCTTCACGGGTTTTGTGATGCCTCGGAACGTGGTCACGCGGCCGTGGTGTACTTGCGCACAGTCAGTGCCTCAGGTCAGGTGAGAGTTTCCATGATCATGGCGAAGAGCAAGGTTGCACCCCTTGGGACATCTCTGACCATTCCGAAATTGGAGCTCTCGGGAGAAGCACTACTTGTACGCTTATTGAACCACGTGTCTAGCACTTTGGGTAAAAGCATTTGTATTAATGGGACCTACGCCTGGACAGACAGCCAAATTGTTCTTTGTTGGTTGAAGGCTTCTGTCCACACCTTGGAGGTAGTTGTCATTCGCTGTGGTGGGGTCCGGAATGGTTGAGTCGACCAGAAAGTGATTGGTCTCGAACGCCAGTTTTGAATACTTCTAATTTGCCGGGTCTACGAACACTCGCTCTTGAGAAGGTAGAATGTGCCTTCGGCCCCGATTTCTTGCTGAATCGCTACAGCTCCCTTGACAAGTTGTTAGGTGTTACTGCTTGGATAAAGCGTTTTGTTTTTAACTTTAGGCACCCACAACAAAAACGACTGACACCGTTATCTCACCACAGGAACGACAGGAGTCCCTCACATTTTGGGTTCGTTCTGTGCAATTGGCGCACTTTGAGAAGGAGATTGCTATCCTTAAGTCAGGGAAATTGAAATTATCGGGAGCTGTCTCTAAATTGAACCCCTTTTTGGCCGATACGGATCTCTTGCGCGTTGGAGGGCGCCTCAAGAACGCCAACCTCCCTTACGGGGCACGTCACCCCCTTTTGTTACCCAAGGACGGTCATTTGGTACGCTTGTTGGTAACTGACCGTCACCTTAAAAATTCGCATGCTGGTTGTAATGCGCTCTTGGCCATTTTGCAACGCGAGTTTTGGATCTTGTCTGCCCGAAGAATTATTCGGAGTGTAGTCTTTCGCTGCATCCCTTGCTATAAGCTCAAGGTTTCTACCATGCAGCCCTTGATGGGGGACTTACCGGCAGATCGCGTAACTGAAAGCAGGACGTTTGACGGTATTGGCACGGACTTCGCTGGTCCCTTTTTGGTGAAAACGTCGACACTTCGAAACAGCAAGACTGTTAAGGCCTACTTGTGTGTTTTTGTTTGCCTCTCCACAAAGGCCGTTCATTTGGAACTGGTCTCCTCGCTTACGACCGAGGCGTTTGTAGCCACATTTGACAGATTTGTATCCCGCAGTGGGCTGCCTTCCTTGATCCGTTCTGACTGCGGCACTAACTTCAAGGGCACGTATAATTATTTGAATGATGTTGTTAATTTTCTTGAAACCAACAAGGCTGATATAGGTGATAGGCTTGCCCGACGTGGGATAAATTGGTTGTTTTCCCCACCAAATTGTCCACGCTGGGGTGGTATTTTTGAGGCCGCCGTAAAATCGGCCAAAACACACTTGCGCAGGACAATCGGTGAGTCTGTCCTTACATTTGAGGAACTCGCAACTGTGTTTTGTAAGATTGAGGCCGTTTTGAACTCTCGGCCATTGTGCCCGATCTCCTCAGATCCGAATGATTTGGAAGCCCTTACGCCGGGCCATTTTTTGATTGGTCGCCCACTTGTCGCCTTGCCTGAGTACCCCTATATTGATACGAGACCTGGTCGTCTCTCGCGTTTTGAATTGGTACGCCAGATTACTCAGAGCTTTTGGAAACGCTGGAATTTGGAATATTTGCATATACTCAAGCAACGCGTTAAGTGCACCGTCAAGACCGATCCACCCAAGATTGGAGACCTCGTTTTGATCAAGGAGGCTAACCTTCCGCCACTCAGATGGCGCAGGGGGCGCATCCTTCGTTTGGTAACTGGGGCTGATGGAGTTCCCCGATTTGCTGAGGTCTTGGTGGACGGTTCGATTCTGAGGAGAGCGGTCGCAACATTGTCACGTCTACCAACCGATTAGCGGACCGGTAGGCCAGTCCGGGGCGGGTGGATGTTTGAAATAGAATTAGCTTTTATTATAAGTCAAATCGATTAGATCGATTGAGTAACATTTTGTTTAGTCTATTGAAAATTTCTGACAGTGGTCACACTGAACTGTCACTTCCGTTCCCGCCTTGAAAAATTAACACGGGTTTTTGGGCTGTCTCCGTTTGTAATATTATAATAAATTGATCGCCTTTTGAATTAACGCGAATTGAATCAACTTGTAATTAACTTAATACGTAATTGCCGCTTTTGACTTCCGGCAAAGTTTGTGATAATTTGTGAAATATTGAACTTTTGTAAAACTGTAATTGTGAATCCTGTGAACGTGCATCGTGCTCTAAGACGGATAGGACATCAAGTTGGAAGGAACAGCTAAGTGGATAATTCATTCAATCTATCGTGGCCACCTTAGTTTTGTTTGTTTTTCCCTAACTTAGCTCTCTAACTACTCCTGGCATCAGTAAGAGTTGGTAAGACATTTTATTAATATTAGGTGTAGTTAGGATTATAATTCATCGCTGTGCAACGCAGTGCATTGTGTATGGATCCTTGTCTATCGTGGTCAGGTAGATGTATTACAGCTTCCACTGCGCACCTTGAAAATATCTGCCTGCCTGCGGTAATTCTAGACATAATTTTTGGTGCAGAGTGCTGTTGTATCTTAGCCGCTGTTGATTGTACCTATACTCAGATTGGTATGGTATAGGCTGGTGTTGTATGAGCTATATAATTATATTAGTTATGGTGTTCTCAGGTCAGTTATTGTCTAAAATACATAATATTTAATTGTATAAGTTGACCTAGATAATTTGAAACACATTGTCATTTAAATAACCTAGATGTATTACAGCTTCCACTGCGCACCTTGAAAATACCTGCCTGCCTGCGGTAATTCTAGACACTGTTAGTAAATAGATCAAATGAAATCAAATCGTTTATTCATTTTAAAATCAAATATATCGAAAATCAAATAGATCTAAAATAATATTCTCGTGTCACAATGTGGGTTACCTAACTCCGCCAAAACAGCTTGAAAGATATTTACGAAAGGTTTTGTCTAAACTCGGAGATCTTAGAATAGGTCATTCGTTATTTTGTATAACCCTAGGAGATAAGTGTGGATACTTACTATAACCTATACTTATTCTATTTCATGATTTGGCACCATAAAACCAATAAACCCAATTATAAGCAAAAAACCACGTTTGCCGGGTCAGCTAGTAAACCTAAAATAAAGATAAAGATATTTTATTTTGCAAATATGGGTTACATTTTTGGTGACACTTAAAGTACATATATACAAGTTCAGCCATATCTTACCAGTTGGCATGCAAAAATAACATAAAGAAAAAAAAAGAAATATAATACAGCCATCAAACCAATTACACAATTTTAAAAGGAAACAATTTTAAATTAAATCAGTAAATAATTTACAGTGCCATTTAAATTGAGTCTATAAAAACTAATTTACATTTTATGTATCAGAATGAAAAAAGGATGAGATACAACAAAATAGGTTAGATACCAAGATAGATGTCAACTAAAACTTACTTCTGATAAAAAATCTGTAATATTGTAATATGCTTTATCTGCTAAGAATTTAGTTGGTAGATTAGGTGTATCCTAGCGTGGAACGTGAAACTGGCTCTATATATGTATATTTAAAGAACAGCTTTTATCCGGTACAACAAGAACAAAAATATTCGCAAAATAAAACAGCATGAAACTCATGCAATGAATGTACAAACCTATAGCTTTAAATATACTTTTTAACTACATAACTTTTACTAGTGGGGTTGCATGCTTTTACTGATAAAGTTTTGATCATCTGAAAGTAAATAAAAACCACACCAATATCCCATGGAGGGTCAAATAAAGATGTGTATCGAAGAGGTGGGAGTTAATAGTCTTTGTTTTACGACATCCATCTATGATAGTGCATGGGGGTGCGGATTTAATGGCGCTGACTATACAGTCAGGCATAGATACTGCAACTTAATGTGGACATCTATCTTACAAAGTCTTGAGAAAAGAGATTTGTCTCGTTAAATAGGATATTTGCGCCGCCACGCCTCGGCGATAGATCTGCTATAAGTATGTAGAGACAGTTAAATGTGATCTGAATACTTTTTAACTATTATGATTACATCTTGTAACCATTAATGCAATTACAGATTAAATACGTCATTAAATGCATGCATTCTGCACACTACAGTGGTCATCAACAATTTTTAATGGCACGGACTAGCATGATTTACTATTATTTATGTTTTGTTTGACCTAAATTGTTTGGTTTATACATTGGTAAGTATATGGTTTATCTCGGTTTGTTTTGGTTTTACAATCTTCACATTTGGACATAATATAATTTTTGCTCTCACACATTGGTATGAGCGTATACTTAATTCTGAATCACATAGGAAACTTTAATTTTTTGTTGGAAATTAAGTAAATGTTCAATTTATTTCAGCTGGCTGGTAGACACGATTCTCGTTAATGCAATGAGAATATCACAAGAAGCTGAGTTCCATTTAATCTCATATTTACAAGGAATCACATTAGAGTTATCGATCGCCCAATACACTGGCGGGTTATTTCGCTCACACGATACGTCTGGCACGACGCTCGGTGCAAGTCAACGGAACGTGGACGGAATTCATTACTAGTGGCCCACCTCGGCCGAGGAGGCTCGGCTTACCGATGTTATGGATACATAACACAAATATATGGCTTAAAACTATATGTCTACGGTAGGTAGGTGCGAATTTCGTTCAATCCTGTCTTAGTGCACCCCTGCGGTCCCCAAAGAACATATCGACGCCCCCCGCGAGTAATCCGGTAATCGTAAAAGTGTAAATGTTCAGGAAAAATAAAAAACTATTTTTCCTTAATTATATATTAATTATTTTTCCTTAATAACTCCATTAAACAACAAGTATTAGAGACTTTCTATATCGCATATGGAAGCTATTTTTTTCAGCTATTTGGTTATTTCAACAAAATTTAAGTAGTCCCAAGGGCTTCTTTATAATTTAGCTGGATGCATTTTACTATATTAGTGTAGTATCAGTAATGTCACTTACGATATTTTTCGTGTAAATTTATATTTTCGACGGCAACGGTAAAATCGTGTTGCGCTATTATTCGTGTAATTTGGTTTATATACTAAACAATTGTAAAAAGCATTTATTAGGTTATTCGATTGTTTAACAGTAACGTACATTTTATTGTTATGACTATTACTGTTTATTCGAATAGTTAAGTTAAGTATTATTTGATGATTATCATAGTATATTTTATGAAATAAAGGACATCCTAGTAAATAAAACAACTTTGGTTAGTTTGACAAAACACGATAGTTATTAGTATCATAAAAAATAGTCACTGCACTAAGACACAACTATTACACATGATTATTCAATCATGAAAATTATAATAAGGTAATATTACAGTTAAAAATCTTAATCAGAATCCTCATCGTGACCTGATTCAGTAGCACAAAAGCTTAAATTCCCATAAAATGGTTGATAACGGTGGAAAATTACTTGGGAATTACACAGGCCTAGGAGATCATTATACCAAGCTTTTTTAATAGGGGGGGCTTGTCGTTTTCTGGCTTTAATTCAATACTTTCAATTGTTTTGGACACCTGTTTCTACCGACGCTGTCTACTTCTGCCTGCATCGTAATCTAATTCAATATAATCCTAATCTAAATTATATTTGAAAAGAAAACAGTTAGGTTTGCTGTATGACACACTAACTTCCATCACATCGGACCATCGTACTTTTCCTCCTGTTTTATCTTGAAGCCATCCTTTGGGTTCAACAAGATCTTTTATGTAGATTTTTGCATTTCTTTTAGGATGTATTTGTCTCCGAAGACTTAAGCGTCCATAATGCTATATACTTGGTCCGGTGAGTACAAAACTTTGTTTTTCAAAGCTCTTTCAATACATGCATATATGGAGTCGCCTTCATTCTGGCTATGCCCACCAACAAAAAACCGATGGGAAATGTCGATTTGAAGAGTCATTGCTATGTAAAGATACAATGCAAAAATGTATCTATTTTTATTCTGGCCATAACAACCATCAGAGTAAAATATAATGTTGCGTATACCTTTTTTGTGTACGGTCTTGACAAATTGAAACAAGCTACTCTCTATTTCGATGCACCCTTTTTTTCCTATTTGAGCTTGCCAAATGTAACAGAACCCTAGTTTGTTTAGAGCGTCAAAACGTTTGTAGTGGAAAATCGACACTTTAGACTGTGGTACATTCAAAACCTTTTCTAAATCAAAAATGGCCACAACGGTCTCATCTTTATTAAGTGTTTCTTTTTCTTCTTTTTTAATTTCACGAACTATTTCTTTCATACTCAAATGGTTCCTGTAATTTTCTTCTAAAGACGCCTTTTCAACGGAGTCAGCTTGCTCATATTGTGACCATAAAGTACACTGCCCCTTTTTAGGCTTAAAAAAGGAATAGTTGTAGTTAGTATTAAACACTCTTTCATACTGTCGTTTTGAAGTTAACAACAATAACAGACAATATCCGGATAGTTCTGATTTGCAAACCATGACTTGCAAAGTCGGTACATTTTTGAAATATTAAGAGATTCAGACAAATATTCTCGTTTAGACTCTTTTCTCGTGTAATGCGATTCTACTTTGGGAAATAAATCAATATGATTTCTGATACTGTCTTCTGTATCTAGCTTCATTTGATGTGGTCTATATGATGCCTGCCTCGTTTATCGATCAAATTTTATTTTTTCTAAGGCCGTGTAAATCACTATTTTGATCCGTAATAGCAAGAGTATTTAAAAAAATACCTTGCATACTTGGATTTCTTCATCTTTGAGGGGAAAATAATATTTAAATGTTTGAGATCGGTTTCTTTTTCTTTACTTACTTAAATAAGGTAGAAAATTATTTACCCGAATAATATCGTAACAATGTTTACTGTCAAATCATATTGAAATTTTTTTTCGTAAAGATCTAAACCCATATTATTCGTTTAAAATACATCTATATATTAAAAGAATTTGTGTTTTATAATACGAGTCCGCCAGCCCGTTCTACCCAACCGATTCGCATGATTTTTTTTTAAATGAAAGCTCTCGCTGCATAGATTTGTCATCAAGCATTAGAAATTACCTAACTTGCACATTCATCAAGTTATATGCAAAAACAGTTTTCTCCCATACATTTTTTACGTTTTCGTAGCCGTAGTCAATGACTTTCTGCTTCTATATACATATCTGGTTCTCATTGAGGTAGGCATTTCGTTATAGGCCTAAAACACGCGCTGAAAAGAGCTCTTTCATTTGATGGTATGCTCATTTAAATTGGGTAAGTTTGAAGGAAGATAGGTGTGGACATTGAACTTATTTTTCAATTTGTTCCTATAAATTTCTTAAGCTTCCATTGCTTTCTCTCTACATGGACGGTTCTTAATTCAAAAATATTTTTATGGCATCTAATAATTTCCTTGCGGTAACTGCCAGGAAAAAACGTTATGCCTCCTTATGGTGACCTTGCCTTACTTTCATACGGGTGTGAGTGTGGTCGTGTGTATTTTTTTTTTTTTATGGTAATAGGTGGCAAACGAGCAGACGGATTGCCTGATGGTAAGCAATTACCGCCGCCCATGGACACAAGCAACACCACAGGAGTCACAAGTGCGTTGCCGCCCCTTGGGGTTGGGAAAAGGGATAGGATAAGGAGTGGGATCAGGGAGAAGGGATAGGGGATTGGGCCTCCGGCACTCTCACTCACCGAACGAAACGTGACAGTTTAGGTACTGTTACTTTACGTCGATTTTCTGTGAGAGGGTAGTACTTCACCGGTCGAGCCGGCCCATTCATGCTGAAATCAGCAAGGCTCTACTACCTTGAAAATTATACCCGATGTTGGTCAAATTATCACTATAGTGAATTATCGCTAATGGCAGGCAATATTCCCCGATTGTTACTAGTTAACCCTTAATGTTGTGTGAACTGATCTCTGATGTTGAGGAATTTTCCTTACGTTTTAAGTTAGGAAAATTTTTGTGTTTTTAAATTACGGACTTTCTTCGGGCATCTTATTTTTTTTTTATGTGGAACATATTATTACAGCGGTTCATAGCAGGTACTATTGTCATATAATTATATTATTACAAGTGGTAGTTATGGTAGAAATTGTAGCTTTGGTAAGAATTGTAGTTTTGAGAGAAAAGGTTTTTGACAGCACCGGCGGTTTTGGTAGAAATGGTAGTTTAAAAAAATGGTAGATATGATAGTGTTAGTACGAATAGTAGTTTTGGTACAAATAGTAGTTTTGATAGGAATAGTATTTTCGGCAGGAATAGTAGTTTTGGTAGAAATGGTATTTTGGCATATATTGTAGTTTTGGAAGCAATGTTACTTACGATTGCTACCAAAGCTACCATTCCTACCAAAAGTACAATTTTGACCAAAACTATAAACGTCATTATGACATTTCTAAATTATGATGGATTACTCACACCCATACACAAAACAAAATAAATCGTGCTTCTCACAGAAATATTTAGCCGGATAACAGAAATAAAACCTATTTTCTACTTATAAAAAAAGTTATTTATCTATATTTTTAATTTTGATGATAAAATATCGACAGATAAAGAAAAAAGTGAAGTTAGCGTTAGTTAGTTACTTAAGTTTCTGATTTAATAACGTATTTTTTGTGAGTAGTTGTGTTTTCAATAATAATTGGCATATATTGTAGTTTTGGTAGCAACCTTTGGTAGCAATGTTACTTACGATTGCTACCAAAGCTACCATTCCTACCAAAAATTATGATGGATTAATCACACTCATACACAAAACAAAATAAATTGTGCTTCTCACAGAAACATTTAGCTGGATAACAGAAATAAAACCTATTTTCTTACTTATAAAAAAAGTTATTTATCTATATTTTTAATTTTGATATTAAAATATTGACAGATAAAGAAAAAGTGAAGTTAGCGTAAGTTAGTTACTTAAGTTTCTGATTTAATAACGTATTTTTTGTGAGTAGTTGTGTTTTCAATTATAATGATGACTCTTGGAAGGCAATTGAAAATTGCTCAGAGAAAGTTTGAACAAAGAATCTTGGTCAATGACGGCCCTGTTGGAGATTTGGTACCGGATGGTCCTCCTACTGCTAACAAAATACGGGTGGAAACGGGTTCAGATTTGATTAATTCTACCATCAACAATTTTCAAGGGATTTCCATTCTTGGTGACGGTAATTGCTTATTCCGCGCAATTTCTTATTGTTTATATTTAAGTGAGAATAAACATCATGAAATTCGTTTGGCCACTGTTGATACATTGTCAATAAGTGGGATGTATATAGTAACTTCACTGTTGGGGACGAAGAATATGGCCAGACTATTACAAATGCAACAGATTACAAACGTGTGATGGTTGCCAATTGACAGTACGCAGGGCATGCTGAACTTCAGAGTGTAAGTGAGCTATATCCCGAGTGTCAATTCAGAGTTCATCTGGAAAACAGTAATACGATTACTGACTATGGTACTGGCGAAATTGTTCATAACTTGCTATTTTCTGGGCACCTGGACGAAGGACATTACAGTGTCCTAATGGAAAGAATGGTAGGGCAGCACAGTCATATTGAAGAACTTTCTTTCGTCAATGTTCAGTTATACATATTATATAAATCCCTATTGCGCGGCAAACCATTCAGTAATGCCAAGGTGGAAATTTCACGATACCTAAGGTGCAACGCAAAGCCAATGTTGTGAGAAAAGAAGTTTTGTGTTATATTATATTTTTGGTAAGAATATCATCTTTTTACTTATTAGATAAGGCTAAAATGTACTTACTCATCATGCCTATATGTAAGAGCTTTTTTATAATATTAAAATAATATATGCTGTGGAGCAGCACGGGTCCTCTAGTTTTAATGAATTTTTATGGAATATACGCGTAGTTTTTCATATCTTCGTAAATACATATAGAAAAATTCTGAAAAAAAAATTACATGGTGTATTTTAACTTCTAGATGCCGAAAAATGCATAACATGAAAAACCCCGTAATAGGTCATTACCGGATTATTCGCGGGGGACGTCGATATGTACGTGCCAAAGTTCAGCTTCTTGCGTTTAATAGTTTTGGTTGTAGCTTGATTGTCAGTCAGTCAGTATAGCAAGAATTTGCTCATCTTTTGCACTGGACGAAAAGAATCGAATCCATGATTACCACCTCGATGTCACTAACTAGCCTTTAACAGGCCACTGCTGGACTTGGCCTCTAGGAGGAATTGGCCTACTATACCACGCTGGCCAAACGTCAGGTTGGTATAGAGTTTGTATCAAGTATTCCTTCTCTTACAGTGCTGTTCTCTGCAGAATATGCTCCCTTTGTCGGCTCTTACGACACCCATGGGATGATATGGGGTGTTGACATTCCGTATTCTTAATCCGTCACCACACGGACGTAACACGGACGCCAAATACAACACTATATTATTACAGTATTGAAAGATCACAATTAAGCATGCGAGTTATTGAATGTACATTCAGAGCTTAACTTGTTTCTGTCGATGTTACTCCATTGGTAATGGAAATTATACAAGCGCATAGAAAGAAGAAGACAGAAAAGAAAAATGCAACCGCACCAAGGCTTTAGACAACCTCAAATGCATGTTATAAGTCATGAAAAAAGTTAAAAGTTATTTTAGACCAGACCAGAGGCAGCACTTAGAATGTAAATATTCATGCCAAAAGTAATTAGAAGTCACCAAGTCTGCTGCAAGATCCTGACACATGATTTTATGTTAATTTATTTCGTGATTTGAAATATCACAGATCATTGAGATATGCAAGCTCATTCATCACTTATTTCATACCGAGTCTGTAGTAGTTATATATCTCATCGTAATTTTTCTTCTATAATTTCTAGCTTACCTTCAGTACGTAGCATTACACATAAGGAAACTAGAAAATTGTGTTACAAATGTCTTTTATTGTCACATAACTCAATTTGAAAGCAAATTCCAACAAGAAGAAACTGAAGCAAATTGTTAAAATCTCTTTCGAATCTCTACACGTTAAAAAGAAAACGTACTACACAGCTTTGACATATTTTCATGTAAACTGTACACGTTGACCGCAGGCCAACATATGCCGATAAACTCAGGCGAATAACTTATGTGTTATACATTTTCCATCCACAAAGAAGCAAACTTTCGCCACAAAGAGTTCTCAATGTCTCACCGACACGAAATAACACGGGATCACATTGTGCGCCGTATTGTGAGGAAATCGAATCTGTGCGATGTGCTAGTGTGGGACCGTGTCGTCGCCCGACCACAATGGACGATATTTTTCAATACGTGAAGTGAAGAATGGACGGATATGACTGGCTAGTTGTGTGATGGTTATTTTTATGACGGCCAGTGAAGCGGAGGAACACTATTGTATAACGTCACCTCGTGTTTTTGTTAAGATCACTAGCGTTAAGACTGATGTAAACCTCACAAAAATTCAGTTCAGTATTTTTTTTAGTTTATTGCAAAGAGAGAAGAGAAACTGACTGTTAGTGGCAGGCGACAATCTTAAAACTTCTACCGATATGTCGTGGATACAAACAAGAATTCCTACTTCGCGACTTCACAAACACGAGATTTTAACTCCATGTTAAGGTCATTACAATCGATGCGGAGCGCGGCATCGAAGCAACACCGACTTTCTATAATGATTATCATACTTCTTTGCGCCCGTCTACGTCGACAAACAAATATATATTATTATCATAAAATTAAGACCATCTATTGTCCTGTCTGTCTGTATAAACGCGATAAACATAAGAACTACCGAACAGATTTTTGTACGGTTTTCACTAATGGATGATATTCCCGAGAAATGTTAGGGTTTTTAATCACGTGTGTGGAGTAGCGAGTGAAGTTTAGTAAATATATATTATGATGATTTCTTGATTTGAATGCTTGCCAGCAACAATGACTATATATAATTTTATGAAGACTTAGCTTAACTTTAAGAGAATAACTACTATCGTAATTCGGCAGCTAAAACTCAGCTAAAATTGAAAGTTGTGTAAACTAATTAAAAGTGGCTCAAATAGCTCAACGTGCGAACGGAAAAAATACTGAAATAGACTTTTTTTTCCGTAAGTTTCCTCAGCTGTTGGTAGATACTAGTGTCACCTAACATTTCGCTGCCCATCAATCGCTTTATTTCGTTCGCTTTCCTTAACGCAATTGATGCTGGACACTCGTAATTGACACTATTTTCCCTCACCGCTCATCTCCACTGATCTCTTATTAAGGCGGGGTTGCAGTACTTTTTAAGATTTTTGAACGTCTGAAAGTCCCATGAACTATGATATTTTTAATAAATAAAAATAAAATATAAAAGTTGGACATATCTTCTAGTAAATCGTAAAGATAGAAACACGATTTGGAATGATTGGCTCGATAAAAAAAAATGTCAAACATGGCACTAAATCACAATTTTAAACGTGTACTGCTTAGAGATTCCATAATAAATTTATATGAAAGTATTATCAATAGGAACACCTCTTTATTTTAAAATAAATAGTAAAAACAGATTTCGTAATTTCGTTATCATCTCCAAGAAAAAAAAAAGTCAAAATTGTGGCATTATATCGCTCGCCGGCCGTTCATCAGTACCTGTCTAGGCGTGATTGAGGGCGGACGTACGTCGTTGCTCCGCGAAATCCCCCTCCACCCCCGCATGTACGTTTTCGCAAAAGTACAAAGTAATTCGTATTCCAAACTCAATCGTTCAAACCATAGACATACTAGTAAGAAACCGTAGACAGGTTACTGATAAGGTAACATGACGGAGCTAACGAGTGGCACGCATCGCGAAAAGCGTACGCACACTAATATAAATATGTCAAAACGACACACTAAGAATTGGATAAGAAGTGTAAGTGAGATAGCACATCTAATCGCAAGCGCGAAATAGAGATAAACATATATACTCTCTGGACCGACGCGCATTGCGACATCATACTGACCGTTTCACAAACAGTAATTTGACTCAGATGCGACACGATCACTTTGTCTGTCTTGAGTAAATTCAATTCGCCTCAAAGTAAATTTGATTAATTGATTTAAAGTAGGAAAATAAAAAGTCGATGTGATTTATTTATAACATTTATTAAAAAAGTACATTTTATTTTTCTCATTTCATTCAATGGAAACCTAAAACAGTACGTTAATATAAGAACTGTGCGCTGCGGACCCACCGTAGCCCTGGCAATACCCCTGGGGGTATGGTGGGTCTTTTAAAGGTTAACCGTACTCCTGGCTGAAATGCTCGTAGTGTTATACCAACGTGCTACGTGGACATCAAACTGAACAGTGTTATCTCTCGTATGATAATGACTTACTACTTATGTACGTTTTTGTATTTTTAGACAAGCGAAGACAAGCGCTAGTACGATGATATAGTGCAACAAGGAGATAAATTAGAGAATAAAACGTTTAGGTATTACTACTAATGGTTATAATGCTCTGTATATTATAGGTATAATCTGTAGTACTGTTGAAGACCCGTCATCATCATCATCCTTGCGCTGTCGGATCATTCCCACTAGTTCTATTGAACAGTTCTATGATAGAACTAGTGATACTTTTTTTCCCACTAGTTCTATTAGCACAACTTGATGAGAAGAATAGAACTAATGGGAAACAGTTATAGGAAATTTACCACTAGTTCTATGTATGTTTTACAAGGGTAGTGTCACAACATCGCGCTCACATATCCGAATAAATATGTATGTATAAAAATGTGTTAAACGAATGAACGTCTACAAGACAATTGAACGTCTACAAAACAAATGACTACCAGAGAGTGATCAGCTGTCGATAGGGATTGCAAAAAACAGGTGCATGCGATTTTCGACCTTATTGACAATTCATGACAAACTATTTTTTTGTTTTTTCTCGCTTTCTGGCAATATTAAGGTAATAAAAGAATAAATTCTGACTAATGTCAATTAGGTTGAAAATCGCATGCACCTGTTTTCTGCAATCTCTATCAATAGCTGATCACTTTCTGTAAGTCATTTGTTTTGTAGACGTTCATTTGTTTTACACATTAAACAAATGAACGTCTACAAAACATATTCATTCGGATATATGAGCGCGATGTCGTGACACTACGGATCATTCCCAGTAGTTCTATTGAATACCCTTGTAGAAACATACATAGAACTAGACTGGGACATTTCGTATTACTTATCCCATTAGTTCTGTTCTCCTCATCAAGTTGTGCTAATAGAATTAGGACAGTTCTATCATAGAATTGTTCAATACTACTACTATACTGGGAATGATCTCACAAAATAGTAGAACTTGAAATTAACGAACTGAAATTAATAAACTAATTACACAACAATATTATCTAGGAGTACGGTTAAGCTTTGAAAGACCCACCATACCCCCAGGGGTACTGCCAGGGGTACGGTGGGTCGGCAGCGAAAACTGCAGTACAATCTACTTAGAACAAGTGAATGGACTTTGATCATCCGTCAATGTTTGTAACTTACGTATGATTTTGTATTTCTATAATAATAATATATTGTGTTGATTCAGCCTCAAATCACTTTTATTACTTGACAAAAACACACATCATTATTTTATTATTACGAATGTCCCATCTGGATACTTTGTTTTTTAGTCTTTGAACACGCACAATACTGCTTCTTTTTTACACTCGCTAAGTGCCAATTTTTTTATTCACTCTATTGTTTGTGATACTAAATTTATTATAAACTAGAGGACGCCAGCAGCTACGCCCGCACATTTAGGTATTTTCTTTTACCTGTTTTGCCCGATTTCGTGGGAATTTTGGGAAATCCCTTCTTAGTGCACCCCTATGGTACCCAAGGAACATACATGCGCAATATCAGCTTCCTACGTCTAATAGTATAGGCTGTAGCTTGTCTGTCAGTCAGTCAGTCAGTAACGCAAGGATTTTATATATTAAGATTGTAAATAAAACGTTGTAATATTGTTATACTAATTACGTGGGACGCTATCGGGAAGCAAATCAAACCAGTATTTTTCGTAAAATAAAGTTTATATTGAAAGTTCCACAAAGGTTCGATAAAATAAAGTTCACATAGAAATGTCCACGAAACGTTAAACTGATATAAAACTAAGTTTTAATACTAGAGTGGTCCGGCCGAAGTTAGGCTTAAGACTATCTTAACTTAATGCTAATATGACGTAAACGAGGTGTCACGTCTCCGTCAGTCCCACGGTTCTCGTGGGAAAGCTATTTAGCTTACGAGGCTTTCTGCACTCGTAACACCTCCCCTCTAAAATGAGCAGCTATTTGGTGATGTCAACGCCAAAAGCTGCGGCTCTTCTCTCCGTTGCCGATACATCTGAATGCGCCACAGTGTCTGGTGTCGCAATATCTAGTTTCGCTTTGCGACGTTTGCATACGGTGTATGTTATAATCAGTGCACCTGCACTTAGTAATACCATGGTATAAAGCGGCATTGTGGTGTGATAGACCGAAGATAAATCTGATGTCTCGATTGTATGTTCCATCGTGATCTGACCTTGTATGTTATGAAGGCTGCTTAAATCTGTAGATTGGAGTTTAAAATTTGGTGTATTTTTCAAATTCTCGTAATCCCGAGATCCTAGTGGTGTGATCTCTAGTGGCTCTCCAGCTATTTTGTAGTCCAAATTCACAATGGTTATTTCTTGCGATTTTAATTTGCATCCTGTAGGAATTCTGATGAGGAAACTGCCCTGTAGTATTGTATGTATTTCGTGTCCACAAGATAATTGTCCGTATTTATGCAAAAAGGAACCACACGACAAATTTCGAATTTTGATTTTTTTTGAAGAATACTAATTTAAAAGTGGTTTATTTTCTTATTCAAAAAAGATCCACATGATTTTTCCGTTGGAAACAAGTTATACAAAAAGCAGAAAGGAACCAACAGCAAAAACACCCATTATACATATTGCAAAACCGAACCATAGCACCATGGGACTCGTTTCATCAAACATATAAACCATATAAATTCCATGTCATTTTATACAAAACAGATCCACAGATACTTGGTACCATTATACATTAAAAGTATTTCTATTATTAAAAATTATTATAATACACCAAATGGAACCAAGTTTCTTTGGTACCATTATGCGTAAAATAAATTCATATTTGATTTGACTAATTCTTTTTTGCAAAATGGAACCACAAGCATTCGGTTCTACCATGTATAAATAAATATTGTAAACAGCAGAACCACAAGTACGTGATTTTATTGTACTGCGGAAGGCGTAAACTTAAAGTTTGAAATTCTAGCTGAAATTGAGAGTTTTTACAAATACCCGTACGCATCATGGAAGTCTAAACTCTTGAAACCAGGCAATGATGACTATAGAGCCCAACTCCCGTGCCAATATACGGAGAACATCCCTGATGTCAACCAAGGCGAGGTACTTCTCGTACCTCGCCTTGGTCTCGTGCAACTTAATAACAACAAGTCTCCATAAGATGACGAAATCACCAAAAAGCTCTTAAAAACAGGGGGGACTGTAGTCCTGAAAGAGCTGGCGAGCCTCTTTAATTCCATTATCCATCAGGGCCTTACAGCTCAGGCGTGGATCGGGAGTGCGGTTGCCCTGTTCTTCAAAAAAAGGTGACAAAATCTCGCTGAAAACATATAGACACATTTACTCTTTAGCCACCTCTACAAGTTGTTCTCGAGAGTGCTAACAAACAACCTCGCCCAAAAACTTGACGATTTCTAGCCACAGGAAATAGACCACATCCATACTGTTTGGCAGAATATACAGAAGACCTATGCGTACAATAAGCCGCTGTGTATGGCTTTCGTGGACTACGAGAAAGCCTTCGACTCCATCGAAACCTGGGTGGTTCTGGTTGCTCTGCAGCGGTCGTACCGATAGGCGCTACATCGAGGCGTTGATATGTTTGTATGATATCGCGACTAAGCCCATCCAACTACAGCCCCGTCGTCGCGATTGCGACGAGGTGTGAGGCAGGGAGACTTAATATTTCAATCAGCTCTTCACCGGAGCACTCAAAGACATCTTTAAGACTGGACTGGCTTGGACTGGGCATAAAAATTAATTGCGAATTCATTTCACACCTTCGAATTACTGACAATATCGTCATCGTTGCGGAGTCCCTGGAAAAGTTGAGCAGGATGCTCTACAGCCTAAACGGAGCCTCTCGACGTGAACTTGTCTCGGCATGAACTGAACAAAACCAAGATTATGTTAGACGAACACATCATGTCGGGATCAGTTTATGTCCAAGGATAGATGCTTGTTGTCCAGCTTGGTAGCAATAACTTCGAGAAAGAAATGGACCGGAGTGTCCAGTTGGGTTGGGCAACGTTTGGCAAACGACATCAAGTTTTCTCTTCGCCCCTACCACAATGCCTGAAGACCAAAGTCTACAACCAATGCGTCCTACCTGTTATGACGTACGGTTCCGAGACGTGGACACTCACAGTGGGACTAGTCCCCAAACTTAAAGTCACGCAGCGAGTATAAAATCCGCAACGAAGTTATCCGACAAAGAACCAGAATTACCGACATAACTCACAGAATAAGTAAGCTTATGAAGCAGTGGACTGGTCATATTTGCAGCAGTACTGATGACCGATAGGCCAAGCTTGTCTTAGAGTGGAGAACACGACTCGGTAAGCGTAAGGGTGGCACCCAGTTAGGTGGACTGAAGACCTGTAATCGAGGCTGGCACAAAATGGATGCAAAAGGCTAAGAACCATGGGGCGCATGTTGGGAGAGGCCTATGTCCTGCAGTGGATTTCTATAGGCTGCATATCAAAGGTTTATTACGATAATACTTAGTTTCATGTATGTATATTCGTAAATCCATGGCTTTACCGATATACATGAAACCCATGGTTTGTGGTTCTTTTTTGCATATGAGGAAAGCTGTTAGTTAGTAAATATTAAAAGGAACCACATGCACATTTTCTTCATTATCTAGAAAAATTAAGAGTACCCAGAGCAAATTTATATACACATACTTAAATGAGTAATTTATTAATACAATTTTATAAAATAAATGTAATATTTTCCTTAATCTAACAGAGCTGCACATGTTTTTGTAAATTCATTGATATCTCAGAAGTGCGTTTTTGCTGGGTGGTTCCTTTTTGCATAAATACGGACAATTGAACCTTGGTATGCACGGGAAATGTAATTATATATCGGTAGCTATCCAGTTCGGTTAGAGCCTCCTTAGTCTGAGAGATAGGCGTGATTTTACACGTTACATCTATCTCCTGATTATGTATGAGTCGTTGAATACAGTCCGGTTTGGATTTCATTTGGTGACTAGTCTTCTGCTCGCATAGGTGCCAGGATTCAATTCTCGGACATTCAGTCTCTAGATACACGAATTCCTGAGAATTAGTTGCTATTAATTGTGCAGGTGGTACTATAACTCTATTATACTTATTGGGGACTGGACATAGTTCATATAACTGATAAGAAGTACTTGGTGTAATTGGAAATTTGATCACTACAACGACTTTCGACTCAGTAATGTAAGAACCTAGGCTAAGAATATCATAGTAATTTCTAATATCTAAAGCTATAATCTGGTCTAACTGATAAGTTTCTTTTAATTTAATCAATATGCTATTTAAATCTTTAATAGAAAGTATGGAGTGATGAACTGACTTGTTCCGACTAAAAGCCAATATGTTTTCTAGTCGGTTAATTTCGTTCAGCAGATCTTGAGCATTTTCGCTAATTACAGCGAAAACTTGCAAAAGTTTGGCAAAATGAATACTACGCTCATTTTCATTGTTTGTCATGTTCATGACAAAAGAAAGAGCCTTCTCTAATCTTCTCTGATTAATGGATAAATTACTAAGTATTTGATTTTGCTGAATAGTCATTTCCTTGTACAAGGTTATATGTTTATTAAATGTCTGCGCTAAATTTTGATCATTTTTATTTAAGATATGCAAAGCATTTTCGAATTTCAAGGCGTCGTTTTTTCGTTATCTAAATTCCCTGTAATACTTTTAATGATTGAACCTAATGGATTCAGCAAGCCTCTTTTAAATCTGTTTGGTCTAAACGTGTCTAATTGTACCAAAATTTTATTTAATTTATCGAAAAGGTGTTTAATCTGATGAGTGAATAAAGTGTGTTCCAATTTTGACAATTTATATGTAGTGTCGGTGAGTGCGGACTTGATTGTATTCACGTGTGACTCAATTCTGTCAAGGTCAATTTCTTGTAAAAACGTATGAAAATGGGAAACAATTTTTGTAGGTCCAAGACTAAATGGTAATATGCCGGGTCCATTATCTAGACTATCAAGTTGTATGTCTTGAGCATTGACCATTAGGACGTGGAGAATTAAAAAGTACCTGTAACAATAGATATACATACATTTTTTTTTAATTTTTGGTTGGTCTTTTTAATCGCGATTTCACTACAGGGCCACGGCTTCGTGCGGTGTACACGTGTATGGGTAAAATAGTAACAACTCGATCATGATTAAGACGGGGTGCTAATTTTTGTCTGTCCGCTGCAGGATTTCTCACAAATATTTCCTGATTTGGTTCGCAATCTAAAACCTCTTCCCTGCTAGTGTTACGACGCGCCATGATCGCTTCACGTTCAGACAATGATGAGTCATGAATCATTTTATAAACTGTGTCCATTTTACTACGATGCGCTTGAATATAATTTTGAAGGTATCGGTCCGTCATATTAACGTCTATGGGTTCGCGAGGATCAAAATGACCGGATATCAAATCAAATGGTCTACATTTAGTTAAACTGTGAATGGAGCTATTATAAGCTATTAATGCATATTGTATTAGACTGCGCACTGGGTCGTGCTTATGCTGTAGTTTTAAGCGCCGTAAATGTTCCAGTAAAGTACTATGGAAGCGTTCTATAATGCCGTTTTCGTTCGGTGCATAGGCACTAGTCATGTGGTGTTGTATTTTATGTAGTCGTAGGAATTCTGTTACAACTTGGTTACTAAACTCTGTGCCCTGGTCTGTTGTCAAATTTAAAGAAAACCGTGGTGTGTACTATAGTATAATAGAGCTTTTATTATATTAGGGGCAGTGCAATCTGTTAGGAAATAACATTGCACGTATTTGGAAAAAGAATCAATTATTGTTAAATACTTATCGTGTTCAATAGTTAACACGTCTGCATGTGCTAATTCGAACGGTTTCGTTGGTGGGGGCACAACTCTAAACTGTGGGCGCACGGGATTACGATCGTATTTTGCTTGACTACAAGTACGACACTCATTAATGAATTTTGTAATATCTGCTTTCATCTTAGGCCAGAAATAACGCTGTGATAACGATAGATATGTTTCATTAATCCCGCGATGATTTGTTTTTCCGTCATGATAGTTTTTAATTATCTGATTCTGAGTGGGTTGATCGCTAATATCGTTGACTATTGTTTTTACCAAAACTAGGTTTATGGAGCCGTTAATAAAAGTTTTTTGTAAAATGGGAATTATGGATAACATCTTATCTATTGGTTTTACCAAAATCGCTGTCGTACTTTTAAAATCTTTGATGTGAGTTTTTAGAGAGTTAATAAGATTTAATTCAAAGTTATCCTCATGTAAATCTTCCGAGGTTCTTTGGAAGGAGGTAAAGGGTTCTGTAATGAGCGGTATATTGCTTATATTACTATTTTTTATGTTTAAAATTAGTTGTCTTTTAAATTTATTCAATGGTTCTTCCGATATAGGTATTTCTAGTATTGGGTTTTCAAGGTTACTGTGAATGGTTTCTGCAGATGGAGAGTCTCGGTTTTCTTGCGCGTTCTGGGGTTCGACATTGCAATCTGAATGAGCGGTAAAAGTGGATGATGAAGAAAGTACTCGGCTACCAGGGGCAGTTATAGTTGATGAATCGGACTGAGTGGATTGGTTAACAAATAACGACATGTTTTCATTACAATTTAGTTCTATGCGTGACAGAGCGTCAGCATTAGTATTGGCCTTGCCTTTTTTATGAATAATAGTGTAATCGTATTCCGCTAATTTGAGTTTCCATCTTGTAAGGCGAGAGCCGGGCTCTTTGAGATTCATAAGCCACATTAAAGGTCTATGTCAGTAACAATTTTGATTTTTCTACCGAATATATATGGCCTGAAATATTTGGTAGCCCACACTATAGCGAGAAGCTCTTTTTCATGGGTACTATAATTAACCTCACTATCATTTAGAGTCCTCGATGCGTAAGCAATGGGCTTATCAGCACCAATAGGGCCTTGAGACAGTATAGCACCTATTGCAACATTAGATGCATCCGTGGTTATGATAAACTCTTTACTGAAATCTGGGTATATTAAAATGGGGTCGTTTGTTAATAGAGTTTTGCAATGGTTAAAACAGTTAACGTACTCGGAAGTTAAACTAATTTTAGCACCTCTTTTTAAGCAAGAAGTGAAGGGTTTTGTGATATGTGCAAAATCTGGTATAAAACGGCGGTAATATCCTAAAAGACCTAAAAATGATTTAATCTGTTTAGGGGTTTTGGAGAGGGTAATTTAAAATGGCTGAAATTTTATCCGGGTTGGGTTTAATACCTTGCGGAGTGATTATATGACCCAAGTATGGTGTCTCTTGTTTGAAAAATTCCGACTTGTCCATTTGAATTTTTAGGTTGGAATTTCTGAGTCGCTCAAAAATGGCGCGCAAATTAACTATATGCTCCTGTAAGCTGGTTGAAAAACACAAAATATCATCTAAATATGTAATACAGTTAGGTAATCCCCGAAGGACGTTGTCCATCACACGCTGAAAGGTAGATGGAGCATTCTTTAAACCCATGGGCATTCTGAGAAATTCATAATGCCCTTTCTCTACACTAAAGGCTGTTTTGGAAATATCGTCCGGATTTAATTCTACTTGATAAAAACCTGATTTTAAATCAAGGGTTGTAAAATATAAGCATCTACCCAGTTTATCTAAAATGTCGCTAATGTTCGGGATAGGGTACTTGTCGTCAATTGTTTTCGCATTTAATTGTCGGAAGTCAATGACTAAGCGCCACTTCGTCTTGCCAGATGCGTCACACTTTTTAGGTACGATCCATACCGGAGCGTTCCATGGAGACGATGAAGGGCGAATAATTCCCTGATCGAGCATAGATTTAATTTGATTTTGTACCTCAGATCTATGTATATAAGGATATCGATAACTTCTACTATATATAGGTATATCATCACTTGTGTTAATAAAGTGCTTAACGTCATTTGTGAAAGTTAAAGGTTCATTGTCAAGGTAAAATACGTCGTGATATTCTTTACAAAGAGTATATAAATTGAGTGACTCCTCTGCGTTTAAATGATCTGTGCGCAAATTAGATAAGACCTTATGAATCCTGTTATCGTCAGTAGTAGTGGTATTATGTTTCATTGGAATCGTTTGTTCGTTGTACACCTGTGCTCGTATCGGACTGCACATGGGAATAATAATATCATTATCCGTAGGGTTTGAAATTTGGACTATAGCATGATAATTTTCGGCTGTGGACAGACATTCGCTAATGGAACAATCAAGGATCGATTGTTCTTCTACATAAATATCACCATAGCTTATATTAGTTGGAACAGTAATAAATTGGGCCGTATGGGCAGAAATAGTAATTCCGTCACATTTAGAACTTTCGGATTGATATAACATAATAGGTACTATAGCCAATTTTGTCTCTAAGATGTGGGCAGCAAGGTCAATTTTAGCATTCCACTTTTTTAATTGATTACAACCTATAAGACCGTCGAAAAAATTATGGAATTTATATATGTATAATTTTATTGGTGTGTTGTCTTTAAATTCCGTAAAACAAGGTATGGTAATGGAATAGTAATTTTGCGTTGTAACATGCGTATTTGTAACTAAAAATGGATTATACTGAAGTGAAGTGTGTCCGTAAAATTTTTCATACGCTTCAGGGCTAAGAAAGGACTCATTTGCACCCGTGTCAATTAGAAGATTTAAGGGTGGATTATTAATTTGAATATAAGGTAAATGACGTTTACTCTGCACATGTAATTCTATTCGGGGGCAGTATTGTTCAAAAGTGGACAAAAATTTGGGTCATCCGAAACGTCTAAATTTTCAAGGTCAACGTTATGTTCCATGCTATTATTATCTGGATTGTCACAATACGTTATATCTGAAATTGTTATAGGCATTTGGCCATCATCATTGTAGTAATTATCATTATAAGATTCATTAATATTCAGTTCTTTCACTATCGGTGCGTTTTTGTGCGGTACATAATTTTCGCGTCTGCCGTTAGAATGAGTAGGCGGTAAGGTACGAGCGACCGGGTGGCTAATACCGCTCATAGGTCTCGGGTAATTATTCTGGGATCTTTGCTGGGGTGGAATTTTGAACCCGACTGACACGTTAGTGGGGGGATCTTTAAACATTTGTTGTGTCCTTAAATGCTTTATGTGGGGTGGTCTGTATTGCGGTGTATGGTGAGGTGATTGAATCTGCGGTTTCGAATATGTTTGTAAGGTTTGTACAGTGTTCGGTGGTATGTATATATTAGGATTATGGTGTGAACGAGAAGAATGAGGTGTATGATCAGGTAGATTAAAGTTTTGAACATTCTTTTTAATAGGTAAATAGCGATTTTTATTCTGAAGATATATTACATTCGCTTCTTCTTGAGCGTACTCAAGGGCTTTTTCAAAGTTTTCAGGTCTCATACACCTTATCCTAGAACCTAGTGGTTCTGATAAACCTTTTAAATAAGTCTGTAGGACCAGTTTTTTATATAAAGTTCTTTTGGCCTCTATAGTAGTGTTTATAGTTTCGTGCAATTCGACATATGTCATTATCGTACACAGTAAGTTCTGAACTTTTTCGTAGAATATCTGTAATGTGTCACTCCCCTGACTTAACAACGATAAATCAGTATATAACGAAGTCTCGTCTCTGTGATCCGAAAAGCAGTTCACTAAAGTGGATCTTATGCCTTTCCAATCACTCGGTATGCCGTTAGTGGCCAATGTGCGTGCCGCGCTACCAGTGATTTTGTTTAAAATTCCATTAATCAGAGAAAGGTTAATAAGTTCGTTGCCTTCTGTTGGGCTAACGTATGTTACAACTAGTTCATCACATAATTTTAGGAATCTTGTAAGGACATGTGGGTTGCCATCGAATTGAGGAACCAATTTGAATGATCTACAAATCTGGTCGATCTTATTTATTTGGCTTACGCCTATAGTGGAGGCAGACGAGCTTGCTGTGCTACCCTCCATGTTTAAATTTAAGCTACGACGAGCGTCGTTTAACGCTGCTCGTAATTGCGTTCGCCTTGAATCCCTTGAAGGGGACGAATCTCTAGACCCCTTTGGGTGGAAAATGGTGAAAATTATAGTATCACTGATTACTAAAAATAGTTATAGCAACTAATAAAAAGGATTCATGCACTTACTTGAATATCATTGCCGGAGAATTACGACTCATCAATTTTTGGATGCCTCGAACTCTGCTCTAACCGATAGTAGGTCAGCGGCTGCTCCTCGACACGCCTCCGATAGGTTCTTAGCTCAGGGTAAAATTCGGTAATGTCCGATGCAAGGTCACACACGAATACACTTGTAAGTCCCGAGCTAACCACGACTGCGCCAATTACGTGGGACGCTATCGGGAAGCAAATCAAACCAGTATTTTTCGTAAAATAAAGTTTATATTGAAAGTTCCACAAAGGTTCGATAAAATAAAGTTCACATAGAAATGTCCACGAAACGTTAAACTGATATAAAACTAAGTTTTAATACTAGAGTGGTCCGGCCGAAGTTAGGCTTAAGACTATCTTAACTTAATGCTAATATGACGTAAACGAGGTGTCACGTCTCCGTCAGTCCCACGGTTCTCGTGGGAAAGCTATTTAGCTTACGAGGTTTTCTGCACTCGTAACATACTCATGAATGAGAAGTGACTCCATAACTTTTAGTCATTTTTCTACTATAGTTTGTGCAAAATCTCATTACACACGACGGCATTTTCAAATGTAACGTACACACACGCGATTAGACATTTAGCCTGTTTTTAATGTGCCACTTTTGAAGTTCGCATAACTCATCTACGGGTTTTTTTACGCTGCGCTGTGGCACACTGACACACGAAACCCCCCCTCCCCTCCCCCCGCTCACTCTCTGACGCGACGCCACCGCCGTGTTTTTGTTTTTGTGGGGGGTGAGGTCGAGCCACGCACTGTACTGCAACCTCGCCTTAACTTCACTTACCTCCGCTCATCTTCTTTGTACACACATTTTACCGGTGAGTCCGCTGAACTTGATCAAGGGTTTTGTTTAGTTGCCGGGTTAATGTTGCCTAAGTGGGTTAATTGAAAACACAGAAATAGCTCCGACCTCTGGGAAAACCGGTGAATAATATAGACGGTCAATCATTGGACAGGTACCTGTTTGAATAGTTCTAATGATGTTTGAGCTAGCATGAATTAGTTAGTCTGTTATTATTGGACAGGTTGTCACTCCTTCGATTAGATTGACAAAGAGTTTATCTTTGATATAGCTAGAGACAGTCCAATTTTAAATATTGGATAATATTGTACATTTTGGGCATAAAGTAAATTTTATTTTATGAAATGATGAGGTAATCTTATATTTTGTTGGTATTACATATGACAATTTTTTGGAATGAACCAATATTGTTGCTATGTGCGTGGGAATATTTTTATCCATTGATTGAATGTTTACACTGAAAAAAATTGTATACTTTTATTGCCACAAAGCACAACAAAATAATTAACTTAAATGTATACATCAACATCAATCATCAACATTTTATTTTCGGATGAAGATAATATAGATAAATTAAGGTTCTATTTATTGGCCAGCATATAGAGCAGAGTTATGGCATTTTACGTGTATAGTGTGCTCATTTCCAAATCACTGAATTTTCAACCAAACCTCCGACCCCTATTTTGCCCCCTTATGGGTAGAATATAAAAAATATTCCTCAAAGGATAACCATGTCAGGAAAGGAGCCCTCTATTCAAATTCCACCTTGCCAGCTTCAGTCGTTTAGCGCATGCGATAATAAGACTGTTAGAACAAGTGCTGTTGTATATACAACAGCACTTGTTCTAACAGTCTTGTAGTTGTATTTAGACAATATGCAACCCAATGTATGAATTTAAACGTTCGTGGTCTATAACATTAGTTGTATATTGCTGCCTGTACATCCACGATCATAGGGCTTGCAACAGTGCCAAAATATCGGATCAGTATCCGGTACACAAAGGTACGTGTTATATATCCCGCAAGACAATATACAAGTAAAGTAAACCTAAACCTAAAGCTCTAATTCAACGGCAACACATATGTCATATAAACCCAGCAACACATTCAAACATACCTGCATTCGAAACAACATTTGAGCTAATGAATAGCCTGCCATCAAACGTCAGTTTCCAGTAACGACACCCTGTAGTTTGTATGCGACATCTCCTCTTATTCCAAGTTGCAGGGTGTTTGCAAATTCCAGTCAGTTGTCGAGGCAAGGCATTGCTACACCCACTTGACCGAGATGGCAGCCGTCAGCGCAAAGAGCTTGTGCACATATCCTTTTACTTTCAGTTCTACGGTTTCGCTTTAGTGTGCGGTGTGAGGTGTGGAGCGATATTGATGGCTGTGCTATAAGTAATGCTTTGTGGATTGTTTTAGTAAACTTAATGTGAAAATAGTATATTAAGGATAGCCAAAGTCAAAATCACTTATTCATCTAGGTCACAGGGTGACGCTTATGAACGTAATTTTTTGTTAATTAATTACTTAATGAATCTATATTTACTGTGTATGTATATGTGGTGATACCCGCTGTGTGTTGGATAAGATTATTATTTACCACCAAGGACTTTAACAGTCCCAGGGTCTATGACCGTAAGCTGTTATTGTTAGCTGCATAAATACACTCATAATATATATAACTATAATTTCTATACAAAGTATATTATGTTACCGGACTTAAGATAAAACCTGAATTCCAGGAGAATTCACAAATATTCCAAGGATGAACACACAGCATTTAAACCAACAAGAATGGAAGACACATTATATGGTATAAGCATAAGTCGCCAATTTACATTTAAAAATCTATAAAAATGTAATTCAGTTTTTTCTTTCTCACATGTGAGCAAATACATTTACAATTTATAGTTAGTTAAGTATAACGTCAGCAAAAATCAGCATCCGACTACGATCTAAATGAACGTTGATTCCTCGCATTGAAAGAAATATTTTGTCGTTGTCCTAGGCATCGGGCGTCGACCTCAATTATTGAAAAAAACATTTGACGTCAAACATATGTGATACGTGCATGTCGTTTTGATTGCTGACTTTCTTCCAACTGTTACTGAGATGCATGATATAGAACCTTCTCGTTATTTTGTTATGGATTAATATGACAGTTATCTGATGTATTTTGTTTGTTTCACTATAACAATAAATATATTTCTTTTAGATCACAAATATACGACTTTCGTACAAGGAAGAAATCCTGTATGGTCGAACATATTTTAAACTTGAAACCATCGGACATGAATAGCTCTCAGATTAAAAACAATAATTATGTAAAATTATACACACTAACAACGTAACACAACAGTATATAGATACTGTTACTCTACGTCGGTAGTCTATGAGAGGGTACTACTACTTCCCCGGTCGAACCGGGTCATTCATGCTGAAATTAGCGAGGCTCTACAACCTATAATATTATGTTTATATAACTTTAAACTAATTAACGATATAAATGTAGAAGCTTTAAGTAATTATTTTTTTAAATTTGACGTTCCTAAGTGTCACTTTGTGATTTAAATCAATAAAGGATTTTGACTTTGACTTTGAAATAACTAGCTGAGGGCGAGGATATAATCCTCGCTAGCGTTAGGTTGCTTAATTGTGGGCTATTCAACGCAAAAAGTATTCTAATCGGACCTGTAGTTCTTAAGACTCAAGCAAACAAACAGATATACAAAGTCAATCTTTAGAATATTAGTATTAATAATTGTAGATTTTAATGTTAACTATTACAAAGCACATAACAATCTCAATATCGTGAATATAGGCGCGCTTGGCGGCGGCGTCGCCGTCGTCCGCTGACCGCAATAATAGTAATATCGATATTTGTGGGACACTCGGTGCGCTACTGAACCACATATTTCTTGCCGAACAATATCATGTACCCGTTACTATTTAATGTGTATTACGGTACAGCTATGCCCATTTCCTGGCCTTTAAAATGGAAATGAATACACACATCGCGTAAGCAGTTTTGCTTACGCTGTCTAGTAGTTATTTTACTTGTAATAAACAAACATCTACCCGCGGCTTCACCCGCGTGTGGATTAATTTATATATATATAGAGGGTTGATTACACGGTATGACATTTTTCAAACCACATATAGTAGATTACATATACAAGCTCTACACCAAATTTCAGTTCAATACGAGCAGTATTTTAATCTCTGGACAAATGTATAGTTTTGACTAAACTGGAACAGGTCGTAACTCTTTCGCCAGCTGTTCCGCGCCCGTAGTAAAGGTCTTACACATTAAAACACTAAAAAAATATGCGTTTGCGTGTTTACATTACATAATCTGCTTAAAATTTAGACAAATTCACTCATTAGGCTCACGCAATAAGGATTAATAAGCATAACATCTCACTAAAAAGTCACACACTTTCACACCTGTGTGCCCTCTTACTCTTATTCAATAATAGTAAGAAAAAGATCGACAGGTTACTCGTACACAACGTTGCCTTGCCATGGCAACTTGATAGCTATTGGTTACGGACTTCTTCATTGATAAATGTGATACACGATTGCAAAAAATATGGCAGAATTAGTTGAGTTTATTGCGCGGTGCGCATGCGCCATATTGGAGTTAAACATTGCTTATTGTTTAATACAATCTGGATACCTTTAGGTATTCAAAAAGCAACTGGTGTGAAGTGAAACTGTTTTAGTGTTTTTCTTTGTGTGACAGGGCACCGATGTTTGGATGACTAAAAGAAGTGTTTGTGTTTCGTTTTATTTAGTGATAATAATATGATACATACGAAAATAATTTCACTTTAAAGTTTTTTAGTGTTTAATCAATTAAAAAGCTTGGTAGCCGACAGTGAGTTCGTTGTAAAACTACAAAACAATATCGTACAGCCTAGTTGTTTGTAGACGAGAAAAATTAATTTGTCATAATTATGTACCTACTTACGTCTGTGCCGTGCCGCCACCTCGTTAGATAGGTATGTACTATGTATGTATCCACAGTCGTAATGAACGAATAGAACGTGTCATTCATGGTAATCCCAGGTTAGTGTAAATATTATACATGGCGTTTGTTTGAAAAAAAGAGATTCTCAATTTTCATTGTAATAAACTGAAATTTGGTATAGAGCTTGTATATGTCACGTACTATATGGGGTTTGAAATAAAGTCATACCGTCGTATCAACCGTGTATATTAACAAAAAAAGTATATACATATGTTTATCCATTATCTAGTACCCATAGTACAAGCTCTGTTTAGTTTGGGACTAATTGATGATGTGTGTATGTGGTAGAATATTATTAACAAAAATCGAGACAACGGGCTCATGTGTTAGTCTGCTTCTTAAATCAAATTCATATACTGACTGCCGCCAAACGAAGTCCAGAGAAGTATGACTAAAAATTACGAGCAAAACGAAGAACAACTATTTATATTGGAGAGAGCAATATAATAAAAAATTGGGCAAGTACGAGTCAGACTCGCGCAGGAAGGGTTCCGTACCATCATCTATAAAAGAAAATCACGTATGTTGTATGTATACTTAAATATTTTTTAAGTTTCTACCTGTTTATTAAAATGGAGTAACAAATGGTTTGTTGTATGGGAACCAACCTTTATTATTTACTTTTCTTAAATTTAATTATTTATGTATTTTGATAGGTAATATACAACTACATATTCTGTGAAAATTTTAAGCGTCTACCTGTTACCGTTAGTAATTTTGAGTAAAAATACAAAAAAAAACACGTTTATTGTATGGGACAAAAAATATTAGGGGGGGCCTAATATTTTTTTTAATTTTTAGTATTTGATGTTATAGCGGCAACCGAAATACATAATTTGTGAAAATGCAGCTTTCTAGCTATCATGGTTTATGAGATACAGCCTGGTGACAGACAGACAGACAGACAGCAGAGGCTTAGTAGTAGGGTCCCGTTTTTTACCTTTTGGGTACGGAGCCCTAAAAATACTGTATATTCTATAAAAATAAATATAAAAAGCGCGGCATAAACAAGACAGTACCCAACGCAACTGCTAATTTGAACCACTACACCACAAAAAAGCTCGACCACTACATTACGGGGGTAGATTATAAGTAAATAATTAATATTTTATTACACAGCGTGTCCCGGGGCGAACGAAGCGCCTGTTCCATCGAACCTTCGTATTAATTAATTTGTGGAACAACGAAAAACTCCACCGCCCCGGGACAAAGCGATTACACTGCAAACCCCGGAGCCGATAGCGAGCCGAGAATACCGGTAACTCGGTATCGGTTGTATCTATAACGATAAACAAGTTTATTGTACAATATTGCCGTTTTATAGACACGGTGAGTGAAAATTTGTTTAAAATAAAGCAATGATTATGGTCACTGTAGTCACCAGTAATTTTAAATAAGATTTTACTATACATTAAATAACTAGAATAAATGCCTTACTTACAACAAATTCATTTTTATACATACGTCCACGTTTATGAGTAATTATCTTATTACAAATTGTATAGTCAAGTTTTATTTTAAAAATTATATCATCTCTTTACTTTTACTGTTATTAATAGGAATAAATTTAGCAAAGGGATAGAAAAAATATTTTAAACAGGCATTTACTGGTCCTTACTTTATAAATATTAGTTTTATTACGTTTTATCTCAAGTCATAACTATTGCCACCCCATGTTGGGCGCCAAATTCAGAAACATTGCACCTAACACTTTAGCTTTGTACAGCATAATGGAAAATACCTAAAGTATGGTTTTATTGCAATTTTAATTAATTTGGATAGTGTAGTGCCATACATTGTCAATCAGTTCTGAACTATGCTTTATATCTTTAGGCGTAGCATACCAGTAAAATTGTAAAGCAAAAAATATGTTGATTTTAGCGTAAGGTCTATTAATATAACGAAGATAGTTTATTTCAAATACTAGTGTACATGAATTTGAAACAATTTCCCATCAACTGCACACACTAAAAACATCTTAACTTTTGCGTAATTAGAATACTTACAAATAGCTTTAGCTACGAGAACGATCCAAACAAAACGTTGAAAATAAAGCGCTGGTAGGTGGTGGTTATTACTGCCAGATTTCGCCGATGACGAGTTTATAATTTGTTGAAAATTTCCTCTGGGCGGTTTTTCTTGCCTCGCGGTTTCCTTGCCTTAGTATATTTGGATGAAAATGTCATGAATTTAAAAGCAATTTTTGTAAAACCTATTTTCTTCAATTCCTCGGCTACTTTCCGACTTGTAACGATTCATTATGAAGCTTAAATCGAAATTGATTATTCGAATTGAATTTACATTTAAATGAAAGTCGCTAGATGAGAAACATGTTTTAAATTATATAAGGTGTATAACTAATGTTACATAATAAATAGAATTTGTATACATACCATAAAATTATATTTTGACAACCCTAATGTCTACATATCTCATAATACATTAATCTCCTAATAACTGACGGCACGAGTTTCTCAAGGTAATGGGAAAGTAAGAAATGCAAGGGGGAAAACCTGCTTCGTCAAAAATCTGTCAATCCATCACATAATGTGTTTGGCTCCCTTCGCAGGTTGTAGCTTTTAAGTTGTCAATTTGCTGGTAAAAGTAGAGTATTCACTATGACCACGGGGTTGTAACAAATCTTATAAAATTTGTCTGAAATCGGCTTACGGCTACGGATAAGCGGTCACGGCCCTCTGTCCGCTCACCTAAACGGATTTGTTCTAAGCCCCCTGCCCTAATAGATTACACATTTGTCAAAACAGCCGCCCGTTGATTTATCTTGACAGCCCTATAATGCTATCAAAGTATTTTGGCTAGACCCATGGGCCAGACTGTTTAATTTCGACCCCACGAATCGATATTTAATTAAAATATCGTTCTTGTTTGTTTGGTTAGCGCAGTTAGAATACTAAAGCTGTTTCATACTTAAATATAATGTGTTTGAGAGTTGTGCTCGCTACTTGTAGGTGGTTTGTGACCTCGAATCGCTACTTAAACATTCTCGGTGCACAAGATACGTGTATTACCTCACGTACGGTAAGTTGCTAACGCAATTTTGAGTTGACGTCTCTGCAACTTGGCTAGTTTATGATACGAGAAGAAGATCACTTGAGGGCAATTTAATAACATCTTATAACACTTGTATCTCGGCCTCTTTCGTTTGAAGTAAAAGTGAAAATAGATATTTACTAGAGCCGGTACAATCACTTTTATGGAGTTGTTGATACGACATTTTAAAACATATTACGAAAAAAATGTTTGTGGTTAAAATTGTTTGTAGCTATTTTATACAAGTTAAATGTACAAATAAAAAACAGGTTATTTTTGCTTACGATTATTTTTCCGCAGTTCAGATTTTTTGCTACTATGTCGTGTTGTGTCGGAGCGATCTCCATAAAGTAAATACGAGTGGGTGGCACACCGCCCACACTCGACAACTAGAAGTCTATTAGGACATACTCAAAAAGTTACACCTACCTACACACATAACATACATACATACATAGTCTCACAGACCGCAATTTGCAACGATGCTGACGTATTTCTCCTGCTTCATTCATATTTTTATTTTCATGCATGTAAGAGAATGAAACTCAAGGCGAAATTATAAAATAATGTCTATAAGAATACCTATACATTTCACGTATAAATTAATTGGAAAAACAAACCCGACAATTGATATTTCCTGCCCCTACAGCTTGTATGACCAATACAAAACATTGACGTCCGGAAAATACACTAAAAGATAGTCCGCACATAACATAACTAAATGTCATAAAGTTGCATTAATAAAATCCAAATTATAAGGCCAGCATAAAATAATAAGGCTCTGCATGAGTACGTTAATAAAATCGTAACCCTTCTTATCTGAGGGGCTTTACGAGATGAATTTCATGATTTTACAACTAACGTAGGATCGGACGGACGCAATATCATATGTGATGCAACTGCTTCAATTGTTATGTGAAAAAGTTTAATTTTGTAGATTTTATTATCGGAAATACGTACAGAATAGAGACATTGATTTTTTTGATCCAGAAATAGATGTTGGTGTGACAAAGTAATCTTTATATTATGAACTTATTTTATAACTTGTGCTAAATATATTTTGTTGTTTGTCTTGACCATAAAATAAATGCTATGTAGACTAATCCTTTTAGAAATTAGTGCTGTGGTTTTTGTGTCTAAGAGTAATCCAAATATAAGCGCATTCGCATCTATATAGTAATAAGATAAATAACATTTATATCAGCTATAGTGCGTCGAGTGTAACAGAACCATATCTATGAAGCTCAAAACCTCATCGTACATTTTTCGAAGCAGTTCGTGTGGTGGTTTTTGATTTGAAGCCGATGCTCATCCTCGGCAGCATGTGGCCGCGGCGACCTCGGTCACATTTTTGCGATATTCACTCGCCACACGCCGCACACCACACATAAAACGCGATACCACGCAACAAGTGTACACACTGCATTATAATAAATTTTAAACTTTCGCGATTTGTATACATCATACAATTTAATTTAAATGGGTCTTATTCGCGATATTTAATTAATTTAAGGTATAAATACCTATGTTTTACCGACGTTATAAATACCTATGTTTTACCGACGTTTCGGCCGTCTCAACAGCCTTGGTCGCGGCAGGACTGATGTCATCTCAGCGTCATCCTTGTGAAGCGCGGGTTTCGGCAGCTACCCTCACTTGTTTTTTATTTTTATTTTTATCCGAACTGTCGGTACGTCGACACACAACACTTATGACGCCTACACACTGATGAGCTGTGTTACTGCGGCGGGGTTTACATTTAAAATGTACCGCGACCAAGGCTGTTGTAAGACGGCCGAAACGTCGGTAAAACATAGGTATTTATACCTTAAATTAATTAAATATCGCGAATAAGACCCGTTTAAATTACACTGCATTATTTTTAATATCAACGGTAAGCTCAAAAGAGTATATCGTATATATTTTTGAAATAATAATAAAATGTGTTTTGAAAAGTTACTTGCTCTTAATTTTTGTGGTGGTTTACTAATTTTATTATGGTTTTTATAAAAGTATTACAAATATAACTGAATGACACTAAATAACATTAAATTTCGTTTAACTCATGCTCCAGATTCTTAAAGTGCTTTTCAGAATCAGATGGTGGTATATGAGAATAAGGAATTTAATGCCGAGATTATGTTAGCAGTCTAACGAACGTATTCAAAGTGAAGATAATTCACTCGTAATATTCCGTGCATCATGTTCGTAGAGGGTATTAGGCTTTAGTGTTATCAAGTAAGTATACGAGAGGTTAGCGAGGAAGTTCTTCAGACAAACTGAAGTAAATAATTAAAAGCTAGATTATTTACTTCACGCAGAGGCAGATTAACCAAACCAATAGCTAGTTAAGTAATTGGAGTAGGTAAAGGGTTAAGAACATTGTACTTCTATGTAGTCCACACATATTATTTAGATTAAAATTTGTAAATTATAAAACTATTAGCGAGGTTTTCCACTGTCCTAAGATATAAATAATTATTTATATCTTAGGATGATTCATATCCGTAATCTGATACCGAACCAAGCAGATCCTGTGACAACAGTTTTCTAAATACGAATAGAACCCACGACCTTCAGTGTACCCGCGACACTTAGCACTAGAGCGACAACCAATACTCGATTCATCAGCAGCAGCCCTTTATTCTGTCCCACTGCTGGGCACGGGCCTCTGCTCACTATGAGAAGGATAAGGCCATAGTCCACCACGCTGGCCAAATGCGGGTTGGCAGACTTCACATGTCTCTTGAGAACATTATGGAGAACTCTCAGATATGCAGGTTTCCCACGATGTTTTCCTTCACCGATAAGCAAGCTATAATTAACAATTTAATACGCACTTCTGTCATTGGTGCGTGCCATGGATTCGAACCCGATACCCTCTGCGCAGCAGTTTGTCAATCCCTCCACTCGGCTATCGCTACTATACTCAGTTCATCAGAATAATAAGTATACACGCATACTCAAACTACATATCCTTTAAACCGCAGTATCTCAACGTACAACGGTGGTATTTTTCTCATTGTGTATGATCCGTTGAGTGTTCACTTGGCGCGACTCGTTCGTACCCATTGTCTGTTACACTACTCGCACAAGTAGTTGTAGTTGCAACGCTTAACAGACAATACAATACATGCTCACTGGATCGTCCTGATTTGTAGTCTCGTGTTACGTACTGAGGGAATGTAGAACTTCTGGCTGAGGCTACCCTTATGTGTGCGTTCCTTGAGTGTGTGCATCCGTTCGGCGTGCGCTCGGCGTTCACTTTCAAAGTCAAAAGTCAAAGTTATTCATTCATTTAGGTCACAAAGTTGACGCTTATGAACGTCACTTTTTAAAGTTAATTACTTTATAAATCTACTTATACGTTATTTTTTGTACTACACTACACTTCTCGAACGTTTCGGGTATCGGGTTCGAATCCACCAACCGTCCACGCCTTGAATTGTAAATTATCGCTTACCCTGTTCCTCAGAGAGCACGTTAAGCTGTCGGTCCCGGCTGTCGTGCAGATCTTTGACAGTCGTTATAGGGAGTCAGTACCTATGAATAAATAAACACTAGTCTAAACTATGGAATAAAGCTTTCCTTTTGCATAGCGGAGGCCAGGTAGGCAAGCGCTCTGTGGAAAAGCTAATATTCAGTCGAATTCGGTTATACCCCGAGGGGGTAGGCAGAGGCATATTAAACGCCCACCTTTCGCCAGTGTTTTGATCCCACGTAATAGGTGGCGAGCCTATTGCCGCTTATCGGGATATTCAGCTTTATTATATTAGTATAGAGGACTAGTATATCTCTGGATAGTTAAAATATTTTCCACGAATGTGATGCCTTCAAGCTCTCATGTGTCGATTTGTAAATGATCTCTCTAGTTTCGCGGAACAAGAGGTAGGTTTTTGATTCTGACAGACAGCTGAACATTATATTAATCACTAGTTTAAATAATAGTGTTATAATCATCGGATTTCATCTGAAGCTGACACAACAATACATTCGACGTTACCAAAATATAATGAAATTGCTATTTTAGCAGAAATATAAACTTGATGTGCATTGATGAGGTACTAGGAATTTATTGCGAATACAACGTCAAAGGTTGTATTATAAATGGTGTGAGAGACACTCCAGTAAAGTTTACTCTATAGTTTGGTCGTAGCCGTAAATGTTTTTTTTAGTTTACTTAGTATAGTTATTACCTATAATGATTATAACCAATCGCACGAGTTAGTACTCGTGCGATTGGTTATAATATAGTTCTGATAGATTAATTATTTAACGATTTTTAGTACAATTGATAACTATGAATCTAACAAAATTAGTTATATTAAACACTTGAAACTCCTTAGTCAAAAGTAAGCTTGAAACAAAAAATAAATTCAATGTTTCCATAATATTAAAAGTTACCAAAGTCGACAGTGTAAAAGGGCGGGGGGTTACGGAAAAATGTATTTGAGTGCAATCTCCGGTCGTGGGTGCTTTGTTCTCCGTATCGGACGGCTGAAGATACGCGTCGATGCCGTCAATAAGCGAATAGAAAGCCCAAGAAGTATTGTTCAGATATAGGTGGCTAGAGGTTGATCTTTGACATACATTGGTCCATAGCGTACGTATTGGAAGTCTGTAACACTTTGTAAACATTATGGCGTAGTAGTAAAACACTGAATACATTATACCTAACAGTTATACATAAAAATGATGTGTGACTATTGTGTGACTTTAAGAAGAACTGAAATGTATTGAAAACTATTGCTTGATTTTACGGAGGATGCAATTATTGAAGTCGAACAAAACATGCACTAACTATATTTTTAATATTTCAGTGTATTAGCTGTTTAGAATGAAGTCCCCATGACCACAATCGTCCAAAGAAAGAAAATTCTAAGCGTACTGTCGATCATAACAAGCATTTCTAATGAACAGCGCTATTTTAAAAATAAGACAGTGCCGGCCGTGAATGCTACATAGCTATAACTAACTTTATAGTTATTATATTTTAAAAGGCACAAAAAGCAATTTATTCAACTTCTTGTAAAGGGACAACTTACAATAGGCTAAGTAAGAGGTTTGCAAGCAATCTCTGATACTAAATACGATTATATTATATAAAACTTGTTCTCATGTCGTCTCTATGTTTAGCTTTCATATATTAACATCTGTTGCACAAGAGAACATTATGAGAATTCAGACTATTATTCGTTGAATACATGCAATTTCATACTGTACATTATATATATTATGGAATCATAATAAAGTGCTACAACACGTGCTTGTTTAGAGCATCGCATATTAACTCATTAGAACGTCGCGTCACGTCGCCAATCTAGTCATTGAGTCGCAAGCAGCATCATGCATAACCACTCACACCATTATCTCTGATATAACACTCTACACAAATGGCACAACTTCTGCTTTATGCATAAGCGTAAATGAACCTTTCAACGTATTATAAATTCAATTAAAACCTCAAACTAACTTGCTAATCAAAAATTCTTGTAGAAGAAAAAGAAGACTCAACTTGTGGTGAAGTTTCTGAAACTTCAATAACTGCACGGTTTAAGTTGTCCATTAGCAGAACCGTGAACCAATATAACTAGTTAAAATAATATTTAAGGATGTTTCGGTGTGCCCACGGCGCGGCGCGCAATCCCGGGAAGTAAGCGCCGGGACGACGTCCGGGCTCCTACTTCCGACCACTATTTTATATTTTTCACTTCCTTAAGAAATTTTTTAAGTGAAATCGTAAAAGATTGACTTTCTAACTATTAAATGAAAACGCTCAAGTGCCGTAGACCGCGAACTAAACTTGTGCGTGAAGTTTGAACGTTTGACGATATTTGTCACCGACGAGCTTGATAACTACTTCTTTGTGAAGCTCTGAAAGCAGCTTATGGTAATAGGAAACTTATTTTAAGAAAATACTAATTAACATAGCAATGGTATTGCATGGACACGGTAAACCAATATTTCATTTTTGATGGTATTACCTTGCGGTGAACGAAATCCCATCACAAAAGAAATATTCCGTCAACACGTCCGACATTTACATTATCTATATGTAGGTACCAATGAAACAAAATGTGACCGTTTGTATAGTTAGTTCATTGTTTTCTTTTCCTTTTCAACCTACATTTTATGATTTATTGTGGTTGACACTCTCAGTTTAAACCTAAATTACGTAAGTGTTATTTTATTCCATTATTGCAATGCACTCCTTCATACAAACCTAAACTATGCTAAATTTGAATACCACGCATAACATCAACACAAACCCTGTCATATGACATGACTAGAGGACGCCAGCAGCTACGCCTGCAATTTTTTAAATTTACCCATTTTGTCCGATCCCGTGGGAATTTCGGGAAATCCCTTCTTAGTGCACCCCCACGGTCCCCGAGGTACACACATGCCAAATTTCAGCTTCCTGCGCCCAATAGTTTCGGCTGTAGCGTATCTGTCAGTCAGTCAGTAACGCAAGGATTTTATATATTAAGATTACGTGATGATTTCTGCGGATGAACTCCCACCGTAAGCTGTATTAAAGAGCTTCGTTCCAATAATCACACGCCAATAGGCGGGTCCACACAGAGCGAGCAGCCTCGCGAGGAATTTGCCGCGCGAGGAAACGGTCCCCGAACGAGCGCGGCCATAGAATAAAGCTGCGTTCATTTATCTGACGTGATCTCTCGTGACGGTCTCTGTCGTAATTACTTACCGTTCACATTTGTCTCTCGCCATCTGTCGCGATCTGACGCAATTATGAATCAGCTCTGTCTTGACTCTCGGGGAGTCCACACTTTCGCAATGTTTTTCATGAATTATCCGATTCAGATTAAGTAGATATCCAATTATTTTCATAAATTATTTACATAGGATTATATTATTTCGTATTCAATTAGCTCATCTATAGGTACTGTATAAGAATAATATTATAAAAAGGAAGTCAATTAGTTCGTCGTCCATTGCGCACAATTGCATACACGCGTCTGACGCTTTACGATAGACAGTGGCGCGTCCACATTAGTCTGATAAGTTGTGTCTCGCGAGTTAACTGTACAGAACCCAACAATGTTAGCTTCGTCAGCACATCTCTTCCCACCAAATTATCTAGATAATCTTATTGTCATCTTAGCATTAATTTATTATAAATGCCTTTGTAGATCTAACATTAGCGATTACTATTTTATATTTTAAATATACTGTTAAGCTGTTATAATCAAATAAAGTATTTTTTTTTACAATTAATCTGAGTCCAATCTCTTAATTCGCGCTGTACCGTCCCCACACCCCTTCCCCCCTCTCTGTAGCAAACCGGGATATTGTCTGTCGCGACACGACAGACGCCGTCACGACAGATTAGATCAGATAAATGTGAACGCGGCCTAGAACGCGGCAGCCTCTGCGCCGTAAGAAAAAACAAAATTGTAGTTGGCATAAAGTTTGAATTCAGAACATGAAAATATAGTTCAAAATCTATTATGTATTATTGCGCATGTACCAAATTGTCGACTTGTGTATTAGAGTGAAATAGTACATTTGCCATCTATCGGTCTATGTATCAATGTGAGATCGTTGGTCTCTCCTCTCTCTTATTTTTAAATTTTGTTTATAAATATAGTACTTGGAAGTGGTCATACTGCAATAGGGTTGTGGCATGTGTTTTTACTAGCCGGCTGCCTGACTGACGCCAATTGCTGTACCTACTTTGGGTACTAGACAATGGTAATAATGGGCCATAACATACATATTTACTTATACTTACTTTTTTTGTAAATATATATACATAGAAACACCCAGACCAAGACAAACATTCATGTTCATGCACACAAATGTTTGACATGAGCGGGAATCGAACCCGCGACCTTCGGCGTTGCAGTCGCTTACACTCCCGCTTTGCCAACCGGTCGTCGATTATTGTTATACCTAAAGGATGGAATAGGTAGACATGGAAAAAAAAAAATAGAATGAATTATAGGAAATGAATGTCTGTAGGCAAGGATACTGTAACCGAAGCACAGACTGAAGGATTATTATTGGTACAATAAATAGCGTCAAAGATGAGAATGTTATGATGAATGTATCCTCCGTCATTCAGTGACCAGTGGATAGGGTATGCGACTGCTGACCGGAGGTCCCGGGTTCGGTTCCCGGGTTGGGCAAAAGTGTTACTGGGTTTTCCAGAATTCTGCTGATGTGCCCGTTAACGGCAATAGGCTCGTCCCCTTTTACGTGGGACCTAAACATTTCATGGTGAAATGGGGATGTAATAATATTACAACTCTGCCTATTCTTACGCGGATACAGACGTGAGTCTATAAAAAAAATGTCCAACATACAAACACACTTGCGAATTTATATTATTAGTAGGGATTACTATGTTCGAGCGAGGCACGAAACAGCGTCCAGACCGCGGCAAAACAAAAAACCAAACTCGATGGGGTCGGCCGGTCGGTCGCTCGCCCGCGGCGGCACACGCGCTTGCCTCGGCCGGGGCACGTCCACACAGAGCGCGCAGCCTCGCGCGCCAATTCCTCGCGAGGCTGCGCGCTCTGTGTGGACGTGTCTAATTCGGTAGCTCGGGCGCACGCGTGCGGCCGGCCGCGGCTGCCGTGCGCTTTCCTCGACCGAGCCACGTCCACACAGACCGAGCAGCCTCGCGAAGCATTTTCCTCGCGAGGCTGCTCGGTCTGTGTGGACCCGCCTAATAACGCGCGCATTAAAAATTAATCGCTACATTCGAAATTCGACAGAACATTTTATTTCACTGAGTGCATTTCGACACAAATGTAAAATCATAATTACTCTAGGTAGGGGAACAATTTTAAAAGTATTACGGGAACAGCATTACCGGTGGCATGGCACGGTGTTGCAGCTCGTGGCTCGTGCTTTGTGCGCCGTGCCCATTGTGACCGCGCCGCCATTGTACCGCTAATGTAATGAAGCCTGCGCCCCGGGAACATCCCAGGAACAAAGTTAATCGATGAGATACAACCCTAGATTATTAATAAGAGATATATTATGCTAATGGAATGCGCCATGTTGTTTGCTACAAGTTTTTGCTCAACTTCCACATATTTAACATGGACCCATTAATATGTAAATACTTGAGAGCAACTCTCTGTTTGAGTATCTGTTTGTTGGGGTAATGCAGACACTCGATTCATTTATTTATTTAGGCGTATCACGTATTCAATATTTACTTTGTTCGTGTGCTAAAAATTCAAAAGGCTTAATCAGAACTCACAGTA
This sequence comes from Euclidia mi, assembly GCA_944739405.2. Classification (NCBI taxonomy): domain Eukaryota; kingdom Metazoa; phylum Arthropoda; class Insecta; order Lepidoptera; family Erebidae; genus Euclidia; species Euclidia mi. The sequence goes on along the minus strand of OX123202.2, from coordinate 3,460,507 downwards.
TAAGCTTTTAGCTTAGTTGAAGTTTGCGAGAATATATTAACTCAAGGAAAGGAAAGTTAAATTTGGCTGTGAACAAATTCATAGCTTTAGATTATATTGCGACGAAGGCGGATCGCTCAGTTATATTAAAATGTTCTTGAATGTGTACAAAGGGTCAGCTAATGACACAGTCATGTCATCTGCTTTTAGAATGCCTCTTGCATCAGCGCTCAACTTAATTTGGTCTTATAACCTAGTTTGTATTTTCGTTACAGATATAAGGTTTGGTATATCTAAATAAGCTATAAATCGACGACCGGTTGGCGCAGCGGGAGGGTAAGCGACTGCTACGCCGAAGGTCGCGGGTTCGATTCCCGCTCATGTCAAACATTTGTGTGCATGAACATGGATGTTTGTCTTGGTCTGGGTGTTTCTATATATAATATGTATGTATTTACAAAAAATATATATACATATGTATGTTTATCCATTATCTAGTACCCATAGTACAAGCTCTGCTTAGTTTGGGACTAGATGGTGATGTGCGCATGTGGTAGAATATTATTATTAAGTAATTTTAATCCCTTACAAACAAGTGTGTATGAAACCCGCGTTGCAGGAATCCGACCAATAATAAGCTGCTTTAATATTTCAACGAGTATATGTATTAACTGACATTAATCAGATCAGCCCACGCAAATGAAATACCGAATATCATTTTCACCGCATCTCACCATCGGTAATCCAGTGCAATTAAACTGCTATTTACGGTTTCTGTCGCTTTTATTTGTTTTTTGCAATAACGGTTTTATCGGCAAAATAGTGAATTCCACATAATAATATATTATCAACATTTTACTCAGGTTTTTATCTGTATGCCTAGAGTCTGATATACAACAGTAATGTTAATTGTAAAGTTTGTCTCTGTTATGTGAGTGAAGTTAGTTAAATAAAAGTGTAGGAAAAGTGCTTCTGCGATAATAATTATGTCAGTCGGGATAATTGATTAGTTGGTATATTATAATGATGATATATATTTACTTTTCACGTCATATAAGTGTTTGGCGGGAACAAATAAATATGAAGTTTAAATAGTGCTATCTCTTACCTTTCTTTTCAAACGTTGTATTTAAATTGGAAAGCAAATAATTTTGTTACATTCTACTCCTAAGGAAATAAATTTAGGGTGAGCTACGCCACGCGGCTTAGCTCACCCAGCAAAGGCTGGTAAGAGATAAAGTAACTTTGATTTCAAAGCTAGAAGACTCTTTCTAAGCAGTGACGATTATTCAATTTGAGACTCAAAGAGCCAATAGCCAAAGCAAGATAATTCGGAGCGTAAACACTTTGTTTTAGGCTTAGCTAGTGGCAGTTAGTGTAGCTAGTGATGTGGCTTATGAGTCAACAAAGGCGCGGCGTGTGAGGGGATTCAATCTTGGCTCTAAATCCCCGAGGAGGCTCTGTGTACTGCCCGAATACGGCCGGCCTAATCTCTCAGTGAGGCACTGCCTACCTGATATAATTATACCTTTCTAATTACGTGAACCTACTACAGACTAGGTTTGGAGAATGTGTGGATCGTGTACTACAGGCTTAGATAGATAGATGTTTTGTTACTTACATAAATTTGTTGAGATAAATACATGGAATATTAGGTTCGGTTCGAGGCAGGGATAGCCAACGGATTGCCATCCAGAGGGATTATCGGATTCGAATCCACGGGTTGCACCAATGACTTTTCGAAGTTAAGTGCGTATTCAATTGTTAATTATCGCTTGCCCCGTGCCTCGGAGAGCACGTTAAACCGTTGGTCCCTGCTGTTATGAAGATCTTTGACAGTCGTTACGGGGAGTCCGTACCCTCAAATGAACTGATACTGGTTTTGGTTGCGGAGGTCAGACGGCAGTCGCTCTGTGGAAAAAATTATGTTCTATCATATCTGGGGATAGACCAATAAGCGGACCTCGGGCTCCAAGGCGTGCAAATCTTGGATGCAAGTGGGATAACGCTAGGGTGATGATGATTAGGTTCTGTGGATAAAATAAATACTTTCGACTGAATTGGCTTTTTAGATTGCAGATATAAAACCAACGTCAATGTTTGGTGTACTGACTGCGGACTCTACTTGTCTCTGCTTTAGTTCACGTACCTGATTTGATAACCGTGATTTTTTATGAGTAGATTATAAGGGCACTGTAAAAAAACTACACAATACATCATAACATCTATCAAAGATTTTGCTTAAAAGCCATGATGGTATTTAAAGAAAACTCAACGTCAATAGCCGGGTACAGAACAAATTCTCCCACAATTACTCGAGATACACGAACGATTTGCACGCATTCATATTCATACATGCTCCCTACGAGCTAAGGCCGTGGACAGAGGAAAAGTAGGAGCGACATGAATAGTAGAAGCGGGTGCCGAAAGAAATGAAAACGCATTGATTTTTTTCATTTGGTTATTTGAAAACGCAGTGGCAGCGAAGCGTCTTAGTAAATAATATAAAAATAATAATAATATTCTACCACATTCACACAACACCATCTAGTAAACTAAGCACTAAACCCAAACTAAGCATAAGCTTTTACTATGGGTACTGGATAAACATACATATTATATTCTATGACCAGTGACAACATGCTTGAATTCTTGCACAGATTATTTTGTAGAGTTAGTTAGTAGAGCTTAAGCCCCGCCCCGGCGTTGCCTGCTCACTTGCTGTTTTTGACATTGACATATTCATCATTTTCTTAGCGTTATCCCAGTTGCTTCCGAGATTTATCGTCTGGAGTCTGATAAGTAAGCACTGTTTTGGGTTTGTTTACACTAGTAAGCACTGGTTAGTAGTGTAAGCATCCAAAGCGTAAAATCTAGGATAACAAAATTTGATAGAATAGCTTTTTTTAATATTTTATTCATAGTGTAAAAGGCTATTAATGTGCTTAACTCGCTTGCCGCGTCCGCTCAAGCTAAGAGCGCATGCACACCGCGCGGTGACCTCGCCGCGCAAACGAGCGTTTGATACCAACACGCGCGTAATTACGTTCAACAACATGCTTTGTTCCGTAATTCGCTAATAATGACGATTTTTTACGCATCCCAAAGTAATTTCCTTTTCTATGGGGGTCGGCTGTTCATTTGTTATTATTTGTCTTTTCACCCCGTTACCGTGAAAGGAGTTCATTTTTGTTGATGTTATGCTCCTGTTAAGCGCAGATTGAGGATGCGCGTTTGTCGAATAACTCAGAATGGACTTTTCAAGGTTATAAAGGAAAATAATGCACGTAAAATTTAAACAAAGTAACATAGATTTTTCAAGGCTAGCCATGCTTCTTATGGTGGTTTTTCAGTCCTCTGAAAATAATAAGGTAGTCACTTTCTTACAATTTTATGCAATATTTCAGCAACACAGTCTTTGCTGCCCACACTTCGATAATTAAAAATGTAGCGAGACCTATTTCCATGTAAAACTGAGTTTATTTTCACCTTAAGTGACTTAGTTAAAATTGTATAACCGAGACAAGAATAGAGACGTCTGTAAAGATTTATGCTTATTATTCACAGTCATTATAAAGTTAGAAGTAAGACGAACTCGTTTAGCAAAAGTCCTTCATGAATTGTGCGAAAACATGTCATAAGTGTCAGTCTCTAATGTAAACTAAACTATGTAGTACTTACATTTAAATTAACATAACCGACATAATTATGGAGTAATTCATAAAATAAATAATAAAGTTAAGTTTTAAACAATAAAATTAACTCCTGAACTAAGATAATAAGTTATTGAATCGTACAGAACCTATAAACACACTTAAACAACGGACAGTTCAGAAGTACCCTAAACAGAAGAACATGCATGAGAAATTTTATGGGAGTGAATGAAGCAAGAGAGGTATGTCAGGATCGTTGCAAATGGCGTTCCGTAGTCTCTGCCTACCCCTCCGGGAAACAGGCGTGAGTCTATGTATGTATGTAAACAACGGACACAAAGAGCATATACAAAAAACACATTGAACAAGTTAGTAAGTTACTCATAAAAAAGTGTGTCGTACGTGGGAAAGTGGAATTGAATCCTTGGCGCGCAATGCTCTGGTAGTGCACATCTGCTATAAAACCACTATACTCTACATCTGTCTCTCAATTGAAAAGTTACGTTTCTGAACAAAATGTAAAGACAAAACCAAACAGATAAACTTTAATATTTCCTAAAAGTATTCTAACAAATCAACGTCCTGTCTACAGGATGTATTTCTTACTAGAGTAGTCACTGAGAACATAAGTATCTCACTATCCACTTCGCGGTATACTAAGCAGGCTTTTGTATAGCAGTCGAGGAACAGTTGGCAGCCGCGCAAAGGAAGTGTGTCGCGGGCGGCGCCGGGACGCGGCATACTGCATGCCTGAATAGCTCCTACGTTTTGTATGAGGTCTAGCAATGCCACAATATTTGGTAAACTGTGACAGATAGGAGACAAACATTACTTCTTTGCGAATTTTTGTGACTGCTTTTGAAGTGGGTCAATTGGAAAGATATGTAGGGAATTTTGATTTATACAACGCTTAAATTACACGACGTGAACATTGTCATTAAATTTATATTTTACACCGACATTTTAATAAAATGTCTTGTAGTCAAAGTCAAAATCATTTATTCATTTAGGCCACAAAGTGACGCTTATGAACGTCAAATAATTAAAGTTAATTACTAGATGATTCTACATTTACATGTACTGCCACGTTCGCAATGCATTAGGTAGAACCACGAGAAAGAACGGGCAATAAAACTCGTGGCCACTTTTTTTAACTGCCAGTATAATGGTTTTACATGTTATCTTTGTAAGGAGCTGCAACTGTGTCACATTGTGAGTTATCTACTAATGTCAATAGTTATTGATATCATACTCAAGCAATAAATTATGTTCATTTGGTAAGCCTCCCAATGTGAATATGGTGAAACAGGAGCATCCATTTACGTCTTTTGATGTAAGCAACTCGCGAACATGACTGTTCTGATCTATGGTGGAACAGTATATTCCGAAAAGTAATGGTATAATATGACCTTATTCATTAGTTAAATTAAGGCTTTAAAAACCATAATTCTGTTTTATTATTTTTGAATCCTAAAACAGTCTACCACAATTTTCTCAAACGAAACTTCCAAGAACAGTAATGCTTAATTTTCCTCAAACATTTAAACTATTACAAAATTTAATATTCCGATCTACAATCCAAGCACAAAATTCCAATTTCCCAAAGCTACCTTCAGCAAGGATAAGACGACACAATACGTCCTCAGAGTTATACAAATGTAAAAGAAACGCCAACGCAGCGAATTTGTTTTACAATGTAAAGATTGTGGAGCTCTCCCAACTCAAATATGAGAGAACAAATAACATAATCCGGTTTCGTAGAGCCCGCAGCACCAGATATGTTTGCTTCTGTCTTAAGGCATGCGTCCATTGGATACGAAACAATAAAAATGATTCTGCTTTACTGATGTTCAAAATTAAAAGTTAATAATGCTTGTGATGACATCCTAAATACTTAAAGATACATATCTCGGATACATAGGATTAAGCATAGAAGAATCCTCAAATTTAAAAGCAATATAATACAACTTCAAAAGTTTATGATTTGAAGGAGTGAATAAAAAAGTGTCTATGAAATATTCGGATGGTATTAGAATAACTCACAGCCATGCCAAGTTTTAATCAACTCCATTATGAAATGACAGATGGCCGGTGGAAAGCTATTGTTTACATAACAAACAGAAAAGTCCAGGCAGCAACATAAACCAGACAAAGCACAGCAAAGTCAGCTAAGCTCGCAGCGTTACCATGCAATGGATGATCACCCTATAACATTTGCCCACTCGGACGCCGTCGCGTCACATTGACTTTCACAACTTCCTACTATTCCAAATCTTCTCTCCTTTTCCCTCCTACACAAATTCTATATAATGACAATATTTCCGTCTTTGTCGTATCAGCAATAATCGCGTCGTCATGGAAATAGCACATCGTTCGTTTTGGTTTGTTTGCAAGATCTGGTAACAGCTAGGATTACTTTTGTTGGAAGTTTGGACAAACTCCGCGATATTATTTTGTATAAATTCAATCGGTTAGCATTTGTATTCACAAAGGGCGCATCTGGCTAACGAATAAAGTTGGGAGTTGACAGTAAGTCCCAAGATAACGCGGAATGCCGCACTGTCTACTTTACTGCAGGACAGCGGAAATCTTGCGACAAAACACTGAGTAGAAGGATAATTTTAAACGAATATAATTTATATTGATTATTGATTATTTAAGAAAACGTTCTAAAAGACTGTCTGATCCGAACAGATTGTCCCAGAAATTATATTAATTCGAGTAATAACTCCGCTAATACTTATTTTCAACGGCCATTTCAATCCGCCTTTAAGGTGCGAGACATTTCTGTTTACGGTTGGCTAGCGTAAATAGAAATATAAAGTGTAGCTGGTGATATTTGAGACTGAAAACAATTTACATACAACAAAAACAAGTCAACAAGGTCAAGCACCTTCTGAACTAAAGGTGAAACACCTTCGAATTGAGTAATCTTATAATAACGGTAGGTGTGAGGTTGGGGCAAATATTTGGTGTTTCATATTTTTTCTTTCAATTTATTACAGGACCATATATTATTATATTAAATCGTATAAGCTTTGAAATAGTTGTTTATGGTCTTGTTAAGAAGAATAAAATGTCTGTACCTATTAAGACAGTTTATTATGCCTAGTTTAGTTCTATACTAAGGATTTTTTGTGTACTCAGCTATTGTGAAACTTTTAACAACCTCTAAATACAAATACCATCATTACCATAATCGAATCTAGAGAGAAATTTACCAACAAAACAAAATATTTTAATGTTCATTCCGCTTGTGAATTATTTCAGGACAAGTTGTTTATAAAATCGTGAATAGCGAAGTTTTATCGCATTGTGTGCTACAATAAAACTCGGCAGACATTTTGTTTCGCTCCAGTTCAGTCGCGGCTCCATTGTGAACTACAAGTGAACAATATGACGAACCACAACTGAACAACTTGGACACTCGATATATTGCCCACACATGGATAAACATGGAACTCGGCATTAACTATGAGAAACGTTGTGTTTTTATTCGGATTGCGTTTTATTTTTTAAATATATTTCGTCACTTCTTTGGAAAATAAATGAACAATTATTTCAGTTGGCAATTTAACTCCAATTTGCAGTCGTTGATTTGATTTTCATCATGAAAAAGTAGTCTTCATCAAAATTGCTTATATAAAAGCACTACAAACATCACTCTGTAAACCTTTTCGAAAAGGACAAATTCTTCAACAAAAAGCCGTAACCTGTTCCTGAATTTAATTCGTCATTGTATCGCGAGTTAAAGAGTAATATTTAAAGCATATTCATATTCAAAACAATAACCATGAACGAGCATGAATGTAAGTCAGTGTAACAGGGCCGTAAACTCTGAGCACAATGCATTGTTTACAACAAAACGTGGGGTTACGTTGTTCTTTTGACTCGAGAGCTCTTGACGCGCGTCGTGGCGGCGCGCGGCGTCCGCCAGACGCGGCGATGAGCTTAATAGCACGCGGATTGGGTGTACTCGCGATAATGTGAGGTTATAAATTGTGTAATTTTATTTCATAAGATTTTTCTGTATTTCTTCAATCTCTCACTTCAATTTAAGATATTTTGCTCTTCTCGGTGGAGTTTACGCCATGTATTTCTATCTTCGGCCAGTACCTTGACCTCCTTAAACGACATGACTTTTGTCTTTTCTTTATTTTGATCCGTGTATCTTGGGCCTACACCTTCCTCTCTTCAATCTACATATTATCTTCTTCTTAATATATAAAATCCTTGCGTTACTGACTGACTGACAGACACGCTACAGCCGAAACTATGGGGCGCAGGAAGCTAAAATTCGGCATGTACGTTCCTTGGGGACCGTAGGGGTGCACTAAGAAGGGATTTCCCGAAATTGCCACGGGATCAGCCAAAACGGGTAAATTTATAAAAAATGCATTACCTATTATATAAATTGTAGCTTTAATGGAATAAATGTTTACTTTGATTGATTGATAGACTACAAATATGCGCGATTGTATCACATATTGCTTGTTGATTTCAGATATTACTTTATAGAATAACTAGCTCTCCGCTCTCTTTATTCCAAAATAACTGTTTCCTTTCGTCTATAAGAATTTAGTGAAGCAAAATATTCGTTTTTTCTCCTAAAAGAAGTGAACAAATAAGTGAACGTCAATTGGCTATTACTATACTAGATGAAGCATAAAAATATATTTCTTGAAACATATTTAATTTTTGTTTCTTCTGATTTGATTTTCTAATTAGTGACATATGTAACAAGTTTAATATAAATATCAACGTGTACCTACACAACGATAATTCATTTCTTTCGTGTTAAATTTTATGCTGAATCAGAGCTTTATAGTTGGTCCTTTTTTATGGTGTTTTATAGAATTTGTGAATCTAGAGTAGCCGCCACCTAGAAAATAAATAAAATTTACCTAGTAAATAAGAATCTCATAAATTATATTATAAAGAATCAGTGAAGAATCTGATATCATTACAGGGAGTCTTCAAAACTGTTGTCAGAAATACAATATTGGTGGTCCAATCAGAGAAAATGAAACAATCCCACGCCTCACCTAGCCCCCTCGCGCCGCCGCCATCACCCCGCACCCCCGCACCTCTCCACAGCACCCTCTTTAAGATCTCTGAAGGTATTTTCTGTTTTACGTTTTATTTAGTTGAAACAAAGACCTCAGATATAAACAGAATACCGATGGGTGTTTGAATCATCTCGGCCGAATCGTTTCGATGCAATTACATTAAATAGAACAAAGAGTTTCTGAAAAGTCAGACGCGCTTTGATAGCCCCCTCCTTACTTATCTCGGTAGATAACGAGAAGGCCGATACTGTACCGGTCTTGTAATAGAGACAAATTTATTTAATGGAATATGTTCGATGGCAACGACATCTGTAAATGATACGCGACAGCGCCTACCGTCGTCAAATTTACGGTAATGAGGCTCGCACGGAATCGGCGATAACGTTAAAGTAAGTGACGCCAGTGTATATGTTTCAATAATGTGTTATCGATACCGGGTGATATTGATATTTTTACTCATGTGTCTAAGAACATTAAACGTTCGACGTACGGTGGTATTGTCCAGACAAAGAGCAATCTAGTCCATGAGAAATCGACAAGTTGTATTGCCAATTGACACAAAATCCTATTTAATTTATAGGGATTTCTTGTGAATCATTTTTGGCTAAAAATATGTATGTATGGACCACTTTGCAGTAACTTAGTTATTTTTGACCTGATGATATTGCTATAATTAATAAGAAAAATGGTTGTATTTTAATACATAATAAGTTTACTTTCACTCACACGTTAACGATAACATCGTTAGTATCTCTACAGCTTAAGTGTCGTTTTTCAAGAGTATCTAAAGTAACAATGGCGACGATCGGTGCTTGTGCGAACAATGACGTCATTCAGATAATTATCAAACAAAAAACGGCGTGTGCGACACCAACAATGAGTTATGACTCAGCTGTTCTTGAATGGGTGATACACACAGGCGGTAAAACTGGACAACTTTATATTTATAAGAATATCTTTACACTCTCTTCTTCTGCTATTTGCATTGTCAAGTTTGTTTTACTATATTCTTATTTAACAAAATATATTATGGGCCTTGCCACAGATAAGATAGGCCTTGCCTTTGTTGTTTTAACTCTCATTATGTAGCAAGACCAAATTTTCAAATTGTTCTGATTTTTTATGTGCTGATCAGATTGATCTTGGTGCAAGTTTAATACTTACATGACTTACAGCACAATTACCAACCATAAGGATCATAATATATTTACATGGTTGATCTTTTTTGAATAATTATATGCGACTATATTTGATGTAAAAGTCATAATAATTTATTTATTTAGGCCACAAAGTGACGCGTATGAACGTCAAAATTTAAGTTAATTAATTAATGGTTCCACATTTACATTTACTGCCACGTTCGCAATGCAATAGGTAGAACCACGAGAAAGAACGGGCAATAAAACTCATGGCCACTCTTTTCAATCAAATATAACGGTTGTACATTTTATTTTTGTAAGGACTGTTTCACATTGTAGACGTCTACTAGTAATTTTTTTAGTAACTATGGATATCATACTCAAGCACTCAAGCAGTAAATAATGTTCATTTGGTATGTTGGATTGGATGTTCTAATAAAATTATCTTTAGAATAGTCTTGATCTTAAGAAAACTAAGAGAATGACGAGCCAATTTCGACCACATTTCACTTTTATTTCCCAGAAAAATATCCATTCACGCCAAAATATACATCTTTTCGTAATTTTTTATAATAATGAAGTTACAATGTAAGCAATTTGTATCATTTAAACCGTTTTAGCTACATTTCACATATCAATGTATAATAGTAGTAGTCGTCTACATTACAGGTTGCAAGAAAATAGGTATGTAAGTAGTAGAATTTGTTCGATGCCGTTACAATCAGTACCTATGTCACTATATCGCGTGAGCCCGCGGCAACCGTCAGACATTGCGGCGCTAGCGCGGTGCCACACGACCTAGCGTGACAAACGCGGCTAATGACGCGCTACGTCACAACCGCGCTAGGCACGTGTGAGTCAGGCGGAACGAGATCTTTTTGTATAGTGTCTCGTGTCTTAGAAGATTGTTGACAGACATCCGTCACATAGCATGCTCAATTATCACATCCTTGGAGTAATGAATGTAATATGAGAATTAGAAGTGTGTTCCGCTATTTGATATTCTGAAAGTTTCAATAGGTATAACATTTTGGGCAAACATCCATCAAATAGCATGCTTAATTAGCACATCCTTAGAATTATCAAGGTACCACTATAATTACGACTTAGGTACGCTTTTCATGGTTATTTTAAAAGTTTTAACTTTTACAAAGATGTTTGAAAATATGTTATGTATGTATCAATTGGAAAAAAAATATTCCTTAATGATTACGAGTATAACAAAATGCTTTAAAATATATTATGCTCTTTAATTATAAATATTGATGGTACAAATACTGCACAGTTTTGAAGCTTGATTGTGTTTTCATTGGACAAAAGCTTGTGTCATCCAAAAACTATTATCTATGGTCCGACTTTTTCCCAAAACTGTACGATACAAGATGTACTCCTACGTGTTACAACCGCCAAAAATATTACCACTAATGCAAAAACAAGTCATATCCAGCAAATATGTTTGCACAAAAACATTAATAACACGCACCATGCACACGCCATAACAACACAAGGATGAGACGGCATCCCACGTCGTAACGTCACGCGTAGGGTGAGACTGATTGTTCTCGGCACTATCGCATTAGCCGCTAACGAGCCACGCATGAAACACGATAACGATATCATCACATGACACTACACGTATGAAAAAAGATAAATATGTAATGAAAGTGATGCTTGTGACGTATCAAGCCTAGTAAGTTTAGTATTTTTGATACTGTCGGTTTCAGACGGGTATTTAATGGTACGGATTTTTTTTTACCATTTCGTAGTACTTGTACAACACAGAATATTATCGTGTCCATCGGTTCGACTGCAGCAGTTTAAGTATCATCTTGGTAACAGAAGCTCTTACACACTTATATGCGTCAATTTATTTTTATTTGTGTGTTACGTTGTAACGTTAAATTGGGCTCTTAGCTAATAAGGTTTTCTATTACATATATACAGTTAAATATTTATTATTTTATAAACCCACGCCTGGATCCCCAAAGGGGTAGGCAGAGGCATAATATTACATCCACATTTTGCCATGTATACATTAGTATGTCCAACTTTATTAGGTAGGGCGAGGCGAGCCTATAGTCGTTACCGAGTGAATTTGGAAAAATCCAATAACAGTTATTTCCGATCCGGAATTGAACCCAAGACCTCCTGATCAGCAGATGCATACGCTTTCCACTGGACCATCAAGGCAGTCGTTAAATACTTAAATAATAAATTTCCAAGTACCCAAATCAAACTTACTACAAACTATACCGTTATTGTTGTATATGTATAAACTAGTATTAATACAGTTATCAAGTTACAAGGAAAATTAACACGGTTAATCAGGCTTTCCAGGTAATAAATAATCTCACTTAACTAGGAGAAAATTACTTTTACGGGCGATATAATGAATACAATATCCTTATGTATTGAGTCGTTCTAAGAACAATCACGGCACCCGACATTGCTCATGTAGTCTGACATTTTTGCACTTGACATTGAAATTACAAGATTTTTTAAATCTTATTCATTTTCTAAATCTAGGTAGCTTTTATAAATGAGGATATCTTTTATACGCTCAGATTTGAAATCAAATATAATATATAGCTAAGAACAGAAACAAGATAAAATGTTCAATGTAACCGATTTAGAAAATCTTTTGAAATCTATAATTTATCATCATCACCACCTGGCCAAGTGCGGGTTGGCAGACTTCACATGTCTTTACTTTCGATAACATTATGGAGAACTCTCAGAAATGCAGGTTTCCTCACGATGTTTCCTTCACCGACAAGCAAGCGATAATCAACACTTTAATACGCACTTAACTTCGAAAAGTCATTGGTCTCTGCCTAGCAGTCTGTCGGTCTCGCCACTTGGCTGTCGCTGCTTCTATAATTATGTATACAATATTAGCTTATATAGTTGTAATACATTTTAAATGGTTATAAATCATCATCGTCCTAACGCAATCCCAGTTGCAACCCGGGGTCTGCTAGTTTTATAGGATTTGACTGAATTACTGGCTTTTCAGTAAGGGACTACCTGTCTGACCTAACCCAGAGGGATAGCGATATTCAATGGTTTAGTTTAATATTCAATGGTTAAAACGGTTAAGTATTGTCTCGTAAATGTGCACTCATGACTACATGATACATTCATAATTTATTTGTCTTTAAGTACTGTACTTAATCTCAAATCACTCCTTATTACCACTACAAACATTTTTATTGCGAGCATAATAAACATAATTTCACAGAAAATAATTTGTAGCGCTCGTAGCGAGACTTGGCTTGCCGTTCGTAACAGATCGGCAAAGTTAAGCAACGCTTGCACAGGTTACCACTTGGATGGGTGACCGTTACATCTGAGCGCTACCGTGCTTCGGAGGGCACGTAAAGCTGTCGGTCCCGGTTCTTGTCCAAGGATAAGGATTGTTAGGCCATGTCGGAGGCCGTCGGGCGGTCTGAAAACTCCGGCAGCAGAGTTGGCCACACGCTCACACGAAAAAAAAAAAAAAAAAAAAAAAAAAAAAAAAAAAAAAAAAAAACATAAAATCATCTATTGCAGCATTTTTAGAGCAAAACGCATTAAACCGACACATTTCTGACGCGACACGTGTCAATAATTTCTCGCAACGACTTTAGCTATCACTTAACAATACAAATAAAAACGTATTTCGCCAATATTGTATTGGAATCGAATAAAAATCGTCGTCAGCCCGTCGACGCGTCGCTCGTCCCGACGGCGCGCGATAATTTCGATTTATATGAAAATATGCCCTGTACGACAATTGGGGCTTTCACCTCAACATAAAAGTAATTATTATTGCCATTATTACCCATAATTATGTCGATTGAGCGCCAGAGCTATGCGCGACCCATGGCGAAATTAATAATAAAGGCCCCGTGCTCAATGGGAAATTATTAGAAGAATATAAAAGATTATTATAAAATTTAATTTGGATGAACTGTCCACAGATTGGAACTGTCAATGCCATAGACATTTAAAAGGTGCTATTTTATGAGCACAAAAATAAAATGTATTTAATGTTCTTTTTATAGTATTTTCGCTTTTTGATGAGTTGCGTGACAGTTCTCATTTTAGTATCTTCTTGGGTTTACGCGAATGTTACACATTGAAATTAAACTACAGTTTACGGATTTTATCGCGTTGTATTGGTTTCACTAAGTTATTACATTTGAAACTAAAGATCTAGAAACTATATTTTTAATTTATTACTAGCCGACGTTTCGAATTCTTTACAGAATTCATGTTCACGGCAGACTGAGGTGATATTTGTCTTTTTCTGAATGTATAAGTTATCTCAAAGTACCCGAACATTTTTGAGATAACTTATACATTCAGAAAAAGACAAATATCACCTCAGTCTGCCGTGAACATGAATTCTGTAAAGAATTCGAAACGTCGGCTAGTAATAAATTAAAAATATAGTTTCTAGATCTTTAGTTTCAAATGTAATAACTTAGTGAAACCAATACAACGCGATAAAATCCGTAAACTGTAGTTTAATTTCAAAGTTCTCATTTTACATATCACGCATACTACTTTCAGCTTATTAAAATAAATTGGCAAAAAAAACAATAATTAAAAAGAATATCTTTTATAAATTACAAAGTAAATTGATACTAGTATGTATCTCTCTATTTTTATAATTATTATTAACTGTGAATAAATTATTTTAATATTATGAAATATAATCCTCAAAATGTCAGATGCATGAAACGGAACCTCTGTCAGTAGAGATTGACACCATTGAATCGACATGAACTCGATGAATAGGTGCGGCCATCTTGTTATCGAATACGTCATCGTCAGTACGAGTGCATTTGCCTTGTATGCGGTTTGTATTTCTGTCTGTTTGGCCTGTTCTTTTTTTTTATGTGTTTTATTTGGTACGTACAATGCCGAAAACAACTAAAAAGATAGTTTTAAACTCTCAAAGCCGTGAGTTAGTGCTTCGTTTGAGGACCTTCTTTGAACGAGAGCGTGCCAACCGGGGCCCGGTAATACCCATTGACAGTGTTGTGTACAGAGTTGCGGCAGCTCTGGCCATCGTAAAGCTCAAAGATTGTTTCGATTTGGTGGCAATCCGAATTATGGGTATTATGAGATATGGGTATTATGAGAGAAATGAGTTCCCTAAATTGATAAAATTAATCAGTCCTAGAAAAAACACAATCGAAAATATTTAGCGACTGGGATAAATATGTCTACCCCAGTTCACGAACAATTCATTGTAAATACTTGGATACATATTTGAAGGGTGATAATACCCCTTGCATGCACCGACAGCGCAGTGGTGCAAGGGGCAGCACCCCTCGTGGTATTAATGTGAACTCAATAATGTTTATTTCGTTTATAGACCATAATGTGCACTATAATGTACCGTACTGACAACTGAGTCGACGACTTAAAGTAATAGGTATATTATGAGTTGTACCCTCTAAATTCTTTTATATGTCTTGTATGTACAAATGATGCCGGTCAACGCGTTTTGGGGATCCTCACATGCAACCATATGAACTACTTACAAATGGTTTCCGTAATTAATGCTATCAGAATTAACATAACATAACATAACTTTACGCCTTTTATCAGAATTATTATATTTAAAAGGTAACAATATAATTTGTATTTGTTTTTATTTAACCATTCTGTATTGGTTTGCAGATAAAGTAATTTAGAAATCAAAGTAAAAGAACGTCGACTGACTTTTATGTAAAATATAGTTATTAAATAGGAGCTACTAAATCATACGTACAACAAGAGCAAAGTGAGATTTTAATTATACCTCCACTTGGCTAGTAACTGTTACTAAGCAATAATGCATTGTGTTGCTACGTAGACATTCTCTCTAGACTGCTAACATTAGGTTTGGATTTCCAGTGTTCACTATTTTTATCACTCGTCTAAGAAATACTGATGTTAGGAGCTAGTGAGAGTGAAAGCTTACATTTTGTCGTCATCTATGCATTTCAAAGACCTGAATTTGTGAATACGATAGAAAAACGCACGTGTCGACAAACCGACTGCCGACTACCATTTGGTGTCCTTTAAAAGTCTTCTTCATAAAGCACGAGCTTAACCCGCGGTTGCACTCGCGTTATATAAGACTAGAAGGGAATTAAAATCGGACCAGTTTTTCCTAAGATTAGCGCGTTTAGCGACCCACCAAACAAACTCTTCACCTTTATTAGTATAGACTGATAAACATACATAATTTACGAAGTCGGGTAAATATACGATCCACTCACCTTGCCTACAATGAAAAATGACCAGAAATAAGAAGCTTCAAATGTAAAAGTCAACCGAACCTTCTAAATTATAAGATAACAAGAATAAAATGTTGTCAGTCTCTACCTAGAAACTAAGATAATTATGTACAACATCGATATTGTTATCGTGCAGCCCCAATAGATAAAGGAAAAAATAATTATTGGAAAACGTGAATAATTTTTAGCTTCTGCGTAACTCATAGGCTAAATCTGAATTATTTTAATTGTTGAAAATATTTATTAGCCAAATTAGCTATCCTGTATAAAAATTATAGTCCATATTTACTTTAACAAACAGTACTCTAAAATTAAAGTAGCAGGCAATATGAACGCACATTGTCACGCGAAAATAAAAATGTACGATATGCATATTTTTATTGCGATGTCGTAATAAAAGTTCCATCCGTAGGGAGTGCACTTCATTGAGCATGATATTTGCAACAATTGAACCTTCCCAATGGAAACAATGCACCGCCGCTACAAGTATTGGCACGACCATTGATTTTCTGTCCCAGGGCCCGAGGGGAAGCCAGGAGGACATAGTTCTGCCTACTACGCGTAATAAGTTAAGTTACAGCACCACTAATGTTGTAATTCAAACAAAAATGTACCTTATTACAAGCTTGTATAATTGAATTTAATGTAAAGCTGAGATTGATGTCGAGTGAAGTTGAAAACGCTTTAAGGCAGTCTTGCGGCCGTTTGCCAGCCGCACTTGGCCTCAGCGGCCGCAAAGCTGACGATTTCTATGACGTCACTGCTATGGAACCTTCAATATTGAGGTACACACAAACTCGTTACGGGATAACGGACCGACTGTCAAATAGACAGACTACATAAACACATACGCACTAGTTGAATGTATATAGATTTAATTTTTGATAACATCACTTTTACATCGATTAGTACAGCAACCTGGCTTACTTAGCTAATTTCATGTGTAAGTTTATGGAGGTAGGAGAGCTATAATGTCGATGTTCATTAATCAACAATAAGATTTCCTAATTCTTGTGCTTTTCTGTCCAGACATAATATTGTTGATCATTATAATGTTTTTCCACAATTTTATTTCATTATTAGTAGAACTAAATACTTCTAGACAGTCCAGTCTAGAAGTAAACCTACAAATCCTAACTCGAAATACCGAAACCGTATCGAATTGCATTAAAAAACTAAAACCGCTAGCAAACTTATTGGCCAACTTAACTGGCTCGCAAACAGTTCGCTAAAAACAATAACTGAGTACAGGTAGAATCAATACGAACAAAAAGTAGCGACCGGCCACGACTACAGTGGAGGGCGACGTGACAAGCGACGTGTCGCACTGTGGACCGCTGTT
Source organism: Euclidia mi (assembly GCA_944739405.2). Classification (NCBI taxonomy): domain Eukaryota; kingdom Metazoa; phylum Arthropoda; class Insecta; order Lepidoptera; family Erebidae; genus Euclidia; species Euclidia mi. Next base: position 3,443,047 of record OX123202.2, on the reverse strand, counting down.
GTCGTCAAAAACTCTTTCTTTCTTTTAGAGTGAAGATATTTTCTGGGTTTACAAGACGGCCCGAAAACGAACCTATCCTTACGATCATTGCCCCGGAGACAGGAACCGAGATCAACGGTTTTAAGTACACTACGAAGCATTTTAGCTTTTCGATGTTTAAGGCTCAATAAGCGTTCTACAAACGTTGTTTTACTTTGCCGATCCATTACGAACTACCATTCAAATGACGCTATAGCCGCCATAGAGTATAGAGATCGACAGAGACCTCACGTCATACCGCGTTGCTTGTCGCTAAGCCAGAAGAGTACGCTAGACCCGTAAAAGCGTACACAAGGTTCGAAGGGGATACAGGCCATTTGTTTGTAGTTGCCGAAACGCGCGGCAGTGTTTGAGGCCACAGGAGCACGACATGCGGGCGACCCCACACAAGAGGTAGACACATTTTTGAGCTGTGAAACATCGGTTTACATATCCTTTGGATGTATGGGCTGTAATTAATACACCGTACTTTGTGAAGTTCGACAGCCGAAATGAGTCCATTTTCAATGAAAAAAATGTATACCGTTTTCATTAATGATCTGAAAAATGTTTAAATGAGTTCCATGAATGAATGATCATTTTTTTTGATGAGGGAAATAAATACTGATTTCATGCGAAAATATGTACGCAAAGTTATGCCTCGACAACAAAACTACAATAAATAGAAGAATTTAATACAAAATTATATTTATATTATAATCGTGTAAATGGAGCACTGTATGCCTTTATGAACGGCCAGACTGTGCCGAAAGAGGCGCGATTGGCGGTTCATAATGGAGTGCTTGTCCCCACGTTGATGTATGGAAGTGAGAGTTGGGTATGGCAGAAAAGGCATGAAAGTAAAATTAACGCAGTTGAGATGCGATCACTGCGTAGTATGTGTGGGGTGAGACTGATTGATAGAATTCCGAACGTAACTATACGAGAGAGCAGTGGTCTGAAAGAAGATGTCGTGAGTAGGATTGAGAAAGGAATGCTAAAGTGGTTTGGACACGTGGAGCGAATGAGTGAAGAAAGAATGACGACTAAGATTTATAAGGCAAATGTGTGTGGGCAAGTCGGTCGCGGCAGACCTCGTCGGAAATTCCTCGATCAAATTGGGGACGTCCTAAAAAACATCCAGGTCCGAAGTACCCGAAACCGGCGAGCATGTATGAAAAGAGTAATGAGTGTAGAGGAAGCGCGTGAGGTTTGTAAGGATAGAAGCAAGTGGCGTTCTGTTGTCTCTGCCTACTTCGACGGGAAAAAGGCGTGAGTTTATGTATGTATGTATTATATTTAAATGTAATTGCTGAAACGTGACGAAGGCATATACTAATCAGCAAAGGTTCGCACATGCAGCATGCGTTGTACCCAGTCATTTCCTTTAATATCCTAATTAACTGCAGACATAGTAATGAAAATTTATTTATAATTCTATATAAATTAATAAATTGGACATCTAAAATCCATCCACTCGCATTTCAGAGTTGAACATCGCTATTGGAAATAGGCAATTCAAAAACAGATATTTCGCTAGTGGCCCATTAATCTTACAAACAATAAACTTGCACTAATACACCTTCAAATTACTAGTTCCTCGGATCGTTTATAGGATTTGTCCTGTTCTTACAGCGTATCACAGTAGCGATGAAAGAATCCTTTGAAAGGCGCTTCAGTGCTAAGGAGGACAGCATCTGTTACGGGTCGGATCGCAGTTGGTCGCTAATGAGCACACTATAATCCTTTTTACTGAGTTTTCCGCTTTGCCGGCGACAGTCGACAATTGACGCGATGTTATAGAAATGGTACTATGTAGGTTGAACTGAACTGATATCATTTATACCTTTAAAGTTATTTATTATTTGTATGTGAAATATGCGATATATTGGATATTTCCCAAGATTCTATTTGTATTCATACTAATATTGATGTAACAAGTCTATGTATATCTCGTAATTTATTAAATGGGCGAAACGGATTTATCAAATAACTCGGGACGTTTCGGCGCGGGTTACACCAGGCGTGTATGGCTGTCTAATATCGATATAGAGTATATCATAGAGAAATCAAGTATGGCAGCGAATATCACAGTGAGTGAATGTAAGTTGTAAGCAAGAGCGTCGGATGTAAATCAGATGACAAAGACAAAAAGTAATTTGTTGAGCTTAACTCCAGAGCAAACAGTTCGGTTCCATGACTGTATAATGGCGCGAATGGTTTGGTTTTTGATTTGGCTGAATTAGTTTGAATCAGCTCGATCAACAAAGCACTACTAACTCTACTACAAGTTCTTTATTCGGTGATTAAGAGCTTCATCACTTATTCCTAATCCTCTGATGTCCTTTTTCTTTCCGACATTTCCGACTTTCGTCGACATTGGCGACTACTTCATCAAGCAACGCGCAAATGTATATACAGTTTTGCGAGTAAAATTATTAGAATTTGACAAAAAGCGTGACTTACAAAATGAACAGAATCCATACTGCGATGAACAATATCATTAGTTCCATTGACATCAAATAGTATATTACTATAACGTATCGAAATGAGGGAAAACGAGACACGGGTAGTGAAAATATAACGACCTGCCATATATAGCTTGATTAAAATATTAATTGTTGTGTTTATATCATTTTTTTATTTAAAGATTATGGTATAAAATATATTACTTTCACAGTTTCCCTCAACGTTTAAATTAAATGAAGTTATAATGCAAATCTTTCTGTTGCTTTAAAACAACAAATATGGGTATCTCTTACTCTTCTCTTTTAATATTAGTAGTCATGTACAACAATTTTACTGTAGTAATCAATTTAGTTGGCAACGATAGAGACTATGAAAAGGAATTCTAGCTATATTTAGCTACTACTAATATTATTTACCTAGCGAACCATTATGCTACATATACATCAATACAACATAATAAATTACAACAGAATGAATATCATCAAATTATAAATTATTGATATTGTATATACTGAGCCAATAATTCAGCACACGTTCTACGAGTAACTATTACAATACCGGCGCACCAATACATATATTAATCAAACGCAGCTCTTCTCATCACCATTAATCTAAGGTATGTATTAATTTATTACGTCGGTGTATTACATGTAGCTAAGTAGGTGAGCTTTGATCTAGGCAGGCTTAAGTCACTGAAGGACGCTCAAAGGAAGCTCGGCTAAGAAAAATATCAGCTAAGTGGGACAGAGGCAGCCACTTGCGGAATACGTCTGAACAGGACTGGCACTGCTTTATACAGTTAAATACAAAGTAAGTCGATATGATGTTAACGTCTCGGTGTTTTGCGTCAACATTCAGCGTTGGGACAAAACATGTTGATGTGCAGATTGTTTTAGATACTTGTTGTGATATAGTGCAGTTGGTATTTAGACAAGTAGTGGTTTATCTAGTATAATAATATTATGTTTCATAGATAAACCTTTAGACATTTTACAAGACAATCAAACAATTTTATTAAAACGGGTCTAACTAGCAATATTTATGAATTTACAATATAAATACCTTTATATTGCCGGTTGCAGTAGGACTATCGGTTTAAATACATTATTAACTTATTTGAAGCTTACGTACTAAAATGATTTATAGCTTTTTTACTATTGACCAAAATTAACACCTAATAACGTTTATCGTTACCTCGCAATCTTTCTTTAAGACAAGAAAAAAATTATAATATAAATGTGTAATGTTTTTGTTGAATGTTGCAGCACAAACATGAAGGAAACGTTTAACGTTCAGAGAAAATGACTTAGTCTGTCGGATTGAGAGGCAACTCTGTACGTAACAGGCTCTGTAAACCGGGCGTTTTTCTCTCGTAAAATTAAAATTGGGAGCACTCTAACAAAGTTTCGTTGCGTGGTGGAACATTTGGACAATGTATGCGTTACGACACAATGTTATGTCATTACTCTTATTTTACTTTGTATTTAGATGTAAAACGCTGATTGACATCATATTTTTTAGGAACATTGACGTAGGCTTATCGTTTTATACGGAGATTTTCCATTAAATGGGTTTTTATGATAACTGCAACAAATGTGATTCTCGTACAAACCGGTACGCCATTTTTTTTGCATTTAGTATGTAATACAGAAAATAGCCGGTAAAATTATTTGTACTTTATGTCTGTATAATCTATGCACGTAATATCACAAAATCTGTGCATTTTGGCAATACACCACTCGCAAATAACACGAAGAACAAAGTACAGATAATACGCTTGTGTCCCGCGTAGGCGGCCCGCAAACGAGATAAAGCCTGCGAATTTGTTTGAACAAAATGTCTGCGTCTTGCGGTCTTATAAGTTTGTCAGCTGCCTATTTGCGCTGGCCTACCTGGAGAATTAAATGAGTAAAACAAATAAAATTGTGACATTTCTCGGTAAGACCTTTCTTTTTCTATATAATTTAAGTTCGATGCTTTATTTCGTAAATCCATTGACATTGTAATAGCTATGAAATAGAAGTATAAATTCTAGTAAGGTTTCGTCTAGTTTCGTGAATTTCGTGAATGAAATAGTGAACCGTCAACTCAGTTTGCTGGCGTTATTGTTACACAACATTAAACCAGCATCACTAAATTATAAATGGTTTCGTATAATCGTTCTAATAACACCGTTGATACAAGATATATTATTTTAGGCAATATTTGATCGAGGCTACAATTTAAATAACCAGTAATCAATATTTGATTGCTTGCCACGATTTATCCTTATCAACTGCATCACGACCTCTTAACTTAATAAATGCAACATAAAAATACTTACCTTAAACTGTGAAATATTTTCCTTTAACGCTTAACCCAAAAACCAAAGAAATGCAATCATATCCCTTTCTACAGTCGAGTTACGAAGGCAACCTGCCCCATGTTTATTATGCACAAACATTGCGTATAGTAGCGGGCACTCATAATCGTAAATGTTATATATTTGCCCGCTGTACCGGCCTGTTTCCCGTCACCACTTATAATATCATGTGGAGGAATGACGTCATCAACGTTTATTGGTTTGGCTGGTGACTGTGATGGTCTGTTTCATCTGATTGTTGCTCAGCCAATGAAAACCTATTTTGTATTTTTTTGGTGGTGAGACTAACTTGTTTTTTGGAAATATGTTTTTAGTATTTTGATTTAAATATAATTTCGATGAGTTAGCTAGCAGATAAAACGATAGTTAATAGAAAGATTTAAAGTGCTACTCAAAGAGTATACAAATACTACGTAAGAAGAGGCGGATGTGCCATAGATCATGCGAGACTTTCAGCTTTGTATGAAACGTGCAGGGAGAACTCGTACCAACATAAAGATACTAATTGACATCGTTTTTATGTTGGCAGCATTGTCATATTTGTCAATATAGGGATGTACCCTCTAGTGATTAACGAAATATCGATATCGATAATATTCGGTAAGAAATAATTATAATTATGTTTCGACTAGAATTATACTTTTCCAACACAAATAAAAGATGTATTTAATATTTATGTGTTTATTCAAATAAATTAGCATATTCTATAAATCTATTCTAGATTAGCGAAGAAAAATACGCAGAACTAAAAGATAATTATATGTATGTACATGTAATGGAAAGGTTTTCAACATTTCTTCTGTAATAGGATTTAAAGAAATGTCTATAGATACAAGGCACAGCTGTTTTTCTGACTTGAGTTCCCTTTTTTTTAAGTCTTTCGGCTTAAAATGCTTGCCACACACATAGTTCAACTGATGTAATTTTTCAATGGGCACATAAATCAAGTCTTGGTTTCCAGTTGCAGCTACCCATTTTTACATCTAAAAAGAAAAAAAAGAATAGAATTTTTAGTCCTTGTGCCGATTTCTAATAACGGATTATCGATAACTGACAGGCAGCACTATTGTTTACCTACAAAGTACTAGGATATGAAACTTTAGAATATTTCCTTATTTTTTTATGTTTCATTGAAATATATAACATTATAAATATTCATTGATCTTTATCTAGGGACATTTTGCCATAAATACCTACCCTTTTTTCATTGCTTGACCTTCATGTTGTTGTATGCCATAATATTTCGCACGTTATTTTGCTTGTTTTCATTGCGCTCCTTTCAATGCTAATCAAATAAATATATTAACACTAACACTAGAAGTGTAAAATCACATTTATTTGGTATACACAAAGCACTTTTACAGTATGTTTTTTACGTTTTATATACAAAATACATAACGCGGCAAAGTTCAATCTGGATAATAATATGACAGTTGTGACATTTGACACTATTGACAGCCAAGGCGGTGATGTACGTATAACCCGTCTAACTTTGAAAGAATACTGTTCCAAGGGTACATAGTGAAGGATGCTATCTTCACGTTTTATACATATAATAGTAGCCATTAAAAAGATAGCACGTTTCATACATTCGGTTTTTTCTTAGGAAGTTGCGCCAGGCTGGTGCTACTCAGTTATCTAAGTCAGTACATGAATTTGAAAATGATAATAAGAACTGTAATATTTTTGTATTCTGTAATAATTTATTAATATCATACCACTTTATATGCTTACCACGACGTGTAAGCCGACAGATAACGCCTTGAGCATTAAGTTCGTTTATGCATTAGCAATCGATAAATAATAACTTCCTAATGTTTTGGGTAACTTGCCAACGTTGACCTCGTGAAATTTAGCATACTTATTTTATTTGAGTCATGCTATATTTTATATTTATCAAAATCGGTCCAGGAGTGTGGCCACGGCATAACATATGTACGCATAGAAGTTGCAGTAATAGTTATAGGGTAAACCACCCAATGATTGGCACTTGAGAGTTTATTTCGAAAGAAGTGCATACCTCTTTCGAAATAAAAGGATGTGCATACATAGTTATCGTTTGAGAATACTCGATGTCATAGTGGAATAGTTACAGTGCACTCACACAGCTTAGGCTAAAAGCGCACACGGTGATATCAATAATGTATCCTCCATATAGAGCATATGGACGAGCTCTACTGAATAGTAGAGATATGCTGTGTGCGAAATACATAGAAAGAGAAAGATAAATTGCTTATTTCTACAACATATTAAAATATATAAAGAAGAGAGTAACAGCTGAGTAAATAAGGGGCTTCAGTTATAATTCCTTACGTCTGTATAAAAATAGGAGATAGACTTGCAATGGGATCGCTTGCGCTAAGCGAACATAGGAAAATAGATCTGTCCTATTTTTGGATGTGTTCCTCGCTCAGTTCTCCGATACTTCGCTCATCTTTCGTAGGTTCGCAGCCAAATTCGACTGTGTCGCTTGTAACGTTCGTGTTACTATCGCACTGTCATTTCTATAGATGCCACTCTATGGGGTTAAATGGCACTGACGTCGCTTTAGCCTGTTTACTCAATCAGCATATTAATATACTATCTACTACCACAGTACTCAGCAATGATATATCTACTTATAAAGCAACACTGGTACTCCAAGTAATATTGCTTATGAAAGAAGGAAGTGTAGTTTTGTAAAGAAAATGCCTTAGCTCTATATTTAATTTAAAGTATCTTATGAGCTTACTAAGCTATATCCGCGTAGTGACGGGTTAACTGGAGTACAAAGTCAAAATCATTTATTCATTTAGGCCACAAAGTGACGCTTATGAACGTCAAAAATTAAAGTTAATTACTAGATGATTCTACATAACATATCTTCACGCCTGTTATCCCCGAAGGGGTAGGCAGAGGTGTATTACACACCCACACTTCGCCAGATATGTTTCAGTCCCAATGTAATAGGGGGCGAGCCTATTGCCATCTACCGGGCACATTATTAAGCGAGCGATAATTAACATTTTTTTTAATACACACATAACTTCGAAAAGTCAGAGGTGTGTGCCCGGGGTACCTGGGGATCGAACCCGAGACCATCGTCTCGGCAGTCCGTTACGTACACCACTGGGCTACCGCCGCTTATTGATGATTCTACATATTTACACTTACTGCCACGTGCGCAATGCAATAGGTAGAACCACGAGAAAGAACGGGCAATAAAACTCGTGGCCACTCTTTTTAATTGCCAGTATAATGGTTTTACATTTTATCTTTGTAAGGAGCTGCAACTGTTTCACATTGTGAGTGATCTACTAATGCAAAAGTTAATAGTTATTGATATCATACTCAAGCAATAAATTATGTTCATTTGGTAAGCCTCCCAAAGTGAATATGGTGAAACAGGAGCACCCACTTACGTCTTTTAATGTAGGCAACTCGAAAACTCAAATTATCACCATCCCATTTCATTCAGTGACTGTCGTACGAGGCGACTAAGGAAGCAAGTAGTATCATTGGGGATAGACGCAAATCTTGCCATCAGGCCCTATACCTACCCGTCTAGTCATCGTGGTATAGCAAGCCAATTCGCCCTTTCGACTCACAATACTATCATGTCACAAAATAGGAGTGGCCTATGTCCAGCTGCGGCCTGCCATAGGCTGTATGATAAAGCTTTATCTACTCCGCATAAGTTACACGTAAAAATTGTAAGTCAAACTGAGATTTCATAGTTTTTTTTATGTAATATAAATAAATCCTGTATTCATAGTATTAGTTAGCCCATAAAACTTAAGTAATCTAATACTACACAAATAACACACAAAACAAATTACGACAATCGTTGAGTTACTAACAATCAGACTACACTAAAATAAAACAAAAGGAAAAATAAGAAGGCTCGCAAGAAAACAGTACTATCTTATTTAATTAGCGCAACTCGTGAGCGACTCATAATCACATCAACACTTACCAAATTAATATGAACTGAGCTCCCCCTCATTTGGGATTAAAGAGCCGTACTCACTGGTCGTTGCTGAACGTGCGTGGTCTCAGCGTGTGAGCTGCAGTGACGCTGCGTTCACGCAGAGTACTCTAGTAGCGCTCATATCGTGACTTGACTTACGGCTGGTTTTAATATTCGATCTATACATGGGTTTTAAGATTTGAGATTCGTGTTTGACATATTTTGTATGAAGCATAATGTCAAAAAAGAATCTAAAATCTCAAAAGAAGTGGATAGATCGAATGTAGAATTCCGCGTTTAGCGATCGCCATAGGTCGGCAACGACCGCCCAGTTATTATCCCGAGACAACTATCGATAGGCCATGTCGGAAGCCTTCGGGTGGTCTAAAAACTCCAACACCAGAGTTGGCCACTTACTTACACGTAAAAAAACAACTTTGGATTTAGGAAGTAGCAAAAACATTGCAGCGATTGTTTAGTTGAGGAACTAACAGAGATTTTTTAGTTCAAACCCACAGAACACTGACTTTCCAGGATCGTGTGCGTATTAGATTGTAAATTATCGCTTGTTTAACGATGAAGGAAAACGTTGTGAGGAAACCTGCATGTCTGAGAGCTATTAAGAACATGTGAAGTCTGCCAATCTGTACCTGGCCAGGGTCGAGAACTATGGCGTAACCCTTCATAATATGAGACGATGCCTGGATCCAGCGGTTGATTAAATTACAAACAAGGCTGATGATAAAAATGTAGCGAATAGATACGCAGCACGCATCGCGGGCGCGTAACGTTACCACCGTTTAAACGTTAAAACAACGCGCGTGTCTAAAATACGCCGGTGTGATAGTGCTCTAATCCCTCTCAGGTTACGCCAGTGTCTCGAGGTTTCTCTAAGCGAAATAAATGAATGATTGAACAGACTCCACCGGTGGGTCGGGTAAAGTTCACTCATACAATATGTATGTATGTAATACTTTTATTTCAGATTAAATACATCAATCCATATATAAAACAAAGTAAAAGTTAATTTGTATACAGTCAGCACAGAAACAGGAAACAAAGAATACATTAAGATATTACAGCAAATGGTACATAAATGATAAATTAATACATCATAATTAAATACTTTACAATTATAATGTCAATGAGAAAAAAAAAATCTTATGTCAATAGATCCATGTCAATAAAAATAAATATAAGGAAATAATAATAGTCATTAGTAGTCAATTATTACAATAACAATAATATCAATCTCGTCCGGTCATTATACTCATCCACTTGTTTTGTATAGGACAGTCAAAGCGCGATGCAATCATCTTCAGGATGCCATTGCTACTGTCTCTCAACCGCCTTAGTAATGAAGCTACTCTTTTACGTATAATGGCTTGATAGCCATCCGTATGAGCTTCGGCAAACATTAGTGACGCGCTGCAGTAGGGAGGCAGCCGCATCAGCATCCTGAAGATATTGTTATATTGTACACGCAGGGCACTGGCGGACTGACGGGTATGATTTACCCACAGGCTGCGCGAGTAGAAAGACTGGCAGTAAGCCTTAAACAGACAAATTTTCACACCTGACGAGCAACGAGCGAACCTGCGGGCAACCATATTCCCTCGCACCGCCAATGCCCTGCGCTCGCGCTCCAGATCGGCATCATCGGACAAGTCTTCCGTTACAATATGCCCCAGATATCTAAAACTGATTACTCTCTGCAACTCTTCACCGCACAACATAGTTGGTGGAACCCGAGCGGACACATGCAATTTTCCTTTGAAAATAAGTACCTTGCTCTTTTTTGTATTATATGTCAGTCCATGCTCCACCGCATATGACTCACAGATGGTCAATAGCTTGCGAATAGAACCCCCTGATGGTCCCAGCAGCACCATATCGTCCGCGTAGCTGATGTTATTAACACACACATTATCAATATGACAACCGGTATGAGTGCTGCTGAGCTCACCAATAAGGTCATTTATATAAAGGTTAAACAGCAGAGGAGAGGTCAGTCCACCCTGTCTAACCCCACATTGCATGCGATACGGGTCTGACAAGGCTCCCGCCCATCTCACCTGGTTCCGCTGACCTCGATACCAATCCTTCAACAGAGATACGACCTCAGCCGGCACACCCGCTTTTCCCAGCTTAACCCAAAGCTTGTCATAAAGGACTGTGTCGAAAGCTTTCGACAAATCTAGGAAACACGCGTACACCGGTGTCCGCCTATCAGTGTAGTACCTGACAGCCTGCTTAAGACATAAAATCGCACTTTCAGTAGAAAGCCCCGTCCTAAAACCAAACTGAGCTTGGTGCAATTTTACGTTTTGAGATAGAATGTCATTAAGCAGGCTGTCAAGCACCTTGGCCATAATAGTCGCAAGTGAGATGGGTCGGTAGTTATTTTTGTCCGAGATATCTTCAGTTCTATTCTTGATCACGGGCACCACAATGGTTTTCGTAAATTCCTCCGGTAAGTACCCATGACAAAGACAGAGGTTAAAAAACATGGAAAGAACGCGAGGCAGGTGAACTCCTGCATGCCTTAGGTGCTCGACACTAAGACCATCATGCCCAGGTGATTTACCTCTCCTCATACCATTGATAACTTGTTTTATATCTTTTGCTGAAAAATTCACATGCCTTTCCTGGGCGATGGTCCCAGTAACGGGCAACCGAGATACACCTGATTGGTGCTTGGGTTCCATTATGAAGTGCTCACTAAAAATATTAGCAATCTCACGGTGATCACTAACGCCATTTATACTCACAGGGAGGCCAGGCTTATGGCTCATATTACTTGTTTCTTTCCAGAATTTAGAAAAATTGTTAGCGGAATGATGTACTGCAAGCGCATCCATTTTAAATTGTTCCTGCCTATCCTGGCACCATTTTAGCTTTTGTTTGAACAATTTCCTACTTCCTATCATGTCAATATATGTCTGGCCATTATTAGGTTTACCATCTTTCACCCAGGCCAAAAACCTCAACCTGGCCTGCCTATGGTAATCTGCAACGTATCTAGACCAACCCGCAATATAACCACCTCTCCTCCGCGATTCAACCCTTTTGTGCGTAGCTATAGCTGCTTCAGACAATATAGTAATCAGTCTCAGATACATATCTCTTAAAAACAACTTATGCTCAAAATCAGAGCACATTCCATCACAACATTTTCTCATTATATCCGGAAAATGAATTTCCCTAAGCTGAGCATGACATGCCTCATGATAATGCTGGACTTGTTCATGTGTACGCTCACCCCATACAACCCTGTTGATCCCAGTTGCACACACTGGTGTTTGTTCATACGACACTAAATCCAAGTTACAATCAATTAGCAGTGGAAAGTGGTCAGACCATTGCACGTCATACTTGACTTGTACATTTGTAACAGTGGAAAGCGCTGCATTCGTAACTATGCAATGATCTAATCATCTTACACAACCATGGGCTTCACTAATAAAAGTGAATGTATCAGAGATTGTCAATAACATTAAAGTCTACTACAGTCCAGTTCTGGTCGTCACAAAATTCCAGTAAGCGATCACAAAAGAGCTCACCTGGATGCGCATTGTAGTCCCCTAGCATATAAACCGCAGCACAATCACTATTTTCTTCCACAATAGCACTGATTGAACTTAGACAATGTGTAAAAGTAGGTACGTTATCCGCACAATCGGTTGGCATATAGACACTGAATACTAAAAGTTATGAGCCGTTCACCCCTACTCTTACCGCAGTCAAACGGGAATCCGCACAGTCTATAACCGAGACTGAACGGAAAACACTTTTCCTCCACAGTATGGCCACACCTCCATAAGGCCTGCCTCGCACGAGGCCTTCTGAGGTATTTACCGCTGATGTTCCTGTGCCACCGAAATCCTTACTAATCGTTTCTAAAGTAGACAACTCGTGGGGCAGTAGCCACGTCTCTTGTAGCGCTATAATATCTGCCGTATTACATAAATGCCTGATTCCCTCTAAGGATCTTTTCAGAGACTTACAGTTAAATGAAATCAACCTTGTATTTGTTTTATTATCCATTTTGGTTTCTAGAATGATGCCTCTCAGCCCTATGTTGTGGATGGCTTTCATCTCTGCCTCTCATATATTCACGGCGGCACTTCATTATACAATTATCTGTTGTCGCGTTGCCCAACATGTAAGTGACCCTATGGCGGCAATGGAAGCGTAACTTCTTGCTGTGGTGGTACGTTACTGTAGTAAATGTAAACTGTTTGTGTGTTTGAAGCAGCGGTGAAAGCTTCACTCATAATTGCAGTGTATGGGGCAGTGTGTAAGTGTGCAGTGGATAAGTTTGTATTTGTCCGGAACTAAAATGTTCAGAATTCACATCACGTCACGCCTGTCTCCCATTATCCAATGAGGCAGAGATTATTGAACGCTTAATGCTCCCGTACAAACAATAACAATTTAATAAGCACTTCTAAAAGTCAGTGATGTGAACTGTAACTTTGACTCGAGACCAGAAGGCCAATTCTCGTATTTAACAGAGACTGACACTGAATTTTGACTGAACTGCGATTTAATTTTGAATTGACTCACAATTGGTATTCTGCTCCACTTAATCTCCTTATAGTATAATTTCGATATAATCAATTTATAATCTCTTGTTGATCTTAGAGGTAATGACAAAAACTCAAAAACAAAAACATTAATTTTGCCATTGTATGGGAAAATACATTAATAGGAATGGTTATTGGATGCCAATACGTTTACATGCCAAATTAAAATTAATATACAACTAAGTAATAAAATTTCGGTAAGTAAATATATTGGTTCCTTGGATCGTGTGAATTATTTTCAATAGGTATTCAATAATTAAAAAATTTAATATTCAATAATAGAAATAATTCAGACATTATAAAGATTTTAACGATGGTAACGTACAATTGGGTTTTTAATTCGTTTTCCCTCCTGATAATTTTATCTCATTTGTTGAATTTCTCGAGCAAAAGTTTCGCGAATATTTCGATCTTGAAATAAATATCGTCAATGCTGGCAACGAAATACTTAACATGTTTGCATGTTGTCCACCAGGATCTCCTAGCCAGATCCCTCAGAGGATCCTCGTGAACTCATTAGTTGTGAAATTGTATAAAAGCAATTAACGTTTACAAAACCAGTGACTATCAGAAAGTTATCAGCCATCGATAGGGATTACAAAAATCAGGTGCATGCGATTTTCGACCTTATTGACGTAACTCAGAATTTATAATTTTAATAACGTATCAATGTCAGAAAGCAAGAAAATACCAAAAAGAAGTTTATCATGAATTGTCAATAAGTTCGAAAATCGCATGCACCTGTTTTTGTAAGCCCTATCGATCGATGGTTGATCATTTTATAGTCATTTGTTTTGTAGACATGAATTTGTCTTACACAATTTCTTTTTAAACTTATTTTAGATACCTATCCCCGTGGTAAAACTAGTGGCACATAATAGCTAAAGGCGATTCCTATGTTTATTAGCAAAATAGATCATAAATATTACCACTATTAGTAAGTAGAAAAATATTCAACACTATTGGTGGTATCGTTGGGAATGTCAAATAAATCACGTCATCACGTCGTGTCCTTGGTAACAAATGTATATTAAAACTAGAAATACCTTACCTGCTCTACTAATAATTAGCAGAATACCGTTCACACTAGTTCACACTTGGTTCAACTTTCGATGTAGTCCCGATCTCATTCAAGTGTCAGTTAAGTTACGAGAATACCATTTATGACGCCGAGACTAGATCGATATTGGAATTTGAACAAATATAATTACCAGAATTGGCCCTCAGGGAGTCTGCTATGGACAAATTACTACGCACAGGCGTAGCAGTCTGTTACGGTAAAGCCTATGACCAACTGACAGCTACGAAAAAGCGTAGGCGTCTGCTGGTCTGTCCACAAGGCTATTGCTACTCGTATAACAGTGTAAACAAACTACAGACCCTACCGTCTTATGAACTACAGAAGTCGTTCAGAGCTCGTAGTAACCCTATTAAATATAATAAGTATACGTGCCCATTGTATTTGACAGCATTTAACAGTAGACAAAAAAAATGCATTAGGGCCATGTGTGGATTACAACACGATGAATCATGTCGCCAAATATTCAAAAAGCTTGGTTTACTGCCACTACCTTCTCTCTATATATATGAAATTTGTGTGTTTGTAAAGAAATATAAACAATTCTTTAAAGCCGGGTACTCACTAGGGAACCGTAACTGTAACATGCGTGATACAGTAACGAGGTTCTAGTGTGTACGCGTTTTACAATTACGGCTCACGACGATGCCAGAACGCTTTCACTGAGCGTACTCATTTTGCGAGCTGTAAATGTAACCAAACAGATACAGTAACGTGGTTCTAGTGTGTACGCGTTTTACAATTACGGCTCACGACGTCGCCGGAACGCTTTCACCGAGCGTATTCATTTTGCGAGCTGTAACTGTAACCAAACAGATACAATAACGAGGTTTGCAGCGTCTAGCAACAACCTCTCTTCATGACGTCCACGAGCGCACTGCGAGCGCCCTTTGATCCACGGCAAAAACCGACAATCGTCGGCTCGCTGCGAGTCGCTCGTCGCAGGCTCGCGAACCATGTACACACTATGTTTTTGGTAACAGTAACGGTTACAGTTACGTGCAACGTTACGCATTCAGAAATGAGTACGTTGTAAACATCGGCTCGCTGCAAACCGCACGCGTACCGCTCGCAACAGGTTTGCGAACCACGTACACACTATGTTTTTGGTAACAGTAACGGTTACAGTTACGTGCAACGTTACGCGATCAGAAATGAGTACGTTGTAAACATCGGCTCGCTGCAAACCGCACGCGTAACGCTCGTAGCAGGTTTGCGAACAACGTACACACTATGTTTTTTGGTTACAGTATATGCAACAGTTACAGTTACAGCTCGCTAGTGAGTACCCGGCTTAAGACGGCAAATGATGTTAATCCAAGGACTAGACGTGATCCACACAGACTTGTACTTAATGATATTGCAAGGTTGACAAAATTATAATAAAAGTTGTCTAGTGATGTGTGTACGCGTATTTAATAATATACCTTGTCATCTTAAAATATTAGATATTCGATTGTTCAAAATACAGCTGCATAAATGGCTTAATGAAAATAATTTTTACAGTGTCAATTATCATTAGACCAGCTCTTGTTAGACGTTATTAAGTTGTAGCGACGTCGCCGGCATACGAATGTTTAAATATACACTTTCGTGACAATTTTATTTGATTATACACTAACTAACATATCTTTATTCTGCCTCTTAAACCTGCGTAATACGGGTGGTAAAGTGTAACATGAATTTATAAGGGTTGGTTTTTTATGGGGTACATATACAGTATTAAAATGACGCACCAAATATATGAAGCAAACGTGTATGGGCAAGCCGGCCGCGGCCAACCTCGTAGGACATTCGTCTACCAAATTGGTGACGTTCTGAAAAACGGAAAGGTCCGAAGCACCCGGAAAAGAAGAGCATGTATGAAAAGAGTAATGAATGTAGAGGAAGCGCGAGAGGTTTGTAAGGATAGAAGTAAGTGGCATTCCGTAGTCTCTGGCTACCGCGACGGGAAAAAGGCGTGAGTATTTGTATGTATGTATGGTTTTTTTATGGCAAGCCCTGCACTACGATTAAGTCACACATCACGGGGAACTATAGAAACCTTCAATCAACGATCATAAAGAACACCCATCGTCGAAACAAGAATTTGGCTATGAGGATGGCATTTGTATAATCCATATACAAGTAAACTATGCGATACTGTGCAAAGCGGACTGTATTTCGCGTAAATGTGATATGGTTCGTTACAAAACTGTAAATTCCGACAAGCCTGGGCGCGCCCTTCAAAAAGTGTGTCTTGCTGTTTCTGTCAACCAACTGTCAGTGCATCCGCTTGTGCGCCAGCGCCCGTGCCGCGCGGCGCACTATGGTTCGTCTAGAACAAGCTAGCTAGACAAAATTATTTTATTTGATTTTTATGTCTAGATGCGGTTAATAAGCAAAGATATAAGGTTTTTGGTACTTTTTTCAAGGCAGTTTGTCATTTGAGCTGGTATCATGAAAAAAAATCATTTATCGGGCATATGTGTATAATATATTTTTTGAACATTTTATAAAGTGATTTATCCCTCGACGTCGCTATAAAATCTAATAACAGATGCATAAAATATCTAAGAACTAAATCTATTACTCATTATCATCACTATCATCAGATGAATCATCCATTGAATAGTCATGATCGTGAGGGGCAGAACTATGAAAAGTAGAAATCATATTAACATTTTGTTCCTTACAGCTAGGTGGGACAATTAAATCTAATACTTCAGTTGGAAGCGTACCTATTTTCTTCCGAGGAACTTCTCGTAAACCGTTTATTACAGGGTCAGATGTTATCAATAACATATTAAGTAAATCTCTATTCGTAGCCTCCCGTGATCGCTTTCGTGTGTTGTGCTCACGAAATCTTCTGCAGTCCTTATTCCGAGCTTCCTGTGCTTCCTCGGAAAGCTAAAGGCGAAGTGGCGAAGTAATTAGATCGTCCCTTCTACCTATAGGCCATAGGTAGAAGGGACGATCTAATTACTTCGCCACTGTGCAAAAGTATTTTGTGGACAGTAGCGGGCATGTAATACCATGAATAGAGATTTACATAAAGTTGTCTAGTTTCTTGAGCTAAGTTAACGAATTTTTCAATATTTATATCATATCCCGATGATAAAGTGCGAAGTAGTATGCCAAATTTTTGTATTAGTGAAACATCTAACCCTGTAATATCGGCACTAGCCTCGGGATTTCCAAAAAATCTTCGCGCGGTGTTCCCGTCATTAGTGTTACCGAACCCTGGTTTTGGTTTGTCTACAATCAAGCCCATTTCGCTTTTAAATCGTTTTTTAATGTCATCTGAACGTTGTTTCACACTAGCTTTGTCTTCGGCTGTTCTTAACTGCCATTTTTTTATATTTAGTCGATAGCTAATGTGAAGCAAGCATTCAAAGCACCTTATCCAAGCGTGCAACGTAGACAAACCAAAACCAAGATTATCTTTGTCCGCAGCAAACTCTTTTGACAGATCATTCATCATTGTTGGAGTTGCCCCACAAATAAAACATTTTTGTGAGGAAGAAGTTTCGGTCAGAGCATTGCAAACTTTTCCGTCAATCATTGTTAAAAGCATAACATGTGTGACAGATACTTCGGTCTCCATCACCTTGCAGGTTGTCGGCAATAAAGCGTTTATCTCTTCTAAAACCTTATTGGTTTCCGAAATCGTAAAATCTTTCGTTTCCTTAGAAAAGATAAACTTTATTGGCCGACAATACATTGTAGAACAGGGCCGAGGATTCTGCCACACAATATTACCACTTTCATCTTTCAATTGAAGAGGAACGAAAGAAAATACAAATAAAAACTCGTCACTATCGTCACAATTAGTGAATTTTTGTTTGTACATACTATGACCGGAACTTCCATCACAACCCCATTTACTTTAATGTGAATGACGTGCAAGGTAACAGACTATGAACAACTTCTTGTTGTGCTGAAACTAAACGTTCGGCAGTCTTATCAAGAATGGCCTGAACTTTGATTTCAGCATGCGTTTCATTGACTGTAATTTGTTCACCTGACGGGTAGCAGGCTATTTTAGCCTTTCTAACACTGTACATTGACGGAAACACCTTATGTCCAGCTTTAATACTCCACTTCCGAGTCTGCTTATAGCTATGGCTACTTGATTTACTATCAACGTAGTACGCTAAAGCTTCCTCACTTGTTAAACTCCTGGGGGCACTTTCTTCACTCGTGGTCTTGGTTATTGAAGGATCACTAGTCACATCTTTAATTTGACGTGCTACACTTCTCTGACCCGAGATTCGAGCTGACACTTCAGCGGCGTAAATTAATTCACTAGCACTTCTGGACTGTAATAGATCGTCTACACGTCGTCTCTTCGTTTTGAGACTAGAATGTTCAAAATCTTTAGTAGGTCTTCCGGGTCCCGGTTCTCCAGATGTAGTTGGCAGAGATAAATAAACGGACACATCGAAAGATATGTCAAGACCCTCCAGCCACGTCGAATACTTTTGTAGGAATCGCTCTCGATTTCTTCCACAGCTGCTCCACTTTTCAGCAAATTTCGTTGAATATCTTGAGATTAGTACTTTAATATCTCGCAGAGACTGCTCCGTAACACCATCAAAATTATATCTCAAAGATATAAACCGAAAGAGCTCCTCATTCCGCGTTTCCTTCGGGTGTTTCAGCCATTCTTCGAAAAAATCCATTCTTGAGACGGTAAAAACTGTTGAAAGAAAAAAATAAATAAAAATTAGTTGTGCAAATATATCGCAATGAATTTTTTTACGTATAACTACTAGACACTTATGAGAATCGTATATGATAGGTTCTACGGTGGGGACAAGTGGGGACATGTTATTATTTGACCGATGAATTTGAAAAAATGAGTAAAAAAGTGGGTGAAAATTCAAACATTTCATTTTATAAGACTAAAGAATGAAGTTCCCATGTTGAAAATGAAATAAAATATAACTACTTACCCTTACGTATACAATCCATCACAAAAACACTTTCACAAATTTCTTTTAGTGACATAAACAATGCTATCAAATATGATGTAAAAATGCAAATGAATGCCCTTTAAATAGTCAACATCTCATAAACATACCTTAATGACGCTCTTAATGAGGGTAGTATTGATAATTAATAGGTGTAATCCTCAATGTATAGGGGTAATGAGTTCGTAATAGTAATTAACTTCCAGGAATTTAAGAGTTGTTTTTGTCTAGCTAGCTTGTTCTAGACGAACCATAGTGCGGCGTCCAGAAGGCGCGGAGGGCGGCGCCTAGTGCTGTGCGCAGCGTGTCATAGACAGCATTCACATTACATCGTCCATCGTAAAGCAGTCATCAATCGTTCGCGACGCCTACGGTACTCTGTAGTAGAAGAATTAAACATAACACCTTTTATTTTCTAATAATTTTTCATATTCGTCACAAAAAACAGCTCCATATTTGATTCAAATCGAATCAGAAATCCGAAGCGTCAATTTGAGAAAGGAAAATTGGCAATACAAAACAAACCCTTTGTTTAAGGTTGCCTCTATCATTATGTCTCGACTGATTCGTACAGAAGTAGGTACGTTCGAACGTAACCGATAAATGACGACAGGCCCTGAGGGACAAACCCTCCGAAGTGAGGGCTCAATACTACCTGAACGAGGGAAACCGGCACTTATTTATTTATACATTAGCTATGGATGGATATATGGTGATCGGGTTTAATGAAGAATTGATACCAAATATATACGTATACAATATGTGTAATATTGTTGTGTTTGTTAAATTATCGTAGAACATGTTTAATCAGCATATCTTGTTTAAAGTTTACCACTGCTAGAAATAGGCCTCTTCTCTGTCTTGGGTGTTGGAACTAGCTAGGAAGAACAATCATAGAAACTTTTAAAGATAGATTGTGTTCCAATGGCCTTTTTCCTGTCATGATTCTTCACTGTAAATAGGCAAAAACAACACAGATAAGAGCCAGAGAAAAACCTTTTGCTTCTTTTAGAGAACCGATTTACTTTTTCTTGATAATCGTACACCTACAGTTAGTCACGTTGCGCAATAGTATGTAAATACCTATCACGAAAGAAAATAAAGCGACGCTTGTCGACCGAAGAAGTTGAGAACGAAGTAATTTTTTTTTAAAGACAATTCCCGCATTAGGACTAAAGCATGTGTCGCGGGGGCTTTACAAACATACAACTAACGGACACAATGAACACCCAGACTCGAAACAACAAATTCATGAATCACACAAAGTGTTGTCTCGTGTGGGGATCGAACCCACCACACTCGGTTCAGTGTCAAGCGGACGGGCGTGTGAGTGGTGGGCGCTTAAACCACTACGCCAACCGTGCTGCAGTTATTTTGATGCTTTTTATTCAATTCCAAGTCGGATTTGATTTGGAGATTTATATTGTTTAAACTTATACTCGTACACGCCAAAATGCATATCTTTTTATATTTTGTTTGATAAAGACAACTGCGATTTGTTGAAATTAATAGTGTCAGCCACATTGAGTACGTTGTGTCCCTTGGTTTGAACACTGAATTTATAACTAGTCGGACGTGAAGATATACCACGTAAACGTACTTGTCGACAACTTCGAGTGTAGAGTTCCCACCCTGAATATGAGCAGGTACGACATTGACGTTAGACATGATCTGCGTCTTGTCCATGTTCTTCTTAAGACCTACTTCTTGGAAGACAAGATATTTTTATGATCAGATTTTAGCTACTGGAAGAAACCTCGTATGTTGCAAAGGATTTGGTTCTATTACTAACTCCTACGCTATCTATGCCTGTATACGGCTGTGAAGCACAACAAAATCCCAATGTTGTAAATGATCTCGCTCTGTCGCACATAATTTTCCAGTTTCCACCCACGTATGGCACACAATTAGTTGATTCATTAATTACTCGGAAGCTAGGTCTTTTTTGTACCCGTTGTCAACGTCAGTGAAATCTTATAAGACAATGGTAACTTGTGATCAAGAACCATTGATCACTCAATCAGTCTGACTGATTTATAGCCATCGGTATATAATTATGTACTAATGTCAATGTTTATAGCGATTGAATTATTCATCATACATTTCTACTTTATAATATCGATCATATACCAATATTTCACCAAATAAAATTAAATGATAGGTTAAGTAATGTACTTGACAAAGTGTGGAAGCTTTTACAAAGTCGATAAAACATGTCTAAAAGCTTCATCAACGTTGTTAAAGTCTGTTCGTACTACACAGCAGAAAATATGCGAGAAAATAGAAACTTGTCTAATGCCAGCAAATTAACAATAAGGGCGCCTTCACAATGTAGCAAAATGGAACAGACGTTAAAACATATCTCCTTTTTATTTTTCTTTTCATTAATTTAAATTGTATGTCCAATAAAATAAAACTACTTAAAAAACATAAATATTCTAAGCTATAAAAAAGCAAAAGAGGAAATAATAAGAATAGTACCTAAAAAAAAAACTAAAAAAGGCAACTACGAAGCGTCAAAAAATTCCTCTGCAACGCTATCGAGCGGTTGCGTGCCCAGAAGGCTGGGATAATTGCCACGTTGAATGGCAATGCTTATTATTTCAGCGAAATTTAAACCAGCTCTCTGGTCACGGGATGCATCGATCAGCCTTCTCGCGATTTCTTTATATAATGCGCGTGCACTAGGGCCCCATGGCCCCAGCGTTTCGACCCAAATGGCTCAAAAACGTAATTAGCAGCCAGGTTTCCGTATTTGCGCTGTTTGAGGGTCTCCGCCGATGCAGCCATTTAATATTTAGATAAAAAGCACAAATTCACTCGACACTTTTATTCGCGTCTCTAAATAAGTATCCGGAATGTATATTGTCATAATGTTAACACACACATACTTACTCCAAATGCCTTTTCGAAGAGATTTAATTAACTCTAGATCGCGGAAAGGACAGGTCATTCCTTGATTTACACCAGTTTTTTTATTGATGGTATGCCTAAAAAGCCAGAATTTAATCATAGACGAATGTCATAAAACGTTTTAGTATCCAGATCTAGGCTATAAAAATGATCTAGTCTCAATAATATTTGAAAAGAAGGTTATAATAAAATTCATCTTCGACAAATATCGATAGTAGTGCTTCGTTAATAGGCTATAAGCTGCAAATATTTTACATATATATAGATATGTCTATTCTGTGTTAGTATATCTGCGAAAACGAAGCAAGAATGTATGGTACTCGCATCTAACCTATTATTATAAGGTATAGTATTAGTAGTATATAGCTTTATTAGATCAATACTTGTTGCATCTGGTCTGAATACTGTTTTAAACTCAGAGATATTGAAAAATCCAATAGAATTCGAACAGAAAACACCTATGTTACAAAATGGACAGGTAAAATCCGTTTGGTTAAAATGCTGAGATAATTTCCTATTTTTGCAAAAACAAATGATACTGATCACACGTTTAAGAATATTAAAGAAAAGATGAGGTTCGAGTTATTCTTTATATTAAAACGTTTTATTTTTTATTATGTTGCACATGTACTCGCCTTTACCGTGTTTATTTGAGCCAGACATTTGTATTGGAAACAAGATTATTCGTGAACTACTGACTCAAGTGTTTTGTGTGATTCAAACGTAATTATTGCTAGACTCGTTCAGACCTAATTGCGAATCACTTTGAGATAGCTTCGTAAACGACTAGATTAAGGATTGCAAAAACTTTGCTTCGTCATCGACCCTTAAATGTCTTTTGGATTGACGACAAGTTTCGAATTGGTTGCAAAGTAAGAAAATCGGGTTGGCTTACAAGGTTCGAAGCAAAACAAGAGATTTTCCTGTTCTCTTAATACCTTACGCGCCTCTTCACAAGACGCTTTGTGCGTTTGATGGTTTTCGAAAACTGAGCTTTCTCGGAAAAAAAGAAAATCAACTTCGAAAATGTAGTGCAGAATTTTCTTTTTGAGTTTATTTCTGTACCTGTACTCGACCCTAGCATTGTGGTGAGAAGTTTTGGCAAAGTGAGCTTGCAATTAATTAACATATTTAAACATTAAAAACACTAACGTACTGCTCTGTTTCTGAGAACTTTTGGATTACCAAATAATTTTACATAATAAAGCTTATTTTGAATACTGTTCACTAGTGTCACATACTTGAAGCGTGCTTATAATATGCATCGCCGTACAGCTAAGTACAATATTAGTGATGCCGTGTGTTCACCGTGTGTGCTAATCACACGTGTTCATAACTCACACTCAATCCTTCGCAAGTCTTGCAAGCTAACATCATGATTGCGTCCGGCTGATATGATGATGATGAATGAAATAAGCTTTCCACTTGTAAAACTCCCATCAAAATGCAGAAAGCCCTTTTAGGCATTGCCTAGAAAACAAGCAGACAAATGAAACTATTATCATGATACTGATAGTATTATCATGTATTTTCATAAGTTAATAGGAACCTGTTTTGTATTTTTTTGTATGCACATATTTTACGCTATGATCCAGATCCTAAACATTGTTATTTATATATATTTTTGTAACGATTGTAATGTGTTTTGTGCAAATAAACAAATAAAAATTATTAAAAATTTTTGATATTGCGACGAGTCAATAAGCATTTAGGAAACAGTATTTTGGACATGCCAACAGAAACACAAATTTTATTTATTAGTTGATAATAGGCTTGTCTCCTAAAATGTAATTAGCGATTGATTCGTTCCTTTATTAGATGATAAACTGAAATACATTATTTTTCTTTAGAAATCGCACAGCAACATTACTAACTACGACTTTTTAAAAACCTTTTTGAATTGGACACGAAAACGCTGTAAACCATCACGGCGGTTGAGTGATATCACAAAGTGCAAAACAAAACAAACCGTGAATGAAGTCTGGTCATCAGACCAGACTTCATTCACGGTTTGTTTTGTTTATATCGAATAAAAAGTTAATAATAAAGAATAAAAAGTAAATTTGATTAATCGAATAAAAAGTGGGTACATCAGTACCCACTTTTTATTCGATTTGACGGGTAGAAAGTTTGACGTTTTAGTTGTATTTACTACTAAAACGTCAACAACATGAATGGCGGACGGACTGTTAGACGTAATGCTCTCTACTTAGTGTTCACTGTCAAAAGAATAAATACATTATATTTAGTTTTAGAATCCTAAAAATAAAATTAATCTTACCTTTTTATAATAAATAATAAACTTTATTGACATCTTAAAATCATAATGAATCTATAGATACTATTATAGCTTTGCCTATTTTTTGCTGCCTCCCTCGCGGCAAAATTACGTCGAGATATTGATAAGACAATGTCCTTGGCATTAAGTCCGCCTATGTACGCTCTGTAATATGTATAATTATGATTATTTAATAAATAAAAACTTAAAACGGTAGCATGGCCGTAAAGTGATTTAATAAATCTCTGAGTTTATATTTTGGATGAGTGATATCCTTGTGACATTTTCCTTCCTAAAAGTCTCTTATAAAAGGGACAATTTGTAGTACTCAGAATTAATTGAAGCTAAAATATTTGTTATCATCAAGCTTAGCAACAGTGTCTCGTTTAAGCCAGTCCGGTTTTTGTTTTAGAATATATTTCTAGAAAAATTTAGATTTTCTTTGTGACGTGCCGAGGGCCCAAATCAGGGATCTCTTCATAATTCTGGTAGGTAGAGCCTCGCCTAATTGGACATTTCAAAGGGCTTTGATCTGCACTAACTTATTAAGTAAAAGCGAAAGACATTTACCAACGAAACACAAGACAGAGAGAGTGGCTAGTTTTAGATGTAGTTCCTAGAATTACATTATACAATAAAAGCTGTTACGTAATGTGCAAATTTTTTTTTAATAAATTGCCATTACAGTTACAATATCTGCCATTATTTAAATTTAAAACAAAATTATAAACATTGTTAATGGGAAAAATGGTTTACTCTGTTAATGAATGGCTCCTGTAATATTATATTGGTTTTTGATGTTTTTTGTAATAAGTTATTGTTGTTATTTATTATTCACTGACATTTATTTTTATTTTTGACATTTTATATCCCTATTTTAATTAATGCTATTACATAATTAATTCACATGCCAAATATCGGCTTAATAGATCATAAGTACATACATTGTTACATGCCATCTGTATACTCTATTATATGTGAATAAATGACTATGACTATGACAAGGCGTTGGTTTTTACTGGCGGCGGCTTATTCCGGCGCTACTGACGCACGGTAATGTTGGATCCAAATTGAAAATAAACATATTCCGCGTTCCTTTGACGGCATTAAATGAATTCGCTGAGAACGCTCGCCTTGGAAGCGCTGCGAAGTGACGTCGCACGCTGATGCCGTGGCCAACACATTTATAGGAATTTCGGATACATCTATATGGCATTTAGTATATTTAGCTCGTGAAGCGCTACCACGCTACGCACTATCTACAACAAATTTAATGTATGCAGCTATAATAAATAGGTTTAGTCAGTTGCACAAACAGCACTTTGTATAGTATGTAACTCATTAGCATACATGAATTTGAGGAAGAGTTTAGCAGGTAAAATTACAGTTGAGTTACATCGGACGTGTACGTGAGCTAAATTGTCCTGAGTTAGAGATACCTGCAGAGGGAAGCATGTTACGATATCCATTTTAATCATTGTTCCAAGTTCGTGTTCGTTCGTGCCAGTTAATTTTATGCATCGCAGTGGCCTCACTGCGATGCACATAAATGACAAATTTAAAGGTAGGAATTTTTATCTCGCTTGTGAAGGGTGACTTGTTTATAAATCTGGTAAACTTGAGGAACAGAGAGTCTTCCTTTGTGTCGATCGTCACAGAACTGCCGTCATAAGCCAATCGATAGCATGTGACGGATGTTTTTTGTTGATGGCGAAATAAGTGTGTCATGGCGTTCTGGTGAAGTGAATTTTAATAGAATGATAAAGGTCTGCTTAATGTTCATAAATTTTCCTTTTGTTGTATTTCCCGAGATGTTTAATTTCCCAAGTATTATTTTAATTACCAGGTAGGTAATTAAAATAATGGTTATAGATATTTCGAAAATAGAACGGAAAGATATCATGGACTTAATTAATTAAAACTCGTCTAGTGTATGTTAAACTACACAAGGCGTCCGTTGTGTCCTTTTAATTTGTGCAATCCTTCGGTCACTTACAACTATCATACAAATAAAATATTTCATTTCATTTCTGTTCCCCGCAAATAAAGACGCTATAGGACGCAATTTTTATCCCTATTACTCGACAATGCATGGATCGCATTTATTCAACCTTTTGAGAATCAAAGAACAAGGGCAGAATTTGGTCTAGGTTTGTTGTGGCGTCCTTAAACTTCTTAATATGAACAAAAAAAAATGTTTTTTTATTCTACGATTTTTAATATTTTCACTTTGTCTTGTTAATGTCGGAGTATTTAATGATGATAAAAGGCATTCCAATTGATTACAAACTAGGTACCTACTTTACTATTTGATTGTTGCCAAAGACAATGGTGTGACAGGAATAGACGTGAGTGCTATTGATCCCTATTTATTATTAAATAAATAATCGATACGATGGACCTTTATAGGGTTGGTTTGGTTTAAAATATAATTATTAAAATGCAGTTATATTCTCTTTAATCAACATTATATCAATAAGCTAATATTTTTGAAGTAAAACAACTTTTAAATCAAATATAAGTGGAACTAAATGTCACAGCGTCGTTTTGATATTGTATCGTTTTCACATAAAATCCATTTAACATGTGAACATGTGACAACAGCAGAGCTGCTGTTGTCTTTGGCTGTGACATTTAGTCGTGAAAGATGTCCTTCAGTTTCTGTTTGATGTCAATCAGGCATATGTCATTTGATAATTCAAACGTATATTGTTCATTCTTTACTATAAATTAAAACACCGTTATCTTCGTTTTCCGGGTTTTCCGAGTTAAAATAGAATCATTTGTCGACTCTGTTACTTACGCCGAATTTTTTTATATATTTTTTATTACTGTACGCTTCACTTTAATTTGAGACAATTTGATGTATGGAGATCTGCCATTGTCCTTTACTTACTTAATTCATAATTATTGCAAGCATTGCAATCAAAGCCTAAAGTTCCCGCCTTCGTTCGCGCTGCTTACAGGGTGCTCTGTAGTACAACAGGACGCACGTACTACGTGACCCACGGCGCATCCAGACGCTCAGCATTAATGCCATTAAGCCTTATCCCTTGCTCACAATATTGATTGTATACCCTATAGTACTGCAAGGTATAAACATGATGCAGGGAGGGCCCAGTGGCTTAAGCAGTTTCTTCGCCGTTACACTGTGGCGATTGTTGCGAGATTGATTGTCAACACGAGTCAGAACATTGTGTGACTCAGAAATAGTTCTTCTGTCATCCAGAGATCGACTGGTGTAACCCACGCCGAAAAGGCGAAATATGATTTTTAAAGAAAAGTGAATGTGCTACTTTACCTGTATTGTTTTTAAATAATTACTCGAATGCGCCCCGTTACACAAATATTAGTAAACTAAATGAGCCCGCTGTTACACCCTAGTTTATTAGGGCTACTGCTCCACTCCCGTGACTCATAGAGTGATGTTGTATAGCCTATAGCCTTCGTCGATAAATGGGCTATCTAACACTGAAAGAATTTTTCAAATCGGATATTTTCAATAGTTCCTCAGATTAGCACTTTCAAGCAAACAAACAAACTCTTCAGCTTTATAAAATTATAATAGATTTTGACATTTTTTTATTGCCTTTGTGTTCGATCTTTAACTTCTTGCTTATATAATGCCCTGAGACACAAGACATACTACGAAAGATATGTTAAAAAATGATAAGACAGAACCCAGCATTGGAAGTCGTGAATTTTTTGTGGATAATATACCCGACCTCAAAGTCTTCCAGCCTTTTTTAATGATTGATGAAAGGAAATCAATCAATCAAAGCCACCCCTAATTATCAAGACAAGATCCTCTCATAGAATCACGGAAGTCAAAATATCATTGTTAAAATATTTTTTTTTATTTATCTTACAGCAAAGTATTTTTTTTTCATTTACGGCTTTAGCCATAATAGCTCCGAACAGAACGGATTTTAGAGGTAAAACAACCATTCGACGATGTAAACATTCAAAATAGAACAGATAATCCTCAACTTAGTCTGTATGCCACAAATAAACTCGGACTCAATTCCTACACAACACATTCCTAGAATGCGCCGTCTTCAAGAATATCACATCAACTACTTGTTATTCTTTCATTCCTTGAGCAGAACGGAAATAAACACTTTACTCCCAACATCTCTTACAACAAAGTTGTCAACGAAATGTGACTGAGTGTTTCACCGAATTGCTGAATATTCATACTGCTGCCGTGCTGGCTCCACTTGAGGTGTGTGTTGTGATTTAGTTGCGACCGGTACACTCCTGGACGGCGCTGTTTGATGCTCGTGTGAGTTTCACTTCGGGTACAATGAAGTGCAGTGTGTTTGGTGTATTCAGGGCTATCAAAAGTATTGATGTACTCTTATTGAAGGGTTTTCAAAGTTAAAGAATTGCAAGTATTATTTTTAAAAGTATTAGACTGCACAGTTGGCGTAGTGGTTTAAGCGGTCGCCTCGCCGCTTGACACTGCGCCGAGTGTTGTGGGTTCGATTCCCACACGAGATAACACTTTGTGTGATCCACGAATTGTTGTTTCGTGTTTGGATGTTCATTGTGTCCGTTGGTTGTATGATTGTAAAGTCCCCCGCGACACAGGATTTATTCCTAGCGCAGGAGTTGTCTTTTAAAAAAGAAAAAAAAGGAAAAAATACTTTTCTACGCTTAGCTATTCTTCTGTAGGCATTTACGTAACTAAGCGTCGTTTATTTCTTGCATCATACTCTTTACACGTTAGTAAGTGAAAGTTATAAAGCAAAGTCATGAATAAGAACAAACGTACAAAATAAAAGTCAATAAAAATCATTACCATCCCACACGTTTGAATTCAGACGCAACGTCAAACAAAACAAAAAAGAAAAATAAAATCAAAGCGGTCAGCGCACTTGAAATTCTCGGCACGCACTCACTGCAACCTACTAAACAAACGAAACTTGTGGGGTTTATTGCGACGCGTGCAAGTGCAAGGGTCACCCCTAGCCCTGCGCGTTCACGCGGCGGGTGCTAGGGACAACACTAGTGAGTTCATCGGGGGCGCCCGATAGAGGCGACATTTCAATACTTCGCATTAGACGCCACGCAACGACTTCGTTTTTTTTATATTTGACTGCCAAGTGTGAAGCTAGGTCTCACTGTAATCTAAACTAATACCAACTTAACGAAGCTGAAAACTTTATTTCTTCAAGTTTTAGTAGCATATCAGAACATTAGTATGTATATGATGACCACATTGACAAGGAAACCATAATATTCTTAAAGGCTTTTTATTAATGCACTGGCGGGCAGAACAATACGACGATTTAATTGCCCAGGTGTGGCGGGTGACACCGCGGGGTACGGCTAGTGAGTCATAAAACGGTTGTGTGTTATACTTCATCTACATTCCGAGATTTGATCCATAACGGTTCAATATTTATTGCATATGGAGTTTAAACGGTCGTTTCAAGTGTCGAGTACTTACTACTGCTACAATAAATCTAAACAGGTTGGCGACCGGTTGGCGCCGCGGGAGTGTAAGTGACTGCAACGCCGAAGGTCGCGGGTTCGATTCCCGCTCAAGTCAAACATTTGTGTGCATGAACATGGATGTTTGTCTTGGTCTGGGTGTTTCTATGTATAATATGTATGTATTTACAAAAAAAAAAAAAGTATATATGTATGTTTATCCATTATCTAGTATCCATAGTACAAGCTTCTGCTTAGTTTGGGACTAGATGGTGTTGTGTGAATGTGGTAGAATATTATTATTATTATTATAGGTCTCGGGAGAACAGATACATTTTACGTGTGCTTTCTTTTACTGACTCTTAGCTAAGTACTTACTTAAGTACCTTACCGTACCTTGAAGTCTTAACGGTCAATTAATTTTACAACGTAATAGAGCACGCTGGAGGATGAAATCTTACTTTTCATAATTCATATTTTTCGAAACTTTTTACAAATAAAAGACTTAAGTTCATTTTTATATCACATAATTCTGTATTCTCTGTTGTTTTATAAAAGATTGTTGATATCAAAATATAATATAACAGTTTACAGCGAAGGTATTTCGTAGTAGTATATTATAATAAATTTGTTTTTTTTTTGTAACTACTCTAAGAATGAATTCCAGTTATTTAAATACCTATTTTCACAAGCTCTTTGTTACTATTAGTAAAGATAAAGAATCAATAGTTAAAACACGCATGTCTTTATACCTAAGTATAAATGTGTCCACGTCCACACTCACCTATAATTACACTCAATCTTTAACAAGCAATGTATCCGCTAATCGCTCTCACTAGCACCTCAGTCGGCTCTAATCAGCGACGCGGAACAGACAGCGGCCCAGGCCGCGCATATAACTAGCGCTCACACCGCACACCCAACACTCGACACTCATATTGCGACGTACTAAGTAAAAATGTACTAGAAGAGCGGTGAGCGAGGGAAACATAGAGCTACAGCACAATTTGTTTTAAAGACAACTTACTAGGAATGAATCCTGTATCGCAGAGGACTTACAAATTTTGAACCTACGGACGTAAGGTACATTGAAATTAGTATTTTTACAAAATGTGCGCATAAACAAAGTATCTTGTGTCGTAGGGTACTTTACAAGAATTCAAGCAACGGATACAAAACACTGACTCGAAATAATAATTTGTAGATCACATAAAGTGTAGCGACCGAATCCACAACTCTCAGCGTATTGTTAAGGGGTGAGGCAGCCGCTTAACCGATAGGCCATAATATTAAACTACTATTGTGTCTTATTCACAATTGAAGGATCAAAGCCTTCAACTAGTGGTTTATCTATCCATGTAATCAGTTAGAAAAACCACTAGTTCATAGATAAGACACCCTATGACTGCCTGCTATTTTCCCCATGCAAAGCTTAGCACATCCTTACTGGGTTTACAGTCCATAACCACGATGCTCTGACGCCGGCCGCCGCCATTCGAACAAACGCCTCAATACACATGCTCTAACACTCAAGAACAGTTCACCCGGTACTTTTCAACAACACTTCTGAATATATTATTTTCCCCAACAACAGACCGGACCAAAAGTGCGTAGTTACTCAATGTTCTGGAACGTTCCTTCTAAAACTATTCTATTGTGTGGAGATGTAAGAATGTTCAGTTGCTATGAGAAGAATGCGCCTTAAATCTTTAATGTGAGATTTCCTTAAAACTCAGTTGGAGGAAAATTTAACAACAAGTGTACCATTTCTGTAATCTTATTGTACAATATAAGTAATCGTGTAACTACGAGTTGAGCTTACTAAAAATAAGTGCTTTTAAATATTTGATCAAACTGTCACCTTTTTCTACGCAGCGATGGCCTCCTGGAGATGCTGATAGACTGCTAGTACTAAATTGGTAGTTGTCGCTTGCTTAAAGATGAAAGAAAACATCACGATGAATCCTGCATGTCGAGATTTTCTGATGTTCTTAAAAGAGAAGTGAACTTCGCCAACCCGCACTTGGCCAGCGTGGTTGACTATGGCATTACCCTTCTCGAGAGAGGAGGGCCGTGCCCAGCAGTGTGACAGTATATAGAGGGCTAGTGATGATTATAATTTCAGCTTTTATTCATGCACGAAATAAAATAAAAATTACAAAGATACAGTTAAACATGTTGATAAAAATGTTTTCTATTTAGTACCACTGATAAAGCCGGCGCGTGTGTGAAGTGCCCGAGCACCGAACCCCAACCCGGCGGTATTATTT
The DNA here is from genome assembly GCA_944739405.2 of Euclidia mi. Taxonomy (NCBI): domain Eukaryota; kingdom Metazoa; phylum Arthropoda; class Insecta; order Lepidoptera; family Erebidae; genus Euclidia; species Euclidia mi. Next base: position 3,410,727 of record OX123202.2, on the reverse strand, counting down.
GTGTATGCAGCACATGTTTGAGTGTCACTTTATTGTTATTAAGCTGTCTAACTGTAATCACTGTACATGAGGGGATTGTTTGACATGTGTGTATGTGTGCGCGTGTATGATTATGTATGTACGCATTTCTCTTTTTCGTGTATTTTATGATTTTGTCCTATTTACGTATTTTTATAGGCGATAAAATAAAACCAACGTACTCCATTCGAAATTAATTTTATACATACAAGAGGTAGGTAGGTAGGTTACCACAATGAGCGACAAGGGCAAGTAAAGTACAATGCTATAGATAGTTTGTTACGTTGGTAGAAGCCCTCGTTTTATGATTTAGACACAAATCTTAATATATAAAATCCTTGCGTTACTGACTGACTGACAGACACGCTACAGCCGAAACTACTGGTCACAAGAAGATGAAATTTAGCATGTAGTTATTTAGTTCCCACGGGATCGGGCAAAACGGGAAATTCGAAAATATGTGCTTGCGAAGCCGCTGGCGTCGACTAGTCAATTCATAAAATTTGTTTAGTTCCTATTTTACGTGTGTCTTAAAAGTAATCGTTATTTGTCTAATATAACATATTATTATATGTCCTTCATGACAAGATAAACAATAGTAAACAAAAATTAAAAAAGAAATACTAAATACAAACATTTAAAATACTAAGCTTTCATATTCTTTGTCCCTTTTCAATAGAAAGTTATACACTTGTTTGTGTGGGTGAACACAACGGTTCGTCTATCGGAAAATACGAGTCGGTCTCGTAAACATATTTCCCACAGAGCCATAAGCCAGATTATGACGTCACTATCCGCATACATCGTCAACCGAATAGCATCATTCAAATAAAATTGAAGCGGGATGCCTCGACAACTAGACCGCCTCGCAAGCGGGGGTTAACTAGATAACAGCGCAATATAATGATTTCCTTTGAAATATTCAAAGGGAGATGCGGGGGGCAAGGGGCACAATGGCTTACGATACGATTGAAACGCACACTTTTTAGTGGCACCGACGAATTGAAATATTACAATGAGCCGAAGGAATGATTCTGATATCGAGAGCTTGCACGCGAGTGCGTTGTGTTTGAGAGGTGACGAACGACTTGCGATAAACTTTGTTTGTTGAGGAGGTATGCCGTGCATTTTGTTGCGTAACGATACACGCATACTGTGTAAAAGCTTCAAATTTCTAGTAGGAAACTTGATTGTAATTTTAACAGTCAGTATAGCGTGTACGTTAAAACGGCAAAAAGGATATTGTTGTGATTTTAAAGAATGCTAATAATGAATTAAATTATGTGCTACATATTCTGCAGCATTTGGAATATATTATTTTTTCTGTGTGGCTGCCGCTGAAACAATAGAGATATGACACGAAGCAGTAACCATTTACCGCTAAGAAAACTGCAAACTTTGCGTTGTTTGGTCGGCCCTGTGGGGGATGCTGCGGGGACTGGGAGTACCTGAACACCTAGTGGCGCTCATAGAAAATCTTTACCTTAACAGCGAGGGTGTCGTTAAAATTGACGGAGCAACTTCGGGCCCTTTTAGTTTCGAAAAAGGTGTTAGACAAGGCTGCATTCTGTCACCCTTCAAGTTCAATATTTATGGAGAGTACATAATCAGGAGAGCCTGTGAAAACTGGGACGGAGGAGTCACCATCGGAGGCACCAAGATTACTAATCTCCGGTACGCAGACGACACCACGCTTCTGGCTGCCAATGAAGCGGAAGTGGTTGAGATCCTAGATAAAATGGAGCGCATCAGCCTGGAAATGGGTCTCAAGATTAACCACAGCAAGACCAAGCTGATGGTGGTGGACCGAAGTAGAAAGCTGCAACTCACGGGAACTCTTGAACTTGAAGTGGTTGATGACTTCATCTATCTCGGTGCGAATATCAGCAACACAGGTTCTTGTGAAAAGGAAATCCGATGTCGCAGTTGCAAGGCATATGGAGGGATCGCAACATCTCTCGCAAAACCAAAACAAAATTGGTTAAATGTCTAGTCTTTTCCATATTCAGCTACGGGGCTGAGACTTGGACTTTAAAAAAGGCGGACCGCGACCGCATTGATGCCTTCGAGATGTGGTGCTGGAGAAAAATGCTTCGAATTCCCTGGACTGTTTTCCGCACAAACCTCTCTATCTTGAGTGAACTGAACATCAAGATCAGACTATCGACTACCTGCATGCGCAGAGTACTGGAGTTCTTTGGCCACATTGCCAGGAAAAATGGCCACAACCTTGAACAGCTCATCGTAACTGGCATGGTTGAGGGCAAAAGACCAAGAGGTCGCAGCCCAAAAAGATGGGCAGATCAGGTCCGATCCACACTGGACGCCTAATTGCACGTCGCACTTCATGACGCTAAGAACCGTCACAGATGACGAGATACTATCCATAAGAAGCTAATCCAGCGGGAACTTCACGACCCTCAGTAATGAGGAACACGACTCGAGGAGGAGGAGTTTAATAAACCGAGGTTGATGGAGACCTGCTTCGCAAGGCTCCTATTTTCGGGTTAAAGGTCAAAAGAGAACCTAACACAACCTATTTAGTTACTTTCACATAAAACCTAAAATTACGTTCCGTTTTGCATAATTATCTGAACGAAGAGGTTTTGGCAATTGTTTAAAAATATTTAGACGCAACTCTGGCAGCCAAAATTACTTTTAGGGGATTAAAACTAACTCCCTTAAGCCCCCTACATCACCAATACCCTCAAATTCGGGCGACTCGTTTTGAAACCCAACCCCAGATTTTTTATTCACAATTAAACCTAAAACTAAACCTCATATAGCGTCTACTAACTAAGCTCGACGGAGCCCCGCTTTGCGGGGCTCCTACTTCTGGGTGGTTTAAAAAAAAATACCACGAATAATATGGGTGGTACGATAATAATGGTTAGAAGACTAAGGCGGGAGCTCCGCTTCGCTTCGCTCCCGCCTTAGTCTTCTAACCTAACCTATCCGGGTTGGATTGCACGGAGTCGGGGTGTTAACGATAGTTAATTTCGACCTAACATTATTATGTATTATTTTCATAATTATATCAAAAGACAATGGGCAAAAGTGTATGGGACCTGGGACTACCCTCCAATAGCAATACACCTTGTATGTCATTGGATAGGCATTTTTAATAGAAACAACTTTTTTATGACACTTTTGTTGTCACAGTTGTCCGTTCCAAGATATATGACATACAAGTTTCGATAAAAATATGTTGATAAAAGCGTTTATTATTGTGCATAATACTATATAATGCTTTATTTGGCAAACTGCCTTATCCTCGTGCCTGCCCAAGCGCTTAGGAACAGTGCCGGGTGCCCCCCCCTCTCCTCCAAACCGGTTAATTGGAGCTGCGCCGACGCCGCCTTTGGGACCCCCCAAAGGCGGCGTCGGCGCAGTTCCAAGTAGTTATAGAATTGGGACATAAATATATATTTTAGTATTATGACGTTCGAAAAGAAATATTTTTATCTTTATCTTATCTTTATCTTTCAACTAACTACTACAAAAAATAATATTACATAATATTGCTTTGTTGCGACGTGAAGGGCGGACAAATAAACAGACTTTCGCATTTATAATATTAGTATTGATAACCCTTTAGTTTCCTAAAAGTTGCACCCCGCACCGTACCAACCGTTTGGGCAGACGCGAGGATAAGTCAGTTTGCAAAATAAAGCATAATAATAAAATAAAAGTACTATAAAAAAACGCTTTTTCAACATATTTTTATCGAAACTTGTATGTCATATATCTTGGAACTGACAACTGTGACAACAAAGCCGTCATAGTTGTTTATATTAAAAAGACCTATCCAATGACATAAATCTTATTGCTATTGGAAGGTGGTCCCAATCTGCCCATCCTTCTTTTGATTATGTCAAGAGTCGATTATGAGATGTGTTACTTATGGAAACTAATTATTATGATAAATGTTGTTATAGAAAGTCATTTTATGGCAAATAAAAGTTATCACTGTTGAGTTGTTAAGGCAAATGTTATTAGTATAAATGATAATAGTGCAAATAAATATTATGATCAGGGATGATTAAGGCAAACAATATTAGTGCAAATGAATTTATGGAAAACGAGAGAATACCCGTCACCCCGCATGCTGTGTGTGAGGCGCGCGAATGCACTTTAGCACAACAATAAGTCAGCCGCCGTCGACTCAATCAACTAAAAGGAAAGTGCGGATCCGCACTCACCTACTGCACTTATTTACGAATAATTTAATAATGGATGCGCGCCAACGGCTTACGAGGTACCTAGCGTATTCAATCAAGATATTTCATGTATTTGAACCGCGAGAGCTTTTTGTGTACATGAGTACACGCTGTGGTACATGAGTACATACAGTCGTCCAAATTGTTTGTGTACAGGTTTTGCTCAAATTATCTTTTAAACTTTTCGACAAAACTTGTCTTATTGAGATCCGAATCTGCTTGCTGCACGTACCGTACCTAAGTACGGAGCAGCGATCGTACCTGCTTATATTTTTGGGAGTAATTTATTTGAAAAATGTATGATACAATATTACAAAAATAAATTTGTGCCTATCAGTTACCTGGTTACTATGTATACATGTGTAATACAGACGTCCTAATATTCTACGTCCACGAAATCCTGACCTTTTGGTTTTGTTGACGCATCTAGTCGCGAACAGGACGACTGAAAAACTAATGAAACGACTTCGGTAAACTTGTCGTCGTCTTGACCCGAAAAATAAATCACACAAGCTAGTAGTTAGCTTAGCAGGGAAACCTCTGGACAACCTACCATGCTTATCCCTATGGGCGGTTTCAGATTAGCGTTTAATACGCACGTATAAGCTCGTTTTTGGAAGCGCATGTGGGCGCGTATATGCGCGCCTTTTGGCACACGGGCAATTCGTACGAGCGTTGACGCGCTTCTAAGCTCGTATAAACGCGATCCGTCAGAATCCATGTTGGCACTGACATGATATCACTACCCTTTCGAGCGAACATGCCAAAATATGACCGTTTACGCGAGTCCGGTTTTTTGAAGCGCGTAATGTAGCGCTCGTGTAAGCGCGTATGCTGAAACGACCGTAAACGCTCAGAAAAATACGCTAATCTGAAACCGCAAGGTGTTACTATTTACGCAGAATAATATTTTTTTTTTTTTTCAAATGAAATATACTTTATTAATATAAAAGAAACTATGTGTAACATAATAAATGGAGTGAATAATAATAATAAAATTTATTAATTTTCATACATCACAAAAATATACATAAAGTTCTTAAAAGGTAATTTAAGTAGAATAATGAGGTGCCTGTACTAGGGTAAACCTGTGCCACAGGCATTAAAGGCACTTCCAGTAAGTGATTTTGATCTGAGTTATGAAGTAATTACAATATTTATCATCAACATATTAAACGTAATGTTTCTAAATAAAAATATGCCTACTTAGAATTATTTTAAAACTAATATGAAATGTATAATTATTTGACCACAGTCAGCAGTTCTTCGGTCTGATCATATTTCAATGTTTGTAAATACTGATAGACGCGTTGTTTCGATCTTAAATAACTTAGGTCATAAATAGATGTTTCTTTGTTTATTTTGTTATAAAGATAGGGACCCAGAAATGAAAAAAATCTATTAGTAAAGACAAACTTTGTGGTAGCGCCATCTACCTTCCTCTCTACAACTAATCGCATCAAGATCAATCGTTCCACGTCTAGTGCGAGCGATACCATATTTCCGTCCCGCTCTATCCCACTCCCTGGAAGGGCACTGCCTTCCGCCTGATTCGTCGACGCGATCGTGGACGCGAGTGACAGTCTAGAACATTCCGCTCGCTGAGAACGCCGTCTCGATACCGCTCCGCGCCGCACCGCTGTATGTGATTTACCGCTTCCACCAAGGAAAACCCGCTCGTGAGTGAAGTGAAAACAAGCAGCTGCATCACGAAACCACCAGGAGACTGCCCTACGGAAACGAAGAAGGTTGTATAAGGTAGGTGCCCTCCATCCTTGAAATATCCTATACCCACTCAATCTCCTCTTCCCTTATTCCTTTCTAGGCGACCCAGAACTCGCCCTAATACAGTCCATTCCATTAATCCTTCCCAAGTCGCCTAGAACCCTACGGTTTCGGTGCAACGCCGAACCATTTTTTTTTGGTCCTTCGAGCCGGATTTATTTACGTTTTATACGTTATACCGCTATACCTAGGCAGTTATAGCACCTAGCTATACTCCTAATATATTCACATAACCGTCACATGGTTATTTCCGCCCGCATTAGTAGGTAAACTTTTATGTAGCTACCTACTTATTAAATTATTATTTCTGCAACTATCATAGTTGTCTTATAAATCTCATATTTCAATCAACTTTAATTCCTCGGCTCTAAGGTGTTGCCTACTTAGCCTACTTAGGTAAAATAATAGATACATTAGATATTCTTATTTTGTTTCGGTCTCATTAGCTTATACTTACGTAAGCATGTCACAACAAAAGAAGTCACGCGTGTCGGAAGACAAAGAGATGACAATCTTAGAAGCAAAACGCAATATTTTATTTGAGCGCATTCAAAATATCTATGAATGCTCAAAAAACGCATCTATGTCTGACAGCAATAGCGAAGCATTTCTCAGTTATTGTATAACAGTAGATAGTATTCGAACAGATTTTCATAAGTTGTTAGACGATTATAATGCAAGATTACTTTTTATCAATCCTGATGAAAAACCGAACTATCAGGCGTATACCTCATTCGAAGATCTTTATTGTATTATTAAGCGTATACAATCGCAATTGGAGGGTAAATGTTCAGCAGAGCCCGTTGCCCGCAAACCGAGATTACCGCCAATCGAGATTATGTCGTTTGACGGAGATATAGGAAATTGGCCGTTATTCTATGCAAGTTTTAAGTCTACAGTGCACGATAATGGTTCTCTGACAGATGCTGACAGGTTGTACTATTTAATAGGTAAACTGTCACCGAAGGCCCAGTCCGTATTTGCAGGTGTCACACCCAGTGCTGAGAATTATCAGGTCATATTTCAGTCACTACTTGACAGATATCAAGACACGCGCGTTCTAGCGTCTACGTACTTTGACCAAGCTTTAAATCTCAAACTGTCCAGCAACGCGTCTGTCTCGAATTTCCAGCTGTTTATTGATAACTTCGTAACCGCGGTTAATTCTCTTAGGAATTTAAAATTAGAAGATCTTTCCGACTTTATGTTGCTTCAACTCGCTTTAAAAAAGTTTGACACTGATACAATTCGCGCATTCGAGATGACGGAACGCAATAATAAAATACCTACACTAGATAGTTTTATTTCGTTCATCAAAGATCAGTGTCGAATATTTCATAATACGCAGTCGGGTTCACCTGTCCCGTCTAACACTGTCAACAACAAACAAAGGTTGAATAAATCGCGAAATAGTAGTAATAACTCGGTCCCTAATCCACAATCTTACGTAACATGTTCGGAATCTAATAGTAATAATTCACAGAAGTGTCTGTGCAGTAATATAGTGCACGACCATTACTATAAGTGTCCCACCTTTAATGATTTAAATCCAATTGCTCGTTTTAAATGCGCAAAAGATAACAAAGCTTGCATTAATTGCTTAAGCATAAAACATAAAACGAATAATTGTTCCAGTAGAACGAGATGTCGCACGTGTAAACAAAAACATCATACACTGTTACATTTTGATAAAAATAACCGGTTGTCAAGTCAAGCCGCTAACCTTGACACACTTACGAGTACGTCGCAAGTGCAGAACACGGTAGCTGCGCCTTCCACGCCTCGCAATAATGAGATATCGTTGTGTACGACATCCATTGCGCGGGCGGCACGCACGCGCGGACGGCCTTCGCGCGCTTGTAGTGATCAGAGCAGTGCTAGGCCGCCATGTATGGCGTCTAAGACTGTTCTGTTAGCGACAGCGCAAGTTATCATATATGATGTCAATGGGTCGCCGCACATGGTACGTTGTCTGCTAGATAGCGCATCTCAGACCAATTTAATAACGTTAGAATTGTTCAAACGCCTCGGATTATGGAAGAACTTTAAAAATACGAACTCAATAATCCGAGGGATAGGCGGATCAGAAAAACATTGCAAAGGTTCCGTAGATATTAAAATACATTCGCGTTTTAATAGGGACATTAATTTTAACATTTCTTCGCTTATCGTGGAGCGTATCACGGACGCATTACCGAACGCTAATGTAGACGTAGCATCACTCACTCATCTCGAGTCATTGCCGTTAGCCGACGCGGAGTTTGCGAATCCGGCAGGCATTGATCTTTTGATCGGAGCTTCAATATTTCCGCACTTGCTACTAACTAACATAGTTCGTAGTGAGCGATATGATTTACCGCCCGCTATTGAGACGGTACTTGGGTATGTGATTATGGGTACCGTACCTACGTTACATACTTCTCATTGTATTACGTCTTGTTGTTGTTCTGCTCTTCAAGAGATTAAAGTGGGTGCTAAAACTGTGTGTAAGATAAAGCACTAATTAGCTATGCTATGCTATGCTATGCTATGCTATGCTACGCCATGCTATGCTACGCTATGCTACGTTATGCTACGCTACGCTACACTTTACTATACTACACATCCGCTTTGTATATAGATAACATTGCCTGTAATGTCATATCCGCTCCGCTAGCAATTTCGCTTTGTGAAGAGCTTATTCAGCTTTTCAAGCGAGGCCAGTTTGATCTTGTCAAATGGACAAGCAACTCTAAGGAGGTTCTCGCACGCATACCGGATTCTCATGGGGCTTCTCCAGACATTGAGTTTGAGAAGTCTGTACCGCATAAGGTTCTCGGTTTACGCTGGGACAAATCCTGTGATAGTTTTCGGTCTGACGTCTGACTATGGGACATAATGGGTTTTGTGGCTCCCACAATTTTGTATGCCAAGCTCTTGATCAAAGAGCTTTGGCTATCAAAGTGTGAGTGGGATGGAACACCCCCTGACCATATTGTCGCCGCTTGGGGCCAGTTTTGTATTGAGCTTACCGCGCTCAATCAAATTACTATTCCGCGTCATCTTGGGTTGGTAGATGGATGTACCATCAACTTGATAGGTTTCGCTGACGCCAGCGAGCGTGCTTACGGCGGAGTCGTATATCTGCAAGTCCGCATTGGTTCTAACTACTCGGTGCAGTTAGTTTGTGCCAAGTCTAAGGTCTCGCCTGTTAAAACCATTTCGGTTGCGAGACTGGAGTTGTGCGCGGCCCTTCTGCTGTCTCAGTTGCTCCGCAAGGTTCAAGACACAGTTTTGCCCCACTACTCTATTAATAAATATACGCATTTTCCGACTCCAAAGTAGTGCTCGCTTGGATTCATTCTTCTCCTCATCGCTGGCAGACTTTTGTCGCCAACCGCGTTAGTAAATTGATTGAACTTGTTCCCGCTACTTGTTTCAATCACGTCGTGGGTTATCGTACTCGTCTTCAGGAAGAACTTTCCATAGATCATATTGACTGGAAGTTTATTCCACCAGCATCACCACATTTCGGTGGATGTTGGGCAAGCATGGTCAAAGTAATTAAACGCATCTCTTCAAAGTTATAGGTCAACAGATCCTCTCTTACGAAGAGCCTTTAACTGTCCTTGCACAAGTCGAGGCACTGATCAACTCGCGTCTGCTTCCAACTCAGTGAGATCTGGCCTGAGGTTGGACCTACCTCTTGGTTTGGGTGTTTAGTTGGTAGTTTTCGCTATTATTGCGTTTGTAGTTTTCGCTAAAGTTAATTTAGATTAATTTATTGTCATATCGCTGTCTTAGCCTATTGATGGGTTATGCGGTAGTACACCCAACATAGCTAAGTTCAATTCTATTTTTTTTAAAGGCAACCCTTTAGGGCCGGGGGGATATGGTAGCGCCATCTACCTTCCTATCTACAACTAATCGCATCAAGATCAATCGTTCCACGTCTAGTGCGAGCGATACCATATTTCCGTCCCGCTCTATCCCACTCCCTGGAAGGGCACTGCCTTCCGCCTGATTCGTCGACGCGATCGTGGACGCGAGTGACAGTCTAGAACATTCCGCTCGCTGAGAACGCCGTCTCGATACCGCTCTGCGCCGCACCGCTGTATGTGATTTACCGCTTCCACCAAGGAAAACCCGCTCGTGAGTGAAGTGAAAACAAGCAGCTGCATCACGAAACCACCAGGAGACTGCCCTACGGAAACGAAGAAGGTTGTATAAGGTAGGTGCCCTCCATCCTTGAAATATCCTATACCCACTCAATCTCCTCTTCCCTTATTCCTTTCTAGGCGACCCAGAACTCGCCCTAATACAGTCCATTCCATTAATCCTTCCCAAGTCGCCTAGAACCCTACGGTTTCGGTGCAACGCCGAACCACTTTGATTCAGAGCTTGAACTACAGACAATGTCTTTCCGTCTCTTGGTGTTAGTAAGGTTGGCGTTGTACGTAAGCGCAGTGTGCTGTTTTAGTATAGTGTACAATATAAACAGTTGACGAACCGTTAACACTTTGCATGATTCATATAGAAGGCTTGTAGAGAATCGGTAAGGTCGGCGGGTGGCCACTTTAAGCAGAGCTCTTTGCGCTCGCTCTATAGAGAGCATTAAAGATTTTCCTATACCTCCCCAAGAGGTTATGCAGTATTGGATTATGGACTGAGAATGAGCTCACAGTGTCCTCAGGTCTTCTGGTGACTTTGTCCTTCTTGGGTTTCATTAGCCTTATGACAGGGTCCCAAGCTGGAGGAACATTCCAACCATCTTCCCTATTGAAATTAGGGTGTTTTTAAAAAAATACCCTAATTTCAATAGGGTGTTTTAGTTTTAGGTTATAGCTCATTCTGCGTAAATAGTTACACCAGTAGTTGAAAAATGTTCGGGTACTTTGAGATAACTAATACATTCAAGAAAAAGACAAATATCACCTCAGTCTGCCGTCAACATGAATTCTGTAAAGGATTCGAAACGTCGGCTAGTAATAAATTGAAAATATAGTTTCTAGATCATTCGTTTCAAATGTAATAACTTAGTGAAACCAATACATCGCGATAAAATCCGTAAACTGTAGTTTAATTTCAATAGGTTCCTTAGTTATATTTATGATATTATTATAACATAATGGTAAGGCTTTTAGTTGTAGCCTTGGAATACAGGATACAGTTACAAGACCTATGTATTCGTTTTTATAGAGGCCGTGTAGTTATAATGGAATCCAAATATACGATTTATCTCGATCAAAGTAAAACTAATACAAAGTGAAATTGGATATTTTCTTCTTTATATAAGAAGTAGCTATTATGAAAGCGAGCAGTAGTACTACGAAAGGTCATTAATAATAATAATAAATTTATTTATTGTTTCACAAGTTATTACAATTATGAGACTCATTTATATTATCAACACATGAAATTGCTACTATTTATGTGCGGCTGGTACTCAAAATAGGAAAACCTGAGCCATAAGTACCAGTATCATTAAAAGTAGTATCACAGGCTATGAAATATGAATCTCGTATTTTGTAAAAGTAATAACTATTATGTGTTTCTGGACACATCATAATACGGTCTATGAATGTCATACCGCACAAACACTATAATTTCATTTTCCTCTACATATATTTTTAACACAACAACGTTCTGTCATTTGATTCCCGTGATACTCACAGTAAACCTTTCACATTTCCCGTGGCGTCATATTTGAAGGAGTAATAGACACAATTGCGGACGTATGCATGTCCGGCTATGACGTAATGTATCGATGCGGCATGATTTCCATTTCACGGCGCGCGCGCCCGTGACCCGCAGGCAATGGACGCAATACACTGAGAAAAACCCGTCGAAGTACGTCACAGACACTGTCTGTTATTGATTTAGGGTGCATTTCTACTAAACACGAGCGAAAAAGCTGAGTGGTGGGTTAGTAAATTCACCAATAGTGTCGCTTTACATTTGCAGCCTTGCTTAGCGCAAGTATTTTTAAAGATACATCCGGCATTAGCTATAAATACCGTGTCGCAAGAGACTTTACAAATATTGAAGCTAGGGACAGGTTATCACATGCCCCGTGCCTCGGAGAGCACGTTAAGCCATCGGTCCTGACTGTAATGAATATCTTTGACAGTCGTCATAGGGCGTCATTTCCTTCTAAATAAACTGACACTAGTCTAAACCATGGAATATCGCTATCCCTTTGGGTTGCGGAGGTCAAACAGGCAGTCTCTCTGTGGAAAAGCTAATAATGATGACAACGTGCTGTCCCGTGCGGGGTTCAATTCACTACCTCTACCTGTATTCTATGCAAATAAACTTCATCTAATTTAATTCCACTATACACAGCTCACTGCCAAGTAGCATGGTAACCGCTTAAACCATAACTAGAATGTAGATATGATGGTGAAAAGAATATTATTTTTGGTGGTGATTTTAATCGCACACTGCTCATCTATCCTGTGCATACGCAGCCTTACTGCGAAGTATCGCACACCAACATTTATATCAATTTGAGGGAAACTGTCACCGGTTGAATGACTTCTTCAGTAATACCTCAGGTAAGTTAAAAGACAATAATACTGACGCTACGCAGTGGTTCTCGGGTTCGAATCCACGGCACGCACCAATGACTTTTCGAAGTTAAGTGCGTATTAAATTGTTAATTATCGCTTGCTTATCGGTGAAGGAAAACATCTTGAGGAAACCTGCTTGTCTGAGAGTTCTCCATAATGTTCTCGAAAGACATGTGAAGTCTGCCAACCCGCACTTGGCCAGCGTGGTGGCCTATGGCCTTACCCTTCTCATAGTGAGAAGAGGCCCGTGCCCAGCAGTGGGACAGTACATAGGGCTGTTGATGAAGTTATAAGACTGGTATTTGTGCTCAACAACCAGTCACAAGTAATGATCACCGGGTTTCATCATCCTCATATTAGCCAATAGCCGTTCACTGCTGGCCTCTCTTAGGCTCTCTTGTCTTATCGTCTTATGGTTTTGCTCATATTTCTCAACCAGATATTTAAAGCAAATATAACAAATACGTAAACACTAATAAAATGCAGTGTCACCTAGGAACAAATAAATAATAACTCAAATGCAAAGTCAAAATCATTAATTCATCTAGGTCACCAGGTAACGCTTATGAACGTCAAATTTTTAAAGTTGATTATTTAATTAATTTACATAAATGTCACCATTTCTGAATATGTACAGTATTAGCTTCCTTGGTCAAAGATTTAAATGAGGCAACTATGCCTTGAAACCAAAGCTGCAATAATGTATTTTATATTCTCTTCCACGAATGTTGCATTATTTTCAAAAATCTTATGGGAACATATTGAAGCACTTTCGATAGAATCTGCGTTATTATTTCAACACGAGAATAATTCACTATCTGTACGTGTATTCTAAGATAAATAACATACTGAAAGCGACTACTTGTAATACCTTTACCGGTACCAATACCGGTAACCTCATCAATTCTATCACGCGAGCGGAAGTAGTGGCCAATCGTTCTCAATAAAGAACCGATATATGTCGCGTACGAGCCTCTCAAGTCGCACAACCTACGACGTGGGCTACAAATGATTCAATTTCCCCGCGCCAGTTATTGTACTTAGTGGCCACTTGCCGGTGGTAAGCTGTGAAATGTGGCGGTCAGTGCATTTGAATAGGGACCCAAGTGTGATGTAGGGACGAACAAGCTATTTGTTGCAGAATCACACCAACTTTTATGGGAAGCAATTTTGACATCTTATTTGTGAAGGCTATTTTAAAGGATGGATGGTTTGTATTTGAAATTAAATTGGAAAAGACACGGTTCTTTTTTTCTAAATAGTTTTCTGTTTTTATGTTTTCATAAAACAGTACCTAATATCTGGCTTATACATAGAACACGTACGAGTAACGAAACACGGTTTGTCAATTATATTTAATCTAGAACGTAGGTCATATCGGTGCAGTTTTTAATGGCCAGGCGAGCGCTTAAATTTCCCCGAAATACGTGGAGTAAAATGCAGTTCATTGTACCCAAATGCAAATTGCAAATTTTTCATAGGTCGTCGTTTTACATAAACACAAACAAATGAATAAAATTGGTGACCAAGGTGACTTGATTGGGTTCCATCACTATCACATTTTATTTCTTATGGCCTTTTATAATATTATGCAGCAGTACTAAACACTGTTTTAAAAACAGGTTTTGACATCACCACAGTCCTGAGTAGACACAAAAATTCACCAGGACCGACATTTCAGCGAGGGGTATAGGGTAGACAAGCTGGACATCAACAGCGTAATGGCATCGGTAGCATCGCTCACGTGTATATATGTGTGTGACTTCGCGAGGGATCGAGGCCGCGTGTGCTCAATGGAGCGCGCGCCTTGTCTCACATAGCGCTGCACTCATTAGCACCTAATCATTGCCGCCATTCTGCGGTTCGCAGCACAATATCCTTCGTCATGATAATGACTTACGTATTACATATCTTAATATATATATTTCTTGTGTGCGTGTGTATGTCACTGAACTCCGCCTACTGGACCGATCTTGATGAAATTTTTTGTGTGTGTTCAAAGGGACTTGAGAATGGCTTAGATTCACAATTTAGTCCACTGGAAAATGTTTTTTACTTAATTTTTATTTTGTAAGTAGTTGTGGATTTTGGAATGTTTCACATTGGAACCGACGGAGCGCGCTGCTATCGCAGTGTCAAATCTTATGTTAATAATTTCGTCAAGGAGTACATCGAAACCTTACCTGAATAATAAAACATAAAAAAATAAAAATTTGGAGTCGACAACATATATCCGCAAAATTCGGATTGTCAAGTATTTTGTTAAATTCTAATGGTCCTGAAAGACAAATCACAGTCACCATATTGGCCAAAGAGATTGGATATATATACATAGAGGTAGTCCTAGTACTTACAAATTGAACACATTCAACTGACGTGTAAGATACAATTTAGACAATTTATGCCATCAAATTATACAACCTTCAATAACCTTAGTGATTTTTCTTTTATAACAGTTCTGACGTGATTTTGAATTTAGTCGTATAATATTTATATCGACATTGTCAAGTGTTGTAAAAAATCTTATCGATATGTCTATCCACCGTATATTTCTACCTTGTTAATTTTAAGATTTCCATGTGATTGAGATTTACAAAATAAGTGGATTACTGCAGTATGTCGTGGAGAAAATTGGGTGCCTAGAAAGCACCAAAGAATTTGTTGAATGTATTTATAGTAATGACAGATGGCGCAGACTAAAAGAAAATTATGTGCCAGCATTACTCCTCCCTTCTAAACGTATCAGTGTGAGTGTTTAAATAATTACTTGTTAATAATTAAAATATCAGCAACAGTAATGAATTCGGAAGCTTTTTCAAGTTTGATTGAACTTTCTCTCGAAAATACATTGTTTGAGATTTTATTGATAACGTGCATTAGTCAAACATATTTGAAAATTAGAATCCATCATAATACAAAAAAAAAATAATGCACCTAAACAAAAATCTGATCTTTCTTTACAAAGACAGTAGGTAATATTTAAAGGACAGTAATTTGAAGGTTTAATAAGAACTGTCTGCATTTCATACTCACGACTACTATATAAATACTATCCATTAACTAGCATTCTGACTGCTGTGGAAACAAACTTAAACAGTAAGTATGTACTGTACTTGTAAAGTACAGTACATACTTACTGTACTTTACAAGTCTGTTTGATTTTGAACCTATATTGAAACTTTGATCGATATCGATAGCGGATTTGCTAAATCACTATAAAATTAAAAAGTTACGAAATTTGTGTTCAAATGGTCTTTAGCCCTAACTGACAAACATAGTGCCATCTTCTTCTGCCAACTCTAATTTGTCATATGAGTGAAGAGTATAGCTATATTCAATTTGTTCATAAAAATATCGTTCATTCCATGCTTTAGTTATTCTTCTGTGATATTGGCCAATCTAGCGAAACGTCACAGACAGCACAAGGAGCAATTATTATTTTGATTTTGAGTACTACTAAGTCTTAGTACTAAATAGTTTGTATGTGTAAATACTTTTTGCAGCTATATTTCTTAAACAGTTAAAACGACAATTTTACAATGGAAGTATCCGCCCAATAAAGGAGATTAGCAAGGAGCATTGGAGATTTGTATCAAATATTAGAAAAAAAATAATAAAAAGATTCTAATTTAATTTCAGTCCTTTCCGACAGTTGGTGCTGCGATCGACTTAAGAAAACTATTTTGTTATCTGTATTTATAAAATCCTTGCGTTACTTACTGACTGACAGACACGCTACAGCCGAAACTACTAGGCGCAAGTGTGTAGGGGCGCACTAAGAGAGGATTGTTGGCAATTCCTCCCCAATCCTCCTCCTTTTTGTAAAATCTTCCCCTAAAAAGGTAGAAAAGGGTGTCAGAGTTTGCGTAAAGTCCTTTATTTTTCAATGGAATCACTTTAATCTGTCTATATAAAATCCTTGCGTTACCAACTGACTGACAGACACGCTACAGCCGAAACTACTGGCCGCATGTATGTTCCTTGAGGAGTGTAGTGGAGTTTGTTAAAGTCATTTTATCGAAGCGAAATTTACGCGTGCGAAGCAGCGGGCAAAAGCTTGTATTATATAGTATTGTATAGGTTTACGGTTGTGTATTGCCTTTATAACGGTACCTAGTAAATTGTGGGTGTGATAGGGTTGATGATTGTGCTGATTGTTTATAAAGTTTACAAAATGACAAATCAAACATTAAACGCTTAAACAAAATAAAACATTTCAGTTTCCAGTAGTTCCAGTATATATCCATGTCACCTACTTTGATGTTGAAGATTTTTGACGGCTTTACGTGCCCTCCGAAGCACGGTGGCGTTCTAATGCAAATTCCACAAGAGATCTCCTACCCAAGTGGTCATCCATCCCCTACAAACGTTGCTTAACATTGCCAAGCTAGTACGTACGGTATTCTCTCGTTTTCTATAAATTAATTTGCACTAATATTGTTTGCCATAATCATCCCTGATCATAATATTTATTTGCACTATTATCATTTATACTAATAACGTTTGCCTTAACAACTCAACAGTGATAACTTTTATTTGCCATAAAATGACTTTCTATAACAACATATATCATAATAATTAGTTTCCATAAGTAACACATCTCATAATCGACTCTTGACATAATCAAAATTTGATATAATAATGAAAATTATACATAATATTGTTAGGTCGAAATTAATTATCGTTAACACCCCGATTAAGTGTAATCCGACTCGGATAGGTTAGGTTAGGTTAGGGTTCTCTTTTGACCCTTAACCCAAAAATAGGAGCCCTGCGAAGCAGGGCTCCGTCAACTTAGTCCACATTCTTCACGCTAGTTTGATAAACTGGAGTTGAATTAATTATCGTTAGCACCCCGACTCAGTGCAATCCGACTCGGATAGGTTAGGTTAGGTAAGGTTAGGGTTCTCTTTTGACCCTTGACCCAAAAATAGGAGCCCTGCGAAGCAGGGCTCCGTCAACTTAGTCCACATTTTTCACACTAGTTCAATAAACTGAAGTTGAATTAATTATTGTTAACACCCCGACTCAGTGCAATCCGACTCGGATAGGTTAGGTTAGGTTAGGGTTCTCTTTTGACCCTTAATCCAAAAATAGGAGCCCTGCAAAGCAGGGCTCCGTCAACTTAGTCCACGTTCTTCACACTAGTTTAATAAGCTGAAGTTGTTTTAGATTATTGAAAACAAAAATTATAGCAAATACAGTTATGGATTTAAATTATTATGACACTCGATCGATTATGACCAATGGAATTAGTGAAAGTCATTTTATGTCATTTCACGATTATGACAACTGAAGCGTTTTTTCTAATGAAATTATGGCAAATACCAGTATGGCATATGAAATTATGGCATTTTAAATTATGGCAAACCAGTACGTACGAGTAAACCAGTACGTACGGCAATAATAATTCAAGTAGCGCTATGAGCGCTACAATAAAACACCTTAATATCACAAGACGATTTGCAGGATAACTTTTTTATTATAACGATAAGAATAATTAAAACATGAAATGAAATGAAATGAAATGAAATGAAATGAAATGAAATACTTCTTTATTTCGTGTAAACTTTGAAAGTACTTACGAAACGTCATTAAAAAGAAATATTTAATACAATTATTTTTGTGTGTCGAATTAGAACAGCTCAGTCCCAAGCGTTTTGGTCGTCTTTATAGTCAGATATTTTATAATAGGCTTTTGAACATAATTTCGCTTTTACAATAATTTTGAACTTATTTATAGATAGGTCTCTTATATTATAAGGGAGCTTGTTATAAAAGCGTATACATTGCCCCATAAAACAGCTACTTATTTTGTGGAGACGAGTGCTATGAACTACGAGATTATTTCTGTGTCTTGTATTTACAGAATGTATATCACATTTTTTACAAAATTTGTCAATATTTTTATGTACATATAGCAGATTTTCATAAATATATTGTGATACAACAGTTAGAATGTTTATTTCTTTGAACTTTTCTCTTAGAGAAACTCTTGGACTGAGGTTATAAATTCCCCTTACAGCTCTTTTCTGCAGAACAAATATTGTATTTAGGTCTGCAGCATTCCCCCAGAGAAGAATCCCATACGACATTAAGCTATGAAAGTAACTGAAATAAACCATTCTAGCTGTTTCTAAATCTGTGAGGCGTCTAATTGTCTTAACTGCATAAGCTGCAGAACTGAGTTTGCCCGAAAGCCTTTCTATATGTGGACCCCATTGTAGTTTGGTGTCCAGCATAATACCTAAAAACATGGTTGTCTCGACGGGCTCAATCCTAGATTCATTAAGTTGTACATTGGTTGGCATATGTTTAACATTGGGCATTGAAAATTTTAAAAGTTTAGTTTTCTTATTATTAAGTAATAGATTATTAACATTAAACCAATTGACAACTTTAGAGAGTGCATTGTTTACTTCGTCAAAGTTACTCTGTCGTCGTTTAATATTAAAAATCAAAGAGGTATCATCAGCGAACAATACAATCTCATGATTATTCTTAACGTAATAAGGTAAATCGTTAATATATATCAAGAATAGAAATGGTCCGAGAACTGAACCCTGCGGGACACCCATTTTCAAGGCAGAACCTGGAGATGTCTTACCATTAACCTCGACCTTCTGGATTCTGTTGCCCAAATAAGAAGTCAGGAGATCGAAAGCTTTATTTTTAATGCCGTAATGATATAGTTTCCTGATAAGAGTATCATGATGAACACAATCAAAGGCTTTAGACAAGTCGCAAAATATACCTAACGCATCTTGCGACTTCTCCCAAGCTGCAAAAATACTTTTCAGTAACTCAACTGCTGCGTCAGTAGTTGAACAACCCCTCGTAAATCCGAACTGTTTCTTGTGAAGAAGATTATGTCTATTGAAATGACTAAGTAGCTGACTAAGAATTAGTTTCTCAAAAATTTTGCTAAGTGTTGGCAATACAGAAATAGGTCGAAAATTTGAGGGGTCTGATGTGTCACCAGATTTAAATAAAGGTGTTATTTTGCTATACTTCATTAAATCAGGAAATGTTCCAGAAGTGACACAACCATTGAACACTGTTGCAAGATGTGGAGCAATTAATGTTATAATAGACGAAACAGTCTTTACTGACAATCCCCACAGATCCTTTGTCTTTTTCATATTAATAGTTTTAAATTGTTTAAGAACATCATCTGTAGTAACAGCAACAAATTCAAAGGCCGTAACACATTCCGGCACGCAGTCTTTAAGCAGCATTTCAGCAGACATGGAAGACGATTTGAGTGACGCTGTAGTTACAATGGGTATATTAGCAAAAAACTTTTCAAATTCCGTAGCTACTTCCAAGTCCTCTGCAATACTCACATTATTGATATTTAGTAGGTAGTCGCGACTGCGTGTTTTGGCTCTACCAGTTTCGCTATTGATCACATTCCAAGTTGCTTTTATGGTATTTTCAGCGCTTTTTATTTTATTCTTCAAATAAATTGATTTTGCAGCATAACAAGCTTGTCTAAATGTTTTTGAGTATTTTTTTACATAATTAATAAAGGCTGGACTATTATTAAAAGTTTTTTCATTATAAAGTTCATATAACCTAATCCGACTTTTATGAATGCCTTCAGTTGCCCAATCACTAAACATCAGACGGTCAGTTACATTTAATTTTTTAGGTTTAAATACAGTAGAAAATTCATCACTAATCAATTTAAATAATGAATTATATAACAGATCCGGATGGTCATGAATAGGCAACCAACGCATTTTATTTGATAGATTATTTTTAAAAAGTTCTAATCGGTTTTCATTTATAGGTATAAAATTAATAATTTTACTCTGAATCTTAGGGCTTTTTCTTGGACAACAGACTAACTGCCCACAGTGATCAGACTGTCACACATTAATTAAGGATTTTTGTAAAGGCTTAGTGTTAATAAATATATTATCAATACAGGTAGCACTTGTGGCAGTCACTCTAGTTGGTTCTAAAAAAGTATGACTTAAATTGTAAGATTTAAATAGATTTAAGAAATCAATTGATAAAGAACATTTCTCTAAAATGTTAATGTTGAAGTCACCACAAATAGCAACCGTTTTATGGCAATTATTAACTTTGCTTAGGGCATCCTCCATAATTACTAGAAAACTTTCAAAATGTGCACATGGAGGCTTGTATACACTCATAACAATGAACTGATCAAATTCGACACAAGATATCTCTATAACTCGCTCAACAGAGAGGCTCACAATATCAGACCTTTCTTTAAATTTTAAAAGTTTATTTATTATAATTAACGAGCCTCCTCGAATAAATTTTTCTCTGCTGAATGAGCTTGCAACCTGGTGGTTGTTGAAATTGAAAATGAACTGGTGGCTTTTTAGCCAATGTTCTGTAATACATAAAATGTCAATATTGTTACAGTTCATGAACAATTCCAACTCTAACTCCTTACCCATCAACCCTTGTATATTTTGATGCACCAGGTTAATACAATTTTTTAAATTATTTTTTGTACAATGTGTGGTTGATGAAAGTGTGTTTTTATTACTTATATTTAAATTTATCAATGTCTTGTCTATGTTATTGCCAGAGATTGACTCTATTGTCTCATAACTTAATTTAAAGGATTTGGAACAGATTCCAAGCTTATATTCAATGTCAAGTTAGACTGCTCAATAAAAGCAGTGTTATTAGCCAAATTTTTGGCTGTGTTATTAATATAATATGCTAGCGATGATGCTCTTTGTCTTTGAATATATTGAGATAGATAGCAACTATCACATGTCAAATAAAAACTTCT
The DNA here is from genome assembly GCA_944739405.2 of Euclidia mi. NCBI lineage: Eukaryota > Metazoa > Arthropoda > Insecta > Lepidoptera > Erebidae > Euclidia > Euclidia mi. The sequence goes on along the minus strand of OX123202.2, from coordinate 3,389,371 downwards.
AATGAAAGCATTAGAGTCAATAAAGTCAATAAAATCATTGTATAATGTCAATGTATGTAATTTACAATTTAATTTATATCTATAGTCATTTTCGGCCTGTGGCAACAACTTACTGTAGGGAAATGCAAGTAAAATAATTTTTCTAACTTTTATGTGTAATAATTGGTCAAAATACCTTTTAATAGTATTAAGATTTGTATTACCCCTTCTCCCAATAAATATGATTATTGTTGAATTAGGACAGTATGTTCTACTCAAGATGTTTTGTAAAATATGTGAAAAACTTGCTCCAGGCATACAAAAGTTGGTAACGGTTTGACCTGTCCTTTGTCTCAACAATTGGCTCATGTTCCTACCTATCTCATCACTAAACATTACTAAATTGTTGGTGTTTGTCTTTGTATTGTGATGTGAGAAGGAGGTGCTATCATTAATGAAGCTGTTACTCATCACCGCTGACTGAGATAACATTGCAGAACTATCATTCAAAATGGTAGGCTGAGAACAACTTTGTGGTTTCAAGCTAGGTTCACTGATCTGATTATTAGTAGTAAGTGATAGGAGTCTTTGCTCATTGTATTTACACAAATCCACTAAGTCATCCATCGCCAAGATATGTTCATTAATTTGACTTTGTGATAATTGATATTTCTTTGTCATATTAAGTAAAGAATCCTGTAAGCGATCAATCTCTGTCTGCAGGCAATGAATATCAGTATCATATTTTAAAAGATTATTATCTAGTTGAGTAATACAAATAGACATATCTTCCTTTAGAGCTATATACTTGCGGCAATAATTGACATTTGCTTTTGAATTTTTATATTTTCTTAATAATTTTTCCTTTTTCTTAATTTGTTTATTCAACTTTACATACTTTTTCAGTTTATTGGATGAGTTTATGGTTTTACTTGATTGAATAATTGAAGTGTCATTAGTTAAGTCAATTGTAATAACTTTGTTACCTTCATTGTTTGAGTTGGCAGAAACCATAGATGGAGCGCTACCAACCAGCTCATCAAACAGTGATTGTGAAGTGGCTGCTTTGATGGACCGGTCTGCACACTCCAATCTATTAATATGATTATTAGCCTCACTTAGGAAGCGCTCTAACTGGGTGATACGCTTGAGAGCGGTCTCAAACTCATTACTACAACTGTCAAAATTGTTTACTATTGATTGTAACCTATCGCGTTCATCTAAAGATGTAATCAAATGAGAATGAATTTCTGCCATCTCAGTTCTTAGTTGAGAATTTTTCTCTAAAACCTGTAACATCTCCCTCTCATTATCATCATGCTCCCTTTGTAGTGTCTCACACAAAGCCTTGTATTTCTTAAGTTCTATAAGCGTTAATTGAAATTTTTCCTCCTCTTGACGCGCCCTCCTGGTCATCATCTTGTTAATAAATTAAAAAGATCGCAAGAAACTTATTAACAAAAGACAGAAATAATAATTACTTGTTACTATTGTAAGTATGACACTTAGGCTTGTGTAAGGCACCAACCAAGATGAGCCGGCTAATCGAGATATGTTCACTAGGTGTTTACTACTTATGTAAATAGTTTAAATGTTCGATATTACGTAAACTTACCTCAACTGCTCGAATATTAGAAAAGTAATGCAAAGTATTTTAAATTATATAGTTCGTTTGTTTGACAGATGACTTTGCAAAACTTTTACTATAATTATGTTATTCACCAACATTCACTTCTAATTATGAAATTATATAGTTAATTATTAATATCACACACTAATAAGAACTTAAAACACAAATAATACCTGATAAAGTTAATTAAATCAAATAAAATTAAATAAATATTGGGAGAAGCACAGTTTTACGTCTTAATACCAGTGTTGCCAGAGAGTTCCATGTTCCATGTTAGATGGATAGCAATAATCTTTATGTAAATTGTGATGATAAGCTGTTATATTATTCGGATGAGAATGTCCGCTCAGTGCGAGCGCTTAGGTGCGACAGAATAATAAATGTCGGTGCTTTCTTTCTTATTCATCGTACTGAGGATATTAAAATTAGCTGATGTTTATTCAATGAAGGCGTTCGAAGCCGAGCTTACCTACAGCTCGTGTAACCAGGCGTAAAGACTCATGTAGCAACGTGAGTGGAATGACTCGGTGGAATTGAGTACTTGACGTTCATAAGTGTCACGTTAAGACCTAAGCTCATAAATATTTGACATTGAGTTTACTGAGTGACAATTTTTTGTGTTAATAATAATTATTATGAATGTGTCGAGATATATGTAAGCATATTTTTATATCCTTGGATTTTTTTAAAGACAGCTGCCGCTCAAGAGTGACATCTATGTCTCGGGTAATTTTCTAAATTGCAGTTGCAGTCCACTGCTGGACTTGAGCCTCTCCTAACTTGTTTCACAGTTGCACAATAAGTCAATAGGAGGATTTCGCCTACCCTACCATACCACGCTGGCCAGGCAAAGGGCTTAATATCGTATTTCCATCGATTTGCAAATAATTATACTTTTTGCTTCGCGTATTTCCTTAGTCGCTTATACACCCACGGAATGAAATGGGATACTGACATTTTTTTAATACGTCATCAGATGGACAAAATCAATTAATATGAGATTGTTGTTCTTTGATAATGGAATAAGACGTTGTTGTGGTGCTTTTAAATGGGTACAATCAATTGAACTATATAACGTTTCCTATCTGAAGAAATCCTATTATAGTTATATCGAGATAGCAATTATATCTAGTAATTAAGAACGGCAAGTCGACGCAATAACTGAACTTTATTTCATAGACATCGACAGTCGATACAATGTTCTCCGGTCGATATAATTGCGACTTGAATAATAAAATTAAATGCTGCACTTCTGAACAGAACTGTTAACTAGAAATAAAGTAACTTTGTAACACTAATCAACGTTGAATTTTTTATTTTGTTAGTTCGTTGCGTAAGGTTTCAAAGGTCTTGTTAAACATTGATGCACCGGAGCAAAGCTTGTTAGCTAATATGAAATTATTTATTTAATAAATAAATTCTGATAAACCATGATAAGCACAAATTACAACTTAAATGATGCCGTTAGTATTTTTTTTGTTATAATTTAGGGACAAGTACTCCTTCGACCATTTGATGTCAAGGGATATCTTAAATTATTATAGAGTTTAGCGTGATAAACGCAGTGTTAGACGTATTTAGCCCACGTAAATAATCATAATACAAATTCATAGCCGAGTGATACAGACAGGTTTGTTAATGCATGACGTCACAGACCAAAAAAATACCTACCTTTGGAAATATACGCATCTCTAACTCACTCTGAGCTCGTAGCATATGACGTCATACCCACATAATGTTACCTCCCAAAACATTCATACGAAATACGAATTACAGTGATGTTTCCGTGTACCGTAGTCCGTGTGGTGACGGATTAAGAATACGGAATATCACCACCCCATATCATCCCACGGGTGTCGTAAGAGCCGACAGAGGGAGCATATTACGCTGAGAACAGCACTGTAAGAGAAGGAAAACTTGATAACGACCCTATACCAACCCGTTTGGCCAGCGTGGTATAGTAGGCCAATTCCTCCTTAGCAAGGCAAACATTCATCTGGCGGGATTACGTATCGCGTCCAAATCGCGCCCTCCCGTTTACGTCACTCATAAATGGTAACAATCACTGTGCGCTTATAAATATACATAAAATGTTATTAATTGCGCACTTTACATTATTTGCGGGGATTTTACTTTGATAATAATTAGCTGAGGGCGCTTAAACGGTGTTTTATTTATGACACTTAAGTACTACAGTTAAGTGCTCCACTGTGATTATTTAAATGTCAAGTGTTCTGTAGACCGTTAAGAACTTATCAATCAGTAAGTTCAATTAGAGGGGCACGGTTTTATAGTACCTTTGGAATAAACTATTATGAATTAAACATTATGGTACAAGTTATGATAATAAACGATTTAGAATATTAAATAAGCTTGTTGTGATGTGGTATCTAAACGGCTTTTTTACTAAATTAGTCAATAGTATTATTAATGTTCTTGCTTGAGTGGGTCAGATTATTATTTTAATTTTTTTATAAGGCTATTCGCTGCGTTATAGCAAGTTTGCGTCGCGAGTTGAATCAAAACAAATTAGACTCACAAAAGCCTTAGTCCTACGCTTATTAAGACTATATACACATGACACAACCTATTTGTGAGGTAACTAATCATTCCGCCATCTGTTCATCAATTAACCCAACGTAATAAACCTGTTTAATTAATATATTATATTGTTCTGTTATGTGTAATAATAATATGATTTGTAACACAAACAACGTTTAATTTTTTTTTATAGACTCACGCCTGTATCCCTGAAGGGGTAGGCAGAGGTGTAATATTACACCCACATTTCGCCATGAATTTTTAGGTCCCACGTAATAGGGGGCGAGCCTATTGCCGTACCGGGCACATTACTAGACTCCGTGCTGCTACTGAGAATTTAATTATGTTACGTATAATCAATTATTCTGTGATACTATATTATCATCATCAACCAGGCTTGCGTAGTCCACTGCTGAACATAGCCCCCTCTCAATAGCATAATGAGTGAGAAAGATTTTGCTTACTATACCATGCTGACCATACGGGGTTGATTAAGGGATTGATGTAGTTTTCTCTCCCTTTCTAAATATTCAATTTGTCTCGTATATTTCCATAGTGAGCTCTTAGAACACGCACCTGCCTACGTTATAAAATGCAGAAGTGATCAAGTGACACATATTTTTTGAAATGTTCAACCACACGAACATAATAATATTAGGATATTATTATACCTACTGCCTCTTTTACCGCAAATCCCTATTTTAAAAAGGTCAGAGTAACTGATATAAAATTGATTTGGGCGTAACAACGAGCTTAATATTCTGAGAGTGTGCAGGAGTTTAACCCTCATATCTACGAGTGGGACTGGCGCCGATGCGATGCGACGCGGCACGAATGCGACACGATGAGGATGCGAAGCGACAAGACTGCGGCAATATGTTTTTATTGAATCTTGGCTGATTGCAGCATGATTTTGTCGACAGGTATGAAAATATTAAGGATTTTCTAATTCTTTGTTTTCTTAGCCTGATGAACTAGTGGGTAGTGAAGAGCTGGGTATGCCGGTGACCGTGGCTTCAATTCCTGTAGGGTTCTAGAGGTAATAAAAACGATTATTTACTCTGTTTTGGTAATAAATTCGTTTATAATATATCATATTACATACATACATAGACTCACGCCTGTTTCCCGGAGTGGTAGGCAGAGACTACGGAACGCCATTTGCAACGATCCTGACATACCTCTCTCGCTTCATTCACTCCCATCAAGTTTCTTATGCATGCTATTCTGTTAAGGGTACTTCTGACGTACGTCTTCCCCTTCGTCCTGTCCCATTCACATTTGCCTTATATATCTTCTTTGTCAGTCTTTCGTCATCCATCCTCTCCAAGAGCCCAAACCATCTTAACATGCCTTTCTCGATGCTTGTCACTACATCTTCTTTTACCCCACACCACTCTCTTCATATTCTATTCTTTACTCTGTCGGTCAAAGATATACCACACATACTTCTCAGTGCTATATTATATAGCTGTTTATCAATAAACTGTATTCCGCAATATAAGCTAGCCTCATATGATGGCTAGGTGTGGTCTACCAAGAAATATATAAAAATATTGTGTCTAAGTCATTGTTGATCAAATAATATAATATTAGCAGCATCCAACTCGCTGCGATTCAATCTAAGGTGTCCATTCGCCTGCTTGCAGGTGACAGCAACACATATTTATAATGTTCGTATTGTTTGATGGCCGCTTTAAGAGAACGCAGTCATATTAACATTTCTCTAGTTTATAGCCTACGTATCTAACCACTTATATAAACTAACCTACGCTACAAAGAGATCAAGTCGTTTTCAGGGTTCGTGTTAAGGCAGTGAGTGAATTACCCGTCGCTTTTATCACAATATATTAAATTCTTACAGGCACCGATAACCTAGTGGAGATACCAACGGACTGCCACGCAGAAGGTTCAATTCCTTGGCGCGCATCACTGATTTTCCATAGTTAAGTGCGTATTAAATTGCTAATTATCGCTTGACCCGTGCCTCGGAGAGCACGTTAAACCGTCGGTCCCGGCTGTCATGAAGATCTTTGAGACTCGTTACGGGGTGACAGTACTCTCAATTAAACTGATACTGGTCTAAACCATGGAATATCGCTATCTCTTTGTGTTGCGGAGGTCAGACGGCAGTCGCTCTGTGGAAAAGACGCAACTGGGATAACGCTAGGACGATGATGATTAAATTCTTACAGTAGTATTTATAGTCGTGTAGGAGGCTGCCCTGGCCGGATATACCGATATAGATAAAATCCAGAAAGGCTATATAATGATTTGTGCCAGAAATGTCATATCCATGAGCCATTGCTATTGCTTAAGATCAAGACGGTGACTGTCTCATCTCGTCTTAGCGATAAGTAAAACTAAGCCTCGCAAGGACCCAACAAGACAGCGGCATGACAAGAGCTGCGTCCCGCGATGTTTGTCGTGCAAACATACAACATGTGAGGACAATTAGTAACTGTAAAAAATATTTTTATATAAAAAAAACAGCTTCAAAAATACTAAGGAACTAAAAAGCAAATAATAATTGGTTTTGGAGCGAAAACTTTTGGAGTCGGTGCCAAGCCGAGTATTTCTGATCTGACTATAAAACCTCTACACTTTTTTATATTACTTTCGTTGTTGATAGAATAGGTAGTTTGTAATTTAGTAACTTTTTGCGTAAGGGCTTGGCACCGACTCCAAAAATATTTGCTCCAAAACCAATTATTATTTGCTTTTTAGTTTCTTAGTGTTTTTTAAGTTGTTTTTTTTATATAATTTTTTTTTTTTTTTTTTGCTTTTTAGTGGTAGTAGGTACATAGGATATTGTAGGTGGTATGATGGGGAGGCCTACCTTACGTGCGTCAGTTCTGAAATGTAGACCTGTGCCTTTCTGGAAATTTCAAGAATATTTTTTTGTTTTCAACTAACTAGCCTAAACACGTTCGTTTTAGTTCTATCATCAGATCTCGGAAATCACCCAGTACCAAAGTGTTTGCCAAGACAAAACAAACGAGCTTAAACTCGATGACATTGTGTTATTGTATTACAAAGATCCCTTGGCCACCTTCCTGCTCTATCATCAGACTTTGGAAAACATTCAGCACTAAAGTTCATGTAAAGACGAATCAAACGAGCCCAAACTCAATGGGATTGCGTAATTGTATTACAAATATCCCATGCCTACCTTCCTGCTCCATCATCAGAGTTTGGTAAACATTCAGCACTAAAGTCCATGTAAAGACGAATAAAATGAACCCAAACTCAATGGGATTGGGTTGTTGTATTACAAAGATCTCATGGTTACCTTCCAGCCCTATCATCAGACCATGGAAATCATCCAGCATCAAAATCTATGTAAAGACGACTCAAACGAGCCCAAACTCGACGGTATTGGGTTGTTATCGTCAAATCGCTTCAAGTGTGCTTATAAAATTTGAAGAGTTCCTTCGATTTTTTCAGGATTCCATGATTAGATCCTGACTTGATGATCATGGGACCAACTAAGAGGTATTTTCTTTTAATCAAAACAAGAATTTTCGTAATCGGTCCGGGCGTCTTAGAGATATCGGGGAACATACATAAAAAAAAGATTCTGACGAATTGAGAACCTCCTCCTTTTTGGAAGTCGGTTAAAAACTTAGTAAAATGTCTTATCATACCTTTACCTACTATTCTATTTACATACATTTTTATTTGCATTAATACATCAATTTTACTTAAGAACTAAGTTGTTTATTTAAGCCTCTTTTGCCTGATTATCAGAAAACATTAGTTTATATTGATCGAATATATTCTGAGTTTGTTTCGACAGACATGACACACCTTACATTATTTTACAGCTTATATTGCTTCAGTCGTTTCGATTCTCGTCACGCGCTTCATACACACTCCCTGTTAAGAACTAAGCTGACGTTCCTTCAAAACAACGTTCAAGGTCAAAGCGATAAATCAAAATCGAGTTTGCTGTCTGAATAAAAAGCCTGATTATGTCGCATCACTAAATTGCTTTTAAAAGAACATTTTAGGAGATGGTGCCATAATTTTACTTGAAAAGCAATGACATCGAATATTGTGTTTTAATACACGTCTGATAAAATACATCTTACATCAATGAATGGGCACAGTGCACATTCAGGTGGGCAACAACAATTTGACTGAACTCGTAGATTGGTATCTGATTTGTAAAAGTATCTTGCAATATAGGATATATGTATATCTAGTGTAAGATATTTAAAAAAAAATAAAGATAAATATCGACTTGACTTAATCATTTGTACCATTGAACACAAAACATAACATGTGAAGGTTATTTTAAAATAATGCTGCTTAATATTGCATTTCACTACATATCAGTCATTCAAAGCTTTAAGCCTCTGCTTTCATTTCTTGTATTCATTTCGAGAGCAAACCGCAATGCCGTGTGAGCGGGGACCACGTCGACGTTCGTCCCACTGCGTCGAGACTGTAGCCCGGAGCGTTGAGACTTTGACCCCACTGCGTTCTGACTTTGGTACCGCCACATTCAGTCCTTGGTCCCACGACGGTGAGCTTTCAACCACAGTACAAACCATACTCATTATAATAGCAAGCCATTATTCTATAAGTTTGAGTTCTATTTTCGTTGTTATGTTGAACGAAATTGTAAGCGGTGGGGGTTGTTAATTAACAGACCGTGCCGTTTACAGTTTCGTTAGTAGTAATTACTGGCGATTGGAAAAGAGCCAGTTGAGTATTCGGTTGCGGTTCAGCGCCGTTTTGTTGTGTTTTATGGAGCGGGTACTGGGTTTAGAGCTTCGGGAAATGTGTTTGGAGTATCTTTACACTTTGCTTTGGCTTCACAAGTTTAAAAATTTATAGATAACTGGAAGATCCCACGGTTTCACCTAAGTTTTACTAAATTAAATTTATTCTTGGAGCTTTCATTTTGGACTTAAAATGTCCAACGTTCAAAGATTTCTCTTATGTGTAAACTACGTTTCTAACTAGCTTTAGTACGTGAGTCAATTATCTTTCATTTTAACTTAGTATATTATTATATGGTAAAGCAGCATCCAAAGCTATGTAGGTGCCCGTCCCGACCGCGTGGGCCGATATAAATTGAATCTAGAAAGACTATGTACTATTCACATTGACTGTTTTTTTAATTTAATCGTTTCTGCCCAATCCCTTGGGAATTTAGAGAAATTCCTTCTTATTGCACCGTTACGCATCTCAAGCCACATAAATGCTAAATGTCAGCTTCTTACGCATTGTAGTTTGCCCGATCCCGCGAGAATTTCAAGAAATTCCATATTAGTGCGCCGCTAAGCTCCCCAAGTCACATAAAGGCCTTATTGTTTCGGCTGTGCGCTGTCTATCAGTCAGTCAGTTACGCTAGAATTTTATATGTATATAATTATTGCTAATAATTTGTGTTGCAACGTTTAGTAAGAAAGTTTCAATCTCCATATTATTTAGCATTAAAAATTGACAAAAGCGAAAGTGGCTTCGATGAGTTTAGATGCTGGACAATCCATATCCAAAAATAAAACTCTAGATTATTTATCACCTATTTCTTGATCTGTTTATTCGTGTTGGTGAAATTCCCTGTGACACTAAAACTATAACGACCACACAAAATCTCATCTGTATATATAAAATCCTTGCGTTACTGACTGACTGACAGACACGCTACAGCCTATACTCGGGATCGGGCAAAAAGGGTAAAATTAAAATAATATGCGGGTGTAGCTACGGGCGTCCTCTATTACTAATATAAAAAGCTGAAGAGTTTGTTTGTTTGTTTGGTTGAACGCGCTAATCTCAGGAATTACCGGTCCGATTTGAAAAATTATTTCAGTGTTAGATAGATCATTTATCGAGGAAGGCTATAGGCTATATAACACCACGCTATGAGCTATGGTAGCGGAGCAGTAGCCTTAAATATAGCGGGTGTAACCGCGGGCATCATCTAGTAATTCAATGTTTTAGTTCTTTTGTTAAAATAAAGTCGGTGCAGTTCAAAGTTGTAAAATAAATGATTGCCAATACTCCCGGCAGCTTGTCTGTGTCGCCACTAAAATCCTTTTATTCCTACTTTACTCATTATTGCAGATATTTTAGTGCTCACATTATTATTCCGTTATTTCCCTCGAGATGTTCTTAATGATAATCCGTTGTATTTATCGTTTTAATTAACGTCCAGTTACGGTAACTGCAGCTAGTTATAAATTAACCGTGGTAATAATTATTTGCTTAAATGTAAATGCAAACGACCCCGAAGTTACTGTAATTATTATAATAATTTAACCAGAAAAGGTACATTATCTTTTCTGCTCGGACTATAGCCAGCCACTACTGGGCTGCAATTCGTATAGTATTTAGTATTCGTATTCGTAGCGATATATCCATGAATATTAGAGATGCATATTTGACGTATTATAAACTCCATACAAAATATGTCAATTAAATGCCTCTAATCTAATCTTAATATATAAAATCCTCCCTATAAACCAGCACGTCAAGCTATCGGTCACGACTGTTATGAAGACCTTTTAGTTGTTACAAAACCGTAGACACATATTTGATATCGTAGTCATTAAAATTCGTTATCTTAATATATAAAATCCTTGCGTTACTGACTGACTGACAGACAAGCTACAGCCAAAACTATTAGGCACAGGAAGCTGAAATTTGGCATGTATATTCCTTGGGGACCGTAGGGGTGGACTAAGAAGGGATTTCCCGAAATTCCCACGGAATCAGCCAAAACGGGTAAATTTAAAAATAATGCAGGCGTAGCTGCTGGCGTCCTCTAGTACTAATATATAAAGCTGAAGAGTTTGTTTGTTTGTTTGGTTGAACGCGCTAATCTCAGAAACGACTGGTCCGATTTTAAAAACTCTCAGTGTTAGATAGCCCATTTATCGAGGAAGGCTATAGGCTATATAACATCACGTTATGAGTCACGGGGGCGGAGCAGTAGCCTTAAATAACGCGGGTGTAACCCCGGGCTCATCTAGTCTTCAAATATACGGATAGATCGTACCTATATCGGGACGGGTAGTAAAATAAAGTGTAGGTGATGTATGTTCTTTCGTGATGTGTTGTCGTATACCAGAGATCGCGGCAAGACCACGATCAGTGCAGCTAGTGTTCACAACGCCGCAAGGAACAAGGAGCAAAGTGCTTACGCAGATAAATAATAGACGCGAGGTAACGGAGTATGCATACTGAACGAAGAAGAATGATGACGTGAATGAATATTAATATGCTTTAAGTCTATAATAATATTAATAATATTATAATATCATATTGATGGCAGAGGCAACATAATATCTAGTGTGAGTATTTATGTTAAATAAGGAAGACTTTTAGTGTATAATTCAAATTCACGCGTATGGAGCCGTAAGTGAAGTTTAGTGTTATATATAAAATACATAAGAAAAATTGTGATCATCACACAACAATTTGTCCTGAATGGGAATCAAACCCAGCACCCATTAGTTGGTCGTGGGTTTTCCGCACTTAGCCACTTATTTGGGCCATTGTGCGTATGTGGCGACTTGATTGACGCCGACTACTCATAGCAACTTAGCTCCTTCCAGAAAGCCATTAGTTGGCTGATGTCGTTCAAAGCCTCACACATGGTTCTGGGGTTGTTCAGCAGCTTTGCCCGTTGATCGCTCACACTTATGCAGTGCAGAAGGACGTGAGCGGGTGTTTCTTCGGTTTCCATGCAGCCCCTGCACAGTGGGCTGTATGTAACGCCGATGTTGAATAGGTGCTTGTTGAGTGGACAGTGGCCGGTTATTATGCCTGTCAGATGCTTGAGAGTTTTTCTATTAGAATGCAGCAGCTTGTGCGAGAGTCGCTTGTTCAACCCAGCACCCATGCTTAGCAGTCAACAACAAAACCAGGTCAGTCACAGTTGGTGATTTGTGTCATTGCATGCAGTATGTTGTACCAGCGCTGACAAAGAGGTTGCGAGGTGGCGATCGATGCGAATGTTCACAAATTTGAGTGGCTGCGAAGAGTGCAGTGTAAAGTACACTGACAGATAAATGACAGACGTGGCATTGAGTTACAGAGTGTGTTCCTCAACCAAATGCATGGTGTCACGGTTGCTCATGTAGTCTGTTCTGTGGGTTTGTGTGGCATTTTCTGTCATCTAGCGTATTAAATTCTCCATAATGTGCTCGCGGCATAAATGTGCGCGTGGGATTGGGAGGTCTCGGGTTCGATTCCCGGGTCGGGCAAAGTGTTATTGGGTTTTTCCGTTAGGAAATTCTCAGTAGCAGCACGGAGTCTGGTAATGTGTGCCCGGTACGGCAATAGGCTCGCCCTCTATTACGTGGGACCTAAAAATTCATGGCGAAATGTGGGTGTAACATTACACCTCTGCCTACCCCTTCGGGGATACAGGCGTGAGTCTATAAAAAAAAAATGTGCTCAAAAGACATGTGAAGTCTGCCAACCCGCACTTGGCCAACGTGGTGGACTATGGCCTTACTCTTCTTATAGTGAGAAGAGGCCCGTACCCAGCAGTGGAACAGTATAAAGGACTGATGATGATAAACAGGTAGTACACGATGCTTTAATTTGGATTTTGACTTTGAATACAAAAATTATAAAATTGACTAAAGAAACCAAACCTTTTCGTGCTAATACATTTGTAACGTTATGTGTTTTTACGCGAATAATTTCTAAAGTAACTATTATCTGAATTACCCATCTACAGTATTAAAGTTTATCATAGAAGGATTGTTCAAGAAAAGGACCTACTTGTAGATATATTTTTGTGCTGGGTAAAAGGAATGTCTAAAATATCCCTTCATGTATATTCAACTCTGAGTTGACTCCATCATTATATAGACCATATACTTCATAATAGACTGACATGTCGGTATAGCAGCTAGTGCCCGCGATTGCTAAACTGCGGGTCATAACCTCAAAGCTGCTCCGGGAAGAAATACACCTACTTGTGTGATAATGTTAGCAATAGCATATGAGAGAGACCAACAGACAACTAAAGGAAGAGAAGCCTTTGCCCAGCAATGGTACAGTTTATTTACAAGGTTGATTTTGTGATGTTCTTTTTTTTGTTTATCCATGGAATCGAGAGATGGCAGCAACCTTCCTTCTAAAATATTTTAGTTTAGACAAACTACAATAGTAAAGGATGCCGCACTATAACAACTCGTAATATGAGTAGGTTCGCACGTTTGCTTGTTTTGTAGTAAGTGCGTGGACAGGCCGACACAGGTGTGTTATTTCACCGATGTTCAAAACACGACTAGACAGACAGGGAGAGGTGTTGGCTCTCTGCATGACGAAAGAGCTTGCGTATTCATGTGTTGAAACAGAATCCCGCTAAATATTCAAACTCTTTCAACGAATCGTTGCTACTGTACTTTATTCTTTAACATTTGGATTGTACATTTGAATTCGTCATTATATGCTATGGTTTGATGCTCCTACATGTCAATAAATAGAATTAGGAAGATAAAACATTGATAAGAAGCTTTCTATGCGTATAATTCACTTACATGCTTATGTTTATAGCATCTTGAGTGTTTTTTATTGCTATGGTTTTTATATGACAGTGATTGGATCAAGTCACGTACGAATAGATTACTCTGGGCCAGAACAACAATTGGTTGACCATGTGCTCTAAATCAATAGACAGTCTTTTACAGTACAGCTACTGTTCCACTCTAACCAGGCGGGTTGGTACAGTGGAACAACTTCCCGCTAGACCACCATAAGGGCGAGAATCGCTCAGCAAGACATCGTCGCTTCCGAGTGCTACTTTACACCAACATGTACACTCGTATACAAAACCAGTTTCTAGTGTGCCTTGACTCTATGAGCGAGCCAAGGGATTTTTTTTTTCAAACTGGTCCAGCGCCGACTTGTTTGATTGTACATGGCTGGATGTAAATTTTCATGCCTTTTTCCAAAATTACTATTTGCTCAGTGTATTTTCCTTTGTCGCCTCATACGACACCCTTAGAATAAATTGGGGTTGTGTCACTTTGTGTTCTTAATCTGTCACACACGGATTAAGACAACTAAATATCACTCACCCAATTGTTTCTTATTTTTATATTGTTGTCTTCAGCTTCATTTTGTAGAAGATATCCTTAAGTGTATGATGTAATGTCCGTGTGGTGACGGATTAAGAATACGGAATTTCACCACCCCATATCATCCCATGGGTGTCGTAAGAGCCGACAGAGGGGGCAAATTATGCAGGGAACAGCACTGTAAGAGAAGGAAAACTTGATACAAACCCTATACCAACCCGTTGGCCAGCGTGGTATAGTAGACCACTTCCTCCTTTCAAAAGAGAGGCCTAGTCCAGCAGTGGACTGTTAAAGGCTGATGATGATGTATGAAGTAACACACATGCGCGACAATGAGCTGTGTAATGTATGTCATTCCACAACTCATCGCGCGCAGCGTGTGTGTAAGCTCCTTGAGCGAGTGTAGTAGCCGCTCGTTATTAATGACTCACCCCCGCAGCCTCTTTTTATTATGTCTTAATTCTACCCCCTCCCTCCTTCCCCTTCCTCTTCACACCCCGCACGCCTTCACTACTACACTGCGAGATTTATGGACCCCTACTGGTTTTGTTTATTTTAATGTGGATACGTTCCGCACAGGTTTAAGTAGCCACTGTAGCTGTGCTTAACGTTTGTTGCAAACGTTTGAGATTGGTGGACTTTTAACTTACATTACAGTTCACTTAAGATCGCGCTTCATAGTTGTCATTATCAAATTTTAAGACAAAGTAATGGCTGCGTCCGTTTGTCTATTCACGATGAACTTAAAAGCTATCCGAGAGATATTCATGCGGTTTTTTCATCAATAGATAGAGTGATGAATGAGGCACTTTTTAAGGTTTTCTGTAAATTATTCTTATTCAAGTCATCGACGCAACTAGCTAATTAGACTTTACGATATGGTAAACGTGTGGAAGAAATATGCTATACCCGTGCGAAGGGGCAGGTTACTAGTAACATAGGTAACAAAACAGTTGTTTGCAATATTACAGACTGACCTTGCCACTACTACCGCACCGAGTCAGATAAGTTTGGTTTCCATACAAAGCAAATTGTTTGTGGAACATTTACCAATTGCTCTTGCACTCAGAGAGGCTCGTCATATAAAGTTATACTATGGGTGAAAGGTTTTCATGAACATTGATTGGCAAATATAAAATAACTGTTATTATCGTCGTGAATTTATAAATTATAAACCTACTATTATAGTAAATGACAAAGTTTAAGAAAAAAATTGATGTACTATTTTCCGAAGAATAAAAAAACCTATTTGGATCAAGCTTTGCACTAATATAACTTATACATCAGAATGTCACATAAGTTACCTTTGGTCGATAACCAACTACCATGCGGGTAAAGTCATGTAAAAAAGCCAGTATAATATATAACTCTAATATTTGAACATATAAGTATTTCCTGTCATTAAAAATAGTTTTAAGTTCTCGCTTGTTAAAAACAACGTATTCACTCCAAAGCTTGTTATATCAAAAAAACGAACAAGCTCATTAAACCTAGATTATAAGTTCTCTCAAATTCTGCGCAGAAATCTAACATACTCATAAACGTTACAAGTCTATATATAACTTGCTTTGAACTGACAACATACTACACGAGTTCTTGACATTTGTTATCGTTGAAAACATAACGATGGTTCTTTAACTTTTTTTTTATAGGCTCACGCCTGTATTCCCGAATGGCAGAGATGTATTATTACACCCACATTTCACCATGAATTCTTAGGTCCCACGTAATAGGGGGCGAGCCTATTGCCGTACCAGCACATTACCAGACTCCGTGTTGCTACTGAGAATTGCCTAACGGAAAAACCCAATAACACTTTGCCCGACCCGGGAATCGAACCAGAGACCTCACAATCCCACGCGCACATTTATGCCGCGAGACCAACGAGGTTCTTTTACTTAGGTTATAACTTACTTTTACTTGGTAGAAAGTAGCTAGCTAGCAGTTATTACATATAGGCCCCAAATCTGGCTTAATATATTGGTTGTAAGATTACTGTTTATTTTTAAAATACTAATTAATACATCGTGGTGGTGGTTCGTATAGTTTCCATAAATGAACATTCCGTAAGTGCCGTAGGAGGCAACTGACGAAAATACACGAATCAAATTATATCTCTGGGAAGAGACGGAGAACTTGTGATCAAATCCTATACTAACATATTTGGCTAGCGTCGCTTAGTAGGCCAAATCCTCTTATTGACCCAGTGATATTTGAAGCAACCTAGGTAGTAAAACTTCTTATGGCCAAAGACCATCAGTTAACTGTAAATAGCTGTTTTAAGAAGTGTACTCGCACTATCGCAAAAAGGCCATAACGTATCACAAATTATAATATAATAATAACATTCGGACTGTATGTAATCTTATCTCTTATTGTGAAGCCTAAAATCTATTTATTTTTAACGTTGCATGCCTAAGTTGGTAAACATAGTTTGACTGCACGGTTGGCGTAGTGGTTCAAGCGGCCGCCTCGCCGCTTGACACTGCGCCGAGTGTTGTGGGTTCGATCCCCACACGAGGCAACACTTTGTGTGATTCATAAATTGTTGTCTCGAGTCTGGGTATACATTGTGTCCGTTAGTTGGATGTTTGTAAGGTCCCCCGCGGCACAGGATTTAGTCCTAGTGCGGGAGTTAAAAACTATTCATACACGTAACAACCTATACACTATGTTGAGCACTAAAGATTTGATTGAATATTTCCAAACTTAAAGTAGCCTTTAAGTTTGAAAATGTTCATAGTCCGTTATCTGCACCATAAATATATAATGCACTAAAAGAGACCTATTATTGGAGCAGCCTGTTTCTCTTAGCCTTAAACCAACAAGAAAATGTATAAACGTATTTATTATACTGATATTAACTAACTCGTAAGAAAACTGAAAAAAAAAAATATTTTTTTTATATATTATCATTTATATTATATGTACAATTGTTACAAAATCTGCTAGGATTCCACCACAGTTTTGACCGACCTATGGGTCTAGTGATTAGGTTATAACAGTAACATAATTGCAAGCGACAACCTTTGTTCTACATTAACTGTACAGTCAAAACATGACTAAAGAGCCTTTTATCGCAAGGATCTACTTCAAGCATATCAAGTCGTCTTTACAAAACCATAGTCAAAGTAATGGTTGTACGTATAAGACGTATGATGTTACAGCGCGTGCAATAAATCGCGTGCCTTGTTCGGCGGTTCGCGTGCGGCGGAGCCTCCAGACTCCTCACGGAACACACTAGAGATTACTTACCTCTTACATTTACTTACTATAGATAAACTTTACCGCCACTTACTGCGTAATTATCTTGTAAAACTCCAGAAAGTCTATTCTATAATCGAAAGCTGGAAGATGGCCTTTACCGTTCCCATAGTGAGAACAGGCCCATCCCAAATATTCAAACGGTATACAGGGGTTATGATGAATATGAATCTGAAGAGCTAAAGACTGCTTCCGTGGTCCAGTGGAAAGGGTGTGCGACTGCTGATCGGAGGTCCCGGGTTCGATTCCCGGGTCGGGCAAAGTGTTACTGTGTTTTTCCAAATTCTCAGTAGCAGCGCGGCGTCTAGTGATGTGCCCGGTAATGGCAATAGGCTCGCCCCCTATTACGTGGGACCTAAAAATTCATGACGAAATGTGGGTGTAATATTACACCTCTGCCTACCCCTTCGGGGTACAGGTGTGAGTCTATATGAAGACAAAATCTGAAGAGTTTGTTTGAACACGCTCATCTCTGAAACTAACAGTCGGATCGGCAAATATTTATTTTTAAATGCCAGCCAAATTTGTTTCTTATGGCTCGATGGAGACCACCTAGTTTGAAGATGGGTGACCAGTTATAAATAGCTTCTATTCTTTAAATATAACCATCTGTTTTAGCTGTCATGAAGATCAACGATTGTCAATACGGATGATTTCTGCTTTAAATATCATGCCAATATTCTAAACAATTGGACGTGGCTATCTCTTTCAAAAGCTAATATAGCTAGATAATATTCTAACTGAGATACTCCGTGCTCGAAGTATAGAATAACGATGATGAATGACGATAGAAACAAATGCGAGTCACTCACTAGCCCTGTGCTGCTCCAGTCTCGTTCTTTTCTCCACTACTGTAATGACTTGATGACGTAATTTGCTTAACATATCTCGTGTAAAGTTAAAATTACAATATCATTATATTACGCATAATTATTGGCAACCCTAATACAACCGAACTTTTCACAGCAATTTAAAAGATATTTCGCCCTTATAACGTGAGCAAGCCAAGATCTTAGGAGACATTCAACTGGCGAGCTCGAGGCGACAAGCGAACTACATCAGTATATATTACGGTACACACAAGCAGCATCGCAGCAAGCGCTACGATGTTTACGCGATACGATCTACGTGCCTACGCCGTAGCAAAAAAGAATCGCCTTAGGACCGACTCGTTACTTGATATCGACTCAAAATTGAGTTGCTCGATTGGAAAATTGGATATCCTTTTTAACATAGGTTATTTCAAGTCGGATAGTAAAATCTCTCAAGTATACACTGAGTGACGTAATACATTTACTCGCACGGAAAACTAGCGTCAGCCGAAATTCATTTAACCCTCATTTCCGTAGCTCCTCATTTGTCGCTACTGAAACAAATAAGTTTCTCCAAAAAATAATTATCTAAATTGGGTGCGTAGTTTGCGAATTTCCTCAAAGAATAAACTTTTCCTTTTATAATACGGTGGAACGCTGGAGAGGTATGGGGGTGGGAGTCGAGAAGCCTCTTCGTCCAATAACGTTGTTATACGTTTCCTTATTCTGTTCCACTGCTTGAATAGCAATAAAGGAGTAAAGTAAACAGGCGCGGCGGGAAAAACACAGCGTGTGCTATGTCGCCGACGCATTAGCATATCAAAGCGGAGACGCGCGGCAAGCTAATGTCGTCGGCGTGAGGCAGCCGGGACACGTGTGTGACGCGGACGAGTGTGTGACGACGACTGTCTTTGTTCATTTACGGTACCGATGATGTAGTGAAAAACCTTTTTTCTATTTTTAAAATCGTTATTATTAATATTTTATTGGTATGATGACTTTTACCATGGGTCTTCATCTAAGCTAAAGCTCAGGTGGCATGGAGTTTATTTGAAAGGCTTCAATAAAAAAAGAAAAAAAATGTTAGTGACGATTCTATTATACCTAAATCATTGAACTATAAGTACATGCTGATATGCTGTGTTATCCTAGAACCCACGGCTATCTGATCCCAAACTAAATGAACTTGTACTAAGATAACTTAACAAACGATAAATAGAGATATATTCTTGAACACGTCCATATTATAGATAAATAACACCCAGACAAAGAACAAATCACTGTGATCATCACTCAAAAATTTGTTCCAAATGGCAGACGAACCCACGATCGCCGGCTTAGCATCATTGTTGCCGTAATAAACGTATTTGGGATATTATTATGAGTATTACATTATTACTACGAAGGCTTTATTTTTATTTCAACCTGAATTCTTTACTTTGAATTGATTTAGCACAAAGTTATGCAAATGTAAACTTATAGTTTACATTTGCATAACATAATTTTACTTATTGACATTAATCAGGGTTATTTTGAGAGCTGTTATAAACATATTAAATTTATAATTATGTTTTTATAGTTACTACCGAAATTAAACAAGTTTTCGCCAAGTAAGCTCGAAACTAAGTTGACTAACTAAATTCGAAATACGAGGCTCAAACTGAAAGTTCTTAGAAAATCAAAAACTGATTACATTAGCCAGTTATTAGTTTTATTATATCTTTTCAAAATATTGTCCATTGACGTCAATACACCGCTGCATGCGATGGAACCACTGGGAAAAGCACTTTGCCCACTCGTCCTTAGGGGTCTCTTCAATGGCATCGCGATACGCAGCCACCGCTTCTTCAGCATTCATAAACCGCTTTCCTTTAAGTTTTTCTTTAATTTTTGGAAATAAATAAAAACAAGGCGCGAGGTCGGGGCTATACGGCGGGTGACCCAGTAATTCAACGTTTGATGTCGCCAAATAGTCGATCGTTCGCTTGGCGGTGTGCGACGAGGCGTTGTCGTGGTGAAGGAGGATCCTACTGCGAGGTCGTTTCTCTCGAACTTTTTCCAAGACAAGTGGCAAACAATTGGTAGTGTACCATTCTGCAGAAACTGTTTTTTGATCCTCTAACACAATTGTTGCGAAATGACCTATCCTTCCAAAGAACGAGGCCACCATTTTTTTTCCCGCACTTCGATCTCTCTTCACTTTAGTTGGCAACTCCTCGAAAGGAAACACCCACTGAGCAGATTGTCTTTTGGTTTCAGGATCATAACAGTAAATCCAGCTTTCGTCACCTGTTAGTATGTCGAACACAGCATTTGAGTCACCTCCGTTAAATCTTTCAATCATTTTACGGCACCAATCCACACGATGGAGTTTTTGAGCCTTAGTCAAATTATGAGGTATCCACCGGGCGCAAAGCTTCCTGACCGCTAAATGTTCGTGGAGGATTTTGTGCACTTGACTCATACCGATGCCTAAGCTTGTTCGAATCTGCTGATAGGTCACTCTTTTGTCAGTCTCTATCATACGCCGCACAACACAGATGTTATTTTCAGTCGTCGCCGTAGAAGGCCGTCCCTCACGTACATCATCAGTGAGATTAGTGCGACCACGTTTAAACTGATTAAACCAGTTGTAAACAGTCGCACGAGATGGGGCTTCATCGTGAAAGGCCAATCGTAGTCTATCATAACTTTCTTGTTGACTTAAATGACATCGAAAGTCATAAAAAATCATTGCACGAAAATTTTCTCGTGTTAAATTCATGTTGACGTGACACAGACAATTTTCAATTTGCCGCCAAATCGTAAAACAAATGACAAATGAATGAAATATATACTCAGTAATATTGGCAAAGAGTTCTATTTTCAAATTTTAGAATATTTTTTTTATTATATTGTTTATAAGTGGCCAGTTCTAAGAACTTTCAGTTTGACCCTCGTAACTATCTACCGAGATGAAACACTGCACTGCAGATTTAACAACTTGGTGAGATACCTTAAATTAAATAAAGTGAACCATGTATGATAATACTCATGTACTTTCACACTGACGAATTTTGCTGTCCCTTAGGGTCTCAAACATCAGACGGCAGTCGCACTGTGGTAAGCTAATATTATATCAGTCATAACTAGTACGCAGAACCGAACTCCAAGGCGAAAGTATCAGATGATGATATTTGATCTTGTATATACATATTTATAGTGTGCTTTCATATACGTAAAACATTGGTATTGACTCTGTATCAACTTTGTAAATTACTGGCGACCGATTCAGCTTATAAATTTTATTTGATAAAAGGGTCAAAGTCAAAATCATTTATTCATTTAGGCCTCAGAGTGACGCTTATGAACGTCAACTATTTAAATTAATTAATAGATGATTCTACATTTACATTTATTGCCATGTTCGCAATGCAGTAGGTAGAGAGTGACCACGAGAAAGAACGGGCAATAAACTCAAGGCCACTGTTAATAGTCGTCAGTATAATGGTTGACATGTTACCTTTGTAAGGAGCTGCAACTGTTTCACATCGTAAGTTATCTACTAATGCAAAAATTTATAATTATTGATATCATACTCAAACAATAAATAATGTTCATTTGGTAAGTCTCCAAAAGTAAAGATTTATTTTAAGTTCCATAAAAGCTTATAAATTAGAAGGAGAGTGAAAAAGAATGGAACTAAATAACTAATGAGGCGAAGATATAATCATAAATTAAAGTCATCTGACGAAATAGGGACATAATTCTTTGTCTGTAGGAGGCGATTTCAAACATCAAAAGCATAGAGCATCTAAATTCCGAAAAACAATTTAAGTATCACATATTATTTGGAAATAGCAGATAAAAGTGGTACTCCCACAAAAAAGAGTTAATCAATTAAACCAGAATACTGTACATATGGTCAAGATTCTGGGCATTTGTTTGGCCAACAGACACGCGTAGAGATCAGTAAAAGCACAATCAAACCACCAAAAACATTTGCTAATATCGAAAACATTGTTAAAACCGTGTAAGCATTGTGTTGCGCAATTTATTTTACATTACCGTCCCGTCGGTGTTGTTTGAACCTGTTACTAGGCAGCCTCACAAACAAGCCAGTGTCGCGAGCACGACCCGACACGTCTCAACAATATGAGACAGTTTTTACGAGCGCTTGAATGGGGAAATGAGAATCTTTTCGTATACGAGACTCATATTTCGTCATATATCATTTACAGGAATTTCGCTTTAGGCGGCTGTCGCTTGCAATTTGTCGCGCGACAATGCGATATTATTGTCGCTCACTGACCTGTGAACAGAGTATTGTGTGACGTCACTTCGGTTACGCACTCACACTTGACTACGTTTGCGTCATTTAAGGAATGCAATTTCGACGATACCTAAAGGAATCAATTTAAGGAGGCAATGAGCCAGCACTTGAGGTGGAATTATATTGAAGTGTGTTTTGAAATCGCTCTGGTAATCACTTATCGGGCTTGTGGAACAATTGGCTGAAGCTCTGCGATTCACTGGTACTGCTTTATTGAAATACTTAATGCAATCGATGACGATTCTCTTGAAGCCATATATAAGGCTATAGCTATAGTATAAGGGTTGGAAATAAATATCAGCTGTCAACTCGGCTCTGACGCCGCGACCCTTTTAAAGTAAAAACTTAATGTTTGTACTAAAATATTTATATGTTATTGTTACTTGTATACACAGCCATCAAACACTCGAAATTTCGTGTTTTATTCGAGTTTCCCAGTTTCGCATCGCGTAGGTTACGTAGGCCTTTATACTTTTGGCCAATTAGTTAAAGATTGAGTCGTAGTAAAACCGATGCCAACTAATAAAACAAAGCGATAATCCAAAAAACAAATTTGGTAAAATTTAGATAAATGTTTGTGCCGCCTAAATAAGGGTTACAAGGGCGGGTAACTTACATTATTATTTTTGGCAGAGCGTACTGTTTTTTTCGCATTCTTGAAGGTCGCTTGGATTAGTTTATATTTTAAGAGCATTGTATTTTTACATACCACTATCTATATTTCTTTCATTTTTCTTGACTGTCGCTAAAGTATCAATTTAATGTGAAATATGATGTTATTTTAAGTCATAGAGAGCTAAAATTTTGAGCCCTCAACGCTTATCCAATGCATTAGGATATTAGGCAGCCTATAACCAGTTACGGTATATTACAGTACGGCAATATTCACCGTTAATATTATGAACGCTGGTTACATTTCCATGGTGTTCCACATATCGGCGCAGTTTCCACCCGCGCGGTTCTGTTGTGCGTCGCCACTAATGAGCGTCTCTCGTCGCACAACGCAAACGCGGTTGTTAAAAATGTTCGGTGCGCGAGCACACACGCTCTACGTCACAGCACAGCACCATGCGCCTACCCCCTCCTTCCACACACACCCCGCACCCCTCGGCTTACACCGTCGCAACCCCGCTCACTCGCCGTGAGCGGTTTAGCAACACACGAAACTTTTTTAATGAACTCTTTCGCAACGCCGACGCGGAATATTTCATAATCCTTGGAATGAAATTCATCAAGTTCGAAACCCTTGCGTGTGATTTATTTACGATTGGCAGTTCCAATTTATGTTCCGCAAACTTTGTGAATAAAACTTAATATATTTTATTGTTTTCACATCCGGATGGACCGCGGGTAACCCGCCGACAACTTCGCAGGTAATGATAAATAATATATTGTTCTTGCAGGGTTCAATCATCGGTACAAGATTATCGTGTTTGTAACGCGTACGTCGTCGGCACGTTTTAGCGCAGGTACTTATAATTAATATCGGTCGGAGATTAGTCGCGTACGGAGTGAATACGTAATGAGTAGTACCGCTCCACAACGCTCCGCTCCGCTTCCTTCAAGCCCAGTAATTACGCCGCTATAAACTAGGTTAATCCCTCGCTACTAGACGATATTAAAGCGTACTCATTTTCTTAGCTCTCCGCGACGACATCGCTGTAAGGACTACAGCTCTGGCGATAAACTGAGATTAACTTCTACGATTATATCTGATTATCATAATTGAAGTGTTTCCTTGACAGACAGAGATATAATTTTAAGTTATTCTTAGCGTCAGGTGTCTAATTTATCTGGTACAAACAAAGACTGGTGGCTGTACCTAAGGAATAGCATTACACATTTATTGCAGGTGACATACAACCCGTGTCTTTTAAATATTTTAATTCAAGCGACAAGCCTTCACTTGTATTTTAGCGAATCGTATGTGCAATCTAACCTCGAGTGCGTACAAAAAGATGTGACAGGCCACAATTGGTAACACTTGTTCCAATCTCTAAAATCCATCGGGTGTTGAGGCGTCGGTGTCTCTAGTCATTCTGGTGCGTGACGGAGGCGGGGCGGCGGCGTGGCGGCGGCGATAACGCCCGGAGACACTGGACGCTCTTACATCACAGTCTATTCACGTCACCGCTGCGAAACACAAGCACACTAAAACTCACGTCGCTGACAAGCTTTTCTGCTTTCACCAGATGGGCTGCTTTGCTCTGTCTTATCTTCGTGAAGCTTATTACCACGTTAATTCATACTAAAAAATAAAAAGCTAGAATGAAATGCAATAAAACTTGTAAAATCGATTTCAAACAGACTAAAATCTACCTAAAGCGAGGAAACCGGGATATTGAAAATATAATGTTAATTACTAAGCACTTTTTGTGAGTCGGTAATAACTTATGTAGATAAAAATCGATAGAAAGTTATAATAATTATTTTACACGGGTATAATATACATTATTAGTATGGGTACATAACACAGATATCACTATAAGAAAATCGCGGTTCCCTGGTGAACTCCTACTTGAGTTTCTCGTCGTCTTTTTGACCTTTGTATAAGTGTTATTCACATTTATAATATGATCGTTTATTGTAATTATTTCATGGGCTGCAAATTACATAGTGTTCAATTGGCATATCTAAGCGCATCAAAAGCGTGAGCTCTTTTATTTTTAACTTCATAGATCTCGTTACTTCCGCATCCAATCTGTTTCTTAAAATATCATGCACATTTAACAGTGAATATGATCTATTTCTAGTGACGGTTTTAGTTTTTTTTTGGAGTAGTGACGTCGTTTTCTGCTGCTGGCAAGTTATTTCAGAAGTACCGACTTCCTAAACTGCTCGTAAGACAAAAAATACAATTCATATGAACTTACATTTATGAGCACATACTAAAGTTACATTTCATTTTATGACTTGAGATACAATATCGGTAAAACCTGTTTCAACTTTTGAAAATCTTTTGTTAGCTTTATTTTAAATACTTAAGGTAACATAACATGATATCTTGATCGCGACATCATAAAGTTTCACGTAATAACTTTACAACAGGACTTCCTCATAGCGCCAGGTATATATTATATCAAGTTAGAGACCTGCTTCAGTATTCTTGAAAATGCAAAAGCAATTGCGATTACAAGGATTATAATCAGTAAAAGAAACATCATTAGCCTTACGCGCAATATTTTATTTTAAGTGTTAAATTTAAAAAAGAATTCGTGTTCAGTTTTTTGTGAGGTCTTCTCAAAAATGTCCACGCCCTTTACGATTATGTTTCCTTAGTAGTTAAAATAATTAACTCAAAACAAAGAATCATTTCATTTCACATAATGTAAAACTCTCTGACATGGTTCCTCTCCATTTAGCATGCGATTGTTAACTATTTAATACGCAAGTCAGTCAATCGCACCGTGGGTATTGAAACAGAGAACTGTGGTTGGCAGTCTGTTAGTATCTCCACTACGCTATCGCTGACGGCCTGCTAAATAGCACTACTATATGAGTAAAGAAACAATGTTATGACAATCTAGTTCAATAAGTATCAAGCCTATGCATAGCACTCTGCCTACTCCCTGACACAAAAATAACACGAGCGAGCGCTCTTACCTGCCGTGACGTAACACGCTTCGCTCCACTGACTTATCTGATTAAGGGACGAACGTCAACGTAGTTTAACTCACAATTTGGCGCAACTTGTTTTGGCCTTCGCTTTATGCAAATATAAGGCTCTTGACCTCTAGGAATAAAGAGACGTAAATGGCTTTGACTTGTAAATTACCATCTTGAACTAAAATTGTGCTACTTTCTCTGTAATGTTATGGACAGGGAATATACAGATGTTACTTGTGTTTTAATTATATGGTATATTATAATTGTCGAAGTAAATTTGTTTGTTTGCTTGTCCTTCTTTCGTGGCGCAATGGAAAGATGTTAAGGTATGGTTTTTATGTGTGTTAGGTATTCAGAAGGCTGGTGAATGACATAGGCTCTTTACTTCGGTAGCCGACTCCTACGCGAGGGGAACTGCGGTCAAAGTCTAGAACAAATGAAACCAGAAAATCCAAACTTATGATAAAATGCTTTTTCATAGCTTACATTTCTATTCTAGCTGGTTTTACAATTGACATACCATTCTACAAACCGATTGTCATGTGAGCCGTGTTTGATGTACAACTATGTCCGAATCCGAAATGGTCCGAATTGATAGCGTTTGGTTTTGATCACAAAAGCATAGTTTGTGGTTGATGCTTTGTGCACCATATTGTGTAGGTATACTTTCTTCATTGTTTAGTTCATGACTGTGTTCATGTTAAGTTCAGTACAGTATAAAAATAAAGCAAGAAATTTTCTTACAACCATCAGCTATAAGTATTTCAATATTACTTATACCTATCTTTAAATTGTTTATACCACCTTTATGGAAAACCCTTTACCGCAAGAACTTTACAAGTATTAAGTCCAGGGACATAAACTCATAGGCGCGACAACAACACTTTTTGATAAACGATTTCAAACTTTCGCGATTAGTACACGGTAATTTAGCCGGTCTTACTCGCGACAAGACCGGCTCAATAACAGTGTATAATAATTTTTGAATCACACAAATTGTTGTCTCGTATGGTGATCGAACCAACAACACTAAACACAGAACCAAACAGTGAAGCGATCGCTTTAACCACTACGCAATTTAATAGTCATTAATGGGTCCTCGTTATAAATTTCAAAGTATCTAAGTAAGTAGTAAATTAATTCTCTCAATATGGTTGACTTTTTTGCATAGAGCACAAAATTTGATCCACCAATCACAGCACGTCCCAATCAGCAGCAGTGAACAAACACGGTGTGCACACGAGACAGTCGACTCGAGGCCACGACGACGTCTTGGCACAATTTTCTACGACACAGCACACTCCGCATACGACGAACAATTCTCTGCTCTCTGTAGGGCATCCTCCAAACGGACCATTCGATCAAATACATGAAACAACAAAGCTATTTGTGAATTGCTTTTGTAGTGTGATCCGATTTAGAGCTGCTATACTACCCTTTGCCGATGTATTTAACAGTATCTGTATCCCATGTACCGTGTATGTATGACTATATATTCGTAGCAATTGATTTTCTAATGTATCTCGCTGTACTAATTATTTTAAAATAATTATGGAGAGACATATAATTTAATGATAACAAAGAATATGGTGTTTTATCCCACGGTCAAAAATGAATGTAATATTGAAATTTATACGTAAATTAATTACAGCATTCATAAATTATAATTTGATACAGATACAATTTAACAGGAATTATTGGAAACTTAACATATTTATTGAACTGGAAATAATTTTATATGTTTATCTGTCTGTCCGTTTCATTGACTTACTATGTGTAGGTACTAAGGAACAGTTTGGCAAGATTTTTCTTTGATTCTGATCACGCCCATTTAGATTTAGAAAAAACGTTTTAGCCTTCTACCGTCCTAAGCGTGTAAATGGAAAAGTGTATTTTTATTCGTCCATGATATTGCGCGAGGTGACGTTACAAGCATAGGTCTTTCAGCACCTTAGAGGTTCGCTTAAACACTTTTCTATTCAGTGATCTGTATGAAAACGATAAAATATAAATCATGAATCATTACCTATATTCTAAACTGAGCGTGTGTATAACTATTTTGAATAGTAATGAAGTTAGAAGGAAAATCTCCACACTTAATTGGGCTTATTAAATGAACGAATAATACTGATCAACAGAAAAACATTTTATATTGTTATTGACCTTACTGAAGGCACCTAGCAATCGACATTGTGCTTGCCCCGACATATTCTTGTACAGGTTTGATTTCTTCGATCAACAATTACTTTGTTCATTTACCTACTATATTATTATCTGCGAAAAGACTAAAGTAATGCCCGCTTTCAAAATACACTCAATCATTGAATTAGTCTCAGGTGATTCCAATTTCTAAGAACATATCTTCAATCTAATGCTACCTATTATCTACTCAGACATGTACATTTCTCTAGTGTGATTAACAAATAAAGTTTTTCATTACGTAATCTGTATACATAAAATCCTTGCTTTTCTGACTGACTAACAGACAAACTGCAGCCAAAACTATTAGGCGCAGGAGGGACGCGATTTCCCGAAATTATTGCGGGATCAGGCAGAAACGGTGCGAGCGTAGCTGCTGGCAATTTTTTTTATTTTATAGACTCACGCCTGTATCCCAGAAGGGGTAGGCAGTGGTGTAATTATACTCGTACACCCACATTTCGCCATGAATTTTTAGGTCCCACGTAATAGGGGGCGAGCCTATTGCCGTTACCGGGCACATCACCAGACTCCGTGCTGTTACTGAGAATTCAGTAAAACCCAGTTACACTTTTGCCCGACCCGGGAATCGAACTCGGGACCTCCGATCAGCAGTCACATACGCTATCCACTGGACCACGGAGGCTGGCATCCTCTAGTAATTTTATATAGCGTTACTAAATACATAATAAACCTGTAGTACGTGTCAGTATCAAGTCGAGTCATGCAATGAAGCAATTCATCGTAAGCTCGCCTCGCTTATCCCGGGACATCGCTCGCCCGTAGTTAGCGCAATTACGCCGCTCCGGCCGGCACTCACACAGGGAATTATTTAGTAGCCTCTCTCAGCGTCTCAGCAGACGTTATTGAAACTGGACTCGCTCATGTATAACTAACAGATGTATAGTTACACTCGGCGGTAACGCCTTTGATAACATCATTTTGTCACTTTGATGATTTGCATGTTGTATTGTTTGGTTCACTAGATCTAAGTGGTGTTATGTTAATTTATATAGATACATGTTTATATTAGAAGGTATATGTTTATTCAAGTAATCCTTTATAGTAGTATAGTGAGCTGAGGTTCACTCGCATTATTTAGGGCTACTCCTCCGCACTCGTGGCTCATAGCATGACCTTATATAGCCTTCCTCAGCAAATCGGCTAATCAACACAAAAATAATTATTCAAATCGGACCAATCCAGTTCCAGAGATTAGCGCGTTTAACCAAAAAAGAACACACATATAAACAAACTCTACAGCTCTATAATATTAGTATATATACATAGAAAGCAGTATATTTATAATTAGCAGTTGTCTCAAACTATGCTGTTTCGTTATTTCTCTTGCACTGCACCTTGCAATTGGATCCTGTAAATGGTGTATCAATGTGCCTTCGCATTTGCTTAAGATTTCATTCTAATGTGATATTGTATCACGATGCATCATAATATTTTGCATAACTTGGTGTACAAGCGCGCCCCTTAGTGATGCGTGGTGTTGCGCGCTCAACGAAGTTACCGTAATGAGCTCACCTTGTTATGTCCACGTAATTAAATCATTTCCTGGCCATTTCCCAAGTAATTGTATCCCCAATTATTACTTGGGGATGCGAGGGGTAATTTTTGAGAATTTAATTAATTAATTGCTTTAATTGGAACTATATATTTCGTTAATGAAGTAAATAAGTACTATATGCGACCCATGTTTCAAAATATTTATCTTCTGAACAACAATCTGCTCTTGCTATATTTTACAATTTGTTTTTATTTTGCCGAATTCATACTAATTAAGATGTCATTAAATTATATTATTTGTACCATATATCCCGTTACGATTAGGGAGAATACTTTGAGCGTAATTTTGCGTATCTTAATCATCACAAAAGGTAACTTACCTGGTGTAATGAACAAGATACTACTTTGCTAGGTGTATGCTTACCGAATAGTTCCTTTGTATTATTTTTTGTACTATTAAAGATAAATAACAAGAGAATCTAGTCTTTGCAGGCATTGATTCAATATGTACAATGGATGATTAGTCATAAGGCAGTATGGCTATAATAATCGTCTGTAATAATTCCAAGTACATCCGTGTAACCTAGTAAAGGTTTTATCTTGATCAAATATCAAGATAAAACCTTTACTAGGTACTTATAAGTACCTGAACAAAATAATCCCTTTTTCATATACAATAGTAATAATATCACCAATAAGATCGACCGCCTATTTTACTCTTGACAACGACGTAGTAACACAAAGACATTTGTGCGACATCTCAGATAATATAGCTAATAATATCAGAGAGCAGGAAACGTAATCTTGGTTGATAATAGATGATTGAAAGATTGCGGTGGGGGCACAGCCACAAGGTACGTAAGACAGAAACAATAAATAATTTCCTCCTGCCCCGGGCTAATGTAATGCGCGTAATAATGGAACCGAGGGTTTCAATCAGACCGGCTGGCTTATAATCTGTGGCACGTGATGACTGGGAAATCATTTCGGTACCGTATACCTGTACAGTATACCTGTATACCTGTATATTTGTACCTACTTAACATCGTATTGAGTTCTGTGACAGGTGCGCTTAATTAAAACTATTGTGGCGAGACGGTTGTGTGTACAATATGTGCGTATATTCTACTAGGTGGTTGCTATGTATTGTATCTAAGTGTGGAATATTAAATTACTTATTGTAACAGCTTGTGAATTAATTACTTAATTAATTTTGTAAGTACGATTATATGAAGATATAAGCTCTAATAAATTCTTATGTACAGATGAGACGCTTAGGTATTTAGAAATTATACAACTACAAGAGGTCGCCAGCAGCTACGCCTGCATTTTTTTAAATTTACCCGTTTTGGCCGATCCCGTGGGAATTTCGGGAAATCCCTTCTTAGTGCAACGCTACGGTCCCCAAGGAACATACATGCCAAATTTTAGCTTCCTGCGCCCAATAGTTTCGGCTGTAGCGTGTCTGTCAGTCAGTCAGTAACGCAAGGATTTTATATATTAAGATTAAAAATAGTGTGCAACAAAATAACACGACATGTGTTGACATCTGTTAGTAGCTATCTTACTAGGCTAGGTACTATTCTCACTCGTACTGTTGACATCAACCAATAAGCAAGTACGAACATGTCCATACTTTATTAGAATTTTATGCTTGGCAATAGCGTACTGTTAACATTTATAAGGGTTTGCTCGTTTATTCATTTTTCAAGTTACAAAATAATTATGTTTATGACATCGATATGTCCATTTCCTAAGATATTATATCTGATTTTATCATTAAACTTATTTCTAGTTTCAGCACACGGCCCTAAGCTTTTGTACACCTTCCATAATAAGATTAATACTCACATTGATATTCCAGTGTTTAAACGTTAGAATAGTGATAAAACTAACTGACCAAGTAATGAGTAGTAATTAAATTCTGTGTTCACGTTTAGTTGTGAGAGAGCAGTAGTAGAAACTTACAAGTGTTCAGTTACACCTCGATGCTTTGTCTATTGGAGCGGCGGTAATTGCGTCAGTTTATTTCCAAAGTGTTCGCCATTTGCATATGGTACTATCGTAATGATGTCACAAGTAATTAAAGTGTTAAAAATTATAATTTGGTATTATTATATAACATGTTAAGTATTATACAATATTAAAAACACGGCAAAATAAACAAGTACATATGTCATACTATTTTTATCACCAGTTTTAATTATTTCAACATCCATTTTGAAATAGTTTATAATCGACTAAGGTCTGTAAAACTGCGTTTTAAATTGATTCATCAATCCGATAGGGTCTTTAAATGTTTGTTTGACATGCATATTATCAATGTGTCAGTCAAGTTTCGAAATTATTTTTAAAATATTTCATTTATTTTTGTCTCATATTATATTTCTAATTCTTCTTGTTTACTAGCGCAAACTGAATCAGGAAGCAATAACTGCGAGACTACATAATAAGTTAACTACATACAGAGCACACACATTTACATGAGAAAGCTGTAGCTTCGTATAAAACTCGGTGTCAAATAGTTATTCACACCCTTGCCAACTAAAAATAGCTGAGAGGGATGGTAGTAAGTACGGCAACTCACAACTGAATGAATAAAAGCGCCGCGTCGGCTGCAACTTTGATTGAAGTCGGTTAGAATAAAATTCCACACATCCACAACCAGGCTCTGTACTCCGTTTAGGGTGTCTGCACATTACTGTGTGTCATACTATGACTATCATGAACATGTGAAGCATAAAGTATTATTTGTATGAATGTCATTACATCATTACTACATATAACATCTTTGTGTGGTGACGAATTAAATTCACAAACTTACCCTATCCTATTTCATTTCTTGGGGTTGTAAGCGGTGAATAAGGCAAATACACAAGGAAACAATATCCTTGGGAAGAGACGAAAAACTCCACATCGTAGCTTAAGCCAACCAGCCTCGTCATCGTGGAATAAAAGCCCAAATTTACTTCCTGACTTATAATACCATAACGATACAAATAACGGGAAGCTTATGTCCAGTAGTGAACTGTGAAAGGGGGAATAACTGGACGGTTTAGTCATATTTCAATGCCATGATACACTATAATAACTGAAAATTAATGTATAGTAATGTCCGTCAATCCTATTGTTTATGTCACGTTCATAGCGAGTTCACGTTACGTAACGGCATAATGTGCAGTTACCTTTACATCGTAGCGTTCAGTACACTCGTGTGTGAGAGCTACCGCTTCACTTAAAACTAGTTTACGCAGTGCTCCACTTACAAATAAACGTCTCCGTTATTCGCTGTTTAGTTAAGGATGGACTTGTCTGCCGAATGACCGGGAATTGTTTTGTGTGAAGGAGAACGTGAAATGAAGAATATTAAATAACTCACGGTGAATGCGATATTGAATACATGAATTAATTTGTAAAAAAAAATCTTGAAATCATATACATAGGTATTGTATTGATTTATGTATGAGCAAGAAATTAGCGATGAACTTAGCAAATTGTATTAATTAAAATATATCTAGAATAGACCTACCCATGTGTGAACCTCAGCAATGTTTTACTGCTTATGTTTTATTAAAGAAAGTTATGAATTCAATCCCTCATCAGCAATGTGGATGACAATACAAAAAGTTTTTAATGAGGTGAAGTCTATTTCTGAACTATCCATACTAATATTATATACGAAAGTCTATATTTATTTTGTTGTTCTCCTTCTTCCACGACTGACTGTGCTGCTATAACTGCTGAACGGATTTTGATGAAACTATGCACAATTTTTTTTTATAGATTCACGCATGTGCCCCCTAATGGGTAGGCAGAGGTATTACACCCACATTTCGCCATGATTTTTAGGTCCCACGTAATAGGGGGCGAGGCTATTGCCGTACCGGGCACATTACCAGACTCCGTGCTGCTACTGAGAATTTCGTAACGGAAATACCCAATAACACTTTGCCCGACCCGGGAATCGAACCCGAGACCTCCCATTCCCACGCGCACATTTATGCCGCGAGACTAACGAGGCTGTCTATGCACTAATATAGCTTACTTGACTTTTCTTGCGGCTCCGCTCGCGTGAATAGGTATACACCTGAACCAACCTCAAGAATCACACAATTTATTGGTTAAAACGTAGGTTTTGAGTTTACCACGTTCCTACAGGCAGACAGGACGTAAAGGGGACTTCATTTCATAATATGTATAGAATAGTATAGAGACATCACAATAACACATAGGCTTTTGTCGCGATAGCCGGCCCCCGACGGTCTTAAGTGAAATAAAGTCAGTTAGTCGATTTACAATAGCATCGCGTGTCATAAACTACATCATCGGCGCATATTAATCCGCATTGTTGAGCTGTGATTAGTGCGGTGGCCTTTGCGCGCCGCCGATACCGACACGTCGCCGCCGCGCCATTCAACAATGTTGCATCGCAATTAGATAATCTGTCATTATTGATGTAGTTAGAGGTACAACGGACTGCTACAATGCTATTCATGTGCTAAGAAGCTGTCGAATAAACGAGTTCAAACTTTCGCGGAAACACACACACATGTTTGTACACATAATACAAGCTTATTTAGCGGGTCTCATCTCCATGACCACAACCGCTGCAAGTCGGTCGAAACGTCGAAAAATATCGAGATATTTATGCCTTATCTATGCCTACAACTCTATTGATGAGCTGCAATCGTAGCTCACCCACAGAAAGAAATTAATGAGTTGATTGAAAAATTATACCCTTAATTCGAATACTTGTTGAAACATTGCACATACTGCAGTAAGAATGAGTTTTATTTGAGCATGCATTTAACCAGTCAACTAGCTTAACAACGGGCTGCAGTGTAGCTAGAGTTTGTATGAGCCAAGCTTCAACAACGCCTTGATCGTAAAACATCAATTGTCGAACTGTTTAAACTTTTCCAACAAAATGTAATCTCTCAAATTAGCCTGTTGCAGTGTACTGTTTTAACAACTTTATGAAATTGTAATTCATTGAGTGGTTTCTTTTGAAGTTGTTTATTGAATAAACCATAGTTCAATACAAAGTTTTATTTAAAACAATCTGTTGAGTAAATCAGGCATTCGTATAATGAGATTTGGACGCTCGTTGCTAAACTATGTAACTCGTCATTGGCTATTTGGCTATGGAAATGCTTAGCGTGTTCAAAAAGATTGAAATATGGGTGAATATTACAGCGCAAAGGCTTGGCACTGGCTTTGGCTCTCAATCAGTCTATTACTGTATAACTTAACCTAACGCTATTACAGTCGGTGATTTAGAATGTTCTAAATTACATTTATCTATTATAAGGCGTCAGTAAATTTTCTTGCTGTAAATTCAGTATTATGAAAAGGTAAAATTTTTGTAACTGTTCATAGATATACATAGTTCCTAAATAGAATATATATTTTGTTGTTCTTGGCCAAATAATTTGTCCATCTATTATTTCATGGTAAAGAATAGACGAGAACGTTATTATGAAGATGGGCAGCCAGAGTAGCGCGCTCTCATGTCGTGTTCTTATAAAAGTAATCCTTACGCAGCTGACTGTACCGTTGTGAGTTATGAACTCTCCGCTCACCCCTCATCTCTGGGGACGACAAGAGCTCACTGTATCAACAGATCATATCTTGCATTACACCTAATTACATTTTTAATAAAATATTAGTCTCTTTTTCAGTCGAGCTCTGCAGATCTCGGTATGTATCTTTGCATATTTTAGTATCAGTTAATATACAGAAATTTTCCTATAAACCTGGTAATATTAGTAATAATGTTGGTCACAAAGTGGCTCTTCTTTCTTCTAGTTGCTTAATAAATTACATACTAAATATTATGTACGTATAAATAATCATCCTTCGTGACACGTGTGTAATGGGTATAGTATATAAAAACCGTGAAACTTTTTGTCACAAAGCTACTCTAGCTAAACTTATTATAATGCGATCCTTCTTTTTAAAATATATTTCAGGCTTTATACCACGTACCTTTCTTTCGAGTACCTATTCGATATAATCATATTATTATGTATAAAATTACTTATATTATAAATTTGAACTAATGTAAATGAACACGAAAGATTAAATCCATAAAATACGATTATTATTTCTAAGCTGACATATTAACACACTGTCGACTTAATCTGACAACTGTATCCCCAGAACTCGTGACGTGTTGTTCCCCAATGCAAACCTTTACTCCGTATAAACAAAGTTAAACTGAAGATAGTTAAGAACAATCAGAGCGCAGTTAGCAGGTCGTCGACGCACCGTGAACCGCGGATAATTCACAGTGAGACAATAAACAAAGCTGATTTATTATTTAGAGTATATTAAGCTGCATGTAGAGATGGGCGAGGTACAGCTGAGCGATGTGTAACGAAATAACTGCCATTAACATCAATTTAGTTGAGGGAAGGTAGTAGTTTATGAAGTAATGGATTAAGAATACCAAGGATCACTACTCTATTTCACTCGGTGGTGCAATTGTCGTGAGAAGCGACTAATGATACATGAACTAAATAGTGCCTATCTTTGAGGAATAATAGAAAACTTGACTCTATACAGACCCGTCTGGCCAGCGTGGTGTGTTCGGCAAATCTTACGTAGGCGCAAATTAGAGGAGGCCTGTGTTCAGTAGTGGACTGCGAAAGGCCTTATGATGTAGTTAGTAATACCTAACAGAACAGCGGCGATAGCTCAGCGGTGTACATAACGGACTGCCGAGACGATGGTCTCGGGTTCGATCCCCAATTACCCCGGTTACACACCTCTGACTTTTCAAAGTTATGTGTGTATCAAAAAAGTTACTTATTACTCGCTTAACAATGTGCCCGGTAGATGACAATAGGTTCGCCCCCTATTACATTGGGACCGAAACATAACTGGCGAAGTGTGGGTGTATGCACCTCTACCTGCCCCTTCAGTTCTTCAGTTTGCAGCAGTAGAACAGGAGTACCAGAACAAATGCGGTATATACAGAAAACAGAATGAAGCATCTCTGCTAAATACGTAGTCTAAGCAATATCACCCCTCCCCGTTCCCCGTCGGTCGTCCTGCCGTCTTGTTGAACGTTCACGTAAATCGGGGTCATTCCCCGCACCGCTCGGCGTCACTTTCAATTGTTGATTTTTGACCTATTTCTCGCAAATTAGTGCATTTTGTTTGAAGTGTGTTTGAGTGCGCTGTTTGTTTGTTCTATGTTCAAGTACTTCGGTAATGGGCTCTGACTGATGGATGCTCATCATCGTTACCATGTCATCTACGTTTTGATTAAAATACTTATTACAGTTCTAAGGCATATTGTAGCGATAAATTTATCCACAAAATACAACCGAACAGGCCGAATGAAAGCGTATTCAGATTGGTGAAATCAATCTGTAACGATAACGTTCCAAGATACACAAAAGTAAGACCGACCTCTACACAGCTGCAACCGTGCAGTCAATTATCAAAATCAATGTTGACTTTAATTATTTCACTCATATGAGTGGAAAATTAATCTTGGGTAAAACCTCGTAGCAGTCGTAGACCGTAGCGGAGGCGTAGCAATGATGAATAGCTACAGACGCTACGACGCACCATTGATACATCGGAGGCACAGCGAACGTATCATTTGATACCTCAATAGCTCCAATTAAGCCTTCAACCTGTTTCGATTACTGAATCTGTTGCGGGATCAAAAATAATAAGTTAGGTGAGTTCGGGCACCAAAACTGTGACTATTTTTGTGCTATGATTCACGTCTATAGATCTTCCGGTCAGAAACCACTGTTTTCATATTTTTATTAATTAAATTTTAGGATTCAGGTTCGATAACAGATTTTGGACAGGCTTCGATAATATCTACATTTTTTGTTCATTAGTTATAGGTGTGTTTACCTCAATATTACAATAGTAAATATAAACTACGGTAAATATAAATACGATCGACAGGCGGTTGGCGTAGCGGGAGTGTAAGCGACTGCTACGTCGAAGGTTGCGGGTTCGATTCCCGCTCAAGTCAAACATTTGTTTTCATGAATATGGATGTTTGTCTTGGTCTGGGTGTTTCTATGTATAATATGTATGTATTTACAAAAAAAAAGTATATATGTATGTTTATCCATTATCTAGTACCCATAGTACAAGCTCTGCTTAGTTAGGGACTAGATGGTGTTGTGTGAATGTGGTAGAATAGTATTATATTATTATTATTATTCTATAAGTTATCCGTGTGGTGACGGATTTAAAATACGGAATGTCACCACCCCATATCATCCCATGAGTGTCGTAATAGTCGACAGAGGGACCATACTATGCAGAGAACAGCACTGTAAGAGAAGGAAAACTTGATACAAACCCTATACCAACCCGTTTGGCCAACGTGGTATAGTAGGCCAATTCCTTCTTTCAAAAGAGAGGCTTAGTCCAGCAGTGGACTGTTGATAATGAAAGGCTGATGATAATGATGATGATGACTATAAGTTAAATCAGTATAAGGTAATATAGATGTAACGCTAAGTAAGGATCGAAATTAGACTGAAATGGGTGCGACTGTTGATGGCAGGCTATTATGCATATATATATAATATAGTTCACAAAGTATAGGGTTGCTCTGTAGCGTAAGGTCTACGCACGGGCTCTCTACGCCATACATACTTATACATATATATATATTATTATTATTACAACCCCATACTTTGTTGCGATAAGTAGAAATAACTTTATAGTTACGAACCAAGCATTGATTTGTAAAATATATCTTAATATATATAAATCTCCTGTCACGATGTTTGTTCGCGATGGATTCCTAAACTACTTAACCGATTTTAAATTAAATTGGCACACCGTGAGCAGTCTGGTCCAACTTGAGAGATAGGATAGCTTAGATCTTTAATTATAGTCGCAATGTTATTTTAATGCAAATTATTTGTCTTTAATTAATTGACAGTCACAATTATCTGTTAACTACAAAAGATTCTAACAGATGTCGATAATCCTATATTAATAATTTCGTCAAGGAGTACATCGAAACCTTACCTTTATAATAAAACATTAAAAAATAAAGATTTCGAGTCGACAACATATATCCGCAAAATTCGGATTGTCGAGTATTTTGTTAAATTCTAATGGTTCTGACAGACAAATCACAGTCGCCATATTGGCTCTATGATATTGGCCCAAGTTTGCTTTGTACTAAGTAGTTTGTATGTGTAAATACTTTTTACGGTTATATAGTATCCGCCTAATAAAGGAGATTTGTGTTACCCCGAATATCTATCTATCTATACTAATATAATAAAGCGGAAGAGTTTGTTTGTTTGTTTGTTTGAACGCGCTAATCTCAGAACCGGTCGGATCTGAAAAATATTATTTGTATACGATAGCCCAGTTATTTCGGAAGGCTATAGGCTATATAACATAACGCATCGACCCTTTGAGGCCGGGCAAAAGGCTAAAAAGGCTAAAAGATAATGTCGGCTAATCTCAGTAACAAGCAGTTGGATTTAAAAAATTGTTATGCTTATGATAGCCCAATTATTCAGAAAGGCTATATAAAATTACGCCACAACTTTTAGGGGCTGGACAAAAAATAAGAAAATGGTCACACGAGAAGGGGGAGGGTTGCGTCAAAGGCAAAAAGAGGCTAAACGAATAGGATACAATCTATATGGGTATCGTTTTCGAGATTTTCGGGACGCTGATTAATAATATGAAATTTATTTAGTGATCCAAGATGGCGGATGTGAAAATTTTAAAAATCAATATTGGTATCGCCTTCGATACTTTAAGGGGTGGGGAATCGAAATACAACATCCATTTCGTGATCAAAGATGGCGGATGGGAAATCAAAGATGGCGGATGGGAAAATTTAAAAAAAGTCAATATTGGTATCGTCTGCGATGTTAGAAGGGATGGGGAATCCAAATACAACATCTGTTTCGTGATTCAAGATGGTGGATGGGAAATCAATGATGGCGGATGGGCAAAATTTTAAAAATCAATATGGGTGTCGTCTCTGATGATTTAAGGGATGGAGAATCCAAATACAACATCTATTTCGTGATCAAAGATGGCGGATAGGAAATCAAAGACGGCAGACGGGATTTTTATTAAAGTCGATATGGGTATCGTCTCCGATATTTTAAGGAATGGGGAATTCAAAAACACCATCTGTTTCGTGATCAAAGATGGCGGTTGGGAAATTAAAAAATATTTAATATGGGTATCGTCTCCGATGTTTAAAGGGATGGGGAATCCAAATACAACATCTATTTCGTGATTCAAGATGGTGGATGGGAAATCAAAGATGGCGGATGGAAAAAAAAATAAAAAATCAATATGGGTATCGTCTCTGATGATTTAAGGCATGGTGAATCCAAATACAACATCTATTTCGTGATCAAAGATGGCGGATTGGAAATCAAAGATGGCGGACGGGATTTTTTTAAAGTCGATATGGGTATCGTCTCCGATATTTTAAGGAATGGGGAATTGAATATTAGGTATATAAAAATCTATGTTTGTTTGTTCATCATTTATATACTCTGAAATGATAAGAGATTAAGCGCTAAAAGTCAATGGTAACTTTGGAAAAGGGGCTTGGAAAAAAGGGAATTAAATAAAAACTCTTAAAAAGGCGATACGAAGTTCGCTGGGTCAGCTAGTTGTTTTATAATTTATACCAGAGGATGTCCAGTTGTTTTTTAAAATCCCTTCTATATGCATCCCTGCGGTCGCCAAGTAATATATAAGCCAAATTTCTGCTTCTTGCGCCCAGTAGCTTTGGGTGTGCTGGGTTGGTCAGTCAGCAACGAAAGTATTTTATACAGATATTGTCTAAACATTTTATATGGTAAACAATTCTAGGGTCTGGACTAAACAAGTGCCTCGCTGTTAAGCATTTTGCTGTATATCATAAGTTTGATTCCTTACACGCGACAACACTTTGTGTTATCCTAAAATGCTCTTTTAGACTTTGGTGTCATTTGTGTCCGGTCCAGATGTTTTATTCTCAGATTACACGTCTTCTTTCATTATTTTAAAACTAAGGCTACACTAAGTTGAAATCCAATATTTAATCCATTAAATAATAGATAGAAAATAGAAACAATAAATTAAAACTAAGGCTTTGTCTGTAGTAATTTAATTAAGCAGCGTAGCAGAGTCACGAGCTTTACAGAACAATTTATAATTTATGTAAAAAACTGCGAGCTTGATGGTCTGGTGCTACATAGCTCTACATACTCGCTCTACGGAGCTACGGCGAGGCCCGTCTCAATCCCATCAAGGATAAAGTGTCATAGACAACGTTTTATTTTAGTTGTTATACTTTGAGGGATGCTACTATTTGAACTTGCAATTAAGTTGTTGCTTTCTACTTTGATTTTATCTGTATGAGTTTATTTTGGACATTGACAGTTTGGGAGTTCTAGGTTGGATATTTCGTTTTGACCTTAAGGAGAGATTTACGGCCATTTTCAATATTCGAACTATAGATAGATCTGTAGATTTTAGATTCGTGTTTGACATATTTTGTATGGAGCTTATGTCAAAAACTGTCAAAAACGAATCTAAAATCTACAGATCTATCTATAATTCGAATATTGAATTCCATGGTTAGAGAGACTATCCACAGCAAATCCTGGATTTTGTCCGTCTTATTTCTTCTAGATCAACTTTCTAGCGGCACTCACACCACACAGCTGCACGCACATTAGAAAAATTCATATATGATCCTGGTGGCCTACACCACCGACTTTGAAGATAGATCAGTCCTTCTGAGAAGGAGGCTAGTTACAATTTAACAATACTAACATGACAATGTAGTACACATAACCCTGAGTGTAGACTATGATCGCCTAAAGTACAATTGGAATTAAATTCTATACTTCCTCTCACTCATACCCTCTCTTTGTCCCATTTTATGTACAGTCAGCAACATAAATAACTAGATACTACAAATCATTAAAGATCCTATAATAAAAAAAATGCCAATTATTTTGACCTCCGCAATTTCCTAGGTAAGATTTTTTTTAATTAATGTAATATTGTAAAATTATACATATAAATTAAATCAGTCTAATATTGTTAACTATATCACAATGAGACCCAACGTTTTCATAATACTCGACAGGAGGATACAGATAGGCAAAGACGAATAAACTGCTTATCGCTGTAAAAATCGCAACAAATTAATCATAAAAGTGGTTGATAGAATTAAGCAGATATATTTTGAATTATTTTTTATTAATGTCCATAGAAATTCATTAAAATCAACCATATATAATATGAAATATCAGCGATGTGATTAGTGTCGTGTCTGAGTGTACGTTACAATAATTACAGGTACATATTCTCGCGTTACAAGCTCCACTGTTTTCCTCCTCACGTAATCTGAATTGTTAATCACTTTTAATGTTTAATGCGAGAGCGCTCGATTAGGCAGCGAGCACACTCGCGCGGTGTCGCACCTTACGATCCAGTGAGCTGACAGCTAAGGGTGTACGCACACTTTGGCGGTGGCGCGGATTACGTCTTAAGGTGAATACTCATTACCCCGTACCATAACTATCATGATCCTATGATGACCAGGTAATGGGCAATAGATCAAAGATACTAATCGATTCAATAATTTTACTGTCACAGCCAAACACTATACGTGAGGTTAAATACAAAGAAACTGGGTGTAAATGTTTAACGCTCCCATTTAATTTTAACTAGGTTTTGCCCATAGCTCCGCGCGCGTGAATTATACGCTTCAACTTTCTCCAGGAATCTCAATATCTATTGGTGAAAATCGTACGAAGATCAGATCGGTAGTTTATGAGTTCATCGCATTCATACAGACAAACAGGACGAAAAGGGAGCTTGTTTTATAATAATTATGTAGTCGTTTAGTATTGGCGTAAATATTTAGCCAATTTACTATATCGCTGCTTATAAATTTACGAGTTCATTATGTAATGTACAAAATATGTGTTTGATAAGACGGTCTTAGGATAAGACGGGTATATGGGCAGACATCCACGAGCGCGGCGTCACTGCAGGTGTATCGTGTAACGTCTTCGCACATTATTAATGCAGCGCCTGTCCTCGCGATACAGATTCAATTTGAGCTCCGCGCGGATATATCGACAACGCGCTGACGTACTCCGCTATACTTGTACAACTCCATAGCTAAAGTTAATCTTTAGTTGACAGTTGTTGTTGGCTTTAGAATCAGAACAATAAATAATATAAAAAAGTGTTCATTTATTTAAAAAATGCTTGCTACAATTTTGTATTTTAATACAAAGCGACTGAATTTGAATAGCTTTATGGGATGCGAGTCATGCATAATAATGTGTTTTATAGTGTTTGTCTTATTTTTAACAATAAGGACATAGAAATTTATTTTGCGACATCTGTCATATAAGACTGCAGTAAACACACAATATGATATCTACCAACAAACAACATCATAAAAAAATGCCATGACTTTAACAATATATCGGGTGGTGACACACTGAGCGACGCACGCCGCGGCATTCTGCGATCTACCGATAAACTACACACAACGGTTATTAAGTCCCTACCTTGAACTTTATTAAGTAATTATCGCGAACTCAAACAACGGGGGTCGGTCCGCCGGTGACGGAGGGGTATGTGTGTAAGGGGGGATACGTTAAATATTAACAAAAGGTTACTTACATTAGCTCATTGTTGGCGCGGGATGCTCGGCCGCCGGTACGGGGACATGTAAAGCTCAGTTCCCATTGAAATGACTGCGGTTAACGTGACGGCAACGAACTGAATCATACACAAATAACTTAAATTTTCTTTTGCCGAATTCCTTCACAATCTTTCAGAGACTTGTAAAATTCGCACGATGTTGCTATATACAATGTAGCGTGATTTGACAATGAAGATAAAGTTTTAAATTGATTTACACTCACAATGTTCTCTGCGCTGTGAAGTAATGCTCTGTATGTATCAAGCCTTACCGGCGCGTTTAGTCGACCGGACCAACCGAGGCGCTTAGTCCGTAGCCAAGCTAAAATGTTTAGCTAATAAAGCTGTTTGGGTGCATTTGTGCGGCTGATGACGTCACCACGGTAAACAATATCAGCGCTCGCTTCTTTGTCGCTCGGCCTCTCAATATGCTAAGCGATTGGTTGCACAACGACGCCACATTAAACCAAGCCTCTACTGGCTTTGAGTTGCTAATTATTAGTAATAAAAGTCATTTTGGACATGAAAGTGGTATACAGTCGCTAAGTTTATTTGAATTAATACATATAAAATCAACCGAATTACTGACAGTCAACGCAAAGCCAAAACAAACGGGCTTCCTTGGAGAGTGTAGAGAAGAATAAGAAAGGATTTTTGGCAGTACCAACACTAGGGGGGTAAAATAATGGCCCCGCGGGAGCCGTGGGAAAATCCTGGAATACAATAATTATATTAATTATGTAGCATAGAAGTGGTTAGCAGAGCCTTAGTCTAATATTTTCATCAATCTACCTCAAAACTGTTATCTCTCGTCTTAGCGAGTGCCTCATATCTTCGAGCCCTTACTCTTGGTCCGTCCGTAGATCTAAGTAAAATTAATAAAATATAGTATACACTGAGGTATTTGAAAACGTTTTGCCAGTAAATTTAGTTTTACAAATAGCTTTAAGTATTTATTTTAAACTAGACTTCCCCATGGCTCCCTCGGTGTGTGACAATTTAACTCTTTTAGTGTGGGATTTGCTAAAACTCCTCTCTTAGTGTTATCCTACACACCCCAAGGAATATACACGTCAACTTTCAAATTCTTGCGCGCAGTAGTTTTGACTGTGCATTGTCTGTCAGTGAGTCAGTAACGCAAGATTTTAATATAGATACATTAATGTTGTCCGTGCGGTGACACCACCTCATATCATCCCATGGGTGTCGTAAGAGCCGATAGACGGAGTATATTATGCAGAGAACAGCACTGAAAAGAAGGAAAACTTGATACAAACCCTATACCAACCTGTTTGGCCAGTGTGGTAGGTATAGTAGGTCAATTCCTCCTTACAAAGGAGAGGCCTAGTCCAGCAGTGGACTGTTAAAGGCTGATGGTGTTT
Organism: Euclidia mi; assembly: GCA_944739405.2. NCBI lineage: Eukaryota > Metazoa > Arthropoda > Insecta > Lepidoptera > Erebidae > Euclidia > Euclidia mi. The sequence goes on along the minus strand of OX123202.2, from coordinate 3,344,378 downwards.
TTCTTTTTTATTTATTTATAGTCTCACGCCTGTATCCCGGAACCGGTAAGCAGATGTGTAAATATTACACCCACATTTAGCCATGAATTTTTAGGTCCCACGTAATAGGGGGCGAGCCTATTGCCGTTACCGGGCACATCACCAGACTCCGGGGTGCTACTGAGAATTCGGAAAAACCCACTTACACTTTTACCCGACCCGGGAATCGAACCCAAGACCTCCGAACAGCAATCGCATACGCTATCCACTGGACCACGGAGGCAGACAATTTTCTAGTAGAGCAAAACCGTACCGGTGCCCTCAGTTCAGTTGCACAGGTAACCTGGACGTATACCATTGCGTATGCAGCTGGCTTAAAGCAATTAATTATAAAAAGTTATTTAAAATATGATATCTATTTTTATGTATAGGTATGGCTGCACCTACGGCTTAGTGGTTTCAACCTCCTCATCGTTTAGCAGTGCGGTGAGTATCGTGGGTCTGATATCTGCACGAGACAGCACATATTCAATGTTTAGAAGACACAGGATTAATTCGTAGTGCGAGCGTGACATTTAAATTAGTATTGTGGAAATAAAATGAGTAGACCAGACGATACTTATATAAATGCAAGATACTCATTTCCATGCGTGTAATTATCTGTGATGGAGTATCGGTTGGGTTTTCAAGTAAATAAAATTAACTAAATATTTACAAACATGAAGCACGCAGCGACGTTCAACCCATATACCACGGCTAAATTACGTATGTAGTACGTTGGTAGCGCGTTAGCTGCAACAAAGCCGTATATAATAGTGCTTTAATATCGAAAGAAGAAAGAAAGAAAGAAAGAAAGAAAATAAGTTTATTTGGATAAGGTGACACAATTAAAATTACATAGTATAGAAGAGAAGTGTCCATTACATAGTAGAGGAGAATACTTGACAATTACTTTTCGTTAAGGAAAAGAAACGAAGTGGAAATTATAATTACAATCAAAAAAATCATATTAAATAAAAAAGATCAAAATAATAAAAAATAAGCAATTTTGTAAATTCGATACATCTAGAAATAAAAAATATCATATTAAATAAAAAAGATCAAAATAATAAGAAATAAACAATTTTGTAAATTCGATACAGTCATCTAGAAATCAAAAATATCATATTAAATAAAAAAGATCAGAATAATAAAAAATTAACAATTTTGTAAACATCTGGATTTTACCAATTTTAATTTATTATGTCACATTATGCCAAATGGGAGTTTAGTTCAGCATATGCCAGACTTACAAAGCCTGGCGCTGGTTTTCAACTAGCTCCTTTTAGTGATAGCACGGACGTTAGGTAGTATAATGCACACACAATACATACTAAAATAATGTGTTAAAACAGTGCGCGTGCATGACGTGCGTTATGTAGGCTTACGGGTTCCCGGCCCGTGCCCAGCGGATTAAGCGGATAGCGGGCGGAGAGGCCTGCAGACTCGCGTGAGTATATTGAATAAGATCAATACGCGCGTGCGCCGCGTGATGGTTGGACGCCGCGGTTTACATCAATGCACGCACAGTGTCACAGCACTGATTATACAACATGGGAACATTCAACATGGACAATATTATTAATTGTACAGTACCTACAAAAGTAACACAAACATATTTATTGTACTGTAGGCATTTGTATTATTATAAATTAATTCGTTATTAAATAGAGATATGAATAATGTTTAATGTCAATAGAGAAAAATATTGTTAATTAAGGGATTAGGGATAAGATTAGTAATTAAACAGTAGGGATTAAAATTTTTTTATGTCAGTAGGGATAATATGGTTAATTAGTGGATTAGAAAATAGTTATTAATTGTATATGGAAATAATAGGGACAAATATTGCTAATTAGTGGATTAGGGATAAAAATCATAATTAAATAGTAATAAGAATAATGTTTAATGTCAATAGAGATAAATATTGTTAATTAGTATATTACAGAAATAGTTATCAATTTTATAAATCATAAGCAGCAGAGGCACGCCAGGGTCAAATAAAAGAAGTGTTCAAGTTCACATTGCCAAGCTTTCGTTGCGACTCCACAAGATACTGCCTCAAGCGTGTTCTAAAAGTGTTGATGGAGGTGACGTTGCGTATGGGTGGAGGTATATTGTTCCAGCACTTAGAAGCCGCATATCGAAAGCTCCCTCGAAATGCCTCAGACTTATGTGGTTTAATCGATAATTGCTTTGAGCATCGTCTGCTCGATCGCTCGCTACCACTGAAGACCCAGGTTAGTTTTTGAAATAAGTACTTTGGCTCCTGTGACTTAATGACACCAAATAATAAGCAAGCTAAATGCAACTTTCTTCTTGACTTCATTTTTAATATATGTTTATCATTTAAAAAGGGGGTTACGTGACCTCTAAAAGGCACTGAGAAACAGAAGCGGGCGCAGGCGTTTTGCACTCTCTGTACTAATCGATCTGATCGTGCCAGCAAACGAGGCCCATATACAGAGTCCGCATAATTTAACTTACTTAGTATCAAGGATTCCACCAACTTAATGCGCATTTCTTCTGATAAAAAGGGACGTATTTTATATAGCACTCTTAGTTTATAGAAACAGTTCCGTACTGCGTTGGCAACATGATTCTCATAACGCAAATTGGCATCCATTATCAGTCCCAGGTTTCGGGCTTCGTACACTCGTTCTAAGGGTTTCCCTTGAAGAGTTATATTCAACCCCGTTTGCAGCGAACGCAAATTGCCTGTGGATCCTAGAATCATATACTTCGTCTTTGATGGATTTAACAATAAGCAATTACGTTCCGACCATGCAGTTATCCTCTCAAGGTCCTTATTTATGTCCACTATTGCCTTTTGGTAATCCCTTACTTTAAAAGACAAGTAGATCTGGATATCATCCGCATATATATGATACTTGCAATTTTGTAGACAATCTTTTATATCCTCACAATAAAGGGCAAACAGTATTGGTCCCAGAATAGATCCCTGCGGCACGCCTCTTTTTAAAGAGGCAGGAGCCGAGGCTTCTGTGTTTCCGTTTATAGAGTTAATTTCTACAAGTTGGTAACGGTTCATTAAATAACTATGGAACCAACGAACCGCGTTATTGTCAAATCCATAAAAACGAAGTTTGGATAACAATATATCCAAATTTATAGCATCAAATGCCCGCGAATAGTCCAAAAGAACAAGAATCGTGCAGCAGCCCTGATCCTGGGCTGACAGGATATTGTCAGTGACGTCCAGCAGAGCGGTAGTAGTGCTACGAAACCGTCTGAATCCTGACTGCAGGTTAGGTAAAATATCATTATTCTCTAAAAAATCAGTGAGCTGTTGACAGACCACCTTCTCCAAGACCTTGGAAAGACACGGCAGGATACTAATTGGCCGAAGGTCGCGCATATCAGAGGGGTTTGGGATTTTAGGCAGTGGTCGCACTACAGCAATTTTCCAAATCGCCGGTACTGTGCACGATACAATCGACTGGTTTATAATATCAGTAATAGTTCCTAAGGAGTAAGGTAATGATAAATTTACCATTCTCAAATTAATACCATCAAACCCCTCTGCACTCGATCTTAGGCTTGATATGATGCGAGAGACGACGTCCTGGTCCACAGTCTTCAAATTGAAAGTGCCTTCGCCAAACCGATGGTATTCGTAATATGATAAGTAAGAAATGTCAGAGTTAAGTTTACCGGGTACGTTTAAAAAGCTTAAATTAATATAGTCTGCATCTTGAAGGTGACTTGGCAGTATAAAATTTTCTTTAGGTGGCAAAGCATAAGTTTTTAAATTTTTCCAAAGTACCTTAGGTTTAGCAATATTATTGTTTATATTGTATTTATCGATGCGCATTCTTGCGCGCCGGCCGTGACGTCACCGTGTTTTATGTGACACGCCGCGAGCTCTTTAAACATGCTGCCTATTTACTGCTCACAGTGCTCGTCTCATCGCGATACTGTTATTGCTTTATTACACGACGAGCCATGTTCTATACATATGCATATAAAGAACGTGTACATCGGCATTGTGAAATATTTATTACGAATGTCAAGTAAGTCTGTTTCAGTAACCCTAAATAATAGGCTAGTTGACAAAAAAAAAATTATAAGTCCGTCCTTTAGATTATTCAAAAATAAGCGATACATATTTTTTATTTGTAAATTAAACCAAAAATGACCAAGATATAGCTCATTAAACTTACGTATAACGTCACGCCGTGCTGCATTTTATAGTACTAGAAGACGTCACACGTAATGGGCTATATCTTTATTTAATTGAAAAAAGAAAAAATACGTTTCCAATATTTTTTTATAATCTAAAATACGGACTGAATGAAATGTAATTATTTTGACCCTGGAAACTACCCTATTCTGATGTCTCTTTTATCATAAAGCCTTTCTCAGGCCGCTGTAGGACATATGCATCTCCCATTCCTAACTTGCCATACATAAGATAAAAGTATTCAAATAGCTACCAACACAGCAGTGTTTTGCAACACTATTTAACCAAGAATTCGGAATGATGCTTACACAAAAGCTACCACAGGATTTACTAAAAATAAAGTGAATCAAAAATTTTGGGGAAGTCCATTTTAAAAGTTTTAATGGCTATTATGAAGGCTAGTTTCCATTTAAGCACTTTATAGAGTAACTCAATCTACGCGGCCGAGGCTGCAAGCTCATTAACTACCAAATTCACTTATTTACTCACAAACTTTAAATACACGCTCACACTTTGAGTCGCAAACTGTTCAACGTCACCACTCTGCTTTGTGCTGCAAATTTTGGCTTATTTATATTAAGAGGATATTATATAAGGCAAATTATCTTTGCTTTACACGAGCTGTAAATAGTCAGGGTTATTGAGTTATAGTGGACTTCTGCCGGTTAGTTTACTTTCTTATCCGTCTGATTTTCTTAGATATTTCGGACAAAATTCTAGATAATATCAATATAGTTTGTGTACTCAATAAAAAGGTAAAGTATGAAATGAGATACATTTAAATGCTCTAGCCTCTAACTCCATTTGGATTGATATGCACAACTACCTCGTAAAAATACTTAAGAATATTTTGCAGTGATTTTTAGAATAACTATCAGTGTGGGATTTTTAATCTGCTTAGGGATATCTTGTAAAATATTGTAGAATATAATTTACTTCGTTTAAGTCAGCAAATAGCAACTTAGTGGCAACATAATCAGGGCCTTGCGGCGTGTGATGGAGGACTGGGTTATGTGCGACAAATACCTGCCGTCTTGTGTAGGATCAAGGACGATAGACGTTAGCTTAACGTGCTAATAACATCACGAGTACACGTTAATGCCGTAGTGTTGCTAGGGTAAAGCCTTAGAATACTACGACATAAGTTTGTATTGCTCTACTTAAAGGTAGGTACATATATTCTTTTACGGCTTAGCCACGGGGACCGGTGACGCGACCGGCGATGCGACCGGCGACGCGACAATTCGCGCGACGCGAAAACCATGCCACGGGCACACGCGTTCGCCGCCGCGACCAATGTAGACCAGGAGCGAGACAATATCAGACGAAACGCATTTATCAAAGTTAGCTCGAAATTGTTTGGAGGGTAGCAGTTCTTTTGCTCTAGATTTTGTATTTGGAAGATATATTGGAGTACACGTAATAATAGGAATCGTGTTACAGACGAAGAATTAACGCCTAATCTATCAAAAGTATGAAAAACTAGCCGAACGCTGTGGTTTCATCCGCGTTATTTTCATTATCTCGACAATAATACCACTTACCGGACCAAATTGCAGGTTACAGCCTACATTTAGTTCTACAAAGTCCATTATCTATACTCCAGAGAAAGTCAGTGCCAGTTAAAATCAGGTTCACCCATTCCAGAGATTACCTACTTTAGACAAATAGAACAGACAGATAGACAAATATTTTGAAAGAGTTTGTTTTGACTCGATATGTTTTTCCACTGCATAGAGATAGGTAGTTAGGTACACAAGTAACTACCTACATTTGTGAAGTGTAAAAAAATTTGTTAATTTGAAACCACAATTTTATTTGTGTGTATACGTAGACAGATGTATAGACAACATAAAGATTTTTTATTACGTTTTTAAATGTATTTTGCGGGTGGCTAGATATCCATAAAGCTTCAATATTTGATAATAAAATCAACAAAAAATAAACTAAAACATTTTATACTCAATCGGCTCCTTCGGTAGCCGCCGCGACTACCGCTTGCCGCCGTCGGCCGTGGCATGCGCCGTACTAACCAATACATTTGTTTTGTTCGCGCGACTCGTCGCGCGACTCTCCGCGGTATCGCTCGGTGCAATTTGCCGGTCGCGTCGCTGGTCGCCACTGCGCGTGGCTTGCTTAGTACATTTCCATTCATTTGATTTAGTCGCAAGACGCGTCGCCGGTCGCGTCGCGCGAATATTCGCTGCAGCGAATTGTCCGTGGCCAAGCCGTTAGGTTGAGACAAAATTTAAATAATTATGTACATGTTTTCAGCAAAAATCCCACAGTGCATGACTACTCATGAAAATAAATTACAGACAAAAACTCAGTTTAACTTGCAGCTAAAACAATTTTTAATATCGCGTGCTTGTAACTAAAAACACATCACTGGAGCAATTGTGTAGCTCATAACAAATAACTTAGGCAGCAAATAAAACATGAGTACGTATTTACTTTGACAATACAGTAACAGCGAGTGGCTGTTTATAACATCGTCTCTCGGAGTACAGACCGCATCATTACGCGACGCAAAATGCACGCGAAGCTAATAATGAAACAGTAGGCAGCGCTCGGTGCGGGCGGAATGCGCCGCGCGCTTGTATTACTAGCTGCGGGGTAGACGGCCCGCGGCCACCACTCCACAGCAAATTAATGGACACACAGCTGGAAAAGTGATGAATATGTTGAAAACAACGAAAGAAAATAATATTGTTTGATACGATTATGCAGTTTATGACAAAGTACATCATGTTGTTCTGAAGACAATCAAAACCTTTTACACTATTTCCCTTTTTTAGTAGCCTTATAGTCCAATCTGATGATATCTTATTGTTTCTTCCACGAAACAAACTTAATTCTACAAACCTGCAAACAATATTTTTATTTCTGTTTTGATAAAATTGAATTTATCGTCAAGTCATTATGACAGCCAGAATTGGCTTTTAAAGGCACATGCCGAGCGAAAGTTATAAGTGTCTGTGGTGCGCACCATGGCTTTGAACCCAAGACTATTTCCAGGGTCTTTACGCTGGGCTACTGCTGTTCATATGCCGCCATCAGAACTCGACGCTAAACGAGTTACGATAAAAGACGACGAAATCCAAACGCTACATGGAGTACAAACTCGCATCGATGGCGAGTTACATGGGCGCACGGTCGGTAGCGGTGCTATTCGCCACACAAGTTAGTTAGTTCTCTCACATGTAAGCCTCTCCGAGAGCCGTCGGCGCCACTTCATGTAGTAGAGCCGCCTTGAACCACCGCTCAATACAGATCTGATAGCAGCGATACAACGAACTTGATTGAAAGAATAATTGTACAACGGATACTAATCTAGGACAGTAACACTAGCCAGGCAAGTTATATTGCCTGGCTAGTGTTACTGTCCTAGATTTTAATAATGAATTGCAGTATTTCCTTTTCTATGTTGAGTAGACATCCTACTTGAATTTACACAAATGACCTTATCTTAAAACAAAATATTATAATTTACTTAAAAACGCAAAATAGTTCGTAAAAACTATATGTATAATACGAATATACTAACCTCTAGTACCGTTACCATAACCTCTTCATGTCATAGACAATCTCGTCAAACATTGCCATATTAAATATATTTTTTATCTTGTACTATTAACAAAACTGTTCTCTAAAATAACTGAAAAGCTTACAAAGCGCAGAGTACTGTGCTAATGGAGTAAATTGAGTGACGAAACTGCAACCTCGGCTGTGGAACTTCAAGAGCGTTCACGGGGAAATCAATCCTGGCTTACTTCGGCGAGCCGACTACACGTAAGCCGACTGAGTGATATTCTCTACGGGTGAAATTTTCAATTAATATGCCGAGAGCTAGTTCTAACAGATAAAAGCTATTACCATACTGCACCTATGGCGTGAATCGTGTAAGTAACAAAAATAATCTCGTCTCTTCAATTTGGACCTTAGCCTTATAGAATCTTATTTGGTGGACGGAACAAGAAATGATAAGTCTTATGTAAAATTGATACATAGAAATGATGTTCTCATTTTGCGCTAAAACCGTAAAAGTTAACAGCACTACATATAAAATAACTCGATTCAGTGACAATTACAGTAGATACGCGCATGATGCATGTTACCGGGTATGCATAACGCAGTGTAATTGCGCGCGCGGCGAATGTATTCAAAAAGTTACTCGGTCGCCCCCTTCCCCTTGACACCTCGCCCCCTCTCTCTCCCGAGGCCGGGACGTCGCGGTTTCAAGCCGCGCTATTACATTCTCGGCCGCGAGCTCTTTAAATGCTCGGATTATGATAAATACCGCGCGCGCCTGCACTTCCACTCCCGCACTCCAGCACTCCCGCTGCGCTGCACTCACCGCTTCATTTGCTGCCTTGTGCTCTTTATTTAATACAATAACAACGTTTGTAATTTCAAATTGCGTACTAACTCCGCTGACTTTAAATGTTTTGTTTACATCTAAATTATGTACCGGAAAAAGGCAAGAAATATCACGGCAGTCCGCGCTTTGGTTCAGCGAGCGAATGATAATAAACAATAAACAACGTTGTATTATCTATTAGAATCCGGTTTAACGTCACACGAGGTACAGTTATAGACGCATACACAACGGCTACACGAGACTGACCCCGCCGACGACTGGCGGAAATACCCGAAGTCAAACCGCCACGTGATTGTTTTGATTTCAAATAAAAAAATCACCTTTGGCTGATATGATGAAAAAAATCACCCAATATAAATGGTTCCCAACTGGATAAAAGCGAAGCGCCACACGAATAAAGCCGTGAATGAGAACATTTAAGTTATAGCTTATTGAATGTTCACATCCGCCGCAATTCACCAGAGACGCAAAATGAACAATTTTTTTTTATGTAGCTCGTTGGAAAAGTTTTGAGCGTTATTTACAAGTGGTATCGTCTGGATGTAGCGTTGTGCAGATAATTAATTATATACAAGTATAGCATACGTTGAAGAGATGCTTGACAATAATGTCGTTATGTTACTGGTATTTCAATATATTTATCGCTTAAAATTTATTAATGATAGGATTTTAACAAGTTCTACAATCTGATCAAGACGTACAATGAAGATGTTAATTTGATATTGATGTTAAAATAATCCCCAAAAACGGTGGCTTTAGTGATTCTTTGTACACGAATTATTACTCTTTTGATGGTTTGTTAAGGCAATATGCATATGATGTCATTTACTGGAACAATGCTGCAAATAGCCCTCTTCTCTATATGCAAACGATTAGGAAGTATCCCACCACATTTTACAAGTACAGGTTGGCTGACCCCACTCGTATTTTGAGAACATTATGGTGAACTGTCAGACACGCAGAATTTTTTTATAATTGAACAAAGGAGGACCTGATGAGCCATTCTCTGCGTTTCTACCTCTGGATAATACAGAGAACAAAAAACAAGGTGATATTTGAATTCATGCATTATTTCAGGTGAGATGTTCGTTATACGAGGATGACAATCGCCTTGCTTGCACACTGGACAGATTTATCGCATCGCAATGCAGATGCGCCAATTGATTCCTCTCAGAGCGACGGTCACTACATAACGGAACGATGGGCTTATCGCGCTGCGTGACATCTGCCTATCATGTTCATTGTACCTGTATATTTTGGAGCAACTACTGTATGCCTACGGTGCTGAGATCGAAGGGAATTGAATCGATGTGACTGTCACCAATGTTTTTCCTTAGGGAATTTTGTAAAAATCGTCCTCAAAGTAAGTTTAAAGACCCAGATATTCTACCCTAAATTTAATATACTTTGCACGACCTGAGTTATATGCAAATTCTAAACACACTGTGTTATTAAAGACCCACAAATTCAAATACCTAACAGGAAACTCTTACCTACGAATGACTCTTGCTAAACTCTCCGAGATTAATGAAGCTCATAGTTGACATAGAATGCCATTGTCCAAGGGTGTGCGAAGTTCAACGGAGGTTACCTATGCGATTTTGATGTCTATGCGATTTACATTCAAGGTCCTCAGCCTAAGTTTGTTAATATGTTTCTACTTGCCATAAGGGCAAATATCTAGTTTTTTGGTCGGAAATACTAAGCTTTGTACATAATAGGCGGCATCGCGTGGGAGCTAGAACACAATTTAATGTGGGCGTACCACTTACGAGTACATACTATTTAGAGACGAATAATGATGTCTGGCAAGACACTATAATTAGGTAGCATTAGAAAAATGATCTTAATTGGCGAAGTTTATAGGTATCTTCCAGATTAAACCAGCAATTAACTTTCACGCTATGTTAGCTCTGAAATGATATATTAAAGTCCTAATTTTCTATGAACTTCTTCAAATAAATGTATTCTTTGAATCGTTATTATCAATGATATATACTATAAACTAGGAATAGTCAAACTGTGGTGGAAATGAGCAGGGTACGTAGCTCGAAGGAACGATCCAGATTGGCGGTCAAGGTACCGCAAAACGCAGCAAAGGTACCCAAATTGAGCTCCGCAAGGCAAACCGATGATTTTATCATTTAAACGCTGTAAGAGGTTGGACGCGGGTGGTTCAAGATCGGTCTATGTCCAGCAGCGGATGTCTTTAGGCATCATGGACTGAGAAAATGATGATATGACAAACATTATGCCTTTCGTATTTTTTAACGTCAGGAAGAAGATTTTAGGCGTACTTTACCCAACAAAACCTCGTACTATTAATACGGATTATAAGGATTTTCCTTTTAATCAAGTCGTTTCACAGAACATTGCAACTGTTACACCAACATTCCAACTATTCAGTGTTTCAGCGGACTATGACGTCAAATTATACACTTACAAGTGTTTTAGAAGGTTAACGTCTGATCTCTCACCGCCTGCGCCGTCTGGCACGTCGCACGCCGGGATAAGCGATCGCCTACTTTGTGCCGCTAATCTGCGACAACACCGTAACGCTTTTATTACTTATAACTGGCATCAGACCATTCTAAGCGAGATAAAAGTACTTATTTAAATCGATATTTTCTTTTAAATGTACTTTAGACCAAACTAAAATAATATTAATGCTATTTCTAAGTATGAAAATTCAATCCAAAAATTTAATCAGCTTTCTTGTACGTGTGTGTTTGTGGCCATCTCCAGAAAGAGTTGTTAGGCTGCCAAAAGGCCTGCAATATGGTCTAAGGATAGTTGTACTTAATTAAGAAAAGAACCAAGACGGACAACTTTTCGAGTCTTTCGAAGCACAGTAGCGCTCTGATGTATGCCCCAAGCGGTTCTCAAATCAAAGTGGTGACCTGTGCAAGCGCCACAAACGACAAGTCAAGTCACGCGGTGTTCGTTACGCAAAATTAAATCGATTCCAAAAATTATTTCTTTATCCATGATTAATGTACAAAAAAATTTGGGCAATGTTATTTCGTTATAACTAAAAAACTAAAAAGGCTATAGCAGCAGTTACCCTGGGGTTACTAGGCCGTGTTTTTCAACAATGAGTACAACACAACAGGTAGGTAATTAAAGTTGTTTCCATCGTTCGTGTACCTATTACTGAATTTTCCTATGATAACTCTATATTTTACAGAATTTTCTCGGATTACCTAATAATAAAAACCTAACCGCTACATAGTTTGGTACGGAATGAGGTTAATTATAAAATAATATAAAAGTTAAATAAGGTCTTACTTTGTAATTTTCAATTAAAGCCAAATAAATTTAGAGATTTAATGTATAAGCTTAGATTCCTTTTTTAAGAGTCAATGTCCGCCCTAGCAATAAATTTAATGACTCATAAGGGATTTTAATAACAAGAAATAACGCTCTTAAAATCATTCCGTGTGGTGACAGATTAAAAATACAAAGTGTCATCACCTTATTTCATACAGTGAGCAATAGAAGCGCATTTCTTAAGGATTTCGTGTGCCGATTCCAAGTGGCGAGTTGGCGACTGTCGTCAGTATAGTATGTTGTTGGCGCCGTTGGCGGCGCTGGCGTCGTTCTACGTCTCTCTTGCTCTCGTAGTTAAGATACACAGGAGGAACGTTCGTCGCCGCGCCACGCGCCAAGTCGCAATTTGGGTCACAGAAAGTTTGTCTACAGAGCGCCCATAAGAAATGCACTTATATGTAAATATCTACGCTCTATACCGTGAGTGAGGTAAGAGGCTACACAAAGCAGGTAGTAGAGCAAATAGCCTTTGCAAAGAGATAACAGAGAGAAGAGAGAGTAAGAGAAAACTCGCTACCAATCCCTACACCACGTCTGGCCAATGTGATATAGTAGGCCAAAGCTTCCTGTTGAGTTACAGTGCTGCTGAGTAACAAATTAGGAGAGGTTTAAATCTAGTAGTGAAACGAAAGGTTTTAAATCTTACTTAAGGCGCTGTTATACCTCAGAAGCCGTGAAACACCTAATTTTTCGTCGCGCATCTAGCCATAACGGTACATATTACAAACTAGCAAAAATTAGAGCTTAAAGTCAAAAGTCTGAACAAAAGACTTTTGAAAGAATTTTTCATGTACGTTAAATAGAATCACGGTAAAAAAATCACAAAATTGAGGCAGAAAATAATCTTTCGTCTCACTGTTTGCAATATTTTGATCGTAAGCTGTCATATTTTTTTTGATAATATTGTAGGAAATCTAATGAACTAAAGAATTACCCTATTTATTTTCATATTATACGTGTATATTTTGTAAAATTAAATAAAATCTGCCAAACGTCTATGATTTTGACGCTCTGTAGATCCCATCAATATCAAACGCTTCAGCAATTTAAACCTTATTAGCATAAGCGGTGTACTGAGTGTCAGTTGCTAGTTTACGCCCCGCCCAGACCTCATCATTCGGCTATGAGCCCTGTGAGAGATAGGTCATGTCGCTTGCGTCTCCGCTGCACGAAATTTTACGTAAACCTGTTTGTTATTATAATACGCCGATTTGAGTTTGTAATTTTATGTTATAGACTGAATACTTTGAATCAAATAGGCTTTTCATGTAACTATGGGCACATATAATTAGGACCTAAGTTTATACTCTTGTTGCGTTTAATGTGTTATTGTTTCTGTGCTTATAAATATATAATTAGAAGAATAAAATATGGACAATTAGAGAAATGAAGTTCTACGAAGGACTTGTACAAGAAAGCGTCGTAATAAAATAGAAATTCATCCATGGCCAAGTGATTATGAAAGATGTAACATTTTTACACAAATTATTTTCATAAGAGTCTTTTATGACTAACTATGTTACTTATATAGTATCGATTATGCATAATATAAATATATAAATTATTCTCACAATACATAGCTGCCACAGTTTTCAATTTTTGAAAGAGTAATAACATAAAATCGAATAATTTTATGTACCTATATTTCAAATTCATTAGCTTGTCAGAGCGCCTGGAGCGCTAAGATGCCGCCACGGCGAACAATGATGACAGCGCTAATATGGCGCTCCGCAATCCGCACACAAGCGGTAACGAATGTTGTATTATTGTGTTTTGAACATAAACCTTTTTAGGTACATCGGGTAAAACTTTGATTATTCATAAACTATTAGGTATGTCTCAGTACATCTAATATCTTTTTAATTTCTAAAATCAATCATTTATAAGTAAGAAGGTAACTTTTCTGTTTGCTATAACACAAGATATAGTATTTTTTATAATAAACGACGCGACTTGGCGCTTGGCTCTTGACTTTTTCAATTGATAAAAACATAAATTATGTTAAAAGAAAATGTAATATCAATGTACTGTTAATGTTTAAGTATAGAAATAGGTGACACTCTGATATTATTATTGCAGTGTTATGTTATGAGTTTGTTCACTTTTTATATTTAAGAAATGTTTTATACGTGAGGACTTGTAATTGGCTTACTGATTTCTTTACTACTCTTTTTGTTTTGATTGCTTAGCTGTAAGTCTTCCATGTTATTCAAATAAATAAATAAATAAATAAAGTACGTAACTAATTATCATTATTGTAATTACAGTGAAGTTAAAGATAACAGTTCTGCAACGTCTCACACACATTTGACTTCAGTCATTCCTAACACGATCTGTTCAAGAGCTAGCCAAGAAATGCCAAACAATTTTTTTAACAAATTTGACTCAAATTCCGTAGTGATAAGCAAAAATTACAAGAGGGATAGCAGTGACTGGTTCGAATTGCGTAAGAATATGTTGACAGATTGAAATTTTTGTATAGTGGTAAAAAGAAGAGATAACAGCAGTAAAGCCAACTTAGTAAAAAATATTTTGTACAAATAAAATATTTGCAATGTAAAATCAGTTGCGCATGGAATCTAAAATGAACAACTGGCTATGCAACAACTGACGAAGCAAGAAAACGTAACAATCGAGCCTTGTGGATTATTTGATTATTGGTGCCACGCCAGATGGATTAATAGGTCCAAACACGATTGTGGAAATTTAATGTTCTAAAGTTGCCTATAAGAATGGCCTGGAGAATAGTATAAGAGCAAATAAAATACAAATATGGAAACATGATAAAACTACTAGTCTAAACAAATATTGTAATTGTTATTACCAAATTCAGGGGCAACGCCACGTTACACGCAAACAAAAGTGTTTATTTGCTGTGTGGAGTGGCGAAAGTATACCACTAAAAATAGAAATTATAGAAAGAAATGATGTTTTCTGGGAGAAGCTTGTGGCGTTTTATATGAATTGGCAGTTGCCTGAAATTGTTGATTCTCGTCAAGCTCAAGGGATGGCATTGCGAGATCACGGAGAGGAAAATGTTTCATCAGTGCTTGAAATTTCTACAATACCAAGCCGTAAAAGGAAAGTAAATAAAACTATTGCAAATAATAAGTATTGAAGCCTTATCACCTCACACACTGCCTTTAACATTCGATGAGAATAAAGAAAACCTGCCGGGTTGTAGCAGACAGCTAACTTTTGATGAGCTGTAAACTCTGCATTTCGTTAATAAATTATAAATGAATATAAATAAATATCTTTTAATATTTATTTTCTTTGAAACAACACATATTTGAGGCGAAAGAAATTTTTTATATTTTCCATACAAACGTATGACGAGAGCTAACGAAAAAGCAGTAACTCAAATTCTAATTCTATAATTTTCTAAGCGACATAGCAGTATCTCATGAATAAGGTATATCCACATATATTTTTGATGTTTCATCTATTTTGAAAAATAATAATGGGTTGGGTTTCGAAACGAGTCGCCTGAATTTGAGGGTATTGGTAGTGTAGGGGGCTTAAGGTGGTTCGTTTTAATCCCCTAAAAGTAATTTTGGCTGCCGGAGTTGCGTCTAAATATTTTTAAACAATTTCCAAAATTTCATAATTACTTCGGCAGTTATGCAAAACGGAACATAGTTTTTATACTTTAGTACAGTTTTACAAATGTAATTTTTAGGTTTTATGTGAAAAACGTGAAACGAAACGCAAAACTGCCATCTTGGAATTATCATATTGACAGCTAATGTCAAATTTGTGCGTCATTGCTTTCGAGTGCCTTGGGTTAGGTGCGACTATAATAAGTAAATAAATAGGTTATGTTAGATTCTCTTTAGACCCTTAATCCGAAAATTGGAGCCCTTCGCAGGGCTCCGACAACCTTAGTTTATAAAACTAGTGTCATGAATGTGGAAGTTGGCAGTGCCATACACACCGTATTAGTATTGCTGCCATAACAACGAATGATAAAAACCACTTAAGAGCATGTCAGATCCGTCAGAGAAAATTCAAATGCACAACTGTGAACGTAATGCTATCCATATATATATATATATATATATATATATATATATATATATATATATATATATATATATATATATATATATATATATATATATACTCACGCCTGTTTCCCCGAAGGGGTAGGCAGAGGCATATTAAACGCCCACTTTTCGCCAGTGTTTTGATCCCACGTAATAGGTGGCGAGCCTATTGCCGCTTATCAGGATATTTTGTTTGCCAGAGCCTCGTCCGTTGATCGGCAGGTGCACCACTTGAAGGTGGGGTTGGCTTGGGACCCTAAGTTCTTGGCGGGAACCCTACGCTCCAAACTTTCAATTACTTCCTTTCTTTTTTTCGAGGTGAGGCGAGGTGATCTCTTATGTGACTAAGCTACTCATATAGTCGAACACCTAAACTACTCATAGAACCGTCAATGATAATAGACTCACGCCTGTATCCCCGAAGGGATAGGCAGAGTTGTAATATTACAACCACATTTCGCCATGAATTTTTGGGTCCCACGTAACAGGGGGCGAGCCTATTGCCGTACCGGGCACATTACCAGACTACGTGGTGTTACTGAGAATTGCCTAACGGAAAAACCCAATAACACTTTGCCCGACACGGGAATCGAACCCGAGACCTCCCAATCCCACGCGCACATTTATGCCGCGAGACCAACGAGCAGTCATTAGCATAAACTGTTGGCTCGGCAAAGTCAGGCATCAATTGACCGGACGGTACCGGGTTCATTATCGATGCGCATCTATTATTTGCGTTCTGAGTTAAGCACATACCTACGATGCTTAGTACTTCAGCGTTGATGCACTTTGGCTCGTTGGCCTTATAAATGCAGCGTATAAATTGAGATAGATGCTTGGTAAAATAGATTGGTTTGGAGATCTCATTACTTAGTGATGGAACATTGTATTTTGCTGAAACGTCGTCAGACCATACATAAATAATACTTACTGTCCTTCGTGGTTTCTGCTAGGTCTAATTAAAAATCTTAGTAATATAATGAACCACTCGACACCAAGAAAAACTTTTCATCCAAATCGGTTCAGCTTAGAAGGAGTTCAGTGACTAATACGTACTGAAGCTTTACAAATACATACATAAAGATAGTTAAAAAAATATAACGAAACGTAACAGTAGGTATATAATATGTATACTGTTAATATACGTAAATAATCTGTGAGAGAATCATACAGAGTTACCCATCAGAGCTGACCCATTTTATGCAAAAATCAGCTATCCTACTTTAAAAATAAACATACTATATTAACATCAGTCGAAGTATTGACCCTGGAGCTGAATCCAACGCTATGCTTTGGAAACTGTTCTTAAATTACATGGGTTTATTATTTTATTATATCTGCTTTCAATTGTCTGTCAAATTCCAAATAACACGACAAGCGGTACATTATTTGTCTAAACAACAAAAGCATTATGCGCCACAAATGTGTCATATAATATATCGTTCACGTTACCGTAGAGCTTTGTACAAACATACCGAAGTTACAACAGTATAATTGCGAGCGGCGAACGCAAATGTTTTGTCATATGGTGTAGCGGTGGTGCGGTGCGCTTTCAACATAACGCTATTCAATTAAACAGTGATCAACCCTTGCCCTCCTTCCCATCTCCCCACTCTTCACCTGAAAACCCCTCCTTCGCCGTCAGTAATTAGCCTTCGTTATTTCACTAAAGTTTCAATTTAGAATATCACGTTGTTTGGACATACACCTCTTGAATTTGTCACATTATAAACGTATTTTCGTTTCAAATTTGCTTTAGGGTTGTTGTAAATAGTTTTAAAGTTCATTATTTTAGGAGATTTCTGTATTTGAGGTATCTTAAAAGGAATTCATACACTAAATTCTGATTTGCCATAGTTGATTGCACAATTCTTGAGCCCTTATGGAGGATCAAACTGTTCTCATATCTGTGAGACTCCAATCACTTTTAAGTAACGTTCATATATTTGGTTCAGGGGTTCTATAGTTTTACTTGATTTACTAAAATTTGCTGCTGTATTGTTTTATAGACTAGTGTGCATCATGATCTCATGACGTCAAATGAAGAAGTGACAATGGAACTAAAACTTAATGTGCTTCGGTTAGTAACAACCCTGTATCAGTATCTTATGACGTTTGTAATATCTTACTGACAATCGCAACAATTTTGCCGAAAGGTAATCTTAAAAGAATATCAATAAACAATAATTCAAAGTCAAATCACAAGTAGTTGGAGGAATAAACGTCACATAATCTGTTACCTACTTCGTTACTTTGAATAAAAAGCTCGAGTTTCGGGATTAACTTCGGATCTTGAGTCGAATGTATCCGATCAAATGATACTGAAGTCATTTTTATTAATGATTCTAGCTCTCTTACTTTTAGGTACCAAGATATTCATAAGTCCGATAGAATTTAGTTTGATTGGTGACTGCAAAGATGATTCTGCTTTCTTTCTTTTTTGAGTTTTTAGACCGCCCGAAGCCCTCCGACATAGTTAACGAGTCTTCTCCTCAGAAAATAACCGGGAGGTTTACGTGGACATCAAAAACACGGTAGCATTCGTTTGTAAATGCCACACACGTGGTCACCCCTCAAGTGATGACCTCTGCGACCGTTGCCAATCTATTACGAATCGGAAGTGAAGTCAGGCTGATGAGCACTGCATGGCGCGGTGAATATTGTATTCATCTTAGTAGTAGAGATTTTATGCTTTGCAAATACAGCGACATAGCGACATATATCTAGTAGGTGTTTATTGTTTGTTGCGTGCGGGTGATTCATTGCGCGTTTATAACATGAATATTTTAAAGTTCGATCGTCCGAAAATAATGTTATTGTTGCGTCAAGAGGCGGTAACCGCCTCGGATGGTGTGTGCACTTGCTCCGCTTCAATCGTGAGCGAGCGCCGAGTGTTGGACCTAACACCCGCTTGCCCCTCGCCTCCCGACAAGGCGGACGCGGCGATAATTTAGGATACGCAACAATGTGTATACCTATGTATATAGGTACGTGCACATCAGCTGAAGGCGAATCTGCCCTCGACTCGTTACCGGCACCACAGTTTGGCGCGCTTCTCAACCTTATACAAGCGCACGTAGTTAAATTGACTAAGTATAATTTTTATGTGACTTATATCATTAATATATTTATTTATTGTATTAACTTTATGTAATTAAGTATATGTGTATATTTTCATATCTATATAATATAAACCACTACACAATACACATTCACTGCTACACCTCACACGGATTGCATGTTGTGATCGGCACGGCGATGGTTGTACATCCGGGATGTCCAGAAGGGGCTGAAAGAATACCAGCGTACGGTATGCACTAGCATCACTGGACATAGTGCTGATCCAGCCACCTTTTTTGGCCAGCGATGAGACACATACCTCACCATATTCTGTTGTAATTGTTTTTAATATTTTTTAATATATAAATGTTCTTATACTTACTATTTGTTGTATATGTACCTATTTGTTTTATATTATGTGTCCTATGTGCTGTTTTTAAAATAAATTTTTCTTTTCTTTTCTTGTATACCAAGTCTGCAGATTTTTTGAGACGTCCTTTAACCTTTCCACTGCTAGATTTAAACCCCTTTAAGGCGCTGTCCTAAGCGACTGTTTTGGTAAATGAGGGGGGTGAAGCAGGGGAGGTGAAGGGAGCTTAGCTCCGTCTACTGCGGGGTGCCCCCCTTCATTCTCGTCGCGTGCGGCCGTATTCTGGCGACATCCGTATTCCAATATTTCAAAATCGCAAGCAAAACGTTTTAGCATATTGAATTGAGATACTGATATTAAAATTTATATTACATACATCATTCTGTTTGTACAATATAGGCATAGCGCAATTTTTGTTCTCAGTGCAGCCATGAGCAAAACTGGTTTACATTAGACGTTATAGGTATTAAATGTTGACGAAAGTAGGTAAATACCTACGTGCCGTAAGATGATAAAAATAATTAAGTCAGTTCCATGTATGGAGAGGCCATTATTATGTTTGTTTTGTTTTTGTATAAAAATAGTGAAGCAGTTCATAGAATACCTACATCTAATTCCATTCCTGCTAGTTTTCAAATCTGTTTTGCAATAAATTGGCTGTGACATACGGACGGATAGACAGACAGACATTGCGAATCTATAAGGGTTCCGTTTTTACAATTTTTGGCTACGGTACCCTAAAAAACACAATACTGCTCTACTAAGCGCAAAAGCCGTATCTATACTAAAGCGAGTTACGAGATAATTGAAGTTTAGTAAAAGTTGATTTCTTTTATTTATTTATGGATGTTTATTGTTATTATAGGGTATAATTATTACGGCAAAGGTTTCGAAATACGTCGCCGTTTTTAGGGGTTGTGAGTGATTGGAAAGGGAGCAGGGGAGGGTCTTAAAACCCCCTTCACCATTTTCACTTGCCGGAAACACTTGGTTTTCTCTGAAAAAAAAAATCTGCAAACATCGGTGTGTATGGCACTGCCAACTTCCACATTCATGACACTAGTTTTATAAACTAAGTTGTCGGAGCCCTGCGAAGGGCTCCTATAACCTATAACAGAATATGGTGAGGTATGTGTCTCATCGCTGGCCAAAAAAGGTGGCTGGATCAGCACTATGTCCAGTGATGCTAGTGCATACCGTACGCTGGTATTCTTTCAGCCCCTTCTGGACATCCCGGATGTACAACCATCGCCGTGCCGATCACAACATGCAATCCGTGTGAGGTGTAGCAGTGAATGTGTATTGTGTAGTGGTTTATATTATATAGATTATGAAAATATACACATATACTTAATTACATAAAGTTAATAAAATAAATAAATATATTAATGATATAAGTCACATAAAAATTATACTTAGTCAATTTAACTACGTGCGCTTGTATAAGGTTGAGAAGCGCGCCAAACTGTGGTGCCGGTAACGAGTCGAGGGCAGATTCGCCTTCAGCTGATGTGCACGTACCTATATACATAGGTATACCACATTGTTGCGTATCCTAAATTATCGCCGCGTCCGCCTTGTCGGGAGGCGAGGGGCAAGCGGGTGTTAGGGTCCAACACTCGGCGCTCGCTCACGATGAAGCGGAGCAAGTGCACACACCATCCGAGGCGGTTACCGCCTCTTGACGCAACAATAACATTATTTTCGGACGATCGAACTTTAAAATATTCATGTTATACGCGCAATGAATCACCCGCACGCAACAAACAATAAACACCTACTAGATATATGTCGCTATGTCGCTGTATTTGCAAAGCATAAAATCTCTACTACTAAGATGAATACAATATTCACCGCGCCATGCAGTGCTCATAGCCTGACTTCACTTCCGATTCGTAATAGATTGGCAACGGTCGCAGAGGTCATCACTTGAGGGGTGACCACGTGTGTGGCATTTACAAACGAATGCTACCGTGTTTTTGATGTCACGTAAACTCCCGGTTATTTTCTGAGGAGAAGACTCGTTAACTATGTCGGAGGGCTTCGGGCGGTCTAAAAACTCAAAAAAGAAAGAAAGCAGAATCATCTTTGCAGTCACCAATCAAACTAAATTCTATCGGACTTATGAATATCTTGGTACCTAAAAGTAAGAGAGATAGAATATTAATAAAAATGACTTCAGTATCATTTGATCGGATAACATTCGACTCAAGATCCGAAGTTAATCCCGAAACTCGAGCTTTTTATTCAAAGTAACGAAGTAGGTAACAGATTATGTGACGTTTATTCCTCCAACTACTTGTGATTTGACTTTTATTATTGTTTATTGATATTCTTTTAAGATTACCTTTCGGCAAAATTGTTGCGATTGTCAGTAAGATATTACAAACGTCATAAGATACTGATACAGGGTTGTTACTAACCGAAGCACATTAAGTTTTAGTTCCATTGTCACTTCTTCATTTGACGTCATGAGATCATGATGCACACTAGTCTATAAACAATAAGCAGCAAATTTTAGTAAATCAAGTAAAACTATAGAACCCTGAACCAAATATATGAACGTTACTTAAAAGTGATTGGAGTCTCACAGATATGAGAACAGTTTGATCCTCCATAAGGGCTCAAGAATTGTGCAATCAACTATGGCAAATCAGAATTTAGTATATGAATTCCTTTTAAGATACCTCAAATACAGAAATCTCCTAAAATAATGAACTTTAAAACTATTTACAACAACCCTAAAGCAAATTTGAAACGAAAATACGTTTATAATGTGACAAATTCAAGAGGTGTATGTCCAAACAACGTGATATCTAAATTGAAACTTTAGTGAAATAACGAAGGCTAATTACTGACGGCGAAGGAGGGGTTTTCAGGTGAAGAGTGGGGAGATGGAAGGAGGGCAAGGGTTGATCACTGTTTAATTGAATAGCGTTATGTTGAAAGCGCACCGCACACCGCTACACCATATGACAAAACATTTGCGTTCGCCGCTCGCAATTATACTGTTGTAACTTCGCGGCATTATTCGTGTATGTTTGTACAAAGCTCTACGGTAACGTGAACGATATATTATATGACACATTTGTGGCGCATAATGCTTTTGTTGTTTAGACAAATAATGTACCGCTTGTCGTGTTATTTGGAATTTGACAGACAATTGAAAGCAGATATAATAAAATAATAAACCCATGTAATTTAAGAACAGTTTCCAAAGCATAGCGTTGGATTCAGCTCCAGGGTCAATACTTCGACTGATGTTAATATAGTATGTTTATTTTTAAAGTAGGATAGCTGATTTTTGCATAAAATGGGTCAGCTCTGATGGGTAACTCTGTATGATTCTCTCACAGATTATTTACGTATATTAACAGTATACATATTATATACCTACTGTTACGTTTCGTTATATTTTTTTAACTATCTTTATGTATGTATTTGTAAAGCTTCAGTACGTATTAGTCACTGAACTCCTTCTAAGCTGAACCGATTTGGATGAAAAGTTTTTCTTGGTGTCGAGTGGTTCATTATATTACTAAGATTTTTAATTAGACCTAGCAGAAACCACGAAGGACAGTAAGTATTATTTATGTATGGTCTGACGACGTTTCAGCAAAATACAATGTTCCATCACTAAGTAATGAGATCTCCAAACCAATCTATTTTACCAAGCATCTATCTCAATTTATACGCTGCATTTATAAGGCCAACGAGCCAAAGTGCATCAACGCTGAAGTACTAAGCATCGTAGGTATGTGCTTAACTCAGAACGCAAATAATAGATGCGCATCGATAATGAACCCGGTACCGTCCGGTCAATTGATGCCTGACTTTGCCGAGCCAACAGTTTATGCTAATGACTGCTCGTTGGTCTCGCGGCATAAATGTGCGCGTGGGATTGGGAGGTCTCGGGTTCGATTCCCGTGTCGGGCAAAGTGTTATTGGGTTTTTCCGTTAGGCAATTCTCAGTAACACCACGTAGTCTGGTAATGTGCCCGGTACGGCAATAGGCTCGCCCCCTGTTACGTGGGACCCAAAAATTCATGGCGAAATGTGGTTGTAATATTACAACTCTGCCTATCCCTTCGGGGATACAGGCGTGAGTCTATTATCATTGACGGTTCTATGAGTAGTTTAGGTGTTCGACTATATGAGTAGCTTAGTCACATAAGAGATCACCTCGCCTCACCTCGAAAAAAAGAAAGGAAGTAATTGAAAGTTTGGAGCGTAGGGTTCCCGCCAAGAACTTAGGGTCCCAAGCCAACCCCACCTTCAAGTGGTGCACCTGCCGATCAACGGACGAGGCTCTGGCAAACAAAATATCCTGATAAGCGGCAATAGGCTCGCCACCTATTACGTGGGATCAAAACACTGGCGAAAAGTGGGCGTTTAATATGCCTCTGCCTACCCCTTCGGGGAAACAGGCGTGAGTATATATATATGGATAGCATTACGTTCACAGTTGTGCATTTGAATTTTCTCTGACGGATCTGACATGCTCTTAAGTGGTTTTTATCATTCGTTGTTATGGCAGCAATACTAATACACGCTATGTGAATATTTCAACGGCTCATGAAACACAGCCACTGACAGACAGACGGATAGACGGACAGGCAGCTTTGTAAGAGTTTCCCGCTAATAACCTTCGGCTACGGAACCTTCCAAAGGTCAAGTCGATCACTGCTTGACTCCTTGAGTTGAATGACCTCCAGTGAGACAGTGTAATTGGTAGTGAAAACAAAAGCAGGTGTTTCATCGTGTCTCCCGCTCAGTTCAAAGCGAACACCTAGAGTGGACAATTAAAGGATATTGCAGACGAGATACAACGACAATGAAAGTGCTTCCAGTCGTCCACTTGTTTTTGGCAATACAAACTCGTAGTTAAAATCATAAATTCACTTAAGGGTCATGATGTGACGCGTATGAACGTCAAAATTGCAATAAGATGGCCACTCAAGAAATGTAGAATTTCATAAATATTTAACAAAAAAAAAGACAATTATCTACTGCACTACGAATAAATCGTGTGTCGTGGGTGACTTTACAGACATACAACTTACTAAAGTACACTCAGACTTTAAACGAAGGTGGCATCTTCACCTTGTCGTGGTGGGGCGAGCTCAGTAACCGTGGTTTGGAACCCCGCGGTGAGGCTAAGAGGGATCCCTGGAGTGGACGCTCCGCGTGGGCTTGGTAGTGGGCCTGCGCAGGATGCGTCTAAAGGTGCAGTTGCGGGGACAGTTCTGTCTGTCCCTCGCCGTCGGGCGTGGTCGCGGTAGGAGAGGCGTGTCGGTGTTGCGTTGCCGCGCGCCCTTTCCGTGACCAAATGGGGACGCACCATCGTTGCGTCGCGGTTAGGCCGCAGAAGAAGAGGAGATGCGGTGTTGCGGTGTTGCGTTGCCGTCCTCCCTATCCTCTGCGGCTGCTGGGTGTTTTGGCCGCGGAACCCAACACCCTCATCCGCCTCCAAGGGGGTTTTGTTCGGGGCCCGCCTGACCATCTAGCGGGCCAATAGCAGTCAGGGGGGTAGCGACGAATGCTTCGGCGATACCCTACCATCCGACACGCGGGTACATGAGGGTTTTAGTCAGTAAGAGTCTGACAGTCCCCTTCGCCCTTCTCCTAGGGCGGAAGGACTCCATGAGGATTTGCCAATGCGACACCAAAAAAAAAACTTTCAACTACAATTTTCAGATCACACAAAATGTTATGTCTTGTGTGGATCGAACTCACAACACTTGGTGCAGTGTCAAGCGGCGAGGACGCATAGACACCTATACAAATTTTAACAAACTTTTTGCATTTCACGGACCTGATTTTCATTTAGCTTTCACATTGGTTTAATATTATACCTCAAGAAACCAATAAAGTAGTCCAATCACGTTGATGTATTCAATGGTGTTTATCCAGTGACTATGTGTCTCGTCTGCGAGCCCTCTAATAGGTTTACTATCGAGTCCTTTGGAGACAAAAACCGCCGGAGCGCCGGGCTGGCACCGCCGTGCGCCGCACAGTAATTACTGCCCACGCTACACTCTCCACTCATTTATTTATAGTTTTCACTCTAATTACTAACTCTGATTTCGTTTTGAATACCCCATGTGTTTACATTTGAATATGTTGTACCTGCAATGTATTAGGATGTTTTGGTTATTATGAAAATAACAATTTCTTATAAAATGGCAATTATTTTTTTAGTGTTGTTTTTGTATTATTGTCACACATTTTAGTAGTTTCCAGCCCAAAATGGCCTTTGCATAACGTTTATTTCTTTTCTGATTGGTACTGTGTCTATACGATATGATATAGATCCAATTTAATGATTATTTTATGATACTGTAATACAATATTGTATATTATGACTAACGTCCCGTAGCGAAGTTGTCATATGTGTGTTTATATACTTTACAATAAAATGGAAAGAAGAACAAACAGACCAGAGAAATAGGCCAATAAATGCTCGTACTCGATCCACTCTCAGACAATATCATAAACGTAGAGCTCACGACGTATGTACATGATGTGTTTACAGTCTTGTTTACATTGTCTATAATGTTCCACGTACTACTGTGACGCCATTCATAGCACACAGTCATAGTACTGACATGTTTCTTGTCCCACGCGACCACATCTGTCACTTGACTAACCCGATACGTCTATGCCTACGTTATATCTTTATCGCATCAATTGTTTCAGAACAATTGCTCGAATGCCAACAGAGTCACAAAGGCATTCGTATTTCGAACCGATGCCAACTTAATTGAAAATATCTGGTGTAATGTACGCGGCGGCACAAAAAAATAAATAAAATCAATCGTCCCGCAAGTGAGCGGCGAGAGGCGCCGAGAGGTTCACAACACAACGAAGAGTTAAAAACTCCGCAAAGCTGTTTGCTTTTTGAAGATAAAAGAGGCCGAATTCCTACTGACATTAATCGTGAGCGTCCGGCGTGGGCGAGTGCGGGGGTGCGGGGCGGGGTGAAAGATGGAGGAGGGGTGAAGAGAGAGGCTGAGCAGGAAGTTTGTGCTCCAGATCAAAGGCTTTTGTCCGCGGATTTACAAGTAGCTGTACAAATAATGTTGGTCGCGGTGCATCCCGCCGCTGTCTGCCGCGCGACGCCGCTCGCTCCACTAGTGACCGCGCGACCCACTGATCAGTTACTCTATTGTCAAGAGATGCACATAATAATATGTATTGAAAAACTTATCAAGAAATTATCTAACATAACATTACAACCAACAATAAACCAACTCCAGCCCAGCCATGGCTGCTATGCAAATAAATACCAAGAGATGCCCTCGACATATTTATTAACATGCACTGAATATATCATCATCTTCCTAGCGTAATCCCAATTTTTAGAACCTGGGGTCCGGTTTTTAGTCTTACCGGATTTGACTGAATATTAGCTTTTCCATGGAGCGACTGCACGTCTGACCTTTGCAACCCAAAGGGCTATAATAGCCACATTTCATGGTTTAGACTAGTGTCATTTTGATAATGCATTGAATATAATAATATGACACTAAAATCCGTTTAATATCAATAATATTAAAAAGCTGATATGGATGTCACCTGCTTTCCATATTTGTGTGATCTATTTATATATCATAGCGGTTTATTACATTTATGAGCGATCTCTCACGCAAAATTACAAATTTAATATCGTCGAGTTTTACAAACATTAATAAAGTATACGACATGAAAGAAATATCTGCGGGAGGCATATTATTTTATACCGTGTGGTTACATAATTACGTCATCCATTAAGTCTAAATATAAATCACGAGAATTCACCGGCCGTTTCTAATGGTACCACATGTTCACAAAACTACCATCGCACAAACAATATAGAATGTTTGTATTGCCCAGAAACCTACTAATCTCGAACATACCCATAACGTTAGATTAAGTAATAGTTTACCAAAAGTTAGCTGGAGTCGTGTTAAAGCGACGCGACGCGACGCAACCATGGAGTTCTTTGAGAGTTGCGAGAGTTCGTTACTCTCCTAATTATCAACATAATTAGTTGGCGCCAAGTTGTCGGCTCTATGGCTCTACGTCCCTGGTAGAGCGACGTAGAGGTGGAGATCCTCGGCGCGAGTCTCATCGTGTTGATGCGCTAATGAGCACAATATTATAATTTGAACGCTAAACGAGCATTGTTAACAAATTGTTAAAACTTTACTCTGTATAGAGTCTCGAATGTTAGATTTTTTTGCATAATACTTTGTTAAAGTTTGTAAAAAGTTATTTTTCATTAAAAAGCTCGTTGTATTAATAAAACTGACTAAAGCTTATAATAAAATTAATGCAGTTTTTTGAGATTATATAACTCATGTTCTAGGTTGAATTAAACATGCTGACTTTATAATGTGAAACTTGATCGATTGTTAACTCAGAGGGCAAAATAATCGGAATACGGGTTACATAGGATATTCTCATCAAATGTTTAATTGAAAATTTGAAAGCCCCTATAAACTTCATAATATATACCAAATTGTGGCACTTTATATAAAGTGGACCACCATTACCACAACCAACTACATACGACCGCTAGTAAATACTTATTTATTAATTACATAACAAAAGCCAGCCTAATAAAACATTACAAGCAGCAGATTTCTGCAACAACAGGTAATTAAAATTAAAGTGAGCCACTATTCTCGACCTGGAAATAAAATCTAGAACATTCATTAATCACAAGTCTCGCTACCCTCAAAAGCTTACAACGAACTATAAGTAAAATGAGCGCATACGATATTCTCATTTGATTTTCACAGGTAGTTTGAGGGTATAGAGCTTTCAAATATGACTTCAGGTATGGCAAAGTGGTATTAGCGGTCACCTCACTGTTGTAGTACTCAGTATTGTAAGTTCAATCCCCACACGCGAGAACTCTTTGTGTGCTTCACCACTTGTTGTTTGAAGTCTGGATTTAATTTGTGTCTGTTAATTGAACGTGTGTAAAGTCGCCTGGAACACAGGGTTCGTATTGAGCATTGTTATTCCTGAAGACGGTTCGTGCGTTGCTCGATACTTGGTTACGATTTACTATGCTGAAACATGAATATTAATTGCGAGTCGTGGCATTTTAGAATAAAATTATGTTCGGTCAGATAGACTAACGACCAGAATAAGTTTATCTAAGTTCGCAGTATTCACACGTTTCACAACCATAACACAGAGGCGGAAGCCAATTTGGACGAACATTCAGTCGTTAAATTATTTTTGTAACCACAGCTTGAGTACATTTTGTCACCACGGTCTAGTGTAGATGTAGATTATATGTGAGAGACTGCTGACCTCTTGATATGGCTAAATTTAGACGAACTTTAAATCTAGCAGTGGACACTGCTTGTTTGTACAACTACTTGTATACTCAAGTTAGTACCATAAATTCGCACGCGTCCCTTCAATTGAATTATACAATCATGTAAAGATCAACAACCCTATTCCAACTATCTACCGATTGTCCTATCAGTCCCTTATAATCGGTGCTATTTGTCAAACTAATGCAAATATCGGCGAGTTGCCCTACGCCCCTCTTTTATGGCTACGTAATAAACATGTCACAGAACTGACGTACTACTCGATGTTGTTCTATGTATGGGACAGTGGGCCAGCGGGAGATATGCTTCGGTAAGTTATGGGGCAACAAACTTTAGCACCGTTTTAGAGTATGATGTAT
Organism: Euclidia mi; assembly: GCA_944739405.2. Taxonomy (NCBI): domain Eukaryota; kingdom Metazoa; phylum Arthropoda; class Insecta; order Lepidoptera; family Erebidae; genus Euclidia; species Euclidia mi. The sequence continues at coordinate 3,315,272 of OX123202.2, read as the reverse complement.
TAACTAACTTATTATGACTGCCTCGTTGGTCTCGCGGCATAAATATGCGCGTGGGATTGGGAGGTCTCGGGTTCGATTCCCGGGTCGGGCAAAAGTGTTACTGGATTTTTCCGAATACTCAGTAGCAGCCCGGAGTCTGGTGATGTGCCCTTTAACGGCCATAGGCTCGCCCCCAATTACGTGGGACCTAAAAATTCATGGCGAAATGTGGGTGTATTATTACACCTCTGCCTACCCCTTCGGGGATACAAGCGTGAGACTATAAATAAATAAAATATTATGACTAAGAAATTCTCTTGTTGTTGTAACAGCTACTAAACTCGTCATTCCATAGTTCACTGATGGATATATGCCTCAGGTCACTACAATTCATTTTTTTTGGATCTACGTGTCATAATGTAAAGCGACGTATAAGCGACTAATACGCCGAAGATCGCGGGTTCGATTCCCGCTCAAGTCAAACATTTGTTTCCATGTACATGGATATTTGTCTTGGTCTGGGTATTTCTATGTATAATATGTATGTATTTACAAAAAAAAGTATATATGTTGATGTGACGCAAGTTATAGCGCATGACACATGCTTAATAAGAGTATTTATTATTCCTACGTGCCTAACAACTTACTTGAAACGGGTTTTATTTATACGTACCTACTTACCTATGTATGTAACATGATGATTGTACGTTGTTATTGTGTGACAATAAAGGAATTAGTTACTTACTTACATGTTACTGCTGAGCACCAATTTCTGGATACGAATAAAAAAAAACCAAACGGAATAATAAAAACTAAACTCATCTGATAAAGAAATACCTTTGTAATATGAATGAAAAATCTGTATTGCTATATCACTAATAATAAAGTACTGAATACCGCCGTGACACGGACCCCTAACTTTTATTGAGTTATTTTGATGGAAAATTCTTTGTAGCGACGCAGTCTGTCTTGGCGATGACGACAGACAAACTCTTTCATATATTGGAAACATCTCTATCTTAGTATCAAGAAAGTTTTATAGGTATTTTCACCTTATGCCTGGATAGAAAAATGTTAAATTATGACTCTTTGTTTTTATTCAAGTCTGATGTTGTGATTTGGAAGACAATAATAAATCTAAACTTGAAAATTCTAAGCTGTATTGCTGGTCACGTAGTTCGTGTGTTGGTTTGTTAACTTATTATTCGAGGATGATCAAAGGATTTTGGGTTCCATTCTCGGCACCAGTAAAAGTTTTTCTGTTAGGTAAGTGAGTTCAAAAAATCTGTTTAAATATTAAATAAATTCAACAGATTCCTGCTGTTTGCATTATTGTACTCCACTTGTCCAGAAATAATACAGGGGAGTAATGACCTTTAAAAATGTATATTTTATTTAAAGTAATTAAAATGCAATAATTTAACCGAATATATTTACAAAGCAATACAAATTATTTTTGTGCAACATGTGAGAGGACGACGCATCAACGCACCGCTGCACGCTGGGTACAACCGACGAAACCGTCTGCTCCTAGACCTACCCTCTAACTGATTAACACTAATGAATATGTATCAACGAATTAAAATTTAATCTAAAAATAAAAACCGCTTACTCATTCATTTTATTCAGAGCACTCTAAACAATTCCAAGTTAGTGGAAGTCGAGAGGCACGCAAAAAGGCTAATCTCCGAAACTCCATCAAATGTAAATCGGTAATCAGGAGGGCAGGGATTAGACAACAAATAAAACGTGAAAGATCAATGAATAGATTAGCGTGGGGCAATATTTGACCTGGATTATTGACAAAGTTGTGCGACCGACGGCCGACGTCCTGGCGAATGAGAAGTGAGGAGTGAGGCTCGACCGCACCGCGCGCATCGCACGCACCACCGACTTGCGACCACTCCATGTTGTCCCACTGTAAGCTCGCCTTCACCGTGGATAAATTAAACTTCACTTGTCCGCACTCCCATATTAATGTATTCAGAGTGAATATCAAAGTTTGTTTGATGTTTCTTCACTGTTTAGTTGTTGAACGGATTTATCTAAATTTATAATTTGAGAGTAAGTTACCTTGTTAAGCATTAGTTATTAGCTAAATTAATCTGTAAAATATAATTTTGTTTTAAGGAAGCCATATTTTAAGATCCTGTATCAATATAATATATAATACAATTTTTTCTATACATACAATAGCTGCGCTAAGTCAGCTTACTCAGGAGGACACTTTAGGAGATTCACAAATAGATGTTCTGAGTTTGGGTGTACTTTGTATTAATTGTTGGAATGTTTGTAAAGTCCGCCGCGATACAGGGTGCTTTTCCGTATGAAAGTTATGTTTCTCAAAAAAAAATAACAGCACAGAGTCTGGCAATGTAGCCGGTTACGGCAATAGACTCACCCCTATTACGTGGGACTTAAAATTCATAAGGCAAAAAGTGGGTCCCCCTGTGGGATTTCCACCTTGTCGTGGTGAGGGGCTCAGTAACCGTGGTTAGGGCACCCACGGTGAAGCTAAGCGAGATCCCGGGAGTGGACGCTCCGCGTGGGCTTGATGAAGGCCTGCGCAAGATGCGTCCAAAGGTGCGGGTGCGGGAGACATTGCTTCCTGTCCTTCGCAGTCGGGCGCGGTCGCTGGAGGAGAGGCGTGTCGGTGTTGCGTTGCCGCGCGCCCTATCTCCCGCGACCAAAAGGGGACGCACCATTTGTTGCGTCTCGGTGGGGCCGCAGAGACAGAGGAGATGCGGTGTTGCCAGGTTGCCGTCCTCCATATCCTCTGCGGCCGTTTTAGTGGTTGCGGACGGCGAGCGCTGGGTCTGCTCCCCGTCCGCCAAAAGGCAAGGAAGCAGCGTAGTGTCCGCGCCCCCTCCCAAGTCATAACGAGACGGGGCCCGCCAACTCCAACGGCGGGCCAATCCCGGGCGGGGTTACGGCAAAGTATGCTATCCACGAATCGCGTGAACCCGCCACTTCACGGGACCCGTAGGGACACCGCGGTGGTTTTAGTGGGTATGCCCTGTTATAGAGTAGAGCCTCCACACACCTCCTCCGCCAGCTCCGAGCCCGGTCGAACACACTCTGGCCGGGTTGGCATCGAGTTGAGATGGCTCATAAGGAGAGTTTTCACCGTAGTGAACCAAAAAAGAAACAAAAAGGCTAAAAGTGGGTGTAATTAAACCTCCGCCTACCCTTTCGAGAAAACAGACGTGATGATCTAAAAACAAAATAGGTACCAACTGTCTTTATCAACCTTAAATCAATCGAGCTTTGAGATCTTGGGAAGTTCAAAATTGTTTTCGAAGACGAAATCGTTGTGGAACGCACTAACGCAGATAAATGTACATATATAACAATACATAACAAAATTAAACCGCATAGACGAACCAAAGTGAGCGAAGCACCGGCTCGCGTTGTTGCGCGCCGCACCCAGCGGTAATTGTTGCAATTATCTGTGTCACTGTCCGCATTGCATCGCACCACGTCGCATCGTGTACCAACTAGAAATATATAAAACAGCTGTGGGAAGATAATATGCAATAATAGCTCAATGAAATTAGAAACACGTGTGTGTACTAACTCATAACCGCTTCTAGTCTTTAAGCCTGGCCGCAGACATCCGATTTTCAGGACCGATTTTTCATGGCGGAATTCAGTGAGACTAGCGAGCTTCATTTGTCGACTGTATCAAATGTATTTTGTAAAATAAACGTACTTACCACCGCAAACGATAGATTTTGCTTTGATCGGAAAACACGCAAAAGTTTCATTCCGTTTCGGACTGAAAAAATTCAGTGCCCGTTTTCAGGGACGACTTTTCAGGTTTGTAATATTTTCAGGTCCTCAAAGTCATCTAATTAATAAAAAATGAGCTTACTGTCTACCACGAACGTTTGATTTTGCTCTGAACAGAAAACATTCCGTGGACTGAAAGAAATGAAAATCAAGCGCGCGCGGAACGGCTCGTGACGTCATAACTGAATTTAGCGCATGCGTACATCTTGTCATGTCTCGATATATAGCATTGGTTTGAAGTTTATTTTTTCCAGGTATAATATATTAGTCTATGGTTTATTTTGTCAGAATCACACGACAATGTATACCGATCTATACAGTAGACATGTATAAACTCTTGTCTGGGGTCTTCAAATTTACGCAAAAATACCTACGGACAAGAGGATAATATAATAATATAAGTTATTTTAGCATTTTCGTCAGATCATCATAATGTGTGACGTGAAAGGTTTACATTGGCTACTGAATACCACTCTGCTTAAACTTTGTCTCTCTATTATGACTAGCCTATTGGTCTAATGGTTAGTGACCTTGACTTCTACGCCGGAGGCCATGGATCCTAGATAATCTTTGTGTGATAGGCACGATGATATTTGTTCAGTGTCTGGATATCTGTAATTTATCTATAATATGTACCTATATGTTTAGAAGTATATATTTATCAGGTGTCTGGTTACCATACTATTGGCTCCGCCTATTTTGGGATCACATGATTGGGTGTAAGTTGTCTAAGAATATTATTATGGAATGTACACAATGGCAATTTCGGTCATACAAAAAAGTTGGTTTGAGACCCGTTATGCAACTAGGTTTTTGAAGATTGGTATCCTGTATAAAAGTGGTAGAGGGAAGAATATAATGATTTATATCTACATATATACTCTATGCGAGATGAAAACAATTAAAGAATGTAAAACAAATCATACTCCTCAAATTGTATTGTTTGCTTTGAAATTGTATGATGCATTCACATTCACACATTAAATTTGACAATATCATAAAACTTATTCTGCATAAATCAGACACTTGTTAGAGTGGTCGTGGCTGTTTCTGATGGACAGGGTTGCGACGCCGTTGCCATACAAAAATTATAAAACTTATCATAGAATCCACCAAAACACCAAATATAGGGCCTAAATATTTAAAAAATGTATGGTAATGAAAATTTTTATTACAGTTGTCCAACTATTAAGGCTAGCGTCCAATAGGCTCGCCGAGCCGAGCCGAATCGAAACGCAGAAAGTCCCCTCCTATATATTTCTATGAACCTGCGTTCATTAGCGACGAGCCGCGGTGCGCCGAATCGAATCTACCGCGCGCATCGCTCGTCAGGCGAATTTCTGCGGCAACGCGTTTCGACTCGACTCGGCGCACCTTAGTGGACGCGGGTCAGCGGATGAGTGTAGACGGGTACTACATTGCGTAAATACCTACATGAAAATTTATCGAAATGAAGAGCTGTTAATTTCCCTAATTTAGAAATATACTGAACTTAATGATCATGACTGCCTCAGTAGTCTCGCGGCATAAATGTGCGCGTGGGATTGGGAGGTCTCGGGTTCGATTCCCGGGTCGGGTAAAGTGTTATTGGGTTTTTCTGTTAGGAAATTCTCAGTAGCAGCACGGAATCTGGTAATGTCCGGTACGGCAATAGGCTCGCCCCTTATTGCGTGGGACCTGAAAATTCATGGCGAAATGTGGGTGTAATATTACACCTTTGTCTACCCCTTCGGGGATACAGGCGTGAGTCTAAAAAAAAATTATGATCATGAAGATACTCATTATCATGACGAGCGGCGTAGACAAAATATATGGAAAGAAATAGCGGGAATAATGAAAGAAATTGAAACAAGAAACCAACACAAGCAAAACCTACAGCAGCTAGTGGCCGAATGCTGGCTTCGATTCGATTCGTCTGTAATGAACGCACACGGATAAAATGCGACTCGGCGCGATTCGACGCGGTTTGAATGTAGTCGACGCCAGGCTTTATAGACCTCTGACGCATACGTGACAGGTTTTTACGCAGACTATACCTTACTTGCATATTTTTTATAAATAATTATCTACTTTGTCAATATAACCCTTTAAAAAGTTTTTAATAACAAGGTAGCAAAAAGGTTTTGTATTTTTAATTATATGGGGCTCTCATAGTGGCTGTATACTGCTTTATGCAACCGATGCTCAAGCCGAACACGTCCTCTCCTCCGTTGACTATACTAACCAATGCACGGAAAAATATCGATATTCTGTGGTATCGAGTATTTTTCCTTTCGATATCCATAACTTTGTACTGGATACTTTGCACTCAATGCTTTTACTCAATAAGTACTTAATGGCACGGTAGTACACGTAAGCAAGGGAGTCTCGGACAATAATTTAAAAAGGTATTGTCGATTTGTCGAAGTGACGGGTCTCTCAGACCCACCAGGCGCCCGAAGAGTGAAAATACTACCTTCAGATTAATTATATTATATACAAAAAACCAGCCAAGTGCGTGTCGGGCCACGCGCAATGTAGGGTTCCGTAGTTGCCCATAATGGCCATTATTGATAATAACTTCTGTTTCACATGGGACTAAAAACGGGCCCACTTTGTACCCCGAAGTACATTACATACCAAAGTACGTATATCTTTAAGATTAAGCCAGCGCTCCCAATGTAAACTCACAGAAATAGGTATTTATAAGTTAAACGACGCTTACTCGTAAACTAGTGATGTCTACTTAGCCGTGATAGTTTTCCTTTTAAATTCGTTATATGTACTACATTTGTGATTTTTTTCACCTCTTCCAAATTAGAGAGAGAGAGGGGGGGGACACTTGAGTATAAAAAATCTTTTCACTTCAAAGCTTGATATTTGACAAACCAATCACTTGATCGAAAAATGATTTGAGCAAGCTAATAATATTTTTTTAAAACCTATCCAATGATAACCCCAAATAATGGGGTACTCAACCAAAAAAAAATTCAACCCCACTATATATGTAGGGGAGATACCCTTAAAAAAATATTTTCCTAAATTTTATTCTACAGTTTTGTTGCAATATCTTATGTCTATATTTTTCTTCGGTATTCAAAGACAATCTCATCCAGGTATTTTGTTTCCTTAATTTATCACGTATTCCATTATGAAGTTCATCAAAAGATTTGATAGACATCCTATAGAATTCAAAGAATTTGTCTGCCCGTAACTTAACTTATTTTAAATAAAAGTATTTAATGGGTGTACCCAATACCGACGATTCCTTTTCTTTTTCATTGATAGTAAAAATGCGATTGCAATTAGATCGTCGTCCTCCATTGTGTCCGTTCACTAGGCTATCACTACTTGTACTGGTAGAATAATACTGACATAGTTACAGGTAAAATACTATATACAAAAAGTAACGAGCGTCACAGCGACGAGGTTTCACCCATACCTGTGACAGTTATTATACATAATTATGTATCTGGCATTACGTACCAGATATATGTCATATATATCTGATACGTAATAAATACTCATTTTATGAATGACATTTGACACCTTGGCTCTTCAGAATAAAGTCTTCCTCTGTATATGCTGCTGCAGTAACTATCAATTAAATTCTACCGAATTTCGTTAAATTCGATTATGGTGCAAAATTAATTTGCCACGAAATGTAACAGGTCAAACACTTATCCGTTTTCCTAAAATCTTATTAGTCTCCGGTAATTTGATTTGATTCAGTTGTTCTACGGTTTAGAAGATAAAGGGGGGTTCACTTTGCGATTGTTTTTTTACTAAATATTTCGTAAAAAGACCTCTAAATGATAAATATCGGTTAGGAGAATAGTAACGTCAGCAGAATTCCAATATGTGCTGGGCATGTTTTAAGATATATCCAGCGACTTTGACAACGTATAGTGGCCAATGCTATAATTGCTTACTCATAATTTCAACTTGGAACAACAAAGTTACAGTTAGGGCATTATCCTGTGTCGAAGACGCCGACGATGAGTTGTCCTCAGAGCTCACTGCTAGGACGTAATTGATGACTTTCTTAGAAAGCCTCTACCGTCTGAATGTACTTTGACAGGTTATGCAGATGACGGTATATTCCTTATTTAATCAAATACAAGAGTAGGACTTGAAAGGTTAGTATACATGTTTAAGGATGATCAACAATTGGGGTGAAACTTACCTATCGTTTATCTTTTGCTCCTCAGAAGACATTTCAGTTACTTTTAAAAGAAAATTTAAAGACAGCGCCTCGTATCATATTCAATAACGTCATTATTTATCATCATCAGCAGCCTTTAACAGTCCACTGTTGGGCTAGGCCTCTCCTTTGAAAGGAGGAATTGGCCGACTATACCACGCTGGCCAAACGGGTTGGTATAGGGTTTGTAGCAAGTTTTCCTTCTCTTACAGTCCTGTTCTCTGCATAATATGCTCCCTCTGTCGGCTCTTACGACACCCATGGGATGATATGAGGTGGTGACATTCCATCTTCTTAATCCATCACCACACGGTCACTATTAAACATAAAGAATCTGTATTTTACTTCGGATTAGTTTAAGGAAGGAATTTTCTTTTGTTGAACACGTAATAAATGGTACCTAGGTGAATAAAAAAAAACCTTTTACGCTCTGTCTATGATGTCAACTGCGACATGGAGACTGCCGTTCAGACCTATAATTTCACAACTTTAAAAATAATTGATGCAACCTATTTAGATTGTATGTGTGCACCTGTATGAGCCGATAGGCCTACCATTGGTACTGTACGTCGGCAATCACTACAAGAGTCAACGTCTTGCGTTGATATTTAAAATTTTTTGTGCAAAGCTCAGTTAGCGCTGAAGCTTTATCAATACTGGCAGGTGTACTTTCGGTTGATCTTGAGGTCCAAAGACGTGCATCAATGTATTATACCATACGAGAAAGCATGAATCCAAAATTTCCAAGCACCTCGTGATAGAAATAATTTGCTTAGTTTGTTCAACCAGCACGCCGATGTCTACGTAGGCCTTGTCAACGAATAGCAGTTTCGCTGGAATACATCAACCAGGGCTGTCACCTCAACCAATTCTTTCCAGACGTTCGTGAGCGACTGGCCGGACCTGGTTAGGGGGGATCACTGTGTTGCTCAATTTCGTACGGGGCATGGTAATTTTTGGAGGAAGTTGCTTTGGTTTTTAATTAGTTTATTCACCATTATTCAAACTCTGACAACAATTTTGTGTGTGAGTGTGGTCTTTTCCAATCTGACATTAACAATATGCCTAGTAATTTTCATAATTAATCACTTCTGGTCTAGAGTATTATGCGGCTCTTGCGGCAAGCAACCGAATATCAGTGCGTTTAGGCGTCTCTGCCATGCATATTACTGAAAATAGGCACAGCTCGAAAATTGTCGGTAATAGAGGCATGTTGATTTCAGCACAAATGGGTTGGGTTGGGTCGACCGAAGAAGTACTACCCTCTCACAGAAGATACATGTAAAGTAACAGTATCTGTTATTTTGTGTTTTGTTCAGTGAGTGAGAACGCCTGAGGCCCAGTCACCTTTCCTCTCCCGGTCCCCATCCTGATCGCTTTCCCTTCTCCTCTTCCTTCGGGTAGGCAGCAACTTGGCTGTACTTATTTGACATTGTTCCTGTAATGCTAAGTAAACACAGCTAAGTATGAGCCACGGATACTACTTACCATATCAAGTGGGCCATTGGCTCGTCTGCCAACGGTGAAAGCAATAAAAGTTTCGTAGTAACATCGCAGCGCCAATCAGCTTGTGACCATGGGACTTGCAATCGTTCCGAAACGTCAAGGCTTTCATGGTATGTAAATACGTATAAAAGATCGAGTTAATTCCCGTGTCATGAATAATTAATCATACTTAATGCACTTTCAATGAAAATTATAAGGGCTCATTAGGCTTTACAATTAACTAGTACCTAATATTCGATTAACTTAATCTTACGCAATTAAGCGATTAAATTAATAATTGTGCTTGACTTCTTTTATCCTTAGGACACTAGATAAAGGCTAATACGGAACCCTACATTGTGCGTGGCTCGATATACATTTGTCCGGATTTTTCAGTAGGTACCTAATATTTTGTCACAGGTATTTTTCACACAAACATTTAAATCACAGTCATGTTATACCTAATATTTTAATTACCTATTTAGCCCATGTCTAAGCCAAAGGAAAATAAATGAAAATCGCTTTGCTCACGGAATGAACTGAAAACGGTTCTGAAAATCGGACCTGAAAAACGGGCCTGAAAACGGATGTGTGCGGCCAGGCTAAGTTGTTGCCCGAGTCGTGCGGAAAGAAGACTCAAACTGCCGCTGTATGTTCACTAGTATGTTGGATGTATTCCAAACGTAGCACAAGCTTCGTCCAACAGCGGTTAGGCTAGACACTGAAGCCGTTTTTGGGCCAGAAATTACGGCTCGTTTTTATGTTGTCAGTACAGTATAGTACAGTTTACTTTATATATATATTTCCTATAAACTAAGTTTTGGTTAAAACTTAACTAGAACCACAGTTCAAAAGATATCAAATATAATGTTAATACGAGGGTCAAACTGAAAGTTCTTAGAAAATCAAAAACTGATTACATTAGCCAGTTATTAGTTTTATTATATCTTTTCAAAATATTGTCCATTGACGTCAATACACCGCTGCATGCGATGGAACCACTGGGAAAAGCACTTTGCCCACTCGTCCTTAGGGGTCTCTTCAATGGCATCGCGATACGCAGCCACCGCTTCTTCAGCATTCATAAATCGCTTTCCTTTAAGTGTTTCTTTAATTTTTGGAAATAAATAAAAATCACAAGGCGCGAGGTCGGGGCTATACGGCGGGTGACCCAGTAATTCAACGTTTGATGTCGCCAAATAGTCGATCGTTCGCTTGGCGGTGTGCGACGAGGCGTTGTCGTGGTGAAGGAGGATCCTACTGCGAGGTCGTTTCTCTCGAACTTTTTCCAAGACAAGTGGCAAACAATTGGTAGTGTACCATTCTGCAGAAACTGTTTTTTGATCCTCTAACACAATTGTTGCGAAATGACCTATCCTTCCAAAGAACGAGGCCACCATTTTTTTTCCCGCACTTCGATCTCTCTTCACTTTAGTTGGCAACTCCTCGAAAGGAAACACCCACTGAGCAGATTGTCTTTTGGTTTCAGGATCATAACAGTAAATCCAGCTTTCGTCACCTGTTAGTATGTCGAACACAGCATTTGAGTCACCTCCGTTAAATCTTTCAATCATTTTACGGCACCAATCCACACGATGGAGTTTTTGAGCCTTAGTCAAATTATGAGGTATCCACCGGGCGCAAAGCTTCCTGACCGCTAAATGTTCGTGGAGGATTTTGTGCACTTGTTTCATACCGATGCCCAAGCTTGTCCGAATCTGCTGATAGGTCACTCTTTTGTCAGTCTCTATCATACGCCGCACAACACAGATGTTATTTTCAGTCGTCGCCGTAGAAGGCCGTCCCTCACGTACATCATCAGTGAGATTAGTGCGACCACGTTTAAACTCATTAAACCAGTTGTAAACAGTCGCACGAGATGGGGCTTCATCGTGAAAGGCCAATCGTAGTCTATCATAACTTTCTTGTTGACTTAAATGACATCGAAAGTCATAAAAAATCATTGCACGAAAATTTTCTCGTGTTAAATTCATGTTGACGTGACACAAACAATTTTCAATTTGCCGCCAAATCGTAAAACAAATGACAAATGAATGAAATATATACTCAGTAATATTGGCAAAGAGTTCTATTTTCAAATTTTAGAATATTTTTTTTATTATATTGTTTATAAGTGGCCAGTTCTAAGAACTTTCAGTTTGTCCCTCGTAGCATTAATCGTGTGTACAAGGTATTGTTAATCGTGTTTGTAGTAAAGGAACCGCAAGAGCGGCTTTGTTCGTTCTCGATTCAACTCAGTTGTGAAGCAACGAGAGCGCTAATAAAACTACATTAGCGAGAACCGCGTAATTGTGTCATGTAATGTTATCACTATTATGCACTTACATAACTATATTATGTTTCTATATGTTAAGAATGTATAGATGGCTATCATGTCAGTTTTGTATATTCAACGGTTTAGACAGTCTTGACATTTTCATCATCCTCCTAGCGTTATTCCAGTTTTAACTTGGGGTCCGCTTACTAGTCTAACCGGAATTGACGAAATGTTACCTTTTCCGTAGAGGGACCGCCTGTCTGACCTCTGCAACCCGAAAGGATAGCTATATTCCATGGTTTAGAGTACAGTTCTTAAATTGTATACTCCATAAATCACTAGCGCGTAGCTAAGTAGAGTAGAGTAGCAGAGTCAACCATCATCCTCCTGGCGTTAACCCAGTTTCAAACTAGGGTCCGCTTCCTAGTCTTACCGGATTTGACTGTCTTACCCGATACCTACAGCACAGCAGTCTGATGGAGCCTAGTGGAGCTATCCAATAGGCTCTGGTGTTGCGGGTCTCTATAGGCGGCCGAATTGGCTAGCCTACAGGCTATCCTTCAGCTGGTGTACCCCTATATCATAAAAAGTTTAGTATGAGGTGCGGCGGTGACCGCTCGACTGTTTACATCACATATTCATACGTCGGGCGTCGCGCGCTCCCGCGAGACTCGTCCACGTAATCGACGCTCGTTTAAACTTGCCGCTGTACTGCATGTGTTTAGTGCTTTATATGTGATAAGTATATAGCGCGGAAAATATTGCACTTTGTCTAGTAGCTTACTATTTTAAAGTATATATATACAAAAGTATTTGAGACAGAGATAGGTCATTGTTTAATTATAGTATGCTGTATTATAATTAATCAATGGCGAAGTAATACTTTAAAATAATATGAAAAATATATAAAAGTAAAAAGAAATAAAACTGACGTTGCTGTTGTTCTACAATATTACCGAATGTTATTGTTATTCAAAATATACCCTATAATTTAAACGTTATATTATATTAAGATAGAAGCATAAAATTACCATATTACACTAATCCGGCAATTACGTGGACTGCGCCTACGAGGAAGTATTATTACCGCTTGAAGTATCGCAGTAACCGTACCGCTGCAAACATACAACTACGAATACATTCCTATATGAGGTAACATGGAAAATACGAAAGAAGCATCTTTATTTGCCGGCCTCATCTAGAATAGGGTTTTGACATGTATAAGTGTTGTAAACAACCAAAATGCAGAAATAAATATGTCTTTATGTCTTTATGTCTTTTGATGTGTGTGAAGTACAACCCTTTGGAACGTAATTTGAATATCATAGAGAGCGCCGACGCTACACAAACAATAAAAGGCGGGGGATCAAGTACAATTCCTAGAGGAGGTAATAACACGTTGATTTGTTTGAGCCTCCGACACCTCTTTGAACTGGTCTCAGCGCATGTTTGGCTAATAGCCGAGCGCTACTCGCCGTCTAGAGGTACATAACAAAGCCTTATTTTATTTGAAGTCGATTGTTATCCCGACGCGGCGTGAGCCTACCTCGTGTCGAGATAAGCCCGCCGAGGGAAGAGGGATGACTACGCCCGATACGGATACCCTTCACTCGAAGGGATTGCTCCCCCTAACGAAAGAATGCCACAAAAGAAATGGCCACTTTGATAACATTAAAATAGTTGTTGTGTTTTCACCAAGCGAAGCGTTTCATCCTCTTGCGAAGTGGGTCATACGAGCATGACGAGGTATTGTTGTGACATGTGCCAATTGTACATCAAATTAAAAAGGAAAATATGTTTTCCTCGTATGTATACTTACTTAATAAAAAACACAGATTTTTCTAAAATGGCACAAATGTATGTTATTGTTGTAGCAGTAAATACGAAAGTTTCGTACTAAACCAATTTTGATGATGATTACACGGGCGAAACGATTTGACATACTAGTATTTATGTAACGTAATGTCGTCTGCAAGTTGTGAAAGTTTGAAATCATTTCAAATGATTTACTTTTCGAGTTTTTTGTTAACTATGTATGAAGGAACATTCCACGAACGTCGCCTTCTACCGAGCTAGACACACCTTTAAAAGGTTTCTCAATAAGAATACTCCACAATCACGTAACTAACTTGTAAAATATACTACGACAGATCCAGTCAGCGCTGCAACAATAGATAGGACGGTGCTAGTCGCAGCTGTGTGCGCCCCGAGTCTGAATGAGGCGACGCGTCGCAAGTAGAACAGCTGAACAGTCACAATGTCAGTGGTGACAAGGCGACGGCGAAGGCGACGCGAGGGCGCATTGTACTCGCGAGCTATAGCCGAGCGCAGAACAATCAACACTACTTAACTACTCGTACTGCAGAATAAATGATTCCAAAGCAAATGTACCCGGTGGATGGCAATAGGCTCGCCCTCTATTACATTGGGACCGAAACATAACTGGTGAAGTGTGGGTGCGTAATACACCTCTGCCTATCCCTTCGGGGGTAAAAGGCTTGAAGTTATGTAATATCAAAGACAACTGAAACATATCAAAGCCGACACGTTTTCGACGTGCGAGCTACCGCTAATGTAACAAGCTGTCAAGTAGATCTGTTTATCGACAGTGGCAGGTAAGATGCTACAAGGGGAAGGTAGCAATTTTACACAATACACTAGCCATTAGCTTGGTTTTTGGATCCCTAGTAAATGCAGTTTAAAATTTACATTTAGACTGATGCTTCTGGCTGTTAGTTACTTAAATAGTGAGTTTTCAAGTCTGAGATTTAAACCTGTAAAGGAACTGTTTGACACTACTACTTTGGATTAATGGAAATCTAAACCTGAATACCAGGTTTTGAAGTATTCACGCATACCTACTGTCTGTCCAACAAGTTAATGCGATAAATTAATTTATTTATTTCTTCACAAAAGTAACGTGTAACAAACAGAGCAATACACATTTCCAAAGGTTTATTATAATCAAAAATATTATACCATTCCACCTGACCTATATCGCTTCCACTTTGGCTACATCCTTATCATAATTACAGGAGTATGTTTACTCACACATGTTGGCGTGCGTGTCGCGGTACGTATGCAATTTTTAGCTAACAGCATGTTAGTGATGAGGCGATGACATGTTGTCATTTGTGACGTCACGCAGCAGGCGATCTCGTCACCAGTTGTTTATAATACCTACTATGTGCGTGACACCTGCGAACAACGGTGTGGCACCATAGACGTTCAAGATTCTTGGTTAGAGCATTATGCACAGTTTCACTTTCCTTATTTATTTCGTGTGAGTGTATGGCCCTCTGGTGTCGGAGTTGAAATGGTGGCGAAAGGCCTCGACATGGCCTAATCGTTATCCAAGGTGCAACCCGGGTTCCCTCACTAGTCTCACTAGGTTTGACTAAATATTAGCTTTCCCACAGAGTGACTGCCTGTTTGACCTCCCCAACCTAAGGGATAGCAATAATGGAGAATTGCCCAAGACTAGTATCAGTTTATTAAGAGGCACTGACTCCCTATAGCGAAAGACAAATATCTTTATGACAGTCGAACGGTTTCAAGTCCACTCTGAGGCACGGGGCAAGCGATAGTTAACAATTTAATACGCACGCAACGCCGAAAAGTCGCTAGCGCGCACCGAGAATCGAACCCCTGTGCATAGCAGCCTGTTGGTACCTCCACTAGGCTATTGTTGCCTTTTTTAACTTAAAATGAAACTGATTCTTAATTTACCGATTATTTTTACTAATAAGGCACATAATTATAAATATTTCTAATAGAAAATAGTTACTGTTCTAAACAATATAATCTGTTTCGAAAGTTGTCAACAAAAAGCGGCTCCACCAGCATAATAAAATACACCCAAACCTTCCTCAAGAACCACAACATCCATTGGTAAAAATCGCACCGTAATCCGTTCAGTAGTTTTTGAGTGTATCGCGTTCATAGACAGAAAAGGGGTCTTTATTTTATTATATGTATAGATATAACTGCAAAGCTTTATCAAAAACCTTACAGAAGATTTAGCATGCAAGAGGGACATACAAACACACCTCGCATTTACAAAAGTATGGATTACACCATTAATAATTTTTCAACTAAATATACCAAACCAATTTTTCCAAAAAACATCGCAATATTTTAAAATATTTAAAGCAAAAATAGTACATGGAAACAACAATCAGTTGAGTATCGCATATCGGCGAGTGCGGCGGGTAGATTAACTTATTAGCGGCGGTATCAGTAGCGGACGCGGGTGACGCCGGGTGGGGCGATAAGTGGCGTTTTTCCAACAATGTTTGACTTCAATCATGTATTGTTTTGATTAGATCTCGCTCGCACCGCCCGCTCGTTTGAATAACAAAATTGTTTCGGTGCTCGGTGTAATTTCAATTGTCGTATTCATGGAGGAAAGTCGTCGCGTCACTCGCGTGCTGCATAAATATTCAGTGTTTTCGGAGTCACATCCTCCCCCTTCCCCCTCTCCCTCTGCACCCCTCACCCCCTATCTCGTCCAGCAAGGAGCATAGCTGAGATTCGTACGGTGACTTTTTTATTTCGAAATTTGGATGTGGATCAGGGGAGCGCATACGGTTGGAAAGTAAAGATATCGTTCTTTTGTGGGCTTAGGGTTGTGAACGTATAGCGTACGTATTATAGGAAATTTTTATTTATGTACAGAATATTTGTGCAAGTAAAATAATCAACAAATATGAAAAGTAGGGAATATTTGTGTATGATGACAATATACTTGATGACAGTGTGTGTGAGTGAGTCATCCTGCACGCACACAGGCATGTAGTGAGTCCGATGCAGTTTTCGTCGCCGCGTGGCTGCGCTCGTTATTGTTCGAATAAACTCGAAGCGACATAAAAACTCTCGTATTTCACAAAATAAACTCATAATTCCGCCTCCCATCCGACACGTCTATTCATCGGAGTGGCTACGCTCGTAGTGGCTCTACGGCACTACGGCGGGCGTAGCGCGCGCCGCGTAGCGGTGTCCGCCGCCACCGGAAGCGGAAGTCGTTAGCCGTCGGCGGGCGGTTGGCGCCCTCTGGCTGAATGTTAAATGTTATCTGTGGAGAGTGCGCCAAATGCAGCGCGACATAACGCAACTGACGCAACGACCATCGTATACCAACATACACATACACTCATAATTACACAGATGGTTAATTTATAACTGAAACATACGTATACCTTATTAATGTTCTATGGCTCCACTCCAAATTATATTTATGATCTAAGTACAAGCTGTATAAGTTACTATCCGCGTCACCGACGAACAATAACGTAAGGTCGGCATTTTGGATGTACTTTGTGTACATCCAAAATACAGAACTCCTCGAATGGAGTCGTTCGATGAACTGAACTGAACTGAACGGAGCCCAGAACAGACAACCGAGGAAGACGCCAAACACCACAACGATGTGTTAATGATAATCATCCTTGTCCTAGTGTTATCCCAGTTGCAGGCCGGAGCCGGCTTACTAGTCTAACCATTTGACTGAATATCAGCATTTTTAAAGAGCGGCTGCCATCTGACCTTCGCAACCCAAGACTTCGAACCCAATGGTTTAGACTAGTGTCAGTTTATTTAGAAAAATGGGCTCCCGATGACGAGTGTCAAACAATGAAATACGCACATAACTTCAAAAAGTAAGTGGTGCGCGCCGCGGATTCGAACCACTACATAACAGTCTGTTGATGTCGCCATTCGGCTCTAAATCTTTACGAATTGAAAGATTTTTATTTTTTCATTCGTGCAGATTTGGAGCCAAATCAGAGGCCTTTATCCAAGACTTAATAATATAGACGTATTTAAAGTATAGAAGGTTCGAACCCCGATCCTATTACAAGTGAAACAGCTAACACTTACATAAAATAAGTTCACAACTACCTTAATCAGTACATTGAAAATATCTACAAAAACATATTTGTTATTAATAACATAAAAATTACGATTTACTGAGACTTAAGATGCCTAATTAATTAATCTAAAGCTGTAGTAGATTTGTACAGCATTAATTACTTACGCAGATATGTTCGCTGCCAAATCTTAGAGATACATAACATCTTACATCTTACAATTTTTTCTTTCCATTTCCTTAATTTCCTTAATTAATTGGCTTTATGTTGAAGATTTTCATCTGGTCTTAGCGCGAAACCTTCATTTATTAGAATAAAGCCATGTTTGTATATTTCATTGAGACAGGCAATGTAAGCATTCATTGAAAATGCCAAAGGCACTACCTTAAGATGTACATACATACATACATAGACTCACGCCTGTTTCCCCGAAGGGGTAGGCAGAGGCATATTAAACGCCCACTTTTCGACAGTGTTATGATCCCACGTAATAGGTGGCGAGCCTATTGCCGCTTATTGGGATACTAGAGGACGCCAGCAGCTACGCCTGCATTATTTTTAAATTTACCCGTTTTGGCCGATCCCGTGGGAATTACGGGAAATCCCTTCTTAGTGCACCCCTACGGTCCCCAAGGAACATACATGCCAAATTTCAGCTCCCTGCGCCCAATAGTTTCGGCTGTAGCGTGTCTGTCAGTCAGTCAGTAACGCAAGGATTTTATATATTAAGATTTTGTTTGCCAGAGCCTCGTCCGTTGATCGGCAGGTGCACCACTTGCAGGTGAGGTTGGCTTGGGACTCTAAGTTCTTGGTGGGAACCCTATGCACCTTAAGATGTCTTATAATTAAATTATAATTTAACGTAATTACTACCCTGTTGGCAGAGGTTTCTCTTGGAATAACCTCGGTCTGTCAGATTAACCACGAGATGGTCAATAGTCACCTTAGGAAGCTTGCCAGAAATAACTATTCAATTATTAGAATTATTCCATTCCTCGCATACATTGCACTCCTTGCTTTAAAAGAACTTCTTACATATTTTTTTATTTGGTAAAGGATTGTATTAGTAATCTATTTGCAATTAGTGCGATGAGCGGCGGCAATCGCTTATCATCAGGCAATCTACCAGCTCGTTTGCTAATAAGTAGACAAAAAAAGTTCTTTACTATTTCTTACAAACCTTCATCAAAACCATTTTGGTTATAATTATGCTTTATTTTAATTCTTACCAAAAAATAAGACATCTCACAGTTTTAACGCAGCCTTCTGTAATACAGAGCTATCAGAAGATTATCACAACTTGTTTATTAAAACTAATTAAAGAACGAATCACTCAAGACTGATTTGTTCAAAGGCGGTTATCTCACGATTATTGCGGTGCGCTAGGGCGGCGCGGTGCAGGGCGGGCGGCAAATCACTGATAAGTGTTTGGGCGACACGCAGTGTTACATATGCGGTACAAGATATATCGATATCTTTGTTGTCACATCAATGTTTTTAACGTTAGCAAATGTACAATAGTCTTTGGAAGCTTAAACTGACTTTCTTCTAATAGCCACTAGCTCGTATTTTCTTGAAGTCTAACAAATATGTACATTGTATCCTTTTTAAAGGTTAAAAAACGCTTTTTAAAATTTTAATATTTAATTGAGTATTTCTCCATTATTAAATGTATTTACATTATTATCAAAGAGCTTTCTTATTAAAGTTTATAACAGATCGTCTTAGAAACGTCGTCGCCCATATTAGGATCCGCACGAAAAAGTATAATATTAACATCACCGAATCAGGCAGAACGTGCATCCCTTATCGCCCCGCTGCCGAGCGCCGTGTCGCCTCACTACAAGATAACCTCTTTGAGGATTCCTGCACAAAGTAGTCGCGGCGGCGGATCAAAGCTGAACTGAATTATATTAATTAGATCTGGAGCGGTTTGCTTCCCGAGAGGCGAACAAAACCACGCGCTACCCCTCCCACCGCTCATCTCCCCCCTTCACCCCTCTCTGCCCTGTACTAGGGACCGTCTACCATCGCGCACCCACCCGCGGGCCACGTGAGCCACTCGACGCTTACCTTAATAAGATCCATTGAATTGCTCAACAGAGACAAGCCGGCTAATACCTACTTTATGTAACACAAATAACATCGCTACACAGATTTGTGTCAGATTCGTGTAATCTACTATACCTACAGGTTCATGTTTATTTTTGTAAATGGTCCATCCAACCCATCTATAAACTAGATTGTAATGAAAACACTTTAACTCACGAATTGAGAGTTACGAGTTGTCACCACTTTGCCACACAAGTCATATAACATTATACAAAGTATTACCTCGTATATATGCACTAGTTGAGCCCGCGGTTAAATCCGCTTTATTTAAAGGTACTGCTTTGCTCTCGTTGTTCATAGCGTGATGTTATATAGCCAATAGCCTTCCTCGATAAATGGGCTATCTAACACTGAAATATTTTTCAAATCGGACCAGTAGTTTCTGAGATTAGAGCATTCAACCAAACAAACTCTTCATTAAATATAGTAATACGTAAAGCTGAACAGTTTGTTTGTTTGTTTGGTTGAAAGCTGGAATAAGTTACATAGGTATATGAAGTATTAGTATTTAGTAGTAACTAAGTACTAATACTACATATGTAACTTATTCCACAACTTTGTTCGGCAGGGCGGTCCATGCATCAAAACCAGATGTATGTTTGTTTACATTCTGTCTGTAAATATGAAACAATATTGAATACTATTGAGTGCCGTGGTCGCGCCGCCAACTCACGTTCACAACTAGAATCAAACTGTTCACCGCCAAGCTTTTCTCGCTATCGGAAATTAATAAACTATTACCTGCAGAACCGAAGTTTTACTTCTGGTGAATCTACGTGCCAAAGTTTCCTTTAGCTTTGAAATACAATTTAAGTGCACCGGACTAGTAAGTATCAGTGATAATGTAAATTCAACTCGTCTTTCCAGGTTCAAGTCTCAGATTTGATTAGCGCATCGTTAATATTCTGTCAAATTGGGCCTCGTATAAGCAGGTTAAATCTTTTCTGGGTAACTTGCAAATTGATTAATGAGCTTTGAGATCATAAGAGTGTTTTTGTAAGCAAACCAACTAAATGCTTGACAAAAATAGGCTTATGTTACTAACAGAGCTATTCCTTAATTCTTGAACTGATACTGTCATTGTTTCTATTTGGTAAGAGGGAAATGTGACCTCTGCCTACCATCAGACATTTTGAACGTAAGTCTTTGTTACAACATCGATATTCTATAACCAAAGTATATGCAGTACACACAAGCATTTACACAAGGATCGTATACACTCCGATTATAAAGGGATTAATTTTAATATTAATTAACGTTAATTAATACACATCAATGGTAGTGTCGGGAGCAGCGCTGCTCTAATTACTGTACAGATATTATTATCTTAGAGTACAAGTACTTACGTGCGTGTGTGTTGATGTGTGCGTGCATGTGCGTGTGTGTGTGTACGCGATACGGTGCGTACGTGCCGCCGAGCGACAAATAAAAGTGTATGTAAATGTCTTGTCGCGTCGCGTCGGCGTTTATCTGCGTCGCGCGCGCACCGCTCCTGCATAGTAATGCGACAACGGCCGCGCGACACTGATTTATTTCAAATACCCATTACTGGAGTATGATTAAATCACTTATGTTTTAGTGAAGTGGCTTACAGTAGATAAGTTACTGTTGTGGGCTTTATAGGATATTTTGTATGGCGTTGTATTTATTTATATTGCTAATATATCAACTTGTCATAATCATGTCACAGATCATGTAACGTAGTTCATTGAATTATTAGGTGTCTGAATTTACTTTCACTCCTTTTAAATCTCTTTACTTTAGTATACATACATACAGGGAAACTATAATGATGTATCAACAGTAACCGCAACCTGTGTTTTTTGCCTAGCGAAGCAGAAGCTAAACTGTCTGTTGAATACAGATTTAATTACAATTATTTCTCTTTTCGGTAATTTTTCTGATCGCCCGGGAAGTCGGTTCACTTTTTGCGCACCTGACCATAAAATAAGATGTCTATATATATAAATATGATGTCTACGATGTTGAGCCCTATTTATGACATTTTCAATAACAAGCCGTAACACTTCCTGCGATATGTTTCTTATTTCTTGGTGTATGTTTTCTTTTAAAACTGTGAGAGTCTGTGGTTTGTTCACAAACACCCGAGATTTCAAATAATCCCAAATTAATTAACTTTGAAGAAAAATTATCCTCTCCATGAGCTGCCCTTCCTCGAAGAGCTGGGGTGGCTCGAGTGACAAGACCATTCCCACCCGCACGCAAAATACACGCCAAGACGTGGAGTTCCGGAAACAGCCCGTGCTACCAAG
The DNA here is from genome assembly GCA_944739405.2 of Euclidia mi. Classification (NCBI taxonomy): domain Eukaryota; kingdom Metazoa; phylum Arthropoda; class Insecta; order Lepidoptera; family Erebidae; genus Euclidia; species Euclidia mi. Next base: position 3,293,303 of record OX123202.2, on the reverse strand, counting down.
TACCAAGATCCTCTCCAAGGTTGAGGTTTATGACGCGCTAGCTGTACTCTAGACGATCTCGGTGATCAGTAGGCAGCAGCTGATGAGTCATCTGAGTTTTACACGGAAACATCTTTAATTCTTTGACCAAAATACACTGGAGAGTCAAATTCACGTTGTTTTTATCACTGATGGTACGATTATTCCACGTTCTTGTGGAGTAAAGCGGTCCATGATTATTTTTAGTGAATTTTACATTTGATCACCACAAAATTTTCAATATCAGAATGACAGGAGATGTCATAAAAAAATATAAGGCATTTCTATAGGATCATTACTTTTGCGCCAACCAAATCCATTCAAGATAAGAATTACTGTCTTTCAAGTTAACATACTGACTATCAAATGATTTAATTCATGGCACGCTGATCTACAAAACTCCGTAAAGTAACAACGATGAGACAATAGGTTAAACCACTAACGGCCATTTTCAGTATTCGATCCATACATGGAACAGGGCAGGCAGAAGAAGAAGACATGGATTTTGAGATTCGAGATTCGTGTTTGACATATTTTGTATGGAGCTAATGTCAAAAACGAATCTAAAATCTACAGATCTATCTATAGATCGAATATTGAATTCCGTAGTCATCCGTGCCATCAAATTCAATTGAACGTTTAATCAGAGTAGATAGTACAATCACGTGTACTAAGCACATTGTCATTGTAACAGACCGATTAACTATCAATACACAACTAGCAGTAATTACGAACAGATACTGAATATTGTCAGATTTGTGTTATGAATACTATACACAGATTGATTTGGTATATGGTTTAGTTTTGCGTTCAGTGCTGTGCATTTCACTTTTCGATTTGATTTGGTCTGGATATGTACGGTTAACCTACAGACGTTTAGCTTCCGTACGCATTGTGCTTACATGCGCGACCTACATTACTTTTCTTTATAACGTGTACCTAATAATAAGTATAGTTAGTTGATATATCGATCGCCGCGGATTAGCATCTAAATCGTAACAAGTGTAACAATAACTTTAGAAATAAACTGTGATTTAAGTGTAATCTGTGGTTTGTGTCAACTCAACCCATAACTCTAACTTCAACTTCAAACAACCTCGACTCTCTGCACCATACAGGATAATAACTTTTCGTGACTCATAAATGTTTGTTCCGAGTCTGGGTAACGATGTAAATGTAATATTTTTTGCACCTGCTGAAATCCATTGTGAACCAATGACGGCTTAGCATCAGCATAGCCGGAGTACCGAACAGGAAAAAATAATGAAAGCGTTGTCAATGAACAACCACTCAAAACATTATCGTGAAAATACTAGTAAGCAAATATCAGTCAGTGTAGTTGAGACAGCACATGAGAAGTGGCTTCAAGAATAAATAAAGGGCAGTAAGTGACATTAAGCGGCGGCAAGTTTATTTGTCGCAGTAATTGTGAGCTCATCGCGCTGTTGCATTATGAATGAGTGACCTACAACCTCCACGGTATAGCCGGTGAGATGCGAGGCGACCTTACGTCACACAATCACTCGTAGAGTGCACATATGGGGTAACGTGCGAATATTAGTCGGCACTGACGTACTACAGACATAAAGAGATATTTATTTTAAAATGTTAGTTGTTTAGAACACTTATACAAGTCAAACCCCTATTCCAGATGAAGCCGGCTTTTCTTATATAAATGACCTGAATGCCAATCCTCGTATTTTATATGACATTGAACTTATATTTTGAATGAAATGAGATTATATTTTGAAATGACTCAAAATCGGTATTCTGCTAATCTAATGTCATTATCGTCTTAATTTGACTTGTATAGTTCGACGTTGACACATTTTTCTATATACGATTATTCACGATAACATTCGAATAAGATTCAAATATCAATTAATTTACGAGAATACCATATTTGACATGAGTATGACATTAGATCAAAAATCGACTCTCTGTCTAGCAGAAAAGCTGCAACAAACTCAGAGTCATTGCTTTTTGTTGCCTGATATTTCATTCTCTTTCATCGCATCGTTCGGTATGTTTTATAGTCAAAAGTTTTAGTAATGGCTGATCTCGTATCTCTACAAGTGTTACATACAGATATATTTTTAACAGATAAAATTAATGTAATGTTTACTACTGACCAACTTACAGAACATATTGAGAAACTGTAGACTTGGCGTTTACTCTTAATCATATCTCGTTCTTATAATGACTATATATTATTAACATCATTAATTTACTGAAAGCCGTGTGGTTGACGGCATAGAATACAAGTGTCACCACTCCGTATCTTCCCGTGGGTGTCGTAAGAGACGACTAAGGGATAACAGGATGCAAATACCATCTTTGCGTAGAGACGGAAAACTCGACATCAAACCCTATACGACTGCCTCGTTGGTCTCGCGGCATAAATGTGCGCGTGGGATCGGGAGGTCCCGGGTTCGATTCCTGGGTCGGGCAGTGTTATTGGGTTTTTCTGTCACGAAATTCTCAGTAGCAGCACGGAGTCTGGAAATGTGCCCGGTACGGCAATAGGCTCGCCACTTATTACGTGGGACTAAAGTATATCTGGCGAAAAGTGAGTGTAGAAATACACCTCCGCCTACCCCTTCGGGGATAAAAGGCGTGACAATATGTATGTATTAATTTACTGAACAGATTGTGATGGATGGTGATTGAAGCTATATACTTGTCTAATTTATTGTAGACAGTTTTTAATTTTCAGTTGATTTTCAATATTATAACTTTATAGTTATAATACTAAAAATTAACATCTATTGAACTATATTTTAAACCACGACGCAAAAAGAAAGGGTGCTATAAGCTTAACTTACGTGTCTGTTTATGCAATCCGTCCGTAACAGCAAATCCGATTTGTTTACAGCTTTTACAGTCAAAAGTCTTCTGTTATAACTATAAGGCCAAGATATGAATAACTTGGACGAAAACTCATACTTAAAATGATGATTATACCTTGAAAGTATCAATCACACAGTAAAACATACATAGTTGTCAGTGGGGGGTGACCTTATAAACAACACTACTACTGACTTATTCAACATTTTCATAATCCGCGCTGATTGTATGCCATCGGCGTTCAGCTTTAACCGTAGTAACGAGATAATCGTAGCGCGTGCAGGTGTGTGCCGGCTACGCGGCTACGAGACGCTACGGTGCTACGCATCACGAATATTAAAAGGCCGGCCGGTTCGTTTGCGCGGTGCAGCGCAGAGGGCGCTGTAATTAATGCCGGCTAAATGAGGCCCCTCTCTGATGAATATTTAGATTTATTGACACCCCACACATACAGATTGGACGACAAACTAATGCAGGACGAGAAATGTGCTCTTTGAATATATTACCTGTTTTTATCTTAATGTCATATATTTGCTAGAGATGAGCAAGGTAGGTTAATATATCGAGGGAGGCCATACAATGGTAGTATCAGTATTTTTATAGCTTCTCTTCTTCTTTTCGTGTGAGTGTATGATCTACTGGTGCCGGCATTATTAGACCATCCAAAGGACTCTGATATCGCCTAACAATTCATGTCCTATGTCAAGAACTGGGAACGACGGTTTAACGTTCCCTCCATAGCACGGTACCGTTCTGACGTAATTGACCCAAAATGCGGTCACTCATCCAATTGTTGACAACAACGTTACTTAACTTTGTCTATCTGTTACGGTTCCGCTCGTACACCGCTCCGCACTGTTATCTCACTCATCTCAGCTGTATCCGCAGCCTCTGTGTGCACGCGAGCTGTGCGGTCCTCCTCACACGGTGCGTTGTGCGTGCACCCAATTACGTGTCTCATCGAGTTGACGGAGAAAACTCTATCCAATTATGCACTTTGTTTATTTTTTCGGCCGCTGCTGATCAAATTTATGAGGGATCGTTACCTGATAATTTTATTCTCTAATTTGTAAATCTACATACATACATACATACATAGACTCACGCCTGTTTCCCCGAAGGGGTAGGCAGAGGCATATTAAACGCCCACTTTTCGCCAGTGTTTTGAACCCACGTAATAGGCTGATTGTATTGTAAATCTGTTCTGGTAATAATCGTAATTGGTGAGGCTGGATGTATAAAAACACTACTAATTTATATATCCTGCCACCGACTGCCTTCGTGGTCCAGTGGACAGCGTATGCGTCTGCTGATCGGAAGGTCTCGGGTGCTATTCCCGGGTCGAGCAAAAGGTGTTAGTAAGTTATTCCAAATTTTCAGTAGCAGCACGGGGTCTGGCAATGTGCCCGGTAACGGCAATAAGCTATATTACGTTGGACCTGATATTCATGAGGTTAAATGGGGGTGTAATACTTCACCTCTGCCTACCCCCTCTGGGATATACACGCCATAAAAAGCTTTATATTGACATTATTTCCTACAGTTCAGACTTCACTAATTTATACCTGTGTGTGTAGTTCAATGACGTCACGAGTGGTGACTAATAACCAATTACGTCAGCTGTCAGTGCGCTGCATTATTCACACACCAGATTGTCGCGCCCTCTGTTTCATCATTATTAACACGTTGAGCGCCCAAAGCCATGTTTTTCATTTTTTCGAGTTGGCTTTTTTTTTGCTTAATCCGTCTTATTGTGTTATTATAATAGTATAGAAATTCATTTACAAAGTTATTTTTTTTATTTTTCCTACTTTTTCCGCGTGTGCCTAAAAGACACACGGGGCCTCTGAACTGGTTTTTATCAGAAATCTGCTCAACCAACTCCGTGACCAGCACCAAATAAGCGTCATAGACACGTGTGGAATATAAAAGGAAATCCTCCTAAAAAGTGCAAGGAACGGTGCGTGGAATGCTATAAAAAGTACGGGCGAAAAGGGAAAAATATAGATGGCAAACTCAAATTAGCAAAACAAACGAGCAAAATTTGCTCAGTTTGCCAAATTTTGTTGAGTGAGGAGTGTTTTGAAAGGCTCCACTAAATTTCGATATAACTTTACCTGTTTTGTTTTCTAAGATCATTTTGCATGGTAATGATGAAATAAAAGTCATTAAAAAATAACTTAGTTTTATTTTCAGTCATAACAACGCCAAAAAAAATCGCACAAAAAACCCACTTGGACCGAAAAAACCGTGGAGGCCAGAGCTATTAGAATTCATAATATAATGTATGAAAACGTGTATATTCACAGATACACTGGCCTCAGAATAAAGCAATGGCTGAGTATCCTAAAGGAAACACGCGGCCTCAGGGGTTAGTACTTTGTGTTTCATGGATGGGTGATCGCGCACGCCAAGTCACGCTATCGGCGCTGCTAAAAAACCTTGTTGGCTACATTTTATCTTAATGACGTGATTTTGTATTCATTACATCGCTTAAATTTAGGATATATTTACTCGGCTAGCCTGTGTAAATACACCCTAAATTTAACGACGACATACTAACAAATTCCTATGATTTGCTTCCGCAGCATTTTTAATTTGCAAATTAGACTCATGAAACGAAACCCTTCTAGGATCACACGTATTGGTCCGTCCCTATTACAGCCATTTTGCCCCAAAACTATATGACCTAAAAGTTATTTTGAAACGATGACTCCCGCACTAGGATGAATCCAGTATCGCGTGGGATTTACAAGCATACAGCTAACGTAAATGAAGTACATGGCCGTCCGTCCGTCCGTTTATCTGTATAAGTATAAATAAAAATACATTTTCGTGAATGACAAAGTGTTGTGTTGCGTGGGTGGTATCGAACTCACAACACAGTGTCAAGTGGTGAGGCGGTCGCCTAAACCTCCGCGCTAACGGTGCAGTCTTTTGCACTTAAGTAGTTTCCTAAAAAACATTCGCAAAAATTTATTCATTAATATGAATAACTTGAAAATGCAAACCGACAATATTATCTTTTAAAATAGTAATTGATCTTTATATTCGTATACAAACGCTTGCCTATCAAATCTTATCAGGCGCGATGTTTTTACTGTACAAAAATGTATAATTATAATATGGTATACATGCTTTGGCCTTGGAAATGCTACATCCAAAGGATAAAACTAGTACTTCTTAAATAATTTAGTCCTTCACACTGCCCAGAACATCTTAGATCAACAGTTATGAGTTATGTACAAGTCTAAACCAACATTAAGCGAAATAATGCACTAACGTTAGTGCCTCCATGGCCCAGTGGTTAGCGTGTGCGTCTACTGATCAGGAGTTCGATTCCCGGGTGGGGCAAAAGGGTTACAGAGTTTTCTGAATTCTCAGTAGCAGCACGGAGTCTAGCAAAGGGCTCGGTAACTGCAATAGGCTCGCCCCCTATTACGTGGGACCTAAAGATTCATAACATGGCAAAATGTGGGTGTAATATTACACCTCTGCCTACCCCTTCGGAGATAATGGTGTGAGTCTATAAAAAAAGTTCGTGTGAGTAATCGTTCATCAAAGTTGCAATATTAATGATTGCAGAATCGATTTATATGTGAACTATATTTAAAAAGTAGTTTGAAGTGTGACGTTTCACCAAGGGTTTCCCATACTGGGATCATATCAAAGGATACATGTCGTACGAAAATATCTAGAAATACCAAAAGATAATTTCGTCAAATTTATAAAATTATTTTTTACGACTAATAAATAGGGATAGCTAATAATAATAATATTTTACTAGTTCTGATAAACGCTACACAAACTTTGCATGTTTATTATCAACATATTTTGAATAACTTATAATCATAATTCGCTTACTTTTCCAATGCCAACTATATTCTAATATATAAAATTCTCGTGTCACAGTTTTCGTTCCCATACTCCTCCGAAACGGCTTGACCGATTTTGATGAAATTTTTTGTGCTTATCCGGTGCGTATCTACATATGAGAATCGGCCAACATCTATTTAAAAAAAAAAAAAAAAAAATTGCAAAACAACGTTTGCCGGGTCAGCTAGTCTAATATATAAAATTCTCGTATCACAGTTTTCGTTCCCATATTCCTCCGAAACGGCTTGACCGATTTTGATGAAATTTTTTGTGCTTATCACCGGATAAGCACAAAAAATTTCATCATAGATACCGATCTATGAGAATCGGCCAACATCTATTTTTCAAAAAAAAAAAAAAGAAAATAAAAATTGCAAAACTACGTTTGCCGGGTCAGCTAGTGGTTTTAAAGTATACACTACAAATTAAGACACCTTTAATTTTTTACAAGGGATTTCACTACTGAATAATAATTGTAAACCAGTGATGTAAAGTCTCCATAACGTCCTCAAAAGACACGCGTAATATGCCAACTGCACTCGTCGTGGTGGTCAACGACGTTATGTCATAATGAAAAGAGGCCGGTAGCCAGTGAAAGGCCAATTTATAGTAATGGCTGAAATTATTATTATTGTTAACAGTTCAAAGCTTGCAAGTTAGTAAACAACAGAATCATGATAATTTAAAAGTAATTCAGATGCAGCATATCCTTACACTTATGTGTGTAAAGTCAATGCAATGTCACAGTTTATACTTCTTCATTTGATAGCTATATACTTTCCTCAATAATTATACAATACACACTACCTGTCACCATTAAAAATGAGTTCAGAATGTGCAATAACCCACAGCATCAAACTAATAAGTCAGTGGAGATTGGATCGTACAACGTAAACGTATAACGTATTTATTAGTGTGTGAGTGTGGCGAGCGGGAGGTCAGTGAGGGCAGTAAGGGCGAGTGAGGACACGGACATGTGGCGCGCATCAATACAGCGGCGGCGGGAGGATTTATCTCTCGATGGCTTCCGCGCCGAGCAGCTAATGCCACGACTCTCACCGCGGCTTTATTGACTGCTATAGCCGACCGCTTCGTACCGAAACGAACTTACATCCCTAGTTTAAGTTAATTTTAACTTCAATTTACGTATGGAAGGTATCAGAAAGTACTATAACATTAATTATCAAATGTAAAATGTGCGCGTGGGATCGGGAGGTCCCGGGTTCGATTCCTGGGTCGGGCAGTGTTGTTGGGTTTTTCTGTCACGAAATTCTCAGTAGTAGCACGGAGTCTGGAAATGTGCCCAGTGCGGCAATGGGCTCGCCCCTTATTACGTGGGACTAAAGTATATCTGGCGAAAAGTGGGTGTAGAAATACAGCTCTGCCTACCCCTTCGGGGATAAAAGGCGTGACGATATGTATCTATGTATGTAAATTGGAGTCCAATTATAGCAAGCAATCAACGATTACTTTGTACATATTTTTACTACTCTAATATCTGACTGTACTAACAGTTAAATAAAGTTTCTGAAATATTCAAATATATAAATGAAAGTTTTCTAATAACATTTCCTACAATCAATTTAAGTAGTAACTTTATAGACTAGATTAGATTCTCCCTTCTTCGATTACGGAGATCCAATAGCAATCTCATCGAGGAAACTGATCTTCATCCGTATTAGATTAAAAAGGTACCGAGCTCATCAAACTCAGGAATGAACTAACTAGAATTCATCATCACTGTGTAAAGTCCCACTGCTGAGATTTTACTGCGAAATAGTGTATCTGGCGAATGTTTTAATATGCATTAGGTGAATGGATATTTGTCGTTTCATGTGAGTCATTACATCGGTGGAGTGTTGTTTTTGTCGGGTCGGTACCAGGAGCGCACAGACTCAAAGAGTTTAGTGCAAAGAATAAATTAAGGTTCGTTAGTGAGAGCGCCTCGCGCCGCCCCGCGCGTATGTCGGGTGTAGTGTAGTGAGGGTTGAACGGTCATGTGTTTCGAATGCACTGTCTGTTTGTTTCGGAACTATTACGATATGGTCGTTATTTATTTATTACATTACATTTTATGCACATGTTAAAGCTTTGTTGTCTTACGTACTCAAAATGCAAAACAAACGGGAGCTCAAATCATTAGAGCATCAGTTTATTTTGTATGTTCAAATTCAACTTTATCAAAAAGTTGTAAGTAAACACAATGTAAAAGTAAAACAACTTAGTCCCGTGATAGCTGTTGATCTTTGAGAAACTATGAGTTGAGGAAGAAAAGAGCAATTTGTAATAGATAATAATAAAGTAAATGCAGTAGGAATGTTCACAATATCCTAATTGTTTGGGAACCCAATACCCATATGGTGTGTTGGTAAGTGTTATTTGACTTTTATGTGTCTAATGTTTCTAGCTTTATTAGTGTTACAAGAAGATAAGGATACTTTGGTCAAAGTAAAACCAATAGTCTACATTGGACGAAGCTCTACTTTGTCTATAAGTGAACAAGCGCTTAACACAACTTATTCATCACAGGCTCTTATCTTCATTTGCTTATTTATTCCATTGAGTACAAACAAATATGGCAAATAAAACAATCTCGTTTGTTTTCAAACGGGTGTGTTAATCACTTGCCGGCTGTTAACAACCCCGGAATGACTTGCAGATAGCGTCGGTCAGACACGAGCGAGACTGATACACGAGGTATAGCCCAGTCATGTTTGATATGGTACTGAGTACTTAGGTACTGGCTATATGGACTCGAACATGATTCTGTATTTTTCCGGATTATATCAAACTACCCGCTTGTTAATACGCTGATAGCTAAACACGCTCTTTTGTTAACGTTGAAAATCTGAATGAGTGGGTGTGATAGGTCTATTGCGTCTTGAATTCGATTACCAGTTCGGTCAGGGTCAGTGTAATAGCATAGTCAGTAAAATACTAGTCGAAATACAAAATATGTTTGTAAGCTTGCAGGGTATGTTTTGTGGTTATGCAGCGGTGGTCAAGTGGGCAGTGGGGGATACGTAAGTCTCTCTTATATGCTGTTACCTACATTTTTTTTTAATAAGTCAACGAATAATAATAAAGGAACATAAAATAATGGCTTCCAGCTTAAAATTGTCCTGGTTCTAAACCAAGATTTTTACTCCAATCTTGATACGGTCCGCTACAAACAAGAGAATGAAAAACTACCAAGTAGTAGAGCTTTGCAGATTTGAACAGAATGGGCCAATGGGCAGCAAAAAGCGTTCCGATTACTCTGCATGGACTATCATAGATTTTAAAGCGTTTTTTTTTAGGAGCTGTCTAAGCTGCTGCAGTCGTCACCAACATACTTCTTGATACAGTTCATCTATTTCACCTAAAAACGTACCTACTTATCTAGTACAATATCGTGTGTATACAGCGTACAATTACTTGTCCTTCTTCAAAAGTTGTTTTAAGAAGCCTTCTTTTTAGTCATATATTTGTACCTAAATGGTCTTGTAGGATTGAAAGAAAACTCAAGAAAAACTCCTTAAATAGTCTACAGCTATTAAAAAAAACATGTCGCTTCCGATAGCTGAGCGTCTACAACCTCAGATCAATATTATTATCTAAATCACCACGCGTTTAATTTGAGATACAATGTCGATACAAGACGATATAGATACTGTATCTTGTCCGAGCCGCTCGCTACTCGCTCGGGGTGTGCGCGATCCATGGTAGCTGAGTGCGTTGATAGTGCGACAATTATCTATCGATCTATTAGTGCCGTAACGATTCACGCAGCATTAAATTATCTACCTTCTACTTCCAAAGTCCAAAGATTTGTCCATATCCATAATTCCCAAGAATGTGCCCGACGCCTATCAGAGATTATCTCTCCCCCGCCAAGTCAAGCAAAAAAGCGGCACGGCCGTACCATTCTTTTCTCGAAGCAATTCAGGCCATTTTCGACCCTCTATAACTTTGTTGTGGATAAAACTAAAAGCCTGAATTTTGAGTAACCATGCAGGCATTGTATAAACAAAGTATGTTTCAAATTTTATTTAATTTGAACCAGTAGTTTAAGATTGCTGCAAGTTGCCTGCGCGCGCGCTTGGCGTACGGCCGTGTTGCGATCCGTGCGATACAACTATGCAAATACCTACCTACGTTACAAATTGTGAAAAAAATGGTTCAGTGTAAAAAGTGTAGTAAGTACATATCGTTAGCGAAAGATGAACAATATGTAAAGTGCAAAGGTCCTTGTGAAGGAGTTTTTCACAAGAAATGCGTTGCGAACAAGACATTCAAAAATGAAAAATGTGAGGAATGCATCGCCTTGAATCCTAGCCTAAAATCGCCTACTATGTCAGAACCTGAAATAGCTGTGACCTTGGCTGACATGAACAGGAAGCTAGAGATACTATATAATATGGAAAATAAGCTAAGTGAATTGACAGAGCTGGTAGATTTTGTATCGGAAGAATACGACAAATTATGTGAGTCTCAAATTTCGACGGAGAGAAAGCTAAAAGCGTTGGAAAACAAGAATGCACACTTGGAAAAATACAATAAGTCATTGGAAGAGAGGGTGAATGAACTGGAAGTGAAGGAGAAAGATAGAAATTGTAGGTTTAGAAACAAAGGAGAAAGAAGTTGTAGCTGAAGTAGTGTTCCGAATTGCCCAGAAGCTCGAGCTTGACCCCGGACAAATCGAGTGTGCGGAGAGAGTAGGCAGAGAAAAACTGGAATCTGAGAGACCCTTGCCAGTGGTGCTTACTCTAAAAACGAAAGAAGCTAGAGACAAGTGGATTAGATCTAGAAAACACCGCTTGACTAACGGTCAAGTATATGGCACAAAGAACGATAGTCGCATATATATCAACGAGAATCTGACCAGACACAAAAGAAACCTCCTATGGGTCACTAAAAATCAGTAAAAAAAAACCTATAAATACATATGGGTTCAGGATGGAAAAATACTGATACGAAAAAGTGACGAGGAGAAAAAAATATATTCTATCAGAAGCGAACGCGATATTGAGCAATATGTGGGTAAAAATGAATAACGGCGCCGGCGTAGTGAACGGGTCAGAATCATGTGTACATTGCGTAATCACGTCAACAAAATAAGTGGATAGCTTCGACGATATTGTTCCGTTGGATTGTCAATACAATCGGTTTCAAAGTGTAAACGATTGGGGTCAGAGTATACTTAATAAACAATTATTACATATTATCCACTTGAACATTCGTTCGCTAAGAAAACACTTTGATGAATTGTTGACGTTATTGAAATATAGCCATGAAGAGATAGATGTATTAGTGCTGTCTGAGGTAAACATTCGGCAAGATGAAGTGGCGTTATATAATATAGAAGGTTACCATGTATTCTCGAACACAAGGGAGGACAAAAGGGGAGGTGGTGTGCTCATATATGCCAAACAAAACCATAGATGCCATGCACACAAAACTCAGACCAGCTCAATGGAAGCACTTCATAGTACATTTAACCTGAATGGCTCTGTTATACATGTGATTGCGGTGTACAGGCCACGAGTAAGTTATTATTTGTATCAGAAATTGAGCAGATAATCGGGAAAATCCCAGCGAATGAACAAGTTGTCTACCTTGGAGATGTGAACATACATGTTTCCACCGTAACTAATAATCGCCATGCTACAAACTACAGGGACTGTTTATGTGAGCAAGGCCTACAATGCGTCATACCGGCCGGCGAGACGACGCTTGAGGCTATCGTTGCCGGTGTGCGTGAAGTGTCGTGTATTGATCATGTGTGGGTGCGCGCTAAGCATTTGCAAGACTGTAGGTCGTATATTATCGAGTGCTTTATGTCCGATCATCATATGGTTGGCGTATCAATACCATTGGTACCGAAACGGGGGAGTGACAGTAAGGACACAGAACGGTATGTGATTAATTCAAAACTAGTATGTAAAAAGATTTCTAATTATAATTGGACGCAGTTGTTGACTATTGACTGTCCAGTTACTTTGTATGACCGATTGCAGAATGTATTTAACAATATCTATAAGGATAGCGTGTATTTAATGCAGAAATCTAAGAAAAGGGAAACGCAACAGTGGATGCATAATGGCTTACATAATATGTTGTTACGTAGGGATCGATTGTTCAGGGAATGGAAGGCGACACCTAACAATAACACAAAAAGATTAGAATATACACGATTTAGAAATAGAGTGAATAAATTGATATTTAAGACAAAGAATAAGCATAGACAGCAGGAAATAAAGAACTGTAATGTGGACCCAAAAAAAATCTGGTGTAAAATTAATAGTTGGATGGGTAGGAAAAAACCTAACATAGATGATACAATAAATAGATATTTTGACAAAACAGATACAATGTTTAATATATGTAATAAATTCGCCGACACATTCACCGAAGAAATTAGAAACATAAAACACATCTGTAATACAAAGTTTTTAGATAGAAACCAATATGTAACTAAGAGTAATGTAACATTTCGATATAAGCCAATAACAGCTGATACTGTGTGTAAGATTATAGATCGACTTAGCAGTGATAAGGTGCCGGGTCTTGACGGCATTAGAGTTATCGACCTAAAATTAATTAAGCATGTAATTTCGCCAGTTTTAGCACACTTTGTCAACATGTGTCTGTCCAAGGGCGAGTACCCAAGCATGCTTAAAAAAGCTTTAATTAGACCCATATATAAAGGGGGTATACATTCAGATTACGCAAATTACAGACCGATTGCCATTTTATCGGGTATTAATAAGTTAGTGGAAAAAATTGTGGTTGGACAAGTTAGTGAATTTTTAGAGCAAAACCACATACTGACGGACGCACAGCATGGATTTAGACGCAACTGCAGTACTGCTACGGCTTTAACCCAGTTCTCTGATACTATAAATGACTGTTTAGAACAAGGTCACCAGGTTCTAGTTCTTTTTATCGATTATAAAAAGGCATTTGACACCTTGGATCATGAGATCCTTCTCCAGGCCATGGAGGAGTGCGGGATCAGGGGCCCCACACACAAATGGTTCCGTAGTTACCTGAAGGGCAGAACTTTGCAGACTCGCATAGCAGGTGTGGTGGGGCACGAAGCAGCGGTGAATATGGGTGTCCCTACAGGGTCGGTCTATGGTCCAGTTGGCTACACTATGCATGTCAACAGTGTGTGTAATGTTATTAGGTATTGCCGAGTTTACATGTATGCAGACGATATGTGTTTGTTATACTCGTCCAGGAACATACAGGAGGCCAGAGCTGTGTTGCAGACAGATTTCGATAATATCACTAAATGGGCACACGATAATGGGATTATCTTGAATATTAACAAAACAAAAATAATGCATATACATTCACCGCACAACCTGGTAGCAAAGAGAGTTGAGTATTCAGATGTTAACATTGTAGGTCACACGTACGACTGCCTGCACGCAGCAAAGGTCAACTGCACCTGCCACAGTGTGGAGTATGTAAGAACATTTAAATACTTAGGACTATGGGTTGATAGGAATATGAACTGGAGGCCGCATGTTGACGATGTGTGCACTATGTTGAGGTCTGTTTTAAGTAAATTTTATTCATTGAAAGCGTCATTAAATAGAAAAACACTACGCGTCGTATACTTTGCACTTGTCGAGTCACTGCTGAGTTATGGTTTAAGCACGTATGGTCGCACATTTAAAACATACTTAGATAATATTCAATTGTTACAAGTCCGCTTCCTAAAATTTATTGTTGATAAAAAAACAAAATTAAATTGTAAGGATAATTATGAGAAACTATTCGGTATCTGCAAATTTCTCCCTATACATGAAAAGGTCAAGTACTTGTTGGTACTGGAGCAGTTCTATAATGAGCAGTATAAAGTCCTGAAAAACAACAGATATAATACTCGAAACGTTAGAGAGCGAAAGTTAGTGCGATCATCAGTAACAAATTACTACGGCAAGAGAACCAACAAGTACTTGATTCCTACAATTTATAATGAATTTAGCTGGCTCAGAAATGAGCATAGTAACATGAGCAAAATGTCACTGAAAAATAGTATCTTCTTGGGTTTACGCGAATGTTACACATTGAAATTAAACTATAGTTTACGGATTTTATCGCGATGTATTGGTTTCACTAAGTTATTACATTTGAAACTAATGATCTAGAAACTATATTTTTAATTTATTACAAGCCGACGTTTCGAATTCTTTACAGAATTCATGTTCACGGCAGACTGAGGTGATAATTGTCTTTTTATTATCTGTTCTTTTTATTGCTACTGTAGGAATGTCTCTGTTTCAGAGAGCCCGCGGATCTGTGACAAGAAACACCTGGACGCTGAGCTTCAACATGTCAGGCAAGTTCTGCAAGACAACAAGCTCCGACCGCCGCGCCACTGTCACAGATCCCAGAAGAAAGAAAAACCAGCCACAGTAGAAAGACAACCTGCTGTCCTCCCATACATCAAGGGCGTGACCGACAAAATTGGCTACATCTTGAAGCGAGCTTCTATCAAAACTTACTACAAGCCGCCAACGAAGATCAGTCAATTATTACCATCTGTCAAGTGTCAGTTACCCTTGCAAGAGGCCGGTGTCTACAAAATTGACTGTGAATGTGGGCTCTCATACATTGGACAAACCAAGAGAAGCATAGGCATTCGACTCAAAGAACATATAGCTGACATAAAACATAAACGCTCAACAATGTCTGCTGTGTGTGAACATGTGGAACAAGGACCCAAACACTACCTGCGATTTGATGAACCACAGATACTCGCAAAAGAACACCGTTTTCTTCCAAGGATGATACGAGAGGCTATTGAAATTAAAAAACACCCTAATTTCAATAGGGAAGATGGTTGGAATGTTCCTCCAGCTTGGGACCCTGTCATAAGGCTAATGAAACCCAAGAAGGACAAAGTCACCAGAAGACCTAAGGACACTGTGAGCTCATTATGCGTAAATAGTAACACCAGTAGATGAAAAATGTTCGGGTACTTTGAGATAACTTATACATTCAAGAAAAAGACAATTATCACCTCAGTCTGCCGTGAACATGAATTCTGTAAAGAATTCGAAACGTCGGCTGGTAATAAATTAAAAATATAGTTTCTAGATCATTAGTTTCAAATGTAATAACTTAGTGAAACCAATACATCGCGATAAAATCCGTAAACTGTAGTTTAATTTCAAACTGAAAAATAAGTTACGACGTGAACTATTAAGTGCGATGGCCAACGACAGTTAATAACTGTAATACGTCATTGACCTACCTACAGTTACTGTAGGTGGGTCAATGTCGTATTATACCTTATATCTTTGAGGTAGGTAGGTACTGTATTTTATGTGTTCTTCTTGTTTATTTGATGTTTTGTTCCCTTATCTCCAATTAAGAGGCGACACTGTTCACGCTTAATATTCACACATATGCTATGTGAATTATGTTAAGTGTAGTTGTAAGCATGCCAAGTGTATTTATTTAAAACAAGCGCTAATCCTGCCGACAAACTGCTAAGCAGTTTGGCAGGTTTAAAAATGTAAACAATGTTTTTTGCTCAATAAATGATTTATTAAATAAAAAAAGAATTATAGCGAGTCTAAGTTTCTTAATTTTGTTACTCACTGGCTGATCATCAAAAGTCTAAGGCACTTCTAGCAGACATAGAAGCTTCAAATGTAGAATACAACAAGTGTTTAGTGTATGAATGAAGGAAAAACTAAAATATTTTCCAATTTAGGTCCAGTTTTCGAGATAAATCAACTACATAAATAACTTTGTAATCTTAAATAAATATATATGTTTACAAAGTTATATTTGCAGTTAGGGCTTTAAGAGAATTCGTTGTTGGCATACAAGAAGCAGAAGGTACCGGAAAGAAAAAAATCTAGGATTATCTATAAAAATAAATGAGATCCCTTAAAATAACAATACTTGTCAAAAAACCCAAGTCTCGCAACTCAATTCTTCTACTGTAAATAGTAGTGTGTGTGAGATCCATGTAATACCAAGTCGATAATTAATACGTTTTAAATAAATAGATTGACATGGCAATCGCACTAAACAATCTAATATATATATGAATTACTTGTGAGATACGTTCTATTCTAACGATCGGCAACTCTCACAATAAGACAATTGTTCATCCTCCATACTGCTTTAGACCAACATAAACGCCCCTACTCTGTCTTATCCCTTAGCAGTAAGCGACCCAAAGACAAGGTGTACACAGCCCCGTTTTGCAGAACTATCTTTGCCCAAAGATTCAATCAATTTCTCGGCCCGTTCCTTTATAATAGGCTCGCTAAAATAATATCAAATATTCATAAACTAACTAAATTTAATTGTAAAAAAGAAATTTTCAAATATTTAAATACTTTAAATTACGAAGACACCGAATCACTTCTAAATACTGCTGGTTACAACTTTTCCAACTTTTGACAACCTAATCTTAATTTATTTTAATTTGTATTGTTGCTTTTATTTTGTTTCTGTTTTTGTATCACACCAACTCCACCTATTTGTAATTTAGGATATTATTAGCAAGAATGAACAGTTACCTTCTGAGTCACAGTCAAAAGTAGTTCAGAAGGTACGGATATACTGCTAACAATAACCTAAAATCAATCAATATTTATTATTTGTCATCTGTAAGTATAGGTTTATCATGGCAATAAAGAATTTTGAATTTAAATTCGAATTTTGTTGTATTTTCATGCGATGGCCGAGTCAATCTATTTATTTAAAACATTAAATATTTTTAATTAACCGACCTGGTAGTACATGGATCACACAACTTTTTACGGTAGAAGAACTGAGTTGCGAGACTTGGTTTTTTAGGGTTCCGTACCTAAAAGGTAAAAAACGGAACCCTATTACTAAGCCTCCGTTGTCTGTCTGTCTGTCTGTCTGTCTGTCACCAGGCTGTATCTCATAAACCATGATAGCTAGATAGCTGAAATTTTCACAAATTATGTATTTCGGTTGCCGCTATAACAACACATAAAAATAAAAAAAAATAAAAAATTAAGGGGGGGCCCCATACAAAAAAAGTGTTTTTTTTCGTATATTTTGCTCAAAATTACTAACTGTTACAGGTAGACGCTTTATAGTTTTACAGAATATGAAGTTGTATATTACCTTTCAAAATAAATAATTAAATTTAAAAAAAGTAAATAATAAAGGGGGGCTCCCAAACAACAAACGTATTTTTTAAGCAATTTGTTACTCGAAATAAACAGGTAGAAACTTATAAAGTATTTAAGTATACATACAACGAACGTGATTTTCTTTTATAGATGATGGTACGGAACCCTTTGTGCGCGAGTCCGACTCGCACTTGCCCAATTTTTTTGTTTTTGAAAAGTATTGTTTTTTATGAGATTATTGACAATATCAACCAATAACAACATTATTGTCAAAGCAGTAATTTGATTGATGGTGACTGTTCACATTTACTAATTTGTAAAATTGTAAAATATTAATTGGAGTTTCTTTGCCTTGGCAGCTATCTAGAGTAGGCCCATCCAGTGAGTTGGCAGTCACCGCCTGCCCCTTTTCGAGATCATCATTATCAGCCTTTAACAGTCCACTGCTGGACTAGGTCTCTGCATAATATGCTCCCTCTGTCGGCTCTTACGACACCCATGGGACGATATGGGGTGGTGACATTCCGTATTCTTAATCCGTCTCCACACGGACTTTTCGACATACTACAAGAGTATTTAGGGCAGGTGCCGTTTTTTATGCATAGTGTTCACCTAGACCAATCGATTAAACACCCATCCCAATAGCCCAGATTAATTAGTTTCCATACAAGTACCTAGCAATAGTCTTGCAACTGCTGCGGCTAATCCGTGACTGCACTTAATAGTGCAGTTATGGAGGCGCCTCAGCAGGTATCCCATCACATTCTAGATTAAAACTCTCAAAGGGTCTCAGCGCGTTGAACCTATGTCTCTAACATCTTCTGACATCAAAGGTTAAAATAATAGCCGTTATAGAGAAACATATTAATATTAAATTTTCATTGTAGAAATTATAGAACAATCGAAATGGGTATTTTAAAGGCTGCTGATCTTCCGAACAACTCATTTATTTAACTAATGATGACCGTGCCTTACTTCAAAAAAGTGACAAATTAAAGAAAATGTGTTAAAGATTTGCTTATCGAATTACACTTTATCGTGCAATTTTGATGTTCCTGTGACTGTGATCGAATCTAGCAAGTCAAATATACAACATTTCTATAGTACAGGTTCATATCTGTGCTTGATAAGTATAGGTATAACCAACCAACATCCGATGAACTTCAAAGCAGACAATATAATACGGCAAAATGAAATTAAATATGAAAGTAATTGAAGGGGCTAAGATTCCATATCGCTTGTCACTGACGGTTCTGATAGCATCGCCGGCTTCATTGACCCGCACATTTTCAATTATAAAGTTCAGTTGACA
This sequence comes from Euclidia mi, assembly GCA_944739405.2. NCBI lineage: Eukaryota > Metazoa > Arthropoda > Insecta > Lepidoptera > Erebidae > Euclidia > Euclidia mi. Next base: position 3,274,124 of record OX123202.2, on the reverse strand, counting down.
CATTGAGCCTTCAGAAAGCAATTCGATTGCAGCAATGGGAATTGTGTATATTATACGTACGCAATGGGTTACATATTATTAAATTTTATTCAGTGCATTTATTTTACGAATAGTGCTATCTGTTGAGCAGAAAATGTCAGCAGTGTTGGTAGAGGTTTGATTGAAATGATTTAACATCTTAGAAGTTTGTTATTGCAACTTTCACCCTGGAACCCATAACACAGAATTCTATAATGTTTTATAATGTCAATGAAAAAATGTTTTTGCAGTGTGTTTTATGATTCTACCCAACATTGTCCAATGCGTCATTGGTCAGCTCACATATTAAATATAATCCTTTGATCACGTGCCAATAAATTCGGTATATAATTAATTTATTGAAGTAGATAGCAAGATAGCACGAGTGAAGGCATCCTTCGGGCACGAGACATCAGGTGGTTACGGCTATGCGTACACTCGTGAGCTGCGGAGTCAAGGTTGCGAGCGCACGCGAGTGATAACGCGCGGCCGGGCTGGATCGTGCGATTGCGCAATTACCTTTAGTCTACGAATGTGAATGGCCGTAGATACGCACTGGCACTCATAGCAGGGTTTCCATACAAAAAATATACAGTCTTAGGGCTTTCGCAAACCACTAACATGGTGAACATAAACATTAGTCGGGCCTGCTATTCAACGTGAGCCAGACAGACTGGACCTATAAGGTTTAATGTGAAGTTGCCCGTCTCTGCCCAAATCTTTAAATCTTTTATGTTTACTTTTTACCTTTCAAATAATGTAAACCCGTAACAAAAATACTATTAATCCTGGTTGTTATAACAAACTTTAAAATCTTTATTAATCCCTCCAACTGCTTGTAATTAGTAAACTAGTAAGTATTATTTTAGTTACAAATGCAATTTAGCTAAATAAGTATTATCTAAAAAAGACATGCAGAATATTAAAACTTAGTACAGGAACGAAACTTTATAGAAATAGTGTAATAAAATGCGCTTCGCGGTGCGTACTTGATGATGGCACGGGCTGTTTCCGCAACTCCACGTCTTGGCGTGTATTTCGCGGTGCGTAATCCCACCACGTTTTTTTCTCCTTTTGTATTATCTAGAGGATTCAGGCAACGTGCGGTCAAGCTTAGTGGAAGCGTGTGCACTGTGCGGTCGGCTTGACTTTACCCACCGTGCATTCAGTTTAGATAAGTGTATTAATTAGATGCTGAATGCCGTATTACAACTAACATTATTTTCTTTAGGTATTTGTAAGCTTTGAAACCATTCAGTAATGTAAATTGACAACCGATTGGCGCAGCGGGATTGTAAGCGACTGCTACGCCGAAGGTCGTGGGTTCCATTTCCGCTCTCAGATCAAACATTTGTGTGCATGAACATGGATGTTTGTCTTGGTCTGGGTGTTGTCTAAAAAAACATTACTTTTTAGTTGCTAAAATAAATCGCAAGGAACTGAGCGTATTTTAGACAATCTTGCACGAAACATATCTCGAGTCTCGAGATGCATTTCAGAGAAGTTCTGCAACAACTTAACAGTAGTTAGTTACATGTTAACTAGCGTTTCTCGTTGCATGTTTCAAGAGAGAGTTGCTTTATTTGTAATGTTCGTCAGTAACACTAGACTTTTATAATATATACACGGCTTGATTTGAGCTATAGCTTTATATATGATCTATTGCTGGCATAGCTTGCTAGCAATAGATCATATATCGCCCTTATAAAATATATTAATTTATTTAACTTCATAATAAAACAGATTATTTTGCGTATGTGTTCATTGTAGGTACTTAGGTAGGTATAAGTCTTTTAATAGGTATTTGTTAAACCTTTTACGACGGAAATTATTCTTAATACCGGATTATTTGTGAAAGAAATACAAAGCGTTGCCGATTAGAGATATCAGTCGGTCTAATACGATAGTGTCACGTTTTTGTGAAAATTATATTAATATTATTAGATAACAATCATAAAACCTTCGCAACTAAAAATAGCAAGTATTTATTACTGCAGATACTAAAGATCGCTTTGACTAGATACATAATTATACAAAGACTATTGAAAAATAATTGATGTTTGCATCTAGTTATTTGATTCGGATTAACCTGTGATCGAGTTCAGCTGTTGTTTAAATTAACTCGCCTACACGCCATTCAATAAAACAAAAATAAAAAAGAATACACGAACATAAAAATAAGTTTCTTTGTGTCACTTCATTCACACTTTATTCACCTTCCTTCACAATCTTCTTAATATATAAAATCCTTGCGTTACTGACTGACTGACAGACACGCTACAGCCGAAACTATTGGGCGCAGGAAGCTGAAATTTGGCATGTGTGTTCCTTGGGGACCGTAGGGGTGCACTAAGAAGGGATTTCCCGAAATTCCCACGGGATCGGCCACAACGGGTAAATTACAAAAAATGCAGGCGTAGCTGCTGGCGTCCTCTAGTATTTTATATTAGTCCACATGTGTTACACATTAATTGAGCGCTCACTATCGGTCTAGCCTAATCCTCGAGTTAATCCATCGGTTTATCAGTAACTTATCTATATTTAACATTGCGCTGTGATTAGAATTAGCGTTGTGTAACAGTGTACTAACGTCCGTTTCAGGGCTGTTTCAGCGCGGTGGCAAAGTGGTGTCGACACTTATTGTCTATTTTTAAAACTATTTATTTTGAAAGAAGATGTAGTGATAAGCATCGAGAAAGGCATGTTAAGATGGTTTGGACACATGGAGAGGATGGATGACGAAAGAATGACAAAAAAGATATATAAGGCAAGTGTGAATGGGACAGGACGAAAGGGAAGACCTAGGCGGACGTTCTCTGACCAGCAGGCCGATTCAGAATGTCACGACAAGTAATCGTACGATATGTCAAATTATTGTCCTCGTCTATTAGCCGCCTATCAGAGATATTTTGAACAAATATTCATTGAATTCGGTTTATTTATTAATTTACTTCAGACTGAATGCATAAAATTGATAGGAAATACGATAGTTTTGACAAAAAATGAGGTAGCCCGTTCGACAATTAACGGAATCGAATGTCAAATGAGATATCGAAAGATTCTGAATCGCTCCCCAGATTGGAGACATCCTAAAAAAAGGACAGGTCAGAAGTACCCTAAACAGAAGAGCATGCATGAGAAACTTGATGGGAGTGAATGAAGCAAGAGAGGTATGTCAGGATCGTTGCAAATGGCGTTCCGTAGTCTCTGCCTACCCCTCCGGGAAACAGGCGTGAGTCTATGTATGTATGTATGTATTTATTTTTAAAAGAGGAAAAAAGGTGGACGGAATAAAGCATGCGTCTCTTGCAGGGGCAGTTAAAATGTTCAACCAAAGTTTTACATGGTCCGCTCAAGAATCGAGACAAGAATTTTAACGGCACACAAAGTATTGGATCATGTTAAGATTGAACCCACAACACTCGACGCAGTTCGAAATATCCAGGCGACCACTTAATCCAGTAAAACATCGTGCAGTCGATATTTATATTACTGACATCAATAGGGTATTTGACTAAAAAAATCTAATTAGTCCGTCAGTTAGATTATCGAAAAATATTGGACACGTATATTTTCTTTAGTCACGTAAACAAAAAATGAAGACTACAAACTTCACTGAAAACTCGTGTGACGTCACATGCCAGTACACTTTTTACTGGCAAGTGACGTTACAAGCCCCCACTCTTAGACGTTTCTCCATCTTTGATGCGTTTTATCTTCGTAATTTTTTACTGATTTGATAAAACAAAAAATACGTATCCAATATTTTTCGATAATCTAACTGACGGACTAATTCGAATTTTTTAGTCAAATACCCTATTGTCAGCATTGTAATAGCAAACTGCAGGGCTAATGTTTAGCGCGCATTATGGAGAACAAAGCGAAGTTCATTTAGCTCCGTACACACGGTTACGTCGTCATTACAAGTAGCAACTATTTCACTTCGCCAACGATGCGAACTTGTGCGCTGGCGAACTGATGATCTTTGGACTTAAATATTACCGTAATCCGTAACGTGGTCAACTATTCTACAACATTGTTCTTCTTGACTGCATTCTATTCCATTGATTCTACTGTATGTTTGTATCTTGTATCAATATGGAATCAATGCTAAGACTACCGTGAAATATTCACGGAGAGAGGAAGAGCAGATTATCATTTATCATCATACTTATCAAGCTCGTTGTTCGTGAATTTGTCTAACTAGACTTGACAAACGGCTGCAGTATGACCTCCGCAACCTGCAGGAATAGACGATGGCTCTACGGTTCAGAGCAGTGTCAACATATTTGAGCCGGACTGATTCATAGTATCGTAGTATCTTAGATATTTACGAGAACTAGAAAAGTAGAACAGATCAGGTGTAACTTTTTGTGAATGGTCATCTATAAACCAAAGCGTGTCATGCGCTTGACCTCGTGAATCGATGGATTCATGCGGTCGCCACTTTGCTGTAAGTCTCGTCCACCATAAACTCACCAACCGATAACAACGCCGTACGTTGCTGCATTTCATCAAATTCAAATTCAAAATCCTTTATTCATTTGGGTCACAATGTGACGCTTATGAACGTCAAAATAATAAATTTATAAAATAATTACTTATACTCAAATTTAAAACATTATTACTGTATGCTTCTACATTTACATTTACTGCCACGTTCGCAAAGCAATAGGTAGAACCATGAGAAAGAACGGGCAATAAAACTCACGGTCACTCTTTTTCATCGCCAGGTTTTGCATAATACACAATTTACATTTTGTAAGGTGCTGCAACTGTTACACCTTCTATATCACTTATATATATTTACTGTACATAATAATAAATCGAACATGTTTAAAACAACAATGTCTCTCTATTTCAGTGTAAGTGCATGTTTTGTTTTATTATGCCACCAGCTCTATTCAGAACTTCATAATACATAAAATATTCATATCAGAAAGAAGTAAAAATATTCATAGCATTGCATCGGAATGTTATATAAATGTTTTGTATATCAGAATTATTATCGTTTTATTGCATACTTAAGTACAGCGCCAGTGAGGGTTGGACAAATGTTTACATGCGTCAACGATGAACACATAATCCCAACAATAAATCTACAGATTAAACATTGCAATCGAATACGAAACTTAACGATCGAAAGTCTACATACATACATACATAGTCTCACGCCTATATACCCGAAGAGGTAGGCAGAGGTAGGTATATTGCTACACCCACTTTTCGCCAGATTTATTTTAGTCCCACGTAATAGGGGGCGAGCCTATTGCCGTACCGGGCACATTACCAGACTCCGAGCTGCTACTGAGAATTTCCTAACGGTAAAACCCAATACCATTTGCCCGACCCGGGGATCGAACCCAAGACCTCCCAATCCCACGCGCACATTTATGCCGCGAGACCAACGAGGCAGTCAATTACAGTCATTGGCAATTATTATAAAACCAAGTTTTGGCCGATTCCTCCTTTCAAAGGAGAGGCCTAGTCCAGCAGTGGACTGCTAAAGGCTGATGATAAAACCAAATTATTAATACAAAGTAAAAGTAAATGCCCAACTATTGCCCAAATCTTAATTCGCAACAAATAATTATAGGTATACGAGCGGCTTAACCTAGTTAGCAACCAACAGATTAGATATTGTTATCTTAAACATTTATTAAGCCGCGTTTCATCACCACACGTTCATGGCGATAGAATCGTTATGTTATCAAATATTAATTATGTTGAACACGCCTTCCCTAATGTTAAACATCACAGAGGCACGACACGGCGCGACCACCGCCCACCTGCATACGACTGATAAACGGATAAACATAAAACGATTCTGATAAAACAATGAGATAGCAAATAATCTTAATGTATCATAAATAATTTGCATAAAGTTGTTTCGCACAATTTGATCCCCAAGGCGGATGTCAAGATAAGGATGTTTGGTAGATGGCACCAGATACTCGTATAGCAATACTGTTTTTGCTGCGCAATAATGTAAATAGTGCATGTAAGCCTGATGCTACAGGGCTGCCAGCTAGGTGTCACTCACACCGTATCGTTGCCGCTTAAACCAAGATTGTTACTTGTCGGTGAACATGATTTTATTAAAGGTAAACAGGCACCTTAGTATGGAAACCATACCCATGGCGGACACAAACGAAATATAGCAGAGTGTATTCATCTATGGCTCTCATTTACTATGGCATTAGTCGCATTAATGTGATTTACGGGAATCTAAAAAAAATCAAGTGTTATCTATGTATATATCCATACTCTTTGTCTCTGAAACCACTGATCCGATTTAAAAAAATCTTTTTGTTTGTGATATCCACATTCATGAGAAAGATTATAGGTTACTTTTTATCCCGATATTCCCGCGGGATCACTGAATGAGGCCGACGAAGCCGCGGGCGTCCGCTAATCAATTGATATAGGTAAGAAAAATAAAACGCCAATTCATTAAAATATGTTTTATTCGATTTGATCCAAAGCAATCAAAAGATCATTTAAAAAGGCAGCTGGTGCGTCTGTTATTTACTGGTGTATGGCCCAAGACAGATAGACAGACAGTTGCTTACTCAATAATATTATAAAATTATAACAAGCTGTTGGACCTCCAATAAATAAATAAAGAAACAATACTAGCGATATGGGCGCAGCTATTTAATGTGCGAAAAAAAACTGTTCAATGTGCGAAAGAGACATCGTATAACATATCTCTAAACATTAGCTCATCCGTGCACCACGCTGCACGGTTTCGATATTATTTTTATGCCTTTATAAGATTATCTGCCATAGCCTTTATAGGATTAAACTCATCCATTGCCGGTCCCAAGCCCGGATGAAAAAGGAGGAGGGTTGGTCAGGAGGGATCAAACCTACCGTAAAAGGTCAATGCCGAGCTTCAGGCGGCGGTAAATAACCTGACAACACCATGGCCACCCAGCGCACATGAGGCGGTAATCAGTGACCGAGAGGACTAAATACCCTCAAAATACTGTTGCGGAAGGTCGTGGGAGCCCAACGTTAAATAAATTCCCAAGAAAACCCCTTTAACCATGAATACAGAGAGATTAGATTGCGATTTGTTGGACGACCCGATTAACACTCGGCGCCAACCGGTACCCGGGCCGGATGGTGTTAAATTGGCTGCCGATGAAAAAACTACTACTATTGGAGTAACTACATGTGACAGCAAACTACTGTTTAACCTCAAAAAGACATCCTTACGCGCACACCGTCGTGTTGGCACCTGGAATGTAAGAGGCCTACTGAAGCCAGGAAAGCTCAGCATTGTTGAGAAAGAAATGGAGTGTCTTAATCTCAGTATATTAGGCATAAGCGAGACTCATATGCGAGGAAATTGCCATTTTAAAACTGCTACTGGCAACTTTATGTATTTTTCGAGCTCGGATTGTTCAAGTCTTCATGGAGTTGGAAATCTTATACCAGCTAAGATGAATGGGCATGTTCTCGGCTATAATCCAGTTTCGGATCGCATAATTTTCATGAAACTTAACACCAAACCATGCACGCTAAACATCATTCAAATATATGCCCCTACGTCACAATCATCTGAAGAAGAATTAGATAACTTTTATGGTATGCTGGAAGAAACAATAGAGGGAATTCCAAATCGGGAAATAGTCATGATCTTAGGAGACTGGAACGCAAAAATTGGCAACACACAAGCGGATGAGCACCTTAGAGAAATTGTTGGGAAATTTGGACTAGGTAACAGAAATGAGCGTGGTGAAAAACTAATGGAATTCTGCACAAACAAGAAATTGACAATACTGAACTCATGCTTTCAGCATCACCCAAGGCGGCTCTACACATGGAAGTCTCCAGGTGACAGATACAAGAATCAGATAGATTACATTCTACTTAACACCCGCTGGAGATCTTCGGTCAGTAATGTCAAAACATATCCTGGCGCTGAGTGTGGTACTGACCACAATTTACTAGTCGCCAATTTTGAACTTCGTCTTAAAGCACCGAGAAAACGTCTCACACCTAATCTGAAAATACTAGACCCCTCACAGAAAACAACCTTCCAAAAGACGATGGAAGATAAACTCAAAACATCACCAAGAGATTTTCTTTCGGCAGACTTACATTGGGAACATCTCAAAACCCTTGTCAATGATACTTTAAGTGAATATAATAAATAGATAGTGTAAGAAAAGAAGAATAAATAGTGTAAGACCGCAAAACCTGAGCCTAAAAATCTGCATGGATCTCCGACCACACATGGACCCTCATCCAAAGCAGGAAGGATTTGAAGGTTAAGGGACTGCAAAACCCCAAGGTACGCAAGGACTATGAACATCTCTGTAAGACCATAGACGCATGTTGTAGAGCAGATAAAGATAAGTTCATTAATACAATATGTAGTGACATAGAACGCCATGCCTTGAAATACCAGACGGCAGATCTCTTCAAAAAAGTCAACTTGCTTTCAAAACGATTCAAGCCCAGGTCATGGGTCATTGAAAATTTCAATGGACAGCTACTGCACCAGCTGTATGAGATCATGCAAAGATAACTTTTATGGTATCGGCGTAGCTACTGTGAAGAACTTTTTAAGAATCCCTTAAGTCGGGGCAGTCGCACTGACGAACCCGCTCTGAATGACATCAGTTTGGAACCAGACATTCTCCGCTCCGAGGTCTTAGCAGCTTTAAATTCCCTCAAAAATAAGAAAGCTTCTGGTCCCGACATGATAACAGCGGAAGTACTAAAGGCGTTAGGTGAAGCCAGCATCGATGCTTTGCATTCTATTTGCAACAAAGTGTGGATTAGTGGCCAATGGCCAAACGACTGGACAAAATCCATTGTCCTCCCACTGCACAAAAAGGGATCCACGAAACAATGTAACAATTACCGTACTCTAGCCCTCATATCACACGCAAGTAAAATCCTGCTATACATCCTTAACAGCTGTATACAACATTATCTTGATTGGCAGATACCTCAAGAGCAGGCGGGTTTTGTCAAGGGCAAGGGTACGCGTGAACAAATACTAAACGTGAGGCAAATAATTGAGAAGGCCTACGAACACAATGTACCAGTCATTATGTGTTTTGTGGATTACAGCAAGGCGTTTGACTGCGTAAACTGGGATGTCCTGTGGGAAGTGCTGTCTGAGCTAGGGGTACCCGAACATCTTACTATGTTGCTAAAGTCGTTGTACCAAAGAAGCCAAGGAGTAGTTAAGATAGACGAAGTGACATCACTGCCTTTCTGTTTTGAAAAAGGTGTACGCCAGGGCTGTATTCTCTCGCCTATATTGTTTAATGCCTATGGGGAATACATTATAAGGCAAACCTTGGACGGCTGGAAGGGAGGTGTTCGCATCGGTGGCGTCAACATCACCAATCTTCGATATGCTGATGACACGACTTTACTAGCCTCAAACGTAGCCGAGATGACCTTACTACTGGAGAGAATGGAGGAAGTCAGCAACAACGTTGGGTTGTCGATAAACAAGTCGAAGACAAAAATAATGGTGATAGATCGTGCAAAAATGTTAGAACCGACTTGCGTACCTAATATACAAACAGTTGACAACTTTATCTACCTCAGCTCTAACATCAGCAGCAATAGCTCCTGCACAACTGAGGTACTAAGACGAATAGGAATGGCCAAGAGCGCTATGTCTCGGCTCAATAAAACATGGAGAGACAGAAAAATCTCACTCAAGACGAAAGTCAAACTAGTTCGCACCTTAGTCTTCTCAATTTTTCTTTATGGGGCCGAAACATGGACTCTCAGAACTGCCGACAGGAAACGCATTGATGCCTTCGAGATGTGGTGTTGGAGAAGGATGCTGCGAATACCATGGACAGCTCATCGGACCAATGTATCAATTCTCAACAAACTCAAAATAACCACTAGGCTCTCTTCCATCTGCCTCAAAAGGATACTTGAGTATTTTGGTCACATAGCGAGAAAGGATGGAGACAATCTTGAGAAGCTCATGGTCACTGGTAAAGTAGACGGTAAAAGATCTCGTGGTCGAAGCCCAATGCGTTGGTCCGATCAGGTCTGCACCACTCTTGACACGTCTGTTTATGATGCAATGCAGGCTGCCAGTAACAGAGGAAGATGGCGTAACATCATTCGAAGTAAAGTTATGGGAGAAGGTGGTCACGACCCTCAGATATGAGGAATACGACTATGAAGAAAAGATGAAATAAAAACCTTTGATACCGTTTGTTTCTTTTTGATTTTTAATCAAACACTTATATGCGTTAAAAGGTCATATTATTCCCCTTTGTTTAAAACTATTTTGGTTAATGTCCGCCACTGCTCACAAAGCGGTTCAGATATGCCCAATGACCATGTCAAAATAACGCGGATCTATACGATCCAATCTGATAGCGATAATAATATTTATATTTTCCTGTTATTTACCTCTGTTCTTAGTAATAATTATATAATGCTACTCTAGTAGTACCTGAGTCAACAAAACCTTAATAATAAGTAAAACTTATTTTATTATACTTGTCTCTGCCTTCTCGTCACTAAATGGTCCGCTAGAGCCTATACTGAATATACATATTTATGCATGGACGCAGCTACAATGTAAGATCATCAATCAATCAATCAGCCTATCGCAGTCCACTGCTGGACATAGGCCTCTCCCAACACGAGTCACAGTACACGGTCCTCAGCCTTACGCATCCAGTATATCCCAGCCGCCCTTTTCAAGTCGTCGGTCCACCTAGCCGGGGGCCGCCCTAACTTACGCTTACCGAGTCGTGGTCTCCACTCACGCTTCCTTTCCACACGCTTGCTCCATCGGCCATCAGTCCTTCTACAAATATGGCCAGCCCACTGCCACTTGAGCTTACTAATTAGCTTATAAAAATATAATATGTAATTATGAATATTGTTTTCTGCCATCTAGTTCTAGTAGTAAACATGATATTATGCAAAAGTAAACAGACACTCAATTAAACACGGTGGAGCAGTCGCTGTCGTGTATCACTTTGCAGCTGTCATAGTTCTACATGTGCGACAACTATGAAAAACACTCATAATTGTTGCACTATATCTAATGAAAATGGTTTTATCTCTAGACGACACAAAACTGTACAAATATAATGAACAAAACAAAATATATGTGTTTAACGCCTATTTCTTGTAGCATCTTGATGAAAATATCATTGAGTTGCCGCGCAAATAATCGTTGCGAATTTATTGAAAAATATTAGAGTATTAATAGGCATTAAAATATAAGTGTTGATAATTTTAATCCCTATTAAACCATACTGATTGTATCTATAAAGTCGTAAATACTGTTAAGAAATATTATAAGTAGGACAGTCCGTGTACAAAATACACAGTCGCATTTCACAGTCAGTAGGGATGGCTAGCCCACTGTTTACGTGACTAGTAAAGTCAAGTAAAACATTACAATAACCGTGTGCTCACATATCCGCAATATTCACATACCTTCGCAAAGATTAAAGGTGTGTGGCTATTTCAGTCATATGAGAGCACACCAGCGACAACTAGACTCACGAAGTTGAAGTTGTCCCCGTAACCAAAATCGATCTGGAGGGATCATCAGAATAACAAACATAACATGATGGCATGAAACTATTTTAAAGTGATAAATCAGCAGCAGTCATACAAAGCTAATATCTAATGTTGGATAAATAATGTAATAATATATGAAGTCGGTTAATGATAAAATGCGATAAAATATTTGATAGGACTAGTTGCTAAGAATGAAAATCTATATACAGAATTACAGGTAATTCGGCCTAATCTTTGAAAGAGGGTATATTTGAGGTCATTTGCAATTCATCCTAGTCAACTAGGGCTCCAGAGTAAACGGTTTCTGAGATATCGTGCTCAAAAGATTTTTTCATTTCTAAACTATCTATATTGTCGAATTGCCTCTCACCCCGTATACTAGTAGGAATAAAACTGATAAATGTTAGATTGTATTCTTGAAATCTTTATTCGCAGCGATCTGGTTACAAAGATGTTGTGTTGTATCGGATAGTAAATATAAAGACATAGTTGTACATGCAGCGATATGGCGGCCGGGGGTCCGAACTCACAGTGAATACGTGAGGACGCACGTTCCGCTGACGCGCACTTTTCCCCCGAGCTCGATACAACTATGTACTGTATATATGTCAGGTAGCAATAAAATGGGTAGTATCGACCCGGGCGTCACGCAACTGTGGCTCTCCAGAAAAGACCATAAGCCACCTGCTGGAGTGTCCTATCTATCTAAACAGAAGTTTGGAGGCTGATCTATACCAAGCCACCGACAGTGCAGTTGCTGTGGCCATATACTGGGCTGGTGCCATTTTGGGTACTGTACTATTGAATAGAGAAGAAGCAATAAAACAAGGACTAGTTATTATTCACGTTTTATTCAGAAATGTCAAGTTTATTAACATTAGTTTTAGTTATAATATAAATTCATTCGCTAGCGTAATATCTAAACAACCTGCTTACAATTCCAGTCTTCCGGCGCGACGTGTGCGTGCGCGACAGCGCGCCACTGTAACGCTACAGTCGCACAACAGTCGCGCTACTGTCGCGCAACAGTCGCGCCACGTCCTCTCTACCGACCGACCACGTGCCACATACTCTAACGTTACATAATGTTACATACAAGGTACACGATCACCTCTGGTTGCGCAGCTTATTGCTATGATTGCGTGCGCGGCCGGCTCGGACACGACTCGACCGCGCCTCCTCAGATAAACTCCGAATATCAAAATATTACATCGTCGTAACAAAGTAGAGACAAGAAAGTCGTTGTAGAGATTAAATTTATATAAATTATTTAGTAATAATATTTAATATATCATTTACATCGTTCTAAACAAGTCGAGTACTCTAACTATGCGATACACTATGTACAGTGACGTCACCACCCTTCTCCCCACCGCCGGCCAGGCGAGAGAGAGAGAAGCCGTGTGCACGTCTTCTTACTCGCTCTTACGCTACTTACAACGTTCGTGTGTACAATTAAACGCAATCAAAAATTATTAACAATAGTTATTTTATTTCACCTGTTTTGTAATTCGTTCAGTTTCCCATCGCAACGGTTACTATGCATCTAACTTCGTACGAAACGTGTCGTACATTGGGTTACAAGTATATGGTTTACAAGTTATATGCAAATATCTAAGTGGAATGACGAAGAGTAAATGAACGAGTGGCAAGAATTTGGCAAGCGCTTCAGAGCTACATACAATACATACATATTCGCATAAATTCGATAGGTCTGCCTCACGACACCTGACCATTACTGGAGAAGACAACATTTTTCGCCACACAAATATACGCAAATGTTATTTTATTTCTGGATGAGTCCTCTACTAGCCAATAGCTGCTTGACCTTAGTATCTTCCGGACTGTATTTATAGAACGCGCGGAAATTATCGACCAGCAAGAAAGATAAGAAGAATATGCACTGTTAGCATTTTTATATTGCTAATTTACTTGAATATTTATACATTTAACATTACTTTTATAACCACATGAAAAATATATGCTTACCCAATTTGCAAATACGAAATTGGACTGTTAAAAGATTGCCCAACGAAACTTTTGGTGGACAGTCTAAAATGGCTCTAACAACGCATTGAACCAGTCTGTTGGTCAGGTATCGCAAGACAGAGGTACAGTGCTGTGACTGTAGTCACGAGCGCACGAGGGACAGACCATGGACGGATCACACTTGACTCACAGACAAACATTCGCGCTCACACTCACCAACACATACATCTTTAGAGAGATCAATTACACGAGATCTATAACCCGACCACGAGATAAATACAGCCATTTAATTACACCTCTATAATAACCCACCCGTTTGCACCATTTTATTGCTTATGAATTTGTATTGCATTTGGCTCACCGCACTGGCTGGTATGAACCTCGTGGTGAGGTGAAGAAACAATAAGTTACAGTATAATACAAGTATGTGTGTATGTGTGTGTGTCTAGGGTAGGTTGGTGTAGAGGTGTGCGTGATGCGGGTGCGTGTGTGGGTGCGGCGCGCGGTACACGGACGTGAGCCGCGGGTCGAGGTTCTGGTACTCCTTGCCGGAGCGCGGCCGCAACGTGCTCGTCGTCTGACGCATCACCCTGCACAAACAACCAACATTTTACAATCCAGACATAATTGTTAGGCCTCATGGAAGAAAAACGAACCTATTCTAACTAAATATGTAGGAAGTATTTGTGGCCAAAAGATAATTCAAACGACCGTCTCGTTTCAATATGATGATGGAAGAAATAAGCGCTAGTATTACTACCCTTTTTACTTAGTGCTCTGCAATTCTTGACTGGAAACAATATCAAATTAAATTACTATTTTTTTAATCATGGGCGAGTTAATAAACTGTCAATTCACGAACAAAAATACCCAGACACGAAACAACCATTTGTCGATCACTGTGGATGCTCTCGTATTACATAAATCTCGAATGCACTTGTATAATTTTATTATGCAAGTTTCAAGTGGGATATACTGACCTCATAGTGACAGGAGTGTCTGTGGAGGAATGTGACGAGCATATCGACAACGTCTCGATATAATCCGACATATCGGACGTGCCGCTTGACGTGCTGTGTGTGTCCATTATACCTGTGAGCAGAGATTACCATTAGGCCTCTTTTATATGTAGTGATACAAAATCTGGATGGAAATTACGTAAAGAGAAAATCCTACCTCTGAGTGGTTTCACAGTCAGCACAGGCACCTCTGCTTCCGCAGACGATGATTTTGCAGGAACTCGAACTCGTTGCATTGTGGCAAAATCTCTTACGGGATCAGTAGACTTCGAGCGTCGAGGCAGCGAGGTGTGTATGCAGGCTGCCGCACGACGCGCACTGCGGTAGTGCCGCCGCGTGGCAGCTGTTGTCAACGGCAACTCAAAGTCAGGCAGTTCACCCGCGCGACGCAATGAACAACTAGATACTCCGGAATCATTAGATGAAGATGAATCTCGGTTTCCACCAGCCTTCCCAGGTACTGACGATGAGCGTTTAGCCAGTGATATACCTCTACCCCGAGCGCCTTTAGATGCTTCTGAACTATCAGCATCCGAGTGCTTATTATCGGCAGTACAGTCGCAAGGAGTCGGTGGTCGGTCGTCAAGTGCGATATTACGTAGCGTTTCAATAGATGAATTGGAGCCGTGGCTGCCGACGCTACCCTCAAACTCTTTGACATCTTCAAGAAAGCGAGAAGAGTCTGCTGAACTGGATCGTTTTCGGTACTCTATCCTTTCAATTCGCTCGGTAGAAGACCTCGACGCACGAGTTTCTTCCCCAGCGTCGAGCGCCTCCGTGCGTCGAGTTTCCTCAGGGCCGCACAATGTAGGATTACTGGCTGATTTTTCTTCCAATAACCTGTTTATAGGACTTTTAGCGGGATGCTTTAAAGTATGGAACGCAAATCCACTGATAGGTGACATCGGCGTATATCCTGCTGGCAGGGGTTTACTTTGTTCTATTTTACTTGTCTCTATTGCGTTTGGCTCCATCATGAGGTAATCATCATGCGTACTAACAGTTAACGTGTCAAGATTTGCTTTGGCACGTTGTTGTTGAGGATGACCACATTTAGTACATACACCTTTATCAGTCACACATGTAAATGCTGCTGGTTTCAAGTTTGCGCTGATTGCATCCAACTCTTTCTGTGTAACTCCAGCTTTCTTCAACAAATCTTTGGCGTTCTCGTAGTGCTCGAGAGATAACGCGAAGCTAAGGTTCTCGTAGTTGGCGAGCGGACCTTCATCAATCTCCACCGGTCGTGCATTGCCGTTTCGCGCGTGTTCACATTCAGAGCTGTCGTCATGTCGTTCACAAAGTCGCGATTTTCTTCTCGTTTTTCGAGATAAATCGATTGTAGCGTATAGAGCACTTCGATCGCTACTAATTGGCATAACATTTTCTTTATTTGGCACTAAATTATCGCTGGAGACGGTATTCTTTCTACAATAAGGTAATTTTATCCAGTTATTTGCCCAGTCGGTAACGCGCTGACACGGACAATTCGCTGGTTGAAAATTTTCCTCTGTATCAACAATTGTCGGTTCTCTCCGCCTTTTTCCGAATTTAAGCAAACAGCCGCAGGGCTTTTTTAAAATAACCGAGTTTGGGGTCGAGCTCTTTGTAATTTTAAACAGATCATTACTAAGACACTCCTTGAGTCGCTTCGGCGTATCGTAGTATTCGCCTTCAACCTAAGGCAATAAAATTGTGTTTGAGTAATATGAACATAATAAGACAAAATTTTTTTTTAATTGTATGGCAAGAACTTACCTCTGCCGAAGGCAACTTTGGCACATCGTAATTCTCATAGGGGCCCACTCGACTGGACTTGTCATCAGCGGGTGCGGTGTGTGCACAGCTGCAGATCACATGCTTCTTGTTAAGGTTGAGATCTAGTCGCGTGGGTTTGGGTGGTCTATCGGGGGGTCGATCCGGCCACTCGGGGCAGCGACACACCTCAGTCTTATCGGTTGCACTAGGTATATTATCACAAATAGTCACGGGGTCAGGGACAGTTTCGTGGACCGGCTCCATAGTCCACGCGGGGTTGAAGTGCTTGGCACCAGGCGTGAGTGCCGCGGTCGATGACCTGGACATCGCGCCGAGTTTGGAGATGCAGCTCATGCATCGCTCGAGCGTCACATTGCCGACGCCGCCGCCCCACGCGGCAGCATCGCCTGACTCTCCCTCGTGCACTGACGCTGTGTCCCCGAGCCCCATATCGTGCAGATGGCTCCGCTCGGCCGAGGGCCAGTACGGTGAGATCGCTCCCGTCTCCTCACCTCCACACGCTTCGTCATAGTGTTGGAACTCCATATTCGGTAGAGAGTGGTCGATCGTATTCAGCTCTGAGAGCCGCGTGTCCGGTCGATACGCTTTATGTGATTTCGGACTGTCAACACCTGTTTGAAGCAATAAACACTTAGTTTTAATGCGTTTCTTATTGCATTAATAAATAAATAAATATTTTCATCAATTGTTAAGAGGATATAAAAAAGATTTCGCCCAAAACTTCTCCAATAACAAAACCAATTCTGTTATAAAAAAAAGATGTACGTGTAGTCAATATAGACGAACCTTCATTCCTCTTGAAGTTAAGTGGTCGTCTCTTGGGCGAGAGGCGTCCCTGCGAGGCTAGGTCGAAGTCGCGCGCGATCTCTTGCGCCTGGTCTGTGATGAGCACGTGCAGCCCCTCGCCCTTGCCGCAGTGCGAACCACCTTCGAAGCAGAACCGACCCTCCACCACGCCGTAACGTCTGAACACACATATTATATCTCACATGACATGTAGGCTCTATTAAGGTTGAAGTTATCATTCCAACCCTGGTAAAAGAATAGAAAATGACCGATTGTAAAAGCAACAGCAAGGTATGCAAATGGAAAAATTAAAATTAATTGTGCGATGCAAATGGATCCTGTATGCGGAGTGACCTTTCGCACCACCTCGTGGACTCTACTAACTTTACAGTTATAACAAACCGGATCTCAGGAGATGCATACTCTACTTGCGTGTGTTCGTTCACCTGCGCACTTTTTTTACTTTCTACAAATTTTATTTGGCTGTATACTCTACGCACACGCAACGGCACAAACTTCGCAACTCCTATTGCTCTCTTTCTAACACCGACCGCAGTTGATGGTGGCATCGGTTAAGTGCGAAATAGATCCAATGTAGTGAATGTAGCGCTCATAGTGTGACTAGGCTTTCTATTCAGTTGATGGGCAAAGTTAAGCAATGATCACAGATATCATGACTTGGATATGTCTTGTGTGACAATTATTGGAGCTCTAGGCAAGGGCACGTAAGGCTGTTGGGCCTTTGAGGACATGGTGACGAACCGTTAAGGCCATTTTAGCGGTCTAAAAGTTCCGACACCAGAGTAGGCCACACACGTGAGAAAGACAGAAGTAGGAGCGTACCTGAGGTGCGGCAGCTCCCAGATGCCGAGCAGGCGCGGCGGCACGCCGGCGGTGAGCGCGAGGCGGCGCTCGTGCAGGTGCAGGCGCGCGGGCCCGGCCGGCAGGCGCCTGTTGCCCGCGCCCGCCGCGCCCGCGCCCCCCACCAGCACCAGGTAGTGCCGCGGCTCGCCCAGGTGCGCGCTCACCTTCACCTGCACACAACACACTTTAGAAAAAAGAAAGAAAGAAAGAAAGAAAAAGCATTTATTTCTGTCACATAATACACCAAACACAAAATAAATAATACACAAAAAAATAATACTAAAGGTAGATAGGTAAATACAATTAGTTAACACATTTTATTAAAACGAGCAGACAATAACTAGTTAACAGCATTATTAAAAATTAGGTATATAATATCCAAGGTGTAAAAAGTGACTGAAATAGGACCCACTTCAGCATAATGCCAGGCCGAAAGCCTGACGCTGGTCTTCCAGAAGGCCCTCTTAGCGAGTCAGGAACATCATCCAGTGTCTCATAAAAATATATACGTAAATAGACATACTTATATATAATTTTAGAAATATACGTCTAATAGGTACTCTTACAAAAAACACCGTAACATTACGCTAGTTTGTAGCATTCTATTCCCATTAAATAATAAATTTATATAAATGAAGCGTTCACATTTATCATACCTAGCTCCCGCTGTGCGTCAATGAGGTAGCGACGAAATCGAGTTTTGAACGTACCGATCGTAGTAAGCGATCTGATAGGCGGTGGAAGATTATTCCACACCTTTGATGCCGCATAGCGGAAGCTACCTTTAAATGCCGCCGTTTTGTGAGGCATAATAGAAAGCTGCTGTGAACACTGTCTGCTATTACAGCCACGGCTACCAGCAACCCACCCAAGTTTATGAAGCAGATAGGAAGGATGCTGGTTTTTAATAATACCAAACATGAGCGATGCTAGGTGAAGCTTGCGTCGAGACTTCATTTTTAAGATAAATCTCTCATTAAGGTATGGCGTCACATGACTTCTGCGACTCATGTTGAAGCAGAATCGGGTGGTGGCATTCTGTACCCTTTGAATCAAGCGGTCTGTCCGAGCTAGTAGCCGTGGTCCGTATACCGTGTCCGCGTAGTTTAATTTGGATAGCACTACCGATTCAACCAGTTGCAAACGTAAGTCTTCTGATAGATATGGTCTCATTTTATAAAGAACGCGCAATCTATAAAAACAGTTACGTACCAATTCAGCTACATGCTTTTCGTATCTCAGGTGCGAGTCAATATTCAGACCTAGGTTGCGAGCTTCATTTACCCTCTCGATGGTGTTCCCCATGAGTGTAATGTTAATACCAGGAAGTGAATTAATTTGGTTCTGTGTTCCAAACACCATGTATTTGGTTTTACTAGGATTTAAGATCAAGGAGTTCCTCTTAGCCCACTCAACAATTCGGTCAAGATCCTCATTAAGACCGGATATAGCATTGTGGTACTGGTTTGGCTTAAATGAAATATACACCTGAATATCATCAGCGTAAATGTGATATTGTGCTTTATTTATATGTTTTGTGATGTCTGCACAGTAAATACTGAAGAGCAAAGGTCCCAGAATTGATCCTTGGGGAACTCCCCTCGACAGAGGGGTAAGCTCAGAAACAACTGAATCCCCCCCCGATAGCCGTAGTTCCACCCTTTGTTTACGCTGGGACAGATAACTATCGAACCAATTTACAGTTTTACTATCCCAACCTTAGTATTTTAATTTAGAAAGTAACAAGGAAATATTAATGCTTTCGAACGCACGGGAAAAGTCCAAAAGCACCAACAGTGTGCACATACCCTGGTCCTGTGCGTAAAGAATATTATCGGTCACGTCTAGCAAAGCCGTAGCAGTACCCCTTCCCTTTCTAAAGCCCGATTGAAGAGAAGGCAAGATATCATTTTTCTCCAAGTAATCAGACAACTGGCTACTTACCACTTTCTCCATCACCTTGGACAAACAAGGGAGGATACTAATGGGCCGCAGGTCTTTTATATCCACGGGACATGTGTTTTTCGGCAAGGGCCTAACAGTGGCTAGTTTCCAGGTATGAGGAAAAGTTGCTGAGACTATCGATGTATTGATAACATGTGTAATAGCTGTGAGCGAATGGGGTTGAGACATCAACAACATCTCTAGGTTAACTCCATCACAACCTTCTGCATTTGATTTAAGGCCCAAGAGGATTTTAGAGACAATTTCAGGTCCAACAGGTGATATGGTAAAGACGGCGTCACTATGACGGTGAAATTCGTAGAAAGTCATATCCGAGATCAGAACAACCGCGTTGCCAGGGACGTTCAGGAAGTGCCTGTTAATAAGATTAGGGTCTGAAAAATGGGATGGCAGGTCTACATATTTTTTGTTAGGTAGTAGGGTACTTTTAATGTTTTTCCATAACATTTTTGGGTTATTTATTTTATTATTTATATTAAATTTAAAATAAGCTACCTTTTCATTGAACAAAGCAGAAGAAACAAGTGATTTAAGCTGTTTGTAGTAACTCTTTTTACTCTCTGACCTACTTTTGCGGTATGCATCAAGCGCTTCATCCCTTAATTTCATCATTAATTGTACGGTGTCCGTAACCCACGGAAATGATGGTTCCTTAATCAGGCAAGACTTAATAGGCGCGAAGGCATCGAACACTGAGATGATGTAAGCATTGAGCGTTTCTACCATTTCGTCTACTGTGCTCAGTTGTAAAATAGTGCTCCAGTTTACACGAGACAGAGTTTCGCGTAAATGCTCCGTATTAACATTCTTTAAAGGTCTAAAGTTTATTTTATATGGCTTGAAGCGTTCTCGGCGGATAACAAACTCACATACGATCAAAGAGTGGCCAAATAAGTTCCTAAAAGATTCTGTCCTTACTTGTTTTGCCCGAAGATTTGTACAGACCAAGTCTATCAAAGATTCACTTGACTCTGTAAAATGGGTAGGGACTGTCACTAACTGGGTTAGACTAAGACTGTTTAAAAACTGAGTTACCACGGTAGTTCTGGGGTCGGCTCTGTTCTGTAGATTGACGTTAAAATCCCCAACCAGAACGCAATAGTCTGAGTTGGCAATGGATGTTAAGGCGTCGGTGACAGCGTCTAGAAAGATGTTTAAATCGAGCCAAGGTGGCCGATACGCAGTTCCAACTGTTACTCGTTGTCCTTTTATTGTAACGCTAACCCACATCTGCTCTACTGACTCGAACCTGGGATCGACAGGCACCGACACTGTTCTTACGCTCAAGCCACGTCTAATATAAAAGCCGACACCTCCACCACGGCCCGAGCGAACGTTAGCCGGACGAGGTATGTGACGAAGGGAATACCCAGGCACAGATGGCGCGCGGGCGTCCTCACCGGGACGCAACCAAGTCTCATTAATCGCTAAAATATCGAAGCTATGCCGTAGCACCATAGCAGTGAAGTCGTCATGATAAGTGCTCAATGAACCGATATTTATAAAACCGACCTTAAAATGCTTCTCATCCATTACGTGATTAATGTGTTTTGAAACTCTGCCGTAAACAAATGAATGTAGTGGATTTGATTGTGTCCATATAATGGGCAATAAATGAGATAAACGGGTTCTAGTGCCACCAACAACGCAAAATTGTAAGTAAGATGCATATAATGTAGACAAATAACTAATAGTAAAGTATAGATAATACCAATACAAACTAATAGTATAGACAAATAAATAACATAGTTAATATGAAAGATATTATAGTAACTGTGATGTTGCTTTGATTTTAGTTTAATTACGACTGTGTACTTTACAAGCGTTTCTTTATAAAAATTTCCAATACTAGTGTTTATACTATAGGAACTAGCAGAAAAAGACGATATAAACAGGTTAAGGTTATACAACAATGTTATCCTAATGTTAGCTGTTATGACATTACAGTTTAAAAATATTTTCCAAATCAGTATCTTCTCTGATACAGAATGCTTTGTCACCCTGATCCTTGCGAACATAAGTTCGTCCTTGCCGGCACCAGACATACTTCCACCCGTGGTTACGGGCGATATCTCTTGCCTTGCGAAACAAATATCGGTTTGATTTCGTAAGACGCTCGTTGACATAGAAGCGCCGTGCGGGACCGGGCAAGCCCAAGTCGGCGGACGTCGCACCCCGGCGCACACGCGCGTTCGACAGTAGCTCATTGCGAGTATTTCGACCCGGCGTCCGTCGAAACAATGTGTCTAGGCCCAACGCGTTCAGCGCAACAAATATCTCGTGGCTCCAAGTTCAATCCCAGTTTCGCGGCAATCTGCAGAGCGGTTTGAACCGCGTTCTCGCCGTCGATCTCCGGGACATTAGAGATTTCGACGTCATTCGATAACGATTCTTGTTCCCGGTCATTGAGGTCACGCTTCAGTTGTGCCACTACGTTGCACAAGTCAGACTGGTCCGTAGCTGGTACTCCCTTTTCCAGGCTGGTCACCCGCTCATCTAGTTTGTCTAGATTTATCTGACATGCCTTCACAGATGCCCTTATCTCCGCCATCTCGTCCCGAAACAGCAGCAGTTCTTTATTTATGCTGCGCATATCGTCGCGAAATATACGCAGTTCTGACTTGATGTCCTCATTAAGAGTTTGCGTGGTCTCGGACGTGCCGGTGATGGAAACGCTGGCTAACAGACCAGGGTCATGGCAATCAGCCGCGGCAGCCAACTCTGTATCGTCACCTGAATTATCTGTAGGGCTCCGATTTACACAGATATTAGAACCGGTACCCCTAACTGGTGTTTCTGATTTGTTGTCCGTCCTTTAGCTATCATCCTCGTATACTCATCGTGTTGGAGTGCTCGTCGAGTTTCGAGCGCGAGGTAGAGCGAGTGTTGAGGTTACCTGCCACTGTATGAGTCGCTCGCGCGTCTCGAAGGCGAGGATGGCGACGAGGTCCCGGCACACGAGCGCCAGCGTGTTGGAGTGCTCGTCGAACGCGAGGTAGAGCGAGTGTTGAGGTTACCTGCCACTGTATGAGTCGCTCGCGCGTCTCGAAGGCGAGGATGGCGACGAGGTCCCGGCACACGAGCGCCAGCGTGTTGGAGTGCTCGTCGAACGCGAGGTAGAGCGAGTGTTGAGGTTACCTGCCACTGTATGAGTCGCTCGTGCGTCTCGAAGGCGAGGATGGCGACGAGGTCCCGGCACACGAGCGCCAGCGTGTTGGAGTGCTCGTCGAACGCGAGGTAGAGCGAGTGTTGAGATTACCTGCCACTGTATGAGTCGCTCGTGCGTCTCGAAGGCGAGGATGGCGACGAGGTCCCAGCGCACGAGCGCCAGTGTGTTGGAGTGCTCGTCGAACGCGAGGTAGAGCGAGTGTTGAGATTACCTACCACTGTATGAGTCGCTCGCGCGTCTCGAAGGCGAGGATAGCGACGAGATCCCGGCACACGAGCGCTAGCGTTTTGGAGTGCTTGTCGAGCGTCGAGCGCGAGATAGAGCGAATGTTGAGGTCACCTGCCACTGTATGAGTCGCTCGTGCGTCTCGAAGGCGAGGATGGCGACGAGGTCCCAGCGCACGAGCGCCAGTGTGTTGGAGTGCTCGTCGAGCGCGAGATAGAGCGAATGTTGAGGTCACCTGCCACTGTATGAGTCGCTCGCGCGTCTCGAAGGCGAGGATAGCGACGAGATCCCGGCACACGAGCGCTAGCGTGTTGGAGTGCTTGTCGAGCGTCGAGCGCGAGATAGAGCGAATGTTGAGGTCACCTGCCACTGTATGAGTCGCTCGCGCGTCTCGAAGGCGAGGATGGCGACGAGGTCCCAGCGCACGAGCGCCAGCGTGTTGGAGTGCTCGTCGAACGTGAGGTAGAGTGAGTGTTGAGGTTACCTGCCACTGTATGAGTCGCTCGCGCGTCTCGAAGGCGAGGATGGCGACGAGGTCCCGGCACACGAGCGCCAGCGAGTTGGAGTGCTAGTCGAACGTGAGGTAGAGTGAGTGTTGAGGTTACCTGCCACTGTATGAGTCGCTCGCGCGTCTCGAAGGCGAGGATGGCGACGAGGTCCCGGCACACGAGCGCCAGCGTGTTGGAGTGCTCGTCGAACGTGAGGTAGAGTGAGTGTTGAGGTTACCTGCCACTGTATGAGTCGCTCGCGCGTCTCGAAGGCGAGGATGGCGACGAGGTCCCAGCGCACGAGCGCCAGCGTGTTGGAGTGCTCGTCGAGCGTCGAGCGCGTGGTAGAGTGAGTGTTGAGGTTACCTGCCACTGTATGAGTCGCTCGCGCGTCTCGAAGGCGAGGATGGCGACGAGGTCCCGGCACACGAGCGCCAGCGTGTTGGAGTGCTTGTCGAGCGTGAAGCCGGCCTCACTGCCGAGGTAGTGCTGCAGCGACAGCGACGCCTTGCTCGCTGCGCCACCCCACCGCGCCTTTGAGTCGCGGTACAACTGCAGGTGCACGCAGTCTAAACACACAAAATACATCACTTTAAGACATCTCTGATTAGTAGAATTGATCAATATGCATGTATGTCTTAAGTTCTTAATAAAATTACACAAATGACGACTGTTTATTTGGATGACGAGTCCTTTTTTTATATGCTAAATGTAAAAATAAAGTATAGTGTAACCATTATTTAACCAAAGGACTTTTAAACCGAACCTCACACATACGAGTCCAAGGATACAGCTACTAATAAGCTGACAATTTTACACCAACCCCATAACTACATTAAAAATAATATCACTTTAAATTAAAAACGAAAATTAAGTATATTTATAATAAATGTCACTCAAATATTTGCCTCGTGCTGATATAGCATATTTTAATCACCAATTTCAGTGTTCATCTAATCTATTTTACCATAAGGGCCACCGTTGTACACTCACACAAACCCTTCGTCGAGTATCATTCAGTTATCGCGAACATCCGATAATCGTTCAACTTGACCGATACCGCGACCCCTGGCGCATGCCGGCAACTAATAAATACTACAAATGTTTACGATGCCCGACTGGTGGCAAGTAATAGTGCATATGTATGTTTAAGTGGTTGCCTTGCTGTTCAGAACTACGCCAAGTGTCTTGGTTTTGATCCCCTCGCGGGACAATAATAATATGTGTTTCACAAATTGTTCTTTTAAGTCTAAGTAGACTTAGTGTCGTTATTTTAATAGTAAAAAAATAAAAAATATATTCTTAGTACAAGATTGTAAAGAAAATAACTCTATTTTGGATACATTTCCTTAACTAATCCACTTTAATGAAACTGACTGTAAATACAATGTGTTGATCTGCATTTGCAATTATTTGAGTAATACAATATACACAGTATACTTATTCACCTAAAATGATTTCAGTGTGCGATGATATAAAACCCTATTTTCATTAAATGTTACTTAGATAATAAATCAGAATAAACTATTAAATCGTGCAAAATAAGACATACAGTCTTATTTTGCACGCTTTAACAGTTTATTCTGCTGTCGCGCAGTCACTGTAGGTACGTGTGGTTGTTTGTTAGGCACCTGCAATGACGATCAGCTGAGTGGCGGCGGCGGTCAATACACCGAGTTAATTTTCAAAGTACATGATGCCGAAAATTCTTTTTTAACTTTTAGTGAATTATTTTTTCATGTACATATTTGTATTCAGTTACAGTAGTAAATTAACCCATTAAAATATTTTTGCAAATGCAAATCAACACCCTGTATACGAATATAAGCGTGATATATTTTCAATCACAATAAACAAAATAACATTGTTCCTGTAAAATGAATGTCGCGAGCGAACAAACGAAGTCGAACCACCGCGAGGAAGGCGCGTCCCAACATAATATTTGTGAGGTTTGCGGCAAAATGTCACGGAGTATATTGTTTAAAGGCCTCGACGTGCAGTTTAAATCGACGGGGGCGGCGCTCGTAACATTTAAGTTATCGATCGGAGCAATAAACCGCCGGTGCGGTGGCTCCCCAGCACATCCAACTTTCTTCCTACTTTATGGACTTGAAAATAACTGCCGACGACGAGCTTTGATAGTAACTCGCGCACAGATTGCTCACGCTGTAGAAAGACAGATATTAATTTTCAACGATTTATAACCTATAAATAATATTTATATACTAATAATATTAGTAACGAAGTAGACATGCTTATAACTTTACAACTAGAGTTCGTAGGATTGGTTGGTTGACGAAAACTTTTTAGAGGCACTAATGGTCCTGCTACTATATCAGTACTGCTTGAAGTAAATTGTGCCATGGTAAGACAATATTAGTTGTTCAGTCACCTTTCTCAATCCGTAGTAGAGTTTCTAGTCAAATCGGCCATTTTCAATTGCCAACATTGGGATAAATAGGTATCTCAAGTGTTAATTCATAGCACTAGTTTTATTGCACAATATCTAGTTTGGCGTGAGTCCTTGCCAGATAAATAATTTCCAATTTAATTACCTAAACTGTCATCATTAACGAGCCTATATCAGCTACGATGCGCGTTTTAGAAGTTTACTATCGAGCGTCTCCACTGGCATACAATATAGAGCAAAGCACTTCAATTTATGGAACAGTAGTAGTAGTCTTTTTTTGTAAGCCGAAACTTATTCTATTATTGCTGTAAACCCAACACATACTTTCGCGCTTGGCTTGCTACCAAAGAAAATTCTTCATCGACCGCATAACCCCGTACACAACTTGTCTACAATCTATATAACTAGTTTATACGTTACGTACCCAGATCAATTGAAAACAGACTAGGTATTTAAGATCACCGGTATCGGAATAAGTTGTATAGTAAGAGGTGTCATACAGTGCGACCCTCCGTCACCCGACACCTTCAGATAATAATGTGTTCACGCGTCAATGGCTCTCTCCCTCACTTCTTTTATAACTTCGCTACTTTTTCACAAGCGGAGCGAATAAAACGCCAGCAAAAGATGTATTTAAGCGATAGCCTCGGCATTTGTGTCGCTCGCGTGACGGAGGTGAAGCACGAGACTAATTACCTCTACATAATTATATACTTTATAATAAAATACATGGCAACACCGATCATAAAATGATCAAGATAGTCGTCTCACAATAAATCATGAAGACCATCGTCGAATTCGTCGATCATCATTTACTCGCAGCGAGGAGTCCACTTTCTAAATCTAATTACAGTTTAAATATAAAATTAGGGTCTAATATATGCATATGTGATATACATAAGTATATGTACGATATGTGAGTCATTTGTAAGCATCAATGCTGAGTCTGTGTTGTCTGTTCTGAAAGTTTTGCTTTTGTTAATGAGGGTGTTTGATATCGTCCACCATACGCATGTCACAGGTTTGCCGAAGTATAAACACATGGACGAACCATATCGCGTTTACCTTGTACCGATATCGCCTATTATCAGTCATTGAATGACCTGTATCCGATAATCGATATGTAAATTAATTATATAACCTTGATATAACCGTGTAATAAGTTTTGATATGATGGATCGTCATTGGTATAAGTGTCGAATATGAATAAATTAATATTGATAAATAAAACGATAGCTGAACGATAGATATGGTAAATAGTAAAAGCCGAAGAGGTTAGATAGGCGATTTGGTTAGGAAACATACTAATAAATACCATGGAGACACTGACCACTATTTACCGTAAAAAAAGGATGGATTGCAAGGTGATTAAGACGAGGAGATCATTGGGCCTCTGAGACTAAAATTCGGCAAACCGAAAGAAACGCAACATAACTACGAATGTATTTGCCCTGCATTATGTGTTTTAGTTACCTTAATTTACTTGACATTGAAGGGCCGTTTTACTACTACTATTTTTAATAGTTTACACGCTCATAATGGTAGCGGAAACGCGCGTTAGAACAAAGAGTGCGTTGTCGTAAAGTGTGCGCGCAGGCCGGCCACACGCGGTGCGATTAATCGCGCGACGTCGCCGGGCGGCGCCGCGCGGATGTCGCGCGTTTATGACGCCGCACACGACGATACAAGCACTCAACTTGACATCTGTCAACCACGTCTTGCTTATACGTAATGTTTGTTTACTTTCAAACTTTAACTACAGCTGGATTTAATACTGTTATCTAAATAATGTAGCATTGGATTGAATTTTTATTGAGTCGTTGCTTCTTTCATTTTTTGGATATTAAAATTTTAAAGATAACGTTTTTTTTTTTCAAAATTAAGTTAAGGTTTCTTAAACTTTTTGAAATTGGTCACAGTTTATTATAAATGAAGCCCATGAAATGATGCAATAGTGTAACGATTCTTTTAGCGCTCACCGAATTTCATATCATGTTGGTGATATTTTATCATTTTGATTCTTTTCAAAACGTATCTCTTAGTACGGGTGTTATTTTCTAAGGGACATGGTTTGGACACATGATCCTGTTTAGAGCGTAATCGAATGACATACAGATCGAGGAAATCTGATTTGTCAGTTGTCTAAAAATTAAAGCACATTCTGGGAAAACTTGGTAAGTATGCTAGACTGCCATTGCGTGCAGTACATTTCAATTTCAACATAGATACTTGACTGCTGCGTATACCGTAGTTATTTAAGTGGTTGCATCGCCGCGTTACATTGTGCTGAGTGTCGCGGACTCCATTCCCATACGAGGCAACACTTTTTTGGAACCACAAAGTTTTAATTGTAAAGCCCTTCGTGACACATACATATTTTTAGTCCATGATATCTAACGAACTGTTCACTAATCAAACTAGACGAAATATCCAATTATATTCCGTAGGTACCGCGCCAGCTCTCTACAGTACAAAACAAAACACGTTTAAAACACAAATTAGCGCAGTTGGTAACAAGTAGTGTGCGGCGCCAATTAATGAGTTTAAATAATTGCGCCGGTGGATTAAAACGCGATCATTAGAGGCTTGCGGTGCGATGCGATGCGATGCGGTGCGACGCGACGTGTATAATTTGCGTTTCAATTAGCAGCGTGAGTGTGCAGTGTGCAGGCGGGTGGTGCGGCGGCGACGATGAGGTAATTAATGAGCGGTGACCGCGTGTCACGCGTCACGCGAGGCGCGTCACGCGTCACTGCGTCCAAAAGAGCGCGCACTTCATACGCAGTCGTTATCGACGCGACGTGTCGCCGCCACCCGACATGTCAAGTGCCCATTTGTATCATAACGCGGACTTTAGTGTCCGCGTACAACAGGATTTTTAATTGTAACAGCAATATACTGTTTTACCAACCCAGGACGAAACTTTTTATTTATTTAAGCAACAGTAGAAATACAATGTTCTATAGCCTTCATCATTATCAGCCCAGTATTTAAACTGTCCCACTACTGGGCATGGGCCTGTTCTCACTATGATAATTATAATGCCATTGTCTACCACGCTGGCCAAGTACAGATTGGCAGGCTTCATAGTTCTTCGAAAACATTACGGAGGACTCTCAAACATGCTCAGCAGATTTCCTGCCGTGGATTCAAACCCGGCTCTCTCTGCGTCAATTCGGTGACTCCACTACGCTATCGCTGCTTATTTACCCTTACATGAATTCAATATCAATTCGTTCTTTCAAAATTACATACATAAGTATATGCAAATAATCATTGTAGACAGGCTTGGTTCTGAGGCAAATAAAAAGCGTCCGAAGTCGCGCCTTCGGGCGCTTTCAATTTTCAAATATATTAGTATTATCTTCTTCTTTCTATTACAACAACTAGTATCTATTTATATTATCTGTAATCAGAACTTTAGCAACTTAGAGCGCAACATACTATAGAACTAAAGATTTTACAAACATACAACTAACGGGCACAATGAATGCCCAGACTCGAAACAACAAATTTATGGATCACACAAAGTGTTGTCTCGTGTGGGAATCGAACCCATGACACTGCGTCAACCGGCGTCAACGGCCGCTTAAACCACTACACCAAGCGTGCAATCCAAATTGAGTTTGTTGCGGGTTGCGTTGCGGAGGTCAGACGACAAAATATCCAATCAAATCTGGTTAGACCGGTGGACATGACCCAGGCTCCAAGATGAAAAATCTTGGATTCAAACGGGATAACGCTAGGATGATTATAATCTAAATTTCCTTCGTAATTTAAACAATATCTACACTTGTTTTATGCTTTCGGAAATGTATATTATATCAGGCGTAAGGTTATTAATACATATAGATTTAGTCGATAACAGTAAGACCATATCGGGACAATAATAATCGGATAGCTGAGAGATCACGGGGTACAACCGATAGATAACATCACATCGAGGATTAGTTTTGTTTGATGTCGTGTAATTTGCGTTTTCCCCACATGTAAAGACAGCAATGCACGTTTACTATGGCGCCCGGACGACATCTACGTCTAGTCTGTTGACCGCGCGCTTTAAGGGAACGGCTCTCGCCATGACGTGTACCTGGTTAGCATACCTGCTCAACGTTTTAATTTAACAAAATAAGTCTACAAATTGATTTTCATTCTCAATTACTAGAAGCCGGAGGACTGGAAGTTATCAACTGTGTGGCGATTCTCAAAACGTCAAAGTACACGTGGTACAAACAATTGTACAAAGTGTTAAATTCAAATTCAAATTCAAATTCAAATCATTTATTTGCGTAATATGGGTTTACAGGGATCTTAAATTAAAATACTTGTGTTTGACACAAGTCAAACACAAGTATTTTAACACGTTGTTACTATACCCAGCGGTGGGCGTCTATAGAGTATGTGAGTGCCACGTTAAGTATATGGTATTTTGCTGAGAACACATTTTGTGTTTCCCCCGCACCGAGTTTCATATATCTCCAAAAATAAACCCTCGCCACCGTATCTCAGTGAACATACAGTAGGAGTAGACAGTCAGATAGTTAAAAGACATGCTAAGAAGCCACTGATAATTGATAATAGGAAAAGCAGTGTATTGACAACCAAGAAATCAATTTTGTATTATATTATTACATTGAAAAACATAGGACATCGATGCAGCTTATTTCAGTTTTTGGACACCATTATGCCTCTAGTAAAATAGTCTAATGGTGTGTTACAGCACACTCTTTTTAATACATTCGTTTTATTATCTGCATATATAAAATCCTTGCGTTACTGACTGACAGACAGACTAGCTACAGCCAAAACTTTAAGGCATAGGAAGCTGAAATTTGGCATGTATGTTCCTTAGGCGTGCACTAAGAAAGAATTTTCTGAAATTCCAACGGGATCGGGCCGAAAAAATGTGCGGGTGTAGCTGCGGGCGTCCTCTACATACATACATACATACTTATCGTCACGCCTTTTATCCCCGAAGGGGTAGGCAGAGGTGTATTTCTACACCCACTTTTCGCCAGATATACTTTAGTCCCACGTAATAAGGGGCGAGCCTATTGCCGTACCGGGCACATTTTCAGACTCCGTGCTGCTACTGAGAATTTCGTCACTGCCCGACCCAGGAATCGAACCCGGGTCCTCCCGATCCCACGCGCACATTTATGCCGCGAGACCAACGAGGCAGTCGCATAGGGTTTGATGTCAAGTTTTCCGTCTCTACGCAAAGATGGTATTTGCATCGTGTTATCCCTTAGTCGCCTCTTACGACACCCACGGGAAGATGGTGGTGACACTTGTATTCTATGCCGTCAACCACACGGCATAACTATACACACGGCTTAATTCTAGGTGCACTATACAAGTTAAGAGAGTAATAATTGCGTCGTTAGGCAGTTGTAACAATAAGG
The DNA here is from genome assembly GCA_944739405.2 of Euclidia mi. Classification (NCBI taxonomy): domain Eukaryota; kingdom Metazoa; phylum Arthropoda; class Insecta; order Lepidoptera; family Erebidae; genus Euclidia; species Euclidia mi. Next base: position 3,242,463 of record OX123202.2, on the reverse strand, counting down.
AAGTTTCCTGCAAATGAAATAAATTATACAAGTATTTTTAACTAATGAAACATGTCAAAATAATAGTAGTTTCATTCATCAATTAATGTTAAAACTTTACTTAACATTTTTTATCGTCAATTTATTGATAACTAGAAGACGCCAGCAGATACGCCTGCATTTTTTTTTTATTTACCCGTTTTGGCCGATCCCGTGGGAATTTTGGGAAATCCCTTCTTAGTGCACCCCTACGGTCCCCAAGGAACATACGTGCCAAATTTCAGCTTCCTGCGCCCAATAGTTTCGGCTGTAGCGTGTCTGTCAGTCAGTCAGTAACGCAATGATTTTATATATTAAGATAAGTATTCTACTTGACAGCAAAACACTATGACATCACTACGTCATATTTAATACAAAACCCTTGGCAAAGGTTGTTTTTGACATTTAATTTAAAGTGCTTGATTTGACTAGTTGGAAACAACCCTATTAAAGATATCGTACCATAAGTCTGTCTCAAATTGCTGTCATTAGTTTAAATGCTACGCTCTACATACTATTAAGCAAAATATCTGTTTAATGCACAATGTGCTCCCACGCGCTCAATGGTTGAATGCTACGTCATTACTCTAGTATGTAATTTATAAAAGCATGTAGTCAGCTCTTTCTGCGTGTAATTGCTTAATTACAACGCTCAATTAGTGTTGAATTGTAATCAATCAATCATCAATATATTATTATGTGAAACTTTTCCGTTACCAACTGACAGACAACGCAATAAACAATTGCAAGGGCAAAAAGCTAAAATTTGGCATGTATGTTCCTTGAGGAGTGTAGTTATATGTAGATTGAACTAGCACTAAGATAAGTATTTATACAAACCCTCCCTATGTTGGTAAAAAAGCCCACTTCTAAATTAGAATTGCATACTAGAGGACCCGTGCTGCTCCACAGCATATTATTTTAATATTATAAAAAGGTCTTACATATAGGTATGATGAGTACATTGTAGCCTTATCTAATAAGTAAAAATATGATATTCTTACCAAAAATATATATGTCACAAAACTTCTTTTCTCAAAACATTGGCTTTGCGTTGCACCTTAGGTATCGTGAAATTTCCACCTTGGCATTACTGAATGGTTTGCCGCGCAATAGGGATGTATATAATATGTATAACTTAAACATTGACGAAAGAAAGTTCTTCAATATGACTGTGCTGCCCTACCATTATTTCCATTAGAACACTGTAATGTCCTTCGTCCAGGTGCCAAGAAAATAGTAAGATATGAACAATTTCGTCAGTACCATAGTCAGTAATCGTATTACGGTTTTCCAGGTGAACTCTGAATTGACACTCGGGATATAGCTCACTTACACTCTGAAGTTCAGCATGCCCTGCGTACTGTCCATTGGCACCCATCACACGTTTGTAATCTGTTGCATTTGTAATGGTCTGGCCATATGCTTCGTCCCCAACAATGATGTTACTATATACATCCCACTTATTGACAATGATATCAACAGTGGCCAAACGAATTTCATAATGTTTATTCTCACTTCCATATAAACAATAAGAAATTGCGCGGAATAAGCAATTACCGTCACCAAGAATGGAAATCACTTGAAAATTGTTGAAAGTAGAATTAATCAAATCTGAACCCGTTTCCACCCGTATTTTTTTAGCAGTAGGAGGACCATCCGGTACCAAATCTCCAACAGGGCCGTCATTGACGAAGATTCTTAGTTCAAACTTTCTCTGAGCATTTTTCAATTTCCTTCCAAGAACCATCATTATAATTGAAAGCACAACTACTCACAAAAAAATACGTTATTAAATCAGAAACTTAAGTAACTAACTTACCTAGGTACGCTAACTTCACTTTTTTTCTTTATCTGTCAATATTTTACTATCAAAATAAAAAATATGGATAAACAACTTTATTTTATAAGTGAGAAAATAGGTTTAATTTCTGCTTTCCAGCTAAATATTTCTGTGAGAAGCACGATTTATTTTGTTTTGTGTATGGGTGTGATTAATCCATCATAATTTAGAAATGTAATAATGACGTTTATAGTTTTGGTCGAATTTGTAGTTTTGGTAGGAATGGTAGCTTTGGTAGCAATCGTAAGTATCATTGCTACCAAAACTACAATATATGCCAAAAATACCATTTCTACCAAAAACTACAATTCCAACCGAAAATACTATTTCTATCAAAACTACAATTTCTACCAAAATTGCCGGTGCTGTCAAAAGTACTATTCTTACCAAAGCTACAATTTCTACCATAACTACCACTTGTAATAATATAATTATATGACAATAGTACTATGAACCGCTGTAATATGTTCCACATAAAAAAAATTACGATACCTGAAGAAAGTCCGTAATTTAAAAACACGAAAATTTTCCTAACATAAAACGTAAGGAAAATTCCTCAACATCAGAGATCAGTTCACCCAACATTAAGGGTTAACTGGTAACATTCGGGGAATATTACCTGCCATCAGCGATAATTCACTATAGTGATAATTTGACCAACATCGGGTATAATTTAACACACCACCACTCTCACACCCGGGTATGAAAATAAGGCTAGGTCACCTTAAGGAGGCATAACGTTTTTACCTGGCAGTTACCGCAAGGAACTTAATAGATGCCATAAAAATATTTTAGAATTTAGAACCGTCCATGTAGAGAGAAAGCAATGGAATCTTAAGAAATTTATAGGAAAATATTGAAAAATAAGTTCAATGTCCACACCTATCTTCCTTCAAACTTACCCAATTTACATGAGCATACCATCAAATGAAACAGCTCTTTTCAGCGCGTGTTTTAGGCCTATAACGAAACGCCTAACTCAATGAGAACCAGATATATAGAAGCAGGAAGTCATTGACTACGGCTATGAAAACGTAAAAAATGTATGGGAAAAAACTGTTTTTGCATATAACTTGATGAATGTGCAAGTTAGGTAATTTCTAATGCTTGATGACAAATCTATGCAGCGAGAGCTTTCATTTAAAAAAAAATCATGCGAATCGGTTGCGTAGAACGGGCTGGCCGACTCGTATTATAAAACACAAATTCTTTTAATATATAGATATTATTATTATTAACCAAACTTTTTTTTTTTATAGGCTCACGCCTGTATCCCCGAAACGCTAGGCAGAGGTGTAATATTACACATTTCGCCATTGACTTCTTTAAGATCCCACGTAATAGAGGGCGAGCCTGTTGCATTGAATTTGGAAAATCTCACACTTTTGCCCGATTCGGGAATTGAAGCCGAGACCTCCGATCAGCAGACGCATACTCTATCTGCTACTTAACTATTATATAACTACGGAGCTACGAACTATCTATCTACTAATTAACTACGGAGGCAGTAAAATTAATATTTATAATAAGTACGCTCTGCACGGTTGGCGGTAGTGATTTAAGCGGCCGCCTCGCTGCTTGGCACTGCACCGAGTGTTGTGGGTTCGATCCCCACACGAGGCAACAGTTTGTGTGATTCATAAATTGTTGTCTCTAGTCTGGGTGTTCATTGTGTCTGTTAGTTGTATGTTTGTAAAGTCCCCCGCGACACAGGATTTAGTCCTAGTGCGGGAGTTTTTTTTTTTAAAGAAATTAGTACTCAAATGACATGGTGTTTAAATAAGAACTATTATATTTAACTGTGACAGCATAAACGCGTGTTTGTAGTAATGCACCTGTGTAGATTGTAATTTCAACATGGCAGATTAATATTATTATTTCCTATATAGCTAATTATTTCAGTATTATCCATACAATCAATAAAACTCACTTGCATGTAAAATTTCAACAAGATCGATAAATAATATATTTAATTACGCTATGAAGTTTCATAAGCACTAATAATATCGTGTTTGATATCGTAATCACGCAATGTAAATATGTCGTTATCGTTTATTTTATTTTAATACTTAACAATACATCCCTATAAGATAATTTTTAAACGTATAATATAATATAAATGGCTGTCTCCAACAAATTACCAGCCTCCTTAAGGGTTTGGGGCTAAAAGTTTTTGTATATTTTTGTTTGTTGACTAGTAATACTAACTTGCACAATATATACGTTTCTAGGGTTTAAGGAAGTACTTACCATCATTATGATCATCAGTGAGTCAGTGACGATAATGGGATTGTTGTTACATATGAATAATCCGTATTAATATTAGAAATGCAATGTATTTGTTTGTTTGTACTTCTTTGACCCCGTACGGGAGATATAATGGTATGGTTTTTTGAGTATGAGGAGATAGGAAGCTGGCGAGTGGCTACTTTGGGCCGTGAAATAACTTGCTAAACGACTTTCACGCGGACTAGTAAAATCTAACGTATGTGAGCTATGCAATTAGAACATATAAATAACCTAAAATCTGCTAACAATAACCTAAAATCAATCAATATTTATTATTTGTCATCTGTAAGTATAGGTTTATCATGGCAATAAAGAATTTGACGATTTCCAGAGGAACATTAAGTTTTTCTGGAAATCCGTTCGTGCAGTTCGAGGAAGAACTCAATCCTCAGAACACACATCCATCAGAGACGAGAATGGAAGTATAGTAAATGGTGAATTGTGCGTGCTGAAGAGATGGAAAGAGTATTTTGAAAGTTTATTCGAAAGAACGGCGATAGAGACACCGATAGCTGAAGTGAATTGTAATGATAGCAATGATGAAAGCGTTATTGGCGTGGATGAGATCGTGAAGGCACTGGGAAGTATGAAAGTAGGTAAGGCTGCAGGATATGATAGGATTACAGTCGAAATGCTGAAGGCTGGACCGGGCATCATAGTTGGTCAGTTGCAGCGGTTATATAACTTGTGTTGGAACACCGGCCGAGTACCTAATGACTGGACCACAGCTGTAGTTGTGCCTCTTTATAAAGGAAAAGGCTCGCAACAAGACTGCAAAAACTATAGAGGCATTAGCCTTCTCAGCATTGTTGGCAAATTGTATGCAAAGGTACTTATTGAAAGAGTTATGGAAGTAACCGACAAGAAAATATGGGATGTACAAGCGGGATTCCGAAAGGGTATGGGATGCACGGATCAGGTTTTTTCCTTGCGAAGCATAGCCGGAAAATTTTTGGCCAAAGGTCAAAAGGTCTATTGCGCATTCGTGGATTTGGAAAAGGCTTACGATAAAGTGGTGAGGAATGAAATGTGGTCGGTGCTGTCAATGAATGGGGTGGACAGCAGCCTCATTCGAGCTCTGAAATCCCTTTATGAGGATTCTAGAGCTTGTGTGAGGATAAACGGGGCATACACTGACTGGTTTGCCATCGATAAAGGTGTTAGACAGGGATGTGTAGCGTCGCCGTGGCTGTTTAACCTCTTCATGGACAGTTGTTTGCAAGATTTAAAACATAGTGACTGCGGATTAAGGATGAATGGGTTACTCGTCAAATGCCTCCTTTATGCTGATGATCAGGTTATACTTGCATCTTCAACGGAGGAGTTGCAGGAGATGGTAACAATCATGCATCGTGCGTTAGAAAGGAAAGGAATGAAAGTGAATGTAAGTAAAACGAAAGTTATGGTTTTTGAAAAGGAGGAATGCGTTACGGCTTGTAATATTTTGATCGATGGACAGCGAGTGGAACAAGTGAATGAGTTTGTTTACTTAGGTACGTTGTTTACAAGAGATGGTAAGAATGAAGCAGATATTGAAAGGAGAGTTAATGCAGGTAATTTTGTGAATGGAGCTCTGAAGGCGTTTATGAACAGTCAAAACGTGTCCAAAAAGGCACGTTTGGCTGTATATAGAGGTGTGTTAGTGCCTACCCTTATGTATGGTAGTGAAAGTTGGGTATGGCAGAAGAGATTTGAAAGTAGAATAAATGCTGTAGAAATGAGAGCACTGAGAAGTATGTGTGGTGTGTCTTTGACCGACAGAGTAAAGAATTGTGTGATACGAGAGTGGTGTGGGGTAAAAGAAGATGTAGTGACAAGCATTGAGAAAGGCATGTTAAGATGGTTTGGGCACATGGAGAGGATGGATGACGATAGACTGACAAAGAAGATATATCAGGCTAGTGTGAATGGGACAGGACAAAGGGGAAGACCTAGGAGAACGTTCTCTGACCAGATTGGAGACATCCTGAAAAAAGGACAAGTCAAAAGTACCCTTAACAGAAGAGCATGCATAAGAAACTTGATGGGAGTGAGTGAAGCAAGTGAGGTATGTCAGGATCGTTGCAAATGGCGTTCCGTAGTCTCTGCCTACCCCTCCGGGAAACAGGCGTGAGTTAGCTATGTATGTATGTATGTAAAGAATTTTGAATTATATGATTAATACGCCTGCTGTGAACATCCTGAGAATTTCGGTATCTGATGAAATGCAAACCCAAAATATGGGTTCAATAAAATAAAATAAAACCCATTTTTATGTTAAACGGTTGTATTACAATAAAAAAATATATAGTTAGGTTATGTACTAAAAGCTAAAAAATAATTCGGAAATTCCTAGCTACCAGATCGCACCAATCTTCTCATCAATCTGGGGTATTGATCAGATAAATATAAAATCGTTGGGCGTAGCGTACCCAGAGTAAACATTTTGATAGAAATTTCACGCGCCTAACGATTTTTATTTTCAAGTTTTTAGTTTTGTTGTTATTTCATAGTGAGCCCTATTCTACCAATCAAGCCCTTTCATTCGATACCTATATTGAGGTATTTGTGAAAAATATGTAATCCGCCATAGCCATCTTGTTTTTTTCATAGTGAGCTCTATTCGTAAATTGTTGGGGGTAGCGTACCTAGAGTCAACATTTTGATAGAAATTTTCTCGCGCCCAATGATTTTATATTTATCTGATCAATACCCCAGATTGATGAGAAGATTGGTGCGATCTGGTAGCTAGGAATTGCCGAATTCTTTTTTAGCTTTTAGTACATAACCCGACTACATATATTTTTTATTTTAATAAAACCGTTTAACATAAAAATGTTTTTTATTTTATTTTATTTTCAAGTTTTTAGTTTTGTTGTTAGTTCATAGTGAACCCTATTCTACCAATCAAGCCCTTTAATTCTGTTGAATTGTTTTAATAAGTGGAAGTCGGTTTCTTATGAGAATAAACGTTTATTTTAAGTACTACAATTAAACCTGTACTTTACTTGCAGTGTCACGGAATAGAGAGAAATCACAGAGTATAGAGTGACCAAAGACAGTCTCACTAACAGACTAATACAAGTAAATTAGAAGGCGCGAAATTAAATTAACATTTCAATACCCTCTCCTAATTAGAGCCTTCTTTTAACTAAAGCTTAAAGTATGTAATCCAAAAGATACAATATGAATAATTCTTAGTTACAATTACAAGTTTTGTTGTTATACAAAAGAAAAATGAACTTCTTATAATTATTAAGTTTGCACATGCCTATGCTACTTCTCATGAATATAAAGGAGAATGACCAAAACTGGGCTATTTTGTGACACGTTTGCTTCTAAACCATTGACATCTGGAAAATCTTTTTGTATATATTTATTTTAATTTAAAGCGCAACGGGGATTTTTAGTTCAAAATTAAAAGTATCTGCGTTGTTCCGGTCGTGACATCGCCATTTCATGTTCAAAACTCATTTTGCATATTTCGGCAAATGTTTACAGTTTCTTGAAAACTCCTTTTAATAAGAAAAAATGACATTCATAGTGAAAACAGGTTGACATAATAAAAGTTCTAATAAGCAAAATAACATATTATCCAATCTCTTTGAAAATAACACTAAAATCTTATGATATTTTGAAAAATATATTGTATTGAAATATTTTCTATAAATAATATGTTTATCCTTTTTGCAACATATTACACACGAAATAATGTTTTATACTTATCGAAAATATGGGAACATATTTTTATTATACTGGCATCTGTAACGTCTTACGTCAGTTATTTTGACATGAAAACAGTCAAATTGCTTTTTCACCTATGCTAATATCTCTTTATTGGAAAATAAGTAATTTACTGTCGTTTATATTGACTTGAACAATCCTTTGTGGACCAAACAAGTTTATTTCGTGTTATCAAGACGAATCGGTTGACTAAAGTATGAGACAGTCTTTATTGGTAACATTAGTAAGTATGTCGTCTGGACTTAGAACAACTAGCCATCTAGGATTGCGGTTATGTTAACTCTTCCTTTGCGGTACCTCGACAGCAACACGTCCGTTCTTTGGACAAGCTATCTGATTCGACGCTCAATATTTTTACATCTTGGATAGCGCCAGTCTGTGTAAGTGTTGTTTACTTCTCTTCTCTATTCCTACAATCCTCTCGTGCTCTCCTCACCGAATATTCAAACGACTTTAATTGTTTGTTTTAGGAATTAAACGGAGTCTTATGCTTAGAATGCTACACATTAATTGAAGCTGATGTCACTTCTGAGGTCATACCTGCACCACATTATGGTATACGATATACAACCTCCTGCTTTATTTTGAGGTGATTTATTTGAAGAAGATTTATAATAGCAAATAAAATTAAGAATAAAATACAAACTGTGTTTCATTTACCTATTAAGCATAAAACAGTGTAGTTTTAATGCCAAGTTTGTAATAAGGTCCAATGGAATGAGCTTATCTTTTGCGAACTAGCCTCACTGAAATTCTCATTAATTATACCACATAGTATTGAGAATTCTCAGTAAGAAACAATTATATCAGACTGCCTCCTTGGTCCAGTGGATAGCGTATGCGTCTGTTGATCGGAGGTCCCGGGTTCGATTCCAGGGTCGGGCAAAAGTGTTACTGGGTTTTTCCGAATACTCAGTATCAAGGAGTCTGGTGATGTGCCCGGTAACGGCAATAGGCTCGCCCCTATTACGTAGGTCCTAAAAATGCATGGCGAAATGTTGGTGTAATATTTACACCTCTGCCTACCCCTTTGGGAATAATACAGGCGTAAGACTATAAATAAAAAATATATCAGACTGAAACAACCGCAAACTAATATAATCTACAAGCGTTTGTTTCGTAGCTCCACTTCTTTTTACAACTATTTTCTACATTGTATAATATACATAGAGGCTTCTAATAAATTCCGGTAATATGATTAAATCATATCATCATCGTCCTAGCGTTATATCGGTTGCATCCAAGACTTCAACGCCTGGGAGCCCTGGGTCCGCTTACTAGTCTAACCAGATATGAGAGAATATTAGCTTTTCTATAGTCTGACCGCCATAACCCAAAGGGATTGCGATATTGTAGGTATGGTTTAGACCAGTATCGGTTTATTGGAGGGTGCTGACGACTCCGTAACGACGTGCGATGGTGAAAGATCTTCATGAAAACTGGGACCGACGGCTCTTCGAAGCACGGGCGACAATTAACTAATTTACTACTATTAATATGATTAAATCATGTAACTATCACAATACTTAACCTCAAAATATTTGAAATCTTTAATGTCCGATAGCTAAGAGCTGCCGCCGAATATCGTATTCATTTTTTCCTAATTTAATTAGGAGTATATTTACTATATTTTACTGGTCAAATCATCGAGAAGCAAACTTAGCCCATCTTTCATGCAAATTTGGTCATTCTCCTTTATCCTTGGACAATGCTTTGGTAAACATATAGGCATATTGATTGTTTGTGTTTACATAGTTAAGGCTGATAACATTTTCATAATATTTTTCTTTGATAAAGTTGTATTTAATATCTATATGTTTGCAACGCTTGTGAAATTCACTATTTTTAATAACGTTAATTGCACTTTGATTGTCAATGTTTATGACCACAGACACTTGTTTATATTCACTTATTTCCTGTAATAGTTGTCTTAGCCACATGGCCTCTTTAGTGGCAGCACAAGCAGCCATAAACTCTGCCTCAGTTGTTGACAAGGCCACTGTGTGTTGCATTTGGGAGGACCAGGTAATGGCGGCTCCATTCTTGAGAAAAACATAACCAGTTGTTGAACGCCTTGTTTCAACATCGTTAGCAAAGTCAGCATCACTGTATCCTACTACATCAGTGCTGTCTGGCTTTGATATGTAGCACAATCCATAATCTTTAGTATGTTTTAGATACTTCAGTATTCTTTTGACGGCATTCCAGTGAGATTCATCATGACAGTTTAAGAATCTACTCACTTGACTGACTGCAAACAAAATGTCTGGCCGGCTTACTGTTGCTGCATGTATGAGGGATCCTACGGCTTCTCTGTAGGGGTAATTTCTTTCAGGTGGCTCATCAGTCTTTATGAGTTTGACATGTGGATCGGCTGGTACAGTGTTAGAGTTTGCTTCAGTCATGTTGAACTTCTTTAATAATTGCTCGATATATTTGGTCTGGTGTATAAAAATATGATTATTAGATTTTTCAATTTGCATTCCGGCAAAGCAGGAAAGAGGATATGTTTTGACATCAAAATTAGTTTGAAGATCATTGATTACTTCAGTTAAAACTGATTTATCTTTACAAAGTAAAATACCGTCATCTACATATAGACACAAGTAACATGTTATTCCTCTAGTTAATCTAATGTAAATGCACTGATCTGCTTTACATCTTTCAAACCCGAATTTCTTTAAAACAGAATTAAATTTTGTATTCCAACATCTTGGTGCCTGTTTCAGCCCATATAAGGATTTGTTTAGTTTACATACCATATCCGGGTCGCAGTTCAATCCCTCAGGTGGAGTCATGTAAATTGTTTCTTCCAGGTCACCATACAGGAAAGCAGTAGTGATGTCGAATTGGATTATCTCTAAATTTTTCTGAGCTGCAAGTGATAATAATAATCGTATAGAGTCATACCTCACTGTCGGCGCAAAAGTTTCATCAAAATCTATTCCTTCTGTTTGTGCATAACCTTTTGCACAGAGCCTTGATTTATAACGAGGACCTGTTGGTTCGTTTTTGATACGAAATACCCACTTACATCCGATAAGCTTGGTGTTTTGTGGTTTTTCTACCAATGTCCAAGTAGCAGTTTTAGAATGTGATTCCAATTCTTGTTTTATTGAAGTTTTCCACTTTTCAGATTCGATTGAGGTTAAAGCTTCTTTATAATTCTGAGGAATAGAATTTATCTTTTCTTCGCTGTAGCACAGGTAAGCTTTATGTTTGTTTTCATTTAATTTTGATAATTCTCTGTTTCTTGGTATCAATGTTATTTTAGAAGGTGTAGACGATAATTGAACATTTGTATTTGGTATATACTCGGGATCTATGTTATCTTCTTGATCTGACATATATTCACTAGTGGTGTTTGAAGTATCTGATTTATCGTTGGAATTCAGAGATGTAAAATTATCATTTTGTTCCAATGATGTATCACACATTGTTTCTTTCTCTGTCAGATTTATAGGAAGATAGTTTCTTTTTACTGTGGTCTCTAAGAAAACAGCATTTCTGCTTTTAATCACAGTTTTAGAGCTAGGTATTATAAACCTATACCCTTTTGTGTTATCACAGTATCCGATGAATATAGCTTTCTGTGATTTACTGTCCCACTTCTTACGTTTTTCTTTTGGGAGATGTATCATAGCTTCGCAGCCAAATACTTTTAAATGACTTATATTTGGTTTCTTCTTAGACCACATTTCTTCTGGAGTTTTAAAAGCCAGTGAACGTGTTGGAGATCTATGAATAAGATAAACAGCTGTGTGATTGCTTCTGCCCAGTACAGTTTAGGAAGTTTTGCATTAAACAACAAACATTTTGCTTTTTCAACAAGTGTACGATTCATGCGTTCCGAGACACCATTTTGTTGGGGTGTATAAGGCACTGTTGTTTGATGGATGATACCAGCTGTCGCTAGGAACTCAGAAAAAGCATTGTTTATATATTCAAGTCCATTGTCTGTACGCAAACATTTTATTCTGCACTCCAATTTATTTTCAACTTGACATTTAAATTCTTTGAATTTTTCAAGAGCTTCTGATTTTTTCTTTAAGAAATAAACAAACACCTTTTTTGAAAAGTCATCTATAAATGTGATGAAGTATTTTGCACCACCAATGGAAGTGGTTTCCATTGGTCCACATATATCTGAATGTACAGTTTCAAGTAAATGTGTAGCTCTTGAATGGCTCGTCTTAAATGGCAGGTGTGTTTGTTTTCCTTCTAAACAAGTCACACATGTCAGATTATCTTCTTTCTTAGATAATTGCACACCATTTGTATTTTCTTCAATTTTCTTTAGATCACTGAAATTGAGATGCCCCATCCGCTGGTGCCAGAGATAAATATCTTGTTTATCAACATCTGATATGCATGCTTGAACATTGTACAGATTTAGCCGGTACATATTGTTGATTAAGGTAGCTGTTGCAACTATTTTCTTATGACTGTTAAAAATTACACAGCCTTCGTTATTAAATTTCACTGCACCACCGTGATTTACAATCTGACTGACTGATAGTAAATTTGTTGCCAACTCGGGCACATATAACACATTTTGGAATAAAACTTTGTTACTCCGACCTCTGTTGTCACAGATATCCAAACTCAGGTGACCAGAGCTTTCTACTGGTAAAGATTTGTTATTTGCAACTTTGATTGTCTTCACTAGTGGCACTGTTTCATTATGCAATAATTGTTTGTGTCGGGTTATATGCATTGAGGCGCCGGAGTCTATATACCAGGCGTCGCTGTTACTGTCAGAAGCTATTAATGCAGCCGCATAGCTAGGACTTTCATGTTTCTGTTTTTGCTTAGACTTGCACTCTGTACTTATATGACCATATCTGTTGCATATGAAACAACGTGGACCTTTTTGAAATGACTTTTTAATTACCTTTTTCTTTGAATTTGTTGCAAAGGCATTTATATCACTATTGCTTATTTTTACATCCTGTAGAATTTTAGCTTTGACTGAATCAGCACTTATTTTCATACCGGAACTCTCGATCGCCATGATCATTGGTTTGTAGGTCTCGGGTAGACCAGAGAGGAGCAGGGTTCCCAGCCACTCATCATCCACTTTAAATCCGATATTGCGTAGCTTATGAGCTGTTGTGACTACTTTACTAACGTATTCCTCTACATTTTGACACTCGGCGAGGGTTGTGGTACACAATTCCCGAAGTAAACCTACTCGGGGTGTTAGCCCTAAGTCATCGAAAGCACTTGTCAGGTTATCCCAAACATCCTTTGCTGTCCTCGCTTCTTGTATGTGAACATAATTCACGGAGTCCACCAACAAGATTATCTTAGATTTTGCTTTGAGATCGCGTTTTTGATTTGCCGCGTCACCGGTTGGATTTTCTATACAGTCCCACAACTCCTCGTGTTCGAGGTATGTTTTCACGGCAAACCTCCATGTGGAGTAGTTATCGCGGCCAGTTAGTTTTTCTGTCATGGTTAGCGGGTTATTTGAAGACATTTTCAACACTAATTGTATAACTTTTTGCCGGTTCCACGTTTGATATTTTAGGTTAGGTTTTAACAATTTCGTGCACTTTAGTAACTGTTGTTCGATTTCACTTGTTCACTTTTCAGGGCTACTGGGCCCATAACCTGTTGAATTGTTTTAATAAGTGGAAGTCGGTTTCTTATGAGAATAAACGTTTATTTTAAGTATTACAATTAAACCTGTACTTTACTTGCAGTGTCACGGAATAGAGAGAAATCACAGAGTATAGAGTGACCAAAGACAGTCTCACTAACAGACTAATACAAGTAAATTAGAAGGCGCGAAATTAAATTAACATTTCAATAAATTCGATACCTATATTGAGGTATTTGTGAAAAATATCTAATCCGCCATTTTGTGGTGGAAGCCATCTTGGATTTTTCATAGTGAGCTCTATTCTACCAATCAAGCCCTTTCAATTGATACCCATATCGAGGTTGTTGTGAAGTAATATTGTGATCCGCCATTTTGTATCGGCGGCCATCTTGGATTTACAATCATAAGGAATATATTATGTTGTACTGTCATCAAGATTAAGAGTGTGTACCAAATATCAGATCAATTTGTCATCAGGAAGGGGGTAAAATTCCAATTATTAAATTTGACCCAAAAAACAAATAAACAAATAATTAAACAAACAAATAAACAGGTCAAGCTAAATAAAACCGTTTAATAAAAACAACAAAACGATTGAGATTCGCTTGTGTTTCTTGTGTTGGCGGATGCACTGACGTGTCCCTGATATCGTTGTGTTATTAATAAATAAAATAGACTGTATACCGCTACCAAGAATTTCACAATATCCACACACGCAAGCATCCGGAATTGTCAAGCAAGGCTTTAGTTCCTTTCCTGGTAACATTCCAAACTCAGTCTCAACTATAAGTTGTAACATTAAGTATGAAATATACGTGATAGAGCACATGTCATCGTAGTTTATGTTGGTTTAATCTGTAACTCACTAATTTCCACGAACTGTAGACCAACATTTTGTAAATTTCACTTTGTGGGTTGAATTATAAAATTAAACTGAGACAAAATCCTCCCGTGGGTCCCCCTATCTTCCCGTGGGTGTCGTAAGAGGCGACTAAGGGATAACACGATGCAAATACCATCTTTGCGTAGAGACGGAAAACTCGACATCAAACCCTATAAGACTGCCTCGTTGGTCTCGCGGCATAAATGTGCGCGTGGGATCGGGAGGTTCCGGGTTCGATTCCTGGGTCGGGCAGTGTTATTGGGTTTTTCTGTCACGAAATTCTCAGTAGCAGCACGGAGTCTGGAAATGTGCCCGGTACAGCAATAGGCTCGCCCCTTATTACGTGGGACTAAAGTATATCTGGCGAAAAGTGGGTGTAGAAATACACCTCTGCCTACCCCTTCAGGGATAAAAGGCGTGACGTTATGTATGTATGTAACTGAGACAAAAATAGATTTCCAGCGGTTGTCGCAAATATTAAATGACCAACATAAAGTTCGAACTCGTATATTAAACGGACCGCACACATTCTTGCTCCGTATGGGTCGAAGTTCTACATAACGATATTATATAACGTAGTAATAGAACTAGCTGACTAGCAACGTTGTTTTGCCACATTTTTATAATCTTAGAATTTGGATTTAAAAACAATATCTAAAAAATTTGTCTACAATCTAAGACGAGTCAAACATACAAAAAAATATCATAAGAATTGGTGAAGCCGTTTGGGAGAAGTTTGATGACAAACACCGTGACATGAGAATCATTACATTATTGTTAATATAATTATGTGTATCACAAATCAGTAGCATCAAAGATACCCCTTATTGTTTCAATAAGTAAACCTGTGACATTTCTTTGCCTTTTAATGGAGACATTCCTATTTTTCTTCCACAAATGAACGGATTTATTGTTCTTTACAAGGGCGGGCTCATAATTGCTATAACAATTATATTTCATTCGTGTTGTACGTCTCAGTGCCCGGGGGATGCGCGTCTAGAGCAAACTACTAGTAACCGGCTGTGCGGCTTCGTTTAATAGAACTGTGGTCTTTCGCTGGACGCCGTTTGAAGTTGCAGTCATTTAATTTATAATAATATAAAATATAATCTTTCATCTGGTCGTGAGCATTATTATGTGGCTAGAGATAACATTCGCATTATAATTAATTCTTGCGTCGCAGAAGAAAAAGAATATTATCATAATCTTCTTAGCGTTATTCCAGTTTCAATCTGGGGTCCGCTTACTAGTCTAACCGGCTTAGGCTGAATATTAGCTTTTCCACAGAGCGACTGCCTGTCTGACCTCCGCACCCCGAAGGGATAGCGATATTCCATGGTTAAGACTAGTGTCAATTTATTTAAAAGGTACTGACGCCCTGTAACGACTGTTAAAGATCTTCATGACAACTGGGACCGACGGCTTAACGTGCTATCCGAGGCACGGGACAAGCGATAATTAATCATTGAATACGCACATAACTCCGAAAAGTCATTGGTGCCCGCCGTGGATCCGAACCCGATACCCTCTGCATGGCAGTCTGTTGGTATCTCCACTCGGCTATCGCTGCCTTAAGAAAAATATAATTATATAATATAATAATTTGAATAGCATATTGAAAAAGCTAATTCAACGGACATTCGTACTCGGAATCAAACGTGGATCAGGTAAATTATAGTCCCTTGTGAGATTTGAACCCACGATGATATGCAGCGCATTAGCAAAACAATCACCAAAGCCACTCGTGAAGTTTTTTAATCTTATATTAAAGATACAATATTGCTCATCGCATCCAGAAGCGGATTAATAACAGCCATTTAGACTTACAAATCGCAAACGGTTTCAGCGCAGGTCTAGCTGGCGATTTAAACAAATAGAGTGGTTTTACCAGTAGGTACTGGTAATCCGCTTGCATTGAGTGAGCATTACTAATTAATATCGGCTCCTGCTTCTGTAATAGACGAGAGAGATTGAGTAAGATGGCAATATAACAGAGAGAGTGGTAACATTGAAACCTCGAAATGGATCACCGTCCGAGCCACCTGTATTGCAATTGGATAGCACACAATCAGTTGAACCCTCGGACATTAGATAATTACACTTATGCTCGGAGTATATAGAGCACATATCTGTATTTGATAAATGATTTGTAGCTACAAATTCTAATATAACAGGTGGATTTATGGATTGAGGGTTTGTTATGCCCGTTTTCACCAACACCCCCTATACTACCACATAAGTATGGGACCCTTTACTTAAAAGCTCCCCTAAACCAACCCCTATACAAAATTTCGTTTCACCATCACTTCTGTCACCTAAATAGGGGGCACATAACTATGTGACGTTTTTTTTTCGATGTTAGTGACTGGCTGTTCTTTGAACTTATCGATACATTTAAACGTTATAGTTTTTTATCCATTTCTCTAAAGTATTTATACAAATAGATACAGTTTATCATAAATAATGTTTTTATAGTAATTATAAATATTATTTCATTCATATTTCTAATTAAATTAATATTTTCTGGAATATTTACTCTGTATTTGCATAACAAAACTTGCATATAATCTGTGGTAATTTGTATTTGACAGTTGACAGTCGAGTGTCGACACTAATCTATTGTTTGTTTTGATCGCCTTTGCGTGTTATTTTTAAGTTTTATATCAATCTTTTGCATTCGGCAATCGTCATATTGTAATAAAACGGCAGAAAAAAGAAAGCGTAGTCAAAATTTCACAGTAGACGAGAAAGATAAGTTGGTGAAATTGGTGTATACATTTAGAAATGTAATTTTAAATAAGAGAACAGACGGTACAACTAACCAAGCTAAGAACGAGGCTTGGATAAACCTCTGTACCCAATATAACTCAACGGGAATGATGTACAGGTTAGTTTTAACATTTAAATAAAAACCAACATGCCATATTTTATCATTTAGAAAATTACCACATGTGAATTATATATCTATTTTTTATCTTAGAAGTAAAGATGCTCTCCTGCGCGTCTGGGAGAAAATGAAAAGTGAGGCAAAAATCTACAACTCAAGAAACAGGAGTTGTACTAACGGAACAGGTGGAGGACCATCAACCATTAAAACAGACCCAATACTGGAACAAGTCTGCGATTTGATGGGTCGAGGTTGCAGTGGTATTGCGGATGTTTTAGACTCGGATTCAGTCATCACCATACCAATATCACAGATCAATGCCATAGATTCAGAACTCACCAGTGAAGAATCTCAGGCTATCATCTTAGATGCTGAACTTGTTACGGTAAGTACTGGCAGATTTATATTGCCCAAGGCCTTTTTGTACTGTACTAAGGTAAATAATTAAATGAAAATGAAAAAGCATTTATTCTGACACACATCATTTACAATAATACAAAACTTCTGCCAAACTGCAAAACAGTTTGTTGGCAGATGTAGCTCCCTTTTATATATCAGATCAGGTGTAGTCTTATAGCCTAATAATATACATTTGAATCTTTTTCATTTGTTAATGAAAAACAATAATAGGTACTTAATCTAAAAGATTTGGAGTAAGTGCATAATATATCTGAGGTAGGTATATAAACTCAAACTAGTATGGTTAGCAATATTGCAATAAAAAGTAGTAGTAAATAGCAGTAATAAACTAGTATGGTAAGCAAAGGGTATTTAGAATGACATTTACAAAAGTTTTTAAAGTCAAATAACTAGTTGTTAATTATAAATTTGTAACAAGCAATTGTGAAAGGACTTCTCTATCTTTTTGTAACATTACCTTTTATGCAATAAACTGCTGAAGCCGATCTGATCTTGATCAAACTTGTATATTATAGAATCCGGCCATGCTTCTTATGGTAATCATTTGTATACTGATAAAATCACAGTAAGCTCTATTACTTAAACTTAAATATGTTTTCAGGGCATGCCATTAAAAGAAGTGAAGGAAGATGATACGATAATGAACACACCATCATGTTCAAAAGTATCAGCTTCTCCGCTTTGGAAAAGGCGTAGGCCTATACTCAAAGAACAGAACCATCCACAAACAGAAGTTGTGTCTACCCTGTGTACAGGATTTCAAGATGTTAATAATAAAAAACTTCAAGGTGAAGATTTAAAAAACAAATTGTTGGAAGAAGAACTTGAATTTAAAAGAAGCCTATACAAACTTCAGTTAGAATCGGCGAGAAAAGATTTAGAAATAAAAATAGAAGTACTAGATCAAATAAAAGGTATGTAATAATATAAGAAAACAATTAATTAACATTATTACATTAATTTATTACATGTAACAAGCTATCAAAATAATTTGTAATTTGTAATCGTCGAAATCCATATGTGTTCTGTGATGTAATGTTGGTAACACTTGCTATTTGCCCATATGAAATGAGTTCATCTATATTTGGAACAATATTTTCGTTCACTAGTTCATGTTCATTTCTTAAAATGCAAATATTGTGTAAGACACAACATGCAATGATGACGTTGACAGCATTTTTTAATTCTAATCTAATACCTATGGCCAAGACAGGGAAACGTCGTTTTAAGACTCCATATTGCCTTTCTACTACATTTCTCGTTTTTATGTGAGCTTCATTATATTTTTGCTGTCCTCTTGTTGTAGGATTTAAGTAAGGTGTCAATAGATGATTCTGAAAACAAAAAATATTTCTGCTGTTTTATAAGGTCTTAATATTATAATTTACTTTTCAGGTGGAAACTTCAATCTGAAGAATTTATTTGGTGTGCCAAAGAATGATTAAAGAGAAATTGTATTTTTTAAATAAATTGATTACTTATAATACATAGGATAGTATTATTTAATTCTGTAGGTATCTTCCTATTATATACTCGTACTAGCTAGCTATAATTAATAGCTATAATTTTTTTACCATATTTTTAAGTTTTTACCTTCAATGGGTATCCACTGTCACCCAGCAAATAGCTGTCAGGATAGTCTCCTCTTTCAAATTTTCTGAATGTATTGCTATTTTGATAAATAGCAGAGTCGTGTGTTGAACTTGGCCAACGTGCCACAACATCTCTAATTAATAAATTGGCTGATGCTACTGTCTGAACATTTATGGACATATATCCCTTCCTATTTCTAAATAGCTCTGCATCATCTCCACCTTTAAAAAATCATACATAACATCACATTTTATTCTGTGTAAGTTCCAAACCATTTGATAAAAGTTTCATTAAAATTCTGACTTTGTTAAACTAATAATGGTATATAGTCTTGAAGTTTCACCTGGTGATTGAATTTTCACATGTGTACAATCGATGCATCCAAGAACATTAGGAAATCTTGCAATATTATAAAATTCCATTTTCACTTTTTCTTG
This sequence comes from Euclidia mi, assembly GCA_944739405.2. NCBI lineage: Eukaryota > Metazoa > Arthropoda > Insecta > Lepidoptera > Erebidae > Euclidia > Euclidia mi. The sequence goes on along the minus strand of OX123202.2, from coordinate 3,222,762 downwards.
CTCCTCACTTGAATTAGGGAAGTTGACAAACTCTGAACGTAAAGCTACAATTGCAGCAGATACTCTTTTTATTATTCGACTGCAAGTAGCCACACTGATCCCACCCATATCTGCCACAGCTAACAAGTGATTACCCGTAGCATAAAACCTCAGTGCTATTAATAATTGATTGATTGGAGATATAGAATTATTTCTGAAATAAAATAAAAGAAAATTAAATATGTAAGAACAGCATTATTAACTATATAAGTGTACCTATCATAAAAATTGTCGCAGTGTATCACCTTACAAAAAAAAAATACCATGCGCACAGTCAATAGGTAGGTACTAAGTACAATGTTATTGTATGTTTAATTTAATTTACGGGTATTTTATAAAAACATGTTTAGCAGGTACTCACCTATTATCAGGAAATTCTAAGGAGTGTTCAATCTTTTCCAATAAATACAACACTGACGATTTACATAACCTATATCTCCGAACAAAATCAATTTCATCAAAACTTTCGAAGTAATTTGGTCGTTTTCGGTATATTTTTGGTCTACGGCGGTTATTTACGTCGAATATAGTTGAAACAGTTTCTAAATTATCCAAAAATTCATATAAATCACTATCCATCTTCGTTGCTTAAAGGATCACTCACGTAAGTGCCGGTTTATGGGCCAGAATGTCGGCCACCTAAATTTAGGGGACCTTTTAACGTTTAGTTGACCCCTAACAGTTGGTGAAACAGAAACCACCTTTTAACGGCCCCCTATCCATGGTTAGGGGATCCCATAAACTTAGGGGATGTTGGTGAAAACGGGCATTAGTCTTCTACAATAGAGCACTAGCATCTTATATAACTATCAAGCCTACTCCATAAAGTGTTGTGCTAAGTCATGTTTGCCAGTGAATCTATGAAACATGAATATTTCCTTCAATTGGATTTCAAACTCTAATTCACTTCAGTCGACACGTGTAGCTTGAATGTAATTGCTTAAACCGATGTCCGACTGCGCCGTAGATTTCGAAGTAGTAGAACCTTGGTAGTTTCAGCATGAATGGTCCGGATTTGCTGCTAAACTACTACCCATTCACAGTATATCGGGAAAATTGTAATATCTGTAGTTTTCATTTCGTTCAGGGAGTAAAATTGTTGAGGACCAATCACTCCTCTTCACTCGCCTTCCTATTTGTAGAAGAAGAATTGGGGTTGGTTATTGCTTTTCTGTTATAATTCTTAATAGATCCATCCCGTTATACGAGCTAACCGCCAGCCAGTTGCTACTATACTTGCAATAAACAACATCAAACATTGTTTATGTTGCGTTTATCTTGTTATAAATAGTCAGTTAGGCTTGTGTCTAGTACTGTTGCACTCATAAGTGTGTGTGGTGCAATCTAGATTTGTTTACAGCTGCAAATAGATTAAGTCCGCGGTGGGGGCCGGGCCGGCGCCGCGCCCGGAGGCGGTACGACGTACGACGACGGCTGTCAACACAATCACTTAGCTCGCCGAGTAAACACACTGCATCCGCCTCACCTGCACCACCTGCACTCTAGGCTCGTGAGGTTGTTCTCCTCTAATCACAGACGCTTGTCAATCAAAACAACGATGCGCCTATTAATTATCATAATGATATCAATAAAAATACTCAAAATAACCATAAATGTATATACCTAACTACGTATATATGAGCAAGAATATTTTTCGTAGATTGTCAATAAATCAAAAAATCAACTAAATTTCTTGTTCTTTTAATTATAAAAAAATAGTTTCTTGTACTCAAAGGAAACCATGTTTTTCATTATTAATCTTTCGGTTCTTTAACATATATGATAAAGAGAAAATCAAATCATACCAGATTTTTCGATGTGCGCTCGAGTTGCATGAAGATTGTTTCATAACGGGAGGATTTGACCCAATTGTAAAACTGCTCGACCGATCATTGACATATTTTAACATTATTTTAACTATCAATTCAATTCTGTAAGTACTTTCAAACCCACTAGCAAAAGTAAAAATATCAAAAGGACAGTTATCTGTCACTCTACTGACGTCACTAACATTTGTTTGCATAAATCGATAGGCCAGTGCTATCACAAAATCTATTAATTATAGATGGGCTTTTGATTGTTTTCTTTTATTACCGTGACAAAGCAAATACCAATTAATCCATAATGATAATCTTATAGATAAAGTGCCAATTACACCGATCAATATTATGAGTGCATTTCAATAAAAACATGTTTTGCACACACAACTACGAGTACATGTCGCGTAAAACGCCTCCTATCATGCGAACCGTATCTATTTTACATTTATACAAAATCATGATTTATGATAGAAGCAAGTGGCGTTCCGTTGTCTCTGCCTACCCCGACGGGAAAAAGGCGTGAGTATATTTATGTATGTATGTATGCTTTTATCATTTATATTTAACCGTGTTAATAATACGCAGAATGAAACAAAAATTCATAATAGTTGAAATACAGGTTACTTACTCAAAATGTTGGAATTTGAAAATTTATAAAGAATGTTAATATCTGTGAAAGTTAAATTGTAAATCTAATAATAAAATTTGTTGTTCCACGCGTAAATCGAACCAGCAAGATGAGACATCATTTTAATCGTAGCGCTATTCATTGGGAGGTAAATTCAATAAAGCGGGTGACACAGCTCCAAGTAGTGAAGCGAAACAAGTGGCGCCTCACACTGCCTCGTTAAATATCAACACTTAGTGCGAGGCGCAAACAAAGTGCCGCGAGTGCCACGCGACAAATCAGCGCTAACGACGACACCATTACGACGTCCTGCTCAGAGCGCGACAAAAACCCTCGTGACATAAATTGTCGCTAAGGAAGTGTCGCAGTTTGTCGCCAGGCCCGACGCCCGACACTCTCGCGGGAAAAAAGCGGCGCAATTAACGCGACTTTATTAGCGAGGCTCGATTATCGTCATTACTGCCTCAAGAGGAACGTGACGAATACACCATGACGCGCGACGTGCCATTACCTTTATAAACCGATTATTGAGCTTTCGCTGCTACAAAGTTACGAGCCTACTGGTTCAAATAGAAGCGTAAGGATTTGTAAAATAGGTCAATTTTCAGAACGTACTGAATATTATGGAATATCATATTTGGAATATCACACATTCAGGCAGAGGTTTTCTCTAATTGAATCGGCAGAGTTTGCACATCAGGAGTACGCCCGCTACGTTTTGAATGCAATAGTTGGCGAGTCAATTATCGAAGTATAATAAGCCGTGTGGTTGACGGCATAGAATACAAGTGTCACCACCCCTATCTTCCCGTGGGTGTCGTAAGAGGCGACTAAGGGATAACACGATGCAAATACCATCTTTGCGTAGAGACGGAAAACTCGACATCAAACCCTATAAGTCTGCCTCGTTGGTCTCGCGGCATAAATGTGCGCGTGAGATCGGGAGGTCCCGGGTTCGATTCCTGGGTCGGGCAGTGATATAGGGTTTTTCTGTCACGAAATTCTCAGTAGCAGCACGGAGTCTGCAAATGTGCCCGGTACGGCAATAGGCTCGCCCCTTATTACGTGGGACTAAAGTATATCTGTCAAAACATTTACTGTAGTCGTTTACACTGACTACAGTAAATGTTTTGACAGAATCGATCATTCTGTCCTATTACTCAAGCTTGAATCAGCAGGAATAAGAGGAAATCTTTTAAGATGGTTTGCATCCTATATTTCTAATAGAACACAAGCAGTAGCAATGAGTAATTACACATCAGGATGGATTACAGTGCCTAGCGGAGTCCCGCAAGGCTCTTTGTTGGGACCATTGCTGTTTGTAGTCTTTGTAAACGACATCGGTGAATGCTTCCATTCCTCGAGATTACTCTGCTTTGCAGACGACATGAAAATATTTAATTCCATTTGTTGTGATGCAGACGTCAAAGCACTTCAGGCTGACTTGTCCAGGCTTGACGAATACTGTGCTAGAAATAAACTGGACTTAAATCCGTCAAAGTGTTCGGTTGTCACTTTCACCAGGAAAAAACACATTGCTTCCTCCGATTATTATCTTAGAGGGCATAAACTTTGTAAATCTAATACAATACGTGATCTAGGCGTTATCTACGATTCCAAGCTACTGTTCGAGGAACATGTGGACAGCATCATCAAAAAGGCCTCTCAAGCACTTGGTTGTGTGTTTCGTACCTCGACCTGTTTTCAAGATGCTAAAACGTTCAAAATTTTATATTGTACTTTCGTTTGGAGCATACTCGAATATGGCTCTCAGGTATGGAACCCCAGATATGAAAAATATATAAATAGAATAGAAAGCATTCAAAGAAGGTTTATTAGGTACTTGTGCTACCGTACAGGATACAATTATCAGCCTGACAATTATTTAAATATATGCGCTAAATTTCACCTTCTTCCTCTTCACATGCGGCGTGTAATTGCAGACGTAACATACCTACTAAAAATTCTTTCGAGTTCCGTCGACTGCACTGAATTACTCACTAAAGTTAATATTAACGTCCCTTCTAAATCTAACCGGCACTACACTCCCATTCACTTACCTCATGCGCCATCAAACTATCGGCAGAATAGCTTCATGTGGCGAGCTAGCAAGACACTAAACTTAAAGAGCAAGTTACATAATATCGATGTATTTAATGCAAGTCTAGTTTCAGTGAGACGTTTGCTAAGCCGAGATTTCTTTCTGAGCTATCGAGAGGCTATGTAATATTACAATAATAACAATATTGTATTGTATAAAATCACGTAAAATTAATAATAATTATATAAATTATGATTAAGTTGTGCTATGGTCTTGTACCCATGGTTGTATGTCACCTTACGCTGTATCATATCTGAGAACCTGTAATTGGCTTTGTGTTGCAAATTTTGTTTTATTTTATTAAAATTGTATGTGCTGTTGGTCTTCCTTAAAATAAATAAAAGTGGGTGTAGAAATACACCTCTGCTTACCCCTATCATGCTTGTATAAACAAAGTCACTTTTGGTATCTCAAAAACTGCTGACTACGTCTTGTTCAAACCAATTTTCGTTGAAAATTTTCATTATCATCGACTTCAATGAAACAGAATGGAATGTCTATCGCTACTGTTAACACCTTCTCAGAATCTGACAGAGCACGACACTCTACCAGGTATTCGATAATTGACATACATACATACATACACATACATATCGTCACGCCTTTTATCCCCAAAGGCGTAGGCAGAGGTGTATTTCTACACCCACTTTTCGCCAGATATACTTTATTCCCACGTAATAAGGGGCGAGCCTATTGCCGTACCGGGCACATTTGCAGACTCCATGCTGCTACTGAGAATTTCGTGACAGAAAAACCCTATATCACTGCCCGACCCAGGAATCGAACCCGGGACCTCCCGATCTCACGCGCACATTTATGCCGCGAGACCAACGAGGCAGACTTATAGGGTTTGATGTCGAGTTTTCCGTCTCTACGCAAAGATGGTATTTGCATCGTGTTATCCCTTAGTCGCCTCTTACGACACCGACGGGAAGATAGGGGTGGTGACACTTGTATTCTATGCCGTCAACCACATGGCTTATTATACTTCGATAATTGACTCGCCAACTATTGCATTCAAAACGTAGCGGGCGTACTCCTGATGTGCAAACTCTGCCGATTCAATTAGAGAAAACCTCTGCCTTAATGTGTGATATTCCAAATATGATATTCCATAATATTCAGTACGTTCTGAAAATTGACCTATTTTACAAATCCTCACGCTTCTATTTGAACCAGTAGGCTCGTAACTTTGTAGCAGCGAAAGCTCAATAATCGGTTTATAAAGGTAATGGCACGTCGCGCGTCATGGTGTATTCGTCACGTTCCTCTTGAGGCAGTAATGACGATAATCGAGCCTCGCTAATAAAGTCGCGTTAATTGCGCCGCTTTTTTCCCGCGAGAGTGTCGGGCGTCGGGCCTGGCGACAAACTGCGACACTTCCTTAGCGACAATTTATGTCACGAGGGTTTTTGTCGCGCTCTGAGCAGGACGTCGTAATGGTGTCGTCGTTAGCGCTGATTTGTCGCGTGGCACTTGCGGCACTTTGTTTGCGCCTCGCACTAAGTGTTGATATTTAACGAGGCAGTGTGAGGCGCCACTTGTTTCGCTTGACTACTTGGAGCTGTGTCACCCGCTTTATTGAATTTACCTCCCAATGAATAGCGCTACGATTAAAATGATGTCTCATCTTGCTGGTTCGATTTACGCGTGGAACAACAAATTTTATTATTAGATTTACAATTTAACTTTCACAGATATTAACATTCTTTATAAATTTTCAAATTCCAACATTTTGAGTAAGTAACCTGTATTTCAACTATTATGAATTTTTGTTTCAGTCTGCGTATTATTAACACGGTTAAATATAAATGATAAAAGCATACATACATACATAAATATACTCACGCCTTTTTCCCGTCGGGGTAGGCAGAGACAACGGAACGCCACTTGCTTCTATCATAAATCATGATTTTGTATAAATGTAAAATAGATACGGTTCGCATGATAGGAGGCGTTTTACGCGACATGTACTCGTAGTTGTGTGTGCAAAACATGTTTTTATTGAAATGCACTCATAATATTGATCGGTGTAATTGGCACTTTATCTATAAGATTATCATTATGGATTAATTGGTATTTGCTTTGTCACGGTAATAAAAGAAAACAATCAAAAGCCCATCTATAATTAATAGATTTTGTGATAGCACTGGCCTATCGATTTATGCAAACAAATGTTAGTGACGTCAGTAGAGTGACAGATAACTGTCCCTTTGATATTTTTACTTTTGCTAGTGGGTTTGAAAGTACTTACAGAATTGAATTGATAGTTAAAATAATGTTAAAATATGTCAATGATCGGTCGAGCAGTTTTACAATTGGGTCAAATCTTCCCGTAATTCACTTTTGGAGTGATGAAAAAGTGATAGTGGTAATTGGTTAGGAGAACATAAATATTACATACACGGGTATGTTAAGTGTATAACTTTACTACGGCACCCTTCATGGGCGAGTTCGAGTCGCATTTGATTAAATTTTTGTTAATTTGTAAAAAAAAACATCAGTAATCTGTGTCATACATCGGGTCGTTCTAGTACCGACTTTTGGTGGAGTTGTCGATCTTTACGCCAAGATACAAGTAATAATATATATTTATAATAATAATAATAATATATTATTATGGATCAGGATTGAAATAGGTTTTTAAAAAATAGAAATCAAACACTTATAACTAACAACTAAGAACTTTATGCAAAACTTAGACTTTACACAATTTGTAAAATATAAATGGAGGTAGTTGAACAAAAACGAAACTTCACTACAGCCCTAATACACGTCCGCAACGTCTGAAGGCCGAACACCAAAAGGGACGAGCCGCCGCTTTCCACCCGTTATATTGGCTCAGCACCACCATCTTGTGACGTCACGTCGGTGCTGCCACTTCATTGTTCGTTATTTCCAACACGGCCCTCTCCTGACCGCGAGGCGCCCTCGACCGCTTGATTTGAGGTAGACGCTTCCCCATTATCTGAGGAACCGACATCAAGTTCGTTTTCTGAAACAGGACACGTATGTTAGAAAGCTGCAAAACAAAATATTTCGGGATATAGCAATTCGACATTACAATAGCAAGTGTGCACAACAAGCCATTGTAATGTGAACTATCAACTTACTAACAGATTCAATCATTTTTATCGAACCACAAACGACAGGCTCCGGATCCCCGTCGTTGTGCCGCATAGCGAAAGCATTAGCTCTGTAAATGCAATTGCTATGCCCCGCAGCACGAAGCACCAAGTTCGCTTGCTGCGTAATATCCTTGACCATAGCCTAGGCACCAAGTTCGCATGCTATGGCCACTACTCGCATAACTAAAGCATCTGGTCTGTAAATGCAATTGCTATGCCCCGCGACACGAAGCACCAAGTTCGCTTGTCGCGCTTACCAAGTAATCATAACATAGGCACCAAGTTCGCTTATTATGATCACACCTGATGTACCACATCATCATGGGAGTACATCATCAAACAAATTGCCAAGGCCAAAAAGAGCTGTGCGACGTTGGCTTACCAGTCTCAAAGAAAACTGACCAGGCGTCGGGCGTCCATTCACCATGCCACCGAACCATGTGTTCAGCTGCTGCCTGAGTCCGTTTGCCGTATGAGCCAGCCAGAAGCTCCAGCTCATAGCGATGATGAGGAAGGCCTCGAGTGACCTTGTATGGGCCTCTCATGCTCGAGTCCAGCTTGCCAGTAGTCTGCGAGCCCTTGCTGACGAACACGAAATCGCCTACCGCGTAGGCGCGAGGCTCCTTGCGATTCTCGTTCACTCGTTGGTCTTGCCGCTGCCGATTTGCTTCCAGTAGTTCTGAAGCTCGTTGTCGGCGCAGCGTTATCATCGCTTCACGGTTTGGATTACTGTTATGCAGAGCTACATCCCTGATGAGAGATCTTAAGACAGGTGTAGTCCCTTCAACGCCTGTCAACAGATGTAAGGGCGAAGTTTGGGTGGTACATTGCTTAGTTATGTTAAGCGTTAATTGAACTTTCCAAAGGACATTGGCCCAGCTATTGCCTTTGGCATTGACCTCAATCCGCAACATATTTAAAACGGTACGGCAGTACCGCTCAACTTGGCCGTTCTCACGATGCATTCCCGGTGTAATACGATGTGTACTACATCCCATGTCGCTTACCCAGTCTTGAAAGCCGGTAGCTTCGAACATTCTACCTTGGTCAGTTATAATAAGGGATGGGGTACCAAACAAAGATATAACATTGGTGAATACACGTTTCAATTCATCGGTGTCTTGCCTATAGAGTGCATATAAGAGACAAAACTTTGAAAATGCATCTACTACAAGCAAAATGTACTTAAAGCCATTAGATTCAATCAGCGGACCAAGTACGTCCAGATGGACATTCTGAAATGGTACATCGGGCTTATTCCACGATTGAATGGGCTGATGTGGTGACCGAGGAACTTTCTTATGTGAAAGACAAACAACGCAATGCGTAATGTATTTCCTCACAAATTGTCTCAGACCGGGGAACCAGAAATGACGCAGTATCAAGTCAGTAGTCTTGTCAATACCTATATGGTCGTGATCGTCATGAAAGACGCGTAAAAGGCTTAGTCTATGTCCCTTTGGGATGAAACACAATAAGCGTGATTCCTCACCAGTTGGACTGTACTTATAGTAAAGAAGATTGTTTTTAACAACGTAACGGGAGGAATCTAGCTGGCCATCTCTCAATTGCTGTATGAGCTCTTGAGTTTCGCTATCAGCAGTTTGCGCGATTTGAGCCCAATTATTTGACCTACGAATATGTGAGACTTGAGCAGGATTACGGCTTAAGAAATCTGCATGTTGCATCAGGGAACCCTTCCTATACTCCGTAGTAAAACGGAAATCCTGGAAGTACACCCACCAACGAGCTACGCGGGGAACCAGGTCTTTCTTTCGCTCAGTTAATTTAATCGAGTTACAATCGGTTACTATTTTAAACTCAATACCGATAAGGTAATGACGAAAATGTTGAAGCGCCTTTACTATAGCTAAGGTCTCGAGCTCATAGCTGTGATATCGAGCCTCCGCACCATGGGTTGCTCTGCTAAAATAACCTACCACTCTTTTACGTCTAGCCTCATGTTCTTGTAAAAGGATCGCACCTAAGCCAACGGCACTGGCGTCGGTATGCAGCTCGGTGGGCAATTTAGGGTCAAATATTGAGAGCGAGGGCTCGGTCTAACCTGACCTTGGCTAATGAGCCTACCTAGGTATTCTACTTCGGTCTTTAGAAAGGAACACTTTTTCAAATTTATTGAAAACCCTGATTTAGCTAGAACTTCTAAGACTTTGCGGAGAATAGAAAATCCTTCTCGAATCGAGTCTGACATAATCAAAACGTCATCAATATACGTCAAAACTCTTCCTGTATCTATCAGTGGCTTAAGGGTTTTAGTAATGATCCTCTGATACACTACAGGTGCATTTGTAAGGCCATACGGCATCTTAAGGTACTCATATTGAGCCTCCGGCGTCACAAATGCAGTCTTACTAATGGACTCGTCGTCCTTCAAAGGCACTTGGTGGAACCCCGTTGCCATATCAAGACTAGTAAAGAACTTACTATTTCCTAACTTGTCAATTTGGTCATCGATAAGTGGTAAGGGAAATCTCTCCTTAATAGTCATAGCGTTCAAGGCCCTATAATCCACGCACATCCTATCAGACCCGTCTTTCTTTTTTACCAGTATGATAGGACTCGCGTATTCAGACCGGGATTCACGGATAATGCCCTTGCTTAAGAGATCTGCAATAATTTCACGAACGCGTAACTTTTCATCAGCCGATAGCTTATAGGGGCGATAATGCACCGGTGTGGCATTATCCTTCAACTTTATTTCCATGCTACCAGTGTTAACTGTAGTGGTCGCGGTCCCAGTAACGAAGGAATCTTTAAATTCATAGATAAGAGATAGAAGCCTATTCTTATCTTCACCTACTAAGGGCGTATTAACATTATCATTGCCTACGCTCTCCAAACAACACACACGCGATGAATTCTCAATCCCAATAAGCCGTTGTGTATTGCTATTTCTTATGTACGTTACACCCTTGCGATTCAAAACATCCGTGCCAATCAAAATAGGCGTCGTAATACAACTCGAGGGAACCACAAACATATCAACCTCTATGGCTATCTCTGGAAACTCTACGACCGCGGTTATATAGTAAGTGGACTCAATTTCCTGACTGCCTATTCCGCGCATTAAACGATAAGTGGGTATCTTATTGCAATTAATATGCCTGATGATTGAATCAGAAATGAGCGAGATATCTGAGCCACTATCGATCAATACATCTACCGGTACCTTATTTATAACTGCAGTCATCACATTATTTTGATTGCGGTTACATAACTTTTGGCAAAAATTTACTTCGCTCGTACTCTTTGAATTTGTCTCAACACGTTGTTTAACAAAGCAAAAGTCTACGGAATGACCCGGCTTTTTGCAGTACGTACAGGTCATAGAAGATTTACCCGACGCGGAGGAACTAACTAACGCACTGTCTAATTTAGAGTTGGTTTTCTGCTTTTTGGGACAAGCATACCCCTTATGACCCTCAGCACCGCAAACAAAACATTTGCCCCGTATATCCGTCTTCGATGCCTCACGTTTGCGATGATGAAGACTCTTTACATGGTTTGACGAACGAACAAGATTGTGGGTAGTACGAGAATCGGGTTTAGGTTTAGAATAAACAGACAAAAATTCAACCAATTGATTAGGTTGTAGTTTAGCATTGGATGCGGCAGCTTTTACTTGGGTGTCCACTATACCGCGAACAACAATAGCCGTTTTTAGGTCGTCCGACAGACCTCCAACGATATTCAAACGCAAAAGCGATTTGCGTGCGTATTCGGCATATGTGCTAAATTTATTTGAATTAGTACACATAACATCATAAAGAATATTCGCGACGTCGACGTTTTGCGGGCAGAGTGATCTAAACTCCAATTTAAAATTGGACCAGGTCCGATCGTTCGTAACCCATTCGCTCAACCACGAGCGGGCTTCACCCTTTAGGCTGTTACCGATACGCGATAGGCACTCCCGATCGTCCCAACGATTCGCTAATTGACCACGATCGACTTCAGCACACCAAACGTCGAAATTATGTATAGACGGATCAAAGTTAGACACATAGTATTGGTTAGATCTTACTTGTATCAGAGATGTCAACGCGCTCACAAGCTTGTCCGTAGCGTCACCAGCAACAACTTCCTCTCGCCCCTGCTCTGATATGTCAGAGCCTACCTGTGCTGCCGTAGCCCCGGCCGCGGTAGAACCAGAGGTTACACCGTGGACAGGCGCCGACAGTGGCGGTGTTTGGCATTCACGCGGCGGACGCGGTAGTACAGATTCTGACGGCGTCGACGGAACAGAAAGCCTATTCTCGATTGCATTTAGCCTGCTTACAATAGCATCTAATGCCAGAATACTACGGCTATCGCGGCTGCTCCGTGATCTGTCACGACAACGCCCACGTGATCTACTACGGTGGCGTGATCTATCGCGGCTCCTTTTAGAAGTCCGCCCAGCCATTTGATTAACAAAGCACTAACGTGCAAAATCAGTAAGTAATTAAACGCGAACACAAATATGGCTTTTAAACTTTTCAACAATACACGAAAGTAATAATAACCGCTACTAGAGTATTTCAATCCCAATCACAAAGTAAGATATCAGAATGCCTTTTGCGAATAGCGTCGTGGGAATCCCACTTCTGATATTATGGATCAGGATTGAAATAGGTTTTTAAAAAATAGAAATCAAACACTTATAACTAACAACTAAGAACTTTATGCAAAACTTAGACTTTACACAATTTGTAAAATATAAATGGAGGTAGTTGAACAAAAACGAAACTTCACTACAGCCCTAATACACGTCCGCAACGTCTGAAGGCCGAACACCAAAAGGGACGAGCCGCCGCTTTCCACCCGTTATATTGGCTCAGCACCACCATCTTGTGACGTCACGTCGGTGCTGCCACTTCATTGTTCGTTATTTCCAACAATATATTTATTTTGATCACACAATACAAATTAAAGGTTTATTCATAATATTCACAGTAAAGAAAAATAATACTTAATATAAAATCATGAATATAATATTGACCTCATTTTCCTCTCCCACCGCCTGAAACCTCCTAAATCCCCACCCAAAGTTCTGCGCATGCGTTGTTTTAGTCGTATGGATGTTAAGAAGCTGAATAAGGATGCTACCGAGTTAAACTGGAGTAGCATGATGTCTGCCTCCACGGTGGACGAAAAGGTAACCATATTTAACAACACAATCTCTGATTTATATGATGCTCATGCCCCAGTGGGTGGAGCTTAAACGTCCTACCACGCCTTGGATCACGACAGGAGTACGAATGGCAATGCGTCGTAGAGACCGAGCTTTTAGGCGATATAAAAAGGACCGTTGTGATGAGAACTGGGAGCTTTTTAGATCTGCAAGAAATCGATGTAACCAGATGGTGCGTAACGCCAAACGCCGACATATTCTCGATAACATAAATTTTTCATCACCTGCTAATACCTGGAGGTTCCTTAGAACACTAGGCATTGGCAAACAGCAGCACATCGACAATTGTAGGACTCTTGATCTGGATGAGATCAACTGATATTTCACCTCTACCATTTCGCTGGATCACCAGATCATGAGCCTCACGATCAGTTACTTAGCGGGGTTGCCTCAACCCAATATTGAATCATTCCAGTTTTATCCAGAGTCTTCAGGCGAGATCAAAAAGTCAATCCTCTCCATAACATCTAATGATGTGGGATGTGACAATATCAGCCGTCACATGATAACTACTATCTTGGATCACATCCTACCTGCGATATCCCACATTATTAACTATTCCCTTGCTTCCGGCACCTTCCCTTCCTTATGGCGTAAAGCCTACATAATTCCCCTGCCCAAAATCCAAAACCCTACTGTTCCTAGCCATTTCCGCCCAATTTCTATCCTACCCTTTCTATCCAAAGTGCTTGAGGCCTGTGTTCACAAACAATCGGCTCGGTTTGTTCACAACAACCGATTGTTGAGCCCTTTACAGTCCGGTTTCCCTTTATAGGCCAGGCCATAGCACTACCTCCGCCCTCCTTAAAGTGACTGGCGATATTCGAGAGGCCATGGAAAGCACCAAAATCACCGTGCTGGTGTTGATTGGCTTTTCAAACGCCTTCAATACCGTCAGTCACGATATCCTTTTATCTATCCTCTCTCATCTTAGAGTCTCGCCTGTAACTCTGGATTGGTTCTTAACTTATCTTCGAGAGCGTCAGCAGTCTGTCTGCCTCGATGATTTATCGTCGGGGTGGGCCGACACTACTTCTGGCGTTCCTCAAGGCGGCATTATTTCTCCCTTGTTGTTTTCTATTTTTATAAATCTCCTGACTCAAAATCTTCAGTGTGCTTACCATTTGTATGCCGACGACTTGCAGATCTATTCACACGTAGATGTGGAATGCGTAACAGATATAGATAACATAAATAGCGATTTGACAGCTATACTAACTTGGTCGGTCAATCAATGCTTCTCTGGAATGCCCTTCCTCTTGAGATCAGGATGGCCAAGACCAAGTGCACCTTCAAGTTCAAAGTTAAAGAACTCTTATTGGCAGCAAGTGTATCATAATTCATTTATATTTCATTTTGACTTACAGTATGTATCTACATAATATATATGTGTACTAGCTGACCCAGCGAACTCCGTATCGCCTTTTTAGGAATTTTACTTAAATCCCTTTTTTCCATGACCCTTTTCCAAAGTTACCATTGACTTAGCGCTTAATCTCTTATCATTTCAGAGTCTATAAATGATGAACAAACAAACATAGATTTTTATATAATATTGAATTTCCCATACCTTAAAATATCGGAGACGATACCTATATAGACTTTAAAAAGAAATCCCGTCCGCCATCTTTGATTTCGTATCCACCATCTTTGATCACGAAATAGATGTTGTATTTAGATTCACCATCCCTTAAATCATCAGAGACCCATATTGATTTTTTAAATTGTTCCCATCCGCCATCTTTGATTTCTCATCCGCCATCTTGAATCACGAAATTGATGTTCTATTTGGATTCTCCAACCCTTTAAACATCGGAGACCATACCTACCCATATTGATTTTAAAAAAAAATCCATCCGCCATCTTTGGTCACGAAATAGATGGTGTTTTTGAATTCCCCATTCCTTAAAATATCGGAGACGATACCCATTTAGACTTTAAAAAAAATCCCGTCCGCCATCTTTGATTTCCTATCCGCCATCTTTGATCACGAAATATATGTTGTATTTGGATTCTCCATCCCTTAAATCATCAGAGACGATACCCATATTGATTTTTTAAATTTTTCCTATCCGCCATCTTTGATTTCCCATCCACCATCTTGAATCACGAAACAGATGTTGTATTTGGATTCCCCATCCCTTTTAACATCGTAGACGATACCAATATTGATTATGTAAAATTTTCCAATCCGCCATCTTTGATTTCCCATCCGCCATCTTTGATCACGAAAAAGATGTTGTATTTCGATTCCCCACGCCTTAATAAATCGAAGGCGATGTCCATATTGATTTTTAAAATTTTCTCATCCGCCATCTTTGATTTCCCGTCCGTCATCAGATTCATGTCCAAGCAAAGCAGAAATGTTGGTAAGGGGCAATGTGAATGAGTGTGACGTGCTTTTTAATTTTAAATTTATTGACACCAATGACATACTGAAGGTATTCAGTACAAGAAATTACATGTAGGCCAATGACCTCCGCTCGCCTCAAACACTTTAGTAATTATGTTGCTGCCATGATCGCCAGTATTGACTTAACCGTTGATGATCCTGATGAATTATATAAATGCTTATTTAAAATTGTAATAAATGTATTTTGTAATAAAAATTTTAAACTGAAGACGTTTGCAAGGAGCATTAAAGTAAATTTTTGTGATTGGGTAACAGTAGATATATACAAAAGTAGAGCTAGTTCGTATGATCTATATGGTATGAAGAAATACAATTTTAATCCTGAATTTATTCAATATGTTAGAAATTATTCAAATGTTTTTAAGAGGACATGTGCTTTAGCCAAATCCTTATATTTAAGCAATAAAATCAAAGAATCCAAGAACAAAATTAAAACTACTTGGAGCATTATTAACAATGAGACTGGTCGAGCTAAATTGGTAGATTACAATTATGAATTAAAATTTAATGGTGAAATTATTACTAGGAAAACTGATGTTGCTCGGACATTTAACAATTTCTTCATAAACATACCAGTGAACACAACCAGCTGTCTAGATTCATGTCCAAGCAAAGCAGAAATGTTGGTTAGGGGCAATGTGAATGAGTGTGATGTGCTTTTTAATTTTAAATATATTGACACCAATGACATACTGAAGGTTTTCAAGACGCTCAATAATAAAAAATCCGTTGACTTATGGGGCATTTCTGTTAAACTTGTGCGACAAATTATTTCCAGCTTAGCTCCATATTTAGCTGCAATATTCAACAGATGCGTAGATACAGGAGTATTTCCTGATCTAATGAAACACAGTAAAGTAATACCATTATTCAAAAAGGGATCAAAGAGCGACCCTAGTAATTTTCGGCCAATTTCTATTTTGCTTGCTATTAGTAAAATTTTTGAAAATATTATTTTGCATCAACTAGAGAGCCACTTTCACACAAATAATTTATTTCACAGTGAACAGTATGGCTTTACTAAGGGTCGCTCCACCGTTGATGCCGGTGTAACTTTTTTAAAGCATATTTTTAATGCTTGGGAAAACTCGAAGGATGCCATTGGTGTTTTTTGTGACCTATCAAAGGCCTTTGACTGTGTGGAACATAATACACTTTTACTTAAATTGAAACTTTATGGTATTAGAGATACCGCACTCAATCTTGTTGCCAGCTACCTTAGTGATAGAATTCAGTATGTAGATGTTAATGGGAGTAGGTCTCTAGGTTTGCCAGTAGGAATGGGCGTTCCACAGGGCTCTATTCTCGGTCCATTTCTTTTTTTAATATATATTAATGATTTGCCGTTCTTTGTACAAAATTTATGTGATATTGTTTTGTTTGCCGACGATACGTCACAAATTTTTAAATTTGATCGTAATTTAAGTAACTTTGATACCGTCAATAACACTCTTGCACAAGTATTAGATTGGTTTTCGACAAATAATTTTGTACTCAACTCAAGCAAAACCAAATGTGTTAAATTCTCTTTGCCTAATGTCAAAAGTGTTCCTACTTATATAATTTTAAATAAGGAAACAATTCAACTAGTCGAATCAACCGTATTCTTAGATGTAACTTTAGATTGTAAGCTTCAGTGGGGTGCCCAAATATCCTGTCTCGCAGTAAAACTTAGTTCTGCAGCGTTTGCAGTTAGTAAAGTTAGGGAAATCGAAAAACAACTAAATTATTTATAATAAAATAAATTATTATAAAAAAAATTAATAATCTTATTATTATAAAAAAAAAGAAATAAAACAAATATTATATTTAATATAATTAATAATTTAAAATGAAACTAAATCCATATTTTTGACAACGGAATAATGTTATGGGGTACAGCTGCTGATATACAGGCTATTTTTGTCATTCAAAAGAGGGCCATACGTGCAAATTATGTTAGGTGCTAGAGATTCTTTACGTGATAAATTTAAAGAAGTAGATATATTGACAGTTGCATCGCAATATATATATGCTAGCTTAATGTACATTAAGAAAAACTTAACTCTATAACGCAAAAATAGTGATTTGCACAAAGTGAACACAAGGAATAAGCATAAACTGGTAGGAACTAACTACCGTCTACATAAAGTTCAGAACTCATTTGCGGGGATATACCGACCTACATATATATACAAGAGTACCCAATAAGCAAATAAAAACAAATAGCGACACGCGACAGCCAGCATAGCCGCATTGGCGATGAGACAGTGCGTACGTCTCCTGTGCCTGTCACTCATTGCACATAGATTGCTGATCGGTAAACGTAAGTACTCATTACATTTCGATTACAATAGAAGTAAATAGGTGTTGTGTTATGTTCGTCAATATACAGTTCGTTAATATAAGTGTTGTGTTCGTTAATATACTGTTGTTAATTCTATATTATATATTTGATATTTTTTACAGCTAGTTTGAAAGATGTCTTTCTAAACCAATCACTGCATAAATTGTCACCCGCTCAAATGGAACCGTGAAAGTATGACGCTTAATGATTATTCCGAGTATATTAACGTTAACAATTTCGAAACTAAGGTAAGTATTTAATAATTCCTTATAAGTAGACGGTAAAACCATTTATTAATTTCCAAGATGACGTTAAAATAGGTACCAGTGTAGGTACTTTCCTCTGTCGTGATCGAATGAGTTAACATCTGTGTGACAAGTTTTGATTTGTTACGACTGATATAAGCTGATATACATCTCAGATTTATTTACCTAGATAAAGTAGAATCTATTCTTGAATTTCAAGTAATCTTGATAGAATTTATGCTCATATGATATTAAAATCATCTATTGTACTTTAATTAAGTTTGTATAATACATCAAACGTAATAGCTTACGTAATAGTTAGAAAAGTTAGGGAAATCACAGATATAGATACTGCTAGACTAGTTTACTTTAGTTATTTTCACAGCGTAATGTCTTACGGAATAATGTTATGGGGTACAGCTGCTGATATACAGACTATTTTTGTCATTCAAAAGAGGGCCATACGTGCAAATTATAAGTTAGGTGCTAGAGATTCTTTACGTGATAAATTAAAAGAAGTAGATATATTGACAGTTGCATCGCAATATATATATGCTAACTTAATGTACATTAAGAAAAACTTAACTCTATAACGCAAAAATAGTGATTTGCACAAAGTGAACACAAGGAATAAGCATAAACTGGTAGGAACTAACTACCGTCTACATAAAGTTCAGAACTCATTTGCGGGGATTGGTATACGATATTTCAACAAATTGCCTCTTGAAATAATAAATTTACCCATGCACAAATACAAACGGACAATTAGGAACTTTCTTTTACAAAGGGGTTATTACACTATTAAGGAATTTTTAAATGATAAGACACCGTGGGGATAGAAGAACTCACAATTATTTTATTTACATGTTAAGTGGAGGTGCCTCCTGAACACATGATTTTTGCAGGATTTGGATATTTTTATGATTTGTTGAATGTAGTTTAACATTATTTATCCCTGATCATATCATTGTTCACTTGTTACCTTCACAAAATTCTTTCTACATTTGCATTCCTTCACGCGTTCCACAAATTTATGTTAATAATAACGATCTGGAAAATGGAGGTAATTGGCGGTCATGGTCAGTATACCAATAGATTGTTTCTTACTGCTGGTTCGTATATCGTTGTCGTCATGCTCACTAAAATTTCATTTCTTGTGGTGGCGTCGTGTGTCGGGTCATCCCTGTCCCTCTAATATGGTGAGAGGAATGATGGCTGGCACATGCGTCATACTCGTGAACGGGTGCTACTTGCGATGACTGGTCGATGACGGTCTTGCGGGCTGGTATTAGATTTTAATATTTAACTGCATCATTTACATCATGGTTCTGATCACTCTCGCGGATTGCCTGCATTATAAGGTATATATAATGTAAGTGGATGCTCCTGTTTCGCCATGTCTATTCTGAGGAGGCTAACGAAAAGTATTATGCTTGAGTATTATTATGTACAGTAAATATATACAAGTGATATAAAAGGTATAACAGTTGCAGCACCTTACAAAATGTAAATTGTGTATTATGCAGAACCTGGCGATGAAAAAGAGTGACCGTGAGTTTTATTGCCCGTTCTTTCTCATGGTTCTACCTATTGCTTTGCGAACGTGGCAGTAAATGTAAATGTAGAGTCAATAAGTGATTATTTTATAAATTTGTTATTTTGGCGTTCATAAGCGTCACATTGTGACCCAAATGAATAAAGGATTTTGAATTTGAATTTGTTATCTTGGATCACTAAATAAATTTCATATTATTAATCAGCGTCCCGAAAATCTCGAAAACGATACCCATATAGATGTATCCTATTCGTTTAGCCTTTTTTTGCCTTTGACCCAACCCTCCCCCTTCTCGTTTGACCATTTTATTAGTTTTGTCTGGCCTCTAAAAGTTGTGGCGTAATTTTAAATAGCCTATAGCCTTTCGGAATAATTGGGCTATCATAGGCAATAACAATTTTTTAAATCTGACTGCTAGTTTCTGAGATAAGCCGACATTATCTTTTAGCCTTTTTAGCCTTTTACCCGGTCCCACAGGGTCGAAGCGTTATGTTATATAGCCTTTCGGAATACTTGGGCTATCGCATACAAAAATAAGTTTTTAGGTCCGAGCAGTACTTCCTGAGATTGCCGCGTTCAAACAAACAAACTAACAAACAATCTCTTCCGCTTTATTATATTAGTATAGGTGTCGTTTTAACTGTTTAAGAAATATAACTGCAAAAAGTATTTACACATACAAACTACTTAGTACTAAGATATTGTAGTAGGTACTCAAAGTGCTTTATGTCAAAATGTTATCCGCTGACGTTTCCCTAGAGTGGCCAATATGGCGACTGCGATTTGTCTGTCAGAATCATTAGAATTTAACAAATACTCGACAATCCGAATTTTGCGGATAGGTATATGTTGTCGACTCGAAATCTTTATTTTTTAATGTTTTATTTTTCAGGTAAGGTTTCGATGTACTCCTTGACGAAATTATTAATATAACATTTGACACTGCGATAGCAGCGCAGTCCGTCGGTTCCAATGTGAAACATTCCAAAATCCACAACTACTTACAAATTAAAAATAAAGTAAAAAAAACATTTTCCAGTGGACTAAATTGTGAATCTAAACCATTCTCAAGTCCCCTTGAACACACACAAAAAAATTCATCAAGATCGGTCCTCTCGTTTAGGAGGAGTTCAGTGACATACACACGCACACTAGAAATATATATATTAAGATATATAATATATTACATGTACTAGTATGTAGTAATAATATGTATTAATTGAAATGATGTTTATATATCTTAATTGATATCTATGTATGTACCTTATATATTTATTATAATATATATAATTATGTAAGCACATTTATGTAAGTTCAAATAATGTTCAACTCATTATATTATTTATATAGCACCTACTTCTTTTCTCTCTGCACCACTCAAAGGTAGACTGGGAGATAATGCCCACGGCATTAAGTCCGCCTGTATACGCTCTGTTAAAAAGAAAAAATATTAAATGGAAAATATAAATAAAAAAAAATCATACAATCCAAAGTCAAAAGAAAATAATAAAATATAGGAATAAAAATAGTTACATAATAATAATTGCATTTGAAAGCGAGCGCGACTGCGCGAGCGCATACAACCCGCTCAGAACGCAATACATATACCGACCTACATATATATACAAGAGTACCCAATAAGCAAATAAAAACAAATAGCGACACGCGACAGCCAGCATAGCCGCATTGGCGATGAGACAGTGCGTACGTCTCCTGTGCCTGTCACTCATTGCACATAGATTGCTGATCGGTAAACGTAAGTACTCATTACATTTCGATTACAATAGAAGTAAATAGGTGTTGTGTTATGTTCGTCAATATACAGTTCGTCAATATAAGTGTTGTGTTCGTTAATATACTGTTGTTAATTCTATATTATATATTTGATATTTTTTTACAGCTAGTTTGAAAGATGTCTTTCTAAATCAATCACTGCATAAATTGTCACCCGCTCAAATGGAACCGTGAAAGTATGACGCTTAATGATTATTCCGAGTATATTAACGTTAACAATTTCGAAACTAAGGTAAGTATTTAATAATTCCTTATAAGTAGACGGTAAAACCATTTATTAATTTCCAAGATGACGTTAAAATAGGTACCAGTGTAGGTACTTTCCTCTGTCGTGATCGAATGAGTTAACATCTGTGTGACAACTTTTGATTTGTTACGACTGATATAAGCTGATATACATCTCAGATTTATTTACCTAGATAAAGTAGAATCTATTCTTGAATTTCAAGTAATCTTGATAGAATTTATGCTCATATGATATTAAAATCTCTATTGTACTTTAATTAAGTTTGTATAATACATCAAACGTAATAGCTAACTAGGTCTATATAATCAGATTAAGAAGCTTTGGTATCAGTAACGTTTACGTCTAAGAGACGCGCCTTAATTACAAGATTGAATTACTAACTTAATCAGACTAATTTATATCGATAAGGTAAAAACGAAACTAATTTATACTGTGAGAGTTCGTCCTTGAGGCTAAATGTATGATCGGAAAGATGAATGTCACGCACTATCAGTGGACTGTATCTGATTTGATAGTCCCCGTCACGAGAAACTATAAATGTTGTTAACACACATTCAAGGATTCGCAACCTTTGGATTCAATTCAATAAAAATAGTTTTGTAACCACCGACTATAAGCACTACTATACGAACAAAAATACACAGTAGGTCGTGACTTAGTATGTCTTAGTCTGAGCTCCATCTCGAAAACTAATAGCGACCAGAGCGCTGAAATTTAACAGGACAGAAACCTTCAATCACGATAATAAAAAATAATTTTTTGATGATTTTTTATATCCCACGTAGATTTTTCACGTAGAAGACTTATCTTTCAAAAACCTAAAATAATTTCCTTAAAACTTTATCCGTTCAATGATCCATTTGAGAAGTATTTAACATAGAGTATCAATCATCACGGCCTTCTCCTCTCCCCTACAAACTAAACTGTGCGATGTATGTGTAAACTATTCTAAATAGCACGCATAATGACGTCACGGGGGGAATGATCACAGCCAATTAGAATTTACTTAGTTTACACATATTCTTGTGGGAATATTAGTATTGTATTTCGATCCTTAGAAACGTACAGAGACTAGTATTAAATTCAACATCGTTGTCTTTCACATCACGCCGTAATGGCAATGTCAGATTAGCTGACCATAACGACATTTTCTATATCGTCTTCGGATAGTGAACGACTTTAGGCATCATAACCATAAACCTTGTATTGTGTTTCATTTACTTCGTTATTTAATATGTTCATAACTGCAAAATTATTAGTCTCAAAAATATGAATCTAGCGCGATTATAATTTTGTATTGTATAGCTCGATGTTGTAACCTTGAGTGTAGCTGAACAGAGAAGATGGCATTCTCGCTCGTTACTGCTCAGTATAACTCATGACTTTATGACCCACATCTGATAGCGCAGTGATTGTTTCGTGTATTTATAGATATTTGTTAGAAAATAATACACCTAGTAAAGAAATAAATATAATATAGTAATAGCAATATTAATGCTTTAAAATGCTTAGTTCTACTTCAAAATGGAAAGAAGAGCCTACCAGATGCTTTTCTTAAACTGATCACTGGTTGTACTTTAATCATCCAGTCGATCTGCAAGTCATTCAGTGAATATAGAAATCGTGGTGAAATTCTGCATTTCTTTAAGATCGATTTAATTGTAATATAAACTTTAACATTTTCTTGAATAAGAAGGATCCACTGTCGGTAGATTGTAATGTCTCCACCAATAAACCTGACTGCTGTTGTAATAGTAGTGAGTGAAGACGGGCATAGTGCCAAGACTAGTGCGTACGTAACGGATGGATTGGTATGTTGTCTCACCTGCGACCGGCGACAGCTTGCGCATCACGCACCACCGCGCCTTCCACTGCGGACAGACAACACAAGCATTACTACACACCCTTTACACAAACGGTAATGCACATCTTTAAGTATAACAACTAGCAATACATATAAACAATTTAATATTCTAGTATATAGTCGAACTAATAGTCAATAGGTAGGGCCGTGCTGTTTGTAGGCCACTACCGGGGTCCTTAGGTGGCGGACAATGGATCGGCGGCACAACGCCGCTAGCTGCTTCAGCAGTCCCCGATCAAACAGCACAACCTTGAGCCATCACGGGCTTATTACGAGGCCAAGATGGAACAGTCACATTAGTGCAGGATGCGACTAGGACGGCGGCGAAAGTGCACCCTGCGTGCCAACGGCGGCGTTCCACAGCCTAGTTAGCTGGCTATTGCGCACCCACCAACCCGCATTAGACAAGCGTCTAAACCCTTACCCTCAATGACTAACATACCAAGTGCCCGGCGTCTCCATCAGGAATGCCGCCAATGACAGTAGACGGCCGACTGATAGAGCAGGGGGCGCATACAATCCCCGGGCAGTAAGATCCTTTCACTGTCAACCGACTACAGCTAGCCTATCAGATGCCGATAAACTTAATATATTAACGTTCAACACTCAAACTCTAAGAACGGAAGGTCATATAGTCGAATTAGAATACGCATTGGAAGTAATAAATTGGGACAAATTAGGTTTAGCAGAAAGAAAAAGGACAGGTCAAAAGTACCATAAACAAAAGAGCATGCATGAGAAACTTGATGGGAGTGAATGAAGCAAGAGAGGTATGTCAGGATCGTTGCAAATGGCGTTCCGTAGTCTCTGTCTACCCCTCCGGGAAACAGGCGTGAGTTTATGTATGTATGTAAGAAGAGATGGCGAAGCAATTTTAGAGCGAGAGCAAAGTATATTTTTTATGCAGGTAACGGTAGTCAATTTGGAATGGGTTTCTTGGTAGCAAAACGCTGTCAACACAATATTTTGCAATTTGTTTTCTATTCTAAACGCGTAGCTCTGCTCAATTTCGCATTACAAAATCCAAAAACATTACTATAATTCAGGTTCACGCTCCAACATCTACACACTCGGATGAAGAAGTCGAAGAGTTTTACGACTTAGTTAACAAAGCGTATGACGAACATAAAAGTTCATGGAACCTTGTAATGGGAGATTTTAATGCCATAGTCAGTACTCGTTTACCCTCCAATAATATTAATATTATTGGTCCATATAGGTCGGAAATTCGAAACGAAAGAGGTTTACGACTACTTCAGTTTGCATTCTGTCAAAATCTTAGTGTAAGTAACAGCTACTTCTACAAAAAGCCACAGCGACGTTGGACCTGGCACACCCCAACAAAGTAACTAAAAATAAAATTGATTTTTGCCTCTCTTCTAGTAAGCAAATTATTTCTAATATCGAAGTTTTTAATTCCTTAAAGTTCAAATCGGACCACAGACCACTGAGGATCAGAATAAAATTTAATTTAAATTGCAGCGATTTCAAATGATACAATCGTCTATTAAAAGGTTAGATAAATCGACATTAAACAATTTGCCAACAAATAACAATTTGCACTAAAGCTCAAAAATAGTTTCGGCGCTTTAAGCAATACAGATTCTGCAGACATTCAGACACAGTATGATAACATCAGAGAAGCACTTTACAACGCAAGTCAGAAAATAAAAACTAAAAAGCAAAAAGATAGTAAACTTTGCATGCAAACTAAAAAAACTAATAGAAGAGAGACAAAAATTAAAGTATTACACAATAGAATACAAATTAAAGATAAAATTGTAAAGCGCAATATTTGAAAAGACAATTGACAATATAATATAAAACGTATAGAAACTGCTTTAAATAACGATACTTCTCTAAAAATAGCAAAGCAAGGTATGCAAACTGGACGGTCGGCGATACTATGTCTCAAAGACAGTGCAGGTGTAAAACAAGCAGATAGAAACCGAATCCTAAAAATTTGCAAAGAATACTATCAAGCATTATCCGTGTGGTGACGGATTAAGAATACGGAATGTCACCACCCCATATCATCCCATG
The DNA here is from genome assembly GCA_944739405.2 of Euclidia mi. NCBI lineage: Eukaryota > Metazoa > Arthropoda > Insecta > Lepidoptera > Erebidae > Euclidia > Euclidia mi. The sequence goes on along the minus strand of OX123202.2, from coordinate 3,197,365 downwards.
GGTGTCGTAAGAGCCGACAGAGGGAACATATTATGCAGAGAACATCACTGTAAGAGAAGGATAAATTGACACAAACCCTATACCAACCCGTTTGGCCTAGTGGTATAGTAGGCAAATTTCTCCTTTCAAAGGAGAGGCCTAGTCCAGCAGTGAACTGTCAAAGGCTGATGATGATGACTATCAAGCATCATATTCAAATTCGGAAAGCTCCCAATACAACATCGAAGAATATTCTTGCAGAGAAGATATAAGTCCAGTCACAGACAAAGAGGTGCATCGCGTTCTAAACAGCATGAAATACAGCAAATCGCCAGGCCATGACAGTATAACAACAGAATCTTTTAAACTTGCACAACCGTTAATACTGACGCACATTACAAAATTATTCAATTCCATTTTACAGACAGGCAAACTCCTCAAATTATTCAGTCACTCCAACATAATATTTCTACATAAGAAAGGTGATAAATCCAATATTAAAAATTATAGACCGATAAGCCTTGTCTCGCACCTATATAAGGCATTTATTAAAATAATAGAAGGCAGAATAGCAGCCGAACTCGACTGTCATCAACCCCCTAAACAAGCGGGCTTCCGCAAAGGGCTCTCTACCACCGATCATCTGCAAGCTGTCAACCAGGTTTTAGAAAAACTCATTGAATATAACATCCCCTTATGCTAAATATATCTTAATATATAAAATCCTTGCGTTACTGACTGACTGACAGACACGCTACAGCCGAAACTATTGGGCGCAGGAAGCTGAAATTTGGCATGTATGTTCCTTGGGGACCGTAGGGGTGCACTAAGAAGGGATTTCCCGAAATTCCCACGGGATCGGCCAACACGGGTTAATTTAAAAAAATGCAGGCGTAGCTGCTGGCGTCCTCTAGTATATCTATAAATGCTAAATGCATTTATAGACTATTCAAAAGCTTTCCATAGTATTTAATATTCCTCCATCTTCCAGGCATTATAAAACCAAAACATAAATCCCACTTACATAAATTTACTGAAAATAGTGTAGTTCAGCATAAATAAGCTCACAAATACAGGACCTTCTTTCAAAATCCATTGTCACCAAAACTGTTCACCGCGACACTAGAAGAAACTTTTCGGCAAATTCTACCTGGTTGGGAGGGCAAAGGCATTCTCATCGGAGAAAAGAGAGTAACGAACCTCCGATTTGCAGATGACATAGTGCTTTTTTCTTCTTCTGCCTTGGAGTTGGGACACATGAAGATGAATATATCGAAGACCAAATTGATGACCAATAGCACTAAGAACAAATTATATGTCAAGGGTGTGGTGGTTAAATATGTCCATGAACCAACCTACGGTTCTTAAACAGTTCACGAAGGGTGACTAGAACATCAAAGGAGTTGACTTTAAAATAAATCTGGTTGAATTTTGTTTATTATTTAAAATAATTGAAAGAAAGCATCGTAAAAAAGATTTACCGAAATATAAAAATACAAATACTAAGAATTTAATATTGTACTTATTAATTTGAATAATTTTCAATTTATCATTATTATATCAACCTATAGCATTAGGGGCGGCCTATGTTCAGCAATTGACGGCCCTTGCTGGGTATAGTCCTTCCCAAGGCTAGAATTTAAGGCAGTAAAAATATTATAGAATATTTTATAGCTTTAACTATGCCAATCTAAAACTCAATATTGTCATAGCACAGGCCAGGTGACAACCATAAAAATGGATATAAACTTGTCCCTCATAACAGATTGAATATGACACCTTTATTTAAGCTTCACTATAGCGGTAGTAAAATACTGCCTGGTGATACTGAAATTTACATTAAATTAATACCCCTGCAATCTTAAATTAGTCTCTAACAAAATTTAAGAGAAAAGGACTGATCGAAATTCAAAACAAATAAATGTATTGAAACCGATTCTAACCATACATCCTAAAACAACACACAACTTTTTATGGGCAGTATTGTAATAATGTTAAGTGAATTAGTACTAATGTAATATACGATATGTACTCAGTAAGTACGTATGCATCGTAGTCTGAACACATGAAACTATTACACGCCTATTTTCGTCTAGAAGTGTTACAAAACTTGACTAGAGTAAATCAATACGATCACATACTTAGTATATCATGCATGTATCACAGTCGAGTGTGTTCCAAACTATTGTATTTAGCCATCAAGTGAACCGCATTACACTGCTCAAACACTAGTTATTCGCCTGCCAAGCACATTAATAGTATGTTAATACACATTTATCGGTACACATGCGGACATAATCCTATACACAGCACTAAACGTTCGATGGTCTCGTGACAGCTCGTTAACACGTAATTGGGATTCAATCGACATTACTAATGTATGGAATTAGCTGGACACCTGATTGTGCATTACACTGTATTTGTGCGGGTGATTAAGTGGCTAAACATTTAGTGAAGTGTTAGAGTTGAGCTGATTGCCTGTTAATATTCTGATGAGCAGTTTGTTGTTTTATGTGTTGGCTTACATGTTGGATGTTGCATGATATTCTAAGCTACAGATGCACTTATTTTCTTTTTGCTGATAATTTATCATACATTATTTGTGTTCAAATCAAATAATTGTGTATAAAATTATATTAATGTACAAATCGTACATTACAGGATTGCATTTTGTAAAGAAATTTATGTGATTGCTTCGATCTACCGTAACAAGAGAATTTCGTTTTTAGAATGTTTTTCTATTTTAGATTATAGTCCTATCCCCACTCAGTTCAACATTGTCGAAGAAAATTTAAGATGAAAGCGAATTTACATAATTTAATGCATTTTTTAATGTATTGACTTGTTAAGAAGTTTCTTATGAATACATTGTTTGCATGAATATACAAAATAAACAATGCTGTTACGATTTGATTGCATTTAAATATCTAACCATGGAATAAAAATATGTGGAATTTAATAAAAAACAAAAGAATAATTCGTTCCCAATAAAATATCACCGGTAATTCACGTGAACAGGCGAGCCATAAAAGAGTAACACAACACGAAAATTAATGAAATAAAAGCCAGAGAGAAAAATGTGCTTTAACGAAGCGAAATTTATTTTTATTTGGTCTGTACCCATTTTTGTTTGGCCGCAAGTGTACGCTTGACAACATTATAATAGCACTCGGTGTATTCAACAATATACCTTAACACTTGAATAAAAAGATTGGTATTAGATGTAGATGTAAATCAGTTTGTGCACTCCATTGAAATGCGACAGGGTCGTCTTCGGGTTGTTTTTGTGTCTATTTGTTCAGTCTCTGGTCTAGGTACTTGTAAATTGATAGCTTTGGTACTTTCACGAGATTCAGTGCGGCAAAGCAAATACTTTGGAACAAATGTTAAGTTGTTTAAGATTCACGATACGTTGGTTGTTTGTTTATGTACTGGGAGAGTAAGCTGTTTGTGGTAGGACTTGTTGGTTTATGTGATTTACTTGATTTGCCGTGCTGACTGTAGTACACAGTTTCTGTGCCAAGAGTTTACTTACCAACATGTATGTAAGGGGTGCATAGGGTTCCCACCTAGAACTTAGGGTCCCAAGCCAACCTCACCTGCAAGTGGTGCACCTGCCGATCAACGGACGAGGCTCTGGCAAACAAAATATCCCGATAAGCGGCAATAGGCTCGCCACCTATTACGTGGGATCAAATTACTGGCGAAAAGTGGGCGTTTAATATGCCTATGCCTACCCCTTCGGGGAAGCAGGCGTGAGTCTATGTATGTATGTAAGGATTGTCTACGCCTGGAAAAACAGGAAATGAATAGTCATAGTTTTATATAGAAAGGCATCCTACACGGACGAATAATATTTTCGTGTAGTGACAAAATATTAATATCAGTATATCTGTTCTCCTGCTGAGCACTAGTCTCTTCTTAGTTGGACAAATTGCCCATTCCTTCTCATAGAGAAGGAATGGGCAATTTGTCCACACTTCGCAAGTCTTTCCAAAACTTCCTGAAAACCTCTCTGACATACAGGTTTTCTCAAAATACTTTTTCATCGTTTAACGAGTGCTACATAATTATCACGCACATGAACTTCGCGAAGTCAAGCTGGCAACAAGATGTAAGTACTACTTACGCAAAGGAGTTAGTACTATAAAAAGTAAGTGAATGTTAATTTAAAAGATTATGATGGCATTTTATAAAAACTAGGTATATAAAATCTAAAAATATTGCAATTTTACGCCACCGTAATAAAAAAAAACTCAATATTTAAATTTAATCTGACGACCGACTATCCGCACACAAAATTAACCCTCCGATACGCCGAAAAATATTACAAGTATTAAAAAATGTCTTCGCCGACCTTGAGTTTGTTTACAAAGAGTCGAGTTGTCGAGTTACTGTAATGGATGATAAATATTCATGAGTTGATCAAATTACAGACGCGAATGTACTTAGAGCGGCTGTTGCTTCAGAATACCTTTAAGATGTGACACCGTGACGTCACAAGGTGGCTGACGAATGAATGTCTAAAACGAATATTTCAGTAGTACTTTGTTTTAATTGTAGACGTCGAAATGGGTCGTTGAAACTAATTCATGCTGACTGTCTGAATTTGTTTCGTAAGAAAAGATCATATTGATAATGATTATTTTTGGTTAAACGCTCAATTGGATTTAATTAGAGTTTTTGTGCCATTAACATCGCACCCTTGTTTCTTTGTTATCAAATGAAATAATAAGTTATTTCTTGTGATTTTTCCCACGAGCATACAAAACGGCAAATGTCACTATAACATACCATTCAGGACTTGGCTACTTGAGAAAATTACCGGATTATCCAGTATTCAGTTTATTGTAGGTATGTTACATAAAGTTGTGTTCATTTATAGAACACACATGGACGTACATATTTATTTTCATACAAGAGAATGCGGTTTACCGGTTTAGGCCAGGCCCGCGGTTACACCCGCGTTATTTAAGGCTACTGCTCCTCTCCCGTCGCTCATAACGCGATGTCATATAGCCTATAGCCTTCCTCGATAAATGGGCTATCTAACACTGAAAATTTTTTTTCAAATCCGACCGGTAGTTCCTGAGATTAGCGCGTTCAACCAAACAAACAAACAAAGTATTCAGCTTTATGTATTAGCATTAGATTTGAATAGTTACTGAGAATTTCTTATCAAAACTAAAATACGACTTTTTCGAAGAAATCGTATTGGGTTTCTTGGAATAGCGGCAAACGTAAAAACAAGTTGATGTAACGGGCCAATAAATCAGTAATTCGGCTAGCTGAATTCAAATTTAAAAATCAATAAAGTGACATTATAAAAATATTCAACTAAACCTACAACACGGCACCCCAAGTTAAATCTAAAGAATATATAAAAAAAGTTCGCCAGCGTAAAAGTAGGGGAAACATTTTTTTAATCGACACCATCTGTTCCACGACGGAGATTCTACTCACACTTGTTACTTTTTATAATTAAATTAATGTACGAGACTAAAATTAATTTTAAAAATATTTATTTTTTTGCCTCCGTGGTCCAGTGGATACCGTATGCGACTGCTAATCGGAGGTCCCGGGCTTGATTTCAGGGTCGGGCAAAAGTGTTACTGGGTTTTTCCGAATTCTCAGTAACAACTCGGAGTCTGGTGATGTGCCCGGTAACGGCAATAGGCTCTCCCCCTATTAGGTGAGACCTAAAAATTCATGGCGAAATGTGGGTGTAATATTACACCTCTGCCTACCCCTTCGGGGATACAGGCGTGAGTATATAAAAAAATTGATCGATTTTACGAAGGTATTTACGGCACGTATCTGGTATGTTTGCCTATCCGTTTGGTGACGGCTTAAGAATATGAAGTGTCACCACTCCATTTTATTACGTTGTTGTTTAAAAGAAGCCACTAAGGAGCATACAACGAGTGGACGATTAAAAAGAGTGGCCATGATTGCCCGTCCATTCTCGTGGTTCTACCTTTTGCATTGCGAACGTGGCAGTAAATGTAAACGTAGAATCATCTAGTAATTAAATTTAATTTTTGACGTTCATAAGTCTTTACTTTCTCATACTTTGTCGCCTAAATGAATATATGATTTGGACTTTGACTTACACGAAGCCCATAGTATCTTTATGAAGTGATGGAAAATGTATTAAGAAACCCTACAGTAACACGTCGGGCCAGCGGCGAATACTAGGCCAAATCTTCTTATTATAACGCATATTAGTAGACGCCTATGTCCAGCTGGACTGCAAAAGGCTGTTGTTGAAGATAGCCTAAGTTTTTATTCAACTCCGTACCACACAATAATACATTACTCAGGTAGTTTTTTGTGTTATTGATGTTAGTTAATTTACCTGCTTGATAACATAATTAGTAGTCCAATAAAGACGAAAATTAAATTTATCTACACATTGGAGATATGATGATTCTTTACAATTGTCGTATTATTAAACCAATTAGCGAATATGTAAAAGTAACATGAAGATACATGCAAGTGTAACAAGTTTACTTTTTGGGCAATTATGTGGAAATGTTGGTGGGTTACAGAAGGCATAATTTTACACAACGATAATCAGTGAGCATAGCATGGCAAATTTAAGGCGAGCCATCTGTCGGTCAGTAAGCAGTTTTGTCGTATATAGGTCGAAGCAATACCTAGATGAATAGGCTTGTGTCCACTAAGAATAAATCGGTTTATTGTAGTATATATATATATATATAATTTTAAGATGTCAATAAAGTTTATTATTTATTATAAAAAGATAAGATTGATGTTATTTTTAGGATTCTAAAACTAAAAATAATTTATTTATTCTTGTGACAGTGAACACCAATCAGAGAGCATTACGTCTAACAGAACGTCCGCCATTCATGTTGTTGACGTTTTAGTAGTAAATACAACTAAAACGTCAAACTTTCTACCTGTCGAATCTAAGTGGGTACATCAGACCAGACCTTATTCACGGTTTGTTTTGTTTTGGACTTTGTGATATCACTCAACCGCCATATTTAGGTTTACAGCATTTTCGTGTCAAATTCAAAAAGGTTTTTAAAAAACGGTAATTAGTAATATTGTTGATCGATTTTTGAAGAACATTCAGGTATTTCAGTTTAACATCTAATAAAGGAACGAATCAATCGCTAATTACATTTTAGGATACAAGCCTATTATCTTGGACTGAAAACAAAGCATAGATAAGTCATAAAATTACAACAGCGCAATGATAGTACTAACAAATGCTGTTTATTAACGTAAAAACCAAAAGGGACCACTCACTTTTACTCTTAATATTCTTTGTTGTAAAAACGTTGACTTATCCCAAAACTCAATGTATTTGCTAACATAATCTCTTAATTCCTATATCTTTCGCAACTTATTTATTTCCAACAAAAATATGGCGAAACAATTTTTTTTGACAGATATTTAATATTTTAACTTAGCCCCATTTGCCCCAAATGACATACATAAGCTGATCAACATAAGCTGTTCAGATTTATTGCGTTTACGATTTTATTAACATTATTGATACATTTGTACAGAACATTAATGTGACACATGAAATAAATTCTAATGCTCCCCTCTTACAAAATGACGTCGAGACAGAGGGTTGCATAACAATAGTTTTAGTTTCCAGCGCATTTGGTTCAATGACGTGAAATGTTTATTGCTAATCGATTTACGAGGAAACAAAAATATTTTAGCCCAGATTCGTTTTGAGTTCCGAAAGAGTGCGTGTTGGATACACAGACAAAGAGTATGGCAGTGCCATCTACCCTTTTGGTTATTTTTTTGCTGTATATTTTTATATTTTTTTTACCCATAGTACATCCACAAAACAAAAACTTCATAACTTTTATTTGTTAGATAGACACATAAAAAAATCAGGTGACGGTATACCTACTTGTTCGATCCTTGGAGCTGTGCTGGTTTCACCATTGACTGTGAGAAGATTGTTATCATTTTATATTTAATTATTAAAATGTAGGAATTTAAACTTTCGTGGTCATTTAAACTTAATTTAAATTGTCTTTCGGGATATATACCACGTACCTTTGTTTGGAGTAACCGATATTTCGGCACAGTTGCAAGCGCCATGTTCACGGATGTACCACCCGCAATACCATCAGTACATCCGTGAACATGGCGCTTGCAACAGTGCCGAAATATCGGTTACTCCAAACAAAGGTACGTGGTATATATCCCGAAAGACAATTTAAATTAAATTATTAAAATAGTTTAAAAACAACCTGAAAAATAAGTATGACATTTCTTATTCATACAAGAATAATAAATTGACTGAATTACTACACAATTTTCACTTAACAGATTTTTTGTTACCTTATTCTAGCAAGTATTAGAATGAATAAAAAAATTAAACCAAGTACGGTGGCACTATTTTTGTCGAGTAATCAAGGAGAAGTACGTCACGTTTTCCTTAATTAACTGAAAGATACAAGTAATCCTCTCGCAGGGTCGACTCGTTCTAATTCCCTCCATGGTTACTTACTTAGTGAGATACAAAGTGCCTACGTAAAGGGTTCGGAGTAAAACTGTATTATATTCATGTGATAGTGCCGATAAGAGGAACAAGGTTGATATAAAGAAAAATAATTTGATCTTTATAAATATTGATACCACTTTAATCTATGAATACAATTGAAGGTTTGTTTCGAAAATGAAGAAAATATTTTATCATGCAATTATAGAATAATCACAATTAATATTTATATAGGTACGATATATTTTTTTTTTGATACGAGTACAAGTGGCCACGAGTGAACTCATTCTTGGTACAGTTATTAAAACTAGCAGTAAATTACAACCCTGTTAGCTCAATCCCTACGCAGGTAGGCAGGCAGTATTAAGGTGAGAGCGTTTATCTTAGCAAAAATTTTGCGAAAAGGCTGAATCCAGTGGTGCCAATGTTATGATAAAATAAATAACATATATAGGTTAAAACTTCAGAAAAGAGTTAGCATTTACTTAAAAAAAACATATTTCGCTGTCGCTATTTCTTATACTATATTAAGAGATTCGGTTAACATTTCATGGAATTTTACACGTGCTGCGCAAGACATATAAAATAATAGGAGAATTTGTGCTCTTAACTCACAGTCAAAATGTCTAAAGCGTCACGTAGCGTCGTTCAATGCGCGAGTATCTTTACTAATAGGGCTGTCACTTCCGTCGAGCTAAAGATAGATTATATGAATTAGTTATGTCAGGGTTGCCTCGTCATCGTCCTTGTATTACATGTACGAACGAGTTGGGACTTAGACGCGAGAGTAGATCATGTTACTTTACAAGTGTTAGATTATGTTTGGGAAGAACTGGTGGCTTTGAAGGAATTTGACTTGAGCACTGCTTTGTCTTGGTAGGTCCTGTTACGTACATTTAATGTATGTATTTGACTGCATGGATGGATTGGCTGTTCAATGGCACGAGTATAGGCCTCTGTAAAATCAGCCATTTGTTTGCTTCGATCCTGAATAGCCTTTATGGCTGTTTTTGAGTGTTGCACACCATGTGCACCACCTGTGTAGCCAGATTATTGCAGCTGTGATCTTTGAAAGTGAACGTGGGATACGGAATAGGTAAGATCGTATATTTCACTGTTAAATGAGAAGAATAAATTAAAAATAAATAAATATCAATTCCATCGCAAACAGAAAGAAATTTCTCACACATCCAGTTTGATTGCAGCATTTTTATTATAATAATTTAAAAGTAGTTACAACGTGACATTCGGATCATTCTAAAGCCATGTTAGCTTTTAAAATACGCAGTTGCTATACCGAACACAAAGAATAACTGTTCTAACTTATTACTCGTTAGTTTTTAGCCACCTCACCACTCATGCACCTATAATAATATTTGATGTACAGTACATCCGTTAACATGGCGCTTGCAACAGTGCCGAAATATCGGTTATTCAAAACAAAGGTACGTGGTATATATCCTCTAGGAAAATGTAAAAGTGATAATAATATTTGCCTCAAAAAATTGCACCCACATCTACACTCACAATTACGTCACTGCCTCGTCAAGCCTCTACGTAACTGCGATGCTGAGCAATCAAACAGATGTAATCATGTTGCAGAGCTGAGGTGGGCACTGAGCACTGGGCACTGAGCAACTAGCAGCCAATTAGGCGTGACTAACGGACAGACCGATCGACGGAATGAGGGCAGCTAATGGAGCTAGATGCTATTTGTTCGTTCGTTTTTTACTTGTTCGTTCAATGCTCCACATTTTAGGTGTTGGCGTCTCGACTTGTATATTTTAAGTATTCAAACGCTCAATTTAAAACCAAAGTGGTAGTGTTCACTTGGTAGGTGGTGAAGGAAAACATCGTGAGAAAACCTGCATATTTTTGGAGTTCTTCATAATGTTTCCGAAAGGCATGATGTGCAGTCTGCTCGCAGTAATTAGTCATTGTGGTGGACCATTATAGAAAACTAGACATCAGCGAACATGGGTGTATTTTATACCTTAGAGTGGGAATAAAAAAAAATGCTCTCTTAAGGCTTCCCAACACTCCCTAAAAACATAAATGCCTCATTTCAGCTTCTTACGACCAGTAGTTTTAACCGAACCTTGTCTGTCAGTCAGTCAGTAACGCAAGCATTCTTAATTATTTCCATGTCGCAAATCTTCCGCTTTCTAAATTACATTATATTACTGTTTCCTACAGCATAAACACTCAATCAAGCGCACAAACATTTGGTACATCGCTCAAATAAAACAAACTTTTGTTCTTCACACGTCCACTCCAAAAACCCCGTCAAACAAAATACAGTGAAGCTCTCCGTCACATAATCTCCTTACGTTAGCAATTACAGATGCTTGACTTAGTAGCGTTTAGGGTGTACACACAGGTAGCGGTATCCAAGAGCTGGATGTAAACATAATTATAGTATGCTATGCCCTATGGCTATTTTCTGTCTGTTCAGACCGTACTTAAGAGCCAATATTTCTTCAAGTAGGTTCTTTGTATGACCTTTGTCGGCCAAACGGTTTGAGCGAAGCAGAAGAGCGGGATCCTCCATACATTTATTTCCCGCTCTCGCTATCGCTTTCGTCCCCGCTCCCGCTACCCGCACCGCTACTCCTTGCCAAAGCTGCCTGAGCTTTGCTGTAATAATACACTTAATATTTGTCATGGAAGGTAATATTTGCCAAAAATAAACACTACTATGTGTTTGGTGTAACATTATTTGAGCTGATTAAAGTGCTGTGCACTTTGTATGATTTCAATAATTGATTCTAAATATAAAACACTAGAGGACGCCAGCAGCTACGCCTGCACATTTTTTTTAATTTATCTGTTTTGACCGATCCCGTGGGTGTTTCGGGAAATCCCTTCTTAGTGCTCCCCTACGGTCCCCAAGGAACATACATATCCAAATTTTAGCTTCCTGCGCCCAATAGTTTTGGCTGTAGCTTGTCTGTCAGTCAGTCAGTAACGCAAGGATTTTATATATTAAGATTATAAGCTTACAAGTAAACAAGTAAGGAACTTATTATTTACCGAAACAACTTTAAGCTGATTTATTTAGGTAACAGTTTGTACTACCAAATAAATAAATTATATATAAGGCCTTTTGAAATTAAATTGTCTAAAATATATTATTATGGGCAGGAAAAGTAAGGTTATCAAACAGATCTTTCGCCACAAGCAATTCGCCAAGTAAAAACGCGTCCTAACGGGCTTTTCCCAAAGGAGTGAGCTTACGCCCGGCACCGGATCCATCCGGATCGTCCGGATTAAACCGCATTGAGCCGGATCTGGCCGGTCCAGTCGCTTCTCGTAAATCTGCCGCTCTGCGCTTATTACACGCATTTTATGAAAAGCTCCGTACGTTTATTATTAGATAGAATATTATTATAATATCGGCTTTTTATGTTTTATTATACTTTTGGTAATGAAAAGGGTTAATGTTGATGGCTTACTCTTGGCATAGAAATAATATGGATGCTTGTTATCTTCTGTGTCAGTTTCGGCTTAGTGTAATCCCTTCTCGGTAGACGTGACCTATTTTTTTATTGCCGTTGTTTATTTAAAAAATGTATATAGTATATGTTTAAGTTATATTAATAATTGACTGAACTTTCAAATTGTTATTACGTTGCTTAAAAACAGGAAGATTGCATTCAGCTTTGGCAGGCATTTCTTGTGATACAGCATTGACATTTTCTACTAACATGCTATGTGTAAGACAATTCCATAATATTGATAAATACGTAAAAGCTAAACATCTAACTTACAGACATTATTATTTATTTTTATTATTTATAGACACACGCCTGTATCCTCGAAGTGGTAGGCAGAGGTGTAATATTACATCCACATTTCGCCATGAATTTGTAGGTCCCACGTAATAGGGGGCGAGCCTATTGCCATACCGGGCACATTACCAGACTTCGTGCTGCTACTGAGAATTTTCCTAACGGAAAAACCCAATAACACTTTGCCCGAACCGGGAATCGAACCCGAGATCTCCAAATCCCACGCGCACATTTATGCCGCGGGACCAACGAGGCAGACATTATTGTAGGACGTAAATATTCTCGGAGTTACTAGACATCATCGAATAATATTAAATCTTAATCTCTTCAATTCAATAATAAATTATTGAATAGAGTATAAGATTTGATTCAAAAACACAAAATTGTTAACTTTGACTTAATTGTTATTTTTGTAATTTAGATTAACCTTCTAAATTCATCGTTCAAAAGTATTAATTTCACGACGCAAACCCTTATAAGTGGAACCCTTTCGTATCTCTGGACACGGAGGGGCTAATCGCATTAATGATACAAACGTTTATTACAGATTGAACACTAAGTCAACTTTTAACTTCAACTAAATGGACCTCTGAAAACATGACGGACAAAGTATTTAATATTACAATAGTACCCTCTGTCAATGAAAATTACGCTACGGTTCTATTTTATTTATTTAGAGAATTCAGGTCGGATCTTCCGTTGAATTTATACCGACTGACATAGTTTTAATGAGCTACCTGTATTTTTGAAAAACATATTGTATAAAAGTAAATGAAATCTGTGATAACAAGCGGGTAAATGAGCTGGAACAAAATCTAGTGATTACACAATATACTAATTTATTAGAAACGAGTGACAGATATGATTTACATATAGTGTCGATTATACTGATTGGACTGGTGAATACCCTGTACGCCTGTATACGTACTCATAACTTAACCAATTTTTTATATTATCCTTTGCATGAACAAAAGTACCCAATTTTGTTGACTAAATGTCTTGCCACTTTTTTAAAACACATGATATAACACACCTATGATTGTACACTTGGTTCGCAATAAATGGTTTGACTTTGACTTTGTACCGTTCTGAGGATGAGCAACATACATGTCATGTTAATATACCAACACCAAAACATGTTTACGAAGTGCGGTAGCCTATTAATATTTTACTAGCTGAATTTTGAACATTGTCTAGTCTAAAACCCTATCTTAAAAGCCAACCCAAACCTCGAGAAGTCATTCTCATCTCAAATCATAAACACAATTTCAATTTACAAGCAAAGCAATCTATAAACACTATTGTGTTTACAATACTCCATTAATTAAACTACTTCGTTAAAAATACTCACTCGTTAACTTACCCGCCGATTTTAACAGTAATTAATTTTATATCTAATAACAAAAAAAGCATTCATGAAACTTTCTAAAATTAAAGTGAAAGAACGCTACAAAATATTTTTTTGCCGGCGCTTATATAACGCGAAAATGAGATATCTGGTCTCAAATGGATCATCCTTGTTTTAGGGTTCCCTAGGGGTCTACAACTTAATGCAAGTCTGTTGAGTATTCACTTGAAAAGAAGGTTTGTTTAATATGTTTTAATTGCATTGCAGAATTGCAGATCAGATGTTACATGTCAAATCCATGCAATCTTAAATCAAAAATAAAATAAATAAAAATATGTATATATGAGATATTATATCATTTACTTGTCAAATACAAACGATTTTCGCAAAACAACTGAAAGCTATACTACAAAGAGATAGTCATTTATAGCAAAACTCGTGGACTCGAGTACCGAACATTCAGTACAGTTGGTCTGAATACGCACAAACGTAGGTTTACAGCGGCCCTTAATTTCAGAACTAGATAGAGTTTATCGTGTGGTTTAAACGATTTCTATAGTGGTCCCTTTCGGTTAAGTCTAAGCCTTTGCAAAAGGGAATTATTGCTAAGTACGCGTTTATATTGAATTCAATTTTGGTTTCGATTTAAAACTTTTTAGAGGGCACTTTGAGAAATGTTTAAATTTCTAGAAAGTCAATTTTCTTTTATTGGTGTATTGATAACTTAGATTGATTATTATATTTCATTTTCTTCATTATCGAATTTAATTTAATTTTATGAACCAAATCAGAAATGTCGAATATTCTAAATGAAGGTATGTTATGTACGTGGTATGAAATCGTCCGATATGAAATTCCAAATTTTAAAATTACAATATTTCAAATGAAATGAAATGTTTTCTAATCCTCGGCAGTAGGTTGCTAAAATATTACTCATCATCAGACTTTAACAGTCCACTGCTGGACTAAGCCTCTCCTTTGAAAGGAGGAATTGGCCTACTATACTACGCTGGCCAAACGGGTTGGTATAGGGTTTGTATCAAGTTTTCCTTCTCTTACAGTGCTGTTTTCTGCATAATATGCTCCCTTTGTCAGCTCTTACGACACCCATGATGATATGGGGTGGTGACATTCCGTATTCTTAATCCGTCACCACACGGACCAAATAAATAACTATATTAAAAATGTACTTGTCGTGTAGCTTGATTCATATCGAACTTAAAATTAAGAAACCAAAAACCACGAATAAGAGTTATAATAGGTAATTCCGAGAAACATCTACAATAATACGCAATAATTTTACTGTGTATTTTATGTAAAATGCCGTAGCTAGATATGAAAACATCTATTTTAGTTTTGGCAACCTAAAATGTTCCTAACTTTTGTATGTAGTAAAATCATTTGTAGATAAGGAGACATGTTTATATTGTAAGCACAAACTAACTCAGAATCTAGTTATTTTATCTAGTTAGTTAAAACCAACAAAAGCTAATATGTTTTAAAGACGAAAACTAACACTCGAATGCTACACATGAAATATGTATTTTTATTTTTATTCACAGTTTTAAACACGCAGTCTCGCCGAAGTAAAGAGCATGAAATTTTCATTTCTACATTTTAGTTTTCATTCAAATTCTGACAGGATATTGTACTCTTTGGTGTAGAGAACCCGTCAGAAATATTGTTCATTCTTGGCGTTTTTTTCTAGCTAGGGTGTGGGAGGGTGCTTCGGCGATAAATCGCGGCGATCCACAACAAACATAGTTTTTGAATGATATTAATGGAAGAGGGAACTCTACTATGATCGTCTGTCATTCTTATTCTTTTAGCGCTACACAAATAATTTTGCAAGCTTTTTTTAAGCTCGCCTAACGTTATAATTACTGGGGTTTGTTGTCAGTTCATTATGTTAAGGTTTCTTTTGAGATTTTTGTGGAAGCAAGTCTATGATGAGTTAATTACTACTTAATTAACTCATAGACTTGCTTCGTATCTGTTTTATGTCATTAGTTGTTAAATGTTGGCTATTTATGTTGTTCTTTACTTATTGTTTATAAGACACAGTAACGAAGCGAGAAGCGAATATTTCATTTTTATGAACAAAAGCTTAAACAATTTAATATTTGAAAGAAAGTGACAATTGAGATTATATTATGATTTTACCTAACTGAAGACGTGAAAACTTTTATCTTTTTGTATAGTTTCTCTGACAAAGTAATTAAATTAATACAATAATTATGTATGCGGACAATTCTAGTAGTTCGTTTTTTCAAAAAAAATTAAGAAACAAATCATTTAAACTCAAAGCGTGTACACACGAGTTAAGCCGAAACTTCGACAACCGTTAAAGAAAAACATGCCCTAAATTTAGATTTATCTTGCTGTTATCTTTTGTGAGGGTAAGAAAACAAAGATGAGTTATTTTCTTAAACATACCTAAGTGTGAAGCACGTGTAATGGCCTCAGAAAAATGATACATTACGGCATTGTCTTTAATATTTAAGCGAGAGGCTTCAAATGTTACCCTGTACCCTGGCTTTCAGAGGGTAATGTTGGTGGGTTGGCTGATTAGAAGTAAGGTGTAGGTACGTAATGGGATCTATCAGTAAGTGAGTGAAATAGATTTATCATTAACCCGGCTGAAAATAATATTGTTAAGATTTATGCTCTACGAATACGTAGGTATAATTATAAAATCTTACAGATAAGATACGTCAGTATATAATTATAGAGTTTGTACTGTAAAATGCATTAGGTATTAGAAAATACTTACTTCTCTGAAGTCGTCATCCAAATACCGAGAAAAAATAGGCCCATACCTACATAATAATTAATTTATATATGTAGTTAGTTAGCAGGATAACAACACAAATAATCCTCAACAATACCACCTAAACCTGTACAAGAAACCTTGCCAAACATTAAATTCAAGCACCATTGTAATGGCGTCAGACTTGATATCCCAAAGAACTTGTTCTGACAAGCAAAAATGCTCTCATAATGTTCATTTTCTCTTCTAAGCGAGATGGAAATGGCAGTGATTCATTAAATTTGTGAAGGAGGCCCGCGATAGCGCCCCGGGGAATCATGGCCGAGCCATTAAGGCAACGATACACTTCGAATTAAAGCTTTTTAAATATCTAATTGGCTGTTTGGGAGCTAAGTAGATGTATACCCAAATGTTATGTCCATTGAGACGGTAGAAAGCCATTTATTTTGCTATTTATAATTAGTCTAACTCGTTTATAAGATTTATGTAAGTGTAGCTTTATAGGCAATTACCAGGGTATGATAACTCTGGTTCCTGGGTTTAGTGGTTTGTGACCCTGCTGGCAAGCTGGAGATTGAAGTGGGTTTGATTTCCTCTCACGATAAATATTTTTGTGATGAGCAAGATGATTTTGCTGTATTTGGATATAATTTGCATATATTCTTTATCTAACACATGAAGATGTTTATCATGTATCCAGCTACCATAACACAAGCATTCCCAGTTTGGGATTAGTTGTGAATGCGTGGGCTATAAAAAGGGCACTAATGAGATGTCCATTAAGTGAAAGGGCTATAAAATGATGCACTTTCTAAATGTATGTCTTATGATGCAATACTGTTATGGTAATAAAGCAAGGGTTTGCCACAGAATAACTGATTGCCAGAAATCTTAATTTTCAAATCTCTAAAAACATTTACAATGCTTTTAATATAATACATACATCACCAACACCTGTCAAACATAGCTACCAGCTTCCACCATCAATTTAATTCCCAAACTGATGATACATCTACTTAAAAAACTAAACGACGCGCCGTAAAAAGTTTAACCCTTTTCTAAATTCGAGCCATAAAATCGTAAGATGTTATAATAATAAAAGGGTTATTATAAAAATAGGCTCGCATACAAAGGCGTATTTACGGGTTGGTCGTCAAAGGGACGGTGGATATAAATATCTTGTAAACAACGTTATCCAATTTGGGCTGGCTGTACACCAATGTTTCTAAGGATTTGGAGACAATCCTGTTGAAGTATTTGATCAGTTTACGTTAGGTATTATGTTTCAACGTATAATGTATGCTAAAATGGGATGAATATGACCTAAATAAGCGACGTGAGAATATATTTATTCGCGCTGATAACGACAACCTATCGGTTGAACATGCTCAGACATTAACTTAATGTTATTTTACAGTTATGTTACGGTCCTAATGGCCTGGCGAAGTATGGGTGTGTAATTCACCTCTGCCTACCCCTTCGGGGATAAAAGGCGTGAAGTTATGTTATGTTATGTGTTATTTTACAGACAATACATTCAGCGAGAATATTATTTAGTCTTTTAACAGTAGTCGTCTACTATATTTTTATAACCCACGACGAAGCTTCGGAAAAGATAAATGGTTACTTACCCTTTCTATTAAAATAATTTCGTGAAAGTCGAACTCTAGCAATTGAACCTGAAGATTTTTCAAGCCTTCACTTCTACAAAATTTTCCAATTGAATTGATATAACTTAATCTTAGCAATAATATCCTACAAGCGATGTTTTCATGGTGCAAGTACAGTGAGGCGACGACTGCTTAAGTGGCGCTCAGCTGCGGCGAGGCGGCCACTTGCAATAAAATTATGTTTTTGCAAACAAACCTATATTCGTTTGTGTTACTGTTGCTTATAGTTCCACTTTAGTGACTGAGTGCATACATAAATTGTATAATATATGTAGGAATACAATAACAGTCTTTCATAAAATAGATTTAAACTTAAAACTTGTTTGTATTTGTGCGTATTTTAGTTTTAATCGGTGGGAAAAGTATTTTATTGAAGTCTTTCATCGTTATCATCATCATGAGCCTGCTGGAGACCACTGCTAGTGGCTTATGAAATATTATAGTCATCATCATCATCGTACTAGCGTTTATCCTTATCCCGGTTATATCCTAAGATTTTAACTTGGGCCCAGGGCTCGCTAAGATTTGACAGAATATTGGCTTTTAAACATATTTTGTTGTGACAGATGCAAATAAGTATACCTTTTCCGATACAGCCACTATATTCAACAACCTCCAAAACCATAGCCTATTACGTAGATACGCAAATAGTTGGTACTTACTGACGCTTGAAATACACCGCGGTATTCATTGCGGCTGTTAGAGGGCGCTCAGTGAAGTGGACATAATCTTATTATGTTTGATTTTACAAAATGTTACTTAGTCTGCTTGTAACAAAATGTAACAGCACCAAAATACACAGATTTAAAGTGAAATAGTGGCTTGGCAAGTTAGTGTGTTTATGTAATTAAATTGTTTATTTGATTTGTCAATTATAAACTGTTGAGAATGTTTACAAACATAAGCAATTACTGCTAGTAAGGGTTTGATTAATCTTACTACTAGATATTATATGAAAGTTTTTGAGAATGTATGAATGATTTTTACTCTTTCAAGACAAGTACACGGAGCTAACGGCCAACCTTCACTAGTTGGAGAGGCACTGAAAGAAGAAGAAGAAGAAGGCAAAAACTATACAACGGCTTCTGATGAAACTTATCAATAAGTAATAAAACTTTTTGGCATCTGAATATCCGTTACCTTTCGCCCGATAACCACGTAGATGAAGTCGTGGGCAGAAGCTAGTAGACAGTTAATATTTTTTTAAGACTAGGCGCGTACTATTAATAAGTCCTGAATGGTGAGAGATACAAAAGCTTATAAGAAACAGGCTCAAAGGACATGCGGACTAAAAAGCATAATTATGGTTTACACAGTGTTCTTCCATGTGGGTATTGAACGCATAATCGTCAGCGCAGTGTTTAGAGGGGAAGAGGTCTTCTAGACCACAACACCAAACGTGCTTCGGCTTATACATTAAAAAAAAATCGCAGAGAATAATGACAGAGGTATTATTTTATGCCTTTAAATAATTCATGTATTGCGACTAAAACCCGCTAAATAATATTGTATGATGTACACAAATCGTGAAAGTTTAAATCGTTTACATCATCATTATTTCAAGCGTGCCACAAAGGCAGTCAACACCATACTAAAATGTGATTTAAATTTCATTACAAAATAAAATACGCTTGTTTTGCGTTGCAGAAATACGGACCGTAATATGCTGAAAAGAGATGGTCTCGTTTAGCAAAATATGCCGTGAAAATTACCCCTAACCGGAGTTTAGATGACGCATGATAGGGAAAAGAATTAAAATGGCTACTCACTCTGGAAAGAGCTCGCCTGCCCTATTATTTTATCCACATTTTACCCTCATTTTTTATTATGGACGCGCTGCATTTGAGTTATAAGGTTTTGGCGTTATTAATTTTATATCATAATTTTGAAGTAATATGAGTTTGAAGCTGGTTTTTTAATGTATAGCACCGTATGTACAATAAAATATAGAGAAAGCAAGAAATCGCTATAATTATAATTGTGATGCAATGGAAATGTTCAGGATATTGTCATACTATGTACAATCAAACAAGTCGGCGGTGGACCAGTTTGAGAAAAATCCCTTGGCTCGGTCATAGAGTCGAGGCACACTAGAACTAGAAACTGGTTTTATATACGAGTGTCAATGTGCGTGTAAAATAGCACTGGAAGTGACGATGTTTTGCTAAGCGATTCTCGCCCTTATGGTGGTCTAACGGGAAGTTGTTCGATTGTACACACAGGTACTCATCAAAGTAGACACTTTAAATAAGTATCAAAATCGTACAACAACTGTCCAGCTGACTTGTGTGTACGTAAAGTTGTATTGAGCACCCGATATTATCTTACAATATGTATTTACAACAGTGTTATTCGGAGTATACTAGAATACTGTAGTATGGCTTCGAGTCCGTTTTATCAAGTACAATCAGATAGAATATAATGTGTGCAAAAAAGGTTTTTATATTATAATTTATGTTACACGGATAAAAAATGCCGTATTTTGAACTCTTATAACTCTAGGATGAGTCATTATAAAATGAAATCATTAAGCTCACGTAGGAAAGTTCTAGATAATAATGTTTTTATTCAAATTAATTAATGGTTTTATTGATTTTCCTGAGCTATTGGAAAAAAAAAAATTGTGTCCCACGTATTAGTAGCCGATTAATAATAATTAACCGGAAAACGTTACTGCTGCCCCAAAATCGAATTAAATTAGGTAATTGTTCACCCATATCACGTATGCTTTCCTTTTTTTTTTTTTTTTTTTTTTGTTTTACGAGGTGGAAAATCCCTTCGGATCTCCGACTCTTGGGGGAAATAAGAGCCGGAGTATGTGGTGTTTCCACTAAAAACCACCTCGACTTCCGCCATGTACCCGTGTGTCGGAGGGTGGGGCATCACCAAAGCACTCGTCGCCACCCTCCGACGGGTATTGGCCCGCCAGATGGTCAGGCGGGCCCCGAACAAAACCCCCTTGGCGACGGATTAAGGTGTTGGACTCCGCCGCCAAAACGCCCAGCGGCCGCAGAGGATAGGGAGGACGGCAACGCAACACCGCATCTCCTCTTCCTCTGCGGCCTCACCGCGACGCATCGAATGGTGCGCCCCCATTTGGTCGCGGGAGATAGGGCGCGCGGCAACACAACACCGACACGCCTCTCCTCCCGCGACCGCGCCCGACTGCGAGGGACAGACAGAACTGTCCCCCGCACCCGCACCGTTGGACGCATCCTGCGCAGGCCCCTCCAAGCCCACGCGGAGCGTCCCCTCCTGGATCCCTCTTAGCTTCACCGCGGGTGACCAATCCACGGTTACTGAGCCCCCCCACCACGACAAGGTGGAGATCCCACGGGGGGGACGTATGCTTTCCTTAGCTAACACCATCCGTAGTGACATAAATGTCTTCGTTGGTTCTGTGGCTTTAGTCAGGTCTAAACTTAGAGTCATAATAAATTAACTCTTTTTCTGTTTTGATTACTTTATACATAATTGTTTTATCGTAAAAAATTTAAGTAAGTAGTTTAGATACTGTGTCTTGATTATAATAATTATGCATGTTGGATTCACATCTAGTAGATGTCAATCATCATAGAATTACTGTGCTTAAATTTGTCCTAATTGTTTTTTGTGATTAAACATCAGTTTTGTGAATTATAATAAAATAAAAATATATCAGCTTCTCATTTTATCCTATTAATTTTAACGAAAATGTGGGCAATAAGCACAAATTGTAGTAAATACCTTTAATAATATAATTATATGTTTTGGAATCTGACGTTATAACTAATAGGAAGATATAGGTAACTCAAAATGAATGTATGTTCTCTTATTAACAATATAAATTGTAATATTTCATTGAATTTGTTTACATTGCTAAAATAAAAAAAGGGTTTCCGTAACTTTGACTTTAATTGATATGACGTATGCAAAATCACTTTAAAAATATTTGCTTGCGATTTGATAATTTGAAACCATATAACGGAGATGCTGAGGCAGCCCTTCTCTCACCCCTTGCGGCAAGCGTGTATCCCAGAGTCTCGCGTAGATTACAACGTGCCTCGCAGATTCGGACCTCATTTGCTGTAATAGATGGCCGCTTATCTGATCCTGTACAATTTATACACGACAGGTGCTACACATCATACAACCCAGTTTTATTATATTTTAATGTGATATAAATGACTTGGACACTTATCAAGCGGTTACAATATCACACCGAGGTCTTTTTTGTCGTGGCCAAGCTAACGTATGATCTACAGGACGGGTGATCTTTCCGTACTAAATTTAGAATTTGTTGGCTTTAGGACAGAAACCGGTGTTGGTTTGCTGGTTTTACTTTTTATCTATGTCGCCAATATATTTCTTAACTTACCGACGAGTGTATTTCACGATACATTCCTCTTTTGTGAATGTTGCTTACCTGAAAAAAATAAAAGGCATTTAATAAACAACTGAATGTCCCTGTTGTTAATGAATCCATAGATATCTGTATCTAATAGAAACGTTTTAAGAATATATTAGTCATCTCCTTATTTTTATAGGTTGCCACAAGCTATGTAAATACTTAAACTGCATCTTTGGGTCAAATTTTGCTTACAAAACATTTATTTTTATTAATTTTTTTATTTATTGTCTCACGCCTGTATCCCCGAAGGGGTAGGCAGAGGTGTATATATTATACCCACATTTCGACATGAATTTTTAGATCCCACGTAATAGGGGCGAGCCTATAATATTGCCGTTACCGGGCACATGTATGGGCTAGCTATTATTGGTAAGAATTAATTTGTTCTAGTGCATGTTTTAGACTGCCTGCGTGGTCCAGTGGATAGCGTAAGTGACTGCTGATCGGAGGTCCTGGGTTCGATTTCCGGGTCGGGCAAAAGTGTCACTGGGTTTTTCCGAATTCTCAGTAGCAGCACGGAGGCTGGTGATGTTCCCGGTAATGGCAATAGGCTCGCTCCCTATTACGTGGGACCTACCTACCCCTTCGGGGATACAGACGTGAGTCTGAGCCCTCAAAAAAAGAAGTTAATTTATAAGAGATGTGGTGCATATATCCACTAATATAGTCGCAATTTATTTAGGGTCGACGCAGTATTTCCTTCGCTTCCATAGTTCTCTGTCGCCAATCATCCGATAGTTTACTCCTTTTTCTTTCATATCCATCCTCACACAGTCCATCTATCTTTTCTTTGGACACCCTCTCCCTTTTTTCCCTCTACGTGCATAATCACCACGTTTTTACCGCCAATTATATGTATATATCTGTTTATTTTTTTAATAATTCTCAATAACTCAATTTACCTAGAAATCCTTTTTTGCCGTAAAATTTGCATGGTTACAACATCCTCATGTTCCAATAATATCATCAGCAAGCAAATAATTTAGGAACACCACTGACAGATACAAATACGTACCTACTTTTCTGCAATCAGTACCTACCGCTCGCGATATATAGAGCTGTCTTACATTATAAACGAAGATATCTGTAACACGGCCAAACAGAGTATGACAGGGAAATAATATACCAATAATACCATGGATTTCCGCTTGTATACTCGAATACATTTATGTTACACGATACGTGAAAGATAAGCATCACTGGGCACCAAAACTATGCTTAAAATATTAGCATACTTTTGGTTTCTTATTCTTGCTAGGCTCTTACTTCAATAGCAAAACAATTATTTAATCATAGCTATAATTATGTTAATATTTATGAAACGGTTTTAGTCATGTTATTATTAATCTAATCTAATTTATAAAGTTGAAGAGTTTGTTTGTTTGTTTGGTTGAAAAATTATTTTAGTGTTAGATAGCCCGTTTTCAAGGAAGGCTATAAGCCATATATCATCACGCTATAAGTCACGGGAGTGGAGCAGTAGCCTTAAATAACGCGGGTGTAACCGCGGGCTCATCTAATCTTAATACATAAAAACCTTGCGTTACTGACTGACTGACAGACACGCTACAGCCGAAACTATTGGGCGCAGGAAGCTGTAATTTGGCAAGTATGTTCCTTGGGGACCGTAGGGGTGCACTAAGAAGGGATTTCCCGAAATTCCCACGGGATCGGCCAAAACGGGTAAATAAAAAAAAATGCAGGCGTAGCTGCTGGCGTCCTCTAATTTTAAATAAACATTAAAAAAAATTTGCCCCGAAGTTTCAGCATTGATTACATTAGCCGTGGTGGCGGATGACTTAATCACAACAGTTACATAAATATTATTAAGTTTTCTTAAGCAAAGCTTCTAAGTATAAATACAAACTAAAGTAGAAAAAAATAGCTTCGACATGTAAACACATGGCTGTTAGTTTGGCTAAGGCAATTACTATTTGCTAACGTAAATCCCCAAGGAGATGGAAAAGTATATTTCTTTGATTTGCGGCCTATACAAGTATGTCTACCTGTGTGCTCTATCTATTTCAATATTGGAGTACTTCTTTTAAATATTTAATGTTTATGGCTTATTCTAATACACGACTTGGATTTATTTTATCACTATTTCTGTTGTATTTTTTAACACAATATAATGTGCTAAATATGTCCCAAGCAAACATTAATATCATCATGCGTTAAGTCAAGACTTTTAAAAACAATCCTGATTGATACCCCGCCAGTTAATTGACGCTTGCTCCGTTAGCATTTGCCCCGTTGCTCGGAGAGCAACGTTAATCCGTCGGTCCCGGTTGCCATGTGGCAACCATGCCCCATTGCCATGTGGCAAGCAGTGGCAAAGCTAATATTCAGTCAAATCCGGTTAAACTATAAAGAAGACATCAGGTTCTAACTGTATCTTAGTTAGGGGTATGGGGTGGGTTACTTACGGGCTTATCCACCATCAAATCTAAAAAAGATAATAAGAATATCGTTGTCGTGTCGTCACCTTATCGTCTACCATAAAACACATTATTGACTACATAACGTTCAATCCGCGCGTATTGCGAAATAAATCTAAAGCCAACAGACGAATATAGGGGTGTACTTATATGAGAATTTTTTACCGTTCGCCCGAATCACAGTTATGGGAATACAAGTGACGTCTACCTATGATACGGTATTACTTATTGTTTGTATTGGGGGTAGGTAGCAAGACGTACCATAGTGAAGGTTATGAGGTGTAGATTTCTTTTTGATTTGGATATTCTTAAGGTGGGGAAAATGTATGTTTCTACGTGAAAATTCTCATTCTATTTAATGAAATCAATAAAATTATAGTATTATGTTATATTATAATACATTCCGTATAATATAATTTTGTCCGTGTGGTGACGGATTAAGAATACGGAATGTCACCACCCCATATCATCCCATGGGTGTCGTAAGAGCCGACAGAGGGAGCATATTATGCACAGAACAGCACTTTAAGAGAAGGAAAACTTGATACAAACCCTATACCAACCCGTTTGGCCAGCGTGGTATAGTAGGCCAATTCCTCATCCTATCCCTTTTCCCAACCCCAAGGGGCGGCAACGCACTTGTGACTCCTGTGGTGTTGCTTGTGTCCATGGGCGGCGGTAATTGCTTACCATCAGGCTATCCGTCTGCTCGTTTGCCGCCTATTAACATAAAAAACAAAAATAGTCGGATAGAATACACTCAGACTTTGAACGAAAAGTGGATCACAAATTGTATCGAACTCACTTCACTCGCTTAAACTACAAAGTTAAATAGTAGGTGTTTTATACAATAACTAGCTGTTGACCAACGTAGCACCCGCTTTATTTTTGGTATCCGAACAATCACGTCATCTACCGGGTTAAATTATAACCTATATGTAGCTCTACAAAGTCTTCTATAGACCAGTGAAAGTCCCATGAAAATCGGTTCTGCCATTCTAGGATATCCCCAGACAAACATAAAGACAGACAGACCGGCGGACAGAAAAAAAAGGTTTGTTTCTGTCTTGGTATTGTATAACTTACCTACTATATGCACTAAAAAAACATGAATATTTTGAAATCTCAGACATACGCTTCAAGTTTATTTATATCTTTGTCTAATTTATTTTCGAAATCGGTAATAAGACAGACTTCTGATACGACGAGGATCCCAATAATTTTATTCTTTGGAGTGATTTTTCCCTATAATGTAACTAATTAATACGTCTACCAGTGGGTAGCGTATGCGACTGCTGATCGGAGGTCCCGGTTTCGATTCCCAGGTCGGGCAAAAGTATTACTGGGTCTTTCCGAATACTCAGTAGCAACAAGGAGTCTGGTGATGTGTCCCGGTAACGGCAATAGGCTCGCCCCCTATTACGTGGGACCCAAAAATTCACGATAAAATGTGGGTGTTATATTGCACCTCTACCTACCTCTTCGGGGATACAGGCGTGAGTCTAAAAAAAAATGAATAAGATAGCCACCCAACATCTGTTCAAAGGTGATTTCACGAGGCAATTTAATGCTCTTGATTCCATTTGCCCAGTAAATCCTCAGCTGCTGCTTTCTTGTCAAACTCAGAATGTTAAAATTGCACCAATCAATGACCCATTATTTTTTTATCTTTTTTAAATTAGCCTATACTGTCCCACTGCTGAGCAAAGGCCTCGCCCTTGGATTTCCACAAATCTCTGTGGCCTGCGATCTTTGGCCAGTCGCCCTCAAAAGCGTCTAGGTCATACCGCAATTTCCGTCCCGGACGTCCTGGTACCCAATTGGTTGCTACATGAGCCCATTCTTTCTGTGTGCATGCGGCTGACGTGTCCGGCCCAGTCCCACTTTAGTCGGGCTGATTTTACTCCAACGTCCATTAAGCCCGTTTTTGAGCGCAGCGTAGAGTTACGGACGTGATCGGTCCTCTTCACCCCCAGAATGCTACGCTCCATGGCTCTTTGGCAAATCTTCAACTTGGACTTCTGAATCTCGGTCAGGAACCATGTTTGAGCACCGTAGGTTAGGATGGGTTTCCATTTCAGTGATAACGGAAGGTTTCCCTTTAACATCTGCTTCATGGACCAGAAGCTTTTCCAGGCATTTTGGATTCTTTGTGTAATCTCCTTGTCTTGCCTGTTATCAAAGGATACTATCTATCTATCTACCCAAGTAAGTATACTCGTCAACATATTGTATTATCTGCCCATCTACGTTTTGTGCTGTTGGTCATCAGCTGAGTTTTTGATCGATTCATTTTAAGTCCAAATTGAAGACTTGCAGAGCTGAGATCTTTTAGCATTAGCTCGAGCTTCAGTGCCAAAGATGAGAAGAGGACAATGTCGTCGGTGAATCGAAGATTTGTTAATCTTTTGCCGCTGACATCAATACCTCTTGATGTCCATTGATCCGACAGACTGTTAAAAACTTGTTGTAGGACACTTGTAAATAATTTGGGAGATAGTGGATCTTCCTGATAAAATATATATCAGAGATATACAAACCAATTATACTAAAGGTAACACTTTATTTAACCACTGCTCATCCGACTAAAATACAATATCGGCACTCATTATAAAATATAAATATAATTACGTAAATGCAATGTTAATTTATAATTATTTTTTAATTAAAACGCAAATAAGAAAATCTTTAGAATAAGAATTGAACATTTCATGAAAACTATATATTTTTATTTCTGGATTGATAACCGCAAATGATGTTCGTTAATTTGTTTGATTTTGTTCGACAAGTAATTATTGTCATACATACACATACATTGACTCACGCCTGTTTCCCCAAAGGGGTAGGCAGAGGCATATTAAACGCCCACTTTTCGCCAGTGTTTTTTGTTTGTTTGATCCCACGTAATAGATGGCGAGCCTATTGCCGCTTATCGGGATATTTTGTTTGCCAGAGCCTCGTCCGTTGATGGACAGGTGCACCACTTGCAGGTGAGGTTGGCTTGGGACCCTAAGCTCTTGGTGGGAACCCTATGCACCCTAATTATTGTCATATTAACAGAAATTAATACTTACACAATTGATAGGTCAGCTTTATTATTTTTGTTTACTGTTATGATGACCTGCCTATTTAATTTTCTTTTCAAAACGGTAACAAACAAACTAATAGTATTTGATAACTGAACAAAGATTATCTCATTGCAACTGGTATACTATGTTCTTAAAGTTGTGTTATTTTGGCTTTGTTTTTCCAGAGTATATGTGATCAACTTTAGTTTGAATTTAACCATCTGTTGGAAATCAGTTACGCTGGGATTTTGTTTGCGCTAGGAAAATGAATGATTTGGCCCATCTTTACTAGAATTTGAAAGACCAATTAACATTAGTAAGACAACTCTGTCTCTTTTGCTCCCAAAAATTCTTCATTAGAACGGCCCTGAAGGCAGATATTATTAGCTCATAGTTATGATTCTTTAGTAATCTCTTATGTCTCTTACAACACTATCCACTTAAAACCAAGAAACTGTATTAACACTTCACTTATTACAAAAGAAAAGGTATGAAGAGATAAAAGATTCACGAAGTTTCAAGCGCATTCCACTCAAAGTGTGGACGTCCTTCGCAAAAACTTGCGTAATAACATTTTCTTTATAAATAGTTCCTCTCCATACTTCTCGATATGAATGGAGCAGAGTATGACTCGGATCTTGTTACATGAAATGTTTATGGTGATATCAAAAAGATAGACGGTATTTTACATGCGGTTATAAGGCCTGTCGTACTGTATGAAGCTGAGTATTGGGCTACAAAGAAGATGGATGAGAAACGATTGCATGTAGAGATGAAAATGTTACAATGGATGTGTGAAGTGACAAGAATGGACAGCATTAGGAATGATTACATTCGAGGTAGTATAAAAGTGGTGCCCATAGATGAAAAGCATGCCAATTGACTCCATTTTGAAGTCAATAGGCTTGGTATGAACATGATATGCGAAGAGATGAGATGTACGTAGGTCATACATGTGTATGGGATTGACTATTTACGTTTCCTCTAATTTTCATTACATCTGAGGTGTCAATAAATTCCTAATATAGATTTCCAAAATTCAAAACTTAATACAACTTCTTATATTTTACGGAATACCGATTTAATAAGTCAAAATCTCGTACAAGCAGTTTACAGAGATTTCTCAGGTGATCTGTACAAAACACTAAAACTGTATCGTAGTTAGTGCGAACTACTAAAACGTGCACGTGCAAACTAAAAAGCAATTTTTCGCTCCAGTATCTCGTCCATACCCAATAAAAACAACCGGTCTAGCTAAATCAAGTTATCACAGGCCGCGTCGCATCGTTCCAATTTAGATATTTATTATATCACTACAAGAAAATATTCCTTCAATCCAATCTATTTGTCACGTTAGCGTTTTTCTATTTGTAATATTAAAAGATTTCCTTTTTCCTATTCGCGGATCTTGGAAGCCACTTTATAAATCGACCAGACTTGACTGATTTAGCTTCAACTGTCTGTCGTTTACTTCGAAACTGATTTTCGTTATCTTCGGTCAAAGATCTGCGGATGATACTGACTGTTTAACGGACAAGTCTTTTATCAAGTATAGTAATTTAACTCCTAAAATCAAAATCGTGTCGAAACAACATAGCCAAACATAACATTGCATCGATGAGATTGGCCCGCCAGTTTTTCGTTTAACTGAACTAAACGAGTATTGGATATGAAAAGTTGGCGGGCAATAAAGCGCTCTTGTGAAATCAATTTAATATCAGCACATTTCATCGGAAGGGTAATTCATTTTGGTGACTGTATCGTTAGTACAATTCCTGTCGGTCTTGACTTGTTAACGATTGCTGTGGTGCAAGTTATGAATTACAGTAGCAGTAACAGTAGTGGATTTTATTACACTTTTATTTGGTTTTTGTCACTCTTAAGATCATACATATGAAATCAATTATCTTTTAAACAAATATTTTGACACTCTATGGAGTAAAATTAAAAGTTAAAACTGTATTTTCTAATATAATATAATTTATAAGGTTTCTTGTTAACTAAGAGACACCATGTGTGTGGAATTGAAACACTCCATGTTACACATTGACACATCAATAACACTATATAGTGTGACGTTATAATAACTAATCACTTCTTTCCGAACCGCGCGCTATCGACTCACGCGACATACGCGTACATTGTAATACTGTGCTAACTTAACGTAAACATACATTTTTGGTAATGTTTTTTTGGTTTACTAATGTTTGCCATAATTTAAAATGCCATAGTTTCATATGCCATACTGGTATTTGCCATAATTTCATTAGAAATAACACTTCAGTTGTCATAATCGTGAAATGATATAAAATGATTTTCACTAATTCCATTGGTCATAATCGATCAAGTGTCATAATAATTTAAATCCATAAATGTATTTGCTCTAATTTTCGTTTTTAATAATCTAAGAAGAAAATAGATAATTAACTGAAGTTGAACAACTTCAGTTTATTAAACAAGTGTGACGAATGTGGACTAAGTTGACGGAGCCCTGCTTCGCAGGGCTCCTATTTTTGGGTTAAGGGTCAAAAGAGAACCCTAACCTAATCTAACCTATCCGAGTCAGATTGCACTGAGTCGGGGTGTTAACGATAATTAATTCAACTTCAGTTTATTAAAACAGTGTGACGAATGTGGACTAAGTTGACGGAGCCCTGCTTCGCAGGGCTCCTATTTTTGGGTTATGGGTCAAAAGAGAACCCTAACCTAACCTATCCGAGTCGGATTGCACTGAGTCGGGTTGTTAACGATAATTAATTCAACTTCTGTTTATAAAACTAGTGTCAAGAATGTGGACTAAGTTGACGACGCCCTGCTTGGCAGGGCTCCTATTTTTGGGGTAAGGGTCAAAAGAGAACCCTAACCTAACCCAACCTATCCGAGTCGGATTGCACTGAGTCGGGGTATTAAAGATAATTAATTTCGACCTAACAATATTATGTATTATTTTCATAATTATATCAAATTTTGATTATGTCAAGAGTCGATTATGATCTTATGGAAACTAATTATTATGATATAAGTTGTTATAGAAAGTCATTTTATGGCAAATAAAAGTTATCGCTGTTGAGTTGTTAAGGCAAACGTTATTAGTATAAATGATAATAGTGCAAGTAAATATTATGATCGGGGATGATTATAGCAAACGATATTAGTGCAAATGAATTTATGGAAAACGAGAGAATACCGTTTTTTTATATAGTAATAGGCGGCAAATGAGCAGACGGATTGCAGACAGTGATGGGAAGCAATTACCGCCGCCCATGGATACTAGCAGCACAACAGGTGTCACAAGTGCGTTGCCGCCCCTTGGGGATGAGAAAAGGGATAGGATGAGGAGTGGGATGAGGGAGAAGCTCACCGAACGAAACGCAACAGTTTAAGTACTGTTACTTTTCGTCGATTTTCTGTGAGAGGGTAGTACTTCCCCGGTCGAGCCAGCCCATTCATGCTGCAATCAGTAAGGCTCTACTATCTGTTAATTTGGCCTTGTGACTTTAATTTATCTCCCGGCACACAACCCAGGAAACTTGAACACGCATACACATACAGCAAATACAAAAGCACTAAGACCATGTAACAGAAACTACTTAGACATTATCAACTAATTTCAACTTCTTAGCATTGTATGTGCAGATGTATGCACATGTGTACGGAATATGCCGGACACACTGCTTAACAGTTGCACTCTCAAAGCAAATACACAACAAAGTACTACATATTTGTGTTTTTTTTTGTTTTATAAATATATTCATAGTTTGATTATATCCAACAATAGGTATTTAATTTGTGTATTATATATCTATGCAAATTGATCAATCTTCAGTGGACCTTCTAGTAATTTGAATAGGTTTTTTTGTCAAGGGCTTGCTTTTCCTGATTAGAAATAAAAATCTCTTTTTAAATAAGTACAGTACAGTGTACGTAAGAAGCAACTCATTTAAGTCTGATGTATGTAATTGCAAGCGTCGCTGAACCGACCTTCGGGATAAAAAATGCTAATCAGGGACAGCACGACTTTGAAATTACGACTTTATTACAATAAACAGAGGGCACAATTAAGGTTAACCCATCCGTATGATCTACTTCCTACTACCCTATTTAAAATGTTTAAAATAATCTCCCAGTCGCCACATAATTAAAAATATTTATACACCTATTAAAAACATAAACATTTAACCCACATTGTCCGTAACACATCTCTCGCAATAAAGCGGCCTAGCAAAAACACAATAAATTTTTAACAATGTATGTCCATAAATCTACCAAAACAGTAGAAAGTGTTAAAAAATGGCAACCCTGACGCCGCGGCACTCCCGGTCTTTTTTCTATTATTGTTTGATATTCAAATTCGTGTATTTTAAAGGGCTTTATTTATTAATTGCACTTTTTTTAAAAGCGTTTTGAATATTTCATGTGGTATGAGTGAATTATATGGAATCGAAGAGCAATATCGATTCGCTATTTTGACAAGGGTAAACAAGCTGTCATATTATTCGATATTCATAAACTGCAGGACGGGATTTGAAAATAAATATGAAAATATAATAAATAAAATTATCAAATAGTATTTTTAAGTGAAATTGGAACATTTAATTTTTATTTCCATTTTTAGGTCACAAAATTAGTTTAATTTCGAGACTCATACTTTTAATATCGCACAAAGGCACGCGGCTCCATGACATTTTAAGTACCAGGGATTATTGCGTTCCTGTATCTACTGACACGATTAATGTTGCCATAAATACTTTCTACAGTTAAAATATTTTGATATGCGATTATTATGAAATAATTACAAATGTCAAAAATAACGTGATTTTGTCTAGCAACTGCTTGGCAGCTAATAACATAGCTATAAATAATTGAGGGGGCATTTGAATACTTTTTTGACTGGGATTTAAGTTGGATATGCCAAGACCAATAAGAATTGTTAACTTTCCTTTTCAGTTCAACAAAAAAGAATATTACCTCTTCTTACAAGTATAAATTCTATAACGCAATGAAAAGTAATCGCACTTTGTAATATGAATAATATGATGCATGTTTATATTCAACACCAAAAATATTTGCCAAATCATTTATAAAAATTTTAGAACATGATATATATCGATGCTTATACTACCATCACATAAATAGATTTCAATATTTTAAATTCTTACACATATACATTATAACCCTAAATAAATTATGACCCTAACTCCAATTTGGACGGTAAAACGACATTTTCCTTTAACAAATCTGTGCGCTACTCAGCACCACTCATCGAGAAATCAGTCTTCGAACTGCGAGCCAAAGAACTCTGTGAGAGGTCGCTCGGTGAGCCACATTTGTCACGAGTGTCACTCAGGACACGATTGATGACCCTACATTCGTATACCTAGATAGTTTCATATTTATATCTAACGACTAGCTGACCCAGCGAACTCCGTATCGCCTTTTTAAGAGTTTTTATTTAATTCCCTTTTTTCCAAGCCCCTTTTCCAAAGTAACCATTGACTTAGCGCTTAATCTCTTATCATTCCAGGGTCTATAAATGATGCAAAAACAAACATAGATTTTTATTTAATATTGAATTCCCCATTCCTCAAAATATCGGAGACGATACCCATATCGACTTAAAAAAAATCCCGTCCACTATCTTTGATTTCCTATCCGCCATCTTTGATCACGAAATAGATGTTGTATTTGGATTCACCATCCCTTAAATCATCAGAGACGATACCCATATTGATTTTTAAAATTTATCCCATCCGCCATCTTTGATTTCCCATCCGCCATCTTGAATCACGAAGTAGATGTTGTATTTGGATTCCCCATCCCTTCAAACATCGGAGACGATACCCATATTGATTTTTTAAAAAATATCGCATCCGCCATCTTTGATCACGAAATAGATGGTGTTTTTGAATTCCCCATTCCTTAAAATATCGGAGACCATACCCATATCGACTTTAAAAAAATCCCGTCCGCCATCTTTGATTTCATATCCGCCATCTTTGATCACGAAATAGATGATGTATTTAGATTCGCCATCCCTTAAAACATCGGAGACGATAACCATATTGATTTTTTAAAACTTTCTCATCCGCCATCTTTGATTTCTCATCCGCCATCTTTGATCACGAAATAGATGTCAGATTTGGATTCCCCATCCCTTTAAATATCGGCGACGATACCCATATCGACTTTAAAAAAAAATCCCATCCGCTATCTTTGATTTCCTATCCGCCATCTTTGATCACGAAATAGATGTTGTATTTGGATTCACCATCCCTTAAATCATCAGAGACGAAACCCATATTGATTTTTTAAATTTTTCCCATCCGCCATTTTTGATTTCCCATCCGCCATCTTGAATCACGAAATAGATGTTGTATTTGGATTCCCCATCCCCTTAAACATCGGAGACGATACCAAGACTGATTTTTTAAAATTTTCCCATCCGCCATCTTTGATTGCCCATCCGCCATCTTTGATCACGAAATAGATGGTGGTTTTGAATTCTCCATTCCTTAAAATATCGGAGACGATACCCATATCGACTTTAAAAAAAAATCCCGTCCGCCATCTTTGATTTTCTATCCGCCATCTTTGATCACGAAATAGATGTTGTATTTGGATTCTCCATCCCTTCAAACATCGGAGACGATACCCATACTGATTAAAAAAAAAATCCCATCCGCCATCTTTGATTTCTTATCCGCCATCTTTGATCACGAAATATATGTTGTATTTAGATTCGCCATCCCATAAAACATCGGAGACGATAACCATATTGATTTTTTAAAACTTTCTCATCCGCCATCTTTGATCACGAAATAGATGTTGTATTTGGATTCTCCATCCCTTCAAACATCGGAGACGATACCCATACTGATTAAAAAAAAATCCCGTCCGCCATCTTTGATTGCCTATCCGCCATCTTTGATCACGAAATAGATGTTGTATTTGGATTCACCATCCCTTAAATCATCAGAGACGATACCAATATTGATTTTTAACATTTTTCCCATCCGCCACTTTTGATTTCCCATCCGCCATCTTGAATCACGAAATAGATGTTGTATTTGGATTACCCATCCCTTTAAACATCGGAGACGATACCAATATTGATTTTTTTAAATTTTCTCATCCGCCATCTTTGATTGCCCATCCGCCATCTTTGATCACGAAATAGATGTTGTATTTCGATTCTCCACCCCTTAAAATATCGAAGGCGATACGCATATTGATATTTAAAATTTTCTCATCCGCCATCTTTGATTGCCCGTCCGCCATCTTGGATCACTAAATAAATTTCATATTATTAATCAGCGTCCCGAAAATCTCGAAAACGATACCCATATAGATTGTATCCTATTCGTTTAGCCTTTTTTTGCCTTTGACCCAACCCTCCCCCTTCTCGTTTGACCATTTTATTATTTTTGTCTGGCCCCTAAAAGTTGTGGCGTAATTTTATATAGCCTATAGCCTTTCGGAATAATTGGGCTATCATAGGCAATAACAATTTTTAAAATCCGACTGCTAGTTCCTGAGATTAGCCGACATTATGTTTTAGCCTTTTTAGCCTTTTGCCCGGCCCCAAAGGGTCGAAGCGCTATGTTATATAGCCTATAGCCTTCCGGAATAACTGGGCTATCGTATATAAAAAGAATTTTTCAGATCCGACCGGTAGTTCCTGAGATTAGCGCGTTCAAACAAACAAACAAACAAACAAACAAACAAACAAACAAACAAACTCTTCCGCTTTATTATATTAGTATAGATTCTTTCGGGAAACGTTTAAATACAACTTCCCAGCGTAGATTTTAAGATAGTTTGTTGTATTGAATGAGCTTTTTTGTTCCTGCGTATTCTGAGATCGTCGAATGTGTATCTAACTCGATTGATGTTCAGTAGCGTCATACTGTAACGTAAGAGAATAATTATTGATCATCTAATCCCAAACTAAGCAGAGCTTGTACTAGGGGTACTAGATAATGGATAAACATACATATGTACTTTTTTTGTAAATACATACATATTATACATAGAAACACCCAGACCAAGACAAACATCCATGTTCATGCACACAAATGTTTGATTTGAGCGGGAATCGAACCCACGACTTTCGACGTAGCAGTCGCTTACACACCCGCTACGCCAACCGGCCGTCAATACAAGCTTTCAATTTTAAATATACGCTTTAAATTTTCAAAGTGATTGAAATTGGCTAAATATTGAATCATCATAATATTATTAGAACATTTTTTAACATAAAATAGTTTTCTGAGATACATAGATTTCCATTTTTAAAAAGGCGACATGATTTTTTGGGGCCGTTAACCTGTATCCACATAAAAAATAGAGTGCAGTTTTCTTTCTAGAATAAAATGTAGGAAACCTTTACTGTCAGTGTTTCCGGACGCAGAAATACACGAACAAAGTCGCATTTAAAGCTTAATAAAAGGACAGACAAAGAAAATTTTATTCCAGCTTCGTATGAATAAATTTTAATCGTCGTGCTCTCAGTACTCCATTATTTATCTCTGCCTTAAACAGGAACAGATAAATAATTCATGTCATAGCAGCCATGAACGTTCCATCGTCGACTGTAGGTCTCTTATATTATTTTCAACAAGATTAAAACGACAATTCGTACGGTTCAACCGTGATTTACTTCAAACTGTCAGATATTATTGCATCGTGAATCTTACTGAACTGTGTGCTGCATTTATGAAAATGCATTTTTAATCATTTAAAATAAAAATAAAAACTAAGAATATGTTGGTATACTAAATAATCAAATACTTATTCTTTGTGTATCAAAGAAAGAATCATCGATATGTTTGAACTAACGTACAAAGAGAAAAAAAGGTGGAATTTAATTCCACCTTTTTTTCTCTATTTTGCTGTTTATAATGTCTGTATATAGGTACGTCACATTGCAACACCTAAATTCAAATAAAATAAAAAATGAACCTATTATCTTTTGGTACATATTATGACATGTACAGATTTGCTATAGATACATAACAAATTTTCTTATATCATATATACATTCTTATTATAGTATTACGCCTGTATACCCGAAGGGGTGGGCAGAGGTGTACCTAATACTATTGCACTTTTTGCCATGAATTTTTAGGTCCGATGTATTAGGGGGTGAGCTTAATACCGTTTTGCTATTACCGGGCACAACACCAGACTCCGTGCTGCTACTGAGAATTCAGAAAACTCAGCAACACTTTATGCTCGACCAGGGA
Source organism: Euclidia mi (assembly GCA_944739405.2). Classification (NCBI taxonomy): domain Eukaryota; kingdom Metazoa; phylum Arthropoda; class Insecta; order Lepidoptera; family Erebidae; genus Euclidia; species Euclidia mi. The sequence continues at coordinate 3,160,163 of OX123202.2, read as the reverse complement.
ATCGAGCCCGAGACCTCCAATCAGCAGACGCATACGCTATCCACTGGACTACGGAGGAAGTTCAAAAATATCTAATTTTTAGTAATGCATCTTTTATCATAATGAACAACAATTACACCAAATAACGTAGACTCAACCAACCCTAAAACACTTAGTAACCAAGTCAAATCCAAGGAACACTAAGAGAGTACGGCAGAGAGAGCACACCAGGAACAGACAGTCGATACAAAATCCTGCACGGCAGCGCACCTGCGCGTAACGTAGACAAACCCTGCACTGCTACCATGATTAATAAGCGTGCGGGCTAAAGTGGTACATGGTATAAGATACAAGCGATAATCAACTATAAAAACGTGACTTTAAGGATTAAAGTATAATATATCTGGTGACGGATCGTCTGACTACGGAGCGTATTAGCGGATTAAGAATACGGAATGTCACCAGCCTGTATCATCCCATGGGTGTTGTAAGAGCCGACAGAGGGAGCATATTAAGCAAAGAACGAAAAAAGTAGTGTAAGAGAAGGAAAACTTGATACAAACCCTATACAAACCCGTTTGGCCAGCGTGGTATAGTAGACCAATACCTCCTTTCAAAGGAGAGGCCTAGTCCAGCAGTGGACTGTTAAAGGCTGATGATGATATCTGATTGTGACGGTTGCGAAATAGTTATGGTGGTCAAACTGTCAACAGCTGTTTACGACACAGCGAGTTTCTATCGAATCGAATCGATGTATATTGATTTTGGTTTGACCCATATAAATATAGAAAAATATAGAAAAAAGGACAAGTCAGAAGTACCCTTAACAGAAGAGCATGCATGAGAAACTTGATGGGAGTGAGTGAAGCAAGTGAGGTATGTCAGGATCGTTGCAAATGGCGTTCCGTAGTCTCTGCCTACCCCTCCGGGAAACAGGCGTGAGTCTATGTATGTATGTATATAAATATGCAATAAAAATGCACAATTTTATTATTGTTGGCCGATTTTTTTTTTTAAATCTGGATATGTTGTTATCAAGCAATCTCTTGATTTTCTAAAATATATGTAACAGTATAGTTACGTCGTTCATACATTAATGAAAATTCTTCCTCAGGTTTTATTTATTGCTTGCTAAGTGCCTTAACGACTTTTGAAGCTCACTAAAATTTCAATTCACTAAGAATAAAATAATGTGAGATAAGTTGAAACTGCCATTTTTTTATGCACGATGATCAAATCATTTCAATAATTAATCTTTGCATTCGGACTAGACATCGTATTAATACGATTTTAATTATCGGAAATCTAAGTAAAAGGTTTAATTCTCAGATATAGGCTTTAAAATCTAGTATGAAAAGATTTTAAAGGCCATATCTGAAATATCTCCAATATAATTAGAAATTGAAGATAGGTCTTCAGTATCATCTTGAACATTCCATTGTTGATCCCTTTAATCTCTCACGCTCGAACAACCTTCAGGAATAGATTATTTTCTCGCAGACATTAACCCAAATAAATAGAACAACTTCGGCTGCCTTCGAAAATTAATATTTATCAAGTAATTAATTCTAAGACGTTTATTATAAAATTAATTAATGTGAACTTGACTTCTAGTTCGAAAACTTTTCGCCTGTCAAACGTTTTGAATAAATTATCCATGAATTAAATCAGAACAAAGTTTCAATAAAGGACGTAGTATTATGAATAATAAACATTTTTATTGATATGCCTGCTAAGTACTGCTTCTTATTAGAAATTAATAATGATTCTAAAGTCGATTCTTAATTGCAAGTTTAGTATCTCATCAAACTAGTTCAGCCAGTCTACGTAGATAATTATAAAGTTAGATTAAAAAAATATTTACAATTAATTAAATCTATCAAAAATTTATAAAAATATTGCAATGACATTTTCTGTAGGTACTGTGTAATATCTTATTTTTGGAATGGACTAAATCAGCCGAGGACCATAGCCAATCTTACCGAGGTAATTTCATGACAATGATAAATCAAACCTTGTATTACAGTGCTCGTGAGATTAAGTTAGAGCGTGGGTTTAAGGTCTTAAAATTAGAGATAGAAATAATCTTAATGACAGTAATAGACAAAATTATATTGTGTATTGTATTGGCGTAGCCACCTACGCCGCGCCGGCGCCGTTGCAATTTAGCTATGACGATCACCCCAGCACTAGTTTCTGTTTATTTCTTAAATTTGTTCACCGTGGAATCACGCTCACATCTTCATAAGGTATATTTCATCATCAAAGAGTCATATCATACAAATAACGGTTCAAACAATGCTTTAGTTAAACGCAAAACAGCACAACACAAACAACGCTACTTAAGAATCATTTATGAGTTTTGCATGTTCTACGCATAATTAGGACATGCAAAACGACATTACTAGTGCATTATGGGCATTATCTTATTATTTATAATAATAATTATCATTATAAATAATAAGAATTTTCGTATTATTAATATCTTACTTTAAAAGTTCTTAACACTGTAACAACATAAAATGAATGTATCATGTTTCTATTTCCGATTTCTTGGTAGCAGTTATGTTGACACCCTTCGTATTCATATACTTTCATTATTCGTATACTTTTAGTATTACAAAGACAATTCCAAGAACATGCATTCAGAGAAGTGATTATTTTCGGAACCTTAGCTTGAGTTAGAAGATAAAGTTGATATAGATTTCCTATTTTAAAGTTATAGCATATTAGAAATACAAATATTATTTTCAATATGCCAATTTCTTTCCACCAGAAGATCACACGTACATATAAGTAGGTATACACACTAAACTTAGCTTATCACTTTTACTTAGAAGATATTTGACAACCCTAACAGCTACCTCAGATGGTCAGGGTTCTCTGAAATCTGTTTAAGCTGACACGATTATGAAACCACATGGGAGACAGCACGAAAACATTCTCAAACAATGTTGAGATGTTTCAAGTATGGACTTTGTAATGTGTAAATTTGTTTCGTTTCTACATCTCTCACTTTGTAGGCGTGCAGTAAAACTTCGGTCCGTCGAGAATATGTTACTCAGAAACTGTGTTGACTCCATTAGAGATTTAGATAGATGGACGCGTGCTATGAAAGATTTATTGTTCTTGGCCATATAAAAGATTTTTTTACATTTGCATGTAGTTAGCTTTAAACCTATGATGATCTCTAATTGATGATGTTTAATAGTTACGTAGTGAGACCATTTAACACGTTTTTTTTTCACAATAAACCAGTAATTTGAAGTATGAATATTAGGTCACCATTTGCTAACCGAAATAAAACTTACAGCTATTAGAAACGCAAAAATTTGAAGAGATTAATTTATAAATTACGTTCAGAAAGTAGTGAACGGATTTTGATGAAACTTTATGATGCGTCTACGTAAAGCTTATGTAAACACAAGATGAGCCTATGGCTGACTTCAGGCTAAAAAATTGCTTGTTCAATCAAACAAACAAACTCAACAGCTTTATAATATTAAGTATAGTTACGATAATAGGTAACAGACAACAGGCGAAATGCTCGCAGCATTTGAGCGGGAACCACTAACACTTTTTATTACCTAGCTATAAAAAACACTGTTTTCATTTGATAACTTTATACTACTAAACGTCACTATACACTCATCAATAAAATTGTTCGGTAAAAAAACGATGTCTATTCACTGACAGGCCTGAAATATTTATTTGTAGTATTTCGATAAACAATTTGTGAAACTAGATGTATTTAACGCCGAATGCTCAGTTGGGATTACAACGTCCATCAATTGATCGAAATAAAAATATATGACTGTGACGTTTTATATTGAAACGTTTTCAATGTTTTGTAAACTAGATTTTTGTAATAGTATAAGGTGGCAAGCGAGCAGACGGATTGCCTGATGGTAAGCAATTACCGCCGCCCATGGACACAAGAAAACACCACAGGAGTCACAAAGGAGTGGGATGAGGGAGAAGGAATAGGGGATAGGGCCTCCGGCACTCTCACTCACCGAACGAAACGCAACAGATTAGATTCTGTTACTTTACGTCGATTTTCTGTGAGAGGGTAGTACTTCCCCGGTCGAGCCGGCCCATTCATGCTGAAATCAGCAAGGCTCTTCTACCTAGATTTTGAGATTTGTGCTAATGTTAGAGTCAGGTGGGAGAAATTTCATTTTGCATTTAACTCTTTTAATCGTTATTTGTCGAGGCGGTATATTCTTGTTATAATACCCGCTTATCCTCCCAAGACTTTGACATTATTAGGTTGTGAATGTGTCGCACAAGTGTGCATTCGAGATTTTGTGAGTCACAGAAGAGTTTGGTCATTTTGCACTTCAATTTGCCAGTTCAAATAGTACACTTCGTAGAATAGGTACTTGCATACAAACATACATACATAGACTCACGCCTGTTTCCCGGAGGGGTAGGCAGAGACTACGGAACGCCATTTGCAACGATCCTGACATACCTCTCTTGTTTCATTCTCTCCCATCAAGTTTCTGATGCATGCTCTTCTGTTTAGGGTACTTCTGACCTGCCCTTTTTTTAGGATGTCTCCAATCTGGTCAGAGAACGTCCGCCTAGGTCTTCCCCTTCGTCCTGTCCCATTCACACTTGCCTTATATATCTTCTTTGTCAGACTTTCGTCACCCATCCTCTCCATGTGCCCAAACCATCTTAACATGCCTTTCTCGGTGCTTCTCACTTCATCTTCTTTTACCCCACACCACTCTCGTATCACATAATTCTTTACTCTGTCGGTCAAAGACGACACATGCTTCTCAGTGCTCTCATTTCTCCAGCATTTATTCTACTTTCAAGTCTCTTCTGCCATACCCAACTTTCACTACCATACATACCTTGCACAAATTAAAAAGATACTTGCACAAATTAAAATTTAAGTCTACTTGTTCAATGATCGAAATTAATTAAAATTAAAAAAAGAATCCAGAGCTAAGTATTCGAATCGCCATAGCAATTGGTTCATACTTCATAAGTGACCTCACAACATCCCCACTAATAGCGAAATCACACCAGGCAGCGCCCATCCCAATACGCCTTAGGCATAATCCTTTATTCAGAAATAATTAGTGGTAGCTGGCGCTATTCCGGCCGGACCGCACGGTGCTAATTTAGCCGATGTTAAATTAGCACGTGGTAGAACAACACGAACCGCAAGTTCTACAACAGCGAGGCGTTAACGCCTCCTTGACTTGCTATAGTAAGACTAGATACACACTCAAGTTATTGATAGAACCGTATTTGCCGTGCTGCAGTTATACAATAAGTTTTGTGAACTTTCAGTCTGACAAAAGATACTTTTCATCATCAGCCCTTTATACTGTCCCGCTGCTGGGCACGAGCCTCATCTCACTTTGAGAAGGGTAAGACCATAGTCCACCACGCTGGCGTGCGTGGGCGGGTGCGGGTTGGCAGACTTCACAAGTCTTTCGAGAACATTATGGAGAACTCTCAGAAATGTAGGTTTCCTCACGATGTTTTCCTTCACCGATAAGCGAGCGATAATCACCAATTAAATACGCACTTAACTTCAATAAGTCATTGGTGCGTGCCGTGGATTCGTACCCCGAGACCCCCTGCGTAGCAGTCCGTAGGTCTCTCGACTTGGCTATCGCTGCTTAAAAGATTTTATTAGACCAGGAATATATTTTAACATACTGAGACTATCTGCATATTCAAACTTGTCCGTTCACGTATGAAGCAATGAAAACTTTACCTACCTATAGGGTTGCGTAAACAGGCTAAATGCCAAGCAATCCATTATTTATAAATTATGTTATGCACTGATTTAATGCACATCCCTATTAAGAATCAAGCCAGAAATACGAGTAAGTGCAATTTTGAAACATTTTGTCGTACTACCTTTTGAGGTATGAACCACCAAGTAGACCAGCAAGTCTACTTGGTGGTTCATACCAAAATACCAAAAAAAGTAGTTGAATTTCAATATCAATCGGTATGAATACTTCACCTTCCAATACTACAGTGTGAAACTATCTTTACATCTACAAGGAGAGGTCTAAAGATACAGTTCAGGTGGAGACGCCAGTTACGTCGACTCCATGAATATTGTTCAAACATGAACATGACATTCTTGGCATTCCAACACACATCCAACTTATCACCGAGGAAGATGCGTGATATTATAAGATCAACTAACTTATCACGTACGGCGGTCGGCTCAAAGATGCTGCATCGGCGCAATACACCGACGGCACACAACTAAATACGTGTGTATGTGTATATAGAATAAGTTTAGTATATAAGACAATAATTTTAAGAAATAAATCAGTCACAAGTTCACTCCCGGCTTGGACTCATACCCTACCCCACACCTCTCACTGCGGCCAAGACACCCTTAGCCGTCACCATGATCGGTCTTGTGAGTCTGCTCGACCGGCAGTGAGATAACCCACTCCGCTACACCTTAATCCTACCCACTTTCCGTCTGCCGCAGGTCTCCCGGCGACAGATATCCCGGCCCAGGGATCCCAGGGACTGCTAGGGAACTAGGGATTAGGGTTGTATACGCGACAGTCTGTGTGACCACAGTGTACACGGCCTCGCTATACAATATACCTAACAGCTGTAGGGTAGCACTAGGGAGATAGGGAATAGGTGGACTTGGTTACTGCGATGGTAGCCAAGTTAAGGGATACTACTACAATAAGGGAATAGGAGGACTTGGTTACTGCGACGGTAGCCAAGTTGAGGGAAACTACTACTACTACAAGGGAATAGGAGGACTTGGATACTGCGACGGTACTAAGTTGAGGGAAACTACTACTACAACAAGGGAATAGGTGGACTTGGATACTGCGACGGTACCAAGTTGAGGGAAACTACTACTACAACAAGGGAATAGGAGGACTTGGATACTGCGACGGTACCAAGTTGAGGGAAACTACTACTACAACAAGGGAAGAGGAGGACTTGGATACTGCGACGGTACCAAGTTGAGGGAAACTATTGCTACAACAAGGGAATAGGAGGACTTGGTTACTGCGATGGTACCAAGTTGAGGGAAACTACTACTACAACAAAGGAATAGGAGGACTTGGTTACTGCGACGGTAGCCAAGTTGAGAGAAACTACTTTTACAATTGCTACTACTACAACTAATACTACTGTTAAATAAGGGAAGGAATATAATTTCTGGAGGGGTGAAGAACATGCAATTGTATAACAAAAAATGATTACAATTGCGTGTTGACTAAATATATATATATATATTTTTTTTTTAATACATATGTACCTACCGATTAAGTTCTTAACATATCCACCGCAACGATCCTCAAGGTTCCACAGCAAGCAACGCAATAAGCTGCCGCTGCCAGGACCGCATCATACATGGCCTACAGCCAGCCAACCGAAGCCGTCAAGAAAACGAATCACCAGTGAACAACAAACTACAGATGCCGTTAACGTTGAGCTGAAGCCTACGCCGAAGAGACGCCAGAATGTTCACGCCTGAACATAAGAACTTTCTAGAGCCTGCCCCAGAGAGGCGCTAGAATGTTCACGCTAAAACATGACCTTCCTGAAGCCTATCCCGGAGAGACGCCAGAATGTTCAAACATGAACATGTGTTGGAATGCCAAGAATGTCATTTCTTGGCATTCCAACACACATCCAACTTATCACCAAGGAAGATGCGTGATATTTTAAGATCATGTAATTTATCACGTACGGCGGTCGGCTCAGACATGCTGCATCGGCACAATACACCGACGGCACACAACTAAATACGTGTAAATGTGTACATAGAATAAGTTTAGTATATAAGATTATAGTTTTAAGAAATAAACCAGTCATTAGCTCACTCCCGGCTTTGACTCATACCCTACCCCTCACCTCTCACTGCGGCCAAGACACCCTTAGCCGTCACCATGATCGGTCTTGTGAGTCTGCTCGACCGGCAGTGAGAAAACCCACTTCACTACACCCTAATCCTACCCACTTTCCGTCTGTCGCCTTAGGTCTCCCGGCGACAGATATCCCGGCCTAGGGATCCCAGGGACTGCTAGGGAACTAGGGATTAGGGTTGTATACGCGACAGTCTGTGTGACCACAGTGTACACGGCCTCGCTATACACGATACCTAACAGGGCTAGGGTAGACTAGGGAGTTAGGTTAGAGTTAGATCTAAAATAGGGATAGGTATATCAAAAGATAGGTTAGGCTAGATATAGGAACCAGTAGGCTTAAATTAGGATAAGTCTAGGTTTAGGTACGTGCAAGCTTAGGGCTATACTTAAGAGCTATCGAAGGTTAGGCCCTAACTTGTACATTGGTCCTTCGAGCAAAAGCGATATAACATCTCTGGAACTCCTGTTCCCGTAGGCTGACTAGCTGACTGACTGACACTTATTATATTGCGGGCTAGTGTTCCCCAATCGCACTAGTCTCGTGGTATAGTAAGAGACTAACTAACTTGGTTGGGTCGGGCGGTAGCGAATCAGGTATCGGTCTCCCACAAGCGGGTCGCCCCGGTACTCGAGAAGTCGCACTTACCGTTTCGAGGACGAGATTGCAACCAAGTTGAGGGAAAGACATTAGTATTTTAAGGTTTATTAGGATAGGATAGGGATAACAAGGAAGTATGGATACCCTACAAATAAATGAACTTATAAAAAGCCAAGAAGGCAACTATACAGAAATAGCAAGAGTATTTACTAATATCAAAAAGGATTCAGCATCCAGGAAAACACAAAACTACATCACCGAAAGAAAACTACGGCTGACAGACATTTATACAAAAGCGAAGGAAAATCATGCAAAACTACTTGATCAAGACATTTTGCAGGACCACGCTTACATCAAAACTAAATATTTTGACACAATTACGAAACTATACACGGAGGTTATGGAATACTTAGATAGCTGTGACCCGGGAATTCAGCAAAACAAGCCTGTTGAAGCGGAAATTAACCCAGAACTTAAACCAAACTCAAAACATTCCGTGAAGCTAAATATACAGCTATACCGTATAAAAAATCTTAAACAAGTTTTACAAAAAGCAGCATCGTCGGTGTCAGAAGACAAAGGCAACTCATATTACACAGCATTAATAGAGAATCTTCAAAAACAGTGGCGGCAAGTGGAAGAAGACCATTTTAGCATCCTTAGCGAAGAAGATATGGAACACAGCTATTTCCGAGATAATGTCTTGGACATATTAAAAACAGAATATGATGACATCATGGATCAATTGTATGATGCAATACACTCCGAAAAATCTAATCATACATCAGTAAAATTACCAAAAATCATTATTCCCCAGTTTACTGGAAGCTACGAATCGTGGAGCTCATTTTACGACTTATTTTTGAAAATAATACATCAAGATAAATTCTTAACAGCTACAGAAAAAATGCAGTATTTAAAGACATACGTCAAAGGTGATGCAGCCAAGCTAATTAAGCATCTAACTGTCTGCGAGGCTAACTATGCAACGGCGTGGTTATTGCTAACAAATCGCTACAATAACGAAAGATTGATTATTACAAAACATATTGATAACATATTAAATATACCGAAAATTATGAAGGCTACTGCCGCCAATTTAAAAAAGTTACACGATACGTTCAATGAAAATCTAGAAGCGCTGAAAAATCAGAACATAGATATATCTACGTGGGATCCGATTCTTACAAGAATTTTGAGTCGGAAATGGGATAGCGAAACTGAGGAAAAATATGAATATCAACTATTAGAGCCAAATAAACCACAACCGCTTTCAAGCATGATGAAATTTTTGGAAAAGCGTTTCAGATGCCTAGAAAATCTTAATAACGATCTATATCAGTCCAAGCCACGCTATGAGTCATTACAAACAATTAATAAACAATTAGATAATTACAGGGAAAAGTGCTGGTTGTGTAAAAATTACGATCACATAATATACAGGTGCACACGGTTTTTAGCGTTATCAGCACAACAACGTAATGACAAAGCGAAGGAACACCGAGTCTGCAAAAAATGCTTAATGCATGATTCATTTACTAGATGTCACAGTGTAAGAAATTGTAGAATTTGCGGAAATAGCAATCATCACTCATTATTACACCTTGAACTTGAATCGGAAGTATACAACAATAATAAATACGAGGGAGAGTACAAAAGGGAAAATAGAATTTATAAAGTATCGGTGCCTGAGACAAACAAACCTGAATCAAGAACCATGTCAAATATATCATTCATTTCAGAACCTGATGTACAGAAAATGACGTTGTTAGCAACAGCACTAGTACGAGTTAACGGTATAGATGGCACGCCACATTTGCTTAGAGTACTGTGCGATCAAGGTTCACAAGCCTCCTTTTATACGGAAGAGGTAGCACAATTATTATCGTATCCTCGTAGCAAGCTCAAATCCGAAATAAGCGGTATTGCGGACGAGAAACCCAAAATATCAAACTACTGTATAGATGTCGAAATACAACCAAGATTTCCCACGGAGTATAAGCTGCCCGTAACGCTTATTATTCTACCAAAATTAACTGGTGCCTTGCCAGATAGAACCATAGAGCCGCTAGAAACAAATTGCTTAGTAAACAAACTAGTTGCAGATCCAACTTATTACAAGCGGGGTCCAATAGACATAATATTGGGCGCTCAAGAATATAGTAAGTTACTGTTAAATGGTTTACATAAAATTCAAGATGGAATTATCGCCCAAAATACAGAGTTTGGCTGGATTTTATCCGGAATTTGTAACAGCTCGAATAACAACAGTTTTAAAATTCTCAGTGTGACAACACACACTGCTGAAATGAAGCAATTAACAAGATTTTGGGAATTAGAAGAGGTTTCTGGAACGTATCAATGGTCCAATGAAGACGAATTATGTGAAAATTTTTATCAACAAACAACGAAACGTAATTCAGACGGAACTTATACCGTAAGACTTCCGTTAAAAAATACCAATATAGACTATGGAAACACGCGGCAATTGGCGGTAGCAAGACTTTTACAGTTGGAACGGAAGTTCGCAAAAAATAAATTCAAATTCAAATTCAAAATAGTTTATTCATTTGGGTCACAATGTGACGCTTATGAACGTCAAAATAATAAATTTATAAAATAATTACTTAAAGACTCTACATTTACATTTACTGCCACGTTCGCAAAGCAATAGGTAGAACCATGAGAAAGAACGGGCAATAAAACTCACGGTCACTCTTTTTCTTCGCCAGGTTTTGCATAATACACATAATTTACATTTTGTAAGGTGCTGCAACTGTTACACCTTCTATATCATTTGTATATATTTACTGTACATAATAATACTCAAGCATAATACTTTTGATGTTCATTTGGTTAGTCTCCTCAGAATAGACATGGTGAAACAGGAGCATCCACTTACATTATATATACCTAATAATGCAGGCAATCCGCGAAAGTGATCAGACCCATAATGGAAATGATGCAGTTAAATATTAAAATCTAATACCAGCCCGCAAGACCATCATCGACCAGTCATCGCAAGTAGCACCCGTTCACGAGTATGACGCATGTGCCAGCCATCATCCCTCTCGCCATACTAGAGGGACAGGGATGACCCGACACACGACGCCACCACAAGAAATGACATTTTAGTGAGCATGACGATAACGGTATACGAACCGGCAGTAAGAAACAATCTATTGGTATACTGACCATGACCGCCAATTACCTCCATTTTCCAGATCGTTATTATGAACATAAATCAGTGGACCGCGTGAAGGAATGCAAATGTAGAAAGAATTTTGTGAAGGTGACAAGTGATCAACGATATGATCAGGAATAAATAATGTTAAACTACATTCAACAAATCGTAATAATATCCAAATCCTGCAAAAATCATGTGTTCACGAGGCACCTCCACTTAACATGTTACTAATTAAGAAGAGAGTATTTTACACAGTCATAAAAATAACAATAATGGTGAATTTAAAAAAAAAGCAACTAGACCCATGATGTCTTGTCATCTAGAAATTCTTTAATAGTGTAATAACCCCTTTTTAAAAGAAAATTCCTAGTAGTGGTTTTAAATTTGTGCAGAGGTAAATTCATTATTTCCAGAGGTAATTTGTTGAAGAATTGTATACCGAGTCCCGCAAATGAGTTATGAACTTTATGTAGACGGTAGTTAGTGCCCACTAGTTTATGCTTATTCCTTGTGTTCACTTTGTGCACGTCACTATTTTTACGGTAAAGAGTTAAGTTTTTCTTAACGTACATTAAATTAGCAAATATATACTGCGATGCAACTGTAAATATTTCTACTTCTTTAAATTTATCTCGTAAAGAATCTCTAGCACCTAACTTATATATTGCACGTATGGCCCTCTTTTGAATAACAAAAATTGTCTGAATATCGGCCGCCGTACCCCATAATAGTATCCCGTAAGACATTACACTGTGAAAGTAACTAAAGTAAACTAGTCTAGCAGTATCTACGTCTGTGAATTGGCGAACTTTCCTAACTGCAAATGCTGCAGAACTAAGTTTGACTGCCAGACAGGATATTTGGGCACCCCACTGAAGCTTACAATCTAAAGTTAAACCTAAAAATACAGTTGAATGAACTAGGTTAATTGTTTCGTTATTTAAAATTATATTAGTAAGAACATTTTTGACATTCGGCAAAGTGAATTTCACACATTTTGTTTTGCCAGAGTTGAGTAGCAAATTATTTGTCGTGAACCAATGTAGTACTTGCGCAAGAGAATTATTTACGCTGTCAATGTTACTTGTATTACGATCAACTTTAAAAATAAGTGAAGTATCGTCAGCAAAAAGAACAATATCACATACATTTCTAACAAAGAATGGCAAGTCATTAATATATATTAAAAAAAGAAACGGACCAAGAATAGAGCCCTGTGGAACGCCCATTCCCACTGGCAAACCTTGAGACCTACTTCCACTAACATCTACATACTGAACTCTATCTCTAAGGTAACTGGCAACAAGATTGAGTGCGCTATCTCGAATACCATAATGGTTGAGTTTACGTAAAAGTGTATCATGTTCAACACAATCAAAAGCCTTTGACAAGTCGCAAAAAACACCAATGGCATCCTTCGAATTTTCCCAAGCGTTAAAGATATGTTTTAATAGAGCTACACCGGCATCAGCGGTGGAGCGACCCTTAGTGAAGCCATACTGCTCACTGTGCAATAAATTATTTGTGAGAAAGTGGCTCTCTAACTGATGCAAAATAACCTTTTCAAAAATTTTACTGATTGCAGGCAAGATAGAAATTGGCCGAAAGTTACTAGGGTCGCTCTTGGATCCTTTTTTGAAAAGTGGTATCACCTTGCTGTGTTTCATTAAATCAGAAAAAAGTTACAAACCCAATATCAAGAGTTTCACACTGAATATCGTGAAATGGGGCATATGAGAAAAGTTCGCAAAAGTGATTATTACCAAGGAAAATATTATATACCACACCAACCAGTAATTAAGGAGGACTCAATAACAACAAAACTAAGAGTAGTGTTCGATGCCAGCTGTAAAACAAATGATAGTATAAGTTTGAATTCCAATATGTTTACGGGACCCAGATTACAGCAAGACCTTGCTTCAATATTATTACGTTGGCGAAAACACAAGATTGTGTTTATGGCAGACATCGAAAAAATGTACAGGTTTATAAACATTGATAAACAAGACTGGGCATACCAACGAATACTTTGGCGAGAATCACCAGAAAAACCCATAGAAGAATATGAATTAACGACTGTTACATTCGGAATCGCTTCGGCTCCTTATCTAGCCATAAGGACTCTCCAAGACCTGGTTATATGTGAAAAGGAAAACTACCCAGAAGCCAGTCAGGTGGCACTACAAGATTGCTACGTCGACGACATTTTGTCAGGCGAAAATGACATACAATCAGCGAAAATGTTACAAAGAGATTTAATACGTATGTTAAGGGCAGGTGGATTCAATCTTAGAAAATGGTCTTCAAATAGTGCCGAATTACTAGAAAATATACCGAATAGTAGTCAAGATAACATGTTAAAGATACCCTTTGATGAGACGAGGAAGTCACTTGGAATACTATGGTCTCCAACAAAAGACAGTTTTTATTTTGAAATTACGGTAAATAAAAGACAACAGCCAACCAAGCGATTTATTCTCTCAGAAGTCGCAAAAATATTTGATCCACTGGGTTGGTTAGCACCAGTCATAATTAATATGAAACTTATTATTCAAGAACTATGGACGAATGGAAGCGAATGGGATCAGCCCGTAAATAGCAGTATAGAAAAAAGATGGATAGAGATACAAGACCAAATGAAAATACTTGAGAGCATTTCTATCCCAAGATGGTGTAATTTTACGCCGATGGCAATATTCGAACTGCATGGCTTTAGTGATAGCTCCGAAAAAGCGTATGGAGCAGTGATATATGGTCGCGTACGTAATGACGACAATAGTTATAACATAATACTATTACAAGCAAAGTCTAAAGTAGCACCAAAGAAACAAAAGATCACACTACCTAAATTAGAGCTATGTGCAGCTCGATTACTAACAAAAATGATGGACAAGATTATAGACGTTCTAAAAATTCCGATAATACACACATATTGCTGGACAGACTCAATGATCACGCTTGGATGGATTAAAGGAGAAGCGGATAGATGGCAAACGTTTGTAGCTAATAGGGTATCTGAAATACAAAAAATATTACCTAACGCAAAATGGAATTACGTTAAAACGTGTCAGAACCCCGCAGATTTTATTACAAGGGGTGTTGCTCCGAATAAATTACAACAGTTAGAGTTGTGGTGAAACGGACCATCATGGCTGAAAAATTCGACCCTTCCGTTAACAAAAACCATACCAGAAATATGTGAAGAAATCAAACGATCGTATCACATAACGTTAAAACCATGTGATGCGGTATGGGATAGATTTTCCAGTTTCAAACGAATGATAAGAGTTTTATCTTATTGCTATAGATTTATAAGTAAACGAAAAAACACTGCAGTATTGAACCTCGAAGAAATGTCCAGAACAACAAAGCAGGTACTACTAGTTGTTCAGCAAGAGGCATTCCCAGAAGAATACACATCAATTAAAAATGGATTGTCCATAAAAAAGGGCAGCAAGATATCAAGTCTTGATCCATTTATCGGCGCAGACGGCCTATTGCGCGTTGGTGGCCGGCTACATAACTCACATCTCCCATATGATCAAAAGCATCCTGTACTGTTACCTCACAACCATCATGTAACATCTATTTTAATTCATGATGCTCACTTAGCAACACTTCACGGAGGAAACAAATTAACTTTAGCATACATACAACAAAAATATTGGATCCTTGGAGGAAAACAAGCAGTGAAAGCATACGTAAGAAAATGCGTAAAATGTATCAGATACAAAGCGACCCCCATGGTACAAAAAATGGGAATACTACCAGAAGCTAGAGTAACGAAATCCTTTCCATTTAGCCACACAGGAGTAGACTACGCAGGTCCTATACAAGTCAGAGCAATGAAAGGACGTGGGCATAAGTCCTACAAAGGATACATTGCCATTTTTGTCTGCCTCTCAACAAAGGCAATACACTTAGAACTAGTTGGTGACTTATCTACAGAAAGTTTCATTGCAGCGTTACGTAGGTTTACGGCACGCAGAGGTCCAGTATCTAACATGTATAGTGATAACGCAACGAACTTTGTGGGAGCTGCAAATTACCTGTACAAAGAATTATTAGAAATAACACAGTCGGAGAATTTTCAAAACAACATGACTACTATGGGAATACAATGGCATTTTATACCCCCATCGTCACCGCACTTCGGAGGCATTTGGGAAGCCAGAGTTAAATCAATGAAATATCATCTACGCAGAGTTATAGGGGAACAAACCCTTACATATGAAGAACTGTCGACATTCTTACATCAAACGGAAGCGTGTTTAAATTCCAGACCACTCTGTGCGCAAAGTGAAAATATAAATGATAACGTTGTGTTAACGCCTAGTCATTTTTTAATTGGACGACAAGCAGTTGGAATGCCGGATCCGATCGCAGAATTAAATACAGATATTCTAAATAGATGGAGGCATATACAAACAATGAAAAAGGACTTCTGGAGAAGCTGGACGAATGACTACTTACATCAATTACAACAACGATATAAATGGAAGACAAACCAAGAAAATTTAGCAGTAGGAACTTTAGTGTTAATAAAAGATGAAAATTTTAGCCCCAGCAAATGGCCACTAGCAAAGGTTAAAGAAATATATGAGGGCAGCGACGGTTTAACTAGGGTTGTAACGCTCATAAAACCGTCAGGTGCTACGCAGAAACGATCAATCAATACACTTATCCCATTACCAGTAAGAGATGACGACGTACAAAACAATAATACTACTACAAATACCGTGCATGCACACGGGGCAATACTAAACGAAAACAAAAAGAAAACACTATATCCGAAGACGCCAGTCATAACGTTAAAAGGATTTACGAATTTATTATTGTTTTTTCAAATCTTCGGGTTAGTATCATCCACACCTACATATTCAGTAAAAAACTTAGCACCAGGATTCTATGTTGAACAAATAGGGGTAGCTAACATTGACAGAGGGATGTTTAGAATAGAAACAATATACAATAGAGAACGGGTGAACCAAGACAATTTCAAAATAAAAATGGCAACGTCAAAATTTCAGCAACTGTGTACCAATGCCGCGGCAGTAACAACAGAAACACATTGTGAACAGTTTTATCATCATTTAGTGGAGCAAGAAACAAAATTTGAGCGAATCAAAGAATATTTCTCTGAGATACCATATACCAGGCGCAAACGTGGATTACTAGGACAATTTCTAACATCCATTTTTGGCGTAAATGACGAGGTTTACAAAGACATTGATTCTTTAAATATAAACCAACAAAAACTAATAGAAGCCGCAAGCCATCAGACTAAATTTATGATATCAGCAGTTTCACAAGTGAACAACACTGAGGACCGAATAAGGAAGAAATTAGAAGGGTTCCAATCAAAATTAAACCAGGTCATAGATAATATAAATAGTTATGATCATTGGTATGTTAGTACTAATCACAACAGTATAAAAATCCAAATAATGCAGACGTACCAGCTTGCCAGCAATTATATTGAAGAAATTTTAAATTACTACCAAGGCCTTTTAGAAATATATTTAACTAAAGCTAATATATACAACGTCTTGTCTCCAAAAAATGTTAGCGATATAATATTATCTGCAAATAAGAAGTTGCCATCAAATTTACAAATAATACAACAGCAATTACTAGAAACCAAGATAATCGAAAATGCGAGCCATATACAGGTGCACGCATATTTCCCTATACAAGATATAACAAGGTACACTTTAATTCATGTCACACCCATTCCAACGAGAAACATAAACAATTCATTTCAAAGTATAAATGTTCAAAAACCATACATTGGAGTTGACTACAATCACGAATTATATTTCGAGTTAAGCCATGAAGAATTTAAAAGTTGTATACAAAGACACAGTAGGTTTATTTGTTTTCCTGGGGCGGTGAAGAACATGCAATTGAACGAAAATTGCATTGTTGATCAGTTGTTCAAAAATCACACTCATACGAAATGTCCTGCTAAATATTTTGAAATGCCTAATAAGATAATATGGAAACAATTATGTATGCCTAATTCATGGTTATTTATATCGAAAAGCGGCGTTACTATCTCTATTATTTGTGACGTGCAACGAGAAGAAATAATGATCAGGGATGTTGGTGTTATAAGAATCGCTGACAATTGTATTATAAAGTCAATTAACAATAGACTTGCTGCCAAGAGAGCATTATCGGTGCAGGTCATATCATCATACTCCAAGCGGTTAAACTTCACGATAGATACCTTTGAACAAACAAATAATAAAGTGCCAAATATAACAAAAGAGGAAGTAATAGATAGTTCTCATGACTTTTACCAACATTTAATTAATGGAGAAACCTCATTAGATACGGAATTGAGTAATAGCATTTGGAAGAAAATTAGCACACATACCTATATAGTCAGTTCTATTGCATCAGTAATCGTTATAACTATCTGCTTACTCATCTTCTGCTACAGTCCAAAGATAACATCATGCATCGGATCCACCATACAGCGTCACAACAGTCGTCGGAAGCGGTCACAGCATGCAACGCCCCCAGGAGCCGCTGTTGAACATCCACAGTTTCCTATCTACAGCCAGGCCAATCGCCAACCGAAGCCGCCCAGGAAAAGGCCCGGAAGTGAAGAACCGCCAGTCGTCACCGATGCAGTACAACTATACGAGTTGAAGACTATTGCGGAGACGCCAGAATGTCCACACCTGAATAGAAGACCATCTTGAAGCCTGCCCCGGAGAGACGCCAGAATGTTCAAACATGAACATGACATTCTTGGCATTCCAACACACATCCAACTTATCACCGAGGAAGATGCGTGATATTATAAGATCAACTAACTTATCACGTACGGCGGTCGGCTCAAAGATGCTGCATCGGCGCAATACACCGACGGCACACAACTAAATACGTGTGTATGTGTATATAGAATAAGTTTAGTATATAAGACAATAATTTTAAGAAATAAATCAGTCATTGTTCACTCCTGACTTTGACTCATTACCCTTCCCAAACCTCTCACTGCGGCCAAGACACCTTTAGCCGTCACCCTGATCGGTCTTGTGAGTCTGCTCGACCGGCAGTGAGAAAACCATTTCCACCACCCCTAAATCCTACCCAATTCCATCTGTCGCCTTAGGTCTCCCGGTGGCAGATATCCTGGACTATTATATATAAGTATTTATAAAATACGATATAGTAGGGCTAGGGGGATAGGGACATTAGGGTTTAGGGACCACAACAACGACGCCTTTGTAGGAATTAGATAGGTTGTAGGAATAGTTCATAGGACACCTAGGTTTACGACATAATACGTAGGATAGGTGTTAGATTAGATCTAAAATAGGGATAGGTTTATCGTAGGTAGGTTAGGCTAGATATAGGAACCAGTAGGCTTAAATTAGGATAAGTCTAGGTTTAGGTACGTGCAAGCTTAGGGCTATACTTAAGAGCTATCGAAGGTTAGGCCCTAACTTGTCCAAATATTTTACTTTGAGTTCGCTTGCTCTTGCAACTTCTCGGTTCTGTATTAAAATGTGGTATTTTAATTAACTAGAAGTGCTCCTACTGGAGAATAGATTTGGGTACTAACTAAGGTGAACATTTTACATTTCAATAAACAGCAGATAAATATTGACTGAAATTTGAATATTTTTATAAATATTGTTTTTCATGTGTATTTTTGCATACAAGACAAGAGTTCTAATATCGCAACATAGATTTATTAATTTTATTTAGGACTAGATGAGCCCGCGGCTACACCCGAGTGATTTAAGGCTACTGCTCCGCTCCCGTGGCTCATAGCGTAATGTTATACAGCCTATAGCCTTTCTATTCGATAAATGGGCTATCCAACACTGAAAGGATTTTTCAAATCAGACCAGTAATTTCTGAGCGCGATTAGCGCGTTTAAGCAAACAACCAAACTGTTCACCTTTATATATAAGTATTAAATGTTATGAGGTACAAGAGTTTGCCAGGTCTTCATCATAGCATTATTCATTACTAACTATCCTTATCATGTTATAAAATATAAAATTAGTTTTAAAGTACATAAATGCATAGTCTGTGGATTTATTTAAATAAATTATATTATTCCTGGCATCATTTTAACCATCAAGTTCATCATCATCAGCCTTTAACAGCCCACTGCTGGACTAGGCCTCTCCTTTGAAAGGAGGAATTGGCCTACTATACCACATTTTGTTGTTTACATCAAGTTTTCCCTCCCTTACAGTGCTGCTCTCTGCATAATATGCTCCCTCTGTCGACTCTTACGACACCCATGGGATGATAAACCGTCAAGTTACCTGTACTGAAATACTAAAATATAATTTTTAAAATTGTATAATGGTTCAATGTTACCGCAAAAATTTTAGGTCAAATACATATTATATGGCCGAAATCTAATAATTAATAATTTAATCATGAATATTTGCATGATAGTACTTAATACTTGTTTATTATTTTAGAAAGCCTAGTCCATGCTGAACTAATACGTTTGGATTGTATTTTAAGGTACAGTCTCAAACTCTATGCAAACGTCTCGAAAACACAAAACACAATAATTAGACTTGTTATATTCACAGAGCTGCCTACTTTCTAATAACACGCATACAAAAGCCATATAAACTGCAGGGGAGAATGGGGAATAGTGAACCACTTCCTTATTTCCCACTATCCCTTTAGCTAAACGTCTTTTAATCCTGCCAATCAGTATTCTAAACCTAACCCCGGTCGAACGCCATATTGAATTGCAAATTTTTTGCCAATATTTAAATGGAGCTCGAGGTAAAATCGATACACGATACGGTCAACTTTTGACGTATAAATGCACATTTTAAACATACAAATATTACGATTTTGTTATTTGTTTTTTTTTTTATCCTGGTCAATTATTTAGAAGAGAGATCATGTTGATACGTACCAGGAAAATGATTTTGAATGTTGCTCAGTGTGTAAACACGTAAGACCACGTAGGAACCCCTAACAGCATTCTGAAAGTGCCTTGTGTAATAATTTGATTTTTGAATGTAACAGAAAGAAACTGCACTTGACTCAGATGATACGAAAGCGTGCACTTCTAAAAATGGATAGTCAATTAGGATATAAAAGATATGCAAACGTGCAATCGGTTAGCTTGGTGCCCATAGTTATACAATTACCTCCTTTAAAAGGAAGAGTTCCGTTGGCATAAAATCAACAGTTTCTGTTCAGCACTAATAACAAAATGCACCTAACGAACAGACACAAAAAATAATTTGGGAAAAATATAAAATTATTATTTGAAATAACTTATTTTAAATGCATTATATTAACGACCGGTTGGTGCAGCGGGAGTGTAAGCGACTGCTACGCCGAAGATTGCGGGTTCGATAACCGCTCAAGTCAAACATTTGTGTGCATGAACATCTTGTTCCTATGTATAATATGTATGTATTTACAAAACGTTATTTATTATCTAGTACTCATAGTACAAGCTTTGCTTAATTTGGGACTAGATGGCGATGTGTGTTAGTAGTAGAATATTATTATTATTCTTTCTAAAGATTTTAGGTCAACGGCAAAGCATCTGGCCAGGAACAGTTTGTATTAAAAATAAAACCGCTTGTATTACACTGACATTCTGCGATTATCCGTTTATATATTTACCTTTGCTCCAACATAAATCAGAAACCCTATCACTAGTGAATCAAGAAACTACATAATACCAATAATCCATCGAAGGGTTCGGCAGACGACAGATTCCTCATCCTTATGATATCCTCAACTAATCCAATTTGATACTATACTGGATGGACATATTAACCCAAACAATTTTAAGTCACTTAGCTTCCGGAAGGTAATTTATGGGCCATTTTGTTACTTATAAGTCCGTTAGTAAGACCATAGTAACATTTTGTATCTACCGAAATAGAATAGCTATAAATTTGGATCCTTTTTCGGAGCTTTTGGTTTTTAAAATTGAATCTCAATTTTATGTATTGGTGATATTTTATCCGTGTGGTGACGGATTAAGAATACGGAATGTCACCAAACCATATCATCCCATGAGTGTCGTAAGAGCCGACAGAGGGAGCATATTATGCATTGAGATGCCATATTATGAATGAGAACAGCACTGTAAGAGAAGGAAAACTTGATACAAACCCTACACCAACCCGTTTGGCCAGCGTGGTATAGTAGGCCAATTCCTCCTTTCAAAGGAGAGGCCTAGTCCAGCAGTGGACTGTTAAAGGCTGATGATGATGATACTTACGAAAAATCATGTTATTTCAAAATAATATAAAATCAATAATATAAAAAAATAGGTTATGTAAGAAATTACATTACTTATCATAAGAAATATAATAACGTTTAGAAATTAAATAAAGTTTTGAAATTTTGAAGACCCTCGTCAAGGTCATCTAACAGTCACATGTTATGTGACTCTGAACTAATATCGTCACCACACGGATAAAATATCACCAATACATAAAATTGAGATTCAATTTTAAAAAACCAAAAGCTCCGAAAAAGGATCCAAATTTATAGCTATTCTATTTCGGTAGATACAAAATGTTACTATGGTCTTACTAACGGACTTATAAGTATCAAAATGGGCCATCAATTACCTTCCGGAAGCTAAGTGACTTAAAATTGTTTGGGTTAATATGTCCATCCAGTATAGTATCAAATTGGATTAGTTGTGGATATCATAAGGATGAGGAATCTGTCGTCTGCCGAACCCTTCGATGGATTATTGGTATTATGTGGTTTCTTGATTCACTAGTGATAGGGTTTCTGATTTATGTTGGAGCAAAGGTAAATATATAAACGGATAATCGCAGAATGTCAGTGTAATACAAGCGGTTTTATTTTTAATACAAACTGTTCCTGGCCGGATGCTTTGCCGTTGACCTAAAATCTTTAGAAAGAATAATAATAATATTCTACCACTTACACACATTGCCATCTAGTCCCAAATTAAGCAAAGCTTGTACTATGAGTACTAGATAATAAATAACGTTTTGTAAATACATACATATTATACATAGGAACAAGATGTTCATGCACACAAATGTTTGACTTGAGCGGTTATCGAACCCGCAATCTTCGGCGTAGCAGTCGCTTACACTCCCGCTGCACTGACCGGTCGTTAATATAATGCATTTAAAATAAGTTATTTCAAATAATAATTTTATATTTTTCCCAAATTATTTTTTGTGTCTGTTCGTTAGGTGCATTTTGTTATTAGTGCTGAACAGAAACTGTTGATTTTATGCCAACGGAACTCTTCCTTTTAAAGGAGGTAATTGTATAACTATGGGCACCAAGCTAACCGATTGCACGTTTGCATATCTTTTAGATCCTAATTGACTATCCATTTTTAGAAGTGCACGCTTTCGTATCATCTGAGTCAAGTGCAGTTTCTTTCACATGTTATGTGACTCTGAACTAATAACGTAAGAGTTTGTTACAAAAACTTGATCTTCTTACTTCAAATTTAAGCATCGATTCTAAAAGGTCACCTAGTACTTAGCCCATGGCTTGTGCTTTCAGCTTTAAAATTATAAAAAGCCCGCCACTATAACTCTCATCACTTTATTCGTATAATATCTAATTGTAACCGCTTCTGATACTTATCGTCATAGCTTAATCGCATTCATCCTTCTGCTCAGTTCCTTATTAAAGCAAATGAAGCTTTATTAATTTGAAATCTTCTCTATTCGGCGCTATTACTGACGATCCACCTCTATAACTTGTGTTGCATACTATCTGGGAACGGCTGATGACACTGTAGGTAACTGTAATTAAGTCAGATTTTGATCGCCGATTAACAATTTATATGACACGAGAATAGAGGTGTAATATAACCAAATTAAGCTCTTTTATATCCTAATACAAAGAAAAGGATCTATAGCTCTCTCTCTATTTAACTCTCACTTTTATATTTAAAGACTGCGTTACAATTGGTTAGCCTAAGTTTTTGTTGATACATGTTTTCTAATCCCATAAATTTTATTTTTATAAAAGTGTAATCAGACTCGCCTGATATTTCAATGTGTATAAATGCATATAATATAGGCCAATGTAATTACATTCTATCTCCACTCCTAATATAGCAACTAAATAATAACATTCTATATTTAATACAATTTGTAGAAATTTTAACTAAATAAATATCTTATTCGGACGATCAATATTAAATAGGTCAGCACAAAAAAGAAGTTTTATATTACGTAAAATATCTATGACAACAATCAAACACAACAACGTACACAAGCACATAGTTAATATATTCTTGCATAAAAAGCCAGTTTCATATTTATTTTTGGCATAAAAATCTGAAGCGTCTATTCAAACATTTTTATTGAAAATTTGTCGGTGTTTCTAAACGTTTTTCACAGTTTATAAAATATTGAAATTCACATTTCACGCTCAACAAAGCAGTGATCGTCAGTTTTTAAAAGGTTCAAAATATAAAGTTCAATTGTTGGTTTTCAACGATTCAAAAGTTTTAACGGTCTAAATGTCACTTAAAGTAACTGTTGGGATCGTATTCAATTAGAATACTAATAAGTTTTGACTGGTCTGGTCGGAGGTAAAATCAAATGACTAAGACTGTTCCCATTAGTGTTGTAAAGGCGGTTAAGTGTCTTCGAGAGTCAGTTTGATCTGTGTTATAACTCTTATAATTACAGTCTGGTTGGTAATAATAAGGTTAGGCAGGAAAGTTGTCTAAACTATTTTTTTGGTTCTGATTTCTGTCTAAACAAAGGCAGATATTTTTGCCTCATAACGTCGAATACATTATCAACAATTTGGACATGGAAGCAAAAAACATTCTGTCTGCGTTATATAACTTTCAAGTTTGCTACGTACTAAGATGGTACTACACCAGTAATTGCCGAATGAACACCAGGCTATTTGTGAGATACCTCAGCACGATTATCGCCTTTTTTTACCTTTAGTGTAGGAGTTGAAATGAACGTCAGTCAAGGGAGCGATGTCATTAGGCCGCACTAGCCACACAAACCGCCGGTAATTACCGCAGTTAGCGGTACAAAGGATTGTCTCCGCCACTTTAAGATGAGACCAGCTTACTACATCCATAGTAAGTATATTTTGACTGCCGTCGATGACAGACGATTTAATGAAAGTGAGTGAACATTAAATAGTAAGTATTTTCTTGGGTTTACGCGAATGCTACACATTGACACTGTCTGCACCACAATCAAATTAGCCTGTAATTAAATTTAATATATTTATGGACAGAAAGCCATTAACTCAAACACGCACAAATAAAAACAAATATTATTACTCAAGCAACATTCACTGAACAATTCACTCAAATTCAACTATTCAGAAGTGCTGTGTGTGAACTGATCTTGTGGGTGGCTTACCAGCTTCTAAGACTTTGGAAGACAACACTGCTCTGCTTCAAGCTAACGAAGAAAACACCCTTCGCACGCTCCATTAATCCGCTCCATCAGTAAGTACTGTTACGCCATCTATCGGTGAATGGGGGTACTAGAGAGATTGAATGTATCGGTGGTTTAAAGGTAATTCAGCTACTCTGTACTAGATGGCGTTGCTGTATCGAGTAATCGGCTGTTCGAGATTATTTCGACAGTTTTGTAGAAGCATCTAGAATGCTCTAGTGATGTTATCCGGCCAGTATAAATGGAGCGCAAGCGAACGGACCGGACACAGTAACAAGTGAATATCGAAGAGATACACAAGAAGCGAAGGGAAGTAATTCGGAAGTGTTTAGTGGTGTGTTGAGAATTCAGTGTGAAATAAGTGTGTTTTTACTAGTTGTGTAAATAAGTGTGTATAGTGTTTGTGTATAAATAAAGTTCAGTTTAAGTTGCTTAGTGAGTTATAATTTATCGTCGAACCCCAGCTCGTAACAAATTGGTGTTCGAAGAAAGGGATAAATTATGCCGGTTATGCCGAAGGAAGAAACTGACGGAGTTCGTACTAGGAACCAGCGCCAGCAAGACCTGGACCAAAGACGCTTCGGAGACGTTCCTTCTCCATCGTCTGGTGGACCAGGCGACTCCGCGGCTGCCGTACTCGCCGTCAAGAGGAGCACGCGCGCCGCATGGAGGAACAGCTACAGCGTGACAAGGAGGAGCAGGCTCGCCGTCAAGAGGAGCACGCGCACCGCCTGGAGGAACAGCTACAGTGCAACAAGGAGGAGCAGGCCCGCCGTCAGGAGGAGCAGGCTCGCCGCCTGGAGGAACAGCTACAGCGCGACAAGGAGGAGCAGGACCGCCGTCAACAGGAGCAGGCTCGCCGTCAAGAGGAGCACGCGCGCCGCCTAGAGGAGCAGCTGCCGCGCGACAAGGAGGAGCATGCCCACCGTCTGGAGGAACAGCTGGTGTTCATGAAGGACCTCAGCGCCGCAGTGAGGAAGGACTTGAAGGCGGTCAAGGAGGAACTCCAGCAGCACGAGGCCCGTATCAGCTACATTGAGAAGCGTGTACACGACCAGCTCGAGACCCGTATTGCCAGATTGGAGAAGAAATTGCGTGGGCTTGAGACCAAGGACGTTACACCTGCAGCTGTGGCGCCCTCGCCTCTTTGGTTTAAGGTTCCACCCTTTGATGGCTCGTCATCGTGGGTTGCATACAAGGTTCAGTTTGAGGCCGTAATGCGAGCGAATGGGTGGGACAAAGAACAGGCCTTCACCGCCCTAACCTTGGGCCTTCGTGATCAGGCCTTGACGGTGTTGGAGGCACTCGGGCAAGACGTGACCTACGAGAAGCTTCTGGAGGCGTTGGAGGCGAGGTACGGAGACGTGCACCTCGAACATGTGTATCGTGCTCAGCTGAAGGACAGGACACAACGCACCGGAGAAACTCTGCAGCAGTGGGCTTTAGAGGTGGAAAAGCTGGTCAGGAAGGCATACCAGTCGTCGCCTGCGCTTATTGGTGGGAACCTTGTACAGGCGTTTACGGATGGGATCCGGGACCTGGAAGTTAGAGCAGCGGTAAGACTTGGGCACTTCAAGTCCCTGAAAGAAGCCTTAGCTTTCACTCTGGAGGTGGAAGCAGCGCGTCACGAGGATCGAACTTACCGTATCTGGTACCTTCTCTCCACCGACGGGGTCACCTGACGTACCTGTCTGGCGGCAAGAGCAACGTAGCGTAGATGCTCTGACGTGTAGGCCTTACCCCGACCAACGCAAACACTGTGCAAGACAGGAAGCGAAGCCGGCAGCGCTAGTGAGAATGTTGAAGACGGATCTGAGCGACGGATGAAAAGAAGCTTTGCAGAGTGCTCAGCAAGAAGACAAGGACGTACAGCCGCTTCTGGAATGGATCAGGCGCTCCTAGGCCCAAATGGAGTGATATCGCAGCAATGAGCCCTATCACCAAGAGTTATTGGGCACAGTGGGAAAGCTTGGTCGTCCAGGATGGAGTTCTGTGCCGCAAATGGGAAAACGCTCGCGGTAACCAGTGCCATTTGCAAATGGTAGTGCCTAAAACTAAGGTGCCGGAAGTCTTGCAGCTCTATCACAATGGTGCTTCGGGAGGTCACATGGGAGTTAAGAAGACCCTTACTAAGATCCGGGAACGGTTTTATTGGCTCCACTGTCGGGATGACGTCGAGGATTGGTGCCGCAAATGCACAAGTTGTGCGGCTGTCAAGGCGCCACATACTCGAAGCAGAGGTGCATTAAAGGTGTACAATGTGGGAGTCCCGTGGGAGCGCATAGCCTTGGATGTCGCTGGGCCGTTTCCCGAGAGCCAGGATGGAAACAAATACTTCTTGGTTGTGATGGATTACTTCACGAAGTGGCCTGAAGTGTTTGCAATCCCAAATCAAGAAGCTACCACAGTGGCCGACAAGCTGGTGCATGAAGTCTTTTGTCGATTCGGGGTACCCTTGGAAATCCACAGCGACCAAGGCCGGAACTTCTAATCCGAGGTGTTCAAGGAGACTTGTCGCGTGATGGGTGCACATAAAACCAGGACCACGGCTTATCACCCGCAATCAGATGGCATGGTTGAACGATTTAACCAATCACTGGAAAGGTACCTGGCGAAGGTCATGGAGAGCAAACAAAGAGATTGGGACAAGCACATCCAACCATTCCTTCTGTCATATCGCAGTGCGGTCCACGAAACCACAGGAGTAACACCAGCTTTTGCCAATTTCGGCAGAGAATTACGTTTACCAGCAGACTTAATCACCGGTATTCCGCCAGAATCTCCACGCAATATAACGGATTACGCGACCGAGCTACGCAACAAGATGAACGACGTATACGAGCACATCAGGGAGTCAGGACAACAGATGTCTGAAAAGATGAAGACTCGCTACGACCGGAAGGCAAACAACAAAGGCTTCGATGAGGGATCATTGGTGTGGCTTCATAACCCAGTACGAAGCAAAGGCAAATCGCCTAAGTTACAAGCCAGATGGGACGGGCCATATCGCATAATTACCAGGATGAACGACGTCACCTATCGAATCCAGAAGGGGTCGCGAGGTGCACCGAAGATAGTTCATGTGGACCGGTTGGCTCGTTACCATGGGTCCAACGATGTTCGAAACGAACACGTTTAAGAGGGGGGCAGTGTTACGCCATCTATCGGTGAATACTAGAAGAGATTGAATGTATCGGTGGTTTAAAGGTAATTCAGCTACTCTGTACTAGATGGCGTTGCTGTATCGAGTAATCGACTGTTCGAGATTATTTCGACAGTTTTGTAGAAGCATCTAGAATGCTCTAGTGATGTTATCCGGCCAGTATAAATGGAGCGCAAGCGAACGGACCGGACACAGTAACAAGTGAATATCGAAGCGATACACAAGAAGCGAAGGGAAGTAATTCGGAAGTGTTTAGTGGTGTGTTGAGAATTAAGTGTGAAATAAGTGTGTTTTTACTAGTTGTGTAAATAAGTGTGTATAGTGTTTGTGTATAAATAAAGTTCAGTTTAAGTTGCATAGTGAGTTATAATTTATCGTCGAACCCCAGCTCGTAACAGTACTATCCAAGCCTATCCTTCATATTAGCGCGCACAGACACCAAACTACGTTTTACGGATTCAATGGCGATGATTTTACAGATAATTTATTGATTTACGAAACCCAAGAGTTATTATTAGTGTTAGAGTTTTTAGTTTTGATTTGCGAAAAGGCTCGAATCGAAAGTGGCGTTCCGTTGGTTTTTGTCTACCTAGGCGAAAAAAAGGCGTGAATATATGTCTGCATGTATGTAAAAAAAAAGTATAAGAAAGGGAAATTACCATTCTAATGAACTAGCCTCATAATTATGACCTGGTAAGGTTGTACCATGTATGGTTATGTTGTGAGAAGAGCTGTCTTTTAAACGATGGATTGTAGGAAGTAAGGTATAGGACGATAGAATTGGAAATTCAAAGTCAAAAGTTTGAAAGATTTCTCAGATGCCTGTTTGTAAGTTGCAATTTCAAATGTAAGGACATATGAAACAAAGAGCATTCACGTACTTTTTAAGACAATCTATTACTAAATTGTTCTATATTCTTCTAAATTATTTCCAATTAGCTGTTTTCTTCAATAGCTTCTCTTCCTTGGGTAGTACTCCGTAATCACCGCGCTAAATTGAAAAGCTTTACTAAATTACTCTGTCCATCCCCCTAGATACCCAATTAGATGCCTCATTTTAACTTCCCACCTAAATTTAAAAATCAATAGTGACTGTATTCAAATTGATGCAGCTACGAGATTGTGGAATAAACCAAAGTAGGTTGTTTTTACATTGTATTGTACCTGGTTCAGTATTGGTACATTATTATTTTTATTAAACTTGCTTGATATCGCCTCACTGTTTGGAGTAACCGATTACCCAGTTTAAATGACCACGAAAGTTTAAATTCCTATATTGTCTTCCAACAAGTATATATCTCACAAAATGCATAAGCTCGTGTAAATCTAAGCTTGCCGGATAGCCAAGTAATTTTTAGATATTCTGGTATTAAACACCTTGTTCCGTGTCACGTAATTACACTTCACTGTTCCGAATTACAAATAAAAACATAATCGAGGCCTAATCATGCGACATGATTTTGACCCCAATGCTAGAAGAGTCCTGAAAATGAACCTTGGATTATATTTAGAATCTCTCAGATTCCAAAAAGATAAACGTACCCTATCTAGGGAACACAATAGGTAACTAAAATCAGTACTGCCGTGCTTGTGTTAAACACAGTAAGTGCCATGAAGACAGTTTAGAGAAAAACGCGCTTAAAGTTTATTTCTTTATTTTTAGCATTTCTGCCTTAATATAGATAAAATCTAAGTTCTTACAAATGTATAACGTAAATATAGGCATGTTTTATAGGTGTTATATTTTATTTTTTAATTACATGTAATAAATGTGTTGTAAATCTTAAAAATATGTTTATGTTAAGTAATGAAGAAAATAAATAAAAACATTTTCTTATTATTACTACAGTAAGTGTGTGACTTACTGTAACTATCTTTAGTTGTAGGTACATACTGTAACAATGATTATGAAATAAGATAAATGTTTAAATAGAATAACAAATGTGATATTTTTTGCTTACAGTAACTTAGGCATTTACTGTAATTATAGCTACAAGAAATATGTAAAATTACAGCATCCCTCATAAAGCACCGACACCAACTTTAATTACATTTTTCTTAATTGTTTGTAAGAAAATGAAACATATAAAATCACAGTATAATAAAACAAGTACAAATAATTTTGTGAAACTAGAAAATTTTAAAATCAGTTCTATTATTTTGATTATTTATAGCATTAAAAATGACTTAACGTAAACAAAGGTAATCATTCGTATTTGTACAAAACTTCTTCGTGCATGAAACAATATTAAACAAACTAAGCACTATCTCTAAAACATAACACGTTTATAGTTTTTCCATAAAACTCTTATTAAACTATTATTAGTTGTACTTCTTTGTACACAACAAAAAACATAAAAAGACAAAGGCACTTTAATTTCTGATAAGGCTTACCTTTCAGAAAGAGAAAAATATTAAAATCTTCATATAAATTATGAGATCTTAGTTACACTAACTAAAACAAATCGGTCTTACAAATTATTCTTCATCAGTCCTATCATTTATTTAATTAGTTTTATAACCTATTTGTAGAACTTTAAAAATACCTTAAAAGTGTTTTAAATGACTAGTAAAATGTAGACTTACAAATATATTTTCCAAAGTTACAATAAGAAAGTTTAAGGGTTGTACTGTTTACTCAAAGATTATAATTATACCATAATCTCATATTCCCGGATTTCATTTAGGTACCCTTTTATTTACCCGAATGTTCTTTTGCCCTTAAAGACATGACATACTTTTAATTGCCCGAAACTTAGATACCATAAGATACGAGTGCCATACGTATTGTTTTTCATATGTTTAATTGTCATAATAATAATTAGACATAATATTTAAACGCCATAATGATTATTAGACATAATACTTAAATGGGTATGTACCTAAATCCCGAATTTTAAAAGACCGAATTTTAAAATACTATAATAATTGATGACGACCGGTTGACGCAGCGGGAGTGTAAGCGACTGCTACGCCGATGGTCACGGGTTCGATTCCCGCTCAAGTCAAACATTTGTGTGCCTGAACATGGATGTTTGTCTTGGTCTGGGTATTTCTATGTATAATATGTATGTATTTACAAAAAAAAAAAGTATATAAGTATGTTTATCCATTATCTAGTACCCATAGTACAAGCTCTGCTTAGTTTGGGACTAGATGGTGATGTGTGAATGTGTAAGAATATTATTATTATTAAAAAAATTGAAACGCCGAATGGTTGTTTGGTCGAAAGTTTAAAATCCCGAAGTCTTAAATCCCGAAAAATAAATTAAATATTATTATCAACAGCTAGTGCCTGAGGTTAGGTGCGAAGAACTCATCATCATCAACTTTTAATAGTCCACTGCTGGACTAGGCCTCTCCTTTGAAAGGAGGAATTGGCCTACTGTACCACGCTGGCCAAGCGGGTTGGTATAGGGTTTGTATCAAGTTTTCCTTCTCTTACAGTGCTGTTCTCTGCATTATATACTCCCTCTGTCGGCTCTTACGACACCGACGGGATGATATGGCGTGGTGACAATTCGTATTGTTAATCTGTCACCACACGGACAACGACGCGACGAACTAAACGCCTTAAAAATCTTAAAATATATACAGTAAGTAATGCACTTAAATTATTCGTTCTAGACAAGTCTACACATAATATGAGGTATTCCTAAACATAATCACAGTAAGTTCCACTTGCTGTTGTTATGCTAAGGTAATGCAATAGTATGTTTTATTCCAATTACTTAATATAGTAACGACAAGTGCCACTTACTGTTAATATGTTTAAGTAGTACTTGGTGTAATAAAATCGTAATTTTATAATATTTATAGTAAGATTGCTTACTGCAGTAAAACCTAGGTAAATTGATTTAACTTTATGCAAAAATCAACCGTATGTGCCCATACTGCATTCATAATAAGTGCACCTTGGCGCCTATCGTGTCTTACTGTAATTATGCTTAATCTTATTTCTTTATGTAAGCCACATTTTCAAATTCTGAATATACAGAATTGTAGATCTCGATCTCTACTTTCTGAATATGTACTTAACTCAATATCGACAAAAATGTGACTTACTGTGATTATCGCATGGGCGGCAGAGTACTACTACACAACAATAACAATTTTATTACTCCCCACAAATCACCCAGTTCCACGAAAAAGTGTTCATTTATATTTCAATTCTATTCACCCAACAACAATATACACCACTATTTTTTAATTAGTACAAAAAATTTAACAGGGCACTAAGTATCTTTAACTGATCATATTTATGTAGTTGAAAAATAAAAACACTAAGTCCCAAAACTGTCCACAAAAATACGTAATAATTGTTAAATGCAATACTAATACTATGACCGACCCGTGTACTATCCTAGTAAAATTAACCATTGATAAATCCCCCCCCCCGCTTCTCTGCGCCTACGCCACGCCCCGACGATGCGACAAACAATACAAAATTGTTAGCTAAAGTGAGCGTATCTAATTTCGTTGCAAAAGTTAATTGTTTTTCTACGTTTGCCCAACGCTATGGCCTATCATATCAGTTTATATCACGGGAGTATGTAGCTATGCTTCGTGCGTACTTTTTGAGTGGAAAAATCGCGAATGCAGCTGTGTACCCATGGACATCGTATTGTGAGTGTACAAAAGTGACCGGGTCAGTGTCAAACAATTAAAACAGTGCATATTGGATGCTTTTGACAACGGTGGTGGACATTTCGAAGGACAATGGAAATACTTGTAAGTTTAGTAAATAATACGTACTTAAGTAAATAATAATTTGATGCGGGCGGCTCAAAATCGGTCTGTGTTCTCCACACACCTTGAGGAAGGCCTATGTCCAACAGTGGAAGTCTCTAGGTTGACATGATGATGATAAAATAATTTGTAAATAGCAGATGATTCTAACTTCATAAATACGTCAAAATTACTCTTTTCTTTTAGTCCAGAACACCATCTTTTATTTTGATATTTGTTTGCTTTCTAATTACATACCTCCGTATTTAATTACTTGTTAAACGATAAATTTTACCGGTCCTAAGCCCGAATGAAGTATGAAGGAGAGGGTAGAATTAACAAAATTAAAAAATAACTGCCCACATTTATTATTTTCCTTCATTTTATTTTCTATGGCTACCTACATCAGAAGTGCGACAGAGAGAATACGAATGAGCAGGATGGAATATTATCAATGAATTAGTGAATGGATTGTAAAATATGACTATGATTTAAGTGAGATTTTCTACAATAAACAAATGATAATAACTTTGTTCTCTATTGATATTATGAAATTCTTACGTCACATATATGACTAGAGGACGCCAGCAGCTACGCCTGCATTTTTTTTTAATTTACCCGTTTTGGCCGATCCCGTGGAAATTTCGGGAAATCCCTTCTTAGTGCACCCCTACGGTCCCCAAGGAACATACATGCCAAATTTCAGCTTCCTGCGCCCAATAGTTTCGGCTGTAGCGTGTCTGTCAGTCAGTCAGTAACGCAAGGATTTTATATATTAAGATAATAATATCTTCGCTAATCTGTCCTTAAAGTTTTTGTACTAATTAAAAAAATAGTGGTGTATATCGGGGTTCTGTTATATTTGCCGTCAAAGCAAAGGTGTCAGTAATCCCCGTCCAATAGATCGGATATATTTTGTATATTTGTCCCACCCAGATCCAATCTCGCTGCGATTGTCTACACACAATGTGCCCGGATTAAACTACAAGCTTTTCCACATTTTTGTTTCGACAATGTTTAGAATGGTTGGCTTTTAGAATGGCTCCAAACGAACTGTTGTTTCTGATATTTTATTTTTATTTGTTGTAAGGAAGTAAGGAACTTAATTGGGTTTAGATTGTTGTTATAGAAAATCCAATGCAGTGTTTTACAGTTTCTTAAAATGTAGGTGGCAAAATATTTTAGACTCAGTCGAAACATCATTTTTTTGTGAGGGCTCCTATCCCATTGTCTAGCATCATGTATAATTTAATCACGAATAAAGCCAGCCACGCATATAGCACTAATAATAACACATTATTATTATTGCTTGTTTCCACAAGTAATCGCTTACATTCGCAAAATACAGCATTTCAAGTTTTCTTTTACAGATCATTTTTGCAGAACAATTTCTGCCTTTTATGAATAAAATACTCGCAGGTGCGAATTTTACCTCTATAGTAACTTTTGATATAAAACCCAAGTTATTTAATTTTGTGTCAATATTGTAACACCGCGTAATATTCTCCACAATCATTCCAAAGGCACACAATCGTGGCATCATTTCTTCGAACCGTCTCACTATTCCAAAACTCGATCAGGCTCGATACATATGGTAATACGCGGCATCGCTTACATCGCTTTTGTTACGAAGCCCGATCTCTTTGCAGATCAGTCTGCCATCCCTTTGTGAGGCTCTATGAATTTTTGGCACAAGAATTGCGACTTCAAGCTGAAGTTTAAAGTGTTGCATCCGTTAAGTTGTAGTTGGAAAATATGCATGTGAAGAGAACGTCTTCATATGGAGGTTTCTTGTACATAATGCCTTATAAGAAGAATTTATATGCAATGTAACATTTTTACGAATGGTACTATAAAGGGAATGGCTCAGTTTAAAAAAGGCATGTCCGTGTAATGTTATATTCTTTTGAACCCATGACTACGTTTGACATAAACTTCGTATAGGTATATTGGAAACCAGTCAAACATATATGTTGGTTGAAATGTCAGATGTGTTTAGCTTAACTATATGATACACCAATATCAGCATAATAGCGCTTACCACACATATTGAAGTTGGATTTATAAAATTTTGAAATTTAAAATTTTATAAGTATATAGCAGATAATCTGCTATATACTTACAAAATTTTATAAATCCCATTTTTTACGCTGACTTTTTAATCTAAATGTATAAGTCAGTAATCTTTTGCGGCTTTATTGGATAAACCCACTTAGAATTAGCTAATAGTTATCGACGTTCATTAAAAAGATGTTTTAATATTCAAAAGGTGAACATTTATGTATATATATGTTAAAGTAAACAACTTAAAAGAAAATTACTTTCAAGATTAAAAGTGCTAGTCTACGGTTACAAGCTAAAGGATGAACTGCCGCTCTGTACTCCATAATATGTTAACGTTGCGATTTGCTGCGGCGCGTTGCGCTGAGAAAATTAATAAAAGCACGGGAAGTGCCCATATCGGCCTAAGCTTTAAGTCGGCTTATAGCATAGAATGTGAGAGATAACAGACACCACCATACAACAGTGAAATGCACAAGATTTAGTTGAAGGCAGTGCCTACAACAGCTTGTGACAGGTAAATTGATGATACTCGTATTTGAATTTGAAACTTCAGTTTGGACACTAAATTGTTAAACCATATTGTTTTAACTCACTCAAAAGATTTTTTTATTAATATTTAACTCTGTGTCATTAAAAGACAAAAGGCCACTTTCGCCCAGTTTTATACCTAATTTACCTTTAAAAATAATTGGTCGCATAACATCTAGAACTTACGTTCTAATTTTGAATTTATCTATAAGACAAGGCCTGTCCAGAAGTGTTGAAGCCGGGCCTAAGTGATGTGCGACAAAAGCTCAAACAATAGGGAATAATATAATTATAATAACACACTTACAAAACTTTTAATGATACACACGTAGTCAAAATCGCTATCCGCTCACACACATCAGACGGAGCTCGCAGACTGTCAGATTATCTGAGTGACACACCGCGTCGACTCGCCGCAACTTGCAGGTAGCCCACAACTATATACTGCGATACTTTCGTGTATGCACACAATTCTAGCTTCAGAACAATTTGTAGAGTAAAAGTAATGCAACGGCGTCAGAATTGTAAACTATTGGCATTTGTATATTAAAGTGTTCATAGCGCGACTCCACTTTCTATCCGTTAAAGATAGACAGGGTAAAGCAACGTTTGCGGATTTCACTCCTTGGATGGGTGACGACTTAATTTGTCATAGACAAGTGGAGTCGTCGGTCCTGGTTTTGTTCGGGCGATCTATAAACTTTAACACCAGAGATGGCGGCATATTCACACGAAAAAGTTAAAAGTACTTTTATAGTAATTTAAGATGAAGTATGAAGACCTCGCGGTTGGATGCGGGCGGCTCAAAAGCAGTCTCTGTGAAGAACTTTGGATAATGCCAATGTAGAGCTATGGACGTCTCTAGGCTAACATGATGATGATAAAGTGCTCTTAGTATCGTAAATGTATATTGCAACTAGCTTTTACCCGTAGTTCCGTGCTCGTTTCATATTAAGGCAACAAACATACATCCAACCTTACAAGCTTTTGCGTTTATAATAGTAGAAGAATTTCCATTTATATCCATGCATTTAGTAGTAGTTGTAGTAAATATAGTTTTGTGCTCCACAAAGCTAATATTTGCTAAATTTTTTTTTAACCATTGCTGTCCCAATATTGGGCAAAGGTCTCCCCCACATTCTTCCACTGGTCCCTGTCTTTTACCATATCTTGCCAGTCTTTAATAAAATTGTCCAAATCATCGCGCCATCTTTTTCTCGGCCTGCCTCTTTGACGACGACACTCTGGTTTCCACCTTGTGGCAATACTTAATATTTCGAACATTAAAAGATTCATGGACATCTAAGGGTATTATGCTTGGTGACAAAAGGCTCACAAATCTTCGTTTCGCAGACGATATTGTAATTTTCGCATCATCTGCCCAAGAAATACAGAATATGCTTCAAGAGCTAAGCATAGCAAGCCTTGAGGTTGGACTGATGATGAATCGGTCAAAAACAAAAGTTATGTCTAACAGCTGCAAACGTAAGGTCGAGGTAGACGGGCAAGTAATACATTATGTCGATGAGTACATTTACTTGGGCCAGATAGTCTCGTTCGAGAACAGGCAAGAAAAAGAAATCGACCGCCGGGTCGAAAATGCCTGGAAGACCTTCTGGTCCCTAAAAGCGTTATTAAAGAGCAATCTTTCAAGGACACATAAACGCAGACTCATCGACATGTGTATCTTGCCCGTCCTAACTTACGGAGCTCAAACATGGTCCCTGACCGAGTCACAAAAGTTCAAGCTCGGGGTTTGTCAACGCGCAATTGAAAGGAGCGTATTAGGTTTAAAACTTAGTGATCGAATTCGCAACACCGTAATACGCTCCAAGACGGGCATCATAGACGTGAGCATTAAAGCTGCTAAACTGAAGTGGGACTGGGCGGGGCATGTCTGCCGAATGAATCCCGAAAAGTGGACAAGTATTGCCACAAGGTGGAAACCAGAGTGTCGTCGTCAAAGAGGCAGGCCGAGAAAAAGATGGCGCGATGATTTGGACAATTTTATTAAAGACTGGCAAGATATGGTAAAAGACAGGGACCAGTGGAAGAATGTGGGGGAGACCTTTGCCCAATATTGGGACAGCAATGGTTAAAAAAAAATTTAGCAAATATTAGCTTTGTGGAGCACAAAACTATATTTACTACAACTACTACTAAATGCATGGATATAAATGGAAATTCTTCTACTATTATAAACGCAAAAGCTTGTAAGGTTGGATGTATGTTTGTTGCCTTAATATGAAACGAGCACGGAACTACGGGTAAAAGCTAGTTGCAATATACATTTACGATACTAAGAGCACTTTATCATCATCATGTTAGCCTAGAGACGTCCATAGCTCTACATTGGCATTATCCAAAGTTCTTCACAGAGACTGCTTTTGAGCCGCCCGCATCCAACCGCGAGGTCTTCATACTTCATCTTAAATTACTATAAAAGTACTTTTAACTTTTTCGTGTGAATATGCCGCCATCTCTGGTGTTAAAGTTTATAGATCGCCCGAACAAAACCAGGACCGACGACTCCACTTGTCTATGACAAATTAAGTCGTCACCCATCCAAGGAGTGAAATCCGCAAACGTTGCTTTACCCTGTCTATCTTTAACGGATAGAAAGTGGAGTCGCGCTATGAACACTTTAATATACAAATGCCAATAGTTTACAATTCTGACGCCGTTGCATTACTTTTACTCTACAAATTGTTCTGAAGCTAGAATTGTGTGCATACACGAAAGTATCGCAGTATATAGTTGTGGGCTACCTGCAAGTTGCGGCGAGTCGACGCGGTGTGTCACTCAGATAATCTGACAGTCTGCGAGCTCCGTCTGATGTGTGTGAGCGGATAGCGATTTTGACTACGTGTGTATCATTAAAAGTTTTGTAAGTGTGTTATTATAATTATATTATTCCCTATTGTTTGAGCTTTTGTCGCACATCACTTAGGCCCGGCTTCAACACTTCTGGACAGGCCTTGTCTTATAGATAAATTCAAAATTAGAACGTAAGTTCTAGATGTTATGCGACCAATTATTTTTAAAGGTAAATTAGGTATAAAACTGGGCGAAAGTGGCCTTTTGTCTTTTAATGACACAGAGTTAAATATTAATAAAAAAATCTTTTGAGTGAGTTAAAACAATATGGTTTAACAATTTAGTGTCCAAACTGAAGTTTCAAATTCAAATACGAGTATCATCAATTTACCTGTCACAAGCTGTTGTAGGCACTGCCTTCAACTAAATCTTGTGCATTTCACTGTTGTATGGTGGTGTCTGTTATCTCTCACATTCTATGCTATAAGCCGACTTAAAGCTTAGGCCGATATGGGCACTTCCCGTGCTTTTATTAATTTTCTCAGCGCAACGCGCCGCAGCAAATCGCAACGTTAACATATTATGGAGTACAGAGCGGCAGTTCATCCTTTAGCTTGTAACCGTAGACTAGCACTTTTAATCTTGAAAGTAATTTTCTTTTAAGTTGTTTACTTTAACATACTTAATTATATTTCAACAAACAGAATGACTAAATAAAACAATGGATTTAAAAAAAGGTTATCATAAGGATTATTTGTTTATATAAATATTATAAAACAATATCTTTAATTACAACATTAATGGATTTAATAGTCATCATCATCAGCCTTTAACAGTCCACTGCTGGACTAGGCCTCTCCTTTGAAAGGAGGTACTGGCCTACTATACCACGCTGGTCAAACGGGTTGGTATAGGGTTTGTATCAAGTTTTCCTTGTGTTGTTCTCTGCATAATATGCTCCCTCTGTCGGCTCTTACGACACCCATGGGATGATATAGGGTGGTGACATTCCGTATTCTTAATCCGTCACCAAACGGACCATTTCACGGATTTAATAGTATCTGAATTTAAATATAAAACAAAGGAAAATTACATAAACAAAAATAGGATTATTAGAATTATAATGGTTTAATACGATTGTAAGTAAGTAACCAAATATAAAATTAAATACCAAAACAGCGCCAGCTTTATAATTGTACCACACATTTCACCTCTGTAGCTTGAAGCGGGCTACCAAAATATCCAAGTGAAATTCACCTCTATACCTATAAGATACGGTATTTTATCCCTTGCATATAATCACACAAGGTTTCCTAAGGTAGATTTGGATGTCTGATATCTCAATGGGCAAGCTGTGAATCAGAGCGTAACGGACAAAATATTGTTTATAATATAAATAAGGACTGGTACACATTTTGCTGATGTATACATATTTTGGTCTTTCAATAATATTGTTACGAGCTGGGGTTCGGTGATAAATTATATACACTATGCCAGAAAAACTGCACTTTATTCACTAACACAATAACACTAGATACACACACTTAATTTTTCAACACTAATAAAACTCACTATTCACACCACTAGAAACACCACTAAACACTTCCGAATGACTTCCCTTCGCTTCTTGTTTATCGCTTCGATATTCAATTGTTACTATGTCCGGTCCGTTCGCTCGTGCTCTATTTATACTGGACGGATAACATCACTAGCGCATTCTAGATGCTTCTACAAAACTGTCGAAATAATCGCGAACAGTCGATACTCGATACAGCAACGCCATCTAGTACGGAGTAGCTGAATTACCTTTAAACCACCGATACATTCAATCTCTTCTAGTACCCCCATTCACCGATAGATGGCGTAACACTGCCCCCCTCTTAAACGTGTTCGTCCCGAACATCGTTGGACCCATAGTAACGAGCCAACCGGTCCTTATGAACTATCTTCGGTGCACCTCGCATCCCCTTCTGGATTCGATAGGTGACGTCGTTCATCCTGATAATTATGCGATATGGCCCGTCCCACCTGGCTTGTAACTTAGGCGATTTACTATTGCTTCGTACTGGGTTATGAAGCCACACCAATGATCCCTCATCGGAGCCTTTGTTGTTTGCCTTCCGGTCGTAGCGAGTCTTCATCTTCTCAGACATCTGTTGTCCAGATTCCCCTGGAGCTCCTACATTGTACACCTTCAATGCACCTCTGCTACGAGTGTGTGGCCTCTTGACAGCCGCACAACTTGTGCATTTGCGGCACCAATTCTCGACGTCATCCCGACAGTGGAGCCAATAAAATCGCTCCCGGATCTTAGTAAGCGTCTTCTTAACTCCCATGTGACTTCCCGAAGCACCATTGTGATAGAGCTGCAAGACTTCCGGCACCTTAGTTTTAGGCACTACCATTTGCAAATGGCACTGGTTACCGCGAGCGTTTTCCCATTTGCGCCACAGAACTCCATCCTGGACAACCAAGCTTGCCCACTGTACCCAATAACCTTTGGTGACAGGGCTCATTGCTGCGATATCACTCCATTTGGGCCTAGGAGCGCCTGATTTCTTCCATTCGAGAATCGGCTGTACGTCCTTGTCTTCTTGCTGAGCACTCTGCAAAGCTTCTTTCCATCTGTCACTCAAGTCCGTCATCAACGTCCTCACTAACGCTGCCTGCTTTGCTTCCTGTCGGGCACAATGTTTGCGTTGGTCGGGGTAAGGCCTACACGTCAGAGCATCTGCGCTACGTTGCTCTTGCCGCCAGACAGGTACGTCAGGTGACCCCTTCGGTGGAGAGAGGGTATCAACGTGCCGCTTACGCTTTGGGCAGCTCAAGCGGATATGGCCTCTTTCCCCACAGTTGTAGCACCGAGGTGAAGAAACAACTTCCCTAATACGGTAAGTTCCATCCTCGTGACGCGCTGCTTCCACCTTCAGAGCGTAGGCTAAGGCTTCCTTCAGGGACTTGAAGTGCCCAAGTCTTACCGCTGCTCTAACTTCCAGGTCCCGGATCCCATCCGTAAACGCTTGTACGAGGATCCCGTCAATAAGCGCAGACGACGACTGGTATGCCTTCCTGACCAGCCTTTCCACCTCTAGGGCCCACTGCTGCAGAGTTTCTCCGGTGCGTTGTGTCCTGTCCTTCAGCTGAGCACGATACACATGTTCGAGGTGCGCGTCTCCGTACCTCTCCTCCAACGCCTCCAGAAGCTTCTCGTAGGTGACGTCTTGCCCGAGTGCTTCCAACACCGTCATCACGAAGGCCCAAGGTTAGGGCGGTGAAGGCCTGTTCTTTGTCCCACCCATTCGCTCGCATAACGGTCTCAAACTGAACCTTGTATGCAACCCACGATGACGAGCCATCAAAGAGTGGAACCTTAAACCAGCGAGGCGAGGGTGCCACAGCTGCAGGTGTAACGTCGTTGGTCTCAAGCCCACGCAATTTCTTCTCCAATCTGGCAATACGGATCTCGAGCTGGTCGTGTACACGCTTCTCAATGTCACTGATACGGGCCTCGTGCTGCTGGAGTTCCTCCTTGACCGCCTTCAAGTCCTTCCCCACTGCGGCGCTAAGGTCCTTCATGAGCACCAGCTGTTCCTCCAGACGCTCCTCCTTGTCGCGCGGCAGCTGCTCCTCTAGGCGGCGCGCGTGCTCCTCTTGACGGCGAGCTGCTCCTGTTGACGGCGGTCCTGCTCCTCCTTGTCGCGCTGTAGCTGCTCCTCCAGGTGGCGAGCCTGCTCCTCCTGTCGGCGGGCCTGCTCCTCTTGACGGCGAGCCCGCTCCTCCTTGTTGCGCTGTAGCTGTTCCTCCAGGCAGAGCGCGTGCTCCTCTTGACGATGGGCCTGCTCTTGCATGAACGCCATCAGAGCCGCGATGTCGGGCACCGCCACGGAGTGTGCGCTTGCAGGCTCCTCTGCAGCTGCGGAGTCGCCTGGTCCACCAGACGATGGAGAAGGAACGTCTCCGAAGCGTCTCTGGTCCAGGTCTTGCTGGCGCTGGTTCCTGGTACGAACTCCTTCAGTTTCTTCCTTCGGCATAACCGGCATAATTTATCCCTTTCTTCGGACACCAATTTGTTACGAGCTGGGGTTCGGTGATAAATTATATACACTATGCCAGAAAAACTGCACTTTATTCACTAACACAATAACACTAGATACACACACTTAATTTTTCAACACTAATAAAACTCACTATTCACACCACTAGAAACACCACTAAACACTTCCGAATTACTTCCCTTCGCTTCTTGTTTATCGCTTCGATATTCAATTGTTACTATGTCCGGTCCGTTCGCTCGTGCTCTATTTATACTGGCCGGATAACATCACTAGCGCATTCTAGATGCTTCTACAAAACTGTCGAAATAATCGCGAACAGTCGATACTCGATACAGCAACGCCATCTAGTACGGAGTAGCTGAATTACCTTTAAACCACCGATACATTCAATCTACCAGTACTCTACCCCCATTCACCGATAGATGGCGTAACAATATCATCAAGTAAGATACAATTATACTATAAGTGGTGTTACGAGTATAACATGCACGACGCTGGAAACTGTGATCATAATTGTGGT
The DNA here is from genome assembly GCA_944739405.2 of Euclidia mi. Taxonomy (NCBI): domain Eukaryota; kingdom Metazoa; phylum Arthropoda; class Insecta; order Lepidoptera; family Erebidae; genus Euclidia; species Euclidia mi. The sequence continues at coordinate 3,117,214 of OX123202.2, read as the reverse complement.
AGTTACAGCGCATTTTCGGTATATTCCTATGGAGCAAATGTCAAATATATCTAGAACCCAATTCCATGGATATATCAATATATAGGAACCATCTGTCAGCCCAGTATCATAAACATCCGGGTATCTGTAAATAAATAATATACATTAACTGTTCAAAAGTTATCTAACAAGTTACTTCTTAATGTAAACTCGTTCAATATTAACAGCAAAATTTAAAGCAACACAGCTTGTAATATTTAATTATGTTAATGCGTAAGTTTGAATCTTTCGTAGTTTGTTGGAGTGAATTTATTTATTAACAATATTTAAATCCTTCTAGAGCTATACCGGCTTTCAAGATTATTTACGTTATATAAATTAGTCACTACTTAATTACTTTTGATTACAAGTGTGATGTAGTGGTTTAACTGGCCACCTCGTCTTTTAACACTGCGCCGAGAGCTATCGGTTCGATTCTCACATGGACAAACTTTTAGATCTTCTTAGTTACCGCTGCATAAAAGTGAATGTCTGCAAAGTACCCTTCTTATTATCATCAGCCATCCATACTCCATTGCTGGAGTTAGGACTTTCCTATAGCACGCCATTGAGCCCCATTTTTCAGCTCTTCGTGTTCTGACGCTGCCAGACATTTATACTTACAGCCGCGCATATTGTCATTTCATATAGCCGGAGGACCATGTATAACAGAACTTATTTCTAGTATGATAGAAGTCTTTTCAAAAGAAAAGAATTTCTATTTAAGATCTAAGACTGGTTGGTTTCTTTCTCATGCATATACAGTCACTCTGACCAGATTGGAGACATCCTAAAAAATGACAGGCTAGAAGTACCCTTAACCTAAGAGCATGCATGAGAGATTTGATGGGAGTGAAAGCAAGAGAGATATGTCAGGATCGTTGCATATGGCGTTCCGTAGTCTCTGCCTACCCCTCCGGGAAGCAGGCGTGAGTCTATGTATGTATGGTATACAATCACTGTGCTTTTTAATTCTTCTTCTATGTCTTACAATATGTCAGTCAGTACCAACAGCTTCATCTGAACTCTAAATAATATAGCCTTATGACTTAAACAGTTCTGAGACAACACATTTCCCAACTAGTCATGGTTCAATCGATCGTCTCCTTAGCCGCAGAATTGGAACGTGAAATAAAGCCCTATTGAACGACTGAACACCACAACAGTAGACTTTAAACCTTATTTCTTTTATCACAAGGTTTATTATTCAAAAGTGGGTCCTTAAAGAAACTGACTTCCCTGTTTTAGGTTGACGTTGGCGTTAGTTTAACAAGGTCTCGTGTTAGTCTATTCGTATTTCTAACTACTTGCTCGACACTTTGAAGCGAGTTGCCTGTATAGTTTCGCGTAATTTTAGGGCTGCGGTATTTTCATTGAGCCATTTGAGTTATATCATGCATATGATAGAAGCATTATTAATATGCATAATGTGACATTTCTTTTCATTCTATTAAACGAAAAAATCGTGCATCTGTGTGATCAAAGATTTCTTTTCAAATATTTAATAAGTAGCAAATCACTGAAGTGTATATTATTAAACTACTATAAAGGTTGGAGTTTATTCGAATAAAACACCAGCAAGTACGAAATGGTACTACTTTATTTTTGGCTAAACATCGACGTTTTTTTTTTTATCGACTCACGCCTGTATCCTCGAAGGGGTATGCAGAGGTGTAAGATTACACCCACATTTCGCCATGATTTTTTTTTTAGGTCCCACGTGATAGGGGGCGAGCCTATTGCCGTTTCCGGGCACATCGCCAGACTCCGTGCTGCTGCTCAGTATTCGAAAAACCCAGTAACACTTTTGCCCGACCGAATCGAAACCGTAACCTCCGATCAGCAGTCACGCATACGCTATTCACTGGACCACGGAGGCCGTCATCGATTTTAAAGTGGTATAAATGGGTATAGTCACATGACATTATTAGCAGTAAAGATTAGTCATACAAGGTACATACTTACACTCTAGATACACTATTGAAAATGTTTATTCTTTTAACAAGGGTTATAAGCATATTATTATTGATAGTCAAACTTTAATCTGATAAAAAGTAGTTTTATACGACAAACATAATCTAATTTAAATTGGTTTTACTATAAATAATTGTGTATGTAATTTATTTTACTTTACAACCTCAACTTGAAATCCATACATTTATAAGTAAAAGCTGATCAAGATTTTCAAACATTTTTCTCGTTAATACCATATCAATACTAAACTAGTTTCACAAATTTAATGTGAAATTCGCAATCTCATATGAGAAAACCGATACATCGAGCAATTTTAGAAAACTTATTGCATTCTTACTCAATAAACCTCGGGAATATTTAATCCAGTTTGATTGAGCATTTCATATCTGCCAGTGTAATGAAATCCACAATACGACCGCATATTACACGCCCTGACAATCACGACACATTAGAAAAAAAAACAAAAAAAAAGAAAAATAAAACTAGTGATATCGGTTTCGAGCGAGTAGTGAGACAACTTACGCCTACCGGCGCGGACTGGTCCGAAAAACAAAAATATTTCGCTGACGAATTTAGCTGGCGAAGGCTTTTACGCGGACGCTACTGAATAAAATATATGGATAGTGCAGAGCGCCTGTTTTCATACTATCTATGATTTTAGAGCCACACCAGCGCCTTTTTTTAGCTTGTTACGATTTTGTGCTCTGTTGCACACCTCGCTCGTTATGTAAAAGCTGTGCAGGTTGTAACAGTGACGTGTCATGTGTGACTCTTTAAATTGTACTACAACAGTACTACGAATAGGTACTAAGTCTTGCTAGTGGTATTTATTGGTAGACTAGTTTACAAATTTCAATGGTATTTGTTAGTTGTAGGTATTCAAATTCAAATCCTTTATTCATTTGGGGTCACAATGTGACGCTTATGAACGTCAAAATAATAAATTTATAAAATAATTACTTATACTCAAATTTAAAACATTTTTACTGTATGCTTCTACATTTACATTTACTGCCACGTTCGCAAAGCAATAGGTAGAAACCATGAGAAAGAACGGGCAATAAAACTCACTCACTCTTTTTCATCGCTAGGTTTTGCATAATACACAATTTACATTTTGTAAGGTGCTGCAACTGTTACACCTTCTATATCACTTGTATATATTTACTGTACATCATAATACTCAAGCATAATACTTTTGGTTAGCCTCCTCAGAATAGACATGGTGAAACAGGAGCATCCACTTACATTATATATACCCTAATAATGCAGGCAATCCGGCGAAGTGATCAGAACCATGATGGAAATGATGCAGTTAAATAATAAAATCTAATACCAGCCCGCAAGACCGTCATCGACCAGTCATCGCAGTAGCACCCGTTCACGAGTATGACGCATGTGCCAGCCATCATCCCTCTCGCCATATTAGAGGGACAGGGATGACCCGACACACGACGCCACCACAAGAAATGACATTTTAGTGAGCATGACGACAACGGTATACGAACCAGCCAGTAAGAAACAATCTATTGGTGTACTGGACCATGACCGCCAATTATCTCCATTTTCCAGATCGTTATTATTAACATAAGTTAGTGGAACGCGTGAAGGAATGCAAATGTAGAAAGAATTTTGTGAAGGTGACAAGTGAACAATGATATGATCAGAGATAAATAATGTTAAACTACATTCAACCAAATCATAAAAATATCCAAATCCTGCAAAAATCATGTGTTCACGAGGCACCTCCACTTAACATGTAAATAAAATAATCGTGAGTTAAACAAGCCTAAGCCTATCCCCACGGTGTCTTATCATTTAAAAATTCCTTAATAGTGTAATAACCCCTTTGTAAAAGAAAGTTCCTAATTGTCCCGTTTGTATTTGTGCATGGGTAAATTCATTATTTCAAGAGGCAATTTGTTGAAAAAACGTATACCAATCCCCGCAAATGAGTTCTGAACTTTATGTAGACGGTAGTTAGTTCCCACCAGTTTATGCTCTATTCCTTGTGTTCACGTTGTGCAAATCACTATTTTTGCGGTATAGAATTAAGTTTTTCTTAATGTACATTAGGTTAGCATATATATATTGCGATGCAACTGTCAATATGTCTACTTCTTTAAATTTATCACGTAAAGAATCTCTAGCACCTAACTTATAAATTGCACGTATGGCCCTTTTTTGAATGACAAAAATAGTCTGTATATCAGCAGCTGTACCCCATAACATTATTCCGTAAGACATTACGCTGTGAAAATAACTAAAGTAAACTAGTCTAGCAGTATCTATATCTGTGAATTCCCTAACTTTTCTATCTGCAAACGCTGCAGAACTAAGTTTTACTGCGAGACAGGATATTTGGGTGCCCCTCTGAAGCTTACAATCTAAAGTTACACCTAAGAATACGGTTGATTCGACTAGTTGAATTGTTTCCTTATTTAAAATTATATTAGTAGGAACACTTTTGACATTAGGCAAAGAGAATTTAACACATTTGGTTTTGCTTGAGTTGAGTACCAAATTATTTGTCGAAAACCAATCTAATACTTGTGCAAGAGTGTTATTGACGGTATCAAAATTACTTAAATTACGATCAACTTTAAAAATTAGTGACGTATCGTCGGCAAACAAAACAATATCACATAAATTTTGTACAAAGAACGGCAAATCATTAATATATATTAAAAAAAGAAATGGACCGAGAATAGAGCCCTGTGGAACGCCCATTCCTACTGGCAAACCTATAGACCTACTCCCATTAACATCTACATACTGAATTTTATCACTAAGGTAGCTGGCAACAAGATTGAGTGCGGTATCTCTAATACCATAAAGTTTCAATTTAAGTAAAAGCGTATTATGTTCCACACAGTCAAAGGCCTTTGATAGGTCACAAAAAACACCAATGGCATCCTTCGAGTTTTCCCAAGCATTAAAAATATGCTTTAACAAAGTTACACCGGCATCAACGGTGGAGCGACCCTTAGTAAAGCCATACTGTTCACTGTGAAATAAATTATTTGTGTGAAAGTGGCTCTCTAGTTGATGCAAAATAATCTTTTCAAAAATTTTACTAATAGCAGGCAAGATAGAAATTGGCCGAAAATTACTAGGGTCGCTCTTTGATCCCTTTTTGAATAATGGTATTACTTTACTGTGTTTCATTAGATCAGGAAATATTCCTGTATCTATGCATCTGTTGAATATTGCAGCTAAATATGGAGCTAAGCTAGAAATAATTTGTCGCACAAGTTTAACAGAAATGCCCCATAAGTCAACAGATTTTTTATTATTGAGCGTCTTGAATACCTTCAGTATGTCATTGGTGTCCATATATTTAAAATTAAAAAGCACATCACACTCATTCACATTGCCCCTAACCAACATTTCTGCTTTGTTTGGACATGAATCTAGACAGCTGGTTGTGTTCACTGGTATGTTTATGAAGAAATTGTTAAATGTCTGAGCAACATCAGTTTTCCTAGTAATAATTTCACCATTAAATTTTAATTCATAATTGTTATCTACCAATTTAGCTCGACCAGTCTCATTGTTAATAATGCTCTAAGTAGTTTTAATTTTGTTCTTGGATTCTTTGATTTTATTGCTTAAATATAAGGATTTGGCTAAAGCACATGCCCTCTTAAAAACCTTTGAATAATTTCTAACATATTCAATAAATTCAGGATTAAAATTGTATTTCTTCATACCATATAGATCATACAACCTAGCTCTACTTTTGTATATACAAAAGTAGAGCTCTACTTTTGTATATACGGTTTTGTATATGGTATGAAGAAATACAATTTTAATCCTGAATTTATTGAATATGTTAGAAATTATTCAAAGGTTTTTAAGAGGGCATGTGCTTTAGCCAAATCCTTATATTTAAGCAATAAAATCAAAGAATCCAAGAACAAAATTAAAACTACTTAGAGCATTATTAACAATGAGACTGGTCGAGCTAAATTGGTAGATAACAATTATGAATTAAAATTTAATGGTGAAATTATTACTAGGAAAACTGATGTTGCTCAGACATTTAACAATTTCTTCATAAACATACCAGTGAACACAACCAGCTGTCTAGATTCATGTCCAAACAAAGCAGAAATGTTGGTTAGGGGCAATGTGAATGAGTGTGATGTGCTTTTTAATTTTAAATATATGGACACCAATGACATACTGAAGGTATTCAAGACGCTCAATAATAAAAAATCTGTTGACTTATGGGGCATTTCTGTTAAACTTGTGCGACAAATTATTTCTAGCTTAGCTCCATATTTAGCTGCAATATTCAACAGATGCATAGATACAGGAATATTTCCTGATCTAATGAAACACAGTAAAGTAATACCATTATTCAAAAAGGGATCAAAGAGCGACCCTAGTAATTTTCGGCCAATTTCTATCTTGCCTGCTATTAGTAAAATTTTTGAAAAGATTATTTTGCATCAACTAGAGAGCCACTTTCACACAAATAATTTATTTCACAGTGAACAGTATGGCTTTACTAAGGGTCGCTCCACCGTTGATGCCGGTGTAACTTTGTTAAAGCATATTTTTAATGCTTGGGAAAACTCGAAGGATGCCATTGGTGTTTTTTGTGACCTATCAAAGGCCTTTGACTGTGTGGAACATAATACGCTTTTACTTAAATTGAAACTTTATGGTATTAGAGATACCGCACTCAATCTTGTTGCCAGCTACCTTAGTGATAAAATTCAGTATGTAGATGTTAATGGGAGTAGGTCTATAGGTTTGCCAGTAGGAATGGGCGTTCCACAGGGCTCTATTCTCGGTCCATTTCTTTTTTTAATATATATTAATGATTTGCCGTTCTTTGTACAAAATTTATGTGATATTGTTTTGTTTGCCGACGATACGTCACTAATTTTTAAAGTTGATCGTAATTTAAGTAATTTTGATACCGTCAATAACACTCTTGCACAAGTATTAGATTGGTTTTCGACAAATAATTTGGTACTCAACTCAAGCAAAACCAAATGTGTTAAATTCTCTTTGCCTAATGTCAAAAGTGTTCCTACTAATATAATTTTAAATAAGGAAACAATTCAACTAGTCGAATCAACCGTATTCTTAGGTGTAACTTTAGATTGTAAGCTTCAGAGGGGCACCCAAATATCCTGTCTCGCAGTAAAACTTAGTTCTGCAGCGTTTGCAGATAGAAAAGTTAGGGAATTCACAGATATAGATACTGCTAGACTAGTTTACTTTAGTTATTTTCACAGCGTAATGTCTTACGGAATAATGTTATGGGGTACAGCTGCTGATATACAGACTATTTTTGTCATTCAAAAAAGGGCCATACGTGCAATTTATAAGTTAGGTGCTAGAGATTCTTTACGTGATAAATTTAAAGAAGTAGACATATTGACAGTTGCATCGCAATATATATATGCTAACCTAATGTACATTAAGAAAAACTTAATTCTATACCGCAAAAATAGTGATTTGCACAACGTGAACACAAGGAATAAGCATAAACTGGTGGGAACTAACTACCGTCTACATAAAGTTCAGAACTCATTTGCGGGGATTGGTATACGTTTTTTCAACAAATTGCCTCTTGAAATAATGAATTTACCCATGCACAAATACAAACGGACAATTAGGAACTTTCTTTTACAAAGGGGTTATTACACTATTAAGGAATTTTTAAATGATAAGACACCGTGGGGATAGGCTTAGGCTTGTTTAACTCACGATTATTTTATTTACATGTTAAGTGGAGGTGCCTCGTGAACACATGATTTTTGCAGGATTTGGATATTTTTATGATTTGTTGAATGTAGTTTAACATTATTTATCTCTGATCATATCATTGTTCACTTGTCACCTTCACAAAATTCTTTCTACATTTGCATTCCTTCACGCGTTCCACTAACTTATGTTAATAATAACGATCTGGAAAATGGAGATAATTGGCGGTCATGGTCAGTACACCAATAGATTGTTTCTTACTGCTGGTTCGTATACCGTTGTCGTCATGCTCACTAAAATGTCATTTCTTGTGGTGGCGTCGTGTGTCGGGTCATCCCTGTCCCTCTAATATGGCGAGAGGGATGATGGCTGGCACATGCGTCATACTCGTGAACGGGTGCTACTTGCGATGACTGGTCGATGACGGTCTTGCGGGCTGGTATTAGATTTTATTATTTAACTGCATCATTTCCATCATGGTTCTGATCACTTTCGCGGATTGCCTGCATTATTAGGTATATATAATGTAAGTGGATGCTCCTGTTTCACCATGTCTATTCTGAGGAGGCTAACCAAAAGTATTATGCTTGAGTATTATGATGTACAGTAAATATATACAAGTGATATAGAAGGTGTAACAGTTGCAGCACCTTACAAAATGTAAATTGTGTATTATGCAAAACCTAGCGATGAAAAAGAGTGAGTGAGTTTTATTGCCCGTTCTTTCTCATGGTTCTACCTATTGCTTTGCGAACGTGGCAGTAAATGTAAATGTAGAAGCATACAGTAAAAATGTTTTAAATTTGAGTATAAGTAATTATTTTATAAATTTATTATTTTGACGTTCATAAGCGTCACATTGTGACCCAAATGAATAAAGGATTTTGAATTTGAATACCTACAACTAACAAATACCATTGAAATTTGTAAACTAGTCTACAATAAAATACCACTAGCAAGACTTAGTACCTATTCGTAGTACTGTTGTAGTACAATTTAAAGAGTCACACATGACACGTCACTGTTACAACCTGCACAGCTTTTACATAACGAGCGAGTGTGCAACAGAGCACAAAATCGTAACAAGCTAAAAAAAGGCGCTGGTGTGCTCTAAAATCATAGATAGTATGAAAACAGGCGCTCTGCACTATCCATATATTTTATTCAGTAGCGTCCGCGTAAAAGCCTTCGCCAGCTAAATTCGTCAGCGAAATATTTTTGTTTTTCGGACCAGTCCGCGCCGGTAGGCGTAAGTTGTCTCACTACTCGCTCGAAACCGATATCACTAGTTTTATTTTTCTTTTTTTTTGTTTTTTTTTCTAATGTGTCGTGATTGTCAGGGCGTGTAATATGCGGTCGTATTGTGGATTTCATTACACTGGCAGATATGAAATGCTCAATCAAACTGGATTAAATATTCCCGAGGTTTATTGAGTAAGAATGCAATAAGTTTTCTAAAATTGCTCGATGTATCGGTTTTCTCATATGAGATTGCGAATTTCACATTAAATTTGTGAAACTAGTTTAGTATTGATATGGTATTAACGAGAAAAATGTTTGAAAATCTTGATCAGCTTTTACTTATAAATGTATGGATTTCAAGTTGAGGTTGTAAAGTAAAATAAATTACATACACAATTATTTATAGTAAAACCAATTTAAATTAGATTATGTTTGTCGTATAAAACTACTTTTTATCAGATTAAAGTTTGACTATCAATAATAATATGCTTATAACCCTTGTTAAAAGAATAAACATTTTCAATAGTGTATCTAGAGTGTAAGTATGTACCTTGTATGACTAATCTTTACTGCTAATAATGTCATGTGACTATACCCATTTATACCACTTTAAAATCGATGACGGCCTCCGTGGTCCAGTGAATAGCGTATGCGTGACTGCTGATCGGAGGTTACGGTTTCGATTCGGTCGGGCAAAAGTGTTACTGGGTTTTTCGAATACTGAGCAGCAGCACGGAGTCTGGCGATGTGCCCGGAAACGGCAATAGGCTCGCCCCCTATCACGTGGGACCTAAAAAAAAAATCATGGCGAAATGTGGGTGTAATCTTACACCTCTGCATACCCCTTCGAGGATACAGGCGTGAGTCGATAAAAAAAAAAACGTCGATGTTTAGCCAAAAATAAAGTAGTACCATTTCGTACTTGCTGGTGTTTTATTCGAATAAACTCCAACCTTTATAGTAGTTTAATAATATACACTTCAGTGATTTGCTACTTATTAAATATTTGAAAAGAAATCTTTGATCACACAGATGCACGATTTTTTCGTTTAATAGAATGAAAAGAAATGTCACATTATGCATATTAATAATGCTTCTATCATATGCATGATATAACTCAAATGGCTCAATGAAAATACCGCAGCCCTAAAATTACGCGAAACTATACAGGCAACTCGCTTCAAAGTGTCGAGCAAGTAGTTAGAAATACGAATAGACTAACACGAGACCTTGTTAAACTAACGCCAACGTCAACCTAAAACAGGGAAGTCAGTTTCTTTAAGGACCCACTTTTGAATAATAAACCTTGTGATAAAAGAAATAAGGTTTAAAGTCTACTGTTGTGGTGTTCAGTCGTTCAATAGGGCTTTATTTCACGTTCCAATTCTGCGGCTAAGGAGACGATCGATTGAACCATGACTAGTTGGGAAATGTGTTGTCTCAGAACTGTTTAAGTCATAAGGCTATATTATTTAGAGTTCAGATGAAGCTGTTGGTACTGACTGACATATTGTAAGACATAGAAGAAGAATTAAAAAGCACAGTGATTGTATACCATACATACATAGACTCACGCCTGCTTCCCGGAGGGGTAGGCAGAGACTACGGAACGCCATATGCAACGATCCTGACATATCTCTCTTGCTTTCACTCCCATCAAATCTCTCATGCATGCTCTTAGGTTAAGGGTACTTCTAGCCTGTCATTTTTTAGGATGTCTCCAATCTGGTCAGAGTGACTGTATATGCATGAGAAAGAAACCAACCAGTCTTAGATCTTAAATAGAAATTCTTTTCTTTTGAAAAGACTTCTATCATACTAGAAATAAGTTCTGTTATACATGGTCCTCCGGCTATATGAAATGACAATATGCGCGGCTGTAAGTATAAATGTCTGGCAGCGTCAGAACACGAAGAGCTGAAAAATGGGGCTCAATGGCGTGCTATAGGAAAGTCCTAACTCCAGCAATGGAGTATGGATGGCTGATGATAATAAGAAGGGTACTTTGCAGACATTCACTTTTATGCAGCGGTAACTAAGAAGATCTAAAAGTTTGTCCATGTGAGAATCGAACCGATAGCTCTCGGCGCAGTGTTAAAAGACGAGGTGGCCAGTTAAACCACTACATCACACTTGTAATCAAAAGTAATTAAGTAGTGACTAATTTATATAACGTAAATAATCTTGAAAGCCGGTATAGCTCTAGAAGGATTTAAATATTGTTAATAAATAAATTCACTCCAACAAACTACGAAAGATTCAAACTTACGCATTAACATAATTAAATATTACAAGCTGTGTTGCTTTAAATTTTGCTGTTAATATTGAACGAGTTTACATTAAGAAGTAACTTGTTAGATAACTTTTGAACAGTTAATGTATATTATTTATTTACAGATACCCGGATGTTTATGATACTGGGCTGACAGATGGTTCCTATATATTGATATATCCATGGAATTGGGTTCTAGATATATTTGACATTTGCTCCATAGGAATATACCGAAAATGCGCTGTAACTACCACAATTATGATCACAGTTTCCAGCGTCGTGCATGTTATACTCGTAACACCACTTATAGTATAATTGTATCTTACTTGATGATATTGTTACGCCATCTATCGGTGAATGGGGGTAGAGTACTGGTAGATTGAATGTATCGGTGGTTTAAAGGTAATTCAGCTACTCCGTACTAGATGGCGTTGCTGTATCGAGTATCGACTGTTCGCGATTATTTCGACAGTTTTGTAGAAGCATCTAGAATGCGCTAGTGATGTTATCCGGCCAGTATAAATAGAGCACGAGCGAACGGACCGGACATAGTAACAATTGAATATCGAAGCGATAAACAAGAAGCGAAGGGAAGTAATTCGGAAGTGTTTAGTGGTGTTTCTAGTGGTGTGAATAGTGAGTTTTATTAGTGTTGAAAAATTAAGTGTGTGTATCTAGTGTTATTGTGTTAGTGAATAAAGTGCAGTTTTTCTGGCATAGTGTATATAATTTATCACCGAACCCCAGCTCGTAACAAATTGGTGTCCGAAGAAAGGGATAAATTATGCCGGTTATGCCGAAGGAAGAAACTGAAGGAGTTCGTACGAGGGTCAAACTGAAAGTTCTTAGAAAATCAAAAACTGATTACATTAGCCAGTTATTAGTTTTATTATATCTTTTCAAAATATTGTCCATTGACGTCAATACACCGCTGCATGCGATGGAACCACTGGGAAAAGCACTTTGCCCACTCGTCCTTAGGGGTCTCTTCAATGGCATCGCGATACGCAGCCACCGCTTCTTCAGCATTCATAAACCGCTTTCCTTTAAGTTTTTCTTTAATTTTTGGAAATAAATAAAAATCACAAGGCGCGAGGTCGGGGCTATACGGCGGGTGACCCAGTAATTCAACGTTTGATGTCGCCAAATAGTCGATCGTTCGCTTGGCGGTGTGCGACGAGGCGTTGTCGTGGTGAAGGAGGATCCTACTGCGAGGTCGTTTCTCTCGAACTTTTTCCAAGACAAGTGGCAAACAATTGGTAGTGTACCATTCTGCAGAAACTGTTTTTTGATCCTCTAACACAATTGTTGCGAAATGACCTATCCTTCCAAAGAACGAGGCCACCATTTTTTTTCCCGCACTTCGATCTCTCTTCACTTTAGTTGGCAACTCCTCGAAAGGAAACACCCACTGAGCAGATTGTCTTTTGGTTTCAGGATCATAACAGTAAATCCAGCTTTCGTCACCTGTTAGTATGTCGAACACAGCATTTGAGTCACCTCCGTTAAATCTTTCAATCATTTTACGGCACCAATCCACACGATGGAGTTTTTGAGCCTTAGTCAAATTATGAGGTATCCACCGGGCGCAAAGCTTCCTGACCGCTAAATGTTCGTGGAGGATTTTGTGCACTTGACTCATACCGATGCCTAAGCTTGTCCGAATCTGCTGATAGGTCACTCTTTTGTCAGTCTCTATCATACGCCGCACAACACAGATGTTATTTTCAGTCGTCGCCGTAGAAGGCCGTCCCTCACGTACATCATCAGTGAGATTAGAGCGACCACGTTTAAACTCATTAAACCAGTTGTAAACAGTCGCACGAGATGGGGCTTCATCGTGAAAGGCCAATCGTAGTCTATCATAACTTTCTTGTTGACTTAAATGACATCGAAAGTCATAAAAAATCATTGCACGAAAATTTTCTCGTGTGAAATTCATGTTGACGTGACACAGACAATTTTCAATTTGCCGCCAAATCGTAAAACAAATGACAAATGAATGAAATATATACTCAGTAATATTGGCAAAGAGTTCTATTTTCAAATTTTAGAATATATTTTTTATTATATTGTTTATAAGTGGCCAGTTCTAAGAACTTTCAGTTTGACCCTCGTACCAGGAACCAGCGCCAGCAAGACCTGGACCAGAGACGCTTCGGAGACGTTCCTTCTCCATCGTCTGGTGGACCAGGCGACTCCGCAGCTGCAGAGGAGCCTGCAAGCGCACACTCCGTGGCGGTGCCCGACATCGCGGCTCTGATGGCGTTCATGCAAGAGCAGGCCCATCGTCAAGAGGAGCACGCGCTCTGCCTGGAGGAACAGCTACAGCGCAACAAGGAGGAGCGGGCTCGCCGTCAAGAGGAGCAGGCCCGCCGACAGGAGGAGCAGGCTCGCCACCTGGAGGAGCAGCTACAGCGCGACAAGGAGGAGCAGGACCGCCGTCAACAGGAGCAGCTCGCCGTCAAGAGGAGCACGCGCGCCGCCTAGAGGAGCAGCTGCCGCGCGACAAGGAGGAGCGTCTGGAGGAACAGCTGGTGCTCATGAAGGACCTTAGCGCCGCAGTGGGGAAGGACTTGAAGGCGGTCAAGGAGGAACTCCAGCAGCACGAGGCCCGTATCAGTGACATTGAGAAGCGTGTACACGACCAGCTCGAGATCCGTATTGCCAGATTGGAGAAGAAATTGCGTGGGCTTGAGACCAACGACGTTACACCTGCAGCTGTGGCACCCTCGCCTCGCTGGTTTAAGGTTCCACTCTTTGATGGCTCGTCATCGTGGGTTGCATACAAGGTTCAGTTTGAGACCGTTATGCGAGCGAATGGGTGGGACAAAGAACAGGCCTTCACCGCCCTAACCTTGGGCCTTCGTGATGACGGTGTTGGAAGCACTCGGGCAAGACGTCACCTACGAGAAGCTTCTGGAGGCGTTGGAGGAGAGGTACGGAGACGCGCACCTCGAACATGTGTATCGTGCTCAGCTGAAGGACAGGACACAACGCACCGGAGAAACTCTGCAGCAGTGGGCCCTAGAGGTGGAAAGGCTGGTCAGGAAGGCATACCAGTCGTCGTCTGCGCTTATTGACGGGATCCTCGTACAAGCGTTTACGGATGGGATCCGGGACCTGGAAGTTAGAGCAGCGGTAAGACTTGGGCACTTCAAGTCCCTGAAGGAAGCCTTAGCCTACGCTCTGAAGGTGGAAGCAGCGCGTCACGAGGATGGAACTTACCGTATTAGGGAAGTTGTTTCTTCACCTCGGTGCTACAACTGTGGGGAAAGAGGCCATATCCGCTTGAGCTGCCCAAAGCGTAAGCGGCACGTTGATACCCTCTCTCCACCGAAGGGGTCACCTGACGTACCTGTCTGGCGGCAAGAGCAACGTAGCGCAGATGCTCTGACGTGTAGGCCTTACCCCGACCAACGCAAACATTGTGCCCGACAGGAAGCAAAGCAGGCAGCGTTAGTGAGGACGTTGATGACGGACTTGAGTGACAGATGGAAAGAAGCTTTGCAGAGTGCTCAGCAAGAAGACAAGGACGTACAGCCGATTCTCGAATGGAAGAAATCAGGCGCTCCTAGGCCCAAATGGAGTGATATCGCAGCAATGAGCCCTGTCACCAAAGGTTATTGGGTACAGTGGGCAAGCTTGGTTGTCCAGGATGGAGTTCTGTGGCGCAAATGGGAAAACGCTCGCGGTAACCAGTGCCATTTGCAAATGGTAGTGCCTAAAACTAAGGTGCCGGAAGTCTTGCAGCTCTATCACAATGGTGCTTCGGGAAGTCACATGGGAGTTAAGAAGACGCTTACTAAGATCCGGGAGCGATTTTATTGGCTCCACTGTCGGGATGACGTCGAGAATTGGTGCCGCAAATGCACAAGTTGTGCGGCTGTCAAGAGGCCACACACTCGTAGCAGAGGTGCATTGAAGGTGTACAATGTAGGAGCTCCAGGGGAATCTGGACAACAGATGTCTGAGAAGATGAAGACTCGCTACGACCGGAAGGCAAACAACAAAGGCTCCGATGAGGGATCATTGGTGTGGCTTCATAACCCAGTACGAAGCAATAGTAAATCGCCTAAGTTACAAGCCAGGTGGGACGGGCCATATCGCATAATTATCAGGATGAACGACGTCACCTATCGAATCCAGAAGGGGATGCGAGGTGCACCGAAGATAGTTCATAAGGACCGGTTGGCTCGTTACTATGGGTCCAACGATGTTCGGGACGAACACGTTTAAGAGGGGGGCAGTGTTACGCCATCTATCGGTGAATGGGGGTACTAGAAGAGATTGAATGTATCGGTGGTTTAAAGGTAATTCAGCTACTCCGTACTAGATGGCGTTGCTGTATCGAGTATCGACTGTTCGCGATTATTTCGACAGTTTTGTAGAAGCATCTAGAATGCGCTAGTGATGTTATCCGTCCAGTATAAATAGAGCACGAGCGAACGGACCGGACATAGTAACAATTGAATATCGAAGCGATAAACAAGAAGCGAAGGGAAGTCATTCGGAAGTGTTTAGTGGTGTTTCTAGTGGTGTGAATAGTGAGTTTTATTAGTGTTGAAAAATTAAGTGTGTGTATCTAGTGTTATTGTGTTAGTGAATAAAGTGCAGTTTTTCTGGCATAGTGTATATAATTTATCACCGAACCCCAGCTCGTAACAATATTATTGAAAGACCAAAATATGTATACATCAGCAAAATGTGTACCAGTCCTTATTTATATTATAAACAATATTTTGTCCGTTACGCTCTGATTCACAGCTTGCCCATTGAGATATCAGACATCCAAATCTACCTTAGGAAACCTTGTGTGATTATATGCAAGGGATAAAATACCGTATCTTATAGGTATAGAGGTGAATTTCACTTGGATATTTTGGTAGCCCGCTTCAAGCTACAGAGGTGAAATGTGTGGTACAATTATAAAGCTGGCGCTGTTTTGGTATTTAATTTTATATTTGGTTACTTACTTACAATCGTATTAAACCATTATAATTCTAATAATCCTATTTTTGTTTATGTAATTTTCCTTTGTTTTATATTTAAATTCAGATACTATTAAATCCGTGAAATGGTCCGTTTGGTGACGGATTAAGAATACGGAATGTCACCACCCTATATCATCCCATGGGTGTCGTAAGAGCCGACAGAGGGAGCATATTATGCAGAGAACAACACAAGGAAAACTTGATACAAACCCTATACCAACCCGTTTGACCAGCGTGGTATAGTAGGCCAGTACCTCCTTTCAAAGGAGAGGCCTAGTCCAGCAGTGGACTGTTAAAGGCTGATGATGATGACTATTAAATCCATTAATGTTGTAATTAAAGATATTGTTTTATAATATTTATATAAACAAATAATCCTTATGATAACCTTTTTTTAAATCCATTGTTTTATTTAGTCATTCTGTTTGTTGAAATATAATTAAGTATGTTAAAGTAAACAACTTAAAAGAAAATTACTTTCAAGATTAAAAGTGCTAGTCTACGGTTACAAGCTAAAGGATGAACTGCCGCTCTGTACTCCATAATATGTTAACGTTGCGATTTGCTGCGGCGCGTTGCGCTGAGAAAATTAATAAAAGCACGGGAAGTGCCCATATCGGCCTAAGCTTTAAGTCGGCTTATAGCATAGAATGTGAGAGATAACAGACACCACCATACAACAGTGAAATGCACAAGATTTAGTTGAAGGCAGTGCCTACAACAGCTTGTGACAGGTAAATTGATGATACTCGTATTTGAATTTGAAACTTCAGTTTGGACACTAAATTGTTAAACCATATTGTTTTAACTCACTCAAAAGATTTTTTTATTAATATTTAACTCTGTGTCATTAAAAGACAAAAGGCCACTTTCGCCCAGTTTTATACCTAATTTACCTTTAAAAATAATTGGTCGCATAACATCTAGAACTTACGTTCTAATTTTGAATTTATCTATAAGACAAGGCCTGTCCAGAAGTGTTGAAGCCGGGCCTAAGTGATGTGCGACAAAAGCTCAAACAATAGGGAATAATATAATTATAATAACACACTTACAAAACTTTTAATGATACACACGTAGTCAAAATCGCTATCCGCTCACACACATCAGACGGAGCTCGCAGACTGTCAGATTATCTGAGTGACACACCGCGTCGACTCGCCGCAACTTGCAGGTAGCCCACAACTATATACTGCGATACTTTCGTGTATGCACACAATTCTAGCTTCAGAACAATTTGTAGAGTAAAAGTAATGCAACGGCGTCAGAATTGTAAACTATTGGCATTTGTATATTAAAGTGTTCATAGCGCGACTCCACTTTCTATCCGTTAAAGATAGACAGGGTAAAGCAACGTTTGCGGATTTCACTCCTTGGATGGGTGACGACTTAATTTGTCATAGACAAGTGGAGTCGTCGGTCCTGGTTTTGTTCGGGCGATCTATAAACTTTAACACCAGAGATGGCGGCATATTCACACGAAAAAGTTAAAAGTACTTTTATAGTAATTTAAGATGAAGTATGAAGACCTCGCGGTTGGATGCGGGCGGCTCAAAAGCAGTCTCTGTGAAGAACTTTGGATAATGCCAATGTAGAGCTATGGACGTCTCTAGGCTAACATGATGATGATAAAGTGCTCTTAGTATCGTAAATGTATATTGCAACTAGCTTTTACCCGTAGTTCCGTGCTCGTTTCATATTAAGGCAACAAACATACATCCAACCTTACAAGCTTTTGCGTTTATAATAGTAGAAGAATTTCCATTTATATCCATGCATTTAGTAGTAGTTGTAGTAAATATAGTTTTGTGCTCCACAAAGCTAATATTTGCTAAATTTTTTTTTAACCATTGCTGTCCCAATATTGGGCAAAGGTCTCCCCCACATTCTTCCACTGGTCCCTGTCTTTTACCATATCTTGCCAGTCTTTAATAAAATTGTCCAAATCATCGCGCCATCTTTTTCTCGGCCTGCCTCTTTGACGACGACACTCTGGTTTCCACCTTGTGGCAATACTTGTCCACTTTTCGGGATTCATTCGGCAGACATGCCCCGCCCAGTCCCACTTCAGTTTAGCAGCTTTAATGCTCACGTCTATGATGCCCGTCTTGGAGCGTATTACGGTGTTGCGAATTCGATCACTAAGTTTTAAACCTAATACGCTCCTTTCAATTGCGCGTTGACAAACCCCGAGCTTGAACTTTTGTGACTCGGTCAGGGACCATGTTTGAGCTCCGTAAGTTAGGACGGGCAAGATACACATGTCGATGAGTCTGCGTTTATGTGTCCTTGAAAGATTGCTCTTTAATAACGCTTTTAGGGACCAGAAGGTCTTCCAGGCATTTTCGACCCGGCGGTCGATTTCTTTTTCTTGCCTGTTCTCGAACGAGACTATCTGGCCCAAGTAAATGTACTCATCGACATAATGTATTACTTGCCCGTCTACCTCGACCTTACGTTTGCAGCTGTTAGACATAACTTTTGTTTTTGACCGATTCATCATCAGTCCAACCTCAAGGCTTGCTATGCTTAGCTCTTGAAGCATATTCTGTATTTCTTGGGCAGATGATGCGAAAATTACAATATCGTCTGCGAAACGAAGATTTGTGAGCCTTTTGTCACCAAGCATAATACCCTTAGATGTCCATGAATCTTTTAATGTTCGAAATACTTCCTCTAGAGCACTTGTAAAAAGTTTGGGGGATAGTGGGTCTCCTTGCTTTACACCCCTTTCTATGTCAAATGATGGGCCTATTTTATCTGTTTTAATATTTGCCTTACTATTACAGTATATTGTATGGAGTATGTCAATATAATTTAAATCAATGTTTTGTTTTGTCAGAGCTGAAAATATTAAATTATGAGTAAGGAGGGTCGAATGCTTTAGTGTAGTCAATAAAGGCTACATAAAGAGGTATACTATATTCGCTGTGTTTTTCTATTATTTGGTTTATGGTCTGTAGGTGATCGATGGTGGAAAAACTTGGACGAAAGCCGGCCTGTTCAGGAGGTTGATGCAAATCTAGCTTGCTGTCTATTCGATCGTGAATAATTTTAACAAAAAGTTTGTATAGGTGAGATATTAGATGAGATATTAACTACTTATTTAACTACTAAATTATTATTATAATACAATGGTTGCATGGTTAATAAGTATCATAAATTTATACACAGGTCTTTGGGCAAACGTGTTTGAATTTATTTTATTGCGTTTTACGATTATGTTGTAGATTCTCTTTGTAATAAAACGTATTGCAATGTCAGTGTTAGAGCTTTCTAGTTATAATATTCATATAAGATTTTTTATCGTAACAAGTTGTTAGAGAACCTGTACTTGTTATTGTTAATCTTAAAATATATTTTTAATATAAAATATGTGAACACCTTGATATGTAATTAAACGAGTGTAAAATTCCATATCCATGTATCTACAACATCTCAAAATAAACTATTTTGAGGAGATTTTACAATTTTTCCTGACAAACCTAAGCTACTGATTGCAGATACATAAAAACATTTGTTCCAATCAACTTGAAAGCTTTTACGGCAGATACGAAAAGCCACTTTAAGGAACTAAAATAGCTAAGGGCCGTTAAAAATTGCCTAAATATTTATCGACAAAATGGACATTTAAAACAATAACATACAGACTCTTAGCATCCAAACACCAGTCGCAGTATCGTATAGTTTCATCTGTTATGTATATACGCAGATGTCATTGTGAGCTTTATCCGTCTGGCGCGAGACAGTGAGTGAGGCAGGACGGATTACAGCATCACCGGGATGCACGAGCCAGGGAATGGGCGCTTAGAGACGCTGTGTTGAAGTTGGGAAGAATTGGTCACATTTGTATTTGGAAGTCTTAGGGTACTCTCTATGTATAGAGTACACTAAGACTACCTACATAGTCATCAAAACGACTTAAGAGTACTTTCTACTGATAAAATTTACCCAAAGAACCCCTTGACATGTTTTAGTCATCTGAGGATCTTTAATAAACCTTTGCTCAGATGAGGATCAATTCCAAAGTACTGGCTGCATAAGCACTTATTAAGTTGTATGATAACTATAATCTGTTTTTCATTATATTTTACAACGAAAAAAATGCATAAAAAAGGGTTTATGTAACTGACTGATCAGTTGTAAGACTCTTGAAACCCCAATATATACAGGGTGTCACAAGATCCATAACCAAGCCGAAGTCTACTCGTTGTGGACATCATGCCAAGTCATACTAACCAAAAATAATACCTGGGAAACGACTTTTTTTAATTTTTCACTTTTTTCAAGCCGCTATAAAAAATGCGCGCGTGCAATTTTCGAAATACCTACTAATCCATGGGTGCATAGGACATCTATAGAACAGGTTAGCGGGGTAAATGCATCGATTTTGTACCTAATTACAAAAATTCCATAGTAACTTTAAGCCTCCATATCTCCTGAACCAGTAACTTCCCAGGTATGATGCCGAAGCAAAAAATGTTCGTAATGATTGGTATAATATGGGGTTTAAGTTTTCGTTAAGGGTCTTTTTACACCCTGTACAATAAGTGGCTGTAAGATCAGTCACACAGGAATCACTACATTACAGGTTTTAGAATGCAACAAAGATTCTCAAGAACTGCTGGATAATATGGAAAAATTATGTAGCCAACCAAAGATCTTCGCACAAGAATGCAGACATTAATTTTCCTGCCATGACTGCAACTCAAAATAAATGACCTTGTTAATTACAATATTCCCTAGGGTACCATCGCGATGATTAACGGAGAATTACCGATGATTCTGACTGGATCGACCCCCTGATAGAAAAATCCCTAATAGGTTATCGGAGCCAAAAATCCCTGCGACGGGTAAATGAAGAAAACCTGCACCAAAAATCAATTATCATCCGTTCAACCGTAAATGTTCAATACATCACATGATTCTTGACAAAGGGGTTCCGTACAATGGACCGTGACCAGGGTACCGTCGGCAAATTGTTAATCGTTGGGACAAATGGTGCGTGAAGATAATTACAGACGGCGCCACGGGTAATCACTAGTCGGACTAGTCCTCTTTGGCTAGAGGTAATTTATGTGCCGGATGATAGATGCTTCGGAATGAGGGTGGCTAGGAAAATAAATTAGCGGGAGGACTCAACCCTTTGAGAACTACACTGAGATAAATTATTTACCATCGGGTGACTGTGTCGTGAATAAATCTAAGAGTCTGATCCGTTAATGTGTACATTATCATAGAACTGAACCTCAAAGAATTAAGATATACTGCTGCAGTTTTTTTTAATAGGAATACGCGGCAAACGAACAGACGGATCGCCTGATGGTAAGCAATTACCGCCGCCCATGACACAAGCAACACCACAGGAGACACAAGTGCGTTGTCGCTCCTTGGGGATGGGAAAAGGGAGAGGATGAGGAGTGGGATGAGGGAGAAGGAATAAGGGACAGGGCCTCCGGCACTCTCACTCACCGAACAAAACGCAGCAGTTTAAGTACTTTTACTTTACATCGGCCCATTCATGCTGAAATCAGCAAGGCTCTACTACCCGTTATGTTATAATGATATTGAAGGGAAAGAAAAAAAAATCTTGGAATCTATTTCTATCATCTTACAAACCACACAAGTTTATATACAAGTCATGCCATTCCATGCAAAACCATAATTCCCTCCCCCAAACAAATTCACTCACATTCGTCTGCACAAACGTAAAAAACAACAAAGTCATTTTAATATCAAATGTAATATTATTGTCATCCGAATTGAATATCTCACAAAATAAACTTTTGACTCACAAAGTCGCCTGCCTCGAAACAATAAGAGACATTATTTCGAAACAATTTTCATCATTTTCGCTATTCAGGGATTTATTTAGTGCCGGTATACACGGCTGGGCCTTGACAGATACAATGGTTTAATTTCATGTTTGTGGAATGTTCAATTTAAGTGTGCTCTTTTGTGATTGGTTTGCTTATTGGTTAGTTTATCAACAAGTTTAAAATTATTTGTAAACTTTATGATTTTTATTAAAGTTTAATATAACTACTAACTATTAATAGGAGTTTCTAATCGTATTGATAGTTAGTTAATAGTACTAGTTGTGTATGTAATAGTGATAGACTTTTTAATTAAAATAATGTACAAGATTGCAACTTAGTTTAAAATTGTTCAAAACACAGTGATGTTAAAAGAGGCATCGATTTACTTAATAATTTAATAGGACACTTATTATTTAATAGTAATTCACACCATCTACATATTTATAGCATATACACAGAAAGGTGCTCGACAACAATGAAGATCAGTTAAAAGGGGGAAGATAAGATCTGTTTAACATATGCCATAGACATTACACACAATACACTGTCGTACTCTTCGAGGCACCGGGCAGGCAACAAGTACCAGGCAGGAAACATACAAATTTAACTTTAAAAAAATTGTGTTGACGTGGTGGGTTTGAACTTCAAACTCACTACGTGTCAGTCTATTGCCCCCTACCAATGCATACAGATTTACATAGAAGCACAGTTCTTAAGGATTTCGTGTGCCGATTCCAAGTGGGGACTGTCTCCAGTTTAGTTCGCAGTTGGCGCCGTGGCGGCGCTGGCGTCGTTCTCCGTCTCTCGTAGTAAAGATACACAGGAGAAACGTTCTTCTCTCTTTCTCTCGTAGAGGCTCTCGCTCTATCACAGCGTGACTGCCACGCTGCCAAGCGGCAATTTGGGTCACAGAAAGTTTGTCTTCAGAGCGCCCATAAGAAATGCGCCTCTTTGTAAATATCTAAGCTCTTTGCCTCTACTGAGATATGACTGCTCGAATAAAATGCAATAATTTCATTGATATTCAATTTTACAAAAAAATTAATAGTAATTGCCAGTCATTCTAACCGTCTATGGATATATTCATGCAAAATCAGATAATAGACAAATCGCAGTTACAAATTCAATTCAGCTCCATAAATAATAGATAACAATTTTTTAGGATTAGTGCTGAGCCGTGTGAACAAAACAATTAGTTCTATTTGTATTTACATTCTATGAAATGTTTTGTTGAGATTGTGTGGATATTATTGCAACTAACACTTACTGGTAGCGCCATCTACCTTCCTATCTACAACTAATCGCATCAACATGAATCGTTCCACGCTTGTCTAGTGCGAGCGATATCATATTTCCGTCCCTCTCTTTCCCTCTCCCTGGAAGAGGCACTGCCTTGCGCCTGATTTCGTCGACGCGATCGTGAACGCGAGGGACAGTCTCGAACATTCCGCTCGCTAAGAACGCCGTCTCGATACCGCTCCGCGCCGCGCCGCTGTATGTGATTTACCGCTTCCACCAAGGAAAACCCGCTTGGAGTGCTAGTGAAAACAAGCAGCTGCATCGCGAAACCACCAGGAGGACAAGAAACGAAGAAGGCTGAATAAGGTAAGTGCCTTCCATCCTGGAAATATCCTATACCCACTCAATCTCCTCCCGTATCCATCTCCTCATCCCTTATTCCTTTCTAGGCGACCCAGAACTCGCCCTAATACAGTCCATTTCCTTTTCCAAGTCGCCTAGAACCCTACCCCACGGTTTCGGCACCACGCCATACCATTTTTTTGATCCATACGAGTCGGATTCATTTACGTTTTATACGTTATACCGCTATACCTAGGCAGTTATAGCACCTAGCTATACTCCTAATATATTCACATAACCGTCACATGGTTATTTCCGCCCGCATTAGTAGGTAAACTTTTATGTAGCTACCTACTTATTGAATTATTATTTCTGCAACTATCATAGTTGTCTTATAAATCTCATATTTCAATCAACTTTTATTTCCTCAGCTCTAAAGTGTTGCCTACTTAGGTAAAATAATAGATACATTAGATATTCTTATTTTGTTTCGTTCTCATTAGCTTATACTTACGTAAGCATGTCACAACAAAAGAAGTCACGCGTGTCGGAAGACAAAGAGATGACAATCTTAGAAGCGAAACGCAATATTTTATTTGAGCGCATCCAAAACATCTATGAGTGCTCAAAAACCGCATCTATGTCTGACAGCAATATCGAAGCATTTCTCAGTTATTGTATAACAGTAGATAGTATTCGAACAGATTTTCATAAGTTGTTAGACGATTATAACGCAAGATTACTTTCTATCAATCCTGATGAAAAACCGAACTATCAGGCGTATACCTCATTCGAAGATCTTTATTGTATTATTAAGCGTGTACAATTGCAATTGGAGGGTAAATGTTCGGCAGAGCCCGTTGCCCGCAAACCGAGATTACCGCCAATCGAGATTATGTCGTTTGACGGAGATATACGAAATTGGCCGTTATTCTATGCAAGTTTTAAGTCTACAGTGCACGATAATGGTTCTCTGACAGATGCTGACAGGTTGTACTATTTAATAGGTAAACTGTCACCGAAGGCCCAGTCCGTATTTGCAGGTGTCACACCCAGTGCTGAGAATTATCAGGTCATATTTCAGTCACTACTTGACAGATATCAAGACACGCGCGTTCTAGCGTCTACGTACTTTGACCAAGCTTTAAATCTCAAACTGTCCGGCAACGCGTCTGTCTCGAATTTCCAGCTGTTTATAGACAACTTTGTTACCGCAGTTAATTCTCTTAAAAACTTAAAATTAGAAGATCTTTCCGACTTTATGTTGCTTCAACTCGCTTTAAAAAAGTTTGACACTGATACAATTCGCGCATTCGAGATGACGGAACGCAATAATAAAATACCTACACTAGATAGTTTTATTTCGTTCATCAAAGATCAGTGTCGAATATTTCATAATACGCAGTCTGGTTCACCTGGCCCGTCTAACACTAACAACAACAAACAAAGGTTGAATAAATCGCGAAATAGTAATAATAACTCAGTCCCTAATCCACAATCTTACGTAACATGTTCGGAATCTAATAGTAATAATTCACAGAAGTGTCTGTGCAGTAATATAGTGCACGACCATTACTATAAGTGTCCCACCTTTAATGATTTAAATCCAATTGCTCGTTTTAAATGCGCAAAAGATAACAAAGCTTGCATTAATTGCTTAAGCATAAAACATAAAACGAGTAATTGTTCCAGTAGAACGAGATGTCGCACATGTAAACAAAAACATCACACACTGTTACATTATGATAAAAATAACCGGTTGTCAAGTCAAGCCGCTAACCTTGACATACTCGCGCCGCAGGTGCAGCAGACCACGGTAGCTGCGCCTTCCGCGTCTGAGGGCGAAGTATCGTTGTGTATGACATCCATTGCGCGGGCGACGTGCACGCGAGGACGGCACTCGCGCATCTATAATGATCCGCGCAGGGCGAAAACGCAGTGTACGGCGTCTAACACGGTACTGTTGGCGACAGCGCAAGTTATCATATATGATGTCAATGGGTCGCCGCACATGGTACGTTGTCTGCTAGATAGCGCATCTCAGACCAATCTAATAACATCGGAATGCTTCAAACGCCTCGGATTATGGAATAACTTTAAAAATACTAACTCAACCGTCAAAGGGATAGGCGGATCAGAAAGGCATTGCAGGGGTTCCGTAGATGTTAAAATACATTCGCGTTTTGATAGGAACATTAATTTTAACATTTCTTCGCTTATCGTGGAACGTATTACAGACACGTTGCCAAACGCTAATGTAGACGTAGCATCACTCACTCATCTCGAATCATTGCCGTTAGCCGACGCGGAGTTTGCGAATCCGGCAGGCATTGATCTTTTGATCGGAGCTTCGATATTTCCGCACTTGCTACTAACTAAAATAGTACGTAGTGAGCGATATGATTTACCGCCCGCTATTGAGACGGTACTTGGGTATGTGATTATGGGTACCGTACCTACGTTACATACTTCTCATTGTATTACGTCTTGTTGTTGTTCTGCTCTTCAAGAGATCAAGGTGGGTGCTAAAACTGTGTGTAAGATAAAACACTAATTAGCTATGCTATGCTATGCTGCGCTATGCTGCGCCATGCTGCGCTTTGCTGCGCCATGCTGCGCTATGCTGCGCCATGCTGCGCTATGCTGCGCTATGCTGCGCCATGCTGCGCCATGCTGCGCCATGCTGCGCTTTGCTGCGCCATGCTGCGATATGCTGCGCCATGCTGCGCTATGCTGCGCCAAGCTGCGCCATGCAGCGCTATGCTGCGCCATGCTGCGCTATGCTGCGCTATGCTATGCTGCGCTATGCTGCGCTATGCTGCGCTATGCTGCGCTATGCTGCGCTATGCTAAGCTACGCTACGCTACACTATACTATACTACACTTCCGCTTTGTATATAGATGACATTGCCTGTAATGTCATACCCGCTCCGCTAGCAATTTCGCTTTGTGAAGAGCTTATTCAGCTTTTCAAGCGAGGCCAGTTTGATCTTGTCAAATGGACAAGCAACTCTAAGGAGGTTCTCGCACGCATACCAGATTCTCATAAAGCTTCTCCAGACATTGAGTTTGAGAAGTCTGTACCGCATAAGGTTCTCGGTTTACGCTGGGATAAATCCTGTGATAGTTTTCGGTTTGACGTCTCACCGCCAGATGATAAGTGCACCAAGCGCACTATGCTGTCCACAGTACCTCGACTATGGGACATAATGGGTTTACATAAGTGTGGCTCCCACAATTTTGTACGCCAAGCTCTTGATCAAGGAGCTTTGGCTATCAAAGTGTGAGTGGGA
This sequence comes from Euclidia mi, assembly GCA_944739405.2. Taxonomy (NCBI): domain Eukaryota; kingdom Metazoa; phylum Arthropoda; class Insecta; order Lepidoptera; family Erebidae; genus Euclidia; species Euclidia mi. Next base: position 3,090,294 of record OX123202.2, on the reverse strand, counting down.
TGCAACACCCCCTGACCATATTGTCGCCGCTTGGGGCCAGTTTTGTATTGAGCTTACCGCGCTCAATCAAGTTTATTCCGCGTCATCTTGGGTTGGTAGATGGATGTACCGTCAACTTAATAGGTTTCGCTGACGACAGCGAACGTGCTTACGGCGGAGTCGTATATCTGCAAGTCCGCATTGGTTCTAACTACTCGGTGCAGTTAGTTTGTGCCAAGTCTAAGGTCTCGCCTGTTAAAACCATTTCGGGTGCGAGACTGGAGTTGTGCGCGGCCCTTCTGCTGTCTCAGTTGCTCCACAAGGTTCAAGACACAGTTTTGCCCCACTACTCTATTAATAAATATACGCATTTTCCGACTCCAAGGTAGTGCTCGCTTGGATTTATTCTTCTCCTCACCGCTGGCAGACTTTGTCGCCAACCGCGTTAGTAAATTGATTGAACTTGTTCCCGCTACTTGTTTCAATCACGTCGCGGGTTATCGTACTCGTCTTCAGGAAGAACTCTCCATAGATCATATTGACTGGAAGTTTATTCCACCAGCATCACCACATTTCGGTGGATGTTGGGCAAGCATGGTCAAAGTAATTAAAACGCATCTCTTCAAAGTTATAGGTCAACAGATCCTCTCTTACGAAGAGCCTTTAACTGTCCTTGCACAAGTCGAGGCACTGATCAACTCGCGTCCGCTTCCAACTCAGTGAGATCTAGCCTGAGGTTGGACCTACCTCTTAGTTTAAGTATTTAGTTAGTAGTTTCCGCTATTATTGCGTTTGTAGTTTTCGCTAAAGTTAATTTAGATTAATTTTATTGTCATATCGCTGTCTTAGCCTATTGATGGGTTATGCGGTAGTACACCCAACATAGCTAAGTTCAATTCTATTTTTTTTAAAGGCAACCCTTTAGGGCCGGGGGGATATGGTAGCGCCATCTACCTTCCTATCTACAACTAATCGCATCAACATGAATCGTTCCACGCTTGTCTAGTGCGAGCGATATCATATTTCCGTCCCTCTCTTTCCCTCTCCCTGGAAGAGGCACTGCCTTGCGCCTGATTTCGTCGACGCGATCGTGAACGCGAGGGACAGTCTCGAACATTCCGCTCGCTAAGAACGCCGTCTCGATACCGCTCCGCGCCGCGCCGCTGTATGTGATTTACCGCTTCCACCAAGGAAAACCCGCTCGTGAGTGCTAGTGAAAACAAGCAGCTGCATCGCGAAACCACCAGGAGGACAAGAAACGAAGAAGGCTGAATAAGGTAAGTGCCTTCCATCCTGGAAATATCCTATACCCACTCAATCTCCTCCCGTATCCATCTCCTCATCCCTTATTCCTTTCTAGGCGACCCAGAACTCGCCCTAATACAGTCCATTTCCTTTTCCAAGTCGCCTAGAACCCTACCCCACGGTTTCGGCACCACGCCATACCACTTACCAACATGATTACATTATAGTAGCTTTAAATTGAAATCAGAAATAGACACATATTTTTTAATACCTTGACTCATATTAATTAAAAATAGTGCTATTAGAGCGATTCTACTAGAAATTTGTATTTCATCAGAAAATCTTAAAATACTTGCTTACTTTATAAAAGAAAACTTCTTTGTTTGATCAACAGTTTATCAGATGCCAAAAAGATTGCAGGAGGGAAAATCACATCAAGTGTGTTAGCTAAGATTTTGTTGACTATATAATAGAAATATTTGACGACCGGTTGGCGCAGCGGGAGTGTAAGCGACTGCTACGCCGATGGTCGCGGGTTCGATTCCCGCTCAAGTCAAACATTTGTGTGCATGAACATAGATGTTTGTCTTGGTCTGGGTGTTTCTACGTATAATATGTATGTATTTACAAAAAAAAAGTATATAATATGTATTGAAATTAAACTACAGTTTACGGATTTTATCGCGGTGTATTGGTTTCACTAAGTTATTACATTTGAAACGAATGATCTAGAAACTACATTTTTAATTTATTACTAACCGACGTTTCGAATTCTTTACAGGATTCATGTTCACGGCAGACTGAGGTGATATTTGTCTTTTTCTTGAATGTATAAGTTATCTCAAAGTCACGTCTCGAGCTCACAGTGTCCTTAGGTCTTCTGGTGACTTTGTCCTTCTTGGGTTTCATTAGCCTTATGACTGGGTCCCAAGCTGGAGGAACATTCCAACCATCTAACCAATTGAAATTAGGGTGTTTTTTAATTTCAATAGCCTCTCGTATCATCCTTGGAAGAAAACGGTGTTCTTTTGCGAGTATCTGTGGTTCATCAAATCGCAGGTAGTGGTTGGGTCCTTGTTCCACATGTTCACACACAGCAGACTTTGTTGAGCGTTTATATAATAATAATATTCTACCACATTCACACAACACCATCTAGTCCCAAACTAAGCAGAAGCTTGTACTATGGATACTAAATAATGGATAAACATACATATATACCTTTTTTTTGTAAATACATACATATTATACATAGAAACACCCAGACCAAGACAAACATTCATGTTCATGCACACAAATGTTTGACTTGAGCGGGAATCAAACCCGCAACAGAACTACTTCAAAAAGTGCTGATTTTCAGCCTGCTTTGAATAAATGACTTTATGGTGATTCTGCTGAATTAAGTAATAAATTTTGACTGAAGCAGGTGGAGAAAATAAGGAATACAGAATAGGGTAAAATTTTGTACCAAATCTATTACTATTTATTATGTACGGTAACAAATAAGCATCTCTTATCTTTAAGATATATATCAGCAATAGCGTACCGTTTTCGAGATTAACTTTTGTTATAAATCTATGCAGTTCTTTTTGAGTTCTGTTTGTATTTACATACAGACAAACTCGATAAATTTTATAAGACATAGATGAAGCAGCTTAAAATTTACATAAATATATTTTTGTAATTGTCTTGCTCATGTCTGAAACGAATTAACGACACAATTTTTAAGATGACAATGCACAACTCCATCTATGACTTTTGACAACAACTATTAACTTCGCCAACATGTTCAAATTTAAATTATTTATATCCAAAAAGGGCTTAGACATTTAATTCAACTTTTTTTTTGAACTCTCATAGATGCCGCTGCTTTAAAATTGTCTTGATACTACTTATATTCATTTAATTATGTTTATTAACCTAAGTTACTAATATTGCGTTATTTTTATAGTGTGAAGCTAGCTTATAGCATGGTTAACATAATAACAACATTCAAATATGCGCCGTTAGATTACGCGTTGTTACAGAATGCGTTGAAGAAATAAAGGTTCACTGCTCGTTCCCCGTAAATGATAGCGTAATAATATGTAGCCTATATATTGACCTGACATACTAACAATATTCGTGCCAAATTTGAAGTAAATCCATGCAGTACTTTTTGAGTTTATCCTGGACAGACAAACAGACAAAAATTGTAAAAACTATATTTTTCGCTTCTGTATCGATTGTAGATCACACCCCAAGTATTCTTTAAAAAAATATTCAATGTACAGTTTTGACTTTCCTACCATTTTATTATATGTATAGATGTACTACAGTTCTGTTGAAACAATTCACTCCGTTATATCTCAAAGAACACTTTCTTTGACATCTCTTTTACGTCACACCACCACATCAGAAAAGTGAATTCATATCCTTATCTACATCTACACTTATAATATTATAAAGAGGAAAATTTTGTATTTTGTTTGTTTGTAATGGATAAACTCAAAAACTACTGGACCGATTTTAAAAATTCTTTCACCATTAGAAAGCTACATTATCTGCAAGTATCATAGGCTATATTTTATTTAAGAAAAATTAGGGTTCCGTAAGATATTTGGATTTTTCAGGTACGCGAAGTAGTTCCCTCAGGACGCGGGTGAAACCGCGAGAAACGGCTAGTTCTTTTATATAAAATTTCTCTGTGGACTAGCTATGTACGTGGGCACGAAACATAGAACAAATCAAATTTCCTTTCGTCGACTCCAGCACCAACTCAGATAGAATTTAAACCAACAAACTATATCTTCATATTGTCTTAGAAATATTACGTATCTCTTGTACTAGAAATTATTTTTATTTTCAACGGTCCGCTTTTGTGTACAATAGATTAGTTGTGCTATATTTATCGAATTGTGAGGTTTATTTCTAATGACAATAGTTTGCTTTAGTATTTAAGTCTTAATTCATTAGTATTTGAAGTAAATACATACATACATAGACTAGCGCCTGTTTCCCGGAAGGGTAGGCAGAGACGACGCCATTTGCAACGATAACGAAGTTAATACAGTTGTATTTTATTGAAAATAAACATGGATGCTTTTTACTAATGTAAGTAGACCAGGTATTTTATGCAAAAGTCATAATTTCTATGCATCGTTGCTTTAAGTTTTCAGCATAGTATGAGGAATGTAAGGAAAATTTTGAATACGCGAATTCTTTGAACTTTTACGGTATGTCGTTAAAGGAATTTTTTTTTTAAGGTGGTATGGATGGTATAATCATTTTTGGGGATGTAAATAACTTTTTTAAATTTAATAAGTGGATTAAGGTGTAAAATAGTTATCCTAGTTGCATCAGAGACTTACTGCACGCCTCAGAGCCCGTGGTTCTCTGACTGCTCTATCTAGATTTGACAGAATATCAGTTAGTCTGACCTCCACAACCCAAAGATATAGCGATATTAAGTACATGGTTTAGAATAGCATCAGTTTATTTGAGGGTACTGACATCCCGTAACGACTATCAAAGATGGTCATGTCATGGTGTCAGCTGGGACTGACGTTTAACGTGTTCTCCGAATTCCTGAAGCACGACGATAAACAATTTGATTTGCACTCTACTTCAAAAACTCAGTGGTATTCGTTCGATCCCGATACTCTCTGCATGGAAGTCTGTTGGTATCTCCACTAGGCTATCGCCGCCTAGTAGTATGAAAATTGCCCGCGAAAAACACGTCACGTATGGTAAATAGGTTTCACGTTGTGTAAGCCATTTGACAGCTAGTTTATAGATTTACAATAGCGCCTTCATTTACGATGTGATGGTCTCTGTCACGTTTGCAGTGTAGGGATTGTTCTTGTATTTTAGGGTTATTTTAAATTGACTTAATAAATTCTAATATGAGTGTTTAAATAAAAATATATTTTGAGGCTTTTGAACAATGCATTTAACGATTTAGTTATACACGTTATACTACTCGTGTTAAGGTAGGTATACTAAAGTTGCTAAACTTTTGCTAAACGGTCGTCAACATCGCGAGGTAGCCTGCATGCATGCCTGCCCCATAATGCTCACGAACAATTTGTGGTGATCTGCAGACAAATCCTTCTCACATTGAGAACTAATATTGTTATTATATCTGTTTAAATATATAAATTCTTCCGTTCCTGACTAAATGGCAGACTACGTACAGCCGTCAGTGCACGGGACCGAAATTCCCACGGGATCGGCAAGAAGTGGTTAAATTCAAGTAAAATGTGCAGGCAACCTTTAATTACGCTATCTTTTTCATACAAAATTATCGTTACGAAAGTAAAAAATTATTCCCAAATGAAGTAAGGCATAAAGGAAATTTATAAACCGACAAAGGCATCTTAAGGAAGTTCGTTATAAAGTTATACAGAGGGTTTTTTTAATATACCTAATTAATGAGACACAGTAGGCATGGTTTATCTACATTAGCATACACAAAAACATTTATCGTTAACACTAAACTTTTTTGTACATGATTGTCATTCTTATTATTTTAGCCAAATGAATATTTCAATGCCATCTTTTATCAACAATATACAACTAACCACTAAAAGACACGTTATATTTGCCGCACATAGATATTAATTGAGTGAAAATCTTGTGGACAAAGATATTAACTTGATTCATAAGCCCATGTAAAGTTGAAATATTCTCTAGGGAAAACGTAGAAGAATAACTGCAAACAAATTCCATAAATCGATATTAATTAAAACTCATCAATTTGCCAAAGATTGAAGCTATATATATATATATATATATATATATATATATATATATATATATATATATATATATATATATATATATATATATATATATATATATAATTATGAAAATAATTAATTTGTTAATATTGAACACGTTTATGTAACGCTGGAATGCAGATTACATGTAGGATACATTAATTCACTAAAGGTAACAACATTTCTGAAATGATTGTAGAAAACTCGTTTTTATAAAATATATTTGTATTTCAAATTAGAATTAATTGGATGAATTACAACATTTTAGTATGGATTATTACTCTACGATTACCAAGTACTGAACGTTTTTATCGAATATCATGTTTTAGTATTTTTCTTGGTATCCTTTTTTCTATCATAATTTAATTTTTGTAGGCAACGATCGATACTTTTTTTTAATTGAATGAAGAGCGGATAGGTGCGTAACATTAAAATATTATAATTTACAGCATGCAAGTCTAAAATAATAGCAGAACAAAAATGGATAAATTACGTAAATATGCAGATAGTTCGAATTAAAACCTCGCGAGGAGAATAATTGATAATGAATGCATTTAACAAATATTTTATTGTACGTTATGAAAAATATTACAGAGTAAAACTTCACACAAATACGTGCATAACATGCTGTAAAAAAACAATGATATATTTCCCATTTAGGTTTATCTTTTTAAACTTATAGAAACAGCGACGGTGCAACGCTCTTCAGCTTGTAGACCTGTTCCCACAGATTATACTTAAACTGTGCAATTCCAAAGCTTGAATTTTTATGGCAGCGTTTCGAATATTTTGTTTGAAATATCACCGGAACACACCGCCTGTGCTTATAACTTTATAACGTACTTCCTTAAGATGCCTTTGTCGGTTTATAAATTTCCTTTATGCCTTACTTAATTTGGGAATAATGTTTTACTTTCGTAACGATAATTTTGTATGAAAAAGATAGCGTAATTAAAGGTTGCCTGCACATTTTACTTGAATTTAACTTAATTTAGATATTAATAGAGTGAAAATCTTGTGGACAAAGATATTAACTTGATTCATAAGCCCATGTAAAGTTGAAATATTCTCTAGGGAAAACGTAGAAGAATAACTGCAAACAAATTCCATAAATCGATATTAATTAAAACTCATCAATTTGCCAAGGCTGAAGCTATATATATATATAGTCCGTGTGGTGACGGATTAAGAATACGGAATGTTGCCACCCCATATCATCCCATGGGTGTTGTAAGAGCCGACAGAGGGAGCATATTATGCAGAGAACAGCACTGTAAGAGAAGGAAACTTGATACAAACCCTGTACCACAACCCGTTTGGCCAGCGTGGTATAGTAGGCCAATTCCTCCTTTCAAAGGAGAGGCATAGTCCAGCAGTAGACTGTTAAAGGCTGATGATGATGATGATGAAGCTATATAGAGAAAGGTAAAGAAAGGAAATAATCGTATTCTGGCAAAAGCAAGAGGATATTTCTTTCCATTTACTGATTAGTGATGTATAATAGTAATTGGGGTAAACGTTTCTATATTTCTTTATTTTATTTATAAAATATAGAAATGTTTTCAAAATATCTATTTCACCATAGTTAAAAACTGCCACTTATAAGCCCTAACAAATAGTGGAATGTTTTCGAAACTAGTTACGCATTATTGTAACAATTCATTACTATTATGTAACGCGCATAAAATGGTAGATAATATCGTGCTTTGTACCTAATGCTTCAGTAATTTTTAGGCAACTAATATTTTTGTTATCAGAAATGGAAATTTGGGACAGTGTAGTCAAGCAGTTATGAAAAATAAAGATCTTAATTTTAGACTTCGAGAAACACCTAAATGTGGAGTGGTTTTGATCAAGCTTATCGTGTAAAATTGCGCTGCTATTCATCTGATAATTTTTAATATATTTGAAGAAATGCAGGAGATCAACGAATATTAGTCAAAATATATTGTATTTGTTTCAAAGAATGATGGGCGATACTAATGTCTGCAGGAGATTTGATTAACGATAACGAGATATGGCAGATCTGAATGTTCCATGAAGATTTGTGAATATTGAAATTCACCAATCGATGCGGTCTTTCTTACCTAGCTTATCAATCCAAGATTAACTTCAATCCGTTGAATAATTTAAGAGATATTTAAGGATAACTGCAGGGACAAAACTGAGGATTATTTGATTATCTGAAGATATAAAAACAAGGAGATTAACAGCGTGCAATAGCAATAAAACAGTAATTTAAGCACGTGAATAAAGAGAAAAAGTTAAGAGATGAATATAATGTACACAGCTGTGTGGGATTCGAAAAAGCTTATCGTTCTAAACAAAATTTTAAAGAATTATTTAATTCCTATGATGTTTCTCAAAAACGTCTGGTACAAAATTATTTGATCGTCGGCAGATATAAGACTTATCGAATCAATAACATCAGCTCATGATTGTGATCTTATTTATTATATTTATGTACGAAAGCAGTTTTTTTGTTATCGTGAATTATTTTTACCAACAATGTTAGCAGTACCAACCTGTTCCGTGATGAGATTATGACTGGTCTCTACATCGAATTTAGGCAATCCAAAGGAAGTTAAATTCTATGACTTTTCGGAGTTATGTGTGTATTGAATTTTTGAACCTGGAGATACTGCTTCTTTTAAATCAGTCACTTTTACCATTGCAATTAATGACTTTTCTTTCGTTATCCTTAAAATTAAATGAGTTGATTCTGAAATCTCGGATATACTCGTATAACCATTCAGCACGATTTTATATTTTTACTAGCTTTTGCCCGCGGCTTTGCTCGCGTTAATTCGGGGTTCTCTAGTTATCGTATCATGTATCATCTATGTTCGGAGTAACATAAATCTCCTTTATTGGGCGGATACTTCTATAATTGTCGTTTTAAGTGTTTAAGAAATATAACTGCAAAAAGTATTTACACATACAAACTACTTAGTACTAAGACTTAGTAGAAATCATGTAGTTCTCAAAATGTTATCCGGTATCTGTGACGTTTCGCTAGAGTTGCCAATATGGCGACTGTGAGTTGTCTGTCAGAACCATTAGAATTTAACAAAATACTTGTCAATCCGAATTTTGCGGATATATGTTGTCGACTCGAAATCTTTATTTTTTTATGTTTTATTATTCAGATATTATGAATATAAGATTTGACACTGCGATAGCAGCGCAGTCCGTCGGTTCCAATGTGAAACATTCCAAAATCCACAACTACCTACTTACGAACTAAAAATTAAGTAATAAAACGTTTTCCAGTGGACTGAATTGTGAATCTAAACCATTCTTAAGTCCCCTTGAACACACACAAAAATTTCATCATGATCGGTCCAGTCGTTTCGGAGGAGTTCAGTGACATACACGCACACAAGAAATATATATACGATACGGAGTTCGCTGGGTCAGCTAGTGCTGACCCAGCGAACTCCGTATCGCCTTTTTAAGAGTTTTTATTTAATTCCCTTTTTTCCAAGCCCCTTTTCCAAAGTTACCATTGACTTAGCACTTAATCTCTTATCATTTCAGAGTCTATAAATGATGAACAAACAAACATAGATTTTTATATAATATTGAATTCCCCATTCCTTAAAATATCGGAGACGATACCCATATCGACTTTAAAAAAAAACCCGTCTGCCATCTTTGATTTCCTATCCGCCATCTTTGATCACGAAATAGATGTTGTGTTTAGATTCTTCATCCCTTTAATCATCAGAGACGATACCCATATTGATTTTTAAAATGTTTCCCTTCCGCCACCTTTGATTTCCCATCCGCCATCTTGAATCATGAAATAGATGTTGTATTTGGATTCCCCATCCCTTTAAACATCGGAGACGATACCCATATTGATTTTTTTTTAATTCCCATGCGCCATCTTTGATTACGAAATAGATGGTGTTTTTGAATTCCCCATTCCTTAAAATATCGGAGACGATACCTATATTGATTTTTTTAAATTTTCCCATCTGCCATCTTTGATCTCCTATCCGCCATCTTTGATCACGAAATAGATGTTGTATTTGGATTCACAATCCCTTAAATCATCAGAGACGATACCCATATTGTTTTTTTTTATTTTTCCCATCCGCCATGTTTGATTTCCCATCCGCCATCTTGAATCACAAAATAGATGTTGTATTTGGATTCCCCATCCCTTTAAACATCGGAGACGATACCCATGTTGATTTTTTTTTAAATTACCATCCACCATCTTTGATCACGAAATAGATGTTGTTTTTGAATTCCCCAATCCTTAAAATATCGGAGACGATACCCATATTGATTTTTTAAAATTTCCCATCCACCATCTTTGATTTCCTATCCGCCATCTTTGATCACGAAATAGATGTTGTATTTGGATTCACCATCCCTTAAATCATCAGAGACGATACCCATATTGATCTTTTTTAATTTTTCCCATCCGCCATGTTTGATTTCCCATCCGCCGTCTTGAATCACAAAATAGATGTTGTATTTGGATTCCCCATCCCTTTAAACATCGGAGACGATACCCATATTGTTTTTTTTTTAAATTACCATCCGCCATCTTTGATCACGAAATAGATGGTGTTTTTGAATTCCCCATTCCTTAAAATATCGGAGACGATACCCATATTGATGTTTTTTAAATTTTCCCATCCGCCATCTTTGATTTCCTATCCGCCATCTTGAATCACAAAATAGATGTTGTATTTGGATTCCCCATCCCTTTAAACATCGGAGACGATACACATATTGATTTTTTTAAATTTTCCCATCCGCCATCTTTGATTTTCCATCCGCCATCTTTGATCTTGAAATAGATGTTGTATTGCGATTCCCCACCCCTTAAAATATCGGAGACGATACCCATATTGATTTTTTAAAATTTTCCCATCCGCCATCTTTGCTTTCCTATCCGCCATCTTTGATCACGAAATAGATGTTGTATTTGGATTCTTCATCCCTTAAATCATCAGAGACGATACCCATATTGATTTTTTCAATTTTTCTCATCCGCCATGTTTGATTTCCCATCCACCATCTTGAATCACAAAATAGATGTTGTATTTGGATTCCCCACGCTTTAAACATCGGAGACGATACCCATATTGATTTTGTTAATTTTTCCCATCCGCCATGTTTGATTTCCCATCCGCCATCTTGAATCACAAAATAGATGTTGTATTTGGTTTCCCCATCCCTTTAAACATCGGAGACGATACCCATATTGATTTTTTAAAATTTTCCCATCCGCCATCTTTGATTTCCTATCCGCCATCTTTGATCACGAAATAGATGTTGTATTTGGATTCACCATCCCTTAAATCATCAGAGACGATACCCATATTGATTTTTTTAATTTTTCCCATCCGCCATGTTTGATTTCCCATCCACCATCTTGAATCACAAAATAGATGTTGTATTTGGATTCCCCATCCCTTTAAACAGCGGAGACGATACCCATATTGATTTTTTAAAATTTTCCCATCCGCCATCTTTGATTTCCCATCCGCCATCTTTGATCACGAAATAGATGTGGTATTGCGATTCCCCACCCCTTAAAATATCGAAGGCGATACCCATATTGATTTTTTAAATTTTCTCATCCACCATCTTTGATTTCCCGTCCGCCATCTTGGATCACTAAATAAATTTCATTTTATTAATCAGCGTCCCGAAAATCTCGAAAACGTTACTCATATAGATTGTATCCTATTCGTTTAGCCTTTTTTTGCCCTTGACCAAACCCTCCCCCTTCTCGTTTGACCATTTTATTATTTTTGTCTGGCCTCTAAAAGTTATGGGGTAATTTTATATAGCCTATAGCCTTTTGGCATAATTGGGCTATCATAGGCAATAACAATTTTTAAAATCCGACTGCTAGTTCCTGAGATAAGCCGACATTATCTTTTAGCCTTTTTAGCCTTTTGCCCGGCCCCAAAGGGTCAGTTATATAGCCTATAGCCTGCCGGATTAACTGGGCTATCGTATACAAAAAGAATTTTTCAGATCCGGCCGGTAGTTCCTGAGATTAGCGCGTTCAAACAAACAAACAAACAAACTCTTCCGCTTTATTATATTAGTATAGATTAAGATTGGAAGACAATGTACGATAACGGGGCACTTACTTTCTTTATCATTATCAGCTTTTTAGGGTTCCGTACCTAAAAGGTAAAAAACGGGACCCTATTACTAAGCCTCCGCTGTCTGTCTCTTCGCACATTATGTATTTCGGTTGCCGCTATAACAAAAAATACTAAAAATAAAAAAAAATGAAAAGATTTAGGGGGAGTCCCATCCAATAAGCGTGTTTATTTTCGTATTTTTTGCTCAAAATTACTAACGGTAACAGTTAGACGCTTAAAATTTTCACAGAATATGTAGTTGTATATTACCTTTCAAAATGAATAATTAAATAAAAAAAGTAAATAATAAAGGGGGGCTCCCATACAACAAACGTAATTTTTAAGTCATTTGTTACTCGATCTTAATAAACAGGTAGAACCTTAAAAAATATTTAAGTATACGTATACAACAAACGTGATTTTCTTTTATAGATGATGGTACGGAACCCTTCGTGCGCGAGCCCGACTCGCACTTGCCCAATTTTATTATTTTAATTGCCCAATTTTTCCACTGCTGAACACAATCTTTCTCTCATAATGAGGACGGTTAGCTTAAGCTATATTAATCCAACACGCTAATAAAGTGCGGATTGCAGGATTAACAATACATGACATGTTTTTCTGTCATTAAATTATTGAGAACTCTCAGATATGCAGGTATCGCAGCGCTTAGCAAGCGATACATGATCAATTAGATTTAAGGGCAAATATTATTAGCTAAAAGTAAAGCGTAATTTGCATATCAATAATCATAAATGTGTTTTTTCTAGGAATTAAAATAATTATTATGACATTCCTTACTAAGCCTTGTACCAGAAAAATATCAAAGACCTTATCGTGTTCAAAAATCTATCTAATTGTAATAATATCATTAAGTATTATCACTTGATTGCTTACAATGTTTATTATTGATTATTTAATTACCAAACGTATTTCAATACTAGTAGATAAGGTAAACTAAGTACCTTAATTTAGCTATTACGCATAACAATCCAAAACACACTGGATTATGAAACATTTAACTTGATTTCCAATTATAATCTTTATTCCAAAGCAAATAAGAGTTAGCAATAAATCTAGAAGGAAAAGTTTTTAGCGTTTTAGTACTCAAAGTATACCATATTATGGAGAATTTCATAGCAGTTTTATCGTAGTTAGGTGAGTAAAGCGTGCTTCGTTCTATGGTTCTCGAATTATTTGAAGAAATGTACGAGAACAAAAATACCGGATTATTTGATACCTTAGCGATAACATCGGTATTACATTAGCCAATTCATTCTTTATCAAGGTTGGTATCAATCCGAAGTTATTGAGTAATAAACTAAAATATATTTTCTGGACATCAAACTATACCATCAGGTGGACAAATTTTTGGAAAGCTTATCACTCTAAATTTCAAAAATATGGTTCTGCTAGTTTCTCGGTTATTTTAAGAAATGCATTGGAACCAAAGTGCGGATTAATTGATTACATTCTGATAAGAGTATTACAAATTTAATATTGATGTAATCAGATTATATTTTATTAATCTTGTCGTTATCAAAGCGGCTGTTGATTTATGATAAGAAGTTATGTAGGTACAAGACACATTGTTGAGATTAACATTTTGTTCTGGATTATATCGTATTAATACAACGCCATTTTCACAATGCCTTGTCCTCTATTCTAGCCTTTCCCAAATTTTATCTAAATCAGTACAGTGGTCTACCTTCAATAACAGATAAAAGAGAAACAAGCAAATAGTCTGTCAAAATAAACATTAGCTATAAAAAGTAAAATTTTATGAGTACCTCTCTATTCTCGAAACCAATCACATCCCTATTGGAATACGATTGAATCATACCGTCCTCAGTGGATTGTCCACGATGCCGGCGTCTTGGGCAAAGAAAGCAAAATCTACACCTCCACAACGCTAATGAGTTCACAAAGAATCTTCGGGAATCAGGGTTTAACGTATTACGGCGGTGAAAGAATTTGAATAAGAAAATGTTGTTTAAGTGGTCATTAGTTAAGGAGTCTTTAACCTAAATTCTATTACTGAGGTGAGATTTTGAATGAAAGTTGGTATTGGAGATTTTAATATAACATTCAGTGTGATTTTAGTAATAGAAGATAGAAGTAAGTGGCATTCCGTTGTCCCTGCCTACCTTGTCAGGAAAAAGGCGTGAGTATATTATGTATGTATGTATTTTAGTAAAAATAATATTGTATTCAATTAAGTATTTTACAAAAATTATTCATTGTAGATTATTTGTTTCTAGATGGATTTTGAAGGTTAATTTTTTTAAAGGCAGTTTATGTCGAATTATTCTAAACTTACGAGCCGTGTACAATAACGTATTAATGTTTGTATCAAAGAATCATACCGATGAGTGTAGTTTGCATATAACACAATGAAATATTTCTCTTCAAACATTAAGGTAGTCCAAAACATGATAAATTGTAGCCGAAGAACAGGTCTAGAAATTAATCTGAAATATTACTGTAGTACTTCATACGGATTTTACATCATGCGATGGTTTCAGTAAGTAGGCTAAAAACGAATTTATCCCATACATCTCCTTCGCGAGACTAGAACACAAACCATAGAATGGTGGAGAGAATTGCTGGTGACAGGGTTTCCATCGTGAGAACAAAAGGAAAAATAAATTAGATTCTTCAACTCACAGTTCAGACAAAAGTCATTCTATTATTCCTGATTTAAAATATCATGAAACTAAATGGACCGTGTCGAACAATGTTATATTATATACTAAGAACCGAAGAAACCTGAACAAGCCTTAACAATCTTACTGCCTCAGGCTAAATAGAATAACCTTCACGTCCTTCAGACCTATACAGACTGATAGTACGTGCAAGCTATATGTTTACATAATACAAACTACGTATTCAATTTTCCAAGCCCCATACACACGTAGCTCCGCGTCTATAATTCCATCTTAGTTTAATTTATGGCCTAAGAGCTGCGAGCAATTAACAATATAACGTCTTTATAAAATAATTGGAAGGTACTTCAAATGCTGAAGATTTAGTTCTTATATTGTCTTAGTACATTGCCTATGTTATTGTAGGCTTTGTAAAGTAAATTTTCTTTGATATATACGTGAGTAAAATATTTGATTTTGCTAAGTAAAATTTCAAAGAAATTTTAAGTTTGAATATCACGCCTGCGTTACAAAGTAATAATTGAACAACCAATCATATTTGTCTAGCATCTACTCGGGATTGGATTCTAGTCACTGTCAATAAACATAATTATATCTGACTTTTTACAAAAAATACTGCTAGTGTGAATATTTGGCTCACTTTAGTTTAGCGCCGGGATGTGTTAGGCTGGTACCAATCAGACTTAACTAGCCGCTGACTAAATTAATGTTAACAATAAGTATATTTAGTTAGCGACGTGTCTTTTCTTAAAAAGCGCTCGTCGACGCATACGACGCATAGAAACAGGCGCAATGTTGCTACAAAAACATCTTAACAGCTTATTCAACAAATCAGAACGTATTACTTAATATGTGGCCTGGACATTTCAGAGCAAATAAATCCAATAACGTTTCGTTTGTTCCCAAGACTTCATCATCGGCCAAATATAATTGAAACTGGAAACTTGTGTCCCAAACTGAAGCGTACCAGTCAACAAGGCATTCAAATCAACCTGTTCCATTCAAATGTTACCAACTCAAGACAGTATTGTCTCAAGTCCCAAGACGTGTATCCAGACTTACAGGGTTCATTTACCAAATAAGCCAGTGACGTCTCCGTGCTGAGTACCGCATTCCTCTCAACAATAATGGCTTCGGATGCACCACTCGAATAACAATCATCACGGCTCGTCTCCACAAAGCGGATATCAATATAGAAGCGATTATTCTCAGCACAATACTATTGTATCTGATGCGGACCTACCACGGGTTTAGTCGCCTCAAGAGTCTTCTCGATCCGATTTGCCAAGGGAACCCTGATTGGTCCGTTGGAAACGCTGCACCGATCAGAGCGCCGAACTCAAAGGATTCGTGGTGAGTGTGAGACTGGTGAGGCGACTAACCCGTGGTAGGTCCTCTGTAATCGATCTGTGCATGTCTCCAGTTCAACTTGCTTTCAGGAAAGGATTGACTACAAAAAACTAAGATTTATAGACTTGGACATTGTTTGTTTGTGTCTGCGATAGTTTATGTTTTGTACCTGTTCTGTTTCAGATAGCAATGGCTTTGTTCGTAAATGTTTTTAGTTGGTGTATTTTCAGGCATTTCGGAGTATGTTTATAAAAACCTAAGATAAATATATTTAGAGCTAATTTTGTACTATCTATTTGGTTATATAAAGCACAAGGCCCAGATATATCCGTAAATCATGACGCTGAAACAATTTCAGTGCATAAAAAATAGCCCGAGAGTTGTCATTGTTTTCGGCAGGTAAGTCTGTAGGTGTATCTCCACTATCGCATAAGAAGGTTGTGACCTTTATCCTTATCTGATTTCTAGTTTTGCATAGAACTGCTTCGATTATTGAGGGTTCGGTGCCCACATGAGACATGCTTTATTGCGATCCACAAAGATTTGTGACGAATTCTTTATGTCCGTTGTTCGAACATTATGTTAAGTTCTCTGCGATATACTTCTAGAACAAGAGCGTTTCTATTACAAGAAGAAAGTATACATTTCAACAAATATATTATATCTAGATTTTTGTAGATCACAATTAACCATTATATCATGTTATAAAACTGTGAACTATATAAATCAGTAAGCTCAATCGTAAAAAAGTTCCAAACTCTCTAAAGTCCAGTCAACAAATACATACATACATACATAGACTCACGCCTGTTTCCCCAAAGGGGTAGGCAGAGGCATATTAGACGCCCACTTTTCGCCAGGATTTTGATTGTTTTTGATAGTCAATAAATATAGGGACATATAAAGATATCAATTGTTACCTTATGTATTATCTCATCAACACATGTAGTTAAATAACCACAGACCCCACTTTGAGTTGAGCACCACATTAATGTGGTTAAAGGGACCACCTCATCAGTGTACGGAACTATCGCTTACAAATTAGTCTAATTTGAGTGGTATTCTCCACTATAAAAACTTTATTTTATTTGCTTTATAACTTTTCTTTTAGCAAGGCGTTGTACGTTATGTACATTTTTTATTACAAGGAAAGTGTGTACTTTACATTAAATGAAGTACATAAGTTGTGCTTTATGTAAAAATTTTATTACAACAAAGTGTACACGTTACATTAAATTAAGTACCTACCATTATGCTCAGTCTGAACATGGATTATTTTTTTTGCCGTGCACAATAACAAAACCTATAAGACTGCATTGCTATATATTATTTTTTATCTACACAACATCACAACTTTAAACAGACGGCGTTATTAGTATAATAAAATAACTTACACAACCAATTCATCTATATAGAAAATAAAGGTGCACAAATTCACGTCGACATAGAACCTCCCAACACGTTTTAATCATGCACTCAAATAAAACTACCTTCATTCATATCCGAGCACACTGCATCACAAGCAAAGGATTAAATTTTCCTTATGCAAGCCAGGGCCGGGATTCCGGGACTGAACACGGGATCTTTGATTTAATAACCGCCGCTTCAGGGAATTTATTAAAAATCCCGGGACCGCCGTCACTCTAGACAACTCTTTGACGTTACTAAACGAATCGATTTTGCTAAGTTTTTTTTTTGTTGTGAATTGAAATCTTTTGTGCAATTGTTGGCGTCTGAATAGAATTGTTCGTGTTGAAATGTTATATTTTTATTTAGCGCGTTTCAATGTACTAACTAGAATTAGGTACTCAATAAGTGTCTGTGTAATATTTTGCTCGGTCTTTTAATTATAACTGTCATCAGACTATGAAATATTTTGCGGCTTTCACAGAAAGCTCTGATAAAAAGCAAACCTAATAATAATTGGGTTATTAGGGGACAGGGACTACTTTTTTTGTAGACTCACGCCTGTATCCTCGAAGGGGTAGGCAGAGGTGTAATATTACTCACACACAGGCACATCACCGGACTCCTTGTAGCTACTGAGAATTCGGAAAATCCCAATAACACGTTTGCCCGACCCGGGAATCGAACCCGAGACCTTCTTCTTCTACCAATCGCATACGCTACCACTGAAGCACGGAAGCAGCCTAGCGACTAATTTAATACAAAACTTTATAATATAGCAAAACATTTCACATAATATCGACATTAGAATTATTTATTTGATAATTACTGATATTGGATTATATAATACGTGATGAACTTTCGATTACCGGCATATCGTTTTATTATATAATTTAATGTAATTTAATATAAATTGTATTTATTATGTACCTACTTTGCATGCCTTGCAGAAAATTATGGTGATACTTTGAGTTTATCTCTGTAATATCTATGTACTACTTATCTATGTAAATATGGATATATTTAAGCAAATAAAGATAGTTTTTGATTGGGTGTCATGTTCATGATGTAAAAATATTGGTTGAAAACTCGAAACAAAAGCACGCGAAATTCCAAAATACAATTTAAAGTTATTGACTAAAAAGACATTATCATCTTATCAGCATTCTTTGCAACATTCTGCATGACATAGGCCTTCCCAAGGCTTTCCACATGGAACAATCTTGAGCCACCTGCATCCATTCGCTAAAAAGACATATTTGCCATAAAATAGTGACAGCAAACATATATTCTAGAAATATATACTTTTTTTTATTTTGAGGCGGCGATAGCCGAGTGGATATACCAACAGACTGCCATGCAGAGGGTATCGGGTTCGAATCCACGGCGCGCACCAATGACTTTTCGGAGTTATGTGCGTATTGAATTGTTAATTATCGCTTGTCCCGTGCCTCGGAGAGCACGTTAAGCCGTCGGTCCCGGTTGTCATGAAGATCTTTGACAATCGTTACAGGGCGTCAGTACCTTCTAAATAAAACTGACACTAGTCTAAACCATGGAATATCGCTATCCCTTCGGGTTGCGGAGGTCAGACAGGCAGTCGCTCCGTGGAAAAGCTAATATTCAGTCAAATCCGGTTAGACTAGAAAGCGGACCCCAGATTGAAACTGGGATAACGCTAAGAGAAAGAAGATATACTTTTTTTTAGGTGGCAAGACATTTTTAGTATCTATTTATTAGCACGGAAATGTTCGTTCATCCGGTAATGTCAAGGTCTAACATCGTGGTTCGCCGCTGGGAAATACAGTTAAAATGTTTATGCCAACTAGCATGGGACTACTACGCGAAAATATAGGTTAATTTGCATGGAGGTGTTGCTATTCAAATTCAGCTTGTTGATGTAAAATATTTATGTAGTTTAAAGTATTTTTTGGACGAACATGTTTGTCTATTTTGTTGACGAAGACTGATTTGGCAATATGAGCGCCGAAACTTTATACTTCCAACTGTTTACCTTTTACGTACGTCCTATATTATGTAAGAACATATTATAACATGATATTATGACATAGACAGGTTGATACATAGATATATTATAACAACGAGGATTATTAGCCCGTCCGTATTATTAGACCCATCCGTATGTTATATAATTCTGAAATAAAGCAGCCATAGCCGAGTGGAGAGACCGACAGACTGCTATGCCTCTGCATATTCTATGGGTCCGGGGTTCAAATCCACGGTGCGCACCAATGACTTTTCGGAGTTAAGTGCATATTAAATTGTTAATTATCGCTTGCTCATCGGTGAAGGAAAACATCGCGAGGAAACCTGCTTGTCTGAGAGTTCTCCATAATTCTTCTCGAAAGACATGTGAAGTCTGCCAACCCGCACTTGGCCAGCGTGGTGGACTATGGCCTTACCCTTCTCATTGTGAGAAGAGGCCCGTGCCCAGCAGTGGGACATTATAAAGGGCTGATGATGTATGTTATTAAATGTTATATATGTTTTTCGAACCAAACATGATTGTATATAATGCATGTCTCATCATATCAGCCAAACGACGTCCACTGCTGGACATAGGCCTCCCCCAAGGTTCTCCACACAGACCGGTCTTGAGCCGCCCGCATCCAACCGCCTCCCGCGATCTTCACGAGATCGTCGGTCCATCTTGCGGGGGGCCTACCTCTGCTGCGTCGTCCGGTACGTGGCCGCCACTCCAGAACCTTTCTGCCCCAACGGCCATCGGTTCTTCGAGCTATGTGCCCTGCCCACTGCCACTTCAGCTTGGCTATCCGGAGAGCTATGTCGGCGACTTTGGTTCTACTGCGGATCTCCTTATTTCTGATTCGATCTCGCAGGGAAACTCCAAGCATAGCTCTCTCCATCGCCCTCTGAGTGACCTTGAGCCTTCTGATAAGGCCCATAGTGAGCGACCACGTCTCTGATCCGTAAGTCATCACTGGCAACACACACTGGTCAAAGACTTTCGTCTTGAGACACTGCGGGATATCGGACGAGAAGATATGTCGTAGCTTCCCGAACGCTGCCCAACCGAGTTGGATTCGACGATTGACCTCCTTCTCGAAGTTGGACCTACCTAATTGGACTACTTGTCCCAGGTAGATATACTTGTCGACAACTTCGAGCGTAGAGTTCCCAACCTGAATAGGAGCAGGTACAACATGGACGTTCGACATGATTTTCGTCTTGTCCATGTTCATCTTAAGACCTACTTGTTGGAAGACTCTACAGAGGCCATCGAGCATTGTGCCTAGGTCTTCCATGGTCTCAGCCATGACTACGATATCGTCTGCGAATCGAAGGTGAGTGATGTACTCGCCGTTGATGTTGATGCCGAGTCCATTCCAGTCCAGAAGCTTGAAAACATCCTCCAGTGCAGTGGTAAACAGTTTCGGGGATATGACATCCCCCAGTCTCACTCCTCGCTGGAGTTGAATAGGTTTCGAACTCTGGTCCTGGAGGCGGACTGACATAGTGGCGTTTTCATACAAACACTTCAGCACTTCGATATATCGGTAGTCAATCCGGCACCGTTGGAGAGACTGTAGCACTGCCCAGGTTTCGATCGAATCGAAGGCTTTCTCATAGTCCACAAACGCCAAGCATAGGGGCTGGTTATACTCCTCGGACTTCTGTATAACCTGCCGCAGCGTATGTATGTGGTCTATGGTACTATAGCCTTTACGGAAACTGGCTTGTTCGGGAGGCTGGAAGTCGTCTAGCTTGCTCTCGAGACGATTCGTGATGACCCTCGAAAACAGCTTGTAGACGTGGCTCAGAAGTGTGATGGGTCTGTAGTTCTTTAAGAGGGTTTTACCTCCTTTCTTAAAGAAAAGCACCACCACACCTCTGTGCCACGCCTGTGGCGTTTTACCCTCGAGAATGACGGAATTAAATAGCTTCCGAAGGGCTTCTCTAGCGGGTGCACCGCCAGCCATCAGAAGCTCGCTCGTAATTCCGTCATCACCCGGCGCCTTGTTGTTTTTGAGCTGTTTGAGAGCCACACTAATCTCGTGCATGCTGACGTCCGGGATATCTTCGGTACAGTGTCGGGTCAATCCAGCTCTAGGGTCTGACGCTGGAGTACTTGCGGGTTGTTGCGTTGTCGTGTACAGCTGTCCATAGAACCTTTCGATCTCCTCCAAGAGCTCAGGCTTGGACGATACGATTCTGCCATCCTCCGTCTTCAGCTTTGTCAGCTGACTCTGCCCAACAGACAGATCCCTCTGGAACACTGCACTGGATGCATGTCTACCTAAGCATTATTTACCTACAGATCGGTATACATATAGAAAATAAAATATAACAGTTATTCAGGTAGTCGGCTTTAAAATAAATCCATCAATATTCGTCTCTCAGGCACTCGACAGACAAACAAAATACTCAATTTTTATAAAACCACATAAAAAAGCAACACAGGTAACTCGGGCATCGAACCGCCACTTTTGACTCGATACAGCCAATTTATCGATGCCGAGTACCTTCCACATAGTGCACGGTGTCCGAGCAATTAACTCAATCCCGGATATTCCCGGACTTTCCATACTCTATTCGATTTGATTTAAAAATTCAATTTCTGTTATATAGTTTAGATTTTTATAGAAGGTTAATTTTTTGTTGAATAAAAGCTTATTTGTGAATCGCTGGCGAAATTGGCTGAATGATGTTTCAGTTGGGAAAACTTGAATAAAGTATTAATTTGATTTTTAACGTTTGCTCGCTCAAATGGCTCAATATTGATTCTCATAGATTTTAATTGAACTTTATTAAACCAGTACACTACCTAGAGATTCATTTATCTATTTAAATAAGCTTTGACTAGTTAGCGAAATACTCAACTTTTTTCATTAAGATACAACTTTAGCTAGTAATCAATTAGTTATAGATTAACTATTTCAGCGAGGAGTTCATGTGCCGCGGTTGTTTCACGTAGATACGTGCAGGACAAACGCCGGTAAGCGGGCGCCTCTCAGTAGCATTGCTGAAACTTATAACAGTCGCTTCACAGATATTGACATGTTCTCTATATCAAGTAGCAAATTCAAACGATTGGTTATCGAACTTTTATCGTAAATATATATATTTATTTTTTACTTTTTCTTAGTGTATGTTTTGCTTCTAACATGATTTGTGTTAATTTGTTGACAATGGTGCTGTTTATGTGTATATCAATCTAGGTTAAGAAAGCATTTGTAAAATTTTGCATGTAACGGTTTTTGTCCCGAACAAATAAATAAATAAATAAGTATAATGTTGAGAAACAAAAAAAAAAACAACATAGAAATGACCTCAAGTAAACTTCCAGGCTCCTATAATATTCTACTGACTCCAACACATAAAAGGAAGAAGTGTCATGTACCTTGTGAAGAAGTGTCATGTTTCCTAATTGACTTCAGTAATTTAGGCTCTGCGATGTTATGTCAGTCAGGACAAGCGAAGTTATTGATTAAATTATAGTGCAGATCACGATATTAATAATAATTAATAAACAAATATAAATCTAGGATAACGAACACCCGAACAACCCTATAAATATATAGTTTTTGATTTGAGATTATTAAAAAATTGTGTATGAACACAAAGAACATGAAATATGTATAGTCTAAACGGTTAAAGTACAGTTTTGATTTTGACCTTTTGCAATAAATTATATCAGTTTTCTCAATACTTTTACTCCTTAAGTAGGTACATAAATATCACGACTTTTCATCCTCAGACCGTACCATTACCGCACACAAAGCCCATGCAATTGTGAATGAAATCAAATACCACCAACATTCGAATTCAATAAGCGCTGCGCAACAATATAGCTGTTATAAATCAATTGTGAGTAGCACATTCAACGCTATTACATCCGACAGTGCTTCTAAAATCCGTGTCACAATACAAAACATTTTTGTCTCACATACGTCATCAAAAAATGCGCATCGCACAAAGGTTTGTAAACTGGCCGTTAAAATAACAGCGCTATAAATAACTTGTAACGTTATATCTGCTTTACACGTGACGGAACAACGTTATTTGTTGTGTAAAGTGTTATTTCGTATAAGCAGAGTTGACAGCTATTTATCACGGTATTTTGACCATTTGATAGTACAAGGTATGCTGTAACATTGAATTATATTCGGTTGTGTCTGATTCCAAATACTTAAGCAATTTCATATCGCACAGTAAATCTTCGTTTCACGGGTAAATAATATATCTACCCTGCTAGCGAGATTCATGTAATATATCAATTAAATGAAAATACCAAAATATAATTGCCATAGGCTCTTGAAAACAAACAGTTATTTTGAAATCATAGACGGACACTTCAATTTTACTACCTAATACAAATCAAACAAAAGAAAGCAATCGAATCAGTTGGAAGATACCAGATTGTCAAAACCAGGCACCGATGTGTTAGAATAGTATTCGATATTTTATAATAAGTTCTATGTAGTAAAAGTTTTTGAAATGGATCAGAATTGAAAAATAGATTTCCCACCACTCAAATCCCTCCCAACTGCTGGGGTTACTACAACCGAAAAAACTAAAATTAAAATGAAAAACAAACTACAAACAACCCACCACAACAGAAGTCGTAATAATATACCGCACAAGTAGACCCAGACTACCGAAAAATGTTCTCTCAGTCATATTAAACAAACTGTTGTCCGGTAGACTGACGTATCCAAACGATGTCCCGCAGGAAATGAATTCCTACCCTCCTTTCCCCCCTCTTTGATACCACAGAGAGTTAATATACTTGCAATAGGTATTATTATACAGAGGAAAACAGTGTAATTACACTGTATGTATGTATTAGTAAGCAAGACACACACACATTTGTAATCATGCTGTAGTTCTTATGCTTCGTTGAACAATTCAATCAACGAAATGTGAGATTCAATTGTCTTACTAAACGATAATGTTTTACAGTGAAATCTTCTTAAATGGCGATAACTTAAAGACGTCGCAATAACGAAGTACCCAATTAACTACACAGACGATTAAAACAAACTAGAATGAAATTGATATTTGTTCATATATTTAATTAAGATTTTCCATCGTTGTGAATAAAATAAATTATTTCAATTTATTTTATTCACAACGATTGCTTCGTAAATTTCTGTCTTGTATTTTTTTTATAGACTCTCGCCGTTATCCCCGAAGGGAAGGCAGAGTTGTAATATTACACCCACGTTTCGCCATAAATTTTTAGGTCCCACGTAATTAGGGGGCGAGCCTATTGCTGTTACTGGACACATCACCAGACTGCGTGCTGCTACTGAGAATTCGGAAAAACCCAGTAACACTTTTGCCCGTCCCGGGCATCGAACCGGGGACCTCCAATCAGCAGTCGCATAAACTGGACCACGGAAGCAGTCTATTATGTTATCATAGTAGAAAATTAGTACGCAATAAAACCAGGATCGTTATCAAATTGCAATCAAGTATCTGTATCATGTATCTATTTGGATATCTTATAGCCAAAGCAATACTTACGCTGCTTCAAAAAATTGTACGGTTTGAAGTGTGCTCCGAAGTTTTGTGCTATAACAAGTGATCATTCATTCAAACCATGACCATCGCTATCTCAACTTTACCCTCTATGCCCCTATTATAAATCCCAGTGGGATTCACAGTCATTGAAAATATATAAATATAACTGACTCTTTGCATTGTTAATAAAAAAACGTGTTTATAAGAAGTCGGTGGTTTTATTAGCTTTGTATTGTATTATTTCATACATGTATTTTGTTTGTTATAAAAGGCAATATTTTTACTGCTGCATTTGTAACTGTGTAGAGGTGAGTAGACCTCAGGCAGCGATAGCCTAGTGGAGATACCAACAGACTGCCATGCAGAGGGTATCGGGTTCGAATCCACGGCGCGCACCAATATCTTTTAGGAGTTATGTGCGCACTGAATTGTTAATTATCGCTTGTCTCGTGCCTCGGAGCCGTCGGTCCCGGTTGTCATGAAGATCATTGACTATCGTTGCAGGGCGTCAGTACCGTCTAATAAACTGACACTAGTCTAAACCATGGAATATCGCTATCCCTTCGGTTTGCGGAGGTCAGACATGCAGTCGCTCCCTGGAAAAGCTAATATTCAGCCAAATCTGGTTAGAGTAGTAAGCGGACCTCAGATTGAAACTGGGATAACGCTAAGAGGATGATGAGAGGTGAGTAGACGTCGCAAGGTTTACTAACGATCTTGTGGAAGATTCAAGATTAAACTGTATGGAGAACCTTGAGGTGAGCCTATGTCTAGCAGTTGAAATCTTTTGGCTGAGATGATCCTGACGATGAGTTGAATGGCCGTTTAGGTAAAGGTAAGTCATCAAATATTCATGACATCTCTACGAGTGAAGTCACGGGTTTAACTCATACCGAACCATGTCTGCGTAAATCACGCAACGGAAATTTGAAAGTTGGTGGCACACGATCAGTCATTAGTAAATTCAGTTTTGCCCACGTGGTTACAATGTATTACTATGCCAAATTTCAATTTTCTAGTGCTAATAGTTTGCCCGTAAAGACCCTCGTTTGAATCTGTGACCCTCTACGTAACAGTCTGTCAGTCTCTCCACTGGGCTATTGCTGCTTACCATCACCACAGGGAGACCAAAATATGAAGCTAGTAAAATAGCAAGTGTTAAAAACATTCTTCTACCCCTTTACAAAGTAATAATATTCTACAAACAACTATATAATATGATTTTGTCCTGCCTACCCCTTTGCGTAGTTACAATATTCTACATACAAGTATATCATGATCAAACAAAGACGTAGCCATTCGGTCATTTATCTCGCTCGCTCCATTAGCTACAACGCGACCGGGAAATAGACATACAAGATTTACTTACTTATGACGTGTTTGTACGCGTATTGCCGTCTCGTTTCAAGTGATTTATTTGCTGAATATTTATGAAATTGGGACTATAATTATAGAACTTAAGGAAAATTTCATTTAATAATTTTCATTCTATTCATCTTTCCTTTTTTAATAGAATTAAATTTTAAAATCGTTTTTAAATATAAATTCAAAATAATTTCACTATTGTCTCAGTATTATACCAGTTGCATCTAAGACTTACACACCTAAGTATCCGGGGTCTGCTTACTAGTCTACCCCGGTTTAACAGAATATCAGCTTTTCCACAGAGTGACTGCTGAATGAACTTTGCAACCCAAAGGGATAGCGATATTCCAAGGTTTATACCAGTTGCATCTAAGATTATAGGAGGCGAGCCTATTGCCGTAACAGGGCACATCACCAGACTCCGTGCCCCCTATTATGTAAGACCTAAAAATTCATGGCAAAATGTGGGTGTATTGTTACTAATGTAACACTTCTACCTACCCCTTCGGGGAAACAGGTGTGAGTCAATAAAAAAGTCTCATCATCATCGTCATCGTCCTAGCGTTATCCCGGTTGCATCCAAGACTTACAGCCTTGGAGCCCGAGGTCCGCTTACTGGTCTAACCAAATATGACTGAATATAAACTTTTTGACAGCCGGGACCGACGGTTTGACGTCCTCTCCGAGGCACGGGGCAAGCGATAATTAACAATTTAATACGCACTTAACTTCGAAAAGTCATCGGTGCGCGCCGTGGATTCGAACCCGATACCGTCTGCATTGCAGTCCATTGGTATCTCCACTAGGCTATCGCTGCCTTACTAGGCTATCGCTGCCTTGACTACAAAAAGTCTATAAAAAGGTCTATAGTACCAGTATATCTTATTCCAGGGCCCCGTAACGACTGTCATCTGAAAGATCTTTCTTGACAGTCGGGAGCGATAGTTTCACGTACGCCCTGATACATGGGACAAGCGATAATTAACAATTTAATACGCACATAACTTTGAAAAGTCAGTGGTGCGCGCCATGGATTTAATAGCGAAGCGTATGCGTTTTGTTCGTGTGGTGACGAATTAAGAATACGGAATGTCACCACCCCATATCATCCCATGAGTGTCGTAAGAGCCGACAGAGGGACCATATTATGCAGAGAACAGCACTTTAAGAGAAGTAAAACTTGATACAAACCCTGTACCAACCCGTTTGGCCAGCGTAGTATAGTAGGCCAATTCCTCCTTTCAAACGAGAGGCCTAGTCCAGCAGTGGAATATTAAAAGCTGATTAAAAGCTGATGATGTATGCGTTAGATTGGGGGAAAAGTCTTTTCGCATCATAGTATGTATGAACTTGTACCTAATAAAATCTCTTTGGCTTTACTATTAGTGTCTGGCTGGTTTTGGTATCATTGAAAGTTTAATTTTAAAGAACATACGTAATTCCAAATTCAAATTAGGAAAATGTGTGATTTTTATTTGTTTTTCGTACTGTCAAGATGAGTGAATCTAGTGAAGAAATTCGATACATTTTAAAATTTTACCACAAAAAAGGTGCAACACAAGCCGCGAAAAAAATTTGCGATGTTTATGGACCTAGTGCAGTGTCTGTGAGAGTAGCATAAATTTTGTTTAAGCGTTTTCAATCCGGAAATTTTGATGTCAAAGATGCACTGCTGCTCTTTCTGCATCCATATTACGGATAAAATGGATGGCATTTTTGAAAAAGCGTTATAAAATGTTTCGAATTTTCTGTTTTGTTTTAACCAACCTATTATAAAATTCCTGCGTTATACTGACTGACTGACCAACAACGCACAAACAAACCTATTTGGCCCAGAAAGCTGAAAGAAAAATTGCCATTTTTGACCTAAACATATCTAGAGATAAAATTTATTTTAAAATTAAGGTTATTTTATAGCGTAATGATTTCACTAACAATTATATTTTATAGAAGCCTAGGTAAAAAGAAAAATTTTGGGTTGTAAAGATGTTCTAGAACTCGTGAACGCATCCTTATCAAAATATTTTTTATTCGCTGCATTGATATACGAGTATGAAAGAGTTATGAAAGTAACCGACAAGAAAATATGGGATGTACAAGCGGGATTTCGAAAGGGTATGGGGTGTATGGATCAAGTTTTTTCCTTGCGATGCATAGCCGAGAAATTTTTGGCCAAAGGTCGAAAGGTCTACTGCGCATTCGTGGATTTGGAAAGGCTTACGATAAAGTGGTGAGGAATGAAATGTGGTTGGTACTGTCGATGTATGGGGTGAACATTAACCTCATTCGAGCTCTGAAATTCCTTTATGAGGATTCTAGAGCTTGTGTGAGGATAAACGAGGCATACACTGACTGGTTTAACATCAACACAGGTGTTAGACAGGGATGTGTAGCGTCGCGGTGGCTGTTTAACCTCTTCATGGACAGTTGTTTGCAAGATTTGAAACATAGTGATTGTAGATTAAGGATGAATGAGTTACTTGTCAAATGCCTCCTTTATGCTGATGATCAGGTTATACTTGCGTCTTCAGCGGAGGAGTTGCAGGAGTTGGTAGCAATCATGCATGGTGCAATAGAGAGGAAAGTAATAAAAGTGAATGTAAGTAAAACGAAAGTTATGGTTTTTGAAAAGGAGGAATGTGTTATGGCTTGTAATGTTATGATCGATGGACAGCGAGTGGAGCAAGTGAATGAGTTTGTATATTAAGGTACGCTATTTACAAGAGATGGTAAGAATGTAGAAGATATTGAAAGAAGAGTTGATGCAGGTAATAGAGTGAATGGAGCTCTGAAGGCGTTTATGAATAGCCAAAACGTGTCCAAAAAGGCACGTTTGGCTGTGCATAGAGGGGTGTTAGTACCTACTCTTATGTATGGTAGTGATAGTTGGGTATGGCAGAAGAGTCATGAAAGAATAAATGCTGTAGAAATCAGAGCACAGAAAAGTATGTGTGGTGTCTCTCTGACTGACAGAGTAAAGAATTGTGTGATAAGAGAGTGTTGTGGGGTAAAAGAAGATGTAGTGACAAGCATCGAGAATGGTATGCTAAGATGGTTTGGGTACGTGGAGAGGATGGATGACAAAAAAACTGACTAAGCAGATATATAAGGCAAGTGTGGAAGGGACAGGACGAAGGGGAAGCCCTAGGCGGACGTTCTCTGACCAGATTGGAGACGTCCTAAAAACAGGACAGGTGAGAAGGACCCTGAACAGAAGAGCATGCATGAGGAATCGGATGGGAATGAATGAAGCAAGAGAGATAGTCAGGATCGTTGCAAATGGCGTTCCGTAGTCTCTGCCTACCCCTCCGGGAAACAGGAGTGAGTCTATGTATGTATGTTATATTATCTGTGCCCGATAATACTTCCTTGTTTAGCTACGTTCCATTTCACTTATACCACATCTATATCGACTGGTTTTGTCAAAACCTCGAGAAAACATATCTATACATATTATAAAACAAAGTCCCCCGCCGCGTCTGTCTGTCTGTCTGTTCGCTAGAAACTCGAAAAGTACTGGACAAATTTTTATACGGTTTTCAACAACATCGAGACTGATCCCTGAGGAAGGTTTTAGTGTATAATAAGTTTAGGTTTTGTGCAAACTGACGATATTACGATGATATTAGTTCAACGCGTCGGAAAAAAATTGAGCCGATCCGGAGCTTTCCTCGAAAACGCTGCCAAAACCTTTTGAGTTATAGCAAAACAATGTATGGTGGGATTGTACCTTTTTAATAAACCCACGCGATAGTATATGTCTATCTTCCAAGGATAACCCACAATAAACATATTTTGCTTTTATATCTATCTATACTATACGGGGTGCATAGGGTTCCCACCAAGAACTTAGGGTCCCAAGCCAACCTCACCTGCAAGTGGTGCACCTGCCAATCAACGGACGAGGCTCTGGCAAACAAAATGTCCCAATAAGCGGCAATAAGCTCGCCACCTATTACGTGGGATCAAAACACTGGCGAAAAGTGGGCGTTTAATATGCCTCTGCCTATCCCTTCGGGGAAACAGGCGTGAGTCTATGTATGTATGTATGTCTATACTAATATAATAAAGCGGAAGAGTTTGTTTCTTTGTTTGTTTGAACGCGCTAATCTCAGGATCTACCGGTCGGATCTGAAAAATTCCTTTTAAATACGATAGCCCAGTTATTCCGGAAGGCTATAGGCTATATAACATAACGCTTCGACCCTTTGGGGCCGGGCAAACGGCTAAAAAGTCTAAAAGATAATGTCGGCTAATCTCAGGAACTAGCAGTCGGATTTTAAAAATGGTTATTGCCTATGATAGCCCAATTATTCCGAAAGGCTATAGGCTATATAAAATTACGCCGCAACTTTTAGGGGCCAGACAAAAATAATAAAATGGTCAAACGAGACGGGGGAGGGTTGGGTCAAAGGCAAAAAAAGGCTAAACGAATAGGATACAATCTAGGTATATGGGTATCGTTTTCGAGATTTTCGGGACGCTGATTAATAATATGAAATTTATTTAGTGATCCAAGATGGCAGACGGGAAATCAAAGATGGCGGATGAGAAAATTTTAAAAATCGATATGGGTATCGCCTTCAATATTTTAAGGGGTGGAGAATCGAAATACAAAATCTATTTCGTGATCAAAGATGGCGGATGGGAAATCTAAGATGGCGGATGGGAAAATTAAAAAAAATCATTATTGATATCGTCTGCGATGTTAAAAGGGATGGGGAATTCAAATAAAACATCTGTTTCATGATTCAAGATGTGGATGGGAAATCAAAGATGGCGGATGGGAAATTTTTTAAAAATCAATATGGATATCGTCTTTGATGATTTAAGGGATGGAGAATCCAACTACAACATCTATTTCGTGATCAAAGATGGTGGATAGGAAATCAAAGATGGCGAACGGGATGTTTTTTAAAGTCGATATGGATATCGTCTCCGATATTTTAAGGAATGGGGAATTCAAAAACACTCTTTTGCTCTATATATTGGGCGTGAGTATATAGCAAATTCTATGTCCTAATAATAATAATAATAATATTCTACCACATTCACACAACACCATCTAGTCCCAAACTAAGCAGAGCTTGTACTATGGGTACTAGATAATGGATAGACATACAAATATACTTTTTTTGTAAATACATACATATTATACATAGGAACACCCAGACCAAGACAAACATACATGTTCACGCACACAAATGTTTGACTTGAGCGGGAATCGAACCCGCGACCTTCGGCTTGGCAGTCGCTTACACTCCCGCTGCGCCAACCTAAGGCTCGATACTGTTTACCGATTCTTATCCTTAAACAATAGCCAGGACCAACAACTTACACGCCCTCAGAAATGCCAAGAATAGATTTTCCATGTGAAACGATGACGATGTATAACAATGAACAAATTAAAAACAATTTAATATCTAGGCAAGTGGTTCTTATTAAATTAAAGTAAAATAATTATAAAATACGTCTCATAGTGGTCCAACTAATGGGGTCCGAAATCGCTGCGACATCGTTCCAGTTTGTCTGAAGCGCCCACAAAAGCGGTAGTTTGCCGCGGGCTCTCGTTAAACTCCAAACTATTTGCCGATCCGACGGGTTGTTGCTCAAATGAAATTTTAATATTTCTTTATGGAGTAACTCAGAACTCAGTTCCACTAGTTTACGTGACGACCCTATTCGCGTTTCAGTTTAAATTCTATTTTCTGAGTTGGGTGAAAAATTTGAAAATGATTACATAAAGGAATGCCCCGTTATTTTTGGGGCGAAATGCAGGGTCTATGTTCACGCTTTGAGGTTAGAAACCCGAGCCATACGGACTGATTCTGTGTGAAATTCTCGATAAACGGATGGCTGTTCGAAACTGCCCTCACCCAATACGTCCAGTCGTTTGTAAATTAAGGTTATTTTAGTTAAATACTAGTTATCCATTGTAGTAAGGTGAAAAGCTTTAGCAGGTTATTTTGCGAGCTAGATATGCTTTATACGGTTTGGACTAAACTCAAATCTTAAAATATAAAATCCTTGCGTTACTGACTGACAGACACGCTACAGCCGAAACTTTTGGGTGCAGGAAGCTGAAACTTGGCATGTATGTTCCTTGGGCACCGTAGGGGTTCACTAAGAAGGGATTGCCCGAAATTCCCACGGGATTGGTCAAAACGGGTAAATTTAAAAAAATTGCAGGCGTAGCTGATGGCGTCCTCTAGTCAATAATAAACTGACCATCACATAGTTAGTAGCCACAGTTGATTCTATTAACTACATGTCAGCTGTGTGTGGAAATAAAACGTTGTACACAATATTTTGAAAGCAATACATGCAAAAGTTAGCCTAGTTTGAGCGAAAAAAGCGCACTGCGATGTATCGCGAGGTATATAATATTTTTTTCCGATAGCAAGCTACACGTCTCATGTTGGAGGTTAAACTTTCTTAAAACTCTGCCCTGTACTCTAAAGGATCCAAACATAATATATATATTGAATGAAACGTACGTAGTGACTGTCTCTCATATTCCACCAAAATCATCACATCAGCATCCAATTTTGCGGCAATTACGCCGTCAGTTGTAAACAAACAACACTTGTGTACACTCCGGCGGGTCACAATGACGAACAGTTCACGCGTGGACAAGTTCCTGCGGGTTCATTATACTGCAACTTGCAGCTTTAATTAGAGATAAAAATTGTACCGGAATATGTGCTGTATTTGCGATTTATTGAATAAACGTGACGGATATGTGAAGCAATTTTAAATGCGTCGGATCTTTAGGTGGATTATTTTAAAGCTTCTCGTTATCATATTACGAGTGAATTTAAGAGTGTATGAATGAATCCAGCGGTTTTGTAGCTTTTAGAGAAACCAAAGGTTTAACATTTATTTATTTATTTATAGACTCACGCCTGTATCCTCGAAGGGGTAGGCAGAGGTGTAATTTTTTTAATTACACCCACATTTCGCCATGAATTTTTAGGTCCCACGTAAAAATACATACATACGTAGGTTTTACATGAACGAACATAATATGCTACTGATTGCGGTTGTGTAGTGTTATTCTTTAGGTAACCAGAACTGATGACATCATGTGATTTCTTAACTTTATTCTATTGGTATAGGGCACGCCGCAAATCATGGAGGTGAACTTTGTCAACAACCCAGCCCGTCTCAGATTTGTGAGACGCACACTATTGAGCCAACTTTAATCTCCATCCACTTCGAATACATTTGAAAAAAAGAAGGCAAACGACACATTATTTAAAGAAGTGTGGAAGATTACTGAGATTTTAGGGCAGTGATAGGCAGCCAATAGTTAAAGGCTCACACCGAGAATGCCCCAGGCAAAAGTATTTAGCGTGATTAGAGATCCATTAACCACAGAATTACCAGCAATTAAAAATGAGGTAAACAGAATACTGACTGAATCAACAGCGCGCAAAAGTCATCGGGACTTTTCGAAGTTATGTGCGTATTTAACTGTTAATTATCGCTTACCAAACGGTGAAGTAGCTAGATATTGTCAGGAAACCTGCATGTCTGAGAGTTCTCCATAATGTTCTCGAAAGACATGTGAAGTCTGCCAAACCGCACTTGGCCAGCATGGTGACTATATAGTGAATCAATCTCGGATACCAAACTCGCTGATGCACTAAATTTATCGATAAACAAAAGCCAATAAAGCCAACAAAAAATAATATTTTTAATTAGTCCCAATTGAGCACCATATCATTACTTGTGCCGATATCCCATAATGTAAATAGTGGCGGGTAATGAGGTGCGGCGGTCGCGCGGTCGCTGCGGTTACGCTGCGGGGATGACGCGTGGCAGCTGCGGGGACCACAACGCGCGATACAGTATTACGAGTATTTCGATCATTTTCACGTTTTATTTGGTAAGTATATACTCGCGGCGGTTGTCAGTAAAGTTAAATAATCCTTTACATGAATTTGATGATTGTATAATATTAATCGGTCAGTCGGTCTCTCTATCATGCTATCGCTGTTGGTTTTTATAGATTGCTAAGCAGAGGGTCACAGGCTCGGAACCACGGCACGCACCGACTTTTCGAAATTATGTACGTATTAAATTGTTAATTACCGTTTGCTTAAGAGTTAGGGAAAATATTACCCGCACTTGGCCAACGTGGTGGTCTATGGCCTTACGCTCTATGCTCGTTCCCAGCCGTGGGACGGCTTATATACAGGTCTGATAAAGATAAATCAAACTATTTCAAATAGTTAAGAACAATCGATCATAGAACCCTCTTTGATTTGTTACAGATATAAATATTACGGGCTTACTTTTACTAAACATACATTTTTAATTTGAAGAAACAAAAGTGAAGAATTGATTATGATTTTAAATTGCGATTAAACATTGCTGAGTAACTTTTCATGATAAATTACCTCATTGTAATGGATATTCTATTAGTTTTCCTACTTATTTGGTGAATTGCCAATTGCATTTTAATGTTTTAAATCCTGCGCTGCAATCACAACAAAAAATATTTTTCTCGGATAACTAATGTTTACTACGATTTACAAATTAATAAGTCATAAGTCATAAGTCATAAGTCATAAGTAATTTATTTCATAACAATAGAAATATTGTGTTGAAAATTTAAACATAACAAATTGCAAATAAATTAAATGAAAATAACATACAATATTACATTTAAAATAGATCCAAATTCATTAAAATGCGTTTAGAAAAACAGTAACAGCCATTGATAGATCATGTGTTGGATTTTAAAACTAAATTAAATTGGATAAAAAATTTCATAAAACATAACATTAAAAATTACAAATAAATCAGATTTTAGAAATAAAATAAAACATAACATTAAAAATTACAGTTAAATCAGATTAAAATTCATTATAACACATTTAGAACAGTCAGTAAATAAAAACAACAACAGTCAATTAAATTAACAAGTAAGATGATTATTATGTCAATAGTAAATTTCAAAGTAAATGTAAATGTCAAAGTAAATAGTAAATGTCAAAGTAAATTATATAAATTACCACTATACAATTACAAGTTACAATGTCTATCTTCCATGAATTCATTGACACTATAATAGCCTTTCCTCAATAAATAAGCCCTCAATTTATTTTTAAATAAGTTGACACTATAAATACTTTTGAATTCTATGGGCAATTTATTGTATAAAACTACAGATTGATACCGTGGGCTGTGATGCACAACTTGTAATTTTGGTTGTATGTTGTAGGGCACATCTTTCCTCCGTGTACTAGCTCTAGCTACTCTCTGCTCATCGGTCTCAATTGTGTGCAATTTTTTTACGAAGCTAGTCAGTAACACCAATATATAAAGGCATGGCACTGTCAAGATTTTTAGTTTTATGAAATGCTCTTTACATGAAACCGTCTGTTTCATGCGGAGCATTGTCCTAAGAGCTCTTTTTTGAATAACAAATGCCATTTGCACGTTATAATTGTAACTGTTACCCCAAAATTCGATGCTGTATCTAAGCCTGGACTCTACCAAAGCGAAGTACACACTCCTAAGTTGAGGCAAAGTTAATACTTCTCTCAGAGTTCGGATCGCGTAACATGCCGCGCTAACTGATTTAGTTAAAGCTAATGTCTCAACCTTCCAATTTAACAATGCATCAATGTGTACACCCAGGAACTTGACACTATCAACTATATCGACATTGCTTCCACAAGATACAATATCCAACTTGACGTCATTCCGTGTAGTGGTCTTAAATAAGACACATTTTGTTTTATTGACATTCAGTTTCAAATTGTTCGTACTAAACCAATTTTCAAAAGCGATCAGGAGAGCATTGAGTTTGGATTCTAATTTCAGTATATCGTCTGCAGTAACTATTGCATTTGTATCGTCGGCAAAGATAATTAATTGTGTGTCTTTAATACGGGTTTTTATGTACTCAATTAAATCATTCAGGAATATAATAAAGAAAATTGGACCAAGGACAGATCCCTGAGGAACACCACGGCACACAGTGACTAGGTTAGACCTACTAGTTTTTTCTTCTCCATCTATTACCGATTTAATCTCTACATACTGCTGTCGGTTATACAGATAAGAGCTAAATAGTTCCAAAACATTCTCACGTACACCATAATGTTCTAACTTAGCCAGGAGAATACCATGGTCCACTGTGTCGAAGGCAGAACTGAGATCTAGAAATATACCAGCAACTTTTTTTTTATTATTTAAATTACAAATAACATCGTCTATTAATGCCTCTATAGCATCGGTGGTTCCTGTGTGATGTTTGGTAACCAAACTGTTGATTATTTAGGATATTGTACAACTTTAAATGCTTTACGAGCCTATCCTTTATAATCTTCTCAAAAATTTTCGACAATACAGGCAAGAGAGAAATAGGTCTGTAATTGCCAGGGTCTTTCTTTGATCCCTTTTTTAAAACCGGTATCACTCTTGCGATTTTAAGCTGATCAGGAAATAGGCCTTTTTCGATGCACTCATTATAAAAAGATGCTAATGGAGTCGCTAATAAGTCTATATTCTCCTTAATTATTGTTAAGGGAATTTCATCATAACCGGAAGAAGGCTTGTTGATCATTTTATTTACCATGTTGAAAATTTCTATTGGTGTGACTATATCAAAATTCATTTTATATTCAACCCGACTAACCCCTTCAGTCAAGAATGCCATTGCCAATTCTCTGTCACAAGCCTCTAAGTGGACTGTGTTGTCAAACCTTTTGGAAAATATTTTAGCCACTTCTAGTGCATTATTAGTTGCTGCGTTATCACTCTTAAGTGTAATAGGGTCAATATTTATGTCTTTGGTAGCATTGCGCTGTCTATTAACTATTTTCCATATCATTTTACTGGAACTAGATGCCATGTTTATTTGTTTTCTGACATCATTCCTTTTTGCACAACTCACTACTTTCCTAAACATCCGGATATAGTTGTTCCGATACTCCAAAATTGAAATGTCGCTATGTGTCTTATCTAATGTGTTAAGGAAACGTTTTACTTTGCTAGCTGTTCTAATTCCATTTGTTATCCATCCAGAACCTTTATTCCTATTAATATTAACTTTTATACTACGCTTCTTAAAGACAGTAGAATGGATTTCTTTAAATTGTGTCAGGAATGTATTAATACCTGTGCTCCATTCAGTCTCAGATAGAATTTTTCTGTAGATACTTTTGTTATCATCGTTATATCTTCTTTTACAAATACGTACATAATTTGACTGCTCCTTAAACCTAGTTTTTTCTAAGCGCAAAGTGCAGAATATACCCGCGTGTCCATCAGCTAAACCATTATGATCGATATACGTATTTTCTATAAGGCAGTCTGGTAAGTTGGTAATGAAGTTATCTAGACATGATTCGGACTTATTTCTCCGAAAAGTAGGATCATTTATTAGGTACCTAAAATTGTAGCAAGTCAATAATGATAAGAATGAACTATGCTTCAGATCATCTTTCAATATGTCTATGTTAAAATCGCCACAAATTATACAAAATTTATTGAGGAAATGCTGTAACAGCTTTTCAAGGCCATTCATGAAGTTGTCAAAATTTTTGTTTGTGGGAGTTCGATAACAACAAATAACATTCAAATTGGTTTCAACATCTCTAACGCCACAAACCTCAAAACAGTCAATTTTATATAGTTGCTTACACACTTGTAGTTCATCTACGTTACTATTTCTGTGTGTTAAAATCATTGAACCACCCCTTTTCTTATTGAGTCTAGAATTGTAACACCCCATTCGGTAATTAGTGAAATTAAACTGTTTCGCTAGAGTATCATTTAGAAAATGTTCAGTTACACACAAGAAACTGATTTCCTTAGAAATTTCACTAACATATATTTCCAGATCATCTCTTTTATTTGTAATGCCACATACATTTTGGTGGAAAATATTAATGATTGAATATTGATTATTGTTATTATTTTCAAGCTTACTATTAGTTTTTCTCTCACCAGTTGTATTAGGAACGAAAAAGCTGTTCCTTTATTATGTCAGTAACAGTTCCTAAATGTGGGTCCTCAATGTTTATAAGAGAAGAATCCGTAAAATTGTCAAGATAGCACCTAAGATTATCAAAAATATTTTTCATACCATAATTATTTAGAATAAAATATGGAACAGGACAAAGGGGAAGACCTAGGCGGACGTTCTCTGACCAGATTGGAGACATCCTGAAAAAAGGACAAGTCAGAAGTACCCTTAACAGAAGAGCATGCATGAGAAACTTGATGGGAGTGAGTGAAGCAAGTGAGGTATGTCAGGATCGTTGCAAATGGCGTTCCGTAGTCTCTGCCTACCCCTCCGGGAAACAGGCGTGAGTCTATGTATGTATGTATGTACAAATTAATTACATTCGAAATATCTTTGCAGTTCCATGATATAGATACAATCTTGAAATCGCATTTGAACAATGTTATGGGAAATACTGTTACTACTTATACTATGGCAATACGGTAAACGCCTACTATGCTGCATTTTCATTTACTGAGGTTAACAATAATACAGTCTTCTAGGCTTACCATTGACGTAGACAGTTTATATGTATCTTTAAAAGAATAAAAAAAGAGTTGAGGTGAGAGAATAAAATGACAGGAAAAAAGGAATAACTCTGAATTTGTTTCGGCTTTTCTTCACAAGAAGTCATTCAAGTTAGACAAGAAAGTTTTGACTTATAAATGTAAGTATTGTAAACAACCAAATGAAAGAAATAAAGATGTGAAAGTCTTTATGTTATTGTCATTAACACAAGGAGTACGTCGCTACTAATAAGTCAAAACCTCTCAAAGTTACTAAACAAATCTGAAGTTGTACACCCAGCACATCCACCTGAGTAAACAAATAATTTTATTGGAGGACACGATCCAACAATATGACGGTTCTCTCAAAGAGGCTTTAGCCTGGGAGCCTGTGAGAGTCCTCTCCACTTAAGCCCTCTCAGCTGACAGACGGTTGTGACCGAATGCGTCGCTCTAAACCAGTTATCGATGTGTATTTAGAGTGACGAATATTTAAAATGCTTTAAGTACTTATGCGATGCATACATAAGCTTACTTATCGCTATGAAAATATTGATACATTTGAACTTTCGCAAGTCGTATACACTGTTTAATACAGTGCGTATAAAGCACGCAATATTTTTCAGTCAGTATTTGAAAATAGAGGTGTAATACCTCCTAGTTACCTATTTGTCTCAATATTTCTGCATGGGTTACAGCATCATAAAGACATAAAGACATATTTATTTCTGCATTTTGGTTGTTTACAACACTTATACATGTCAAAACCCTATTCTAGATGATGCCGGCTTTTCCTAGCTAAATTACTTCTTGAGAAGAAAGGCCGAAACGAACTCAGAGTCATTGTTTTTTTTGTCACTTCAATTTCTTTAGTCTTTTCTTCATCTTTTAAAGTCCCGACAAAAAACAGGGTTTAGTATGCAAGTACAATGTAGGAAATCATCTGACGCTTTTGACTGACTCGGCCCACTGATGGCCCGCATTTAATCCGTGATAACCAGGAGACCTCGATCGAGTTTGGGTACTAATGGATCGGATTTAAGTCATTCGTTGATGGGAATATTTTTCATAAATTTGGTAAACGGCTTACTAATCGCCGCTACTAACCGCTAGAGACATTTTAGACCCATTATATAAATGACTACCACTATTTCAAAGCTACTTCACTATAATAATTGTTAGTAGGTATAATACAACGTGATTTAATTTAAGGCAAAACTGATATTTAAGAAAGAAATTGGTAGAATGTTTAGAAGAATTTATAAAATTAACCAATCAAAGGTTTTTCAGGCAAAGCATTTCACGTAAGACAGATATGTAATTTACACTGGTTTCACAATTATCGATGCTCCATGGCTCAG
This sequence comes from Euclidia mi, assembly GCA_944739405.2. Taxonomy (NCBI): domain Eukaryota; kingdom Metazoa; phylum Arthropoda; class Insecta; order Lepidoptera; family Erebidae; genus Euclidia; species Euclidia mi. The sequence continues at coordinate 3,049,996 of OX123202.2, read as the reverse complement.
TATCATTTCTAGCATTATTATATCAAAGCCTATGTAACCAATCCAACTATATACATGGTGTCAAAAAGGCCATTATCAATAGAAACATCACAATACACTCTCACATTAAATACGCAAACGAAGCACCGGTCAATGTGGTTCGTCCACAAATTACCTGTTATATTCCTCAGTCCACTTGATGGCTGCCACCGCATCCTATTACGACGGCTTACACTGTCATCAATCAAATATGCAAATTCGTCATCGATGCTATTTCATTTTTACCGTACTCGTTTTCCAACGAACCGCAGATGGAATCTGTTTTTTGTTCGCGGTTTTGCATACTGTGTGTTGTGGGATAGAAATATGGCAGTTTAAACTATATACCTTCAGGGTTAGGAGTTCGATTTTTATGAAGATATCAAATATTATTTTTGAGTAGGGACCATAATGTTATTGAATAAAGTTTATTATTATATATTTATTATTATATTTGACGACCGGTTGGCGCAGCGGGAGGGTAAGCAACTGCTAAGCCGAAGGTCGCGGGTTCGATTCCCGCACAAGTCAAACATTTTGTGTGCATGTACATGGATGTTTGTCTTGGTCTAGCTGTTTCTATGTATATTAAGCATGTATTTACAAAAAAAAGTATATAAGTATGTTTATCCATTATCTAGTACCCATAGTACAAGCTCTTCTTAGTTTGGGACTAGATGGTTTTGTGTGAATGCGGTAGAATATTATTATTATTATTATATAATATAAGTAGAACTTTTAACTTCCATTGTTCAACATAAATTATAAATTTTGCTTTGGGACCATACATAATAATTTCATTTCATGACATGGCGAAAGTTGTTGTTATCAAATGTATAGAAAAAATGAAGTGAAACTTAAAGACAACAAGCTGATTTTAAAATCCGTATTACTTAATATGGATTCTTTCAGAGTTTATTTTGGTTAATAATAATAGTGGCAAAATTGCGCTTATTGCATAAAATATATTAATTTTACAATAGCTACACAGTTTCCTTTTTATAAAAAGTAGCTAGATCTAGATACTGAAAATAATCTGCAAAATACGTCCCATACTTCAGTTTTCCAGTCCCAATTACTCAAATATCATTTCAAATATCCTCTTACAACCTCACCCCATTTACCTTACAAATCACGTTAAACAAACCAATATCGTATTGACATTGGCTCAATATCGGCCGCCGTAATCACTCCACGTCTAGTGTTTAAGTTGCTAGTCAAATATCGTTAGGTGAGGTCATTATTTCTGCACCCGAGTGTTCGACAAATACTCAGGGCCGGATCGGGTGCAAACAGGCAGTACCTGTATTGTTAAGGTTGATAATTAGATGGTCGGCTTGTGTGTAGTGTGTAATGGTGAGTGGATGGGGTTTGGATTAAGGGTGCGATACCTCTGTAATGAATCAAAGGAAGTGTATTGAAATAAAGAACTAGCAATAAAATTTTGTTCTTTCACTCGGAGTGTGTTACAGGACAATTAGACATCCATTATATTCTCTAGTTCAGCGTTTCCGTACGAAGTAATAGTGATGTAAAGGAAGAAATATATTTTACCGACATACACCTACGTGGGGCCCCTAGAGATGTTTCGTGAAGCCCTGAGGCTCCGCGGAGGACACTTTGAGGATAGCTGGCTTAGACCATCGTTTAGCCATCCAATGTAGCCACCTTATAGTGATAATAATTGTAATGCGTTTTTAGCAAATAAAACCTTACGAATAGTTCGCCGAATTTTAGTGTTTGTTTGTGATTATGATTTTGTTTATAGTCTAACGCCTGTTTCCCCAAAGAGGTAGACAAAGGTGAAATATTACCGCCACATTTCGCCATTTTGAGCATTCGGAAAAACCAAGTAACACTTTTGCATACGCTATTCACTGGACCACGCAGACGGATTATGTATAATTCCTTCAATGTACTTTTCTTACATTTCTTTCGAAGTATTACAGCACTTGCGGAAGAATGGTAATAGTCTTGTAAGCTTGCAAAGCCATGTAAAAATTGAGCTTAAGCTGATCTATTTTTACTTCTGTGGGGCAGTGATCCAGCACTGGATGTTTATGATTAAAATTATATGCCTTAGATTTTGACATAAGAACTGAACTCAAAGTTTTTTAAAAATTTATCTAAAATATACATTATTTCTACAAGCAGGACTTTTCTTTTTAAAGGCCGTTTATCGTACAGAGCGTTTGAAGTACGCTTCATAATACCTCAAAATTAAACAATGGACGTTACCCACAATGCTTTTACTAATTAGTTAACCTACAGTATGTATGTATGTATGTATATGTAGGTACGAAAAAGGTTACATATTTCGAGCACACACGCTCCTATCACTTTAAAAATCATAAATTCAGAACAAAACGGGGAACTAACAAACCAGTGAGCCAGTGCTAGTATAACTATGTAAACATGCACATTGCAGAGCACTTGACTGTAAATATAATAATTATTTCGTAGCACAGCTTTTATAAAGAAACACAACACTCTAATTACAATGGATTTAAGTTCAAAATTGTCTGGCACAAAATGAGGCAGTCAGAGCCTATCGTGTGTATACGCCTCTACATTTTAGTGCAGGGCTGTCGTTTATATTGATTTTATTCGGCACACATTTGAATAATTCTATACACGAATGTTCGGTGTGTGTGTTCAACTAGGTTGAAAAAATCTTGATTCAAATAACGCAGTTTTATTGACTAAAATAAAATGTGTATTTATAGGGTAGTGTTTAATATGCTGTGGTTTTTAGTGGCAAAAAAAATAATTATTGTATTCAGAACTACTTTTTAGGATTTTGTAGAGCCAAATGGCAAGAAAACGGAACCATTGCATAATCGCCGTGTCTGTCAGTATGTAGCTGTGTCCATCGGTATGTCACAAGCATTTAATTGTTTGCTACGTTTGCTTCGTAGCTGGGTTTGCCAGGTAGTTACGCGAATTGGCTACGACCGTAGCAGCGTAATTAAAAGATAGTAGTATCACGATCAAAACATAATGACCCGAAAACATTTTATTTGTTACAAGTCACAATATTTTGGTGCCGTTACTAATTCCATGTTAAACTATTTAATTATAAGAAGCACGGAAACTTCCTACGCTACCCGTTTATCTTATTTTCTCAAACTCCTAGAAGTAATTTCAATAAGACTTATATTTTTTTATAACAATATCTATTACATCATCACAGATATAATGTTTACGACAAAAATAAAGAGATACTATCTCCGTTCAAGGATTGAGTCATAACGTTTTAATACAAGAGGAGAATAAAATTTTATTTTATTGCAGCCATTTTTGTTCCTTCGAAAATTTTGGGAAGCCTTGTAAATATTATTCAGACTAGGTTTTTTTGATGTTTCGAGGACGTTCAAAATGGTCCAAGTTTGAATTTTATGACATATTAGCTTTTGCCCGCGGCTTCGCGTGCGTTGATGTCGGGGTAACATAAATTTACTTTGAGTCTCAAGTTGTGTGATGGCTCTCCTGATTAGTCTAAAGAGTTCAGAAACTCTATTGAGTACAAAGTAATTCGGTCAGTATCCATGACATTATAGGTATTATATACCAAATAGGTACATCTATAAAAACTTTCGCATTAATAATACTGGTAGAGAAAGTCACTTCAGCCGTTTAAGCGTAGTCTATACATAATTATTAGTTTATATATGTGAATAATGTAACCACCGTGCACAATATGACAATATTATGTTTGATGTGCCAGTACTGACAGATATATGATAGCACACGCGTAGCACTCAACTTACAGCGCATGCGTACTTACTTCCAAGAGGTAAATTTGTGCCGTATAGGTACAAACTTCTATCCTCCCTAAAATCCCGCCCAGTTTAATTTTTGCAATTTATGGTAGCCTATGTCCGTCTCCATGGTCCAATATATCTCTATATTAAATTTCGACAAAATCGGTTCAGCCATTTTAGCGTGAAAACGGAACATACATAAATACAAACATACATACATACACACTTTCGAATTTCGGATTTATAATATTAGTAGGGATTAGTAGAGATTTCAAACTTTGTTTTAACTTAATTTTATCTATCGTACCTTAGGCTATATTCTAGCCGCATTTAATACGCTATTTATTTTTTTATCCATTTATGTTTATTGATAATGACTGCCTCCATGGTCCAGTGGATAGCGTATGCGACTGCTGATCGGAAGTTTCGGGTTCGATTCTCGGGTCGGGCAAAAGTGTTAGTGGGTTTTTCCGAATACTCAGTAGCAGCACGGAGTCTGGTGATATGCCCAATTAAGGCAATAGGCTCGCCCCCTATTCAATGGGACCTAAAAATTCACGGCAAAATTGGGTGTAATATTACACCTCTGTCTGAATATGAATATTTCATGTAATGTATAATTCGCCTTCTGCAATAAAAGTTTAATGAAATAGTTTAAACTTTAAAAAAATATTATACGCTGCCCACCGTTGAAAGCCCTCACGATTGCTAGGATCAACTATTATTGTTATCACTGGCAAATAATAGGTATCTACTAATAAAACTAGAACTTCAGTACATGAGAAACAAACTACAAACAACTCAACATACAACAAAGTCATAATAATATACCGCACAAGTAGATCCCGACTACCGAAAAATGTTCTCTCAGTCATATTGAACAAACTATTATCTGGTAGGCTGACGTGTCCGAACGATGTCCCGCAGGAAATGAATTCGTACACTCCCCTACCGCCTCTTTGATACCACAGAGAGTTAAAATATTTGCAATAGATATTAGTATACAGAGGAAAACAGCGTAATTACACTGTATATATGTATTAGTAAGCAAGACACACACACATTTGTAATCATGCTGTGCTTATAGTTCTTATGCTTCGTTGAACAATACAATCAACGAGATGTGAGATTCAATTGTCTTACTGTGAAATCTTCTTAAATAAGGATAACTTAAAGACGTCGGAATAACTAAGTACTAATTAACGGAATAATTAACTACACAGACAGTTAAAACTAACTAGAATGAAATTGATATTTATTCATAATTATATTTAATTTAGATTTTCCATCGTTATGAGAAAAATAAATTGATATCTGCTTAGTAAAGGTCTGTCTTGTAATGTCTAGGTTATTAACTAAACTTAAAATTTTTAAAGACATAATAAAAGTTTTTAAGGCGAAGAAGGGCAGACTCCTACTATTTTGGTATTTTGGTAATCATGTCATCAATAATGAACCTACATAATTATAACAATGCATTAAAAAACTATATAATCAATACGTTTCAAGGTGACTTAATCAAACACAATGTCTTACATATTTTATGCCATCATAGTAGAAAATTAAAAAAAACATAATATAACCGGGATCACCATTATTTTCCAATGATAGATCTGTATTTGGTACGATCAAATATTTAATTCCATAAAACAATTAACAATTGGAGATATAGTTTGCTATTTGTATTTTGTATGTGTTTGAATATCTTATAGCCAAAGCAATACTTACGCTGCTACAAAACATTGTACGGTTTGAAGTGTGCTCCGAAGTTTTGTGCTATAACAAGTGATCATTCATTCAAACCATGACCATCGCTATTTCAACTTTACCCTCAACCAGCTCTAGCCCCAGTGGGGTTCGCAGTCATTGAAAATATATAAACATAACTGAATCTTTGCATTGTTCATAAAATAACGTGTATGTAAGGTGACAGTGGTATTATTAGCATTGTATTTTAACCTTTCATACATGTATTTTGTTTGTTATAAAAGGCAATATTTTACTGCTACATTTATAACTGTGTAGATGTGAGTAGACCTCAGGCAGCGTTAGCCGAGTGAATATACCAACAGACTGCCACGCAGAGGGTATCGGGTTCGAATCCACGGCGCGCACCAATGACTTTTCGGCGTTATATGCGTATTGAATTGTTAATTATCGCTTGTCCCGTGCCTCGGAGAGCACGTTAAGCCGTCGGTCCCGGTTGTCATGAAGATCTTTGACAGTCGTTACAGGGCGTCAGTACCTTCTAAATAAACTGACACAAGTCTAAACCATGGAATATCGCTATCCCTTCGGGTTGCGGAGGTCAGACAGGCAGTCGCTCCGTGGAAAAGCTAATATTCAGCCAAATCCGGTTAGACTAGAAAGCGGACCCCAGATTGAAACTGGGATAAGGCTAAGAGAAAGAATGCTTTAGCATTGTTATTAGCTTTCTCTTTGGAAACTAACTCTTGAGTGGTTTTTCACAGTTAATTTGTTACCTGATTTGCGAATAATTTTATATAGGTACTAGCTTTTGCCCGCTGCTTCGCACGCGTAAATTACGGCAAGATAAAATATTTTCTACAAACACCCCTACCCTCCTCAAGGAACATACATGCCAAATGTCATTGCGCCCAGTAGCTTCGGCTGAATTGTGTCTGTCAGTCAGTCCGTAACGCAAGGATTTTATATACCTACACAGATTGAAGTGATTCCATTGAAAAATAAAAGTCTTTACACAAACTCTGAATCCCTTTTCCACCCTCTTAGGGGTAAATATCCAAAATAGATGTGTTTTTGTTCGCTAATGTCATTTACGGATGCAATGAACAAAGTATGAAGTTAATCCCTTGAAGGCATAAGAGGTTCTATGCAAATTATGACTGCCCTTTTTGTCAACTTAGGCAAAGAATTTCCAAAAAGACTTTCTTAGTGTTCACTTACTTCATTTGAGGAACCAATAGGTATACAAAGTTTGAAGTTAATCCATTGAGGGCATAAAAAGTTTCATACATATACTGACAACCAGTTTAACCCCTTTAGGGGAGGAATTTCCAAAAATCCTCTTTTAGTGTGCCCTACATACCTCAAGGAACATACATGCAAAATTTCATCTATTTGCGCTCAGTTGTTTCGGCTGTGGCATGCATGTCAGTCAATCAGTAACGCAAGGATTTTACCTATATACAGACAGATTATACAAATAAAAGCATTTGACTGCCTCAGTGGTACAGTGGATAGCGTATGGGTCTGCTAAACGGGAGGTCTCGGGCTCGATTCCTGGATCGGGCAGAAGTATTACTGAGTTTTGACCAATTCTCAGTAGCAGCACGGAGTCTGCCAATGTGCCCGGTAACGGCAATAGGCTCGCCTCCTTTTACGTGGGACCTAATATGCAACATGGTGAAATGTGGGTGTAATATTACACCTCTGCCTACCCCTTCAGGGATACAGGCGTGAGACTACAAAAAAAATAAACAAACTGTCTGTAATCTTAAAATAACTGTATTGCATATTGTTGCTAACCTGTTTCCAGAACCCCAATGATTTATTTAGATTGCTTTTCTGTCTGTCTATTTATTCAGGGTAATCTTAAAAATGGCTGAATCGATTTAGATGTGTATTTTACTAATGGTTCCTGAAAACTCTCGAACAAACGATGAAAATTTCATTTAGGCGTAGTTGCTTGCAAAAGCTAGTTAAAATTAAATTAGTCAAGGATTGCGTCGTAGTATATCGTCATTAGGTATATCTCAGCGACATTGTAAAAAATGTAAAATAAATCATCCAAGTTCTAAAACCCTTTCTTCGTATTTTAGGTTAAAGAAATGCGAGAAGCCTTAGTCAGCAGTTGGACAAAGCAGATAACTGATAAAAAGTGCTTACCTGCTTAAAAATTAATATAAATAGCAAAATAACGGTTCTAAGTATTTTAGCTTCTATTGGTCATATAAAGAACCATCCCACATTTTAGTTAGTGAAGATGAAGAGCGCTTAGATAGTGAAAACTAAATGCACATCAGGGACAATGAAAAAATCAAGTAAATTCAAATTCAAATGTCTTTATTGCGAAAATGGGTACATTATTGTGGTATTATATAGGTACATAATTATGTATTGGTGCCTCCATCATCCGCCGCAAGGCATTCAATACAATTATTAATTAATGGCTAATGTCAAAATTATTTGTTTAAGTATTTCATAAATCAAATCATGTAAGTATTTACTATAAGAATAAGTCAATTTTCAATTAGTCAATTAATCATTAGTCGCTACATTTTACATATTTCACAAATCAATTTGGTATTTAAACATAAATAAATCATTGGAAGGAATAATTATCATTTAAATAGTCATTAATATTATAGTAAGCTTTGTCTAAAAGAAATAGTCTGAGTTTGCTTTTAAATTTGTGGATGCAATCTATTGACAAAAGACATTTTGGTAGGTGATTATACACTCGTGGCGCCATACAGAAAACACTCCTGTCCATCAACGCACTTTTATGTTGAGGACCACGTACTTTGAGGTTGTGACGCTTACTTGTAAACTTACTGAACATGTTTGAATTAGTTTTAACAAATAATATTAATTCGAAGATATACAGACACGGTACGGTTAATATCTTAAGTTGTTTAAATAACGGTTTACAGCTATCAGTTTGCTTAACATTACACATTGCCCTGACACATTTTTTCTGAGTCTTAAATACTTGTTCTATTTCTGTACAATTGCCCCAGAATATAAACCCGTACCGTAATATGGATCCTACATATCCATGATATGCCGTAAGTACTGCAGTACGGTTTAATTTTTTTGTGAGCATGTATAGAGCGTATGACTGACAATTTAATTTTGAGCAGATTTTTTCTATATGCCCTTTCCAATTCAAACTGCTATCTATGTTCAATCCCAAAAATGTTGTTGAGTCTATTGTATGAAGTTTATCGCCTTTGTAGGTTACTTCAATATCAGTTAATAAGGGAATATGATTTTTAAATGTCATTAAATGCGTCTCACTTAGATTAATTTTTAAATAATAAGATGTCTACCATTGAATTACATTAGATAAGGTGCTGTCAATGTCAGATTCAAGAAGCGACTTGTTTTTACCCTTAAATATAATTGTACTGTCATCTGCAAATAAAACTGTGGGATGTTTTGTTATCTTCGGGAGATCGTTAATATATATATTGAATAAAAGCGGTCCCATTACACTGCCTTGTGGGACTCCTATGCTAGCTTGTCTATAATCTGAGCGGCAATATGTCTGTTTTCTGGTTTTTGGGCACAAACGTGTAACCTGAGTACATTGACTTCTGTTAGAAAGATAAGACCCAACTAGATTTAAAATGTTTCCTCTGATCCCATATGAGTCTAATTTACTCAGCAATATGTCATGATCCACGCAGTCAAATGCTTTTGTCAGATCCATGTAAAGCGCACATACGGGCATTTTATTATCGACACAATCAGTGATTTCTTTCAAAAAATTATAAATAGCCATATTTATATTTTTATTCTTCCTAAAACCTGTCTGTTCAATGGCAAATAAATCATGTCTTTCAATAAATTTGTATATTCTGTCATGCATAATTTTCTCAAAAATTTTAGAAATTGTCGGTATTAGAGCAATGGGTCGATATGAGCCCAGGCAGTGCGGGTCGTTCTTTTTAAACAGTGGTTTAATAATAGTTCTCTTTAATCTATCTGGGAAAACTCCTTGGTATATACACTGATTAATTATATGACTTAGCACACAACAGATTTTAGTTGATACTTGCTTCAGATTTGTTGTGCATATATCGTCGTATCCGGTACTGCGAGTATTTTTAAGGGTCGATATTATTGTTAATATTTCGGCTGGTGAAGTGGGATCCATAAACAGAGACTGTGAAATTTTTGCCGTGTGATGTGGTCTGCTACCAATATCGAGACTTTCTATTTGGTCAATAAAAAAATATTAAATGCTTTCGCTATCTCCAAAGGATCGTCAATAACCGTTCCGTCATTACTATTAATATAATTAATATCGCTCTTCGGCATATTAAATTTCACTTTCTTAAAATTAATGTCCACATAGCTTTACATTTATTCCGAGCCGTATTTATATATTGTTCATTTTGAATAGTTTTCGTACATTTAATTATGCGATTAAGCCTATATGATAAAGTAGTAAACTCATTTTTGTTCTTTTCAGTACGTGTTTTGCGATATTGCCACAATAATTGTCGTTTGCGCTTGCAGCATAGCTTAATACCCTTTGTGATCCACTTCGGCCGTTTTTGTACACTAACTTTTGTTCGAATAATAGGAAAACACCATTGATAGAACAAAACAAATGTATTATAAAAGTAATTAAAAGATTCTAGTGGGTCACAGTTATTATAACAATCGCTAAAAGTCAATGACTCTAAGCATTCACAAAATTTTCTTATATTCTCATCACAGAGATCTCGTTTTTCAACGTACCAATATTTAAAAGCGACACTAGTTTGTACGGGGCACGTAAAAAGCTGTGCGGTGTGATCGGATAGTGCAAATTCTATTATTCTTACTTTATATTTAGGAATATTGCACATAAAGTTATCTATACATGTACCAATAATTATGCGAGTCGGTTCCTTAAAAGCCCATTTTAAATTGTAGCTTAATAATATGTTTATAAAATCTGTTGATATTTTTATTTTAACAAGAATATTTATATTAAAGTCACCACACAGAATAACTTTATATTTACTACGACAAAATTCCGTTAGTAAAGATATAAGTTTCTGGAAGAAAATATTTATATCTTCTTGACTAGTTTTAAGTGGGTCTATAAATACAGAAAACTAACAACTTATAATCCAGTAGCTCTATACCGGCGACTTCAATTATTCCTTCCTCACTAAATCTGGTCAGGCCGTTTATTGTTTTGTACCTGTGATGAGTTTGTATAAGGATACATGCGCCACCGCGACGGTTTTTTCGACAGAAGCTTGATCCAAGCATAAAGTTGTCAATATCAATAAATTTAATATCTGTTTTAATTAAATTATGCTCCGTTATACACAGAAAATCTATGGTCTTGTTCTCCATAAAGGAATTAAAAGTTTCATACAAACTGGGACCTCTTTTTGAACTCCCCGTTTTAGTGGTGAATTCACTAACGTCACTTGAGGAAAAGATATACAAAGTTTCAAGTGAATCCATTGAAGTTTTTTTTTATATTACAAAATGGGACACCTTTTCTTAAGCCTTTCTTAATAGGGGAGTGACTTCAAAAACTCCTTTCTTAGTGTTCACTGTCATCATTTGAGGAACTATATAAAGTTTGAAGTTAATCCACTGAAAGAATAATAAGTATCACACTTTGAACCCCCATCTTACTCCCTGAGGGTCGGAATTTTCAAAAAACAAATTCTTAGTGTTCATTTTCGTCGTTTAAGGAACCAATATACAAAGTTTGAAGTGAATCCATTAGAGAGATAAAAAGTTACATACAAACTTTGACCGTCAATCTTACCCTCTCAAGGCCGGAATTTCCAAAATATAATTCTTAGTGTTCACTATTATCATTTGAGGAACCAATATACAAAGTTTGAAGTCAATCCACTGATGGAATATTAAGTTTCACACACACGAGGTAGTAGAGCCCTGCTGATTTCAGCATGAATGAGCCGGCTCGACCGGGGAAGTACGACCCTCTTACAGAAAATCGACGTTAAGTAACAGTACCTAAACTGTTGCGTTTCGTTCGGTGCGTGAGAGTGCCGGAGGCCCTATCCCCTATTCCTTCTCCTTCATCCCACTCCTCATTCTATCCCTTTTCCAAACTCCAAGGGGCGGCAACGCACTTGTGACTATTGTGGTGTTGCTTGTGTCCATGGGCGGCGGTAATTGCTTACCATCAGGCGATCCGTCTGCTCGTTTGCCGCCTATTACCATAAAAAAGAAACACTTTGACCCCGTATCTTACCTCCTGAGGTTAGGAATTAAAAAAAAAAACTTAGTATTCACTATCGTCATTTGAGGAACCAATATACAAAGTTTGAAGTCAATCCACTGAAGGAATAATAAGTTTCATACACAATTTGAACCCTTATCTTACCCCCTGAGGGTAGGAATTTTCGTAAAACAAATTCTTAGTGTTCACTATCGTCGTTTAAGGAACCATTATACAAAGTTTGAAATCAATCCATTAGAGAGATAAAAAGTTACATACAAACTTTGACCCCCTATCTTACCCCCTTAGGGCGGGAATTTCCAGGAAAATAATGTATAGTGTTCACTATCGTCGTTTGATGAACTAATATATAAAGTTTGGAGTCAATCCATTGAAGAAATAAAAAGTTTCATACAATCTTTGACCCCCAGTTTTACCTCCTTAGGGGTGGAATTTCCAAAAATCCTCCCTTAGTGCTACCTTACACTCCTCAAGGAACTTACATGCTAAATTTCATCTTCTTGTGATCAGTAGTTTCGGCTGTAGCGTGTCTGTCAGTCAGTCAGTAACGCAAGGATTTTATATATTAAGATTATATAAAAATAAAATAAAAGACAATTTTATGTTAAACGGTTTTATTACAATAAAAAAATATGTAGGTTATGTACTAAAAGCTAAAAAATAATTCGGCAAGTCCTAGCTACCAGATCGCACCAATCTGCTCATCAATCTGGGGTATTGATCAGATAAATATAAAATCGTTGGGCGCATGAAATTTTTATCAAAATGTTTACTCTGGATACGCTACGCCCAACGATTATATATTTGTCTGATCAATACCCCAGATTTATGAGAAGATTGGTGCGATCTGGTAGCTAGGACTAGCCGTGTGGTTGACGACATAGAATACAAGTGTCACCACCCCCTATCTTCCCGTGGGTGTCGTAAGAGGCGACTAAGGGTTAACACGATGCAAATACCATCTTTGCGTAGAGACGGAAAACTCGACATCAAACCCTATACGACTACCTCGTTGGTCTCGCGGCATAAATGTGCGCGTCGGATCGGGAGGTCCCGGGTTCGATTCCTGGGTCGGGCAGTGTTATTGGGTTTTTCAGTCACGAAATTCTCAGTAGCAGCACGGAGTCTGGAAATGTGCCCGGTACGGCAATAGGCTCGCCCCTTATTACGTGGGACTAAAGTATATCTGGCGAAAAGTGGGTGTAGAAATACACCTCTGCCTACCCCTTCGGGGATAAAAGGCGTGACGATATGTATGTATGTATGTAATAAAACCGTTTAACATAAAAATGTTTTTTATTTTATTTTATTTTCAAGTTTTTAGTTTTGTTGTTAGTTCATAATGAGCCCTATTCTACCAATCAAGCCCTTTCATTCGATACCTATATTGAGGTATTTGTGAAAAATACGTAATCCGCCATTTTGTGGCGGAAGCCATCTTGGATTTTTCATAGTGAGCTCTATTCTACCAATCAAGCCCTTTCATTTGATACCCATATTGAAGTATTTGTGAAAAATATAATTCGCCATTTTGTGGCGGCGGCCATCTTGGTTTTTTCATAGTGAGCTCTATTCTACCAATCAAGTCCTTTCATTTGGTACCCATATTGAGGTTGTTGCGAAGAAATATGTGATCCGCCATTTTCTATCGGCGGCCATCTTGGATTTTTCATAGTGAGCTCTATTCTACCAATCAAGCCCTTTCATTTGATACCCATATCGAGGTTGTTGTGAAGTAATATGTGATCTGCCATTTTGTATCGGCGGCCATCTTGGATTTACAATCATAAGGAATATATTATGTTGCATTGTCATCAAGATTAAGAGTGTGTACCAAATATCAGATCAATCTGTCATCAGGAAGGGGGTGAAATTCCAATTACTAAATTTGACCCAAACAAATAAACAGTTCAAGCTAAATAAAACCGTTTAAAAACAATCCTGTGACAGTGCTTGTTATCGAAGTCTTCACAAAGGGCTTGATAACTTTTAATAAAAAATATGTATTGTTTGGAAAGTATGCAAAAAGTCGTAGGCATTTCTTTTTAATTTTAACTCTTTTTATGTTTTAGCACCGAAAATATATAAAATCTCAAATACGAGTATCTATGTATGTGGTCAGCTATAACAATTAGTTTTTTCGGTATGTACTTACAGTGTAATATATTAACACAAGTGTAAAAGAAATAGCGCAGTGCGCTTTCATTTTTCGTGCAGCCGAATACGGCCTTTATACACGTGTGCTAATATTTGAATTTACTTAGAATATACACATACATACATACATAGACTCACGCCTGTTTCCCCGAAGGGGTAGGCAGAGGCATATTAAACGCCCACTTTTCATTGAAATTAAACTACAGTTTACGGATTTTATCGCGTTATATTGGTTTCACTGGTTACTAAGTTATTACATTTAAACCGAATGATCTAGAAACTACATTTTTATTACTAGCCGACGTTCCGAATTCTTTACAGGATTCATGTTCACGGCACTGAACATGAATCCTGTCATGATCATTCGGTTTAAATGTAATAACTTAGTAACCAGTGAACACCGATGATCGGCAGGTGCACCACTTGCAGGTGAGGTTGGCTTGGGACCCTAAGTTCTTGGTGGGAACCACTTTGTGCTTCACACTCACTGCTGGAGTATCGCCTACAGAATGGTTTCAAGGATTGCTCGGTTGCAAAGATATTCAAATTCCCTTCGCCTACCACAATTCCAACAATAATTCAGCTATACTCCTTGCTCCCAGCCTCTTATGAAGACCATCGCTAATAAGCAAAATACATATAGCCTAATAAGAAAGCCTATCTGGTACACTATAAAAAAAAACTGGATCTTTAAAAAATAAAGTTCACTTCACATAGATACCAAAATACCAACATTTCTAATTCCTGTCTAACGCATTCGCTGAACTGCCTAATTACCTCACAATAAAGCCATTTCGCCACATTGTTACAAAGTAGAGAAGCTTTCACACCCTTTTTGTGTGTAACGCTGTGACACAGATGATGTATATTCTTTAAAGCATTGATCACCCGCGTAATGAACGACCGGCGATCAATCACAATGACGATCTGCCGAGCGTATAATGGGCCCGGATTGGTATTGCAGTGATATATGTACTTACCTGGACGGCGGAAGATTTTTTACTATCTAGTGGAGTTAAAAAGATTGAATTTAAAACTAGTTTTTATCGCTTTTATCGCAGTTGATTTGTGATTCTTGACAACTGTGATGCAAATGATCTTAACTTTCTTTTTATTGCTCAACATTCTTTGTGTTTTAAGCGATGACGACTACGCCTAGCTATAGTTCGTCTGATTGTTGAGTGAAAATGATTTCATTGATTTGAAATTTGGATATTCATAAATCGGTTTTGTTCATTTGCGTTGACATGTGGTGACAGTGAGTGGACATATGGTCAGCAATAAATTTGAAGTTCGATGGATAAAATGTCCATTGTATGGCAATTGATTTCTTGTATATTGGTTGTCAACATTTATGTGGTGATGAATAATATGTAGTAGAATGATCTGGTCATAGTACTCCATCTTCATATTTCTACATATTCATCTTTCTATAGTTACTTGTATGTCCCAGTTTAGTATTATACACTTTATGCGTAAAGACGTTTCACGTTTACGCTTGAGATAAGATTTTACAAATATTGTCTATCTATCTCTATCTATATCGTCACGCCTGTCTCCCATTGGGGTAGGCAGAGACTATAGAACGCCACATGCTTCGGTTCAAACATACTTCTTTCGCTTCCTCGACGTTCATTAACCTCATCATGCATGCGCGTCGGTTATGGGTACTTTTAATTTGGCCCTTTTTCAGTACGTCACCTATTTGGTCGGCGTACGTCCGCCTACGGCGTCCCCTACCGACATTTTCATTCATTCTCGCACGATATACTCCTTTCGTATTCCTTCTTTCATCCATCCGTTCCAAATGTCCAAACCAACGCAACATTCCTTTTTCAACCTTTGTCACTACATCTTCTTTTAGACCACACTTCTCTCGTATCACACTGCTTTTCACTTTATCAATCAGCCTTACTCCGCACATACTCCTTAAAGCTCTCATCTCCACAGCATTGATTCTACATTCATGCTTCTTCTGCCATACCCATGATTCACTACCATACGTCAGTGTTGGTCCAAAACTCCCTGCAGTATACCAAGGCGAGCTTGCTTTGGAATAATACCATTGCTGATGATGGACTGTAAGGCGCCATTCACACAATTTCCTGCTTTCACTCTCCTTTCAATATCTCCCTCACATTTTCCATCTCTCGTAAACAAAGACCCTAAATACACAAACTCGTTCACTTGCTCCACTTTTTCATCTCCTATCATTACGTCACATTCAATTACACTATCATCCCTCTCTATGACCATGACTTTGGTTTTGTTAACATTCACTATCATACCTTTCTTCTTATACGCTTCATTCATCGTGGTGACCATCTGCTGCAAATCCAACGCTGACGATGCAAATAGAACCTGATCGTCAGCGTATAGCAGGGTCTTAAACACTGACCCACCCATTCTTAATCCACATTCAGACTCTTTCAGATCGGCCAAACAACTGTCCATGAACAGATTAAACAGCCAAGGAGACGCTACACATCCCTGTCTAACACCACGATCAATGTTAAACCAGTCCGTGTAGGCCCCGTTTATTCTGACACAGGCACTTGAATCCCTATATAAGGATTCAAGTGCCCGTATCAGACTGCTGCTCACTCCATACACAGAAAGTGTTGACTAAAGTTCATCCCTCACCACTCGATCGTAAGCCTTTTCCAGGTCAATAAAGGCGCAGAAAACCTTCTGGTGACAAATATTGTCTTTGAAATAAATACTAAAAATCATTTCTACGGACCACAAACATGTTGGTAATTGAATCCAGAACCAATTCTCGATAAATCTTTAGACTAAGACTAACCGCAAATAGGTCGTCGACATCGTCGCATCATTTGTCGCATGTCGCGTCGTATCGCATCGCATCGTTTTGTTCCTTTCAGCCCAACATAACCCGCTAACTAATTGTTAGGAGCCCCAATGTTTTAATTAACTACCGGCAGTGGACACAGTCACTGATTTTATTTACAATATATTGGAATTTATAATTTTGCGTGTGCGGTGTTTGATTGCATTTCATTTACTCGATGGAGATATTGTGAAAAGATTTCAGTTATTCATAAAGCTGAATAATAAATCTTCTGTTTAAATTGTATTATGGCTATTGGGTCAGTTCAGCCGTGGCGAAAGTAACATACTACAGAGGACTGAAGGCCAAAACCTTTTCGAGTGTTGAATGGAACTTTTTAGATTTTTTACTGTCGGTATCCTCAATACTAAGGATATCGCAGTGCTTCATACAGAATGCATTTGACATAGAAATATACAGTATTCAAATGTGGTCTAAGATACAAGCAAAATTAATTAAATACCTTAACAATGATATTTTGGTACAAATTTGCTTAATTATAATGCTTTTAGT
The DNA here is from genome assembly GCA_944739405.2 of Euclidia mi. NCBI lineage: Eukaryota > Metazoa > Arthropoda > Insecta > Lepidoptera > Erebidae > Euclidia > Euclidia mi. The sequence continues at coordinate 3,032,760 of OX123202.2, read as the reverse complement.
GATTAGGTCGCCTATTGTATATTTTACTGCGATTTTTATTAATTACCATGACCATTATCTAGTGTAAAATAAAATCAATCTAATTCTAACAAATTACGAATAGCTATGGAATTTAAAAAAAAATTACAGTGTAGCTAAATAGTACTCTCCTCAGCCCAGAACTGAATCGTGTAGTCTAAACGGTATCAGTAATTTAAATTTATTATTATCAGTAATTTCACAGCACGTAAACACTAATGAGTCAGTCATTATTATGATAAAAGCAGTTAAAATAACATCCAAATACTAATATCAAAAGCAACTAAATTAATCCAAAAATCATTTATCCAACAATATTTAAACTAGGTAATTAATTACGAGAATGCGAACGTTTGAACAATACGTATAGGCTTCTAATCGGCCCACGATCTATTTGATGTATTGGCAAACAGCGGCGATACACGCGGGTTTTAATTATACGCAAAACACCAGCCACGTATTAATGATACGCCAAACAGTACGTAGGGCTGGGCAAAGGTAGACACACGGAAATTTTGAAGATTTTCAGCTTTCAATTTTATCCACTAAATATGAGATCGAAAATTACGGAAAATATTTACAAAATGCCAGTAATCTTCTTTACTACTACCGATAAGACGTATAGTGGTTAAGGATGAGCAGAGAGGTACTCGTTCCTCCAACACTATCACTCACTGAAAGAACTGTAGTGATGTAGTTCCCGATGCTATACGTTGTAGTTATTTAAAAGTGTAGTTCACTATTCAAACTAGCTTTATAAGTTAGATCGGCACATACAAGGCGTGTCATAAATACCATACTAAAGGATTTACCACCTCACTTTTACTAACTGCCTTTTTACTGCTATTGAGAATTGTCTAAGATGACAATGTAGGAAATAGCAGCATGTCATGATTTATTAGGTGAAGAACAAAATGTAAGGATCGCTTCCTTTTAACTACTTTCAAGTTATGTTTGATCGCATAACATGTGAAACTCCTTGAAGATATCATAATTATATTTTTGAGTGCTTGTGGTTGACTTTGATGCCTAAACTAATAGTTGTTTGCCTAAATGGTAGCCCTAGTTTGTAATAATGCTATGGCTACCAGTGAACGATTGTGATGTATTTGCCGATTTGTTTATAAGCGTTTGCTTTTATGATAATTGCGAACTGTGAACGGCGCACTGAATACATTGATGCTCTGTTTGCTTTCCATATTGTTCATCAAAACGTTTTGTTCAAAGTCATTTGACTGTTGGATTTTAATTAAAATAAGCGTGTTTGCTCTTCTGTACCGATTGGTTTTACTTTTGGTGATTAGAAATTTATTTGGCTGTAATATAATTGATGAAGTCGAGTTTCTTTATAAAAATAAACCCTCTAAGTAATTAGAATTTTTAAATTTATTATGGTATTTATCGTTTGGTTCGACTAAAATATGCAAGCTTTAACTTTATTCTTGTTCTGTAAACTCGATGTTACGTAGACGCATAAGTAAAAAGTTTTACACAGCTATAAAAACGAATGAGAATAAGTCAAATATTTCTTGTAATCCGAACACTTAACATTCGTAATTTATTTATAAAAGATAAGATATTTTCATGTTGTTTGTTCCGTGTCCGTTCTCCATTTAAATATATAATATCTTCATCCATATCATCATCATCAGCCTTTAACAGTCCACTGCTGGACTAGGCCTCTCCTTTGAAAGGAGGAATTGGCCTACTATACCACGCTGGCCAAACGGGTTAGTATAGGGTTTGTATCAAGTTTTCCTTCTCTCACAATGCTGTTCTCTGCATAATATGCTCCCTCTGTCGGCTCTTACGACACCCATGGGATGATATGGGGTGGTGACATTCCGTATTCTTAATCCGTCACCACACGGACATCATCCATATATTGATAACAAACTTGTCCCAAAGTGTCGACGAAACTGAATAAATATTGTTCTTATTTTTCAATATCACGGTAAAGGGTCCTAAAGTCCTACCCTTTAACGATCACTGCCGGTCCTAATACCCGTTGAAAAACAAGATGAAAATAAACGCAAACTACTGAATTTTTCATAGAGCCCCTCGAACCGTCCGTCTACCTGGCAACTAGACCGTTTCTTTGAGCGGTTGAATTTAACTGCATCCACAATTACAGGGAGACAGTCCCTTTCGGAGTTCAGTGTCAAAGCAACGAAAACTCGAATTACACTCACCAATTTCCGTCTGAAAGCATTACGTAGGAAAGCTGCGTTTAGGATACATGGCTGGGTTCGTAAAGGAAATTTTTGGCGGTGTCATTGTAAAGGAGCAGTAGAGTGGTTTTTGGAGATGTTTGCGAAGTCTTCAGAGTTGTAGGCGTGGAAGGCCGTCGAGTCGAATTTATCAACGCTGTCGCTCGGCAAAGCTAATGTATTCCCAAAGTTTGACAAAGCTGACTCACCGGGAAGTCTCCGAGGAAAAAGCGAGGGTGTTTCCTAATGGAAACAAGTTTGGAATTCGTCAATGGATTACTTTGGTGTATCACTGCGCAAGATAGAATTTACTTTATTTGTGGATATTAATTTACTTATTTACTTTCTGACCCACTTGGCAGTTCTGAAGTGTATGGTAGTTTTGGAGTGATCTTTGATTTATGTTTAGGTTTATTATCAAAGTTGTATAGTGGAGTTTATCCAGTTAATCCTCGTTGCCTGAAAGCTGCGAGTTTAATATGTTTGATGCGTAAACATAGCCAGTTATTTTTATTTGAACGAAACTCAAATGCAAAATTATAAGCAAGATAACTATGCCTTGCTGGTTAGGTAGGCACTGATTGTACGAGATAAGTCTGTAGCCTCGTCTAGTCTCAATAGGTCTTAATTATGTACCTCTCTCTTGTGTGTACTGGTAGAAACTATGTCTACAATATGCATCACTTAAACTGAAATACTTGAAAAAGGAACTCTAGAACAGAGTAAAATACTAAGTCTAGAACTATGCCTCATTACTGAGACTTAGTTCACAAGCACTTGAATCGTTTAATTCAAACTTGTTCCATAGAGGGTACAGTGGGTCGAGCCAATGGCGCGTCAAATTGAACTGTGAAGTAACCGTGAAATAATCGGCGCTTATTGTACGCGGTTGAACCAATTTGTACCTAAGCTATAGCTTGATTTATGAAGAAATGTACAGAAAAGTACCTTAATACTCGATTTCGTATATTTTTCCATTACGTAAAAATCATTTTAATTTATCATCTCCTTAAATCTTTTTTTTTACTAAAATACTCTTGTAGGTATCATAAATAAGGCCTTATCCACCTTTTGTTAATGATGTTTTGACTCAAATTAAGAGACGCCTATATCCAGCAGTGAATTACAAAATTCTGCATGATAAAGGCTGGCTGCAAGAAACTTTACAAAATTACATCCAAATGATTTAAAGATTATCTTATTATACATTTCCTTTTTAATTGTATCCTTTTTTTTTTCTTTTCTCATTTCTTCGCTGTGGAAATGCATTTACGTACTTATGTGGGACTCAACGGCTAGGCTGTAATTTTGTCCTGTATAATCGTAATTTTCTGTTTCCTTTTTTTATTTCTCACAAAATGTGTAAATTACCTGTCCAAATAAATATTTTTCTTTCTTTCCTTCTATTGAAAGTGATTAATTACTTTTGTAAAAACACTGGCATAATGGACCAAGAAACAATGCAAACATCAAGTAAAAAGGAGCTTTTTCGTGCCTAAAGTTGAATCCAATATAACTATATTTCATCAGAATATAGCAGGTGCAATAAATAAAAGTGAGGATATTATTTTTGCGTTATCTGAGTTTTCAAAAAAATCAAACGACATCGATATAGTATGTCTCACTGAGACATTTATTAAAAAAGGTACGGAGCATTTGTTAAAAATACCAGGATATAAACTGGTCGCGTCGTTCTCCCGCAACGCAAAAAGAGGAGGTTCTTGTATTTTAATCAGAAATGACTTTGACTACAAAACATTACCATCCCTACCTAACCTTGCCTGTAATTTTCATTTCGAATATTGTGGCGTGGAGCTATCAACACAAAAAAATATTGTAATATGTATATACAGAACCCCAAATAGCAACCCATATGCCTTCATTGAAAAGATGGAACATCTGCTGTTAAAACTGTCACATCGAACAAAGAAAATTATCTTATGTGGTGATTGGAATTTTGATACTCTTAAACCAAATAAGAGTTGTTTAGAACTCATAAACACTCTAAAAAACTTCAACATACAAATTCATATCAACTTACCTACTAGACAGCAGGCATGTATTGACTTAATTGCAAGTAATGTGAAACACACCCGAGCTGAAATTCACTACTTGGGACTTTCAGACCATGAGACTGGGCAAACATTAACAATTAAAACTAATATTAAACGTCAGAGGCACAGTTGGTATGAGGAGGTAAGAGATTTTAATAAACATAATGTTGATAAGTTTTGCCATTACATATCATCACTGTCCTTTTCGGAAGTCTACGAAAAATGTGATGCAAATGAAGCTTTTCAGGAATTTCACAAATTGTTTGCACTGATTTTTAATTTATGCTTTCCGATATTTAAAGTAAAAAAAAAACAAATAAAGTGAATAAAAATACATGGTTGACAAAAGGATTAAAAAAGTGTTGTATAAGAAAAAGAATTCTTTACCGAAAATGTAGGCAAGTAAGTGTTGATAAAAAGAAAAACGCTAAGTTTTACAAAAGATATTCTACTATACTTAAAAAATGCATACACAAGTCAAAACAATTAGTAAATCACAAATATATAAGCAAAAATAGTAACAAATGCAAAGCTGTGTGGCAAATCATAAATCAAAATATTGGCGACATTAATAATAATTTAGGAATAGACAAAATAGTATACAATAATCAGTTACATACGACTGCACATGACATAAGTAATTTATTTAATAATTTTTATATTGACTTGACTAATAATAATGACTTTAAATATAATATTGACGATATAAATGAAACTATGGACATGGACAAATTAAATATTAATTCAATTTTTTTAAGCCCGACAGATCCAATTGAGATATTTAAATTAATTAACAATCTCAAAAATACAAACTCCGTAGGTATTGATGGTATTAACACAAGGATGGTAAAACTCTGTGCACCCTACATATGTGAACCCTTAAGCTTTATCATTAATATGTCATTTGAACAAGGTACTTTTCCCACGATCCTTAAAAAGTCAATTGTTAAGCCCTTATATAAAAAGGGGGAGTCAACAGAAATGACTAACTATCGTCCTGTTAGTCTTATACCAGTAATGTCAAAAATTTTTGAGAAGGCAATGTTGAAAAGGTTACACGACTTCGTCTTGAAGGAAACGATACTAAAACAAGAGCAATTTGGTTTTCGAAAAAACAGTAGTACTTCACTGGCCTGCTTCAATCTTATTAAAACAGTTACTGAATGTGTTGATGATAGGATACCTGTAACGACATTATTTCTGGACATGAGTAAAGCATTCGATTTTGTTGACCATAAACTTCTTCTTCATAAGCTAGATAAGTACGGAATAAGAAGAATCGCTAATGATTGGATTAGGAGCTACTTAAAGGACCGATATCAATGTGTAGAAATATCTAAAATAGAAAACGATAAAAAAATCACATGTAGATCGAATTACAAATTAAATAGATTTGGCGTTCCACAGTGGTATGGCGTGGTGCCGAAACCGTGGGGTAGGGTTCTAGGCGACTTGGAAAAGGAAATGGACTGTATTAGGGCGAGTTCTGGGTCGCCTAGAAAGGAATAAGGGAAGAGGAGATGGATACGGGAGTATAGGATATTTCCAGGATGGAAGGCACTTACCTTATTCAGCCTTCTTCGTTTCTTGTCTTCCTGGTGGTTACGCGATGCAGCTGCTTGTTTTCACTAGCACTCACGAGCGGGTTTTCCTTGGTGGAAGCGGCAAAATCACATACAGCGGCGCGGCGCGGAGCGGTATCGAGACGGCGTTCTCAGCGGGAGGAATGTTCGAGACTGTCCCTCGCGTTCACGATCGCGTCGACGAAATCAGGCGCAAGGCAGTGCCTCTTCCAGGGAGAGGGAAAGAGAGGGACGGAAATATGATATCGCTCGCACTAGACAAGCGTGGAACGATTCATATTGATGCGATTAGTTGTAGATAGGAAGGTAGATGGCGCTACCATATCCCCCCGGCCCTAAAGGGTTGCCTTTAAAAAAAATAGAATTGAACTTAGCTATGTTGGGTGTACTACCGCATAACCCCTCAATAGGCTAAGACAGCGATATGACAATAAAATTAATCTAAACTAACTTTAGCGAAAGCTACAAACGCAATAATAGCGAAAACTACTAACTAAATACTTAAACTAAGAGGTAAGTCCAACTTCAGGCTAGATCTCACTGAGTTGGAAGCGGACAGAGACGTACAACAGGGCGCACGTAACTCCCCTTGGCGGTTTTCACGGTAACAACGCGCGTTGTACCGTCCTTGGAAGTATGCAATTTCTCTACGATGGCTAACGGCCATGAAAGCGGCGGAGCATTATCATGTATTATGACGACCAACGTACCCTCCTGTATAGGGGATGCAGGACTATTCCACTTGGATCTAGCCTGAAGCTGGTGTAGATATTCCGCACGCCAGCGCCGCCAGAACGACTGCACGAGTTTATCCAGCAGAGTATGTCTCTGGAGCAAGCTTGAAGAGTCTGCTTCAGGAGCCGGAAATGACGATAATGGCACTGTGTTCAGAAAATGTGCAGGGCTTAACGCGGATGGTTCTGCAGGGTCACTACTCAATGCCGTGAGCGGACGCGAGTTGATCAATGCCTCGACTTGTGCAAGGACAGTTAAAAGCTCTTCGTAAGAGAGGATCTGTTGACCTATAACCTTGAAGAGATGCGTTTTAATTACTTTGACCATGCTTTCCCAACATCCACCGAAATGCGGTGATGCTGGTGGAATAAACTTCCAGTCGATATGATTTATGGAAAGTTCCTCCTGAAGACGAGTACGATATTCTTCCCTGAGAAACTTATAAAGGTCGCGTAAATAAGAGCTTGCGCCCACAAAACAAGTGCCGTTATCCGTGTACAAACACTGTATAGGGCCGCGCCGTGAGAGAAATCGTTTAAGGGCTGCCAGGAATGACACCGTGCTTAAATCTGTCGCAACTTCAATATGCGTAGCGCGCGTCGTTAAGCATGTAAAAATACATAGCCAGGCTTTACGGCTCTTAACACCTCGACCACGCACTGGCGTATACTGCAGTGGTCCTGCGTAATCACAACCGGTGTGTGTAAACGCTTTAGCAACCTGGTTGACGCGCTGGCTAGGGAGATCGGCCATGGGAGGGAAAGTCGGACGCGGACGAAATTTGAAACAGACGTTACATTTATGTATTCTGTGACGAATTATTCGTCGAGCGGCTAAAATCCAATATTTATGCCTAAGTAAGGACATAAGCAACTCCGGACCGGCATGGAGGTGCTTCTTGTGATAAAAATCAACAAGAAGGTCGACAACATGATCATGTCGCGGCAGAATACAAGGATGTTTGTAGTTATAAGGTTCATCCGAATTTGACAGACGACCCCCAACGCGTATGACGCCATGTTCATCGAGAAACGGCTTGAGTCTAAGGATAGCGGGAGAACAAGGTACATTGTCCTTTAAATTTTGAATGTCGTTACTAAAATGAACAGCTTGTACAGCTCGTAGTAACTTACATTCTGCGAATTTCAGATCAGTACTTGATACAAAAGTCTCATTAGGTAGGTGCCTAAGAAACCTATAGACATAAACGATGGCGCGGAGTAACTTAGACCACGATGACATGCGTAGTGCGAGTGCATAGATGGGAGACTCCGCAACCTCAGCAATCACGGGATAAGAAACAGACTTCCGCTCGGGTACATCTTCGTCTTCTGCACTGTGGTCAAAGGGTTGCATGGGCCATTCTGACGGATCATGGGAGATCCAAGAAGGTCCACGACGCCACAATGGATGATGCAGAAGATTGAGTGGAGTGACACCACGAGACAAGCAATCTGCGGGGTTCTCAATACCCGCGACGTGATTGAAACAAGTAGCAGGAACCAGTTCAATCAATTTGCTAACGCGGTTGGCGACAAAAGTCTGCCAGCGATGAGGAGAAGAATGAATCCAAGCGAGCACTACTTTGGAGTCGGAGAATGCGTATAATTTATTAATGGGGTAGTGGGGCAAAACTGTGTCTTGAACTTTGCGGAGCAACTGAGACAGCAGAAGGGCCGCGCACAACTCCAGTCTCGCAACTGAAACGGTTTTAACAGGCGAGACCTTAGACTTGGCACAAACTAACTGCACCGAGTAGTTAGAACCAATGCGGACTTGCAGATATACGACTCCGCCGTAAGCACGCTCGCTGGCGTCAGCGAAACCTATCAAGTTGATGGTACATCCATCTACCAACCCAAGATGACGCGGAATAGTAACTTGATTGAGCGCGGTAAGCTCAATACAAAACTGGCCCCAAGCGGCGACAATATGGTCAGGGGGTGTTTCATCCCACTCACACTTTGATAGCCAAAGCTCTTTGATCAAGAGCTTGGCGTACAAAATTGTGGGAGCCACAAAACCCATTATGTCCCATAGTCGAGCCACTGTGGACAGCATAGTGCGTTTGGTGCACTTATCATCTGGTGGTGAGACGTCAAACCGAAAACTATCGCAGGATTTGTCCCAGCGTAAACCGAGAACCTTATGCGGTACAGACTTCTCAAACTCAATGTCTGGAGAAGCCTTATGAGAATCTGGTATGCGTGCGAGAACCTCCTTAGAGTTGCTTGTCCATTTGACAAGATCAAACTGGCCTCGCTTGAAAAGCTGAATAAGCTCTTCACAAAGCGAAATTGCTAGCGGAGTGGATATGACACTACAGGCAATGTCATCCATGTACAAAGCGGAAGTGGCAACAGCCGCTGCGGCGGGAAAGTGATCGCCTTCATCAGCGATCAACTGGCGAACAACTCGTAACGCGTGATATGGGCTAGACTTGAGTCCAAAGCAAACACGATTGAACTGATACACAGATAAAGGTTCTTTCTTGTCAAAACGATAAAAGACCCGTTGAAATCTACGGTCAGATTCGCGAACGCCGATATTGAGGAACATTTGGCGGCAATCAGCTGACAGAGCGATTTGGAAAAGACGAAACTTTATTATGATGTTAAATAAATCACCCTGTAGATTGGGGCCGGCATGCAAAATGTCATTAATCGACTGACCCGATGTAGTCTTACAACTAGCGTCTAAAACCACACGAAGTTTAGTAGAGGTTTTATCTTCGCGAACTACGCCGTGATGCGGGATATAATATGAGGGCAGAGAGTTGCCCTCGTTGTTTACAACTACACTCAAAAAACCTTTATCTATGTAGTCACGAATGACGTCATTATAGGCGCTGCGTAACTTAGGTGATGCATCAAGTTTACGTTCCAAACAATGGAAACGTCTGAGCGCAGCAGCGTACGAGTCGCCTAACGAATAAGGGTCACCACAGAATGGCAACGCCACAACGTATCTGCCACTGTCGTCACGAACAGTGGTAGCGCGGAAATGTTCTTCACACTCGAGATCTTTATGGCTCATCGAGGGCGGTGCGGTAACCTCTTCAAGCTCCCAAAATCGCTTGAGAAGAGAGTCAATATTGTTTTCTTGAAGAACAGAACAACAGCAAGACGTAACGTATTGAGAAGTATGTAATGTAGGTACGGTACCCATAATTACATACCCGAATACCGTCTCAATAGCGGGCGGTAAGTTATTTTGCTCACTACGTACCACTTTAGTAAGTAGCAAGTGCGGGAATATTGCGGCTCCGATCAAAACATCAATGTCTGCCGGATTCGCAAACTCCGAATCCGCTAGTGGTAGTGACTCAAGATGTGTGAGGAGCGACACGTCCACATTAGCGTTTGGCAACGTGTCTGTAATACGTTCCACGATAAGCGAAGAAATGTTAAAATTAATGTCCCTATTAAAACGCGAATGTATTTTAATATCTACGGAACCTTTGCAATGTTTTTCTGATCCGCCTATCCCTCGGATTATTGAGTTCGTATTTTTAAAGTTATTCCATAATCCGAGGCGTTTGAACAATTCTAACGTTATTAAATTGGTCTGAGATGCGCTATCTAGCAGACAACGTACCATGTGCGGCGACCCATTGACATCATATATGATAACTTGCGCTGTCGCTAACAGAACAGTCTTAGACGCCATACATGGCGGCCAAGCACTGCTCTGATCACTACAAGCGCGCGAAGGCCGTCCGCGCGTGCGTGCCGCCCGCGCAATGGATGTCGTACACAACGATACTTCGCCCTCAGACGCGGAAGGCGCAGCTACCGTGGTCTGCTGCACCTGCGGCGTACTCGTAAGTGTGTCAAGGCTAGCGGCTTGACTTGGCAACCGGTTATTTTTATCATAATGCAACAGTGTGTGATGTTTTTGTTTACATGTGCGACATCTCGTTCTACTGGAACAATTACTCGTTTTATGTTTTATGCTTAAGCAATTAATGCAAGCTTTGTTATCTTTTACGCTTTTAAAACGAGCAATTGGATTTAAATCATTAAAGGTGGGACACTTATAGTAATGGTCGTGCACTATATTACTGCACAGACACTTCTGTGAATTATTACTATTAGATTCCGAACATGTTACGTAAGATTGTGGATTAGGGACTGAGTTATTATTACTATTTCGCGATTTATTCAACCTTTGTTTGTTGTTGTTAGTGTTAGACGGGCCAGGTGAACCAGACTGCGTATTATGAAATATTCGACACTGATCTTTGATGAACGAAATAAAACTATCTAGTGTAGGTATTTTATTATTGCGTTCCGTCATCTCGAATGCGCGAATTGTATCAGTGTCAAACTTTTTTAATGCGAGTTGAAGCAACATAAAGTCGGAAAGATCTTCTAATTTCAAATTCCTAAGAGAATTAACCGCGGTTACGAAGTTATCAATAAACAGCTGGAAATTCGAGACAGACGCGGCACCGGACAGTTTGAGATTTAAAGCTTGGTCAAAGTACGTAGACGCTAGAATGCGCGTGTCTTGATATCTGTCAAGTAGTGACTGAAATATGACCTGATAATTCTCAGCACTGGGTGTGACACCTGCAAATACGGACTGGGCCTTCGGTGACAGTTTACCTATTAAATAGTACAACCTGTCAGCATCTGTCAGAGAACCATTATCGTGCACTGTAGACTTAAAACTTGCATAGAATAACGGCCAATTTCGTATATCTCCGTCAAACGACATAATCTCGATTGGCGGTAATCTCGGTTTGCGGGCAACGGGCTCTGCCGAACATTTACCCTCCAATTGCGATTGTATACGCTTAATAATACAATAAAGATCTTCGAATGCGGTATACGCCTGATAGTTCGGTTTTTCATCAGGATTGATAGAAAGTAATCTTGCGTTATAATCGTCTAACAACTTATGAAAATCTGTTCGAATACTATCTACTGTTGTACAATAACTGAGAAATGCTTCGCTATTGCTGTCAGACATAGATGCGGTTTTTGATCGTTCATAGATATTTTGTATGCGCTCAAATAAAATATTGCGTTTCGCTTCTAAGATTGTCATCTCTTTGTCTTCCGACACGCGTGACTTCTTTTGTTGTGACATGCTTACGTAAGTATAAGCTAATGAGAACGAAACAAAATAAGAATATCTAATGTATCTATTATTTTACCTAAGTAGGCAACACTTTAGAGCTGAGGAAATAAAAGTTGATTGAAATATGAGATTTATAAGACAACTATGATAGTTGCAGAAATAATAATTTAATAAGTAGGTAGCTACATAAAAGTTTACCTACTAATGCGGGCGGAAATAACCATGTGACGGTTATGTTAATCTATTAGGAGTATAGCTAGGTGCTATAACTGCCTAGGTATAGCGGTATAACGTATAAAACGTAAATGAATCCGGCTCGAAGGACCAAAAAAATGGTATGGCGTGGTGCCGAAACCGTGGGGTAGGGTTCTAGGCGACTTGGAAAAGGAAATGGACTGTATTAGGGCGAGTTCTGGGTCGCCTAGAAAGGAATAAGGGAAGAGGAGATGGATACGGGAGTATAGGATATTTCCAGGATGGAAGGCACTTACCTTATTCAGCCTTCTTCGTTTCTTGTCTTCCTGGTGGTTACGCGATGCAGCTGCTTGTTTTCACTAGCACTCACGAGCGGGTTTTCCTTGGTGGAAGCGGCAAAATCACATACAGCGGCGCGGCGCGGAGCGGTATCGAGACGGCGTTCTCAGCGGGAGGAATGTTCGAGACTGTCCCTCGCGTTCACGATCGCGTCGACGAAATCAGGCGCAAGGCAGTGCCTCTTCCAGGGAGAGGGAAAGAGAGGGACGGAAATATGATATCGCTCGCACTAGACAAGCGTGGAACGATTCATATTGATGCGATTAGTTGTAGATAGGAAGGTAGATGGCGCTACCACACAGGGTAGCGTGCTGGGACTATTTTTGTTTTTAATTTACATCATTGACCTACCTAATATTACCAACCACAAAACTATTTTATTTGCAGATGACACGACACTTATTATCAAATGTGACAATAAAGACACGTATGAACATGACATAAACTTGACGCTGAACAAGACAATTAATTGGCTACTTCATAATAATTTAAAAATCAATGTAGATAAAACGCAAATGATTCAATTCCAAAACTATAGAAAACAACATATTGAGTTAAATGTAAATTACAAAAATAATAAAATACAAGAAGTAAGCTCTGCTAAATTTTTAGGTCTGATAGTCGATAAACATTGCAACTGGTAGGCACATGTTGAATATGTTTGCAACAAACTTGATCGATTCGTTTTTGCTATCAAAGGGTTACGACAAACAGTGTCAACGGAAGCGGCCCTAAGTGCATATCACGGATACTTGTCATCGGTGCTGTCATATGGTCTCTTGCTCTGGGGAAACTCGGTTGAGATAGAAAAAGCATTTCGGGTGCAAAAAAAATGCGTGAGAGCTATATGTGGAGCCTGTTTTACTGACAGCTGTAAACCATTATTTAAAAAGTTCAACATCCTGCCACTGGTTTGCATGTACGTTAGAGAAATCTGTGTTTTTGTCAAACTTTATCCACAGTATTTTAGTAAATTTTCTGCAACAGAAGGTAGAAACGCTAGGAATAAATTTAAACTTCTCCGACCTAGGTGTCACTTAGATATATATGAGAAAAATGTATATATAAAGGCCATAGAAGTGTATAATAAGTTACCAGATACATTTAAAGAATTACCACTTACTATATTTAAAAGGAAAATTACAACCTGGCTTGCAGAAAAATGTTTCTATACTCTAAATGACTTTATGACATACAGAGAAAATAATGTAACTAATTAATGTTAAAATTTCAATATGCGATCATAATACTATGTTTTGACTTTTACACTTATTTCAGTTGACATTTATACACAATTATTGATTTACTACTATAAATTTACAATTATACATGACATAAATTTTGAAATTAATTACTTAATAAATACTAATAAGCAGAATTTAATTGGATAATATTATTGTATAAGTTTAAATATTTACGCACCATTGTTATGGTAGAATGTGAGAAGACTTTTATTTTACCTTAACACGACTATGTAACCACATTTCTTGTAAATAAATGCATTTCATTTCATTTCATAGGCATAGAATACAAGTGTCACCACCCCCTATCTTCCCGTGGGTATCGTAAGAGGCTACTAAGGGATAACACGATGCAAATACCATCTTTGCGTAGAGACGGAAAACTCGACATCAAACCCTATACGACTGCCTCGTTGGTCTCGCGGCATAAATGTGCGCGTGGGATCTGGAGGTCCCGGGTTCGATTCCTGGGTCGGGCAGTGTTATTGGGTTTTTCTGTCACGAAATTCTCAGTAGCACGGAGTCTGGAAATGTGCCCGGTACGGCAATAGGCTCGCCCCTTATTACGTGGGACTAAAGTACATCTGGCGAAAAGTGGGTGTAGAAATACACCTCTGCCTACCCCTTCGGGGATAAAAGGCGTGACGCTATGTATGTATGTATGTGTAGGTTTTGTATGACGCAACTACTTTATGATTACCAATAGATGGTCGGGTAAAAAATCGGCATCGTGTATCAGCACTACCCATTTTCAAATAGCCCTTTAATTTTAATTATCGACGTATCAATCCTCGGACATCTTTATTATTTTGTTGCTGACAATGTTCTCCAGCGAAAACCGTAAACCAGTGAAATAATTGGATGCAAATTAAAATAACGTTAGGTACGATGATGGTGATCAATAATATTGTATACGTCTCTCTGATACTACGATGACAAAAAATTATCATTGAATGGTCTATATAATATTCTACTTTTTCTCTCTTTATAAAATCTTGAATTACAACAATTACTCATTATAGTTATTCAATCCTTCTTAATAACATTTTCTCTATCATCAGAAAGTCCAACTAGTCAACAAACAGAGCCAAAGATCGTTGCAAAGCCAGCACAACCGCACAATAACTAACCGCGCCGCGAACTTTCTCAATAAACCGCCAGTATTTTCTTCCACAGCAATCGGAACTGCAGTAATTAAAAACAAAGTAATAAGTTGTGTACTAGCTGTATAAGCTATAAGTTCAGCCGCACTTACTCAACTTATATTAATTAGACTCTGAGAGGCACCGCATCGAAAGCATTGCCGCTCAAAACACTCTCAGAAACTAAAGATGGTCTGTGGAGGGCTGAAGTTTATTTATGTAAGTAAATAGAAAAGTTGTATAAAATCTTTTTAATTGGTTAGGTGTAACTATTACTCTTACTTGCTACTGTGGTGTAACTAATGCTATGTATTAGAATTACCAACTAGGTACAGCTGCATGCCTATTGGGGCCATTTCCGAATACATCGATTTATATTTAATATTTATTTAATAAGCTAAGCCTAGGAGGTTAGGCCTATGTTCACCGCTGGACATAGGCCTCACCCAAGGCCCTCCATGCAGACCGACCTTAAGCCAAAGTATTATTTTTAATACAAAATTAGCTTTTTACATAATATTTTCATCATACACGAATATACGCATCCCATACCTTAATTTAATTAAGCAAAGTATAATGTCGTTATAAAGCTGAAAATAACGCGCTTGGTTACGACCCGTAAAATGTAATAAATACAAATTGACGCAGACTCGTTTAGACAAAAAAAAATCAAGACCGCCTATATGGTAACGAAATTAAATATACGCCAGTATTCATCTGTCTGAATCCAATCTATCTAATATTACAATATTTTAATATTTATCGCTTTTACCAAGCTAAAAACGTCTATTTCTATATTCTCCTTATTCTTATAAATGTCTCAGAAAATCATTTTTTTTTATATTGTAACGTAATACTACACGTATTGCGTTATAATATCTCGCAGGCGCTTAACGCCAGCTTAGCCAGACATCGTTCGCAATATTACCAAATATGGTCATATTCACTAGCCAAAGGCAGTTGTGAGTCATAGGTTTATGCCTATATAAGATGGGTGCGCGTTGTAGAATGGTCACTTTCCCTAGACATCGGAACGCTGCCGCTACACCTCGCGATTATTCTACATTCTACTTCCTATCTACTGTCCCGCTGGGGGTAAGCATATTCTAGTTGTCTGTGTGCCTATATGTTCTGTCTGTAGTATCTGTGTCTCCTAAGCATAACAGCCGATCTAGGGACAGCCTGTTCCTGACCGGTTGTTGTGTATTCTCTATGCTGTTTCCAGTTCACCCTACGAGCTCACTGCACCTGACGTTCACCCTACGAGCTCACTGCACCTGACGTTCACCCTACGAGCTCACTGCACCTGACGTTCTTCCTACGGGCTCACTGCACCTTACGTTCTTCCTACGGGCTACAAGCCACGAGCTGCTGGCGCCGTGCCGCTACTAGCCAGCTGCCACCCAAGCCTCCGTTCCAGCCTACGAGCTCCTACAGCCAGGCCACGGACGCCTGAGCCTGACCGCTCGGCCCACATCGGCTGCACCGCCTGAGACCCGCTCAGCCTGAACATCGACCACAGAGCTGCCTGCGCAGTGCACCTTGGCCAGCTCATCGGCGACCCTACGAGCAGCTACCCTGCGAGCGTCGGAGAGTAGCAGGAGTCTACACTCCAGCCAGCTCAGGCCAGTGCTTACCTAGTTCGGTCATACTGTATGTAAGCGGTAGTGAGACATAATAAAGAACCTGTTCAGCCTAGCAGTGTTTCTCTCGAACCCCGACATCCTACCTGAGATCCTCCGTCTCAAAATGTACATATACATATTTTCTTTTACGAAATAAGGCTCTACTAAAATCTAGGTAATTTATTTAATTTGCTTTATTTTAATAAAAGCACTGGAGAATGATAAAACTCATTTATTCAGCGTAAGGAGGATACACTTGACCTACTTTATTATTTATTTCATCTTGTATTAAAACAAAAATGTGACCGTTGATCTTGCTGCGGTAAAATGGTGAATTTGATACAATAATTAGGTTAATATTTTTAATAAAAGGCAGCGATAGCCTAGTGAAGATACCTAAATACTGCTATGCAGAGGGTATCACGCACTAATGACTTTTCGGAGTTATGTGCGTAGTGAATTATTAATTATCGCTTGTCCCGTGCCTCAGAGAGCACGAGGCAGTCGCTCTGTGGAAAAACTAATATTCAGCCAAATCCGGTTAAACTAGTAAGCGGACCCCGGGTTGAAACTGGGATAGCGCTAGAAAGATGATAAGGTTATTATTTTTAGTAAATTGAGAATTATCACACTTACTCCTTAGACATCTTTTCATGGATCATTTAATTCCACAGCATGTAATGAACGGCGCTTTGTATTCTTAATCTGCGATCACACGGATAGCTTTATCCAAGATCATCATCATCATCAGCCTTTAACAGTCCACTGCTGGACTAGGCCTCTCCTTTGAAAGGAGGAATTGGCCTACTATAGCAAGCTGGCCAAACGGGTTGGTATAGGGTTTGTTTCAAGTTTTCCTTCTCTTACAGTGCTGTTCTCTGCATAATATACTCCCACTGTCGGCTCTTACGACACACATATGATGATATGGGGTGGTGACAATCAGTATTCTTAATCCGTCACCACACGGGCAAATCAAAAATCCAAGGAAAGTTACTAGTCTACGGACTAGACTGCCTGATGCTGTTTACTTGCAATGTGAAGCATTTGTAGTAGCACTATATAACGCGGCAATGCTTTTTGCACTCTCCATTTGAATAAACTAAAGCACTACAATTGAAATAATAATTTAAACATGTTGTTCTAGATCATTCGGTTCAAATGTGATTTAACTAAAACCAATATATCGCGATAGAATCCGTAAACCATAGTTTGAATTCAAAGTATAACATTCGTGTGAACGCAAGAAGATACTATACGTGTAAAACACTACAATTTCTAGACATTTACAGTACGGCCGTTTAACCATGGCGAGTCTGAAGTTCGCCCAGAAGGCGGCGCAGTAATGCATTTTAGGAACAGAGCGGTGGCAAGAAGCGGGGTGCGCAGGGCGGTAGTCTAGGCTAGTGATGCACGTTATGTAAACACAAATTAATAGTTTATTCAATCAAAAATTTAAATCGATTAGTGTTATAATTGATTTTGAATAAATTTATTTTTGTTATAATAATAAAAGTACTTTAAGATATTAAATGAAATAGATTTATTAAACCAAGCAATAAAGTGAGATTTTATTTTTAGAAAAACAAATCTAATAAAATTTATTTTCTAGGTTTAATGACCAGATTTACTTATATCAGTTATCTATTAACGATGACATAAATGAAAAGAGTTGGAACAGATTTTAAATCTTTATATGTAATTGAATACACGTGTATTCTTTCTAATTAATTTTAATCGATATCAATAAAAATCGATTAAACTTGCGCGTCAAACACGTACATTGGACATCTCTTTTTTGCTTTTGAAGTTTTCGGTGCGATATAATGTGTCTCTGTGACACCTTAGTATTCGTTTTACTATCTCTGTCTTGAGTACAGACGATGACAAAAGTGTTTGTAGTCCATTGAAAAGTTACATTTGGGGCTGCATTTATCAGACGATGCAATTTTATTTTGCAGATGTGTGGGAAGGGCTATTGTAAAGCTTGATTCAAATTTATAGGGACGTACTCTTGTCCCTCGGCCGCCATCTTGGAAAGAGTGCCGATGCAGATAGTTTTTCTTGATTATCTGGTAAACTATTGGCCGCACAGGGAATATGTGAACGAGATTTTTGTTGCAAATTAAATTCTCTACAACTTTAGTCATTAAACTTTAATCATAATGCAAATATATAAAACATATATCTTTAGATAATGATCTATAGAGGTCCCATGCACGCATGGATACTTATTCATGGGAATCTTGGGTGCATACCATGCGTGCCATGTTCCAAATACCTACTTATTTGGAATACAACACGCGCGCATTCTTAATTGCGGCTTAAAAGATGTGTCTACCTAAAGAAAAATCCGTTCGATCTATGTCTGTCAACGCAATTTTCGAAAAAAAAATACTGCAGCATTCAGGTATGTTTCTTTTGCTTCCGATTGTTCAACAGGCTTATGGATAACGTCCTAAAATATTTTTGATATGACTGCAATAGGGAAGCAATTGTTAGGCATAAATTCAACGTTAAATACGCCTAGTGACCGTTCATTCTGACGGACACTGGAATCAATGCTATAGGTCTGTAACGAGTCACACTATGTTTATCATGTTTCTTAAAGAGCCGTTTTATTATGGTTCTTTTTAATTCCGTGGGAACTATTCCCTGCATAATACCAAAAATTATGTGGCTCATTGGATTTGATATTTTATTAGACACTGTTTTCAGTATCCTAGTTGATACACCATTTAATATTGTGTATGTTCCGTTTAAAATATCTGCCTCTATTGTCAGGTGAGGTGCATTCATCATAAAATACTTCTTGTATATAAATTATATAAAGTCTGGCAATAACAGTTTTCTACACGAGTATACATGCGCGGTAATTCGCAAAGGCTAGCTTCAGACTCGCCATGATTCGTCGGCCGTAGTGTATGTCGGCGATACGCCAGGGTTCACGGGATCTAGCCAACACACGGCATCACCCATCAAGGGATCTAGCCAACACACGGCATCACCCATCACGGGATCTAGCCAACACACGGCATCACCCATCACGGGATCTAGCCAACAAGACCAGGATCAAGGATACGCATGGTGGCCAGCCAGCATTTTGGGAAGGATGTTGGATAGGAAAAATAAAATTTTACTCAAACACATAAATGCAAAATTTGCCTCATATACACATCAATACATATACATAAAATAATCATCATCGTTCGTCATGATCAGTTATATCAATACAATGCAACGACAGTGGAGGAGGTAGAGGACCCCCCACGTAAATCGGTATCTGACGAATCCTCCGCCCATATGGTCAAGCTGCTCATACAGTTGTTGATGTTGATCAGCAACAAAGGTTAGCAAACAATGCTTGACTCCAGCTCAGTACAGCACTCATGCGGCATGTGTGCCCACACATAAAACCACTGACGTCAAAAGGGTGGGCCACCGTCATCCATACATATTAATCAGTAAAGGACCGCTCGTCCATCCTCTCTTCACACTAAGGTCAGGTCATCTGCTAGGATGTCATCATCAACCTGCAACACTCAAAAGATAGGTGGTGGGCAACATTTCCCACCCAAATATTAGTTCCATGAACCTTCGTAACTGTAGATGAAATAAAATTCTACTCTTACAAAGTGGTCCGGTCTATTAAGCTATATCTATATGTCAGGCATGTTCAACCTGTGCATTGGTCTATAGTTATCTTAGCTACAACAGTGTTGGAGCCCATATTTTACGCATAAGGTAAAATACAAAAGACACTGAATTTTCTCAGGTTCTGTCTGACAGTGCCATTTTAGATAATCAAATATAAAGTTATCAGGATACCCATATTTTGCAGTTTTGATAAAATAGTTAAAACTTAATATATTCAAAATTAGTTTTATCCACATGAAACAGGAAAACAAAATGGCAAGAACAAAGAGAGGCCTATGTTCAGCCGTGAACAGTCGGACTGTTGGTGATAAATATGAAATGATTTCAAACCATGCAGATCCAAGAATTTCGAAAATACTAGTGCTATAATTATTACTCATGTAAGAACATGTTTAATCCAATATTGAATATTTTTAGGCATAGTACAAGCTGTGAAATTGTTGAACTGTTTGCCAACTGAGCCATAAAAGAGAAATTTACAAGCTACCAATATTACAAAGCAAGACTAGTGCAGTCTTATTTCTAAAAATGATTCCATTCAGTTTGTATAGTTAATATGGTGGTGAGTTTATATCAATAGTTTTATTTGACTTTATATTTAAGGGAATTTTCTAAATAATATTAATATTTATTTTAAACTGTTAACATGTGGTGCCAATGTAATTCTTATTTATTCATACACAATTAATAATTGTTTATCTGAATAAATAAATTTAAACTGACTAATCACAACTGACTTAGAAATAAAGCATGAGTAGTCCATACATTTACTTTTATTTGCCAAGAATAAATACTGCTAAATGGGAAAAGAGATAATATGGATTTCCACATCATTTTCTTTAAGTCCACTTACCATTATCCTAATAATCATATTCCTATCTGTCTTGTATCCCACAAGAGCTAAGCAATAAGGTTGGCACTAAATTTTATTGGTTTATCACTGGTTGTCATCTTGAATATAGATGCAACTAACTTAGCAAATGAATTCACAACTAAAATAAATTGTATTTATCGAGTATAACACTAAGGCTTGTTATTTGTAAAAGATTAGCAGTCACCTGTCTTAAGACTTTCAACCTAAAATGCTTAGAGATGGACTTTTATAAAACCTAAGTGAGTGCATATGTCCATAAAGAAATCTACTGTCCAGATCTCATGTTTCTAGCTTCAGTAGTTTGGGTTAAGCAATCACGTATCATGGTCGGAACAAATCATTCTACACAGGTATAAAATTAAACGACAAATATTAAGATTTGTCGGGTTCCCTTGTCTTATAATATAACCTTAACTTGAGCTGCAAGTTGACAGTAACAAAATGAAATCATGTAGGCACCTACAGAGTCCACAAATATATAATAAAACCTATTTTGTAACTTTTAAAATATTAGCTTTAAAAATGTGTATCACAAATTTATTTTTATATCTACCTTCTGAATATATATATCTGTACTAATATAATAAAACTGAAGTTTGTTTTGTTGAATGCACTTATCTGTGAAACTACTGGTTTTATGCAAATAATTATTTTTGTGGTGGATAGTCATTTATCAAGAGAGGCTTCATATAATCGCGCCGTGAGCACTAGCTATAAGTAATGCAGTTAGTTAGCCTTATGTAATGTGTAACCAAGGGCTATAAATAATTTATTGATTCCTTTAATGTTTTACTATTGAGATAACCTATTGACTACCAATTGAATTCATATTCAGCACATCAATTAGCTTATTTAAACTGAAAGCAAATCAGGTAATTTATACAATGGATCTATATCAGAGCTTCAACTTAAAAAAGGCAGTTATACCGTTCTTTACTAATAATTATATTAGTAGAACCACATAACAACATAGCTTTTTTTCTCTTTCTTGTGTAGATAACTAAGTTTTAAAGAGAGTTTCCGACATGATCTAACGATTAATAAACACACAAGAGCCCCAGCCGACGGCACAACATGACTATAAGCACAGTAGCACTGCTATGTACCAAACGTGGATAAACAACAGTTACCTATAAGTTCTATTTGGGGTGTAACGTTCGTAATTTTGACTGTATAATGTTTATCTGGTAATCCTTACGGGGACAGAAGGTAATCGTGTAAGCACCATAATTTATAAAATTTGGATGTTTCTCAAAAACTGGATAAATACCTCTGGTCAGTGCATCAACAACCCCCATCTGCAACCTCTGGTAGCACTCAGAGCAGAACAGCACACCCCGGTGCGTGCACCCCGTCGTAGTCGCTCTGTCGCTCTCGGTCTCACGTGGCCTCACGTGAAGTGTAGACGTGCTCGCCATAACTCCGACACACCGTGTGGTCTCCGATCAGGGTTGACTAGCGCCAAACACGGCTTCCAAGCGCTTGTCGCATCAGTCTTCAGGTCATCATTGGTAATGGCAGCTAAGCCAAGAGACCCATCACTCTCGCGCCAACCGTAGATCGCGAAGTCTCTTAGGGGGCGTTTATCCCCACCGCTGCTGTGGGCGATACGCCAGGGTTATGGTGTTCAGACTCCATAATAAAAACACACACGTAATATTACTTGGTTTATTATCAGTTGATTTCTAGCACAGAATTTAATTAAAATGCGAGCTACATACAGTCCTTTTTATAAACTAACCGTCATTACACTTAATGTTTAACAACTGCCACTTCCTTTTTAACATATAATTGAAATTACTGTACAATGAATTTTAAACTATAAATCAAAAATAAACATTAATATTGTAATAAATTTTGCACAACACCAAATGATTTATTTAACACGAATAACAAATTGATTTTAATAACCAAACGCTGCTTTACAACATTCGGTCAACAGATGGCGCTATCAACAGGATGCAAATATAAGCGCATGTTATTTATTACCGTAAACATAAAAATAAGTGTCAGAATAATGTTATTTAATACTAATTGATTTAACTTTGATAGTTTCTGGAGTTATCTTAATAATTAAGCGATAAATTAAATACCCAATCTTTGTGAAACAGTGGAGCAGTCGATACATTGTCTAATATTATAAAGTAGTGAAGTTCTCAGTTCTGTGTTCACAAATAGTTATTTAAATATCAATATTAAATATTATTAACATTTTCGTAACAATATAATCATTATATATTAATTTGCGCCCATATGTACATTCTTTAATACATCGCAACCTGTCCCATTACTTGACGGAGCGTATCCCAAGTAAGTAGGTAGTTGATCCTTGACGTATAGCCTTCGTACTTACTATTTACCAGCGAACTATAAATCAAGCTCAAGGCCAAATACTTCTAGATCCATTACTCGTACTTTAATGTAGTTTGGATTCTGATTTAGAAAAGAAAAAGGTTATACGATGTAATAGTAGTTTTACTCAAACAACAAAGGACAAAAATTCACGACACATAATTAAGGATTGTGCCAAGCAGCTTTAAGTGCGTATATATAGTTAACTACGAATTAACTACGTTTTTTAAATTATGACATTTATTATGTCATGTGACGAATTATAACCCATTTTTTAAAAATGTAAAATCATCTGTATATAATATGTAAAATCTCTTATAGGTAAGTAATCTATCTATACTAATTAATTAAAAAACGAAGTAACTGTTTATTTACATAGGTACATAAAAAAGAAATATGTAAAAAAACGGGGGCAAAATACAAAGTACAGACAGGTTTAGGCATCGTAGAATTCCTCCGCATCGCTGTCTATTGATAACATGCCCAGAAGGCTGGCAGCATTGCCACGCTGGATGGCAATGCTGATACGCTGGCCGATATACAGCCCAGCCTTCTGGTCACGTGAAGCGTCGATTAATCGTTTGGCGATTACTCTGTACAAAGTACGAGCGCTCGGACCCCATGGACCAAGCATCTCCACCCCAATACGTAATGATTCTGCGCTTGCAGCAGCAGCGCCGGCACAGCTGGCTGTACTTGGAAGATGTGATGGCGCAAGGGTATCTACGCACGTTGCGCCCCATACCAAAGGCCTACCCAACTTCCAAGGCATCAATGACATACCGTCGGGCCTCTTCCCATCGTCGCGTACCAAACCATTGGGTTCAAGTACGGCTGGTACTCCGGCGGTGACAAGAGTGCGACGCATGATGTCATTAAGATAAGCGTGACGAGGCATTCGGCCCGCGCTTCTGCCGCAAGATAGTCCATGGTGTCCGAGGCTATCGACGGCTTCTCCACAATGACAACGATGCGGAGAAACACACGGAGCACCTAAACGGAGGCTAGTGGCGAGGCGAAATGTCGTGTCGTCCAACATTGTGCCCACATTGGACGACGGGAGCGCTTGAAGCCAAAGCCCAGACTCCCACTCTCCCACAGCCAGCAAGCGAGCACGCTCAGCAACACTTGTAGACGATAAAATAAGTTTTTCTCTCACCGTGTTGCAAAGCGGCCCGTCCCACTGCCTTTGGGAGAATGGGTTGGTAGGCAAAGCAGAGCTTGGACAAGCCATTTTCCAGGCGTTCACGGCATCGGTTTTACACAGCACTTCCGAATTAACCAGTGTAGGTGCTAATATTTGCCTGGTTAAATCTTCCGTGCTGTGCACCGAGGACAGGAACGCCGGTAAACTAACAACCGAAATTTTGCGAATACCGAGCCCACCCAGACGTACAGGAAGAGACGCTTGCAGCCAGGCTCGGTCGTTCAAATCCACATTTAATATTTCTTTAAGTGTATTTTTAATAATTTGGTCCATTATTTCTAAACCTCTAATTTCCTCTATTTTTTTAAAATTGATCTTTAGTATTAAAGAAACGAAATCGTCTAGTAGATTAAGAAATGCTAGATTAAAGCTTATCTTGGAAAACGATACATGTGTGTGTACGTATGTTGCTATTTGCGATTTATTTCGATGCTGTCAATCACAACGAATAGTAATTATATGCAGTATATATTTTTAAAGTGTGGATGGATGTGCGCTCAAAATCCGTACGTGAATTATTTTGTTTCCACGTTCTAGAGGACTCAATCCGAACTATTAAGTATCACTTATCATGGTTCAAGAAATATTTATGTCTTCCGCCATTAAACTTGTTGACCATCAGAACTACGTATATACGACCGTAATCCATCGTTCTTCATTCATCAACAAATTACTTTACGACAAAAACAAATCTTATGTAAAAGTGAAACTGTGTAACACATGAAATATCCTTAAAGGGCTTCACAAGTAAGTACCGATATCAAGCAGATTTAGTGACAAAAAGGCGAAGGTTCTCTGATAAAAGGGGTACCATGTAGACAGCTAGTTTACGATCTCAGAGAGTCTTCATAATGTTAAATATATTCGGGCGTTTTGGCAGATGGATATCTATTTTATGTTGTATATAAATAGAAGTTACTGGAAGCCTAACGAGTGTTTGTGATACACATTTCAGGATTGCGGTTCTGTATCCAATTTTAAGATAGTATATTCATGCGAAATAGGGTCCTCTATTTTGTACCGAGTATGAATCCATTTGTTGTAAATTCTAGTTGTAAATTCAATATTTTGCTTTTCAAACATTCTGTTCCGAAAACCATTCGTATACAATTTGCATGCGAGGATTCTGACAGGTATTATCCACAATGTAAACAAGTACATTGAAATAAATTTATATTTGAACGTGCACTGTATGGTTGAAACGAAAGTTCTCTTTGTTTCTACATTATGCAATATAAACATGTTAAAATATTTCTCTTTGTTACAGATTACCACCACTTGCTACTCTACAGAGACCAAAAAGACCGTTACAAGAAAGGTCAAACGAAAGCCTCGCTGTCTCTTCAGCATTTCCTTGGCTTCGAGTCTGGTTTCACTCTGGACAAGGAATCAAACACCATCGCCATAATATGCCAAGATGTGACAGTCGTCCTAGCCTTCGAGACGAGAGAGAGGCTTATAGCCTGGCAAGTCAAAGTGGGAGGGCAACTTGGGACCTCGAGGGAATACCTGGTGATGATCGGAGGAGGAGGGTCAAAGAAGCTGCCTGCTGGACCTGCAAGACTGCACATCCAAGGCAGGCGATTTGCTCTGACGAGTGGTATACTTCCTCGTCTTTTGGGTTTATGGGAGTTGGCACATTTAAGGTAAGATACTCATAGTTACTGTTTAAAATACGCGTATCGCAAAATTAAATGTGACCTAATTCTGACACTCATTTCTGTCAGAATAATAAAGTCTTTAGGTACTATCTGAGTAGCTTTTTGCAAGTAACGATCCGAGGATCATATTTTCCAGAAAATAATATATAATCTTGATTGCAATTTAATGACCCTGTGAAATCATTCAATATTATAGGAATGCGAAAACAAGGGGACGTATGAAGGCACATAAATGGACAGTTAACCGGGAATAAAATAAAGTAATGAAGAGAACAGTAAAACAACATTCGGAGATATTATCATGATAGTAAAGTGGGTTTATGCGATGCTTGACGCATAAAGCCGGTAGTGAGGTCCTTACGCGCTTCGGTGACGGGCGGACGCCATCACGCGCTAATGGCCAACGCTTCCGGCCGCCATCTTGTGAAGCGCGCGAGCTAGGGTCACCATGATGCAGGAAATTCGTTCGCTGTTGTTTATTTTTGGAAGGAAATGGTGAATCACGAAAGGTTAGAGGATTGGAAAAAGTAATGATAGTAAGTTTAATTTGACTTAGTGAGGGTGGTTTAATTATATGATGTAGACGAAATTTGATTCAAGTAATTATGTTACTTTAACCACATATCCTCTCCTGAATCTAGTATTTTAAACATGTTTCCAACAACGCATTCAACGATACCATTTTCATTTAAACACAAAATTATAGAAAATATTTTACTTGGAAGCCACAAACTACCTTTAAAGCTGACCCGGAATGCTATGAAGCAATTTGGATTAAAAACTTCCAGCGAACTCGAACAAAACCGATTCATAATCCTAACTGCCATCGGTTCCCCACTAAGACAGTATGTTAGGCCACAACTGCACATGAGTTGCTAACTGCCTTCACACATTGCACTCGCGACAAAACTACTAACTAACTTCTAAAACAGGGACGGCAATATGAATCCTCAAATGTGAGAAAGAGACAAAACTATCAGTCATAAAACAGTCTACAATTCAAACGGATGTTACCAGCACTAGATAATATTTTCTAGATTCAGTGAAATGTATGGTAACTATTCTTATGCGTCTTTGGAATTAATGTTCTAGAATGGAACTTATTATTGCAGAATTAGTGCTATAGAATATTTTATGCATAATATCAATGGATAAAATAATATTTTTATGAATCCGATTCCATTGTCAAATTTTTAACCTCTTCCCTTAGTTGTCTATAAATAAAATGAAGTAAACCCGCCGCGTTTCTCGACGAATATAAACGCTATAAAATTATAAAATACTGAACGGCACTTTGTAAGGTTTTTCGGAAAGTGTTCTTACATTCGTGATAATCTGATTCCAAGTATTACAAATTAAACTATATATTTTAATCTTCTCGACAGATTCTGCATTGACAAAACTTGTATGAAATTAGAAACTATGTTAAGAAGCACTCGTAGGCTAATACATTTGTGCAATTCTAACAATATTGCTTATTATACACAGAATCGATAACCTATTTTTAAAGTATTCTAACATACATAGTTGACTGTTACCAAGTTATATTTTAGCTGGCACTATAATATCTATGTTTTCAATCAAAAACAGTACCTTTAACCCTAGAATACTAATCATCGCCTGAGAGGCCGCGTTCGGTTTATTTTTTAAGAATATTTTTAAATTACGTCTATGTATTGCGGGGTGCGTTCGCACCAATACAGTGCACCCCGTGACGCAGTGGAGAGTGGTCACGGGTTCAGCGGGGAATATGAAGGTATTGAGTTATTGACCTCACGGTCGCCTGGGAGGCGATCATTAGTATTAAAAGTAAGTTTTTTACCAATCCCGTTTCTTAGTTTTTGGCAATCATCTCTTTATTTATTTGTTTGATAAAGCTGAGAATTGGTTATTTTGTTTCATAGATGAATCTTAATGAAAACCAGATAAAAAAATATTTAGAAAATGAAGAATCGGACAGTGAAACTGAAGATTACGTTGAGGATCACGATTCAGACGACAGTATGGCTGATCCTTCGTGCCAGCTTGAAGATGATCTTCCATATATTGCTCCGAACATTCTGGATTTACCTCCTCGATCATCTCAATTACAAGCAAGCACAAGCGCTGAGATAGAAGTCGCTCTACAAACCCAATCTCGATCGAAACTGCTGTAATTTTGATAGAAAAATATAGTCTGATTTTAATTTACTGTCAAGCCAAATATCTTATAATTACAATGGTAATTTTACTTTCATGTGATAGACCATTTTAAAAATACTTAATTTATATACTAAATTAGAGCCTATATTTGACTTTTTATTTTTTATCATTATTATTCTAAAGACTGTTCAAATAAGGGTTACGTTAGACTTAAGGTTGATTTTAAGACTGAAATTATAATTTTTAAGAAAATGTACAAGGTCTTTTTTTCATTATTTTGTTAAATTTAAAATATTTTTTAATAAAAAAGTCTTTCTAAAATCTTGTATCATATATGAAGTAGCCTCCCGAGCGATTATTAGTATTAAGCGGTAAAAAAATTAGATTAGTACTCTAGGGTTAAATTGAACCGTGCATAGCTTATAGCCATTAATATCAGCCTTATTTATAATATGTCTCATTGCTGAGCATAGGCTTCGGATCTTCTCAGTATGAGAAGTCAGTTTTGGCAGACTAACATGTCTTTCAAAAACAATACACAGAACTCTCAGACATGCAGGTTTCCTCACGTTGTTTTCTACCACCGTTTGGTAAGCGAGATATAATTGGCACATAAATTTATTGATAAGTCATAGGTTCGTGTCATGGATTTGAATCCGAAATTCTGCGTCAAATCAATGTAGGTCTCGTGAGTAAAATTTGTTTTCCCCACATTTATTTCCAGCAAGAAAAGCGTTAGTGAGTTATCTAAAGCGATTGTCTAAAACAGAGACAAATTTGTAATTCTCTAAACTTTTATACGTTCTTATATCAGAACGTTTTTTTGTCTCTTGGAAAAGTTGAAAAGTTGCATAATGCCATTATTTATTTCTATTCTCTAGACTTATTTAGGTTTAATTAAAATATGTTACGGAGTTGTTGAGGGCAGATTTTGCTTCGAAGGTGGTTCTCACCGTGGCAAGGGCGAAGGTCTGCATATGCTCATCACAGACCAAGCGCAAGAAATAACTGACGCTTTTGACATGGCAGCGCAAGGCAATCTATCTTTACAACGCACACCAGCAGCCTCAAGAAAGAGTGCTGGTAAATATTAATCTATCAAGTTGGTGTTAAGTAGGCAAGAAGGTTTTATACATCAATGGAAAACCCGTTTCTAATACTTATGTCGAGTACATTGGTATTTATGTATAAGTTAATGTTAGTCTAGTCATGACATAAAACCCGACGAAAAACTAGGTATGTTCCATGCCTAGTTTATAATAATAATTATGACTTAGTTACAAACTTATATGTAAATGAAATACCTTGTTATAAGGAAAAAAATATTTAAACTAAATGTAAGACGCAAAACGTATTGGCTAAACTTATTTTCTTTTTCTAGGAAATAAAACTCGCCCCAGCACTCGGCTATCGGACTTCAACTCCACTGAACAATCAATACCAGACACAGCTAGTGGACTTTACGAAAAATACTTCTATGGTGAAGACTGCGGTGTAATTTCACCTTACTGGCCATCAGATGAGAGGCGTAATTACGATGACGAAGAAGTTGGTGCCAGACCACCCTGGAGCGGAGCTGACCATGTGACTTTAGAACGATGTAACAACTGCCTGACAAAACTTGGAGCAATATCCAGCTCTTCGACAGTAGCTCTTACTCCTGGAAATACTTTTAACCCTGCTTGGACGATGGAACCTGTAGCAGAAAGCAGTTCTGATAATTCTTCAAACAGCACAGAATATCTGACGCCACGAGCAATTAGGAAGACCTTAGAAGCCTGTAAATGCCAAGATCCTAGACCTCCAGAGAGACCACCAAAACCAGCCCATTTAGATCAAAAGAAGCCGCCAGCACCTTTACCTGTTTCATCGTGTTCATGTGCTGCAAACGATAATTACCCGAAAAACAACCCAAAAGTAGAGCCTTATGAAAATTATGACGTTCCTAAGACAATACATGTTGATGTAAGTTAAATACAATATTTTCCTGAGATAACATTTCATTTAACTTTTATGCTGCCTCGTTGGTCTCGCGGCATAAATGTGCGCGTGGGATCGGGAGGTCCCGGGTTCGATTCCTGGGTTGGGCAGTGTTATTGGGTTTTTCTGTCACGAAATTCTCAGTAGCAGCACGGAGTCTGGAAATGTGCCCGGTACGGCAATAGGCTCGCCCCTTATTACGTGGGACTAAAGTATTTCTGGCGAAAAGTGGGTGTAGAAATACACCTCTGCCTACCCCTTCGGGAATAAAAGGCGTGACGATATGTATGTATGTATGTTAACTTTTATGTATTTTAAAGTATATATAAATGCAATAATTACTTGTTACAGATTGACCACACAGAACATTACGATACCCCAAAAAGAATAAAACAAGCTCTAGCAGATGATTTATTCCAAGTGACAAAATGTTCAGCCCCTGGATCCCACTAGGGATCTAACTACTAGTACGATTAGTACTAACTAAAGAAAAGTTGTGGATGTATACTCAAATTCGGTTCAAAGAAAAAACCCGTAATAGCAGAGTGCGAAGAAAACCTTCAGCTTGTTAAATGTCCATGTCAAAAAGTGACTAACTGGGCGAATAATCTCATTAGTCTTCCTTATTGTAAAAGAACAGGTGAACAAGTTAATACAGAAGTTCTTACTAGTCAGAAGTCAGATGAAATGGCAATCTATGTAACGAGAGACGTATCAAGGAAAACAAATAGACAAAGTGCTGTAAGTACTGATAAAGATACAAATGAGCCAGCCACTGACACACAATTTACAAATTATCAAAATATTGAATCAAAAGAGATAAAAGAATATAAAGGACCTTATGCAAACTACGAAAATCTTGAATTCGTTTTGTCTCTGGAATACTAAGAAAACGCCAAAGAGTTATTGAAAAAAGCTGGTGTAACTCAAAGTGAGTTAGATGCACTTAGTGCAAATATAGACCTTGCTGTAAAATCAGTGCCGAAGAAACCTAAGCTGTGCACTAAGTGTGGACACTCACAAGCTGCATTACTTAAACAACAAGAAGCGAAACAAATTAGAAATGATGACTACTTGTTAATGGAACCAACAAATGAAGTCAAACATGACTATTGTAATAAAACGTTAGGGTCTAATCCAGGATATACACCATTGTCACCAAATCCCAATTGGTCACAAAGTTTGAAACATCCAATACACAAAGTATCTACACAGAGCAGAAATTGAAAAATCACTGAGCATACCTGCTCTAAATGGTAGTGGAAATAGAATACCAGGTTTTGGTAATAATAATAAAGAAACTTTACAAAAGAGATTAAGCTCAGTAGACTCGGCACGACTTCTGGAGGATTTGAAAGAATTTGACAGCAGTTTAGGAAGCCACACAACTTCTTCGTCTTTAGAAACATTAAGAAATTTAGCGATTGAAACAAGGAGATCGTCCACACCTTGTGATAATGAACCAGAATGTTGTGATTGTAAATCTTCGGGATCTGAAAACAAGACATCCGAAGAAAGTTTTTCGAAAGAAATACCTCATTCGAGGAACAAGCTTATGGATAACGCTCAAATTAAGAGATCTTCGAGCGTTCCCTGCAAGGCTGGCGGTAACAGAGACTCTTTTAGCTCCAATGATTCTGGAGTATCAAGCTGCTCTATGAAACATGCCGGGGACTTCAATGAATTTGAAATGCCATTGACTTCTGGTCACTCAAGATACCATTATATGGTACACAAAAGAATGAGAGGGAATCTGTCTGGTTGTGTCCACTCCTCGCTGCCGAGGAAATCTAAATCTTCTGATCTTTTGCGAGATATACCATTGCAGTTACATATATCTGCACCAAAATCTTCGTCTGCAGAAGCAGAATTTCCAGTTTTGCCTCCGAAACAATTCAAAGGTAGGCTAACAAATCCAATATATCCAAGCTTACGCGCATTTATTTAAAAGAAAATTGAAATTAACTGTCTCAAAGCGTTAGAATTATAAAGGCTAGCGCAAAAATATATTTATAAATAATTTTCAGGTGTTATGGATACGCATAGCACATCAAGCGGCATGTCTGACATGTCGGACTACATCGAAACTCTTTCACTGACGTCATCGCATTCATTCTCTGACACCCCAACGGGAATGAGGTAAGTATTTTTAGTATCTATATGGTGATGTTTTATCACCATCTACAGCACGATTGTGTCTACTGCTGAACAAGAGAGGCCTATTCTCTTTGTTCTTGCATTTTCCCTCGATCTTGTGGTAATCTAGTCCAAGTTACATACATAAACCTTGACAAAAGTTTATATATTGACTTCTGGTCACTCAAGATACCATTATATGGAACACAAAAGAATGAGAGGGAATCTGTCTGGTTGTGTCCACTCCTGCCTCCTGCCGAGGAAATCTACATCTTCTGATCTTTTGTACCGATTGTACTAACATGTACTTTTGATTACGGTAGCTCAATTAGAATTGAATTCAACAGGGTAATTCTGAACAACATTTTCAGGAAATAAATATAGCATTTGGATGGGTGAAAACTATTCTAAATAGTGCCACATTTAATCAAGCTGCAAGAAAATTATCATTTATATAGGCTTTTTTATTTCTTTTAAACTGAAATTTATGTTCCTAAACTTAAAGTCAATTTATATTCAGAGCCAACTCTTTGATTATCCTTTATTTTTAATTATACTCATCAAAAATTATACTCTTTCTTATCCGCAGCCTCAGTCGCCAACCAACCAACACGCTGCGGCCACGCTCTGGCAAAGAGTACCACAAAATCGATCCTATCATCACCTCCATGTTCAAAAACGGGAAGGACCTCGCGAACTATACCAACCTTCCATAAGCCTAAACTCCTGATATGTTTGTTTGGATAGCTATAACGTTCCACGTCAGGAATCGTTTAGTCACGTTATGTTCCTTAGATCATTGGTACGCTGTTGTAACAAAATTGTATAACATTCCTTTAAAGTTATTTGGAAGAAAACATTATGAGACTTGCATTAAAATATAAAAAGGTAATGCGAGTACGGCTATAAACGCTTTCAGAGATTAAGCCTTTCGCACTCAAAGCTGAAAATATAATAGTGGTAAAGATAATGTCGTAATTATGTCGCACATGTATATCTGTTTCGATAGTGTGCTTCTGGTAGAGCAAGAGTACTTATACAAATAAGTGTGAAAGGCAGTGTAGTTTTGACCAAATGAGTCAATGGTTTTTTGATTTTACCACTTTTTGACTTAGCTTAGAGTCTGAATTTTATTAGAAGCAAATCCTGCCATCACCGCTGTTACCATCAATTACTTTTAAGTTATTCCTGACAGATATGACTTTTGTATATAAAAATATAAGGGCAAGGATCAAATCAAATCAAATCAAATAATAGCAAATTTATTTATTTGTTAAGGAGCAGAGATATTTTATATACAATTTTGTTACGAACAGCAGTGTACATTTAATCTTAGTCATTACATTATACACTACGTACGTTTTTAGTATTTTTTTATATTATACAATGCTCAAGATTTTCACATTACTTACCCCTAACTTATTATTTTTCTATGCATATAAGACTGAATGTTTAAATTATTATTAATTTATTCAAAACGAAACATAATCTAGTCATCGTTCAGAAAGATGTAATATTGTAAAAATAAGTGTTTACGTGTAGCGTAAATGGAAAGCTGTTAAAAATTTTGAATAATTTTTATTAAACTACGATTAATTTTTAAACAGTTTATAGCCAGTAGTTGCTAAATGCGCATTTTATACGAAGTTTTACTGAGCATAGAAAGTGTTTGTATCTTGAGTCATAAAGTTTTCATCATAGAATTACAAAGAGAATTTTTTAACAGTTACACAGCTTCTACTGTAAAAGCTCTAGCTTGGCTCTGGACGCTTGATTCGACTTCGAGACTAAATGTTAATGAGAAATGTAGCTGAGAAGATACCCGAGGCTCAAAACTAAGTGATGGATGGGAATAACGTCAGTTTTCTCTTGTGTAAATATAATATAATTATAGATCATACATTTTATTTTTCTGAGCCCATTTTCGTTGATCTAAGTCTTTAACGTACATACATACATACATAGACTCACGCCTGTTTCCCGGAGGGGTAGGCAGAGACTACGAAACGCCATTTGCAACGATCCTGACATACCTCACTTGCTTCACTCACTCCCATCAAGTTTCTCATGCATGCTCTTCTGTTAAGGGTACTTCTGACTTGTCCTTTTTTCAGGATGTCTCCAATCTGGTCAGAGAACGTCCGCCTAGGTCTGCCTTATATATCTTCTTTGTCAGTCTATCGTCATCCATCCTCTCCATGTGCCCAAACCATCTTAACATGCCTTTCTCAATGCTTGTCACTACATCTTCTTTTACCCCACACCACTCTCGTATCACACAATTCTTTACTCTGTCGGTCAAAGACACACCACACATACTTCTCAGTGCTCTCATTTCTACAGCATTTATTTTACTTTCAAATCTCTTCTGCCATACCCAACTTTCACTACCATACATAAGGGTAGGCACTAACACGTCTCTATGTACAGCCAAACGTGCCTTTTTGGACACGTTTTGACTGTTCATAAACGCTTTTAGAGCTCCATTCACACTATTACCTGCATTAACTCTCCTTTCAATATCTTCTTCATTCTTACCATCTCTTGTAAAC
Source organism: Euclidia mi (assembly GCA_944739405.2). NCBI lineage: Eukaryota > Metazoa > Arthropoda > Insecta > Lepidoptera > Erebidae > Euclidia > Euclidia mi. The sequence goes on along the minus strand of OX123202.2, from coordinate 2,997,969 downwards.
AACGTACCTAAGTAAACAAACTCATTCACTTGTTCCACTCGCTGTCCATCGATCAAAACATTACAAGCCGTAACGCATTCCTTCTTTTCAAAAACCATAACTTTCGTTTTACTTACATTCACTTTCATTCCTTTCCTCTCTAACGCACCATGCATGATTGCTACCATCTCCTGCAACTCCTCCGCTGAAGATGCAAGTATTACCTGATCATCAGCATAAAGGATGCATTTGACGAGTAACCCATTTATCCTTAATCCGCAGTCACACTGTTTTAAATCTTGCAAACAACTGTCCATGAAGAGGTTAAACAGCCACGGCGACGCTACACATCCCTGTCTAACACCTTTCTCGATGGTAAACCAGTCAGTGTATGCCCCGTTTATCCTCACACAAGCTCTAGAATCCTCATAAAGGGATTTCAGAGCTCGAATGAGGCTGCTGTCCACCCCATTCATTGACAGCACCGACCACATTTCATTCCTCACCACTTTATCGTAAGCCTTTTCCAAATCCACGAATGCGCAATAGACCTTTTGACCTTTGGCCAAAAACTTTTCGGCTATGCTTCGCAAGGAAAAAACCTGATCCGTAAGTCCTGATAAGTCTTTAACGTATGAATAATGTATATTAACATTGGCATATACCTAATCATTACGTTTTCAATTCTTCGTAGTAGGTACTCAATTTAAGAGGTTGGTTACGACGTCTGTTATTGATATTCGTAGCAGCACGTAGCAGTGCTAGGGAATCGCTAGGCTTAATGTCTCACGATACAAATACCTAAACTTGTACATTTGATATAATCCTACTAAATACGATTCGTTGCAGCAATAAGTATAAAGTTCCCTGGAGTAGTTACATATCGTGTTGGTTAAGATAATGTGAGTTGTTTTAATTGTAAGGGTTGTGTATGTATTGAGTCAGACGAGCTATATAGTTATGTACGCTTTTTATGTGATCGGATATAAAAAATAACATTAATTAAAAAATATACATTACGAGTAACATTTAGTGCAGAGTTGATAACTTATTTTTATTTACTTTCGATCACATAATCATCTTTAGGCATGGGACTGCGGTGTGCAATACGAAGTTTGGAGTATTTTGGTAAATCTATATAACTGTAGTATTTTCGCTAGCTAATATACTGCCCACATACCCATACAGGCTGTATATCATCCTTGATCTAAATGTATACCTATACATATGAATAAACATTATAGTAATTTGTATGAGAGTTTTTTATTACGGTTATTTCAACCAAATTTTTAAGAGTATTAGTACTCTCTAGTTGGTTTAGCTTTTTCGTAACTTTATTTCCACAGACATGCTTTCTATTATTAACAGTTCATTGTTCATTGCAGTATAAAATGTGTGAAACATTTTATATACACTTGGCTTACCGTCTCAAAACGAATACTGAAGCATTCGATTCAATTGTAATGGTTCGATTAAATGATAATGTTGTCTTCTGAACTGTTATTGAAGGAAGCATTTCTGTGGCAATAACGGTTTGAAAAAGCTGGAAGAGTTCGGTATTGTCCACCTTCTTCTATTGCAATAGTTGGGATGGGCAATTCGAGGGTGCGTGGTGGGTTTCTCTTTCCTTCCATTAGGTTACAATGGAGTTCCGCCAACTAACGCCTGATTCAATCAACTATATAAAGTTAGAACAACTTACTATTTCTCCATAACGTTACACATATTCTTGTCAAATTAGCTGCTTTTGGTGTGAAGTAAAACATTAATTATATTATGAACTACATGTCACCCAAGACGTACTTTTAATCGAAAACTTAGTGTTTAAAATTGTTTCGCTTTAAATGTATGCACCAGGCTAGTATCACACACAATTTTAATAAAACTATTCAATATAGTTCTGCCTTACCCCCTGGAGCTTTGAAGCTGATGGTTTGTATCAAACTACAATAAATAACTCGCCATGTCAAATAACAAAGGTAATAGAGCCTAGCTAATTTCAGCATGAATGGGCCGGCTCGACTGGGGAAGTACTACCCTCTCACAGAAAATCGACGTAAAGTAGCAGTACCTATACTGTTGCGTATCGTTCGGTGAGTGAGAGCACCGGAGGCCCTATCCCCTATTCCTTCTCCCTCATCCCATCCCTTTTCCCAACCCCAAGGGGCGGCAACGCACTTGTGACTCCTGTGGCTTGTGTCTATGGGCGGCGGTAATTGCTTACCATCAGGCAATCCGTCTGCTCGTTTGCCGCTTATTACCATAAAAAAAACAACAAAGTTTCGGCATTTCACTAAAAGAGAGTCCAACAGCTGTCCGTTTTTGTTAAATTTCTACCTCAGTATTCACATTTTACTGAACATTTCACAAAAAAATGTCCACTGTTCTCAAATAAGTTCAATTCAATCTCCACAAATTGCGACTTTGATTCTGCGCCAACAAATTAACATACACACTGATTGGGACAAACTGCACTTTTGTTCACCTTTGAAGTGTCACACGTACCACACTGTTGTGACAAATGAATGTTAGATATCTTTGTGGTATGAGGTTCTAATACAAAAGGAACAATGACTTATTGAGGTGCGTTGAGACTTACAGCATGCCACGATCCATATGAAGTTATGTGCGTGTTTAGTCAAAATAGGTATTTATTGCTAGTCCTGCTAGTTAGGAAGGCACTGATGGCATATTTGCATATACCCGGAAGTGTATAGCATATTTATATAAGTCGAGCCTATTGAGTTTTGGATTATCACCTAAAATTTGCAAATAGGTGTGTACTAAAAATCATATGCTATCTATGATACCCATTTTAACAAGTTATTTGCTACAAACGATTTTAACTTTCGCGATAAGTATACAATAGTATACAAGGTTATATAGCGGGTCTTACTCACGATAAATAATATATTTAAGGCATAAATACCTCGGTTTTTGCCAACGTTTCGGCTGACTTGCTTCGGCCATGGTCGCGGTGGAACTGGTGAGCTCAGCTCAGACAGTGCGGTTAAAAACAAAAATAAAAATCAGGTGAGGGTAGGTGCCAAAACCCGCACAACACAAGGACGGCGTTCAGCTCACCAGTCCCGCCGCGACCACGGCTGAAGCAAGTCAGCCGAAACGTTGGCTAATAACCGAGGTATTTATGCTATTTTTAAAAATCTCCAGGTATGCAAAATTATAATAATTGCACTTACAATCTAAAATTAAGTCATCACACTTAGCAGTAAATAAGGTTATTTGAGCGTGTTTTACACCAAAATAAAGACTTTAATCAAATGAATGAAGCAGCAAGCCTATCACAATATGGCAAACCAAAGAAAAACCAGAGTAAGTAAAACGTATGAGTCAGGCTTAGCCCGTCTCCAGTCAGCCAACAACGGCTTGTGTATGCCACAAGCAGCGAAATTAGGCGAATGCATACAACGCTGCAATCTGATGGTGGAGATATTACGTAGCTTTCACACTCTCGGCTCTAGTCGTGAGTGTGTAGACGTCCTAAGAGATATGCTTTTTTTGTAAAGATAAATACTGTAGTTTGAACCACTTTGAAATGGAAACGTTTAGTGCAGACTAGATGGAAGTATTAAGAGGCAACATTAAAGGGAGAAGTTCTGTACGATATTTTGGCACAATCATTGGATGCACTAAGTAAATTTTACACGGTAAAGTAACCAGAAAACCAATTGTCGTATTTTATAATTATCACATTGAAACTATATTTTGAACGAAATGAGATTAGATTTAGAATTGACTCAGAATCGGTATTCTGCCAGAGAATGTCATTGTCGTCTAATTTGACTTCTATAGTTCTTCGTTGACACATCGTTGAATTAATAACAATCTAGTTACCATTACATTTCAATAACATTCAAATATCAGTTAATGTAGGAGAATATCTATAATATCAGTTAATGTAGGAGAATATCTATATCTTTACTGACATAAAATCGAAACTGCATTTGAACAATTTTATTTAGGACAACTCTCGCACTAGTGCTAAATCCTGTGTCGCGAGGGACTTTACAAACATACAACTAACGGACATAATGAACACCCAGACTCGAAACAACAATTTATGAATCACACAAAGTGTTGTCTTGTGTGGGGGTTGAACCCACGACACTCGGCGCAATGTCAAGCGGCGAGGTGGCCGCTTAAACCACTACGCCAACCGTGCAGTCGAAGTCAAACTGGGCCTCAGATGAATATTGTGTAGCTGCGGGCTACTTAATAGAATATTTATCATTTATATTTTCAGTTTTAAATAGCGTTCAATATGCTATTTTTATTTCTGTTACATACTATAGTTTGACCGACATACTCGGGTCGTATGAATATTTATAATTTTATATTTTCAACCACCAATAAATATTTACCATCACTGGAAAACATTTTTATCCCATAAAATAAGTCAAGAAAAAAATCTCTACATTTATATTAAATGGTGTACATTGAATTCTGCAGTAGGTATGTGAATATCCAATTCCAGTAAATTTCATAGATAGTAATATGTAGTCTATATTTTCACAACCATAGTCTCAGATCGCCTTTGGCTCTGTTTAAAAAACGTAAACTTAACTTGCTTGCTAAGGCGTGTCTTGGATTTAAGGCCATGATACGCTCTGCTGCCTTTTCAAAGTAAAGTGCGTATTGAATTGTTAATTAGAAGTAGCTAACTTCTATGTTCTGCAAAAAAAATTGGTTAAAAAATTGCCTGCAGCGCCACCTACTGGGCCCAATTTTTATGAAAAGTAAGCACAAGTAACTACATTTAATTTGGTACAGCTATTTAAATGGAGGCAATAACAAGCACACGTGCAGTTGAAATATGTATATACTACGAGTATATACATACTTCATGTGCACTATTAAGATATTGAAAAAGTAAGTAAATACGTATTTGTTTTTTTATTTATTTATTTATTTATAGACTAACGGCTGTATCCTCGAAGGGGTAGGCAGAGGTGTAATATTGCACCCACATTTCGCCATGAATTTTTAAGTCTTACGTAATAGGGGGCGAGCCTATTGCCGTTACCGGGCACATCACCAGACCCCGTGCTGCTATTAAGAATTCGGAAAAAACCAGTAACAGTTTTGCCCGACCCGTGTCGAACCTGGGACCACCGATCAGCAGTCGCATACGCTATCCACTGGACCACGGAGGCAGTCACGCATTTGTTTGCGAAAGAAATTTGTTTAAGTATACTTATTTAATACGTCCATCAAACAGAATTCATGTTTACCTTGTATCGTTGGCCAAACATGAAATAAAAATAAAAGCGGAAATGAATTAGGCACGTGTAAATATACGGCCGGTCCCGGGATATTTACGGGAAACGAACGAGACTACATCATGAACATCCATTACCTATATGAGCAGATAAATTTATTTAAAAGTTAAAACAGTTTGATAAATTCGCTCGTAGATAGGTTGTCTGTTTATTTAAAATTCTATCGGTACTAACTGACATCCAACGGCAACAATATTTATCACTACATAGTATAAAACAAAGTCTGTCTTCTGTCTGTCTGTCCCTATGCATGCCGAAATCTTTAAAACCACACAACGGATTTTAATGCGGTTTTTTTAATAGATAGAATGATTCAAGGGGAAGGTTTATATGTATAATTGAGGCGGGCGAAGCCGCTGGCGACGTCTAGTAATTTTATAAATAAGTAAGTTTGCTTATCGATTATCCATGTTCCCATAATCCTTCACAGCCTTGCGCAGTCCACTGCATGACTTAAGTATCATCTAATTTGCTTTACAGTAGCACCGTGAGTTAATAAGGAGATTTGACCTACTATATGTATGATATTATAATATATACTATAGGATTTGATGACGGGTTTCCGTCTGTTCACAGTTAATATACTATTTGCCTCGGGATAGTACCATTTAGTATTGTTCAGCACACGGATGTTATCGTTATGTCTGTGTATACTTTATGTATCTATTATAAGTAACTGTTACCATAATTCGGGCTCTGCCCTAATATTAATCATTTAAATAATTATGTAACAAAGAAGACTGCCTCCGTGGTCCCGTGGATAGCGTATGCGACTACTAATTGGAGGTCCCGGGTTCGATTCCCGAGTCGGGCATAAGTGTTACTGGGTTTTTCCGAATACTCAGTAGCAGCCCGGAGTCTGATGATGTGCCTGGTAACGGCAATAGGTTCGCCCCCTATAGCTTGGGACCTAAAAATTCATGGCGGAATATGGGTGTAATATTTACACCTCTGCCTACCCCTACGGGGATACAGGCGTGAGACTATAAATAGTTAAAAGAATATAAGCATAAAATCTGCTAATCCACTAGCTATGAATAGGTTCTGCGTTAGAACAGAATTGAATCTTTTAGGAAATCTGCAAGGAACAGCTAGTATAATAGATAGCCAAATAAATCAGATATGTGACGTATTTCTAAGCTTATTCATTTCATCAGAGCAAGAGCTTCAGGATAGATATTGTTATTAGAAAGCAACTCATAGATCTTCGTTGCTAGCAAGTGTATTACTTACAACATGTTTTTCTCTGTACCCAACGCAGCATTGATTATTATTCACTCATGCAAATAGCTGCTCAGTCAATCACTAATAATGCTTATGCGTCCTCTGTGCGGCCTCCATAATAAAGCCTTGAGAACAAGTAGCGGCCCATATAAAACAGCTGACAACCATATTTCTTACGATCTCACTAAACTGGAATGCCAAAATTATTTCTTATTAAGTTCCACAAAATATCTGAGGTTAGGAAAATTCCAACTATCCGAAAAAAACTCGCCAAAGAATTTTCCCAGAAACAATATCAAATTCCGTCAATAGGACGGCGGGTAGCGATGTTTCAAGATGAAATGAATTCTGGCGTGTAGTTCGAAAAAAAATTCACTGCAAAAAATATACTCATAAATTTGAGCGAAGTTTCCCGGCACTCATTTTGGATGTATTATTTTTTTTAATAATTCTCTGTTCCCAGCGGACCGCATTTACGTAACATTAACATTACAATACATTGGCTGTATTGTTCTTGGTGCTTAAACAATGCGCAGGTTTTTCGCGAACAAAACCCGATGATAAATATGTTATTTAAGCTTTCGCAAGTGTTTCTCTTTTAACAAATACTAGTTAAAACTTTTTGTTTGTTCCAGTTAAGTGTTATAGTTGTGTAATTTGCACTCTAATTATTTCTCGAGACGTTCCTTTGTTCGTAATTAAGAGAGTGTTATTTGAAGGCTCATTTATCTCATGTAGAAGTATTTTTATAGGACTTTGTCGTTGGTACATTTGCATTATGCTCATATGTACATTTTTAAAACCCTGGCATTTGAAATAATAAGACTATATAGATAATCTTAAGCTAAGGTTGGTTTTCAAAGACAAGTGGTTAGATTGGCTTTATTTACTGAGTTCCTATATGCCGTCAAAGATCTAAATATCTGCTGGTATGCATGTTCAGTCGTCGGTCACGGCTTATCAAGCTCGCCGTGGCACAGAGTAAAAACACCACAATTTAAAATAGAAATGAAAACAAATCGTAGCTTAATTGAACTGATTCTAATTTTTAGTTAAACTGACAGATCATACACACATATTTATTTACTTTATAATAAGGAGATCAAGAATCAAAAACTTTATTCTGACTTTGAGTGTATGTCTGAATACCAGGACTTTCAAAAGTTACCTTTACTCAGCCATCCGTGGAGTCTTTCTACATAACAAAGTTCTCTTAGTTTTGAAATTACAATGAAAATTATAACAGTTATGTTAACGTAACAAATAAAATAAAATAATAACAACTTAATTCATCTGTCCATCAAATTAACGCATGTTTACTTTGTATCTTTGCTAGATAACAAATAAAAATAAATTAAAAGCACTAATGAGTTAGGCCGCGGCCGTGCAAACATACGACTGATCCCGTGCCTTGAACGGGAAACGAACGAGACATGAAAGCTGTTTATATCACTATGGACAGATTTATGAAGTAGAAAGTTATTTTTATTCGACGACCGGTTGGCGCAGTGGGATTGTAAGCGACTGCTACAAGTGACGAGACGATGTTGTGTAAATTTAGTAGAATATTATTATTATTATTTAAATTATAATAATATTTATTAGGACAACTATATGTATATTGGCATTTCAACATAATTAATACTTTAAAATATTCGCTAATTTTACACATGATAATATTTACATGTATTGCTTCTATATTCCGTAATTATCGATACATATTAAAAATGAAGTGTCTTAGAGACTTTGTCTGTCTGTACGAACCCAATCAATTCATAAACTACCGTTTTCACCAAAAGATAGTTTGATTCATGACGAAGGTGTAGGCTTCACATAGACGGAGCCACGTGGAAAGCGTAGTTTGAAAATAAAGGTTAAGTATTTCCCCTGAGGTTTCTGCATAGATTATACCAACCGTAGTCACGGGATGTCTAAAAACGAAATATATAGATTTTTATTTAATTATATACGCTTTATTGCACACCAACACATATATATATATATATATATATATATATATATATATATATATATATATATATATATATATATATATATATATATATATATATATATATATATATATATATATATAATACATTTTATAAAGTGACTTAAAACTACGATTTTGTGGCCGCCGATTGTACATTACAATCGGCGGCCTTATCGCTTAGAGCAATCTCTTCCAGGCAACCTTGAGATGGACAGGAATGATATAAGCCAAAATATGGAGCGGTGGTGTAGTTGCATACAAAAATAATATTAAAATAATACGAACAATTTTGATACTATAAATATATATCAGATATATATTATAATTCTATATATATATATACAATATAATAATAACCAGACGATACAGATATAGTAAATAAGGATGATGTAGCAAGAAAATCGTTATATTAAATCAGGTAGTGCTTTTTGACCAAAGTTTTAAGACCAAAACTGCTGTCAGTCAAATATACCTGGTGACTAAAATCACTAGTTATAAAACTGATATCAGTCAAATATACCTGGTGACTAAAATCACTAGTTATAAAACTGCTGTCAGTCAAATATACCTGGTGACTAAAATCACTAGTTATAAAACTGCTATCAGTCAAATATACCTGGTGATTAAAATCACTAGTTATAAAACTGCTGTCAGTCAAATATACCTGGTGACTAGAATCACTAGTTATAAAACTGCTATCAGTCAAATATATCTGGTGACTAAAATCACTAGTTAGAAAACTGCTATCAGTCAAATATACCTGGTGACTAAAATCAATAGTTATAAAACTGCTGTCAGTCAAATATACCTGGTGACTAAAATCACTAGTTATAAAACTGCTGTCAGTTAAATATACCTGGTGACTAAAATCACTAGTTATAAAACTACTATCAGTCAAATATACCTGGTGACTAAAATCACTAGTTATAAAACTGCCATCAGTCAAATATACCTGGTGACTAAAATCACTAGTTATAAAACTGCCATCAGTCAAATATACCTGGTGACTAAAATCACTAGTTATAAAACTGCTATCAGTCAAATATAATTGGAAACTAATCGATTACAGCGCTGCGACGTGTTGTCGTTCATTAGTTACATTATCGACACACAATCGGGATGTATGCAATACATTGGATTGTGTTTCGATTATATAACTCACGAGTAGAGAATTATGTCAATTGTTAAAACAACTTTTTAGATAAAGTTATATATTTATGTTTTAAATAGATTGAATCTAATTAGCAATAAACACGCCAGCGATCACATTTTTACTATTTTTATTTTAATCACTAGAACTTTTTCAAATCTAATAAACAAAGAGCAATAAAGATTTACGAATGACCAATAAAATTTGCATAGATGTTTGACCACAAAATAACACATTATTTAACAATATAGACACGAAAACAATATTTTGATAGACCATTTTATTATTACACTTTTTACTTTTGGGAGTCTATGTACATACAATAATTAATATTACTCCTCGATTCAAGAAGCGTTTCTCATTTTAAACCTAAATCATTACTAATAGGTTGTGGCTCAGAAGAAAGATAAATTCTTAATTCAATCCAAGATTAGAACAGAACTAGTGACTAGCGTACACGACGTTTATCAACAATCCCGCACTATCCCGAGAGCACGGGAAAGGCGTGACTGCACAATTAGTGCACAGCACTATGTCGTTTACGACGTGTTCATTTAAAAGCTACCACACTCACGGACATGAGTTTTATAAGAAATTAGTTAACCATCATTATAGTTTGAATTTGTATAAGTTTTGGGTTTAAATACTTTATTTCTCATAAAAAGACAAAGTTCACTTATAATTTGATACCGAGTTACTAAAATTTTACAACATTTCTTCCTCTGGGCCTGGACTAAGTAATATGTAAATATAAATATCATTTTAACATAATCTAAAATATTAATTTTGTATACGCGTATATTACTTATCACACTCTTTAATAGTATTTGGCAGGTTATTATACAGTTGTGCTCCCTCGAATAATATCGTTTTCTTACCATAGTTAGTACGTGGATGAATTAATTGAATTTAGTTTTTATTCCTCAAACTTCCCGTAGTGACTTTTTTTGGCAATTCTATGTTTGACTGAATGGAATTTGACATCATTTTCTTAACAAATATGCATGTACAGTATGTGTATAATTGTCTTATATTTAATAATCTCGTTTTTTTTCAAATATTTTTTTTGTCAGCGTTAGGTAATTGTAGTAGAAAAGAACTGTAATTATTTTATTTTGTATCCTTTGCAATGGTTCTAAATGTGTGACAGCTGCGGAGCCCCAACTAGACTTTTAACTAGTTGAATTTGATAAGTGCAGAGAGAAGCCCGAGGAGCTATAAAAGTAAACTTAATCAAAGTACTACAAATCTGAAGCTCAGTAAAATTCTGATCATAATTTTACTTATTTTATATTCGTAGTAGAGTCTGCAATCAGCAATCCGCGAAGCAATCTCATTAATATTTTGTATTGACAAACAAAAGTAACAGTCGTACAAAGCAGCCCAATCCCCATCGTTTGTAGTTAAAATTCTCGTCCACAACTCGTTCCAATTAAAACTAAATTAAGGACAATCCATTTCATTTCAACTACAAAGCATCATAACTTGAGAAACTTGGACAAAGACTTATTTATATAACAAGTCTATTCAGTGCTGTGAATTATCATATAATCAATGGAGCAAATGGGGTGGGGAAGAATACGCCTAATGGGGTGATCTTGGGGCGTTGAGAGACCGCTCCGAATTGGCCACTATTCACTGACTTGATAGTTGAATAGTTCGCCTATTTGTTAAGTGAATCGGTAGTAAAGTTTCGAATCTATGGAGCAGGTGTTGATAATTGCCGATTGATATAATTAGCTGCGAATTTCAGCAAGTTTTGGGAAGTCTATCGGGTATTAGTTAAGTTCAGGCGTTAAGCCAGTTTTGTGAGATAAAAGTTAAGTTGCTATATCTGTCAATAGAACCAAATAGACTACTCAAAGAGAAAAAGAGAGAATTATTATAGAAGCGCTAGACGTCAGTTTGTGCTTGTAGTCCCATAAGTTGCTACAAGAAGCTCGTTTTTAGGGTTCCGTAGTCCACAAGGAACCCTTATAGTTTCGTCATGTCCGTCCGTCCGTAGTCCACAAGGAACCCTTATAGTTTCGTCATGTCCGTCCGTCTGTCCGTCCGCAGCCTAGCTGATATTTGACATGAATATAGACATAAGATATTGCAAAAAAACTGTAGAATAAAATTTAGGAAAATATTTTTTTAAGGGTATCTCCCCTACATATATAGTGGGGTTGAGTTTTTTTTTGTTGAGTACCCCATCATGTGGGATATTATTGGATAGGTTTTAAAAAAATATTATTAGTTTGCTCAAATCATTTTTCGATCAAGTGATTGGTTTGTCAAATATCAAGCTTTGAAGTGAAAAAAATTGTTAGACTCAAGTGTCCCCCCCCCCCTCTGCCAGCTAAACTATTAATTTGGAAGAGGTGAAAAAAATTATAAAAGTAGTATATATAACGACGTATATAAAAGTAGTATATATACGAATTTAAAAGGAAATATATCACGGCTAAGTAGATATCACTAGTTTACGAGTAATCGTCGGTTAACTTATAAATACCTATTTCTGTGAGTTTACATTGGGCGCGCTGGCTTAATTTTAAAGATAAACGTACTTTGGTATGCAATGTACTACGGTACTACGTATGTATAGTAGTAGTATATCTTGGAAACCACATTTTATGTTTACAATAGATAACTGAATACATACCTAGTATTTTTCTAAACAAAACTTAGGTTCTTATAATAGTGTTCGTATAATAGTGTTTGCCAAGAGCTCTAAAGTTAAATTTTGTGATTGGGCAACAGTAGGAATATACAAAAGTAGATCTAGGTTGTATGATCTGTTTAGTATGAAGCAATACAATTTTAATCCTTCATTTATTGAATATGTAAGAAATTATTCAAAAGTTTTTAAGAGAGCATGTGCTTCAGCTAAGTCTATATTTATAAGTAATAAAATTAAAGAATCCAAGAACAAAATAAAAACAACTTGGAACATTATTAACAGTGAGACTGGTCGAGCTAAGTTAGTAGATAATAGCTATGAATAAAAATGTAATGGAGAAATAGTTACAAAGAAAATTGATGTTGCTCAGACTTTTAACAACTTCTTCATAAACATACCAGTGAAAACAACCAAGTGTTTAGACTCATGCCCAAGCAAAGCAGAGATGTTAGTTAGGGGCAATGTGAATGAGTGTGATGTGCTGTTTAATTTTAAATACATTGACTCCAATGACATCCTCAAGACATTCAAGACCATCAATATTAAGAAATCTATTGACTTATGGGGTATTTCAGTTAGTCTTGTTCGCCAAATCATTTTTAGCATAGCTCCATATTTAGCTGCAATATTTAATAGATGCGTGGATAAAGGGGTATTTCCTGATTTAATGAAACACAGCAAGGTGATACCACTTTTCAAAAAAGGATCCAAGAGCGACCCTAGTAACTTTCGGCCAATTTCTATCTTGCCTGCAATCAGTAAAATTTTTGAAAAGGTTATTTTGCATCAGTTAGAGAGCCACTTTCTCACAAATAATTTATTGCACAGTGAGCAGTATGGCTTCATCAAGGGTCGCTCCACCGTTGATGCCGGTGTAACTCTATTAAAACATATATTTAACGCTTGGGAAAACTCGAAGGATGCCATTGGTGTTTTTTGCGACTTGTCAAAGGCTTTTGATTGTGTTGAACATGATATACTTTTACGTAAACTCAACCATTATGGTATTCTAGATAGCGCACTCAATCTTGTTGCCAGTTACCTTAGAGATAGAGTTCAGTATGTAGATGTTAGTGGAAGTAGGTCTCTAGGTTTGCCAGTGGGAATGGGCGTTCCACAGGGCTCTATTCTTGGTCCGTTTTTTTTTTAATATATATTAATGACTTGCCATTCTTTGTTAGAAATCTATGTGATATTGTTCTTTTTGCTGACGATACTTCACTTATTTTTAAAGTTGATCGTAATACAAGTAACATTGACAGCGTAAATAATTCTCTTGCGCAAGTACTACATTGATTCACGACAAATAATTTGCTACTCAACTCTGGCAAAACAAAATGTGTGAAATTCACTTTGCCGAATGTCAAAAATGTTCTTACTAATATAATTTTAAATAACGAAACAATGAACCTAGTTGATTCAACTGTATTTTTAGGTTTAACTTTAGATTGTAAGCTTCAGTGGGGTGCCCAAATATCCTGTCTGGCAGTCAAACTTAGTTCTGCAGCATTTGCAGTTAGGAAAATTCGCCAATTCACAGACGTAGATACTGCTAGACTAGTTTACTTTAGTTACTTTCACAGTGTAATGTCTTACGGGATACTATTATGGGGTACGGCGGCCGATATTCAGACAATTTTTGTTATTCAAAAGAGGGCCATACGTGCAATATATAAGTTAGGTGCTAGAGATTCTTTACGAGATAAATTTAAAGAAGTAGAAATATTTACAGTTGCATCGCAGTATATATTTGCTAATTTAATGTACGTTAAGAAAAACTTAACTCTTTACCGTAAAAATAGTGACTTGCACAAAGTGAACACAAGGAATAAGCATAAACTGGTGGGCACTAACTACCATCTACATAAAGTTCATAACTCATTTGCGGGACTCGGTATACAATTCTTCAACAAATTACCTCTGGAAATAATGAATTTACCTCTGCACAAATTTAAAACCACTACTAGGAATTTTCTTTTAAAAAGGGGTTATTACACTATTAAAGAATTTCTAGATGACAAGACATCATGGGTCTAGTTGCTTTTTTTAAATTCACCATTATTGTTATTTTTATGACTGTGTAAAATACTCTCTTCTTAATTAGTAACATGTTAAGTGGAGGTGCCTCGTGAACACATGATTTTTGCAGAATTTGGATATTATTATGATTTGTTGAATGTAGTTTAACATTATTTATTCCTGATCATATCGTTGTTCACTTGTCACCTTCACAAAATTCTTTCTACATTTGAATTCCTTCACGCGGTCCACTGATTTATGTTAATAATAACGATCTGGAAAATGGAGGTAATTGGCGGTCATGATCAGTATACCAATAGATTGTTTCTTACTGCCGGTTCGTATACCGTTATCGTCATGCTCACTAAAATGTCATTTCTTGTGGTGGCGTCTTGTGTCGGGTCATCCCTGTCCCTCTAATATGGCGAGAGGGATGATGGCTGGCACATGCGTCATACTCGTGAACGGGTGCTACTTGCGATGACTGGTCGATGACGGTCTTGCGGGCTGGTATTAGATTTTAATATTTAACTGCATCATTTCCATCATGGGTCTGATCACTTTCGCGGATTGTCTGCATTATTAGGTATATTTATAATGTAAGTGGATGCTCCTGTTTCACCATGTCTATTCTGAGGAGACTAACCAAATGAACATCAAAAGTATTATGCTTGAGTATTATTATGTACAGTAAATATATACAAGTCATATAGAAGGTGTAACAGTTGCAGCACCTTACAAAATGTAAATTATGTGTATTATGCAAAACCTGGCGAAGAAAAAGATTGACCGTGAGTTTTATTGCCCGTTCTTTCTCATGGTTCTACCTATTGCTTTGCGAACGTGGCAGTAAATGTAAATGTAGAGTCTTTAAGTAATTATTTTATAAATTTATTATTTTGACGTTCATAAGCGTCACATTGTGACCCAAATGAATAAACGATTTTGAATTTGAATTTGAAGTGTTATTAAAATTATTTTTTCAGCAAAATAAGCAGTCGGATTTGTTGTACATTAATACCCTTTGCAGCAAGTCATTATGGGCAACTACGGAACCCTACACTGCGCGTGGCCCGACACGCACTTGGCCGGTTTTTAGCCAATGTCATAATCAACAAACACATCCGCACTTAAAAACAAAAAAATAGGTAAATAAATATTGATCCTTAAAATAATAAAAGAAAGATTTTGAACTAAAAGTAAGTGAATATGAATCCACAAAATTTACCCTAGAATTCTTGCGATTTCACTTAGCCTTGAAAATATGGTATTTGTAAATAAAATAGTTTGAAAATCAAATAATAAGATCCTTCTCGTTTGTTAATTTTCACATAAGCGCATAGATTTGTAGGTATGTGTGATAAAATAACATCGTACTGAGTAATTAAACATCTCATCAATGTTAATTTTACATTCAGTCTATTAATACCTGACTATGAATAACTAAACAGTGTATGTAACCAGATAATCTCAACTATGAATAGATTACGGCACTCATGAGCTATGCCACCTCGATGGCATGAACACAAATAAGATTATAATAGTGCTTCTATTTAAAATATCTTACATTATAAACAAGCATATAGTAGCAATAATAACAGCGCAGATATGTGCTAGTATTGATAAAACATAATCTCTTAAAACTGTTAAAAAGAAATACAACGCATGATTAGAAAAAAAATGATACTTACCCTGACAACGACCAGGGATCACGCCGCACTATTACACGTATCATGAAGAATTGATACTAATACTGTCAGTACTGCATTTATGGAATGGGCTGATTAAGCTCTTTTTGTTTATACCAAATACAGTAGATAGATAGATAGATAGAGAATTATTTATTGTACACCAGATACTATACACATGCTACATGATATAATAATTTTACAAATATTCAATAGGCGGCCTTATCGCTAAAAGCATTTTCTTCCAGGCAACCTTAGGATGGACTAGAAAAGATCAGGAAAACAAAAACAGTGGTGTAGTCACAGAATGTAGTAAAGTTAACTGCATTAGATATAAATATAAGTGCATAAGTACATAAATACATCAATACATAATTACTTCAATACATAAATACGTCAATACGTAATTAAGTCTATACGTAAATACATATATACATAAATAAATATTATTTACATAGGGACATTGACCCACATAGAATATAAAATTTCAGTTACATAGCCAAGTAATACTGTTTCGATGCGTTACCAGTACTAAGACTTAGACTCCTTTTTTTTTTTGTTTTACGAGGTGGCAAATCCCTTCGGATCTCCGACTCTTGGGGAAAATAAGAGCCGGAGTATGTGGTGTTTCCACTAAAAACCACCTCGACTTTCTCTTGGCCCACCAGATGGTCAGGCGGGCCCCGAACAAGACCCTCTTGACGGCGGATTAAGATGTTGGACTCCGCCGCCAAAACACCCAGCGGCCGCAGAGGATAGGGAGGAGGGCAACGCAACACCGCATCTCCTCTTCCTCTGCAGCCCCACCGCGACGCATCGAATGGTGCGCCCCCATTTGGTCGCGGGAGATATGGCGTGCGGCAACGCAACACCGACACGCCTCTCCTCCCGCGACCGCGCCCGACTGCGAGGGACAGACAAAACTGTCCCCCGCACCCACACCGTTGGACGCATCCTGCGCAGGCCCCTCCAAGCCCACGCGGAGCGTCCCCTCCTGGATCCCTCTTAGCTTCACCGCGGATGACCAATCCACGGTTACTGAGACCCCCACCACGACAAGGTGGAGATCCCACGGGGGGGAGACTTAGACTCCTTATTGAATTTTGTGTAACTAAACATAACCAGCTTACAATCAAGACTTGAGCTTCTACCCATACTTTTTTCAAATTATGCTAAGCAGTTCAGGAATTATTACAGTTTTTATTATGCTTAGCAGTTCAGGAATTATTACAGTTTGTATTATGCTACTGCCAAAGCTACATGTATTCTCATGAAACCAATGTTTTATATGTGTAATACAAGGATACATAAGTATCCTTGTATTACACATATAAAACCACGCTCAAATAACAAACATTTATATATATACATACATATTGTCACGCCTATATCCCCGAAGAGGTAGACAGAAGTATATAGCTACACCCAACAAACATTTATGGCATTTTATTTTTATTGTAATGCGGCTGACAGTTTTCCATTTTTACCCAGCTTCCCTAAAAGAATCCAAAGGCAACGAAACTTCAAAACAAATACCATTGACCAGCAGACTGGTTTTTCAATAAAAAGACATAAAACAACGCCAGCTGTGACCATTAATTAGGTCAGTTTATTTCAAATACAGCTCGTAAAAATTAAAAAAAAAGTGAATACATAGACGAAAAGTCGATAGCTTCAAAGGGTTGAGAGAGCGAAGTGAAAAAGTTTTAATTGCCTTCTATTTAAATAGGCTATAAAGGGTAGAATTTTTGCCTCAACGTTGTGTAAATACTGTGGTAGAAAAAGTAAATTTTCGGGTTATAAATGACCGTCTTGCTTGAATTATTAAGAAACTGGATTATTACTTGGGCGGTTATTTTGTGAAGGTGGCAGTTTGTTCGGGATCTTTTTAATTAGTGTTTCCGGATCATTATGAACTTTGTTGAATCTCAGATTTTAATTAAATGAAGGTTTTAAAATGCTAAGTTAGGGATAGTTGGATGATGAAATTTGCTTGTGCTCTTTAAATTAGCAACTTTTCAGAGACTTTGTTCGTCGCACTTAAAAGCAATTGACGACATCTAACAGACATGATTAGAACACTTCATTTGACAGACACTCACACACGCTGTTTATAAAATAATAATAATATACTTATTTATTCAGACAGAGTCCATGATATTATTAACAATTTGCTTAATCTGTGTTAGTAATTATATCAAGCTTAGCTTATAATATATTGAAGAGGTTCACCAGAGTCCCGGTCAAGTGACCAATACTCGAATGAACCTCCTCAATATGTTTCATGTAGGTATATACCCAAGAACATACATTTTATGTATTAATAAATAAATCATATAATTCATATATTTTAAAATTGCTTTATAGCCCGGTTTCCATCGATCATTCATTTTATACTGGTATTTCTCACAATTCTTTTAAAATACAACTCTTTCAAATCAACTCTTCCGCACATAAGTAATAATGATTAGTAAGAGTACTTAGACATTAGCGTAAGCTACGCACAGTTGAAATTTGTATACATATAAATAGCATTGTACGTATAACACATTAGTGTTATCGAACATACATTACAACTTAATAAGTAGAAGATTCCGCTGCTATATTTCACAGTGAACACAAAAACAAGGGGGAGTAGACGAGAGGCATCGCTTACTCGGGGCAAACAGGATTGAGTAGTCAGGACACAGTGGGCCAAACGTTCCGATTATGAAGTTAATGGCAGAAGAATACGGTCATATTTCAGGATGAATACTTACCTAGGGGTGGGACGATGATGTAATTGATGCTGGATGTGATGAGACAAACGTTTGGATATTATAAAAATATGGCCTAAAAATAGACAGGTAAAGAGAGAAATACGTAGATGGATAAATATGAAGAAAGATGATTAATTGATTGATAGATAGGAAGAGTATCCTTTTCTAAATACACTATAAGCAATTTTAATTTTCATTAGTTATGAATTGTGATGAAAAAAAGTTACGATTTAGACCTAAAAGGTCTTATTCGCACAATGACAACACACGATTTAAGGAAATAACTGAAGGAATTGCTGTTCAAAGCTTTAATCACTTTTCAAGGAATTTAGGTATATCGGACTGTTTGTAGGCCGATTAAAAATACTTACACTCCGTACCAAATCTCAATTTAAATTAATAGTTATGGCACATTATGTGGCAGTTCACCCTACCCTATCTCATCATATCAGCCAAACGACGTCCACCGCTGGACATAGGCCTCCCCCAAGGTTCTCCACACAGACCGGTCTTGAGCCGCCCGCATCCAATCACCTCCCGCGATCTTGACGAGATCGTCAGTCCACCTTGCGGGGGGCCTACCTCTGCTGCATTGTTCGGTACGTGGCCGCCACTCCAACCTTTCTGCCCCAACGGTCATCGGTTCTTCGAGCTATGTGCCCTGCACACTGCCACTTCAGCTTGGCTATCTGGAGAGCTATGTCGGCGACTTTGGTTCTACTGCGGATCTCCTCATTTCTGATTCGATCTCGCACGGAAACTCCGAGCATAGCTCTCTCCATCGCCCTCTGAGTGACCTTGAGCCTTCTGATAAGGCCTATAGTGAGCGACCACGTCTCTGATCCGTAAGTCATCACTGGCAACACACACTGGTCAAAGACTTTCGTCTTGAGACACTGCGGGACATCGGACGAGAAGATATGTCGTAGCTTTCCGAACGCTGCCCAACCGAGTTGGATTCGACGATTGACCTCCTTCTCGAAGTTGAACCTACCTAATTGGACTACTTGTCCCAGGTAGATATACTTGTCGACAACTTCAAGCGTAGAGTTCCCTACCCTATCTAGTGCCAGATAAATCCTCGTTAAAAGTAAGACCATTGGAGCAGTATAAAAATCTGTAAAAAAGTAGGCAAGTAGGGTACAAGGTGGACATAAATCAAGGAGTGGCAGTTGCGTGGCGCCTTATACCAATTTCAGAACTGGAAATGAGGCTAAATGGAAGTAAGATGTAAACTTTTTTTAAGGACGTAAATAGGCAAAGTAATCTTTAAGATATAATTGACCTACATATTTATAACTAGTGAGGTTTTACGGCTAAATACACGAAATGCTTAATTATTAAGGTATAACTAAATATGTTCATGTCGAAATTACAATATAAGTATCTAACATAAAATGTATATCTTACTTTGTAGAGCTAAAATGTGATTATCTGATGATGATGATCACATTTTGGTTCTAGTTTTTGACTTGAATTTTAAATATGTTATACCTACTAGGATAAAATAATATTTAATGTAAATAACTATTGTGGGTATTCGATAAAGAAGTTATGAAGTTATTTCAAATTTCAAGCTATACATTTTCTAAGAATAAAAGTCAAAAGCTACCGTTAGGACGTATTTAGACTAGAGCGTAAAGATCGAAAGACAGTTACTTAAAGAAGAATTTTCTGCAATAATCGTGATATCGGCTTTTAAAGCTTTTAAGGCTATGAACATTCTCAAAAGTAAGTAAAAATGAGATGCATTGTGTAAATATTTAGTGCAGAAAACTTGGTGCAAAAGTTGTATTATCGCTATTAATATGAGCATTACCTCAAAATGCTTCATTTCTACGTTAGACAGAGGATTGAAAAATTTGCGAGAAATTTTAGAGATTGCGTCAGCAAACTATCAGCTATGTACAATTTGCCTCCCGCCAACTTTGCTTTAATCAATTTACATGAAAAATAGGCAATTAGTATTCTCAATTTAGATTCGTTCAACTTAATGAAGTAGAATATTAAAACTGCTGACTAAGTCCGTGGTGGCTTCAGCCTGCCAATTACAGAATTAGCAGAATTTACAGAGAACTGATCAAGAATCTCTGAGGACTGCTAACGAGGACTCGAGAGCTGTTGTTTCGAAATAACGCTACGCCATAGCTGAGACTATCATAGTTTTAGTTTCTTCGTTTGTAAAATTAATGGTAGTAAAAATACGATGTGAATAAGATAGTTGCTTAAATAGAAGACATGAACTAGAAAAAAAAATTACGATATTTACCGCCTCATCCTTTATAAAAGAAAGTACTATACAACTGCCTCCGTGATCCAGTGGATAGCGTATGCGACCGCTGATCGGACGTCCCGGGTTCGATTACCGGGTCGGGCAAAAGTGTTATTGGGTTTTTCCGAATTCTCAGTAGCAGCACGGAGTCTGGTGATGTGCCCGGTAACGGCAATAGGCTCGCCCCCTATTACGTGGGACCTAAATATTCATGGCGAAATGTGGGTGTAATATTACGCCTCTGCCTACCCCTTCTGGGATACTGGTGTGAGTCTATAAAAAAATAAATAAACTATACAACAAGTTGAGAGCAATTAGTAAGAACATTAATTGTATAGTACTTTTCTATAATCAAAATACACATACTATAGCGATGACGAACTTTTGCTCGTTATCTCAGACTGATCCAACGACGTCAATAAACCACGAATACAAATCCCGCATAAAAGTTGTGTGACAATAACTTGTGCCGTAAGTGGGTCGTGGTACTAACTAGTGAAAGATTTGTGCGAGCGGGCGGAGGGGAGAGGGAGAAGGAAGAGATCGACCTCTCGCTCTCATTAGGGCTGCCATGTGAGTGCGGAGTGGGTTTTATTAAAGGGGACCAACGGTCCGAAGCGCCGAATATTATTCACAAATGGAAATGAGACAATTGCAACGTTTGAGAAAAGAATTGAAGGGTGGAATATTTCTTTAAAGTTGGATCCCATTTGTAATAAATTATGAGCATGTGCATAGTAAATTGTAATTACAATAAATTGCAGCGAACTGAACTCGTTTGATATTAAATTGGACTAGTAATAATTCGTTCGTAAATATATCAACGTAATAGTCTGAGTAGTTTATAGTTCAGTTTGATGAGGGGAAATTGTATATTAATTTGATACATTTTTAGCAATTTAGTTAATATAAGTATAATATTTCTACTCGATAATTTATTTCTCAAACTCAATTAAAACGTATTTAATCGTTATAGTCATAGTCATCGACGACCGGTTGGCGTAGCGGGAGTGCAAGCGACTGCTAAATCGAAGGTCACGGATTCGATTCCCGCTCAAGTCAAAGAAGTATTTGTGTGCATGAACATGGATGTTTGTCATGGTCTGGATGTTTCTATGTATAATATGTATGTATTTACAAAAAAAATGTATATATGTATGTTTATTCGTTATGAAGTACCCACAGTACACGCTCTGCTCAGTTTGGGACTAGATGGTGATGTGTATATGTGGTAGAAAATTATATTATTATAGTTTTACATTTATTTGTCTTTTCACAATGTACTTACTGATCTCAGGATGTGTAGGAAATAAGCTACTTCTAATAATGTATATATTATTTTCTTAATTAAGTTTTCAGTCTGATCTATAGAGTGAAAGCATCAACTGACGTTTCTACAAAGTTATCTAAACATACTCACAAATTTAACGTAATTTATCCTCCACTAAACAGATGAATATTCCCTGAGAGTAGTAAATAGTGTAAGGTTTGAACGATCAATTAAACATGAGAGCACTAGGGAGCACTTGGTTTCATTTAGTCACATTTACGAATGGCGCTGGCGAGGGAAGGCATTTAGCCGGAGACAGAACACTATTGGTTAGCTGTGATTTATAAAATTAATCTGCAGTACAGTATAGTGGCGTACTTATAGATTTTTAAAGAAATGAAACGTTAAGTATCGCCTGCAGAATCTAATAGAATTATAAATAAAAATTCAGCAGTGAAATAAATATGCCCACATTAATTTTCCCACCACTGTGTCCATATTTTGAGTACTTATGTAATTATTCAACGTTAACATAAAGGCAATTATTGTTCGCTTTGTAAAAAATATTTTGCATTTGTTGTTACAACTCAGATTACCTCGTACCTGGAGGGAGGTATTAATTAATTGCGTGATAGTCGGATACTTACTGTTGCTTTTGTTATTAATTCATATAAATGTATTTTGTTTAATTATGGTTCGTGTCCTTAAATAAAAATAGCTGTCAAAAAAAGATAAATTTAATTCAGAAGAAAGATCTTATTTTAAACATTTCTTTAAAATGTGATCCATGTTAAATTTATCATACAGATTTCTATAACGAATAACAAAACTAATCACGAAAACGAATTGTTATGGTTTGGTAGAAATATAACCAGATATAGGTACCTGGATTTGGTAGAAATAAAAATATTAAATTAACTTCGTTATAACTACGATTACACCAATAGATAGCCTTTATAAGCCATTTACAAGCACTAACAGACAGTAAATTGCAAGGGTCAACGAACAATTGACATTGATTTCTCGGTAACATTCGATAGGAAAATCCACGGCAGGCACGTCTCTAAAAATTGTGTTATTCAACTTTAGGTCCCCTATTAATAGCGAATGTGGGTCACCGTTTAATCCCATTACAGAATTGACCTTTGCGAGGGAACTTATTGAGTTAACTTGGCGAAATCTTGATGAAATTTGGCGGTACACTATAGGGTTGTATACTGGGTCCGAACATAAAAATGATGGAATCAATGTGAGAAATCATAAAATCTGTAGCTTTTTGTTATTTGTTGTTTGTTAAGGTAAGCTCGTGTTTCAGTGGGAGTGATGTTCGTGAATAATTTAATCTTTTTGATAATAAAAGTGGTTTGTATTGAGAGGGTTTATTATATGAGTAGGTTAATTATTAAGTTAATTAAATTTTGTAAGTATATTTATCTCAGTGGTTGTCGAAATAAACGACAGCAGTTCCCAAAGTAAAATTGACATTAGGTTAATCAGTCAAAAGGAATTAGGACGTTGGCGAGGTCATCCCCCGAAAAAGCATTCTATAATTGAACTCCGTATTGTAATGTCAGGATTACCTCACAGACTGTACATGTACATGAATAATTATAGTTAAACATCTGATAGGATTAGTTTATTCATCAAATAGATATCTTTTAATCCTATGATATAAAAATTGGTAAAAATTTGGATATTGCACTTGCAATGTCAAAGGTTTTTGAATTTGTTTTATGCTCACTTTGGATGTTTTGGCTGTGCGTGGTCCACTCGTCTTCTTACTACGATTTTCCTTATCCTTACCGATAATAATAATTGCCACTCGTGGATAATATAACTTAATACCTATGACATTGCAGTTTCAAGCAAATACAAATTAAATTTCACTTCCAGTTCAAAAGCAATAGAACAGTCAGGAAATTCAATAGAATTTATGTGCCATTCTATGAATGGCCTCAATAATCCTAATGCATTTTTTATCTCTAAAAGACAGATGAAATACTCTAGCTTGTATTTTTTTACAGTGGAGCGCGAATCGACCAAGCTTTTAGAATTTCGGTAAGATAAGCAACCACCGATGTTTTCCTTTAATGCCCAAATTAGCGAGCAAGCTGCAAACTGGATGCAAACTAGTTGCAAACATATTAAAGTGGGAACAAAGGAACATCTACCTAGAATATTGCTGGAAAAGCGGCGCTTTACTTTGATTTTATAAAGTGAGAAACTAGGTGTTTGGACTAGAAATTATGCTAGTGGTTAATTTTAACCTACGGCGTGCATTTTTTGGGTTTTGTTGTTTGTGTGTGTGTTCGTTTAATACTAATTTTCGTTTTTGACGCGAATTTCTCTCTCAGCTGTAGCCAAGTGTTGAACCGATAGAAAAACTTTTCGCAGGTACTTGAAAAAGTTTACACGAAATTAATGTCATCATTTCGCTATAAAAATAGTAACACAGTGTTATTCAGTTTGGGATTAAAAAGCACATTAGCTCCTGGCGGGGCAGCAAACGCAGCATATATTTGGTTTTATTTGACCATTTCTACCTGATCTTCTTAGAAGGACAAACTCAGATCCAAGTGAACATGAACTTGAACGAAACGTTCATCATCATCGTCATCGGGTTGCATCCAAGACTTCAAACTAAAATCAAAGTAAACAAAATCGTAAGTAACGGCATACGCTAATTGAAACAGATATGACACAATAACAGTTTTTACTATTCGGTATCAATTATTTATTTTAAAAGCCGTTAATCTTACTCTCGTTACATACTAATATTTTCCTATATTTAAAGATAGATAGCGTTAGTTTCAGTAAGCAGCTTTGAATTATCGAGAGCAGTTTATCGTACAAAATTTTAGTATTGTTTTTGTTACACAAACAACAAGTGTATTTTGAGTTAATTTCACAAACAATAACTCATAGCTGGCAACTCGCGGAACAGCGCTATTGTCGCGCAAACAAAACAAAAATTCAACGGATTGATTTATAGAATTACTATCGAACGGTTCCCTTCTTACTAAGAGGGTTGCAACCCTCGTACCCAAGGGACCAAGATTAGGGTCTACAATAGCGAACTGAGGCAAAAATTTACATAATCTTGGTCGATGGACATTTTTGACTTTTGAAATGAGTGCGAATGTTTGAGGTTCGGATCGCATAGCTTGTTATCGGTGAAAACCCTTCTTACCTGGCATTGTAATAATCCAATTGGTTGAAACTCGCAAATTGGGGCCGGAGTGGGGACACGTAATTCGTACGTCGTGTTGGTATAAAATATTCAAGCGATGGATTGAACGTGTACTTTCGCAGAAACGGAATTTAAAAGCCAAATGTATGTTACCTTTTTCGTTTGTATCAGTAGTATCGCGCTAAGTGTCATGCAGGGTGTCATTCTTTATTATCAACGAAGTGATGGCGTACATCGAGCTCGTCTTTTTGTGACGAAAAAATACTAATACAAATATTGTTGACATCACTTAGAAAGTACTTTTTATACACGTGTATATTTCAAGCTCGTGTAGCTCTAGTTAATTAATAGTAATACGTTTATTTCTCTCTTTCACAAAGGAAGGTAAACTTAATTTTCGATAACACAATACAGATTGTTACTTATAGGGAAAACGAGACAAGTTGTATTTGTTCCTTGCGTCCATTGATTCATTATTCCCATTCTATTACTCTTAGTCAAAGCCATATTTTATGAAATGAAGAAGCAAAATGTTTACAATGTACCTATGGTTGTGTGGATGTTCGTTACTTTTTCATCCAACAACTTCTGAATGAATTGTGATGAAATTTTGCTGTAATTTGGCGTATCAAAAGACACAAAGCCAACACTCACGCGGCCGGAGTCGTGGGCCGAAGTAAGTTATATATTTATCCAAATCTATAGCTAAATATACCTGAACCAGGTAAACCTGTAATCACGTGGTAACGCTATCGTATGGCGATGAGAGCCTTTATCGATTGCGCTCGAGCCTTGCTCACAAAGGAATCGTTTCAGTGCGAACAACTATTGTACCGAGGTCCATTTTATTGTTCGTCTATATGGGTTACCGGGAGAATTAGTGACGTGTTTCTGGTTTAGATTTTTAGTTTTGCGGAGGGTGAGAGGTGATTTTATGGGTGGTTAATTTAACGGTGTTTGGGTAGAGCTGTTGTTGAATTAAAAGGTCTTGATATAGCCATTTTTATTGTAATGCAAGGAATTTTCATTTTTAAGTGTATTGATATGATTAAATATCAACATAGTATACCTATTGATATAAACGTTTGCTTGAATTCAAAAGATGCTGATGGAATCAGAAACATATAAGGCAACAAGAATATTTTTGGATCTCATAATTTAACTTTTGTTAACGTCAAAATGTACCGTTACACGAAACTAGTAGTTCTCTTAATAATTGTTTTTAAAGAGGTAAGGCAGAGAAACCACGATCAAAAAGTCATAAATTTATATAAAGATTTGCTAAAGTAGTTTTATTTTCCATCTATTTACTAGTAAACGGTCATAATAAAAAACCACCCGTAGTCTTTGTCGACCATAAATTTTCCCATAGCAATATATGTACATAATCCGTCTCATTTATGGCAGACAGTAAAAATGTTAGTTTAAAAGAGGAAAATAATAATGTCAACACTGTTTGATTTACCTGCCTCCGTCCCCATGTCCCTACCTGAGGATAAAATAAAAACGGTTTCCCGAAATAGAAGCAACGAAATTATCGTTTTGTATAAAATGTGTTTGAATTTCGTTAATAAATTGTATCGTGAAAGGCTCGTTAATTAAATATTCAGAATCATGCGGAGCCTAAATAATGTAAACGGATTGTAAAGTAGAACACAGAATTTGACAAAACGATAGGACCTTCAGGTTTCCCTGGAGATATTAACAATGTAGATAATGAATTTGGGACATCTTTCGATATAAAACTAGGTAGAACTTTAATTATTATATATTATATGTATACGACTATGTACGTATATTGTGATATATATTTTATTGATTCCTTCGAATTCTAAATTACATTAATTTGGTCTGTTTTGTAACTATATTGATCTTCTCATTGCTTTGCTATGGTCACGGAAAAAGAACAGTAGTATTTCGATGTACCTATAACTTTTAAAATAACAGAGTGCAAAAAGTAAAACAGATAGACATTATTATATAGTCAGCAGTTTTTAAGATATACCACATTTTCAAAGACTGAAAAAATTAGTTCCATATTTATATAAACAGTATGAAAAACAAAGTTAGTTTTGCTGGCGAAAAAGTGAAAGTTGTATTTTGGTAAGTAAAGGTAATGGGTGCGTTAAATGAAGACCTCTACTGCGCACACCCTCATGTGCAAATCCCACTCGCACCTGATTTCATTTGTTGTAAATCTTAAAACGAACCACAGTCGGCAGTCACAGACCATGGTCTTCAAGCAGCGCTAGGAGAACGATTATAGTGATATTGTTTTGTAGTAGACATCTATCAAATATATCGTTTTATCTACCCTTATCTTTGCGGCCTGCCGCAGTCCACGGCTAGACAAGCCTTTCCTAATTTTCTACAAAATGAGTGATTTTTTTGTGTGAGTGTGAGGCGAACTAAAAAAAAATTGGAGTGAATGGGTAATCTAATCTTATACGCTTTGTATGGTTATCTAGAATAGAGTATGAAATGTGTAAGTGTTGTAAACTACTAAAATGCAGGAATACATATGTCTCTATAAGTGTAGAAATCAGTGCATTAAACACTAAGAGCTGGTTGCCTAGCATTCGTTCCTCATTCAATAATATCTGCTGGCCTGCGGGGTATAATGTTTGCTTACATTTAGCTGAGTGGTGCACTAACTCGATTTTAGTATTACACCGTTTCGTGATGGCAGCGGCGGACAACTAATACTCACAACTGTCAAAATACGTCTATCCGGACGACCGATCGGCGCAGCGGGAGTGTAAGCGACTGCTACGCCGAAGGTCGCGGGTTCGGTTCCCGCGGGTTCGATTCCCGCTCAAGTCAAACATTTGTGTGAATGAACATGGATGTTTGTCTTGGGGTAGAATATTATATACAACCCGTTTGGCCAGCGTGGTATAGTAGGCCAATTCCTCATTTCCAAGGAGAGGCCTAGTCCAACAGTGGACTGTTAAAGGCACTGATGATGATGATGAGGTATGAAGCTGTATGCTTATTTTGTACACAACCAAAGAAAAGGTGTAAATCAATCAAATTTGGAAACTATACTCAAAATAAAATAATTTATTCACGTTTACAATGTGATACTTGTGAAAGTCATATAAAAAAAGAATTTAAAGTTTCTACACTAATATAGGTTCACAATACTAGGGCGTAGACCCACACTTAATGTCCCATTTTCAATGTTGTATAATGCATAATTGCATTTTTGTGAGGAGTTGCACTTGTCACAGTTTCTACATTAATTGTATATCTTTTCTGGACAGCATATTGGGCACTGCAAGCAGTATATTCACTCATGTTTATTTAGTTAGCCTCCTGAAAGTAATTTGGTGCAACAGGAGCACTGCTTCCATCTTATAATTTAAGGAACTACAAAATAATTTAGCGGGTCTTAATCGCGTTAACTTAACTTATTTAAGGTATAAATACCTATTTGTTTCTGACGTTTCGTTCGTCTTGCACCGAGCGTGGTCACGGAGAGACTGATGAGAGCTCAGCGCCGTCTTGTGGAAGTGCGGGTTTCGGCACCTACCCTCACTTGGTCTTTATTTAAGTTCGCAATGTCGGTACTCCGACACACTACAATAATGACGTCTACACACTGTTGAGGTTTATCACTGCGGCGGTGTTTACATTTGCTGATGACTGGATTCCAAGTAGCCGATAATCTATATCCATCCTCCCGGTTGAAATTGTTATATTTCTTGATTTCTACCGCTGCTGCACGTACTATTTTGGAGTAATAGTGACGATCGGTGGATAAGACTTGTGGTTGAAGCAGTTCTATCCAGTGGTTTGGTCCAGACTCCAACAAATGCTCAGCTATCGCCGACTTATTAATATGTCGGTTTTTTACACCTGCGATATGTTACTTTACTCTTTCAGCGATTGTACGCTTAGTCTGCCCGATATATGAACTACCACAGCTGCAATCGACTTTGTAGACGCCAGGTGTTTAGAGAGGAATGACATCCTTTGGGGTACGCAGATGTTATCTTGGTACGCAGATGTTATGTTATCTTAGAGAGCGGACTTTATACAGTCTTGATGGAGTATTTCTTGAGTACTGTTCGATAGCCTAGTGGAAAGACCGTCAGACTGCTACGCAGAGGGTTCGAGTTCAAATCCACGGCACACAGCAATTACTTTTCGGAGTTATGTGCGTATTAAATTGTTAATTATCGCTTGCTAAACGGTGAAGGAAAACATCTTGAGAAAACCTGCATGTCTGAGAGTTCTCCATAATGTTCTCGAAAGACATGTGAAGTCTGCCAACCCGCACTTGGCCAGCGTGGTAGACAATGGCCTTATCCTGCTCATAGTGAGAAGAGGCCCGTGCCCAGCAGTGGGACAGTTTATATACAGAGCTGATGATGATGATTTTTCTTTCACCGTTAAGCAAGCGATAATTAATAATTTAACACGCAATTATTTCCGAAAATTCAATGGTGCGCGTGGATTAGAACCCGAGACCCTCTGTGTAGGAGTCTGTCTGTCTCTGTACTAGGCTATCGCTCAGCAACGTCAGAAATAAATGTACATTTCCAAAATTTTAAATTATGCTAATGTATCTTTAGCCTATGCGAATTTTAACAAAACTTAGATTTTACATAAAAAGCCTGCGAAAACGTACCTAAAAGGTAAACAAATATGTAAAAAAATTAAAACATGATATAAATTAGGAAAACATGTGACTAAATTACGCATTCCATATTAATGAACCTATCTTCGAGTACATACTCTGAACCTAATACCTGAAACATTCTTTAAACATAAATACAAAATTTCAAGTTTGTAGACTTTACCTACAGAAAACTTTTAAACACTCGCGTTGCATGTTTAAGAATATATATATATATATATACATACTTACATATCGTCACGTATTTATCCCCGAAGGGGTAGGCAGAGGTGTATTTCTACACCCACTTTTCGCCAGATATACTTTGGTCCCACGTAATAAGGGGCGAGCTTATTGCCGTACCGGGTACATTTCCAGAATTTCGTGACAGAAAAACCCAATAACACTGCCCGACCCAGGAATCGAACCCAGGACCTCCCGATCCCACGTACACATTTATGACGCGAGACCAACGAGGCAGTCGTATAGGGTTTGATGTCGAGTTTTTCGTCTCTACGCAAAGATGGTATTTGCATCGTGTTATCCCTTAGTCGCCTCCTACGACACCCACGGGAAGATAGGGGGTGGTGACACTTGTATTCTATGCCGTCAGCCACACGGCAGTATATATATATATATATATATATATATATATATATATATATATATATATATATATATATATATATATATATATATATATTTAAATCTCGGAAGACTTCTTGCGTCATTTCAAAGTCGAACCTTGTGGCGTCCACCACTGTCAATGAGATTTCAATTGTTATTTGTGCGAATATAGGTACACTTTAGTTATGTGAATTCAATTATCAACAAGAAATTTTGATTAAACACGAAATGAAGATATTCAATTTCAAATAATTCTCGCTGGTTTCTGGCGTCCGTTCATGATGGAAATAATGTGACGCACTGTATATTTCTGAATATGTTCTATGTGTATTACAGATTATCCTACATCCATCTAAATTTAAGTTTATATTGGATCCGTATATTTACCTGTATTTAATATAAGCATTCCATTAATTAAATGACTTCCTACTACATTAGAGGTTATATTGATACCGAATATTTTTTCTGTATGTAGTCCATATATTGTGTTGAGAATGCTGCTTCCTCCTAAACTGATATATTTATCGATACCGTACACTCTCGTGTTCCAGACGTCATGACCGTTTCGAATGGTACCTACCATTAGTTGCCATATTTGATCTCACAACTATATACTGAAGAACTGTTGCTCAAGTTG
Source organism: Euclidia mi (assembly GCA_944739405.2). Classification (NCBI taxonomy): domain Eukaryota; kingdom Metazoa; phylum Arthropoda; class Insecta; order Lepidoptera; family Erebidae; genus Euclidia; species Euclidia mi. The sequence goes on along the minus strand of OX123202.2, from coordinate 2,966,572 downwards.
TTGTTCTTTTTACATTAAATGTTTTTGTTGAAATCTCACTTCTTTTTGTTAGTGATGGTCTTTATCAAACATCTCTCCTCATGGGGTGCTATCCTACCCTGCACCCCAGCGTGACCCCCATCCGTGAACCTCCATCCGTACCCCATCCGTGCCCCCAACAGTCCCCACACCCGTAAACCCCCACCCGTGCCCTCACCAGTGAACCACCACCCTTGGCCTCATCCGTGAACCCCTACCCTTGCCCTCATCCGTGAACCCCTACCCGTGCCTACAACCGTGAACCAATGAGTTCGCACCTGCATCCCCACTTATGTACTCCACCCGTGAACCCCCCCGTGCCCTCACCAGTGAACCCCCACCCTTGTCCTCACCCGTGAACCCCCAACCGTGTCCTCACCTGTGAACCCCAACCTATGCCCTCCACCCGTGAAACCCCACCCCCCGGGCCCCAACTTATGCACCTCCACCCGTGCTCCTCGCCTGTCCCTTCCCGGTGCCTGCCCGATCCCTACCCTGATCCTACCCTACGAGTACTTTTAGATAGCCAAAAATATTCGAATCTAGTAGGGACATAAACTGAATTCCGAATTCTAAACCGCAAAGTTATCTTGGTGGAGTAATTAATACCTAATCCACGTACTACAAAGGTTCATAAACTTATTTGTGTAGATTCTAAAATATGAAAACTAGACCAAAATTAAAAAGGTACATTTGTTTGAATTTTTCCTAAAGGTTTAAGAATTATTTTTATTTTTTAGGCTTAATGATAATGATCATCAAAATAACAAGCTTGTACCTATGTCTGCTAGAAATACCTTAGAATTTTATGAAGACCGTTGAGTGAGTGTGACAATCAATAATTTTAAAGTACTAGTTCGATTTGGATGAAACTCTGTAATATATTTTTCATCCTTTCTATTCGAAAAGTGTCGCTTTGTTCCTCTTTTAGTTGGAGCAAAATAGCTCTTTTCTGTTAAGCACTTTTTAGCGGGCGGAAAAGTGATATGAATTTGGAACGTATATCATTCATAGAAATCGAACGTAAATTGTATAAATAACTGGCTGCACGGACGTGACCCGCGCTAACAAAAAAGAGCGCGCGAATTACGACCCTGTTCTCGTAATCAGTAGGTACATACTTTATTGAATTTTGCAAAAATAATGAGTTCTACGTCGAGTTGTGAAAGAGGAAAATATAAATTTGTAATTGTTTTAACTTATATTCACACGTCTAATTTAATTAAATATATTCATTAATTACATAACACCGTCTCTTATTTATTTTCTCATAGAAAGGGGATGGAAAATAGAGTATATGACTCGAGAGCAAATTATTTTTCCCTCGGGCAATGTATTTTGAACCCCTCACTGCGCTCAGGATTCAACGTAAGAATCCCTCGCTACGCTCGGGATTCTATTCCAGAGTCCTTCGCTTCGCTCGTGGTTCAAAGAAGTGCCCTCGCCGTAAAAATACCATTTTGCTCCCTTGTCATACAATCTACTATTATTACAAAGATGTTTTCTTGGTAATGAAATGTTCAGATGTCTAGCTTTCTCCAGAACGAAGTTACAGAGACTTGAAAATGGCCTGAATGGCTTCGGTAAAAGTAAAACTAACGAAAAAGCTCCGTTTTTTGCTCGACTTGTTTGGGTTCAATGCCGTGCACCCTGATTAAATACGAGCGTTATCCAGGATAAAAAAAGCTTATTAGAGTCATCATTGAATTGGTATTTTTGTTCTGAGCATATCGATGTACTACGTACTGCCTGATGTTAAGCAAATATGCTGTCGAGGTTGTAGCACACTAACGCAGAAGATACCTGCTTACCTATTTACTCGTGATTAGATAACCTTCTTCTCGCGCCGGTTTCTTCAATGCTGAGGGTCGTGACCACCTCGTGGAAACAGTCTATTGCAGACCACTTCCTGCCATCTATTCCTATCTGCTGTTGAGTGGAGAGCGATCCGCACGACTCTTAACACCACGGTACACGATACCGTGGTGTTAAGAGTCGTGCGGATCTGGTCGATCCAACGTATCGGGCTTTTGCCTCTTGGTCTTTTTACTTCCATTTTGTCACTGATTATTAACTTTTTCAAGTTATCACTGTCTTTTCTCGCAATGTGCCTGAAGTACTTAAGAACTCTGCGCAGGCAGATGGTGGAAAGCCTCATCTGGATCTTGAGCTCCTGTATGATCGATACGTTGGTGCGGTGTGCTGTCCAGGGGATGTCCAGCATCTTCCTCCAGTATCAAATCTCGAAAGCATCAATGTGATCACGGTCAGCTTTCTTCAAGGTCCATGTCTCTGCGCCATACAAGAATATGGAGAACACCAGAGTGCATACAAGATTGATCTTGGTTTTCAGAGAGATATTCTTGACATATCTTTGACAGCAGTGCCATGGCTCCTTTTGCCATCCCGATCCTTCTTCGCACCTCAGATTCACAAGAATCATTATTACTAATGCTTGAACTCAGGTATATAAAGCTGTTAACTGTCTCTAAATTGAGTGACCCAGTGGGTTCAAGCTTGCCTGTGCGATCTATGACCATGATCTTCGTTTTGGACCTGTTTATAGAGAGACCTAGTTCACTGCTGATGCGCTCCATCCTATCCAGTAAGGTGATCATCTCGGCGTCATCTGACGCTAGCAGGGCGGTGTCGTCTGCACAACGCAAATTACAGATTTTGCGTCCACCAACGGTCATGCCTCCCTCCCAGCTATCGCAAGTCCGCCTCACTATATATTCACCGTTTATATTGAATAGGATGGGTGAAAGGATGCAGCCATGTCAAACTCCTTTTTCAAAACTGAATGGTTTAGATTTTGTACCGTCAATCCTCACCACACTTTGGTTCTTGTGATATAAAGATTGCAGAAGTGCAATCAAGTGATCAGGTACACCCAGTTCTGATAAGACCCTCCATAGAAAAATTATGTGTGTACGGATTTGGTGGACCAATCTACAAGTGGATAAAATCATACTTAAGCTATCGTGACTGCAAGGTTGTATTGAATGGCTGCAAATCATCTACACGCTCCATAACTTCAGGAGTGCCTCAAGGATCACACTTAGGGCCATTATTCTTTAATATGTTTATCAATGACCTACCGGACTGCTTTCACCCCTGCCCTGCTGTTCGCAGATGACCTTAAAATCTTTAAGACTGTAGAGTCACTTAATGAGGCCCTACTTCTTCAGAAAGATCTGGATTCGTTGTCTATATGGTGTCATAACAATGGTATGCAATTGAATCCAAATAAATGTCAGTTCATGAAGTTTACTCGTGAGATTGACCAAATAACATCAAAATACTCAATCAACGGCATAGAATTAAATGAATGTGATTGTGTTAGAGATTTAGGCGTTTTGTTAGACAAAAACTTAACCTTTGTACCTAATTTGGAAATGATCATTAGGAAAGCATCTGGATCTTTGGGCTTTATTGTAAGAAATGGAAAGGATTTTCGCAAGCCTCATACAACATTTTTGTTATACAATAGTTTTGTGAGAAGTCATTTAGAATACTTTAGTGTATTTTGGCGACCGCATTATGCCGTTCATATTTTAAGGCTTGAAAGAATTCAAAAAAGATTTCTGTGGCACTTGTCGCCCCCGCGTTTCCCAATAATGGTTTCTTATCAGGATAAACTTAATAAATACAAAATGGAAACACTTAAAAAGAGAATAAAATATTTAGACCTGGTTTTCTTATATAAACTTGTCCGCAACAAAATTGACTGTACACAATTCCTTCATAGAATAAATTTTAGAGTGCCATACAAATATCCTAGAGTCATCAGTCTCCTTTATCCGCCACACACAAAAACTGTTTCAGGCTCTACCTCTCCTGTCCCTCGCAAGTGCAAGCTACTTAACCTCTGCAATCACGATGTTGATTTATTTGCTGATTCCCTTACTAAATATCGCAAAACTTAAAAATGTAATACTTTCTTATAAATGTATTTCTGTATGCTTGGCGAATTTTTGTATCAGGAAAAGGTATGCTATGTAAAAAAAAACTGAACTGTAATCCGTACTTTTTTTTACTTGTTATTAGTAATACTTACTTATGTTTGTTATTGTAAGTGTAAGTGGTATTTGCTTATAATTGGAAGTAACTGTTACTCTAGATCGTAAGATGTTTATAATATTTGCTTGTATTACTGTTACAATTGTTAGCAAACCTAAATAAATAAAAATAGACAGTCCCAGTTGACACAGTCAAATGCCTTACCATAGTCGACGAAGCTCATTATGACAGGTGTGTCGAACTCGTAGCATTTTTCCACAATTTGCCTGATGTTTAATATTTGTTCACGCGTGCCTTTTTCCTTGACAAAACCGGCCTATTCTGCGGGATCTGCTAGTCAAGATAATACCGGGCCCGGTTGTTTATGATGTTTAACAGGACTTTGCTTGCGTGACAAATTAAAGCGAGTGTGCGATAATTATCACATTTTTTGGTCGAACCTTTTTTATGGGCCTTGGGCCACTTGCCGTTCCACTATACGTGGTTGCAGATGTTGTGCAGTGTGTCAACACCTTTTTCACCCAGAGCCTTCAACACTTTAGCTGTAATTTGATCCAGACCTGGCGCTTTGTTAGTTTTTAACGATCCAATGGCCGTTACTATCTCCGATCTTAGGATGTTGGGTTCCAGGTGCAATTTAGCCCATATGGATAACCTAGACGTCTGAATGTTTAATACCTAAGAGAATATCGTATGACGAGGTACATTTCCAAATTTAATTTAAATCGTACTAGTAGTTTAAGAATTATATTGCAAGTCAAAGTAAAAATTTGATTCTTAAAATTTGATTTATAATCCACTTGAAGAAGGAGGTTATCAATTCGACTGTATGTTTTTTTTGTATATTTATTTCGCGGATTACTCCGCCAATAAGGAACCGTTTTCAATGGTTCTTTTTTTCATAGGTCATACTAAAATGTTGGTCCCTTTCAAATTTTATCAAAATCAGCTGAACTGTTTTTCAAAAATTAAGAATAATTAAAAAATATAAATAATTATATATACTACTCAAAACAAAATAAGGGCCACTAAGATTTTATGCTGTACCATGAAAACATAAAGACAATTGTTTAACTTATGTAACTACAAAATAATGTTATTGGTTATAATATAGGCTAACAATTGTTTAAAATAATGATCAGGAATTGTTTTTTAAGTCCATAATGAAATTGGTCATATTGAATGAAAAACATGAACAAAAGAAATCACCGAAAAAATACAAAATACTGTCCTTGTCACTTTTGTTTCTTCTTTTTAGTAACGAGTATATCCTCCTCTCTTAGCACAAGTATACAATACACTCCAGAAGCCTTGTGTGCATGCTCTGGATCAAATTCCTCACATTTTCATCTGGAATCTCCTCCCAGGCACGTTTTAAAGCGTCAATCAGCTGCTGTTGATTGTAGACCCCTTGCTCATTCACTCTAACCCTTCGTTTCAATTGGTCCCACAATTGCTCGATTGGAATTATATCCGGACTGTTAGCTGGCCATGGTAATACCTCAATATGAGACCCTTCTAGGACAGTTTGGGTTGATCGAGCTGTGTGTGCACGGGCATTGTCTTGCTTTAGGCTGAATCCAGGCCCCACTCGCTGTGCAAATGGGATCACTTGAGGCCTGATGACATCCTCGATGTAACGTTCTGCAGTTACAGTACCCGCATTTAAAATAGTAAAATGGAGCTCGGTTTTACCGTGTAAACTAATCCCACCCCAAACCATTACGTTGGGATCACCAAAACGGTCAACTTCATGGATGCAGGACTCCGTAAACCGCTCGCCGGGTGGTCTCCACACCCTAACACCGATAATCATTGACAAATTTTACTTTGCATTCGTCTGTAAAAAGCACCTTGCCCCACTGATTAATCTCCCAGTTCAAATACTGACGGGAGAATCTTAAACGGTTTGCACGTTGAACCCTGGTCAGAGGAATTAGAATAACTCGTCGTCTTGACATTTGCTGGTCTTCGTGCAATCGATTACGTATAGTTTGATCACTGACACGGGTACCCGTTGTCAGCCGTAGGCGGTGTTGTAACTTACGGCCCGTAACTGTACGATCACGAAGCACTTAGTTGGATGTACCGATCCTCGTGCGCCGTTGTTATACGAACTCTATCAGAAACGGGTCTCCTGGCAGCACAGCTGGTCTCTTGGAAGCGATTCCATACATTTTGGACAGCTCTTCAAGAAAATCCCAACTGCAAACCCACGTAACGATGAGAACGGCCTTCTTGAATTATAGTAATGGCTCTGGTTGCCAGGTAATTGTATCGATGTGCCTTCATAATGGTGGCATGATTAACGCGAGATGATAAATGAATAAATTAAAATTGAAAAGTAAAACTTTTTTCCTAAAATAACCGAGACAATTTAAGAAGACAATCCAAGAAAAACTTAAGAATAACATAATTTTTTTTTTCTTGGAATGATGACGAATATTTTTCAAATTAGGAACACGAACACCAGCATAAAAGAGATCAAACACCAAAGAGTTCGTAATATCAATAAAATGCTACTTATCAGTCACTTTCAGTTTACTAAAGTGCACTTAAATGTCAACTCGAGTGAACTATTTGAATTTTGTACACGATTAAAATCGGTTGTGTGCCATCTTTGGTGAAAAATAATTAGTCACCGACAACTGACCCACTCACTCCACGATCATCATAACAGGTTAGACGAGTAAAAACATATATATAGACAACCAGTGGATATCGGGCGAGGCATCAAGGGAAGCAACCAGAAAATAATAAGGGACGTATAGGCCGCGCCACACAAGTTGGTGAATGTGAAGTTAGCTACAAGCTGCGCAATATCCAATCCACTGAATCTCACATAAAGCTGCGCGTTGATTGGATATTGCGCAGCTTGTAGCTTATTTAACATCCGCTAACTTGTGTGGCGCGACCTATAACCAAGGTTGCATCAAGGGAAGTAACCAAGGGCCATCAAGGGGCCCAACTAAGGAAGCATCAAGAAGAAAGGAATTGTATCGGTAATACCATCAAGCTTTATTTTTGCCGAGTCATTAAGTACAATATTAAGACCATAATCATAAAATTACAATTTTTTTCACGATTCAATCAAGTCAATCAACAACGCTAGACATATTTTTGTTGTAAATTTGACCCAAACAAACAAATAAACTGGTCAAGCTAACTAAAACCGTAAAATATGCGTAAAATTTTTGAAGTAAAAAGTAGGTTTTCTTACAAATGCACCCTTTCACTTAACTCTTTCACGGACAGTAAACGCCTATAGGCGTGATAACAATAAAACTTCAATTGTGTCTCGTTTACTGTCCGTGAAAGTGTTAAAGAAAGTATGTTGTTACATCGTTTGATAGTTATGTTTATTATTGTGAATTATATTTAAAGCTTTTGTTGATAGCTTTACCTAATTCAGCAAAAATTTGTTACATTGAAGGAAGTACGAGTTACGTATACAAAACATACTCTACATTTATTGGTATATTTTCAAGAAATATAATATTTACTATCAGCTTACAATTTGATTACAAGTTATTTATTTAATAAGTTATTTACTTAAAAATACTCATTTACCTATTACCTATTAATCATTTTAATTGAACTTTATGATACTAGTTACTTGCAAATGAAAGTAACCTGGCACTTCTTTTCATGTTGCTGGTTATTTAACTTCCATTTTACACCACAAATGTTTTTGCATCCGCCCCGGCTGGCTAGTCAAAACGGTGTAAACAAAATAACGCTGCGGGCCTCTAACAGGTTGCAACACGCGTGCTAACTTCGCCCCTCACACTAGCCATCTCCGTATTTGCGCCGTTTTGTTGGACGCAATTAAATCGCAAATTAGAAACGATAAAAACTTTTTATTATACTGAATAAGAATTACGGAAGCAATATTATCGGCATGATGTATGTAACCAAAGTAATGAATATACGCCATTAATATACATCTCTCAGTAGCGGCCTCTAAAATTCGCGCGGCTCACTGCGGAACTAAAAAATACGCCGAAATTCACTCTCGTGACAAAACTATGTCCATGCCAATATTTCACCCATGCATTGTACTGATCTTTTGATGGCTCCTGGCTGAATTTGAGTGATGGTCAATCTTGTGTCCGTATACAGGACGCAACAAGTCAGTCGGAAGCAGCATCATCGGTAAAAACCGCCATGTAGGACGCAATATCAACATGGGGATGTAAATATATATATATATATATATATATATATATATATATATATATATATATATATACGGGAAATAACGCGAACATGCATTAGGTATTTACATACCTTATTTTGCTTGACGTTTCGAGACGGTTGCACGTCCCGTGGTCGCAAGCTGACTCAACCACAACTCAACTTTACCTACAGAGCCAACAAAGGGAGCATAATAATATGCTCCCTTTGCAGAGAACAACACTGTAAAAGAAGGAAAACTTGATACAAACCCTATACCAAACCGTTTGGCCAGCATGGTATAGTAGGCCAATTCCTCCTTTCAAAGGAGAGGCCCCGTCTCTTCGAAATAGTCTCAGATTAATATGAAGATAGAAAGTTGTCTTGCTGTCTGTCTCATGTACACGGGCACTAAAACCGATCTGGTTTTCATGTCTTATATTTAAATCTCGTGTTTTTCCTACTTGTATCTCTCCGTCTCGCTCTAGTGATTTCTTCGTCTCAATTGTCTCGTTCAAACTGCTTTTCGATTTCCTTTCTTTTATCTAATATATATAAATCTCCTGTCACGATGTTTGTTCGCGATGGATTCCTAAACTACTTAACCGATTTTAAATTAAATTGGCACACCGTGAGCAGTCTGGTCCAACTTGAGAGATAGGATAGCTTACATCTTTAATTATAGTCGCAATTTTATTTTATTGCAAATTATTTGTCTATAATTAATTGACAGTCACAATTATCTGTTAACTCCAAAAGATTCTAACAGATGTCGATAATCTTATATTAACAATTTCGTCAAGGAATACATCGAAACCTTACCTGAATAATAAAACATTAAAAAATTAAGATTTCGAGTCGACAACATATATCCGCAAAATTCGGATTGTCGAGTATTTTGTTAAATTCTAATGGTTCTGACAGACAAATCACAGTCGCCATATTGGCTCTATGATATTGGCCCAAGTTTGCTTTGTACTAAGTAGTTTGTATGTGTTAATACTTTTTACAGTTATATAGTACATATCCGCCCAATAAAGGAGATTTGTGTTACCCCGAATATCTATCTATACTAATATAATAAAGCGGAAGAGTTTGTTTGTTTATTTGTTTGTTTGTTTGAACGCGCTAATCTCAGGAACTACCGGTCGGATCTGTAAAATTCCTTTTGTATACGATAGCCCAGTTATTCCGGATGGCTTTAGGCTATATAACATAACGCTTCGACCCTTTGGGGCCGGGCAAAAGGCTAAAAAGGCTAAAAGATAATGTCGGCTAAGCTCAGGAACTAGCAGTCGGATTTTAAAAATTGTTATTGTCTATGATAGCTCAATTATTCCGAAAGGCTATATAAAATTACGCCACAACTTTTAGGAGCCAGACAAAAATAATAAGGTGGTCAAACGAGAAGGGGGGGGGGTTACGTCAAAGGCAAAAAAAGGCTAAACGAATAGGATTCAATCTATATGGGTATCGTTTTCGAGATTTTCGGGACGCTGATTATTAATATGAAATTTATTTTGTGATCCAAGATGGCGGACGGGAAATCAAAGATGGCGGATGAGAAAATTTTAAAAATCAATATGGGTATCACCTTCGATATTTTAAGGGGTGGGGAATCGAATTGGTGATCAAAGATGGCGGATGGGAAATCAAAGATGGTGGATGGGAAAATTTCAAAAAAATCAATATTGGTATCGTCTGCGATGTTAAAAGGGATAGGGAATCCAAATATAACATCTGTTTCGTGATTCAAGATGGTGGATGGGAAATCAAAGATGGCGGATGGGAAAATTTAAAAAATCAATATGGGTATCGTCTCTGATGATTTAAGGGATGGAAAATCCAAATACAACATTGATGGCGGATAGGAAATCAAAGATGGCGGACGGGATTTCTTTTAAAGTCGATATGGGTATCGTCTCCGATATTTTAAGGAATGGGGAATTCAAAAACACCATCTATTTTGTGATCAAAGATGGCGGATGGGATTTTTTTTTTAATCAATATGGGTATCGTCTCCGATGTTTAAAGGGATGGGGAATCCAAATACAACATCTATTTCGTGACTCAAGATGGCGGATGGGAAATCAAAGATGCCGGATGGGAAAAATTTTAAAAATCAATATGGGTATCGTCTCTGATGATTTAAGGGATGGTGAATCCAAATACAACATCTATTTCGTGATCAAAGATGGCGGATAGGAAATCAAAGATGGCGGACGGGATTTCTTTTTAAAATCGATATGGGTATCGTCTCCAATATTTTAAGGAATGGGGAATTCTAAAACACCATCTATTTCGTGATCAAAGATGGCGGATGGGAAATCAAAGATTGCGGATGGGAAAGTTTATAAAAATCAATATGGTTATCGTCTCCGATGTTTTAAGGGATGGCGAATCCAAATACACCATCTACTTCGTGATCAAAGATGGCGGATGAAAAAATACTTAAAGTCAATATGGGTATCCTCTCCGATGTTTTAAGCTATGAGGAACGCAAATACAACATATATTTCGTGATCAAAGATGGCAAATGGGCAATCGAAGATGGCGGATGGAAAATCAAAGGTGGCGGATGGGAAAATTCTATTAAATTAATATGGGTATCGGCGCCGTCGTTATAACTCAAATATGGCAGATGGAAAATCAATATATTATTTTATTGAAATTTCCCATCCGCCATCTTTGATTACCCATCCGCCGTCTTAAGAAAGGTACTTTAAAAAGGCGATACAGAGTTCGCCGGGTCAGCTAGTGTTATTATATACCTTGCTTAGAAAAGCCACGACCCGGGACTGTTTTGCTCAGAACATTGAACAAAACACTCCGTACCTTTAGTAGCCATGTATTATATCGCTCGTTAAAACAAAAATATTGATGAAACAAATCTTTTTTATTGCGCAATTATTACAGTTTTGCGTTAAGCTTTATTGATAAAACAATAGTAATTTTTCTATTGTAAATGATAGTATCTAAGAGAATAGAACAAAAACTATTATATTATATTCACCGCAAAGGTGTTACGATGATTTACTTATTACGTATATTCGTTTTAAAGTCTTTTAATCTTTTATAACGTAGTGACGGTATATAGGCGGATAAGATTTAACTTATCATTTCAAATAAATCACGGTCAATTTCGATTAATTCAGCACTTAATTTACTGTTAGCTTTCTGAAAATAATATTTTCAGAAAAATATTTATACAATCTGCTAATTTCAATTCTGCTTAAATAATTATACAATCAAGCAACCATAGTTATAATTTGTTCAGAAACACTCTTGATTATTCGTTGACAAAACCAACAGTATAATGTAGATTACTTAAAACGAGCATTTTATCTTTTATTTTCAAACATGATTCTAAAGAAGTCGTTCATTAATTTATTGAAGCAAACAATGTAATATTAAATTTCCAGGAAGACGTTAGTTGGAAACATTTCACTCCCTAGTACAGTTCGCGGAGTTCCTTGTAAGCGCTGCACAGCTCGCAATTCCCGCAGGTAGCGTCTCTTTTGTTGTGGCTGGTCTGATTACTCACAGGTTTAGACTATTGCTTGCTACTCGCTTATTCGTATGCTATAAATATGTTTTTGGCTCTTACACGAAAAAGCAATTCAAACTATTTTGATAATACTTTGCAATTATCTCTTTTATGAGATAGAAATCAAACGGAGAGACGGCTCGCCAGTAATGGTAAGCGACACCAGCAACAGCAGAGGGGTCGCAAGTACGTTGCGAGTCTGGGTGGGCAAAGAAATAGGAGAACGATCAGGATGAGAGAGTAGGTAAAGGGAATGAGGACTCTGGTACTCTCACTTACCAATCGAAAAGCAACCGTTGCTTTGTGTCGATATTCTATAAAAGGTTAAGTACTTTCATGGTAGAGCCGGCCTACAAATCCTGAACTTAGCTAGGCTCACGGAAATAGAGCGAGAGAGTTAGGTAAGAGAATCTACTACCTGTAATGATCATCTCGACATCAAAATTGTACATATGATAGGCTATCTCATCATCCTCCTAGCGTTATCCCAGTTTCAATCTGGGGTCCGCTTACTAGTCTAACCGGATTTTGCTGAAGATTAGCTTTTCCACAGAGCGATCACTGCCTGTCTTACCTCCGCAACCCGGAGGGATAGCAATATCCCATGGTTTAGACTAGTGTCAGTTTATTTAGAAGGTACTGACGTCCTATAACGACTGTCAAAGATCTTCATGACAACCGGGACCGACAGCTTAACGTGCTCTCCGAGCCACGGGACAAGCGATAAATGACAATTTAATACGCACATAACTGCGAAAAGTCATTGGTGCGCGCCGTGGAATCGAAACCGATACCCTCTGCATGGCAGTCTGTTGGTATCTCCACTAGGCTATCGCTGCCTATATGATAGGCTACCTGTTGTTGTAATAAATTACGAACACATCGTGAGCAGAGCCGGGACAGAAGTTACTGTTTTGTAAAGCATTGAGAGCAATCCTTGTAGTTGATGGAATTTATATAACACATTACTTTAGCTACCTGTTTTAAACTGAAAAGGGAGCAACAGAGATAAAATATGGAAATAAAAATAAATAAACCTTTTGCATTCCGTAAATAAAACAAAAACAAAGGCAATACTTCTAAAGTACGCAATCAGACTAGCCGGTTATCCTCTAAAGTATAAATATTTAAAACAAAAACGTTGATCCCTGGTGCTTAAACCATAATACTACCTTTTTTGCTTAAGGTAAAGATCAAGTGATTACTTCGGAGGCATTACAAGCGCTTACTCGCTCAGTCCGCACAGCTAAGGCAAGCGATAAATAAAAAATTAAAACAGCACGGTAATATTTTATGGTACTGGCCAGGTTTCTTGGAAAATGTACAAAGTTGTGCTTTATTGTTGATATTTGAAGGAATGCAAAGTCAGGTACTGTATAATTGGTCTGCTTCATGGATACTGTTATAAGTGAGTAAGGTTCAAATAAGATGATAGAGATGTAAATACACTTTGTGTGGAAAAAATATCAGTAATCGATAGTGTTTTGGAAGTAACGCAAAATATTAAAATACGGATTCAACATACACCAATTTGGTTCAAAACGTTGTTTGCATTAAACAGCGTCAAATGTTGCGAATAAATCAAGCTCAGTAACATTAATTTTCTTTTTATCTCGATAAAGATGTCTATGAATATTTGTAATGTTACAGTTGGCTCAAGAACATAGGTATAAAAAAGTTAATAAGTTTATATTTCCTTTCATTAGATATACATTTATTAACACAGCTTACTTTTATACGGTGCTCATATAACAAATTTTCCTTACTATCTTATCTTACAAACCTACATCAAAAACTCAAAAATCTTGAACTGCCTTCGCCTTTTATATAACAAATAGCAGTAATTAACAAAAAGCTTCATCCCAAGTTAATTGAGGGCCGTGTAGGGCCGCCTCACAGCCTCGGGCTTCAAGCCTGTACCTGCTTAATAACACATTTTGGGAACTTCGTTTCGCCAAATTGAATATGTGTATGTTTTGGGCGAAAATTAAGTCTGTTCTCTCTAAAACGAATGTACGATCTCTTTAGTGAAGACTTTAGTTTTAAAATTTGGTTTGCTCTTGCGCGGTTAGCGTGAATAATTTAGTTTAAGATAAATAATAATATTTTGGGTGGCGGTTGTGGTAGGGAAATTTGACCGACTGGTAAAAGCTACATATCCGGACATAATTTAGATGTTAAATTTAGACTTCGATTATGACGATTAGTGAAAAAGAAAGGAAATGGATCATCTTACTGATCTTTATTAGTTTTTCACATGACAGCCAAAATCGTAGTTGCGATTATTATCACTAAATTTCATCTGTCAGGGCTACTGGTTTCTAAACCATTTACCCGCTTATAAGTATACCTACCATAAAGAAAATTATATATTTTTTGTGGTGCAGAAGTTAGTTTTGTAACTTTTACTTGAAGCCATATATTGTAATGATCCAGCGATGGACTTTTACTCGCATTTCAAACTTTTGATTACTCGGCTGTACTTTAATTTCTAGGGAAATCGAACCAACAGCAGTATAAATAAAGTCCAATTTAACTATGAAATATCTGTTTTACATTTTTTTTATCATAAAGCTATGTTTTTCTAGAGCCATGCGAATGTTTATGTAGACATATCGTTCATCACAAATTTGTTGCCCGGCTTTATCGAGCATGTCTAGAGTTTTAAGTAAAAGTAGTGTACGTGAAGTCTAGTTAGTAGGGTAAACAGTATAATGATTGGCACCCTAAGCGGTTTCTACTAATAAGAAACAAATTCTCAGGAATATACAAATTCAATAATATTTTCTATGGTTTTGTCGGAATTGTGTTTACATGGGCATTAATAAAAATAAAATGTCGTATTAAATAAAGCCGTTTAATTTGCATAAAAATGAGCTCAAACTTATTTCTTAAGAAAAGTACAATCATTGGCACCCTGGTAAAGTTATTGGCAGTACCCAAAAGGTACAATCATTGGCACTGTTGGCCTAAGGAGGTGATACCCAGACAGTCTTAAGACTTAATATCTTGATCTTTATACATGTATTCTACGTATATTTATGAATGTTTATGTAACCTTCTAATATTTCTAACATAAGTCTATATTGGAGAGAAGTTTAGTTCATTTACCGCGTTTTATATCTTTCTTTCGGGATATTTTTCTAATGTAGCTCATTTTGTCTCTTAGATACATTGTAGCAAATGAGCCCTGTTTCAGTTTCTCACAAGCATTTTGTGCGTAATATTTTTGTCTATACTAAGTTCTTTGTTTTAAGAGCGATATCTGTTCTGATTTCTGGGTACTTTGTAGAGAAAGGTTGCTATCTCTGTACGACCGTACCATAGTAAGTTGGGTGTTAATGCGAAGAAATATACAATCTAAAGTTGTTTGTATGCGAATTTGACGGAAAACAAACAAAAATCTGAAAAAAATATGATTCTAAAATGTGCCAATGACTATGTTGTTGAACAATTTTTAAGTATAGTCATTGGCAATATCGAAAAAGACGATCCATCTATTTAATAGCGTAAAACTAACGTTTATTAAGCTTTAATAAAGATAACAGATACAAATAAATAGGTACTTTTGTGTAAAATTAATTAAAAATATATTTTTTCGCTTCGGAAAGTAACTACCTAACCTAAACATTTCATTAATTTTTAGGCAATTTTCCTAAACTTTTTTAAAAATAGTTGTTAAAGAAAAATGGTTCATAGTTAAGATTTAAATATTTGTTTTGTGTATAAAAAATAGGTTAATCCTCCTTATGAATGTATTTCTGTGACATAATAATATAAGATTTTCCTAATATTCAGGATAATTCAGCAGAGTGCCAATCATTGGGGGGGTGCCAACATTACTATAGTTTACCCTACATACAAATCAGATTTTTTTTTTATAAAAGAAATACTTACAATGATTAATAATGTAGATCTCGATGATTTTCTAATTTCAAATATATAGATTCGTCATTCCAAAAATGTTTTAATAAATATGATAGTTTGATAAGACGCCAGACGGATAGACAAAGTTATCAAAGAATAATCTATATATTAAAAGAATTTGTGTTTTATAATACGAGTCGGCCAGCCCGTTCTACCCAACCGATTCGGATGTTTTTTTTTTAAATGAATACTCTCGCTGCATAGATTTGTCATCAAGCATTAGAAATTATTTAACTTGCACATTCATCAAGTTATATGCAAAAACTGTTTTCTCCCATACATTTTTTACGTTTTCGTAGCCGTAGTCAATGACTTTCTGCTTCTATATATCTGTTTCTTATTGAGGTAGGCGTTTCGTTATAGGCCTAAAACACGCGCTGAAAAGAGCTCTTTCATTTGATGGTATGCTCATTTAAATTGGGTAAGTTTGAAGGAAGATAGGTGTGGACATTGAACTTATTTTTCAATATTTTCCTATAAATTTCTTAAGATTCCATTGCTTTCTCTCTACATGGACGGTTCTAAATTCAAAAATATTTTTATGGCATCTAATAAGGTCCTTGCGGTAACTGCCAGGAAAAACGGTTATGCCTCCTTTCATACGGGTGTGAGTGTGGTGGTGTGTAAAATTATACCCGATGTTGGTAAAATTATCACTATAGTGAATTATTGCTGACGGCAGGTAATATTCCCCGAATGTTACCAGTTAACCTTAAGGAATTTTTCCCCTTTTTTTGTATCGCGATGAAATCCAGTTACGGACTGTTCCTCAAAGGGACCCCTCCGCCAACTCTTTACCGAGTTTGGAGCAGATGGAAGGGGGTGTGTGGCTCGGCTCTCCCCCCTAGATATTCGGGGGGACATACCCACTAAAACACCGCGGTGTTCCTGTATCGAACCTCATGACGGGGTCGCGGTAACGACGTCAGTATACTCGCGACCCGAGGAATTTTCCCCAAATGTAGTGAAATTTCCGCCTAATGTTGGGAAAATCAACCCTACAGACGGGTAAATTATGTTTTATGTTCGGAAAATTTTTGTGTTTTTAAATTACGGACTTTCTTCGGGCATCTTAATTTTTTTTCTCATCATCAGCCTTTAACAATCCCCTGCTGGACTAGGCCTCTCCTTTGAAAGGAGGAATTGGCCTACTATACCACGCTGGCCAAACGGGATGGTATAGGGTTTTTATCAAGTTTTCCTTCTCCTACAGTGCTGTTCTATGCATAAAATGCTCCCTCTGTCGGCTCTTACGACGCCCATGGGATGATATGGGGTGGTGACAATCCGTATTCTTAATCCGTCTCCACACGGAAAATATTTTTTTTTATGTGGAACATATTACAGCGGTTCATAGTACTATTGTCATATAATTATATTACAAGTGGTAGTTACGGTAGACATTGTAGCTTTGGTAAGAATAGTAGTTTTGAGTACTTTGGACAGCACCGGCGGTTTTGGTAGAAATGGTAGTTTAAAAAAATGGTACATATGATAGTGTTAGTACGAATAGTAGTTTTGGTAAAAATAGTAGTTTTGATAGGAATAGTATTTTCGGTACGAGTAGTAGTTTTGGTAGAACTGTCACTTACGATTGCTACCAAAGCTACCATTCCTACCAAAACTACCGTTTTACCAAAACTACCATTTTAGCAAAACTGCTATTCCTATGTAAGAGCTTTTCTATAATATTAAAATATGCTGTGGAGCAGCATGGGTCCTCTAGTTTCGTTTTACATTCAAACGTTTAATTTTTTGAGGAATGGTAGAATAAGGGCAAAGGCATTTTACGAATGCATTTTCCTCTAAAAAATTTAATATTACATTTCCTCGAAAGTATAATTGTAACAAAACTAACTTCGTTAAATTTTGCAACATCATTCGTATCAATGGTCGGTAACTGACGATTTCCTTAACTTTGTTAGTGAGAGTCGCAGGGGTGAAACCCCCGTATCGCATAAATCTCAGGGTATCAGTGTCAACTCTTAAAAGTGTTAGGGTTTATCTTGAAGCATTTAGTGCTTACGTCGGATATTTATTCAGCTAATCGAGTAGATGGGAATTGGAGGTGAGAGAGATGAAATGAAGATAAATAAGACAGTGGTAAGTAATCATTCCATGGCCACGCTCGTACGGATTTAAAGGTATAACTTGGGTATCTTACATTTTTATTGTTTCTTGGTGGTAATTGTAAGTGTTTAGACAATATGATCTATGTCTATAGGTGTTCTTTCTGCAAAAGAAACTGATACCTGACATATGTACTATTTGATAAAAGACTAATAGACATGTGCTAATAAAACGATCCGAGTTCGTGTGGTGACGGATTAAGAATACGGAATGTCACCACCCCATATCATTCCATGGGTGTCGTAAGAGCCGACAGAGGGAGTATGTTGTGCAGAGAACAGCACTGTAAGAGAAGGAAAACTTGATAAACCCTATACCAACCCGTTTGGCCAGCGTGGTATAGTAGGCCAACTCCTCCTTTCAAAGGAGAGGCCTAGTCCAGCAGTGGACTGTTAAAGGCTGATGATGAATAAAACGATTGTGCTAAAAAATATTCTGAGGACACAAGCACACTCGAAGAAAGAACTTATTTTTCACACTCAAACCATCTTTACTACATGCTGTTCGTTGAAAACAAATCCAGTCATGATTCCATTTCAATAACTAGCAATCAGAATTCACAATTCTGATTGTGAATTCTGATTGCTAGTTTTGATTTTGATATCACAAGTAATCTCAAAAATCCATTGCAATCAGTCTCTATTTCTTCTTCTATACTTCGTTACCCACTGATGTCATCTGACGCCAATTATAGAGCCATCTAACAAGGCATCGCGGATCACAAGCGAACAATGAAACTCGCACAACAGACGTCGGGTCTAATTGCTTTGCAAACTCTATTAAACCACAAAGGATTATCTTATTAGAACTTCAAACGCTCGACAAATACAAACCTTAATTATAAATAATAAAACACAAAGCCAGCCAGTCCAAATATAGACTTTATAAGATTCAGATTTGAAAAATTCAATTTCTATACACAATGAATTTCTCAATGTAACAATTTTCTAAGATGAAGTGTTCGTTCAGGCGACCGATTTAACTTCAACTCGGTTTGACAGTAAATAAATTTGAATAATACTCCGTGAACAGTTGAGCGTAACTCTATTACTGTAAATGTATTGGATAAGTTTAGCCCCCGAAGGTCAAATACTATTTGTAATCAAATTATGAAGGGTGTTTTATGAACAAGAAAATATTTTTTGTTTCGTGTTTGTTGCTACTCACGTTACGTAACAGGATTTGTTGATTCGTTGATCTTATGATTATATTATATATAGATTAATAACATTAAAATGAACATTAAATTATTAAGTTCCGTGGCCATGGACGAGAGCAGATGCAAAAAAAATTGGTTGCCTGTAAAGTCGGTATACGGGCGAAAGTTTTACGTGACAACGACTTTGAGTGGTAAAATAATTTTAATGTGAATATTCATTCGTATAGTAGGAAGAAGGATGAAAGACGCGTGCCTTTCACTTTTTATGTCTGTCTCTCTCGTTCTTAGGCGGGACGCGTGCCTCTCACTCGCTCTCATTGTGAGCGCATAACGTGAGCGGAGCGTAACGCAGTTTCTTGAAGTGTCACCCGGCAAACCAATTTATAAGACGTTGTCACGTCAAAAGCGATAGCCTTGTGGGGAGACTAACTTACAGACTGCAACGCGAAAGGACTCGATTACAGGCTCCCGGTGTCCATAATTGACTTCAAAATGTTTAGTGCGTAATAAAGAAATAATCATCTCTTGCTAAACATTTAAGTAATAGTTTTGTTAGAAAGGCTTCATGTCTACTTTTCCCATAATGTTCTCGAAAGACATGTGAAGTCTGCCAACCCTCACTAGGCCAGCGCGATTAACTACGGCCTTACTCTTCTCACAACGAGATGAAGCCTATATGCGGTATGACCGTATGCCCAGCAAAGATTTAAGAATTATAAAGATAGACGGCAGACTCGAGACAATTTATATCCATCAAATAATTTTAATTTATTGAAATTGGAATGGTGAGATTATTAGCTAATCCACCGACAGACTGTACACTTTTTGTATATAGATTAGCCATCGCCAATATTTTCCTTTTAATCAAATAAATTGAATATTCGAATTGAAGATTAGAATTTACAATTAACCGACGAAATATTTCAATAAAACTCACCAAACTAATAATTTAGTTTGCCAGCAGCTTAAGTTGAAATAAAATCAAATAACGTAAAAATAAATCTTGGAAAGAGCAGTTTAAAAGCTACGTTTAATATTGGTGAAATCGCATATAATTGAAAACTATTTGCATAGGGGTTCAGTGTCAAGTGATTGAACAACCCCGCTGCGTGTATTTAATGTATCTGTCGTGATTTACACCGAGCCCTCTGATTGTTTTCAAAGCGGGAGTTCAAGGAGATGACTCTCATGGGGTGCAAACACAGTGGAGCGGAGCAGGTTGGTGAGGCGGAAATAAAAATAAAATATACGAATGTGCTCATATTGTCTACACACGCAAAAGGAACTATGTATCTAGTCTAGTGTATGCACTCGTTTAAAAAAAAAATTGCGTCAAAAGCGTCAACGTAATTAGATGTGACTGTAACCTACCAGTGATTGACTTATACCATAAAAATGACCAACGTAAATAACCGAAAGCGACGCAAAGGACATACGTAGAAAATAGTGCATCCTATTTTATTATTTACAGCCTAATCTGTCCCACTTCAGGGCAAAGGCCTCCCCCTCTTTTCACCCCTCTCTATCGAGAGCTGTTGTTGTCCACTCTGCATTATAGAGTTTCAAATCATTTTCATAAGCAGGCGTCCCCACAGGGCTCTCTACCACCGAACATCTGCAAGCTATCAACCAGGTTTTAGAAAAACACATAGAATTTAAAATCCCCTTATATTTGGCATTTATAGATTATTCAAAAGCTTTCGATAGCATAAAACATTCTTCCATATTTCAAGCGTTACAAAACCAAAATATTAATCCCACATACATAAAATTACTGAAAATAGTGTTTCACAATAGTTCAGCATCAAATCCTAATTTACACTTAAAAAAATATAATCATATAGTGTCATCAATCATGTAGCGGTTCCTGTTTTATATCCTTGTATTGTGCAAAATGATATCGCATCACGCCGCGTATCTTTTTCTCGTTGACACCTGCTGCCGCTGCCGCCACCCGCACTGCTCATACTGTATCCACAGTATCTTACACTTTACGTGAGTAGTGAATGCGATTCTTTATGTTATTGCGATGTGATGGAAAATATTATAGCAGATAATGTCAGAGATTGGGAGGAGATAGTGAGAGAAATGTCGATTGATATTGTAATAATGTCTAATGGCCGTCTGGCGCTTGGCGTTCAGATATCGACTGCAGAGATTATGAGGATCTGCCTTTGATGTCGTTATTTCTGAACGATATGATCGCTTGATTGTTATTTTATTGCTTCATAAAAGTTCTGTCACTCACTTCTAGCTTAATCCTTTAGAGTGAACTAGTAAGATATTTTAACAATGACATGTTTAATCCAAAGCTTTGCTAGATTAGGGTGCTTGTACGCGGTGCATGTAGCTTGAGCATGTTGAGGCACTTGCGCGGGTTATATGCACCGTAAACATATCGTTTCAAAAAATGTGCGGGTCCAGCGACTCGAGCATGTACCAAAGCGAGCCACCCGCGCAAGTAATTCGCGTGCTCTGCGGCGCGCGCGGGTCACTCGCGTATGTTACTAGTTAAAATTACATTTTTAACCAATGATTTTAAAAGAATTTTTGTTCGTCTAGATATTTTGACGCGATTCAAGTCTTAAAGCTACCGCGCGAATAGCATGCACATGTACCTAGCTCTTGACCACGAATAAATAACTTGTACACACAGCTTGCGGAATAGCCCGTGTCTTTACTTGCTCCAGTTATTTGCACCACGTACAAGTACGAGCGAGTAACTTGAACAAGTAGCTTGCCCATATTACTCACGCGTGTAACCCGCACCTTTACTTGCTCCAGCTACATGCACCGTGTACAAGCACCCTTATGAAACTCTACTTACTTCGGGAAACAGAGAAACGTATTAAATTATCAAACTATTTCGATAAACTCTAGTTCAATGGATCTAGAGTTTATCGATTAAAAACTTACAAAAATATTTTATAACATAAGCATCATGTCCGCCTAGAGACGTCCTCTACTGGACAAAGACTGCCCCAAGGTTCTCCACATAGACCGATCTTGTGCCGCCCGCATCCAAACAACGCCCGCAGATATCAATGCGTCAAAAAATAAACAGTCAAGGCAGGTAAGAGTAGAATGCTTCTTCTTATAGTTTTTCACGCAAAGTATTGACAATAAATAAATATCATAAGCAACTAGTACTCTACAAAAATAGTAGATCGCTAGATACCGTACACACAATAGTGTTGAAGTTGTATTATCTTACAAGATATATCTGCCAATTACTTAGTTATTTTGACGTCTGCATTAATAAAAATGTTTATCTCCTAAGTTGCCCTCTAATACAAAACAACACTTTTATTTTCACCTCACAACAAAAGAATAATACATTGAGAGTACTCTTAAATAATAAAAATATTTGTTAGTCAACTAGTCACCTTGAGGGCTCAAGGGACCTTTCTGAACTTTTTAAGATGAAGGACATTCATACATGTTGGCGTATACAGAGAGCCTACTAAATGAGGTATGCTTCTTTCAAGGTCGAGTCTTTATTGGCGAATGAGATGAAAATATTTTCTCAGCGATTTATTAGAATATTTTACTGCTTTTGTTTAACAATAGAATTTTAATACAGCTTTGGGGCTGAGTCTGGAATGTCAAAAAGTTCATGGTGTTAGTATTTGAAAAAGCTTAATGTAGTAACTTCTTTTTTACAATTCTTAAAATAAAAGCCCATTATCACCTTTTGACCCGAGAATGAACCCTATACCTCATAATCCACAGCTGTTTACAGCGTAATACATCATTATAAATAAAATTGTTAATTATCGCTTGCTAAACCGTGAAGGAAAACATCGTTAGGAAACCTGCATATCTGAGAGTTCTCCGAAATGATTTCAGGAAAGAAATGTGAAGTCTGCCAACCCGCATTTGGCCAGCGTGGTGGACTATGGCCTTACCCTTCCCATAGTAAGAAGAGGCCCGTGCCCCGCAATGGGACAGTTTATATACAGGGCTGATGATGATGACATAATTATTATTGTCTGTATATAATTATTGACTGTATGATGTACTACGTGATTCTATGTAACAAACAAGTACAATCATAAGTACATATACAAGTCTATGCAAATGACTTCCTACTAAACTGATCAAGAACGTCGACAGATGTGACCTATAGCCACTTGAGAAGATCGTTTGATACATCAACCAACTTCAGAATAGTCGTATACTTACTACCCCCCGTACGCGCAACTTTATGAGTGGAGGACCATAATCCGATGCAATACCACACAAAACGAAGGGGACGAAAAGGTTTAAAGATATTTTTTATGAAGGTACGAAAATCTTTTTCAAATTGCTTCTTGTAAATCAGTCAACTGTTTTACCGAAGCTATTGTAGTTTTATCTTGTTTAAAAACTATTTTGTTCAACAAAAAGGGGATAAAATATTTTATTTCTAATCTTCTAAGGCTATTGGCGTAATTAAAACAAAAGTAGGTTTACAAGAAATCCTCTCAAAACAAGAGGATTCGAAACAATAAGTAAAAGGGAAAATTTTATTATGGAAACGTCGAGGGCCCTCTACGCGTTTTAAAAATACACCAACAACATGACAAGGTAATACAACCTTCACGTAACTCAATCTTTTGAACATTTTTTGTTTCTGTATCAAAGGTGTCTACTATACTGTATACTTGTTTAATTTTGTTTGTGATATAGATTTAGGTTGCCTCATTTCGTGCTAGTCGTTTGATGATGGTTACTGTTTGTTGGTTATGTCGAAGACTCCTAGTAATTGATTAACCTTGTCAAAGTAACTAAGTTATGTCATAAAACAACATTTTTTACTTACAATATTAAGGAGCTCAGTATGGAAAATATTTTTCATCGAAAAATTGTGAATGAGAAGGTTTATAAGATAATAAGTATGGATGCTATTACTTCATTCATCATATAATATATTATAATATAATATAATATTCTACCACATACACATATCCCCACATAGTCCCAAACTAAGCAGAGCTTGTACTATGGGTACTAGATAATGGATAAACATACATATATACTTTTTTTTGTAAATACAAACATATTATACATAGAGACATCCAGACCAAGACAAACATCCCTGTTCATGCACACAAATGTTTAACTTGAGCGGGAATCGAACCCGCTACCTTCGGCGTAGCAGTCGCTTACACTCCCGCTGCGCCAACCGGTCGTCGGCCTCCACCATCCGATAGACGTCCACTGCTGGACAAGAGGCTCCCCAACGCTCTACACATATATTGATCTTGGACCGCCTACATCCACCTGCCTGTAACTAGCTGTTAAATACTCTGAATCGAAGTCAAAGTCCACCTCGTAGTGATATACTTACTATCTCTGGTTACGAAGAGATTAACCGATGATACTCACTTGACAAGTAAAACTGTTGTTCAGAATTTCTACAAAAAAATCTTGCAAATGCTATTTAGCAGACAGTTACTTCTATTGATCGCTTACCAAATTGTTACAGTATTTTAACTTTATTTCAAAAACTTCTCTTTAAATTTCTTCAAATTACAAAATTGACAAAAATTTTACCTTGTCTAGCTACGTAAGAGTTTCTAAAATCATCCTCCAAAACTCAAACAAACTGACTTCAATCGTTTGTCACACTACGTTATACAAAACAACATACGAGGCGATATCTGCCCAAGATCAGTGTGTGAGTCACGTCCGGACTGACAACAGCCTTCAATCCAGCCTTATAAATCGTAACGAGAGCGTTTTATTACGCTTACCCCGCAGATGCAACAAGGGGCAACTCATGCCAGACGGACTTTATAGCTTCATACTGATACCGGACTTTGGATATTGTTATTGAAGATGAGTTCAGACTGTATTTAAAGGTAAATCATGAAATGTTCTTTTTGGTTTAGAATGTTATTGTTAAGTTCTACTGCTAAGCACACTTATTTAGTTTGAAATATATCTGCTACCATAATATTTTAGTTAGGATTCTTCCTATCTTTAGAGTAGAAACAGTACATTACTTTTGTCATTATTTTAAATAAAAAAAATTACAGACTTTAAAAGCGTGTCAATTGGAACAACATTATTTTGTTCCCTGACATTGCCCTAAACAACCATTTCTTATTGTAATATCATCACTAACTATGTACCGCTACTCCGTAAAGCATAAAATTATTAACTTATAAACATTTTGTATACCAAGCATAACAAGCAGCTAGAGCAACGTTAAGACGTACAAAACAAATTAATGTTGAATACTGTTAATAAACGAGATAGTTCCTATGAAAAGCCTAAAAGGCCTTTAAATCTTAAATCGTTATTTAAACTAGCGAATATATTTTCTAGCCATATATTTCCACGCACGGCTAGCTGAGACGCAATGCAACAGACCGACTTTTCTGTACCTCTCTTAGCCGTAAGGTGTAAACTTCTTTTACGATACAGCTTCTGGATGAATGAATTATTTATATACAGGCTGTGTTTCTTGGCGTTAAGTGAAAAGGTTTATTTAGTGTGAGCGAGATTTCTTGGTAAATAAAGGCGTTTGACGGTAAGTGCTTGGGGTTGAGATTGTTAAATTAATTTTTATTTTGTTTGGCTTAGAAGGATAATTTTATTTTAATGTGATAACTTTATTCTTTTTCGCTTCTTAAAATAGAAATAATATTTTTTACATAAGGTAGTAGAGCCTTGCTGATTTCAGCATGAATGGGCCGGCTCGACCGGGGAAGTACTACCCTGTCACAGAAAATCGACGTAAAGTAACAGTACCTAAACTGTTGCGTTTCGTTCGGTGAGTGAGAGTGCCGGAGGCCCTATCCCCTTTTCCTTTTCCCTCATCCCACTCCTCACCCTATCCCTTTTCCCAACCCCAAGGGGCGGCAACGCACTTGTGACTCCTGTAGTGTTGCTTGTGTCCATGGGCGGCGGTAATTGCTTACAATCAGGCGATCCGTCTGCTCGTTTGCCGCCTATCTACTATAAAAAAAAAATTGATCTTAAATTATTTACAGAGTAATTGAATACTTCAGCAGATGTTTGATGACTATACAAGCAATCTTCTTTTTTTTAGGTTCTATAGCCATTAAAAAGATCGCAAAGTTGCATGCATATGGCCCTATATGTACTTTATCGGATGAACAGGATGGAAGGTTGTTAGTGTTAGACCGTTCAGTCCTCTGTCGACAAGAATGTCGTACTGGTTTTTTGACGCCTTATGCCGTAGGTACTAATGTCTACAGTCGAAATATAAAACAATATTTTCATAATAAAAGAAAATTGTAACACCATAAAAATCACGTTTTCAGAAAGCGCTGCTTGACATCAGTCATCTCGTGACCATGGTTAGTGTAACGCATGACGAAACGTGGGGGGAAATGATTTTGGAACGAAGTTCCTTATCGCGCGTTGCGAAAGGGGGCTAGACGGAAAAAATTAAGACGAAAAGTTGTAACAACACTTATTTGCTATAGTAAGCTATTGTAAGCCGTGCGGCGTGCGCATAATTCTCTGTCTGTCTCTTTTTCTCTCTTATAGAAAGCAAGCATCATGTTCATGCTTTCTGATCACGAAAATGACATCTATTTGGGAATCCAAGATGGCGGACGGGACATTTTTAATAACATTAATATGGGTATCATTTTCGGGGTTTTTATGGATTCTGGTCACGAAAATGACATCTATTTGGGAATCCAAGATGGCGGACGGGACATTTTTAATAAAACTAATATGGGTATCATTTTCGGGGTTTTTATGGATTCTGGTCACGAAAATGACATCTATTTGGGAATCCGAGATGGCGGACGGGACATTTTGAATAAAATTAATATGGGTATAATTTTCGGGGCTATCATGCATTCTGATAACGTAGATGTCATTTATTTGGGGATCCAAGATGGCGAACGGAGTATTTTTTGTAAAATTATCAATTATTACTAAAATTGAAGCTACTGATTAAGTTTATATTACATTATATTTGTTAATAATAAAAAGAAAATTATTATAACTCAAAAAAATAAAATTTTATTACAATTCCTTCACTAATTAATCGAAAGCAACTTCGTACCATCCGGGTGTCCCTTGACACCTCTCAAGCTGTTTTTTTTACCTATATTTTGAAATAATTACCCGACATGGACCCGTTACAAAAATATTACTTTATTGAAACATAGCTACGAGCAGTAACTTTGCAATAAGTCTTTGACTGTCTTTCTCTCCTTCTCAGGTAGCGCTCAACATCTTTACGCTCATTTTATACCATCACAGCTAAATACTTATCTCCAATAACCTAATTCGTGTTCGAGCGAGCATTTAAAAACATCAACTGCAATTTACCAGTACAAAGTTGTAAATTAGGAATATACGAGAACATTGTACACAGGCAGGCGAGGTTCTACTTTTTCACCGCCACTTCAAAGGTAGAGAACGCTCGTGTAATTAACTAAGGAGACAATTAACATACATCCTCTGTTAACCGGCGATAATTAGCTACTTAACCTGTCTATTAGAGTTCTATTGTACTTAAATACTTATGTTAATAGAAATAACTGACCATAGTGATTAAGCGATGATTTTAGTACTTTGCAGCACCCGCATTAAAGAATATATGTATCTACATATTAAGAATATTTCAAGGGTATATGGAACGATATTTACATCATATTTGATGCAGCCTTGTGTAGTTCTCTGCTGGACAAGGGAACTCATATTTTTGCAATTGACTAAAATGTTCTCCAGCTATCTTACAATTCATAATTGACGATAAAATAAAATATTATACCGTCAATTGTGAATTATTATATTCTGTAATTCAACGAAATGGTAGTGAATTCATGATTTTTTGACAATGCAGGCACTGAATTATAAAAGGCAACAATAAAATAAGAAGATAAAGTAATTTAAATTATTTATTTATTTATTTTTTCACGTACATAAAATATAAAGACTGCAGGTGCAGGGGGGACGAAGTAAGTGTTTTGTATAATGTTATTTAATTATGAACTATGCTGTCTGTTAGCACATATCGTGCCGAGGCTCATTAGTACATGTATGTACAACAAATAGCTAATTGTGTTTAAGTTGAAAGACAATGAAGCCCATTACAGATATAAAACTAACACAACTGACTTATTAATTACTTGAGTGAAAGCGATCAAGTCCTTAGTACCCTCACTTTGACACTATGCCCAGTATCAAAGTGATTCGAAATATGTTTAAAGTAAAAAAAAAACATTAAAGTCGGTTAGTCGGCAGTAAAAGTAAATCGTGAAATAAAGATGAATTTTGAGTGAACGTATGTCGTAGTTAAGCTTACGCAGTTACCTCACCGTTGCGCCGATAGTGGTGGGTTCGATTTCGAAACGAGGCAACACTTTTTGTGATCCACAAGTTGCTGTTCTGGGTCACGTAATAGGGGGCGAGCCTATTGCCGTTACCGGGCACATCACCAGACTCCGCGCTGCTACTGAGTATTCGAAAAAACCCAGTAAGACTTTTGCCCGGCCCGGGAATCGAACCCGGGACCTCCGATCAGCAGTCGCATATGCTATCCACTGGACCACGGCGGCAGAGTAACTTGTGCTTGTAGATTATGTTCAATCTTTCATTCACATAGTTCACAAAGTAACCCGTCTGAATGTCTAAATAAATTCTAACATTCATAAATGATTGTGAAGTCTCTTGTGAAATAGGACTTATTCTAGCTCTTTTAAGATTTTTTCAGCTTTACAGTGACTTTATTCCTATGATCTGACTGAGTATAGGACTTCTATGTGACCTTGTTTGAAGGAGACACTTGCCATTTATTCCGTATATAAAACGAGAAACTGTCCGTGTGGTGATGGATTAAGAATACGAAATGTCACCACCCCATATCATCCCATGGGTGTCGTAAGAGCCGACAGAGGGAGCATATTATGCAGAAAACAGCACTGTAAGAGAAGGAAAACTTGATACAAACCCTATACCAACCCGTTTGGCCAGCGTGGTATAGTAGGCCAATTCCTCCTTTCAAAGGAGAGGCCTAGTCCAGCAGTGGACTGTTAAAGGCTGGGAGAAGAATAAAACGAGAGCCTAAAAGTTCAAAATTGCAGGAAATGAGCATGATTTAATTTCATTAAATGAAGACTCTTGCAGGATAAGCGAGTTATATAGACTTTCATAGGGATACTGTACTACTGTATACTGTACAAAATATTTCCAAATGTAAACATAATTCCAAGAAAACGGATCAAACATACATTAATATACAAGGGGAAATAAACGAAGTTTATTTCTTGGAACTTGGACTTTTGACTTTGTGAACTGGCTATCTCTTTCTTTGAAGAAAGGTTTGCTTATTGAGATACACGGTTTCAACGTTTCATGTCTGAAAATCCAACATTTATAAGAATGCTATACATCAAAGATGAGGCTTTTATGGGATTTATAGTAACCCTTGTTGTTTTTGTTAATAAAATCGTACACTCTTACACCGCAATTACATTATGTATTTTATCTTCCTCGAGGTCAGGTATACAATAATATCTGTTTTTTGAATACTGAATTGCAGGGCAAAGAATTATACAGCACCGTGGTTATTATACAACTCTTTTCCTTGCATTTATTTATCTGAGCGCCTCAAACGGCGGCAGATCAGATGGAATGTGTGTACTCTTCCCTGCGTAAGTTAGGTCTTTGAAACTCTGCGGTGTCCTTCGACGTTTCGTAACGTTGCCGTGGCAGGGCCGCGTGAAGCTCTCCGATGGTGCAACAACTGAAAAAACAAGAAAATACATCATAACAAAATAACCATAAAAATTGTAGCAAAATTTTAAATTCATAAAAATTTCATAAAAACCTTCTACAAACTTCATCCCGGATGCAGGGCGCAGAACGCTTACTCACTTTATAAGCCCAACTCTTAATATAATTGATCGTCAATAAAATCTTGAAGATGCTGTTGCAGAACTAAGCATCTGCCCGCTGTCTACGATCGAGGGGAGAAAGGGTAGTCCGCAAAAAACCCCATCTCCCCCTTTGTTTAGCCGTAAGCTTGTTATTTCACCCTTGCCTTGTGTTTTGCTTTTATGGGGTGCGTGTTGAGAGCGATTGGCGGTGAATGGTTGAGTACAAAGACTGACCTTTGATTATCCATGTGATGATACATAAAATGGTTCAAATGATAAGTGAGTAGCAAAATTCAAGGGTGGATAAACATAATTTGAGAGCAAAATTCCAGGCGTAAAATAAATATTTCAATATATGTCTAGCTCCTTGTTTTCGTATGGATGTTTTTACTTATTTTCGGGGAAAAAAACGTTTATGTGATACTAGTCTATTCTATCACATAGGTACATACAACACTATCCAGACAAAGCAAAACTTGTATAATGTACATTAGGCTAACTATTTGACTTGAGCGGGCATCGAACCCGCGACTTCCAGAGTGCTAGTCGGCTACACTGCTGCTAAACCACAATTCACGTGTGCAAACGTTGCTTTACCACATGAGTAAAGCTTTACTTTACGGAACAGAAAGTCAAGTTACACCGAGCGCACCAAATATCTTAGTACATTTTTCAGCTAACCCTCCGAGTCGCGGTGGCCCCGCTCCCGCGCGTGACGGGGTCAACGCGTGCGACCCACGCCCTCTCGCGCCGATGAGTTGCTTTCTTTTATTTTGTTGCCTTCTAAGCAAATGATATTATATCGGGAGTTAATTTTATTGCCAGATGCCGCGGATTCACCCCAAATCACTTTTAGCCATTTGATTTTTTTTTATAATTTTTTTTCGTTTCTGTTTAGGTTGAGTTTTTAATTCTATGGACGGATTTTATATTCCGTTTGACAAGACCAACTTTATCGTGCACCTAATTCGGATTATAAATTTTCAACAGTGTTTCTAAATTTTGATTAAACACTGAAAAAACTGAATTTTGTTTAAATTTTATCGCTATTTTACAATATAAATTCAACTTCACTTATAAAGTTACTGTATCAAATTGAATCACGCTGAGTACGGGTTTTGTGCAGATCGGAAGAGAATCGTGATAATTTAGTGTAAAACGTGGTCATCTGTGCAATCCTTTTGACGTCGTTGACCACATTCCGACGCTTTGTACCGGTCGTTTTATCGGATAAGCATTACAGCACTCGCTCAACGATCGACCAGTTACGAAGACCCTTCGACCGTCTTTATTTTATTCCGTAAGATATTCTAATACACAGCTTTATTTGGCTGAATATTTTTGAGGACACAAGCAAAATGTATTTAGATTTTCCCTTATTTCACCCGCCGCCTACGTATGCCTGCTTAATATTTCAATGTTTGTACAATCCTCTGTTTGTTCTATAATAATATTTTTGAGGAATAAATCTGATCGTCTTATGTTTGACGTTTTATCATAAAATGACGTCTTTTGTGAATAATGTTTTTTATTTAACCAACGTTTATATGATATTAAAAATAACGATGATTGTTGTGTTTAACAATGGGTAAATTGAGACAACGTAGATCATAGGAGCTTTGAAGACGTTAGGTTTTACGTGCAATTAACTCTAAGGGGCCACACACATCACTTGAGAGATAACAAGTGCGGTCTGACCGTCGCACTAAGCTCAAGCATTCTAAATGCGTACAAAAGACATTGGAGGTGTCTCATTAAAATTGTCGTCTTACATCAGTGGGACGAGAGCGGGGGCCTTGCGGAGCGGGAGGGGTGAGGGGGACCATTAACTCAGTCTTTGAGATTACGGTAATGGCGGCGGTACGAGAGGCCCGCCGCCGTTCGCATGGTTAACAGCGGTTTGGTCACAGATTTGAAAACAAATATCGACATCGGACAAACGATGTGGAGCCGTATCGCCGCAATTATGTAGATCTACTCGCTTTGCGGATGACGAGACGCGCGCTTTGAACGAATGGCAAAGATAAGTTTTGAAAAATGATAGGGTTGAAGAAAACCGTCTCACTCGCGGAACAAATAAATTACATACTTACCATTCTTCGTAATTTATCTTAAAAGTTCGCTGAACTTTTTGTTCAGGTAATTTATACATCTAGATTATCTTTTTTTGCACTGTGTTTTAACGAGTATTTGGATTGGATCTTCAATATTAACTTCAAACTTATACAAATTTGCCTACTAAACTAAGTAAGCGTTAATTATTCAGGATATCTATCTCAGGCACAGCTAATTTAGTTTCAACAATTTATATAACTGAAAGCAAATCTTGATCAAAATTATTAACAAACCGTAACAAGTGAATTATTAAAATGTTAATTTCTTCGTCGTGCTTCGAGCTAATATAAAACATACCAGAGTAATTACACAAACGTAACCAGGAGGGTTATATGATATTTTGATATTCAACCAAAGTTAGAACAAGGGGCTTGTTACGACGTCGGGGACCAACTGGGACGTGAGCGGTACGGGGTTGGATACTCGGAAATCCTTTCGCCAATCTAAATAAATTTAAAACTCGGACGAACAATCGGATTACGAGGCGTCCTCCGTCTCATCGGTACGTTGCCGATTATTCTGAATTCACGACACGTTTATTCAATTAGAGTTTGAAGTATTTAGCGGTCGAGGCGGGGCGCGGTAATGGTGGCGGTTGCCGTTAAAAATTCAAATCGTGAAAATTCAAATCCACCTGTGCGCCTAGTATCCGACCCCGCGCCCCGCGACTCGCTCAACCTTCGCAGATCACTTTTATTTCCCCGTCACTCCTCGATTCCGATGCGTTCCTAGTCTTCGTGAATTTTAATGTTAGCAACGTCTCTCAGTAAAATGTTTAAGCTTGAATGTTACGTAGGTATTCCTTGGCTTTACGTAACTCGGATGTCGCTAAACCTTAGTGAAATTTGAATTGAAATAAAATAAATGAAAATTGTATTTGAACACTTACTTGAATTTATTTTATTTGGTTTCTATTGGGTGATGTATTGCAAAATGCATCGGCTGTGACTTAAATATCAGTTTAAAATTTAAAGAAATTGTTTGGTTTCGTCGAAGTGCATTATATATAATAATTTAAATTATTATATATAATGTTTTTATTATTATATATATTATATAAAATATAGATTTAAAAAACCTAATACCACTAGTTGAACTGTTGTATTCTCTTTGAATTAAAATAATCAATTTTTAAACATTGCACAACATTTTATTCATTTTCGTATAAGTAATACGATTCTCGCGATCACAACGATCCTTAATTAAAAACGTAAATACTTATAATATTCACGTTTTTATCCGCCACCATGTAGCATCAGTAGACGCAAAAAATCCGTTTAAAATCCGAAATTTCGTGACAAAAATTGAACATCAGCGAATAACCCGTAACCCTTCCACCGCGACGGGTTGTCACGCGCGTCAATATGACAATGGCGTGACGGGGGTCGTGTCAACCCGTCACGATACTTGACGCGAATTTATCATCCGATTCTTGTTATCGGCAGTTGACTGATGTTATAGTGTAGTCTTTTTGGACTTGTGTTATGGTGACGTATATGCGGGTATAAGTAGTTACGTGTATGCGTGCAATATGGATTCGTAATGTTGACTGCAGTTGTCCATTTATGCGGAATAATTTTACGTTAGTTAAATTTAAAAAAAACTTTGTGATAAAAAGCAGGTTACTATAATTTTTTGTACAACAATCAAAAGATAGTTGTCATTGCTTTAGTACTGACTCCTTCTAAGTATTAGAAGGAGTCAGTACTAAAGCAATGACAACTATTGGTAATAATTTTGTAGCATAATCTACTCGTATGTGTTTACTTATCTAAACTAGTGTATTATAGGTAATTCATTCGTTAACAGGTATAAGACTATAATGAGAATTATTAATTTCCACTTCGTTTCGCAGAGGCGTACGATATTCAGTTTAATCTAGTAATGATTATTTGATTAGCTATACAAGTACATATTACCTTTATAAAAACCAAGTAAAATATGAATACAAATAATAAAGGACTCCATTCAGTTAATAAATCACATATTTATAAACAATTCCCTATACCACATAATGTGACAGCAACATTTTGCGAACTTCTCGGGCTTCTGGCAACACTGGCGGTATAACGTAAAACTGTATTTCTCCCAATAATTTATTAGTTTTAAATCTATTTAATTCATATTAATGTGCCTAATTTGGTAATTCCTTACGTAATAAGCTGTGATAATTATAATAGTCGTATAATAACAGTGATAAGTGTTAGTGTAAAAGTTTTGCAAATTCAAGTAAGTCAACTGTCAAACTAACGTACAATTTTATAAAGAATTTGCATTATTTCTACAATAATAGCTAAATTTGAGCCAATTTGAGGTGAGTTTACTTCTCATTTGACTTTCGTACACCTTTTACACAAGCAATATACCAAATTAGCATATCACAATTTACTCAAACAACTTTGTGGGTGTCTTACACAAACCTCAGTGACCTTTCTTGCTTTGTTTATTTACTTTTAACAAGATGATGACCAGAAGGGCACGCCAAGACGATGAGAAATTACAGGTGGCCCTTACTGAACTAAAGAAATATAAGGATTTGTGTCAGTCACTACAAAGTGAACATGAGGACAATGAGAAGGAAATGCTACAGATTTTAGGGAGAAACTCTCAGCTTAGGAGTGAGATGGCAGAAATGCACACTAATTTAGTCACTTCTTTAGACGAAAGGGATAGATTACAAAACATTGTTATGCAATTTGACAGGTGCAGTGATGAATTTGAGAAAGCTCTCAAACGCATCACTGAATTGGAGGGTCTCCTAAGTGAGGCCAATAATCAAATAAACATATTACAAAGTGCAAACCAGACTATGAAATCAGTTACAACACAATCGCTATTTGATGAGCTGGTTGGTAGCGCTCCATGCATGGTTTCTGCCATCTCCGATGATAGCAGTAGAAACATAGTGACTATTGATTTAACAGAGTCTAATTCATCTATTCAGTCATTTAGAAAGATGAAAGCCTGTAATAAATTGAAGAAGTATGTCAAAATTAATAAATTTATCAGGAAAAAGGAAAAATTGTTAAGAATGTACAAGAAATCAAATATTAATGTAGATTATTGCAAAAAATATGTTAATTTAAAGGAACAGATGTCAGTATGTTTAGCTACCCCCCCGTGGGATCTCCACCTTGTCGTGGTGGGGGGGCTCAGTAACCGTGGATTGGTCATCCGCGGTGAAGCTAAGAGGGATCCAGGAGGGGACGCTCCGCGTGGGCTTGGAGGGGCCTGCGCAGGATGCGTCCAACGGTGCGGGTGTGGGGGACAGTTCTGTCTGTCCCTCGCAGTCGGGTGCGGTCGCGGGAGGAGAGGCGTGTCGGTGTTGCGTTGCCGCGCGCCCTATCTCCCGCGACCAAATGGGGGCGCACCATTCGATGCGTCGCGGTGGGGCCGCAGAGGAAGAGGAGATGCGGTGTTGCGTTGCCGTCCTCCCTATCCTCTGCGGCCGCTGGGCGTTTTGGCGGCGGAGTCCAACACTTAATCCGTCGCCAAGGGGGTTTTGTTCGGGGCCCGCCTGACCATCTGGCGGGCCAATACCCGTCGGAGGGTGGCGACGAGTGCTTAGGTGATGCCCCACCTTCCGACACACGGGTACATGGCGGCAGTCGAGGTGGTTTTTAGTGGAAACACCACATACTCCGGCTCTTATTTCCCCCAAGAGTCGGAGATCCGAAGGGATTTTCCACCTCGTAAAACAAAAAAAAAAAAAAAGTATGTTTAGCTAAATTAGATTCTAATCTATTAAAGTATGATGCTGATATTCATTGTTTGCAAATGGAGATTGACAGTTTACAAGAATCATTGTTGAACATGACAAAGAAATATAATTTATCGCAAAAACAAATAAATGAGCATATCTTGGCAATGGATGACTTAGTGGACTTGTGTAAGTATAATGAGCAGAGGCTCCAATCTCTTACCAATAATAATCATGGCAATGAACATAGCCAGATGCCACGGAGTCATTC
The DNA here is from genome assembly GCA_944739405.2 of Euclidia mi. NCBI lineage: Eukaryota > Metazoa > Arthropoda > Insecta > Lepidoptera > Erebidae > Euclidia > Euclidia mi. Next base: position 2,930,650 of record OX123202.2, on the reverse strand, counting down.
ACAGCCAACTACATTTAATTATTGTCCTGATTTGCTATCACCGTCGGATGCTGCGGGTAACAGCACCATTGATTCTAATTTTGGCACTTCCTTCTCACCCCACATTACAAATACTGACAAACTATTAATGTTTAGTGATGAGATAGGGAAAAACATGAGCCAATTGTTGCGGCAAAGGACAGGTTTGGCTTTTACTAACATATGTATGCCTGGAGCAAGTTATACTCAAATAATGCAATCTATTTTGTCTAAATCATACTGTCCTAAAACAACAATTATTATATTTATTGGGAGAAGAGGAAATGCAAATATAAATGTAATACAGAGATATTTTGACCAATTACTCAATTTAAAAGTTAGAAAAATTCTGTTGCTTGCTTTTCCTTACAGTAACCTGTTGCCACAAGCTGAAAATGATTATAGATTTAAGATTAATTCAAAATTGCATACTATGACATTTTATAATAATCTGATTGACATTATTGACTCTAATGCTTTAATTAGAAATTTTTATTTGACATATGATAATTATTATATATCACAATTTTATAAAAGACAAATAGCATCATCGCTATCTTATTATATTAATAACTCAGCCAAGGTTTTGGCTAACCACACCGCTTTTATTGAGCAGTCAAATTTGACATGCAATATAAGCTTGGAATCCGTTCCAAATTCTTTAAATTGACTTCTGAGACAATAGAGTCAATCTCTGGCAATATATTTAATAAGACACCAAATTCTGTATCTAGTTTAAGTGACAAAAATATAGTTCCATCAACCACACATACAAAAAATAATTTTAAAAATTGTATCAACCTGGTGCATCAAAATATACAAGGGTTGATGGGCAAGGAGTTAGAATTGGAATTGTTTATGAACTGTAACAATATTGATATTTTATGCATTACAGAACATTGGCTAAGATGTAGGGTTGTGAGTTCGGAGCTAAGTGAAACACTCAAATGTTGGTAATGAACTGAGTATATTTCATAATAAACACGGTTATATATCCTTACACTACACCTTCCCATTACGGGAAAAAAAAATCAATAGGTTACATTATTGCTTTTTTTTTTTTATAACATTTCTTATATCTAGATATTATTTAATGATATATATCATAATAACACTATAGAAGATTATAATTCTGCATGTATAACTGCAAATATGCTTTCTAATAAGTATATGTAAACATAGACAAGATATTTAAAATGATTATATGCTTGTATAACAAATGAGCACCAGTGCGTATCGGTACATATTAGTAGCGTACATTAACATATGCAGGTAACCTAATCTACGGTTTAGGATTACATATTTTAATAAGGTTTGGTGCGATTTTTATGAACAATGTCTGCCTTTCCATTCTTTAAAATTCTTACATTGCAGTCTAAATCATCCAACACTAAATATGGACCTAAATATATTGGGTCTAATTTGCTTTCTGATGGATTTCTTAAAAATAATAAATCACCCTTTTTGTAGTTAACCGGGTTCATGGAACTATCATATTTATCTTTTCTTTTGATTTTACTTTTGATTAGATTATCGCGAGCATCCTTTTGAGCTAACTGTAATTTATACTTCAACTCTAGCGCATAATTATCTGGAGCATATAGGGGATCTACGACAGCACCTGCACCGGTGAAGTTACCGGATAATAAACATCGCTTACCGAACACTAGTTCGTGTGGTGTGTATTTGGTTTCTGTATGCACCGCATTGTTGTAGGCGAAACACCAATACGGTATCCAGTTACTCCATGACCTTGACTGATTTTTACAATTAATTCTTAGATACGCACCCATAGTTTTGTGTGTGTTCTCCAATGCTCCGATGCTTTCGTGGTGGTACGCTGTTGAACATAGTTGATTAATTTTTAAAAGCTGACATACCTCTTTCATTGTACTGGATATGAACTCTGACCCGCGGTCCGTTGCCAGGTCGCGCGGCACCCCAAATCTCAGAACAAAATTATCTACAAACGCGCGAGCTACACTCACCGCATCCTTGTTACGTAATGGATACGCTTCAGTAAATTTTGTTAATTCACACTGCAAGGTTAGGATATAACTATATCCATTTTCGTCTTTGGGTATCGGCCCTACGATATCCAAATAAATTTTCTCGAATGCAGAGTTAGCCGTGGTTGTTATTGCCATAGGTTGCTTTATAGGTTTTGAATGCTTTTGCGTTATGCACTGATCACATTTAGAAATAAAATCAATTACATCTTTTTCTATACTGGGCCAAAAATAATATTTCCTTATATTACTTGTCATTCGCCTAATGCCCGCGTGGCCACTTGTGGACAATAGGTGAAAGTCGTTTAATATGACCCTTCTGTTATCTAAATTATTTATTCTTTGTACGTTATTTATTATACATAAACGTGGTCCGGACCATTTATCGTACTTCTTGATTTCTTCTACAAATCCGCTTATAAAGTCTTTGTTATCTTCATTTCTTAATATACATACTTCGTTTATTGAAAACTTTTCACACAATCGCAATAAATCTCTCACCAACTCGCGTCGCGTAATCGGTGATCGAGACTTAGTACAAAAATAAATATTAGACTTGCTGGGCACATAAATAAAATTGCCGCATTTTTTTACACATATTCCACAGCCTAACAATTTTTTAAGTTTGATATCGCTAATTAATGAAAGTTCAGTAATGTTTCTCGGTTTTTTAATTATCTCCACAACTCGCAGTTGATCAGGCGTTGAGTCCGTGTTGATATTATCCACCGATAAACTATTACTGCTCTTTTCATTTTCTGTCATTTTAATTTTTTGTACCTGTGCTCTCGTTAACACATTAACAACTTGCTCGGACAGTGATTTTAAATCATCTGATGTAATTGTGATTCGTGATAAAGCATCTGCCGCCGCATTCGATTGCCCTTTTAAATATTCTATAGAAAAATTATACTCCTCTAACTGTAATCTGAATTTCAGTAACCTACTAGAAGGGTCGCGCATCGTAAATAAATAAACTAAAGGACGATGATCGGTCTGTATCTTAAATTGTCTGCCGTATAGATAGGGTCGAAAATGCTTAACGCTCCATACTATTGCTAATAATTCTTTCTCAATAGTAGGATAATTCATTTCGGCCTTATTTAGACTGCGACTAGCGTAAGCTACAGGTCGGCCATCGAAATTGCATAATACTGAGCCTATAGCTTTCCCAGATGCGTCAGTTTGCAATATAAACGTGTTATTTGGCGAAAAATCAGGATATTGAAGGACTGGTGGTTTCAGTAATGCTGACTTTAATGTTTGAAATGACTGCTCACATTCTGGCGTCCACAAAAATATTGAATTTTTACGACACATTTGATTTAATGGTAAGGCTAACTCTGCAAAGTTTCGAATAAATTTGCGGTAATAATTAGCAAAAGCAACGAATCTTTTTGTCTCATCAGTATTAATTGGCCTTGGATAATTTTCCACAGCCTTTACTTTTTCGGGGTCCGGTAAAATCCCTGTGCCTGAAACTACGTGTCCTAAATAAAGTATTTCTTTTTGCAAAAATTTACATTTAGAAGGATTAAGCTTCAAGTTAACTTTTCGTAACCTACTAAAAACATCCATTAAGTTGCGATTATGAATATCTAATGAGCGGCCCATGACTGCAAGGTCATCTTGGTACACAAGACACTTGTCGTAGTTTAGTCCCGACATTGCTATTGTCATCATTCTACTGAAACCGCTGGGACTGGACTTTAGGCCCATCGGCATTCTTGTCATTTGATATTGATTCTTGCCTGTGGTGAAGGCCGTGTACGGTCGACTATCTTTATGTAATTTAACTTGAAAAAAGCCTTGATACAAATCTAGATGAGTGAAATAAATTGCCCCGGATAAAGAATCTAGTACTTCTGCTATATTTGGAAGAGGAAATTTATCGTCTTGTATATGATTATTTAATCTACGGTAGTCTATTACTAACCGAAATTTTCTTAACCCCGAGGAATCAAGCTTTTTTGGCACGAGCAACAAGGGGCTTGACCATGGGCTTCTGGACTCCTCAATTATACCATCTCTCAGCATATTATCCACCTGTTTGTCTAGTTCGGTTTTTTGTGCGTAGGGTAAACGATATGGTTTTGTATAAATCGGATTGCTGTGCGGTTTCAAGTCAATAGTTTGTTCATACATCGGCGTGGTAGAAAGCTTATCGCCCGGTAAGTGAAAGATATCCGAATATTTAGCACAGATATTTTCGATAGATTTTTGTTCCTCAACACTTAATCCATTCAAATTTAATTCTGAAAATAATGTCTTTACTCTGTCTGCGTTTACTGAGGGCCTTGAAAACTGACAAATAGTATAATCGCTAAGTTTAGTAGTGTTCACCTGAAAGTAATTTAATGACACATCCGTGTCTCTAGTATTCAAAATACGTATGGGAATTTGCCCATTTCTCGGTTGAGTTAATACATTTGCTAAGAAAACGCCTTCGCACAGTTGCTGGTTTGATATTACGCATTCTTCCTTAATAGCTGTTTCAATATAATGCACCGTCTCGCTTCGAGCTGGCGCTATTAAATAATGATTATTACTTAACAATGGACAATCAAAACGTAAAGTTACGTAGTTAAAATATTCAGTAAGCAATTGTAACGTGTTTAATTCGAAGTTCAGTTTGGCGCGAAACTTTTTTAGGAAATCCTGTCCTATTATTCCACTCGTTACGCAAGGTAAATTATCAAAAATATAAAATCTGTGCCTAAAATTATAAATTTCACTTTTTAAATTAAGTTCTATATATCCTACTGAAAATATATCGCCACCGATACCCCTTACTCTGATTTTCTCAATATGGTAAGGCATTTGTAAACGCTCTATACAATCGAGCCTAATTCCAGAAATTGACGCGCCGGTGTCAATTAACCAGTCATGTTTTTGTTGTCCAACCATAAATGAAACTTTGTTTAGATTATTACATGAGTATATGACATTAGTCTCGAAAGAAATGATTCAGTGATTCCGTATTTGGTTCAACGTTTGCTGTAGCGTCGTGATCTGTTGCTACCTCGGCTCCGGTTGCTATGACGCCTATGTTGCTATGCGATCTAGTTCCACGACTGCGATAATTATTCTGCCTACCTCGGGAGCGAAAATAATAATTACTATCGTAATTACCGCGGTTATTATTATAGAATGGTACCTGCGGTTGCAGACCGCTGTGCTGCTGTGTATGCCCATATTGAGCGAACCCCCTAGACCGGAAGTTGCGCTGACCTCGTAGACCTCGCTGGCCTCTCCTGTTGGAGTAATAATGTTGTTGGTACATACCCATTATTTCTGCTGAGTCCTATTGAACACATATCTCCTCATCTTGGGCCGCTTGAATAGCATCTGTCAAGGATGAAAAATTACGCGAAGCTATTATCGTGCTTAGACGACGATCCCGCAAGCCGTTAGCAAATCTTTTAATAGCATTATTTTCGTTTAAAGGTCGCAATAAATTATAGTTAGCTGAATTTCCATCGGCTTGCGAAATTGTCAAATCCACGAATATCTCAGAGATTTCTTTTCCAAAATCGGATATTGACCTATCTCTTTGTTTACATTGTTGCAGTTTGTTTTGCAATGCAATGTAACTCTTTTTAGGTAACAACAACTTGCGCATGTCCCCTACAAGCTCTTCGACGGTATTATAGCTGGAAGACAATTTTAATTTCGCTTGCTGCGATAATCTATTCTTTAGGACAAATTGGATTAATTTTTTCTTACATTCAGTATTGCTTAAAATAGAGTTATAGTACTCAATACTCTCTATTAGCTGTTTAGTATTATCTATATTATCAGTCATGACCGGCAAGATGCTTAGAGCTATCTTTAAGTTAAACATTTCCATAGCCATTTTACTAGAGGAAGTTTCTTCCTCTTTAATTTTCTCGCTACACAATGACACAATTTCAGAATACAATAATGTGAATTCTTCGCAAATTCTATTAATTAACGAAATTTCTTGTTTTGAAAGGTTACTAGAGTTTGATGCATAATTCTCTAAATAATTGTTATATTTAACCAATACACTATTTGCTTCTGATCTTTTCCGTTCTAATATACTACCTACTCCACGGCTAGGACCAATTTTTATAAGATACTTTCGCAGCTCCTTAAGCTCATTTAATATTAAGACTAAATCTTCTGCCATAACATACAATACCCATAAACAAAACAGAGATAGTGATTTTAGAGACCATATTTTGACCATATAATGTATACACAATTTTAGTTTAACATGTACTTATTGTTTGGAAATACATATAAGATGTCTGCATGTATATATAACTTAAAATATTTTTATTACAACAAGAAGACAAAATAAATGTTTCCAATTGAGTACATCTTCGTTATGGTCGTCTAATAAAATAGTATAATTAGATAAGTACCTTAAACTACTTACAGCTTAGTTATCCTATATTTAGTTAGGCCAGCTGAAATACACTCGCGAACCGAAATTATTTATCGAACACATAGCACTATTTAACACATTATATTATTACCGTTCCGCACATTTAGACGCACTCTTTACCTTTTACGCACTTTTTACTGCCACATATACGCACCGTTATACGCACTTTATTCCGTAGATAGCCGTTATACGCACCAATTGCCGTAAATTGCCGATATACGCACCGATCACCGTAGATTGCCGCTATACACCATTTCTATATAATGACTTCTGGATCACAAGGTAACTTCTGGTTACCCAACTGCGGCTGAGTTCGGTTACTCCTTTGGGCTGCCTTTAGGATACTCGAGTATCTTCTCAATCTCATGTGATCTATCTGTCGTTCAATTTGTCTGCGGTGGCATCGCTTATACACTCTGTAAGCCACGACAAGGATGCCGATTGCCAGAATCGTGCAAATCACCACCAAAATTATATTTGTAGTCTCGTGCAATTGCTCTGTTCGAGCATAGTTTGTACCGACACCTGCTGTTTGCGCGACTATAACTTGTTCTTCTTTGCTAGAACTTCCACCCATTTTTAGAAAATAACGAATTTTGCGAATCTTGTAAAATGTTACGCGTCGAAACTGCAAAACGGTTTATAGCGAACTCAAACATGTTGAAAAGAATCACGCGCAAAGTCCAACGATTGTTTTAACAAGCGAGTCCAAATATGGACAGCACGCGCGCGCCTGCAGGCTCTCCTATTACCAGGGTCGCCATGTAGGGTTGTGAGTTCGGAGCTAAGTGAAACACTCAAATGTTGGTAATGAACTGAGTATATTTCATAATAAACACGGTTATATATCCTTACACTACAAAGAAGCCACCAGTTCATATTCAATTTTAATAACCACCAGGTTGTAAGCTCGTTCAGTAGAGAAAATTTTATCCATGGTGGCTCGTTAATCATAGCAAGTAAATTTCTAAAATTTAAAGAAAGGACTGACATTGTGAGCCTCTCTGTTGAGCGAGTAGTAGAGATTACATGTGTTGAGTTTGAGCAGTTCATTGTTATAAGTGTATACAAACCTCCATGTGCACCATTTGAAAGTTTTTTAGTTATTATGGAGGATGCTCTAAGCAAAGTTTGTAATTGCCGTAAAACGGTTGCTATTTGTGGAGACTTTAACATTAACATATTAGAAAAATGCTCTTCAACTATCAATTTTTTTAATTTATTTAAGTCATACAATTTATGTCATAATTTCTATGAACCAACTAGAGTGACTGCCACAAGTGGTACTTGTATTGATAATATATTTACTAGTATAAAACCAATACACAAATCTTTGATTAATATGCTTCAGTCAGATCACAGTGGGCAGTTAATCTGTCGTCCTAGAGAATGTCCGAGAGACCAGAGAAAAATTGTTAAATATATACCAATAAATGAGAATCGACTTAAAACTTTTAAAAACAATTTATCTCGAAAAATGCGTTGGTTGCGTCATCATGACCATCCGGATCAGTTATATAATTCTTTATTTAAATTAATTAATGACGAATTTCAGACCGTATTTTCATCCAAAAAATTAAATGTAACTGACCGTCTGATGTATAGTGATTGGGCAACTGAAGGTATTCATAAAAGCCGGATTAGGTTATATGAACTGTATAATGAAAAGTCTTATAATAATAGTCAGACCTTTATTAATTACGTAAGAAAATATTCCAAAATATTTAGACAAGCTTGTAACACGGCAAAATCTATTTATCTGAGAAACAAAATAAAATTATCAGAAAATACTATAAAGGCTACCTGGAATGTCATCAACAATGAAACTGGCATAGCCAAAGCACGCAGCTGCGACTACCTTTTAAAAATAAATAATGTGAGTATTTCAGAGGATCTAGTCTATAGTGACAACAAAGTCGCTCAACTCATCTTCCATGTCAGCTGAAATGCTTCTTAGGGACTGCGTGCCAGAATGTGATACAGCCTTTGAATTCACTGTTGTTACTACTGACGATATTCTTAAACAATTTAAAACTTTAAATATGAAAAAGACAATGGATTTGTGGGGACTGTCAGTGAAGACTACTTCATCTATTATTAGCATAATTGCTCCACATCTTGCAGCGGTGTTCAATGGTTGCGGTGCTTCTGGAATATTTCCTGACTTAATGAAATATAGTAAAGTTATACCTTTATTTAAATCTGGTGACACAACCGACCCTTCTAATTTTCGACCTATTTCTGTATTGCCGACACTTAGTAAAATTTTTGAAAAATTAATTCTTAGTCAGTTGCTTAGTTATTTTAATAGACATAATCTACTCCACGAGAAACAGTTCGGATTTATGAGGGGTCGTTCTACTACTGACGCAGGAGTTGAGCTACTCAAAAGCATATTTGCAGCTTGGGAGAAGTCGCAAGATGCATCAGGTATTTTTTGCGACTTGTCAAAAGCGTTTCATTGTGTACATTATGACACTCTGGTCAGAAAATTGTATCATTACGGCGTTAGGAACAAAGCTCTCGATCTCCTGGTTTCTTACTTGGGCAAAAGAATCCAGAAGGTCCAGATCAATGACAAGACATCTCCAGGTTCTGCCTTGAAAATGGGAGTCCCGCAGGGGTCAATCCTCGGACCATTTTTTTTTATTTATATTAACGATCTACCTTATTATGTAAAAAAGAATCATGAGATTGTGTTGTTCGCGGATGATACCTCCTTATTTTTTAATATTAGACGACAACAGATTAATTTTGACGAAGTAAACAATGCACTCTCTAAAGTTGTTAATTGGTTTAATGTAAATAATTTATTACTTAATGATAAGAAAACCAAACTATTAAAATTCTCAATGCCCAATGTTAAACAGATGGAAACCAATGTACAACTTAAGGAATCCAGAATTGAGCCCGTCGGGACAACTATGTTTCTAGGTATTATGCTTGATACCAAACTCCAATGGGGTCCGCATATAGAAAGACTTTCGGGCAAACTTAGTTCTGCAGCTTATGCAGTTAGGACAATTAGACGCCTTACAGATATAGATACAGCTAGAATGGTTTATTTCAGTTACTTTCATAGTATCATGTCTTATGGGATTCTTCTCTGGGGGAATGCTGCAGACCTTAACACGATATTCGTTCTGCAGAAAAGAGCAATAAGGGGAATTTACAACCTCGGTCCTCGTATTTCTCTAAGAGGAAAGTTCAGTGAGATAGGCATTCTAACTGTTGTATCGCAATATATATACGATAATCTATTATATGTCCAGAAGAATATTGACAAATTTAGTAAAAAAGTGATCTTCACACTGTAAATACTAGACATAAGTATAATCTTGTAGTTCATAGCACCCGCCTCCACAAAATAAGTAGCTGTTTTATGGGGCAGTGTATACGCTTTTATAACAAGCTCCCTCTTAGTATAAGAAATTTAACAATAAATAAATTTAAGATAATTGTTAAAACTAAATTGTGTTTAAAAGCATATTATAAAATTTCCGATTATATAGACGACAAAAATGCTTGGGATTGAGCTGCTCTAATTCAACATGTTTAAAAATATAAACTTGTACAACTGATAAATTTAAAATTGACGTTTCGTAAGCACTTTATACAAAGTTTACACGAAATAAAGTATCATTTTATTTCACTTCATTATATTCATAACGTTATGTTTGTACAAATACTCTTACGAATTGATTCACAGAATCACTTCCATATAACTCGTTCAGTTATTGCGAGGCGATGATTTATCAATTACATATGTTTAACAAACGATAAAAAGTTTTGACAATCTACTTTCAGCAGCAACAGCAGTCGCATACGCTCTCCACTGGACTACCTCCGTGGTCCAGTGGATAGCGTATGCGACTGCTGATCGGTGGTCCCGGGTTTGATTCCCGGGTCGGGCAAAAGTGTTACTGGGTTTTCCAAATTCTCAGAAGCAGCACCGAGTCTGGTGATGTGCCCAGTAACGGGCTAACGGCAATAGGCTCGACCCCTATTACGTGGGACCTAAAATTCATGGCGAAATGTGGGTGTAATATTACACCTCTGCCTACCCCTTCGGGGATACAGGCGTGAGTCTATAATTAAATAAAAATAAAATAAATCTACTTCCTCGACATTGTTGCGTCAAAACTTGACGCACAGAAAACTTGTGGAGAAGTGCACTACAAAAACGTGAATTTTAAGCGACGTGGAAGCAAAAAGATCAATGACAAGACATCTCCAGGTTCTGCCTTGAAAATGGGAGTCCCGCAGGGGTCAATCCTCGGACCATTTTTTTTTTATTTATATTAACGATCTACCTTATTATGTAAAAAAGAATCATGAGATTGTGTTGTTCGCGGATGATACCTCCTTATTTTTTAATATTAGACGACAACAGATTAATTTTGACGAAGTAAACAATGCACTCTCTAAAGTTGTTAATTGGTTTAATGTTAATAATTTATTACTTAATGATAAGAAAACCAAACTATTAAAATTCTCAATGCCCAATGTTAAACAGATGGAAACCAATGTACAACTTAAGGAATCCAGAATTGAGCCCGTCGGGACAACTATGTTTCTAGGTATTATGCTTGATACCAAACTCCAATGGGGTCCGCATATAGAAAGACTTTCGGGCAAACTTAGTTCTGCAGCTTATGCAGTTAGGACAATTAGACGCCTTACAGATATAGATACAGCTAGAATGGTTTATTTCAGTTACTTTCATAGTATCATGTCTTATGGGATTCTTCTCTGGGGGAATGCTGCAGACCTTAACACGATATTCGTTCTGCAGAAAAGAGCAATAAGGGGAATTTACAACCTCGGTCCTCGTATTTCTCTAAGAGGAAAGTTCAGTGAGATAGGCATTCTAACTGTTGTATCGCAATATATATACGATAATCTATTATATGTCCAGAAGAATATTGACAAATTTAGTAAAAAAGTGATCTTCACACTGTAAATACTAGACATAAGTACAATCTTGTAGTTCATAGCACCCGCCGCCACACACACCAAAGTATCATTTTATTTCACTTCATTATATTCATAACGTTATGTTTGTACAAATACTCTTACGAATTGATTCACAGAATCACTTCCATATAACTCGTTCAGTTATTGCGAGGCGATGATTTATCAATTACATATGTTTAACAAACGATAAAAAGTTTTGACAATCTACTTTCAGCAGCAACAGCAGTCGCATACGCTCTCCACTGGACTACCTCCGTGGTCCAGTGGATAGCGTATGCGACTGCTGATCGGTGGTCCCGGGTTTGATTCCCGGGTCGGGCAAAAGTGTTACTGGGTTTTCCAAATTCTCAGAAGCAGCACCGAGTCTGGTGATGTGCCCAGTAACGGGCTAACGGCAATAGGCTCGACCCCTATTACGTGGGACCTAAAATTCATGGCGAAATGTGGGTGTAATATTACACCTCTGCCTACCCCTTCGGGGATACAGGCGTGAGTCTATAATTAAATAAAAATAAAATAAATCTACTTCCTCGACATTGTTGCGTCAAAACTTGACGCACAGAAAACTTGTGGAGAAGTGCACTACAAAAACGTGAATTTTAAGCGACGTGGAAGCAAAAACATCTGTAACAACAAAAGGCTGGGCCAAGAATAAACTCAAAATTCAAACTCAAATATGTTTATTTTCATAAAAATGTTTAAATGTTTTGGACACGTCAGAAGGTCATACAAATTAAAAAATAAATAACTAACTTTAAATGCATATTAACATAGTTGAGCATTGAAAAAGAAATGCCTGTTCAGAAAGTAGAGCCTCGTGAGAAGAATCAGGCAAGAAACTCCGGGCCACTCTTTTCTTCGTCTTGATTCTATACAATTTAAAAACTTAGTAACTACATTGAATTTTCCATAGGTAAATGAGCAGTTTTTTTAATAATAATATAAAAGTACTAAACCAGCATAATATAGACACAATAACACACTCACATGAAACTTAACACTAATCAAACATAAGTACCCTGTGGGACCGAGCAAATTAATCCCAAGCATTTTTGTCTTCAATATAATCTAGCACTGAATAGTACCCTTTTTGACAAAGTTTACGTTTTATAACCTTTTTGAATTTATTTAAACTTAAATTTTGAATATTGCTTGGCACTTTATCGTAAAAGCGCACACATCGGCCTTGAAAAGATTTTTTTATTTTCTCTAGCCGGGTAGCCGGCACTACTAGCTTACTCTTATTTCTAGTATTCAAATTGTGGATATCACTTTTCTTTGAGTATGAGGCCTTGTTTTGGAATAAATATATTAGATTGGAATAAATGTTCTGGCTTGCAACTGTTAAAATGTTTATTTCCTTGAATTTATTCCTTAATTCCTTCTCTCGAAGCCCCATAATCCAAATTATAAATTGCTCGAATAGCTCTTTTCTGCAGAACAAAGATGGTCTGAATGTCGGCAGCATTTCCCCACAAGAGAATACCGTATGACATTATACTATGAAAATAGCTACGATATACAAGCCTGACAGTGTCAATGTCAGTTAACTGGCGAATTTTCCTGACTGCGTATGCTGCAGAGCTGAGAATCTATTCGACAATTTACTAATATGTGATCCCGATTGCAGCTTAGAATCTAGTGTAATGCCTAAAAATTTGGTGCTATCCACAAGATCCAACACATCATCCCTAATAATTGCTCCACGTATCTGTGAAAGGCGGGACAAAGTTTACTCAGGCTCATACCAACCTCAAAACGTTTCCTTCGTGAAATAACTTCAAACATAAAATAGAAAATGGCGGGGAATTGTTGGCCGCGGGCGGACGAGGCCTAGCGTGCTGTCTCCATTATTCGGGCCTAAGTGACCATTAAAATTCATTTTTAGCGCCCGAGGCCCCGTGGCACCCGCACGGTTAGGACGTTCATTACGTATGCAAGTTCTTGATGATTCGTCCTTTGTAGTTTGCGGTAGTTTATGTGGCGTTTTGTTTATCCCTCACTTGTTTTAATGTGAGGATGGGTAAGCAACTGTTCTTGTATGTGTATAATTGTGCCAACAATATAAGGTCTACAATGGAGGCCACGTTTTTGCAAATTTTAGAGCGGTCGTGCATCTTTATGAAAATGTTTTGATGTTGAAATGCAAAAACATTTCATTAATGTCTTAAAAATATTAAGAGTAACTTTCGCCATACGGAAATATAGAAATTATCGTGAAAATTTAGCTTTGAGTATAATATTTCCAACATTTAAAATACAAGGAAAATAGAGATTGGGTTTTTAACTCAGTGATAAACTTTAGCGATAAACGATGATATTGTATACTTTTCGAGATGTATCTTAGGCAATTTATTTTTCATAAGATTCTTAGACCCATGTAATTTTTTGTCCATCGATCAGGGTAGCATTCAATCGATCTAGATTGAGCTCGCGTTCGACTTATATTCATAGCTCACAGGGGTCAATTTACAATGGAAAATATTTATTCCTACATAGATTAAATCGCATGTTATGATACGAACGACTTTTGACAAATTACCGTTGTTCCTGTCAGCCCTCGTGTAGTTAAAAACATTTCTATATCATTTCAACAGATCATAACAATAATTTTATTATAACAGTTGTAATCCTTATACAACACAATAATAATAGTAATTACCAACCCGTTTGTTTAATTATATTAACACGCTAACTGTCGTCGTACAGTTTTGTCCTCAATTAACACTGACGGGCTTAAAACTACACACCGACATTGTAAAACGGACTTTATTTCGTTACATTTATAGTTGAATTTTGTGTAGAGGCTATAAGAGGAATACTTAATTCGTGTAACGGAATTAAATGCCTATGATATCGGAACAGGATCTGAATTGAATTTATGAGGTTTTTAGTTAAACTATTTTGTTATTTTGTTTATGCGATGGGGATACTAATCGAATGACGATGTTACTATATAAATTCAACAGTGGAAATTAAACAGAGATAAATAAAACGCATTGTATTCATTTCAAATGTTGAATAGCTCTCAGATCAGGTCGTTTGAAAGTAAGCAGATTTCATAAAATACTACAAAAAACATAACTTACTTTAGGTTGAATCAAGAAAAAAAAACTGAAAATAACCTTTTCACTAATATTTGTTTTTCTTGACGAAACTACGAAACTACAGAAATAGAAGAAAATTTATATCGTATTACCCACTAATATCCGGCGGTTGTAGCAGTATTTTTCATTATTATCTAAATGATAAGCTATTACAGTTATAAATAAACTCTAATTGGCAATCTTTTTTTATTGCGTAATAGGTACAAAATATATATACATACATTGTAATAATTAAATATTAAAGATAAGAGCTAAACCTAAAACTAATCTACAATTAAGAAAAAAAAAGAACAAAAGAAAAAAGAACGAAAACGAAAAAAAAAAGTAATAATATATATGCTATACTGCGTCCAAGAATTCCTCCACAACGCTGTCTACTGGTAGCGTGCCCAGAAGACTGGCAGCATTGCCACGCTGGATGGCAATGCTTATTCTCTATGCGAAAAATAGGCCAGCCATCTGGTCACGGGAAGCATCGATCAGCTTTTTTGCTATTTCTCTGTATAGAGCACGAGCACTCGGGCCCCATGGCCCCAGCGTTTCGACCCCAAACGGCTCAAAAACGTAATTCCCAACTAGATTTTGATATTTGCGCCGTTTGAGGGTCTCCGCCGATGCAGCAGCAGCGCCAGCTGAACCAGCTGTGCTTAGAAAATGTGATGGCGCAAGGGTATCGACGGAGGTGGCGTCCCACACCAGAGGCCTACCCATCTTCCAAGGTAATAATGACATACCGTCTGGTCTCTTCCCATCGTCACGTACCAGACCATTAGGTTCAAAATGAGCTGGTACACCGGCGGTGGAAAGAGCACGACGGATTATGTCATTAATATGGGCGTGTCTGGAAATACGCCCTGCACTTCTGCTGCATGATAGGCCATGGTGGCTAAGGCTGTCGACGGCTTCCCCACAGTTGCAACAATGCGGACAAACACAAACAGCACCCAAGCGAAGGCACGAAGCGATGCGGAATGTAGTATCGTCCAACATAGTTCCTATATTAGACGATGGAAGCGCTTGAAGCCATAGCCCCGATTCCCACTCTCCCACAGCCAACAAACGGGCGCGCTCTGCAACACCAGAAGCAGTAGTTAATAGATTATCTCTTATCTTGCTGCAGAGCGGCCCGTCCCATTGTCTCTGAGAGAAAAGATTTCGGGTCAAGTCAAAGCTCGGGCAAGCCATTTTCCAAGCGTTTATGGCATCAGTCTTACACGGCACCGCGGAATCAACCAATGTGGGTTCTAGAATTTTTCTGGTCAATTCCTCAGTGCCATAGACCGAGGCCAAAAACGCTGGCAAACTAACATCAGTAATTTTGCGAACGCCGAGGGCGCCCAAACGGACTGGTAAAGTTGCTTGAAGCCACACTCGGTCGTTCATGTTAAGATTTAAAATTTTGCTCAATGTGATTACATTATCTATGGTTTCCAAAAGAGATGAATGTTTCCAAAAGGGAGATGACCGCAGAAAATGAGTGAATTTTGGAGTGAAGAAGCAATGCCGAATAATTGTGTAAGCCGAATGTAAATTGATTTTGCATAGCCTTTCTGAAGATTTACAGTAATTTTCAATTTTCTCATTTACAAATGTTTCAAAAGCTTCTTCAAAAATGGGAGACCCGAGAAGGCGAAATGTAGATTTATTGATTACTTTTATATTTGGCGTCAAAGAATTAAATTTTGAAAGTACCGAAAAGTGTTCTAATGTATCATTTATGAAAATTTCACATTTATTGGAATTTAGTTCTAAACCGATATTGCCAAACAGATTTTTAAAAATTCTAAATCTTGTAGAACCGTAGCTACATTGCCTCCAAAAGTCCAATCGTCCAAGTACCAGATATTTAATTTTGAATTGGCAATCAGAAAGAGTGGTATAAAAATCCACCAAGTTCTTTTCATAGTCCTATTATCATTTGAATATATGATAAAAATTTGACAAACTTAAATTACATAAAAAACATATACATTAAACAAATGTATCATTTTCATCAATCTAATTTCTGATTGCCACATATATTATTGCACACTATCTCCCCTATAACTTCCCACATCACAAGTAAGATATCGTTTTAAATGGCTCGTGAATATATCACAAACAGTTATACATCAGAGCACTTACAACTCGTTGACTGCCCGTCACACAATTACTTAATGGTGCGCGCAAACACGCCTTTAGAGCGGGACAGTCGATTGAGTTACTTACTTATTCTATGATGGCTATTGGAGGTAGTTTTTATGCGGTAGTTTGATTTATGATTCAAGACTTTATTTATTTTCTTTTGGAAAATAGGTATATAATATTGAATAAGATATTGGCTGGCTATTAGTAAGTGTTTTTAATTTATCATAGTTAGCTTCTTTATTTTGTTAGTATTCCTAGAAAAGACTATAGATTATTTGAACGTTAATTATATAATTTACCTTACAGTTTTGTTCTATTACTGTCACTAAATTCTGTCCGCGTTTTTGCGCGCTATTAAAGGTGTAATTAATATTAAAAGTAATAATATTAAAAAAATATATGAATTTTTATGTCGTTATCCTCTAATTGAAACAAAATAATTATGATAATGTTGTCATTCTTTTAAATTTGACTTCCGTTTCAATAATTGACTTATGTCTATGGTCTGAGTCTTATCTTATAAGGTATATTCAGTCGTTATGTTCCGAAGACGGAATAAACATACACAATAATTTTGTGCCGTGCCGTGTGGTTGACGGCATAGAATACAAGTGTCACCACCCCCTATCTTCCCGTGGGTGTCGTAAGAGGCGACTAAGGGATAACACGATGCAAATACCATCTTTGCGTAGAGACGGAAAACTCGACATCAAACCCTATGCGACTGCCTCGTTGGTCTCGCGGCGTAAATGTGCGCGTGAGATCGGGAGGTCCCGGTTTCGATTCCTGGGTCGGGCAGTGTTATTGGGTTTTTCTGTCACGAAATTCTCAGTAGCAGCACGGAGTCTGGAAATGTGCCCGGTACGGCAATAGGCTCGCCCCTTATTACGTTGGACTAAAGTATATCTGGCGAAAAGTGGGTGTAGAAATACACCTCTGCCTACCCCTTCGGGGATAAAAGGCGTGACGATATGTATGTATGTATGTAATAATTTTGTATCAAAATTTATAATCAGTAGGGGTTTAGAAAAAAATTAAGTCATGACGACAATCCGAACATTTTACTTGTTCAATTGATAAATACAGAAAGCTCACGGACTACTAGCTTTTAACAAAGTTACTGTATAGTGCAGTAAGTACTGGCGCCAGTGACTTACGCCAGTAGCTGTCGCCTATCGACTGCGCTACATACTAGCGCTTTTATCGACGTCGCCCTTACCCGTCTACATTGAGAGACGAAGTAATTTGTTTGTGTCGAATGTTTTAAGTGAAACTATGACATTGAATCGTAGCAAAATTAAAAGTTTGTTCTACGAGATGCTTGTATTTGATTTTCACTAACACAATCAGTTAAAAGCAGAAGATTAATAAGTGTTTTAAATAGTTATTGTTAAATATAACACATTTTATTCTTTATAGTATGTTCGCTTTGATTTATGTTATATCACATCGTTGCAAGGATAAAATTTCTACATAATAATCAGATTAAATATATATAAAAAGTGACTGACGGACGTATCAGTACTGATACTGAACAACTGAAGCTAGAACCTTGCAGATTCATTTTTTGTCCATCACATGTATTACTCATCATCATCCTCTTAGCGTTATCCCAGTTTCAATCTGGCGGCTTAACGTGCTCTCCGAGGCACGGGACAAGCGATAATTAACAATTCAATACGCACATAACTCCGAAAAGTCATTGGTGCGTGCCGTGGATTCGAACCTGATACCCTCTGCATGGCAGTCTGTTGGTATATCCACTCGGCTATCGCTGCCTATTAAATTGAAAAGTTGATTACCTAGTTTTAATTCGAAACTGATGTCAATACCTACAAAGTATTAACAATTGTTACTGTGTTGAATAAGAATGAGGTCCCATGCGCAGCTTCGATAATAATGATATTAACTTACCTTTAAAATAGACAGGCAGGCCATCTGAATGAGGCTCGAGATCCGTGGCAAGCCTTTCTATGAGAAACAGAGCCATTGGTTTTGTTATACTCCAAAGCAACTGGAATTCTCTGTCGTTCAACGTAAAAGGGTCACAGAGGTCCCTAATTCGCTTTCTTTGCACTTTTCTCGCGTGGCGCTCTTCATATAAGCATATAAGGTTATTAAATAATTATAATAAGGGACTGCCATTTTCTTTGTTGTTTTAATGAAATATTTTTAGTTGCTCGTGTAGTTCTCGTCGTATGAAAGCATGACGACTATTATTACTATTTTAGTTGTCAAAATTTGTCATAATCGAGTAATATTGGGCCGTCATGTTAGGATTCGTCGAGAGAAATGCCACAGATAAGTAAAAACGACTATTATAGCTACATTTGACATAACGAGTCGAATCTTGTGTGTAACCATGTTAGAGTCAGCGAGTTAATAGAGTTAATCGTGATAAACACGAGTAAACGTGTAGAGATAATTTTCTCGTGGTGCGTATGCTGGACGGGCTGGTGTCATAAAGCATAGCCAATAGAGTATAAATTGGCGTAAAAGCTACTTTTACAATAATAAGTCAATTTAACCAAAAGGGTCTCAAAATAGATCACACTGGCAATTCAGCGCGATTATTGTTTTTTTAGAGCAGCGATAGCCTAGTTGAGAGACCGACGGACTGCTACGCAGAAGGTCTCGGGTTCAAATCCACGGCGCGCACCAATGATTTTTCGAAGTTATGTGCGTATTTAATTGTTAATTATCGCTTGTACATATAACGGTGAAGGAAAATATCGTGAGGCAACCTGCATGTCCCAAAATGTTCTCGAAAGACATGTGAAGTCTGCCAACCCGCACTTGGCTGACAATGGCTTCCTATCCCTTCTCATAAGGAGAAGAGGCCCGTGCCCAGCAGAAGGACAGTTTTTATACAGAGCTGATGACGATTGTTTTTTACCTATCATTAAAATTCAGCGACGCGACCAAAAGTATAACTCTAAGGGCATTTAACTCTACCCGAGGAACAAACTAAATATAGCAATTATGTCTTGAGAATACATGTATATAGTTTCTTTTATTTCTCTTGCAACATCTCTTGCCTTCACAATTGTATTTTCTTGTGTAAGGCTCAAAGGTTGAGAACTCAATATTGAGTTAAGCTCGCCTCTGTACGTCACTATTATAAATGTAATTTAAGTGTACAATAAAGTACGTACTTTGATGTTTCCACTTACTTCACGTCTTGCAGTAAAATAAATATAGTTCTGCTTCAAAGATATAAGAGTGTGGCAAAGATAGTAAGGTTATTGAATAGATTCTACATATGGTTTTTTTATATACAATTTACAATGGACGAAAATAATACCCATATCCGAAATAACCTGCCCAAGTGTTGTGGATTTGATTCGCGAAAGAGACAGTATTATACGTGGTTTACAAATTAATATTTTTTGAGTATTATTCATTATTACCATTTCTTGTCTATACTTTGAATTGTATTTCTTTTTAAATCACGAAATTACGTTTGCCAAGGTACAGTTTTAAGGATTGGGATTTTCTGAATCTTCTTACAATACTTATATTTATAAAACATTATCGGCAAATACCTTATCAGACATTCATACCCCTTTTTTTGTTGGTATCGGGTTGGAAAATCCTCATGGAGTCCCTTGGCCCTGGGGGGAAGAACGAAGGGGACTGTCAAACTCTTACTGACTAAAAACCAACCCGTTCTCCTCATGTACCCATATGTCGGAGGGTAGGGTTTCACCGAAGCATTCCTCGCTACCCCCCGACGGGTATTGGCCCGCCAGATGGTCAGGCGGGCCCCGAACAAAACCCCCTTGGCGGCGGATGAAGGTGTTGGGCTCCGCCGCCAAAACACCCAGCGGCCGCAGAGGATACGGAAGACGGCAACGCAACACCGCATCTCCTCTTCCTCTGCGGCCCCACCGCGACGCAACGATGGTGCGCCCTCATTTGCTCGCGGGAGATAGGGCGCGCGGCAACGCAACACCGACACGCCTCTCCTCCCGCGACCGCATCCGACTGCGAGGGACAGACAGAACTGTCCCCCACACCCGCACCTATGGACGAATCCTACACAGGCCTCACGCAAGCCCACGTGGAGCGTCCCCTCCCGGGATCCCGCTTAGCTTCACCGTGGGTGAAAATCAAATCCACGCTTACCACGACAATGTGGAGATCCCACGGTGGGGAGACATTCATACCCCTAAATCCTAGCGTACATAGCTTCATTGCCCTCGTCATGGCATGTGCATTACAACAATATTTACGAACATAGTATGAATAAATACAATGAATTATATATCCGTCTCGCTCCCCTCCCAGCTCTCATACAGGACAAATTCAATGTTAGCCCGCTTCTTTTCGCCATGTTTTTGTACGATAATTTATTCATTATGTTGTTGCATTAAGAATCAGAGCTTGTTTGAAGTGGCAATATTTGTGTACAAACGAGGATGGTTACCGTCTTGGAAAACCAAAGAAAGTAAATACAGTCTTAAGGGGTTCTAAATGGTTAGTTTTTATTTTAATATATGCAAACGGCTTGGTAAATGTCATGTGCCCTGACTGATTGTAAGTAGCTATTGTAGCCTAAAAAGGTTGTTCTTAAACCTTTAAGGGTATGAAGCGATAAATAAAGCCTCGTCACCGGAAAGTGCCACAGAATCAAGGTTGCCAATCACTAGTCGAAGTAATAGAAATAAGCACTAACAACTCTCGTAAAATTGGAATGGTGTAGCAATGTTAATGTTCATGAAATCGTAGTACTGTGAGAAGAACTTAGAATAAACACATGCCACTCTTTCAGAACGCTGCAACTACCAAAACACTACCTTTAGGCATGTTCTGTTATACAATTGCCTTGTCTGTATCATAATTATGTAACCTACATATGAGTAATTTTAATATTTCACTCAAGAAATAGTATACAATAGGAAACAAATTTAGTGTAATAGCAACACATCGTATTTAATTTACTTCTATAATTAGTCTCTTTCAAATAATTTCCTGAAAAGCACTTTCCTTGTGATAAATAGCTCTAACTTTTTCTATCACACCCTAGAACATTCGTTCTATACTCGTTTCGTTATGAAATCACAAATCTGCTACAGAGCACCTCAGATATTTGCTGTCTCACAAAGTGGCAGTCCCCAACATGTACCATATTTCTTACCAAACAATAGCAGAATAAAAGAGAGAAATACCCAAACAATCTGTAACAATATCTTAAGTGTAATGTGTACGTATAATGTGCGACAAAGCACGGTTAACGACAAAATGTCGGTGATTTATGTCGCGTGTCGCGCGTTTTGTCGCGTTCGAGGCTGCGAGTAAGTGACGGAGATATATCACGGTGTTTATTGAGTGATGATGAGGCTTTGGTTTAATACGTTGGCTGCTCTAAAGCAGTAAATTTTGTCGTAGTTTCATTATATTGGGATGGAACTGGGTGGTTTTCTTGACAGCAAAATTTACAAGTTTCTGAAATAGGTAGTGCCGAACGTTACTTTACAAATGGAAGAGGTTGTGACATAATACATACAAGGCAATATTTATTTTTTAATTACAGTAGATAAGGACAAAAAGACTCCCTGAAAGGTCTTTAGTAAACTGTTGACGTGATATGCATATAAATTACGACTGGCATAAATTTATATTTTCCAGCTAAAAAAATAAATTTGTAAATAATGCACCTCTTCTATGAGCACTCCATAATAGCTGTCAGAATCAATAAGTCGAACGGTGACTTGTGCAGAGCTATTTTTAAGCAATAGTTCTTACTCTTAAGTATGTCTGTAATACAGTCTACATTTCGCATATTATAAGTGAACTAAATAAATTAATATTTTAACTGCAGCCTTGCACGTCATCATCTAACCAGATAAAATAAAACTCGCATTTGAGCTCAGTTCCAGTGGAGCACTATACTTGATTAAAACATTCCTAACATTCATTTAATAAATTGCGAAAATAAATTTCTCACAGAGCTCGACATTTGGAAATGACAAACTTGCGTTTTATATCAACACTTAGCTCTACTAAATTAAAATTTTAATTAACGAGCGAACGAACTATTAAATCCGAGCTTCTTAGAGATAAAACCGCCGTCGATACGCGGTCGCGACGTCGGCGGTCCGTGTTCGCGACGCAGACGCCACGCCGTCGCCCCGCACTCGCCCCGCGCCCGCATCGTTGCTAGTTCAAATATTAATAAGGCGCGGTTATCTTTGTGCTCGCTAATTGATCGCGTTGATTAAATATTTTGCAGCAAGTCTGTTCAAAGTTTTATATTGATCAAGGATGCATTATGAGTTAAGAGGATGCGTTACGTTATGAACGAAGTTTAAGGTTTTAATAATGTTTGTTTAATACGTTGAAATAACTAGTTTGAAACATATTTCGTAGATTAGTTTTATAGCTGTTACACATTGATGTTGCAAAAATGTAGACTGCAAAAGCGAGCTTAAACTTTTAAACGATTTGTGAGCCCTACTGCTGGAAAATGGTTTTATTTGATTTGTTTCGTAGCGCTGTCCTATGTGTTGTCTAAAAGTATAAATGTGCTATATTTCCATTGAAATTCCAGTGCCAAAAAAGTAAGTAAGAAAATAAATTATTTAATAATACATTATTTTAAATGCTAAGCTAATATTCAGCCAAATCCGGTTAGACTAGTAAGCGGACCCCAGACTGAAACTGGGATAACGCTAAGAGAAAGAAAGAATACATTATTTTAAATGTGCTTTATGTGGGATAGCTATGTACAGTTGTACAGTCCTATGTGACATTTGAGTCCATTACATGCGACCACATGTAATGAATACGAAATCCTATTTTATGATTAACTGTTGACAGTAACGCCTATCAACAAAAGCGCTAAACCAACAACACAAACAACAATGCTTGTTCAGCCACCACAAAAGCGCGATCAACCACCATCAAGCCGCCATAGCACCGCCATTTGACACAGATTTCACTCGAACACGTAATTAATGCGTCTATTATTCGCAGGATTTACATTAATTGAATTTTGTGTCTGTAATTAGACTGTTATGTTAATTCATTAAACAAAATTTAATACGAATACTTACTATCTAGTTTGTTGTAATACATGGTAACTATTCAAAATGTTTATAATTACATTTAGTTCTATTAAATACCTACTATAATAATAGTAGAATTTATTAAGTTAGAACAATAAAGAAACATAATTTTATAAGTGAAGCTTAATCTAATCTAATACAGAAACCATAAAAAATTTAAAAAGTGAATATATTCACATGTTTTGGGCGTCGTCATAGTAGGATATAAATTGTTCAGTAATTTTTTCTTTTGTTATAAATTTAAACAATGCAAGTTTGAAAAAGAGTATGTATAAAAAATGTTACTGAATTTAAGCTATTGAAGAAGCTCATATCCAGTTTTAAGTCATATTTGTGTCCTATTGTTTTCAGTATCTGATTTGATGGATGTGAACCTTGATAAAAGCGCTTGCAGCAGTGCTGAAAAAAGGGAATCAAATAAGTTACCTGTTAGATTATTAAACACACTGGAAAAAAGTTTGAAATAATCGGAACTGGACACAATATTCGCTTCTAATAACAAAATTGTTATGCCTTTGTGTTATGAAAACAAAATAATATAAAAGTAAAATTTTAGGCCCATGCATAAGTTTAAATTCTCTATGCTTTACCAAGTTGTAATCAACTAACATGAAACACGTTCTCGTTATTTGTTCTTGATTGAGAACTGATACCATAAATCTGAAACAGAATCTGTTTGATGAGAGAACATAAAAAGAAAAGGAAAATATGTTATGAAAGTCAGAGGCTACAAAGTTCCGAGTCTGCGCAACATTAACTATGGAACGATAGCCCATCGATTACAGTTTGCATACATATACATATGTGTAAGTGTGTGTTGAGCTAACATTACGTCAGCATTACCTGTGTAATCCCACGGAATTGCCTCTAGTTTGTTCTATACACTCTTTTATTTATCGTTCCTGTAGACGGGCAACATTTTTTTGCTCGATAAATTATACTATTCAATGACAAGATTTGGTTTCATCGCAGTATAGGTATTATAAGTATTGTTAATCATACCCAAATACAGAACAAAACTGTAAAATATAAGTGTCAACAATTAAATATAATCTTCATCATCATCATCAGCCTGCCATAGTCCACTGCTGGATATAGGCCTCTCCAACATATAATCTTTATCATCATCAGTCTTTAACAGTCCACTGCTGGACAGGCCTCTCCTTTGAAAGGAGGAATTGGCCTACTATACCACGCTGGCCAAACGGGTTGGTATAGGCTTTGTATCAAGTTTTCCTTCTCTTACAGCACTGTATGGGGTGGTGACATTCCGTATTCTCAATCCATCACCACACGGAAGACATATAATCTTAGTATAGAACAATTGTGAAAAATCACTATTGGTGTAATTTTTTTTTATCAAATATTTTATAGCAATTTTAATGTGGACATCTTAATGATGATGTGATTTAAATGTTATGAATAATTTTGGCTGTACTTACTCAGTTTAATTAGTTGTTAGAGCACGAATGATGACTTTTTAACATGCCTCAAGGAGCTTCCAACCGTACCTAAAAGTCAAATGCTTATGTGAGGCTTGCTAACTTAGAATTACCGACCACGTTACTTTATATACGTAGTGTTATAATTCGCAATTCAAAATAACTTTAATGGTTTACTAAACATAGTTTGAAGCCTTTATGTTATTTTGCGTCGTCAATTGTGGTATGAATACGTGTTGTTTTGCGTTTGCGTGGATTTTATGGATTTGGTGCCAACGCTGGGTGGGATACTTGAATTTGTTATCATTAAATTATTAGATGGGATTGCATTTAATGGCTGATATTGTTTATTGTTTTTACACTTTGTTCCAGATTTAATAGTTTTTGTGTTTAATACTTTCGACTTGCCGTAATTTTTATAATATTTACATGGTTGGTCTGATGTATCTTGTAATCTTGCGTAGTCAAGTAGTTATTTAAAAAAATAGTAAAGTTTTGTGTGTTTGTCTTGATATTTCTACTACTGGTGGAATTTATTATTTTATTTAAACATAAATAATATATATCAATTTAGTAAACATTCGGGAACACACACGCTACGGGTTGGAACCGAAGGTCCTTTACGTAGCAGTTTGTTTTTTCTCCCCACTAGGTAATCGCTGCCAGCCATTGAACTAAATTAAAATCAATATATTTAGTTATGTATGGTTATAGTATAGTGGTTTTAGTGTCGCTGGTTCGATTCCCACAAGAGAAAGCACTCTGTGTGTGCCACAATATGAGACAACAAGTTGTGTTTGTAAAGGCCCACGACACAAAGTTTATTCTCAGTGCAGAAGTTGAAGACAACTTCTGCACCGAGAATAAGAACTATCTTTAATTGAATGAACTATCAATAAGATCTAACTTTTAAATAAGAATTTAAAACTGTTAAAATTGAAACCGAGAGGACATAACTACTTTACAGTTTAATATAATAGCCTGTTAATAAGTAGCATATTCTCTACATTTTCGATGTACTAAAGGCCATATGGCGCATCCCTCCACATTGTACATCAGTAAACTGGCAGTATTTTTTTTATGGTCATAGGCGGCAAACGAGCAGACGGATTGCCTGGTGGTAAGCAATTACCGCCGCCCATGGACACAAGCAACACCATAGGAGTCACAAGTGCGTTGCCGCCCCTTGGGGGTGGGAAAAGGGATAGGAGGAGGAGTGGGATGAGGGAGAAGGAATAGGGGATAGGGCCTCCGGCACTCTCACTCACCGAACGAAACGCAACAGTTTAGGTACTGTTACTTTACGTCGATTTTCTGTGAGAGGGTAGTACTACCTCGGTCGAGCCGGCCCATTCATGCTGAAATCAGCAAGGCTCTACTACCTTTGAAATTTATAATCGGCTTTGTCCACAATACCATGTTAACAACGCATCAAGCCACACAAGAGAATTAAATATGGCGGATTTGTTGTATAATAGACTTTGATGTTGCTTAGTGTTTTGATTGATTTTCACATGATTCAAAATTTATGTTTTTGCTTATATTGCTTTTGTATTGCAGCTGTTGGTTTAAATGTGGTATGGATAGTAAACGTGAGACAGATTTTTTTTTACCTCTTAACTTTAATTAATGCCTGAAAATTTGACAATAATACTCGTAAGTTGCACTCATGCTTCATTCAAGGATACTATATTAATTTCATTATTCTCGTTTTGTGGTGATCACTGCATTCTTAATCACATGAGTAGAAATTCAGTGTCCTCTATTGGCATTTATAATCTTATGTACTTTGGCTTCACAGACATTAAGCAGTAGGAATAAAATACAATTCAAATAACTTTGTAATATAAATAATCTGTTCAAAAAAATACTTAGCCCTTAAATACATACATACATACATACATATACTCACGCCTTTTTCCCGTCGGGGTAGTCCTAAAATAATAATTATAATATTATTTTACCCCATACACATAATACCATCTAGTTCCAAACTAAGCAGAGCTTGTACTATGGGTAAACAATGGATAATTAACAACACATAACAATGAAAATTATATACTTTTTATTTGTTAACACATACCTATATTTTACATGCCTCGTTGGCCTGGTGGCATAAATGTGCGCGTGGGATTGGGAGATCTCGGGTTCAATCTCCGGGTCGGGCAAAGTGTTATTGGATTTTTCCGTTAGGAAATTCTCAGTAGGAGCACGAGGTCTAGTAATGTGCCCGGTACGGCAATAGGCTCGCCCCGTATTACGTGGGACAAAAATAAATCTGACGAAAAGTGGGTGTAGCAATATACCTCTGCCTACCTCTTCGGGGATATAGGCGTGAGACTATGTATGTATGTATATTATACATAGAAACACATTCACGCACACAAATAATTGAGCTGGAATCCAATATATACATATACCTTCGGCATGGCAGTCCGTTATACTCCCGCTACAGCATTCGTTTGTAAAATGTATTTGGAAGCTTCTGTATAATAAATATACTACGCCTACTGAGGAGCACTTAATCCGAGTCTCCACATTTGCGTGTCGAGAGCAGACTGAGACAGTATTTACAGTGCGCTCTGTCTGTCTGTCCTCTCAAGAAGCCATTAGCACTGAATGCGTACTACAGCATTAAAATTCATCTCTACGGCTCTATAGGGCGACGGTTACTCTGCGATACCGAACGTTAAAATTGAGTCAGTTTAGAACGAATTTTTTTGTTTTATAGTAGAGTCATTTTATATTTTTTTATTTTACTGATTGCATTTTAAAGGAGGCTGGTATGATATAATATTAGTTACATAGTTAAAGTAGTGGCAGAACTTTTATATACTGGAACTGTATAAAAATTTTCTTATTTTAACATAACTTACAACAAAATTGCTTCACAAGTATGTACGCTGCTGTCTTTTTAAGTACAGCGACAGACATTCTGACTGTAAACTTAGATGCATAATAACAAGTGCCAAATTAAAGTAAGTAAAAGTTTTACTGGGCACATGCGCCTTCTCATTTTGAGAAGAGTTAGGCCATAGTCCACCACGTTAGATCAGTGTATGTTGGCAGACTCCACATACATTTCCGATGATTGACAATTTAATACGCACATACATTTGCAATGTCATTGGTGCGCACCGTAATCCCAAAATTTGAACTCAAGACCCTCAGGGTAACATAGAGTTAGTCTATCGACTAGACAATCTCTGCCTGTTTAATTTTCTGAACTCTAAACACTTTAGTGAAATTGCCACCAACATTACGTAAATATAGCACGAAGGTACAAAATGAAACCTAACAGCACTTTTTTCAAAGGCGGAATTTCCATTCGTATAGTAACTTAACATTATTAAAAAAGTATGTGACATTGCCAAACTGCTGAAATATAATGATACAGACGTAATCTGTTAATTAAAAATGTGCGCTCCAATTGGTAACTTTTCATATAACGCAACGAATTCCCGTAGCGGTACCGTAGCATAGTACAGCCGTAGCTGCGTAGCGATAGAGCTCCGATTGCTACGCTGATGGAAATCAGTTTCGTAATTTCATTTACATGCGTCTGTTTTCGACGTAATGTTTAATTTTTATAAGTTTAAAACATGTTTTTGATTTATATTATTCGCCAATAAACTGTGATATAACATTAATAACATATTTTCACGCAGATAATAGTTTTAGCATGGGTTGTCTCTAGCTATTGCATTTTAAGAGCAGAAGTAATAGTCTTGATAATCACTTGCATTTAATGTAAATTCAGTAGGGTTTTTGGTCTTGGTCTTAATGGCATAAATAGGTTGCTTACTCGGTGGAACACTGACAAAGATGAATGAAGGGATTGAAACATTTTCTTATCAAATGTTACCGGAAAAAAAATATCCCAAATATATTTCTTGTCAAAATAAACCTATTTTCAGCCTGCTGAAAACCGGCTCAGAATACCTTACTGACTGCTCAATATTTATGCTATCGGTGAAATCTTAGGTATTAAGCTAATGTAAGGTGTTTGGTATGGCTTAAAAGCAAAATTGCAATTCATTATTTGATGGTAAAAATTGGCAACTGGCCTCATTACATAGGTAAGGTATGTTTGCATATCTGCAAATGTTTGTAAGCTCCCTACGTTTAAATTTACCACTTATCTTACATCAAAGCGTTAAACATAAGAAATGTGCTCATTACCTAGTACACAAAGCCAAAGCAATGCTCGTAATAAGCGTAGGAAATGTCTAAAACACTAACATTCAATATAACCCGCCCAACATGAGGTTACGTTTTAGTCCGTCGTTTACCCGTGATTACAGTTGTTTGACATTGAATGGCGAACATTCAGGGGGCACACGTACGACCAATTTCCTACAGTTACCTTCGCAAATGTATGAAAGTTTAATCAGCGAAGTAACGACGCTTTTCCAAGCTTTGATGTACGAGATTTTATATTAAAAGTTGTTCACGTGAAAAGTTCTGTGGAAACATGTACGGTTGGCTTGTGATTTTGGCAGGTTGCAGCTTAATGGAATGTAATTTCATTGCGTGATTTTGGGATGTTTCTAAGGCCTTGGTTCTGCCAGATTTAATGCGATGTACATTGTAAATGCAGATTTCGCATGGCATGTGTGCGGGGTAAAGGTCATGGCAAATTATGCGAATACGGCAAGGCCACAGCTTTGCAGCTTACCTTGAGCCTTGTATCGCATCATGTCCTACTTTTTTACTCCGTTCAACAAAATTGTTAATATCAACAAATATGATATCAAAAACGTACATCGTAACTAAATGCACGTCGCGTCAACGCTAATCACGCATGACACAGACTCTGTGAAAAATGATATATTTGAGATTAAACAAGAAAATGGAGTATCTAGCTTTATTTATACTTATAGTAGAATATATTAACATTTAGTTTTGAAGGAATAGTTGCATTAACGTTTTATAACACAGACACATTTTTATCCAGACGGGCAAAACATATGGAGAGTTACATGTAGATAGTTTTTATGATAAAAAAGTCGTTGACAGTAAAGTTGACATGGACTATAAAAACGATAGGCGAGAGATAATGGCCGTAGTCACCGAGCTGTAGGTGTGGGATAGTGCGTATTCTGATATCAACAACCAGGGGAACTTTTTTGACCGCTTGTATTCAAGTTATACTTTTAAGCTTCCGTAATAAATTATAAAGAACCCTTATAGTTTCATCATGTCCGTCCATCCGACTTCTATAGTCGTATTTTTAATTAGACGAAGCCAACTGACAGTAGCTAATGTCACTTTGTAAAATAATGTTGTCATATTTAAAGTAATAGCAAGGAACTTACACCTACTAACTGGAATGATGACGGGCAACCGAGAAACGTTCCGAGCGAGAAAGCTTCGAGAGTGGGTGTTCTCTCTTTCTAATAGGATGACCAATAATCCTACAAACTTCTGGGACAGCTATAAAAACTGTTATTGTATGATGATGACCTGCAACACAATGGCATTCTTGGCGAGATAGCTTCAAGGGTGGATATCATTAACTTTTTAACTTATTTTAATTGATAGGTACGTCCAGTTGCAAATTATCTGTTTTTCAACCTGCCTATCTAAACGAATTTTGCATTCAAGTGTTGTTTAAGTTGTTTTAATGTTCACCAATATTTATTTCATCTTCCGAAATTATTCATTTTCACCTGCAACTCGTTCAAATGGATTCTTTAGCGGGAGATACATGGAAAATCCTTAGGACCGGCATGGCAGGGCACGTTGCGGCGGACTCTTTTTCTTCTTCTTTTCGTGTGGATAGTGGGTCTATCGACCCCATACACCCTAGTGTCAGTTTCTAGACCGCCTCAAGGGCCTCTGACGTGGTTTATTTGATGACCGGGACCAACGGCTTATACGTGCCTTCTGAAGCACGGTACCATCTTTTTATCAGAAAATCAGGGAGTTCGGGCCTCCAATGGCCTATCTAAACTGGGAACAACTTAGTATGCTTCCCGAGGGAATCGAACCCACGACCATCGGGTCACGAGGCATCTTGCATTATCCGCACCCACGTGCCCGCAGGATGCCACAGAGTAAGCGTGCCCATAAAAAAAACTGTATTTGGTCTTTACCCGCTAGGCACAGATTTTTATGTGATGTGAAGATACGTGGCACTCGTATACATTCAGTGTCTGTAAGCATATTGTTAAGAGATTTCAAAGCATGAGTACAGGGATGCAATGAAAAAAATTGACCAAGCTTGAGCTTGTCTTTATAATAAAACAACACAATTCTAATGAACACGTTTATTAAACATTATTAAAAAGTATCGTTTTGTGTATTGATCACGTTTGAGTATTGATTTTCTCTCATGAATGATTATGTCCTCTGACTTAAAATGACGGCTGCAAACTATGCTATAGCTTGAATATTTATTCTTTATACTTCAAGCCACCTCTGCCGCAGAATTTCACTATTAGGGAATCTGGAAATCAAACAAATACACTTGTACTCTACTTGTATTTAGAAAACAAACTAGCTACTACTAAAGTGATGTCCAATGTTTATCAGAGTTTGAAAAAATACTTTTGAATACATATGTACCTACATACATATGTACTACAACAATGTTCGAAACTTCGAACTTAGCAGCACAGACTACTTAGAGATACTACGCTTAGCAGTTTTAATGCAGGGATTTTAAGTTGGATACTAGCTAGAGTTTATAATATAGATTTTCCGTATGTCAATCTAAAACATTGGTAACCCTACTTGTAATAAACAAACAAAGTTAAGAAAACTTACCTAAAAAACGAAATTTCACATCCAGCATACCCCTCACTACTACACCCCTTCACACAACACGATTTTACCATATTTAAAAGCGGTTTCACCTTAATACAGTAGAAAGAAATTAAGAACGCAAAAATATGACTTTAACGCGAAAGGGTATCGGCCATATTGTTTACATCAGTGACCAATAGTGACAAGGAACTCTTGATCGGTGACAAGGCAAGACAGAGACACACTCCACCAATGTCGGTTTCTCGCTCGGAGTGTTTTTTTTCATTGAAGCTATTATGCAAATGTAAACTCTAGCGTTTTAAGATAGAGTTGTTTTTGTTTTTTAAGCATTTTGTTTGTACTCATTCCAGTTAGTAGGTATAAGTTCCTTGAGTAATAGTGATGCGTTTAGTTCTCGTTCAATCAGATGAACGAACAATGAGTGTGAATATTTAATCATTTCAAAGTATAAAATAATATTATTTCCATTTTACAATAAAATTGCTCTGATATAAGTTACTAATAGTTATGTGAGTAGTTACATCAGTATATTGACGGCTTATTACAAAGCGCGGCGCGCGTTGGTCGCCATTTTGTTTGTTATTCATTCGGCTTCTAACCTCTGGTCTGATAGCAAGAATGTTTTTTCTGCGCTCACGCTGTTTAGTATTTAGTGATTGTTTTTATTACGTTTTCCGTTACGTTGTGTTTGTGGTAATTGTTGTGTTTATTTGTTGCTATATTGTTTTGTACATATGTATGTTGTGGACGAGATGACAGCGCAGCATGGGATAATTGATTTACGTCTGCCTCCATACCACTGTGAGCTCAATTCCATTGAGTTGGTATGGGCGCAGGCTAAAGAATATGTTGCAAGAAATAACAAAACCTACTAAATGACAGAAGTAAAAAAACTTTTTGAAGTAGGACTTCAACATATCATTCCTGAAAAATGGAGTAGCTGCGTGTCTCATATAATTAAAGAAGAAGACAAAATGTATGGTCTCGACAACATGATCGACAATGTTTCAGACAGATTTATAATTAATGTCACCGCAAGCGATAGTGATGTTTTTTTATTTGATGATGAATAAAAGCAAATTATGTAGTAAGCGATGTTTTTATTTTCATAACCTACCTATAAATTGTTATATTTTATACATCTATAGTTTCAACTAAATGATGTATTGAAAAAAGAACAGTCTTACAAGTTTTCCTTAATGTTTAAAACACTCGGTATTCAGTATAGGTAAATACTATAGGAACATTGTCTTCGAAAACTCGAACACCGTACCCGATATCGGCCGTTCGGCACACTTAACTATTCACTAGACAATCGAGGCAATTTCATTCATTCAAGACTTTTTTCAATCATTCACTTTGTCACAACACTATTTTTATTTCATCATAAACTGACAACACAGTAAACGTCAGTTAGCTTCGTCTAATAAAAAATACGACTATAGTCATTTTTAATTGGGGATGCGTTGGCGAAATATAAAGCAAAAACACCCGATGCAAAGTGACCTTTTTTTTTTTTTTTGGAGTCCCTCCGCTCCGGGGGAAGGACGAAGGGGACTGTCAGACTCTTACTGACTAAAAACCAACCCGTGTTCCTCATGTACCCGTGTGTCGGAGGGTAGGGATTCACATAAGCATTCATCGCTACCCCCCGACGGGTATTGGCCCGCCAGATGGTCAGGCGGGCCCCGCACAAAACCCCCTTGGCGGCGGATTAAGGTGTTGGGCTCCGCCACCAAAACACTTAGCGGCCGCAGAGGATAGGGAGGACGGCAACGCAACACCGCATCTCCTCTTCCTCTGCGGCCCCACCGCGACGCATCGAATGGTGCGCCCCCATTTGGTCGCGGGAGATAGGGCGCACGGCAACGCAACACCGACACGCCTCTCATCCCGCGACCGCGCCCGACTGCGAGGGACAGACAGAACTGTCCCCCGCACCCGCACCGATGGACGCATCCTGAGCAGGCCCCGTCAAGCCCACGCGGAGCGTCCCCTCCTGGATCCCTCTTAGCTTCACCGCGGGTTACCAATCCACGGTTACTGAGCCCCCCCACCACGACAAGGCGGAGATCCCACGGGGGGGATGCAAAGTGTCCTACCCCCTTTTTCTTTTAGGTCATATATAGGTATGTATCAACTATGCTACATAGTATCATAAATAATGAACTTTAAAAGAAAATTATAACGGCAAATTTTATTAAACTTGACTAATTAACGGGTAATAGCTATACCTAATAATAACTTAAACTTTGAATATTAAACTATGAATATTGCGCTTGAATCCTACTATCCTGAAGTCATTGCGTAAGGGGTACTACGGAACCCTACATTGTGCGTGGTTCAACATGCACTTGGTCAGTTTTTATTTGCTGACGAAAATACTCCCAATGGTTTGGTAGAACTGTATACCACAAAATAGAAATGGTCGGTAGTAGAGCTATATGGCTCGCAAAAATTGATAGTCTCATCGTATGTGCGGACTGTTATGTGGCTGTGAAATTCAACTGCCTAAGCTACGGTTTGATTGAGTCGAGATGGAGTATTTGTGGGAATATGCCTGTTTCCATGTCTCTTATTTTATGGAAGTCAAAAAGTTTACATAAAAAATACTTTCTCAGCTTTAAAGCGTTAATAGTAGTAATAAACACTGAATTATTATAAGCATTATAAATGCGGATGTTTCTTAGTTAGATTAATGTACAGAGGCACCTATCAAAAATAAAAAACAGAAACAAACCCTGATTCAAATTACATACAGACAATATTTGCCAGCATCGTAATGCTCGTAAGGTAAGCAACATTACACATTATAAAAAACTGACGAGAAGTAAACACTTTACAAAATGTAAACTAGGCAAGTAAGCAGTGATTAAATTATATACTCCAAAGCTTCAAAATAACATTCTCTAATATTGCATCGTATAGGAGCATCAGCATAACCTTAATAAACATTTTACGTAGTTGTAAAACAAAGTTTCAAAGCACCTGTAAGTAAAAAGTACTAAAATTATATTACAATTATGTTTGAGTACTTACATACTGGCTAAAGGTCATAGGTACAGAACGGGGTGTCCTACCATTTTTGCCTAAGGTCGTCTCAACAAGTGGCCTGTCAAATATATCAGCTAAAAGGATTAATTGCGAATTTTGGGACACTCAGCGAAAAAACCGTCTGGACCGTTAATTAAAACTGAATAACTAAGTTAAGTTATTCTGGCAAGAGACACTGATGGCTTTATCGAGTTATTTGGATTATTGGAATATTAAATTCTTCTAATAACGTTAATTATTTTTGTATTTGACTAATCTTCGCCCGTGGCTTCGCCCGCGTGATAGTTAATGTGATGAAAGTAGCTTCACTTATCAGTTAGTATAAGCCGTAGCTGGTTTTACATTCCAAAAAAAAACATAATTATTTGAAGTCAAGTAGTCAACCATTCTTATTAAATATAATTAATCATTTAATACACACAATAATTTTATTCGTAGGTTACGTGATGGGTGCTTAAATATCGAAAATTACCTAAAGTGCCAACATAACATCAGCAGTAGAAAATTAATTGCAAACGTGGCAATAAATGTAAATGTAAAATAATTATGTCTGTAATTAACTCCAATATTGACGTTCATAAGCGTTACATCAACCCAAGTGATAAAATTATTTTAACTTTGAACTTTGAACAATAACTAACTTCATAGTTTTAAATGTAAAATTTAAACAATACGAAATAATTTAGCGCCTGGCAAGCGTAAAGTTTTTAATATATCAAGACTATTTTATGAAAAAAGATCGTTCTCTCATATAACTGTCACCCTACAAGTAGAATCTTGGTCATTAACAAATCACATCGTAAATGTTTTACGAGCTATTACGCTAACTTCGCAAAAAGATAACGTCACTTCTGCTGATTTTTATGACCAAATCGGATTTTCAATCAGTCTACAGCCAGTCAAGAGTCACAATATTAAAAAGTGGCTACGAATAAATTTTTGATGAAAAAGTTAAAATGATTTAATTATTTTCTGGAGATCGATGCCGTCAGTATCGAATCATAATCTTTTTTATACAATTTATAACACATGCTACCAATTTTTTTAATTATCATTATCTTATCTTATTAATAATCATCTGCTATAGATGAAATAAGGCCTATGATGATGATGATGATTATCTTATTAATATTATTATTATCTTAGTAATATTTGCATTTGCAATTATGACAAAAAATATAATTAAAATCAAATTTATTGGCGTCTGGTCTAGAAAATAACATACTGAAGCCATATTAAGTTTGACGCTGCAACGCTACAATACGATGTTACAGAACATAATTATTGTGTATCAGTATAAATAAATACGTATACATAATAATTATATTCACACTGCTTTATCTATTACAAAAGTGATATATATTAGTGATATTAATAAGACATTAACTCAGTGGAAAATTTAAAATGTTATTTTCCGATTTTAACTTATTGTCTATTGGTAGCGTCATCTACCTTGCTATCGAGAATTAATTACATCAACGTCAATCGTTCCACGCTTGCTCGTCCAATACGAGCGATCCTTTATTCCTTCCCTCTCAAAGGCACGCCTCACTGATTGGTCGCAAGAATTAAACGACGCTACGAGACAGTCTAGAATAATCCGTGTCGCGCAGAACACATGTACCGCACCGCCATATTTTTACCGCTTTATACCATAAACGCAACAAACCGCCCGCAAGTGAAGTGTAGTGAAACTGTAAAATTCTGGTTTGGATCCAGACGGAGTGATTAGTGAATCTTCAAGGATTCCCGAAGAGACACCAGACAGCCGCCATTTGCAAGGAAAGAGGACTGACGTACAAGGTAAGGCGTGCTCCCATACCCCCGTCTCCTATTCTTCCCATGAACCCAGTTCATTACTTCTCCTTTCCTAGACGATAAGAATCCACATCCTTACAGTCCACAATATTAATAATTTTTCCAAATCGCCTAGGAACATTCGGTTTCGGTGTAACGCCGAACCATTTTTTGGTCCGTACGAAGCCGGATTCATTTGCGTTTATACGTAATCTCTCGCTTATCTCGCTCGCAGTTATAGCACCTAGCTATACTCCTAATCCATTTTCACACCCATTACGGGGCTATTTTCGCACGCATCCGTAGGTAATATACTTTTATGTAGCTACCTACTAACCCAATTATTATTACTGGAACTATCATAGTTGTCTTGTAAATCTCATATTTCAAACACCTTTTAATTCTACCGCCTTAAAGTGTTGCCTACTTTGGTAAAATAATAGGTAATTTAGGTATTCTTATTTTGATTCGGTCTCATTAGCTTATACTTACGTAAGCATGGCACAACAAAAGAAGCCAAGCGTGTCGGAAGACAGACAGCTGACAATCTTAGAAGCAAAACGCAATATTTTATTTGAGCGTATTCATAACATTTACGAGCGCTCAAAAGCCGCCGCCGCTTCTGATATTGATAGGGAGTCATTTCTTAGTTATTGTATGACAGTAGATAGTATTTGAACAGATTTTCATAAGTTGTTAGACGATTATAAAAGCCGAATTATCAGGCGTACACCTCATTCAAGGATCTTTATTGTATCATCAAGCGTATACAATCACAATTGGAGGGTAAATATTCAGCACAGCCCGTTTCTGCGGTTCGGACGCCGAGATTACCGCCAATTGAGCTCATGTCATTCGATGGCGATATACGAAATTGGCCGTTATTCTATGCGAGTTTTAAGTCTACAGTGCACGATAATGGTTCTCTGACAGATGCCGACGGTTGTACTATTTAATAGGTAAACTGTCACCGAAGGCCCAGTCCGTATTTGCAAGTGTCATACACAGTGCTGAGAATTATCAGGTCATATTTCGGTCACTACTTGATAGATATCAAGATATTCGTGTTCTAGCGTCTACTTATTTTGATCAAGCTTTAAATCTTAAATTGTCCGGTGCCGCGTCTGTTTCGAATTTCCAGCTGTTTATAGACAACTTTGTTACCGCAGTCAATTCTCTTAAAAACTTTAAATTAGAAGATCTTTCCGACTTTATGTTTCTTCAACTCGCTTTAAAAAAGTTTGACACTGAAACAATTCGCGCATTCGAGATGACGGAACGCAATAATAAAATACCTACACTAGATAGTTTTATTTCTTTCATCAAAGATCAGTGTCGAATATTTCATAATAATAATAATAATATAATAAGAAGTTTATTTCAGACCCAATACAACAGTCCATAATTTTGTTAGTACTTTTGTTAGTAACAATTGTGCTTAATACTAGGTTAGTATTGTTAGTAAGATTATAATTATAATTTATTTTATATTTATTACTGTCCCCACCCAGTGTTACTGGAAGGGGCAGTCAAATCTGGCCGCAATCATTTTCAGAATACTGTTGTCACTACCATGTAGGCGCTGTAGTAAGGAGGCCGCTTTTTTTCGCATGATAGCGTGGAAACCATCGGTGCGAGCCTCTGCGAACATTCCCGATGCGCTACAGCGCCATGGCAGTCCCAACAGCATTCTGAAGGCATTATTGAATTGGACGCGCAGGTCATTGTAGGCTCGACGAGTATACGACACCCACAGGCCGCCCGTGTAAAAGGATTGACAGAACGACCTAAAAAGGGTAACTTTGACGCTAGTAGTACAACGAGCGAACCTGCGGGCGAGCATATTGCCCCTCACACACAACGCCCTGCGCTCCCTCTCTATATCTTCGTCGTCCCTTAAGTCA
This sequence comes from Euclidia mi, assembly GCA_944739405.2. Lineage (NCBI taxonomy): Eukaryota > Metazoa > Arthropoda > Insecta > Lepidoptera > Erebidae > Euclidia > Euclidia mi. The sequence goes on along the minus strand of OX123202.2, from coordinate 2,891,960 downwards.
CTAGGGACAATGTCGCCGAGGTACCTAAACCTATTTACAATATTTAGTGCTACGCCGTTGAGACTTATGGGAGGGACACTGCGCGGCTGCTGCTTTGGCGCTTTAAATACAAGGAGCTGACTCTTCTTCGAGTTGTATATCAAACCATGCCTCTCCACATAGGCCTCGCAGGTCGACAGCAACTTCTTCAACCCACTTATCGACGGACTGAGCAGCACCATGTCGTCCGCATAGCTTATATTATTGACAGCTATTCCATCAATATGGCAGCTGACATGTGTACTGCTCAGCCGCTCGATAAGCTGGTTGATATACAGATTAAATAGCAGAGGTGAACTTAACCCTCCCCTGTCTGACTCCGCATTCCAGTCCGTACTCATCCGACATAGTACCCACCCACCTCACCCGGTTTTTTTGATTAAAATACCAGTATTTGAGGAGGGAGGTGTATTCCGCCGATACACCCGCATCCCTCAACTTGTCCCACAGAATGTCATATGCAACTAGATCAAAAGCTTTTGACAAGTCGAGGAAACACGCATATACCGGCGTCCTCCTCGCTGTATAACTTGACAGTTCGCTTCAGACTCAGAATAGCACTCTCTGTGGAGAGTCCTGCTCTGAACCCGAACTGGGCATCGTGCAACTCAATCTGTGCAGTGAGACGACTGTTCAGCAAGCCGTCAAGTACCTTTGCTGTTGTGGTAGCAAGCGAGATGGGTCGATAGTTACCTATGTCAGACGTATCACCCGTCTTATTTTTTACAATAGGAACAATTATCGTCCGCATTAGTGGCTCCGGCAAATAAGAGTGACCGATGCACAGACTGAAAAACATGGACAGTACTCGCGGCAAATGCACCCCCGCATACTTAAAATGCTCGATACTGAGCCCATCGTGACCAGGAGACTTCCCACGCTGCATTTTTTGAATAATGTTTGCCACACTCTTGGCAGGTATCTTTACATTCTGCCCCGTCACAATGGGCTCACCATCTCTCACCTCACTAGACGTGGGACTTAAGGGCGACCGCACAGTGAAATTCTCTTTAAAAGCCTCAGCAATGGTTTTGTGGTCAGCAGAGCCACCGACACTCATCGGGACGCTCGGCCTAACATTCAATTTATTTTTATGCTTCCAAAAGCTTTTAAAATCTTTCTTGGAGTGATCGGATGCAAGGAGGTCCATCTTAAATTGTTCTTGTCGAACCTGACACCATTTTAATTTAGCTTTAAAATGTTTCCTTGCCTCCGACATCTCATCAAAGATTCGACCTTCAGCTGGTCGTCCAGCTAAGTTCCACAACTGAAATCTAAGCCGCGCCTCCCAATGTGGGCCCGCTACGTGCTTATTCCAACCAACGACATAACCGCCTCTCCTGCGACACTTTTTCCTATACGTTTTAATGGCTGCTCGAGACAACGTACCAGTAATCTGCTCATACAGTTTGTCAAGAACTGTGTGATGTTCTCTGTTATTACAAAAACCATCACAACATTCACTCAACTCCTGCGGAAAATCTACCGAGCTCAGTATTGAATGAAAAATGTCATGGTAGTGATTATTTTTTTTTTTTTTTGGTGTCGGGTTGGAAAATCCTCATGGAGTCCCTCCGCCCCGGGGGAAGGACGAAGGGGACTGTCAGACTCTTACTGACTATAAACCAACCCCTGTTCCTCATGTACCCGCGTTTCGGAGGGTAGGGATTCACATAAGCATTCGTCGCTACCCCCCGACGGGTATTGGCCCGCCAGATGGTCAGGCGGGCCCCGAACAAAACCCCCTTGGCGGCGGATGAAGGTGTTGGGCTCCGCCGCCAAAACACCCAGCGGCCGCAGAGGATAGGGAGGACGACAACGCAACACCGCATCTCCTCTTCCTCTGCGGCCCCACCGCGACGCAACGATGGTGCGCCCCCATTTGGTCGCGGGAGATAGGGCGCGCGGCAACGCAACACCGACACGCGTCTCCTCCCGCGACCGCGCCCGACTGCGAGGGACAGACAAAACTGTCCCCCGCACCCGCACCGTTGGACGCATCCTGCGCAGGCCCCGTCAAGCCCACGCGGAGCGTCCCCTCCTGGATCCCTCTTAGCTTCACCGCGGGTAACCAATCCACGGTTACTGAGCCCCCCCACCACGACAAGGTGGAGATCCCACGGGGGGGTGGTAGTGATTAATTTGCTGTGTCTGTCTCTCACCCCATATAACACGGCTTACAGGTTTTTCAATAACAAAGTCATTAATTTTAAGCTTAAGCTTATTTAAATTACATTTCACTACGAGTGGATAGTGGTCCGACCAATACACGTCGTAGCGCACAGTCACACCAACGATTGAATCCCGTGCTGACTCGGTGACGATGCAGTGGTCCAACCATCTAGTACACCCGTGAGCATCACTATAAAATGTGTAGGTTGTTTTAGGGCACATTTTTAGATCTATACAAAGCCAATCAAAATCCATACAAAAATCTAACATTTCATTATAGAACAACTCATTTGTGTGGGCATTAAAGTCACCCAATATATAAAAAGCCTCAACTCCATTGTTCTCCTCCATTTCAACTACAGATCGAATCGCACCAAAACACGCGGTAAACTCAGGTAGGTTGCTATAAGCAGTTGTAGGCATAGATACACTAAACAGTACTGCTGACCTACCGCACACGGTTATCTTTATCGCACAGACCCGGACGTTATTGCATTCTAACACAGTCACAGACTCAAACGCACTCTTACGCCACAACAGCGCCACATCGCCATAGGGTCTCCCGCCAAGTAAACCCGCCGCAGTATCGACCGCAGACGTGCCTGTGCACCCGAACTTATCATCAATCGTATTGAGCAAAGGCAGGTCATGCGGCAACAGCCAGGTCTCCTGGAGGGCTACCAAATCGGCTGTGGAGCATAAAGTTCTGATCCCTTCTAAAGATCTCTTCATAGATTTACAGTTAAAACTTATTATTTCGCTGTAATTATCCATCAGTTATTATTATTGATACCTGTCATCAAAGGCACTTGCTCTGTTTTCCTATTCTCGTGAAAGTTCACAAAACGCCTGAATGATATGCCTGTTGGCCACAACTTGTCATCCAGGAACGTATCGATTTTATATTTAGTAACATAAAGTTTGTATGCGTTGTAGTTCCTTTCTTGTTTCATTTTAATTTTTACTAACGAAACTGTTTCTCGCGTTTTCTCGTATATATAATTAATAATATCTTGTTCAGCTACATCCCTATGCACGTTAGATATAAATAGTGGCACTTTCAAGTCCGCCGCTTTGAATCTGGAGCTATTATCGCTAGAATCAGTAACCGCACTGCCTGTCTGACTAATTCAACGATTTTTAAATCTCTTTCTCTGTACCAAATGCCACGCCTCATCCTTCTCAGGCACCTTCCATTCACCCTCTCTCTGAAGTACATTGGCAAAAGAAACATGTTTAGGCGGCGATGGTGCAATCTTAGTTAAATTATCAGTCTCCTCATCGCTAATAATAACTGTATTCACCAACCTGCCACTGCGCTCCACAGCTGATTCATTCATTGTAGTTAGAACCGGTCCCACCGCGCTGACAACAGTGCTCGCGCTACGACGTAACAAGCACTCACCCGCCATCCCGCTCTCGCTCGCTGCGCTGCCGCATCTCACTGGTAGTTGCACCTTCTCAGTCATTCGTGTCTCAATAATAGGCGATGAGTGATAAGAACGCATAGATTTATTCCCTGATTTATGTGAAAGAGATGAACACTCACGAGTTTCTTTTACTTCTTCAATGAATGATTCATTGTTGCATGACGTCAGTGCCATCGGTCCGCTGTCAATCGTATTATTTAATCTACCTCCTCTTTTTTTAATATTTACATTTTGCTCTTGACTTAGAAATGAATTATCTTTATATTGTCCTATATTATAATCTATTAATTCACTTTTAGATACGTAGTTATGTGGAAATTCATGCACAGATTTCTCTAAAAGGACAATTCTCTTGAGTAAGGTCGTCACATCGACATGATCGAAAGTGACGGGTGGAAGTTTTTCTAAATTTTTAGCCACAAATATAGGCACCAGTTCGGGGTCCGTTTCTTTAAATAGGCAGATTATGTCCTCAATATTCCTCAGTGTCTTCCCCTGACGTTTTCTGGTCTTTAATTGCTTGTTCACTGATTCAAATAGTAACGATTTCGCTACTTCAATCTCCTCCGAACTAAACGCACTTTCACATATATGTACGAGGCTTTCTTCCGTCATAACATCAATTTTATTTTGCACAAAAGATAAAACTTCACAAATAACAATATTACAATTAGAACATTTTAATCTTTTCGATGCGTTATCCATTATCGTAGCGGAGGTCAACAACCTCACGTGCGCGCAAAATCACGGTCAAGCGTGTACTTAATAATTATACGCAGTCTAGTTCATCTAACTCGTCTAATAATAACAATAGCAAACAAAGGTCGAATAAAGCGCGAAATAGTAATAATAACTCGGAATCTAATAATAATAATTCACAGAAGTGTCTGTGCAGTAATATAGTGCACGACCATTTCTATAAGTGTCCCGCCTTTAATGGCTTAAATCCGACTGCTCGTTTCAAGTGCGTAAAAGACAACAAAGCTTGCATTAAATTGCTTAAGTATAAAGCGTAAAACGAGTGATTGTTCTAGTAAGACGAGATGTCGTTCATGTAGTCAGCGAAACCACTCATTGTTGCCCTTTGATAAAAGTAGTCCGTTGTCGAGCCAAGCCGGTAATATTGACACACTTACGTCGCAAGTGCAGGCCACGATAACTGCGCCTTCCGCGTCTCAGAATGAAATATCGTTCAATCAGCGTGGGGCCAAGCCGCAGTGTATGGCGTCCAAGACGATTCTGTTAGCGACAGCGCAAGTTATCGTTTATGATATTAGTGGATCGCCGCACATGGTACGTTGTCTGCTCGATAGCGCGTCTCAGAGCAATTTCATAACTTCGGATTGTTTCAAACGCCTCGGATTGTGGAATAACTTTAAAAATACTAACTTAGTAGTCAAAGGGATCGGCAGTTCAGAAAAACATTGCAAGGGTTCCGTAGATGTTAAAATACATTCGCGTTTTGATAGGAATATTAACTTTAACATTTCTTCGCTTATCGTGGAGCGTATTACGAACGCATTGCCAAACGCTAATGTGGACGTAGCATTCCTCACTCACCTCGAGTCATTGCCGCTGGCAGACTCAGAGTTTGCGAATCCGGCAAACATTGATGTTTTGATCGGAGCTGCAATATTCAAGCACTTGCTACTAACTAAAGTGGTACGTAGTGAGCAATATAACTTACCGCCCGCTATTGAGACGGTATTTGGGTATGTGATTATGGGTACCGTACCTACGTTACATACTTCTCAATATATTACGTCTTGCTGTTGTTCTGTTCTTCAAGAAAATAATATTGATTCTCTTCTCAAGCGATTTTGGGAGCTTGAAGAGGTTACCGCACCGCCCTCGATGAGCCGTAAGGATCTCGAGTGTGAAGAACATTGCCGCACTACCACTGTTCGTGACAACAGTGGCAGATACGTTGTGGCGTTGCCATTCTACGGTGACCCTAATTCGTTAGGCGACTCGTACGCTGCCGCGCTTAGATGTTTCCATTGTTTAGAACGTAAACTTGATGCATCACTTAAATTACGCAGCGCCTATAATGACGTCATTCGTGACTACATAGATAAAGGCTTTTTGAGTGTAGTTGTAAACGACGAGGGCAATTCTCTTCCCTCATATTATATCCCGCATCACGGCGTAGTTCGCGAAGATAAAAGCTCTAATAAACTTCGTGTGGTTTTAGATGCTAGTTGTAAGACTACATCGGGTCAGTCGATTAATGACATTTTGTATGCCGGCCCTAATCTACAGGGTGATTTATTTAACATCTTAATAAAGTTTCGTCTTTTCCAAATCGCTCAGTCAGCTGATTGCCGCAAATGTTCCTCAATATTGGCATTTGCGTCGTTTTAACAATAAGGAACCTTTATCTGTGTATCAGTTCAATCGTGTTTCTTTTGGACTCCAGTCTAGCCCATATCACGCGTTACGCCAGTTGATCGCTGATGAAGGCGATCACTTTCCCGCCGCAGCAGCTGTTGCTACTGCCGCTTTGTATATGGATGACATTTGCCCGTAGTGTCATATCCGCTCCGCTAGCAATTGCGCTTTGTGAAGAGCTTATTCAGCTTTTCAAGCGAGGCCAGTTTGATCTTGTCAAATGGACAAGCAATTCTAAGGAGGTTCTCGCACATATACCAGATTCTCATAAAGCTTCTCCAGACATTGAGTTTGAGAATTCTGTTTCGCATAAAGTTCTCGGTTTACGCTGGGACAAATCCTGTGATAGTTTTCGGTTTGACGTCTCAACGCCAGATGATACGTGCACCAAACACACTATGCTGTACACAGTGGCTCGACTATGGGACATAATTGGTTTTGTGGCTCCCACAATTTTGTACGCCAAGATCTTGATCAAGGAACTTTGGCTATCAAAGTGTGAGTGGGATGAAACACCCCCTGACCATATTGTCGCCGCTTGGGGCCAGTTTTGTATTGAGCTTACCGCGCTCAATCAAATTACTATTCCGCGTCATCTTGGGTTGGTAGATGGATGTACCATCAACTTAATAGGTTTCGCTGACGCCAGCGAGCGTGCTTACGGCGGAGTCGTATATCTGCAAGTCCGCATTGGTTCTAACTACTCGGTGCAGTTAGTTTGTGCCAAGTCTAAGGTCTCGCCTATTAAAACCATTTCGGTCGCGAGGCTGGAGTTGTGCGCGGCCCTTCTGCTGTCTCAGTTGCTCCACAAGGTTCAAGACACAGTTTTGCCCCACTACCCTATTAATAAAATATACGCATTTTCTGACTCCAAAGTAGTGCTCGCTTGGATATATTCATCTCCTCACCGCTGGCAGACTTTTGTCGCCAACCGCGTTAGTAAATTGATTGAACTTGTTCCCGCTACTTGTTTCAATCACGTCGCGGGTACTGAGAACCCCGCTGATTGCTTGTCTCGTGGTGTTACTCCACTTAATCTTCTGCATCATCCATTGTGGCATCGTGGACCTTCTTGGATTTCCCATGATCCGTCAGAGTGGCCCATGCAACCCTTTAACCACAGTGCAGAAGACGAAGATGTACCCCAACGGAAGTTTGTTTCTTATCCCGTGATTGCTGAGGTTGCGGAGTCTCCGATCTATGCACTCGCACTACGCATGTCATCGTGGTCTAAGTTACTCCGCGCCATCGTTTATGTCTGTAGGTTTCTTAGGCACCTACCTAATGGGAGTTTTGTTTCAAGTACTGATATCAAATTTGCAGAATGTAAGTTACTACGAGCTGTACTGGCTGTTCAGTTTAGTAACGACATTCAAAATTTGAAAGACAATGTACCTTGTTCTCCCGCTATCCTTAGACTCAAGCCGTTTCTCGATGAACACGGCATCATACGCGTTGGGGGTCGTCTGTCAAATTCGGATGAACCTTATAACTACAAACATCCTTGCATTCTGCCGCGTCATGATCATGTTGTCGACCTTCTTGTTGATTTTTATCACAAGAAGCACCTCCATGCTGGTCCAGAGTTGCTTATGTCCTTACTTAGGCATAAGTATTGGATTTTAGCCGCTCGACGAATAATTCGTCACAGAATATATAAATGTAACGTCTGTTTCAAATTTCGTCCGCGTCCGAATTTCACTCCCATGGCAGATCTTCCTAGCCAACGCGTCAATCAAGTTGATAAAGCGTTTACACACACTGGTTGTGATTACGCAGGACCGCTGCAGTATACGCCAGTGCGTGGTCGAGGTGTCAAAAGCCGTAAAGCCTGGCTATGTATTTTTACATGCTTAACGACGCGCGCTACGCATATTGAAGTTGCGACAGATTTAAGCACGGTGTCATTCCTTGCAGCCCTTAAACGATTCCTGTCACGGCGCGGCCCTATAAAGTGTTTGTATACGGAAACGGCGCTTGTTTCGTGGGCGCAAGCTCTTATTTACGCGACATCTATAAGTTTCTAAGGGAAGAATATCGTACTCGTCTTCAGGAAGAACTTTCCATAAATCATATTAACTGGAAGTTTATTCCGCCAGCATCACCACATTTCGATGGATGTTAGGAAAGCATGGTCAAAGTAATTAAAACGCATATCTTCAAAGTTATAGGTCAACAGATCCTCTCTTACGAAGAGCTTTTAACTGTCCTTACACAAGTCGAGGCGCTGATCAACTCGCGCTCGCTCACGGCATTGAGTAGTGACCCTTCAGAACAATCCGCGTTAAGCCCTGCACATTTTCTGAACACAGTGTCTCTGAAGCAGACTCTTCAAGCTTGCTCCAGAGACATACTCTGCTGGATAAACTCGTGCAGTCGTTCTGGCGGCGCTGGCGTGCGGAATATCTACACCAGCTTCAGGCTAGATCCAAGTGGAATAGTCCTGCATCCCCTATACAGGAGGGTACGTTGGTCGTCATAATACATGATAATGCTCCGCCACTTTCATGACCATTAGCCATCGTAGAGAAACTGCACACTTCCAAGGACGGTACAACCTGCGTTGTTACCGTGAAAACCGCGAAGGGGAGCTACATGCGCCCTGTTGTACGTCTCTATCCGCTTCCAACTCAGTGAGATCTAGCCTGAAGTTGGATCTACCTCTTAGTTTAAGTATTTAGTTTGTAGTTTTCGCTATTATTGCGCTTGTAATTTTCGCTTAAGTTAATTTAGATTAATTTTATTATCATATCGCTGTCTTAGCCTATTGATGGGTTATGCGGTAGTAGTTTGTTTTTTAAAGGCAACCCTTTAGGGCCGGGGGGATATGGTAGCGCCATCTACCTTTCTATCGAGAATTAATTACATCAACGTCAATCGTTCCACTCTTGCTCGTCCAATACGAGCGATCCTTTATTCCTTCCCTCTCAAAGGCACGCCTCGCTGATTAGTCGCAAGAATTCAACGACGCTACGAGACAGTCTAGAATAATCCGTGTCGCGCAGAACACATGTACCGCACCGCCATATTTTTACCGCTTTATACGATAAACGCAACAAACCGCCTGCGAGTGAAGTGTAGTGAAACTATAATTCTGGGTTGGATCCAGACGGAGTGATTAGTGAATCTTCCCCCCCGTGGGATCTCCACCTTGACGTGGTGGGGGGGCTCAGTAACCGTGGCTTGGTCACCCGCGGTGAAGCTAAGAGGGATCCAGGAGTAGACGCTCCGCGTGGGCTTGGAGGGGCCTGCGCAGGATGCGTGCGGGTGCGGGGGACAGTTCTGTCTGTCCCTCGCAGTCGGGTGCGGTCGCGGGAGGAGAGGCGTGTCAGTGTTGCGTTGCCGCGCGCCCTATCTCCCGCGACCAAATGGGGGCGCACTATTCGATGCGTCGCGGTGGGGCCGCAGAGGAAGAGGAGATGCGGTGCTGCGTTGCCGTCCTCCCTATCCTCTGCGGCCGCTGGGCGTTTTGGCGGCGGAGTCCAACACCTTAATCCGTCGCCAAGGGGGTTTTGTTCGGGGCCCGCCTGACCATCTGGCAGGCCAATACCCGTCGGAGGGTGACGACGAGTGCTTAGGTGATGCCCCACCCTCCGACACACGGGTACATGGCGGCAGTCGAGGTGGTTTTTAGTGGAAACACCACATACTCCGTCTCTAATTTCCCCCAAGAGTCGGAGATCCGAAGGGATTTTCCGCCTCGTAAAACAAAAAAAAAGAAAAAAAAAAAATTGTGAATCTTCAGGATTCCCGAAGAGACACCAGGCAGCCGCCATTTGCAAGGCAAGAGGACTGACGTACAAGGTAAGGCGTGCTACCATACCCCCGTCTCCTATTCTTCCCATGAACCCAGTTCATTCACTTCTCCTTTCCTAGACGATAAGAACCCACATCCTTACAGTCCACAATATTAATAATTTTTCCAAATCGCCTAGGAACATTCGGTTTTGGTGTTACGCCGAACAATCTATACTAATACTTATATTTAGCTCTAATAAGTATGTACTTGTATTTTAAACGAGTGCCACCATTCAGATCATAACAACACATCAATAGCTTCCTAGGCTTACAAGTATAAACGACTACCATCACTATTCAAAGCGGAATTTCAATCTGAGCGAAGCTTAGTTATATTAATATCTAAATCCAATCAGAGTTCTCGTTAGTTACAAAACACGATACGGATTGCACTGATCTACGATACATCTTAATCACATAAATTATCCAAATATCTGTGGCGTGGATCAGACGTTTCCTCCATATAGGCGGATTTATATCTGTCCCAGTCGCACACCCGGCTCTGCCTGGGATTGGTACAGATTGCAATGTACTCTGATTGGAATATTGAGTTACACTCATAGGGTGAATTTTGGGTACTAAAAGGATGACTTAAAACGTTTTCATGCAAACCTGATTAAAATTTGTGTTATTGAAATTGAAATTAAATTGTAAGCATTTACTTAGCTACAAAAAAGGCAAGAAACAACAAAAAAGATTTTACAAATATGAATTTATCCAATTTAATAATAAAACTCTTTTGACATATTTATAGCAACTGATGTTAAAGAATCAAAATATCTGGTGTTGCCACGGGAAAACTTCAATATTTTACCAACCAAACTTTCATAAAAAGTGACTGAAAATAGCATTAAACGTGACCTGACATCAAAATCGAATCTAAACTTTGCTGGAATTACGGTGGTATTCCCGTACTATTAACCGATTTTTACAATGTCTATTCCAGCCTGTAGTAAACTATTAGGATCGCCAACCCTGTAATCCCCTACGGGGCAGTAAGAAACACCCTATCGCCCTCCATAAATCATTAATGGTGTTATTGCGTCCCCTTGTTACAAAAAACCACTCAACTATAACTTAGTTTATATACAGGGTGTAAAAAGACCCTTAACGAAAACTGAAACCCCATATTGTACCAATCATTACGAACATTTTTTTGCTTCGGCATCATACCTGGGAAATTACTGGTTCAGGAGATATTCAGGCTCAAATTTACTATGGAAGTTTTGTAATTAGGTACAAAATCGATGCATTTACCCCGCTAACCTGTTCTATAGATGTCCTATGCACCCAAAGATTAGTAGGTATTTCGAAAATTGCACGCGCGTCTTTTTTATAGCGGCTTGAAAAAAGTGAAAACTTAAAAAAAAATGTCGTTTCCCAGGTTTTATTTTTGGTTAGTATGACTTGGCATGATGTCCAAAACGCGTAGACTTCGGCTTGGCGATGGGTCTTGTGACACCCTGTATAAGTTGAATTTCACTACATACATGAACCGAGTACAGTGGAGGTTCGATTCTCGCAAAAGGAAACGATAAGTGAGTTACAATTTATTGTTCTATGTTAGGGTCACTTAACAACATTATTCAGAATGTAGTCGTCTCTGTAGTTGGACATCATCAACTACAGAGACGACTAAATTCTGAATAACGTTGTTAAGTGTAAGTTACACTTGCAATGTTGACATTGATTTTATCTAAGTACTTCATAAGTTTGTCCGTGTGGTGACGGATTAAGATTACAGATTGTCACCACCCCATATCATCCCTTGGGTGTCGTGAGAGCCGACAGAGGGAGCATATTATGCAGAGAACAGCACTGTAAGAGAAGGAAAACTTGATACAAACCTTATACCAACACGTTTGGCCAGCATGGTATAGTAGGCCAATTCCTCCTTTCAAAGGAGAGGCCTAGTCCAGCAGTGGACTGTTAAATGCTGATGATGATGATGACTTCATAAGTTATCTTAATATATAAAATCCTTGCGTTACTGATTGACTGACCGACACGCTACAGCCGAAACTATTGGGCGCAGGAAGCTAAAATTTGGCATTTATGTTCCTTGGGGACCGTAGGGGTGCACTAAGAAGGGATTTCCCGAAATTCCCACGGGATCCGCCAAAACGGGTAAATTAAAAAAAATTGCAGGCGTAGCTGCTGGCGTCCTCTAGTTGCATATAATTATATTAACGTAGAAACTTAAAAACCCACGCTTTAGTCCAGGGGAAAAAAATGATTAAAAACATTAAATGATTGAAATATCTCGAGTTAAAACACTTTTGATAAATATGCATTCAACAAACTAACAAACTCCGAAACAACATTTTGTATATACAAATATTAGTTAACATCGAGACAATCCGCTATCGTTTATGGATATTAGGGCACAGTTACATCCGTACGCTGCGCCGGTCGAGTTCAAGGCGCGATGAATATGCATCACTCGTAAATCTTACTTGTGACTCGGTGAGTGATTGGGACATGCCACACTGAGTATTTTTGTGATTAATACATGCATGGTAAGTAAGTGCGAAGCAGATGCAAGAATAGATACTTTTATGTACTCTCTATGCTTTCTTCTGATTAAATCTGTAGACCGTTATCATATACTTACTCCATTGTTTATCAACTAACGTCTATCAACAAACGAACAGACATAATTTAATTCTAGATAAACATTTTAGAGATAAGATAATATATTAGATCATTTCCTTATAATTTCAATTTTGTGTTTACTGTATGATTTCAGATAATATTTAAAATACATTTGCATTTCACATCATAATTATCCACAAGAAAGCCAACACGCATGTATCTACAAACATTAATCCAATATCTCTTCATCTATTATATCTTATCGTCAATCACTGCTGGACAAATGAAAACTACGAGATAACAACGCTAGAACTTTATGGCACATTAAAGTTATCATGAGAAAATAAACGTCGAAGAAAACGACTGAGAAATTAAAATAAAATTCACCGTATCCATGCTATACGGCATACCAAAGAGATGCCAAGAGAAAATTATTTAATGTTCCTTGAAACGGTTAGCAGCAATGATAAAATATACGATAAAAATGCAGTCACAATTTTACAATGACAAATTGCAAGTTGCAAATCTAAACCCGTATTTCCGGGAATGCGAGTGAATGTAGCATTTCCATAATAGCATTATTATTCCGACAAATGTAGCATTCCATTTAAGACTTATACATATCATAGATACACGCTTTTACTATTCCTAAAATCTATGTTATGGAATACTAGCCCCTGCCCGTGGTTTCACCCGTTTAAAATAAAAATATTGCTCTTTTTAGCTGCTTATAACGTGTAGGGACAAATCATGTAAAACACAAATACACGTAAATATATGTGTTAACATGGTAAGCAGTCTTCATTTTCATATATGTGTGTGTTTAAACAATTTTCAATGTGTAACATTCGCGTATACCCAAGAAGATACTTTACGAGAGATTTCACAATTATTGTGCGCTTGTAAAAAAGTCACTACGGTCAATATTCTTCGCCTATTTATAAGTACAAGAAGTAACTAACCTAAACTATTTTGCAGTATTATCTAGAATATATTATGCAGTTCCTTTACCTGTCATTACTATACTCGCAGGTACAGGTACCTCTTCACATTTTCATTACGAGCGCAGAGCCCAGCAATAATCTTAAGAAGGATCTTAAGACGCTCAAATATTAACCTCTCTGCCAAGTGAAACATTTATTGTCATACTCAGCGTTTGTAGCTGCAAACTGCGGACTGTAATTCAACAGAATATCTTCAAAATTTTAGGTATTTTATTACTAAAAATATTTAAGGTAGTTAAACTTATTGCATGTCTTATTAGAGATGTTAGGGTATTTTTTAATGTTTCACCCCTTTGTATTATTTAATATGTTGAAGTGTGTTGGTTATTCAATGGTTTAAATCCTGCTCTGCAATTTACTTCAGCTTAATGGGTTAACAAAGACACTAGTAACCTGAAACCTAAATTGCTGTTAATCATTCAAATAAGTTATTGTTTAATACTACATATAATACGTTCTTACCAGACATAATCATAAGTCGGAATATTTTGTATCAAACTATACCGCCTGTATCTAATCAAATAAAACAAATATCCCATAAGCAAAACCGACTAGCATATTATTACCACACATTTCTCACTCGCAAGCGTCAACAGCGGAAATACAAAACTCGGTAGTGGCGTCATATTTTTACGTCCACCTATAAAAACCTCGCGGCTGCTTATCCGGTCTCTTGTATTCACAAAAACTGACACCAACAGATGATATTTATCTTCCAAATCATAACTTGCAATACACACTGGTTTATCAAGTAAATTGCAACCCATTGCTTGTCGATTGCTTCCTACTTACTTACCAGCCGCATCACAGTTGCTTCCCTAAATTTGTTTATGACACTCAAATCCTATTTATCAATATTATTTAGCATCATTAATACTTGTAAGCCGTAAATAGGGTTGACAAGTGCTCATACTGTTACGATTACTAATTGGTTTCCCCTTTAAAATACATATTTATCTTTCTTAGCATTTTATAAAACTGAACCAACACACCTACCAATCCTATGGTCATAAATATATCCTATTTAGCAATTTTCACGCAATAAATACGAGAAAAATGTATTGTTTTTAAACTAGCAATCACTGAACAACCGATTGCTCTACGACTTTGCATGATAACGTCTAGTGACAGTAGTGTGGCCGCCATAGGTCCGTTTCATCACTGCCACGTCCCGAGCGTCGCCGCAAAAACGGCAAGTGTTCGAGTGGCAGTCGTTTCATAAATCTCACGCAGATGCCGTAGGTAACCGCTATAAATTCTGTAAACGCCAACTAGAGCGAGGTTGGAAGGTGGCGCGATTTAGAAGGGACTGCGATATCACTTTATTGTATATGGCTTAATTATAGCCTTAATTTAGTCTTAGCCTTATCTGTGTAAAAAATATTATAAATAGGCTAAAGATGCATTTTTGTTTCCAGGCAATTGCAACAGAGCCAAAATATTTGTACGTCAACACAGCGGCATGTCGCTGATGCAAATGCCACAAGTCACATCCAAGTGGTAATCAGTGTAAACACAATGTTTTCCAAGGGCATGGACTGTTTTTATTACCACCTAGCTAGTTCGACGAACTTCGTACCACCTAAGAGTCGATTATTAATTATTTTTTATTTTTCTCTCCATAAGAACCATCCTCGTACTTCAAGGAATATTATAAAAAAATATTTACGACTGCCTCCGTGGTCCAGTGGATAGCGTATTTGACTGCTGATCGGAGGTCCTGGGTTCGACTCCCGGGTCGGGCAAGAGTGTTACTGGGTTTTTCCGAATTCTCAGTAGCAGCACGGAGTCTGATGATGTACCCGGTACCTAACGGTAATAGGCTCGCCCCCTATTACGTGGGACCTAAAAATTGGTTGCGAAATGTGGGTGTAATGTTACACATCTGCCTACCCCTTCAGGGATACAGGCGTGAGTCTATAAATAAAATATATAAAATATCTACTTTATAGCGTGTCATGGGGTGTGTCCAGATCTGATGAAGGCGCCACGCGCGCACTGTTCCCGCCCCAAATATGTCTTTTAATAACCCGTATCTTTTGGTAATGTCCGTGTGGTGACGGATTAAGAATACGTAATGTTAACACCTCATATCATCCCATGGGTGTCGTAAGAGCTGACAGAGGGAGCACATTATGCAGAGAACAGCACTGTAAGAGAAGGAAAACTTGATACAAACCCTATACCGACCCGGTTGGCCGTATGTGACATTCCGTATTCTTAATCCGTCACCACACGGACAGTGATCTATTCGATCGATTGTTAATCCGCAATTTTATTAAAGGAAATCAATACTTATGATAAGGTGAAGATGATAGAGACTATGTTATATGCAGTAAGTATTTGGTTATCATTTAGTTTAATAAAACTTTTATTAAAATATTTCGCCCGCTCGTCCCTTAACGCCCGCACTCGCTACCTCGGCGGGGGCTCGGCACAGAATAAAAGATAACGATTGAAAGATTCACGCCAAGCCGATAGGCACCGCGTTACAGGACATGTGTTTTTGATGGCCATCCTTCCACACCTCCCTCCTCCATCCTACGAAGGGAGGGCCTACCTTTATTCAAAGTCATATCCCATTGTGAGGTAGGCTTCTTGTGAACGATACTTGATTATAGACGGTTAATTTGCTCGCTGACTGATGGCTTGAATAAAATGTTACGTGGTGATCTTGTAAAACCGGTTTATTGGCGAAATGGCTTGCAGAAAAGCAGGAAAATTCTGAAAAAAATACGTAGGTTAATAGTAACCTTGAGAAGCAGATAAATATGTTAGTATATTGACTTTTATCTACTTAATATCTGTTGTTGCTTGCTCAAGGCTAATCTAGTATCATCTTTGAATTTACTGACTTGTTGGAATAGTTGCAAATAAGCCTCATTGAGATATAACATTAGAATAATATATGTATGTATGTACACACATCAACAAAGTCTAGGGATATTTTATATTTCATCAAATATCTAAAAATCTATGAAGAATTTTCTGATACAGTAAATAGAAGTATCATAGATTATTTTAAGATCTTTAATAGAAATAAAAAACATTTCGTGTTTTTTTTTGTTTTAAATAAAAAAATTAATTTTTTTAATCATCATGGAAAATTAGTATGATAACAACAAACATTTCTTCTTAAAAAACTATTAATTTTAATAAAAATGGAAAAAATCTTGTAAAATCTAATCATTAATAATCAGTGTTGCCACCTCTTACATTGATTACACATCGACATCGATTGTTAATACTTAAAATTAAATTGTCAATGTCTTGCTGCGGTATGAGGTCCCATGTCCTTTGCAAGTGTTCGTAAAGTTGTTGTTCAGTCGTCAAATTTGGTGGAAAATCTCTCAAAGCTTTTCGTTGTAACATGTCCCAGGCATGCTCGATAGGATTTAAGTCGGGCGACTGTGCAGGCCAATCCAAAACTTGAATATCGTGCTCTCGGAGAGCGGTCGATACCAGCCGCGCCGTATGGCAAGGAGCATTATCGTGCATGAGTAGAAATTCATGGCCTATTTGAGTTCTGTGTGGGACAATAACGGGCTCTACTACCTCCTCGTGGTATTTTTGTGCAGTCATGCTGCCTTGGATCCAAACGAGTTGGGTTCGTCCGCCAAGACGAATTCCTGCCCACACCATGATTGTCCCGCCTTGGTATGGGTGGACCTCCTGAGGGTGCCGTAGACGGCTAACTCTCCCTGGAGCTCTCCAAACGCGTGTTCTTCGTGAATCCGGGTGAAACCCAAACCGGGACTCATCGGTGAACAGCACCAAAGACCATTGTTCGTCACTCCATGGTAAATGCTCCCGAGCCCACGAAAGCCGCCGACCGCGATTGCCACGTCGCAATGCTGGAACACGCAATGGTCTTCGAGCATGAAGATCAACTTCATGTAACCTTCTTCGCACGGTTTGGTCGCTTACCAGCAGCTGGTGCTCCTCCTGGAGCCTTTGCACTAGTTGCAGCGCTGTGATATTGGGTTGTCTTCTGGCGGTCATTTGGAGAAATCGATCCTGTCTCTGCGTAGTAACACGATATCTACCTGTGTGCTGTTCGGCCACATCTCCAGTACTGCGATAACGTGACCTCAAACTTGATATCACATTTTGACTGGTATGTAGGGCCTCAGCAACGACGCGTTGAATTGCACCATTTTCTAACATGCCCACGGCTCGTAACATTTCATCTCGACTCAAATGACGACGTGACATGACTTTTAAAGTTCGTACGTCACGTTAAATTAAAAAAGAAAAACAATTAAAAACCCTTTTCATTAATAATTATAATAAAACAGTTTTAACTTTCTTTAATGTAACGAATTACTAGCAAATTTGCCGCCATATTTTGTTTATTATTTTGTTTTTTTTCTTTCCATGTTCAAATTTTGAAAATAGAATAAAAGAGGTTTTAATCTGTATATAAACTTTTTGTGGAAACTAACAAGGTTCTAAACTATAAACTCGTAAATAATTTAGGATTAAGATATCCCTAGACTTTGTTGATGTGTGTATATCAATTCTCTGGTTATTATATATAGCCTATCTACTTTTGGATTAAATGGATATCCATACCGCCTTAGATAAATAAATGGATTATTTTTTGTGCATTAAGGCACCGGATCCGATAAGTTAGTAATCATCATCATCCGGGCCCGCGCACTAACCTAATTAAATAAGGTTTTCCACAGAGCGACTGCCGTCTGAACTGCGCAAGCCAAGGCGATAGCGATATTACATAGTTTAGACAAGTGTCAATTTATATAGGGTACTTTCTATAACGACTGTCAAATATCTTCATGACAGCCAGTACCGACGGCTTCACATGCTCTCCGAGGCACGAGGCAATCGATAATTAAATGACAGTGGTACGCGCCGTGAATTCGATCCCAATACGCTCTGCATGGCAGTCTGTTCATCTTTTCTATTTTCACTCAGCCATCACTGCAAAATATATATTCTATTTTCACTTACAATTTGCCGACCATGAAACTTCAGACTCTGACTGCTTCAGATTTATTTTATAATTTGTCCATTAGCTCTTTTCTTGGCTTTGTGCTTAGTAATACATCTAGTGATTCATTAACTATTATATTTATTGATTTCCACATCATCTTTGTAATTAAGGCGTTAATCCTTTTAAACAAAGCCAGGCCAAATAATTCTACATTTTACTTAAAGTCTCCATTAGTTTTGTGAAAGTAACGGGACTGAAACCAAGACAGGGGAAAGTGTCATTAAATTTTTTGTCGTTTTTTTCGAGTCGAAAGCACGAAACTGGAAGTGCTCTTGATAAATGACTACAGCGCCACTATCCTATTGCAACTTAATGTCGTTATCGGGAAGAATGGGTGTTACAAAGTGCGACTGTATATAATCCTGTATGTAGCTATGTTTTTGCGTTTGCGATGGATGTTTTCTTTAGGCTTTCAAATGGAAGCCTTTAATTTTTTGGATAGGATTTTTTTGGTAGAGACTTTATTTCGTAAATATAATCGTAGCGTTATCTAGTTAAGATTGCGGGAAGCGGTTGGATGCGGGTGGCTCAAGATCGGTAGGTGTGGAGAACCTTGGGAGAGGCTTATAACCAGCAGTGGACGTCTCTAGGCTAACATTCATTGTCTAATTGGAATTGACCATCTAGCTATTATTATAAGGAAGCAGGACATAAAGGTGATGAAATCATGTTAAGTTGAACCAGGCTATAAAGCGGCGTTAATTTGCACATATTTGTCATATTGGTCTGATAGTTACTAGTTAATAACCCCAATCATTTACTCAGTTCGGGAAAAGGGAAATTCTTTATGTGCTACGAGTATTCTAAGCGATCATAAATGAGACAGATGTTAAGGGATTTTAAGTATACCTACAGTTAC
The DNA here is from genome assembly GCA_944739405.2 of Euclidia mi. Lineage (NCBI taxonomy): Eukaryota > Metazoa > Arthropoda > Insecta > Lepidoptera > Erebidae > Euclidia > Euclidia mi. Next base: position 2,872,655 of record OX123202.2, on the reverse strand, counting down.
ACTTCATCATCAGCCTGCCATAGTCCACTGCTAGATATAGGCCTCTCCAAGGACACGCCACTGAGCCCGATTTTCGGGCCGTTGGCGTGCCATTCATACCTACATTTAGAATATCAAATTGATTTCATTGATAGGTAGACTTAGTGCCATACATATAAGTGCAAATAGTCATTTGAGATGTTTAGAACTAGCGTGAAAAATCCACGTACTAGAATACAAAATTTAATACGGGGTTGCATAAAGTTTACTATGGAACCCTAAAAAATAAAATCGAATAGCTATTGTGCATCAGGACGAACATCAATCACGCACTCAAACATAATCGTCAAAGTAAGCCATCTATGGCTTATTTTGAATTTTTATCCGTCTTTTATTAAACGACTATTAAACTTAGTATGGTATCGTCACACATATTACAACGATTCCCCGGTTACCCACTACATCCTATACCGCGGGGTGTAACCCCTTATGTGGATAAAAATAGCTCCAGCAAAGATATATTCATCCTTTCATCCCTACCACATACCTGTGTCAATCGTCCTATATCAAGTTGTAACGAGAACGCAAACATACCAAACACTGAATAAAAGGGAAATAGACCTTAAGTCAGGGTGGTAAAAGTTGTGTGGGTGGTAAAGTAATCGTTGTGTTGTAAGGCGAGGTACACACCTGCGTCCGGTCATCCGTCACTGCGAGTATAAACCGTGCGTCGACGCTCGGACGCCCATGGAATAAAGATACGTCCGTGTGTGTTCACCGTTATAATTGAATGCAGCGCGTTTAAACCCTTGCCAGTGGAATAAATGCTTTATCTTGCCTGTTTACGGAGCCAATTCACTGTGTTATTTTACTTTCTGCTTGTTAATTGGTAACACTTCGTTGTATTTATGCTATCACTGTGGATAAGGTGAGAGTTTTCAATAACAATCTGGAAAATAACAAATTTACGATTTAAGAAATCATTCAGACTTGTATCTACATGTTCTTAAATTGTTTACAATAAGTAAACATGAATTTTTGTAATGGTGAAAGTCGTCATATATACTTAGAGTAAATAGGAATCACCTCCATGTCGTAGCCATTTTCCACCTTGTTAAGTGAACCTGCCATGTTTTTGTGGTAGTATATACAACACTAGATGAGCCTGCGGATACACCCGCGTTATTTAAGGCTACTGCTCCACTCCCGTGGTTCATAGTGTAATGTGCCCTATAGCCTTCCTCGATAAATGGGCTATCTAACACTGAAAGAATTTTTGAAATCGGGCAAACAAACAAACTCTTCAGCTTTATATATTAGTATTAGATACGGCAGTGGATGGATGCGTTCGGCCCAAGATCTGTCTATGTGGAGTGCCTTGGAGGAGGCCTATGTCTGGCTGTGGACGTTATCCGCCTGAAATGATGATGATAATGTACAACATGATTAGATATGAAAACAATTTTAAATCTAATTTTGCAGATAAACTAGTTCCAATGGTTCTGTGTTTGATCCCAAGTCCTACTAACTAGTAAGCAAACAAAATTGTACTCACCTGAATTATTTATAGTGAATTTTTTGATGGCAACCCGTTACAAGTTTAAGGACTTAATATAAACTAAGTTATAGATATTTAATATTAATAATACTATTTTTGAATTTTGAATTGATTTATTTTGCTAAAACATGGTAATACAATCAGTTGTTACAATAGCATATTAGATCCACATGTTTTGCTGTTGAGGCAGCATGCAAAATTAACAAAAATATTTGATATAATATACAAAACAATAACAAAACCATTTTTTATATGAAATGTCAAATACAAAATGTCACCACAATATTTTATCATTATCACACAAATTCATAGAAATACAAAAACAACAAATATAAATTAAAGTACACCAATGAAATCAAGAACAAATCGGACACACAATATATTATTAAAGTTAGAAACTTAAAAATGCTTTTCATCTAAATACTCGCTGATAGAATAATATGCTTTTTGGATCAAGTGCTGTTTAAGAGCAGCTTTAAATTTCTCAAACAATGCAATTTCGAGTATATGTTTCGGCAGCCTATTATACACCTTTGGTGCCATTATCAATACGTTGTTACTAAACAAAACCGTTCTTGATATTGGTACACGCAATCTATGAGGATAACGCCCGTTATTGCAGTTCTCGTATAAGTGCAGGTGATCTCTTACAAATACAGCACATTCATATACATATAAACTCGGTACTGTGAGAATGTTCAAAGTTACAAAGTATGGCTTACAGCTCTCGGTCTGTTGTAGATTACATATGGCGCGTATGCATTTTTTCTGAGCTTTAAAAACATCCTCCTTCTCACTGGAGTTGCCCCAGAATATTAAGCCGTATCTAAGCGCAGACTCGACAAATCCATGATATGCTGTTAATACGACACTTCTGTTGACTACTTTACGTAACATGTATAATGTATATGAATATTGATTTAGTTTTTTACACACTTTTTCAATTTGATTCCACCATGTTAAGTTCCTATCTAAATGTATACCTAAAAATGTTGTATGGTCAACTGGCCTAATTAATTTACCATTATAATGTATACTAAAGTCAGTGATGTTTTTATTCTGTCTAGTAGTAAATGTCATTATGTTAGTTTTATCAAAATTTGCAATAAAATTATTAGAATCAAACCACTCAATGATATTATATAAGGAATTATTGATTTCATTTTCAAAAGATTGAATGTCCGTATTTTTATAAATTATTGTGTTGTCATCCGCGAACAAAATCATAGGATGATTTGTTGATTCTGGAAGGTCATTTATATATATAAGAAACAGTAGTGGTCCCAGCACGCTACCTTGCGGTACCCCAAAATGTGTTTCTCTTAACATGGATGAGTATGTATTTTCGATTTTGGTTGCAGTACATATTCGCTTTATTTGAGTGAATTGCTGTCTCTTTGTTAGGTATGATTTCAAAAGATTTAAAGAGTTACCTCGGATCCCGTATTGCTCTAATTTGTGTAACATTATCTTATGATCTACATAATCAAAAGCCTTTGTCATATCCATGTATAGAGCTTTTACTTGTATCTTCCTGTCAACGCTAGTCATTATATGTTCAAAAAATTCATATATTGCCAAATTTATTGATTTCTTCTTGCGAAACCCTTTTTGCGCGTTAATAAAAATATTATTATTTTCAAAATATGAACAAATATTACTATAGATAACCATCTCAAATTTTTTTGAAAATATTGGTAATAAAGCCACTGGTCCTTTCCTCATCCTTTTTTTTTAAATAAATGCTTGATAATAGAGATTTTCAATCTGTCAGGAAATATGCCCTCTTCCATACAAATATTAAATATATGACATAAAACTGGTGAAATGTTACCAGCTACATACTTTAAAACTCGTGTGTTAATATCGTCGTATCCTGTGCTGTTGGTTGATTTTAATAATTTTATTATAGTATAGATTTCGATAGGATTTGTTGGCTTCATAAACAACGACCTACATTGTGCATTTTTTTATGTGCGTGTATATGTACTAGTATTATTTACACTTTTACTAGTTAGATTTATTTGGTCAATGAAATGATTATTGAATATTTCTACTATTTTTTGGGGTTCACTAATAATATCATTCTTTATTTTTATTTTGTTTATAATTTGTTTGGGAAACGTACTTCTATTATTGATCACTTTCCAGCTAGCTTTACACTTGTTGTTTGCATTATTTATGTAGTAGCTATTCTGTGCCTTTTGGGTAAGTTTAATTATTTTTGATAGACGCTTTGAATATGCTTTAAATATTTTTTTGTTTTCGATCGTTGGTGTACGCCAATGTTGCCATAATAATTTTCTTTTTTGTTTACAGCAAGTCCTTATACCTTTAGATATACACTTTTGCTTTTTGGTTGTAGATATTCTTTTAATTTCCACTGGGAAGCAAAGATCATAAAACAGTTTAAAATGGTCAAAGAAAACATCAAACGATTCATTAGCCGTCTTCGCTTCGTACACATCCGTAAAATATAGATTACATAAGCAATCTTTAAATTTTTCCATATTTTCTTTGCAGTAATTCCGTTTATTTATGTAGAAAAAATTTAAATTATGAGTTACTTTCACAGGACATATAAGAAGTTGAGCACTATGATCAGAGAGTGCTAGTTCCAAAATTTCATGACTACAACCTTTGATGTTGTGAATGATATTATCAATACATGACCCACTAACCAGCCGAGTAGGTTTGTTAAACTCGAATTTCAAATTATGACCAAACACTAATTCCTTAAACCTAGAACTTAAAGTATTAGTTTTAGATACGTCTATATTATAATCACCACATATAGTAATTTTAATTTTTTTTGTGTAACAAAATTCATTTAAAAGTAAAACCAAATTATCAAAAAATTTGCTAATTTATATTTTATCATTCTTAGGAGGCCTGTACAAGCAAATGATAATGATTTTAAATACTGTAAGCTCAATTGCACAGCATTCGAAAACATTTTCTATACAATATTTTACAATTTCTTTAATAATTTTATATGAATGTGTTGACCTTACCAAAATACATGAGCCACCGTGTCTGTTTCGCCTAGTGTACCAAGCTGCCAATACATAGTTTGAAATATTTACTAGTGTGGTGTCGGTTTCTGTCATGTTGTGTTCTGTGATGCAGATTGCATCTATAACCTTATCAGCTGAACGCAGTTCTTCTAAGTGTACCGTAAGTAAGTCCGATTTATTAATGAGTCCATTGATATTTTGATGCATTACAGACATATAGCTATTTACGAAATAAATCATTGTTCTCAATGTTTGTATGGTTGTCATTTATTATAGGTAGTTGATTTTGAGAAAGTATTGTACTGGCATTATCATAATTTAATGTTTGGGTGCTTCTATGTATCATTTTTGGTTTTTCTTCCATTATATTTAACGGCTTTAAGGAGTATTGATCAAATTTTATTTTATAATCTATATGCAAAATTTCCTTTAATAGAATTCGTGACAAATTACTGATAAAATATTTACCTCTAGGTATAAATTCGCTATAATTCATATTTATATAATTTACATGAGCATATTGACTACATAAAAATTTCAACTCATAATTAAGTTTACGCTCATTAAGATACCTGTTACGAGGAATTTCACTTATTATTATATTGGTATTGTTCAGATCCTGCAGCCAGATACGTAAAGAGTGTTGAAATTTATAAGGGTGACAATCATTAGTTCCACCTAGTATAATAATGTAATCTTTTTCGGTCAATGAATACAGTTCTTCATTTGGCTTGTCCATTTACAGAAAACCAAATATTCGGGCCCAACTAAAGTTTGTAAAGCTTTTTGTAGATATCTGCCTTGTTGGTCTGCCAGTATAACAATTTTTCTTTGTTGGTTTTCACATTTGGTTGTCTCGCCTTGCTGACCCTTTCCTTCATTTTGTACGTTCACCCCGTCCTGTTCAATTTGGTTTGTATCTTCTGTTACCACTTGTGTAGATTTGGAAGTGTCGATAATGTTGTGCATACTCTTATCTTCTATGGGCAAATCATATGTTATGTGAAGGAGAGTGCTATTATCTGTCAATTCAAAAAGTTTTCGCGATTTTAATGCTTTATTTTTTCGTGATGATAATGGTGTACCGTTAGTTGCGCCAAGTCCAACTTTCTTATATAGTTCTACAATCTTCACGTATGTTTCAAGTTGTTGTTTCAAGTCTGTGTTTTCTGTATTGAGGTTCTCTATTTCGTTGTTTGCTATATCCAATTCTTCTTGTAACCTTAATATTTTAGCTTGCAATTCCTTATCGTGATTGAGGCTACTGATTGATGTGTCAGGTAGACTTAGCATTGTAGTATCGAATAACGGAGTAGTTGTGTTACTAACCGTGCATATATCATCAAAAGAGTTCGTTCGTCTTGGTTTTCTATGTGTAATATTAGCCTCAGAATAACTCTCCATATTCAATGAGTAATAAATAAAAAAAAAAGTTTAATAAATTAAATTCTTTTCAATTCTCGTAAATTTATAAGAAGTTCAACCAATTATAGTTTATTCCCTCGTAGAAATCAGATAAAACAACAAAAACTTCTTCTATAATGTAGAATCGATCTCGCATCTATTCAAGCAATTCACACTAGATAGTCCGTCGATAGACGTATTCCGCCACTTTGTCGCTATCCGTATGTTTCAAATTTTGGTTTGGTTTCATACAATTTCCTTTAATCGTCAATATTACAACTTTGAAGTGCAAGTCATTAGAGTCCAAAGTTCAGATTGATTTTTATGATACAAATTGTGGGTGTCTAAAATTTTATTTTTATACTTTTTGCACTGTTAACATGTATTATTTAGAAAACTTTGTTTTATACACTCAACATTATTTGATTTATGATCACTGTTTAGATTAAACACTTGTATTAACTACTATTTAGATTTTATGGCAAATTACGACAGTTTTCTGCTTTGAAATTGTCACTTTGTGATCACTTTTTTAAACTTTAGTTTTTACGATGGTTACAACACTTTCAGTTTTGTCCACAATAACACTGATTCTATGTACTATTTGCAAATGATGTATAACGTTTCTGTCCTTATTTGATGAACATTGAATGTTTAAAAACAAATTATTCCGGAGCCGATAAGCACTGTGCTGCGCCCTCTAGTAAGAAAAGAACTATACACAAGGGATTTCATACTATGTGCCCAGTAAGGCCATAGCAGCCCTCTACCGTCCACCCCTAGCAGACTTTAATTACAATATCTCTTTCGAGAATATTATAGAGAATTCTCAGACACAGATTTCCTCATGAATATTCCCTTCTCACTTTAGTAAGCAATTATCAGCAATTTACGCAATTTAATACGCAGATAACTTTGAAAAGTTACCGTTGCGTTGGGTAAGAACCTGAGACCCACAACATAGCACTCTTTAGTCCATTTACTGCGCTATCGCCTTACTAAACATACCTTTTATTACTAAGTATAAATAATATAGTTTTGTTTATCTCCAAGTCCCATAAAAGTGATTTTTGGAAGATAAAAAAAAATATTTTAACCGTTACATTAAATTGAATTTGCCATCATTAAATTTATCATCATCGCCCTAGCCCTATCCCGGTCATCCAAGACTTACACTACTTGAAGCCCAGGTTTCCGTCTAACCGGATAATATCAGCTTTACCTCATAGCGACTGCCGTCTGACCTCCGCAACCCAAAGGATCTTGCAATTAAATGCAGTATTTATTTTATAAACCGACTTAGAAGTGTACGTGACGTTGCACATTTGCATGATAAATTATGTGGCTGAAAATAACATCTGAATACAATTTTTGAAATACAAATTAAAATTTAAGTAAATAAGGATGGTATGGTATTCAAAGTGTATGATATGGCTTAAAAATATGTTTTTAATGTTAGCAGTTATATCAATTCTAAGGTATGATTTACGCAATATTGTATAGTAAGTAAATATATTTGATAGTAGTTATACGTGACTATCATTAGAATGAGTTTAGAGCTGACAAAAACCAAATTAATAATTTATTTTCAGAATTAGGTAGGATTTATTTAAACCATTGATTAATAATGTAGTGGTTAGGTACTACGTTTGATATAGAGCATATTCATGAACTGTTATAGAAATCCTATTAATAAAAAGAAGTATTGAGGCCTTTTTAATACGAAACAAGTGGAGAGAAAGACATAAAGGCCGCAGAGTTAATTTTGCGTACAAGTAATGAACCTACCTAACATACAGGAATCATGTGGAATATAGAATTCAAAATAAAAAAATATTTGTATCTAATATGACCTGAAGATTTTTAACCATTATGTAATTATTATGTAAAATTATTTTTACTATGTGCCCTTGGTTATCTCATGTAGGAGTAAGAGTAGTAATACTGCTACAGAGTCAAAGGCCTTTGCCAAATCAAGGAAAATCATAATAATTCCCAATTACTTGTATCCTCTGCCTAAGTTCTTTTGAGATATAGCTTCTTTCTCTCTACACGCCCTTACTAGTAACATTTATATAAATTATAATTAAAGATTATAATTTTGTTGGAAAAATAATAGGTACATCTTTGATCAGACAGTAACATTCACAATATCGGAATATATTATTACCACTACAGCATACATTTTTATATTACATACAAATGCGAAAGTAACCTAGCAATAAATTTATCTTTACTCTCTCTGTTACGTAAATACACGTCATTATAGAGAGAACGGAGAAGTCACACGTAATCATTACAAGAGAGCTTAAGCAAGCGCGTCTGTAAAGTTTCCGACAAGGCGAAGTGTCGGCCCTTATTAGGCGGCTAGCATGACCTAGTCGAGTTTCATTGTGCCTTTGAGTCTGCGCTATTAAACCGACACTACGTGCGATTCCCTTTAATTGGACGACAAACCATTTGATCGGCTGTGTGAAACTAGCCTAACAACCTCTAATGGATTAAATACATTGTAAATTAAAGAACAATGGCCACTTCTCATACATTGAATGACCTGATAATGAATAATTGCGTATATATATATAAAATAACGAAAACAAGTAGCTCTATGATCAAGAAATTATACTGTAAAGACAGTTTTTCTTATAAAGGTCTAGGAATTACATAATACACCGAAATTAGTTCGTATTAATTTGACAGATTCTCCCATATCCAATGTCACCGGCGGCGACTTTACGTCAAAAACGTTTCGTTGCATCCTTATCCAATGTTTTCAATGGCAGAAATACATTTATATTTATCTTTTTATATCTTTTAACATAAAAAATACATTCATTTATGAATAGCTTTTAACAACTTGATTCAATTTATATATAAAATTAAGTTTTCTCGAGGTTTCACAAAACCAGTTGATAAAGATTGGTATAAGTGAAATGGAACGTAGCTAAACAAGGAAGTATTATCGGGCACAGATAATATAACGATGCAGCGAATAAAAAATATTATGATAAGGATGCGTTCACGAGTTCTAGAACATCATTACAACCCAAAACTTTTCTTTTTACCTAGACTTCTATAAAATAATTATAATTGTTAGGTAAATCATTATACTAAAAAAATAACCTTAATTTTAAAATAAGTTTTATCTCTATACATGTTTAGGTCAAAAATGGCCATTCTTCTTTAAGTGGTTAATGATTAGGTATGTTTTTGCTTGTAAGTTATCTGTATTGTTTTGCACTTATTATTGTAGTGTGACAGTGATTGTATGATATCTATCAAGAGAGGTGGGTCTATAAACAAGACGGGCGGGTGTGTCTACAGGGTGTTTGACGAGCTAGATTACAGATATTTGCATACATAAAGGTTGTTTCGCATATTTCTTAATCTAGACTGGATTTATCAATAACATGTTAATTAGATTATCACAATATTAAAATTATCAGCATTGTTTGTAGTCTGTCCCATGGCTATACAAAAGCCTATTCTCTTTATAAGAGGGGTTAGGCTGTGGACATCTAAACGAATTAAATTATTCGCGATTAGATAAGGTTATTTAGCGGGTTTACACTTATTGATGACTGGATTCCAAGCTGTTGATAATCTAAAAATCTCTACCGAGGTATTTATGCCTTAAATATCTTATTTATCGCGAGTAATACTCGCTAAATAACCTTGTATAATGTGTACATATACGCTCACTAAGTGAGGGTTGACTTTCAGACATATTTCCTCACGATGTTTTCCTTTACCGTTTAGCAAGCGATAATTAACAATTTAGCCTTGGGTTTGAACCCAATACAATTTTAGTAAGATTGTTTTCTTTTTAACCCCTCAACTGCAATAATAACCTCATAGGTTAATAACGAGTCGGGTATCATTGGTCGTTGATATTTAACGGTTTTTGCACTTGTAACACGATTTTGTTATATCATTCGATTTATCGATTTCCGCTTGACCAATTTTAATACTTTTATAAACTGGAAACGAGCAAGAATGAACGAAAATTAATTAAACAAAATACGTATGCCATTGAACTTTGCGACGACGCCACATTGGCCATTTTGATATTGAAATCAGTGTGCACGAGAAAAGTAAAAATGTTTGTAATGAGAAAACATTGAGTAATCTTACAAGTATTATATACAGAACTACTGGAAAATAAGTGTAGATTTCACTTTGAGTTATAGTTTATTGGAAAGTGATAAATATTGCAGTGAAAAAGTAACGAAACTTTTGTAATGCACTTATTAGGTTCCCGAAGAATGGCGGCCGTTATTTTTCGTCGCGTAAACAAAAACGTTTTATGGTGAAATTATTATTCTAAAGTAAAATGAGTTGAGTTATCTTTGCATATTGTATATAGTTTTAACGTAATAAAGTGCTCGTTTGGTGATTATGCGTGGATATTCGATAAATTGTGATAAAGTTTACAATTTATACCAATGAAATTTCTCAAAATCAAAATATATTACATCGCTGCGAGAACAGGTCAATTTTATTTACATATTGAAATATATAACTAGTTAGATAAAGTCGTAACGAAGCCAGGAAGGTATAATTCATGCCATATTATTATATTTTTGTAGACGAATTTTTCGTTTTTCTGCAAGTCTACGTAAAAAATATAAAGTGTTTGAAATGACGTTGCATTTCGTGCGTTGGGCAAAGCGAGCCTTGCGCAGGGTAGGGGTTAATGCCCAAGTCCATTTAGGATAAATTTATAAATTTAAAAGAGCCTTATAATAATAATTAACCAGTCTAGTATTGACTCTTATCATCACAGAAACCGCTGAATCTAAATTACTTCGTCCAGAAGTTGTGTGCAGAAGAATGATGTACCAGGCGCGCAGTAACTAAAGGCGGTGTTATTAGAAGGCGGACGGGAGAGCTTCAGTACAAGTGTTTGCGTAGACGCCCATCCAGCGTAGCCTTAGATTAGTACGGACTTAAGACGAAACTGGAAGTGACGGTAGACCAAAATTAAATTAAGGCTTTTTTTTAGCTATGTTTTGCGTCGAGATGTTAAATTTTCAACAAATAAAATAATTTAGCTTTTCTTTTTAACAGACTTCTACTGCACTGTGCCTAAATCCTTTACTAGGGTATTCAATTAACAGACATAACACCCAAACCCGAAACTATAATTTGCAGATCACACAAAGTGCAATCGTGTGCACAACCAATTATTGTCATTAATTCAAATATTATCTATTTTCCGTAATGTAAATACTAAATTGCATATTCCCTTATTTACGCCATGAAATCAGCAAATACACAAACATATAAATCTCAACTCAGCAGACCGCAACGAAACAAAATGCATGGCGCAAGAGCGTCGTATAAATCGTATTTACAAGACAAGTGCGTGCCATTAAAAACAATCACGTGTTTTGGCAAGGTCGGGCCATAAAGTGCGCGACATGCCCCAGCGCCGGCCAAACTGTTATTTATGGCTTTCTTTTAAACATTACGGCTTGCCCTCCGTCGCCACTGCGTGCTTTGGCAACGATGCAACTCGCTATCCTACAACCATAATATACTAAGACTCGGTCCACACAGAACGAGAAGCTGGCAGCGCAACAGCGAGTTGCTGTAGTGCCAGACAATTTCCAATTTTATCTTAATAAAAAAGTGTTTTAAATCGATTGCGGATTTCGAAACGCCGGGAGGTCACCGGCTAAACGAAGTCATTCAAGCGATGTTACGCATTATTTAAATAAAGATAAGGCTGGAAATTGTTTGACGCTTAAGCTATTTCTTGCTGCGCTGTTAGCTGCTGTTCTTTCTGTGTGAATTGAGCCTAACTTCAGTAAAATGTAGATCATAACCTACTACCAAGTGCAATGTGCCGTGAAATGTGCCGTGAAATGTTAACGGTCGTTGAGTAAAGAAAGAAAGAAATGTTTATTAGATCACAAAAAAGAATCATAGTCTTTTCTTCATTTAAGAAAAAAATATATAAATGCTACATTGTGCTTCACTTATAAAAATAATAAATGCTAACATACAATATAATAAAAAAACAAACAAACGCAAATGAAACACAGATGTATATTTATAGATGTATATCGCAAAGTTCGGTACAGTATTGTGTATAATAGGCCACAGCTCAGCTTATGTTACAATGGGGAATTGCAACGCTGATTTTCAGCTGCAGCCTTGGTGGCTAGGCATACTTAATTATAATGATAGGGAAAATAATATGAAGTTACATAAATAATAAATATTTAAAAAAATCCAAGTAGATTAATTTAAAAGATGTCACATATTAAATTCATTATAGTATAGTATAATAGGTAGGTTGTAATAATAAATGGTGTAATAATAAGTACTCCCATAAATATCTGTATTGTGCTTTAAATTGATTGCGTTGATTTAACTGCTTTATTACTTAATGCGTAAAGCTGATAATTAATTAATAGCTTCATTGCAGCAGTCGGCATCACGTTTAATCTGGGTTGAATCGTTAATCATATCAGATTTTCTGTGCGACGAGTACTGACCATTCTGAATAGGTGAGTTATGATATTATATGCCAATACTATTTATTGACAGCCACTGATGTAAAGGCTGATTTGAGTCACAAGAATTATTCTTGCCTGCCTTTGTGGTCCAGTGGATAGCGTATGCGTCTGCTGGTCGGAGGTCCCGGGTTCGATTTCCGGGTCGGGCAAAAGTGTTACTGGTTTTTTCCGAATTCTCAGTAACAGCACGGAGTATGGTGATGGTTTACCGGGCAGGTAACGGCAATAGGCTCGCCCCCTATTACGTGGAATTTAAAAATTTATGTCCAAATGTGGATGTAATACCTATTACGCCTCTACCTACGCCTTCGGGGGTACAGTCGTGAGTCTATAAAAAAATATATTCTTTACTAGAAAATACCTGCAGCTACACACACTTTTTAAATAACGCGTTTTTGCCCGATCCCGTGATACTTTCGGTAAGTCCCTTCTTAGTGTACCTATTCAGCCCCCAATACATGCCAAATTTCAGCCTCCTGTGCCTCATAGTTTTGGCTGTAGCTTGTCTGTCGGTCAGTCAGTAACGCAAGAATTTTATATATCATCGACGGTGGAAAACGAAAGCGTTGTAGTCCACAAATTATAATAATATTCTACCACATTCACACAACACGATCTAGTCCCAAACTAAGCAGAGCTTGTACTATGGGTACTAGATAATGGATAAACATACATATATACTTTTTTTTGTAAATACATACATATTATACATAGAAACACCCAGACCAAGACGAACATCCATGTTCATGCACACAAATGTTTGACTTGAGCGGGAATCGAACCCGCGACCTTCGGCGTAGCAGTCGCTTACACTCCCGCTACACCAACCGGTCGTCATATTATGCATCTAATGGTTCGGGTCTCGTAATTTTAGGATGAATGGTTATAAAATTAACATTTTGAAAAAATGGGACTTAAATGCCTGCATTTAAAAGTAGGCTGTAAGTTACAAAAAGAAATCAGTTATACTATGTCGATTACAATAAATTCGTTTCCCGTAAAAAAATATGCACTTTGACAGAAATGCTGGCTCCCGTACGGAATACTACGTTTTTGCCGCTAAAGCTACGATCGAAAGTAGAGATAAATATACTAATCAAACATCAAGCGGCAAAAGAAGAATCATATAAGAGATTCTAACCTTCGGTGCTCAAACCTGGTCGCCTACCGAGTTGCCAAAGTCACGCCTTGCGGGCTGTCAAAGAGCTATGGAGCGCAGCATCCATGGTATTTCACTCAAAGATAGGATAATTATTATTACGTGGGACCTAAAAATTCATGGCGAAATGTGGGTGTAATATTACACCTCTGCCAACCCCTTCGGGGATACAGGCGTGATTCTATAAATAAAAAAATAAAAAGATAGGATAAGAAACACTGAGCTGCGCTCCAAAACTAAAGTCAAAGATGTGGGTAAAACTGCTGCCAGCCTGAAATGGAACTGGGCGGGCCACGTCAGCCGTATGCACGAGGGTCGTTGGGCGAAGATCTCTCGACACTGTGGGTGCCAGAAGATGGACGACGTCGCCGGGGCTGGCCCTGAAAAGGTAGTGGGATGACCTGGACGCCTTCAACAGGACTTGGCTTGAGACTGCAGGTGACAAAAAGACATGGAAAGATTTGGGGGAGGCCTTTGCCCAGCAGTGAGACAGGACAGGCTAGTGAAAAAAAATATAAGAGATTTAATTTAGTTACTTTACAGTGTAAAGTCGGGAAGCCTTGTTTCAAGTAAAGCTGCAGTGTTCGCTTTCCTAAAAAAATTGGGCAAATGCGAGTCGGCCTCGCGCACGAAGGGTTTCGTACCATCATCCATTCATCATCTATAAAACAAAATCACGTTCGTTGTATGTATACTTAAATACTTTTTAAGTTTCTACCTGTTTATTAAGATCAACTAACAAATTGTTTAAAAATTACGTTTGTTGTATGGGAGCCCCCCTTTATTATTTTCTTTTTTTAAATTTCAATCAAAAGTAATATACAACTACATATTCTGTGAAAATTTAGAGCGTCTACCTGTTACAGTTAGTAAATTTGAGCAAAAATACGAAAAAACACACGTTTTTTGTATGGGACCCCACCTTAATATCTTCATTTTTTTTATTTTTAGTATTTGTTGTTATAGCGGCAACCGAAATACATAATTTGTGAAAATTTCAGCTTTCTAGCTATCACGGTTTATGAGATACAGCCTGGTGACAGACAGACAGACGGACAGACAGACAGCGGAGGCTTAGTAATAGGGTTCCGATTTTTACCTTTTAGGTACGAAACCCTAAAAAGGGTTAAGCCCAGCTCCATACAATTGGATTAGTGCAATTACTTACAGCGTTTTTACGTTCTGTAAAAATAGTTTAAAATGTCGTAGTCAACAATATGTTGGAAAATAATTGTTTTTTTTTATGGGCTCACGCCTGTATCCCCGAAGGAGTAGGCAGAGGTGTGATATAACACCCACATTCCGCCATGAATTTTTTGGTCCCAAGTCTGGGGGATAGAACTAGATTTAAAAAAAAATAACAAGTATAATATCAAAAAATCATGAACCTAAGTAAAAAACACGCTAGTTATGATTTTTTGAAAAAAGTGTAAAAGTTTTTTCGCTCTGGTGAATATTTTCGTTTTTGTGGATGACTACGTTTTCGCTTTCCGCCGTCGATATACAGATAATTTCTACTTTAAAGCAAAAGTTATTGGTTAAGTAAAATTTATCTACTGCTTGTTGATTTCTTCTTGGTTCATTTTGGTTTTATGATAATTATTTACATTTAAACTGAAGGCATTTAACTATTAGTACTTAAAACATTTTCCACATTTATCTCATGATTGTTTAGAATTTTCAAAGTGTAGTAATAATGTTTCTTGTAATATCAATCAAACTGTTTTAGTAAAGCAATAAACAAAGCTGGCACATCTAGCTGATAGCTCACCTAAGTTGTTGGTGTAAAGTTATGATGAGGCTTGCAGCAAACCACAAGAAACTTGATTTTCGCCGGGATTCAGACTAAGTATGCACATAAGATATTATCTTATAATTTATAGATTTGTATGTAATATTTGCGTCAAAAGTTGTAACAAGTTGTATTTTTTTATTTCTGGAGTTGATGAGTTATTTATTTATTAACTTATAGCTTAAATTCATAGAAATTAATGTGAGTCATCATTACGAAGATAGTGCATACACATCTTCTACTAAAGGAAGTAAGGAAGGAGGGATAATAACACGATGAATTGCCCGGGAATATAACGTGCTCGGAAACGGAAACACTGCGAACAATGTGAACAAATCGCAGCATAGCTTCTATGAGTACAAAACTCTTCAGAAATTCACAATTTAACCAGGGACAAAGAGAATAAGTAAGTTAATGTGATTTGGTAATTGGACCCAAATAACACAAACAATAGTTTATTTCCTTTCGTTACAAAAGTGGTATAGTAATTAATTACAGAACCCTCAAATATGGAGCCATATTTTCCATCCTAATTCAATTTACCGTATAAAATAATAATTGCGATACATCGATTACCCCACCGAACTTGAGCGAACAGTAATCCCTTATGCACTAAACCGTGCCCCTTGCAGCCTTTAACGTGAAACTTTAGCTTTGAGCGCACACATGTACAATAAACACTCGATTTCAGCGCATCCATGGTACGTCGAAGTCTAGCTTCGACCGCTGGTTGTGTGGCCACAAGTTAAGAGATGACGCGTGATATGATGTGTTGAATGTAATTTGTGAATTTACAGTTGAATGGATTAACTATTGTGATTTTCTTTACAGGGCTATATCAACATCGTCCTAGCGATATTCGGATTGCATCGAAAGATTTTGCCTTGTAGTCTGCTTTCCATTCTAACAAGATAACTATGTCATAATATGAGCATTCTACAGAGCCATTATCGCCTAAGCTCCGCAAGCTCTTTAGCTTAAGCTTGCGGAGCTTAGGCGATAATCGCTCCTCTTTAGGAGGTAATATTTAAGGGCAGGTACTGATTTCCCATGACGACTGTCAATGATTTTCATAACAGGCAAGACCAACAACTTAACCTGCCCTCTATGATATGGGGCAAGCGATAGTTTAAAAAGTATATGAATATCATCATAATACAGCCCTGCGCAGTCTCCGGCTGGATAAAGGTCTCCCCTATCTTACATCATAAAAGCAATATGATTCAAAAGGAGGATTAACGGCCTGCTCACGAGATCAGTCTAAGCGGCGAGCGGCGCGGCAGGGGCGATGTACATGCCGCTTTTACTTTGAGACTGCCGCGCGCCGCGTCACCGTAAGCGCGCCGCTGTAAGCCGTGACCGGGCCGTTAGCCTACTATGCTACGGCGGTTGGACGGGATGGCCAGCCAGAACCTTATTGATATCGGGTTTTTATGTCTTACTAGAGATAACATTGCTTCGTTATTCTCCTTAGACGCTTTTTTGACACCCAAGGAATTAATTTGACACTTTGTATACTTACTCCGTTACTTAAAACCGTTGCCGTGCACTTAAAAATGTATTAGGTACTTTATCGGGTGTCTGGTTACTACAATACAGGCTTTGTATCGTAGAGGATTTATCTAAGGGTATGATTATTACAATATAAAATCATCATGTCCGTGTGGTGATGGATTAAGAATACGAAATGTCAGCACCTCATATAGGTGTCGTAAGAGCCGACAGAGATATGCTCTATATTATGCAGAGAACAGCACTGTAAGAGAGGAAAAACTTGATACAAACCCTATACCAAACCGTTTGCCCAGCGTGGTAATAATTATAATAATATAGCCTCATTTATTCCCATAATGAATTACATAATTATAGTACTCTATTCTATGAATACAAGTCTATAGAATACAAGTGTCACCACCCCCTATCTTCCCGTGGGTGTCGTAAGAGGCGACTAAGGGATAACACGATGCAAATACCATCTTTGCGTAGAGACGGAAAACTCGACATCAAACCCTATACGACTGCCTCGTTGGTCTCGCGGCATAAATGTGCGCGTGGGATTGGGAGGTCCCGGGTTCGATTCCTGGGTCGGGCAGTGTTATTGGGTTTTTCTGTCACGAAATTCTCAGTAGCACAGTAGCAGCACGGAGTCTGGAAATGTGCCCAGTACGGCAATAGGCTCGCCCCTTATTACGTGGGACTAAAGTATATCTGGCGAAAAGTGGGTGTAGAAATACACCTCTGCCTACCCCTTCGGGGATAAAAGGCGTGACGATATGTATGTATAATTATAGTACTTAATTAAATTATTGTATGCATGCATGATATAATTATTTCAATTAATATAATTACTACTAATTTTTTATCATATTTTATAACATTTCGATTTTTCTATAATATTTTTCGTTACTAATTATAATAATTAATTAGCAAAATTTATTTAAATTATTCAAGTATCAAATTATTAAACCTTTAAAATATTTCATTAAGGGCCCCTCAACGGGTAAAGGCCTCCTCCATCTTACTCCACGTCTGTCTGTCCTTTGCCTTTGTGATCCAGTTGTCACCGGCTATTCTTATTATTTCGTCTATCCATTTTTCTTTTGGTCTACCTCTTTTCCTTTTGTTTGGTGGTCCTTGCCAAGTAGTGACTCGGTGCGTCCATTTATCTCTATCCATGCGTGCAATATGACCTGCCCATTTCCATCATGGCCAGCGTGGGATAGTAGGTCAATTCCTCCTTTCAAAGGAGAGGCCTAGTCCACAAGTGGACTGTTAAAGGCATCATATCATTGAAATCTAGACTTTTGTCTTGCAGCCCGGAGTCCGCCTATTATAATATGAAATCTTATGAAATACACAAAGCAATACAAAACGAAAAACCTACAGCAGGTACAATTTTTACTAATATCTTAAATTACCACTCGAAAAAAGAAAGTAAGCTACACATAACACCATGTCTTTCAATATCGTACTGCACAAGTAACTTGTCGACATCGTTCGAAACACATGTAGGGAATTTATCACGTACGTAGTTACACAACGCAACGGTAGGGGACGC
The DNA here is from genome assembly GCA_944739405.2 of Euclidia mi. Taxonomy (NCBI): domain Eukaryota; kingdom Metazoa; phylum Arthropoda; class Insecta; order Lepidoptera; family Erebidae; genus Euclidia; species Euclidia mi. The sequence goes on along the minus strand of OX123202.2, from coordinate 2,854,161 downwards.
ACCTGTCACTCGGTACAACGACCCCACGACAGGTATAAATCGAACTGTTCACTTACAACTTGTAACAAATGTCTCGTATAATATATAATTGAGAACATGATTGCCTGACACCGTTTTCACTTACAGTAGCTAAGCACGCAGTTATACGTCTTTAATAATATATGCTATTTGGGTCTACTACTCCGCACACGTTGCTCATAGCGTGATGTTATAAAGCCCATAATCTTTCTCCATAACTGGGCTTTCCAACTGAAAAATAATAATCCATATCAGATCTGTAGTTCCTGAGATTAGCTCGTTCAACCAAACGATCAAACTCTTCAGCTTTATAATTTTATTATAGATGCGTATTAATATAGGTACAGTTCTAGAGGTCTTAAGTGTCTAGAAAGCAGCGATAGCCTAGTGGATAGACTAACAGGCTACTGTGCATCGTCGGTTTAAACCCACAGCGATCAACGAAGACTTCTATTTATTTATTTATTTGTCTAATACAACTGCTTACTACAGTTGCCCAAAACGTGTAGTGAGCGTGTATTTAGGTAGGTACATAACCTTAACTTATTTTGTGATATTCATTAGTCATTTCCAAAAAACACAATTAAAACGATATACAATTTGGTGACAAATATATCATCATCAGGATATTTTCCAATAATATTATTGAGCAGTGTGCGTGCCTGAGTAGTAGGCGCGTACTGCGCGGTGCAGGTTCGTAACCTGCGGTGCGGCGAGTAGGCGCCGCGAGCGCACTCGCGTATATTGGTTCGGTGCTGAGATCGAACAGCGTGTAAAAGTATTAGAGTTGTCAATTTGGTTGTGTAAGCTGTCGGTCCCGGTTCTTGTCTAAGGATAAGGATCGTTGGGCCATATCTGAGGTCATAGAGCGATCTGGAAACTCCGACACCAGAGTTGGCCATACACTCACACGAAATACAAAGCGTTAACACAACTACTATACACCCATTTACCTATTGATACGTTCACCAACATATCTAAAGAAGACAACAAGCACAAGAATATATGCGTTATGTAGATTTTTACTCTAAAATTCACAATATAATCTCCTAAAATTTTTATTCAACTTGAATACCACTTGAATACCATATAACTTGAATACCATCGGTCCGTGTGGTGACGGATTAAGAATACGGAATGTAACCACCCCATATCATCCCATGGGTGTCGTAAGAGCCGACAGAGGGAGCATATTATGCAGAGAACAGCACTGTAAGAGAAGGAAAACTTGATGCAAACCCTATACCAACCCGTTTGGCCAGCGTGGTATAGTAGGCCAATTCCTCCTTTCAAAGGAGAGACCTAGTCCAGCAGTGGACTGTTAAAGGCTGATGATGATGAATACCATCAACTGGATACCAAACATATCCACTGCCATACAGCCCCTTTTTAAAATCGAAACATAATCAATCAATACTCAATACTTACTCCATACAATTTTTACAATACAACATTCAGTCCCAAGCATCGATGCAGAATTCCCTAATTAAATATTTTATCCATTAGTCGCTTACCCGTGGACGGGAACCCATCGTAAATAACGGCGGGGCGGGGAAGCTTAACGTACTAAGTCTTGAGGTGATTTACAGGCCGATATTGGCTCGAATCTCTTCACAATCGGATGTTTGTGTATACGTCTATATTGTGTGTAAAGCCTTGTTAAAGGCGGGCTTACAAAATAGGCATGCTTCCAAGTGATATCGAGTTGTAGTTTGGGCTGTGATATGGTTATGATTTTTAGATGGGTTTGGGATCGTGTTGAGATTTTTAATCTTGTGTTTTAGTGTTGTTGTACCTATTTATGTATTTTCTTAAATGTAAATTTATTTAGTGTACGAAATATATTGTTAAAACCTAAATATACAATAGAACAACCCAATAACACACATCCCACGCGCACATTTATGCCGCGAGACCAACGAGGCAGTCAATTTTATGTTTGCCCTAATTAACATTATGCCTCTAAACACGATAAATATACTTACCACAAGTTATATGAAAATTTATTTGGCGATTTTTATAAACGTGGTATGATATTTAAAATCTGGCGTGAAGGTTCTTCGGAACAATGATTTTTTAATATTTACCTGTAGTAACCTAAGTGAATAACTGAATTTGAATAAACATTTGAATTATTTTGAAAAATCCTTTTCTGTTCAGGCAGTGCGTCTGTGGAATGTATTGCCATTACGAATACGAAGAGCAACATCACTGAACATTTAAAAAAAATTGTTATACAAACACTACTTACATTCTTAACGTATTTCAATATTATGTAGGTAGTTTACTTTCATGCGAGTTCTAGGTATGTATTTCAATGTATCTATCATGTTTGTTAGATATTAATATAGTATAAATTGTATGTATCATGTATATATTTAATCTAAGTATGTGTAAGTATTTACATGTGATATGTAAATGTATGTATGTATATTATTTAAAGCTTAATTATTATTGCGTATTCATCGTATTAACTACACCATCGCCTCATAAAACTGCTAACATCATTCCTATCCATCCAAAGGTTGCCTGGAAGATATCGCACTCCTATTATAAGCACAATTATTTGCCACACGAAATCAGCATGATATTTCTCATGTCGGTTTTTAATGAAATCAGCATAATAGAAATTAATTTAGCGGGTCTTAATCGCGTTAACTTAAATTATTTAAGGTATAAATACCTATTTGTTACCGACGTTTCGCTCGCCTTGCACCGAGCGTGGTCGCGGAGAGACTGATGAGAGCTCAGCGACGTCTTGTGGAAGTGCGGGTTTCAGCACCTACCCTCACTTGGTCTTTATTTAAGTTCGCAATGTCGGTACTCCGACACACTAAACTAATGACGTCTACACACTGTTGAGATTTATCACTGCGGCGGTGTTTACACTTGCTGATGACTGGATTCCAAGTGGCCGATAATCTATATCCATCCTCCCGGTTGAAATTGTTATATTTCTTGATTTCTACCACTTCACGTACTATCCTGGAGTAATAGTGACGATCGGTGGATAAGACTTGTGGTTGATGCAGTTCTATCCAGTGGTTTGGTCCAGACTCCAACAAATGCTCAGCTATCGCCGACTTGTTAATATGTCGGTTTTTTACAGCTGCGATATGTTCCTTTACCCTTTCAGCGATTGTACGCTTAGTTTGACCGATATATGAACTACCACAGCTGCAATCGACTTTGTAGACGCCAGGTGTTTGGAGAGGAATTACATCCTTTGGTGTACGCAGATCGTGTGCTATCTTAGAGAGCGGACTGTATACAGTCTTGATGGAGTATTTCTTGAGTACTGTTCCAACTTTGTCCGTCACTCCCTTTAGATACGGCATGTAAGCGGGCACTCTGCTTACCTCAAGTTTAAGTTAACGCGATTAAGACCCGCTAAATTAATTTCTATGATGTATACAAATCGCGAAAGTTTAAAATCGATTAAATCAGCATAAGTCCTCAGAATGAATTACTTCAAAGCTGCGGTGGCCACCGAGAGCGACATTCGATAGTTCAAGCCTTCAAGTCTTAATGGCCGCCGTCTGCCATCAATTGTACGTGAATGACTTGCAAAAAGTGTACTCTTAAAAATAAAACCATCTAGTCGCCAGCCAAATGATATATTTCCCCACTGATACGGATGAACGATAACCTAAATCTAAGTTTGTAATAGGAAATATAAATCAATCATCATATCTAAATTTTGTCCTTAGATATATACATAGAGTATTTTTAGAGTACACTATAAGCAATATGTGAACTTATATAATCTTAAAATTATTTCGCAGCCTTTTTGCTAAAAGCGAGCAAACTAGGGATAAAGTAAAGAAGCATGTGCAATGGTGGTGTAGCTACGATATTAAATCACTCTTCCTGCTCGAGTCGTTCTCTTAATAACAGTAGATCTTGACTTCTCCGCTGAAATGCAAGTTTCTCCTTATGTCTATCTTGGGCATCGTAGAACGCGTCTTGCAGTGTGGTGTTCAATACTGAGCGGCATTTTCAGACAATGTTATAGGACTAAGTACGTCCTCATGGATGTCTGCCATTGAAATAAATCTGAAGATAATAATTAATAAATGTTTTAACAATTAAATCAGCAATCGAAATGTAATAATAGTATAATAGCACTGAACATTATTTCAAGCGGTCATCGCTTTCAATATCGCTGTTTCAAAAGCATTCAAGATGTAACACTAAGGGCACTAGTGTTTACGTTGCTATTCTATTACACAACATCCTGAGTGGATACAGCCTGAAATATATTGACACTAAGACTCAATTTAACTCTTTTGACCACGATTTTTCGCTTATTCTATAAGACACAATTTACACGTACATCCTTTTCAGCACTTTGATAGCGGCGAGTAATCAAAACTACCTTGAACTCCAGTCCAAACTCGCAATGCACTTCCAAACTAACTAACAAGCCAACTATCGCTCAATCCTCCACAAGAACTATGTTCCGTTATCAGCAGTTATAAATCTGTGGGACTCAGTTATCAGGGCCACTCCGTTTGAATGACATCATGTTAAACTTTCTGGTCCTTTACTAAGCTGCTACCGGATAGTTTTTATACACTTCAGATTTAAGGGGAGATATGCACGGGTGAAGTTTTTGTGAAGAGTACTTTAGGATATGATTTAAATTTATAGAAGTCTTTTTACGATGCATAGCGTAAAGATATAAAGTAATCATACAATATTATTTAGCAGGTCTTAGTCGCGATAATTTACTTATTTAAATGCATAAATACCTCTGTTATTCTCCCACGTTTCTACCGGCTTGCAACGGTTGTGGTCGCGGAGGAAACGTAGGAGAATAACAGAGGTATTTATGCCTTTAAATAAGTAAATTATCGCGACTAAGACCCGCTAAATTACATTGTATGATGTATACAAATCGCGAAAGTTTATAATCGATATAAAGTCAGTGACAATTTTAAAGGGTTGGTCAACATCTTGAAAAGACCCTTGCATAAACAGAGTCGAAGAAAATAAATATGCCGTGTTGGAATTTATCTAATGCAATCCCAGTACTTCAGTACTATATAAACAAGATTGCTAAGTCCGTGCAGTTTCGTGCCGGCAAACGACTTTTCTTTTTAAATACACTTAGAGCTTAAAGTGGAGAAAGATAGTATCTAAACTTCTTCTTTAGATACTGTTTTTCCTAAACGTTACATATTTTTTATGTAATCTAGGGTTGAAGACGATTAAATTATGTACCTCTATGTTTAAATGTAAGTATGGAATTGTTAGAAGAGCAGGGCTTCCTAACACAGGCCTTTAAGCTTAAAAGGAGGCTCCAGCTACCATTGATTTAGTCACATATTGGTTAAAGAAATAAAGTTTTTTTTTTTTTTATTAATGGTATGGCTTACACCGAAACCGTGGGGTTCTAGGCGACTTGGGAAGGTTTAATGGACTGTATTAGGGCGAGTTCTGGGTCGCCTAGAAAGGAATTAAGGGAAGAGGAGATGGATACGGGAGGAGGTGATTGAGTGGGTATAGGATACTTCCAGGATGGAAGGCACTTACCTTATACAGCCTTCTTCGTTTCTTTTCCTCCTGGTGTTTTCGTGATGTAGCTGCTTGTTTTCACTTCACTCACGAGCGGGTTTTCCTTGGTGGAAAAGGCAAAATCACATACAGCGGCGCGGCGCGGAGCGGTATCGAGACGGCGTTCTTAGCGAGCGGAATGTTCGAGACTGTGACTCGCGTCGACGTTCGCGGCGACGAATCAGGCGGAAGGCAGTGCCCTTCCAGGGAGTGGGATAGAGCGGGACGGAAATATGGTATCGCTCGCACTAGACGTGGAACGATTCATGTTGATGCGATTAGTTGTAGATAGGAAGGTAGATGGCGCTACCATATCCCCCCGGCCCTAAAGGGTTGCCTTTAAAAAAAATAGAATTGAACTTAGCTATGTTGGGTGTACTACCGCATAACCCATCAATAGGCTAAGACAGCGATATGACAATAAATTAATCTAAATTAACTTTAGCGAAAACTACAAACGCAATAATAGCGAAAACTACTAACTAAATACTTAAACTAAGAGGTAAGTCCAACTTCAGGCTAGATCTCACTGAGTTGGAAGCGGACGCGAGTTGATCAGTGCCTCGACTTGTGCAAGGACAGTTAAAGGCTCTTCGTAAGAGAGGATCTGTTGACCTATAACTTTGAAGAGATGCGTTTTAATTACTTTGACCATGCTTGCCCAACATCCACCGAAATGTGGTGATGCTGGTGGAATAAACTTCCAGTCAATATGATCTATGGAGAGTTCTTCCTGAAGACGAGTACGATAACCCGCGACGTGATTGACACAAGTAGCGGGAACAAGTTCAATCAATTTACTAACGCGGTTGGCGACAAAGTCTGCCAGCGGTGAGGAGAAGAATAAATCCAAGCGAGCACTACCTTGGAGTCGGAAAATGCGTATATTTATTAATAGAGTAGTGGGGCAAAACTGTGTCTTGAACCTTGTGGAGCAACTGAGACAGCAGAAGGGCCGCGCACAACTCCAGTCTCGCAACCGAAATGGTTTTAACAGGCGAGACCTTAGACTTGGCACAAACTAACTGCACCGAGTAGTTAGAACCAATGCGGACTTGCAGATATACGACTCCGCCGTAAGCACGCTCGCTGGCGTCAGCGAAACCTATTAAGTTGACGGTACATCCATCTACCAACCCAAGATGACGCGGAATAGTAATATGATTGAGCGCGGTCAGCTCAAGACAAAACTGGCCCCAAGCGGCGACAATATGTTCAGGGGGTGTTTCATCCCACTCACACTTTGATAGCCAAAGCTCCTTGATCAAGAGCTTGGCGTACAAAATTGTGGGAGCCACAAACCTATTATGTCCCATAGTCGAGCCACTGTGGACAGCATAGTGCGTTTGGTGCACTTATCATCTGGTGGTGAGACGTCAAACCGAAAACTATCAAAGGATTTGTCCCAGCGTAAACCGAGAACCTTATGCGGTACAGACTTCTCAAACTCAATGTCTGGAGAAGCTTTATGAGAATCTGGTATGCGTGCGAGAACCTCCTTAGAGTTGCTTGTCCATTTGACAAGATCAAACTGGCCTCGCTTGAAAAGCTGAATAAGCTCTTCACAAAGCGAAATTGCTAGCGGAGCGGGTATGACATTACAGGCAATGTCATCTATATACAAAGCGGATGTGCAGTATAGTATAGTGTAGCGTAGCGTAGCTTAGCATAGCATAGCGTAGCATAACGTAGCATAGGGTAGCATAGCATGGCGTAGCATAGCATAGCATAGCATAGCATAACATAGCATAGCTAATTAGTGCTTTATCTTACACACAGTTTTAGCACCCACCTTGATCTCTTGAAGAGCAGAACAACAACAAGACGTAATACAATGAGAAGTATGTAACGTAGGTACGGTACCCATAATCACATACCCAAGTACCGTCTCAATAGCGGGCGGTAAATCATATCGCTCACTACGTACTATTTTAGTCAGTAGCAAGTGGGGAAATATTGAAGCTCCGATCAAAAGATCAATGCCTGCCGGATTCGCAAACTCCGCGTCGGCTAGCGGCAATGATTCGAGATGAGTGAGTGATGCTACGTCTACATTAGCGTTCGGCAATGCGTCCGTGATACGCTCCACGATAAGCGAAGAAATGTTAAAATTAATATTCCTATCAAAACGCGAATGTATTTTAATATCTACGGAACCCCTGCAATGCCTTTCTGATCCGCCTATCCCTTTGACGGTTGAGTTAGTATTTTTAAAGTTATTCCATAATCCGAGGCGTTTGAAGCATTCCGATGTTATTAGATTGGTCTGAGACGCGCTATCCAGCAGACAACGTACTATGTGCGGCGACCCATTAACATCGTGTACGATAACTTGCGCTGTCGCCAACAGTACCGTGTTAGACGCCGTACACTGCGTTTTGGCCCTGCGCGGATCATTATAGATGCGCGAGTGCCGTCCTCGCGTGCGCGTCGCCCGCGCAATGGATGTCATACACAACGATACTTCGCCCTCAGGCGCGGAAGGCGCAGTTACCGTGTTCTGCACTTGCGTGAGAGTGTCAAGGTCAGCGGCTTGACTTGACAACCGGTTATTTTTATCTAAATGTAACAGTGTATGATGTTTTTGTTTACACGTGCGGCATCTCGTTCTACTGGAACAATTACTCGTTTTATGTTTTATGCTTAAGCAATTAATGCAAGCTTTGTTATCTTTTACGCATTTAAAACGAGCAATTGGATTTAAATCATTAAAGGTGGGACACTTATAGTAATGGTCGTGCACTATATTACTGCACAGACACTTCTGTGAATTATTACTATTAGATTCCGAACATGTTACGTAAGATTGTGGATTAGGGACTGAGTTATTATTACTATTTCGCGATTTAATCAACCTTTGTTTGTTGTTGTTAGTGTTAGACGGGCCAGGTGAACCAGACTGCGTATTATGAAATATTCGACACTGATCTTTGATGAACGAAATAAAACTATCTAGTGTAGGTATTTTATTATTGCGTTCCGTCATCTCGAATGCGCGAATTGTATCAGTGTCAAACTTTTTTAAAGCGAGTTGAAGCAACATAAAGTCGGAAAGATCTTCTAATTTTAAATTCCTAAGAGAATTAACCGCGGTTACGAAGTTATCAATAAACAGCTGGAAATTCGAGACAGACGCGTTGCTGGACAGTTTGAGGTTTAAAGCTTGGTCAAAGTACGTAGACGCTAGAACGCGCGTGTCTTGATATCTGTCAAGTAGTGACTGAAATATGACCTGATAATTCTCAGCACTGGGTGTGACACCTGCAAATACGGACTGGGCCTTCGGTGACAGTTTACCTATTAAATAGTACAACCTGTCAGCATCTGTCAGAGAACCATTATCGTGCACTGTAGACTTAAAACTTGCATAGAATAACGGCCAATTTCGTATATCTCCGTCAAACGACATAATCTCGATTGGCGGTAATCTCGGTTTGCGGGCAACGGGCTCTGCCGAACATTTACCCTCCAATTGCGATTGTATACGCTTAATAATACAATAAAGATCTTCGAATGCGGTATACGCCTGATAGTTCGGTTTTTCATCAGGATTGATAGAAAGTAATCTTGCGTTATAATCGTCTAACAACTTATGAAAATCTGTTCGAATACTATCTACTGTTGTACAATAACTGAGAAATGCTTCGCTATTACTGTCAGACATCGATGCGGTTTTTGATCGGTTATAGATATTTTGAATGCGCTCAAATAAAATATTGCGTTTTGCTTCTAAGATTGTCATCTCTTTGTCTTCCGACACGCGTGACTTCTTTTGTTGTGACATGCTTACGTAAGTATAAGCTAATGAGAACGAAACAAAATAAGAATATCTAATGTATCTATTATTTTACCTAAGTAGGCTAATTAGGCAACACTTTAGAGCTGAGGAAATAAAAGTTGATTGAAATATGAGATTTATAAGACAACTATGATAGTTGCAGAAATAATAATTTAATAAGTAGGTAGCTACATAAAAGTTTACCTACTGATGCGGGCGGAAATAACTTTGTGACGGTTATATGAATATATTAGGAGTATAGCTAGGTGCTATAACTGCCTAGGTATAGCGGTATAACGTATAAAACGTAAATGAATCCGACTCGTATGGATCAAAAAAATGGTATGGCTTACACCGAAACCTTGGGGTTCTAGGCGACTTGGGAAGGATTAATGGACTGTATTAGGGCGAGTTCTGGGTCGCCTAGAAAGGAATTAAGGGAAGAGGAGATGGATACGGGAGGAGGTGATTGAGTGGGTATAGGATACTTCCAGGATGGAAGGCACTTACCTTATACAGCCTTCTTCGTTTCTTTTCCTCCTGGTGTTTTCGTGATGTAGCTGCTTGTTTTCACTTCACTCACGAGCGGGTTTTCCTTGGTGGAAGCGGCAAAATCACATACAGCGGCGCGGCGCGGAGCGGTATCGAGACGGCGTTCTTAGCGAGCGGAATGTTCGAGACTGTGACTCGCGTCGACGTTCGCGGCGACGAATCAGGCGGAAGGCAGTGCCCTTCCAGGGAGTGGGATAGAGCGGGACGGAAATATGGTATCGCTCGCACTAGACGTGGAACGATTCATGTTGATGCGATTAGTTGTAGATAGGAAGGTAGATGGCGCTACCAATTAAAATGATTTGAATTGAAATAATTTAAAGAATTTTCTATTATACAACATACAATGATAAAAACAGATCACGGAAATTAACTTCACATAGTAACAATAACCATCTACATCACAAATTGGCAACGAAAACACAACAGGAAATTCAAAGGCATTACAATCACTATACTTTGTTCCCGTGGTGGTTGGTCAAACACACGGCACTCTGGGGCATTCTTTGACTGGAGGAGCCTTTATTGGACCCAATAAAAGGTCTGATTACCCCGCGCTGAAAGAGTTGAGGCCAAAATAAAAGATCCCTGAGGGACCAGCTACCTGCACAACCCTTCTGATAACGTATCTGCTTATCTTAAGGGTGCGTAGAGTTTTGACTCAAAATTACTGGACATAAATCTATATATTAAGAGAATTTGTGTTTTATAATACGAGTCGGACATCCCGTTCTACCCAACCGATTCGCATGATTTTTTTTTTAAATGAAAGCTCTCGCTGCGTAGATTTGTCATCAAGCATTAGAAATTACCTAACTTGCACATTCATCAAGTTATATGCAAAAACAGTTTTCTCCCATACATTTTTTACGTTTTCGTAGCCGTAGTCAATGACTTTCTGCTTCTATATATCTGGTTCTCATTGAGGTAGGCGTTTCGTTATAGGCCTAAAACATGCGCTGAAAAGAGCTCTTTCATTTGATGGTATGCTCATTTAAATTGGGTAAGTTTGAAGGAAGATAGGTGTGGACATTGAACTTATTTTTCAATATTTTCCTATAAATTTCTTAAGATTCCATTGCTTTCCCTCTACATGGACGGTTCTAAATTCAAAAATATTTTAATGGCATCTAATAAGTTCCTTGCGGTAACTGCCAGGAAAAAATGTTAAGGTGACCTTGCCATACTTTCATACGGGTGTGGTGTGTAAAATTATATCCGATGTTGCTCAAATTATCACTATAGTGAATTATCGCTGATGGCAGGTAATATTCCCCGAATGTTACCAGCTAACCCTTAATGTTGGGTGAACTGATTTTGCGTGTTTTAAATTACGGACTTTCTTCGGGCATCTTATTTTTTTATGTGGAACATATTACAGCGGTTCATAGTACTAATGTCATATAATTATATTAGTACAAGTGGTAGTTATGAAAGAAATTGTAGTTTTGGTAAGAATAGTAGTTTTGAGAGAAAAGGTAGGTACTTTTGACAGCCGACAGACCGGCGGTTTTGGTAGAAATGGTAGTTTTGAAAAAATTGTAGATATGATAGTGTTAGTACGAATAGTAGTTTTGATAGGAATAGTATTTTCGGTAGGAATAATAGTTTTGGTAGAAATGGTATTTTTGGCATATATTGTAGTTTTGGTAGCAATGTTACTTACGATTGCTACCAAAGCTACCATTCCTACCAAAACTACAATTTCGACCAGAACTATAAACGTCATTATTACATTTCTAAATTATGATGGATTAATCACACCCATACACAAAACAAAATAAATCGTGCTTCTCACAGACATATTTAGCTGGATAACAGAAATAAAACCTATTTTATTACTTATAAAAAAAAGTTGCTTTTCTATATTTTTAATTTTGATAGTAAAATATTGACAGACACTTAAAGAAAAAAGTGAAGTTAGCGTAAGTAAGTTACTTAAGTTTCTGATTTAATAGCGTATTTTTTGTGAGTAGTTGTGTTTTCAATTATAATGATGGTTCTTGATAGGAAATTGAAAAATGCTCAGAGAAAGTTTGAACAAAGAATCTTGGTTAATGACAAATCACTGTTGGAGATTTGGTACCGGATGGTCCTCCTAGTGCTAAAATAATACGAGTGGTAACGGGTTCAGATTTGAATAATTCTACCATCAACAATTTTATTTTCAAGTGATTTCCATTCTTGGTGACGGTAATTGCTTATTCCGCGCAATTGCTTATTGTTTATATAAAAGTGAGAATAAACATGAAATTCGTTTGGCCACTGCTGATAACATAGTCAATAAGTAGGTATATAGTAACTTCATTGTTGGGGACGAAGCATATGGCCAGACCAATACAAATGCAACAGATTACAAACGTGTGATGGGTGCCAATGGACAGTACCCAGGGCGTGCTGAACTTCAGAGTGTAAGTGAGCTATATCCCGAGTGTCAATTCAGAGTTCACCTGGAAAACAGTAATACGATTACTGACTATGGTATTGGCGAAATTGTTCATAACTTGCTATTTTCTGGGCACCTGGACAAAGGACATTACAGTTTCCTAATGGAAAGAATGGTAGGGCAGCACAGTCATATTGAAGAACTTTCTTTCGTCAATGTTCAGTTATACATATTATATATATCCCAATTGCGCGGCAAACTATTCAGTAATGCCAAGGTGGAAATTTCACGATACATATGGTGCAACGCAAAGCCAATGTTGTGAGAAAAGAACTTTTGTGATACAATATATATATTTTGTTAGAATATCATCTTTTTACTTATTAGATAAGGCTACAATGTACTCATCATACCTATATGTAAGAGCTTTTTTATAATATTAAAATATGCTGTGGAGCAGTACAGGTCCTCTAGTCTATGAATGAAAACTTTATGTTGTATACTGGATTACTAAACAATTGACCGAAAATATAGTTCTGGGCATTTTTGTACGAATTAATCTACTGTTAGACTGCCTCCGTCGTCCAGTCGATAACGGATGCGTCTGCTGTTTGGGAGGCCCCGAGTTCGATTCCCGGTTCAGTCAAAAGTATTACTGAGATTTCCGGAATATCTGTAGCAGCACGGAGTCTGGCAGCGTTCCCGGTAGCAGCAATATGCTCGGCTCCTATTACGTGGGACCAAGAAAATCATAACATATATAACATAAGTTTACGCCTTTTATCCCCGAAAGGGTAGGCAGAGGTGTATTACACACCCACGCTTCGCCAATTATGTTTCGGTCTCAATGTAATAGGGGGCAAGACTATTGCCATCTACTGGGCAGATTAATTATTAGGCGAGCGACAATTAACATTTTTAATATACTTACACGTTATTTCGAAAAGTCGGAAGTGCGTGTCCGCTGTGATGGTCTCGGGATGCGAACCCGAGACCACAATCTCGGCAGTCCGTTATGTACAACACTTGTCTATCGCCGCTGTATTTATATTAATATTATGTCAAATTACATTTCTGCCTACCCCTTCGGTGAAACAGGCGAGAGGCTATAAAACATAATCTATTAGTATTTATAAGATGAAGCTCACTTACTGAAATCCAACTCTCAATAGAATTGTAAAGAGGACAGATCTCTAACATATTACCATAACCAAATAATAAAACTCGACTTCTTGACGTAAGCAATGTTTCTATAAAATACTAAGTTTATTAATTCAATTATATCTAATATGATCTTATTAAGCGAGACCAATTATTCATTGAACATGAATACAAAATTAATTACCGTTGTAATGATACACAATTGAAACAAATCCAAAAACGCAGTACAACGAGTAAACAATACCGCTGATATTCGTACGGATTATTTTTACACCAATTTGAATTTCGTCCCATTAATTTTACGTAAAACCTTCTGTATAACATTGAACTTTGTATAACATCGAACTTTGGTGCTAAGTAATATGGTTCATTTTGTCGAGACCAAATGTGACTTTCCATTCTAACATTTTGGGGTAGAAAGTTAAATATTACTCTGCCGTCATAACGTAAAAGGGCACAACTAACATTTTGCAAATCAGGAGAAAATCGAGATTAAACTATTTCTTAGTTTTTGTCAAAAATAAATTACGGTATTGTAGGTATAGAAAATGTATGAATGGAAATAGTAGCGTCTACATGAATTCTTTAAAATTATTTGCTTAATTTTTTTTAATTTTAACTGTATTTATTAAATAATCTACATTTTCCATTTGTAAAATCATTAATATTGGTAGCGCCATCTACCTTCCTATCTGTAACTAATCGCATCAACATGAATCGTTCCACGTTCTAGTGCGAGCGATATCATATTTCCGTCCCGCTCTATCCCTCTCCCTGGAAGAGGCACTGCCTTTTGGCCTGATTCGTCGCCGCGATCGTGAACGCGACGGACAGTCTCGAACATTCCGCTCGCTGAGAACGCCGTCTCGATACCGCTCCGCGCCGCGCCGCTGTATGTCATTTTGCCGCTTCCACCAAGGAAAACCCGCTCGTGAGTGCTAGTGAAAACAAGCAGCTGCATCGCGAAACCACTCGGAGGACAAGAAACGAAGAAGGCTGAATAAGGTAAGTGCCTTCCATCCTGGAAATATCCTATACCCACTCAATCACCTCCTCCGCCCTTATTCCTTTCTAGGCGACCCGGAACTCGCCCTATTACAGTCCATTTCCTTTTCCAAGTCGCCTAGAACCCTACCCCACGGTTTCGGCACCACGCCATACCATTTTTTTTGATCCATACGAGTCGGATTCATTTACGTTTTATACGTTATACCGCTATACCTAGGCAGTTATAGCACCTAGCTATACTTCTAATATATTCATATAACCGTCACATGGTTATTTCCGCCCGCATTAGTAGGTAAACTTTTATGTAGCTACCTACTTATTAAATTATTATTTCTGCAACTATCATAGTTGTCTTATAAATCTCATATTTCAATCAACTTTATTTCCTCAGCTCTAAAGTGTTGCCTAATTAGCCTACTTAGGTAAAATAATAGATACATTAGATATTCTTATTTTGTTTCGTTCTCATTAGCTTATACTTACGTAAGCATGTCACAACAAAAGAAGTCACGCGTGTCGGAAGACAAAGAGATGACAATCTTAGAAGCGAAACGCAATATTTTATTTGAGCGCATCCAAAACATATATGAATGCTCAAAAACCGCATCTATGTCTGACGGTAATAGCGAAGCATTTCTCAGTTATTGTATAACAGTAGATAGTATTCGAACAGATTTTCATAAGTTGTTAGACGATTATAACGCAAGATTACTTTCTATCAATCCTGATGAAAAACCGAACTATCAGGCGTATACCGCATTCGAAGATCTTTATTGTATTATTAAGCGTATACAATCGCAATTGGAGGGTAAATGTTCAGCAGAGCCCGTTGCCCGCAAACCGAGATTACCGCCAATCGAGATTATGTCGTTTGACGGAGATATACGAAATTGGCCGTTATTTTATGCAAGTTTTAAGTCTACAGTGCACGATAATGGTTCTCTGACAGATGCTGACAGGTTGTACTATTTAATAGGTAAACTGTCACCGAAGGCCCAGTCCGTATTTGCAGGTGTCACACCCAGTGCTGAGAATTATCAGGTCATATTTCAGTCACTACTTGACAGATATCAAGACACGCGCGTCCTAGCGTCTACGTACTTTGACCAAGCTTTAAACCTCAAACTGTCCAGCAACGCGTCTGTCTCGAATTTCCAGCTGTTTATTGATAACTTCGTAACCGCGGTTAATTCTCTTAGGAATTTAAAATTAGAAGATCTTTCCGACTTTATGTTGCTTCAACTCGCTTTAAAAAAGTTTGACACTGATACAATTCGCGCATTCGAGATGACGGAACGCAATAATAAAATACCTACACTAGATAGTTTTATTTCGTTCATCAAAGATCAGTGTCGAATATTTCATAATACGCAGTCTGGTTCACCTGGCCCGTCTAACAATAACAACAACAAACAAAGGTTTAATAAATCGCGAAATAGTAATAATAACTCAGTCCCTAATCCACAATCTTACGTAACATGTTCGGAATCTAATAGTAATAATTCACAGAAGTGTCTGTGCAGTGATGTAGTGCACGACCATTACTATAAGTGTCCTACCTTTAATGATTTAAATCCAATTGCTCGTTTTAAATGCGCAAAAGATAACAAAGCTTGCATTAATTGCTTAAGCATAAAACATAAAACGAGTAATTGTTCCAGTAGAACGAGATGTCGCTTGTGTAAACAAAAACATCATTCACTGTTACATTTAGATAAAAATAACCGGTTGTCAAGTCAAGCCGCTAGCCTTGACACACTTACGAGTACGCCGCAGGTGCAGCAGACCACGGTAGCTGCGCCTTCCGCGTCTGAGGGCGAAGTATCGTTGTGTATGACATCCATTGCGCGGGCGACGCGCACGCGAGGACGGCACTCGCGCATCTATAATGATCCGCGCAGGGCCAAAACGCAGTGTACGGCGTCTAACACGGTACTGTTAGCGACAGCGCAAGTTATCGTACACGATGTTAATGGGTCGCCGCACATGGTACGTTGTCTGCTGGATAGCGCGTCTCAGACCAATCTAATAACATCGGAATGCTTCAAACGCCTCGGATTATGGAATAACTTTAAAAATACTAACTCAACCGTCAAAGGGATAGGCGGATCAGAAAGGCATTGCAGGGGTTCCGTAGATATTAAAATACATTCGCGTTTTGATAGGAATATTAATTTTAACATTTCTTCGCTTATCGTGGAGCGTATCACGGACGCATTGCCGAACGCTAATGTAGACGTAGCATCACTCACTCATCTCGAATCATTGCCGTTAGCCGACGCGGAGTTTGCGAATCCGGCAGGCATTGATCTTTTGATCGGAGCTTCAATATTTCCGCACTTGCTACTAACTAGAATAGTACGTAGTGAGCGATATGATTTACCGCCCGCTATTGAGACGGTACTTGGGTATGTGATTATGGGTACCGTACCTACGTTACATACTTCTCATTGTATTACGTCTTGTTGTTGTTCTGCTCTTCAAGAGATCAAGGTGGGTGCTAAAACTGTGTGTAAGATAAAGCACTAATTAGCTATGCTATGCTATGCTGCGCTATGCTGCGCCATGCTGCGCTATGCTGCGCCATGCTGCGCTATGCTGCGCCATGCTGCGCTTTGCTGCGCCATGCTGCGCTATGCTGCGCCATGCTGCGCTATGCTGCGCTATGCTGCGCTATGCTGCGCCATGCTGCGCCATGCTTCGCCATGCTGCGCCATGCTGCGCTTTGCTGCGCCATGCTGCGATATGCTGCGCCATGCTGCGCTATGCTGCGCCAAGCTCCGCCATGCAGCGCTATGCTGCGCCATGCTGCGCTATGCTGCGCCATGCTGCGCTATGCTGCGCCATGCTGCGCTATGCTGAGCTATGCTGCGCTATGCTACGCTATGCTAAGCTACGTTACGCTACACTATACTATACTACACATCCGCTTTGTATATAGATGACATTGCCTGTAATGTCATACCCGCTCCGCTAGCAATTTCGCTTTGTGAAGAGCTTATTCGGCTTTTCAAGCGAGGCCAGTTTGATCTTGTCAAATGGACAAGCAACTCTAAGGAGGTTCTCGCACGCATACCAGATTCTCATAAAGCTTCTCCAGACATTGAGTTTGAGAAGTCTGTACCGCATGAGGTTCTCGGTTTACGCTGGGACAAATCCTGCGATAGTTTTCGGTTTGACGTCTCACCGCCAGATGATAAGTGCGCCAAGCGCACTATGCTGTCCACAGTAGCTCGACTATGGGACATAATGGGTTTGTGACTCCCACAATTTTGTACGCCAAGCTCTTGATCAAAGAGCTTTGGCTATCAAAGTGCGAGTGGGATGAAACACCTCCTGACCATATTGTCGCCGCTTGGGGCCAGTTTTGTATTGAGCTTACCGCGCTCAATCAAGTTTATTCCGCGTCATCTTGGGTTGGTAGATGGATGTACCGTCAACTTAATAGGTTTCGCTGACGCCAGCGAGCGTGCTTACGGCGGAGTCGTATATCTGCAAGTCCGCATTGGTTCTAACTACTCGGTGCAGTTAGTTTGTGCCAAGTCTAAGGTCTCGCCTGTTAAACCATTTCGGTTGCGAGACTGGAGTTGTGCGCGGCCCTTCTGCTGTCTCAGTTGCTCCGCAAGGTTCAAGACACAGTTTTGCCCCACTACTCTATTAATAAAAAATATACGCATTTTCCGACTCCAAAGTAGTGCTTGCTTGGATTCATTCTTCTCCTCATCGCTGGCAGAATTTTGTCGCCAACCGCGTTAGTAAATTGATTGAACTTGTTCCCGCTACTTGTTTCAATCACGTCGCGAGTTATCGTACTCGTCTTCAGGAAGAACTCTCCATAGATCATATTGACTGGAAGTTTATTCCACCAGCATCACCACATTTCGGTGGATGTTGGGCAAGCATGGTCAAAGTAATTAAAACGCATCTCTTCAAAGTTATAGGTCAACAGATCCTCTCTTACGAAGAGCCTTTAACCGTCCTTGCACAAGTCGAGGCATTGATCAGCTCGCGTCCGCTTCCAACTCAGTGAGATCTAGCCTGAAGTTGGACTTACCTCTTAGTCTAAGTATTTAGTTAGTAGTTTTCGCTATTATTGCGTTTGTAGTTTTCGCTAAAGTTAATTTAGATTAATTTATTGTCATATCGCTGTCTTAGCCTATTGATGGGTTATGCGGTAGTACACCCAACATAGCTAAGTTCAATTCTATTTTTCTTAAAGGCAACCCTTTAGGGCCGGGGGGATATGGTAGCGCCATCTACCTTCCTATCTGTAACTAATCGCATCAACATGAATCGTTCCACGTTCTAGTGCGAGCGATATCATATTTCCGTCCCGCTCTATCCCTCTCCCTGGAAGAGGCACTGCCTTTTGGCCTGATTCGTCGCCGCGATCGTGAACGCGACGGACAGTCTCGAACATTCCGCTCGCTGAGAACGCCGTCTCGATACCGCTCCGCGCCGCGCCGCTGTATGTGATTTTGCCGCTTCCACCAAGGAAAACCCGCTCGTGAGTGCTAGTGAAAACAAGCAGCTGCATCGCGAAACCACTCGGAGGACAAGAAACGAAGAAAGCTGAATAAGGTAAGTGCCTTCCATCCTGGAAATATCCTATACCCACTCAATCACCTCCTCCGCCCTTATTCCTTTCTAGGCGACCCAGAACTCGCCCTATTACAGTCCATTTCCTTTTCCAAGTCGCCTAGAACCCTACCCCACGGTTTCGGCACCACGCCATACCAAATATTACGTATAAAAGGCATAATTAACCAAATGTGACTTTCCATTTTAACATTTTGGGGAAAAAGGTTAAATATCAAAATAAAAAGCCACATTAATTAAAACACATGGGTCATTATCCGGTTACTCAATATTTGGTTGACTTCGGTGGCAATATTTTTTTTGTTCATTTAGACTTTAGACATTATTAGCATAAAATATCAAATCTAGATTTAATTTAAAACATATTAGTAGTAGAGGGAACGACATAGACGGAATGGATAAGTAGGAATTCAATTTTCTTGAAATGGTGTTCATCGAAATCAATATTCTTATCACCGAAATCAAACATATCAAATGATTTACATTCTGAAGACTTTCATATCCCTATGTTATAGCTTTAGTACTACTACGTGCGTACGTATGATACGTACGTATACGTAAGAAACTGCAGGTTAATTTTACAATAAAATATATTATTTTATCGAGACTAAAGCCCCATTTATTAACATATAGCAAATTTTACAGGAATCAACTTTGGAAGGAAGCGTTAAATTATTACATTAACTTCTACTAAAAGTAGAAGGTTGTCTAAAACTGACGATATAGGATCTTTAATAAATCTGAAGTGTTCGTTGAGATCTAGCTCAATCACAGAGAATAATTTACTTATTATTAAAAAAATCACTACAAAATCACTTAAAATCACGAATCAGACTTTCAAAAACATCAACAACTATAGTCGGCACTTATTTAACTTATAATAGTTGTAATTGTTTTAACACGATTGAAATAGTTTTGTATTAAGCACCTAGCATTAAATTTAGAATGTAATAAAACTTACAAAAACTTTATACTTATTCAAGTTTTCAATCCTGAATTTTAAAAAATGTTACTGCTGTCACTGCTGTCAATGTTAGAGAATATAACTTCATTAATTACTGTCGGAGCAATATTTTCATGACACATGCGTCCAGGAGCTATCATTTTCGTGCAATCCAATGTCTGATGTTTAGGTATGGCACAGGTGCTGCTTGGTTTCATAGAAGTCATCAGCATCAGCCTTTAACAGTCCACTGCTGGACTAGGCCACTCCTTTGAAAGGAGAAATTGGCCTACTATGCCACGCTGGCCAAACTGGGCTGGTATTTGGTTTGTATCAAATTTTCCTTCTCTTATAGTGCTGTTATCTGCATAATATGCTCCCTCTGTCCGCTCTTACGACATTCATGGGATGATAAGGGGTGGTGACATTCCGTATTCTTAATCCATCACCACACCGATGTAGACAACGAAGTCATCAGCAAGGTCAAGAGAATAGCTACTACTAGGTTTAATCAGAATGTTCGATAAAATTTGAGGTTTATTAGAATTGGCTGCACCGATTCTACTCCCTTTATTAATCTGGCATAATCACAGTATTGTGATTATGCTAGAATGCTTGAAACAACATGAGAGATGACAGGAATATATATTTTTATAAACAGTTAAATATACATTTTTATAATGTAAATAAATAACTAATGTATGATTTCGGTGACTTTAACATTGATTTCGATGCACTTATTTCCACCAAAAACACCGAAATTAATGCCACTGAAATCAAAATAATTAGCAAAATCCTACATATTTTAAAAAGTAACACGAGTTTTTTAAATTAATCTATTTTATTGGAATCGAATAAACATAACACATACTTTTATTATAGTTTAAAAATTTCAATTCAAATAGTTGTGGATAAAATGAATTCACCGAAATCAATTTTAAGGGTATACCAAGCCACCGAAAACGATTAAGAACCTTAATAAAAGAGTTACACGAAGACGCACAGACGTGTCATCCTTACCACAAATGCAGCGAGACAGACTGTCTGTATTACTCGAGCAAATAGTCTCAAACTCACTAGGATACAGGATTTATGAACAGATCGGTGGGCGCCACTGATATCAACTCTAAACTTCAGACGCGAAGACAATCAGTTGTTACTTGTTTAGTATGTTGGCCTATAATGACGTAGCAATATTATACATTGAGTTAATAACTATCTATTTGTTTGTGAACGCATGCAAAATAGTGCCATTTATTGAAGAAAAAAAGAAAAAATATATTTTCCGCCGCAATCTGAGGACCGGACGCGACACCGAGGTCAATATAATCAAGGTTTTTCTTTTTTTTTACTCCCTTGCATTTAATTGATTTAAAAAATAATACTTGCTGCACCTAATATGAAGTCCTACCTATTATATAAAAAAATATCACGTTGTTAGTTATCCATTCTGTACTGAATTTGGACCCGGACACACTTATTTGAGCCGACTGAGAATGACCCACATCCATCCACTTGTGACCTCTTCATGTAATCTAAACTAGATATGCCTTTTGCATTTTCTAGTGCTATCACAAAAATAATTACTCAGTTGTGCCCTTTCAGGTTATGGTACTTTTGTTTATTGTGGTTATAAAATTATGCAAAAAATATTAGCAGATAGGTCTTTTTCTCCTGATACCAAATATGTATATAATAACTCAATTTCGAATAAAATTTTAGTTGTGCCCTTTTACCTTATGACGGCAGTATCGTTAGCTTGTAATGGGTGTTGGCAAGGAGACAAGAGAAATGTATAGCGTTATGAGAATTACAGTAGTGAGCCTCTAGACGAGATAATCGATACAGTACGCGACTGTACCGTGTATAACAGAGATTAGGCCTCGCTGCCAACACACTCCATGTTCACGTTTAGATGGGCTTCTACTCGGCAGACTAATTATGAGAAACAGTCTGCTAATTTTGTAAGGAGCCTTATTATTTTATAAAAATATTTTTGCAGACAATTTAAATTAAGGCTCGCTTTACAAAAGATGCTAAATGTAAATTAAATTTACCAAAATCGAGAAATTACGCACTCCAGAATAAACTAAATTAAAATTTTGGTAATTACAATATCTCATGATCCTGCTACGAAACATCTAATTGTTCTACGAGTAGACAGAATAAAATAAAGATTAGTTAGTATACGATTTTCATAATAGTTTCTTTTAAAATCTTTTTATTTGTCTAGAGTTACCGCAGCCAGGTGGGAAACTGTTGAGAACAGAGTTGCAGTGGAAGCTGTAATACATCCACCTGACCACGATAGACAATTTATCTAAACACCTTCACTGCGGTAGCACAGCGATGACTTATAATCTTAATATTAATAAAATGTCTTACCAACTCTTAGTAATGTTCTTGAGTGGAGTCCTGGAGGCAAGCTAAATACACACAAGACTAAAATTGGCCAACATTAGCAAGTGAATTATCTTTACTTTACCAGACTCTAACGCAGCGTCTTCAATGCACGATGCAAGTTCACAGGATTCGCAATTTCTCCTTGCAAATGTCAATGAATAGTTCACAATGTCTTTTATCACAATTTACCGTTGCCAGCACTAGATCAGGCGGCATCAAGGCGGTTTACTCTATTTAGTTCAATTAATCAATTCACACGAAATGCAAAAAGGTGTGCTCACAATAACTTTTCACAAAATGTTCAATATGTCACAAACCGTGCCGGGAGTCAAAAAAGCGGCAATTTAATAGATTTCACAACTATTCGCGTAGCTACAATGATGTGCTCTTCAAAAGGCGATATTTTACGTACGAGTCGACAACGTGGTAATTTTTCAACGGGAAGCGAACGGAAGTGACAGTTCAGTGTGACCATTGTCAGAAATTTTCAATAGACTAAACAAAATGTTACTCAATCGATCTAATCGATTTGACTTATAATAAAAACTAATTCTATTTCAAACATCCACCCGCCCCGGACCGGCCTACCGGTCCGCTAATCGGTTGGTAGACGTGACAATGTTGCAACCGCTCTCCTCAGAATCGAACCGTCCACCAAGACCTCAGCAAATCGGGGAACTCCATCAGTCCCAGTTACCAAATGAAGGATGCGCCCCCTGCGCCATCTGAGTGGCGGAAGGTTAGCCTCCTTGATCAAAACGAGGTCACCAATCTTGGGTGGATCGGTCTTGTCGGTCCACTTAACGCGTTGCTGGAGTATGTGCAAATATTCCAAGTTCCAGCGTTTCCAAAAGCTCTGAGTAATCTGGCGTACCAATTCAAAACGCGAGAGACGACCAGGTCTCGTATCAATATAGGGGTACTCAGGCAAGGCGACAAGTGGGCGACCAATCAAAAAATGGCCCGGCGTAAGGGCCTCCAAATCATTCGGATCTGAGGAGATCGGGCACAATGGCCGAGAGTTCAAAACGGCCTCAATCTTACAAAAAACAGTTGCGAGTTCCTCAAATGTAAGAACAGACTCACCGATTGTCCTGCGCAAGTGTGTTTTGGCCGATTTTATGGCGGTCTCAAATATACCACCCCAGTGTGGACAATTTGGTGGGGAAAACAACCAATTTATCCCACGTCGGGCAAGCCTATCACCTATATCAGCTTTGTTGGTTTCAAGGAAATTAACAACATCATTCAAATAATTATAGGTGCCCTTGAAGTTAGTGCCGCAGTCAGAACGGATCAAGGAAGGCATCCCTCTGCGGGATACAAATCTGTCAAATGTGGCTACAAACGCCTCGGTCGTAAGCGAGGAGACCAGTTCTAAGTGTACGGCCTTTGTGGAGAGACAAACAAAAACACACAAGTAGGCCTTAACAGTCTTGCTGTTTCGAAGTGTCGACGTTTTCACCAAAAAGGGACCTGCGAAGTCCGTGCCAACACCGTCAAACGTCCTGCTCTCAGTTACGCGATCTGCCGGTAAGTCTCCCATCAAGGGCTGCATGGTAGAAGCCTTGAGCTTATAGCAAGGGATGCAGCGAAAGACTACACTCCGAATAATTCTTCGGGCAGACAAAATCCAAAATTCGCGTTGCAAAATGGCCAAGAGCGCATTACAACCAGCATGCGAATTTTTAAGGTGACGGTCAGTTACCAACAAGCGTACCAAATGACCGTCCTTAGGTAACAAAAGGGGGTGACGTGCTCCGTAAGGGAGGTTGGCGTTCTTGAGACGCCCTCCAACGCGCAAGAGACCCGTATCGTCCAAAAAGGGGTTCAATTTAGATACAGCGCCCGATAATTTCAATTTCCCTGACTTGAGGATAGCAATCTCCTTCTCAAAGTGCGCCAATTGCACAGAACGAACCCAAAAGGTGAGGGACTCCTGTCGTTCCTGTGGTGAGAGAAACAGTGTCAGTCGTTTCTGTTGTGGGTGCCTAAAATTAAAAACAAAACGCTTTATCCAAGCAGTGACACCTAACAACTTGTCAAGGGAGCTGTAGCGATTCAACAAAAAATCGGGGTCGAAGGCGCATTCCACCTTCTCAAGAGCGAGTGTTCGTAGACCCGGCAAATTAGAAGTATTCAAAACTGGCGTTCGAGGCCAATCAATTTCTGGTCGACTCAACCATTCCGGACCCCACCACAGCGAATGACCTATCAAACTAGGCGTCAAGCATCCGCGCGAGGCACAATCAGCGGGGTTGAGCTCACCTGGCACGTGTCTCCAAACAAGTTTGACTTCAGATTTCTGGATTTGGGAAACGCGATTAGCGACAAATACCTCCAAAGAGTGGACAGAAGCCTTCAACCAACAAAGAACAATTTGGCTGTCTGTCCAGGCGTGGGTCCCATTAATGCAAATGCTTTTACCCAAAGTACTGGACACGTGGTTCAACAAGCGTACAAGAAGTGCTGCTCCCGAGAGCTCCAATTTTGGGATGGTCAGAGATGTCCGAAGGGGTGCCACCTTGCTCTTTGCCATGATCAGGGAAACCCTCACCTGACCTGAGGCACTGACTGTGCGCAAGTACACCACAGCCGCGTGACCACGTTCCGAGGCATCACAAAACCCGTGAAGGGTGGCCTTGTACTTCCCGGGAGGAAGGATGGGACGAGGCAAAGAGATCTCGTTGACGGCAGGAAGTGAGGATACAAAGGAGGTCCATTCCTCAACAAGAGTGCCGTGCAGAGGTTCGTCCCAGGTCAATCCTGCTGTCCAAAGCTTCTGCAAGAAGCATTTTGCCCAAAATATAATTGGACAGATCCAACCGTTCGGATCAAAGGTTCTGGCGACAGTAGACAATACGAGACGTTTAGTCCAAGAACACGGCAATTTCAAGTCTACGTTATATGTAAAGATGTCTTGGACTGGTCTGTACTGAACGCCGAGAACAGCCATCATGGCGGGGTTGTCAACAATCTCAAACAAATGTGGATCTTGCTGATGATCCTCTGGCAAGCCTTCCAAAAGCGCTGGCGAGTTGGAAATCCATTTGCGCAACTCATAACCAGCGGAGGCCAAAATACCTATCAATTCGTCCCGCAAGAGGATCGCCTCGTCCGCTGTGGAGGCGCCCGAGCAAATGTCATCGACGTAAATATCGTCCTTCAAGATGGCGGAGGCTCTTGGGAAACGTAGGCCTTCGCGGTCTGCGAGCTCCCAAAGAGAACGTATTGCCAAGTAGGGGCTTGACCTTAACCCGTACGTATTTGTATTGAGCTCGTAGACGACCATGGGATCGCGAGGAGACTCTCTCCAAAGGATTAGCTGGAAGCGACGGTCATCAGGGTGGATAATCGTCTGCCTGAACATCATTTTTATGTCGGCCACAAAGACAACCTGATGTCGTCGGAAGCTGGTGATGACGTCACAAAGGTCCTTGACCAACTTGGGACCAGAATGCAAGCACTGGTTCAAGGATACGCCTGTTGAAGTCTGCGCAGAACCATCAAACACTGTGCGCAGCTTGCCAGTCAATGGCTTCAATACCGCATGATGCGGGAGAAAGCAGTGCTCCACCAAACGCCAATCCAAATTTGACACAGACATGTGTCCCAATTGTTCATATTCTCGCATGAACTCAATGTACTTCTGTCTGAGCTCCGGATCACGACCCATGCGACGCTCCATAGCCAACAATCTCTTTTCGGCTAAAGGTCGTGACTCACCAAGCGGAGGCCGAACAGACAGAAATGGTAGCCTCGTAATGATCCGACCAGAACGGAGTCGACCAGTGTTGTTCTGAAAGAACAGCTCGCACTCCTCATGTTCTGGATTCAAACGGGCAGCTTGAGGGGGCTCCTCTACCTCCCAAAACCTCTGAACTGCATCAGAGAGAGCAGAGCCTACAGCCAACAAATTATCAAGTTCGGGTGGAGGGGGGTCCCTAGGTACAGGTCCCATCAAAGCAAATCCAAATATGGTCGGGATGGCAGTCAAACCATTTGGCACCAAGACCCGTTTCCCACCAATCAAAATTCCACCGAGGACATCAGAGCCAATCAACAAGTCGATTTGTCCCGGTGTGTCAAATTTGGGGTCTGCCAGTTCCAATCCCGATGTCAAATTCACCACAGCAGCGGGTAGCTGTTTCTGTGGATGCATACCCAAAATATTCTTCAGCACAATAGCCGAGGTTTTAATCCTCGGGTGTGAAGATTCAACAGGGCCAAACAAAACCTTAACTTGCCCTTCAACATTAGAGGCTACGTCACCTATGCCCCGTATACAATTTGGAAAAGAGCCCATATTTAATTTAACCTGCCCTACCAAATATGTGGAAACAATGCAACCTTGTGAACCTGTGTCCAATATAGCACGGACAACAACAGAGGTCCCCGTGGGTCCCCAGACCCGAACAGCAACCGTTGGTAGGATAACGGTCTCAATGGGGGAGGTTGGCGTTATAGGGCAGGGATCAATGACCTATTGTTGCCTGGGCGGCGACCGTTGGCCAGGACCAGGCAAGTCAAAATGAGGGTGCGGCTTGAAGTCCTCAAAAGCGCGATGACTCGATCCGCGCGCCATCTGTGGGTGGTCATAGTGGCGCACCCGCCCAAAACGAGGTGGGCGCGAGTCAAGGTGGGGACGCTCCGCCAAAGGAGGGGAATACCTGGGGCAGCAGTCATGGTGCTGGTGACGCTGGGCGGTCGCACATTCCGGTGCGCGAGAGAGAGGAGGCGTGCGCACGCTACGGTTCTCCAAGCGGGGTGAGTGGCGATCAATTGAGCGAGGCGACTCTCGGCTGCGCGCCGGTGATCCTCGGCTGCCACCTTCAAAACACCCGCCCGTGCGCGGCGTCGGCTGGTTGGACAAGCGGCCTACCTCTCTGGCATTCATGCAGAGAATGTCCAAATGCTGTCCTCCACAGTGAGGACAGGGGCGAGAGTTTGGGCAGTCTCGCTGGTAGTGGGACCCCAAGCAAGAGAAGCAAAGGCGGCGGGCATTCGCGATGCGCCTACGAGAGGCGACATGTAGGTCCAAGAATGCCCTACAACTAGCCGTTCTGTGCCCCGTGACCTTGCAGTAGGAGCACTCCACTGGGCTCTGCGTGACTGCAAAGCGAGGAGGGCGCCGGTCAACATTGGCTCGAGTGTGAACGCGAGCCTGCTCCTTGACCTTGGGCGGCTGCGACTTAGCCGGCGTGTCACCACCGGAGTTGTCCAAGACCCGGCACTCATCCTCCAGGAACTTCTCCAGGTCAGCAAAGTGGGGCAGATGGGTCGCGCTATCCCCACCAAAGCGCTGTTCAAAACGCGACCTCAGGTCGGCAGGCAGCTTTTTCAGCACAATGTGCACCAATAGATAGGACCATTGGTCTACGGGCAGGTCAAGGCACTTAAGTGCGTTGATGGCCACCAAGAGCGGGTTCAACAGTTGGGTGCGCAACCCAGAGACCCGGGTGAGCGTCGGCAAGCCCAAAATCTGCTCAATGTGCGTGTCGGCGAGGCCACGCTTATTATGGTACCTAGGGGTAATTAGGTCCCGAGCCGTCTGGTACGCCTCGTCAGACACGGGCAGATGCTGGATGAGGCCCTTAGCCTCCCCATCCAGAACCGACATTAGATAGGCCAACTTTTGTGCCGGCCGAAGGTCAGCCCTATCATTGACTA
Source organism: Euclidia mi (assembly GCA_944739405.2). Classification (NCBI taxonomy): domain Eukaryota; kingdom Metazoa; phylum Arthropoda; class Insecta; order Lepidoptera; family Erebidae; genus Euclidia; species Euclidia mi. Next base: position 2,826,084 of record OX123202.2, on the reverse strand, counting down.
GGCTGTCGAACAAATTAATGAAGCCCAGGTAGCTTCCTAGGCAGCCATCAAAATGGGGGAGGTCCAAAGTAGGGAGCCTACTCACCAGCCCCGGTGCTGACCTAGGAAGCTCCTGCTTCAGGCCGGGTTGCCCTTCCCTATCGGCAACTAGTTGTCTCGCAGTATTGGAGACAGCATCATACAGGTCTAAGACCTGGGCATAGTCTTCGCTGACCTTGTTTCGCTGGTCAGCAGTGAAATCATTGATTGACACTTCAAGACAGCAAGTGCTGAAAGTGCGGAATTGCTGTTCCACACTTGCCAGGCGATCGTCAATCCGCTCGTACCTCTGAAGTAAGGCCTGCTGGCGATCAGGCCGGTTCACTAAAGCATTGGCCGAGGCAAACCAGCGCAAATCTGATGCAATGGCACCAGCAGCCGCACGCAAGTCCTTGATAGCTGACATAATCAAAATTTCAAAAGAGCCCGGACAAGCGTTAAACAATATTAACAATCAAAACTTAATTTTTCTCAATTCTTTGAAACCAACAAAGTATTAGCCTGTTTACTGCAAGTGCAGGCAAGTGACAGGTATTTACTGCCCAACAAAATTAAAGGTTTCAGTATATTGAAACAAACACAAAAGTTATCAAAGTTATAACTTATAACAAATTAATAAAGTTGAAACTTCAACTTAATTAATTAATTATTTGCAACAGACAGACTAACTGTGTTATTTATGATATACAATAGGAAGTAAGCACAGAATATGTGTTACCTAACAATATTATCTATATTATAACAAAACAAAGTTTATTAATGTGACCCGCCCAAGTGGCAAGGTCAAGTTTGATTATTACAATGTTTATGAATATATGCAATGAACTAAATTTACTAAATTTATTGATACATACAGCTGTTATGTATCCAAACAAACTGGCTTATTAATGCAACAACAAATTTAAGTTAGATTTTCCAACAATACAAATCAACAATTACTGATTGAGGTTATGTGACAATGTGTTTCAAATTATCTAGGTCAACTTATACAATTAAATATTAGGTATTTTAGACAATAACTGACCTGACAAACACTACAATACTGTCTACAAGGTGAGATGTATAGCTCATACAACACCAATCTGAGTTCAGATACAATCAACGGCTAAGCTAAACTTGTAAGTTTACAATATAGGCAGTTAACCACGCTCTTGCTATCAAAAATTATGTCTAGAGTTACCGCAGCCAGGTGGGAAACTGTTGAGAACAGAGTTGCAGTGGAAGCTGTAATACATCCACCTGACCACGATAGACAATTTATCTAAACACCTTCACTGCGGTAGCACAGCGATGACTTATAATCTTAATATTAATAAAATGTCTTACCAACTCTTAGTGATGTTCTTGAGTGGAGTCCTGGAGGCAAGCTAGATACACACAAGACTAAAATTGGCCAACATTAGCAAGTGAATTATCTTTACTTTACCAGACTCTAACGCAGCGTCTTCAATGCACGATGCAAGTTCACAGGATTCGCAATTTCTCCTTGCAAATGTCAATGAATAGTTCACAATGTCTTTTATCACAATTTACCGTTGCCAGTACTAGATCAGGCGGCATCAAGGCGGTTTACTCTATTTAGTTCAATTAATCAATTCACACGAAATGCAAAAAGGTGTGCTCACAATAACTATTCACAAAATGTTCAATATGTCACAAACCGTGCCGGGAGTCAAAAAAGCGGCAATTTAATAGATTTCACAACTATTCGCGTAGCTACAATGATGTGCTCTTCAAAAGGCGATATTTTACGTACGAGTCGACAACGTGGTAATTTTTCAACGGGAAGCGAACGGAAGTGACAGTTCAGTGTGACCATTGTCAGAAATTTTCAATAGACTAAACAAAATGTTACTCAATCGATCTAATCGATTTGACTTATAATAAAAACTAATTCTATTTCAAACAATCTTCAATTTTGAAATGATTCTCTTAGATGTTAAAATTACTAAAGATGTCATCATGACTGTTGAATATTTCAAAAAGAACCAGAGTCAAATATATTGTTGAATCTAATCAATATAAAAGCAAAATCAATGGGTTACCGTGATCTATCGCATAGCACAAAAGCACAATCATAATATTTCTCAATAATAAAGAGAGACAACCAACTAATTTGTAGTTTAATTTCTCATCACAAAATGTAAATAGCTTCACCCGGGTTCACTTGTGTCGCACTTTTTGGGGTCCCAACTTTACCTAAATAGCCGCTATGTGATTTCACCAATCGATGCGACGCTGGACTCATTTGCGACCCTAATTTTGTGCTCGCAGTTTTGGACAGTAAAGTCGAATTTGTATTTAATTTACTACCATGTCAGTGAACCTGGAATTTAAAATAATGTTGCAAGAATTATTTGCGATGCTTCAGTAACTTAAATATTCTCTTACTCATTGTTTAATTTCAGATAAATAATTATATAGCTTAAAAGATTGTTAGAAAAGTGATAAAATAAATTAACTATTTTATTCTATAATGAATAAAATCGTTAATTTACTTTATCACTTTTCACATTCAGTTTGAACACTTTTCACTTTTTACAAAGAATAAAATACAAAATCGGTATTTCTGGAGTACTTTAATTAAAACTAGACATAATTTAAATGGTTTTCGTTTTATAGAACAGTTCTTGATTTAAACAATACAGAAAACTTGTAACAATACAGAGGACTAATTTATTGCTAAAGTGTAATATTTTATTTATTTAGACGCGATCGCACCAGTGGGAAAACGGTACGACCAACCAAGCGGTCCAAGTCAAAGTCAAAATAATTTATTCTCGTAACGATGTGACACTTATCGACGTCAAAATCGCAAGCTAATTAATTCAGTCGTCTATTTCTTGAGTCACCTTAGATAATGCTAAATTAAAAATATTTGCACATTCTTTAAGTAGCATCTGTTATGTAGATTATCATTTGTTTAATTAAATAAAACGTTTCTTCTAAAAATTTAGAAGTAACATTTCACTTAACTTTTAAAATAAAAACCAAAAGAGGTGGGAAGAGGAGGCGCAACATTCACAGACAATTAATTTTGAACTCATTACGCTCGTTGAAACATGCTGATAAGTTTTATTGTTATCAAAAATTCATTTATTTAACCCCAAAGTAAAAGAAGATGTAAATAGAATATAATTATAGCTTCTGTTGTAGTAACCAAACGAAATGCTAATTTATTTCTGCGATCTTAAAGCGAGATTTTTGGCAAAATTTACGTCAATCATGCAATGAAGAATTGTCACGTCTTACGACAACTAGCATAGTAAACGGGATTGGCCTAAAAAACAATGTTTTGACGTCTTAGGGGTTCATTTGGCTTACTAGTAGAGATGCTGAAGATCGTGAAGATTGTGACTGTTTCTTGTAGAAAAGTGGACGCCGACTACAAACTAAGTTTCTTGGATAGCAAAGTACTGGGACAGCAACTGGGACAGCGCTAAGGGGACGACGATGATGATGAGAAAGAAGTTTTATATAGAAATAAAAAAGCAAGTCTCGATATTGATAACAACATAGATACGTACACAATAAACGTTTTGATAAACACCTAGTGATACAAAATCAGAAGGTAAAGTATAGCTATGAAAATGAAGCCAGAAGACAAGCTTTCGATATCCAGCCCTTAAAATCTTAACCAAAGGAAATGTGGATATATTTCTGAGCTCTTAATGCAGGACCTTTGTCACAAGGTTTATCAATCGGACAATGAAATTGACATGTTGCGGCTCAATGGCGGTTACACGTTCAGTTTGGCAACAGTTCAATGCACAACCGCGATCACGGAGCGACTGATAGTTAAGTTATGAGATGTCAGGTGGACAGACTGACGAGCATACTGCTATCTGAATCATAAGTTGAAATAATCCTACATTCTTAAATTATGAAAAAAAAATCATCATCGTCTGAGCCTATGTACGTCCACTGCTGGACATACTTAGGCCTACAGCTACAGTGGTCCCTGAAAAAAAATTGTCTCATTCATTTTATCGTCAACAAATAAATTAGGAATCGTTTCATCCAAGGTAATTAATCATGTTTGTAAAATAACAATAAAATGTTTTGCCGGGATAATTGCGAAAGGAACAACAGGGTTGGTGCAACCCTAATCTTGCGGCTCCATCACTAGATAATCGTCTGACACGACGTGATTGACAACTATTAAACATTCGCCCGGCTGCACATGACATTTTTCAAATACTTAATGTTGTTGTCAGATTGGTCAATCTGACCAAACTATAAAAAAATAGGACATTTTTCAAATACTATAAGTCTGTGCTACAATATTTCGCCAGTGATTGCCTGTCATTTCAATCTTATCTGTGCTACAAATAAAAAAAGGTATGATAGTAAACTTCTAAGTAGTCTCTATCTAACAGGTAAGTCATGTGGACTTACCTGTTAGATAAAGCTGCGAACTTATGGTGAGTAGGACTTACTAAATAATAGTATTTTAATTTTCTTTATAGGCTTACGCCTGTATCCCCGAAGGGGTAGGCAGAGGTGTAATATTACACCCACATTTCGCCATGAATTTTTAGGTCCCACGTAATAGGCGGCGAGCCAATTGCCGTACCGGGCACATTACCAGACTCCGTGCTACTACTGAGAATTTCCTAAAGGGAAAAACCCAGTAACACTTTGCCCGACACGGGAATCGAACCCGAGACCTCCCAATCCCACGCGCACATGTATGCCGTAAGACTAACGAGGCAGTCATATAGTATTTTAATAACTTAAAAAAACAATCTATGTTTTAATTATAGTCGTGTTTTTAGTTTAATGTGAAACAGTTTTACGCTTGTATTTGCAACAATTCGATAGATATTGCTCTCGGTCGGGTAAACGTTACCGAGTTTTTCACTAATCGATTTTCCAACGGACCTGTAGTGCGTGGGAAATATATTCTGGCTTAACGGCTAAAAGTTCGACTGTTTGTTATTGACAAAGATAGTGAAATATTTGTGTGATATATTTCTTGTTTAAAGTATAGCTGCAAGTATGAGTAACTCTTGTGGTATTTGAATCATGACAATTTGCGACGTCTTGTCGTAAATTTATAAACTAACAGATATCCATTCTTAAGATTCTAAACGGTTCCACCTATCACAGAAGAGCTTTTAATTTTATGCTTTTTTTAAATACGGCAAATAACACACTGCTCTCTGATTTGTCCGTCGGTGATAACGAAGGTCGGCATCAGTTCAACTTAATAGGTTATATGGTTTTCTTGTGACCCTGAACACAAAAATAGGACCCCTGCGAAGCAGGGCTACGTAGCCTCATTAATATCGCTAAAGTTCCGGTTTATTCGTAAAAGTGGCAAGGAATGGCGGTGGCGACTAAGGAAATGGAACACTAGACTAATTCAACCAATCAGAGCGCACATGGCGCATGCTTACTTATTATTTTACGAATGAATTCGGTAAGTTTATCAATTTTCGAAAATTTGGGCTTAAAATAATGAAATTTATCTCTCGTTTAGAATCCTACGAAAGTTTGTAAATTTCCTAGGAACTTATTTTAAATTTTAAATTGTCTTTCGGGATATATACCACGTACCTAAATTTTTTCCGCGTACTTTAATTTCCTAGGCAATTTATAAATTTGCGGTTTTTGTTATTTTCCGGTAACATATCCAAATCCTCCTATCGACTAACTATTATATTGTGACGCAAATTAATAGAGATTATTGTCCAGCAATGAACTTCGAAAGACTGTATGATGATATATCTTCAGGTAACATAAATAATATTGCTGCTTGGCCTGTCACTTTTCCTAAAACATATAACACATATGTTTGCATATTGAAACATACATTTCTAATAACTTCATACTACCAAGGCACCATTCTTATAAAACTCTGTACCCACCAAGGTATAACAAAACTCGAAACATAGTCACGTGTCGCCGTCGTTGAGCGTGTTTATACGTCACCAGTATTACCTGTTTAATTGGGCGATAATACGACCGGCGGCGGGCTAAACGACTTAATCAATCGTTGGGGAGACGCTAGCGGTGACGAGGGCCACCGAGATTGTGCGATAGTGTACACATATACCTGTACTAAGCGATTATATTGTACACTTATGCCTGTGGTAGGGATCGATTACACTGTACACTTACAGCCGGTTTCAATATTCGATCTGTTATAGGGTCCTCATCAGAAGGTGTTTTAAAAAGCTAGAATATAAATGTATTTATTTAACGTAATAACTATGATTACAAGGAGAGGACCCTTAAGCAACCGCACCGCGCGAGAGTGAAAATCCGACTGACTATCGTTAGTGAGCTCTTAGCTCTACAGACTGAAATGCTGAGTAAGACGGTTCTGTTAGTCAGAACAGTCATCGTATACGTCATCATATTAGGGTTCAGCAGAGGGTTATAACACCTCCCCCTTTAGTGTGAACTTCGGGGATGATAACCAAAGTTAACATTTAAAATGAAGTCCTCAGAGTTGGAGCAGGAATTTCTTGTATGGACTGTTTCAGCTCTACGGAACCCGATCTAGGTTTGGTAGATTCGCGGAAACCATATTTGCGTAGGTTGCTACCGGGCTTACAAAAGCATAATATAAATTTATAAACTAGGTAAATTATAAGAGTACAAATGATTATATTTATAGCCACAGAATAATGTGTCCCATATTCAATTAAATGTGGTGTTTCTTGGATTCTCTCAGCTTTTGATAGGAGTTCAGTAGACAATTTGTCTATGTAGTGTAGGTCAATTAAATCAATGTTTTCTAGATGTATAAGGGACAGATTATTTGTTATATTTCTTATTTTAGTAATATTACAACAATTACTAGTTATCAGATTAAATTCTGGTAGTTTTATTGGTGAAGTAACATTTATAACGTTATGATATTTCGGTACTAATATCGTGCCTTTACAATATATGACACAATTATCTGGCACGTCAATTATTTCGATACCTGAGATATTAATCTCTTGTATTTGGTTTGAATTTTGACAGTCTAGCGATAGCTTAACTGTCTTTGATTGCACATAAATATATTTGTTATTGGCTAATGACTTAAAGGTATTTAGATTTCCATAAATAGATTTACTGTTACATTATTTAGGGATATTCACCATTGATTTTGACATAAGTTCACTTTCACAATTGGGTTTTGAATCTATTTTGTAAATTAGTGGAATGTCACACAAGAATTCTATAGGACTTATAGACTTACAGTCGTCTAGTGAATCTAAGTTACAATATGTCGATTTGTCCTTGGTTATAGCAATGTACTTATTGTTAGGTAAAATAAAACTGAAAATATCTGTTTGATTTGCATGAGGTGTTGGTAAGGCAATATTATTATATAACATGTATTCTTGGTTGGACGTTAAAGGAACACGTAAAAGAAATACAAGTTTTCCATTAAAATAATAGCATAATAAAGTAGAGATTTTTACAATAGTGTGGACTAAACTTAAGTCTAAATGTACAGGTAAGCTTAGTTCGTCTGCGAGGTGCCTAACGTTATCGCTCAATTCCCGGTACAAGAGAGTGGGCGACATGATAGCTGGGTGCAAGATGTTTTGACTACAAAGTAATATCGCATTTGTTATTTCTTCGAGTTGGAATGATAGGGTGACCATATATGTTTCGAACAAATTTAGGACAAAGTCCATGTTCAATCGTAAGTCAAAATTGTTTGTAATTGCTGTCAAATTTTGGATATTAGTTGAAAGTTGTTCAATAGCGTTACTAAGTCTAATTTCATTGTGCTTTATCCTTTTAAGAGAATTGTTATAAGCCATTATTACAGAATTTGTGATAAGGATGTTATCTTTTACTAAGGATAATAATTTGTTTTGATTGCCTTGTATTGACTCAATTGCCTGATCATATTTTGAGGCATCGTTCTCATCTAATGTGCCAAACACTTGTTTGAGCACAGTACCTATTCCACCGATCCAAGCTCGTTTGGATCTATTGTCAATTAGGTGGGCAATTGAACTATATAGTTTAACAATATTTTGTTGTTGGACTTCTATTGGCGCTTTTACATTAAGGCATTCCAAATGTTCTACAATTTGGGTTTGTTTACATAGGTTTGTAAATGTTTCTAGTGAATAATTTATGTTTTCTATGTGTGTTTGGAAATGAGATATTTCCATCGGCATAATGACATTTAGCACGCCTTTGGTAATTTTTAATTTTCCTATGTAATCGAAATACATCCCGGGACTCGTAGTTATCGGTCGGACATAGCTGTCGGGTGTCCGAGCTTCTGCAGTAGTGCTGTAAGTATATTATATTATTATTCATCTCTATAGTACAATGTAGAATACATTTATATTTATTATATGTATTTAATGACTAACACCTATTTTCTATGCTTACATAATTTTAATACTATTATTAAATCTGTTTAATGTTTAATATTTATATTATATGATTATTATATCTAAAGGTATACGTATTAATTCTAAGTATATAATTATTATCTACTTATATCAAATAATAATTAGTTTTATGTTACAGGTTGCTGCCGACCTCAGCGAGCTTTATCTTGTCGTAATGGTGTCGGACATGCCGTCTGTTTATCAATAATGATATGGTGTTATTACCGTGGACTTTAACCACTTTATATGGGCCTTTCCAAAGCGGTGATAAGGCTTTGCGGAGCCTTAGGTGTTTTTTTAGGTAGACGTAATCACTTATATTTTATATTGTATAGGACGAGTACGTGTATCGTAATGATTTTTAGAGGATAATTTAGACTGGCGTATATATTCTAATGCCTTTTCTCGGGAGAATTTTATTCGGTTTTGCAACATCCGTACATAGTCGGCATATGTAGCACCCAACTGTTCATCGTATATTGTATTTGGAATGAATGGTTTATTACCGAATATCAATTCATATGGGGTATAGTGCGTCGTGGAGTGTACTGTCGTGTTATAGGTAAGCATCGCCGTATAAACGTACCGAGGCCAATTGGTTTGGCTCTCGTCGACGAAGGATTTTAAGTACTCCTTGAGTGTCGAGTGGCTTCTCTCGAGGGCACCCTGGGTTTGAGGATGGTAAGGTGTGGACCATAACTGTTTAATTTTTAAAAAGTCGCATGTCTTTTTAAATAGTTCCGATGTAAAGTTAGTACCTTGATCAGATAGGATCATTTTTGGGATACCGAACACGGATATAAAGTGTAACAAGCATTTGCTTGTTTCTTCAGCTGTTACGCCGCGAAGGGGGTAAGCAGAGGAAAATTTAGAGAAGTCGTCTTGGAGTGTTAGAATGAATCTTAGTTTTGCAGCACCCGATTCCGGAAGGGGGCCAACTATGTCTAGCGCAATGCGTTCACATGGCTTAGTGGACGTACTCGTTATCTGCATAGGTGCACGATTCACTTGTCTTAGGCTTCTGTTCTTGTTCTCTTGGCATTGCTTGCATTTTTTAACGTATGATTCTACTTCGCTGCGCATACCTTTCCAATAATAGAGGTCTTTCAGTCTATTATACATCCGGCTAACACCTAAATGTCCGGCTAAAGGTATATTATGGTTGTCGAATAGGATCTTCTTCACCTCTGAAGGTGTGGGATTTATAATGTTATTATGGTAGATGTTTATTTGTATATTAGTATTTTGGAATAGATAATTCAGGATATTATAAATCCTAATAAAACTATGTTTCTCGAAGGGGTTGTGAAAGTCGTTATCTTATTTTATTATTTGTTCTACGTCTTGGGATATTATTAATTCGTTTCGTATTGATTTATTTTAGAGTTGTAAATTTCTTCGTAGGATGTTTGGTCGAAGTGATGCACTTTTATATATAGTAAGTAGTAGGTTTTACCTCTTGAAGGGATTTTAGAGAATGTATATAGTTGTTTCTCTAGGTTTAAGATAGCCTCTCGATTCTCTACGTTTCCTAATATTTCTTCTAAGTAAGGGTTCGATTCATCGAGGTCGATTGACGTGGGGACTATAATGGTTTTACATGGGGTTTTCAGTAGGCTTTCGTTGAATTCAACAATCTTTGTATTGAAGATTTTATTTTTGTCAGATGTTTTAAGAAAGTAGAATAATCTTCAGTAATAGGGTCGAGGATGGAGTTGAGATCTGCTTGTGGGTTTGTTGAAGTCTCAGTCTGGAGGGGATTTCCAGGAGCATAAGGGTGTGCTGGATTTTCGGGTACTACAGAGATGCCGGCTTGTGGGCCTTCTGGAGATTGAATGTTATCGAGATCAGGGGTACGACATTCTAATAGTATGTTAGGGTCTATTTCGTCGGACGGGAATGAGGCAGGTGACGTAATCAGATCGAATAGGTCCCTGTCTAGGCCATCTGGCTCCCTAAGAGAGTCTTCTAACTGTTCAGCAGTGATACAAGGATTACCGTTTTGGGGGTTAAGCTCCAGGATATCCTCGTTGGTTGGTTGCAAGGGGTTGACCGGAAACCTGGATAGGGCGTCCGCGTTTGCGTTAATCTTTCCCTTTTTATATTGAATATTGTATTCAAATTCTTCGAGTTTCAGTCGCCAACGAATAAGGCGAGATCCGGGATCCTTACAATTAAATACCACTGTAGGGGCTTATGATCAGTGAGGATAGTAAAACGGCGACCGTATAGGTAAGGGTGCGGAGAAAGAGTGCCTAGCAATAGGTTTTAGTACCAAAAACTATTGCTAGGCACTCTTTCTCCGTAGTACTATAGTTGCATTCCGCCTTATTCAGTGTACGGGAAGCGTATGCTATTGGGCGGTCATGTCCCATAGGACCTTGTGACAGGATGGCTGATATGGCGTAATTAGAAGCGTCACAAGTCAATAGGAAGGGTTGGTTGAAGTCAGGATAAGCTAGGATAGGTGCTTCGACCAGTTTAGTTTTCAGAGCTTCGAAATTAAGTTGCTGTTCGTTTGTCCAATGAAATGGAACATCCTTTTTTAGGAGTGAGGTAAGGGATTTAGCAAACTTCGAGAAGTCTGGGATGAAGCGCCTGTAATACGTCACTAGGCCTAAGAAAGATTTAATATCCTTAGGGGATTTAGGGACCGGATAGTGTGTTACGGCCTTGACTTTGTCGGGATTAGGTTTTACACCGTGTTGGGTGATGATATGGCCTAAGTAGGTAACTTCCTTTCGGAGGAATTCACATTTCTCCGGTTGGAGTTTTAAATTAAACTGTCTGAGTTCAAAGACATCTTTGAGGTTTTGGATGGCAGTCTTTAGGTCAAACGCATACAGGACGATGTCATCCAAGTAAACAAAGCATCTTGAACCTTGAAGGCCTGTGAGACAAGTATTCATCAGTTTCTGAAATGTGGCTGGAGCGTTCTTTAACCCGAATGGCATTCTGTTAAATTGAAAGTGTCCTTGTAGGACTGAAAACGCGGTTTTCGTTGCGTCTTCGGGTGCTATTTTCAGCTGATGAAAACCTGATGATAGGTCAAGGGTCGTAAAGTATTGACTCTTTCCTAATTGGTCAAGAATTTCAGTTATCTGCGGGATAGGGTAGACTTCACCGATTGTAATATCATTCAGTTTGCGGTAATCGATTACTATGCGCCATTTCTTTTGTCCTGATGCGTCCGCTTTTTTAGGGACTATCCAAATGGGAGAGGACCAAGGGGATGATGAAGGGGATATAATATTTTGGTCCAGCATTTTATCTATTTGGGATGCTAATTCTTGTTTGTGGCATTCTGGAAAGCGGTACGATTTGGTATGTATTGGAGTGTTGCTACTAGTTTTAATGTCGTGTTGGATAGCGGGTGAAAAGGATAAAGGTTCGTCTGGGAGATGGAAAATGTCGGAATAGTCCGAGCATAGGTTAAAGAGGGCGTCACTTTCCTCTTGGTTCAAGTGAGAGGTTCTTAATAAGTCAAGGACTTGGGTTGTACGTTCAGTGACGTTTTGAGTGTAAGGAGAGGATTGTACGGGGTATGAACCCACTGGATCTATTTTCAGTTTAAGATTTTGTTTAATCGATATCGGTTCACTGGAGGTATTAATCACGGATATGTTGATCCTTTTGTTTTCCTTTACCCTCACTAGGCAGTTGTCTACGAGTAGAGTGTCGGAAAGATGTTGGTCTAATACTACACCTTCCTTGACCTCCGGATTTGAGACTGTGCACTCGATCACGGTTTCGGTACGTGGAGGTATGACGTAGCACGTGTCAAAGAAGTGGATTTTAATTTCGTTCTTGTTTATTTTTAGAACGTCACGGCTATAATCAATGTTACAGCCATGTGTGGTCAGGAAATCGTTTCCGATGATGCCGTCATAAGGCAGATGGATGTCCTTGATGACATGAAATTTATGATTTATCAACTTCTTGTCAGAGATTTTGAATTTCAACATAAAATGACCCATGGTTTGGGTGGTTTCCTCACCTGGATCAATACCCTTAATACTGATAGGTTTTTTAATTAGATTCAGTTGTGTATGTACACTGGATTTTTTCAGTAAACAAATGGCGGAGCCTGAGTCTACTAAAAGCGTTAGAGGGACATCTGACACAGTCGATTCTACCAACACGTGGGGTAATAATCTTTTAGAAGTGTCGATGTTCACTTCATAGATTTCACTAAGATCAGACATCGTTAAGAGTCTGGTAGTTTTGGGATTGAGGTTGCCGTTTTGGGGCTGGTTACCCTGATGTATAACCTCTTTGGATGTTACTAATGATTTAGTAATTTTAGGGTTGAGGTTGCCGTTTTGGGGCTGGTTACCCTGATGTATAACCTCTTTGGATGTTACCAATGATTTTGTAATTTTAGTTTTGAGGTTGCCGTTTTGGGGCTGGTTACCCTGATGTATAACCTCTTTGGGTGTTACTAATGGTTTAGTAAGATTGGAATTGAACATTTTTACGTTCTTAGGATTGGTGCCGGCTTTAACCCAGCGTCCTGAGCGGCACGAGTGCAGGACGTTTAATGGTTTAAATTTTCGTCTTCGGGGTCACATTCTGATTCACCCGAATCATCACAGTCGTTATCGACAAAGTTCACTTGTGGGGGTTTAGAACTCGAAGAAGGTCCGGCAGATTTGCTAGAACCTTCGGATTGTTGGGAAGCTTGATAGCGTTTATTCGCGGCTTGTCGTCTTTGACAATTGTTTTTCTCGTGACCTACTTCTTTACAGTATCTACACACGAGATTGGAATTACCTTTATTAGTATTAGTAGAGCTCGGTTGAGAAATCGGTTTCTGTTGGAACTTGGGTTTATTGGTAGGGTTTTGAATAGGGGGTTTAGGTTTGAACCGGTTTTGGCCACTCTGTTTGTCCTGTTGCGATTGCGTGTTATTATTATTGCTACGCTTGTAGAGGGTTTCCTGGATACGTTCCTCCGAGATAGCCAAATTGACGGCTTCATTAAATGTTTTAGGTGCTCTGCACCTAACGATATTTGATATAAGGGGATGTAGTCCCATAAGGAAATGATGGAGAGTAAGGTCCTCCATAGCTGCAGTGCGACCTGGAATTTCTTTGGCCTTGTGGCCGGAGAGTGAGATTTCGGTAAGTAAATGGGACAAGCAAGTTTCCATCCTTAGTGCGAATTGCCCTACGTTTTCGTTAGAGGCTTGTTTGCTTTCCTGGAGGTCTGTCAATAAATGTGTATAATGCTTCCTTTCGGAAAACTGGGTTTTTAAGAATTCTTTGAGTTGTTTCCAGGATGCGAATTCTTTAATGAAACAGGCGGTCTCAGCCTTGCCTGTTAATTGACATAAGATGTATTTGAACAAAATAGGCTTTTGAGATTCTGAAGCTAAGTCGTAAGCATTATTGCAATTTGTTATGAAGGAATTAGGCTTTTCGCGACTTCCGTCATATTGTTTGACAAATTTTAGCAAAATATTAAGTTCCATTTCGACTGTTTGTCTCGTAGTTTTTGGTGATAAAATAGGAGATTTCGGTTCTAAATTCTCAAGACTCGGGATGTCAATGTTAAGTTTGGCGTCTTCAATTTTAGGCACCTTAGGCATAATATGAGCACAGGATACAAATATAAAACATGCAATGTATAACTTCTAACACAATAGAGTTCGCAGTTCACGATAGTAAAAGTTAGGTTTGACTCACAGGAACACGTAGGCGGCGATAAGAATTATTTCTCGGAACGCCGGCATAATGGCGCCACACGGAGACGCCACACACTATGATTTCTGGGTTTCACAAATCACTTTTAGCACTATGATGTGGAACACAAAAGCTTTCTTTCACAGGATGTGTTAATAACACTAGGTACGCAAAACACTCGCGGGTCACGGATGTCGTATTTTCGCAGAGCGAAGGATTGGGTTTTGGACAGCCACCCAGGACGACGACTAGGAGTACTCACAGCTTTCACGTAGACCGTTTACAGGATGCTCGCGGAACAAGGTCGGGCGTCACGCGGGTAAGCACAATTCACAGGGTTTGCAGGACGGGTTCACCAGTTACGGATGAACACCAAGGTTTGTTTAAATAAAACTTAATTAGTTTTAATTTTTGGATTCCGCAGGATACGGCGAGTCTTTTCACTTTCGTTTTGAACTATAATGGTTTGCGCGAATTGGCACTGGGGATGCTGTATCCCACCGCTGCCACCAAATGTTATAGGGTCCTCATCAGAAGGTGTTTTAAAAAAACGATTTTTAAAATGGTAGAATATAAATGTATTTATTTAACGTAATAACTATGATTACAAGGAGAGGACCCTTAAGCAACCGCACCGCGCGAGAGTGAAAATCCGACTGACTATCGTTAGTGAGCTCTTAGCTCTACAGACTGAAATGCTGAGTAAGACGGTTCTGTTAGTCAGAACCGTCATCGTATACGTCATCATATTAGGGTTCAGCAGAGGGTTATAACAGATCCATCCATGGGTTTGAGATAAGAGATTCGTTTTTGATATATTTTGTATGGCGCTTATGTCAAAAACAAATCTAAAATCTCAAAAAAATGGATAGATCGAATATTGAATGCCGTAGTTATACCTGTGCTAGGCTTTGATTATTTGTTCGTGTCTGAATAGTGTGGACTTCGATTTTTGAGCTTTAAGTATTTTTGCAGAGGTCTGTATCCAACGGTAGCGGCAGGCTGATGATGATAATGAAGTAATTTTTGGAAAATTTATAGATATCACACTACTTTAGTGTGAGCTCCTCATGAATGAATGTACATCAGGTTCAAATCATTTATTTTATTCTACCATAACTTCTTGCTTAAACAGATTAAGATTTGTGAGATATCTATATTTCTCATATCGTCTCAGTATTTTTTTTACATGCTCTATGCTTTGTTGGTTAGTTAGTGATATTTCAAGCGAATCGAATTGAAATCTGTAATTTTTTTTGATTCATTTGGAATAACAAACAGCTTTAATATAATATATCAAGCAGTAAGATAAACAGATTTTAGATAAGCACTAGGATTATAAGTATACAATATAAATAACTTAACAAATAAATGTTTCAAGGCGTTACACATCACAAAATTCTTTAAGCACCATTTCTTTAAATCTATTTGGTGAACATGCAAAAATATCTCTGTTCTTGATTGTTGTTATAATTATTGACCATCCTGCGAAATGCGAACGCAAACAAAAAAAAAGAGTGGCATGAGTTTCTTCCCGGCTCTTCTCATAGCCCTACCATCCCGAACCTGTTTGTAAAAAAAAGAAATGACGTTCATAAGTGTTGCTTTTGTAACCTATTTGAATAAATGAGTTTGAATTTGAATTTAAATCAAACCAAAGTTGGTTTGGTAAGTGCCAATTGAGAAAAGTTTGCCGGCGCGCACCTTCCGCTTGTGTATGGTCCTAGGAACTACAGAGGACAACATATTGGAGAGCTCAATGCCGGCAAATTTGATTTGCACAATATTATAATATATAAATTGATGGCATCAAAATATCTACGTCTACTAGTCAATGTTGCAAGCTTATACGTTTGAGTAAATCTCGATAATATAGATAGTACCCGAAGCATCTGTAATGCATTGTACGTAGAAACCTGTACTGAATACACTCAACCATCTCAATATATTTATTTTAGTATGGGTTCCATACGGAAACAGCGTACTCCTATTGAGAGCATATTAAGGACTTATACAAACAAATATAAGACGCTGTCTTTTTTAAATCTGGCGTAGAACGCATTACAAAACCGTACATTTGATATGCTTTATTTACGATTTTTTCTAATAAGTACATTACACTTTATTCTTGAAATCTGACTAAGGCAAACTTCTTAGCAAAGTAAAAACATAATAATTGTGTCACGGCCAGTAAGTTATGCTCATTTTCAGTGAATTTGTTTGTAGCAAAAACAGCAATAATTACGCTTGTTGTTTTCAATGTGGTTTATTTTTTCCTTATTATTCGGTAGGACTTTCTTGACACGAAATCTACACAACTTTAATCTACACAACAGAAAAGTTAAGAATAATAATTTCACTTCTGATGTAGTTAAAAAATAAATTCTAAAGATATTCCAAATTTAAGAAGAACTCTGATAACAAACTAGACATATTCTTGTAACAGCTCATCTTAAACTGGTCTTAAGGACGACTTATAGCCCATTTCGTCGCGTATCATAAACAACCGACAGCTGGGCCAGATTAGCGTCCGTTATTAATTAATTATCAAAGTATATGAGTTCATGAATCAACGGCAGTGACATTAAATTTAATGGCTATTGTCTGTCCTATAGGACTGATGCCTGATGCCCAGGAATTTACGTTGACCTTTGACCTTCTAATGAAGAGACAAGGTCAGTGAATGCTGTCTTATAAATAAATAACCTTATACTATAAAGCACTACAACTTGCGTGTGCTTTACAAACATAGAATAAAGTTATGATATTGAAAAGTTTCATTGAAGTTCCGTAAGTTTTTCCGTGGATGAGTCCGAGATAATATAATCATCCATCTTTCTATAACTATAACTTTAACGTTTATAATATTTATTGTTGGATGCGCTTAGTATAATTCATATTTCAGTCTTGCGTTATCAGTGTAAAAGATATTATTATGTCTTAACCTATTTTCTTAAACGTCGTCAAAAAAAATCGTATTGAAATTAAAAACGTCCTTAATAATCTAGGACTAGGTTTGGAGTTAAGTTTGTCCTTATTTTGTAATACAATGAATACTTTTTAACTTTCGCGACCTATATAGTAGTATTTATGAAACTGGTCTAAACCGCATAATTATTTAAAAATATAGCCGAAATAGCTTTATATTTTCCCGCACGTTCCTGCATGGGCTACACCAACGATGGTCACGAGATGACTGTACCAGAGCTCGTGATCAAAATATATATAACCCGTCGCATAAATATCACTAAGCAACCAAAATACATTAATTATTGAAACATCAATTCTAATAATACTAACCTATATTCCCAATCATTAAACTAAATACATTTATAATCGAGTAAAGGTTTAAATGTTAAATTCATAAACCATGTCAGTTCAAATGAAAGTGCGGCGGCTTTCATTTAATTTGCAACTCTGTCAGTCCGAAATGTATGACACAAAATAAAATATTGAAACGCAACGCTGTAAATTGGGTTTTCCATTTAAATATATATATATATATATATATATATATATATATATATATATATATATATATATATATATATATATATATATATATATATTTGAAATTTTAATTAAGATTTTATATGTATATTTGAAAGTGGCCAAATTTTACACTGACAAGTATTTCCCGCTTGTATTTCAATTGAAGTGACGTTTTATTTGATTTCAGTTTTTCGTTGAATTCACGTGACAAAATCTGTTTCTTTTTCCAAATGCACCTGCATGTCCAGCTTTAAGCCGTTTGTATAAACTATTAGACACATCACAATGCTTTAACGTACAGTGTCGTCACGTTCAAAGAACTACTAATTGTTTTTATAAAAAAACTTAAATCGCGGCAATAGAGACTAAGACAAATATGCGCGGAACAGTGTGAATGGAGCGCTGCATGCCTTTATGAACGGCCAAACTGTGCCTAAAAAGGCGCGACTGGCGGTTCATAATGGAGTGCTGGTGCCCACCTTGATGTATGGAAGTGAGTGTTGGGTATTGCAGAAAAAGCATGAAAGCAGAATTAACGTAGTTTAGATGCGATCACTGCGTAGTATGTGTGGAGTGAGACTGGTTGATAGAATTCCGAATGCAGTAATACGAGAGCGATGTGGCCTGAAAAAGGATGTCGTAACAAGGATTGAGAAAGGAATGCTGAAATGGTTTGGACACGTGGAGCGAATGAGTGAAGAAAGATTGACGAATCAAATATATATGGCAGAGGTGTGTGGGCAAGCCGTTGCGGCAGACCTCGTAAGAGCGCTTGTACACGTTAAGAAAATTTACCGTGTCTGCGGCAGACAAGACAAATTCTTCGTGTACACGACAAGAATTTTGTCTGTTCTACACACGAAAACTTTTCGTGTCTTCCGCAGACAAGACCAATCGGAACGTGTACACGACAAGACTTTTTTCGTGCAGTCGTCAGTCGGGAGTAGGGCGCGCAAGTAATAACAAGTCTGATAATCATTTCCGTTTTTTATAAAAATGTAAAAAAAAAGAAAATCATGTGGAAGATCCACATGATTTTCTTTTTTTTTACATTTTTATTTTTAAATAAGAAAATAAGCCTGGCCACAGACATCCGATTTTCAGGGCCGGTTTTTCATGACGAAATTCCGTGATACTAGCAAGCTTCATTTGTCGACTGTATCAAATGTATTTTGTAAAATAAACGTACTAACCACCGCAAACGATAGATTTTGCTTTGATCGGAAAACACGCAATCGTTTTATTCCGTTCCGAACTGAAAAACATCGGTGCCCGTTTTCAGGGACCGATTTCAGGTTTGTAATGTTTTCGGGCTCTCAAAATCATCTAATTAATAAAAAATGAGCTTACTGCCTACCACGAACGTTTGATTTTGCTCTGAACAGAAAACATTCCGTGGACTGAAAGAAATGAAAATCAAGCGCGCGCGGAATGGCTCGTGACGTTATAACGGAATTTAGCGCATGCGTACATCTTGTCATGTATCGATGTTAAATAGCATTGGTTTGAAGTTTATTTTGTCAAAATCAAAGAGTATACAAATACTACGTGTCAGAATCACACGACAATGTATGTGTAGTAGATGGTAGTAGACGTATATAAACTCTTGTCTGGGGACTTCAAAGAACAATGGCAGAATTAGGTCTGGGTTAGTTGTGGCGACCTTAAACTTCATATGAACAAAACAAATTGTTAATTTTTCTACGATTTTTTATATTTTCACTTAGTCTCGTTAAAGCCGGATTATTTTATGATGATAAAAAGCATTCCAATTGATTATGAACTACGTGCTTACTTTATTATTTAGAAATTTTTAATAGACAATGGTGTGACAGGAATAGACGTGTGACATTGATTCGTATCGATTATTAAATAAGTAATCGATACGATCGACCTTTATAGGGTTGGTTTGGTTTAAAATATATTTATTAAAATGCAGTTATTTAATTTTTAATCAACATTATATCAATAAGCTAATATTTTTGAAGCAAAACAACTTTTAAATCAAATATAAACGTCACAGCATCGTTTTAACGTTATATCGATTTCACATAAAATCGATTTAAAATGTGCAGCTCTGCTCTTGTCTTTGGCTGTGACAGGTAGATGCTACAGAATACTTCTGCGTTTTGATGTCAATCTGACATAATGTCATTTGATAATTCAAACGTACCTACATTGTTTATTCTTAACTAAAAATTAAAACACCGATGTCTTCTTTTTCCGGCTTTCCCGAGTGAAAATAGAATAATTTATAGACTCTGTTACTTACGCCGAATTTTCTGATATATTTTTTATTACTGTTCGCTTCAATTTAATTTCAGACATTTTAATGAATGGAGATCTGCCATCGTCCTTTACGCCAAAATCAGATACAGACAAGAGGATAATATAATAGTATAAGTTATTTTATCATTTTCGTTAGATTATAATAATGTGTGACGTGAAAGGTTCATATTCGCTACTGAAAACTACGTGTATATAAAAGTGGTAGAAAGGTATATACTCTATGCGAGATGAAAACAATTAAAGAACGTAAACAATTCATATTCCTCAAATTTTATTGTTTGCTTTGAAATTGTATGGTTTTATGCATTCACATTCAGACATTTAATTTGACAATAGCATAAAACTTATTCTTCATAAATCAGACACTCGTCAGAATGGACGTGGCTGTTTCTGATGGACAGGGTTGCGACGCGCCGTCGCCATACAAAAATTATAAAACTTATCATAGAACCCACCAAAAGGCCAAATATAAGGGCCTAAATATTTAAAAAATAATGAAAAGCTTTATTATAGTCGTCAACCTTAAAATTGTCTATATATTTGGTACCTCTGACGCATACTTGACAGGTTTTTACACAGATTATACCCTACTTGCATATTTTTCATAAATAATCTAAACCTTTAAAAAGTTTTTAATAACGGATAGCAAAAAGGTTTTGTATTTTTAATTAAATGGGGTTATCGTAGCGGGTCTATACTGCTTCATGCGACCGATGCTCAAGACGAACACGTCCTCTCCTCCGTTGCTGATACGTACTATACTAACCAACGCACAGAAAATATCAATACTCTGTGGTATCGAGTATTTTTCCTTTCGATATCCATAATTTTGTACTTGATACTTTGCATTCGATGCTTTTACTCAATAAGTACTTAGTGGCAGGTATCGTATCGAATCATTATTATCATCCAAAGCCCGATTTCATCCACTGTTAGATATAGGCCTCTGTTTGGTTTTGCGATTTGCAACGTTCGTGTGCCATTCATATCCAGGGATCATTTATTTTTAGGTATTATCTACATATCGCACCTACATCTTACAAATTATCTACTTTAAAAAATTGACCTTACGCCTCATGTTTATGGCAAAGTTATCTTATAATAATATAATTAGTACCCATAGTTACTAGCATACTGGGCAAGATATCTACTATATTTTTATAAGCATTGGAGCCACACTAGTTTTATAACGAATACTTAGACTGGGCCGACTGGAGAAGAATCAACTTCTCTAATATCGACGTAAAGTAAGTTAGATCTTTCGAAAGTGAACTGACGTCATTGATTGTCTTGTCGAACTAAGAAAAGTACTCGATACTTGAAGTATCGATATCTACTTATAATACTTACCTATATTTGATACAAATACGAGTATCGTTCAACACAATCATTTCTTTTGTTGAACACGTAATAAATAGTACCTAGATGAATAAAAAAACCTTTTACGGTCTGTCTAAGATGTCAACTGCGACATGGAGACTTCCATTCAGAACTGTAATTTTACAACTTTAAAAGTAAATGATGCAACATATTTAGATTGTATGTGTACGCCTCTATGAGCCGATAGGCCAACTATCGGTGCTGTACGTCGGCAATAACTACAAGAGTCAACATCTTGCGTTTATATTTTTAAATTTTGTGCAAAGCTCAGTTAGCACTGAAGCTTTGTCAGTACTGGCAGGTGTACTTTCGGTTGATTTTGAGGTCCAAAGACGTGCATCAATGAATTATACCATACGAGAAAGCATGGATTCAAATTTCCTAGCACCTCGTGATAGAAATAAACTGCTTAGATTGTTCAACCAGCACGCCGATCGATGTCTACGTAGGCCTCCTCGACGAATAGCGGTTTCGTTGGAATACATCAACCAAGGGCTGTCCCCCTCTACCAATTCTTTCCAGACGTTCGTGAGCGACTGGCCGGAAATGGTTAGGGAGGGATCACTGTGTTGCTCAATTTCTTACGGGCATGGTAATTTTTGGAGGAAGTTGCTTTGGTTTTTATTTATTTTATTCACCATTGTGCCAATATTCAAGCTCTGACAACAAATGTGAGTAATCTGCACATCACATATTGTGTGAGTGGGGTCTTTGGCAATCTGAAATTAACAATATGCCTAATGATTTCCATGATTGATCACTCCTGGTCTAGCATATTATGCGGCTCTTGCGTGCGTTTAGCCGTCTCTGCCATGCATATTACTGGCAATAGGCACAGCTCGCAAATTGTCGGTAATAGGGCCATGCTGATTCCAGCACCAATGGTTTGGCTCGACCGGAGAAGTACTACCGTCTCACAGAAGATCGATGTCAAGCAACGGTATCTGTTATTTTGTGTTTTGTTCAGTGAGTGAGAACGCCGGAGGCCCAATCACCTTTCCTTTCCCGGTCCCCATCCTGATCCTTTTTCCTTCTCCTCTTCCTTCCGGTAGGCAGCAACTTGGTTGTACTTATTTGACATGGTTCCTGTAATATTAAGTAAACACAGCTAAGTATGAGCCACGGATACCACTTACCATATCACGTGGGCCCTTGGCTCGTCTGCCAACGGTGAAAGCAATAAAAGTTTCGTAGTAAAATCGCAGCGCCAGTCAGCTTGTGACCATGGGACGTGCAACCGTTCCGAAACGTCAAACGTAAATTGTATGGAAATACGTATAAAAATCGCGTTAATTCCCGTGTCGTGAATAATTAATTCAAATTCAAATTCAAATTCAAATTCAAAATCGTTTATTCATTTGGGTCACAATGTGACGCTTATGAACGTCAAAATAATAAATTTATAAAATAATTACTTAAAGACTCTACATTTACATTTACTGCCACGTTCGCAAAGCAATAGGTAGAACCATGAGAAAGAACGGGCAATAAAACTCACGGTCACTCTTTTTCATCGCCAGGTTTTGCATAATATACATAATTTACATTTTGTAAGGTGCTGCAACTTTTACACCTTCTATATCACTTGTATATATTTACTGTACATAATAATACTCAAGCATAATACTTTTGATGTTCATTTGGTTAGTCTCCTCAGAATAGACATGGTGAAACAGGAGCATCCACTTACATTATATATACCTAATAATGCAGACAATCCGCGAAAGTGATCAGACCCATGATGGAAATGATGCAGTTAAATATTAAAATCTAATACCAGCCCGCAAGACCGTCATCGACCAGTCATCGCAAGTAGCACCCGTTCACGAGTATGACGCATGTGCCAGCCATCATCCCTCTCGCCATATTAGAGGGACAGGGATGACCCGACACACGACGCCACCACAAGAAATGACATTTTAATCAAACATGAAGCACTTTCAATGAAAATTATAAGGGCTCATTAGGCTTTCCTATTAACTAGTAATATTCGATTAACATAAACTTACATTTGCAAGCGATTAAATTAATAATTATTGTGCTTGAGTTCTTTTATCTTTAGGACACTAGATAAAGGCTAATACGGGACCCTACATTATGCGTGGCTCGATATACACTTGTCCGGATTTTTAATAGGTACCTAGTATTTTTTCACAGGTATTTTTCACGCAAACAATTCAATCACAATCATGTGATACCTAATATTTCAATTACCTGTATAACCCATGTCTAGGTCAAAGGAAAATAAATGAAAATCGCTTTGCTCACGGAATGAACTGAAAACGGTCCTGAAAAACGGAACTGAAAAGCGGGCCTGAAAACGGATGTGTGCGGCCAGGCTAAACCACTTTTAAATTAGTATTCTTCAAAAAAAGCAAAAATCTAAATTTATCGAGTGGTTCCTTTTTGCATAAATACGGACAATTCAAACGTATCTACATCATTCATTCTTAACTAAAAATTAAAACACCGATATCTTATTTTTCCAGGTTTCCCGAGTGAAAATAGAATCATTTATAGACTCTGTTATATAATAATCTGTATTTTTGAAAATTCTAATAAAAAGTAATATGTTATAGGTGCTTAGTTACTTACCATATTCATTTTTTTGACATTTGTCATGTCGTCGAAGTCTTTGTTTAAGATAATAAATATTTCTCTCCATGCTTCGAATGTGAGTCTTTTATCTTTATATATCTCTCTAAAGTTTTGTCCCACAATACCGGTTGTCCCTCTACTAAAGTTATAAGTAACTCATCAGCCATTTTGTACTCTACGCTGCAATACACGTCCACACCAAAAACTACCCACAGATCACTACTTACCTGGCTGTGTGAACCCTACTACTTTACCCCCCACCGCTCCGCAACAACGTTCGCCGCGTCGTCGTGTCTTGCGCAGACAAGACATTTTTCGTGCACTGCTGCGAGCAGTGTACACAGTTATTTTTTAGTTGCGACACGAAATCTTGCATAGGCCAAGCGTATTTTCTTACCGTGTACAAGCGCCCTAAGACGTTCGTCGACCAAATTGGGGACGTCTTGAAAAACGGGAAAGTCCGAAGCACCCGTAACCGGCGAGCATGTATGGAAACAGTAATGAATTTAGAGGAAGCGCGTGAGGTTTGCAAGGATAGAAGCAAGTGGCGATCTGTTGTCTCTGCCTACCCCGACGCGATAAAGGCGTGAGCATATTTATGTATGTGTGTATGTACAAATATCGATGTTCCGGCACACACATACTTGTCTTGGACGGGAATCGAACCCGCAACCTACGGCGTCGTAGTCGGTTACAATCCCACTACGCCACTTGGTCGTCTGATTTTAAATAAATTATTTAGCAATTATCGCAATAAAATCATTGTTTACTGAACAAAAATCTCCACTTTTACAATTCTCGAATGTCAAACACTTTCGCCTATTATTTTAATGATTCAAATTAGATTCGTGATCGTTTGATAGAAATCATTTGTTGATCAAAGTAGTTCAAACGGTCGACTTCATCTGCGCCGGTCAAAGCTGACAATTAATTATCTTAGCACACCATTGTGCGCGCCTGTACCGATCAGAGCCGGCATAACGAGCTTATATCTACCTATCGGTCGATAGAACTAAAATCCTAGACAGGTAAAGGCTATGAGGTGAAACGGTTTGTATTGTGTGACAAGAGGAATGTCCTGGATAGAATGCAGCTAGTTGAGATGATTTATTTCCAGAAACTGATGCGATTCTGTCTTAAGCTAACGAGAATATTATACATAAAAATTAAACTACTTCATACGTTACGACATAAGTTTTAACGTATCTAGTTTATACGTCTTCCTATTTTTGTCGAATATGATGAGAAGTACTCATTTTACAGCAACAGAACTATGGTTACAGGAAGACTTAAGTGGTTTGTCCCTTAGGTGTGGTAAACTATTAAACAGGCTATCAGATTTCTAACTAGTCAAAGACAGTATAAGTTAATCCTATAACTAATAAACATAGCTGTATATTTTTGAATAGATACGTGTCATAGTAAATTGCATACAGACTAATCGTACTCATCAAAAGTTGACACAAAAATCCGTCCCGTGTGGGATTTTAACTAACGATCCACGGCTTCGCTGTCACTGACAATAAGCATGGCAGCTTTAAATTGGTCTTAAGACGTACTACTTAGTTATTACATGATAACAATGCATGTACTAGCAAAACAACCAAAACTGTTTACACTAATCACGTAGCCAGGTACACACATCAACACACGTATGTGATGGACTAGCTCAGCCGAGCCGGCCGCTTGCCTACAAACATTGACGTTTGCCAACGCCAGCCTACCAACTATGTATAACAGTGTCGAGCTATTCATCTGAGAAATCCAATCTGGCTAAAGGCCTAAGCCCATTAAATTTATAAGGCGTGCCAATATAATGTGGATGCATCGGACATGCCGAGTATAATCTGTGCACGACCAACGGTTCTCTCGGTAACAAACATGCCAAGGCGCTTATGGACGTGTAGTGGGTACATGTGACTGATGTACTGGTAGAACGATATGTGAATGTGTATTTGTATGTATTAGATTTACTTATATTTATGTAACGGTTCTTAATTGCGTCATTATTTAGCAAGAATCTCGAAGGAACTTTTATTCCCAACTTTTCGGCAAAGGTTGGATCAGTCGTGGTCACGGGATAAATATACACTTACCCCGTGGCGTGACCACTGTAATAGAAAAGAAAGACGATATCTATTTTTCAGTACTTGTGAAAGTAATTTTAGCAGGTAGGTAATAAATGTTCATGTTCATTAAAAACGCTAACTAATAAATGTATACAGGCAGACCCTCATAATGACGGCGTAACCGTCTAACAGACAGAAAACAGGCATTGGCCTATCATGGCACAGGACAGAGACGCTATGGAAGAGTGTAAGGATGTCAATGTCGTCAGTGGGCCGTAATAAAATAAAATAAAACTAAAATCTTATGCAGTTAATAGTTGGTGTACTGGTTGGGGTTGAGGAACTTGGTACTTTGATGATAATGGTGTATTTAAAACAAATAAATACGAAAATATAAACCTGTCAATGAAAAACATTTTTACTATTTCAGTTATAAGTTTATAACTATTTATAAACTAGCACATTGAAAGGAAAGACACAGCGAGCCTTAAAACTCATAATTCTTATATTCATCAAGAAGTAATTTAGAATTATAATAACTTCTGAATAACAATACTCGAGACTATCTGCGAAGGTGGCTTAATTATAAAGACAATTTGTAAGATTCTTCGGGATCGTAATAATTATTTCATTTAGTATCACAAAGTAAAACTTAAGAATGTAAAATTATATTTAAAAAATATATCTCAAAAGATTTATTATACTTATACAAACATAATCAGCGCTAATTTATTTGCCAATTTAGTTTAAAGTTTGGCAATTATCATTTACTTCGAAATAAGTTGATAGTCAAAATCAATGATGAATGAAAATCTGCTCTGGTAGGTTGATCAATCAACGTTATCACTAATACTTTAGAACATTCCTATAATAATATCCCAGGTCACCTGACTGCCTCCGTGGTGGGCCACGGAGGCAGTCAGGTCGTTAGGTAGGGTATGCTTCTGCTGCGTAATTAAGTGGGAACTACAAATTCATACATTGTCCGTGTGGTGACGGATTAAGAATAAGGAATATCACCACCCCATATCATCCCATGGGTGTCGTAAGAGCCGACAGTGGGAGCATATTACGCAGAGAACAGTACTGTAAGAAAAGGAAAACTTGATATAAACCCTATACTAACCCGTTTGGCCAGCGTGGTATGGTAGGCCAAAAAGGACTGTCAAAGGCTGATGACACAGAAATAAATAGTAATAGAACGGTGACATGGGCGTGGTGCGCGTGTCAAACTATTGCACTATAGCGCATGTGTTTACACATGTTGTATAACATTATTCTGCCTGACAATCAGCAATGGTCAGTTTTATATAAACAATAACATAATTTCATTTTCCTACATCACACACACACATCGATAATAATTCCTTAGTGTCCCCTCGTTATCTATACGTCACTGTGGGCGGGGCTTGCTGAAATGCGGCACGCGCGAAATGTAAGCGATGACGTGACATTCACCATTCTATTACTATTTATTTCTGTGGCTGATGATGATGACAAATTCATACCATGACGAAATGTGGTTGTTATACACCTCTGCCTACCCCCTCAGTGATTCAGGTGTGTATCTATATTGGTATAGGTCTTAACTTCCATTGTAAGTATTGAGTTTACGAGAAGAATCTTAGCTAGCAACTTACCGCCAAGCTTAAAACATAGTCACTCGTCCTCTCTAGAGCAACGGTAACCGACAACTAACGTGCCAAAATCTAGCCATTGAGCGTACTCAACAAAGTCTGTTTTCAAGACAAGGCATACTTTAGCACTCATAGCGAGACTTGACGTGTCGTTCGTAACAGCTCGACAAAGTGAAGCAAAGTTTCAGCAAAGTTCAGAGGTCGCTAACTGGATGGGTGATCGCTTGGTGCGGCATTCAAATCAAAGCGTTACCTTCATTCGGTACATATGCGATGTAAAACCGTCGGTCTCAGCTCAAGAATTAGGACCTTAATTACTTAGAATTAGGAAGGAATCAGGACAAGAATTATTGTTAGGCCATGTTAGTAGCCTACATGCGGTCTATAAACGCCGACCGAAAAGTACGCACTCACATGTGTGTGATGAATTGATGATGACATATAATAATTTGGTTTTAATTTATTTAATAATGTTTTAATTCATGTTCTTTAATGTTGTATTTTTTGTATGCCAATATTGACGAAATGTGTGATTCGACACTTAAGGCGAGGTTGCAGTACAGTGCGTAGCTCGACCTCACCCCCCGCAAACACAAAAACACGGCGGTGGCGTCAGCGAGTGAGCGGGGGAAGGGGAGGGGGGGTTTCGTGTGTGCGTGTGCCACAGCGCAGCGTAAAAAAACCGTAGATGAGTTATGCGAACTTCAAAAGTGTCACATTAAAAACTGACAAATTCATGACAAACTTTTTTTTTCTAAATGTCTCATTTGGCTTTAGTCGCTCACGCGCTGCGGTCGGAAGCGCTCGCTCTTTTACTCACGTGTGTGTACGTTACATTTGAAAATGCCGTCGTGTGTAATGAGATTTTGCTAAAGTAGTTAAACTATACTAGGAAAATGACTAAAAGTTATGGAATCACTTCTCATTCATGAGTATTACAATATAACGTTTTATTTTCAATTTATAATAAATTCAGTATCACAAATAATAGAGTCAATAAAAAATTGGCATTTAGCGAGTGTAAAAGAGAAGCAGTATTGTGCGTGTTCAAAGACTAAAAAACAAAGTATCCAGATGGGACATTCGTAATAATAAAATACTGATGTGTGTTTTTGTCAAGTAATAAAAGTGATTTGAGGCTGAATCAACACAATATATTATTATTATAGAAATACAAAATCATACGTAAGTTACAAACATTGACGGATGATCAAAGTCCATACACTTGTTCTTGTTTTTCTCCTTTTAGTATTAAACAACTAAGTAGATTGTACTGCACAGTTTTCGCTGCCGACCCACCGTACCCCTGGCAGTACCCCTGGGGGTATGGTGGGTCTTTCAAAGCTTAACCGTACTCCCAGATAATATTGTTGTGTAATTAGTTTATTAATTTCAGTTCGTTTATTTCAAGTTCTACTATTTTGTGGGATCATTCCCAGTATAGTAGTAGTATTGAACAATTCTATGATAGAACTGTCCTAATTCTATTAGCACAACTTGATGAGGAGAACAGAACTAATGGGATAAGTAATAGGAAATGTCCCAGTCTAGTTCTATGTATGTTTTTACAAGGGTATTCAATAGAACTACTGAGAATTATCCGTAGTGTCACGACATCGCGCTCATATATCCGAATAAATATGTTTTGTAGACGTTCATCTGTTTAATGTGTAAAACAAATGAACGCCTACAAAACAAATGACTTACAGAAAGTGATCAGCTATCGATAGTGATTGCAGAAAACAGGTGCATGCGATTTTCAACCTAATTGACATTAGTCAGAATTTATAATTTTATTACCCTAATATTGCCAGAAAGCGAGAAAAACAAAAAAAAAGTTTGTCATGAATGATCAATAAAGTCGAAAATCGCATGCACCTGTTTTTTGCAATCACTATCGATAGCTGATCACTTTCTGGTAGTCATTTGTTTTGTAGACGTTCATTTGTTTTGTAGACGTTCAATTGTTTTGTAGACGTTCATTCGTTTAACACATTTTTATAAATACATATTTATTCGGATTTGTGAGCGCGATGTTGTGACACTACCCTTGTAAAACATACATAAAACTAGTGGTAAATTTCCTATAACTGTTTCCCATTAGTTCTATTCTTCTCATCAAGTTGTGCTAATAGAACTAGTGGGAAAAAAAGTATCACTAGTTCTATCATAGAACTGTTCAATAGAACTAGTGGAAATGATTCGACAGCGCAAGGATGATGATGATGACGGGTCTTCAACAGTACCACAGATTATACCTATAATATACAAAGCATTATAACCATTAGCAGTAATACCTAAACGTTTTATTCTCTAATTTATCTCCTTGTTGCACTATATCATCGTACTAGCGCTTGTCTTCGCTTGTCTAAAAATACAAAAACGTAAGTAGTAAGTCATTATCATACGAGAGATAACACTGTTCAGTTTAATGTCCACGTAGCACGTTGGTATAACACTACGAGCATTTCAGCCAGGAGTACGGTTAAGCTTTAAAAGACCCACCATACCCCCAGGGGTATTGCCAGGGCTACTACGGTGGGTCCGCAGCGCACAGTTTTTATATTAACGTACTGTTTTAGGTTTCCATTGAATGAAATGAGAAGAATAAAATGTACTTTTTTAATAAATGTTATAAATAAATCACATCGACTTTTTATTTCCCTACGTTAAATGAATTAATCAAATTTACTTTGAGGCGAATTGAATTTACTCAAGACAGACAAAGTGATCATGTCGCATCTGAGTCAAATTATCGTTTGTGAAACGGTCAGCATGATGTCACAATGCGCTTCGGTCCAGAGAGTATATGTTTATCTCTATTTCGCGCTAGCGATTAGATGTGCTATCTCAGTTACACTTCTTATCTAATTCTTAGCGTGTCGTTTTGACATATTTATATTATTGTGCGTACGCTTTTCGCGATGCGTGCCACTCGTAAGCTCCGTCATGTTACCTTGTCAGTAACCTGTCTACGGTTTCTTACTAGTATGTCTATGGTTTGAACGATTGAGTTTGGAATACGAATTACTTTGTACTTTTGCGAAAACGTACATGCGGGGGTGGAGGGGGATTTTGCGGAGCAACGACGTACGTCCGCCCTCAATCACGCCTAGACAGGCACTGATGAACGGCCGGCGAGCGATATAATGCCAACATTTTGACTATTTTTTTTCTTGGAGAAAAATGATAACGAAATTACGAAATCTGTTATTACTATTTATTTTAAAATAAAGAGCTGTTTCTATTGATAATACTTTCATATAAAGTCATTATGGAATCTCTAAGCAGTACACGTTTAAAATTGTGATTTAGTGCCATGTTTGACATTTTTTTTTATCGAACCAATCATTCCAAATCGTGATTCTATCTTTACGATTTACTAGAAGATATGTTCAACTTTTATACTTTAATTTTTATTCATTAAAAATATCATAGTTCATGGGACTTTCAGACGTTCAAAAATCTTAAAAAGTACTGCAACCTCGCCTTAATATAACACCTGTAAATGTACTACATTTTTTACGAATAAATTATTCTTATTCTTACATGAATAGATGAACGACTCATTTCACTTAAACCTATTTAAATCAATTACACTCTTTTTTCCATGTTGAAAAATATTCCACATTCGCTATTATGTACATACTTTATTTTATTTTATTTATTTATTTAGGATAACAACAGTCATTACAAATGTTTTAACAGTAACTTATTACTAAATTCTGACCAATTACAGTTATCCACTAAATATATTAAACTTACATCCTTCGTTACTCGTGAGGTAAAACATAAATCGTAAAATTGTACAGAAAATACAAATAAATTGTTTCCAGAATCTATCATTATCCAACAATCATTATGTATGTTTTTCAATGCTACCTACCGTATAAAATAATGTATAGTGGTCGCATAGGTACCTACCTACATTAAATACTTGGTCGCGTGATGAACGCTCGATCGAGCAAGACCAGTTTACTGGTTACATAATGGTAAGTAGTTGTTTATGCGTTTCAGAAAACAAAAGAAACATTATTTTCTGGAACGCTCAAGAATTTGACAAATATTCTAGTTACACTAATTTAAGTTTATCTAATAACATTTTAACGATATTTAATAATACACATATCTACTCAAAAACTTAAGCTTCTCTAGTCAGCTCAAATCTTTACATTAATATCGTTATTTTAATTGTATAAACTGGATATTGTATATAAAACAAGAAAAGGCTGCTATGTTTACAAGTAATAACAGTGGATTTAGAAGTTTGTATAGGTAAGTATGAGAATGTTATGCCACCTAAGTGCTTAGCGTTTACATTTGTGTGAGTCCTAGCCCTACGGGTAATACCTTGGGATCAGATCTGTTACTGCAGTTTAATTTGCTGCAACAGAACTACTAGGTTTGCATGTATGTATGTGTGCATACTATGATTCACACAGAACATCGAAGAGAAAAAAAAAGATATAAAAGTAAAAGAAAAAAAAAACACGCGCTACACACGCACGCAGGCAATGATAGATACATTGCAACCATGAATGTGTAGTATTCAATAAATATTTATTCTTCGGTAATTAAAACATTTCTTATATTGGTCTTAAAAGTTTTTTTAGACGTAAGAAAGGGATCAACACTGTCAAACTTAGAATTGTATGTGCGTGCAATTCTAGTCATTACAGCGTTTTGCCCGTATGACGTAGAATGTGCTGGTGCATTTAACAAATGTGTGTGTCGCGTCCGATAAGTAGGAGTTTTGAATTTTATTTTAGATACCAAAGTAGGACAGTCTATTCGCCCTCGAATAATGTCAAAAAAAAAGTCCTATATCTAACACGGATCTTCTTTCCTCTAAACTTAGTAAGTTATACATTCTACAATTTTCATAGTAATCCTCAGCGGGTTTTTTGAATTTATAGTTTAGGTGATTTATAAATTTCTTTTGAATTTGTTCTATTCTTTTGATGTGTATTGCATGATATGGTGACCAAATTTGACAGGCATATTCTAAGTTACTTCTAACGTACGCATAATAAACCAGTTTCAGACATGATAAACTTCTAAAAGACTGACATGTACGTATTACAAATCCAAGGTTTTTAAAAGATTTGCTAATTATGTTATCAATATGGGTAGGCATGTGCATATTAGAGTCAAGCGTTACCCCTAGGTCTCGAACCGAGTGCGCTCTCTCTATTGGTACACCATTAAAATTATAGTTAAAAATTATAATGTTTCTTTTACGGCTAAAACTTATGCACTGACATTTGGATATATTTATAGAGATCTTATTTGTTGTATAGTAATTGAACAAGTTATCAAGATCTTTTTGTAGATTTAAGCAATCAGCAATATTGTTAATTTTCTAGAATATTTTTTTATCGTCAGCGTATAAAAGGTGATTGGTATAGTTAAGACATTTATAGATATCATGTATATATGCGTTGTAGAAGAGCGGGCCAAGGTGCGAACCCTGTGGGACACCTGATGGAATTTGAACATAGTCAGATTTAAAACCTCCTAGCACAACTGCCTGCGAACGTTTTGTGAGATATGATTTAATCCATCGCAACAGATCACCATGGATACCTAGTAAATTCAATTTTTGTAGCAGGATGACGTGATCCACGTGATCGAAAGCTTTTTCGAAATCAGTGTAGATCACGTCAACCTGTCCTCCCTTTTCCATGTTTTCCAGAACAAAGTCTGTATAAACCGCCAAATTGGATACAGTGGAGCGCCCTCTGAGAAATCCGTGCTGTGATTCAGGAATACCTTTGGATATGACGTGGTATAAATTCTTAAATACAAGCTTCTCGAATGATTTTGCGAGTACATTTAAAATAGAAATTGGACGATAGTTATCAATTTTAGTTTTTGGCCCTTTCTTATGAACGGGTACTATGAGAGCTTTTTTCCATAGTGTGGGAAATGTATATGATTCCAACGAGCGTTTATAAAGTAATGTAATTGGGAGCGATAGGCTACTAGCACAAGATTTTAGGAATATTGGAGGAAAGCCGTCACTACCTGATCCCTTCGTAGTATCTAAAGAGAGCAACAGTTTCAAAACCAGGTCTTCAGATATATAAATATGTGATAAAGCTTCACTTTGTGTGTCGTTATTCTGATCAGTAGTACTACATTATCTGATGATGTACGATCGATAAATACACTTTTGAAAAAATTATTAAATGCAGAGCATATAGAGTTGGCATCATGAAATGACTGGTTATTTAATGTAAACCGCTGTGGATAACTTGAGCCGCCTCTCTTTGCTTTGACATATGTCCAAAAATATTTTGTCGTGTGTTTAATATGACGTTTAGCATTTTCTGTAAAACGCATAAAACAAATATTCTGTATTTTATGTTGGCGATCCCTCAGTAATGCAAACTCATCATAGTCCCTAGGATTATGAAACCTTTTCCATCTTTTGTGTGCCCTAGATTTTTCTTTTATGATATTGATAAGAGCCGGCGTGTACCATACAGGATAAGATTGATTTTTAATCGATATTGGTACATGCATCGCGAAACATTTATTCAGTTCATAGTAAAAGCATTCAACAGCGTCATCAATATGCTCTGCATTTAAGGTCTCTATCCAGTTAATCTCTTTTAAATATTTATTAATCTTTTTGTAGTCACATTTGTAAAAATTATAACGCGGCACTGTATTTTCTTTAAGATTTTTCGTCTGCAGATCGAGTTTTAATACCCAGTTTTAATGGCGGATGAAATGAGTCTTCTTTAGTTAACGCGTGAGTTTGGGTAATCGCTACCGGAAGATTACAAAAACAAAGGTCTAGTGTATTTCAACTTGTGTTGGAAATATAACTAAACTGGCTTAGACCTAAAAACTGTAAATCGTTAACTAACGATACTACTACTATAATAATACGTGCGCTCACTGATTCAAATAGACTACATTTAGCTCTAAACACATTTTACATAAATTGGGCTAGGTAAACATTTTAGGTAAATAGAAGCACAACATATTTATAGAATAAGCCAAATTTAGATTAAACTGCCATTAGGGAATTAAACTAATTCTCTAATAGCAGGATCCATCGAAACTAATAGAATGGTTACTATATTTTGTTAATAGATGGGTAAAATTTAAATATGGCTATGAATGACGACTTAATAATTGCAAAGTAATAAATTGGTGTACTTACCACTAAATAAGATATTTGAATCGAGTATTTTTATGTGTCTAGGCAGCGATAGTCTATGCAGAGGGTGTCAGGTTCAAATCCACGGCGGACACCACAAACTTTTAGGAGATAAGTGCGTAATATGTTATTTAAAAAAACTTTACGAAAATTCTTAGCAGATAAAGCATATTACATATTTTTTATCAGAAGTAAGTTTTAGTTGACATCCATCTTGGTATCTTTTGTTGTATCTCATCCTCTTTTCCTTCTGATACATAAAATGTAATATACTTTTTATAGACTCAATGTAAATAGCACTGTAAATAATTTACTAATTTAATTGTTGTTTACTTTTAAAATTGTGTAATTGGTTTGATGGCTGTATTATATTTCTTTTGTTCTTTATGTTATTTTTGCATGCCAACTGGTAAGATATGGCTGAACTTGTATATATTTACTTTAAGTGTCACCAAAAATGTAACCCATATTTGCAAAATAAAATATCTTCATCCTTATTTTTTTATCTTTCATAAATTGTTAATATCGCTTGCACCGTGCCTCGGAGAGCACATTACGCCATAGGTCCCGGTTGTCATGAAGATCTTTAACAGGCAGTCAGTACCTCTGAATAAACTGACCTTAGTCTAAACCATAGCATATATAGGTATGTATATAATAATATAAAATGGATTGCGGAGGTTCGACAGGCATTCGCTTTGTGAAAAGCTGATATTCAGTCAAATAACCTCCGGTTACGCTAATTAGCGGATCCTGGGTTGAAATTGGGATAACGCTATGATGATACTGTTTCTTCTTGTCTTATTTTGCAAATGTAAGGTGGCAATGCGTGGTTTTTGGCCATAAACTAAACAGAAACCTTAGTTTTACACCTGGTTATCACAATGTTGTTATAGAAAACTAGAGGATGCCAACCCCTATTTTTTTAAATGTCACCGGTTCTGCCCGTTCCTGTGGGTATTTCGGGAAATCCTTAGTGCACCTTACGCTCTTAAAGGGACATACATGCCAAATTTCAGCTTCTTGCGCCCAGTAGTTGAGGCTGTACGTTGTCTGTCAGACAGAAACGCAACAATTTTAGACATAGAGATAGAGAGTGGTCATCCTATTAACATCAGCATTACAAATAACAGCAGTGTTAGGCTGTAAGCAAAGAAGCACAGAATACAGAAATAATTCAGAAAGGCAACGTATTTCAACAATTATGCCAGCACCATCATTTTTCACTCACCTCTCGTATAGGGGCTTAACAAAACTTCTATGAGAGGTTGTATGTCTTGAGACAGCACGTCAAAGTGAACACGACTCTTATTGTACGGCCGCTTGTTTTGTTCTCAATACTCCGATGAAATACTCCTACACTTTCCCAAGCCTACCCTGAAATCATCCCGCAAACAACCAGACAATCTAAACACAACCTTATAATTAGTAGCCATAAAGTCGAAAGTACTACGCAGAGAATATGATACACGAATTTGTCAGTTAAACCTTACACAAATTCCTTCTGTAAGTTATATAAACTTTATCTCTGTTGTAATAAAGTTGAATTTCGGTTGCTAAGATGAGTAAGGAGCAAGATTGTAGAGATATCAGGCGACCGAGTTTAAAACGTAAGCGGCCCGAATTGTACCGTCGTAAGTTGAAGATCCTTTGACACAAACCCGTATAAAATAAAATATAAACAGTGTACGTTTGATGATATTATTTGTCTTGTACGAATGGAATGGTTTAACTTAATTAGGATGGTGCCACACCGGTGATATGGTTCAGACGTGACTGACGTTCGACGCCTGTTGCATAATTAATTTATTTAACTCTTCCTTCATCCTTGTAAACAGATCAAAATCTTAGGTTGTGACAATTATGTTTGTAACAAAGAGACTGAAAATAAAGCATTAGAATATTTGATTTAATTTTGTTAATATCACATGGCGAAATGTGCGTGTGTAATTTCACCTCTGCCTACCTCTTCGGGAATACAGGCGTGAATCTATAAAAATAAGATTATATACAAAGTCTGCCTGATATAGTTTTAAATGCAACTGCTTGGCATAATATCATTGTTTTGCTTCTAATTCAACATCAATTATTATTATTTCAGAGAATAAAATAAATTTTTAGGAACTTAATATGTTATTCAAATTAATATATCGAACCTTTCTGACACCATGACAAAATAATGCCACTAAACATAGTAACGAACTACTTATTCGCAACTTCTAAACATTCCAGTGCCAATCAACCGTCAATTTCAACATAAAACCAAAGGTCAAGATCATTGCTTCAAACGTAAAACTTCAAAGGCAGTACTTATCTATTTAAAAGCTGTACTTGAGCTCTTAAATAAGATTATTAATTTACCGCTAGCCACAGAATTCTACGGCCGTGACTCCTTCTACCCTTGGGAACCCCTATAAAACTTCTTTGTGCCTTTGAGTCCACGAAACGATGCCTCTTTACACCAGTCTGGAAGATACTCAACACTTCAGTACTTGGAATTCAAACCTTAAGGTTTTATCTTTAAAGCACAAGGTGCTGTAAAACTCCAAGGGCTTGTATTTCAATTATATTGGTTAGAAGATTATTTTTACAGCTCTGAGAAGTTGGGTTATAAATGCTCATTGGACGTTAAGTTTTACTTTCGATGGTTAATAAGTAAATTCAACCAGCATTATCTTATAAGATACGATTGAAAGAAGTATGATACTTAAAAATCGTTGCTTATTACAAAATACACGGAGGCTTTAAACAATCTTTTCAAAGGAATAAATTGTACATGAACGTGGCAACCTGGAATTAAAAGTTGCTAGAAATATGAGATTTACAAGACAACTATGATAGTTCCAGAAATAATAATTGAGTAAGTAGGTAGCTAAATAAAAGTATATTACCTACTGAAGCGGGCGGAAACAACCATGTGACGGTTATGTGAATAGACTAGGAGTATAGCTAGGTGCTATAACTGCCTAGGTATAGCGATATAACGTATAAAAACGTAAAACAATCACTTGTTTTATGCTTAAGCAATTAATGCATGCTTTGTTATCTTTTACGCACTTGAAACGAGCAGTTGGATTTAAATTATTAAAAGCGGGACATTTATAGAAATGGTCGTGCACTATATTACTGCACAGACACTTCTGTGAATTATTTCTATTAGATTCCGAGCATGTTACGTAAGATTGTGGATTAGGGACCGAGTTATTATTACTATTTCGCGCTTTATTCGACCTTTGTTTGCTGCTGTTAGTGTAGACGGGCCAGGTAAACCGAGAACCTTATGCGGTACAGACTTTTCAAACTCAATGTCTGGAGAAGCTTTATGAGAATCTGGTATGCGTGCGAGAAGCTCCTTAGAGTTGCTTGTCCATTTGACAAGATCAAACTGGCCTCGCTTGAAAAGCTGAATAAGCTCTTCACAAAGCGAAATTGCTAGCGGAGCGGATATGACACTACAGGCAATGTCATCCATGATCGCGGCGACCAATCCGCGAAAGGCGTGCCCCTTCCAGGTAATGGGATAGACAGGGACGGAAACAAAGGCATCGCTCGCATTGGCCAAGCAGCGACGAACCATTGACGTTGATGTGATTAGTTTTCGATGGAAAGGTAGATGGCGCTACCATATCCCCCCGGCCCTAAAGGGTTGCCTTTAAAAGAAATAGAATTGAATTTAGCTATGTTGGGTGTACTACCGCATAACCCATCAATAGGCTAAGACAGCGATATGATACTAAAATTAATCTAAATTAACTTTAGCGAAAACTACAAACGCAATAATAGCGAAAACTACAAACTAAATACTTAAACTAAGAGGTAGATCCAACTTCAGGCTAGATCTCACTGAGTTGGAAGCGGACAGAGACGTACAACAGGGCGCACGTAGCTCCCCTTAGCGGTTTTCACGGTAACAACGCGGGTTGTACCGTCCTTGGAAGTATGCAATTTCTCTACGATGGCTAATGGCCATGAAAGCGGCGGAACATTATCATGTATTATGACGACCAACGTACCCTCCTGTATAGGGGATGCAGGACTATTCCACTTGGATCTAGCCTGAAGCTGGTGTAGATATTCTGCACGCTAGCGCGGCCAGAACGACTGCACGAGTTTATCCAGCAGAGTATGTCTCTGGAGCAAGCTTGAAGAGTCTGCTTCAGGAGTCGGAAATGACGATAATGGCACTGTGTTCAGAAAATGTGCAGGGCTTAACGCGGATGGTTCTGCAGGGTCACTAATCAATGCCGTGAGCGGTCGCGAGTTGATCAGTGCCTCGACTTGTGCAAGGACAGTTAAAAGCTCTTCGTAAGAGAGGATCTGTTGACCTATAACCTTGAAGAGATGCGTTTTAATTACTTTGACCATGCTTTCCCAACATCCACTGAAATGTGGTGATGCTGGTGGAATAAACTTCCAGTCAATATGATTTATGGAAAGTTCTTCCTGAAGACGAGTACGATATTCTTCCCTGAGAAACTTATAAAGGTCGCATAAATAAGAGCTTGCGCCCACAAAATAAGTGCCTTTATCCGTGTACAAACACTGTATAGGGCCGCGCCGTGAGAGAAATCGTTTAAGGGCTGCCAGGAATGACACCGTGCTTCAATCTGTCGCAACTTCAATATGCGTAGCGCGAGTCGTTAAGCATGTAAAAATACATAGCCAGGCTTTACGGCTTTTAACACCTCGACCACGCACTGGCGTAATCTGCAGTGGTCCTGCGTAATCACAACCGGTATGTGTAAACGCTTTAGCAACCTGGTTGACGCGCTGGCTAGGGAGATCAGCCATGGGAGGGAAAGTCGGACGCGGACAAAATTTGAAACAGACGTTACATTTATGTATTCTGTGACGAATTATTCGTCGAGCGGCTAAAATCCAATACTTATGCCTAAGTAAGGACATAAGCAACTCTGGACCGGCATGGAGGTGCTTCTTGTGATAAAAATCAACAAGAAGGTCGACAACATGATCATGTCGCGGCAGTATGCAAGAATGTTTGTAGTTATAAGGTTCATCCGAATTTGACAGACGACCCCCAACGCGTATGACGCCGTGTTCGAAAAACGGCTTGAGGCTAAAGAGAGCGGGAGAACAAGGTACATTGTCTTTCAAATTTTGAATGTCATTACTAAAATGAACAGCCTGTACAGCTCGTAGTAACTTACATTCTGCGAATTAGATATCAGTACTTGATACAAAAGTCTCATTAGGTAGGTGCCTAAGAAACCTATAGACATAAACGATAGCGCGGAGTAACTTAGACCACGATGACATGCGTAGTGCGAGTGCATAGATAGGAGACTCCGCAACCTCAGCAATCACGGGATAAGAAAGAGACTTCCGTTCGGGTACATCTTCGTCTTCTGCACTGTGGTCAAAGGGTTGCACGGGCCATTCTGACGGATCACGGGAAATCCAAGAAGGTCCACGATGCCACAATGGATGATGCAGAAGATTAAGTGGAGTAACACCACGAGACAAGCAATCTGCGGGGTTTTCAATACCCGTGACGTGATTGAAACAAGTAGCAGGAACCAGTTCAATCAATTTGCTAACGCGGTTGGCGACAAAAGTCTGCCAGCGATGAGGAGAAGAATGAATTCAAGCGAGCACTACTTTGGAGTCGGAAAATGCGTATATGTTATTAATGGGGTAGTGGGGCAAAACTGTGTCTTGAACCTTGCGGAGCAACTGAGACAGCAGAAGGGCCGCGCACAACTCCAGTCTAGCAACCGAAATGGTTTTAACAGGCGAGACCTTAGACTTGGCACAAACTGCACCGATTAGTTAGAACCAATGCGGACTTGCAGATATACAACTCCGCCGTAAGCACGCTCGCTGGCGTCAGCGAAACCTATTAAGTTGATGGTACATCCATCTACCAACCCAAGATGACGCGGAATAGTAATTTGATTGAGAGCGGTAAGCTCAATACAAAACTGGCCCCATGCGGCGACAATATGGTCAGGGGGTGTTTCATCTCACTCACACTTTGATAGCCAAAGCTCTTTGATCAAGAGCTTGGCGTACAAAATTGTGGGAGTCACAATACCCATTATGCCCCATAGTCGAGCCACTGTGGACAGCATAGTGCGTTTGGGGCACTTATCATCTGGTGGTGAGACGTCAGACCGAAAACTATCGCAGGATTTGTCCCAGCGTAAACCGAGAACCTTATGCGGTACAGACTTCTCAAACTCAATGTCTGGAGAAGCTTTATGAGAATCTGGTATGCGTGCGAGAACCTCCTTAGAGTTGCTTGTCCATTTGACAAGATCAAACTGGCCTCGCTTGAAAAGCTGAATAAGCTCTTCACAAAGCGAAATTGCTAGCGGAGTGGATATGACACTACAGGCAATGTCATCCATGTACAAAGCGGAAGTGGCAACAGACGCTGCGGCGGGAAAGTGATCGCCTTCATCAGCGATCAACTGGCGAACAACTCGTAACGCGTGTTATGGACTAGACTTGAGTCTAAAACAAACACGATTGAACTGATACACAGATAAAGGTAGCC
Organism: Euclidia mi; assembly: GCA_944739405.2. NCBI lineage: Eukaryota > Metazoa > Arthropoda > Insecta > Lepidoptera > Erebidae > Euclidia > Euclidia mi. The sequence goes on along the minus strand of OX123202.2, from coordinate 2,784,839 downwards.
CGTTGTCAAGCTAAGCCGCTAACCTTGACACACTTACATCGCAGGTGCAGGCCACGGTGACTTCCCCCTCCACGTCTCAGGGCGAAGTATCGTTGTGTACGACGTCCATTGCGCGGGCGACGCGCACGCGAGGTCGGCACTCGCTCATCTATAATGATCCGCGCAGGGCCAAAACGCAGTGTATGACGTCTAAGACTGTTCTGTTAGCGACAGCGCAAGTTATCGTATATGATGTTAATGGGTCGCCGCACATTGTACGTTGTCTACTCGATAGCACGTCTCAGACCAATCTTATAACATCGGAATGCTTCAAACGCCTCGGATTGTGGAATAACTTTAAAAATAATAACTCAACCATCAAAGGGATCGGCGGTTCAGAAAAACATTGCGAGGGTTCCGTAGATGTTAAAATACATTCGCGTTTTGATAGGGATATTACTTTTAACATTTCTTCGCTTATCATGGAGCGTATCACGGACGCATTGCCGAACGCTTATGTAGACGTAGCTTCACTCACTCACCTCGAGTCATTGCCGCTGGCAGATGCGGAGTTTGCGAATCCGGCTCGAATGACCAAAAAAATGGTTCGGCGTTACACCGAAACCGTAGGTTCTAGGCGATTTGGAGAAGGATTAATGGACTGTATCTAAAGGATGGCGAGTTCTGCTCGCCTAGAAAGGATAAGGGAAGAGGATTGTGAGTGGGTATAGGATATTCTAAGGATGCTGAAGGATGAGGGGCACCTACCTTGTACGTCAGTCCTCTTTCCTTGCAAATGGCAGCCTCCTGGTGTCTTCGAGAATCCTGAAGCTGTTTGAATCACTCCACTACACAAATCACTTTCACTCGCGGGCGGTTTTAGTATAAAGCGGGAGCGGTAAAATTATGGCGGTGCGGTATGGCGGACACGTTCTCGAGCTTCTCGAAATTTCTAGACTGTCTCTCGCGTCGATGATCGCGGCGACCAATCCGCGAAAGGCGTGCCCCTTCCAGGGAATGGGATAGACAGGGACGGAAATAAAGGCATCGCTCGCATTGGCCAAGCAGCGACGAACCATTGACGTTGATGTGATTAGTTTTCGATGGAAAGGTAGAAGGCGCTACCAGCAACCCTTACATAGACAATTTAGTGACTCAACTTTCTGGATTGTAGACTAGACTCTTTAGACAGACGCCTCCAGAAATTGAGTGTTTGTTGTGTCAGCTACACGGCTCGAGCTGCAAGCTTAACTTTGTGAATACAAATATCTACGCTAAACACGTAGATCAAGTTAAACATTGTTGCCTTCCATCATCAGCCTTTAACAGTCCACTGCTGGACTACGCCTCTTCTTTGAAAGGAGGAATTGGCTTACTATACCACGCTGGCCAAACGGGTTGGTATAGGGTTTGTATCAAGTTTTCCTTCTCTTGCAGTGTTGTTCTCTGCGTAATATGCTCCCTCTGTCGGCTCTTACGACACCCATGGGATGATATGGGGTGGTGACATTCCGTATTCTTAATCCGTCACCACACGGACTAATTTAGTGTTTATTACACTTATATTGAATTATTTGCTGTGGGTTGTGATTAACATTCACTTTGTATAGAGATTTTGCCGATATCTTGATTAAAACTGAAGTACAATCATCATATTATGTTCAAATACTTACCTAAAAATACAGGATCGATCGCTAGTAAAAAATGGCGCCTTCATTGTTATCCTGGCATTTAAAGCCATCCAGGGTGTAATTATGATTTGAATGTGAAATATTATTCTATGAAACTGAATTCATCACTCATCAGCTAAAACTTTATAATTACAGATCAAAACAATGAATATTTTCCCCGATTCAATTAACGGAGGAAACGTAGATGTGATGGAATTCGTTCCCATCGAACATTTAAACACAATATCATTGTAACAATTACAAAACGAATCATCCTTCTGAACTTAGATTCAAATATTTGAATATTGAATCATGAACGTTCGTTGGTTAGGATTCCACAATTGAATTTATGACAAGAATAATGGCAAGCGCACATTATGCCGCAGTGACGCGCGACGTCGCGATATTAACAATGCAAAACATCCGTCCTCGCGGTAAAACAACGCGCCATCGGAAAATGTTATATTAAGGCTCTGTTCCATTAATTCCTTGAAACGGCTATTTGTCAAACGCGGATGACGCGCCTCACAGTTGGGGGAGACTGATGCTGCGAGACGGTAATCTTGTACTGGTGCACTGATTTTGTTCACTTTAATTTGATGGATGCCTGAGGAAAATTGCTAAGTGTTTTTATCGTTGTGATGAGATGATAACTTAATAAGGTCAAGGAATGTAGGTCGAGTTATTGCTGTATGAAATGTTAGGAGCGAATCATAATTAACTTGTAGTCCTCGTGAATCATGTAAGTATTTAGCAAAATATTGTCCTTCTGGTAAATTAAAGACTCACTTGCATTATGTCTGTAAAAATAGGACGGCTGTAGTTTAAATGTTACCCATAGTTGTCATCTTACACTATTATTACCGTCTTCTGTCCGAAATACTATTTGAAAAGACAGATGCCGCATTAAGAATAAGTTGTGGGGGGGATTAACAGGACACCCAGAGTCGGAAAAACTATTTATGGGTCACAAAAAGTGCTGTCTTGTATGTGGATATAACTTACAAATACCAAACGGCAAAGCGATCACTTAAAACACTTCTTTCTGCGCGTAGTTAATTTTAATGTATCCATACAACTTCAGTAAATTTAATGTCTAATGGTCATACGTATTAAGGACTACAATTCGCGAGCCGCACAGCACTTACATTTACTATTCATTTATGGAACAACAGAAATGAAAACCGTAGCTTGGCGATGCTCCCGCAATGAATATCGTTCTCCGATTCTCTCACCTACCGAACAGCGTTCATCGCTGCGCTTCAAAGCGCTTATGTAATATCCGCTTTATTTTTATTTTTTACTGTATTAGACTCTTTAGAAGCTCTTCAGTGGCACTCGAAAATGTTTCGTGCCAGTATTTTCGTGGAGTACGCAAAATAGACGCTTGTTATCTCAGAGCTGCCGGTGTACGATGTGTGCTTGTGGATGATTGTGTTGGATTTGAATAGATAGGAACGCTTCTAGCACTATGATTAAAGAGATACCATGAAAAAAATAATATAGGAATGAAAGGAAATTAAAATAAAGTTTTTGTACGAGAGAGTATTCGCAATCTCAGGTAGTGCCCAAAATATTAATAGTGTATGATCATGTAACATTTACTCACTTATGAGGATGCGCGAAACCATATATCATAACAGGGATGGTCGGTAATACTGTACAGTCTTTGAAAGTATGTGCTATTTATGCCTAATATTTGAAAATAGTGGTATTTCATTTATCAGATCGGTTTGTAATTCAATTTGATATTTTCATCACAATTAAAGTAAATATGAATAAATAGGTTATGTAAAAGACCACTTCAGTTTTAATACATAGTAAAGTCGTTTTTAATAATCTTTTCATGGGTTGTGGGTGCATAGGGTTCCCACCAAGAACTTAGGGTCCCAAGCCTACCTCACCTGCAAGTGGTGCACCTGCCGATCAACGGACGAGGCTCTGGCAAACAAAATATCCCGATAAGCGGCAATAGGCTCGCCACCTATTACATGGGATCGAAACACTGGCGAAAAGTGAGCGTTTAATATGCCTCTGTCTACCCCTTCGGGAAAACAGGCGTGAGTCTGTGTATGTATGTATGTACGTTTTCACATAACGAGCATCCAGAGTGGCATACTTCTGTTTTTATAATAAATTCTATATTAATTATGATATGCCTCAGTCCTGTGTGGGTTAAAGTATTTATTTATTACACACGTATCATTTGTTTTTACAATTAAATATTTATATTCCTACATATTATACGCAGCCAGCACATATATTACGCATAATTATTTGCTGGAGATGCCTTATTACCGGGCCAACAACTAAAGCCATTAATATCAGACGAGGTCGAGTTTAAATTTAAACCTGTAAATTTATTTCAGCGGAGGTTGCCTCATTTTTAATGTAATGAAGTTCCCGGTCAAGTTCGAACTAATTAAAAGTATACTCGGGCATGCATTAACCGAGAAAGATAGATTCCTAGTACCCCCTTGTCCCCCTCCTTAGAAATATTCATGGGGTAGAGTAATCTGGGAGATTATGAGGCAAGTGGGCCTCTGAGGCGGTCTAATTAAAATGATTGCGGCTGAAAGTTTCGTGGCTACAGTTTGATGCGCTATATAATAGCTCCAACTCAGGTAGTTTGCTCTCGGTAAACGGACGGAATTCTAGATTGATTTTGTGCGGTTCACCGGCAGTTAGTTTTAAAATGTTTCAATATTAGCAGTGTTGGAGCTTTACTGTTGTTGGTTCCTTATCAGTAACTTGCTATAAAATGGAGGCTAGTTTATTTTCTGTTTTATCAGAATGAAGTTCTTCTACAGTTTTTAATTGCTAAACGACCTATTAATAATTGTGGAATAAACTTGCGAGTAAACTCCTCCTAAACGACAGGACCGATCTTGATGAATTTTTTTTGTGTGTGTTCAAGGGGGCTTGAGAATGGTTTAGATTCACAATTTAGTCCACTGGAAAATGTTTTTTTTACTTAATTTTTAATTTGTAAGTAGTTATGGATTTTGGAATGTTTCATATTGGAACCGACGGACTGCGTTGCTATCGCAGTGTCAAATCTAATAATTAATAATTTCGTCAATGAGTACATCGAAACTTTAAGTAAATAATAAAACATTTAAAAATAAAGATTTTGAGTCGACAACATATATCCGCAAAAATCGGATTGTCGAGTATTTTATTAAATTTTAATGGTTCTGATAGACAAATCACGGTCGCCATATTGGCCACTCTAGCGAAACGTCACAGATACCGGATAAAATTTTGAGTACTACAAAGTCTTAGTACTAAGTAGTATAAACTTGTATGTGTAAATACTTTTTGCAGTTATATTTCTTAAACAGTTAAAACGACAATAATTTATAGAAGTATCCTCCCAATAAAGAATATTTGTGTTACCCCGAACATAAATGATATACTATTACTAGAGAACCCCGAATTTACGCGAGCGAAGCCGCGGGAAAAAGCTAGTACACATATAATTACGTACTATTTAGTATGTTGCTGTGTGCTTTAGTTTATCCATAGATAGTTTGTATTCCAAGATTATTTTAGTTGTCTAAATTTTTTTGTATTATTAATTTAATTTGTTTTTATTTATTCACAAAGGTGTGATTACCACAGACATATAAAAGTATCAACTGAATAATTATAATTATTTAAAGCACCTGTAACCGGTGACCATTTATGGAAAGAGTAATGAATGTAGAGGAACCGCGTGAGGTTTTTAAGGATAGAAGCAAGTGGAGTTCTGTTGTCTCTGCCTACCCCGACGGAAAAAGGGTGTGAGAATATGTATGTGAGCATTAAGTAATTTGAATACAGTTTGGTTTACGTGTAGCACTTATTCTCTCACTCTGACATAATATTATTATTTACAATTTGGTATGAAACCAAACCGTCTGGCATTGCGTCTGCAAGACACTAACTGGTTAGTCGATGATGACGCAGCTAAATTACAAATAGCAAAATAATCATAATATCATCGTTTAAAACGTTTTGGAAGAGGTATTATATAGATGTGTAAGTAAAACTGACACACACAAAACAGACGCAAATAGCAGCAGAAAAAAGAAATGCTTTTTCATTCGAATCATTCCAAGCACACGGTTTTTCATCAGTTTGCGGTCAATATGGGAGCAACACAAGTAAAGTGCAACGACGTGCGTTACAATAACACGTGCTCGTACGGACGGATGGACAAAGGAAATTGTTGGTTTTGTAACATTCCCGCGGTTTTGGGCAGGCGTCGCCGCGTCGCGGGCTATGCGTACACGCAATGTCACGCACTAGCTGAAAAGTCCCTTAATCGTGAAAAAAATCATAAGTTTGCATGAGACTTAGTTTTAACTTAGGCACAAAGTGATATTTAATCCTCTCATGGAGTTATTTGCAATAAAATTAAACTATTACTAGGTGCAACTATAACAGCTTAGTTTTTTCTTGGGTTTCCGTGAATGTCTATCGTGACGCATGGTTTCACTGAAAAAGTATGTCTATCATAAAGTTTGACGTCAACCTACATCAGTTTAATAAGACATTAAGAAAAGGCTGCTGGAGCACAAATTAAACGAAGTATTAGATAATTTTTCCCAGAGAGATAAAATCAGTACTGGCATAACTTTGTGTAAAACTCATAAAATGAAAATTTGCACCATCATACAATACGATATCATAAAATTCACAAAATATTATTCCAAACCGCGGCAGTTTACTATCCAAGTGCGTGCACACATCGTTATTACACCGGTAAAAAACGCACAATCAGTGCGGTGTTTGTGAAAACAAGCGATTTTTTGCTTCGACGCGCGACGCTTTGACGCTCAATGTGCGCCCGCCTTCATGTGCGGCACGCGCGATGTGCAAAGCCCTTTATATGGCCCACAAAGGCAACTATTTGTTAGAGGCATTTTTGTGGCTGCATTCTTACCAATTCAATATACCTAAATAACGCTAGTGTAGTTTGGTGAGTAAAATTGTGGTGACTATAAAATCTGGGTCCTTTAAGGCGAGGTTGCAGTACAGTGCGTAGCTCGACCTCACCCCCCGCAAAAACAAAAACACGGCGGTGGCGTCAGTGAGCGAGCGGGGCGAGGGGAGGGCGGGGGGGGGGGGTGGTTTGTGAGTGCGTGTGCCATAGCGCAGCGTAAAAAAACCGTAGATGAGTTATGCGAACTTCAAAAGTGGCGCATTAAAATAAAATAAATACATAAAATAAAAACGTTTATTTCAATTACCAATTACAATTGGCATTGTGATACATAAATTATTGGAGATCACCTTTTAAGCAAAGAATTGCTTGTATTAGGAGACTCCGCGCTTCCACTTGCCACTTTAATGCAATTGAAATGTAGACTATGTAAATTATGTAAACATGCAAAAATAAAATGGGGAGATATGAATTTACACTTTCGTGGTTTTTAACATTAGTTTTACATTGAAAATAAAGTGGTGACTTAAAATTATACAAATCTTACAAATAAATGAGAGTTACACAGGAAGAGGCAGATCACGCATGTAGGTGTGATAAGTGTGTCATGAATGAGTGAGTGAGTGAGTGAGTGTGGGTGTAAGTGTGTGAGAGATTGATGTGTATCATGAGTGAGTGAGTGAGTGTGGGTGTAAGTGTGTGAGAGTGTGAGATATTGTGGGTGTAAGTATGAGAGTGTGGTTGTGTCGTGTGTTAATTACAATATAATGAGCATTGCTCAGTTCATTTTTGTTCACTTTTGATTATTGATTGTTATTAACATGCTATGCCTAGACGAAACGTAGCTGTCCTAATGTATGTTATCGTTTGTCGGTTAGCCCTGCGACACTGTCTTGGGATCAAAAGAAGCACAATAAGTCTTCTTTCACTAACCATGCGCTCATCATGCCAATTTTATCGTAACTAATTGGTTTACTAAATAGAAGATACAATAGACTCAACATCGTCGTAAGTTTTAGTACTAAGCCAATCGATTACAACTTTTTTGCAGTCCCGGAGCTTCATGGAATATATCCGCTATTCTTTATTCAGCAAGTTAGTAAAAACAGGCTAAATGTCTCATTTGGCTTTAGTCGCGTACCCGATGCGGTCGGAAGCGCTCGCTCTTTTACTCGCGTGTGTGTACGTTACATTTGAAAATGCCGTCGTGTGTAATGAGATTTTGCACAAACTATAGTAGGAAAATGACTAAAAATTATGGAATCCCTTCTCATTTATGAGTATTACAATATTACAACGTTTTATTTACAATTTATAATCAATTCAGTATCACAAATAATAGAGTGAATAAAAAAATCGGCATTTAGCGAGTGTAAAAGAGAAGCAGTATTGCGTGTTCAAAGACTAAAAAACAAAGTATCCAGATGGGACACCGGACATTCGTAATAATAAAATACTGATGTGTGTTTTTGTCAAGTAATAAAAGTGATTTGAGGCTGAATCAACACAATATATTATTATTATAGAAATACAAAATCATACGTAAGTTACAAACATTGACGGATGATCAAAGTCCATTCTCTTGTTCTTGTTTTGCTCCTATGCACAGTTTTCGCTGCCAACCCACCGTACCCCTGGCAGTACCCCTGGGGGTATGGTGGGTCTTTCAAAGCTTAACTGTACTCCCAGATAATATTGTTGTGTAATAAGTTTATTAATTTCAGTTCGCTAATTTCAAGTTCTACTATTTTGTGGGATCATTCCCAGTAGCCCTATTGAACAGTTCTATGACAGAACATTCATTAAGTTGTGCTAATAGAACTAGTGGGAAAAAAGTATCACTAGTTCTATCATAGAACTATTCAATAGAACTAGTGGGAATGATCCGACAGCGCTAGGATAATGATGATGACGGATCTTCAACAGTACCACAGATTATACCTATAATATTCAAAGCATTATAACCATTAGCAGTAATACCTAAACGTTTTATTCTATCTCCTTGTTGCACTATATTATCGTACTAGCGCTTGTCTTCGCTTGTCTATAAATACAAAAACATAAGTAGTAAGTCATTACTCATTATCATACGAGAGATAACACTGTTCAGTTTAATGTCCACGTAGCACGTTGGTACAACACTACGAGCATATCAGCCAGGAGTACGGTTAAGCTTTAAAAGACCCACCATACCCCCTGGGTCCGCAGCGCACAGTTTTTATATTAACGTACTGTTTTAGGTTTCCATTGAATGAAATGAGAAGAATAAAATGTACTTTTTTAATAAATGTTATAAATAAATCACATCGACTTTTTATTTCCCTACCTTAAATGAATTAATCAAATTTACTTTGAGGCGAATTGAATTTACTCAAGACAGACAAAGTGATCATGTCGCATCTGAGTCAAATTATTGTTTGTGAAACGGTCAGCATGATGTCACAATGCGTGTCGGTACAGAGAGCATATGTTTATCTCTATTTCGCGCTTGCGATTAGATGTGCTATCTCACTTACACTTCTTATCTAATTCTTAGTGTGTCGCTTTGACATATTTATATTAGTGTACGCTTTTCGCGATGCGTACCACTCGTAAGCGCCGGTTACCTTGTCAGTAACCTGTCTACGGTTTCTTACTAGTATGTCTATGGTTTGAACGATTGAGTTTGGAATACGAATTTCTTTGTACTTTTGCGAAAACGTAAATGCGGGGGTGGAGGGGGATTTTGCGGAGCAACGACGTACGTCCGCCCTCAATCACGCCTAGACAGGCACTGATGAACGGCCGGCGAGCGATATAATGCCAACATTTTGACTATTTTTTTTCTTGGAGAAAAATGATAATGAAATTACGAAATCTGTTTTTACCATTTATTTTAAAATAAAGAGCTGTTTCTATTGATAATACTTTCATATAAATTCATTATGGAATCTCTAAGCAGTACACGTTTAAAATTGTGATTTAGTGCCATGTTTGGCTTTTTTTTTTATCGAGCCAATCATTCCAAATTGTGTTTCTATCTTTACGATTTACTAGAAGATATGTTCAACTTTTATACTTTAATTTTTATTCATTAAAAATATCATAGTTCATGGGACTTTCAGACGTTCAAAAATCTTAAAAAGTACTGCAACCTCGCCTTAATAGGTGAATTTTATTAATCGGATGGTCTTTTTAAGAATTTTATTTAGTAAAAACGTTGTGTTAGTTTATTTGTAATTTTTTTATGATCTTGAAGCACATTATGTATCAATACACCAAACATTTACAAAGAACATGGCGGTAGGCTAATATAATATGGTATAATGTAGACAAGTCGAGCAAAGTTCAAATTAATTTAATGCAGAGTATTGGGTAATATTCGCGAAACATGATTACTATATTATTATTAATTTACATTAATTAATATAGTTACATAATTATCACTGGGTCTTTTCCTGTATTTTGTTTTTTTTCAACGATATCTGTACTCCTTACAGCATTAGCAAATCCACCTTATAACCCACAAAAGGAGAAAAAAAAGAAAATCTCATTTATTCCATTATGTAGGTACATGCTCCAATGTAACTGAATGAACACATAAATTAACATAGAGACTAACCTAACATAAATAGAACCGGTTCCCAAATCAGCATAATGCCATCTTTTAACACAAGATGGCGCTGATATTCTGTTAGGACCGTTAAAATTAATAAAAAATCAATTTTATTAACACTTTCACTGTCCGACCGCAGACACAATAGAAATTCAATTGTTATGAGCAACATGTGGCTCATGGGGCTGGGAATGGGTTAAGGCGTTACAATAATATTCTGAAAGGCGAAGCAAATCCAGAAAGGGTATCTAATCAAATCCCCTAATATTTTCATGAACATCTCACATCAATCTTCGTAAGATTATGGTAAATAATAACAACAAGACATGAAACAATTACAGCTCTTTAAATCGTTAACTTAAGTTAGACTGCTTCTTCATTATAATTGTAGGAATGGCGCAGTGGTTAAGTGGTTTGGTACACATATGAGAAGTAACGTGACAAGTGTTCTGTCTGAGGTTTAAATCTCTGTAAGGGCGCGACAGTAATTACCAAAGCATTCTTATGATCGACGTTAATAAATTCAAAAGTCAAGTACGTATTTGGCGGAACCATCAATCATGCAACCCTCCGATGGTGAAGATATTGATGGATGTGTATAACTACCGCGTAGGTCAAGTCGGCTCTCGATTACATAAAAAAGTATTAGCTACTATTTTATGTAATCGAGAGTCGACTTGAAAGGGCTAAAAAGACCCTGGCCATGCATTTAGCAAATAATCATAAACTTATATTTTTTTTATTAGCGTCCTTTTTAACTTGTACTACTTCTTAATTATCTTCACGTTGTCGCGGTTGCAGTCCACGAGCCATGTATGTCGCTTAGGTTCCACCATTCCGCTGTAACTTCAACAAGAACTGTGTAAAGTCCTTGGTATGAGAGTGTTCTTTCGTTCATATTAACAGCCCAAGAAAAATCACAAGTCTAATGCTTTTATTGTAAATAGTTGGTATAATTAATAAATGTATTGTAATTTTCACTATATAACAAATTTATCAAAATCTGCTTTAAACACAATGATTTTGCTTATATTAATCAGAACTAAAACAATTGATTTCACCAACACCAAACGTTTGTTTAGCCAATATTTGTCGATGACAGTAGCACAAAGGTAGATCGACCGCAAACCGTCCCACAAAGAGAACTACACCACAATGAACTTTTTAACCGTCCAATGTACCGTAGCGTGATATTTCTAGTCTCCCACATTGTCGATGCTCGCTTTGAATCCTGCTAATTGAATTTGTACGGCTTAACAGACCGATTAGATCGTATCTGCAGGGTTGAACAAGCTAAGCGGCGCGCTCCGGTGGACTCTTTGAATTATTATTAGTGACGTGGCATGATGAGGGTTGCCGACATGGAAATTAGCAAGTGTTATTGAAACTATCGAGACCGAACATCCCTCCCCCCGCTTGCCTTCCTCATACCCCGCCTTGGTCCACCCGCGCGCGAAATTGAAAGATTGATCTCCAACGAGTTTGGCGCTCATCCGCACAGAAACCCGCCTGCCTGTTTAGCTATGCACGCTCTTTGCTTTCTAGTTTCTGCCTTGAAAAGGCTCCCGTTTGGAATGATTTTTCATGGGGGGGATGATTTTGATGCGCTTGAATGCCCCGGGAATTCAGTGGACTATTCTATTTGGAAGCCTTTGTGACGTAATTGTAGCATGCTCAATTAGTTTCGATTCCTTTGAACTAGTAGTGCCAGCTGAACTATTAAATTATTGGATTACTATTATTAACTGTTATCATTGGAGGAACCCGTTACTTCTGATAAATTTGAATTTAATTCACAGCTTCATTAATAAACACGTGTAAAGTAATAATTCGAATGCGGCGATATTCAAAATTAACAGTCTAATATACTATACATATCAACGGCGGAAAGCGAAAACGTCGTAGTCCACTAATTATGAAATATTTTTTATTGCACTGTTCGAATCAGAAAAAAAACTGCATCAAATGGTCTGGGTCTCGTAATTTTACAATGAATAGTTATAAAATTAACATTTTGAAAAAATGGGTTTTAACATTAATGCCTGCCTTCAAAAAGGCTGTAAGTTACAGAAAAAATCAGTTATAAGTGTGTCTATGTCGATTACAACAATTTGGTTTACCGTAAAAAAGATGTACGTTGATAACTATGTTTCTGCCGCGCGGACTACTACGTTTCTGTCGCTAAATCTACGATTGTAAATCTGAAGAAAATATGAATATAGTAATCAGACATCAAGCGGAAAAAGAAGAATCGTATAAGATATTTAGTTTAGTTAGTTTACAGTGAACAGATGGGCAGCTTTGCTTCAATTATAGCTGCTTACCACGTTTCCGCTTTCCTTAAAAAATGATTTAGCCCAGCTCCATAATTCGATGGTGCAATTACAGCGTTTTTACGTTCTGTAAAAAATAGTTTAGAATGTCGTAGTCAACAAAATGTTGGCAAATAATTATAAGAATGAGATTTGAGAGATAGAAGAAAAAAAACCAAGTATATTTATAAAAAAATTATGAGCCTAAGTTAAAAATCAAGCCAGATTCGATTTTTTGAAAAAAGTGTAAAAGTTTTAATGCTCTGGTGAACATTTTTGTTTTTGTGGATTACTACGTTTTCACTTTTCGCCGTCGATATATCGACAACCCCTATCGTATGTTGCGATAGATAAGCTAAAAAAAATTTTGTCTTTTGTATTTTAGAACTTACATAATGGGTTTGATGTAATAACATAGAAATATATCATAATTATTAGCTTATTTTTTAACAACTCATAAAAATATATTTATATATTGTTTGACAGAAAATGTATTTTCAAAATACCGACAAAAAGGCGTTATTTAATACACTTTAGTACCAGATGCTTAATCCAGCACTAATTTTTTTAAGCATTACTTATATTCTGGATTGTATAATTTTATATAGGTGAATTTGGCTACAAATAGCTAGAACTTTCTGCATGTAAAACTCAATAGAGCTGCAAACTTTGTCAATAAAGAACATTCCGATGAGAATTCCGTTTAGTCTTTGTCTGAGGTGCATCGCAATGTGCGCAGATATTCAGTAATGAGGGTACTGGATACCATGCGGGCAGCGTCTCGAAGCGGTTTGTATTGTTTGCTTCTAGTACTGGTTGAACTGACCCTTGGCTCCATACGATGAGTTGGTATTTATTTTACATAAACTTCAAATCCTAGCAAAGAAATAAGGGTTATAGGTGTATATTACTTCAATAGATACTACGGTAGACCGATGAATCTTTCGGTGTAGAATTTCACCTTCCGCTGCTAACTTTGAACCAATGTAACAGTTTCTCATTAAATGAATTACCAATTTTGTCTCACATTTACGACAGTAATATAGCAGCACAATAACTTTCCTTTATTTTCTTTTACTTGCTATTTTTATTGCAAATGGTGATGCCCAAAATATCGGCGGTATTTTACAAACACATAATTATTGTCCCGTACATTAAACTGCTTTATGGTTACTGTGTAGTCTGATGTTAATTATTTTCAAATAGGTACTGCCAAACACAGATAATTACAGTGTAGGCACAGTTTTCATTATGGCATATTATTATGTCTAATACCAAGGTGCATGCATCTGTCAATCAATACAGACCGTGGTTATCAGTAGGGTGAGTGAACATACCTAGTGCCAGTGGCATCGCACGTAGGGTGAGCTCGCCTATCTTACGGCGAATGAACGCCACACAGGCCTCGATTTCACGCCAATGTTCGGATCGCTATAATTCCTTAGATTTATCCACACACGTAAAGTTAGGGTTGGTACCTTCTCTCGAAAGTTTTAATTTGTTAATTAATAATATAATTTATATGATTTAACCAGTCTCATCATGTATTATGCACTTAACCCTTCCTCAAGACTCGATCACACTACTTGTACAGGGTGTTGATTTGCATTTGCAAAATATTTTAAGGGATGAATATACTACTATAACTGAATACAAGTACATGAAAAAATTAGTCACTAAAAGTAAAAAAAATAATGTCTTCATCACTTTGAAAATTAACACGGTGTATTGACCGCCGCCACCGCTCAGCTGATCGCCATTGCAGGTGCCTAACACACACAAGCACACGTACCTACAGTAACTGCGCGATACAGTCTTATTTTGTATGATTCAACAGTTTATTCTGATTTACTATTTAAGTAACATTTAATGAAAATAGGGTCTTATATCATTGCACACAGTTTGAAATAATTTAAGGTTAATCAGTATAATGTCTACGTTGTATTATTAAAATATTGTGCAAATGCAGATCAACATATTGTATAGATAGAAATAAAATGAGACTTTATTTTAAAATATGTGTTGTTCTACAATATATTTTTTTATTCATCTTATTTATTTATAGACTCACACCTGTATCCCCGAAGGGGTAGTCAGAGGTGTAATATTACACCCACATTTCGCCATGACTTTTTAGGTCCCACGTAATAGAGGGCGAGCCTATTACCGTTAACGGGCACATCACCAGACTCCGGGCTGCTACTGAGAATTCGGAAGAACTCAGTAACACTTGCCCGACCCGGAAAACGAACCCGGGACCAGCAGACGCATACGCTATCCACTCGACCACAAAGGCATTCAAATATAATATTCAGGTATGGTATAAAGAATCAGTTAATTTATCGGATGAGAATTATTGCCATGCGTTCCCTTTCCTAGAAACTGGCACCTGGTTTTGGTAATTCCAAAGAGTATTTTAATACATATCTGAAATGAAAATTATTTAAACTAGAAACTTGATAAATATGGCAATTTATTTGTTTGCAGAAAAAAATTCGTGTAGCAACTCGAAATTACAAAATATGTCAATCGTATGTACGAAACATCGAATTGAATAAACTATTAAAGATACTTTATATGGAAATATTTTCCTTACAGCAACATGCAAACCCTCACAACCAAAACTCACCACAAAGACATTCAATAACACTTCCATACTTTACTTTTACTACAGTTGCTATCACACAAAAACATCGAAGAATCGAAAACAACAAGTATACGGGGTCTATTACATTTCCATAGCAAACACTGTTGTTCCCAAGGACACGGAGATATAGGAGTAAATAAGTTTGGGGCAACCGTTCCCCATAGTACTCAACGCGGAACTTTTCAACTAATCAAACTGTCTTAAAGACCACCTTCGACATATCGACTTCGCAAATTACTCTTGTTGTACTGAGTTCGTACTATATAATTTATATTGTATTTATTTGTTACCAGTTGGTAAGCTCCTACGGGTACGAAGCGCGATTCGAGCGCTAACGCAAAGTCATCATTGTGTAATTAAGTGGTTTTGACGTGACAACGTCTTATAAATTGGTTTGCCGGGTGACACTTCAAGAAACTGCGTTACGCTCCGCTCACGTTATGCGCTCACAATGAGAGCGAGTGAGAGGCCAGCGTCCCGCCTAAGAGCGAGAGAGACAGACATAAAAAGTGAAAGGCACGCGTCTTTCATCCTTCTTCCTACTATACGAATGAATATTCACATTAAAATTATTTTACCACTCAAAGTCGTTGTCACGTAAAACTTTCGCCCGTATACCGACTTTACAGGCAACCAATTTTTTCATTGACACATTTACTGGGTTTAAAATTGTTAGTAAGTCTATCTGTTGTAAGGTTTTGAGTTACTTTTGCCTACAGGATTGATTTAGTGACGGTTAATAAATTACATCATTATACATATATATAGTTAAATGCCAAACTTCTTAATATAAACTTTAGTGCCCTTTATACCAATTAATGAACGATCGTATTATGATAAAAAGATTGATACCAAACTCATTTATAAAAAAACTTAGAACCTTTATTTATTACTTAATAACACAGATTAGATCTGGATAAAAAATAAATTGAAAATATATATACTCTTTAGTAAACCTTTTGATAGCCCCCTGGATAAATAGGGGTTTTATATCTGGAGTTGCGGTTACATAAATATCTAATAGATAAATTATTTTGTGCCGATGTACTTGTTTAAGTTTTCAGGCAAGAACGTTTTAATGTTAAATCTCGTATGTCACCATGATACTTTTGACTCTTTTAGAAGAAAACAGTTGGCTTCGGCGTTGATTGATTGACCTTATTATATAGGACATGATGCAATTGGTAGTAAAACCATTTACGTAAGTCAGCTAAAAAGCTGCCAGGTCATTTTCAGATATCGTTTGAATTTGATCATAGCCGGTTCCTTTGTCAAAGATAATGTAGTGGTCAGTAAATGTTGTGCGAATATATATCAAGCATTGGTAGAGCTAATGTGTACTTAAGGCAGAGCCTTGCTAAATGGAGCGGCTAATGGAAGTATTTTTGTGGACGATAGATATATGGCCGCACCACACACATGTACACATGTATCTATATAGGCCTGGTCCCTGTTTGCTGTTTGCTCGTGATAATGATTTCTTAGAATTATTGGAGCGCAAGGCTAATGTAAAAGCACAAATATAATTGCTTCGGTGACCGTGGTTAATGTGAAGAAATATGTGCCCACTTTTTCAAATATGAGAGCCCGAACTTTTAAAACTAAAGTTACGTTGCTGTACATACTCGTAGTCCTTTTTAAAGGCCGCCACACAGACAAATCTTGAGTCACATCACGTCCAACCGGTTCCGATCAAGCTTTCGTTATTTTAGTTTAATATGGCTAAAAAAAATAATGGACGGTTTGTAGCTCTATGTTATGGGAAGCGAATTTTGTATCCAAATGTTGCACTACCTATATACTTAAAAAAATTGATGCTTGTGAAATTTGCTTTATTTCCAGTTTTAAGTAGGAAGTAGAGATTACAGGTAAAATTATGTGGTCGAATTTTAACCACTGCTGCACCATAAGTACCTTTTAACTGAATTTTAATGTATGGCATATGGAGACGTTGGTAGTCATTAATTAAAAGAACTTGTTGTTGAAATACGTACATACGCCGTGAAATATTTAACTAACCAAAATAATGTTATCGTCAAATATTTAAAACAGAACCTGATTAAACCTAAATCACATCTGTAACGTCTACTCTTTGCCATAATAGGAAGGGCTTACCCCGCCGCTACTAACTCACAAGATACTTCTAAGGGCCCCATACAACTTATTATTTAGTTGTTGCAAGACTTGCAAGACTTAGCGGGGATTTTTGTTCGAAGCCTCAACGTACCCCCGATAGAAATACTTAAGCCTCGTATTCATTAGGGGACATTTGTCCCGCGACATTGTCGCCCGACACGAATTCTACGTGTTGAGCGACGTCGCGGGGGACACCGCCCGTCATCGCAGGCGACATCTACGTGTCGGGGGACAAGTCGCTTGTCGACGCTCCGATAGCGTCGACCTTGCGCGACTTCGTGTCCCTCGACAGTTTCCGACGGCATTTGACTTGTGAGGACGTGTGTTGCTATTTGTTCCGCGACTACCCGCGATTATAGCACACTTCGTTGGTCCACACTACCAACGAAACTGTGTTAACACTTAGGCGACATCTCGATCACAATGCCGGTATGTGGACGAGCGAAATGTCGGTCGACATTGTAGCGGGACAGTCGCACGTAAATGTCCTGCGACTTTGCGATAAGTCGCGCGACTTTGTCCCCTAGTGAATACAGGGCTTAAAGTCTCGTATTCATTAGGGGACATTTGTCCCGCGACCTTGTCGCCCGACACGAATTCTACGTGTTGAGCGACGTCGCGGGGGACATCGCCCGAAATCGCAGGCGACATCTACGTGTCGGGGAACAAGTCGCTTGTCGACGCTCCGATAGCGTCGACCTTGCGCGACTTCGTGTCCCTCGACAGTTGCCGACGGCATTTGACTTGTGAGGACGTGTGTTGCTATTTGTTCCGCGACTACCCGCGATTATAGCACACTTCGTTGGTCCACACTACCAACGAAACTGTGTTAACACTTAGGCGACATCTCGATCACAATGCCGGTATGTGGACGAGCGAAATGTCGGTCGACATTGTAGCGGAACAGTCGCACGTAAATGTCCTGCGACTTTGCGATAAGTCGCGCGACTTTGTCCCCTAGTGAATACAGGGCTTAAAGTCTCGTATTCATTAGGGGACATTTGTCCCGCGACCTTGTCGCCCGACACGAATTCTACGTGTTGAGCGACGTCGCGGGGGACATCGCCCGAAATCGCAGGCGACATCTACGTGTCGGGGAACAAGTCGCTTGTCGACGCTCCGATAGCGTCGACCTTGCGCGACTTCGTGTCCCTCGACAGTTGCCGACGGCATTTGACTTGTGAGGACGTGTGTTGCTATTTGTTCCGCGACTACCCGCGATTATAGCACACTTCATTGGTCCACACTACCAACGAAACTGTGTTAACACTTAGGCGGCATCTTGATCACAATGCCGGTACCTATGTGGACGAGCGAAATGTCGGTCGACATTGTCGCGGGACAGTCGCACGTAAATGTCCTGCAACTGTTCGCGATAAATCGAGCGACTTTGTCCCCTAGTGAATACATGGCTTTACGAAGTATTTTGGCCAAAGTTATTGGTTTTAATAATAAACTTGTTTTGAATGTGAAGCTATTTTGCGATCTAATTAAGTTTCTAATTTGTGGGATGTAAGGGTCGGCCTTGTAATCTTTGCTTGAGGAATAGTTTGGCTTTCTTATTAGCTTTGTAGACTTAATTAAAGGCTATTGAAGGTTTTGGTATAAGGAAGAATGTTTTTCATGTGTAGAGTTTCGAATGAAATTTTATTACTTACATAATATAGAGCCTAGATTTATTACGTAGAATACAGGCGTAATTACTTCATACTTATAATTATGTTTCCTATACAAAGAAATCAGATACCGTACTATAAATAAAAATTCTATAATATCAAAAATCTAAAGGCTGTTCAAAAAATAAATGTATACTTACTTAACATTATACAAGTGGATTTGAGTAAAAATTATTCTTTTAAAGTAAAGATTAAACTTAATATCCAAAAGTAAGCAAGAGATGAAATAGTACAATCCCATCCCGAGACTTGACCAAGTTTCAATACATCAATACTACAAAATAAAATGTCGGAACAAAACAACACAATGGACAGCACAGCTTTACAATATAAAATCAAAAATCGTCAGGAGTAATTAGAAAGGGCGCGATCGACGGTGAACAGTAAGTTGCGGTGGGTTGCGACGCGATGAGGTTCCGTGCGACACGGTGCGACTTCTAATCACAGGGCACCATTGTGACGAAATATGTATCTCGCGCGGAATATTTTAATTTGTCAAGTGAACTGTGAGCGCAGCGGTGCGATAAACAGTAGGTTAAATCTGGACGATAGTTCTGAGAAAGTGTGATTTTTGCGTGAGATAATATGTTGTTATTCTGTATTGTAAAATATTTATAGGGGAAATGTTTTCTTTTAGTTTTTATTTTAACTTACCTAAATACGTAAACATTTGATCGTTTCGCCGATGTATCACTTAAATGGACGAATTCACGATATTTGTCTTCTTATTTCCATCGATATTTTTACCAGGCAGACAACAACAAAACTGGATCATATACAAGTACCCTCACATTACGTCTTAGAGAACCTAGAGAATATTCTGAAATACCTAGGTGAAAATAAAACATTCAGCGTCAGACGTATGTTTTGATGGCCTAGACGTGTGGAAGGAATACGAAACTAAAACAAAATATAGTGTTGGGAAAATAAATTGAATCGATAGGTGGCAATCTATCTACGTGTTTGGTTTATGAAAGTTTAATAAATATCCAATAACATTTATTTCGTATGTAAGGATTTATTTCTGGAATTTGAGAGCTTTTAGCCTATAAATAATTTAAGTTCATATTTCTGTCGTCAAGCCTATAAGCTCTTGCTGCCCTAGAAGTTGTTGTACCGCAAAACTTTGTGGCAATATTATTCTATCGTCATTAGTCGAAAGATGTCCACTGCTGGACATCGGCCTCTCCCAAGGCTCTCCTCATGGACCGATCCTGGACCACCCGCATCCATCCGCTAGCCACGATCCCAACAAGATTGTCAGTCCACCTTGAAGGAGGCCTCCCTCTGCTACGAAGCCTCAGCCATTCCTGTAAAAAATTATACCTACTTGATGAGCTTTCGGAATGCTTATATAATTTTATGTTATTGTTTAGCATTATGTTCCGCGATGAGAGACATAGTGTCTGAGCCAAATAGCAATAGGATCTTGAAAGAGTTTAGAAGCAGCCACTGGGGTGCCTGAATCGATGCGGTCTTTAAGTACCGTAGACATGGTTGAGAGAATCACTATCAAAGTTCTCTCTGCTCTAGAAAAATTCATACATAATTACATAGTACTTTCTTGGGTTTACGCAAATATTGCACATTGAAATTAAACTAGAGTTTACAGGTTTTATGGCGATATATTCGATTGACGATAATAGGGTATTTGACTAAAAAAATCGAATTAGTCCGTCAATTAATAAGACGACCGGTTGGCGCCGCAGGAGTGTAAGCGACTGCTACGCCGAAGGTCGCGGGTTCGATTCCCGCTCAAGTCAAACATTTGTGTGCATGAACATGGATGTTTGTCTTGGTCTGGGTGTTTCTGTGTATTATATGTATGTATTTACAAAAAAAAAGTATATATGTATGTTTATCCATTATCTAGTACCCATAGTACAAGCTTCTGCTTAGTTTGGGACTAGATGGTGTTGTGTGAATGTGGTAGAATATTATTATTATTATTGTTGATTACATTTGAGTTTCTCGATTATATCGGTATCTTATAAAAACCACGGGCCTAGACCAAGTGGAGTTCATTTGGGGCACTACTTGATAGAAGAGGTTCGTCCTGCAAAAACTTACGCACTATACGGCAAGTGTTGAGTATAGCGGCTTTCTGCATTGTGATGTAGAGGTTTGTGGGTAGGTCTATTTGTCGTAAATAGTGATGTAGGTGTTTGGGTATGACGCCTGTGCTAGATAGCACCAGTGGCACAATATATACTTTGTCCATATGCCAAATTCTAGTTATTTCTTCCTTTAATTCAGTGTATTTATGAATTTTTTCAGTAATTGTCTTCTGTAGGTTATGAGTATTGGGTACTGCTATATCTATTAAATATGCAAGCTTGTTTAGTTTATTTATCACAGTTATGTCCGGTCTATTGTAATGTACAGTTTTGTCAGTGAGTATCGCTCTATCAAAGTATATCTTGTGACTGCGGCTTTCCAGCACTGGTTTTGGAGAATATTGGTAATATGGAACAGGTTTTGTAATAAGTTTATATTTGATGGCTAGCTTCTGGTGAACAAAATAAGCGATTTGATTGTGTCTGTGGGTGTAATCAGTTTGAGCTAATATCGGGCAGGCTCCGGTAATATGTTGGATGGTTTCAGACGCGCGGTGACATTTTCTGCATTTATCATTTTGTGTGTTAGGGTCTTTAAGTATGAATTTACTGTAGTTCTTAGTATTTATTACCTGATCCTGTATTGCCAACATAAATCCTTCAGTTTCCGGAAAGAGTGATCCTAATTTTAGCCACTTATTAGAACTGTCTGGGTCTACATGCGATTGCTCTAGATCATGTAGATGTCTACCGTGTAACTCCTTAGATCGCCATCTACATAATTGTTCATTTCTGAGGGCAACTATTGTTTTAAAATTAAGGTCTCTATTGGAAAGATTTAAAGGAGTGAAGTTACTGTCTATTTCTATAATGGACGCATGTATTTTACTATTTTCAGCTTTATCATGCAAAAAATCTCTTAACTTACGAATCTGTCCTTCCCACAACATGGTCAGATTGATTAAGCCTCTACCACCTTGTTGCCTACTAACTGAAACTCTTTCTATTGCTGCTTTAGGGTGAGCATAATTGTGTTTGGTTAATGTTGTTCTTGTTTTAATTTCTAATCGACTTATGTCAGTGCGCGTCCATTTAATTAATCCAAATGAATATGTTAATATCGGGATGGCAAATGTGTTTATTGCTTTAAATAGATTTTTAGAGTGTAACTGTTTTTTACATATTAGATTAAGCCTCTTGGTATATTCTGATACAAGTTGTCCTTTAATTTGGGTGTGGTTAATGATATTGGATTGGTGAATTCCTAAATATTTATATGTATCTGATGGCTGCATAGATGTAAACATGTTACTCTCTGTAGTATTGTTTTGACTGTTTACTATTTTCCCTTTTTGAATGTGTAGAGTGCGGCATTTGTCTAATCCAAACGACATATTTATATCTTTACTGAATTGAGTTGTATTATGTATAAGGTGATCAAGGCACTTCTCAGTTCTAGCAAATAGTTTGATATCATCCATATACATTAGATGAGTAATGGATGTGTTAGAGTTTAATTTATAGCCACTAGTAGTACTATTTAGGAGATTAGATAGTGGGTTTAAAGCGAGACAAAACCATAGCGGACTAAGAGAGTCTCCCTGGAAAATACCATTGCCGATGTTAATTTCGTCCGTGGTGATCGTATCTATACCGTTAGATAAGTGTAGTGATGTTCTCCAGTCGGTCATGGCATTCTTTAGGAAGCTAATTATGATAGGATTGATTTTATAAATCTGAAGAACTCGTATCAACCACGAGTGGGGTATACTGTCGAAAGCTTTTTTGTAATCGATAAATGAAATATGTAGGTTTCTTTTGTTGCTATGGGCGTGTTTTAAAGCTATGGAGTCTATAGTTAATTGTTCCTTGCATCCTCGATGTCCTTGTCTACAGCCTTTCTGTTCTTCTGACATAATATTATTGTATTCTAAGTGTTTGTTAATTTTTTGTGTAATTATTGATGTTATCAGTTTATAAATGGTCGGAAGACATGTGATCGGGCGATATTGTGATGGATTAAGAGTGTCGCTGCTTTTGGGTAACATATACGTGATTCCCTTTGTTATAAATTTGGGTATATTTTGTTGACCTGTGACAATATCAGAAATATTCCTCGCTAATATAGTATGTAGAACATGAAATTTCTTGTACCAAAAATTGTGTAATTTATCTGTTCCTGCTGCTTTCCAGTTTTTCATTTTTCTAGTGGTTGCTTCTATATCATCTACCGTAATATCACTTAATTCCATGCTTTCTACATTCATCATTCTACATTCTTCATCTTGTATCCATCTCGCTGTATCATTATGATCTTGTCGCTTTTTCCAAAGATCGGTCCAGTAGCTTTTTAGTTCTTCAGAATTTGGCATTTGTATGATTTGTGAATTATCTTTCCTAAACATTCTGTAAAAGCCCTTTTCATTTGAGATGAACAACTTATTGTTTTCCTTTCTCTGCAATGCCTTCATATATCTAGCTAGCCTTTGTGATTTTACTTTTAGTTTTTGTTTTAACGTATCTAAATATTCTTCTGGTCTAATATTGTTATGTTCATGAATCGTGTGTACTTTTGTTTTCCTGAATATTTCCTCAACTGCCTTAACTACTTTTCTACTTCTGTTATTATTTATGTACTGTGTTAATCTGCCTATATCCGCTCTTAAATGTTTTATGTCAGTTTCAATTCTATTTTGCCATGCAGGTTTAAGGGTTTGATTTTTCTTACGTAGTGTGTTAATGTTAGGGCTTCGAATTTTATACCCCAGTTTCTCAGAGATGACAAGAGCGCTACAGTATATCAAAGTGTGGATATCTATTAAATCTGAGTCAAGTGAGAAGAACTTGTTTAATATTTGTCTGTTAAAAATATCTATATATGTGTAAAGTTGCCTACATTCTCTGAGTTTTGGTAGTTTTGGACGAGCTGTTGGGTCAGTACCAGTATATTGTGCAAGCGCGGCCTGTAGTTGGTGTAGAAATTCAGGTGTAAATGTGTCTTGTTGCGTAATTTCAGGAGTCGTTTCGTGTTCTGTTGTTTGTGTAAGTGATCCTTGAAAAATATTCGTAAGTGAGCCTGTCTGCGTAGAAACGTTTGATTGTGTGTGTGGTATCATATTATATATGTTAGTTATCGTTGTCGTCGATACTTGAGAAAGAGGGATGTTGGTTGTTGTGTCTGGCGTAAACTGCAAGGTATGTTCTTGAGGAGTAGATATAGGCACTAGTTCTGTATCTGGTGATGGATTGTATTGTGTTTCTTCTGATGCATCTATCCTAAGTTGTTCCGTAACTTCTTGTTTAAGCTTACTAATAATTTCGTCTGATAACATTTTGTTTCTGACAATGACTCTTCTTTGATCAGCTATTCGTTGTGCTGAAACTTTGAGATGCGGAAATTTTAAAACAAATTGCTCGTGAAGTTTTTTGCAGTACGTTGTTCTATCTGTCTCTAATTTAGTGACATACAAATATGTGCGCATGATAAAAGTATTGATTTCATCATTCCATTGCATGCGCACTCTCGGTTTGCCAGCTTTAGTGGTCGCAGGGCAGGTGGCTAGTGCCCCCTGCGAAACATCTTCAGCTAGGGTTAAGACTCTATTGGTGTTACTATTCTGTGGTTCTATATTGATAATTTCACTATAATTGCTAGTTATTGAAGGTGATGTTGAATTTGATGGTGTATATGACACGGTACTTGGGCTATTAGGCTCTATGGGGGAACTCATTCTGTCTGTCAGTCTGTCATTGTCTGCTGTTTCGGCTGTAGCATATTGAGTGGTGGAAGCCCGCCTGTTCAACTCCACACCGCTGACGGATCGCACGCTGAAACACCCAGCGTCAGCTCCAGGTGTGCCCCGGCGATCACCCCCGGGCAGCGGTCCTCTCAGTTTCTTTCTTAACCGGGTCTCCATATTGAATGGGTTACCATTTCCATGTTAGCCACGCCAGTAAAATTTTCGTGTGTCCGCCCCCTACGTGAGTCAGATGTTCGACTCGGACGTATGGTTGGATTTTAGGGGGCTTATTATTATTATTATTATTATTATTATAATTAGATTTTCAAAAAATATTGGATACGTATTTTTTGTTTTATCAAATCATTAAAAGATTACGAAGATAAAACGCATCAAAGATGGATAAACGTCTAAGAGTGGGGGCTTGTAACGTCACTTGCCAGTAAAAAGTGTACTGGCAAGTGACGTCACACGAGTTTTCAGCGAAGTTTGTAGTCTTCATGTTTTGTTTACGTGACTAAAGAAAATATACATGTCCAATATTTTTTGATAATCTAACTGACGGACTAATTAGATTTTTTTAGTCAAATACCCTATTTTTAAATTATTTGAACAAAAATTTTTTTTTTTTTTTTGGTTTTTGTACATATACAACTTAGACATTATGATTAGATTAAGCTTCATATAGATTATAAAATTATGTTTCTTGAATGGATATAAATAAAAATTGGTCATTTGAACAAAACATTATTATTATCCAAAAAAAAAGGTATTTTAGATTATCGTACGTAATTGACGTAACTATGACAAGTAATTGAAATTAAACTACACTTTACGGATTTTATCGCGTTGTATTGGTTTCACTAAGTTATTACATTTGAAAGTAATGATCTAGAAACTATATTTTTAATTTATTACTAGCCGACGTTTCGAATTCTTTACAGAATTCATGTTCACGGCAGACTGAGGTGATATTTGTCTTTTTCTTGAATGTATAAGTTATCTCAAAGTACCCGAACATTTTTCATCTACTGGTGTTACTATTTACGCAGAATGAGCTCACAGTGTCCTTAGGTCTTCTGGTGACTTTGTCCTTCTTGGGTTTCATTAGCCTTATGACTGGGTCCCAAGCTGGAGGAACATTCCAACCATCTTCCCTATTGAAATTAGGGTATTTTTTAATTTCAATAGCCTCTCGTATCATCCTTGGAAGAAAACGGTGTCCTTTTGCGAGTATCTGTGGTTCATCAAATCGCAGGTAGTAGTTGGGTCCTTGTTACACATGTTCACACACAGCAGACTTTGTTGAGCGTTTATGTTTTATGTCAGCTATATGTTCTTTGAGTCGAATGCCTATGCTTCTCTTGGTTTGTCCAATGTATGAGAGCCCACATTCACAGTCAATTTTGTAGACACCAGCCTCTTGCAAGGGTAACTGACACTTGACAGATGGTAATAATTGACTGATCTTCGTTGGCGGCTTGTAGTTAGTTTTGATAGAAGCTCGCTTCAAGATGTAGCCAATTTTGTCGGTCACGCCCTTGATGTATGGGAGGACAGCAGGTTGTCTTTCTACTGTGGCTGGTTTTTCTTTCTTCTGGGATCTGTGACAGTGGCGCGGCGGTCGGAGCTTGTTGTCTTGCAGAACTTGCCTGACATATTGAAGCTCAGCGTCCAGGTGCTTCTTGTCACAGATCCCGCGGGCTCTTTGAAACAGAGACATTCCTACAGTAGCTAACTGTTTAGGATGGTGGTGAGATTCACCGTTTAAGTACCTATTTGTATGGGTCTTTTTCCTATACACAGTATGGCTTATGGAGTTGTTTTTATTCCTGATGACAAGTACATCTAAGAAAGCTAAAGAATTGTTTGCCTCTAATTCCAACTCCAATACAACGCGATAAAATCCGTAAACTGTAGTTTAATTTCAATGTGTAACATTCGCGTAAACCCAAGAAGATACTACTACAAGTAAATTTGTATATTGTATTCCATTTATTTATCAGCAAGAAGGCGCAATCCAGTTGATTTACTGCAGTGTATCACAATCTGTATGTATATAGCAGCGGCTCAAGTGCCGCGGCCGCACTGATGGATATTTCTTATTGCGGCTCCCTCGCCGATTGTAACCCCGCTCGTTCAAACTCCCCTTTTTCAAATTCTCACTAGCAATAACAAGATAGAACAACTTCATGAAAACACCTGGCTTGCAGTCATCCCGAAGGAAGACATCATAAAAACGTCCTGCAACGACGAGAACAGTTATCAACGGATAAAAGGAGTGTATCTACTCACCACTACTGGAAGATGTACCATAACTATAAATAGTATAGTGCTACAAACCCACCATAGTACTATCACTATTCCAGAGACCATTCCGTTGCCTAGAAATGAAATAACCCAAGAAAACGTCACCGTGCACAACATAGAGTTGCAAAACATACAGTTGGATAAACTACACTCGCTCGCTACCCTAGCCCGCGAGATGAACATGATGAACACGCCGATCACCCCCGGCATCGCCAATCAACCCAGCTGGACTTCAATCGCCGCATTAGCCGCAGTACTAGCCCTCATACTATACTGCGCCTACAAACGACTCAGATCAAGCCTATGCAGACGCCCGGGACTTCAACCGCCGCCGTGCGTCACCATGGAGATGGACTACGCGCCGCGTCCGTCGGAGTCAGCAGCAGAGCCTCAGCACAGCCACGGTAATAATATCTAACAGTATTGTAACTCCATACAAACGCACGAAACTCGAGTTATACCTACGCGCCTCGAGCAGAGTACCCATTAGACTGTGCGGACTGTGCCTAGAGTACCCACAGCCGCGATCGTGCCGCAGCTCGCACGCGGCGCGTCTGGTAGGTATATAACTCACGAAGACGGCCGAGTTACAATACTGTTAGATTATTTTACCGTGGCACAGCGCTTCGCCCTTGCATAGTCGGCCCTGCGTGCAATCCTCCACCGTACGCAGCCCTTTGGGAAGGGAGGAGTTACGTACAGTAAATTCGTAGTATTAAGCAATAAACTGTAACCATATACTCCCCTTTAGAGATAAGAACCGTAGTAACATAAGTTAGCTTTAAGAAATTTTTATTGTACTAGAGGACGCCAGCAGCTACGCCTGCATTTTTTTTTAATTTACCCGTTTTGGCCGATCCCGTGGGAATTTCGGGAAATCCCTTCTTAGTGCACCCATACGGTCCCCAAGGAACATACATGCCAAATTTCAGCTTCCTGCGCCCAATAGTTTCGGCTGTAGCGTGTCTGTCAGTCAGTCAGTAACGCAAGGATTTTATATATTAAGATTAAATCAGTTGAGATAAAAGACTCAAGGAGACAACATCGTGTCTTTTTTAAAAGCTCCCTCGGTTCGCCACGCATATCTCTTTACGAAATTAAATCATGAGACACATTTTGCTTTGGTTACGTTAGCAATACTTTTACACAACTATTAAGCCACCAGGGATATTGCAAACATATTTTGTTTACTTAGGTACATTATGTAGGGCAATGCACCTACATTCATATTGCGTAATTAATAAGTATGTGTATGGTCATCCATATTGCACAGTAATATCGTAGGTGTATGGGAATCCTTACCCAAGTTTTACGTAAACATTTGATCGTTTCACCGATGTATCACATAAATGGTCAATTTTCACGCTGTTTGTATTCTTATTTTTCAACGATATTTTTAGATGGCAGTAAGAAAACTAGCTCATATACCCTCACATTTCATTTTAGAGAACCCAGAGAATATTATTGAAACACCTAGGTGAAGCTAAAACATTCAGCGCCAGACGTATGTTTTGATGGCCCAGACATGTGGAAGGAATACGAAACTAAAACAAAATATAGTGTTGGAGAAAATAAGTTGAATCGATAGGTGGCAATCTATCTACGTGTTTGGTTTAAGAAAGTTGAATAAATATCCAATAACATTTATTTCGTATGTAAGTATTTATTTCTGGAATTTGAGAGCTCTTTTGCTGCTGTCGTTAAGCCTATCAACTCTCTGCTGCTCCAGAAATTGTTGTGCCCCAGAACTTCGTGTCAATCGTATTCTATCATCTTATTAGCCGAAAGATGTCTACTGCTGGACATAGGCCTTTCCCAAGGCTCTCTACATGGATCGATCCCGGACCACCCGCATCCATCCGCTAGCCGCGATGCCAACAAGATTGTCAGTCCAGCTTGAAGGAGGCCTCCCTCTGCTACGAAGGCTCCGTTTATTCTAACCATTCCTGTAAAAAAATATACCTACTTGATGTGCTTACGGGATGTTAAATAATTTTAGGTAATTGTTTAGCATTATGTACCGCGATCAGATGCATAATGTCTGAGCCAAATAGCGATAGGATCTTGAAAGAGTTTAGAAGCAGCATACGACACTGGAGGTGACTGAATCGATGCGGTCTTTAAGTACCGTAGACATAGTTGAGAGAATCACTATCAAAGTTCTCTCTGCTCTAGAAAAATTCATACATAATTACATAGTACTTTCTTGGGTTTACGCAAATATTGCACATTGAAATTAAACTAGAGTTTACAGGTTTTATAGCGATATATTCGATTGACCATATTCAATTTTTAAATTATTTGAACAAATTTTTTTTTTTACGGTTTTGTACATATACTATTTAGACATTAAGATTAGATTAAGCTTCATATAGATTATAAAGGGTGCATAGGGTTCCCACCAAGAACTTAGGGTCCCAAGCCAACCTCACCTGCAAGTGGTGCACCTGCCGATCAACGGACGAGGCTCTGGCAAAAAAAATATCCCGATAAGCGGCAATAGGCTCGCCACCTACGTGGGATCAAAACACTTGCGAAAACTGGGCGTTTAATATGCCTCTGCCTACCCCTTCGGGGAAACAGGCGTGAGTCTATGTATGTATATATGTATGTATGTATAGATTATAAAATTATGTTTCTTGAATGTATATAAATAAAAATTGGTCATTTAAACAAAACATTATTATTATCCAAAAAAAAGGTATTTTAGATTATCGTACATAATATATTATGACAAGTAAATTATATTGTATTTCATTTATTTATCAGCAAGAAGGCGCAATATAGTTGATTTACTGCAGTGTATCACAATCTGTATGTATATAGCAGCGGCTCAGGTGTCGCGGCCGCACTAATGGATATTTCTTATTGCGGCTCCCTCGCCGATTGTAACCCCGCTTGTTCAAACTCCCCTTTTTCAAATTCTACTTTGATTGATTAAATTTGATCTACTGTTCCTGCTCCGTGGTTTAGCTCAGGTGTTGCGTTGTTATTGGTCGTTATGTCTTACTGTATTACCGAAATCATGACATCATTTTGCTTAATTTGAAATTTTAATGCGCTATAGATTTTTATAGAGGGGGGATTGGGTAATGAAGTGCTGTATTACGTTGTGGAACTTGGAGGTAATTTTTCGATTAGTTTATAAACTAACTAAAATATGTTTGATGATATCTTAATATATAAAATCCTTGCGTTACTGACTGACTGACAGACACGCTACAGCCGAAACTATTGGGCGCAGGAAGCTGAAATTTGGCATGTATGTTCCTTGGGGACCGAAGGGGTGCACTAAGAAGGGATTTCC
Organism: Euclidia mi; assembly: GCA_944739405.2. Taxonomy (NCBI): domain Eukaryota; kingdom Metazoa; phylum Arthropoda; class Insecta; order Lepidoptera; family Erebidae; genus Euclidia; species Euclidia mi. The sequence goes on along the minus strand of OX123202.2, from coordinate 2,754,480 downwards.
CGAAATTCCCACGGGATCGGCCAAAACGGGTAAATTTAAAAAAAATGCAGGCGTAGCTGCTGGCGTCCTCTAGTATGATATAAGTAACATCGACTGCTGTAACTGCTTAACACCAAAATGCGCTTCAAACTACTAGGTACTTAGAGTAATCAGTGAAACCACTAACCTATATAGGTATAGTGGTATGTTTAGACGCTATTCGCTAGGTGTAACGAGCGATAACTCTACCAGATAACAGCATCATAATATGTATTATAGACGTCGCTTCCAGACGTCGCCATTGTCTACAATCCGTAGAAACTCTCACAATTTAAAATGGTTTAAAATCTCGCGAATGAAAACTTGCTGTATATCGTCCAAACTAAAGTTTTAGTGGTATCTATTAGAGGTTGTGAGTCAAAAATAATTATATACGTATAAAAATAGATTAAAACTAAGATGGCAAGAAGTGACGTAACACTTTTCACATCACACTCTGTCCAATCAGTAGTATCAAAATATCTGTGGCTAGTTGGTATGTTGATTTTACTATCTGAGAGAGTTGTTGCTCTCTATTAGCTATATACAATACATATTCGTCATAAGAAAGATTAAGCCAAGTACACGGTGGCACAAATGTAAAAAAAAACCTATTCCTAGACAAATGATTGGTATCACTTCGGTAGAGCAGATTGAGACCAATCTGCTCTACCGTCTATGTTTCTTATATCTTTTTTTATAACATCTCCTGTCATTCTGATTTTGAAAATTTTGTAGTAATCAAATGTAAAATTCACTAATAATATTCATGGACCGCTTTACTCTCCAAGAACGTGGAATAATCGCGTCATAAACCTCAACCTTGAAGAGGATAATTTTTATTCAAAATTGATTATCAGTGATGAAACGCATTCGCATCTCTTGGGGCATGTCAATAAGCAGAATACTCGCTTCTGGGGCACTGAAAATCCGTGAATTGTTCAACAAACACCTTTACATCCACTAAAAGTAACTGTATGGTGTGGCGTCCAGACTTCTTTCTTTAGGGTCATTTGAAATCTCGGATGTATGTGAACAAACCACAAACTCTCGCAGCTTTAAAAGAAATCATACGCCAAGAAATAAGAAACAAATCGAAGGAACTGTTACGGCTAGTTATGGAAAATGTCAAAACTAGGGCTCAAATGTGCTTCAACTCTGGAGTCAACATTTAATAGGCATCATATTTAAATCATTATGCAACTTAATTTCATGGCAAAAATATAATATATATTTAAAAAACTAATTCTAGTTTTCTAATTTTGAAACGAAGTTGTAGCTGAACCAACTGTAAATGTAGGGTAGGGTCATTACTTTTGTGCCACCCGGTATTTGATTTTGGGACCTACTTAAAATTTAGGTATACATGTTTCATCATAACAACTTATCGCAGTCTACTTCTGGACACAGGTTTCTCCCTATTTGCTAAACAACAGCTTGTCATCATCATGTCAGCCTAGAGACGTCCACTGCTGGACATAGGCCCAAGGTTCTTCACACAGACCGATTTTGAGCCGCCCGCATCTAACCGCATAGATAGGTTAGGTTTAGTGTATAGCTATTTAATATTATCTTATATAAAACAACCAAAAATCCAAATCAAAATAGCTGTACATACACGACACAGCAATTTAAATTGTTGGAGCTGTAATCGCCTATTCAGAATATTCAGATATCATGTATGTTCAACCTACTTCTGTACTGATAGTGTACCTATCTACTCTTGCAATTTTATCTCTAACTGAACAACAACTCCATGTATCTTCACGTGTATACATTCCTCTATACAATCCATTGTAGTAGTAAGCGGTTCAAACACGTAAGTTATCACATTCATCACTGCCAGCGCTACAACGCAGCGGAGCACGGAACGAGTTCCAGATACTTTTATTGAATACTTTGATGCTTTCTCGATAACCTAGAATGTATAATGTATTTGTTGGTTGCTGTAAATGGACTGGGTGATATAGGAAATAAGTAAGTATTATTAATCATGTGTTAATGATGCCTACTACATCTTAAATTCATTTTATATTTTGACCTATACAAAATAATTTAGCGGGTCTTAATCGCGTAAACTGTAGGTACTTATTTAGGGTATAAATACCTATTTGTTTCCGACGTTTCGCTCGTCTTGCACCTTCCATTTGTATGATGTATCCTACAAATCGCGAAAGTTTAAAAATAGATTAAACGAGTTGTTCAAAAAGAAGTTACTTGGTCACATGGTTATAACTGCAGGTTTGAATATGGAATGACCCAATTTTGATAGACGCATTTCTATGCCAATTTTATTTATTAGAAACCGTACGCAAAAATCTTTACCACTATATGTATAACTACGAATAATCTTATTCCTGATCTAATCTAACCTTTAAACTTACCTGACCACCTTTGAGATCGCAAAAAGTCCAAAGGAGGAGACTCTCTAAATAGTCTTTTTCTTGACAATATATTGTAACTCTTAAAACAAAATTGTAAAAAACCAAAGATTTTAAAAGAGTGTCCAGAGGAGTTTCTTGCCGGAGTCTTCTCCCTGGGCCTACCTTTTGGAACCGGCAACTAGAGTCAGTGACGTTTCAAAAGAGTATGTAAATTACCAACTTGAAATAAAAAAATATTTGAATTGAATTTGAATATTTGAATTGAATTGAGTCCTAATATCGTTAATTGCTCGTCGCCTTGGTGTCTGCGGAGAGGCTCTTCCCTTTGTGGCGCCGATTACATCGTGAGGCCACAGAGTGAAGGTAATAAAAAGCCATCCTACATCCCGTCACCCACTCGACAATGTGTTCACAAAACAAATGCTTGCGACCAGATTACGCACCAACTCGGCCGTGTCAACAAACTTTGCCAATCTTTCTTCCACTATCTAAAATGACAATCTAAAACACAAGTTATCTAAAGCACTACAAAGTCTATTTTCTGTAACGGACGCGATCAGAGAACAATATGTCGTTTCCGTTTTTCCTATATTTGTTCAGAGTCCGAGTGACAATTTGGCCGCCAATAAGCGAGCGCTGCAAATTTATTTGTTTATTTTTTGTTTTAAAAGACAACTACCGCATTAGGATTAAATCCTGTGTCGCGGGACTTTACAAACATACAACAAACGGACACAATGTACAGCCAGACTCGAAACAACAATTTATGAATTACACAAAGTGTTGTCCCGTGTGGGGGTCGAACCCACAACACTCGGCGCAGTGTCAAGCGGCGAGGCGGCCGCTTAAGCCACTACACTAACCGTGCAACCAATATTCAATGCCAACACGTCACCCGGTGGTTAAGCATCTGAGTTTAAATGTGATTTAATTAGTTCTGGGTTGGGACAGAATGGGTTGCTACGTTATTTGGCATGGTAATGCCGAATTACAATGGGGGCTAAATCGTCGGCTAAAGTTAGTTCCGTAGTATGTGCCGAGAAATTAAACCACCTGCCGTATAACATTTATAAATTGGACTTTAAGCCACGGATAAAATAGTGTATTTCCTGTTTAAAAACTGGTCAACTCTGAAATGAGGCATCCACAATGCTGGGTGCCGTAGTGCTGTTATAAGGACTCTGCAGGGAAATTCGTTTAATCGTCCGCAAATCGAAATGAGTATTACCTGTTGATTAATAAAGCCTTCTAAGCTGCGATAGTATTTTTCTTTCACTTTTAATACTAGTAGGTACCTGCCTATCTCATAGCCAAAAATATTGTTGAGGTGTTGGAGGGACACGATAGAATTGAAAAGTTTTTAGACAAGTTTTATGTATTGAAATACTTAACGAATGGTACCCAAAACAATACAAAGTTTGCAGAGATCTCCACTTGGATCAGAGATGGATGGAACATCAGAGCGCCATCGTGCTTCGGAAGGCACGTAGGACTCTCAGGACACGAATTGTTAGCATATGCCAGCGGCCTTTGACCGAGCTAAACCACCAGGGAAAGAGGCATTTGTAAGAAGTGCAATATTTTATGAATAATGGATATCCTCACGACTTCATCTCTATAATCGTCATACAACAGTTCTAAATGATATCCCGTCGTGTAGAACATTCGATATGCCAGTGGTTTGGCCGAGTTCCACGACTCAGTAATAAAAGCGACGGCGACGCGGCGCAGATGTCTCTTGAACTCATGTGCTGCAGTTTCTTCATAGACTTCGAGTCAGAAGTACTGTAACCTTATTTCATTATCTTTAGTAGGACCAGCGGATTATTCCATCTTATGTGAGTTTTTGTGGGTGCAGATGAATAATGAAACTAAGGTTTCTTCCAGTTAATGGTAAGTTTCAAACTTTTATAGGTAGTTACGGTAAAGGGAAAGAAAGGCAATATTACCTTGCCCTACTTACTTCCAAAGCCTGATGGCTTTGGGAGTAAATAGGTCAAGGTAATTTCTTTTTTTTTTTTATCACTATTTGCGTTACATCAATATAAAATCAACTCAAGTCATAGTTTTTATTTTTCGTTACACGCAGCCCACTTTACAGTCAATTTTAAGTTCAAATCAAACAACTCAGTTCATTCCACAATAAAAGCAGCCATAAAAAAAATAACTACAAAAGTCACTCATTAAAATCAATACGAGCATAGAATTCAGACCTTATAAAAACGCACAATCACTTCAACTTCATACCTACTTTGCTGGCGCACATACGAACGAGTTATTGCTTACACTACAAACTTGTTGCTTTTACATTACGATACCATAACATGCACACACACAAGCGCTTCCACACATATATTTCCACACACATACACAAAGTCTGATAATGAATGAGTCTAATAATGAAAATCGAAAGATTCTTGGCGACCTGACACGTGCACGTGCACGTGCCCCTTAGCTTTCAGCCTTCCTTTCAAAGAATGAAAAGGACTATATTTTGCTTTTTATTATAGATATATCTTCTGCACTATGAATAAATCGTATTTACAGCTTTAAAGGTCAGATATAAATATTTTAAAGAATTATTACAGTCAGCTCCTTATAAGATAGTCATTCATATTCATTCACGCTACAAAATGGCCTTAGCAACGACGTCTGCTTTAGTACACTTAGCCGTTACGCATTAAAGCTATTGCTCTCGGATATCCATGACACAAACACATGAGTAGTACACACATACACACACATTGTAACGCACCATATGAGCGAGTTATGAGCCATGTATGGGGTGATAAACATCAACACGATGATTTATCCCAAAACTTCTCGCTGGGTGATTTTTCTCTGAAGTTTGAAAGATTAAGGGCATGATGCTGAAGATATAGATATATACTTGGTTTGTAAGTGATGAGTGATGCAGTAAGCAAATAATTAAAATTCACAAACACATTATGTCAGCTATGTTTTAAAGGGCAAAAGAGATATGTTTAAAGAAAATTACCAAACTACAAGATCACATATCAAGCAGTCTGCTAAAAAACAGTCTGGCTGATCCTTCATTATACAGTTGCGTGCTCAATTAAGTGGATTACGATATACTAGAAGTGCCAAATAAGATTGCACGGATGGTTTACATGACCTTACATGAGAAGAGTTCCCTTTTTAAAAGGCCAGCAACGCATTTGTGACTCCTATAGTGTCGCGGGTGTCCATGGGCGGGGATAATTAATTACCTTCAGGCGATTCGTCTTCTCGTTTGCCTTTTTTTTATTTAAATGGAAAATATCTGCCTCATTACGTATTTCGCAGGTTTCTATTTCTACTCAAGACACGTTGAAACCATGTTTTTATGAAAATTGCACCTATTATCTCCATTCATCATAACGCAGATATCTTTGAATTTTTTTATCCATGACTAAGCAAATAATAGCTTTTTATTTTATCTGAATTGAAAATAATCTCAAGCGGCTAGTAAAATACAATTCAGGTCATTTTCCAATTAGACTTATGCCTCAGCGTGGCCTCGTATAAATAAACACCAAATCATTTAATTGATGTTTCCTAAATCGCAAAGCAAACTAGTGGTAGGCCAAAGCGTAAGTAATACGAGCTTGTAGTAGGTTATCGCCAGTTATCGATAACGAGCGGCGCCCGCGTACAAAGTGCTAAGCTAGTGCTTGAACAAACCACTTTAGGAAATGGTCGCACAGGGGTCGATATAAGAATTTACTAGTTATGGTGAGAAAATTGAGGTATTCAATATATGGTTTGGTAATGTTTGTAAAGCTTGAGTAAGTTACATGGATGTAATGATTCATCTGTGCGGTGTAGTGACACGGTGGTTTGCGCTCAGAATTGTGGGTACAATACTATACAAGGTGAAACAGTTGCAGCACCTTACAAAATGTAAATTATGTGTATTATGCAAAACCTGGCGATGAAAAAGAGTAACCGTGAGTTTTATTGCCCGTTCTTTGCGAACGTGGCAGTAAATGTAGAGTGTTTAAGTAATTATTTTATTAATTTATTATTTTGACGTTCATAAGCGTCACATTGTGACCCAAATGAATAAAGGATTTTGACTTTGACTTTGACTTTACGGGATAATACTTTTTATGATACGAAAACCCGTTTTACAGCATTTAGATCAAGTGTGGGCATCATCTTAATATATATATATATATATATATATATATATATATATATATATATATATATATATATTACATCACGCTATCTATTTGCCGCCCTTTTACATCGCATTATTATGACGTCCACCAGTTCCACTTAAAAAATATGAACTATTACAGCGAATATTAGTCGCTAAGGCAATGTCAAATACTGTGTGCATATTATTTTTCTGAAATTTAGACACATATTGATATACAAATGTACGTATATTAACAACCATAGTGAAATCAATTAGGACTCCAGCCAACACTATCAATTATCTGGCTTCCCGTGATATACATAATTTAATTTACGTTTTCCTATCTATCGCAACTCCTATGAACAGTGCAACGTTGCCGCTCTTCTTTCTTTAATATTTAATAAGTAGGTGGATAAATATTATTTCTATGTTATAGTGCAGGTATGCTAGCGTAAGCGTGAAGTTTAAAGTTATGAAAATAAAACAAATATTGAGATCAATGCAATTTATTACGATAATATCACAAGAAATACTTACTTAAATGTAAAGTACCTATTTACTTATTTCTAAATTATGAGAAGTATTGGCACATATAAAAAATAGTACTAACGTAGTATTGGAGAGAATCATACGCATATCTAAGCATACGCTTAGCCTCAAACGTCCATATATGTAATCATTTGCAAATTTTACAGGTATTTAGATACATACGAGTATACTGACGTGGCAATATCGTAAAAGTTTCAAACTATTAATCATTTGACATCTTGGACGTCAAATGACAGATATTGTGAAACTTTTACGATATTATACCGTCCGTATAAGTACATATATGTGTAAATAACTGTGAATCGCACAAGTGATTTGTTTAAACCCTGCTAAACAATAAACAAAAAATCAAATCTAACACAAAATAAATCGCCGCGCCGATTGAAAAATAACATAAAATTTAGATTTAAATCACAGTCACAAGAAATAGTAACTTAAATTAAAGGTACCTGTCTACTTACCTCTGATTTAAAATCATTATTATTTAGGAACACTTTTAATGAGGTAGATATGATATTTACTGATAAGTAATAATCAGGTCACTTAAAATACAAAATTATCTTAAATAAACTCAAGTCGAACACAGTAGGCTATACCAACCTACGTTTATAAAAAGGATATACGGACGCCAGTAATCCAATTTGATACAAACGGACGTTGAAAATCCCACGATTTAAATATATTTCAATTACCTGACATCCGTATAACATTAAAGTTTACAATATTAACTTACACAATGAAATATACCAAGATAAGATTTACACGATTTTACGTGGTGAACATAAAAAAGTGGCTCTCATTAAGTTAGCAGTACCCTAATTAAGCATCATAAACTTACAACATTTTTTATATACGCATACAGATATACAAAATTAAAATCATGAAAATTCACGATATTGTAACATCTGCATACTCGTAGTATACGCATATCTACGCAAAAGCATACGTTTAGCCTCAAACGTTCATATATGTAAACATTTGCAAGTTTTACAGGTATTAAGATAAATACGAGTATACGGACGTGGCAATATCGAAAAAGTTTCAAACTATTAATCATTTGACATCTTGGACGTCAAGTGACAGATTATGTGAAACTTTTACGACATTATAACGTACGTTTAAGTAAATATGTGTCTAAATAACTGTGAATCGCACAAGTGCTTAGTTTAAACCTTCTTAAACAGTTAACGAAAAATAAAATATAACACAAATGAAATCGCCGCGCCGATTGAAAAATAACATTTAGATTTTTTTGGTAATAAGGCGCATTTGACATTTCGTTTTGGTGTAAAAATAGGGATATAATTCACAGTCACAAGAAATAGTCGCTTAAATTGAAGGTATCTACTTACTTCTAATTTCAAATTATTATTATTTAGGAACAATTTTAATATGGTAGGTATGATAGTTAAGTGCTGATAAGTAAATTATCTCAAATAAACTCAAGTCGAACACAGTGGGCTTTACCAACCTACGTTTATAAAACGGATATACAGACGTCAGTAATCGAATTTGATTCAAATTATAAACGGACGCCGAATATCCCACGATTTAAATATATTTCCATTATCTGACATCCGTATAATATTAAAGTTCGCAATATTAACTAACACAATGAAATATACCAAGATAAGATTTTACACGATTTTACGTGGTGAGCATAAAAACGGTGGCTCTAATTAGGTTAGCAGAACCCTAATTAAGCATCTTACACTAACAACATTTTTATATACCTATTTAGATAAACGAAATTAAAATCGTGAAAATTTACGATATTGCAACGTCCGTATACTCGTAGTATACGGACGTTACAATATCGTAAATTTTCAAACTATTTGTCATTTTACATCCTGGACGTCAAATGATAGATAGTATCAAACTTGTAACGAAATTGTGGCTAAGCGTATGCTGAGATTTGGGTGACGCAACGATTATTAAATTTAATACCGGAACATACTGACAGCTGCATATGCTGCGGCTCAGGTTCTGCTCTGGTAGAAGATGACTACGTGTGTCTGCATCAACTGCACTGAGTTACAAAGTCATACGCATATCTACGTAAAAGCATACGCTTAGCCTCAAACGTCCATATATGTAATCATTTGCAAGTTTTACAGGTATTTAGATAAATACGGGTATACGGACGTGGCAATATTGTAAAAGTTTAAAACTATTAATCTTTTGACGTCTTGGACGTCAAATGACAGATATTATGAAACTTTTACGACATTATAACGTCCGTATTAGTACATATATGTCTAAATAACTGTGATTCGCACAAGTGATTTGTATAAATACCCTGCTAAACAATAAACGAAAAATAAAATCTAACACAAATTAAATCACTGCGCCGATTGAAAACTAACATTTAGGTAGTTTTTTTGTAATTAGACGCATTTGACATTTTGTTATGGTGTAAAATTAGGGACATAAATCATGACACAAGAAATAGTTACTTAAATTAAAGTTACCTATCTACTTACTTCTACTTTAAAATTATCATTATTTAGGAACACTTTTAATGAGGTAGTTATGATAGTTACTATTAAATAATAACCAGGTCACATGAGAAAATACAAAATTATATACACCAAACTACGTTTATAAAACGGATATACGGACGTCAGTAATCAAATTTTACTCAAATTATAAACGGACGTCGAATATCCCACGATTTAAATATATTTTATCTATCTGACTTCCGTATAATATTTAAGTTCACAATACTCGCTGCTATGGAACAGGCTCCCTCCTGAAGTTAGAATTGCCACCAACCGTTATGCATTTAAAACAAAACTACGGAATCTTTTCTTTGATAAGTTGAAGGAATTGGCTCATCACTCTCATCAGCTAGCATAATTATGTATTTATGTATGTAATATATTTATGTATTATATTTATGTGTGTATCATATCTATGAATAATTATATATATATCTATAGTATATTTATGGTAATATGTATTTAATAGATATCCTATTTTCACCACATGGCTAATGTACCTACCTCATCTATCTCTGCACCACCAAAAGGCTGACTGGCAGAAAATGCCACTAGGCATTAAGTCCACCTGTGTACTATTACACAGTAGTAGTAATAGTACACAGGTGGACTTAATGCCTAAGTCCACCTGTGTACTATTTTTGTGCATAAAGAATAAATTTTAAAAATATATATGAATTAACACAATGAAATATACCAAGATAAGATTTTACATGATCCACAAAGATGGAAGTAGAGTATACTCTCTCTTACCACTACACTGTACACAAACAAATGTACTAGCTAATATAAAAACTAAACAAACTAAAATAACTGATTATTTTACAACTATACAACCACCAAAAAAGGCCCAAAATACTATTTGTTTTCGCAGATAAAATTAAGCCAAGAACTACTACAATAATACACCAAAATATAGCAGGCGTAATAAATAAAAAAGAGCTTATTGAGGTAGCCATAAATGATTTATCGAATAATATAGGTAATATTGACATTATCTGCTTAACAGAAACCTTTTTAAAACAAGGATCTGAACCCAACCTTAGAATAGGCAATTACAAATAAGCTTTGTTTTTCTCACGCCCTAACCAACGCAGAGGAGGCTCATGCATACTAATAAAGCATGACCTGGCATACAAACATATTAGCAACTTACCACCTTCAGTCCCCCTTCATTTTGAATGTAGGGCTAAAGAAATTACTACTTTTAATCTTGTAATAGTATGCATTTACAGAACACCCTCATTCAGCACAAGTATATTCTTAAATAAATTTGAAAAACTCACTGATAAGCTATGCAAAAAGTCTAATAAAACGTTATTATCTGTGTAGATTGGAACATTGATACATTAAAGTAGCTAAAAGGTATCCAGTGAATTACAATCCATACTTAAAACAATAACTTAAAAAGCCACATAACATTACCGACGCGAAAATCATCTTGTTTAGATCAAATTGTAAGTAACGTTCACGAAGGTAAATCTAATATTCATTACCTAGCATTATCTGACCATGAAACTGCCTAATCGTTGACTATCAACAATGAGACCTACAGTGTAAATAACAAATCTTATAACTATCAATACAAAACCATTAGAGATCTTAGCCAGGAAAACATGGTCAAATTCAAAAACTGCATTAAGGCGCTGTCCTAAGCGACTGTTTTGGTAAATGAGGGGGTGAAGCAGGGGAGGTGAAGGGAGCTTAGCTCCGTCTACTGAGGGGCGCCCCCCTTCATTCTCGTCGCGTGCGGCCGTATTCTGGCGACATCCGTATTCCAATATTTCAAAATCGCAAGCAAAACGTTTAAGCATATTGAATTGAGATACTGACATTAAAATTTATATTACATACATCAATCTGTTTGTACAATATAGGCATAGCGCAATTTTTGTTCTCAGTGCAGCCATGAGCAAAAAAGGTTTACATTAGATGTTATAAGTATTAATAGTTGACGAAAGTAGGTAAATACCTACGTGCCGTAAGATGATAAAAATAATTAAGTCAGTTCCATGTATGGAGAGGCCATAATTATGTTTGTTTTGTTTTTGTATAAAAATAGTGAAGCAGTTCATAGAATACCTACATCTAATTCCATTCCTGCCAGTTTTCAAATCTGTTTTGCAATAAATTGGCTGTGACATACGGGCGGACAGACAGACAGACATTGCGAATCTATAAGGGTTCCGTTTTTACAATTTTTGGCTACGGTACCCTAACAAACACAATACTGTTCTACTAAGCGCAAAAGCCGTATCTCAACTAAAGCGAGTTACGAGATAATTGAAGTTTAGTAAAAGTTGATTTCTTTTATTTATTTATGGATGTTATTGTTATTATAAGTATAATTATTATGGTAAAGGTTTCGAAATACGTCGCCGTTTTTAGGGGTTGTGAGTGATTGGAGAGAGAGGAGGGGAGGTCTTGAAACCCCGCTCACAATTTTCACTTGCTGGAAATACTTGGTTTCCTCTGAAAAAATAAATCTCCAAACATCGGTGTGTATGGCACTGCCAACTTCCACATTCATCACACTAGTTTAATAAACTAAGGTTGACGGAGCCCTGCGAAGGGCTCCTATTTTCGGATTAAGGGTCAAAAGAGAACCTAACATATCCTATTTAGTTACTTATTACAGTCGCACCTAGCCCTAGGCACTCGAAAGCAATGACGCACAAATTTGACATTAGCTGCCTATATGATCATTCCAAGATGGCAGTTTTGCGTTTCGTTTCACGTTTTTCACATAAAACCTAAAAATGACATTTGTAAAACTGTACTAAAGTATAAAAACTACAACTAAGAATTTTTGGAAATTGTTTAAAAATATTTAGACGCAACTCCGGCAGCCAAAATTACTTTTAGGGGATTAAAACGAACTCCCTTAAGCCCCCTACACTACCAATACCCTCAAATTCAGGCGACTCGTTTCGAAACCCAACCCATTATTATTTTTCAAAATAGATAAACATCAAAAATATATGTGGATATACTTTATTCATGAGATACTGCTATGTCGCTTAGAAAATTATAGAATTAGAATTTGAGTGAGAGACTTTTTCGTTAGCTCTCCTCATACATGTTTGTATGGAAAATATAAAAAATTTCTTTCGCTTCAAATCTCATCGAATGTTAAAGGCAGTGTGTGAGGTGATAAGGCTTCAATACTTATTATTTGCTGTTGATCACAAGGCACCGTTTCATTTACTTTCCTTTTACGGCTTGGTATTGTAGAAATTTCAAGCACTGATGAAACAGTGTTTCATCAGTGCTTGAAATTTCTACAATTTTCCTCTCCGTGATCTCGCAATGCCATCCTTGAGCTTGACGAGAATCAACAATTTTAGGCAACTGCCAATTCATATAAAACGCCACAAGCTTTTCTTCTCCCAGAAAACATCATCTCTTTCTATAATTTCTATTTTTAGTGGTATAGTCCAGCCCTTCACCGTCCCCAGTTCCAACCTTTCCTCAACCAAGCCAATTGGATAAGATGCAAGAGCAACTGAACAAGATCGTCTTACAACTGGCACCTCTTCCAACTTTGGTAGCAGACTTGAAGATAATAAAGGAAGAACTAAACGGTCTTAAGGAATCTGTTGATATGGCACATCACCTCATAGGTACCTTTACTGACAAGGTTAATCGTCTGGAGAATAGAATCACCGAGATGGAAAAGGGTGCAAGTGAGATTCCATACCTAAGGAACGAGGTTGAGAGGCTTACCCACGAAATCGAGACAAGAGACCAATGGGCCAGAGCAAACAATGTGGAAATAAGAGGAGTACCGGAAAGAAAAAATGAGAATCTCTACGATATCGTCGAGAGGATGGGAATGTTGGCTGATAATCCTGTCAAAAGGCAAGATATAAACTATTTAGCTCGTGTTCCTACCCGTTCCCCAAAGGCCGACAAAGCGATAATAGTAGCATTTAACAGCCGTTACATAAAGGAAGAATTTTTGTCTGCAACACGCAAGAAGAAAGAACTAAACTTGTCACATCTGGGCTTTCCGACATCAGCGAAATTCTACATAAACGACCATCTGACGCCGGCAAACAAGATACTACTAAATAAGGCTAAGGCCCTAACTAAAGAGAAAGATTTTAAATATATTTGGGTTAAACATTGCAAAATTATGGTAAAGAAATCAGATACTTCACCAACATTTTTTATAAGATGCGAAAAAGATTTGTTAAAAATAACATCTTAACAAAATATACGGTAACTCATTTTTATCATAATCATAATAGTGTACACAGATTGAGAACCGCATTCAATTCCGAAGTTGTTTGTTTAGTATCCGGCCACGCGAATCACAGCCGAATGTCCAGGCGAAATTATAAACAAGTAAGTGTACGCATTATACAATTATCTTTCGCTAAGCCGGGCTTGTGCTACGCCTTTCTGGTTATTATCGCTTGCACCCGCTACAGATCTAGCTACGGCCCGAGCTTCTATTATTGCTCGTGGGCTCTACGATTACCTACAAAACAATATTTAATTTCGCAGTGTACCTTAGTCGCTTATTTTAATTTATTAGATGTATTTATTCCTACTTGTTTGTTACTATTTTTTAAGTATTACATCAAATTTTTGCGTAGTATTTACCGAAAAGTGTGTGTTACTGTTATAAAACAGCTTAATATTATTATGATGTATAGTGTTACGTATGTTTTATCTGCTAACGACGAACGTTGTTTCTTTTTATGTATACTTAGGAACAATCGGCTGTTAACATTTCATTCTTGTACTCGTAATAACCAGTTATATGTGCATCGTGCTGGGGACCTTATTTGCTTATTTTATTGTCTCTTCATTCCTAAACATTATTTTATAGTATACTATCATTTAGTTTTTACAACAACAAATAAAAATGACTTCCCTTAACTTATTTTATCAGAACACAAGTGGGTTGCGAACGAAAACACACCTTTTCAAACGAAACTTACTCATTAATTCATATGACGTGATCTCAATAAAGCTCTAAATTTCAGCGATAGTGAGCTTTTTGATGACAGATATTTTGCGTGGCGTCGCGACAGAAACTACGCACATACAGGGGAAAAGTACGGAGGAGGAGTATTGTTGGCGGTGCGACGTGAGCTTAAAGCCGTACACCGGCCGGAGTGGAGTTCCTCCGCCGAGGACATATGGGTCACGCTCACGATAGCCTCAAATAATAAAAATCGTTCGCTTAGAATACATTTCTGTACAATATATTTATGTTCGCAAAAACATGGCAATTCTTTTAATATGCAGGTTAGTAATTTTACAGACAAACTGTCATCAATTATCAACTCGTGCCCGAACGATATCTTTATTATATCTGGAGATTTTAATATGGCTAACGTTGATTGGCGTTACATAGGCGACGACATAGAGCCGTCGGGCATCTCGGGGGAGTCACAGATCCACTTTTTCGACACACTTTCGGAACACAACTTAAAGCAATTTAACTTATCCCGTAACCTGAACAACAGATTGCTAGATTTAATTATATGTAACACCGAGCTTATTGTCAGTGCGTCTAGCAATCCCTTAGTGCCCGAAGATGCGCATCATAACATTGTTCTTAATTACTCTTACGGTGCATCCTCTCTTAAAACTAGTCCAAGAATAAAGTATTTTTATGAACGCGGAGACTATGACGCAATCAAATCATCATTAACTATGATAAATTGGAATGACTGTTTGATAGGTAAATCTATAGAAAACGCGTCAGAATGCTTTTATGGTAACTTATATAAATTAAGAGACCAGTTTATACCCCAGAAGACCATCTACCCCTCATCATTTCCGCTGTGGTATAGTACTAGCTTGAAAAAGATCCTTAGGGAAAAACTAAAATTCTTTAGGAAATATCGCACATACGGCAACACAAGTAATTACCTGACATTTAGCTTACTTCGCAAACGAGCAAAGCATGTTGAAGAAGAATGCTATCGGGCATTCATAGGAAACATAGAAGAGTCGATACCTGAAAATCCCAAGTCGTTTTGGCGATTTGTGAAGTCAAATAAGAAAGGGTCTAACACCCTCCCAGCCACTCTGACATACGAAGGCACGACAGCCGACTCTAGTGAGGGAATATGTAATATATTTGCCTCTTATTTTCAATCCACGTTTCTCTCTCCACTCTCTCACCAACACGACTCCTCTATGCCAGACAATGATTACGTTTACCCTGATTGTGCTAACACTATAGGAGACATAAAAATACTCCCGGACACTGTATGCAAATTACTTAAATCTGTTGACCTAACTAAAGGAGCAGGTTCCGACAACATAGCACCATTATTTATTGTTAACTGTGCGGAACAGTTGACAAAACCGCTTACTATTTTATATCAACGCTCAATTAAAGAAAGCCTCGTACCTAACATCTGGAAGCGTGCGTTTATTACACCGATACACAAAAGCGGAGATCGGTCTGAAGTAAAAAACTATAGACCCATATCTAAATTGTGTATATTCGCCAAATTATTAGAACGAATTGTGTATAACCAGGTGTACAACACCTTAAGGAACTTCTTTATTCCGGAACAACACGGATTTATTAGAAATAAATCAACCACAACTAATTTATTAACGTTTATTGAATTTACAACGTCCATGATGGTGGGAGGTGGTCAAGTAGATGCTATATTTACGGATTATAGTAAAGCATTCGATAAAATAGACCATAAAATACTCTTTCAGAAGCTTTTAAGCGCTGGCATTCATGGTAACCTGTTCAGATGGTTCTGCTCCTACATAGAAAACAGGTCTCAAGCAGTCGCAATGAACGGATCTATATCTAGATGGCATACAGTCCCCTCAGGTCTGCCCCAAGGTTCGTTAATCGGTCCTTTTCTTTTCAATTTATTCGTTAACGACATTAACTCCTGTTTTCACCACTCACACTTTTTAATGTATGCTGATGATATGAAAATCTTTAAGCAAATTGAAAAGCAATCCGATTGTATCTTATTGCAACAAGATCTCTTGAGATTTGAAGCTTACTGTAGACTAAACAACTTGGAATTAAATGTCTCTAAGTGTTATTCCTTGACGTTTTCTCGCAAAATTAAGATAACTGACTACAACTATACCCTAAAGGGAGTACCACTCAAGCGGGTAGACGAAATCCGTGATCTAGGTGTAGTTCATGACTCAAAATTAACGTACGAAAAGCACATAGAACACATTGCGAATAGAGCCAATAAAATGCTGGGCTTCGTTATGAGATCATGCTCTCAGTTCTCAAATATAAAGACGTTTAAGATATTATATTGTTCGTACGTTCGCAGCATTCTTGAATATTGTTCGCAAATATGGAATTCTCAGTACGATGTATATATAAATAGGTTAGAAACAATACAACGTAAATTTGTTAGATATCTACAATATAAGTGCAGGAAGTATGATGATAGCTATGAGGCCAGATGTAAGAGACAACACTTATTGCCACTGTCGGAAAGGAGAAAAATCGCAGATATTGTATTTTTATCTAAAATTGCGCAATCCAAGATAGATTCCCCTTATCTGCTAGATAAGTTGCAATTAAGGGTTCCTACCAGGTCGGTTAGATTACCCTACCCATTGCACGTTAATTGTAGTACTACCAATTACAGAAATGGTTCATACTTTATAAGATCCGCAATCTATGTAAACGGGCTAGTAGACTTTCCAGATTTAGACCTGTTTAATACAAGTCCTTCTAAATATAAGCGTGTTATCGCTAATGCAGCATAAAATAAAATAAAATAAAATAAAATAAAATAAAATAAAATAAAATAAAATAAAATAAAATAAAATAAAATAAAATAAAATAAAATAAAATAAAATAAAATAAAATAAAATAAAATAAAATAAAATAAAATAAAATAAAATAAAATAAAATAAAATAAAATAAAATAAAATAAAATAAAATAAAATAAAATAAAATAAGATAAAATAAAATAAAATACTTTCGCCACTCCACACAGCAAATAAACACTTTTGTTTGCGGGTAACGTGGCGTTGCCCCTGAATTTGGTAATAACAATTACAATATTTGTTTAGACTAGTCAATTCACTTTTTTATCATGTTTCCATATTTGTATTTTATTTGCTCTTATACTATTCTTCAGGCCATTCTTATAGGCAACTATAGAACATTAAATTTCCACAATCGTGTTTGGACCTATTAATCCATCTGGCGTGGCACCAATAAACGGATAATCCACAAGGCTCGATTGTTACATTTTCTTGCCTCGCCAGTTGTTGCAAAGCCAGTTGTTCATTTTAGATTACATGCGCAACTGATTTTCCATTGCAAATATTTTATTTGTACAAAATATTTTTTACTAAGTTGGCTTTACTGCTGTTATCTCTTCGTTTTACCACTATACCAAAATTTCAATCTGTCAACATATTCTTACGCAAATTGAACCAGTCACTGCTATCCCTCTTGTAATTTTTGCTTATCACTACAGAATTTGAGTCAAATTTGTTAAAAAAATTGTTTGGCATTATTTGGCTAGCTCTTGAACAGATCGTGTTAGGAATGACTGCATTCAAATGTGTGTAAGACGTTGCAGAACTGTTATCTTTAACTTCACTGTAATTACAATAAAGATAATTAGTTACGTACTTTATTATTAAAAAAATACTATATCTTGTGTTATAGCAAACAGAGAAGTCACCTTCTTACTTATAAATGATTGATTTTAGAAATTAAAAAGATATTAGATGTACTGAGACATACCTTATAGTTTATGAATAATCAAAGTTTTACCCGATGTACCTAAATAGGTTTATGTTCACAACACAATAATACAACATTCGTTACCGCTTGTGTGCGGATTGCGAAGCGCCATATTAGCGCTGTTTATTGTTCGCCGTGGCGGCATCTTAGCGCTCCCGGCGCTCTGACAAGCTAATGAATTTGGAATATAGGTACATAAAATGATTCGATTTTATGTTATTACTCTTTCAAAAATTGAAAACTGTGGCAGCTATGTATTGTGATAATAATTTATATAATTATATTATGCATAATCGATAATCTATAACATAGTTAGTCATAAAATACTCTTATGAAAATAATTTGTGTAAAAATGTTACATATTTCATAATCACTTGACCATGGATGAATTTCTATTTTATTACGACGCTTTCTTGTACAAATCCTTCGTAGAACTTCATTTCTCTAATTGTTCATATTTTATACTTCCAACTATATATTTATAAGCACAGAAACAATAACACATTAAACGCAACAAGAGTATAAACTTAGGTCCTAATTATATGTGCCCACATGAAAAGCCTATTTGATTCAAAGTATTCAGTCTATAACATAAAACATGAAATTACGAACTCAATTTGGCGTATTATAATAACAAACAGGTTTACGTAAAATTTCGTGCAGCGGAGACGCAAGCGACATGACCTATCTCTCACAGGGCTCATAGCCGAATGATGAGGTCTGGGCGGGGCGTAAACTAGTAACTGACACTCAGTACACCGCTTATGCTAATAAGGTTTAAATTGCTGAAGCGTTTGATATTGATGGGATATACCGAGCGTCAAAATCATAGACGTTTGGCAGATTTTATTTAATTTTACAAAATATACACGTATAATATGAAAATAAATAGGGTAATTCTTTAGTTCATTAGATTTCCTACAATATTATCAAATAAAATATGACAGCTTACGATCAAAATATTGCAAACAGTGAGACGAAAGATTATTTTTTGCCTCGATTTTGTGATTTTTTTACCGTGATTCTATTTTACATACATGAAAAATTCTTTCAAAAGTCTTTTGTTTAGACTTTTGACTTTAAGCTCTATTTTTTGCTAGTTTGTAATATGTACCGTTATGGCTAGATGCGCGACGAAAAATTTGGTGTTTCACGGCTTCTGAGGTATAACAGCGCCTTAATAATTTGCACTGCACTGAGGTATACGAACAACAAAGTACAAATGAAGCATTTAACACCTTCCATGACACTATTACCATGTTTTATACTTTATGTTTCCCCAATATAACGATAAAAAGTGTAAGTGTAGTCAAACACGTACAAAATAGAAAACTAACTAAAAATATAAAACAATGTTGTATAAGAAAAAGAATGCTATACTTGAAATATCATCTTGATAGACACAATAAAAGATTAATAATATTAAAACAATGTATCAACAAAGCGCAACAAATAAACAATCTAAACTTCATTAAAAACGCAAAAAATGCCTGCTCAGCTGCATGGAAAATTATTAAAGAAAACAATAATAAAGCAATAACTAGCGCACACATAGAATCAATAGAATTTAACAAAAATACTATCTACACCAAGCCTATTAAAATTTGTAATTTATTTAACAATTACTATGTATCACTGTGCAGCAATGTTAAAAAATACAAAGATACAGGCCCACCTCACCATATCACCAAAATATCTCAAAATACTAAGACCCTTATTTCTCACACCAATAGACAACTCTGACACATTAAAGATAATAAACTCCTTAAAAAATACTCATTCTACTGGCTATGATGATATAAGTACAAAGGTATTAAAAACCTGCGCACACTCTTTAGTAGCACCATTAACCTATATCATTAACCTGTCACTCGTAGAAGGTAAATTCCCTGATCGTCTTTAACTGTCAATTGTTAAGCCAATGCACAAAAAAGGAGCCAAAACTAACAACAATAATTACAGACCAATTACACTCATACCTATACTATCAAACATATTCGAGAAAGTTATGTACATCAAAATAGAGACATTTCTAACTTCTTGTAATATCTTAAGTAAAAAACCGTTCGGTTTTCGGAAACAAAGCTCCACTGATTTGGCATGTTTTTCTTTAATAAAGCATATTACAGAAGCCTTAAATAATAAATCTATAGTCGCATGTCTGTTTCTAGACATGACAAAAACTGTTGACTTTGTCTGTCACCAAAAACTGCTCTCAAAGCTCTCAAATTATGGGTTACGTGGAAATGTTTATAACTGGATTGAGAGTTATCTAGAAAATCGAATACAATATGTCGAATTAAACAGAACTTATAAAAATAAACAAAAGCAATACAGATCGATGTACAAAATAAACAATTATGGAACGCCCTAAGGGAGTATTTTAGCCCCTCTTTTGTTTCTGTTATACATTAACGATTTCCCGGATGCAATCAACCAGGAAATTATACTATTTGCTGACGATACAACAATAATAATTAAAGATAAACATAAACTTAATCTAGAAATAAAGATAAAAGCGACACTCAATAATGCCATAAGCTGGCTTAATTAAAACAACCTTAAGATAAACATGACAAAAACAAATATTATTCAGTTCCAAACATATGCAACAAATCTAAATTAAATCATAATGACACGCACATAAACGTTGTTGATAATTGCGTATTTTTAGGTATCAGGGTCGATAAATATTGTATTTGGAAACCTCATTTAGAAAAACTAGTCAATAAAATAGATCGATTTATAAATGTTTAAAAAAAAGTTAGACTGACAGTAAACATTAATGCTGCACTATCTGCATACCATGCTTACGTATCCTCCCTGCTCAGATACGGCATTGTTGTATGGGGTAACTCGGTTGAAGTTGACAGAGTTCTTATAACCCAAAAGAAGTGTATTCGAGCAGTATGTGGAATCGATACACTGACAAGCTGTAAACCTCTATTTAAAAAACACAAGATTTTACCTGTTCCATGCTTATACATATTAGAAATAGGTTTACTAGTAAAACATCATGCTGAATAGTTTTTAAAATTTGATGATACATAACTGCCATCTATTAAATTGGAATTATTTAGAAGAAATGCATACTGTATGGCAATTAAAATATATAACCATATTCCGCTAAGTATCAAAATTGGGGCCATGGGGTCCAAGTGCGCGATCACTTTTTAGAGATCTCGCAAAGAGACTTATAGACGCCTCGCGTGACCAGAGGGCTGCAACGTATTTGGCTCAAAAAATAAGTATAGCCATCCAACGAGGCAATGCTGCCAGTCTTCTGGGCACGCTTCCAATTGACTGCGATGCGGATGAGTTTCATGACGCCTTCTAAATTTTAATTTTTAATTTTTTGAATTTTCCCTTGTATATATTAATTCGTTTTTTTTATTATTTTAAGATTTAATTTAATTATATAGTATCAAAATGTTACCTATATCCCAATTTAAAAACAACTTTTTAATATACTATTAAATAAAACTTATAATAGTGTCAAGGAATATCTAGAAGATAAGGCCCTAGGCAACTAATATTATCTCCGATGCATATTAGTAAAATGTTATTTTGTTTCATGTGCCACTCATTGTTATGTTTCTAATATATTTGTTCTTTATATTCCCATGTAGTACCCGTTTACTGCACTCAATTTGCACGCCCCAAGGGGCAGAATATGCTGTAACCAACCATTTATAAACACCTGTTAATGTACCATTTTCTTGCGAATAAATGAATTATTATTATTATTCGTAAGTGTCTCTGTTACACGGCTATTTTTCTAACATTTAGTGTTAAAAGAATAACTGGACCTTTGGGAGGCTTACACGGGGATATGGATCCAACGCGCAGAGGCCCGTAGAGAGCTTTAATCTAAAATGGGATGGGACACATGCAGCGGAGCCTCCACAACTGCACTACTGAGAACAGCTATGGACTAGCCGCAGCATATGTAAGACTAATGTAATATGTGGAGCCTTATTTAATTGGTTTATGGGATTGGGTGTTTGATGGACTTGTAATTTTTATGGATGAAAAATGGCACCTGCCAGTAATACTCTAATAGTATCCGTCCGGATGGCAGGTGGTGACTCGCCAACTCACTGGATGGGCTCTCTCTTAACAGCCGCCCAAAGCAAACAAACTTTGCCATAGAGGCAGCCAGAGGGAAACACCGGTGCGAGTGGCTAGGGGTATTGAGCGGTGCGGCACCGGTTTCACCATCGCGGGTCTCGTGACAACGGAGGCTCGGAGCGGGTTTCCCCGTAGTTACGCCCTTGAGAATGACACTTCCACCCACGAGCTGGTAGCTCTTGCGGATCCCTCTGGCCGGCCGACCAAGGCAAGCCAGTGTTGAGAGTCCTGCGGGTGCTCTTGGAAATCCACTCCTACCAGCCAGTAAAGGCAAGCTGGAGACGAGGCCCTGAGCGACTCTCTCAAAGCATTCGGGACCGCAGTCTCGCCACACACATTCAGCTCGCCACAAAGCTGCCCTGCGGTTGTAAGGTTTCTTTTCATCTTGTAATACATTTTTTGTTTATATTACTCGATGAAGGTGATGTTTGAAAGCTGTTATTATTATTATTACACCATTTTACGTGGAGAGCATGAAAACGGTGGCTCTCATTAGGTTAGCAGTACCCTAATTAAGCATCGCCTAATTAAGGGGTGCATAGGGTTCCCACCAAGATTTTAGGGCCCAAGCCAACCTCACCTGCAAGTGGTGCACCTGCCGATCAACGGACGAGGCTCTGGCAATCAAAATATCCCGATAAGCGGCAATAGGCTCGCTACCTATTACGTGGAATCAAAACACTGGCGAAAAGTGGGCGTGTAATATGCCTCTGCCTACCCCTTCGGGGAAACAGGCGTAAGTCTATGTATGTATGTATAATTAAGCATCATAAACCAACAACATTTTTATATACGTATTTAGACATACAAAATTAAAATCATGAAAATTTACGATATTGTAACGTTCGTTTACTTGAAGTTTTATATTATGTTCGTATACTAGTATACGACTGTATACTTGTAGTCGTATACTCGTAGTCGTATACTACGAGTATACGGACGTTACAATATCGTAAATTTTCAAACTATTTTTCATTGGGATATTTTTAACAGCGTATCAAAAATGTTATGTAACACACTAAAGTGAGTTACGCAAAAAAACTTTATTATTTCACTAAAATACTGACTTGCACACTAAAATACTATTTGTACACCAAATATGATGATCTTTTTACAAAATATCATTTGATATGAAAAGTTTCGTCCGCTCGGGAAACTTATCCACTCAGAAAACTTAATAATAAGGTTATGTTAGGTTCTCTTGTGACCCTGCTCCCAAAAATAGGAGCCCTGCGAAGCAGCAAGGCTCCGTCAACTTAGCTTAGTGGTGCAATTAGTATTTTTGGTGGAAAATTAGTATTTTTGACTAACAGTTAAATACAACCCTTTTTCATTTAACACCCTGGACGTCAAATGATACATAGTGTCAAACTTGTAACGAAATTTTATTGTGGCTAAGCGTATGCTGAGACTCGGGTGACGCCACGCAGGGTAGATCCGATTATTTAATACCTGAACATACTGACAGCTGCGTATGCTGCGGCTCAGGTGCAATGTGGACATGCGTCTGTTCTGCTCTGGCAGAAGCTGACTACCTGTATCTGCATCAACTGCACTGAGTTACAAAGTCATACGCATATCTACGTAAAAGCATACGCTTAGCCTCAAACGTCCATATCTGTAATCATTTGCAAGTTGTACAGGTATTTAGATACATACGCGTATACGGACGTGGCAATATCGTAAAAGTTACAAACTATTAATCATTTGACATCTTGGACGTCAAATGACAGATATTTTGAAACTTCTAAGACATTATAACGTCCGTATATTTATTTATTTATTTATTTAGGAAAGCTTAAAGACTAATAACAACACATTTAATTAAATAAAAAAGAAGTTGCTAATTACAAGCTACCACATATAAATGCAATGTAACAAAGATTAATTACATCAGTTACTGTTGTAAGTATACCTACTTGCTCAATCATACAATAAATACAATGTTGCAGCCATGTTCCGCCATAAAAAAGTAACTAAAAATGAGATTCATAATACACAAGTTAGTATAATTATATATTATTATAACAAAAATGTCAAGAAAATAATAATGAAAAGGTACACAGGAAAAAACCGCAATCTAGGCTATATATGCCGATCGCTGCTAAAGAAGTCACAATTTATACATTTTTTTTTTATTTTTGGTCAAATTAGTGCAGAATAAATCCAAATCTAATTTCCGTGACATTTGATTAAATGATTCGGCGCAACGTAAAAGAAAAGAGTTTTGTCTGTAATTCGTTGTAGCAAAGGGAACGTGTAAGATCGGACGTTGTCGAAAAACTAATTGATTCATTCCAAGCTTGATATTACCCATCAACTCAAGGCAATCAATCGTGTCATTGGCTATGTTTATAATGGTTCTTCTGAGTTCCAGAAGTAAAATATGATACCGTTTACAACGCTCGTCATAGTCAATAGAATATTGATTCGCTTTAAAATCTAAGTATCGCAAAAACTTTCTTTATACACCTTCAATGCATGATATATATACCTGGTATTGAGGGTTCCATACCTGTGACGCATATGCTAGATTGCTACGTACGTACATAGGCACAGTATAAAACGTTTACTGTCTTAAGAGACCGAAAACATGAAAACATTGTTATCACAAAACCAAGTGCCTTCGACGCCGTGTTCGTAAAGTGATTGATGTGCATATCGAATAAAAGCTTTGAGTCCATGATAACACCAAGGTCTTTAACGTCGTCAACTTTCCTAATAAACTTATCATGAAGTTTGTAACCCGATCCTATGGTAAGTTTTTGACGACTAAATGTTATGTAACAACACTTTGCGATATTTAACTGTAGTTTGTTAAGTGTGCAACTGTGCAGTATGCTACAAATTTATCAAGGTCGTTTTGGAGTTTCCCTACATCCGATGCATCGTTAATAATTTTGTGAATGTTCATGTCATCCGCGTATACATAGAAGTATATAAGAATTTAGGCAACAAGAATTTATATCTCCAGTGAATAGAGTAAACAATATTGGGGTCAAAAGCGAACCCTGAGGAATTCCAGATGGGATTGAACACCAACCGGGAATTGAGTATTGAGAGCGATTTTCAATGTACGAGCTGAACCAGCGGTACAAATTACCATGTATGCCGGCAGCAAAAAAAAATCTGTAACAGTATTTTGTGGTCAATTCGGTCAAAACATTTTTGTTAATCTGTATAGATCACTACACACACAATCTACCTAACTAAACTTTAGATATAAAATCATGACATAGGATTAGATTTGATGACGTGGATCGGCCGCATAAGAACCCATGTTGCTCAGCACCAAATGATAATATAAATAATACGTTCTAGTACTTTAGAAAACAAACATAACTTTGAGATTGGACAATAATTCTCTACATTAGATTTATCACCTTTTTTAAATACTGGTGTAATGAACGCTGATTTTCATTTTAATGGAACTAAACCTTCTGTTACCGACCTATTATAAAAAGCATGCAGAGCGGTAAAACCAAACTATCGGCTAAACTTGTTATAAATAGTGGAGGGATGTAATCTGCCCCACCAGATTTAGTAAGATCCAAACCTTTTAAATATTTCATAACCTTTCCAGGAGAAAAATGTATTGTACTGATGTAATTTGTGCTTCTGCTGTTACCATTTAAAGTACTATACTCAAGTAGACAAGGCATATTGTCTACTTCTGGCGCCTGAAAATTTGATCTAAAATATATTGCGAATTAATTACTAATTTCTAGACCCATATTAGCTGATACATTCTTATTATATAGTAATAGTACAGTGTACTAGGCAGTGAGGAGGTATTTTTTCTACTTTTAATAAAAGACCAAAAGGCCCTCGGGTTATTTAGGTTTGTGTATTCTACGTTAGTAATGTATTCGTCAAAACAAGTTTGTTCTAAGTCCACAGCTCGCCGGCGTAATGAAGATACCGTTAGATAGTCACTCATGTTACCATACAATTTAAACCTCCGGTGGTACTTTGACATTTTTTTACCACTTTTATAAGGCCTGAACTATACCAACGCGGATGAGAAGTTTGCCTGATAGATTTCATACGTATAAATTTATCTCTGAGAGAATATAATCTGTCGTAAAAATGTTTAACTGACTTTTCCAACGGCTCAGTGCATAACAATAAATGTCAGTCTGTTTTATTAAGAACAGATTCAATTGCATCGTAGTTACCCTTATGGACAAGATATTTTGAAGTTATTTTGTCTGCAAACCGATGAATTTCTACAAAACCTACCTCCACAATCAAAGGTTTATGGTGCGGGTCTACGGGGATAACCAACGGGTCATCGCACTCCGCAACGCTTAAGAAGTCAGAGATCAAGTTAATCACAACTGTTTTATTACACATTATAATAATATTACAATGTTTTACTAATAAATTCTAAAATATACTTATTAAAATATAATTGCAGTCACTTATTACGCTATAGCGGGTATTAAGTAAAAACATCTTCTTCTGCCTGTCCTGGTCTCATATTACTTGGGGTCGGCGCAGAATGTCTTTCTCATTCTCTCCAATCAGACGTCATCTCATCATTCACTCCCTTTTCATCCATCTCTCCTCTCACACAATCCATCCATCTTTTCTTTGGTCTTCCTCTTGCCTTATATCCCTCAACTCTCATCTTCATCAACTTTCTAGTCACATTATTTTCATCCCTCCTCATTACATGCCCATACCAGGATAGACGATTTCCTTTCAGCTTTACTTGCACCAGTACAACTTTAAAAACATACGAGTTTTAAATGGACACAGTCAAACACAGAGCACTTCAATCATACAAATACGAAGAGTGACAAAAGCCGGACAGTGATTAGTCATAACGGGCAATACGATGCGCAGAATTATATACACTATGTGGCTTAAATTATATCTGACTAAAAAAGTTAGTAAAATGTTTTTAATAGAAACATAACACGGCAGTATGTACATCGATAGACTTAGTTGGAATACGTGAATAGCACAACTCGACCAATAGTAAAACTGCCTGTAAAACAGTTATTCAACTAGTACAGGTAACAGGTGATCTTTTCCACTTACCTAGTTATAATTAGCTGTAAGTGTCAATACCTCTGTAAAGTGGAAAAACAATTTGTACCGCTTTTTAAGAACAATAAAATTTTCATTTCATTTCATTTCAGTATCTCGCACAAGAACATTATTAAGAGATTGTAATATAATTGACAAATAATCATACGATTCTTGCAAGGTCCACTTCTGACTTCACTATAATCACGTGCGATGAATCGGTTTTCTTTTTTTTTCTTGGCGTGCTTGACCCAGACGTAACGAAAGCCCTTATTCGCGGCTGCCTTCTTTGTTTTCGACAAAAGCAATTTATTTTCAAGTGTGGGGTGATCATTGACATGTATTTTCTGATTGCCCGTCAAACCTATGCGTCTTACTGTCAAAGGACTGCTTTTGGATACTTGTCTAGCTGCTGCAATAGAATCCTCTTTCACGTAGCGATTACAGAAACTCACTATAATCGGTTTCGCACGCTCCTTTTCACGGGTCGGTACTCTTGTTATAAAGTTGACTTGGGTCTTGTTAACAGCTTAGTAGCTTATCTGATAACCAAGACTCGAGAGCATGTTGAACAAATTTTCGTTGTTTGGTTGAGGAACGCCTTTGATTTCCACGTTGTTCATACGCGCCCACTCATGTTCATACGCGGAGTCAGTACCCTTAAATAAACTGATACTGGTCTAGATAAGCGGACAAGCGACGGGTCTCCGCTTACTAGTCTAACCAGATGTGACTTAATATCAGCTTTTCCTCAGAGCGACTGCCGTTTGACCTACGCAACCCAAAGGGATAGCGGTATTACATGGTTTAGACCAATAACAACAGTTATTTAAGGGTACTGACGCCGCGTAGCGACTGTCAACAACTGTTCACGAGAGCCAAGAGTGATGGTTTAACATGCTCGCCGAGGCACGAGGCGAGCGATAATTAACAATTAAATACCAAATAACTCCGAAAAGTCAGTAGCGCGCGCGGTGGTTTCGAACTCCCCGCACGGCAGTCCGTTGGTATATCCTACTGTCTACTGGCTATCGTTACCTGCTTTTTGGTTATTTAAGTTTTTTTAGTTAAATCATGATGGGGAAGCTGTCCTCATTAGATTTAATAACATACGGCAATGAATTGTCATAATAAAATTAGTACAATTAGAAGAAAATAATATTCTTAAAAACATCCTCAAATCAAGGTGAACAAATACTTTTGAGCGGTAGTGTATGTCTAAATAACTGTGAATCGCACAAGTGATTAGTTTATTTAAATCATGCTAAACAATAAACAAAAAATAAAATATAACACAAATTAAATCACCGATTGTAAAATATTATTTCGTTTTTTTTGTAATTTGACCCATGTACCTAACAGTTTTGGTGTAAAATTAGGAACAAAATCACATTCATCTTTGGGGTACTGATCATACATAAAAATATTCGCAATAAAGGCACCAAAACACAAATAAATCAAATTTTCAGGTTCATTAATGTCAGCAACAATATGCGACGGTCGATGGTGAAAATAAATAGTAATGTTATTAAAATTGATGCAGTGGGATCTTAAAATAAAATGGGTTTCATCTCAAGGCTATCTAAGGTTGTTAGTCAAAATATGATAATATAAACTTTTGTTTAAAAAACGTGTCGACATAAATAACCTCAATTTTAGAATCAAATCAAAATTTAACATCACAATGTCAGCAATAGTTACGAATTGACGAGCTCTCTATTAAGCTGAACTATTTTATATATCACAATAGTGACGAATACACTCTAGACGTGAATTCATTTGATGAAAACAATAATTTAGGGGTTTTCCAAGGCAGCGGCACAATACCATATATATATGCATTATTGCGTGTTTTATAAAGTTATTAAGTATTTTTTTATAAATTAACTCCCTTGAAGTTCCAGTAGAGGCAACGAAGAATTGAGACCTATGAATATAAAATAAGATGCGTGTGATATAAAAACATGAGAAATACGGCTTAGTAAGGTAAAAAAAATGAATTTTACAAAATACAGATCTTATATACGGGTATACGTAATCCTTAGGTATTCTGTTTCTTTTCACTTCGATTGTTTTTCCAGACATTTCGCTTAAAAAGGCAGACGCTACATCACACATCAACTGAAAACGTGTAAATACTTACTCACAAATAGTGAATAAAATAACCGATAAATAGAATCCTGCAAATTCAGATCTATTGTGTGCACGAAGTGGCAACGTAGCATTGAGAGCTTTCGTTGGACGTCACATACGGCTAGCAATGAACGTATAGAATAAAGACGAAAGCGCCACTAGTTTTTGCGACGAAAATCAACGGAACTACGAAAATATTCTGTGCAGCAAGATTGGAAGAAAAATGACGTCCAATTTATTTTTCATATTTTGACTTTTCTAGTATCAGGGGGACATTTCGCAAGCATTGCACGTAGTCTCCTATTTGACGTCCGATATACGGACGACTCAAGCAGGTGGACGCCACATTAGATTACGGTATATATATATACATATGTTTCTTATAGACTCATAGACTCACGCCTGTATCCCCGAAGGGGTAGGCAGGGGTGTAATATTACACCTACATTTTGCCATGTATTTTTAGGTCCCACGTAATAGGGGGCGAGCATATTACCGTTACCGGGCACATCACCAGACTCCATGCTGCTACTGAGAATTTTGAAAAACCCAGTAACACTTTGCCCGACCCGGAAATCGAACCCGGGCCCTCCGATCAGCAGTCGCATTCGCTATCCACTGGACCACGGAGGCAGTTAAAAAATATCATCATCATATAGTCAGCCTAGAGACGTCCACTGCTGGACATGGGCCTCCCCCATAACCAGATCGTCGGTCCACTTTGCGGGAGGTTAAAAATATATATACAAATATTATTATAGCACTAGATACTGTTATCTGTTCTACTGCTATATTAAATGCATAAGAGAAGTAATTAAATGGTTTAGCAATGATAAAATTTGGTAAGCCACAAATAACAGCATTTAAATAATTTGGTCAGCATACAAAGATTTTGATCGCAAAAAAATCAGGCAGCAATCCTTGTTCCGTAAATAATCTTGATAATGGTCAAAAATTAAATCATAAATAGGCAGCTTTTAATAACATGAGTTTGCATAATAAACATTCAGTCTGCAATATAACTCCAGAGGTAGTAGAGCCCTGCTGATTTCAGCATGAATGGGCCGGCTCAACCGGGGAGGTACTACCCTCTCACAGAAAATCGACGTAAAGTAACAGTACTTAAACTGTTGCGTTTCGTTCGGTGAGTGAGAGTGCCGGAGGCCCTATCCCCTATTCCTTCACCCTCATCCTACCCCTCGTCCTTTCCCTTTTCCTAACCCCGGAAGGCGGCAACGCACTTGTGACTCCTACGGTATTGAAATTAAAAAGTATAAAACCTAAAGCTATTGAAATTAAAAAGTATAAAACCTTCAATAGAGAAGATGGGTTTCAACTGTCGAATACCTGGCATCCAGTGGTACGTCTATGCAAAACCCATAAACCGGAAAAACTTAAATCACGAGCTGACGTAGTGAGTACAGTGTGTCGGGATCGAGTACAGTGCGAGAGTGAAAACGGTGATAGTGGTTGTGCGCGCAATAAACGAGTAAGGAAGCGGGTAGACCGGTTCACTTGTATATAACTTTCATCCACCCGCAATACTTCAGTACATCCGTGAACATGGCGCTTGCAACAGTGCCGAAATATCGGTTACTCAAAACAAAGGTACGTGGTATATATCCCGTAGGAACAGTACAAAGTAATTATAGTGACCACGAAAGTTTAAATTCCTATATTCTACATAGGTAATTAGTCAGCCACAAATTTTTGTTTCGCGTTTGGATAATAATATTGCATGCTTTAATAGTGATCGATTCCATCCTTGTCTGCAGTGGACTGCATAAGGCAGATGATGATAACTATGATAATTTTGATATTTTGTCTTACCTCACCAAATCACTTTTAGGGTCCCTGTTAGACGTCATTTGAACATTCACTCCCTTTTCATTCAATAACAATCCATCCATCTTTTCTTTGGTCTTGCTCTTGTTTAGATCAAATTGTCAAATGGGCTGCCAAAATATTACAAAACACACCACATTACATGTGATAAAAAATCTGTGTACCACGCTCAGCCCGCACTCTACGAGTTGTCAGGCCGGCTGGTTTGCCCCAAACGTTTTGTATATTAAAAACCAACAAAGCAAGCAGAAACAATTTACGGAGGCAGTTCATAATTCGCTCACGTGACCACCAGCCATATTGTTTTAATTAAAAAGCCGCGTTTTTATCATCCGCGTAATTTAACTGTTTAAACGGGCAGTTTGTGTTTTTGTAACGTATTTAGAAATATTTTTTGTTATACTAATATGTTTTAATATTTACAAAAAAGGCAGCTTAATAAGTATAAGGAAATACCCAATACTTACTGAAACGAGATAAAATAAACTTTTAAAATCAAACAAATTCCCATTCAGATACTTAAATCAAGAACAAAGCTGTGACGAACCGAAGTTCGAGTGACATCACTCACTCGCTTCATTGCAAGTTGAGCAACAATAAGGTAGCGTGTATAAGAGAGATCTACGAAGTAATGTCATGGTGTGTTTATACCACCGTCTTTGGTATACGCCGAAATATCTGTCTATACCGCCTACCTCAGGACATACCCTTCTCGGAAACCGCGCATTTCGCTAGGGCGTCCTGTCAAAGTCATGTGTGTCCAAACAGAAGCCCTCTCCGCTCAAACCCCAAGACCAAGCTATCTGGTCAGCATTGAAGATAGATGCTGGTTTTCTTACTTTATTGCTTGAAGACCTATTTACTCTGAGCATTTCTGTGTCTATTGGTAAGCAGTAAATTTTATGGAAGCATGTTAGGTTAGTTCTGCGTTTAGTTTTGCTTCTATTAAATACTGAACCCTTTCTACTATCTTTATGCCCACGTACCAAATGTAGAACAAGCCGTACCCTAATTTATTACTAGCTCATAAGTCTGACTAAAAACATCCAATGTACTCCTAGCTGTACTTGATGTATGTGATACTTTAGGTTGATGTGTGCCTACGACTCCGCTCAGCTGTGACAGCACATCTCTAATGAATAAGTTACCTTACGAAGCCTAGATACTTCGTAAGCAGATACAAAGAATTAAACATTATAACGAGACGAAGTTTGAAAAATTTCCGACAATTGATGGTGCTACCCCAGTTTGGAACAACACAAGAGTGAACATGATTTATTTATGTCGTGAAGTGTTTTAAGTAATATTACTTGTTATTTACAGATAACATATAGGAGGATAATTTTGTGATAATTATTATAAGGATAAAATTAGCATACACATTATCTTACCATTTGCTCAGAAAGATACTCAGTGGAAAATGTATTAGTTAAGATATTTGACGTTCACAAGTGTCCACAGCGCCCTCAGTGAATAAATAACTGAACTTAGAAACGTTTACTTCCTAATCCATAACGATGTAGCAGAATAAAAAATAAAAGCAATGAGAATCCACTCGTCTCACAGTTATATGGAATAATTCTTGTCACATCAAATGTTAAGTTTAGACCGTTGTGTATAAACTATTAGAGCTGCCGATCAAAAGCATCGAAGGTAATTACGCAAAGGAATGTTTTATCGGTAATGTGTATAAATCATTCACTAAATGGGTACTAAATAATTCGTTGAAATACGAATTACGGATATTTGGCTCCGCGGTAATTAATGTGAGAGTGGCTACTGGCAATGCTTACATTTAGTCGATGCATACAGACGTACAGTGAGTGGCTGTCTTTATTACAGGTAATAAATACTATTATAAACTTTTGCATCGACAAATAATTACAACAAATCGGACGAACATGATTTATGTACAGTCTCATTACAAACCGGTTGGTTTAAAATTACACAAGCCGACGATACCATAACTCATTATCAATTTGAAACAGTGTTATTCCGCCACTGAATTTGTAAATCAAACCAGATATTCAAATAAAACCTATTATTTTACTCGGCCACTAACAAAGTCATTACCACAAAGTAATTTAATATTTTAATGAACTAGCCTAAATATCGGTCGCAAGCTCTTCAGTGTGTTAGCGCGGGACCAGGGATGGGACACTATCTATAATTACGTTACCAGTCATTACCGTTTAATATCGGTTATTAGTGAAATAACAAAATGTCGCGTAATGGTCCGCTGCTCTATTAGCGTAATTAATTTGGTTATTAATTATATAAAGAGCTGCATAGGGCTGTGTAACTCCGGGATAATTTTTTTCCGGCGTCATTAGTCCCGGGATCATGACGAGAGTGACGTGACATTGTGTCGTCATGACTGCGCAGTTCCGTCGCGTGATGTTTTATGAGGTCGGGTAAACGCTTGCTAATTTGGTGTCAACTTAATTGTTCTCAATTCTTTTATAAATTGGAGAGTCACTGTTGGGTTTATTGACGTAAAGTTGTGAATTAATCACCAAATACGAGCAAAGTTGTGAGAACCGACGCTTGTTGAGGTTAAATTAAGTAATTGCAGCTCTGTACAAATAAATTATAGCTGCACATCCGAGTGGATAATACTGTATACTTTAATTTGTACAATTCACTAGCTATGTGTAATCTTTATAAGGGCTTGTCTGAACAAAGAATCAAATATATTTCTCAGCAATTTTGAGCTGACAAGCGTAAGAGCTGTCAGACTTAAATACAACCTTTAAAAAGTGCGGTCATTGTTCAGTCTGACAACTCACACACAGTCATCTTATCCCAAACTAAGCAGAGCTTCCACCTGTGACCAAGACTAATAAAAATAACGTTCTTATATTTTTTTCAAATCCATACAAATTATACATAGATACACTCAAACACAAGAAAATTAACTGTGCTCATCACACGATGATTTATCCCAAGCGGGCATCGAGCCAACGACCTGCAGCTTAGTAGTCAGTGTCATAACCACTAGATCAATTAGTCAGTTACCGAACAACCGCTTAAAGATTTTATGTTGTAAGTAGCTTAAAGAAATTGTTTGTAATTATCACTTTATAAACCAAAAATAATCATTACATATTGTGTATGTATAAATTGTTTGTCATGTAAAAAAATATTTAATAATGTTCTCATATTCTGCAATGCCTCACAGAAAACTTTAACTAAATTAATTATGTTAATCATTATTTTCAAAAGCAGTTGTTCAGGTCACTGGTGACTGACAGGAAGAAGACAGACCCTTGTTTCATTCATTTGTTTCATATTTATTGTGTTACTAATTAATACACTATCGATAAGCATATAAATAA
Source organism: Euclidia mi (assembly GCA_944739405.2). Lineage (NCBI taxonomy): Eukaryota > Metazoa > Arthropoda > Insecta > Lepidoptera > Erebidae > Euclidia > Euclidia mi. Next base: position 2,719,666 of record OX123202.2, on the reverse strand, counting down.
ATCTTAGGTTCAAAAATACGATTGACGAGATTTTCTCCAACAACGATAACTGTTAAGCAAATAATTTAGATCAATGTCCAACGACTTATACCCACAAGGCACTTAACGGGAAACAGGATAATCTTTGTAATCCTCAACACCACTCGAAGCGGTCATCGATAACCAAGTCAATATTTACATCACAAACTTACAATGAGATTGCGAAGTCCAATCTTAAACACTTTCCGCAATGTATGCAAATCTCAGGACATAATGGGTAGCTGAATTAAATCGTAGGCGGCGTCGATTCGGCCGCGGTCCCGTAAGTCTCATCTTATGTCGAGTCTGGGACGGGTGGTCCGGCCGGGACAGTCCCAGGGCATAATCTCACAAATTACGCTCCCGGGGAGCCTAATTTGTGAGATTACGCCCTGGTGCTAGTTCATTGGCGCGTTATTGAATTAAAACTTAATGTTAGGACGCGATGCCAGCGCTGCGTGAATTTTTCATGCGCAGGTAAACGTCGGGTCAAGTGGGGTGTTATCATCATTATGTAAATAGTTGGCGATTCTTGTTAGCGTTACGGCTGCTGAGAAGCTAATGAGCTTTGGAACACTTAGATTCTCCTCGGATAAGTAGGTATGTACTTTTATTTTATCGAGGTAAGTTGTTGGATTTAAGATTAGGAACTTTCTTTTTTCACACAGCTTGAACTTCGACAAATGATAATATTGAAGAACAGTTTTATGTTTGATTTTTGTTAGTTCAGTGCCATCAAATGACTACACTGTCTGATTATAGACTCAAGTTTTCATTCGAGATTCTTGGTATATCTGAATTCTATACCTACAGCGATTACTAAAGGAAAAGGCTTATAAAAACTACAATAATTACTTACTTATATCGTACAGACTGTTATATAATGGCACAAACATTCTCATGATCTAACACATATTCCCGCTGGTTCAAGACCGATTAAAACTAATTAAGATTTTATTTACTCCTTTATTAAAATTTTCACTAAAATGTTACCTAAATTAAAGTAATTAAATCCTTGAACTTTGTCGTACGTCGTATCCATTTATCTTGTATTCGCAAGAGACATGCCTTGACTAAACTAGTTCCGAACTTGATCACTGATACCTAATACTTAAACCAGTTCACAAGCGCTAACTAGGTTAAGCAGTTACCGAGTGATTTGGCACAGGTACCTACACTTTATGAGATAATTACCCAGTTCGCCTTTAACACATAAATCTTGAAGCGTCTTAGTTGAAGCACAACATTCCGTTTAACAAACAAATACCTTGTGTGTGTGTAATTTCTATCGTTTTCTGTAAAGCGATACTCGACAGCCACATTTCCTTACCGTTCTGTCGAGTGTGACGGCGGAGACTGTGGAGTTTCTTTGCACAATCTTTCTTAAACACCTACCATCAACCTTATCACAAAACAAATAAAGACTAAAGTTGAATGTTTGATTGGTAGATATATGTTTGTATTGCTTAAAGGCAAGGACTCTTCGTTAGGGCCGCGAGTCGCAAGAAAATGATGTGAAAACTGTTGAATGTGCATTTGGGGGATTTCGACAGTTGAAGTAATGTATGTATACAAGTACTTTGTCGAGAGCAGAGTTAAGTGACACTCTCATATTTACTGCTGGATAATTAAGTACAATGTTTGTGCCAGTGTTAATGTTTGTGACGAAACTCAGTAATGCTACGTTAAACTTCTTACACTGCTGTCTTGAGAATGATACTGGCTTTAAATTTACCTTTTGGTCCAATTATTAACTAGCATTGGTAATGTATAAAAAGACATAAGAAGACGTTTGAATAAATAATAATTTCCTTATAAAATACTAGACAACATACAAAACAGTATAAAATTCAACAATATTCACCAAAACAAACCAACAAACTTAAAGCAAGATTCTGTGTTTGAAAATAATGGCGCATAGTTGGCGCTCAATACACTCACAGCATTAACGAGGTAACGCTTTGATTTTAAACACGTATTAATACCAAGCATCTGCAACATATATGACTAAAATAAAATCAGTTTGTAGCATGAGGTTTCCTTCTTATTGCGTTAGTCTTATTGCACAAAGCGAACATCTCTTTGTCATTCTTCAGTAACGTTTCTCCGTACAAAGTTTCCTGGAAAGGAACGTGCTTTTATATCTCACAGTGTACCCCACAAAGTTCGACATCCGCTTTACATATCACAAGCTCAAAGAGAAACATTTAAAAGGATCAATACACAGCAAATGCTTAAACCCCGAAGATGATACAAACAAATGAGCCCGAGGCAAAAAGTCCCAACTTCAAACACTGACTTAAGTGGAATACAGCCAAACAAACTTTGAACAACATCCAAAAACAATTAAGTCCATAATACAGAGAAAATTCATTCGCAGATAATTAATTTCCAAGTTTAAAAGTTGCTTCTTTAAACTTAAAAAGTAATATTCGTTTGAGACGGCTGCATACGTCGGGTGGCAACTGACGGGTTCAAGATGATGCGTGGTTCACATACGTCACTGAATTGAGTCGAGGTGCTTGTCACGACATTCGGTACAAGTTTTGTGTCATTTTATTTTTGATGTTCTTTGTTTGTTTCTCACAGTGAGAAGAGGCCCTTGCCTAGCAGTGGGACAGTATATAGGGCTGATGATGATGATGAACTGTGTTCAGCATAAGATAGGCTGCATATTTTTACACTAGCGCAAGTAAGGACTGCTTTTGATAATTTTGGCGAACGTTACTCAGTTTTGATGATGATTACGGCAGTTTAAATATTTAAATTTTAAGCGATTCAGTCAGTTATTGGTAATAAAATAAATTTATAAAACAATTGTCTTACATAGGATAATTTCCCGGGATTAACAGAAATTTATATATTCTATATAAAAAAATAGCCGACTATTTGTTTTTAAGGAAACAAGGATAATAGTTTTTATATTGTGGAACCCACTCTTAATAACAGCAAGGCCGGAAAATTCTTGGCGAAACAAGAGCGAACAACCAACCGTACAAGATGCGTATAATTACGTCACAACATTGACCGTCATACGAGCCTTATATCTGTTGCAGAACTAATATCGCAGTGCCCACATGCCACACGTGCCTGCTCCACATACCGACGCGTCATTACCGCCGCCTGCATTCACTGCGCGACAGACAGATATTGGTCACCTGAGTCGCATTACTACTCAAATATACTATTAGTACTACATGGCTTTAGAGAATATTATCAGCTTGAAGTATAAAATGTATTAAAATTCATAAACTTGCTGCCTCATAATCATCATCAGCCCGGTATATAAACTGCGGTCCGACTGCTGGGCACGGGCCTCTTCCCACTATGAGAAGGGTAAACCCATAGTAGCCTTGCTGATTTCAGCATGAATGGGCCGGCTCGACCGGGGAAGTACTAACCTCTCACAGAATATGGACGTAAAGTAACAGAACCTAAACTGTTGCGTTTCGTTTGGTGAGTGAGAGTGCCGGAGGCCCTATCCCCCATTCCTTCTCCCTTATCCCACTCCTCAACCTATCCTTTTTCCCAACACCAAGGGGCGGCAACGCACTTGTGACTCCTGTGGTGTTGCTTGTGTCCATGGGCGGCGGTAATTGCTTACCATCAGACGATCCGTCCGCTCGTTTGCCGCCTATTACTTAAATAAAAAAGTCCACCAAGCTGGCCATATAAGGGATGCCGGACTTCACATGCCTTTCAAGGAAATTATGGAGTACTTAAATAGGTAAATGTTAAATCAATGAACCTTGTTAGTTAAAAATATCTTACAGTTCAGTTAAATCTTAGGCCCACTTGCACAACGATTCTTAAATTGAATTAAGATGTATTTAACGAGAAAAAAATATTAAACACCACTAGCGTCTTGCACAACGAAAACTTTGTCGACTAATATGATTTAAGAATTGTCAAAATTAATTACCGAAAATCGGCTGTTTAGTGGCTAATTTCATTTAAGAACTGTCACACTGGCGCTGGCAACTTGTCATTAGCGACGAGAATTAGGGTAAACATGATTGGTACCCTAAGCTGGTTTCTACTACTAAGTAACAAATTGTCAGGTAAATACAAATTCAATAATATTTTTTATGGTTTTGTCGAAATTGTGTTTACATGGGCATTAATAAAAATAAAACATCGTATTTAATAAAGCCGTTTTATTAGTATAAAAATGTGCTCAAACTTATTTCTTAAGAAAAGTACAATCATTGGCACTGTTGACCTAAGGCCGTGATACCCAGACAGTCTTAAGACTTGATATCCGGATCTTTATTCATGTATTCTATCATATCAAAATATATATTTATGAATGTTTATGTAACCTTCTAATATTTCTAACATAAGTCTATATTTGAAAGAAGTTTAGTTCATTTACCACGTTTTATATCTTTCTTTCGGCATATTTTCCTAATGTAGCTCATCTTGTCTCTTAGATACATTGTAGCAAATGAGCCCTGTTTCAGTTTCTCACAATCATTTTGTTCGTAATATTTTTGTCTATACTAAGTTCTTTGTTTTAAGCGATATCTGTCCTGATTTCTGGGTACTTTGTAGAGAAAGGTTGACATCTCTGTACGACCGTACCATAGTAAGTTGGGTGTAAAATGCGAAGAAATATATAATCTAAAATTGTTTGTATGCGAATTTGACGGAAAACAAACAAAAATCTGAAAAAAATATGATTCTAAAATGTGCCAATGACTATGTTGTTGAACAATTTTTAAGTATAGTCCTTGGCACTATCGGAAAAGACTATCCATCTATTTAATAGCGCAAAACGTTTATTAAGCTTTAATGAAGACAACAGATACAAATAAATAGGTACTTTTGTGTAAAATGAAATAAAAATATTTTTTTCCCTAATATTCAAGATAATTCAGCAGATTGCCAATCATTGGGGGGGGGGGGGGGTGCCAACATTACTATAGTTTACCCTACTTGTGTTATTGTTAATGCTCAAAGTTTTTAGTTATTATTTGTCAATTGTCATTTCGTTGCTAGGCGACGACAATGCGTTTTGTTTTATGCAAAGTTTTATGCAAAAGCATACGCATAACATCGTTACAATCGTAACAAAAAGTCATCATGTCATGAAACAAAACGTTGAAACTACTTTACCGACCTCATAAAATGTTTAATAAATCTAAGCGTTGTTGTCGTTGTGCAAGAGGACGCTAAATACTTTTATGTTAAATTATTTTATGCTGCTAATTCTGTTCAACAAATTTAAATTAAGGAGTGACTTAAATCAAACGTTACGCAAGTGGGCCTTAAAGTTTCAAAATATCTTACAGTTTACTTAAACGTACAATCCTAATAATTACGTTTTAATGTTCTTTCTAACAAAAATGGAACTAACCCGTGCATTTGCACGTTGTGTCTAGAAATAATAAAAATCCACATTTGAAAGCTCATCTCTGCAATTGATATATATGCATAGAAGAGTCAACAATATTTAATAAGATAGCGCTGGTTTCCACATTAAACATTCTGTTTAAAACGCAACGTAAAACGAGGAGTGCGGTAAATTGGTTTAAATTTTTCGACTGCAGCTTAAAATAGTTTTCTCATTGTCGTTCCTTTGAGGCTCTAATATGATTTATTTTTATTTCGTGTTTGACTTTGTGCCTCAGTTTCTGGGCTGATGTTTGCATCACAAATTGACTGCACTGTATCACAAAGTGTTATAGCGCACCAGTAAACACATAAACAAGCGACGCCGCGGGACGCCGCAATATTTGACATCAAAAGTTGTCTCAGTATCGCCGTAAAATCCAGTGTAAACATATCTGCAGCAACTGCTGCCTCGTATTTGTACAACCCTTATCATAAACGAGGTAATATTGAACCATATGTAGTTGAATTAAGAGTGTTTCGCACTCGAGGGTTTGGCAAGTTAAAGTCTTGATGTTGACAAAAAATCTCATCGTTTCGGGTCGTCAACTCATAGATCGTGAGATGTTTGTGTGTGTAAACTGTTTGCGGGATATGTTTGAGTTGTGTCACGAGTTTGACGCGGGTAAGAGCGTATCAAGGCTCGCAAACAAAGCGGTCCAATGCATTTTTACGTTTTCCCAACGATCGACGTCTGTTCGATGGATTGGTTCTCATCAAATCGTTTACCTAACCGCTTGATAAACGTTTGTTTAAATTTTGGCTGGTAACGTAGCTTTCGCGCTTCATTTCTAGCGAAAAAATCAGTCAAACATGCAAATCAATATTTCGATATACGTTGACTAGATTTGAAATAAGTTTTACACTGTAATTATACTTACAAATAGAACTGTAACTTTTACAGAAGCAAACCGGTTACAAAGTTGCGCACTCAAAGAAGCCAGTCCCGTAACAAGCATCAACTATCTTCAGAACTCACTAGCAGAGCTCCCAACTTTAAAAGAAGTCATAGTTTCTCAAGTGACTCAAGTGCACAAGAAATTGTTGAGTTTAAACTGATTCTTAAGAAACTTACACTCACAGAAAGACCGATAAGTATTAAAAACATACACGCGGGAAGTTCGAAGGATACAGAAAGTTGAAGCCAAGAGTTGAAAAATTAATAAGGCCTACTTTAAACTTGGCCTCTGAGAGTAAGGCGTGTTCCATAAACTGTTAGTTTAGTAAGTCATGAGGACTTAACAGTTTCAGAGTGAATCGTGATGAGTATTCATAAAAATTTTTACTAAACTAACAGTTTACTAAACTGGTACATAGCTATTGTGGTTTGGAGAAATGAGTTGATAGTTTTTTCAACTTCGGTACACATTTATTGTGAAGTAATTATAATTGTAGACATTTTATATTGTTATAATTTAGTTTCAAAGCGCAGGCTTTTTAAGGGTTGCGCAACAATGTTCTAAGCCAAAATAAATCAAGTAATGAATATGTGTACTTTACAAATTAGTGATTTTAGATTTGATCCGCATACTAATAAATACTAAATACTAATTGAGTTTATGTCCGCAAAGGTAATAGATCCAATTCGATCAACCATCGATCTTTCTTTTTTCTTTCATTTAATAGCCTAGCTCTTGGCGGTGGAGCATTTGCCATTGCTTTCGGTTTTCTGCCCTTTCTTAAGACAACTGAACTAAATTTACTGCTGACTACACCTATACTATTATTAAAAGATGCAACTGCAGTCATTGACCGAACTGTGCTACGCTTGTTACACGCAATGTATAATCTCATCATCTTAAGCCACCCGCGTGTAAATGCCTAAGTCTCGACATGGCAAGAAACTTACGTTATTAAGCTTATAGTTCGCCGCTGCATTTTGATACAACTTGGAGCAGTCTGTATGTGCGTCGTATTTTATATCTTGCCTCGTTAAATGTGTACGGTTCACTGATTTGAGGTCTAGATGGAAGGAGGGCAACATTAAGAAATATAATCTCTGTCACTAAGGTTTTATTTAATTTACTTACATTTAGAGCGTAATAATTTCTTGGAAAATATTTAAGCCTACAATGCCTTATTTAGATTTTGTCGTTGTATTATTAAGGCTCGATTAGTAACAAAAGAATATAAAATAAAATATAATGTACAAATGCGATTACAAGGATGTCGTAGTGGTGTTTCAGTCGTGTCGCCGCTTAGCACTGGGCTTAGTATTGTGTAGTAGTAAATACGAGTAGAAAAAGATCTAGGGAGAAGGAAAAGAGATTAAGCATTCTCACTCTCTGAACGAACCGCAAACAGTATAGACATTGTTGCTTTACCTTATTAATCTGTGAGGGTTAGCAACTTCCGTGGTCAAGCGAATCCATTCCTCCTGTAATCAGCAAAGCTCTTTTAATCGTGACTTATGTAGTCCATCGTGTAATTTGAGAAATAATTATAAAACATTTATTATTATAAGATCTATAACATATTTTATTACTTATCGTTTAAACAATCAGTTACCATAAATAAAGTCAGTCAACATAAATTAATTATTTATTTGCGTAGTCTGCTTAAAATCCGTACAGTTTTTCTAATCGACACCTGGACATCTCAGTGGGCGCTAATTTTGTTCATCATCATCATCGTATTCAGCCTTTTATACTGTCCCGGAAAAACGGCATCAGAGATACCTCAGCAAATATTCCTAATACACAACATTTTCAATAATACACTAGTGCGTATTTGAAGTGAGTTAAACTATGTTATTTATATTTGTATAAGTATCACGCAAACAAGTGTGAAAGAACTTCTTAGAAAATCAATGAATTTTCACCACTAAAGCACACTTCAATTCTACCGTTAAGTATTTCACTAATTGACATTAATACAAAGAAACGTAAAATCTCTTGCTACAGGACGAGTATACTACATCTACAAATTAAAAGTGGGTCACAAGAATTCCAAGAAGAATTTAAAAAATACAACGTAAAATAAAGGTAGTTACTAATAATAATAAAAATAATAATAATGGCAACACCTGCTGTCAATACCGGTTCAAAAATTTTGCAGTTAATATTTTTGAATTTATTTAATTTACCAGTTACTACATTTATTATAAATAGAAGAATATCAGTGAAGATTAAATAAAAACGTACCTAATTAAAGAAAATATGTCTAAATAAATCATTCAGAAAAATATATGAGATGTCATTGAAACTGTCACAACAAACAGCAAAATAATACAATAAAAATACATAATGTTGACGAGAAATGCTTTTAAAAGACTAAGAGCACAAACAACAACCGCGGACTCGTCGCTGAGCTCCGCCTCGCAGCCGGCAAGGCCTACGCCAACATCGCCAGTGGTTGCAGTTGCGTCGAGCTCAAGCGACGAGTACTTCTCGCCCCCGTCGTCGCCGTCACCTGTACGTCGGAGAGGCAGAGGCCGGCCGCCAGCCTGCCTGGGACCACGAGACCCACCGGTCTCAAACAGGGTCCTCGCTGCTGGTGGTAATGTGCAGCGCATGCGATGGACGGGATCCATTAATGAAAACGTCATGCGCGCATATTTTGGGGCTACAGAGGGGAGAACTAACCTCACTGTGTATCGCAGTCGCATGCTCCTTCTGTTTCAGGCCTTAGAACCAGGTATCAACGTTACGGCTCAACGATTATCGGATCAGGTTCGAGTTATCCAGCGCAGTAACAAGCTGGATAACGTCGTACTTGATAGGCTACGCTCAGAATACTTACCTACGAGCCAAGGCGTTCGCATCCAACCCGCTAGTGCTCCCGTAAACACTGATGCACTGCGGACGGGTAGTAATGCCGTCGTGGATATGGATGAAATGGTTTGTAACGTAAGTATTCAGTACAATGAGGAGGTTATGGATGCTTTGAAATGTGCGATTGAGGAATATCGGTACATGTTACCAACAATTAGGCCGCGCCTGCCCCGGTTGCCTATGCATAGACGTAATATAGAGCTGGTAGGTGCCCTTGACTCGCTATTACCTAGTTTTCTAGAGAATAGTGAGAATCTTGGTGATACGCACTCAATTTTGTACTGCGCCGCCGTAGCGGCTTGTCGTATGGCAGGTGTCAAGTTTCAAGAACGTGATACTGTCATGCGACAAAGATCTGCTGTGCCGGCGTGGCAGTACAGAATTGAACGGCGTATTGCTGAGGCAAGGGCACTTATCGGTAAGCTAATCTGCTTTAGGTCTGGGAATATACGTCCCAGGGTCATGCGCTTTGTGCGCCGAGCTTTCTTGGGGACTGGTATCAGTCCTCATGACTATACATCTCGGATCACAGAGCGCATTGACTTCCTAAAGCAGAAAGTTTATGCATGGGCAAACCGGATACGCAGATATAAAAAACGCGTGGACCGCTATACCTTAAATCGTACATTTCAAAGGGACCAAAAGTGGGTTTATAGAAACTGGGACCGATCAGACTCAGATGTGACTAATGGGCAGCTGCCGGATGCAGACGCCACAAACACATTTTGGCGTAGCATATGGTCGGCGCCTATTGGCCACACTGAGGGTGGTTGGATGCGGGATGTTGAGCGGTCATGTGAACATATTCCAGAAATGGAAAACGCGAGGATGTTACAAGTGCAGTCCGTTCGTTATCAAATTGGAAAGCTCCAGGACCGGATGGACTGCACAATTTCTGGCTGAAATGGCTACGTAGTTCGCATGGCTGCTTGGCATCCCAGTTCCAATCAGCCACAGAGTCTGGTTCGATCCCAGATTTTATGACAACTGGAGTAACCCACTTGCTCCACAAGACAGGTAGTACCACAGAGCCCGGTAATTATAGACCGATTACATGTTTGCCATCGGTCTATAAACTTCTTACATCTATTCTGAATGCTAAAATATCAAAACATGTTGTTCTGAATTCAATTATGTCAGACACTCAGAATGGATGTAGGAAGGGGGCTCGTGGTACTAAGGAGCTCCTCCTTATTGATATGACTATTAGCCAGCAAGTTCGCCGTAACCAAAAGGATTTGGCGGCATGTTGGATAGACTACAAGAAAGCGTACGATTCTGTGCCTCATACGTGGCTCTTGAGGGTGTTGGAGTTGTATAAAATAAATACAACTCTACGCACCTTCTTAAAGTCATGTATGGGGCAATGGAAAACGGTTCTTGGCTATCCAGGGTGCCGACGAATCCAGGGGAATGGCGAACTTGTGAAGATTGAGCGGGGTATCTTCCAGGGTGACAGCCTGAGTCCATTATGGTTTTGCTTAGCGCTGAATCCTCTCAGTACGTTGCTGGAGGGTTCAGGGCTAGGTTACAGGTTACGAAAAAGTGGTCGGGTAGTGTCCCACTTGCTGTTCATGGATGGCTTAAAGCTGTTTGCCCCCACCAGTCCTCAATTGATAGATTTACTAAAAATAACTGAAAGTTTTAGTAATTCTATCAACATGAAATTTGGTGTGGATAAATGTGCCGTGATTCATGTAAAGCAAGGAAGGATGGTGGAATCTGAAGGGATTCAACTCTCAGATTCCATTAACCTAAGATCACTCCTTCGAACCGATACCTACAAATACTTGGGTATGTCACAGGCTTTAAGTATTAATGAAGCTGACATGAAACAATCGTTGCAAGAGTGGTTCTTTGGCCGCCTGAAAAAGGTACTGAATAGTCTTTTATCAGGTGGCAATAAAGTTCGAGCTTGCAACGGTTGGGTCATGCCGGTTCTTATGTACTCCTTTGGCATACTCAAGTGGACTCAGACTGAACTGGACAGCTTAGACCGAAAGCTACGTACACTGCTGACAGCATACCGGATGCATCATCCACGCTCATCCGTAATGAGGTTGTATATCCCGCGGAAGTGTGGGGGTCGTGGCTTTTTAAATGTCAAATCCCTACACAACCGCGAGGTATGCAACCTCAGAGAATATTTTCTCAACGCGAACGGGGATGTGCATCGTGATGTTGTAGCAGTGGACGCCGGGTTAACCCCGCTCAGTCTTTCTAAGGACAACTGGCGCAGACCTGTAGTACTTAGCACTGACGATTGCAGGCTTGTATGGCAGAGCAAGGAGCTTCATGGCAGGTTCTACCGGGCCCTGCATGGGACCGATGTAGACCTTTTAGCCTCGGTGAACTGGCTACGCTTCGGTGACCTTTTTGGGGAAACCGAAGGGTTTGTCTGTGCAATTGCTGATGAAGTTATCAAGACGAATAACTACCGGAAATATATCCTGAGGGATGGCACCACGGACATTTGTCGGGCGTGTCACCAGCCTGGTGAATCCCTCAGGCATATAGTTTCCGGCTGTTCGCGTCTTGCTAACGGCGAGTACTTGCACAGGCATAACCAAGTAGCCAGGATCATTCACCAGCAACTTGCTCTGAAATACAGGCTTGTAGATGTTGAGGTGCCGTACTACAGGTATGTGGCTGAACCTGTTCTGGAAAATGGTCATATCACATTGTACTGGGATCGATCTATCATCACAGACAGGACTGTTGTAGCCAACAAACCTGATATTGTGGTGGTAGATCGATCAGAGCGCCGCGCAATAATTGTGGATGTTGCCATTCCTCATGACGAGAATCTCGTGAAGGCTGAGAAAGATAAGCAGATCAAATATCTGGACTTGGCTCACGAGATTGTCGACATGTAGGATGTCGATTCTGCAATTATTGTGCCGATAATCGTCACAGTCAATGGTCTTATAGCCAAGAGCCTCGACCACAATCTTAGGAGGCTCGCGTTGGATACTTGGGTCAAGGGTCTGATACAGAAGGCGGTACTTTTGGGCACGGCACGCATAGTGAGGCGGTTCCTGTCTCTGGGGCCCTAACCACCAGTAGCTTGGACCCTGTTCCCGATACTGGTGGGTCTCCATAATATTTTTTATATTTTTAAATGTATTGTATAATGTTTTACTTACTTACTTACTATATATTTAAAAATGTACTGTATTGTTATGTGATTATATTAAAGATGAGTATGAATAATAATCATTTATTTGTCAAACACAGGTAACATTATAATTTTCGGTCTTGTGTGTTCACAATTTCGAGTGCGCTGTGTTTTGCCATAAAGACATACAAATAAATTAATATTATACAAAAATTGTTTACGCTTCATTCACTAATAAGTTAACAAAAATACAAATTAAAAAATAAAAAGAAAACATAATGTCATAATATAATAATAAACAAAGGAAGTAATAGTAAATAATCAATGTCAAAATCAAGTTTAAAATATAAATTTAATAATTTTAATAAAGAAATAATTTGCGATATAGATAATATAGAAATAATTTATATGTCAAACAGTATAGAATAAAATCACATGTTTTATTTCAAAATAGTTACAGTTTATCATTCAGGAATTCGTCAATATTATAATAACATTTCTCTATTAATAATTCATTAAATCTCTTTTTAAACAGTTTTAGTGGCATATTCTTGATAGATTCGGGTACTTTATTATAAATTCGCGGTGCGAGACCAAAAAAACTTTTCTGCATTAATGTTGTTTTGCATTTGATGTTTCTTAATTGGTTTTGATATTGAGCACGTATTGGACCCTTTCTGACATCAGACAATCTTGTAAATAAGTGTGGATTGCATTTTACAAATAGTGCTGTTTCCAATATATACAGTGATGGTAATGTTAAAATGTTTAAGGATTTAAAATAAGGAACGCAGCTGTCAGTTACCTTGATACCACACATAGATCTTACACATCGTTTTTGAATCCTAAATACCAGCTCCCTATCAGTGGACTGCCCCCAAAACACAATGCCGTACCGTAAAACTGATTGTGCCAAGCCATGGTACGCTGTTAGGAGAGCTTGACTGTTAACCCTTCGCGATAGTTGAAACAGGGCGTACGCGGTTTTGCTCAGTCTTTTGCATAATGCTTCAACATGAGGCTTCCAATTTAGTTGGTTATCCATTATTATACCCAAGAATTTGCACATAGTTGTTGCCTCAATATTGACATCCTTATACGAAATATTAATGTTTGGTATTTCACAGCGCTGATGGAAATGCATAACTTTGGTCTTACTTAAATTTATCACTAAATTATTGTTTTGAAGCCACTCTATAATAGTATACAGGCATGCGTTTATCTCTTTCTCGTAATCCACTTTATTTTCACACTTTATTATAGCTGTGCTGTCGTCCGCAAAGAGTACCATTTTATGTTGTGTTATTTTTGGCAAATCATTAATATAAATTAAAAATAGTAACGGGTCCAGCACGCTGCCTTGTGGTACACCGTATTTAATGTATCTTGGACTTGATAAGAATATCCTTTCTAATTTGCTCTTAAAAGAATATCCTTTCTAATTTGCTTTTAAAAGTTGCAGTACGTTTCCTCTTACGCCATAACCATGCAGTTTGCGTGACAAGATTTTATGGTCCACATAATCGAATGCTTTGGTCATGTCCGTGTAAATTGCACATACTGGATTACTTCTATCTACTATCTTTTCTTAAAGAGCTGAGTATATTTTTTGAACGCTGTTTTATTTTGTAAATTTGGTTTTAATCTGTAAGTCCAAAGTAGTTGTCTTTGTTTCCTACAACACAATTTTATGCCGTGAGATAACCATTTTGTTGCCTTATTAGTTTTTATGGTTATAATTTTCTGTGGAAAGCACAATTTATATAGTAGTGAGAAATCATCCATGAAGTTGTTGAAAGCTTCATCTGCATTTTTTTAATTGTATACTTGCGCGAAGGATAAACAGCTTAGATGAGTTTTAAACTTTTTTAGGTTTTCTGTTGATATGTCAAATTTCTTTGCTTTCCAAAATTTTAATTTACAAATTTTGTTAACTGGAATTTTAAGTATTTGGCTTGTATGATCCGAAAGAGCAAGATCTGTTACTTTTGCTTTGCACTTCTTTCGGTAATTATGTGCAAAGTTATCGATGCACGTGCGACTACTTAATCTCGTGGGTGCATAAAGAGCCAATTTTAAATTATACTGCATGAGAAAGTGTTCTAACTCTAATGTTATTTTGTTTCTTTTTAGAACATCTATATTGTAATCTCCGCACAAGATGACTTTTCGATTTGAGTGAAGACAGACTTTCTTAAGAATGATATCTAACTTTTCATAGAATACTGTGTAATTATGTTTAGGTACTCTATACATACAGATAATAATAATTTTGTGGGGTATCACTTCTATTGCGCAACATTCAATGACACCTGAAACTGATAGTTTTGCAACATCGGATATTTCTCTGTATTGTAGTCCCGATCTAACGAGAATACATGCTCCACCTCGCTTTTTATTCCTAGAAAAGAAAGCAGCCGAGCAAAAATTTGGTACATGTAACAGATGCTCATATCCCGTTTGAACAAAGTGCTCCGTAATACAGATAATATCTATTGTAGTTCCCTTGTTATATAGTTCCTCCAATTTGATCGTTAGTGTATCCGATTTACTCATTAAGCCTGCTATATTTTGATGGAGTATATGAAGGTGGTTAAAGAAAAAACTCTCGATCACCTTGTTGTGAATCAGTAGGTAAATCCTGATCGTCAGGTAAGCAATCAACCTCTAGGGGGGATGTGGTATTCAAGTTTCGATTTCCCAAAATCAGATCTTGTAAGTCTGACATTACAATTTTAAGACCATGGTGATTTAAAGTGTCATATTTGTTATAAGTATAATTATTGTCAAAAGGTAAATTTAGATTAGAGTCAAGAATAAAAGCATAATTGAATGAAGTTACATCCATGTAAAGTAGATTATTGAATGTTTCTATACGACTATTAAACACAATATTTGCATTTCTCATGTATTTGTATGTGGGTAGACATATTACAAAGTTTGTATGACTTAATGGAAATAGTTTTTGTTTGATGTATATAACAAGGTCTGTCTAATTTTGGGTAATCCGAAAGTCTTCCTCACCAATATATATAATACAGTAGTCAGAGAGAGTAAAGTTTTCTACTTTGCCCTCAATTCCGTTTAAAATTTGCGTTACTCCACATTTAGGTACACGATAATGACATATTTCATATTTTTTGTATAGTTCTGTATTTTCAGCAAGTTCATATAACCTGTTTGAGGTTTCACCGCTTATTAGACAGATTTTATGTTTGGTGGGTGAAAGTTGTGTAGAAATACCCTCTTTGTATTCAGTGATCTTGAGTTTATCGGTGATCTTGTTGATTTTAGTGTTTAGTTTAATTGTAGTCGGCAAGTCTTCGAGTGTGTCAGATGTTTGTGTTTGCCTTGTTACTGTATGTTTATTTGTTGTCTTCTTAGGTGTTTTGTTTTTTGCTGGACTGTTGACAATTTTTTTATAAATTTTATTCTTTTTATTGTATTCTTCATTTATTTTCTTCAACGTGCTGTTCTCTAAAGATAATATTTCAATTTCTTTATTAGCGCTATTTAACTGTGACGTAAGCCTATCGATCTCGTCTTTCAGGACTTTTATTTGTTCATCATTTTCATCTTCAGAGATATCTGGTAAACTATTGGTAGTGCAATTCAATGACTGTGAGATAATGTCGCTCTCATTATTACTTGTTTCCGATCACGTGCGAGTGCGTCGGAACGTTATATTTTCCAAGAAGTTAATTTCAAAGACTCCAAAAATATTTCCAATTTATTAAGTGTAGTATGAATAGGCTGCTTTATTGTCTTTGGTCAGTCGAGAATATCAGTAATTCTCGAGTTGGTATAACCTTATCTGTGGTACTATTTAGTCTGTGGTATTCTCAAGACTGGCTGTCAAAATTTGTTGATCTGAAGTTGCGTGTGAGTGAGTGTATACATACACAGCAAAAACAGCTGATAAAAACGATTACGGGTGTGTGAGTCGTTTTCAAAATTGTCTGTTACGTATGTGTAAGTGTTTGTGAACTCACTGTTTTATCCAGGTAATGTTGATGTTGTATTAAACCACACATTTATAGGTTATGTTGACTGTTCTGAACACTTTTGTCACTGTTTTAAAACTCAAAATGAGCTAATTTCAATTTTAATTAATTTGATTCACAGAAGGACTTGTTTACGTTCTCGGCAGTGTTGCCACTACTGCAGAGGAGATTTGTCTTACTGCAGAGGAGATTTGTCTTACAAAGTAATGGTTGTAGCGGAGTACCTGTCTGTAAGGCATGGTACACACATGTCCCCCGGCGACGGCGACCGTTTGCTTAGGATGTATGCACACCCACTGTTTTGTCTTACTACACACTATTTGTTCTGCTACTTCATCGAGTAAGTCAGCTTAATGTTCGATGGAACTCAAATACCGATCCTTTGCCTCCAGTGCCTGGGTTTTATAAGTTAGTCTAGTGTGTTTTTTGAAAAAAATGTCACCTCGAATTCCATATTTCTACCAAGAATCGAAACCAATTACTGTTAGTAAAAAGATCAAATGAAATCAAATCGTTTATTCATTTTAAAATCAAATATATCGAAAATCAAGTAGATCTAAAATAATATTCTCGTGTCTCAATGCGGGTTATCTAACTCCGCCAAAACAGCTTGAAAGATATTTACGAAAGGTTTTGTCTAAACTCGGAGATCTTAGAATAGGTCATTCGTTATTTTGTATAACCCTAGGAGATAAGTGTGGATACTTACTATAACCTATACTTATTCTATTTTATGATTTGGCACCATAAGACCAATAACCCCAATTATAAGCAAAAAACCACGTTTGCCGGGTCAGCTAGTATACCTAAAATAAGTCAGTCCTTACACTAAGTGTGTATGTATGTGTGGAAGTGCAGCTGTAATGCGTGTAATTGCCGTTTGGTTGTGTTGAAGCGACAATTATACTCGACGATAACCACCGTCTCATCGTACCATACGCAGTAGTGGGACACGCACAGTGTTGTGGGGATTTTGATAGTAACGTACAATAACGATGTTTTCATGAATTTGAAATGCTATATTTTTTATTACGATATTCTGTATCGTGTCTTTGTTCTTAATATCAAGAGCAAAGTTGATAACATTTTATTACAATATGTGCTTGAGTCTCTAGGTAACCATGAGGTAAATAACACAGATGTATACTATTCACTAGATTTCGCTCGTTACTCCAACCGCGTAAGTGTCATCTGTTGCGAGAACTAGTATGTATGCCTAAGTGTCACAGTTATTTTGAAATATAAGTTATATGACTGCAAAGTTTCTTCAAAATCCGTTCAGTAATCTATATTTAAAAGAAGAAAATCCAACAAACGCACTCTTCACTATTTTCAATAAGTAACACACATTCCTACTTAAAGAAACGGACCTTATCTTGTAAGTATAATGTTTTTTACTACTCGCGATAAACGTTAGTCTCTTAATACGTTCAGCTACATAAGAAACCAGATTCGAGTGCCAAGTCTCACAACTTTATCTTTATGAAAGGAAAAATTCGGGACCTTGAGGTTTTCCGCTTAGTCGATAACACGAGACAAACTTAATTCTGACCTTTAGTCCGGGAATAATAACGACCCTTCCTACGATGCTCTATTTATTGATACTGTGGAGTGAAATACTAGTTGAAAGTAGAACAAAAAAAATCAACGTCTAAAAAAATTGTTAAGTATTATAATGTAGAAATACTAGAATTATTATGACAAATTTAGAGTAGATATAAACATTTGTAAATCACGCTCAGCGTTTTGCCGTGTGGAGACCAAAAGACATTTGGTTCAGTTATAGAATAGTAGTTGATAAGTAGGTGGTAAGCTTGGCATTTAAAACACTACGCCATAACACAATAAGGCCTCGCGCGCACTAGCGATTAAAATTGGCCGATAGTTTGATCGGTCAGTCGGATCAGTACAGAGTTATATGGCAGTGCGCGCACTTGACGATTTGATCAAGTGCGCGCACTGCCATATAACTCTGTACTGATCCGACCGACCGATTAAACTATCGGCCAACTTTAATCGCTAGTGCGCGCGAGGCTTAAGGCCGAGCGCATACATACAACTGTTACATCCACAAAACTGTTTCGTCGAGTTGTGTACTTTTCGTGATTTCTACTCAACCAAACAGTTTAGTTGATGGAAGTGCGCATACAATCGATTTTTTTATCTCCTTATACTGTGAACATCCTTATAGAAATTTTAAGAGGACTAAAAAAAGAAGATAGAGACGTGGTGCCGCTTCAAATCCTTATACGAGATTGGCAGTCGTAGTCAGTCGCAGATCGACTGTTTAGTCAATAGTCTGCGCACATCAATACAATACAAATTGAGCGCTTGATCGATAGTTGTCCAACTTTTAAATCAAAAGCAAATCGATAAGCATTTTTGACTTTTTTGTCGAGCAACTATCGAGTTGACAGTATGTGCGCTTCAATATATTCTTTTAGACATATGATACACAACAAAATAGTTGTTCGACTTAAAGTTGTATGTATGTGCTAGCCCTAACATGAATCTAGTAAACTATATAGGTAGTAGCTAACTCAAAGATACTAGAGGTATTAATCAAACCCACTACATCTCAAGCTTTGTTTGAAATTTGGTTTGACAACAAAGCAATCACAAGCGTTAAAATATCTCACAGCCTTTACGTAACAACAAAATTGAACTGCCAAAATGTATGTCAAACTCTCAATGAAATTTTTCCTCGAAACTTTAAAGGGACGTCAAGCTACATGGGACGTCCAGGAGTCCGGGACACATGCGAGTGTCGCATCCCTCCGACCGGATATTACTTCGGCTAATGGGTAAAAGCCTCGCACGAGCCTGTTTGGCTCACAGCTCACGACCAAATTGAGTCTAGGCCTGATTGTGATGGAAAAATGCTAAACAGAGCCAAATTAAACGCCCTACGAAACGCTTGTAGCCTGACAGGGATTTGGCTTAAAGCACTTTATTGTTTCGTGTAACGCTTTGCGCCTTTATACGGCTTTCGGCAATATTAGAATACATATTAATACTGGCTTTTTGTTCTCAAAGAGAGAGCGCTTTAAGTCAAGGTAGGCTGAAGAAAATATGTCGTTGGCGAAACATTTCTTTATTGCACTTTACGAAATATATTGGCCGCTGTTATTTTTTTATATCGAAGCGCAGTTAACTATCATTCGTTTCTTTAACACTGTTGCCCTGATTCAGCGCTGTCCGTTAGCCTCCTGTTAAATTAATTAGTCAGATGACTCATAAAATAACTCTCGTCCTAATTTTGAATATATCTGGTAGGTTAGACATATCTAGACGTTGTTAAACTGGGCCTATATATTTTTAAAGAACATCTTTTTATCCGTTACAATAAGAACAAAAATATTCGCAGAATAAAACGGCATGAAACTCATGCAATGAATATACAAACCCATGGAATTTAATATACTTTTAACTACATAACTTTAACTAGTGGGGTTGCATGCTTTTACTGACAAAGTTTTGATCATCTAAAAGTAAATAAAAACCACACCAATATCCCATGGAGAGTCAAATAAAGATGTCTATCGAAGAGGTGGGAGTTAATAGTCTTTGTTTTACGAGATCGGTCTATGGTGGTGCATGGAGGTGCGGATTTAGTGGCGCTGTCTATACAGTCAGGTATAGATACTGCAAGTTAATGTGCACATCTGTCTTATAACGTCTTGAGAAAAGAGATTTGTCTCTTTAAATAGGATATTTGTGCTGCAACGCCTCGGCGGTAGATCTGCTAGAAGTAGTATCTAGACACGGTAAAATATGATCTGATACTGTTTAACTATTATCATTACATTTTATAACCATTAATGCAATTACAGATTAAATACGTAATTTGATCTATGCATTCTGCAGACTACAGTGGTCATCAACAATTTTTAATGGCCTGGACTAGCATGTTTTACTATTATTTAAGTTTTTTTTGACCTAAATTGTTTGGTTTATACTTTGGTAAGTATATGGTTTTATCTCGGTTTGTTTTGGTTTTACAATCTTCACATTTGGACATATAATTTTTGCTCTCACACATTGGTATGAGCATATACTTAATTCTGAATCACATAGGAAACTTTATTTTTTTGTTGGAAATTAAGTAAATGTTCAATTTATATCAGCTGGTCGGCAGACATGATTCTTGCTAATGCAATGACAATAACACAAGATCCTGAATTCCAATTAATCTCATAATTACAAGGAATCACATTAGAGTTATCGATCGCCCAATACACTGGCGGGTTCATTCGCTCACACGATGCGTCTGGCACGACGCTCGGTGCAAGTCGATGGAACGTGGACGGAATTCATTACTAGTGGTTACCTCGGCCGAGGAGGCTCGGCTTACCGATGTTATGGATACACAACACAAGTAAATGATCTTACAACTATATGTCTACGGTCGGTATTAAAAGTCACTGGATGTTTGTTCGGTGTCATATACTCGCACTTCGAACCCGAAGGTTCAGTGTATAGCTCACATCTATCGATACATATATCATGCATGGAAAATATACACACATATTATAGGAGGAAAAAGCGGCGGTAGCCCAGTGGTGTACGTAACGGACTGCCGAGACGATGGTCTCGGGTTCGATCCCCAGGTACCTCGGGCACACACCTCTGACTTTTCGAAGTTATGTGTGTATTAAAAATGTTAATTATCGCTCGCTTAATAATGTGCCCGGTAGATGGCAATAGGCTCGCCCCCTATTACATTGGGACCTAAACATATCTGGCGAAGTGTGGGTGTGTAATACACCTCTCCCTACCCCTTCGGGGATAAAAGGCGTGAAGATATGTTATGTTATGTTATGTTATATTATAGGAGGCTAGAGGATACTCACGGTAACATCCGCTCTTTTTTTTATTTAACCGTTTCTGCCCAATGCCGTGGGCATTTCGTTGAATCCTGTCTTAGTGCACCCCTGCGGTCCCCAAAGAACATACATGCCAAAGTTCAGCTTCTTGCGTTTAATAGTTTAGGTTGTAGCTTGATTGTCAGTGAGTCAGTAACGCAAGAATTTGCTCATCATTTGCATCGAACGAAAAGAATCGAACCCATAATTACCACCTCGATGTCACTAACTAGCCTTTAACAGTACACTGCTGGACTAAATTGGCCTACTATACCAAACGCCAAACGGGTTGGTATAGGGTTTGTATAAAGTATTCCTTCTCTTACAGTGCTGTTCTCTGAATAATATGCTCCCTCTGTCGGCTCTTACGACACCCATGGGATGATATGGAGTGGTGACGTTCCGTATTCTTAATCCGTCACCCAGACGTAACACGGACGCCAAATACAATACTATATTATTATAGTATTGAAGGATATCAATTAAGTATACGAGTTATTGAATATACATTCAGAGCTTAACCTGTTTCTGTCGATTTTACTCCACTGGTAATGGAAATTACACACGCGCATAGTTCACACTGTAAAGAATTTGTCGAAATGACTCATGGAATGCAACCGCATCAAAGCTTTAGACGACCTCAGGCAGGCATTTTATAAGTCATGAAAAAAGTTAAAAGTTATTTTAGACAAGAGGCAGTACTTAGAATGTGATTATTCATGCCAAAAGTAATTAGAAGTCACCGAGTCTGCTGCAAGATCCTGAAACATGATTTTATGTTAAAATCACGACATGTCATTGAGATAGCAAACTCATTCATCACTTATTTCATACAGAGTCAGTAGTAGCTATATATCTCATCGTTATTTTTCTTCTATCATTTCTAGCTTACCTTCAGTACGTAGCGTTACACATAAGGAAACTAGAAAATTTTGTTACAAATGTCTTTAATTGTCACATAGCTCAATTTGAAAGCAAATTCCAACAAGAGTAATTTGAAGCAAATTGGTAAAATCTCTTTCAAATCGCTACACGTTAAAAGAAAACATACTTCACAGCTTTGACATATTTTCATGTAAACTGTACACGTTGACCGCAGGCCAACATATGCCGATAAACCCAGGCGAATAACTTATGTCTTATACGTTTTCCATCCACAAAGAAGGAAACTTTAGCCACAAAAACTTCTCAGTGTCTCGCCGACACGAAATAACACGGGATCACATTGTGCGCCGTATTGTGAGGAAATCGAATCGCTAGTGTGAGACCGCGTCGTCGCCCGGCCACAATGGACGATATTTTTCAACACGTGGAGTGAAGAATGGACGGATACGACTGGCTAGTTGTGTGACGGTTATTTTTATGACGGTCCAATATTATAATTATCCATCTTCTTGAGTTTTTAATAAGATCACTAGCTTTCGCAAGTGGTATATGAAGCAGTACTGATGGCAACCTCAAAAAACTCCGCTCAGTAGTTTTTGAGTTATTATATCTATATACAGCAAACAGACAGACGTGGCGGTAGACTTTGTCGTGCCTATTTATAAGTTATAGATTTTGTCGTTCCTATTTTGCGACTACACAAGCACGAGATTTCTGCTCCATGTTTTATAAGTCATTACAATTGATGCGGAGCGCGACAGCGAAGCAACACCGACATTCTATAATGACTATCATACTTCTTTGAGCCCATGTACGTCGACATATAAATTGTATATTATTATAAAGTGAAGTCCACCTTTCGTCTTGTCTGTCTGCACGGACGCGATGAATTCCAAAACTGTGAAACAGATTTTTGTTGAACGGTTTTCACGAATAGATAGTACCTATGATTCCTGAGGAAGGTTTGGGTGTATAATTCATGCGTGCCGAGCCGCGGGTGAAGTTGAGTAAATAAATAAATTATTTCTAGATCTGAATGCTTACAGTAACAATGGCTTTGTATATAATTATTTAGACTTAACTTACGTCTGAGAGAATAACTGCTAATTCCGCGGCTAAGACTCAGTCGGCAGAAACTGAAAGTTGTGTAAACTAATTAAAAGTTGCTCAAATAGCTCCACGTGCAAACGGATAGAGTTTGGACTCTGAATCTTACTGAGATGTGCGAGGAGTCTCAAGATGACTCAAGAAAAATTCTGCAAGAGTCGAAATTTTTTTCGTAAGCTAGCTCAGCTATTGGTAGATGTTAGTCTCACCTATTATTTCGCTGCCTATCAAGATGAACCCTGATGTAATTTGCATTCATATCATTGCTTTATTTCGTTCGCTTTTTTTAACGCAATAGACACTCGTATTTAACACAATTTTTCCTCACCGCTCATCTCCACTCATCTTGGCTTAACTTCCGTGTACACGCATTTTATCGGTGAGTCCGCTGACCTTGATTGAGGGTTTTATTTAGTTGCCAGGTTAATGTTGCCTAAGTGGGTTAATTGAAAATACAGAAATAACTCCAACCTCTGGGAAAGCTGGTGAATAATATAGACGGTAAATCATTGGACAGATACCTGTTTGAATAGTTCTAATCATGTTTGACCTAGCTTAAATTGATAAGACTGATATTTCTGGACAGGTTGTCACTCCTTCGATTAGATTGAAATAGAATTTACATCGTTTTAGATGAAGACAATTTATTTTTAAATAAAACATGATATTGGCAACAATATTTTTATTTTTATTTTTTGGGATGTGGTGTAATCAACGTAACAACAGTTCGTTGATTTTATAATCAACGAATTGTTGTTACATGCGTTGGTATTCTTTGTATCCATTAATTGAATTTTACACTGGAAAAATACTTTAATTGCCAAAAGGGACAATAAAACAATGAAGTAAATATGGATTACGTGTAAATATACACTAAGTTTACACACAGTGCCAAGAAACAAGTGGGCAAATTGTATGTATTATTTTTAACGACATAAATAAATAATTTCAATGTTCATTATATTGATTTTATCAGCCTATGTATTCTGCTAGAAACGTATTAATAACATTTAAAATGACAAAATGTTGTTTTGGATCAAGATAATATAGATGCAAGTTATCTTATCTTCCTGCAAATACATTTGTAGCCAGTATGCACGTAAAGCAGACTGCTCGCATTTTTATAGTGTGCTCGTTTCCAAATCAGTGAATTTTCAACCAAACCTTCGACCCTTATTTTGCCCTCTTATGGTCACAATATAAAAAAAAATCCTCAATCAAGGATAACTGTGTCATAAAAGGAGCCCATACAAAATTGCATGTTTATAGTCTGCCAGGAGAAATGGTATTACATATTTAGACAAATTCAACTTAATATATGAATTAAAACTTTCGTCGTCTTTAATATTAGTAGTATATTGTTGTCAGTACAGCCGTAATCATGGCGCTTGCAACAGTGCCGAAATATCAAATACTCGAAACAAAGGTACTTGGCATATATTTCCCTAAGACAGTAAGTATACAACTTATTTTTTTTATGGTAGTAGGCTACAAACGAGCAGACGGATCGCCTGATGGTAAGCAATTACCGCCACCCATGGACACAAGCAACACCACAGGAGTTACAAGTCCGTTGCCGCCCCTTGAGGTTGGGAAAAGGGATAGGATGAGGAGTTGGGTGAGGGAGAAGGAATAGGGGATAGGGCCTCCGAAATAAAAAACTAAAAAGGTAACCTAAACTTGAAGCAATAATTCAACGGCAGCACATATTTTATATAAACCCAGCAATACATTCAAACATACCAGCTTGAAACAACATTTGAGCTAATGAATAGCCTGCCATCAAACGTCAGTTCCCAGTAACGACAGCCTTCAGTTTTTATGCGACATCTCCTCTTATTCCGAGTTGCAGGGTGTTTGCAAATTCCAGTCAGTTGTCGAGGCAAGGCATTGCTACACCCACTTGACCGAGATGGCAGCCGTCAGCGCGAAGAGCTTGCGCACATATCCTTTTACTTTAAGTTTTACGGTCTCGCTTTAGTAGGTGGTGTGAGGTGTGGAGCGATATTGATGGCTGAACTATGAGATATGCTGTGTTTTAGTAAACTTAATAAGAAAACAGTACTAAGGATGTAAGTGTCGCATGTGTGTAGGCAGAAATGTTAGGTAAGGTTTTTAATGTACCACCAAGGACTTTAACAGTCACATGGCCTATGATCGTAAGCTTTTATCGTTAACTAAAACAGACTGCTAACGGACTAAAAATAAATCCAGTAGTCCAGGAAACTTTCAAAACATTCAAAAATCGAACACAAAGATAAGAACATAGACTCGATACAAAGATTATTGATGCATTAAGGTTCTATCCTATTCCTCACATTTAGTTTAAACCGAGTAGCGTCAACAATATCGACTAACAATAGAGGTACCTACTATATCGTTAATCGACAAATTAAAATTATTTCTTTGAAAATAATATCCTTTTAATTCTGTGCCGCATGTGAGCAAATACATAGATAGTAAGTAAAGTATAACGTCAGCAAAAAAAACAGCATCCAACTACGATCTAAATTAACGTTGATTCCTCACATTAAAAGAGATATTTTTACGTCGTGCAAAGCATAGGGCGTCGACCTCAATTATTCAAAAAAAGCAGTCACGTCATACACACGTGATACGTGCATGTAGTTCTGATTGCTGACTTTATTCCAAATGTTACTGAGGTGTATGATGTAGAACCTTCTCGTTAATTTGGAAGTAATTGACAAGAAAGCTATGTGATGAATTGTTCGTTTCACTGTATAATAGTAAACATATTTATTTTTTAGTCTAGTATGACTTGCGTACTGGCAATAAATCCAGTATTGTTGAAGACGTTTCAAACAGTAAACCATCGGATATAAATAGCTCTCAAATATTAAACAACAATTTTGTGGATCACACAAACAGTTGTGTCATGTAGGGATTGCTACTATGCGATAATATTCGGTAAGATAGCCGTTAAACCACTACTCCATTACAGAAGATACCTAACTACCTACCTTCTTTGAAACATGTTAAACCTACAAGACCTCGAAAGATATGCATAGACATTATACAGCATCGTGTAGTCTACTACTAGATATAGTCCTCTTCTTACGGCCATTTTCAATATTCGAACTATAGATAGATCTGTAGATTTTAGATTCGTGTTTGACATATTTTGTATGGAGCTTACGTCAAAAACTGTCAAAAACGAATCTAAAATCTACAGATCTATCTATAATTCGAATATTGAATTCATTTCATTCGAAAGCATTATCGTATTGACCCATGTCAATACGAAGATTTGGCCTTGTATACCCGACTATCCAGACTGGTTGATACACAGATGAAATGTGAAAAACTCATCACCAAATGTAGAGTTTTTCATCTCGCCTAAAGCACAGAATAAACAGTACTACGTACAGAAGCACCACTTCTCAAACCAATTCATTGAAATTGCGACTCTTGCTACTAAGCAACAAAGTGCAATTCAGCTCGCATAAGCACTCAGTGCCTAATGCGATATTAACCTAACCGTTCCCGCTCTTTCTAACACATAACGCTGTCACTGTCTGGCGCGGAGCTGTCGCGCTAGGGTTGTCGACTTGCCGCTGCTACTATAATATTGATTCATCGTCTATCTACCTACTTGACCACGTACCTAATAATAAATAATCATCTTATAAGTATCCTATCCAACTATTTGAGCTCGTAGAACAAAAACCACAAAAAATCTGGTCGTTTACATTTTCACTATACTAATTCTTAGTTATTTCCTAAACGCGAGGACCGATTTACATGATTCAAACAGATAAAATGGTTTTTGAACTAGATCTTTAATTTGCTACCATAATCGTTGGGATATCTCAACAAACAAAAAATCTAATTTTCAAGTTGCTCTCGTAAAATAAATTTTCAAGTCGATAACCCTTGCGCGACGCGTCGGACGCGGGCTTGGAAGCCGCGCCAAAGTGTAGGCACTTATCGCTGTAGGTACGGCCGAGTGAAGGAGGCCTGCCTAAAGTAAGTATTTGCTTTGTGTTTTTTTCTAGACTACCTCCTACACACATGGAATTAAATCGGGTAGTGATAATTTGAATAAATACATCACCAAACAGATAATGTACTGTAACTGTGTTCAAAAAGTCCTGATCTTATTTTAATAATATTATTTTGTTATTTATAAATATAGACTTTAATGTTGTCTATTACAACACTCATAACAATCTCAGTATCGTGAATATCAGCGCGCTTGGCGGCGGCGCGGCGTCGTCCGCTAACCGCAATAATAGTAATATCGATATTTGTGGGACACTCGGTGCGCTCCTGAACCACATATTACTTACCCAACAAGATCATGTACCCGTCACTATTAAATGTTTATTTCGGTACAGCTATGTCCATTTCCTTACCTTTTAAATGGAAATAAAATTGGCGATAGCCTAGTGGAGAGACCGACGGACTGTTATGCTGAGGGTCTCGGGTTCGAAGCCACGGCGCGCACCAATGACTTTTCGAAGTTATGTGAGTATTAAATTATTAATTATCGCTTGCTAAACGGTGAAGGAAAACATCGTGAGGAAACCTGCATGTCTGAGAGTTCTCCATTAATGTTCTCGAAAGACATGTGAAGTCTGCCAACCCGCACTTGGCCAGCGTGGTGGACGAGAAGAGACCCGTGCACAGCAGTGGGACAGTTTATATACAGGGCCGAAGATGAAATACACACATCGAAGAAGCATTTATGCTTACGCTGACACATTTACCCGCGGCTTCACCCGCGTGTGCATTGGTTATCGGCACAAAAGGCTCATGTGCTACTCAGCTTCTTAAATCAAATTCCTGTTACGGCTCTTACTGATTGCCGGCAGCCGAAGCCCAGAGAAGTATGACCAAAAAGGTATTTTCTATGATATAAATGTAAAAAGCGCGGCATAAACAAAACAGTACCCAACGCAACCGCTAATTTGAACCACTACACCAGAAAAAATCTCGGCCACTACATTACGGGGGTAAATTATAAGTAAATAATTAATATTTTATTACACAGCGTGCCCCAGGGCGAACGATGTGCCTGTTCCATCGAACCTTCGTATTAATTAATTTGTGGAACAACGAAAAACTCCACCGCCTCGGGACAAAGCGATTACACTGCGAACCCCGGAGCCGATAGCGAGCAGAGAATACCGGTTACTCGGTATCGATTGTATCTATAATGATACATAAGTTTATTTTACAATATTGCCGTTTTATAGACACGGTGAGTGAAAATTTTTAACCATCCCATAATTTAACAAATGTATCATATACCTACGTAAACGAATATTTGTGACATAATTATCTTATTGCCGTAGTGTTGTCCCTTTTACTATTGGGTACGAGAGTACATAAAAGAAGCGAGACGATAGAAAAGATTCTCAATACTAAAACAACCCGTTTTTGTTTTATAAAGTTTAATCATAAGTTATAAGTATTACGAAAGTCTAACCAGAAAGCACAGTAAAGCATCATTGGCCCCATGTTGGGCGTCAACTTCAGAAACATTGAACATAGCACTTAGGCTTTGTATAGCATTAGGTAGGTAAGTAAAACACCTTCAGTTTATTCATAATAATATTGCAAATATTATTTATATCAAAAGCGTAAAAAACTATTCATGGCTTCAATAAGTTCTGAACTGTGATTGATATCTTACAGTGTAACACACCATTAAGAGTTAACACTGCCCAATCCTAAAACTGAACTCAGCAGAACTATGAACAAAACAAAAAACATGTTAATGTTTGCGAAAGATCTCTACTCTCTTAACGAATACAGGTGCCGGTTAATTCGAAACAATTTTCCATCAAATGCACACACTAAAAACATCTTAACTTTTGTGTAATTAGAATACTTACAAATAGCTTTAGCTACGAGAACAATCCAAACAAAACTTTCAAAATAAAGCGCTGGTAGGTGGTGGTTATTACTGCCAGATTTCGCCGATGACGAGTTTAAAATTTGTTGAAAATTTCCTCCGGGCGGTTTTTCTTTCCTCGCAGTTTCCTTGCCTCAGTATATTTGGATGAAAATGTCATGAATTCAAAATCACTTTTTGTAAAACCTATTTTCTTCAATTACTTGGCTACTTTCCGACTTGTAACGATTCATAATGAAGCTTAAATCGAATTTGATTATTCGAATTGAATTTACATTCCAATGTAAGTCGCTAGATGGGAAACATGTTTTAAATTATATAAGGTGTAAAAGTAATGTTACATAATAAATTGAATTTGCATATACACCTTATAATTCTATCCTGACAACCCTAATGTCTACATATCCCATATTACATCCATCTCCTAATAATTGACGGCACGAGTTTCTCAAGGTAATGGGAAAGTAAGAAATGCAAGAGGAAAACCAGCTTCGTCAGAAATCTGTCAATCCATCACATAATGTGTTTGGCTCCCTTCACAGGCTGTAGCTTTTAAGTTGTCAATTTGCTAGTACAAGTAGAGTATTCACTGTGACCACGGGGATGTAACAAATCTTATAAAATTCGTCTGAAATCGGCTTACGGGTGTGTTATCTGAGTCCGATGGTGCTTTTGACAAGGAGCCTTTTGTGCAGGAAATAAGCGGTCACGGCCCTCTGTCCACTCACCTAAACGGATTTGTTCTAAGCCCCCTGCCCTAATAGATTACACATTTGTCAAAACAGCCGCCCATTGATTTATCTTGACAGCCATATAATTCTGTCAAAGTATTTTGGCTAGACTGGTTAATTTCGACCCCTCGAATCGATATTTAATTAAAATATTGTTGTTGTTTGTTTGGTTGGCGCAGTTAGAATACTAAAGCAGTTTCATACTTTAATATAATGTGTTTGAGAGTTGTGCTCGCTACTTGTAGGTGGTTTGTGACCTGGGGCCCAATTCTGCTATTTTAGATGACATCGACATTATATTTTGAATGGAATGAGATTATATTTTGAATTTACTCAAAATCGGTATTCTGCTACACAATGTCATTCTATTCTAATTTCGATATATTCAATTTAATGTCAAATATCCTGACATGAGTAGGTATTGCCATTAATGAAATAATTAAGTTTATTGCTGGTAATTTGATGTTACAGCGTTACCTATGATTTGTTTTTATGTAATATAAGTACGCTCTCACATTTTATTTCAATTTAACAGTTCCTTACGATCTGGTAGATGTTTTGGGAAATCTCTTCTTAGTCAGGGACCATAAGGGTGCAGCATACGGTCCTCGAGGAACGTACATGCCAATTTTTAGCATCTTGTGCCCAGTAGATTCGGCTGTGCATTGCTGTTAGTCAGGGAATTGTGAATGAATTTTATATATACAGATGATACTACCTAGCAGTGCAATATGGCAGTCTATAATACTAACCAGTACCATTTTAGTAAATGAATTTATTCGTTGGATTGTGAGAGATTTTTTGATACATAATCAAAAATGTTACGTACGATTTGAAATTGAACATTTAAAATATGGGTGTTTTGAATATGTGTATTTACAGTTTGACGTTTGTCTTTGTACAAGAATATATTTAGCAGAATACCGTTTATGTATTGTTCAACTCTCAATATATTCGCAATATCATTTCAATGTCTCTTAATTTAGGAGAATACCATTATGACGTAAATATGATACTGACATCATATCGAAACTGCATTTTGAACAAATATAATTAGCAGAATTGGGCCCCTGGAATCGCTAAGTGAGTACTTAAACATTCTCGGTGCACAAAATACGTGTACTTCCTCACGTACGGTAACTTTTTTTTTTTTTGTTCTTTATTTAAATTGGGGTTTTTATCCACGTGGATACGCCAACCCCATCATGCCTTGTACAAAAACAACATTAGGACTTAAAACTAAAACATTATAAATACTTGAAATTAAATAAAGTTAATGAGCTGACACAATCTTTTAGCTAGGGTTGATTTTGGTTGTGCTAAAATTGTTTGCACTAACCCTACCTGTAATAAATTCAACTGGAACTCTTTTATTAAAATTTCCCTCTCGTTCCGGTTCCTACCACATTCCATCAGCAAATGCTGCACATCTTCAATTACATTGCACGAGCTGCAGTTAGGTGAATTAGCTTTTTGCATTATGTTCGCGACAGACATTAAAACTATGACAGTGAATAGTGTATTCGAAACCGCGAGTGAAAATCGAATAAAATCAGTGTTATCTAATCGTGCGGTACACCGGGTTCGGTTCCCGGACGTGTCAAAACGTTAAAAAATAGCTAAAATAGTGTAAATGGTTAGATTGTTAATATACAACTATGTAATACATGAACATTAGTCTTAAACTTGTGCTAACTGTAGGAACCTTAGATATCGAATCATAAATAGCGTTATCAGTAGTGACAGATAAGAGTTAATGCTTCATTTTTTTTTTTTTTTTTTTTTTATTCTTTATTAAAGGGCTTTATCGCTGAGCGATAACGTCGCCCTGTAAAATCAACCTTAAAACTATAACAAATCACTCAATTATCTCCTTAAAGCTACTGAACCTATTTTATATAATATTTTAGCAGGTTCTGATAAAGGATCCGATAAAATCGAGTTACATGCTCCGACTTCGAACTGGTAGGAACCAAGCAAATTGTTTCTTAGGACTTCGGTCCGTACACACTCCATCAAAACGTGTTGAACATCCTCTACCACTCCGCATTCTTCGCAAGCAGGTGAAGCAACCTTTCTCATTAAAAACCCAAACTTATTTGACGGAATGTGACCGGAACGAAGTCTCATTGCCATAACAAGGTTACTTCTACATAGTACATTTTGATCTATTAGATGGTTTATAGGAAGTTGTGGTTGGATCGTTTTATACCATATCCCTTTCTCTGTTGATCTTTTGTTAAAATATTCGCTCCAGACATCTAGGCACTGCCTTTTTAGTATTTTAAGGTAATCAGTATATAGCGGAGAAATATTCACACAAATACCTTCCGAGACTGCTTGATTGGCCAACAAGTCAACAGTTTCGTTATCTTTGATCTGTACATGAGATGGAATCCATTGCAGTATCACCGATATTGATCTACAACTCAGCCTTGATATAGATTCCAAAATCGTGTAGGCTATCGGTACTCCTCGTATAGACGAGGTGCACCGAGCCAAATGTTGCAGCGCGCTCTTAGAGTCAGTTAAAATGACGAAATTCTGGTGATTAATAGAGCAAATATATGATAACGCTTCTGCTATTGCAATTAACTCAACATGCATAATTGATATATCGGTATCTATACCAAACCTGAGCGCAGTATCTAATTGTGGGTCCCACACAGCAGCACCACAACCAATGCTAGTCTTAGAGCCATCCGTGTAAATCTTATGGAAACCTACGTACTTCTGTGCTATATAATGTGTACAAACTTGTTTTAGATGATTGCTAGCTTGTTGTCGTTTTGGCTTAGTTAACAATGGAATATTATCTTTTATAACATCATGTATATTTATCCCAGCAACCCATGTATCTAGAGTGAACATTTCAAGTACCTTAACTGAGTGGATACAAAATGGTTTAAAGAAATGGTAAAGCGATACTAATAAAGGTAGTTCCCTGCGCCTCCAATGTTGCGCGTTATTATTGATATCTGCAGTTAAGGACTCAATCAAGTTAATCGAGATATTCTCTCGGAAAGACATGCATTTAAGCAGAAATTTACCACCTAGGTATCTCCTACGAACATGCAATGGAGATACGTTCAATTCACTTTCCATCACATGGATGGGTGTACTTCTAATAAAGCCACCGATTACCCGAAGGGCTTGATTTTGAACCTTGTTCAATTTTTCTAAATGAGATTTATAAGTACAGTCGTATATAAAGCTTCCATAATCTAACCTACTGCGTATTATAGATATATATAGACGTCTCAAATGTCTAGGGTGTACGCCCCAACTGGAACCAGCTAACACCTTCAATATATTAATGTATTTTAACACTTTTTGAACAATCTCGTTTATGTGTTTTCCCCATCTTAAGGACTGATCCAACCACATTCCTAAATACTTAATATTATGACATGTCGTGAGATTACTGTTATCTAATTTTAGGTTTACAGATTGTCTAAATACACCTTTTTTAAATACACAAACTTTAGTCTTAGTAGTAGATATTTCTAGCCCTAATTTTAAAATCATTGTGTGAAACATATTTAGTGCTGATTGTAATTCTGCCACGACAATATTGACATTGCAACCAGTTTTAAACAATACAAAGTCATCTGCATATTGGGATATGTCAACATTCCTGATAGATTCACAAATTTTGTAAGTAGCGACGTTAAATAAAAGAGGGGATAAAGGGTCTCCTTGAGCTAAGCCACGACCTGTTGACCTACAAATATCATTATTATTGATTGATATTTTAAGCGTTCTTTCCTTTAAAAATCTCCACAAATACAAGCAAAATTTTCGACCTATTTTTAATTTATCGAGAATGTTTAATAAACTATTTACATCTATATTATTATATGCATTAATTATGTCAATAAAACATCCCACTGTCACTAAATTATTATTAAATCCAATTTGAATTTTATTTGTTACATAACTAAGACTGTCTAAACACGATTTAGACTTGCGAAACCCAACTGTTTTATCTGAGAATACACATTTATTTTTGAGATACCATTCCACTCTTTTATTTAAGATCGAATGAAAAATTTTGCACAAGCAAGATATCAAAGAAATAGGTCGCAGAGAAGATAACAGTTGTGAATCTCGGCCTAATTTAGGGATAGGTATGATACGAATGCTACGCCATTGTTTCGGAACAAAACCAATGTCATAAAACCTATTATATAAAGATAGTAACAGTAACTTACCAGAGCAGGGAAGATTATTTACCATGGAGTAAGAAATCTCGTCACAACCAGGGGCTGTATCTTTTGGTTTGATAGAATTATTTAATTCATGGAGAGATATTTTACATTCTATTTTAGAATTACAAGTTTGAAAGTTGGTTTCCGGAGGGGAAACATAATCAGGCGTTAAATCATTAAGAAGGTTTTCTGCCAAATTGGGGTCAATGTATCGGCTAGGAGTCTTGCAACCCTTCACCCATCTCATACTTCGCCACATATCACTGGCAGATGTTGTGCTATCGACACTTGAACAGAATTGCCTCCAGCATTCACATTTGGCCTTACGTATGTCCTTTTGAGATTCTCGAATCTTTTCCTGCCATAATGTATAGTTCTGAGGCGTAGGGTTACGCCTAAACTTAGCTAGCGCTAACCTACGTGCGGCTACCGATTTAGATAGCTCGGCATTCCAGTATGGTTTTGGCTTAAATTTGTTACTAATGTGTTGAGGAATAATAATTCGAGGGATGTGTAACTCAGCTGCCCTTTGTAATGTGTTCTCGAAAAAGTCATAGCACATCTGAGGGTCTTCTAGGGTTGGGGCCTCATGTAACATGTTTTCAATGGAAGCAGCATACCTTTCCCAATCAGCTTTATTGAAATTTCTTTTATAAATAATTTGGTTAGTTACATTAAGAGTGGTAGATAAGTGAATAACTAGGTGATCGCTACCTAACGATTCATTCGTAACTTTCCAATGAAAACTTAGTGCCAAATCAGATGAGATAAAAGAGACATCGGGTGAAGATTGTTGCAGTATATTGTTGGCTAATCTAATACGAGTCGGACTACCATCGTTGAGTGATATAAAGTCATAACTTATCATTGCATCGAAAATCAAGGAACCACGCTGATCGGTTTTATACGACCAGTTTGAGTGGTGGCCGTTAAAATCACCTAATACTAAAGTTTTATTGTTTGTTAATGAAAATATATTATCCCAATCTCTCTGTAAAGTGTGAACTGTTGAAGGACAATATACGGCAACAATATTCTTAATATGTTGGCAATTAAACAATTTCAATCCCAATACCTCAATACCAGGGTTATTATTTTGAATATTGAACACCTGAGCACTTATAGATTTATGTACGATAATAGCTACTCCCCCGTAGCCGTCTAAACGATCCTTTCTGTAAACACTATAACCATTAATATTATAACAATTATCAGGTTCAAACCACGTTTCGCTTATAACAGCTATATGTATCTTATCTTTACACAACAGTTGTTCGAATATAATACTTTTGGGCCTCAGACTTTGTGCATTCCATTGTACAATATTTAATTCAATTAAATTATGAGAACCCATTTAAAATTTTACTTAAAATTGAGTCCTCCGGCAAACTATTAACTACAATGGCTACCAGCCAGTCTACAATTATTTTAACCACACTATGTATTTTATCTGTATATGAACCTCTCTGTAAAATAATATCGCTTATGAAATGTAATACTGTACCAAACGAAGTATTGCCTTTTTGTTGATCGCGTGTCGTCCGTGATGTGTGCGAATGCGGCGACCGATTACTTTCCGCGGCTGTAGATGATTTGTCCGAGTCCCAGTCGAAACCGACGACCGCAGCGGGAGTGACCGGCCGAGACTGCCGACCATGCCGCGTTTTATGTTTTTGTTTCGCTGCTCGTGCTGACTGCGTAGTCTGTCGCGGCTTAGGCGTAGGGCGAGCCTTCACTTTGTCTGCATACGTTATATGGTCCTCATTGATGTCTAATGGCGTGAAGCTATTATTTGTTATGATATCGTGTTGCGGTGCCACAGTATGTTGAGATTGTGTGTTGTTGTTAGGTGGAGGGGACGGCGGTACATATAATAACAGAGCTTTACGGTAGCTGCAACAAAACTCACTCATTAACTCGCGTAATTTCTTCTCTTTTATAAAAACTGGACATGATTTGTCCAAGGCCAAATGACTTCCCCGGCAATTGACACACATGAATGTAGTTTTTTCACACAGTTCATGGTTACCACCGCATCTAGGACATATTATTTTCCTCGAAGAACACATTTTTACTGTATGTCCATATCGCCAGCATTTTGTGCATTGCGTTACTGGGTACACATATTTCTCGACTTTCGCTTTCATGCCATATATATAAACGTGAGAAGGTAAAGATGGCCCTTCAAAACAGATACGTATAGACTCGCTAGCGGTCCACTGGCTCGACTTATCAACTGATTCGTTTGTATCTGTTTCTTTGCATCTGCGATTGAGACGTATCGCTGACAAAATTTTGACGTCACTCGAGACATTACTGACAAATTCCTCCATTGTAAGGTCCACCTCCATATCCCTAATTATCCCGTAAGATACTCCAACCTCCCATGATTTTTGCGATCGCCAGCCCATTTCAGTGAATACTTTAGATTTGATCATTTTATTGGCATCCGCTTCGGTATCAAAAGAAATGATCAACTTTAAAGGGTTAATATATCGCACGCGTGTTATGCCGCCGATATCATTACTTTTAAATAATTTCGCTAATGCGAATTGCTTCGGGAGTTTATCTTTGCATGTTACACATACGTCAATTTTATTGTTATCTACTATAATCTGCTCTTGATTTCTCTTCTCGCGTTTATTTACTGTTGTCCAACTACCTGGTGAATCGTCCTTTCTCCTCTTTCTAAAGCTACTATTTTGGTCATTCTCTATACCGCTTCTCACCGACTGTGTATCATCCTCCTCCATGTCTGAATTGGTTAAATCCTCTAACTGCTGCTGCTGGGTACTACTAGCTGCATAAAATTGCCTCAACAAGTCATTGTTGCATAATATATCACCTGTGTTTTCACTCATAGACCACGCCGGCCAAGCGCGGCGGCGCGCGGCGCTTACAAATGTCGCAGTTCTTATAGTGTCAACCCGTACACACGACTAATGAGCCCGATGCGTAAATCAACACACTGTTATTGATTGTAGAAATTATAATGATTTAAAATTATAACAAAATAAAATTACTTTAAATTTTGTTACATTTTCCCGCGTCGACCATGTTAATGCTTCATAAAACAGCTGTTTGTTTACATATTCGTTTTATAGTTTTATAAGTGTTTTTTAGCTTCATATAGACTTGAAATCATGTCTAGATACCTTTTTATTGCTAGTTATTACCTTATATAGTTAAAATAAGCATAATAACAAACATTCGTATGTTTATCATAAAATTTGTTTACTTACGATAGTATTTACTTAAGAAATTCTGTAAATTTTTTATGCTTCAAAGTTATCATGTCATATGTTCGAATTGAATAAAGATATTTTCATGGTGTTTGTTTTAATAGATGCCCCATATAGTTGCACACAACGGCCTACCAAAATTATATATATAAATTTAGTATACGATAGTTTTTCAATAGAAAATATAGTGGGCGGGCCCTTGTGTGGCAGCATTTTTTGGGAGTTTTTATGGAATAACTTAGTGACGCTAATAGTTAGGTTTAGGTATTGTATACCAATAGATAGAACTTAATGAGACCTATCTAACGATGTATAGAACATGTATGTATGCATAATAGGATCGAAACATACGTAACTTTTGTACTGTTTTTGAAATAAAAATAAACGAATGATTCTCTGTGCACGTGTTCGGTGCGATGGTCGTCGATAAGGTAAAGTTTCGAGGTACTTAAGCGACCACCAATTCGGCCAGTTGTTGGCGTCTCAACCACCATCTTGTGACCTATGTAACCATCAAGCACCGCACACCTGAACAGCATCGCTCTCAACGTATGAAGATGTTTCATTTCTGAAGCCCTTACACATCGAAGCCATACAGTCCACACACATAGAAGAACACGCATCGTCGTAGGCACACGTCAGCAGCACACTACCAGCGCACTGTAGCGGACTAGCAAAGGTTCGATTCCTGGCATCCGTTACATTTGTTGGTCGCTTCGAGCCGGATTGAAGAATGCCTTCGACGCGTTCAAGAGGTCGTGCTCCCGAGGTCGCCGGGGGAGCGGCCGGCGCCGGGCCTAGTTCCAGTACCCCTGCCCGCGCCGCCGCTGCCCGCAACCCAGCCGCCGCGGTCGTCCGTCACGACGGGCCACCGCGATCGCCGTCGACAACAGTCGGGAGCGACGCGCCGCCGCCGGCCCCCCCCGGCCCCGCGGGGAGGGACGAACGAAACATCACTCAAGATGCAAGGGAGCGAGCAGAGGTGCAGTCGAAAAATGAAGATGGCAAGGAAAGGACGTTGCAACCATCCGATAGATCGAGCGTTTGTACAGCGCAACATAGCATAATAGAAAATAGAGATAGAAAGAAGCCAACAAGGGAACGCGACCAACGCTCAGCAGCTACGGGACGCTCCAATAGAAATGTGATGTTGGCTCGAGAAGAAGTTTTGAAGATAAAACTACAGTTAGCACAGTTAGCACTACAGAAGGCTGAAGAAGAGGCGGACTCCGATGACTACGACGAGGATGGACAGTCGAAGCAAGATTACATACGTTCGTGGTTGGAAGAGGCTCTGGAACCCCAGCCCGGCCCTGAAGATATAGATATAGTGGTATCGGCGCCCACTAAGAAGAGGGACGTCGACGGGGCACAGAAGATAGATATAGAAGATGGACCGCCCTCACAGAAGATGGACGTTCATCAACAGGGAGGGGATTCGCTGAAGCCGTTCATCACGGATCTCACCTCCGCGATCGCCGCGCTCGCCGACAGGAAGCCACCGGACACATCGATAGTTGCACCACACCCGGCGGTTTCGAAAGTCATCATGACGCTACCGACGTTCGGCGGCGCGCACACCGAGTGGCTGTCGTTCAAGGCGATATACGACACCACCAAGAATTTCTTCAACGACGTGGAGAATACAGCGAGACTGAGAAGAAGTCTAAAGGGAAGAGCGTTAGAAACAGTTAGCTCTGAACTGATTGTGCATGCGCGACCAGATGAGATTATGAAGGAGTTGGAGCTGCAGTTCGGACGACCAGACTCGATCGCACAGGCAGAGACGGACAAGCTGAGGACCCTGCCACGCTGTAGCGAAGCACCCAAGGACATATGCGCGTTCGCGAGCAAGATTAGAAGCGGCGTCGTCACACTTCGTGCGTTGAAAAAGGAACACTACCTCATCAATGCGGAGCTAGTGCGCGTGTTGACCGAGAAGCTACCAAACTCGCTACGTGTGCAGTGGTACAAGACGTATACCGAGAAGTGCCAGTCGAAGCCGGACCTCAGCCGATTCAGTGACTTCGTGACAGAGTACGCGCGTTACTGTAGCGCGTTCGCGCCGGCTGAGAACATCACCGATGGGCCGCCAAGCAGACGTACCGTGCAGAGGACGTACACGGCGACGGCGACGGAGAAGCGAACGCATACGGACACGTCTAACGCGAAGTGCAGGATATGTGAACGCGAAGGACACTACTCGTCGGCCTGCAGCACGTTTCGTAACGCCAACGCAGAGAAGAGATGGCAGCTAGCTAAGCAGCATGGATTGTGTTTTCGCTGCTTACGCATACGCCGAATAGAACACTCGTGCAAGCCCAAGAAGTGCGGTGTAGAGGGATGCCGCGCTACACACAATCAGTTGCTTCACTACGATAGAGGAGCCCATAGGACCGAAGACGTGAACATAGAAAAGCAAGAAACGGTCGCCAGTTCGTGCATACGTGCAAAGGCTCAAGCATACTTAAAGATAGTGCCCGTGCAGATAGTCGGACCGGCGGGAGAGGCGTCTACATTCGCCCTACTCGACGACGGAAGCACCGTATCGCTCATAGACGAAGACATAGCCAAGGAAGTCGGCGCGGAAGGGAACCTGGACCCGTTTACGATCCGTGCCATAGGCGATACGTCGATCGACATGCCAACGTCGCGACGCGTAGACATACAAATACGAGGAGCCGGCGCCGACAGCAAACAAGTGCCTTTGTGTGCGCGCACCGTAGCCAGCCTACACCTGTCGCCGCAGAAGATCGCCGAAGAGGACCTGATAGACTGCAAACACCTCGAAGGCATCAAGAAGAAGCTGGTGTACGACATAGGCGTGCCGAAGGTGCTAATAGGACAAGACAACTGGTACCTGCTCATAGCGAACGCAGTACGAAGAGGACCCAACGATCAACCGGTGGCGTCGCTTACGTCGCTGGGATGGGTGCTGCACGGCGCGCGCTCACGCACCTTGGGAAACACCGTACACTTCGTCAACGGTCTCTCCGCTATAGATGAAAACATAGAAGCGCAACTGAAAGAATATTTCGCACTGGAATCGCTCATAGTGAACCCACGTCGACCGAACTCAGACCCCGAGAAGCGGGCTACAGATATGTTAGAAAAACATACGAAACAATTAGAAGATAGACATAAAGAGACGGCTCTTCTGTGGAAACAAGACATCGTCATGCCAGATAGTTACGAGAACGCGGCAAGGAGGCTCGCACACATAGAGAAAAAATTAGATAGAAACATAGAGTTGAAAACAAGATATACAGAACAG
Organism: Euclidia mi; assembly: GCA_944739405.2. Taxonomy (NCBI): domain Eukaryota; kingdom Metazoa; phylum Arthropoda; class Insecta; order Lepidoptera; family Erebidae; genus Euclidia; species Euclidia mi. The sequence continues at coordinate 2,679,163 of OX123202.2, read as the reverse complement.
ATGAACTCGCTGATAGAAAAGGGATACGCAGAAGAAGCTCCCATGAATAGTACACCAGGGAAGACTTGGTACTTGCCTCACTTCGATGTACACAACCCCATGAAGCCTGAGAAGATTCGTATAGTTCACGACGCCGCCGCGAAGACCAGAGGTATGTCACTCAACGATTACCTGCTCACGGGACCGGACTTGCTACAATCGTTGCCGGGGGTGTTGATGAGGTTCCGTTGACACCGCGTTGCCGTCTCAGCTGATATAACAGAGATGTTTATGCAGGTGACAGTACGCCCAGAAGACCGAGACGCGCTGCGCTACCTGTGGAGAGGTGACCGGCGGGAGGGACCGCCCCAGGAATACCGTATGAAGTCCATTATCTTCGGCGCGGCAAGCTCACCGTGTACAGCTATATTCGCGAAGAATTGGAACGCTCGCAAACACGCAGAAGAGTACCCGGAAGCAGCAGAAGCCATCATAGATAACCATTACATGGATGACTATCTGGACAGCTTCAGGGACGAACAGGAAGCGACGAGTATAGCGTCACGGGTGCGAGACATACACAGACAAGCGCACTTTCACCTCACGAAATGGGTGTCGAACTCTAGAAACGTCATCGAAGCAATAGAACCAAGTCAACATCGCCAGGAGACAGTCGGCCTCGCCAGCAAGGGGCAAGAAGAGAAAATTCTCGGCTTGATGTGGAAAACGAGCGCGGACGAGCTGAGCTTCAACCTTACACTCGCACGGCTTCCAGACGGACTCATCGGCACCGAAGCGCCTACGAAACGGGAAGCGTTGAAAATAGTTATGTCGCTATACGACCCACTCGGCCTCGCATCGCCCGTGACTGTTCGAGCCAAACAGATACTACAGGAAGCCTGGCGACTCGGTACAAATTGGGACGAGAAGTTTGACGAAAGCCTCAGAGTGCAATGGGCATCGTGGATACAGCATTTAGAACAGTTGAAGTCGATACGCATCCCGCGGTGTTACCCCGGGTACAGTGACGCCTGTACACTCCAAGTACATGTCTTTACGGACGCCAGTGAAGTGGCCTACGCAACAGCGGTGTACTGGCGAGCGACTACGCCAGATGGGCGTGTGCACGTGACGCTCGTTATGGCGAAGGCGAGAGTGGCACCACTTAAGGTGGTGTCAATCCCGAGACTCGAACTGCAAGCCGCCGTCATGGGTACGCGAGTCGCTCAAGCGGTAATAGAAGAACATCGAGTCAAACCCGAGGCCGTCGTGTACTGGACGGACAGCAAGACCGTACTAACGTGGATCAGAAAAGGAGCACGGGCGTACAAACCATTCGTCGCGCACCGCCTAGCCGCCATAGAAGAACATAGTAAAGTTGAAGATTGGCGCTGGGTACCTACGAAGTTGAACGCGGCGGATGCGGCTACACGCGACGTGCCAAACAGCTTTAACTCCGAACACGAGTGGTACACCGGACCGTCGTTCCTGTACGAAGACCCGTCACTATGGCCCGTAGAGAAGCATATCGCCCCTGACGCGACAGGCGAAGAGCGCACACTGACAGCTGTAGAGAAACGTCAAACACATAGAATTATAGAAGCCGTACCGGACCCGTATAGATTTTCCAAATGGGAGAGGCTCTTACGAGCGACAGCAAGAGTTCTACAATTTATAGCATTATGTAAGAAAACCGCAGAGAAGGTTCTATATAAAAGAACGCAGAAAAATAGACAGAAGGATCCAGATTGGCGTCACGTGACGAAGACAAAGCACAACATCAAGTCGGGCAGAGCGGCACCTCGTCCAGCCGCCGACTCCCGAAACTTCGTGCTTCTCTCCGCAGAACACACCCGCGGCGCCGAGGACCTTCTTGTGAAGGCGGTACAAGAGGACTCCTTCGGCGCCGACCTTCGGGAGCTGCGGCGCGGAGGAGGTGTCGCCAGAGACAGCCGCCTGTATTCGTTACCCGTGGAGATGAACAACGGAATTATCGATTGAGGCCATCACCCCGAACCACATCCTGTTCGGTGGTTCTGCTCGCCTCCCTCCGCTGGGCGAGTTCAGCGAGGCTGACCTCAACAGCAGCAAGCACTGGCGGCGCGCCCAAATCCTCGCCGACATGTTCTGGCGCCGTTGGGTGCGCGAGTACCTACCCGAGCTGCAACACCGGCGGGAGCCCCATGGGTCTGGGCTCAACCTCGAGGTCGGCGACCCCGTCCTGATCGCCGACGGCCAACTCCCGCGCAACACCTGGCCGCGCGGTCGAGTTGTGGCTGTCTACCCGGGCGCCGACGGCGCCATACGCACTGTCGAGGTGCGCACAGCAGCAGGCGTCCTCAAACGGCCGGCTAAGAAGCTGGTCCCCCTGCCCAAGTGACGAGGCGTCGCTCACCGGGTGCTCTGCAGCACCGCCACACGACGGGTCACGCGCGTTGCTGCACGGCGGGAGAGATGTTCGCGACAGACATTAAAACTATGACAGTGAATAGTGTATTCGAAACCGCGAGTGAAAATGAATAAAATCAGTGTTATCTAATCGTGCGGTACACCGGGTTCGGTTCCCGGACGTGTCAAAACGTTAAAAAATAGCTAAAATAGTGTAAATGGTTAGATTGTTAATATACAACTATGTAATACATGAACATTAGTCTTAAACTTGTGCTAACTGTAGGGACCTTAGATATCGAATCATAAATAGCGTTATCAGTAGTGACAGATAAGAGTTAATGCTTCATAAAACAGCTGTTTGTTTACATATTCGTTTTATAGTTTTATAAGTGTTTTTTAGCTTCATATAGACTTGAAATCATGTCTAGATACCTTTTTATTGCTAGTTATTACCTTATATAGTTAAAATAAGCATAATAACAAACATTCGTATGTTTATCATAAAATTTGTTTACTTACGATAGTATTTACTTAAGAAATTCTGTAAATTTTTTATGCTTCAAAGTTATCATGTCATATGTTCGAATTGAATAAAGATATTTTCATGGTGTTTGTTTTAATAGATGCCCCATATAGTTGCACACAACGGCCTACCAAAATTATATATATAAATTTAGTATACGATAGTTTTTCAATAGAAAATATAGTGGGCGGGCCCTTGTGTGGCAGCATTTTTTGGGAGTTTTTATGGAATAACTTAGTGACGCTAATAGTTAGGTTTAGGTATTGTATACCAATAGATAGAACTTAATGAGACCTATCTAACGATGTATAGAACATGTATGTATGCATAATAGGATCGAAACATACGTAACTTTTGTACTGTTTTTGAAATAAAAATAAACGAAAGATTCTCTGTGCACGTGTTCGGTGCGATGGTCGTCGATAAGGTAAAGTTTCGAGGTACTTAAGCGACCACCAATTCGGCCAGTTGTTGGCGTCTCAACCACCATCTTGTGACCTATGTAACCATCAAGCACCGCACACCTGAACAGCATCGCTCTCAACGTATGAAGATGTTTCATTTCTGAAGCCCTTACACATCGAAGCCATACAGTCCACACACATAGAAGAACACGCATCGTCGTAGGCACACGTCAGCAGCACACTACCAGCGCACTGTAGCGGACTAGCAAAGGTTCGATTCCTGGCATCCGTTACACATTAAAAATGCAAACTTTGCCGATGGAAAGTGGTCGGATCGTAGCCTTAACGCTAACTTGACAAAGCTTCTACTTAAATCTCTATCATCAAACCAAGGAAAACGAGGAAGGTTGCCTTGAATTGCCTTGTACCAAATTCCCTTTTCCTTACATCTTATGTTATAATAATCGCTCCAATTACTAAAACATTTAATTTTAAATTTAGGTATAGATTCTCTGAAATCTGGCACAAAACAAATCCCAACTCCATCTGTAACTGCACTTTTGGATAAACGGTCCGCTTCCTCATTTCCTGGTAAACCAACATGTGCTGGAACCCATTGCAAAATCAACCCTGCATTCTTCTTGCTAAAATTCCAAATAATTTCCAAAATATCGTAGGCTATCGGTGTACCTCTGTAACCAGAGGCGCATCGAGCCACGTGTTGCAAAGCACTTTTACTATCGGTGAAGATAGCTACTTTATTATATTTTTTCTCTATTGCATAGTACAGTGCTTGCCGAATTGCAATGAGTTCCAGTGTCATAATAGATAAATTAGACATACATATTATTTTAAAAACTGCTTTATGGTTACAACTCTCATCATAGAATCCCACACCCAGTCCGTGATCACACTTCGACCCATCTGAATACAGTTTATGCCACCCAGTATAATTTAGATTTATTTCTGTTATAACATTATGTAATAAAGTATTAGGTTCGTAATTTGATTTAGCTAACGAAATACATTCCATATTAGTACTTAAGTGTTTCTGGAAATCAATAGCTGTTAACCAAATCTCAAAAGTAAACATTCTTAGTTTGTCTTCTGAAATGCCATCAATCTGTTTAACTTCTTCACATGTTTGTGATAGCAAAGGCTTGTTTTTATTTACCCAATAGCTCATTTGACATAAATCACTTAATTCTGAAATGAGATTTATAGTATTCTCCGTGGACCATGAACTAATCTTTAATAGATATTTATAAGCTAGATATTGTCTCCTAATGAAAAGAGGCGCAATGTGTAACTCGCTCTCCATGACGTGTATGGGAGAACTTTTAACAAAACCACCTACAATTCTCAGAGCCTGATTCTGAATTTTAACTAATTTGGTAATATAACTTTTAGCACCACTGTCGTATAAAAAGGAAGCATAATCAATACGGCTCCTTATGAGGGACACGTATAATCTTCGCATATGTGTCATATGTACACCCCAGGAACTACCTGCCAACACTTTCAATATGTTAAGGAACTTTGAACATTTACAAACCAACTCATTGATGTGTTTACTCCAGCTTAGACTTCTATTTAGCCACATCCCTAAGTACTTAATATTTTCGTCGTACTTTAAAGGTTCGCATAGCCTTAGAATGGGCAGCATTCTTCTACGACCCCTACTAAACAAACAATACTGTGTTTTGTTAATAGAAAGTGACAAACCTAATTCATTTAGTAACTCTACTGACAAATTTAAAGCATTTTGAACGTACCTTTCACACAATTTAATATCTTTATTAGTAACATATACAACAAAATACATTTTGGAGACTATGACATATTTTGTGTGTGATTAAGTTAAATAATAATGGAGATAAGGGATCCCCTTGAGCAAGACCCCTGAATGTATACCTGCTTATAATATTACTGTCACATAGCTTTATTTTTAAATGTCTTTCACTCAAGAACCTCCAAAGATATTTACATAGTTTCGAACCGATTTTTAGATTATCTAGTATACCTATCGCTACGTCAATGGCAACATTGTTATAGGCATTTTCTATATCCAAAAAACAACCCAACGTTGGTATATTATTCGAGAAACCAATCTGGATATTTGTAACTAAACGCGTCAAACAGTCTAAACAGGATTGTGACTTTCGAAAACCGACTGTAAATGGAGAAAGTATTTTTTCTTTTTCAGTATACCACTCTAATCGTTTTAAAATCATTAAGTGAAACGTTTTACATATGCACGATATGAGGGATATGGGCCTTAATTTAATTTCCCCGTTTTCATTGCTATTGCCTTTAGGAATAGGGACTATTTGGATATTACGCCATTGATATGGAATAACACTCTGTCTGAAAATATTATTAAACAAATTACATAAATATTGTTGAGCTATATCTGGTAAATAGTACAGCATCGTATACGAAATGCCGTCTTCACCTGGAGATGAATCTTTTTTCTTTAAAACACTTTTCAGCTCTTTGATTGTAAAATCAGATTCCAACAGGTTGTTTATCGATGTAAATATGGGTTCTAAATTAGATACATGGTCTGCTGTTAGGGACTGTAGCAAATTCTGCGCCATTTCAACAGAGGGGCAAAACTTTGACTGCCTATATCCTTTTACCCATTTCAAACCTGCCAAATATATGAGGCTGAACTGCTTTCATTAAATAAATCACAAAACCTGTGCCAATTATCAGATTTTGCTTTACGGATTAATTTCTGAGATTCTTTCGTTTTGTTTTCTAGATATGTTAGGTTAGTAGGCGTAGGGTTTTGTCTGAAACGACGCAAAGCCAACCGCCTCTCCGCTACTACTTTTGAAAGCTCTGGACTCCAGTAGCCTTTTGGTTTAAATTTTCGATCGGGGTTTGTACACACGTTAGCAAATGGTATATGTTTATCTGCTATAGTGTTAATTGTAAGTAAAAGGTGGTCATACATTTCTTGAACATTTTCATGGCATTGATTAACATTACAGAAAGATTCTAATATAGCTTGCGAATATTTATTCCAATCTGCTCGTTTAAAATTGCGCTTTCTTATCAGATTATAATCATCTGTAATATTTAAGGAAATTTTTATCACTAGATGATCACTACCTAAATGTTCATTAAACACTTTCCAATGAAAGTTGATCGCCACGTCGGCCGAGACAAATGAAATGTCGGGTGAAGATTGTTGTATATGCCCGTTTACCAACTTAATCCGTGTGAAATCACCATCATTAATCGAAATGAAATTATTTTCTAAAGAAGCATCCAAAATTTGAGAACCCCTTGAGTCCAATTTAACAGACCAGTTGGTGTGATGCCCGTTAAAGTCCCCAGCTATTAAAGTTTTCCTAGAGAAATTTGAAAAGATATCCTCCCAATCTGATACTTGGGTTTGTACACTGGATGGACAGTATAGAGAAACAACATGTACCAAGTCCTTGCAGTTCATTAATTTGACACATACTACCTCTATTCCACTATTAGTTACTCTAAATGTCTCTAAACATGACTGAATTGACTTGTGAACTATAATTGCAACACCGCCGTAAGCATCATCCCTATCTTTTCTATAAATATTATAACCGCTAATTCTAATATAGGATTCAATATCTAGCCATGTTTCACTAATTATTGCAATGTGTACTGTTTCACGAGCTAACAGATCTATAAATGTTGATAACTTTGGACGTAAATTTTGAGCATTCCACTGTATTATATTAAGTCTTATATGATTAGGTATTCTATCCATTAGATAGGTTAAACATATGTGCTAGAACATCTCCCTTAAATAGGCTACTTACAACAAAAATCTTTATTTCTATCCATATAATATTAATCACCGATAATACTTTTCCTCATAACTACTCTCCGTCATAAAAATTTGTTTAATCTTAAACCAAAATTTCTTAAAGCTAAACTTATCTTTTAAATGGTCATCCCTTTTCTTACTTCCCTCTGTGTTTCGCAATTCCGCATATTGAACGTCCATGTTTACCTCTAAACATTCTGAATTTTCCATCTTCTCAGTCGCCTTGCGTGCTTTCCTAGTTGGTTGTATTGGAGCACAACTTGCGGGTTTTTTATCAGCATTTTCTTTGACTGGGTCAATCTCCTCCAATTGTTGCTGTGGCAAGTTCTTGCTTACTATACTGCTGTAGTTATTTTTTTCCTTTGCTGTATTAAATGAAGTGGAGTTAGCCGAAGTAAGGGTACTTGGTTGAGTATCTAAATCCTTACATTTCTTACTTTCAACATATATTTGTAGGGCTTTCCTATAAGTAACCTGCTCTCTAGACATAATCATTCTTAGTTCCTTCTCCCTTATAAAAAAAGGACAGGTCCTGTCTAATACAAAGTGGTTACCTTTGCAGTTCAGACATTTAAATGACTTTGTTTCACAAATTTCATGACCAGTATTACCACATTTGGGGCATAACAACTTTTTGAGGGAGCAGAACCTTTTTATATGTCCGAATTGCCAGCAACCCGTGCATTGCGATACTGGGAAATTGTAAGCATCCACCTTAAAACGGCACTCGTAAGCATATATATACTGTGGTAAAGCATTGCCCTTAAAACATATTTTAATAGCTTCACTCGCTACCCATGAACCATCAGCGCTTATTCTATTCAATCTCTTACAAGATAAGATTTCTTCATCGCTTTTTAAAATCACCATTATTTCTTCCTCGCTCAAGTCAAGATCAATACCTTTGACAACGCCATGTATGATATTTAGTTCATTAGTAAATTGACATCGATATCCCATATCTTTGACTTTTTCAGATTGCATCAATTCAATGGCATCTTTCTTTGTAAGAAATGTTATAATTGCTTTGTTTACATTTCTATATTTAATGCCATCAATACCTGTTATATTTTGTGCTCTTAGCAATTTAGCCATGGCAATCTGTTTAGGCAACGCCTCCATAGCCGTCATGCAAACCTCATATTTCTCCTCGCATTCTAATATTTTGTAGCTTTTTTCTCCATCTAACCTTAAATTTGATGATGACTCCAAAGAATCGCTTCTCATCAACCGTTTTGTTTTTCTTCGAGATATAGTAATATATCTTCGTCGCTATTGATACCATTGCCGCTACTACTTTCGTCTCTCTCCTTTCTCTTCATAGCGTTTTTCTCTAAACTCACATTCCTTCTTGCTGCTGGAAGTTCATCAGATGAACCGCCTAACGCTCGTTCCACATTGTTTAAGAACTCCGAATCACTCATGTCCTCCTCACTTTTACTTTCCTCCATGTGGTTATTATACTTGCGCAAAGAAAAGTAAAAATATAACAAATAATGTCACTGCAAGCAACAGCTCACCCGCTACTCGTAGTAATAATTATTTGTTATTATTTATTTATTAATTAGAAATATTTGCACATAACCTAAAATAGAATCGCCTTGTGACAATTCGACGTACGGTAACTTGCTAACGCAATTTCGAGTTGACGTCTCTGCAACTTGGCTAGTTTATGATACGAGAAGAACATCACTTGAGGGCAATTTAATAAGGTCTTATATCACTTGTATCTCGGCCTCTTTCGTTTGAAGTAAATTTAACCAGAACTATTACTTTTATGGAGTTGCTACAGTTTACATTAGTAAAATTTTTAAAAAACCAAGCACAGGCTACTTGAGATTAAAATTTATTTTTACCATTTTGTGCCTAAGCGATATTCGTAAAGACTTGTAGGTGAAATTGCCTTCTTTTCGTCACACTCACATGGCTCTCACTCGACAACTAGAAGTCAACTAGGACACACAAGCAGGTACACCTACACATACACATATGGTATACTTACGTAGTCTCACTCCTCTATCCCGAAGGAGTGGGCTAAGACTGTGGACCGCAATTTGCAACGATCCTGACATATCTCATTCATTCTCTTTTTTTTTTTCATGCATGCTCTTGTATCACACACATAATATTATAATTTTACATAGGGATTAATTGAAAAGACAAACCCTACAATTGATATTTCCTGTCCCTTCAGCTTGTATGACCAATACAAAACATTGACGTCCGAAAAATACACTAAAATATAGTTCGCTAATAATATAACTAAATGTCATAAAGTTGCATTAATAAAATCCAAATTATAAGGCCAGCATAAAATAATAAATCTTCATGCGTATGTTAATAAAATCGGAACCCTCCTTATTTAAGGGCTTTACGAGATGAATTTCAAGATTTTACGACGAACGTAGGAATGGACGGACGCAATATCATATGTGATGCAACTGCTTCATTTGTTATGTGAAAATGTTTAATTTTGTAGATTTTATTATCGGAAATATTTACAGAATAGAAAAATTGAATTTTTTGATCCAGAAATAGTTGTTTGTGTGACAAAGTAATCTTTATATAATATAAAGATTACTTTGTCACGAACTTATTTTATAACTTGGGCTAAATATATTTTTGTCGTCTTGGCCTGCCTGACTGCCTCGTTGGTCTCGCGGCATAAATGAGCGCGTGGGATTGGGAGGTCTAGGGTTCGATTCCAGGGTCGGGCAAAGTGTTATTGGATTTTCCATTAGGAAATTCTCAGTAGCAGCACGGAGTCTGGTAATGTGCCCGGTATGGCAATAGGCTCGCTCCCTATTACTTGGGACCTAAAAATTCATAGCGAAATGTGGGTGTAATATTACACCTCTGCCTACCCCTTCGGGGATACAGGCGTGAGTCTATAAAAAAAAAGTCTTGGCCATAAAATAAATGCTATGTAGACTAATCCTTTTAGAAATTAGTGCTGTGGTTCTTATGTGTAAGAGTAAAAATCAACCATCCAAATATTAGTAAGCGCATTTGCATTTATGTAGTAATAAGATAAATAACATTTGTATCACCTATAGTACGTTGAGTGTAACAGAACCATATTTATGAAACTCAAAACCTCATCGTACATTTTTCTAAGCAGTTCGTTTAGTGGTTTTTTATTTGAAGCCGATGCTTTTCCTCGGCAACATGCGGCCGCGGCGACCTCGGCACAGTCATGTTTTTGCGATATTCAATTGCCACTCGCCGCACACCGCACATAAAACGCGATACCACGCAACAAGTGTACACACTGCTTTATTTTTAATATCAACGGTAAGTTCAAATGAGTATATCGTATATATTTTTGAAATAATAATAAAATGTGTTTTGAAAAGTTACTTCGTCTTATTTTTTGTGGTGGTTTACTAATTTTAGTATGGTTTTCATAATAGTATTACAAATATAACTTTGAATGACACTAAATAGGTAACATTAAATTTCGTTTAACTCATGCTCTAGATTTTTCAAGTGCTTTTCAGAATCAGAGGTGGTATATGAGAATAAGGAATTTAATGCCGAGATTATGTTAGCAGTCTAACGAACGTATTCAAAGTGAAGATAATTCCCTTGTAATATTCCATGCATCCTGTTCGTACAGGGTATTAGGCTTTAGTGTTATCAAGTAAGTATACGAGAGATTAGCGAGGAAGTTCTTCAGGCAAACTGAAGTAAATAGTTAAAAGCTAGATTATTTATTTCACGCAGAGGCAGATTAACCAAACCAATAGCTAGTTAAGTAATTGGAGTAGGTAAAGAGTTAAGAACCTTGTACTTCTATGAAGTCCACACATATTATTAAGATTAAAATTTGTAAATTATAAGACTATTAGCGAAGTTGTGCACTCTCCTAAGATATAAATAAACATTTATATCTTTAAATCTTAATTTATATGTTAGGATGATTCATATCCGTAATCTGATACCGAAACAAGCAGATCCTGTGACAACAGTTTTCTAAATAGAACCCACGATCTTCAGTATCCCCGCGACACTTACCACTAGAGCAGAAACCAATACTCGATTCATCTGAATAATAAGTATACAAGTAAACTCAAACTACATAATCTTTTAAACCAATGTATCTCGACGTACAACGGTGGTATTTTTCGCATTGTGTATGTTGAGTGTTAACTTGGCGCGACTGGTTCGTACCCATTGTCTGTTAGAGTACTCGCTCAAGTAGTTGTAGTTGCACCGCTTAACAGACAATACAATACATGCTCACTGGATCGTCGTGATTTGTAGTCTCGTGCTACGTACTGAGGGAATGTAGAGCTTCTCCCTTATGTGTGCGTTCCTCGAGTTTGTGTTCGGAGTGCGATCGGCATCCGTTCAGCGTGCGCCCGGCGTTTACTTTCAAATTCAAAAGTCAAAGTTATTCATTCATTTAGATCACAATGTGACGCTTATGAACGTCACTTTTTTAAATTAATTACTTTATAAATCTACTTTTACTTTAGGCAGCGATAGCCGAGTGGATATACCAACAGACTGTCATGCAGAGGGTATCAGGTTCGAATCCACGGCGCGCACCAATGACTTTTCGGAGTTATGTGCGTATTGAATTGTTAATTATCGCTTGTCCCGTGTCTCGGAGAGCACGTTAAGCCGTCGGTCCCGGTTGTCATCAAGACCTTTGACAGTCGTTACAGGGCGTCAGTACCTTCTAAATAAACTGACACTAGTCTAAACCATGGAATATCGCTATCCCTTCGGGTTGAGGAGGTCAGACGGGCAGTCGCTCTATGGAAAAGCTAATATTCAGCCAAATCCGGTTAGACTAGTAAGTGGACCCCAGATTGAAACTGGGATAACGCTAAAAGAAAGAAGATTTTATAAATCTACTTTTACATTATTTTTTGTACTACACTACACTTCTGGAAGGTATCGGGTATCGGGTTCGAATCCACCAAACATCCACCCCTTGAATTGTAAATTATCGCTTGCCCCGTGCCTCAGAGAGCACGTTAAGCCGTCGGTCCCGGCTGTCGTGAAAATCTTTGACAGTCGTTATAGGGAGTCAGTATCTATATATATAAAAGAAAGTCGTGTTAGTTACACTATTTATAACTCAAGAACGGCTGAACCGATGTGGCTGAAAATTGGTGGGTAGGTAGCTCAAAACCAGGAAAAACACATAGGATACAATAAAATGCAAAACCTAATCTGGGAGCGATTTTGGAGAGGGTCGAAGTTTGTAGGGACAAACCTCCTACCTATTGACAGTAAGAACGCATGCGCTGTAATAATTGACTACTGCGCATGTGCTATCTGTCAGTACTGTCACATTATACATTGTCATATGGTGCACTGTCATTACTTCGTTCGCTTACTTATATAAACTAATAGTTATTGAAAAAGCCTTGGCTAATACCTACTAATATAAGGTATAAATGCGAAAATGTACCAATTTCACGCTAAACCGGCTGAACCAATATTCTCTACTCATAAATGCGAAAGTGTATATAGAGATATATCGGACCATGGCTTTGACATTTGACTGTATTTCGGTAGATAATGTCATGAATACTGGCCAAGTTTCTTCGTTCCCCATAGACTGTGTGAACTCCTTACAATTATCAGGAGTATGGAGTACCTTCACGCAACTTGAGACTGATCGTTGGTGTTCCAGTCCTGTTACTGCGGAATCTTAATGCACCAAAGCTTTGTAATGTCAAACGGCTACGAATAGCACCTAGGAGGAAACATTATAAAAGCTATTCGCTATGCAGGCTTCCGTAGAAGAGGTATCCACTTACCATAGCCATTATCTTCGACTAAATATTAATAGTATTTGTATAAACGATAAAGCTATATTTGCGGTTTTTAAGATGTGCTTTATTTCAAAAACTGCTTATTAATTATAAATTAAAAAAATTCTTTGGAGGTCTTTATAACGATCTACAGCATGTATTTTTTTTAGATTTGTCCCTCTCTTACTTTAAAAGTTAGAGGGGTTAGTCACACACACTCATTTTACCACTTTGGAACCGTATTATCTTTCAAACGATTGACTTCGAGAAACAATGGTTTTAGGAACCTCAAAATAATTTTTAACAACCCATTTTCTACATCAGTTCCATGTATGTAAAGCCTTAATATTCAATATTTTTTATTTTCTATAACGTCGTAAAGCGGTTCACTGAATACATCTAGCTACCAATTTTCAAATGTGTAAACTGAATAGTTTCGGCATAAAGTGGCTATGAAATACGGATAGACTAACAGACATAGCGCGTCAATAAGGATTCCATTTGGATTCCATTTTTAGCCATTTTTGACTACGGAACTCTAAAAATACTGTTTACAAAAATGTTTTAAATACTTCTTGCGGTTCTATTTCTTATTAGTTCCTATGAACAGAATTAAAACGAAAATTACTATCGAACGATGAAGGAGTTTTGTGTTACCCTGAATTTAACGTGAGCGAAGCCGCGGGCAAAAGCTAGACTATGAATAAACGGACACTAGTTTACACCATGGAATAAAGCTTTTCCTTTGGGTGGCGGAGGTCAGACAGGCAGTCGCTCTGTGTAAAAACTAATATTCAGTCAAATCCGGTTAGTTACACCTCTGTCAACCCCTTCAGGGATACAGGCGTGGGTCTATAAAAAATATAAAAAAACCGGTTGTTGTGACACTATTATATTATTGTAACAACATTGTATTTACGTGTGGTGACGGATTAATAATACGGATTGTCACCACCCCATATCATCCCATGTGTGTCTTAAGAGCCGACAGAGGGAGCATAATGTGCATAGAACAGCACGAGAAGGAAAACTTGATGCAAACCCTATACCAACCCGTTTGGCCAGCGTGGTATAGTAGGCCAATTCCTCCTTTCAAAGGAGATGCCTAGTCCAGTAGTGGAATGTTAAAGGCTGATGATGAGATTGTATTTATCCATGTTCGCAATAAATGATATGAATGAATGAATGGTTAGACTAGAAAGCGGTTCCGGGTTCTAACTGAGATAACGCTAGGAGGATGGTGAAGGGGCTGCTGCTCCCGTGGACCATAGTGTGATTTTACATAGCCTATTCCCCATTTTATCGAGAAAATAAATGGGCGATTAAACACAAAATAATTAAAATTAATAATTAACCGAATCGGACTACTAATTCCTGAAATAAGCGTGTTCGATCAAATAAACAAACTCTTCAGCTTTATTATATTAGTATAGAGGACTAGTATCTCTCTGGATGGTTAAAATATTTTCCGCGTATGTGATGCCTTTAAGCTCTCATGTGTCGATTTGTAAATGATCTCTCTAGTTTCGCAGAACAAGAGGAGATTTCTGGCTCTGACCGACAGCTGCACAATATATTAATCACTATGTTAAATAATAGTGTTTTAATCATCGGATTCCGTTGCATGTGATGCTAACATAACAATACATTCGACGTTACCAAAATATAATGAAATTGCTATTTTAGCAGAAATATAAACATGACGGGCATTGACTAGGAACTAGGAATTTGTTGCGAAGACAAAGTGAAAGGTTGTATTATAAATAGTGTGAGAGACACTCTAGTAAAGTTTATACTCTATAGTCTATGGTCGTAGCCGTAAATAAGTTTTTTAGTTTACATAATATAACGATTACATATTTGATGCACCTAATGATTATATTATAACCAATGGCACGGGTACTACATAATTCTATTTTCGGTTTTTAGTATAATTGGTAATTATAAACCTAACAAAAATTAGTAAAAAATATAATTAGGTATATTAAACACTTAAAACTCCTTAGTCATAAGTAAGTTTGAAACGAGAATAAAATAAATTCAATGTTGCCATAACATTCAAAGTTACCAAAGTCGACTATATAATACACTGCCAATCTAAATCTAATAGACTTGCGCTGTCATGACGCTAACACAGCAAATGACGCACACAACCTCCATTAAACAGCCAACATCAACACACCGGACATTTAAACGTACACCTTAACAATCGGCTTGTATTACACATTAACCCTTAGTTGGGTACAACGTGCTTTTTGCCCCATGCAGCCACAATGCCCCAATGAACGCTACAGTGCAACAAAGGCGCTCGTTAGCTGTGTTCCGTCACTACCCCGTCATACCCCATTGTACCCCACAGTGTAAAAGGGCAGGGGGTTACGGAAAAAATGTATTTGAGTGCAATCTCCGGTCGTGGGTGCTTTGTTCTCCGTATCGGACGGCTGAAGATACGCGTCGACGCCGTCAATAAGAGAATAGAAAGCCCAAGAGGTATTGTACACAGTGCAGATATATGTGCGGCTATAGGTTGATCTTTGACACTCATTAGATTCTAATGTAGGTATTGAAAGGATGGAACACCTTTATAAACATTTTTGAATAGCAATAAGATACTAAAAATATTTAATAGTTACACATAAAGTCGACATGTGAAAACTATTGCTTAATTTTACGGTGGACGAAATAATTATTGAAGTCATGCGGCAGTCAAATATACAATGCAAATACTTTATCTCTCAGCGTAGTAGCTGTTTAAAAAGAGGTCGCTGTGGCCAAATTCCGAAGGAAGGAGGAAGAAGTCTAAGAATACTACCGATCAAACTGAGGCTTCTAATGAATAACGCTAAAATAAAACTTAACTTTAAGCGAATGCCGTGATTGCTAAGTACGGGTGTCCGTATCAAACTTTATAGTTATTGTATTTTAAAAGGCAAGACAAGCAAGGTATCCTATGTAGTTCTTGTAAAAGGACAAGGAACACAAGGCAAAATAAGCAGTTTGCGAGCAATCTTTGATACTAAATACGATTATCTTATATTAAACTTGTTCTCATGACGTCTCTACGATTAGCATTCATATACTAACGTTTGTTGCACAAGAGAACATCATGAGAATTCATTAATTCGTTAAATACGTGCAATTTCATACTGTACATTATATGAACTATGGAATAATAAAGTGCTACAACACGTGCTTGTTTAGAGCATCGCATATTAACTCATTAGAACGTCGCGTCACGTCGCCGATCTAGTCCCAGAGTTGCAAGCAGCATCATGCATAACCACTCACACCATTATCTCTGATATAACGCACGCTCTACACAAATGGCACAACTTCTGCTTTATGCATAAGCGTAAATAAACCTTTTAACGTATTATAAATTAAATTTAAACCTCAAACTAACTTGCTTATCAAAAATTCTTGTAGAAGAATAAGAAGACTTAACTTGTGCTGAAGTTTCTAAAACTTCAATAACTGCACGATTTAAGTTGCCCAAGCAGAACCGTCAACTAATATAACTAGTTAAAATAATATTTAAAGATGTCTCGATGTGCCCACGACGCAGCGCGCAGTCCCGGCGAATTCCTGGGAACTAAGTGCCGGGACGACGTCCGGTCTCCTACTTCCCACCACTATTTTATATTTTTTACTTCCTTAAGATGTTTTTAAAGTGAAATCGTAAAAGCCTGACTTTCTGACTATAAAATGAAAACGCCCAAGTTCCGTAGACCGCAAACTAAACTTGTACGTGAAGTTTGAATGTTTGACGATATTTGTCACCGACGAGCTTGATAACTACTTCTCTATGAAGCGCTGAAAGCAGCTTATGGTTATAGGAAACTTATGAATTTGACGACTGCTAGAATATATTTTCTTTCAGAAGCGGTAAAACTCTCTCGTAGGTAGTTCTTATTTACACAGCTTTTTGTTTGTTATGCTGTGGTTTAATGATGCTCTGAACGCTCACATTTTAACCTTAGGTACGAATGTACATACTTTACCTAACATGTTTTTCTAACTTATGTATTAAATTTAATCATTCTGCTTACCTTTTCTTCTAAGAACTTACTGATTAACATAGCAACTCTTTATTTAATGTACATCATACACTAATATTGTAAATAAAATTTTGCGGTTGAGGAATTCTCGTCAGAAACAAAATATTCCGTCAACGTATGGAGATTTACATTGCCTATTTAAGGACAGGAGACGTTCACAGGCAGAGGTTCATTTCAATTACCAATTGATCACCAGACATCAACACATTCGCATATATGTAAATACAACATACAACACACAGATAATCTATATCATAATATTATGACCTTATTATTCGTTACGTGAAGATTTCTGCGGATGAACTCCCACCGCAAGCTGCATTAAAGAACTTTGTTCCAATAATCACACGCCAATAACGCGCGCATTAAAAATTCATCGCTTCATCGAAATTCGACAGAACATTTTATTTCGCCAAGTGCATTTCGACACAAATGTAAAATCATAATTACTCCAGGGAGGGGAACAATTTTAAAAGTATTACGGGAACAGCATTACCAGTGGCATGTTGTTGCAGCTGGTGGCTCGTGCATTGTGCGCCGTGCCCATTGTGACCGCGCCGCCATTGTACCGCTAATGTAATGAAGCCCGCGCCCCGGGAACATCCCGGGAACAACGTTAATCGACATGATGCAACTTTAGATTATCAATAAGAGATATAATATTATGCTAATGGAATGCGCCATGTTGTTTGCTACAAGTTTTTGCTCAACTTCGTCATATTATTATTTGACATGGACCCATTAATATGTAAATACTTGAGAGCAACTCTCTGTTTGAGTATCTGTTTGTTAGGGTAATGCATACACTCTATTCATTTATTTATTTAGGCGTATCACGTACTCAATATTTACTTTGTTCGTGTGCTAAAAATTCAAAAGGCTTAATCAAAACTCGCAGTATAAGCTTTTAGCTTAGTTGAAGTTTGCGAAAATACATTAACTCAAGGAAAGGAAAGTTAAATTTTAGTTAAAGTTATTACCTTCTGTGGGATCGGATAAAATAAATACTTTCGACTGAATTGGCTTTTTTGATTGCAGATATAAAACCAATGTCAATGTTTGGTGTACTGTCAGTGGAGTCTAATTTGTTGTGAAGTACGAAGACGCGATCACATACTTGCATTTGGTTTAGTTCACGTACGTAATTAAGATTAAAAGGGCACTTTAAAAAAAAATACGATACAAGATAGCATCACTGCTGCCTCCGTGGTCTAGTGGATAGCGTATGTGACTGCTGATCGGAGGTCCCGGGTTCGATTCCCGGGTCGGGCAAAAGTGTTATTAATTGAATTCTCAGTAGCAGCACGGAGTCTGGTGATGTTCCCGGTAACGGATATAGGCTCGCCCCTTATTACGTGAAAAATAAAAAAATATACAATCACATTCGTCAAAAATTTAATCTAAAGAAATCTCTACGTCAATTGCGGCTACAGAACGAATTCTCCCACAATTACCCGAGATACACGAACGATTTGCACGCATTCATATTCATACATGCTCCCTACGAGCTAAGGCCGTGGACAGAGAAAAAGTAGGAGCAACATAAATAGTAGAAGCGGGTGCCGAAAGAAATGAAAACGCATTTATTGATTTCATTTGATTATTTGAAAACACAGTGTCAGCGAAGCGTCTTAGTAAATATTCTATGACCAGTGACAACATGCTTGAATTCTTGCACAGATTATTTTGTAGAGTTAGTAGAGCTTAGGCCCCGGCGTTGCCTGCTCACTTGCTGCTTTTGGCATTGACATATTCATCATTTTCTTAGCGTTATCCCAGTTGCGTCTGAGATTTATCGTCCGGAGTCTGCTTAGTAAGCACTGTTTTGGGTTTGTTTACACTAGTAAGCACTGCTTAGTAGTGTAAGCATCCAAGGCGTAAAAATTAAGATAACCAAATTTGATAGAATAGATCTTTTAATATTGTATTCATAATGTAAAAGTTTAATGTGCTTAACTCACTTGCTTGCCGCGTCCGCTCAAGCAACGTATTCTTCTCACTAAGAGCAGTTGCACACCGCGCGGTAACCTCGCCGCGCAAACGAGCGTTTGATACCAACACGCGCGTAATTACGTTGAACAACATTCTTTGTTCCGTAATTCGCTAATAATGGTGATTTTTTACGCGTCCCAAAGTAATTTCCTTTTCTATGGAGGGCGGTTGTTCATTTGTTATTCTTTGTCTTTTCACCCCGTTACCGTGAAAGGGGTTCATTTTTGTTGATGTTATGTCTCTGTTAAGCACAGATTGAGGATGCACGTTTGTCGAATAATTCTGAATGGACCGATCAGGGTTAAAAAGCAAAATAATGATCGTAAAATTGTAGACAAAGTAAAGACCTTTCAAGGTTAGTCATGTTTTTTCAGTCCTTTGGAAATGTAATATATTCTCCTTCTAATATATTTTTTACATTCAAAGTGTGTTGCAATATTTCACCAACACAGCATTTACTGCCTACAACTTTCTAGTTCAAATGTAACAAGAGCTATTTCCATGTCAAACTCAGTTTATTTTCGTCTTAAGTGACTTAGTTAAAATTGTATAACCGAGTTAAGAATAGAACCGTCTGTAAAGACTTATGCTAATTACTCACAGTCATAATAAAGTTGAAATTAAGACGAAAAAGCAAAATTACATTTATCAAATATAATATCTTTCATGAATTGTGTAAAAAATACCATAAGTGTAAACAAGTTTCCAATGTAAACACAACTATACTATCTACCGTTGTATTGACATTTAATTTACCTTTTTTATGGAGTAGTAAAAATATCATATCTTTCCAAAAAACATAAAGACTTTTAAGATTTAAACAATAAAGTAAACTTCTGAACTAGTATAAATTTCTCAGCCGGGGAGACGTTTACCATCATCATATCAGCCAAACGACGTCCACTGCTGGACATAGGCCTCCCCCAAGGTTCTCCACACAGACCGATCTTGAGCCGCCCGCATCTAACCGCGCACCGCGATCTTGACGAGATCGTCGGTCCACCTTGCGGGGGGCCTACCTCTGCTGCGTCGTCCGGTACGTGGCCGCCACTCCAGAACCTTTCTGCCCCAACGGCCATCGGTTCTTCGAGCTATGTGCCCTGCCCACTGCCACTTCAGCTTGGCTATCCGGAGAGCTATGTCGGCGACTTTGGTTCTACTGCGGATTTCCTCATTTCCGATTCGATCTCGCAGGGAAACTCCAAGCATAGCTCTCTCCATCCTCCTCTGAGTGACCTTGAGCCTTCTGATAAGGCCCATAGTGAGCGACCACGTCTTTGATCCGTAAGTCATCACTGGCAACACACACTGGTCAAAGACTTTCGTCTTGAGACATTGCGGGATATCGGACTTCACTTTTACCAACATTAATTTAATTTTAATTTTATTTTTTAAACAACGGTTACGGGGCAGCGATAGCCTAGTGGAGATACCAACATACTGCCATGCAGAGGGCATCGCGATCGAATCCACGGCGCGCACCACTGACTTTTCGGGGCAATGTGCTTATTAAGCTGTCAATTATCGCTCGCCCCGAGTCTCGGAGAGCACTTTAGGCCGTCGGTCCCGTTTGTCATGAAGATCGTTGACAGTCACTATTGAGCTTCAGTACCTTTTAAATAAACTGACACTAGCCTAAGCCATGGAATATCGCTATCCTTTCGGGTTGCGAAGGTCAGACAGCCAGTCGTTCTGTGGAAAAGCTAAAATTAGTAGGATAGTGGACAATTTATCTATTTATTGGAATTGAAACCTTGACGTGCGACACACTGGTAGTGTACATCTGCTCCAAAACCACTGCACTCTACATACTTATCTCTTTCAATTAAAAGCAAACTTCCGGAAATATATTTAAAATCAAAACCAAACAGATAAACTTAGAATGTTTTCTAAAATTATCACCTCCTAAGAAACCGAATTACTATATACAATATACATTGTGTTTCTTACTAGAGTCGTTAGTGAAAACAAAAATGTCTCACTATGTCCCTCGCAGTGTACTAAGCAGGTTTTTGTATGGCAAGTCGAGGAACAGTTGGCAGCCGCGCAAAAGGAAGTGTGTCGCCTGCCTGAATAGGTCCTACGCTTTATATGAGGACTAGAGATGCTATAATACCTACTTGGTAAGCTGTGGCAGATGGGAAGCACACACTGTTTCTTGCCGGATCTTTGGAACTGCTTTTAAAGTAGGTCAAATTTGTTCGGAAAATAATACGGGAACTTCATTTAGACAGCCATTAAATTAGATATTCTTAAAAAATATCGAGATGTGAACCTTATTTATAAGATGAAGTTGGGCTTTAAACCATCATTCTGTTTAAATTTGTTTGAATACCAAAATAGTCTACCATAATTTTCTCAAACGAAACTTCCAAGAATAGTATTTATTGCTACATTTTCCTCAAACATTTTAACTATTACAAAATATAATATTCCGATCTACAATCCAAGCAACAAAATTCCAATTTCCCAAAGCTACCTTCAGCAAGGATAAGAAGACACAATACATCCTCAGAGTTATACAAATGTAAAAGAAACGCCAACGCAGCGAATTTGTTTTACAATGTGAAGATTGTGGAGCTCTCCCAACTTAAATATGAGAGAACAAATAACATAATCTGGTTTCGTAGAGCCCGCAGCACCAGATATGTTTGCTTCTGTCTTAAGGCATGCGTCCGTTGGATACGAAACGCAATGAAAATGCTTCTATAGTGCACACTGATATTCATAATTACACAATCATAAATGCTTATGATGACATCTTAAATACTTAGAGATACATACCTCGGATAAGTAGGATTAATAATGTGTTAAATCCCCAAAATTAGGAGTAGATACGATTTCAAAAGTATTATGATCTAAAGGAAGAGAAAGATCGTAGATAAAAAAATGTTCATCAAAATTCTCGGATGATGATAAAATAAGTCACAGCCAAGTTTTAAACAACTACATTATTAAATGACAGATGGCTGGTGAGTAGTTATTGTTAACGTAATAAACAGAACAGTCCAGTGCAGCAACATGAACCAAACAAAACACTGCAAAGTTCTAAGCTCGCAGCGTTACAATGCAGTGGATGATTACCCTATAACATTTGCCCACTCGGACGCCGTCGCGTAACATTGACTTTTACAACTTCCTACTAGTCCAAATCTCCTCTCCTTTTCCCTCTTACACAAATTCTATAAAATGACAATATTGCTATCCTTGTCGTATCAGCAATAATCGCGTCGTCATTGAAATGGCACATCGTTCGTTTCGGGTTGCTTACAAGATCTAGTAACATCCAGGATTACTTTTGTTAGAAGTTTGGACAAACTCCGCGATATCACTTTATACAAATTCAATCGGTTAGCATTTGTATTCACAAAGGGCGCATTTGGCTAACGAATAAAGTTGGGAGTTGACAGCAAGTCCCAAGATAACGCTAAATGCCGCACTGCCTACAGAACTGCAAGGCACCGGAAATCTTGCGCCAACGCGTTTACTAGAAGGATAGTTGTAAATGAATATAATTGATATAGCTTTATTTGATAAAAAAAAACATTCCAAAGGAGTATCTATCTATATAATAACATATAGTGCTATGTCAGGAATTGTAGTAATGTGAGTAATAACTTCGCAATTCTTATTTTCAATGACCAATACAATCCGCATTTGAGGTGCGAGACAATTCTGTTTACGGTTGGCTTGCGTAAACAGAAATATAAAGTGTAGCTGTTGGTATTTGCGTCAGAAATAATCTACATAACACAAAAACAAGTCAACAAGGTCAAGCACCTTCTGAACTAAAAGTCAAACACGTTCAAATTGAGTAATCTTATAACAACGGTAGAGCTGCGCGTCCACAGGATCGGAATCGGAGCGTACGGAGCGGACGGAGCGTTTTTACAAAATGCCGATGGGATGCGTCCACTGCATTCGGATTCAGCATCGGCAATTTAGGTATTTTTAAAGCATGAGGATAGTGACGAGGATATTGTTGTAATTAGATTAATTTTCGGAGAATATCATACATTATATTCTGATTTATTAGAAGATGAAAATAGATTTTATTTGCCCAATTTCGTCCCAAATATTGTCTCTCCTAAGTTGATTATGTTAATGTTCATGTTTTAGATTATAAAGTTCTTAATACCTTTCCACTAAAATAATTAAAACATCGTCGTTCATCGTGAATAAGTAATTTTGCCTACAGTTTAACGTCGCAAACACGTCAGAACTTGAAACGCTCGGAATCCGTATGATGCGTTCACTGCGGATGACGTCATCAGCACAAATACTGGTCTCAGGCGCAGAAATGCCGATCCAGTTTCATAGAAATTAATACCAAGCAACAAATCCTTCCGCTCCGTACGCTCCGATTCCGATCCGGTGGACGCACAGCTTTAGTGTGAGGTTGGGGCAAATATTTGGTGTTTTATATTTTTCTTTCATTTTATTACAGGACCTTTTACATATATTATTATATTAAATCGTAAAGGCTTTGAAATAGTTGTTTATGGTCTTGTTAAGAAAAAAATATGTCTGTACCTATAAAGACAGTTTATTATGACTACTTTAGTTTTATACTAAGGATCTATTGTGTACTCTGCTATTGTTCAACTTTTAATTATCTCTAAATAGAAATGCCATCATTACCATAATAAAATCTAGACCGAAATTTATTTTACCAACAAAACAAAATATTTTAATGTTCATTCCGCATGTGAATTAATTCAGGACAAGTTGTTTATAATATCGTGAATAGAGAAGTTTTATCGCATTGTGTGCTACAATAAAACTCTGCAGACATTTTGTTTCGCTCCAGTTCAGTCACGGCTCCTTTGTGAACTACAAGTGAACAATATGACGAACCACAACTGAACAACTTGGACACTCGATTTATTGCCCACACATGGATAGGTAAACATGGAACTCGGCATTTACTTTGAGAAACTTTGTGTTTTTATTCGGATTGCGTTTTATATTTTAAATATATTTTGTCACTTCTTTGGAAAATAAAAGAACAATTATTTCAGTTGGCAATTTTACTCCAATTTGCAGTCGTTGATTTGATTTTCATCATGAAAAAGTAGTCTTCATCAAAATTGCTTATATAAAAGCACTACAAACATCACTCTTTAAACCTTTTCGAAAAGTACAAATTCTTCAACAAAAACCCGTAACCTGTTCCTGAATTTAATTCGCCATTGTATCGTGAGTTAATGTGTAATATTTAAAGCATATTCACATTCAAAACAATAACCATGAACGAGCATGAATGTAAGTCAGTGTAACAGGGCCGTAAACACTGAGCACAATGCATTGTTTACAACAAAACGTGGGGTTATGTTGTTCGTTTGACTCGAGAGCTCTTGACGCGCGTCGTGGCGGCGCGCGGCGACCGCCAAACGCGGCGATGAGCTTAATAGCGCGCGGATTGGGTGTACTCGTGGTAATGTGAGGTTATAAATTGTGTAATTTTATTTCATAAGATTTTTCTGTATTTCTTCAATCTCTCACTTCAATTTAAGATATTTTGCTCTTCTCGGTGGAGTTTACGCCATGTATTTCTATCTTCGGCCAGTACCTTGCCCTCCTTAAACGACATGACCTTCGTCTTTTCTTTATTTTGATCCGTGTATCCTGGGCCGACATATTCCTGTCTTCAATCTACATATTATCTTCTTCTTAATATATAAAATCCTTGCGTTACTGACTGACTGACAGACACGCTACAGCCGAAACTATTGGGCGCAGGAGGCATGTATGTTCCTTGGGGACCGTAGGGGTGCACTAAGAAGGGATTTCCCGAAATTCCCACGGTATCGGCCAAAACGGGTAAATTTATAAAAAATGCATTATTATATAAATTGTAGCTTTAATGGAATAAACGTTTACTTTGATTGATTGATAGACTAGGTACAAATATGCGCGATTGTATTACATATTGCTTGTTGATTTCAGATATTACTTTATAGAATAACTAGCTCTCCGGTCTCTTTATTCCAAATAACTGTTTCCTTTCGTCTATAAGAATTTAGTGAAATAAAATATTCGTTTGTTCTCCTAAAATAAGTGAACAAATAAGTGAACGTCAATTGGCTATTACAATACTAGATGAAGCATAAAAAATATATTTCTTGAAACATATTTTATTTTTTGTTTCTTCTGATATGATTTTCTAGTTAGTGACATATGTAACAAGTTTAATATAAATATCAACGTGTATCTACACTACGATAATTCATTTCTTTCGTGTTAAATTTTATGCTGAATCAGAGCTTTATAGTTGGTCCTTTTTTATGGTGTTTTATAGAATTTGTGAATCTAGAGTAGCCGCCACCTAGAAAATAAATAAAATTTACCTCGTAAATAAGAATCTCGTAAATTATATTATAAAGAATCAGTGACGAATCTGATATCATTACAGGGAGTCGTCAAAACTGTCAGAAATACAATATTGGTGGGTCCAATCAGAGAAAATGAAACAATCCCACGCCTCACCTAGCCCCTCTCCCCGCGCCGCCGCCCTCACCCCGCACCCCCGCACCTCTCCACAGCACCCTCTTTAAGATCTCTGAAGGTATTTTCTGTTTTACGTTTTATTTAGTTGAAACAAACACCCCAGATATAAACAGAATACCGATGGGTGTTTGAATCATCTCGGCCGAATCGTTTCGATGCAATTACATTAAATAGAACAAAGAGTTTCTGAAAAGTCAGACGCGCTTTGATAGCCCCCTCCTTACTTATCTCGGTAGATAACGAGAAGGCCGATACTGTACCGATCTTGTAATAGGGACAAATTTATTTAATGGAATATGTTCGATGGCAACGACATCTGTAAATGATACGCGACAGCGCCTACCGTCGTCAAATTTACGGTAATGAGGCTCGCACGGAATCGGCGATAACGTTCAAGTAAGTCACACCAGTGTATATGTTTCAATAATGTGTTATCGATAGCGGGTTATATTGATATTTTTACTGATGTGTCTAAGAACACCAAACGTTCGACGTACGGTGGTATTGTCCAGACCAAGAGCAATCTAGTCCATGAGAAATCTACAAGCTGTATCCTAAAAAATAAATCCTATTCAATTTATAGGGATTTCTTGTGAATCATTTTTGGCTAAAAATATGTATGTATGGACCACCTTGCAGTAACTTAGTTATTTTTGACCTGATGATATTGCTATAATTAATAAGAAAAATGGTTGTATTTTAATACATAATAAGTTTACTTTCACTCACACGTTCCACACTGGACGCTATTACTATAATATCGTTAGTATCTCTACAGCTTAAGTGTCGTTTTTCAAGAGTATCTAAAGTAACAATGGCGACGATCGGTGCTTGTGCGAACAAAGACGTCATTCAGATAATTATCAAACAAAAAACGGCGTGTGCGACACCAACAATGAGTTATGAGTCAGCTGTTCTTGAATGGGTGAGACACACAGGCGGTAAAACTGGACAACTTTATATTTATAAGAATATCTTTACACTCTCTTCTTCTGCTATTTGCATTGTCAAGTTTCTTTTACTATATTCTTATTTAACAAAATATATTATGGGCCTTGCCACAGATAAGATAGGCCTTGCCTTTGTTGTTTTAACTCTCATTATGTAGCAAGACCAAATTTTCAAATTGTTCTGATTTTTTATGTGCTGATCAGATTGATCTTGGTGCAAGTTTAATACTTACATGACTTACAGCACAATTACCAACCATATGGATCATAATATATTTACATGGTTGATCTTTTTTGAATAATTATATGCGACTATATTTGATGTAAAAGTCATAATAATTTATTTATTTAGGCCACAAAGTGACGCGTATGAACGTCAAAATTTAAGTTAATTAATTAATGGTTCTACATTTACATTTACTGCCACGTTCGCAATGCGATAGGTAGAACCACGAGAAAGAACGGGCAATAAAACTCATGGCCACTCTTTTCAATCAAATATAACGGTTGTACATTTTATTTTTGTAAGGACTGTTTCACATTGTAGACGTCTACTAGTAATTTTTTTAGTAACTATTGATATCATACTCAAGCACTCAAGCAGTAAATAATGTTCATTTGGTATGTTGGATTTGGATGTTCTAATAAAATTATCTTTAGAATAGTCTTGATCTAAAGAAAACTAAGAGAATGACGAGCCAATTTCGACCACATTTCACTTTTATTTCCCAGAAAAATATCCATTCACGCCAAGATATACATCTTTTCGTATTTTTTTATAATAATGAAGTTACAATGTAAGCAATTTGTATCATTTAAACCGTTTTAGCTACATTTCACATATCAATGTATAATAGTAGTAGTCGTCTACATTACAGGTTGCAAGAAAATAGGTATGTAAGTAGTAGAATTTGTTCGATGCCGTTGCAATCAGTACCTATGTCACTATATCGCTTGAGCCCGCGGCAACCGTCAGACAGTGCGGCGCTAGCGCGGTGCCACACGACCTAGCGTGACAAACGCGGCTAATGACGCGCTACGTCACCACCGCGCTAGGCACGTGTGAGTCAGGCGGAACGAGATTTTTTTGTATACTGTCTCGTGTCTTAGAAGATTGTTGACAGACATCCATCACATAGCATGCTCAATTATCACATCCTTGGAGTAATGAATGTAATATGAGAATTAGATATGTGTTCCGCTATTTGATATTCTGAAAGTTTCAATAGGTATAAGATTTTGGGCAAACATCCATCAAATAGCATGCTTAATTAGCACATCCTTAGAATTATCAAGGTACCACTATAATTAAGACTTAGGTACGCTTTTCATGGTTATTTTAAAAGTTTTAACTTTTACAAAGATGTTTGAAAATATGTTATGTATGTATCAATTGGAAAAAAAAATATTCCTTAATGATCACGAGTATAACAAAATGCTTTAAAATATATTATGGTCTTTAATTATAAATATTGATGGTACAAATACTGCACAGTTTTGAAGCTTGATATTACCACTAATGCAAAAACAAGTCATATCCAGCAAATATGTTTGCACAAAAACATTAATAACACGCACCATGCACACGCCATAACAACACAAGGATGAGACGGCATCCCACGTCGTAACGTCACGCGTAGGGTGAGACTGATTGTTCTCGGCACTATCGCATTAGCCGCTAACGAGCCACGCATGAAACACGATAACGATATCATCACATGACACTACACGTATGAAAAAAGATAAATATGTAATGAAAGTGATGCTTGTGACGTATCAAGCCTAGTAAGTTTAGTATTTTTGATACTGTCGGTTTCAGACGGGTATTTAATGGTACGGATTTTTTTTTTACAATTTCGTAGTACTTGTACAACACAGAATATTATCGTGTCCATCGGTTCGACTGCAGCAGTTTAAGTATCATCTTGGTAAAGTAACAGAAGCTCTTACACACTTATATGCGTCCATTTATTTTTATTTGTGTGTTACGTTGTAACGCTAAATTGGGCTCTTAGCTAATAAGGTTTTCTATGTCATATATACAGTTAAATATTTATTATTTTATAAACCCACGCCTGGATCCCCAAAGGGGTAGGCAGAGGCATAATATTACATTCACATTTTGCCATGTATACATTAGTATGTCCCACGTTATTAGGTAAGGCGAGCCTATAGTCGTTACCGAGCGAATTCGGAAAAATCCAGTAAAGACCAGCAGATGTATACGCTTTCCACTGGACCATCAAGGCAGTCGTTAAATACTTAAATAATAAATTTCCAAGTACCCAAATCAAACTTACTACAAACTATACCGTTATTGTTGTATGTGTATAAACTAGTATTAATACAGTTATCAAGTTACAAGGAAAATTAACACGGTTAAGTAGGGTTTCCAGGTAATAAATACTCTCACTTAACTAGGAGAAAATTACTTTTACGAGCGATATAATGAATACAATATCCTTATGTATTGAGTCGTTCTAAGAACAATCACGGCACCCGACATTGCTCCTGTAGTCTAACATTTTTGCACTTGACATTGAAATTACAAGATTTTTTAAATCTTATTCATTTTCTAAATCTAGGTAGCTTTTTTTAATGAGGATATATTTTATACGCTCAGATTTAAAATCAAATAAAATATATAGCTAGGAACAGAAACAAGATAAAATGTTCAATGTAACCGATTTAGAAAATCTTTTGAAATCTATAATTGGCCAAGTGCGGTTTGTCAGACTTCACATGTCTTCACTTTCGATAACATTATGGAGAACTCTCAGAAATGCAGGTTTCCTCACGATGTTTCCTTCACCGATAAGCAAGCGATAATCAACAATTTAATAAGCACTTAACTTCAATTTTTATCTAATGTTCGTAACAACAGATACTTAAATGTCAAAATGCTGAACAACTTACTAAAACTTACTTGTAAAAACTTCTCAAATTGTTACTTCACAGATGCATTTCATACTTTTCATAATAACATACACTTTACATGTCAGAAAATTAACTTAATTATAGACTCTATTGATTATGATCACAAATACTTGCCCAAAAACACTAATAAACCCTTTAGTCAATCCCATCTTGCCCAGCATAACGCTAAAATCTCAAATCAGTATAAAAAGTCTTGTATCAAGGATAAGAATATGAGACAAAAAACAATTTTGGAATATTTCCCTAAAGTAAATAAAATACATGACGAGTTATCATCGTCTAATGTAACAATTCCACGTAGAACCATAAATGAAACGTTTTTTCAAGCTTAACAGCAATGATAATGAACTCCTCATATTACATCAAAATATAGCTGGCCTGTTATCAAAATTGGAAAAAAACATTAGGAGAACTAAAATCACAAAAATATGAAATTGATATTATCTGTCTATCCGAAACCTTTATTAAGTCAGGTGAAGAACATAATATACACTTGGACGATTATAAGCTTGCCCATTATTTTTCTAGAGCCAAGCAAAGGAGGGGAGGTGTCTGTATTATGTGTAAAGAATACCTATCAATCAACAAAATACCTTGGCTGAAAACATTAGCAACTGAACTTCATTTTGAATGTTGTGGAGTAGAGTTACCCCAGTATAAGTGTAAAATAATTTGTATATATAAAATACCAAATTCCAATCCCAATATATTTCTGAAAAACTTAGAATTAATTTTAACTAAAGTACGGTCAAAAATAAAGAAGAAAATAATTATTTTAGGCGACTTTAACATAAATTTATTGAAAGGATCACGGGTTCGAGATGAATATTTGGCAACTTTACAAATTTATAACTTCCAGACACACATAAATGAACCAACTAGAGTGAATTCCTGTTTGGATCAAATAATAAGCAATGCTCCCAATGCTACAGGTAGAGTCTTACCCTTAGGCCTCTCGGACCATGAAACATGCCAAATTTTGCATCTGCCTGTTAATTACAAATTTATACCCAAAAGGCAATGGTTTACAAATAAACGTGACTATAGCACAGAAAATTTAAAAACTTTTACCCATTCTATACAGCAACTGTCTTGGTCATATATGAGTACTCTGATGCAAACACTGCATTTAAAAGCTTCCATGACACTTTCACTCTATTTTTTAACCTTTGTTTCCCTGTTTATAGGGTAAGAGTAAACAGAAAAGGCAATAAGGATAACCACAGGCATTGCCACCATTCCTACAAAAAGACTTATACTGAATACTCTAAAGTTCTCAAAAAATGTATAAATATTGCTCAAAAACTAAATAATGTGCGCTTACTAAAAAACTCAAAAAAAATATGTAGAGACTCATGGAGAGTAATCAAAAGCCAAACGTATAATTCGCATAACAGTCGACAAATTGATAAATTAAATATTAACAACAATATTATTACAAATCCAAAAGAAATAGCTAACTCGTTTAATAGCTTTTTTATTGGGCTGACTAACAGAAATGACCCTAATAACAGTAACATACGGTCTGTCGGAAACCCGATATGCTCTGCTAGTGCTAGCATCTATTTGGTACCTGTCACATGTGATGAAGTTCATAAAATTATTCTATCCTTAAATAATACAAAATCTGCAGGGTATGATGGAATCACCACCAATATTCTAAAACCCTGTGCAACTACAATTACTCCCCCTTTATGCTACATTATTAATTTATCGCTATCGCAAGGTATCTTTCCAGATAGTCTAAAAATATCTGTAGTGAAACCAATATTTAAAAAAGGTTGTAATGCGTCACCTAATAATTACAGGCCTATTGCGCTGATTCCAATACTAGCAAAAATTTTCGAAAAGGTAATGCATAAACGACTCACTAATTTCTTCAATAAATTTAATGTAATAAGTACAGAACAACACGGGTTTCAAAAAGGGAAATCCACCACCTTAGCCACATTTAAATTAGTAAATAAAATCGCCGAAAATATAGATAAAAACATAAACACATGCGCCATTTTCTTTGACATGAGCAAAGCTTTTGATTACGTATCACATGATCTATTGCTTCAGATGCTTTACACATATGGTATTCGTGGTGTAGCCCACAAATGGCTACAAAGTTATTTAAGTTATAGGCAACAGTATGTCGAGATAACAAATATCAACAAAGATAACCATGAAATAGCATACAAGTCAAATTTACCTTCCAATACAGTCGAGGTGCCACAAGGCAGCATATTAGGCCCATTGTTATTTCTGCTATATATAAATGACCTCCCTAATGTTACTGACCACTATTGTACACTCTTTGCAGACGATATAGCTTTAATTGTTAGTCAAAAGCATACTAAAACTTACAACAATTTCCAAGATGATGTTAATGACGCAGTAGAACGTATAATAATTTGGCTGGAATCCAATAATTTAAAAATAAACCTAGAAAAAACAAAATATATACATTTCTTTAATAGAAAAAAAAAAACCACAACTGTCTAAATATACAGTATAGGAACGAGACACTACCTTCACAGAATTTGACCTTTCTGGGTATATGCCTTGATAATCAACTAACCTGGAAGTTGCATATAAATATAATATGTTCAAAGATAAACAGGTATGTCTATGCACTCTGGAAATTAACAAAAATATCAAGTCGCAAAATTGCTATTCAGGCATACCATGGTTATGTGGCATCAATTCATAGATATGGTATTTTATTGTGGGGTGCCTCAGTAGATTTTAATAAAATATTTTTATCACAAAAACGGTGTATTCGGGCAATATGTGACGTAGATCCTTTAACCTCCTGTAAGCCTCTATTTAAGGAATTGAAGCTACTCACTGCACCTAGCATGTATATTTTAGAATGTAGCACATTTGTAAAAAATAACATACATTTATATAAAACTTTTGGTGATTTTTGTAAATTCAATACTCGCTATCCAGATAAATTATTATTACCTAGTATAAGGACAGA
Organism: Euclidia mi; assembly: GCA_944739405.2. Lineage (NCBI taxonomy): Eukaryota > Metazoa > Arthropoda > Insecta > Lepidoptera > Erebidae > Euclidia > Euclidia mi. The sequence goes on along the minus strand of OX123202.2, from coordinate 2,646,851 downwards.
ACTGTACAGAAGGAATTGCTATCCAATGTCAATAAAAATATATAATAAATTGCCAAGGGAATTGAGGGATATGCCTCGAACTATCTTTCGTCGAAAGTTATATGCCTGGCTGGCGGATAGGTGCTTCTATAGCGTCCAGGAGTACCTTGACCCCTAATTCTGCATGTTACGACTTGGCAGTTAATCCCTCATAATATGCATGTAAAGTGTTCTGTGATGCCTGTTATCTTTTTTATTGTTTGTATTTTTATTTAAATGTATTTTGTAATGTTAACTTTGAATTTAAATTATAATGTATCGAACTGTATAAGTAAGTTTAAATCTCACACGCCAATAATGGCCAATATGTGGATACTTAATATTATGTTTACCACCTGTATGTCTACCCATATTTTGTGAGTAAATAAATGGTTTTAAATGGTTTCGAAAAGTCATTGGTGCGTGCCGTAGATTCAAGCTCGAGACCCTCTGCGTAGCAGTCTGTCGGTCTCGCTACTTGGCTGTCGCTGCTTCTATAATTATGTATACATTATTAGCTTATACAGGGTGTAAAAAGACCGTTATCGAAAACTGAAACCCCATATAGTACCAATTATTACGATCATTTTTTACTTCGGCACCATACCTGGGAAATTACTGGTTCAGGAGATATTGAGGCTCAAAGTCACGAATTTTTTTTTCGAATTATTCCAAAATCGTGTTTAGAATGATAAATGTACACTTTCTGCCAAATAAACATAAACAAAATTTTCAATATTTCCCTAAAATAAACGGCTTTAAAGTTCCCGACGCGTAGTGTATACGTACCAGCAATCAGCTGCGAGGTCATTCGCCTCGGCCGCGCGACCACGTGATCATAAACTGCCACCACCGCGGCGCACGGTGTAGGTAGATACGGCCGGCGTAGGTACGATGTCTGCAAACGCACGCTATACATTGATGGTAATAAAAGTTGTAAATTTTTTTAAGCTTAAAATTTTTTTTGTTTCCCAAGTTTTATTTTCGCGTAGTATGACTTGGCATGATGTGCAAAACGAGTAGACTTCGGCTTGGTGTTGGGTCTTGTGACACCCTGTATAGTTGTAATACATTTTAAATGGTTATAAATCATCATCGTCCTAACGCAATCCCAGTTGCAACTCGGGGTCTGCTAGTTTTATACGATTTGACTGAATTACTGGCTTTTCAGTCAGGGACTACCTGTCTGACCTAACCCAGAGGGATAGCGATATTCAATGGTTTAGTCTAATATTCAATGGTTTAGTCTAATATTCAATGGTTAAAACGGTTAAGTATTGTCTCGTAAATGTGCACTCATGACTACATGATACATTCATAATTTATTTGTCTTTAAGTACTGTACTTAATCTCAAATCACTTCTTATTACCACAACAAACAGATTTATTGCGAGCATAATAAACATAATTTCACAGAAAATAAAACATAAAATCATCTATTGCAGCATTTTATAGCAAAACGCATTAAACCGACACATTTTTGACGCGACACGTGTCAATAATTTCTCGCAATGACTTTAGCTATCACTTAATAATACCAATAAATTTCGCCAATATTGTATTGGAATCGAATAAAAACCGTTGTCAGCCCGTCGTCACGTCACCGCGGCGGCGAGCGATAATTTCGATTTATATGAAAATGTGCCCTGGACGACAATTGGGGCTTTCACCTCTACATAAAAGTAATTATTATTGCCATTATTACCCATAATTATGTTGATTGAGCGTCAAAGCTATGCGCGACCCATGGCGAAATGAATAATAAAGGCCCAGAGCTTAATGGGAAATTATTAGGAAGAAAATGAAAGATTATTATAAAATTTAATTTGGATGAACTGTCAATGTCATAGACATTTAAAAGGTGCTATTGTATGCGCACAAAGTTAAAATGAATTAAATGTTTTTTAAATTGCGACTGTTTTGAAATACTTATTACAATTGTGTTACAGTATATAAAAAATAAATACAATCTTTTGTGTACAGATTCCAAGAGTACATCTGTATTAAAAGCAAACGCAACTTTTCGTCGTCACTGAATCTGTGTAACACTGCTACAATCAAAAGATAAAAATTCTTATGATCATTTTGCGTAAGTTAAAATATTCAGGTTTTTTTAAAGAATTATAATTTAATAAGTTCATTCAAGAAAATTGGTAAATATAATATTCGCAAATATAATATTAATTTTGAATGAAGCAAGAGAGATATGTCAGGAGCGTTGCAGATGGCTTTCCGTAGTCTCTGCTTACCCCTTCGGGACAACAAGCTTGATTCTATGTATGTATGTATGTATGTATGTAATATTAATTTTTAAAACCTTTATGAATCACTGACAGTTTATTTACATTTTTATCACGACTATCTTTCCTTACAATAAAACATTCCAAAATTCTGATATATCAATTTGTCTACCCCAGTTCACGAACAATTCATTGTAAATACTTGGGTGCATATTTGAAGGGTGGTAATACCCCTTGCATGCACCGACGGCGCAGCGGTGGGGCAGCCCCCTTCACGGTATTAATTTGAACTCAATAATGTTTATTTCGTTTATGGACCACAATGTGCGCTATAATGTAACGTAGTGATAACTGAGTCGACGACTTAATGTAATATATTATGAGTTGTACCCTCTGAATGCTTTTATATGTCTTGTATGTACAAATGATGGCGGTCAACGCGTTTTGGGGATCTTCACATGCAACCATATGAACTACTTACAAATGGCTTTCGTAAGTAATGCTATCAGAATTATTATATTTAAAAGGTAACAATAGAATTTGTATTTGTTTTTATTTAACAATTTTGTATTGGTTTGCAAATAAAGCAATTTAGAAATCGAAGCATAAGAACGTCGACTGCCTTTTATGTAAAATATAGTTGTTAAATAGGAGCTACTAAATCATACGTACAACAAGAGCAAAGTGAGATTTTAATTTTACCTCCACTTGGCTAGAAACTGTTACTATGTAATAATGCATTGTGTTGCTACGTAGACATTCTCTCTAGACTGCTAAAATCCAGTGTTCACTATTTTTATCAATCGTGTAAGAAATACTGATGTTAAGAGCTAGTGCATTTGTGAATACGATAGACAAACACACGTGTCGACAAACCGTCTGCCGGAAAAATGTACAGAAATAAGAAGCTTCAAGAAGTCAAGCGGACCCTCTGAATTATAAGATAACAAGAATAGCATTTACTGTGTGTCTACCCAGAAAATAAGATAATGATGTACAACATCGGTATTGTTATCGTTCAGCCCCAATAGATAAAGGAAAACCTATTATTGGAAAATAGGAATATTTTTTTGATTCTGCGTATCTAATAGCCTGAAGCTAAATTATTTTAATGGTTGATAATATTTATTTTATTAGCCAAATTAGCTATCCTGTATAAAAATTATAGTCCATATTTACTTTAACAAACAGTACTCTAAAATTAAAGTAGCAGGCAGTATGAACGCACATTGTCAGGCGAAAATAAAAATGTACGATATGCATATTTTAATTGCGATGCCGTAATAAAAGTTCCATCCGTAGGGAGTGCACTTCATTGAGCATGATATTTGCAACAATTGGACTTTCCCAATGGAAACAATGCACCGCCGCTACAAGTATTGGCACGACCATTGATTTTCTGCCTACTACGCGTAATGAGTTAAGTTACAGCACCACTGATGTTGAAGTACAAACAAAAATGTACCTTATTACAAGCTAGTATGGTTGAATTTAATGTTAAGCTGAGATTGATGTCGCGTGAAGTTGAGAATGTTCGAGCTGTGTACGCTTGAGAACGCTTTAAGGCAGTTCGTCTTGCAGTCGTTTGCCAGCCGCACTTGGCCTCAGCGGCGCCCGCAAAGCTGACGATTTCTACAAAGTCACTGCTATGGAGCCTTCAATATTGAGGTACACACAAACTCGTTACGGGATAGCAGACCGACTGTCATATAAACAGACTACATAAACATATACGCACTAGTTGAATGTAGATAGATTAAATTTTTGATATCATCACTTAGCTTTACATTGATTAGTACAGCAACCTGGCTTACTTCGCTAATTTCATGTGTAAGTTTATGGAGGTACGAGAGCTATAATGTTGATGTTGATTAATCAACAATAAGGTTTCCTAATTCTAGTGCTTTCCTGTCCAGACATGATATTGTTGATCATTATAATGTTTTTTCACAATTTTATTTCATTATTAGTAGAACTAAATACTTCTAGACAGTCCAGTCTAGAAGTAAACCTACAAATCCTAGCTCCAAATACCGAACCCGTATCGAATTGCATTAACAAACTAAAACCGCTTGCAAAAGTATTGGCCAACTTAACTGGCTCGCAAACAGTTCGCTAAAAAACAATAACTGAGTACAGGTAGAAACAGTACGAACAAAAAGTAGCGACCGGCCACGACTACAGTGGAGGGCGACGTGACAAGCGACGTGTCGCACTGTGGACCGCTTTAATGTCGTCAAAGAGTCTTTCTTTCTTTTAGAGTGAGGGTCTTTTAAGGTTGTAAAAGCTGCCCGAAGACTAGCATAGCCTTACGATCACTGCCCTGAGACAGGAACCGAGACTAACGGTTTTAAGTATCCTACGAAACATGTTAGCTTTCTGATGTGAAGGGCTCAACAAGCAGCCGCCAAGTGGCGACTTCTACAAACGTTGTTTTACTTTGCCGATTCATTAAGAACTGCCATTCAAATGACGCCATAAAGTATTGAGATCGACATGGAACTCATGCCATTCCGCGTTGCTTGTCGCTAAGCCAGAAGAGTACGCTGGACCCGTAAAAGCGTACACAAGGTTCGAAGGGGATACAGGCCATTTGTTTGTAGTTGCCGAAACGCGCGGCAGTATTTGAGGCCACAGGAGCACGACATGCGGGCGACCCCACACAAGAGGTAGACACATTTTAGGAGCTGTGAAACATCGGTTTACATATCCTTTGGATGTATGGGCTGTAATTAATACGCTGTTCTTTGTGAAGTTCGATCATTCGAAATGAGTCCGTTTTCAATGAGAAAAATGAATACCGTTTTCATTAATGATCTGAAAGCTGTTTGAATGAGTTCCATGAATGAGTGATCTTTTGTTTTTGATGAGGGGTATAAATACTGATTTTATGCGAAAATATCTACGCAAGCTTATGCCTCGACAACAAAACTACAACAAATCGAAGAACTTAATATAAAATTATATTTAAATGTAATTGCTGAACCGTGACAAAGTCATATTATATATCAATAAAATCAGCAAGGGTTCGCACATACAATATGCGGTGTACCCAGTCATTTCCTTTAATATCCTAATTAACTGCAAACATAGTAATGAAAATTGACCGTATCTGATTCTATATAAATTAATAAATTAGACATCTAGAATCCATCCACTCGCATTTTAGAGTTGAACATCGCTATTGGAAGTAGGCAACTGATATTTCGTTAGTGGCCCAATCATCTTACAAACAATAAACTAGCACTAATACACCTTGAAATTACTAGTTCCTCGGATCGTTTATAGGATTTGTCCTGTCCCGACAGCGTATCACAGTAGCAATGAAAGAATCCTTTGAAAGGCGCCTCAGTTCTAAGGAGGACAGCATCTGTTACGGGTCGGATCGCAGTTGGTCGCTAATGAGCACACTATAATCCTTTTCACTGAGTTTTCCGCTTTGCCGGCGACAGTCGACAACTGACGCGATGTTATAGAAATGGTACTATGTAGGTTGAACTGAACTGATAATTTATATAAAGATACATGTTTGTGTAGGAAATATGCTACGTATTAAATATTTTCCATCATTCTATTTGAACACATACTAATATTGAAGTAAATATATCGCGTAATTTATTAAAAATACTGGCTAAATAACTCTTATTCGCTCCGACAATTCAGCGTGGGTTACATCAGCCCTACCCACGGCTGATGCATAGCCTTATTTGCCATAAATTACACGATATAGATTCGTAGAGATATTGTACATATTGTTATAAAAGTCAACTCATGTATGGCAGTGAATATAACAGTGTGAATGAAGTTGGTATTAGTGAGCAGGAGCGTGGGGTGTAAATGAGGGGGCCAATAAAATTCTCCTATTTTTATATGACATTGATATTATATTTTGAATTGACTCAGAAACGGTTTTCTGCTAATCTAATGTCATTATCGTATAGTTTGAATTAACAGTTCGTCGTTGACACATATTTTGACTCTTGTTACAATTTACAATCTCGTTACAACTTCGTTCAATTATCAGATAATTTAGAAGAATACGCTTTTTGTGACGAAAGTATGACACTAACATGATATCAAAACTATAATAATTTTGGAGAATTGGGCCCCAGATGTAAGACATGAAGTAAATTTGCTTAACTGCTGAGCTTACGGTTTGGTTACATGGTCGTGAATGGTTTGTTTTTGATTATGTATGTATAAGTTTGAATAAATCGGCTCACGGCTCGATCAAAAAAGCAGTACTAACTCTGCCGCAAGTTGTTTATTCGGTGAGTAAGTGTCCTATCACCAATTACATATGTGCCCTTTTACGTCTTTTTTTCTGATATAGACCGCTAGCTTATCAATCCGCTGCCTAAAAAAATTTATACTGTTTTGCAAATGTAGGTAAAACTTGTAGTTATTTATCTTTAATATTAGCCATTTAGGTACAACAATTATACTGCAGTAATCAAATTAGTTGGCAACGAAAGAGTCTATGAAAAGGAATTCTAGCTTATCTTACTGTTATATCCATAATTAGTTCCTAATTAAATGCTGACATCTGCACTATTTATATTATATATAGGGCCATAAGCCACGCGGCCAACGAGTCGCAGATAGACCGCGAGCCGCAGAAGTCCCGTCGTAGCCGTCGTTAACAAGTCAGACAGATTGTCATTTTTTTTCTAGTAAAGTAAAGTGAGGCATTAGGTGTTTGTGTCTGTGTAAAACTCTGTTACAATAAACTGTGGTTCCAGCTGAAATAAAAGTGTTTTTTTTAAAAAGACAATCCGCGGCTGCCGCCTAACATTGGTGTCAGAAGTGGGATCTCGTAAGTGGTTTCCGTGCAAACCCTGAGATCCGAATCCGAGGTCGCCGCGCTTTCGTCACGTTGATCGACGGTCAGTCTCAGCCCCTGGAAGCGCTGAGCCCGCATCAAGCACTTCAGCATCGTGGTCGACAGTAAGTCTCCTCCTACGTCGAGCCTGCACCACCGCCACACCACGTGGTCGACGATAAGCCTCCGCCAGCGTCGTGAGCCCGCACCACCACCGTCTCCAGACACCGCCCCGTGTCGTCACCGTCTTCTGCACTCGCCATCATCCAAACCATCACGGATCTTCGAAGCCGTCCGCACATCATTGGTCGCGCCCCGTGAGTCAGCGTCTTCTGCACTCCACATCGTCACGGATCCTCGAAGCCGTCCGCACATCTCAGGTCGCGCCCCGTGTCGTCATTGAAGTCACCACGGATCCTTGAAGCCGTCCGCATACTTTCGGTCGCGCCCCGTGTCGACATCAATCCCATTCGTGTACGTGTTATAATTCGACTCTGATCGGACCTCGCGTCACGGACTCGTCAGCGTCTCTCAAGTTACTCCTCAAGAATTCGATTTCCGTATAGACTCTAAAACTACATACATCTTGCATAGGAACAGTGCGTCCGGGCATGTTGCTGATCCTGATACTGTAAGTCTTTTTATTGTTATTCTATTGCATTTTATATTTCTGTGTAATTCTGTGTGTATCCTTCCTAAATCCTAAACCATGTCCGTAAAAACCGAACATGAGAAGGTAACCCTAAATGTACTTACTAAATTCATTAGGCCATATAAGGGAGACCGTGAAACACTTCCGGCTTTCTTAACGAACTGTGACAATGCTATGTCATTAGCAGCACCTGAACAGCAGGGCATTTTGTGTAAATATATTATATCACAATTAGAGGGAAAAGCCCAACTAGCGTGCAGTCTAAAAACATTTACACAATGGTCAGACCTAAAGTCATTTCTACGGTCCACCTTTGGTGAAAGAAAGCACAGTTCCCATTTTTTAATAGACCTTCAAAATTGTAAACAGTTAGCTACAGAAACAGTAACGCAATATTCGTTGCGAATTGAAGCCTGCTTGACCAGAATCCAAGCAGACATCCATTATTCGTGTTCAAATGAACAAGAACTCATAGGTAGAATAGCTGCCATGGAGGATCTTGCCCTAAATACTTTTATAATGGGCCTCAATCCCAACATATCGAATATGGTCCGCTGCCGAAATCCTACTTCCCTAAATTATGCGGTAACACAAGCCGTAGAGGAAGAGAAAATTTTCAATTTAAGCCGCTTATCGCAACGCACAGGCAAATCTTGTACGATCTGTAACAAACAAGGGCATACTGCCAATGAATGTTATAAAAAGAAAGCTAGCTCTCCTCCAGTTCAAAAATCCTATCATGTCCCGAATCCTTCATCTCATTTTCAGGCATCTCCAAGCAATCGACAGTATCCTAATTCCAATCATTCTAATTTTAATAACTCTAATTTTAACAATAAGTTTTGCGCATATTGTAAACACAAGGGTCATGTTATAAACGAGTGCCGCAAGCGTCAATATAACAATCAACACCGCTCCCAGAACTCGCTACCCGATGCCGCGCCTCGAACTCAAAGTAATACCGCCAGTACACGTGTACCGAATAACGCTGCGCGCGTGAATTGCTGTGAACACGACTCCAGTTATGCACCTGTTGATGGTAATAATGAATGCGATTTAAACGCGAATTGATTTCGGATTCGTGCCTGCCGAAATCAATAAATAATAACGGCACAAATTATTTTACTAATTTTAATGCAAACTCTTATCCTAAATCTAATACTAGCTCTTATACTAATTCTTATGCTAATTCTTATGCTAATTCTTATACTAGGTCTTTTACCAATGATCAACAGGATCATTCGGGTCGTATTTTAAGTAAACATAACTTACCAAATCTTAATCCTATTTCTTATACTAGTTCTTTTACCAATGATCAACAGGATCATTCGGGTCGTATTTTAAGTAAAAATAACTTACCTAATCTTAATACTAATTCTTATACTAGTTCTTTTACCAATGATCAACAGAATCATTCGGGTCGTACCTTAAGTAGAAATAACTTACCAAATCTTATTCCTAATTCTTATACCAAATCTTTTACCAATGATCGACAGGGTCACTCGGGTCCTACTTTAAATAAACATAAATTACCAAATCTTAGTACTAAGTCTTATCCGAAATCTATTACTAGTTCGTATACCAATGATCAACTTAATCATTCGGGTCTTACTTCGAGTCAAAGTAACTCACTTAATCTTAAAACTAGATCTTACACTGAATCCTATAAAATACCTCAGAATAATCTGAGTCTTACTTGTACTAATTCTAAGTCTTTATCTCAAAATGATTCAAACGACACCAAATCTCAATCTTGTGTTCTTGATGAGGTCAATATAGTGCCAGAGAACTCAAAAGTTTCTGTGCCTATTTTTGAAACGAGTATTAATAAATACAGAATCTCTTTACCTTTTACTTATCTCGTTACGAATTGTTCGCAAAAGCCTCTTAGCTTTCTTATCGACACCGGTTCGAGTGTCAGTATCGTAAAAAAATCTAGTTTGTCAACTAAACCTCGATTAACCGAGGAAATAATCCGCCTCAAGGGTATCAATAACTCTGGATCTTATAATGAAACCTTGGGTGCCTTTGACCTAGAGCTTCAGTTGTGTAAAGAAACATTGTTGCACAAGTTTCATGTCATTACAGATGATATAAATCTCAAATATGACGGTATAATTGGTACTGATCTCTTTCGTATTCATAACGCCAATATAAATTACGATTCTAAGTACTTAAATTTGCGAGGTCATAATCTACCGATTTACTTCTAGAATAAAACTTACATCATACCGGCGCGTTGTGAAACAGTAATCGAATGCATGGTGTCAAATGATATCTCGGAATTGCATAACTTACGCGAAGCGCTTGTTTTAGATCACGTAATTAGTGAAGGCGTTTATTTAGCGAATTGTATAGTTAGTCTAAAACCAAATAATCGAGTCAATATCTCAGTTTTAAACACCACTGAATCTGAAATTCGTATTCAAGACTTCAAGGTCACTTTAACTCCTTTAGAATTCCCTGAGTCCCATGAATCTCACGAGATAATTAACACAGTTTCCTCATCTCCATCTGATCGACGAGAACGCATCTTAAATTTAATTAGACACGATCATCTTAACTCGGAAGAAAGCCAAGCCCTATTAGAATGTTGCGCAGATTTTACCGATATCTTCTATCTTGAGGGAGACCCCCTCACTAGTACAAATGCAATTCAGCACTCTATTAATACAGGCAATGCGCCGCCTATCAATGTAAAATCATACCGTTTTCCCGAGTGTCACAAAGACGAAGTTGACAAACAAATTAGAAAGATGCTCGATCAAAACATCATCCGACCCTCAACCTCTCCTTGGAGCGCACCTGTTTGGGTGGTCCCGAAAAAGATGGACGCCTCAGGGCAAAGAAAGTGGCGCATCGTCATAGATTACCGACGACTTAACGACGTCACCGTAAACGAAGTTTATCCCATCCCTCTTATTTCAGACATCCTAGACCAATTAGGCAATTCTAAATATTTTAGTGTTCTCGATCTAATTTCTGGTTTTCACCAAATAAAAATCAATCCTGCTGACGCTGCAAAAACTGGTTTCACCGTAATCAACACAAATGGTACCTCAGGTCATTATGAGTTTACTAGAATGCCGTTTGGGCTTAAAAATGCCCCTGCAACCTTCCAACGGCTTATGAACACTGTGTTATCGGGTCTTCAAGGTCTGCACTGCTATGTCTACCTCGATGACTGTATAATCTATGCAAATTCCCTGCCTTCTATGATGGAAAAGCTCCGCCTAGTTTTCGAAAGACTCCGTCAATTTAATTTAAAACTACAGCCCGATAAATGTGAGTTCTTAAGACGTGAAGTGAACTACTTAGGTCATACTATCACCGATAAAGGTGTCTCTCCAAATCCCGACAAGGTCAAGGCTGTCTCACAATATCCCGTTCCCGAGAATCCTAAAGATGTAAAATCTTTCCTTGGTCTCATCGGTTATTACCGACGATTTATCGAAAATTTCTCGAAAATCACCAAACCTTTAACTTCGCTCTTGAAAAAGGATGCCGCTTTCCATTGGAATGTGGAACAGCAAACAGCCTTCGATATCCTAAAGGAAAAGTTAACCACCGCTCCTCTCCTCCAATACCCTGATTTTTCTCAACCCTTCCTCGTTACTACAGACGCAAGTAATTACGCCATAGGCGCAGTACTATCCCAAGGGCCAGTTGGCAAGGATAAACCTATCGCGTATGCTTCGCGCACCCTTAATAAAGCAGAAGGTAATTACTCCACGACAGAAAAGGAGTTATTAGCCATATTATTTGCCGTCAAAACTTTCCGTCCCTATCTTTATGGCAATAAATTCAAAATCATCACCGACCATAGGCCCCTCGTGTGGCTTTTCAATGTAAAAGACCCAGGAAGTCGTCTTATTCGCTGGCGTTTAAAGCTGGAAGAATATGACTACGAAATAGTGTATAAACAGGGAAAGCTTAATTCGAATGCCGACGCGTTATCACGTCACCCGGTACTAGTTACTACACGCAGCAACAGCCTTAACGATCACTCTTACGAACAATATTTTAAACTACAATTTACCAAATCTATTCCACCAACAAATACACAAATCGAAGAACATACTCAAGCTTTACACCTTACCAAATGCAAGCTGATAGCCTGCCCTACATCCTTAGATTTTGATAGTTCAATGCCACATTGCGAAAACATTTTATCTCAAATTGAAAATTCAGCCGAGATGATCGCATCCGAACGCGAACCTGAAACAATATTTACTACATTATCTAATAATAAACAATACTATTTCTTATTCACTAAAGTTCATCATTATGACGAAACTAATTATAAAACAATATATTCTCTTCTAATAAAATTACGTAACACTATGCTAGAGCAAAACATAAACGAACCTGAGCTCGCGATATCAGATTTTAGCGAACCGTTTTCTAAGTTAGTCTATACTAAAATATATAACATGTTAAACTTTATCTTCCATAACACTAATATCAAAATACATATTTACAAAAATCAGCTTATTTACCCTACACCCGCTGAAATACCCAAAATACTTCAGGAAAATCACGACTCACCCATTGCCGGTCACCCAGGTATAAAACGGATGTTAAGTAGAATCAAAGAAGCCTATTACTGGAAGTCCATGCGTCTAGATATAGAAAACTACGTAAAAAATTGTAAACTTTGCCAGATAAATAAACCCTTACGTTGCTCAAATAAAGCACCTATGGAGATTACCTCTACTAGCACTAGACCTCTCGAAAGACTAGCGTTAGATATTGTGGGAACTCTACCAGAAGCTGGTTTGCAGAAATTTAGATTCATCTTGACCTTACAAGATGATTTAACTAAGTTTACCTGTGCTTACCCCATGATTACATCTACTAGCGATGAAGTTGCTCGTAACCTCATACATTTCATGTCACTATTCGGCTTCCCTAAAACTATACTTACCGATCTAGGTACATGTTTCACCTCAGAGCTTTTTAAACAAGTTACAGATATATGTAAGATCAAATCTATTTTCACTACTCCCTATCACCCTCAGTCAAACGGAGCTTTAGAACGCAGCCATGCTACTTTGAAAGAGTATTTAAAATCATTCGTCAATGAGAACCAAAACGACTGGCATTGCTATTTATCAACAGCGTTGTTATCGTATAATACTACACCTCATACCACTACTGGTTTCAGTCCTTTTGAATTGTTATTCGGTTATAAGCCTGTCATCCCAAATTCACTTTACGAAACAAACGGTAACACGTATCACGAGTATGTGCGTGCTTTGCAGTACAGAATGAAGTTTAGCCGCGAAAAAGCTTTACAGAACATCGTAAACAGTAAAGAAACATCAAAACGCTACTATGACGAATCAAGCCGTAGTACTTCATATAAGACTGGCGATATGGTATACATAAAACATCACCATAGGCTACGAAAGGCCTTATCCCCTATCTGGAAAGGTCCCTACAAAATTATAAAAACTAATGGTAATCATAACGTCACCGTATGCATTAATCGTAAACATGTAAAATATCATACCAATGAAATCAAACCCGCTCACACGTAGTGTTGTCTCTTTTCAGAACGCTATGGCGTCACTGCCACGCAGAGCCTACCTTAACGCCGATAGTACACAGCCCAGGAATTTATTTCGACCCTATTGATACTGTTTATTTTTATAATGATTACTGGAAAATAATAACGCATATAGATATAGTGTCTGTTGAACCGCATCTTAATAATATTGAAAATTTAATTAAATCAACTTTAGACCTGTGTATCAGATCGCAATTAACGGAATTTATGCAATGTAAAGACCTCTTCAACCCAGTAGAAATAAATTTGCAAGCTAATTTGATTAAATTAGATTCTTTGTCTCATATCATATCCTCAGATTCACCAAACAGATTCAAAAGATCAATTGAGTTTGGTGGCGAAATACTAAAGTTTTTCTTCGGCACACTAGATGCTGACGATGCACGTAAATACGACGCCGCTATTGACTCATGTCAACAAAGCGAGGATGAGTTGTACAACTTAATGAAAGAGAATATTCATATTGTAAAGTCTAGCATTAACACATTTAATACTACTATTTCAAGGTTAAACAAGAACGAAATTAGATTAACTGCTCAAATTAATAAACTCAATGAGGTCTTAACTCAAACCACTAAAAACAATAACGAAGTATTGTATATATCAAAAATAAATAATTTACTTAATATCATCGAAGGTTCCTTATTAACTATTTCTAATTTTCTAGATTCTGTCTTAAACTCTATTTTATTTGCGAAAGCGAATGTTTTGCATCCTTCTATAATTACACCTTCTAACTTATTAATAGAACTAACTAAGCAAACTCATGTCATAAATAAACGATTAGATTTTCCAGCTCCACTCAATATAGAGACTATTCATACAGTCATAGATGTGTCAAAACTAACTGCATATTACTATAAGAAAAGAATTGTATTTGTCATCCAAATTCCTCTTATCTCTCCTATAAAATATAATGTATACAAATTAATACCATTACCTACCCCTTCCGATCAAACCAACCCTAATACCTTTGCCCTTATTCATCCTACAAACCCTTACCTAGCTATTACAGAAGATAGATTAAATTATGCTATGTTATCAAATTTAAATATAAAGGACTGTTTGAAAATAAATAATGAATATTCTATTTGTCAATTGGTAACTATATACTCTAGTGTCTCTAACCCATCTTGCGAGATGAAATTATTAACAGAAGTAGTGTTGTCATTACCTAAAGAGTGTGATTTCCGATTATTATATGGTCAAATAGATATTTGGCAAAAACTACACAAAAATGAATGGATTTATGTGCAGTCCAACCCAAATAAGTTAACAGTAAAATGCAAAAAAGGTCTCAAGGATCTTTCTGTACTTGGTACTGGGTTACTTCAGTTAACCCCTGATTGTATCGGTTATTCGAAAACTCTACATTTTATTCCATCGACCACTATGACGTCAATGTATAATAATAACCCATTTACCTTAGATTTTGATATTACTCAAGATAATTGCTGTAATAAAGATTTTGTTAACAAAACAATTCCACTGTTATCTCCGTTATCTTTAAGTAACATAGATTTAGATTCTTTAACGCATACTTTTCATAAATTAGATGATTTGGAAATTGAAATTAATAAATACCAAAATCAATCTCATTTTGTTAAATATTCAACATATTATTCAGGATTCACTTACGCATGTATTGTTACAATAATTTTGTTTATTTTATACAAAGTGTATAATTATTTTAATTACAAAAGTCGCTCATCATGTTGCATTCAAATATTTAATCAATGTAACACTAGGAGAAATGTCCAAAATCAAAATAGAATCAGTAATTCTATTGAAATGATTGACCAACATGAACACTCTTTATCTGATAGCGATAACAACTCTCATCATTCATCTAATAGAAACATAAGTAATTTTTGAACCTAGTTCTAAATATATCTCTATCTTATTTAAGCTATGATTCTAAGATGATTATTATATACAATGTCTTATACTAAATCTTATACAATGTCTTATACTAAATCTTATACAATGTCTTATACTAAATCTTATACAATGTCTTATACTAAATCTTATACAATGACTTATACTTAGTCTTAAACAATATCTTAAACTATGTCTTATACTATATCTTTATACTGTGTTGATATAATTTCTTTAATTTTCTCAATGTTTTTGTAAGCCTCATTTTTCTTGAACTCGATTTCGCTCATCTCATCTCTTGAGATAATGCTTCATCTAAAGGGGGGAGATGTTATATCCATAATTAGTTCCTAATTAAATGCTGACATCTGCACTATTTATATTATATATAGGGCCATAAGCCACGCGGCCAACGAGTCGCAGATAGACCGCGAGCCGCAGAAGTCCCGTCGTAGCCGTCGTTAACAAGTCAGACAGATTGTCATTTTTTTTCTAGTAAAGTAAAGTGAGGCATTAGGTGTTTGTGTCTGTGTAAAACTCTGTTACAATAAACTGTGGTTCCAGCTGAAATAAAAGTGTTTTTTTTTAAAAGACAATCCGCGGCTGCCGCCTAACATTACCTTATATTTACTCGTATATATAAAGCTGAAGGGTTTGTTTGTTTGGTTGAACGCGCTTATCTCAGGAACTACTGGTCCGATTTGAAAACTTATTTCAGTGTTAGATAGGTAATTTATCGAGGAAGGCTATAGGTTATATAACGTCACGTGGCTATAAGCCACGGGAGCGGAGCAGCAGCCTTAAATAACGTGGGTGTAACCGCAGGCATCATCTAGTACTTAATATATACTTTGACAAGATACTAACATAATGTAGCCTTGCTTGTAGGAATGATTTAAAAGACAACAAAAATATCACCATTTCCCAAGGAGAACCAGTCTAGTTCACATCGCTTTCATATAAAATCAGTAAGCCCATTTATATTATGTTTACTTATATAATTAACTTAGTGAACAATAAGCTACATATACGTCACATACACTTCATAATAAATTACAACAGAATTAATATCAAATTATAAATTATTGATATTGTATATACTGAGCCAATAATTACGTATTATAATTATTACTAATTAGAACGCCGGTATTGTAATAGCTACTCGTAGAATGTGTGTTACATTCTACGAGTAGCTATTACAATACTGGCGCACCAATACATACATTAATCAAACACAGCTCTTCTCATCACCATTAATCTAAGGTACGTATTAATTTATTATGTCGCTGTACTGTACGTTTGGTTAGGTAGGTAAACTTTGATCTAGGCAGGCTTACGTCGTCGGAGGGCACTCAAAGGAAGCTCGGCTAAGAAAAATATCAGCTAAGTGGGACAGAGGCAGCCACTTGCGTAATACGTCTGAACAGCACTGGCACTGCTTTATACAGTTCAATACTAAGTAAGTCGATGTGATGTTTACGTCTTTGAGTTTTGCATCAACATTCAACCTCGGAACAAAACATGTTGATGTACAGACAGATTATTTTAGATACTGTTGTGATATAGTGCAGTTGTTATTTAGACAAGTAGTGGTCCATCTAGTATAATAATATTATGTTTCATAGATAAGCCTTGAGACATTTCACAAGACTATCAAACAATTTTATTAAAACGCAGTAGGACTATCGGTTTAAAAACATAATTAATTAACTTAATTTAAGCTGGAGTACTAAAATGTATATAGATGTTTTTACTATTGACCAAAGTTAACACCTAATAACGTTTATCGTTACATCGCAACCTTTCTTCAAGACAAAAACAAAATTATAATACAAATGTGTAATGTTTTTGTTTTGCACAAACATGAAGGAAACGTTTTACGTTCAGATAAAATGAATTAGTCTGTTGGATTGAGAAGCAACTCTGCACGTAACAGGCTCTGTAAACCGGGCGTTTTT
This sequence comes from Euclidia mi, assembly GCA_944739405.2. Taxonomy (NCBI): domain Eukaryota; kingdom Metazoa; phylum Arthropoda; class Insecta; order Lepidoptera; family Erebidae; genus Euclidia; species Euclidia mi. Next base: position 2,629,711 of record OX123202.2, on the reverse strand, counting down.
CTCTCGTAAAATAAAAATTGGGAGCGCTGTAACAAAGTTTTGTTGCGTTGTGGAACATTTGGACAATGTATGCGTTACGACACAATGTTATGTCATTACTCTTATTTTACTTTTTATTTAAATGTAAAACGCTGATTGATATAATATTTTTTTAGGAACATTGACGTGGGCCTATCGTTTTATAGGGAGATTTTCCATTAAATGGGCTTTTCCAATAACTGCAACAAATGTTTAAGGAGTTGGCTAGCAGAATAGTTAGATTATAAGTGTTATTATCCTAACTAAGTCAATAAATTAATTAGAATTACAAATTGTAATATTTTTGTATTGTTTTCACATTGTTTTATACGTTACCTGTCTCTACAGCACCCAGTGGAATAGTCACAGTGCACTCACACAGCTTAGGCTAAAAGCGCACACGGTGATATCAATAATGTATCCTCCATATAGAGTGTATGAGATATCTGTGTATGAGAAACACAGAAGAATATCGCTTATTGTTTTTAAATACAAAAATATATAATAATCGGCACTAACCGAGTAAATAAGACGATTTAGCTATAAATAATAATAATAATATTCTACCACATACACAGATCACAATCTAGTCCCAGCAGTGCTTGCTCTACGTGTAGGTACTAGACAATGAATAAACATACACAATTATTTAATTTATTTTTGTAAATAAATTAAGCGGCGACAGCCCAGTGGTGTACGTAATGGACTGGCGAGACGATGGCCTCGGGTTCGATCCCCAAGTACCCGGGCACACCTCTGACTTTTCGAAGTTATGTGTGTATTGAAAATGTTAATTATCGCTCGCTTAATAATGTGCCCGGTAAATGGCAATAGGCCCGCTCCTATTACCTTGGGACCGAAACATAACGAAAAGGCGGTGCGAAAAGTGATTGTGTAATACACCTCTGCCTACCTCTTCGGGGTTAAAGGCATGAAGTTATGTTATGTTATAAATTAGTAAACGATGTCTATTAAAAATAGGAGACCAGATCACCATGGAATCGCTTGTATTAAGGAAAGTTTAGAAAATTTCATCTGTACTATAGTATTTTGGATGTGTTTCTCGCTTAGCTTTTAAATCCCTCGCTCATTTGGTAAGTTCGCAGCTTTATTCAGTTGTGCCGCTTGTAACATTCGTGATACTATCGCACAGTCATTACTATAGCTGCCACTCTATGGGGTTAAATAGCACTAACGTCGTTTTAGCCTGTTTACTCAATCAGCATATTAATATACTACCTACTATCACAGTACTCAGTAAGGCAAATACGCTCACTCCAGGAAATCGTCCTTCTGTATGAAGGCAATATAGCTTTGTGAAGAAGAAAGTCTTAGATCTTGCTTTAATTAAAAGTGTCTTCTAAATATAGTAAGCTATATCCGAATGGTGATGGAATTAAAATACTAAGTACCTCTACCTCATTTGATTCCGTGGGTGTTGTAAGAGGCAACTACGGAAAATACAGATTGAAAATTGTATCTTTAGGCTAAAAATAAGGAAAATTACATCAACCCCTTTACCAATCGGTCTGGCTAGCGTAATAGTAAGCCTAATTGACTCACAATGCAATAGCATTGTGGTCGCAAAATATGACTTGCTTTTGTCCAGCAGTGGACTGCGAACGGCTGTAGAACGGAGTTTTATCTACTCCAAATGAACTCGAAAAAAAGTGTAGGTTTAAGCTATTTGATAATATTTATAAATGTAATAAAATATACCTAATTCTTGTTTTTATAGAATTAAACAAAAACCTAAGTAATCTTATCCTACACAAATAACACACAAAACAAATTACGACAAACGTTGAGTTACTAACAATCAGACTACACGACCAAACAAAAGGAAAACTCGCAAGAAAACAGTACTATCTAATTTAATTAGCGCAACTCGTGTCCGACTCATAATCACATCAACACTTACCAAATTAATATGAACTGAGCGCCCACTCACTTGGGATTAAAGAGCCGTACTCACTGGTCGTTGCTGAACGTGCGTGGTCTCAGCGTGTGAACTGCAGTGACGCTGCGTTCACGCAGAGTACTCTAGTAGCGCTCATATGCTCAGTACTGACACACGGTTTTACTATATAGTTTTACTCGAAAACGAGCAAAAATCAAGGTGTGGACTGCAAAACTCACAGCTCGATGACAATTGATCGAATCGATCAAATACATTGTAATTTTACTCTAAGCGAGCCTTCGAGCCTGGCTCGATCGAGTAAAACTGTATGTGAGTACGGAGCGATAGCGTGACTTGACTTAAGTTACTGAAGTCTGCCAATCTGTACTTGTCCAGGGTTGAGAACTATGGCGTAACCCTTCATAATATGAGAGGATGCCTGGATCTAGCGGTTGATTAAATTACAAATAAACCTGATGATAAAAATGCAGCGAACAAATACGCAGCACGAATCGCGGGCGCGTAACCGTTCAAACGCGCGTGTCTAAAATACGCCGGTGTGATAGTGCTCTAATCCCTCTCAGGTTACGCCAGTGTCTCGAGGTTTCTCTAAGCGAAATAAATGAATGATTGAACAGACTCCACCGGCGGGTCGGGTAAAGGTCACTCATACAATATTCACGGTGGCACTTCATTATACAATTACTGCTGTTATGGCGTTGCCAAACATGTCAGTGCCACTATGGCGGCAATGGAAGCGTAACTACTTGCTATGGTGAAACGCTGCTGTAGTTAATGTATACTGTTTGTGTGAAAGCTTCAGTCTTTATTGCGGTATTATTGTGTATAGGGCACTGTGTAACTGTGGGTAAGTTTGTGTTTGCCCGGAACTAAAATGTTCAGAATTCACACACGTCACGCCAGTCTCCCATTACCCAATGGAGCAGAGGTCATTGAACGCTTAATGCTCCCGTACAAACAATAACAATTTAATAAGCACTTCTAAAAGTAGGTTATGTGAACTGTAGCTTTGACTCGAGACCAGGGAGTCTGCTACGTACAAATAACTATGCACAGGCGTAGCAGTCTGTTACGGTAAAGCCTATGACCAACTGACAGCTACGAAAAATCGTAGGCGTCTGCTGGTCTGTCCACGAGGCTATTGCTACACGTATAACAGTGTTAGCGAACTACAGACCCTACCGTCTTATGAACTACAGAAGTCGTTCAGAGCTAGTAGTAACCCTATAAAGTATAATAAGTATACGTGTTCATTGCATGTGACAACATTTAACAGTAGAATGCTCTTGTAATACGTGCCGTGTTTGTGCTCATTAGACCATCTCTTGTTAGACATTATTAAGTTGTAGCGACGTTGCCGGCATACGAATGTTTAAAATATATACTTTTGGGACATTTTATTTGATAATACACTAACATGTTCTAATTCTGGCTCTTTAACCTGCGTGTGCATGGGTGAAAAAGTGATACATGAATTTAACGGTTGGTTGTTTATGGTAAGAACTATAGAAACATTCAATCAACAATCATAAAGAACACCCATCCTCGAAACAAGAATTTGGGTATGAGGATGGCATTCACATAACATCGTGTAAGGTGGCGACGTCACCTACTTAAACCATACACGGTACATGCAGAGCGGGTATTCGATAAAATATCCGCAATTGTCTTCTTACTAAAAAGTTATATTTGTAAGTGATACCAATTTAAATCCTATCAAGACTGCTTCGTTGGTCTCGCGGCATAAATGTGCGCGTGGGATCGGGAGGTCCCGGGTTCGATTCCTGGGTCGGGCATTATTGGGTTTTTCTGTCACGAAATTCTCAGTAGCAGCACGGAGTCTGGTAATGTGCCCGGTACGGCAATAGGCTCGCCCCTTATTACGTGGGACTAAAGTATATCTGGCGAAAAGTGGGTGTAGAAATACACCTCTGCCTACCCCTTCGGGGATAAAAGGCGTGACGATATGTATCAACTGTACACTTTTAAAGAACTAACCATAAAGTAAGCAAAGTTTGGCACTTGATTAATATCTCATTGTTGCTTAGAGTAACCCAAGAGGCGCGTAAGCGCTGTGAAAAATATCGACGACCCACTCGTATTAAATAAAAATTGTAAGCAGAGTAAAAAAGACAGGGTCTCAATGACCCAACTTCTTGTCGCTAAAGTAACACGTTAGATTGTTAAGAGAGTTCCTGTGAAATAAGGCAATCTTGGAAGAAGTAACAAATTAAAAAAATCTATATACATAATACCAAAAGTTTATCTTACCTTATCAACTGATTTATTAAAATAAACTTTCTATCACTCAAACATTATATTTACGTTTACTAGAGCTTCATACATTCTAAAACAACAAACTCCGAAGACTCCCAGACTCCACAACTTATGAACCACACCTCTAACTTGGCAAATTGGAGACCACACCAAACTAAATGGGACGAAGGAGTGACCAGCCGCGAAGTCACGCCCCTCCGTACCTTGGACATGAAGTTAATGGTTATCTCTTCAAGTAGCGCAGGTGACCCCCAAGCCACTATAAATAAAACCTAATGATATTTTGTTATATCTGTAAGCATAGAAGGCTTACACTGTGCTTTGAGATCTTCGAAAAAACATTGCTTTCTTCTTCGAATCTGAGATAAATTTTATTTATGAACTAAAGGTGCATTAAGGCTTACATACTAATATAAAAACCTTGCTATACTTTTCCTGGTTAATAACTCTAACTCCAACATAAGTTACTTAGTAGATACTCCAACTTAAAAATGAAACGTTTTTGCTTTTTGTATTCGTCACAAAAAAACAGCACCATATTTGATTAAAATCGAAACAGAAAACCGAAGCGGCAATTTGAGAAAGGAAAATTGTCAATACAAATCAAAGCCTTTGTTTTAGATTGCCTCTATAATTATGTCTCAGCAGATTCGGGCAGATGTACGTACGTTCCCGCGGGAGGTAGCGAACCGACAACATCGGCGAACGCACCTCCCGCGAAACGACAAACAGCTGGTGCAACGCACCAGCGCGAACACCCGGCCCCAGCCAGCGCGATTAGGAAACCGCCCAGGATGATGCAATCGGCCGGACGCGGCGCGAGTGGTGGACGCAGCAGCTCAGGCATGCAAGCGGAAGCCACGCGGACGGCGAAGAGTGAGTCTTCGGGCTCGCTCCCACCGGCTGCACGCGCCGCTCCGGCCGGTGCAGCACCGGGCAACCCCCGTCGCGACCCTCCGACGGCAGTCGGAGATGCGGAGCCGGCAGCCCCATGGGGCATCACCGGGCCACGCCGCAAACGCGGCCCCAGAAAACGCGGACCTCGGCACGCACCAACCAACCTGGCGCTCTCGGGACGGCCCACTTCGGCGACACCGTCGAAGAGGAACCGTCACGACGACACACCACCAAGCGCCACGTCGAAGCGTGCAAGAGTGGACGCAACACCCAAGAGGGCAACGATTAGCTACGCCGATGCGACTAACTCGCATCTGATGGTGGCCGTCGTTGCCACTCCACCTACAGACCTGACGGTGGAACAAGCACGGCAGCTCGAACGCTCCATAGAGGAGCGGATTCTAGAAGCAGCCTTCGCACCTCGGTCAAACAACGAGCCTGCACTCGCGCCATCCTTTAGAGGCAAACCCCTCGCAGCAGGAGGTGTCCTAAAGTTATGGTGCGAGGATGAAAAATCACTGGCGTGGCTCAAACAGACGGTAGCGGGACTACAATCACCGGTTGAAGGAACCAGGCTGACCGTCATCAGGCAGACGGATCTCGCGAAGCGTGTACGCGCATCGCTCTGGCTGCCGAGGTCGACCAGCCTGGACCTCCCGAAGATTCACCAACTCCTAGCTGCCCAAAACCCATGGTACGCTGTCCAAACTTGGCAACTATACAGCGCTACCATGCAAGAACACGGCCTGTACCTATCTCTGGGCATCCCGGAATCGGAAATGCCGAAAATCGAGGCGCGCGACCGCCGAGTCTCCTTCTTCACCGGCAGCGTGTACGTAGTGTTCCACGCTGCCGGGGCGGGAGGTGGCGGGGCGGCTGCCGCGCCCGGGGAGATGCCGCTCGCCAGTAGGCAGAGACAAGCGACAACACCGGCCGAACCTTCCACGTCGGGCACAGCCCGAGCACACACGACGCCCGCAGCGACTAACATCGCTGTGACGGACGTCGACGACGAGCACGACTCGTCTGACGGGGAGTCCGTGGACATCAATGTTCTCGGATCTTCGTCAGACTAGAGTCGTACAGACGAACCTCCAGCACAAGCAAATTGCAACGGCTACCCTACGCAGGCTGCTGGAGGTTAACCACCACACAATAGCCCTAATCCAGGAGCCGTGGATTAGAGGCGACACCATATGTGGACTCAACAACATCGGAGGTAAGATATTGCACTGGAGCTCGGCTCCTAAGCCGAGAACATGCATATACATTCCCCGAACGATACCAGCATTGCTGCTGACTAACTTTTGTTCTAGAGATCTCACAGCCGTGGGAATACGAACAGGGCCCAATGATCAGATGCTAGTACTAGCTTCGGTCTACATGCCCGGTGATGAGGAGATCCCATCGAAGGAGCTGGCCGAGCTAGTGCAGCACTGTGAGGACCACGGCTGGCCAATAATACTCTCGGCAGATGCTAACGCCCACCATCCATTGTGGGGAAGCCCCGAGGCAAATAGACGAGGTGAGATCCTAACTGAATACATCTACACAACAACACTAACTGTAATCAACAAAGGCTCAGAGCCCACATTTGTTAGCTCCAGATATCAAACCATAGTAGACATTACACTGGCATCGGAGGGGGCCGCGGAACATGTCACGAACTGGCATGTGTCCGCCGAACCATCCTTTGCCGACCACAGACGTATCTGCTATGACATACGAGTGCAAGAGAGGGTCACACAACCAAAACGCAACCCACGCAATACCAACATTGCGAGCTACAAGACCCTGCTCGAACAGGAAATAGCCATGTCAAATTTCAACGACATGACCGCAAGCACTACAAACATAGAACACAACACTAACTTACTAACAAAATGCATACAACGCAGCTACCAACAAGCCTGCCCCACCACACTACCGAAAACGAGTAGTAAAACCCAATGGTGGGGATCGGAACTGGAGAAGCTCAGGCGCAATCTGAGAAAACTCTTCAACCGGGCCAAAAACACAAGGAAAGACACAGATTGGGACAAATACAAAGAAGCCCAGTCGCACTACAAGAAACGCATACGATTCCGCAGGGGAGAGTCATGGCGAAATTTCTGCACCAACATTAACTCCACATGCGAGGCAGCCAGGGTAAAAAAGATCCTATCCCAGGACAGCAACAAGACCCTAGGCTCCATCAGAAAGCCTGATGGCACCTACGCAATCACAGACATGGAAATAAGCCAAGTGCTAATCGAAACACACTTCCCAGGTTGCATTGTGACCGACGACTGTGACTGGGAAGAATCAGAACACAAACCACCGACCCAAACAGACTGGACGATAGCCAACAACATGGTTACCGTGGACCGGCTGAAATGGGCAATTGATAGCTTCCAGCCGTACAAATCTGCAGGCCTGGACGAAATAACACCAGCACTTCTACAATGGGGCTGCACAACGATTGTGCCACAGCTACTCAGCATATATAGAGCATCTATAGCGCACAATTACATACCACGAAGGTGGAGGGAAGTAAAAGTCATATTTCTCCCAAAACCAGGCAAAACGGATTACACTCAAGCAAAATCGTTCAGACCTATCAGTTTAACCTCCTTCTTGCTGAAAACGCTGGAGAGGCTCGCTGACAGATACCTACGGGAAGGCGCACTGCTACGCAGACCACTACACCCGCAACAACATGCCTACAGAAGTGGCAGATCAACGGAATCAGCGCTTCACTGCGTAGAGGGGACCATAGAGACAGCGCTATCTGACAAACTTATGACCTTAGGCGCCTTCATTGACATAGAAGGCGCCTTCGACAAAACTAAATTCACCAGCATTAGCCGAGCCCTTGACAAGTTCGGAGTTGAACAAACCGTCAGTGGCTGGATTGATCAACTCCTGAAACAAAGGGCTATTCAATTCACGGTTAACACCACCACAAGGGGGATAGTAGCAAAAGGCTGCCCACAGGGAGGTGTCCTATCACCCCTGCTTTGGAACATAGTGGTAGACGATCTGTTGAGAAGCCTGAATGACAAATGCTTCTACACGGTCGGCTACGCAGATGATATAACCATCCTAATCAAAGGAAACTCGGAAGACATGATCCATTATCGGATGCAAGCAGCCATCAGGATCATGGAACAATGGTGCAACCACCATGAACTGACGGTCAACCCTAATAAAACGGAGCTAGTACTTTTCACTAACAAAAGGAACACCCGTATGACCAGAAAACCAAAACTTTTTGGCACGGAGCTTAACCTATCGAGTGAAGTCAAGTACCTGGGCGTAACACTCGACCACAAGCTCAACTGGAATAAACACATCACCACTAAAACCACAAAAGCATGTACAATCTTCTGGCAGTGCAGGAGAATAATAGGCAAGAAATGGGGTCTCAAACCATTCATCACCCTATGGATCTACACTGCCATAATACGCCCCATGCTCACATATGGTGCAGTAGTGTGGTGGCCACGCACTGAACTAAGCACAGTCAAGAGCAAGCTGCAGAGCATACAACGCCTCGCCTGTCTGGCCACAACAGGCTGCATGAAAACAACTCCAACGGCGGCATTGGAGGTGCTTCTCGACTTGCGACCATTGCACCTCATCATCCAGCAGGAAGCGGGTGCCGCCGCGATCCGGCTCGATAAGTTCGGGCTTTGGAGAAGAGACGACCGTATAACCCATGTACGCCTGAAAAGGACGTTAACTAACGAGATCCCGATGCTAGATGCAACGTGCGACCTCATACCTAAAACCTTTGTCTTTGACAAAAAATACCGCATACAACTGCATGAAGAGCACAAGGATAGCTCTGGTATACACGAAGTTAGAGTATACACAGACGGCTCAAAAACAAAGTATGGGACAGGTGCCGGAGTATTCTCCCATGACTTGAACATCAATCTCTCAACATCGCTTGGTAAACTCAACACCATCTTCCAAGCTGAATGCGTTGGGATTATAAGGGCGGCGACGGCGATCGCGGCCAGAAACGTGAGCAACCTGTCAATACGCATCATCACAGACAGTGCCTCAGTACTACAAGCTCTCGATGGCAACTGCTTTAACAGCGGCTTAATTATGGAGTGCCACCAAGAGCTGCAGAAAACTGCAGCGAGGAATCGGGTCACGCTCCAGTGGATACGAGGACACAGTGACTCCACGGGCAATGACGCAGCAGACCAACTGGCAAGGAAAGGATCGGACACAACAACTCTGGGACCCGAACCAACTGTTCCGATACCTTTCAACCAACTAAAAACGTGGTTACGCGAGAGAACCCTACAACAACATGAAAAAGAGTGGGCAGAATTAAAAGAGTGTAGGCAATCTAAAGATGCCTTTCCCCAATTAGATAAACGACTCTCGCAAAAATTGTTGCACTCCAACAGGAAAACACTCAAGCATCTGACTGGCATAATAACCGGCCACTGTCCACTAAACAAGCATCTCTACAACATCGGCGTCACGGACAGCCCACTATGTAGGGGCTGCATGGAGACCGAAGAAACATCCGCTCATGTGATCCTACATTGTACCAGCGTGAGCGACCAACGGACGAGGTTCCTGAACAACCCCAGAACCATGAGTGAAGCCATACGCAACACTGGTCAACTCATGGCCTTCTGGAAGGAGCTTGCATGGTATGAGTAGCAGGCGACAACCGTGTCCCTGCTAACGCACAATGGCCCAACTAAGTGGCTAAGTGCGGAAAACACCTGTCCAACTAACTAACTAACTAACTAACTAACGTACGTTCCAACGTAACCGATAAATGACGACAGGCCCTGAGGGATAGACCCTCCGAAGTGAGGGCTCAATACGAGGGAAACTGGCACTTATTTATTTATACATTAGCTATGAACGTATGTACGTATTTAGTATGAAGGTGTGATCGGGTTTAATGACGAAATGATACCAAATATGTATATGTAGAATATGTGACGCATATTTTGTGATTTAATACTGAGTCGTATTGTTGTGTTTGTTTACATTATCGTAGAACATGTTTAATCATTAAATCTTGTTAATATTCCACTGTTAGAAACAGGCCTCTTCTCTGTATTGGGTGCTGGAGCCAGCTAGGGAGAAAAATAATAGAAACGTTTATACTCAAAGAACCCCGCACTACGATTTATTGCTCTGGGTGCAACTACTTTTAGTCATCCTTCGCTTTGCAGAGGGACACAAGGCTTATATTTTCCTTTTTTAGGTAGGAGGTACATCAGTCGCATTATTTTCGCAAAGAAAATAAGTAAATAAAACAAAAAAACCGCAAGAGTTCACCAACTAAATAAGACAAAATGTTACGTTAATACTAACCTTCGTCAATCTGACGACCCATGGTTGCTGGAACGGCGCTCACGGTGCCCCCCCCACTCAAAACACTACCGTCAGTCGGGGGGGCAACGGGTCGACTGAGATTATCTAAAGTGTGGAAGCAGTGCGATCGCGCGCGCAAAAGTTAGCACGATTTAAACAAACCCGCGTAGTCAAATTAACGAAGGTTAGTAATCTAGGGTTAAGAATATTAAAGAATAGATAATGTTTGAGTTATTCATCGTATTAAAACGTTTTATTTTTGATTATCTTGCACATGTACTCACCTTCACCGTGTTTATTTGAGCCAGACATTTGTATTGGAAACAAGATTATTCGTAAACTACTGACACAAGTATTTTGTTTGATTCAAACGTAATTATTGCTAGACTCGTTCAGACTTAGTCGCGAATCACTTTGAGCGGATAGCTTCGTAAACGACTAGAGTAAGGATTGCAAAAACTTTCCTTCGTCATCGACCATTAAATGTCTTTAGATTGAAGACAAGTTTGGAATTCGTTGCAAAGTAAGAACATTGAGTTGACTTACAAGGTTCGAAGCAAAACAAGAGATTTTCCTGTAGTCTTAATACCTTACGCACCTCTTCACAAGAACCTTTGTGCGTCTGATGGTTTTCGAAAACTGAGCTTGCTCGGAACTAAATAAAATTACCATCGAAAATGTAAGTGCAGAAATAATTTTCTTAGGTTTATATCTGTACTTATAGTCTCAATACTCAATACTCAATGTTTTATTGCACTCCATTAAGTTACATAAGGTGTTGGTGTTACAATATGACAATATAAGATACATTATGGACCCTGTAGGGCACGGCAACATATAATAATGTAGAAGAGAGGAGGATGCTATTTTTCAACTTTGTTACGAAAAAAAAAACCTATTTAAATTTATTATTGCACTGTTTTATCAATTACTTTTAGAATATTAATTGTGTTTATTTACTATCAATATATTATTATTACTCAAAAATATATAAGAACTGCGGTATGTATATAGTTGTGTACTTATTATATATGTAAGAAGTAGATATAATATGATATGTGTACTAACTATGATGGTAATATAACTTTTTATTAGGTACCTATGCATTTATTGAAATGCATAATATGTAGTTACATTTAAATATTTATTCTCAGTCTTTTTGTGATTATTTAAATATCTACTTTAATTACTCATATATTTATATTGCATAATTATAATTATGTGTACTTATTATACATACAGGAGATATAATATGATATGTGTGATATCACTTTATATTATGTATTTATGAAAATATTTATTTAGATGCATTCAATTATTTATCAGTCTTTTTGTGATTATTTATATGCCTAAGTATCTGTTTTAATTTGTGTACTAATAAATTATCTTCCCTATCTTCAAAGTATTCTTTTATATTATAATAGGCTTTATATGAGTATTTGTTTTAGTTTAGTCTCTAGCATTATAGTGTTAGGTTCGTATACACAAATTGAGCTTGCAATTAATTATAACATTTTAATATAAAAACCACTAATGCAATCATTGCTCTATAACAATTATTTCTAGGTTACTAAATAACTTGACCCAATTAAGCCTGTTCTGAACACTGTTCACTAGTCTGACATACTTACAGCGTGCTTATAATATGCATCGCCGTACAGCAAAGTACAATATTAGTGATGCCGTTTGTTCGCACGTGATGTGTGGCGTCACTCACTTCCCGTGACGTGAGCTAATCACACGTGTTCATTATTCACACTCAACCCTTCGCGAGTCTTGCAAGCTAACATCGTGATTGCACCCATTTGGACTACATTTGACACTCTAATTTTCAAGGCTTTTTGGGCGTTATAAAACTTCCTTTGGAAATAATAATATATTCAAATTGCTCCTAAGTTAGCTTACTGCGTGCAAATATCCATGAAAATAGAACAAGCCCTTTTGGACATTATCAACAGCAAACAAACGGAATGAAACAGTTAAAACAACACTTTTTCAATATTGTGAGTGTGACCGACTCAACACCCTTTTAGGAAACAGACATTATTTTTAATGTACCAACAGACACTTAATTTTATCTATTTATAGATAATAATAGCTTTATTGTCGACAAACAACTAAGTAGTTAAGAATAGTCATCGACTTATTTATGTTGTTCCGCTACACGTATTTTTTGCTGCCTCCTCCTCGCGGCAAAGTTACGTCGAGATATTGCCGCCGCTTTGCCGACTACAAATGAATGACAAATAGAATACATTTTCTTACGCTAACAACAAGTTTCTGTAAGCGCGTAGTTGCGTATATCAATTGCTTTTTAAATGTGAAATAATTATGTATTTTCATTGTCCTAATGTAGGTATATTTAAGTTTGCCAACACATACTTGGCCAGCGTACCGACTATTGCCTAACCCTTCTCATAGTGAGAAGTGGGACTGTTATTTACTTATTATATAGAACTGATGACGATGAATGTTGTTTACAAGACTTATGTATGTAATGAATGATAACTCATTTTCTTTTGAACCACTCTAAAGTAGGCTGAAAGACAATGTCCTTTGCATGAAGTCCGCCTATATACACTGACTAATATAATTATGATTCTTTTTGGTTTTATTTAATACTCCGAATTTGTTGCAGCTAAAATATTTGTTATCATCAAGCTTAGCAACTATGTCTTGTTTAAGGCAGTCCTATTTTCGTTTTAGAAATATATTTCTAGAATAATTTAGATTTTCTTTGTGACACGCCGAGGACCCAAATCAGGGATCTCTTCATAATTCTAGTAGGTAGAGACTCGGCTGATTGGACATTTCAAAAGGCTTTGATCTGAACTAACTTATAAAGTAAACAAGGAGTTGGTTATTACTGGCAGCGGCTTGTTTCGGCGCTACTGACGCACGGTAATATTGGATCCAAATTGAAAATAAACATATTCCTCGTTCCTTTGACGGGATTAACTGAATTCGCTGAGAACGCTTGACTTGGAAGCGCTGCGAAGTGACGTCAAACACTGATGCTACCAGCACCATGTTTATATGAGTTTCGGATACACCTACTTTGTTTTTAGTATATTTAACACATAAAACGCTTCTTAATGTAGCCACATCGTTGCAACAATACATATGCAGCTATAATTGATATGTTTAGCCAGTTGCACAAACAACATTTTGTATACGTAAATGGACTTGGATACATGAATTTGAGAGCGATTTTAGCAGGTAACTTTACAGTTGAGTTACATCGGACGTGTATGTGAGCTGAATTGTCCTGAGCTAGAGATACGTGCAGAGGGAAGCTCGTTGCGTCATCCATAATTAATTATTGTTCCAAGTTCGTGTGCCTCACTGCAATGCATAACACTGACCTAACAAATTGAATGGTACCTAGGAATTTTTGTCTCGCTTGTGTAGGGCGACTTGTTTATAAATCTGGTAAACTTGAAAAACAGAGAATCTTCCTTTGTGTCGATCGTCACAGACCCGCCGTCATAAGCCAATCGACAGCATGTGACGGATGTTTTTTGTTGATGGCGAAATAAGTGTGTCATGGCGTTCTGGTGAAGTCAATTTGAATAGAATGGTAAAGGTCTATAATTAAAATAATGGTTAAAGATATTTCTAAAATACTGAAATGAAAACTCGTCTAGTGTATGTTGGACCAGCACAGGCGTCCGTTGTGTTGTTTTAATTTCTGCAATCTTTCAGCCACTTCCAACTATCATGTATATAAAATATTTCATTTCATTTCTGTTCCTCGCAAATGAAGACGCTATAGGACGCATTTTTTTAGCCTATTACTTAACAACGCACGGATTGCATTTATTCAATCTTTCGAGAATTAAATATACCTACTTACTTACTTACTTAATTCATAATTATTGCAATCATTGTCATCAAAGCCAAAAGTTCCCGCCTTCGTTCGCGCGGCTTACAGGGTGCTCTGCAGTACATCAGAACGCACGTACTACGTGACCCGCGACGCATACAGACGCTCAGCATTAATGCCATTAAGTACATAATTTACCCTTATCCCTTGCTCACAACATTGATTGTTTACCCTTTCGTACTGCAAGGTATAATCATGATGCAGTGAGGGCCCAGTGGCTTAAGCAGTTTCCTCGCCGTTACACTGTGGCGATTGTTGCGAGATTGATTGTCAACATGAGTCAGAACATTGTGTGACTCACAAATAGTTCTTCAGTCATCCCGAGATCGGCTGGTGTAACCCACGCCGAAAAGGGAAAATATGAATTTTTAAAGAAAAGTGAATACCTATGCTACTTCACCTTTATTGTTTTTAAATAATTACGCGATTGTGACCCGTTACACAAATATTAGTAAACTAAATGAACCCGCGGTTACACCCACGTTTTTTAGGGCTACTGCTCCGTTCCCGTGGCTCTTAAAGTGATGTTATATAGCCTATAGCCTTCCTCGGTAAATGGCCTATCTAACACGAAAGGAATTTTCAGATTGGATATTTTCAGTTATACCAGAGATTAGCGCGTTCAAGCAAACAAGCAAACTCTTCAGTAAAATGAGTATAGATTTTGATTACTTTTATTGTCTTTGTGTTCGATGTTTGACTTCTTGCTTATATAGTGACACGAGACACAAGACTTATGTCTAGTACGAAAGATAATATATCTTAAAAAAATATTAAGACAGATTCCACCATTAAAAAGGCGTATTTTTTGCAGATAAATAATATACCCAACATCAAAGTCTTGGTGCCTTTTTTTATGATTGATGAGAGGAAACCAATCAATCAAAGCCTCCCCTAATTATTAAGACAAGATCCTCTCATAGACTCTGCGAAGTCAAAATATCTTTGTTAAAATATAATTATCTTACAGCAATGTATTTTTTGTAAGCAGCGATAGCCGCGTGGAGAGACCGACGGACTGCTACGCAGAGGGTCTCGGGTTCGAATCCACGGCACGCACCAATGATTTTTCGAAGTTAAGTTCGTATTAAATTGGTAATTATCGTTTGCTTATCTGTGAAGGAAAACATCGTGAGGAAACCTGCATGTCTGAGAGTTCTGCATAATGTTCTCGAAATACATGTGAAGTCTGCCAACCCGCACTTGGCCAGCGTGGTGGACTATGGCCTTACCCTTCTCATAGTGAGATGAGGCCCGTGCCGAGCAGTGGGGCAGTATAAAGGGCTGATTATGATTTATTTTTTCATTTACTGCATTAGGTGTAACAGAATGTTTTTTCATAGGCAAAACTGTACAATTACGAGCATTTTTGCGAAGTGAAAATACACAAATCTCACATACATAAAACTAAAAAGAAAACATTTTCTACACCTCGATGTAAAAAAATATCAGCCACTAGTTTGGACTCTTTAAAACTTTACAAAATAGTGCAACAACATTGTTAAAATCTCTCTGTCTCAGTGTTATTATAATTTATACTTTAAATTAAAGTAAAGAACATGCCAGTACGTATTACTTTACAATCTCCGTATACATCGTAAACAGCTAACATGCAGGACAGAACAGATAATTCTCAACTTAGACTGCATGCCACAATTAATAAACTCGAGCTCAAGTCCTGCACAACACATTCTTAGAACACGCCGTCTACAATAATATCACATCAACAACTTGTTATTCTTTCATTCCGAGAGCAGAACGGAAATAAACACTTTACTCCCAACATCTTTTACAACAAAGTTTTCAACGAAATGTGGCTGAGTGTTTCACTGAATTGCTGAATATTCATACTGCTGCCGTGCTGGCTCCACTTGAGGTAAGTGAGAAGTTGTGATTTAGTTGCGACCGGTACAGTCCTGGACGGCGGTGTTTGATGCTCGTGTGAGTTTCACTTCGGGTACAATCAAGTGCAGTATGTTTGGTGTATTCAGGGCTATCAAAAGCATTGATGTAATTTTATTAACATTTTGTAAGCAACATCGTGAAAATGCTAATAGATAGATAATATTTATTGTGCAAATACACTTTGGGTATGTACAAATCTGGTATAAATAACTTAAATGTAAATAGATATCGAATGAACAAGGGCGGCCGTATCGCAAAGTGCCTAAAGTTTTAGTGTAATATAACATAGCTAAACTTGATTTAAATTGTCTATCGGGATATATACCACGTACCTTTGTTTGGAGTTACCGATATTTCGGCACTGTTGCAAGCGCCATGTTCACGGATGTGATATCCCGAAAGACAATTTAAATCAAGTTTAAATGACCACGAAAGTTTAAATTCCAAAATAACTAAAGTTATTGTAGGAATTTATATAACGAAGCATTGTGTATTTCATACCAAACACGCTTATAATAATTCTTAACATGTTAGCAAGCAAAAGTTACAAAATCCAACTCATAAATAAGAACAAAGGTACAAAATAAAAGTCAATAAAAATCAATACCATCCCACACGTTTGAATTCAGACAAACGTTTGAAGTCAAACAAAACAAAAAAGAAAAATAAAATCAAAGCGGTCAGCGCAGTTGAAATTCTCGGCACGCACTCACTGCAACCTATTGAACAAACGAAACGTGTGGGGTTTATCGCGACGCGTGCAAGTGCAAAGGTCACCACCAACCCTGCGAGTCCACACGTCGGGTACTAGGGTCACCCCTAGCGGTGCGCGTTCACGTGGCGTGTGCTAGGGACACTCCTAGCGCGTTCGGGGGCACCTGATAGAGGCGACATTTCAATACTTTGCATTAGACGCCGCGCAACGACTTCGTTGTTTTTTTATTTGACTGCCAAGTGAGCTAGGTCTCACTGTCAGCGATGTAATCTGTACTATCATCATCCTCTTAGCGTTATCCCAGTTTCAATCTGGGGTCCGCTTTCTAGTCTAACCGGATTTGGCTGAATATTAGCTTTTCCACGGAGCGACTGCCTATCTGCCCTCCGCAACCCGAAGGGATAGCGATATTCCATGGTTTAGACTAGTGTCAGTTTATTTAGAAGGTACTGACGCCCTGTAACGACTGTCAAAGATCTTCATGACAACCGGGACCGACGGCTTAACGTGCTCTCCGAGGCACGATCTTCCGATGTAATCTGTACTAATACTACCATAATAAAGCTAAAGGGTTTATTTTTCCGATCGGCCTTATTTTTAGAATAGGTTCCTGTTAGATTTGAAAAATTATATTTTAATATCCAACAGGTCATATTTATTAATGATGGCCACATTGAAAAGGAAACCATGTTCTTAAAGGCTTTATATTATTGCCACATTACGCTGCCACTCCTAGGAGCTGAACAAAAACAAAAAGAACGCGATACGTAAATAATAGCTCTGGTGAGCACAACAATACGACGATTTAATTGCCGAGGAGTGCCGAATGAAACCACAGGGCTCGGCTAGCCGTGGGTTTGAGTCATAATGCGATTAACGAGTTGTATATATATTCCGCCTACTTGCCGTGATTTGATTCATAACGTGGGAATATTTATTGAGTTTTTTCTTTAAACGGTCGATCCAAGTGTCAAGTACTTACTACTGCTACAATAAATCTAAACAGGTCTCGGGAGAACAGATACATTTTATGAGTGTGTCAGAATCAGGAAAGCTGCCTATAGTGTAGAGACAGTTTTGATAAATAAAAGAGACAACTATCAAATCATACTTTCATTTATTAAGTTTGGCACAAGAATATATCTTTAGATCACGTCGTGATTCTTCATCTACATTTAGAGCCCAGTTCGCAAAGCAAAGGCATAGAACCAAGAGAAAGAACGGACAATAAAACTCTTGATCATTCTTTTCAATAAGTAAGTACCTAATAATTAACAAACAGTGGTACAGCCAATTTATATCAAACATCAATGTTGTGGGTAGTTTTATATTACTAGAAAGGTCTGTCTTACAACAGAACATAATAAGCATTATTTAGCATCAACACAATCTACTAAATGTATACCACAGGTACATATATAATGAATCTCATTGATACAACTTGATCCACAATAGATATTATTATTCACACAGCCAATGTTCATACCGAGTCTCGGCCAATCACTACAAATGTTGCCTATTTAAATTCCAACAGATTAGAACAATATCGGCTTCTATCAAAATCTATTATACATTTTCTGTAACTTTTTCACTATTACCTACATAGTTTTATACTCAGATATATTTTTGATGAACATGTTAAAATAACCTGGTACCACATAAACACAATAGTCATATTTTACGACCATTCATGGCTATAATCTTGGTGGAAGTACATTACCAGCGTTTGCAGTTGGTTGTTGCTGTTGGCTTCAGCATACTGTTGCAGATCGTTAAGATATGTAGTCGGTACTCATCCACCGGCTTGCTCTCGGCAACGTTGCTTCTGGATCGTAGGGGAATCGTTCTCCGTCGTCAGCTAAACGGTGCAGTGACGGGCTTAGGCAGAATCATGGCATCACGATGAGGAGACTCTGGAACTTGCAATTGGATGTATTAGTATTGTGGGCGCAAATTTATCACACTTCTGATGTCAGAATCAGGCAAGCTCCCTATAGTGTAGAGACAGTTTTGATAAATAAAAGAGACAACTATCAAATCATTATTTCATTTATTCAGTTTGGCACAAAGATATATCTTTAGATTACGTCATGATTCTACATCTACATTTAGAGCCCAGTTGGCAAAGCAAAGGCATAGAACCAAAAGAAAGAACGGACAATAAAACTCTTGATCATTCTTTTCAATAAGTAAGTACCTAATAATTAACAATCAGTGGTACAGCCAATTTATATCAAATATCAATGTTGTGTGTAGTTTTATATTACTAGAAAGGTCTGTCTTACAACAGAACATAATAAGCATTATTTAGCATCAACACAATGTACTAAATATATACCACATGTATATAATGAATCTCATTGATACAACTTGATCCACAATAGATATTATTATTCTATCCTATATTAGTAATATCTCACAAACGATCAAACTACCCACAATATCAATAAGATAATGATTACACCATCTTACATTGTTTTCTAGATGATTAAACAAAATAACAAGCAACACAGAATATTGAAACACAGTGGCAGTTAAATAGTCAGAACCATATCGTACCTGAGCAGTCGTCGAAGGAGAATAGGATGAACTAGCCGAGCCTGTCGACTTATATAGGTACACCTTATTTACACGTTTGACAGTTTTACTGTCAAACGTCATGTCAGTGTCATTTAATTGCCACTATCCTCTTACATATTATGTATAAATACTTGGATATCAGTAATTTCAGCCCAAAGCCTAGATATCATTACATATCTCTCACGGCCAGACTGACAATTACTTCGTCCTTGAAGTACAATAAATTAAATAACACTTTACTAAACAATCGCCCGACGGGCGCCCTGTATTATGTAACAATGAATATTACCATATTGATTAAAGCCATCTAAAAACTATAGTATCGTTACGTCCGCTACGGCTATACTGACTTACGTAGTCATCTTAGTAAGTTCAATTATAAGAATAGTATCACAACAACAATCCATTTGTACGAAACAATTACACGAAAATAAACTGGACAGTAATTACGGTTTCATTTTGTGAGTCTAGAAATAAGTTATCTGTATCTGTTTTTTTTACGTATTTTACGTTAAGTATCTGGTTCATTCAGTTTCATTATAATTAAGATTTGGCGATTCGTAAGAGGTTTGGTATAAAAATATTAAGCTTACATGTAATAACCAGTAATAAAAAATGAACCAATTTAGTTAATAGCTTATTTATGTTACCAATAGTCGGTGAACTGCCTAAAGTTAAACTAGACGCCAATGCCAGTAAAAGTACTCTTGCTAAGAAACGTTGTTATAAATAGTCATGTAGAAAGTCAAACCAGACACTAGTTAAAATAAGTTTTAATTGAGACCAGTCGGTTAATATTTCAATATCTGTTAAGTGAAATACACATACCTAGATTCGTTTTATTAAAATATTTTTAGACTTAATTAAATCACTTAAAATATTTATTTTACAACTTCATATATATATATATATATCAGATTGAAACGAAACTAAGTCTTAAAATACTATACAAAGAAATATATACAGAACATACAAAAAATATATACAGAAAAAAAAAATTTTGAGCGCGTCATGAAATTCATCCACATCGCCGTCAACTGGCAGCGTGCCCAGAACGCTGGCAGCGTTGCCACGTTGTATGGCGATACTTACCTTCTGGGCCAAATACAACCCAGCCTTCTGGTCACGCGAGGCGTCGACAAGTCTCTTTGCGAGGTCTACCTAGATTTATTTATTTAGGTCGCAACACTAAACTTATCAACATCAATGTACTTATACAAATACTTATTATATTTAGCAGAATATCTTATTTAATTTCATCAATTTTAGTTTAATTTATCAATTGTATCATGTGATTGTGGCCATTTAATTCCATTTACACAATCAGAACACTGACATCGTTTTTAATTCGTTTTTTTTTTGACGTATTTTAGTTATAAGTATCTGGTTCATTCAGTTTCATTATAATTAAGATTTGGCGATTCGTAAAAGGTTTGCCATAAAAATAGTAAACTTACATGTAAGTATTGTTTAAAATAAATACACAAAACTCTTCAAGCACCTAGAATGATTAAATCCCATTTTAATCATTATTGCCATGGTCTCCTACAATTGAACCACACAAAGTACATGTACACATGTATATCTTTGCATAAAAAATATATCTAAATAGCTAATCTATCGCAGTGTATATACCAGAGATACTAAATTGATAAAATAGTTCATTACCGAGAGCTAATCCTAAGATTGATTATAACTATATGGTCTAAATAAGTTTACAGTTTAACACATGGCACTTCATAATAAAAATACATAATTTCAATGAATAAAAGCAGATAAAAATAAATACCGTCTCATATTTTATTAATTTATTGAATTTATTTGTATTATTTCCGAGAATGGATAAATAAACTATGAGAATGTTTTCGAAAAAAAATCAGTGATGTAATTTAGAACTATTTTCAAATTGAATCAATATAGTTGAATAGCTTATTTCAGATCCATTTAATTAGACAGATGTCTGCATTTATTACACATTTCATTTTAACTATTTTATCTGCTACTATCGTTATAAATAACAGGAAATTATCAACCAAAATAACACTACTTGTAAATATTGGATACACTGCCATCTAATAGTGCCAGACATAAGCAAAATGATGTCACTTTCTTTAACAAGTCAATTTAATCCTATGTAATATAAAACATTCTTCAATAACTACTTTTTAATAAAAATACCTTGAGCAATATATTTTGACGTAGCATATATGACCCCTCAGGCCTCAGGAGGATGAGGTATGTTTAAAAAATAAAAGGAAATAGTAACTAAACGAAACTATCATTTTATCGATATGATCTAGCTAGACACAGACCCGCTTGATATAATATAGAATATTTCTGTACCTACACACAAAAGTTCTCTTGTAGTAATAGTTATACAAAACTCATAGCTTATCTTTACAACATGTCATTCAAATGTGGTGCCTCTGAGACAAATGGAAACTATTTGGTTTTGTTCTTCCAATAGAAATCAAAGTGACAAAATCATAAGTATGTCTATTGCAAGTAAACTGGTGGAAATTATGTGGGTACATGACAATTACTCACTAAACATTTATAGAAAGTGCATTATTTGTAATTCGATACATAAATTTTAGTGCCATAAACAATTATTAACCAGTTAAAAATACGAGTATATTTCAAAGATATGTTTAAGATAAATATACAGTTTCGTATTCTTATCTCCAGGGCAACACATTCAAGAGCTTAACATTAAAATATTCTTATTTTTTATTCTTTCGTTATAGTTTGGATCCGATTTAATAAAACTATATAGCATGTACTGATTAATTTGGTAATTGTGGCAAAATTTTAACTACAGCTTATGGAACAGAGCTAAGGCACATTCCTACATCGCAATATTGGTCTGTATGTAATGAATACATAGCCAACACAACATTAATGAAGAAATCTCTGAAATGTATTCTACCTACCATCATTTCATATTCGACTTGTAATGAAAAGATTCGTCAGAGCACTTCATTCTTGGAATTCAAATATGCAGGACGATTACGCTAATCAGTAGGTACACTAGAACGAGTTATCAACAAAGCACAACACAGCCAATGCTCATACCGAGTCTCGGCCAATCACTACTGGTAGCGCCATCTACCTTCCTATCTATAACTTATCGCATCAAGATCAATCGTTCCACGTCTAGTGCGAGCGATACCATATTTCCGTCCCGCTCTATCCCACTCCCTGGAAGAGGTACTGCCTTTCGCCTGATTCGTCGCCGCGATCGTCGACGCGAGTGACAGTCCAGAACATTCCGCTCGCTGAGAACGCCGTCTCGTTCGTATCGCGCCGCATCGCTGTATGTGATTATTACCGCATATATAAACCGCTCGCAAGTGGGAGTGACGGTGAAGTGAAGTGAAAACAAGCAGCTGCATCACGAAACCACCAGGAGACTGCCCTTCGGAAACGAAGAAGGTTGTATAAAGTAAGTGCCCTCCATCCTTGAAATATCCTATACCCACTCAATCACCTCTCCCGTAACCATCTCCTAGGCGGCGAAGAACCGCTATCCTCTGTATACAGTCCATTTCCCTCCCAAGTCGCCTAGAACCTTACCTTCGGTTTCGGTGTAACGCCGAACCATTTTTTTGATCCATACGAGTCGGATTCATTTACGTTTTTATACGTTATATCGCTATACCTAGGCAGTTATAGCACCTAGCTATACTCCTAATATATTCACATAACCGTCACATGGTTATTGCCGCCCGCATCAGTAGGTAAACTTTTATGTAACTACCTACTTATTAAATTATTAATTCTGGAACTATCATAGTTGTCTTATAAATCTCATATTTAAAGCAACTTTTAATTCCTCAGCTCCAAAGTGTTGCCTACTTAGGTAAAATAATAGATACATTAGATATTCTTAATTTATTTCGTTCTCATTAGCTTGCATGTCACAACAAAAGAAGTCACGCGTGTCGGAAGACAAAGAGATGACAATCTTGGAAGCAAAACGCAATATTTTATTTGAGCGCATTCAAAACATCTATGAATGCTCAAAAACCGCATCTATGTCTGACAGTAATAGCGAAGCATTTCTCAGTTATTGTATGACAGTAGAGAGTATTCGAACAGATTTTCATAAGTTGTTAGACGATTATAACGCAAGATTACTTTCTATCAATCCTGATGAAAAATCGAACTATCAGGCGTATACCTCATTCGAAGATCTTTATTGTATTATTAAGCGTATACAATCGCAATTGGAGGGTAAATGTTCAGCAGAGCCCGTTGCCCGCAAACCGAGATTACCGCCAATCGAGATTATGTCGTTTGACGGAGGTATACGAAATTGGCCGTTATTCTATGCGAGTTTTAAGTCTACAGTGCACGATAATGGTTCTCTGACAGATGCTGACATGTTGTACTATTTAATAGGTAAACTGTCACCGAAGGCCCAGTTCGTATTTGCAGGTGTCACACCCAGTGCTGAGAATTATCAGGTCATATTTCAGTCACTACTTGACAGATATCAAGACACGCGCGTTCTAGCGTCTACCTACTTTGACCAAGCTTTAAATCTTAAATTGTCCGGTGCCGCGTCTGTCTCGAATTTCCAGCTGTTTATTGATAACTTCGTAACCGCGGTTAATTCTCTAAGGAATTTAAAATTAGAAGATCTTTCCGACTTTATGTTGCTTCAACTCGCTTTAAAAAAGTTTGACACTGATACAATTCGCGCATTCGAGATGACGGAACGCAATAATAAAATACCTACACTAGATAGTTTTATTTCGTTCATCAAAGATCAGTGTCGAATATTTCATTATACGCAGTCTGGTTCACCTGGCCCGTCTAACACTAACAGCAACAAACAAAGGTTGAATAAATCGCGAAATAGTAATAATAACTCGGTCCCTAATCCACAATCTTACGTAACATGTTCGGAATCTAATAGTAATAATTCACAGAAGTGTCTGTGCAGTAATATAGTGCACGACCACTTATACAAGTGTCCCGCCTTCGATAATTTGCATGCAACCGCTCGTTTTAAATGCGTAAAAGATAACAAAGCTTGCATTAACTGCTTAAGCATAAAACATAAAACAAGTAATTGTTCTAGTAAGACAAAGTGTCGATCATGTAATCAAAAACATCATACACTGTTACATTTCGATAAAGATAACCCGTTGTCAAGCCAAGCCGCTAACCTTGACACACTTGCGCCGCAGGTGCAGACCACGGTAGCTGCGCCTTCCGCGTCTGAGGGCGAAGAATCGTTGTATATGACATCCATTGCGACGCGCACGCGAGGACGGCACTCGCGCATCTATAATGATCCGCGCAGGGCCAAAACGCAGTGTACGGCGTCTAAGATGGTACTGTTAGCGACGTAGTATCGTATCGACATACAGTTATCGTATATGATGTTAATGGGTCGCCGCACATGGTACGTTGTCTGCTAGATAGCGCATCTCAGACCAATCTAATAACATCGGAATGCTTCAAACGCCTCGGATTATGTAATAACTTTAAAAATACTAACTCAAGCGTCAAAGGGATAGGCGGATCAGAAAAGCATTGCAGGGGTTCCGTAGATATTAAAATACATTCGCGTTTTGATAGGAATATTAATTTTAACATTTCTTCGCTTATCGTGGAGCGTATCACGGACGCATTGCCGAACGCTAATGTAGACGTAGCATCACTCACTCATCTCGAGTCATTGCCGCTAGCCGACGCGGAGTTTGCGAATCCGGCAGGCATTGATCTTTTGATCGGAGCTTCAATATTTCCGCACTTGCTACTAACTAAAATAGTACGAAGTGAGTGATATGATTTACCGCCCGCTATTGAGACGGTACTTGGGTATGTGATTATGGGTACCGTACCTACGTTACATATTTCTCATTGTATTACGTCTTGTTGTTGTTCTGCTCTTCAAGAGATCAAGGTGGGTGCTAAAACTGTGTGTAAGATAAAGCACTAATTAGCTATGCTATGCTATGCTATGCTATGCTACGCCATGCTATGCTATGCTATGCTATGCTATGCTATGCTACGCTATGCTATGCTAAGCTACGCTACGCTACACTATACTATACTACACATCCGCTTTGTATATAGATGACATTGCCTGTAATGTCATACCCGCTCCGCTAGCAATTTCGCTTTGTGAAGAGCTTATTCAGCTTTTCAAGCGAGGCCAGTTTGATCTTGTCAAATGGACAAGCAACTCTAAGGAGGTTCTCGCACGCATACCAGATTCTCATAAAGCTTCTCCAGATATTGAGTTTGGGAAGTCTGTACCGCATAAGGTTCTCGGTTTACGCTGGGACAAATCCTGCGAAAGTTTTCGGTTTGACGTCTCACCGCCAGATAATAAGTGCGCCAAGCGCACTATGCTGTCCACAGTGGCTCGATTATGGGGCATAATGGGTTTTGTGGCTCCCACAATTTTGTACGCCAAGCTCTTGATCAAAGAGCTTTGGCTATCAAAGTGTGAGTGAGATGAAACACCCCCTGACCATATTGTCGCCGCTTGGGGCCAGTTTTGTATTGAGCTTACCGCGCTCAATCAAGTTACTATTCCGCGTCATCTTGGGTTGGTAGATGGATGTACCATCAACTTAATAGGTTTCGCTGACGCCAGCGAGCGTGCTTACGGCGGATCGTATATCTGCAAGTCCGCATTGGTTCTAACTACTCGGTGCAGTTAGTTTGTGCCAAGACTAAGGTCTCGCCTGTTAAAACCATTTCGGTTGCGAGACTGGAGTTGTGCGCGGCCCTTCTGCTGTCTCGGTTGCTCCGCAGGGTTCAAGACACAGTTTTGCCCCACTACTCTATTAATAAATATACGCATTTTCCGACTCCAAAGTAGTGCTCGCTTGGATTCATTCTTCTCCTCATCGCTGGCAGACGTTTGTCGCCAACCGCGTTAGTAAATTGATTGAACTTGTTCCCGCTACTTGTTTCAATCACGTCGCGGGTTATCGTACTCGTCTTCAGGAAGAACTCTCCATAGATCATATTGACTGGAAGTTTATTCCACCAGCATCACCACATTTCGGTGGATGTTGGGCAAGCATGGTCAAAGTAATTAAAACGCATCTCTTCAAAGTTATAGGTCAACAGATCCTCTCTTACGAAGAGCCTTTAATCCTTGCACAAGTCGAGGCACTGATCAACTCGCGTCCGCTTCCAACTCAGTGAGATCTAGCCTGAAGTTGGACCTACCTCTTAGTTTAAGTATTTAGTTAGTAGTTTTCGCTATTATTGCGTTTGTAGTTTTCGCTAAAGTTAATTTAGATTAATTTTATTGTCATATCGCTGTCTTAGCCTATTGATGGGTTATGCGGTAGTACACCCAACATAGCTAAGTTCAATTCTATTTTTTTTAAAGGCAACCCTTTAGGGCTGGGGGGATATGGTAGTGCCATCTACCTTCCTATCTATAACTAATCGCATCAAGATCAATCGTTCCACGTCTAGTGCGAGCGATACCATATTTCCGTCCCGCTCTATCCCACTCCCTGGAAGAGGCACTGCCTTTCGCCTGATTCGTCGCCGCGATCGTCGACGCGAGTGACAGTCCAGAACATTCCGCTCGCTGAGAACGCCATCTCGTTCGTATCGCGCCGCATCGCTGTATGTGATTATTACCGCATATATAAACCGCTCGCAAGTGGGAGTGACGGTGAAGTGAAGTGAAAACAAGCAGCTACATCACGAAACCACCAGGAGACTGCCCTTCGGAAACGAAGAAGGTTGTATAAGGTAAGTGCCCTCCATCCTTGAAATATCCTATACCCACTCAATCACCTCTCCCGTAACCATCTCCTAGGCGGCGAAGAACCGCTATCCTCTGTATACAGTCCATTTCCCTCCCAAGTCGCCTAGAACCTTACCTTCGGTTTCGGTGTAACGCCGAACCAACTACAAATGTTGCCTATTTAAATTCCAACAGATTAGAACAATATCGGCTTCTATCAAAATCTATTATACATTTTCTGTAACTTTTTCACTATTACCTACATAGTTTTATACTCAGATACATTTTTGATGAACATGTTAAAATAACCTGGTACCACATAAACACAATAGTCATATTTTACGACCATTCATGGCTATAATCTTGGTGGAAGTACATTACCAGCGTTTGCAGTTGGTTGTTGCTGTTGGTTTCAGCATACTGTTGCAGATCGTTAAGATATGTAGTCGGTACTCATCCACCGGCTTGCTCTCGGCAACGTTGCTTCTGGATCGTAGGGGAATCGTTCTCCGTCGTCAGCTACACAGTGCAGTGACGGGCTTAGGCACAATCATGGCATCACGATGAGGAGACTCTGGAACTTGCAATTGGATATATTAGTATTGTGGGCGCAAATTTATCACACTTCTGATGTCAAAATCAGGCAAGCTCCCTATAGTGTAGAGACAGTTTTGATAAATAAAAGAGACAACTATCAAATCATTCTTTCATTTATTCAGTTTGGCACAAAGACATATCTTTAGATTACGTCGTGATTCTACATCTACATTTAGAGCCCAGTTGGCAAAGCAAAGGCATAGAACCAAAAGAAAGAACGGACAATAAAACTCTTGATCATTCTTTTTAATAAGTAAGTACCTAATAATTAACAATCAGTGGTACAGCCAATTTATATCAAATATCAATGTTGTGTGTAGTTTTATATTACTAGAAAGGTCTGTCTTACAACAGAACATAATAAGCATTATTTAGCATCAACACAATGTACTAAATATATACCACATGTATATAATGAATCTCATTGATACAACTTGATCCACAATAGATATTATTATTCTATCCTATATTAGTAATATCTCACAAACGATCAAACTACCCACAATATCAATAAGATAATGATTACACCATCTTACATTGTTTTCTAGATGATTAAACAAAATAACAAGCAACACAGAATATTGAAACACAGTGGCAGTTAAATAGTCAGAACCATATCGTACCTGAGCAGTCGTCGAAGGAGAATAGGATGAACTAGCCGAGCCTGTCGACTTATATAGGTACACCTTATTTACACGTTTGACAGTTTTACTGTCAAACGTTATGTCAGTGTCATTTAATTGCCACTATCCTCTTACATATTATGTATAAATACTTGGATATCAGTAATTTCAGCCCAAAGCCTAGATATCATTACATATCTCTCAAGCGCTTACTTTTCACTGGAGGATGAAATCTTACTTTTCATAATTCCCTTTTTTTAACGAATTTTCTTACAAATAAAATACGTAAGATCATTTTTTATATCACATAATTCAGTATTCTATGTTGTTGTTGTATAAAAGATTGTTGATTTTAAAATATAATATAACAGTTAACAGCGAAGGTACTTCGTAGTACTCTAAGAATGAATACCAGTTATGTAAATACCTTTTTTCAATACTTAGCTCTTTGTAACTATAAATAAAGTTAAAGAATCAATCGTTCAAAACATGCATGTCTTTATACCTAAGTATAAATGTGTAATACACACTCACCTATAATTACACTCAATCTTTAACAATCAATGTATCCGCTAATAGCTCTCACTAGCACCTCGGTCGGCTCTGATCAGCGACGCGGAACAGACAGCGGCCCCAGGCCGCGCATATAACTAGCGCTCACACCGCACACCCAACACTCGACATTCATATTGTGGCGTACTAAGTAAAAATGTACTAGATGAGCGGTGAGCGAGTGAAACATATAGCTACAGCACAATTTGTTTTTAAAGGCAACTTACTAGAAATGAATCCTGTATCGCAGGGGACTTACAAATTTTTAATCTACGGACGTAAGGTACACCGAAATTAGTTTTTTTACAAAATACGCGCATTAAATAAGTATCTTGCGTCGTAGGGTACATTACAAAAATTCAAGCAACGGATACAAAACACTGACTCGAAATAATAATTTGTACATCACATAAAGTGTAGCGACCGAATCCACAAGTCTCAGCGTATTGTTAAGGGACGAGGCAGCCGCTTAGCATATAGGCCATAATATGCATAATATTAAACTACTTTTGTGTCTTATTCACAATTGAAGGATCAAAGCTTTCAACAAGTGATTTATCTATCCATGTAGTTAGTCAGATAAACCACTAGTTCATAGATAAGACACCCTATGGCTGCCTGCTCTTTCCTCATGCAAAGCTTAGCACCTCTTTATGGATTCACAGTCCACAACCTCGATGCTCCGACACCGGGCGCCGCCATTCGAACAAACGCCTCAATACACTTGCTCTAACACTTAAGAACAGTTCACCCGGTACTTTTCAACAACACTTCTGAATATATTATTTTCCCCAACAACAGACCAGACCAACAGTGCGTAGTTACTCAATGTTCTGGAAATTTCTTTCTAAAACTATTAATTTCTAATGTGAAACAAAAAGAAAAGGGTGTGACAACACCAAGCATGGCGCATATACGGCGTATTGGTCTGGGGTAGATAGTACCACCAGAGCCTGTAAGGGAGTTGGTGTAGTACTCTCTGCGCGAATGAATGAGTGCGTAAAAGAGTTTGAATGTGTAAATGCTAGGCTACTGTTGATGAGAATGAAAGTAGGATTTACTAGTCTCTTTATTGTGGGGGTCTACGCCCCGGTCAATATAGTAACGGGTATGTCACAACATGAGCAAGATGAAAGGCAGGAGTTTTGGGAGAGTTTAAGAGAGATTTTGAGGAACTGCAAGGATAATGAAAGATTGATCTTGTTAGGGGATTTCAATGGATGGGTGGGAGTAAAGCGAGATGGATTTGAAAGGTTGTTAGGTGCATTTGGTGATGAGAGTGTGAACGAAAATGGAAAAGCACTGCTTGAGATTTGTTTGGAGTGGAGCCTTTGTGTGACAACCACCATGTTTGATCATAAAAGGATACATATGTATACGCGAGAGGCGAAAAATGTTAGAAGAAGTATGATTGATTTTGTGATAGTAGATGAACGATTGAGAAAGAATGTGTTGGATACAAGAGTATGTCGAGGGATCGGCATCCACACAGACCACTTCTTGGTGTTGAGCCAGATAAGTGGGCTCTTTAAAGGATGGCGACACCGAGAACGTAATGAAAATAGGATCTAGGAAAGAATTAAGGTAGAAAATCTACAAGAGAAAGATGTGAAAGATGAGTATAAACGAAGATTGATAGCAAAATTTGAGAGGTTCGATGGCATAAATGATATGGAAGAATTATGGCAGGCCTTTAAAGAAGAGGTAGTATGTGTAGCGTCTGAAGTATGTGGTGTGACCAAGAGAAGGAAAATACGAAAGGTTAAGAATACATAGTGGGACAAGGATGTACAATCAGCAGCGTCAGAGAAGAAGAAAGCTTGGTCAGATTGGTTGGCTGCCAGAGCAAACGAAAGAATGGAAAAAGCAACGAGTCTAGACATAGATGAAGCAAGAAA
Organism: Euclidia mi; assembly: GCA_944739405.2. Taxonomy (NCBI): domain Eukaryota; kingdom Metazoa; phylum Arthropoda; class Insecta; order Lepidoptera; family Erebidae; genus Euclidia; species Euclidia mi. Next base: position 2,598,764 of record OX123202.2, on the reverse strand, counting down.
GGTGTTTGTTAGGTCAAAAAGAATAGTGGAAGAAATGGTTAAAAGGAAAAAAGAGGAAAAGAAAGATGAGTTTGATAGCAGATTATCTCACGATTTCCAGAGGAACATTAAGTTTTTCTGGAAATCCGTTCATGCAGTTCGAGGGAGAACTCAATCCTCAGAACACACATCCATCAGAGACGAGAATGGAAAGATAGTAAATGATGAATCTTGCGTGCTGAAGAGGTGGAAAGAGTATTTTGAAAGTTTATTTGAAATAACGGCGATAGAGACACCGATAGCTGAAGTGAATGGTAATAATAGCAATGATGAAAGCGTTATTGGCGTGGATGAGATCGTGAAGGCACTGGGAAGTATGAAAGTAGGTAAGGCTGCAGGATATGATAGGATTACAGTCGAAATGCTGAAGGCTGGACAGGGCATCATAGTTGGTCAGTTGCAGCGGTTATATAACTTGTGTTGGAGCAACCGCCGAGTACCTAATGACTGGACCACAGCTGTAGTTGTGCCTCTTTATAAAGGAAAAGGCTCGCAACAAGACTGCAAAAACTATAGAGGCATTAGCCTTCTCAGCATTGTTGGCAAATTGTATGCAAAGGTACTTATTGAAAGAGTTATGGAAGTAACCGACAAGAAAATATGGGATGTACAAGCGGGATTCCGAAAGGTTATGGGATGCACGGATCAGGTTTTTTCCTTGCGAAGCATAGCCGAAAAATTTTTGGCCAAAGGCCAAAAAGTCTATTGCGCATTCGTGGATTTGGAAAAGGCTTCCGATAAAGTGGTGAGGAATGAAATGTGGTCGGTGCTGTCAATGAATGGGGTGGACAGCAGCCTCATTCGAGCTCCGAAATCCCTTTATGAGGATTCTAGAGCTTGTGTGAGGATAAACGGGGCATACACTGACTGGTTTACCATCGAGAAAGGTGTTAGACAGGGATGTGTAGCGTCGCCGTGGCTGTTTAACCTCTTTATGGACAGTTGTTTGCAAGATTTAAAAGATAGTGACTGTGGATTAAGGATGAATGGGTTACTCGTCAAATGCCTCCTTTATGCTGATGATCAGGTTATACTTGCATCTTCAACGGAGGAATTGCAGGAGATGGTAACAATCATGCATCGTGCGTTAGAGAAGAAAGGAATGAAAGTGAATGTAAGTAAAACAAAAGTTATGGTTTTTGAAAAGGAGGAATGCGTTACGGCTTGTAATGTTTTGATCGATGGACAGCAAGTGGAACAAGTGAATGATTTTGTTTACTTAGGGACGTTGTTTACAAGAGATGGTAAGAATGAAGCAGATATTGAAAGGAGATTTAATGCAGGTAATAGTGTGAATGGAGCTCTGAAGGCGTTTATGAACAGTCAAAACGTGTCCAAAAAGGCACGTTTGGCTGTACATAGAGGTGTGTTAGTGCCTACCCTTATGTATGGTAGTGAAAGTTGGGTGTGGCAGAAGAGATTTGAAAGTAGAATAAATGCTGTAGAAATGAGAGCACTGAGAAGCATGTGTGGTGTGTCTTTGACCGACAGAGTAAAGAATTGTGTGATACGAGATTGGTGTGGGGTAAAAGAAGATGTAGTGACAAGCATTGAGAAAGGCATGTTAAGATGGTTTGGGCACATGGAGAGGATGGATGACGATAGACTGACAAAGAAGATATATAAGGCAAGTGTGAATGGGACAGGACAAAAGGGAAGACCTAGGCGAACGTTCTCTGACCAGATTGGAGACATCCTGAAAAAAGGACAAGTCAGAAGTACCCTTAACAGAAGAGCATGCATGAGAAACTTGATGGGAGTGAGTGAAGCAAGTGAGGTATGTCAGGATCGTTGCAAATGGCGTTCCGTAGTCTCTGCCTATCCCTCTGGGAAACAGGCGTGAGTCTATGTATGTATGTATGTATGTTCTAATGTGAGAAAATGAAAAAATGTTCAGTTGTTATGAGACGAACCCGGCTTAAATCTTTAATGTGAGATTTCCTTAAAACTCAGTTAGAGGTAAAATGAACAACAAGTGTACCATTTTTGTAATCTTATTAAACAATATAAGTAATCGAGTAACTACGAGTAGTGCTTACTAAAAATAAGTGATTTTAAATATTTGATCAAACTGTCACCTTTTTCTACGCAGCGATGATCTCCTGGAGCTGCTGATAAACTGCTAGTACTAAATTGCTAGTTGTCGCTTGCTTAAAGATGAAGGAAAACATCACGATGAATCCTGCATGTCGAGTTTTTCTGATGTTCTTAAAAGACAAGTGAACTTCGCCAACCCGCACTTGGCCAGCGTGGTTGACTCTATGGCATTACCCTTCTCGAGAGAGGAGGGTCGTGCCCAGCAGTGTGACAGTATACCTACATAGAGGGCTAGTGATGATTATGATTTCAGCTTTTATTCATGTACGAAATAAAACAAAAATTACATAGGTACAGTTAAACATGTTGATAAAAATGTTTTCTATTTAGTACCACTGATAAAGCCGGCGGGTGTGTGAAGTGCCCGAGCACCGAACCCCAACCCGGGCGGTACTATTTGTGTATGTGGCACATGTTTCAGTTTCGCTTTATTGTTATTAAGCTGTCTAACTGTAATCCTGTACATGAGGGGATTGTTTGCATGTGTGTAAGTGCGCGCGTGTATGTTTATGTATGTAACAATTTCTCTTTTTCGTGTATTTTATGGTTTTGTCCTATTTACGTAATCTCTTATAGGCGATAAAATAAAATCAAAGTACTCCATTCGAAATTAATTTTATACATACAAGAGGTAGGTAGGTAGGTTAACACAATGAGCGACAAGGGCAAGTAAAGTACAATGCTGTAGAAAGTTTGTTACGTTGGTAGAAGCCCTCGTTTTATGATTTAAACACAAATCAATTCATAAAATTAGTTTAGTTCCTATTTTACGTGTACCTTAAAAGTAATCGTTCTTTGTCGAATATAACATAATTATTATTATTTATGTCCTTCATGAGAAGATAAACAATAGTAAACAAAAATTAAAAAAGAAATACTAAATACAAACATTTAAAATACTAAGCTTTCATATTCTTTGTCCCTTTTCACAAAAGAGTTATAAACTTGATCGTGTGGGTGAACACAACGGTTCGTCTATCGGAAAATACACGTCGGGCTCGTAAACATATTTCCCACAGAGCCATAAGCCAGATTATGACGTCACTATCCGCATACATCGTCAACCGTATAGCATCCTTCACATAAAATTGAAGCGGGATGCCTCAACAACTAGTCCGCCTCGCAAGCGGGGGTTAACTGTACAAAATGGAAAATCTCCCAGATAACAGTGCAATATAATGATTTCCTTTGAAATATTCAAAGGGAGATGCGGGGGGGGGGACAAGGGGCACAATGGCTTACGTTACGATTGAAACGCACACTTTTTTAGTGGCACCGACGAATTGAAATATTACAATGTGCCGAAGGAATGATCGAGAGTTTGCACACGAGTGCGTGGTGTTTGATACGGGGTGACGAATCACCTCTGATGAACTTTGTTTGTTGAGGAGATATTCCGTGCATTTTGATGCAGTAACGATACACGCATACTGTGTAAAAGCTTCAAATTTCTAGTAGGAAACTTGGTTGTAATTTTAACAGTCAGTATAGCGTGTACGTGAAAACGGCAAAAAGAATATTATTGTGATTATTTTAAAGAGTGCTTATAATTAATAAAATTATGTGCTATATATTCTGCAGAATTTGGAATATATTATTTTTTCTGTGTGGCTACCGCTGAAACAATAGAGATATGACAGGAAGCAGTAACCATTTACCGTCAAGAAAACTGCAAATTCAACTGTCTTCAAATAAAAATGGAGCAGCTGCACTAGGTATTAATTTAGTGGCGAGCTCTGTGACTAGTTCAACAGTAGACATAAAGAACTTATTGCAAATACAAATGTATACAATCAAACTCTATTCAATCATAAAACCAATTAACTATTGAAATTACATGTGGTGGAGGTTAAATGATTATAATATTAGTACCAAACAAACGAATACCATTTTCTATAAGCATTTTGGTTATTCATTAGTACTTTGGTAAACCGTAGGTCATCATGCAGCCTTTCGCAGTCCACTTCTGGACACAAGCCTCTACCAATTTGCATCACAATGGCTTTGTGAGGCGATATGAAGATTTGCCTTACTAACTAAATGAACGTCTGTAATGGGTTAGTGTCATTTTGTATTCTTAATCGACCATCGCACTTAATACGCTCTGAATATTGTACTGTGATGTACGTAACGGACTGCCTGCCGAGACGATGGTCTCGGATTCGATCCCCAAGTACCCCGAAAGCACACCTCTGACTTTTCAAAGTTATGTGTGGATTGAACATTTTAATTATCGCTCGCTTAATAATGTGCCCGGTAGATTGCAATAGGCTCGCCCTCTATTACATTCCGACCGAAACATAACTGGCGAAGTGTGGGTGTGTAATACACCTCTGTCTATCCCTTCGGGAATAAAAGGCGTGAAGTTATGTTATGTACTGCACTTTGACGTTAGTAAAATAGAAGTAATATCGTTTTGTTGGCATATGTCCTTCTTCCGATATTAAACGTTTGCATGTGTGTATGTGTACACATGTAAAGCGTCAACCTGCACGCTGTGTGTGAGGCGCGCGAATGCACTTTAGCGCAACAATAAGTCAGCCACCGTCGACTCAATCATCTAAAAGGAAAGTGTGGATCCGCACTCACCTACTGCACTTATATACGAATAATTTAATAATGGATGCCAACGGCTTACGAGGTACGCAGCGTATTCAATCAAGGTGTTTCATGTATTTAAACCGCGAGATTTTTTTATGTACATGAGTACATGCTATGGTACATGAGTACATACGGTCGTCCAAATTGTTTGTGTACAGGTTTTACTCAAATTATCCTCTATGGTAGACTTTTCGACTAAACTTGTCTAATTGAAATCCGAACTCCTTGCTGCTTAGGTACGGAGCGGCGATCGAACCTGCTTATATTTTTGTCTGCTTCTGGGAATAATTTATTTGAAATATGTATGATACAATATTAACAATTATAAAGTTGTACCTATCGGTTACCTGGTTACTATGTATACATGTGAAATACAGACGTCGTAATATTCTACGTCCACAAGATCCTGACCCTTTGGTTATGTTGACGCATCTAGTCGTAAACAGGACGACTGAAAGACTAATAAAAAGGCTTCGGTAAACTTGTCGTCGTCTTGACCTGAAAAATAAATCACACAAGCTAGTAGTTAGCTTAGCAGTGAAACCTCTGTACAACCTACCATGCTTATCCCTATCTCGTCATTCATCCATAATAGTCATGACCGAGATAGACCTGCCATGAAGAAGATAGAATGTCAGGTCTGCACCCTTATTAATATTATTTAGATGTAAACTATGTGGTACAATGTCGGATTTAAAATATAAGGTACATTTTAATAAGATCAAAAGGTCTAGCCGACGCTTGTTAGTATAAAGGGACTAATAGATGTCTGTTGTAAAACTGAGCCCTAGGGCTCACAGTTAATGAACAAGCCCTTTTCAAAACTTGCGAAATACTCCCACTTACAACCACTCAGTACAAGTACAATTTCATCGTACTAGATAATATAGGTATGATATTTTATACGAATTATCTGACATGTTGAAATAGGTTTGTTAGTTACATTTGTAATATTAACATGATGATAAAGCTTTTAGTAGTGGCCTTGGCAGAGAGGATACAGTTACAAGACCTATTCGCCTTTAGAGAGGCCATCTAGTTATAATGGAATACAAATATACGATTTGACTTACAATCAACAAAAACAAAATGTAAAAAAATATTGGATCTTTTCTTATTTTATCTTAACGTATGCATCACTGTATTTTCTTGGATTTACGCGAATGTTACACATTTTTAAATTAAACTACAGTTTACGGATTTTATCGCGTTATATTGGTTTCACTAGTTATTACATTTTAACCGAATGATCTAGAAACTACATTTTTATTACTAGCCGACGTTTCGAATTCTTTACAGGACTCATGTTCGCGGCAGACAGAGGTGATTTTTGTCTTGATTTCTTGAATGTATAAGTTATCTCAAAGTACCCGAACATTTTTGAACTATTGGTGTTACTATTTACGCAGAATGAGCTCACAGTGTCCTCAGGTCTTCTGGTGACTTTGTCCTTCTTGGGTTTCATTAGCCTTATGACAGGGTCCCAAGCTGGAGGAACATTCCAATCGTCTTCCCTATTGTGTAAAGGAAAAAGACCCACACAAATAGGTACTTAAACGGTGAATCTCACCACCATCCTAAACAGGTTAGCTACTGTAGGAATGTCTCTGTTTCAGAGAGCCCGGAGCATCTGTGACAAAAAACACCTGGACGCTGAGCTTCAACACGTCAAGCAATTTCTGCAAGACAACAAGCTCCGACCACGACACAGATCCCTGAAGAAAGAAAAACCAGCCACAGTAGAAAGACAACCTGCTGTCCTCCCATACATCAAGGGCGTGACCGACAAAATTGACATTGAAGCGAGCTTCAATCAAAACTTACTACAAGCCGCCATAGTGCGTATGTCAACTTCTACCAACAGTCAAGTGTCAGTTACCCTTGCAAGAGGCCGGTGTCTACAAAATAGACTGTGACTGTGGGCTCTCATACATTGGACAAACCAAGAGAAGCATAGGCATCCGACTTAAAGAACATATAGCTGACATAAAACATAAACGCTCAACAAAGTCTGCTGTTTGTGAACATGTGGAACAAGGACCCAACCACTACGTGCGATTTGATGAACCACAGATACTCGCAAAAGAACATCGTTTTCTTCCAAGGATGATACGTGAGGCTATTGAAATTAAAAAAAAAACACCCTAATTTCAATAGGGAAGACTACACTTCTACATAAACCATTACGTGAACCTACGGCACTCAACATCATTGCCGTAGGATGAGGGTTAAGGTTGAAATTAAAATATTATTTTTGCTGTGGGTTTTCTCGCACACTGCTCATCTTTATTGTGGCAACTCAGTTGTATTGCGAAGTACCGACATTTATATCAATTTCAGTGAAACTGTCAACGGTTGAATGGCTTCAGTAACACCTCAGGTAAGTTAAAGGACGGGGATTTGTGACCAACGAACATTCACATGTAATAAACACCGTTTTTCAGCATCATCATATCAGGCGATAGACGTTATTGGACATAGACCTCCTCTCTTTATCGCGTATTTGGTATCACTCATATTTGTGAACCAGAAAGTTGAGCTCATACGTAGACACTGATAATCATATGCAGTTTCATTATTACACATTAATTCAGTATTAGTTTGCTTGATCTGAGATTTTAATCTGAGGTGACTATTCCTTAAAACCAAAGATGCAATCATGTTACATACTTCTTAAAACAGTTATAGAAGCAGCATTTAAGCTCTATTGATAAAACCTGTGTTATTGTTTCAGTACGAAAATAATTGACGATCCGCACGTATATTCTAAGATAAATAAAATACTCAGAGCGATTTGTAATACCCTTACCGGTACCAATACCGGTAACCTCATCAATTCTATCACGTGACAGTGGAAGTGCCGAATCGTTCTCAATAAAGAACCGATATATGTCGCGTACGAGCCTCTCAAGTCACACAACTTACGACGGGGGCTACAAGTGATTCAATTTCCTCACATCAGTTACTGTACTTAGTGGCAACTTGCCGGTGGTAAGCTGTGAAATGTGGCGGTCAGTGCATTTGAATAGGAACCCAAGTGTGATGTAGGGGAGAACAGCCCATTTGTTGCAGAATCACACCAACTTTTTTGGGCAGCAATTTTGTCATCTTATTTGTGAATGCTATTTTAATGGATAGACGGTTTTTATTGGCCACGTAAGGGACCTAAATTGAAAACTGCAAGATTCATATAATTCTAGGAACAGTTTATTTCGGAAATGATGTCGATAAATTGTGATGCCATACTACAGAACTTTAAACAATATAGATTTAACTAGTTCATGTCTGTTTTCATTTCTGACTTTCTTTATTTCTACAAAAGATGAGAAAAGTCCACTTTGCACCACTGGCGTTTCCATCTTTCTAGAAGGGTCCAGAAAATAGACACAAGTGAATAGGTAAAACGATTTCTTGACATATTTTCTTTCCATAAAATAGTACTCAACATATTATTTTAAAACAGGTTTTAACATAACCTCAGCTCTGAGTATACACAAGAATTGGCAAAATTCAGGACCGACATTTCAGTGAGGGGGTGAGGGTAGCCAAGCCGGACATCAACAGTAATGGCATAGATAACATCGCTCACGTGTGTACATGTGTGTGTGTGACACCGCGAGGGACCGACGCGCCGCGTGTGCTCAATGGAGCGCGCGCCTTGTCTCACTTCGGGCTGCACTCATTAGCACCTAATCATTGCCGCCATTCTGTGGTTCACAGCACGATATCCTTCGTCATGATAATGACTTACGTATTATATAAATATATTGTATAGGGTCAAAGTTGTGTATTGCCATTATAACGGTACCTAGTAAATTTTGGGTGTGTGATAGGGTTGATGATTGTGCTGATCGTTTATAATGGTCATCCATCCCCTACAAACGTAGCTTAACATTGCCAAGCTAGTACGTACGGCAATAACAATTCAAGTAGTGCTATGAATGCTACAATAAAACACCTTAATATCGCAAGACGATTTGCAGGATAACTTTTTTATTATAACGAGAAGAATAATTGAAACGTGTTAGATGGATAGCAATAATCTTTATGTAAATTGTGATGATAAGCTGTTATATTATTCGGATAAAAATATCTGCTCAGTGCGAGCGCTTAGGTGCGACAGAATATTAAATGTCGGTGCTTTCTTTCTTATTCATCGTACTGAGGATATTAATTATAGCTATATTAGCTGATGTTTATTTAATGAAGCCGTTCGAAGCCGAGCTTACAGCTCGTGTAACCAGGGGTAAAGACCCATCTAGCAACGTGAGTGGAATGACTCGGTGGAACTGAATACTTGACGTTCATGAGCGTCACGTTGAGACCTAAGCGAATAAATCTTTGACTTTCTGACTTGGAGTTTATTGAGTGATAATAATCTTAGGTGTTTAACTGTCAACAACTGGTAACACCTATGTATCTGGGAATTTCATAATTTGTAATCAGCCTCATACAATATTATTTGGCGGGTCTTAGTCGCGATAATTTACTTATTTCAAGGCATAAATACCTCTGTTGCAATAAAATGCAAATAACGCCGCAGTAACACAACGTATCAGTGTGTAGACGTCATAAGTGTAGTTTGTCGAAGTACCAACAGTGCGGATAGAATCAAAAATATCAAAAATATAAATCAAGTGAGGGTAGGTGCCGAAACCCGTGCTTCACAAGGACGGCACTGAGCTGAGAGACATCAGTCCCACCACGACCACGACCGTTGCAGGCCGGTAGAAACGTAGCCCTTTCAGACCGACGTCAAAACTAGGCAGAATTTCATCGAAAAAAGACTATACCTAGGGTAAAATATCCCCCTCATCTCAAATCTGCGATCAATTTTCCATTTTCCGGACGCCATCTTGGAAAATTCATACCCCCACAATTGTATAAACAGGTGCCTATGCCAGTAAACCCACAATTGTGAAGTCGCACAATTGTATAGGAATTTAAATTGTGTCTAGATGGGCCGGAAGCCATTGCTCACATGGAATGAAAAAAAAAACATTCAATTACGAATATACTCTTTATTTTCGTCACAACAACAATTTAAGTGTCTTAAACATGCATAATCAACAAAAACTTATATTATATATATATAATTAAAAAATATATAACATATTAATCAGTCTCAAAAATTACAAAACAGGTAACAAATTAAACTTAATCAGTCTTACAAATATTGAATCAGCCTTCGTAAATCGTCAACGGGCTTTAATTAATATCAGATATTAAAGTACGTTGTTATGAAACTCGTAAAAACAATTTCTATCTTTTGTAAGGCACAAATAAATATCACATTTTGAACAACGACAACGTGAACGACTTGTACATTGCGGTGCGCGGCTGCATCGAGGTTCCTTGAGTGTATCCATAACTGGCCAGTGATTGTAACCATCGTACTGCTTGTCAATGGACGGCAAAGGTTTTGGTCGGTATTAAGATGTGCTGGGCATGTCTGCAAACTCTGGTTCTTGGTTATCGCCTGCAGCGCGTGCGGAACCAGTCAAGAGATAATCGCTAATACTTAAGCGAAAAGCCAGTAGATCCATGGTGTCTTTGGACTTCATATTGTTTGCTTTGCAGTCTTTTCTGTATTCCATCCAGGAGTTGACGATGGATAAGTCAAATAGATGTAAAATAACTTTCAGTGTCCATTTTCTTGACTTGAGCCAAGTGCGATAGGTTTCCATCATCTGATCGCAAATGTCAACTCCTCCCATGTAGGCATTATAATTTTTAACAATCACTGGGCAGGCGACATTTATGTACTGTCTTCTTTTCTTGTCCCACCTAGATACATTAGTTATGGGATCAGCACCAAATGCTGTCGAAGTCATTAAAACACTCTTGTTATCTTTCCACTTGACGATACAAATCTTTTCATCGGCGCTTACAATCTCCTCATGTCCACCTCGTTTCATGGTGATATCATTTTTAAATTCAAACTTTGTATTTTTCTTGGTATTAAACCGATTCATCATCAAAGTGCCCGTTCCATTTAAATTTCTCCTCAAAAGTTCTTGCATTAATGGCAAGGAAGAAAAGTATCTATCAAAGTAAAGAAAACTGCCATCTGGTAGAGTCCTGGATAATCGCAAAACGACAGCTGGTCCTGTACCGAATTTTTCTAGATCTGGTAGATCAGTAGAATTTCCTTGGTATATTTCATAATCTAGAACTGTGCCCTCAAAAGTAGTAACTACAAAATTCTTCAATCCCTCCGGGCGAGGTTTGTTTTTAACAACAACTTTTAAACCGGCACATCTTCCTCTGAATGGTATCATCTATTCATCGATGGAAAAGTGATTGCCATCCCGGGGCAGCTGCAGACAGCGATTCCGAACAGCTTCTATTACAGGTTGTACTCTCCATAATTTGTTTCTTGCCTGTTCTGTTTCGTTTTTCACAGCATGAACATTTAGGACATGCAAATTTACCCGTAAGAGAAAAAATCTATCTCTTGACATAGCACTTGCTATGGGATCAAATGTATATCTCTGGTTCCAACACATTTTGATCCTTGGAAAACTAAAACACCCCAGCGTACCATGAATACCAAAGATTTTTTTTATTTCCCCAGGAGTACAAACGGGCTTCATTTGAGTACCTGTTTCTGTCATAAAGTATTGATTGGTGGCAAGTGCAAACTGTTGCATCAACTCTGGGGTAAAATATCGCTCAAAATATTGCGCTGGTGTTAAAACTGGCTGTAACAGTGGACTTACTCCTGTCTCTGGTACTGGTTTGCTGCCAAATTTCTTTTTCTTCCACTTCAAATTTGCGATTGGTATGTCGTCGTCACTACTAGTGTCAGATTCTGACTGAGATTCGTCCATCTGGCCTGGAATCTGAACATCCTCTTGCTCGTCTTCGTCACTACCATCATCCCCAGACCCGTTCAGCAGCTGGTCAATGTCATTATCCTCCAACAAACGCGCCATCATCGAAGATACTGTAAAAAGAAACAAAATAATACGCAGGGTCAACATTGATCTATAACATTGCCTATGGCCCGGCTCCCCACAAACGTGTTGAAAATTCGTTAGCTCATCAAAGTACCAAAACAAACGATTACAAGAGTTTAAACTTAATACAATTAACGGAAAAACATTATACTTATACTAAATGCTCAAAACTTTACTAAATATACATAAATATTCACGTAATTGTACTTACAATTGTCAAAAGCAGGAGCGCCAAAATTGCATCGACCCGACACGTCGCAACCTATCGCCCAACTGACTGACGCACGAAATGCAAACGTTACGTCATAGTTCAGGTCCCGCGTAATCTTGTGAGCTCGTCCCCGGTCATTACAAACAAATATTTTAGGTACAAATTTGAATCTAGTGAACCACACAATTGTATGGCAGAGTTCTGAAAGGGGTAGGAGAATAACAGATGTATTTATGCCTTTCAATAAGTAAATTATCACGACCTAGACCCGCTAAATAATATTGTATGATGTATACAAATAGCGAAAGTTTAAAATCGATTATTGTAATCAGCCTTTCAGCCCTCCGCAGTCCACTGCTGGATCAAGTCCAGCCTCAGTTAACTTGCTTCAGAGAAACACTGTGAGTCAAAAGGAGGATTTGGTATATGACGCTAGCTGTAAGGGTTGGTATTGGGTTTAAACATAACATAACTTCACGCCTTTTATCCCCGAAGGGGTAGGCCGAGGTGTATTACACACCCACACTTCGCCAGTTATGTTTCGGTCCCAATGTAATAGAGGGCGAGCCTAATGCCATCTACCGGGTACATTGTTAAGCGAGCGATAATTAACATTTATAATACAATTACCTTCTTTTCGCAAAGATACAATTTGATTCGTGTATTTTCCTAAGTCGCACCTTAGGACACCCACAGAATGAAATATGGTAATTTTATTTCTAATTCGTCACCCAACGGACATAATATATTAATATAAGTTTATTGTTCTTGGACCGACTGAGTAAAGAATTGTGTGATAAGGGAGTGGTGTGGGATAAAAGAAGATGTAATGACAAGCATCGAGAAAGGCATGTTAAGACGGTTTGGGCACATGGAGAGGATGGATGACGATAGACTGACAAAGACGATATATAAGGCAAGTGTGAATGGGACAGGACAAAGGGGAAGACCTAGGCGGACGTTCTCGGACCAGATTGGAGACATCCTAAAAAAAGGACAGGTCAGAAGTACCCTTAACAGAAGAGCATGCATGAGAAACTTGATGGGTATGCATGAAGCAAGAGAGGTATGTCAGGATTGTTGCAAATGGTGTTCTGTAGTCTCTGCCTACCCCTCCGGGAAACAGTCATGAGTCTATGTATGTATGTATGTATGTTCTTGCATGAAGAACTTAAACTTTGCTCTGGTAGTTTTAACCGTGCACAGTTGATTCAACTATAGGTATTATTATGTTGCCCATCTTAAGAAGTCCTATACCAGTTGTATCGGTAGAGCAATTATATCTAGTAATTGAGAACGGGAAGTCTACGCAATAACTGAACTTTATTTCATCTTTAACTATGCTGAATAAAGTCTTGGCCGACAGTCGATACAATGTTCTCCGGTCGATGTAATTGCGACTTAAATAATAAAATTAAAGGCTGCACTTCTGAACAGAACTGTAAGCTAGAAATAAAGTAACTTTGTAGCACTAATTATCGTTGAATTTATTATTTTGTTAGTTCCGTGCGTAAGGTTTCAAAGCTCTTGTAAATCATTGATAACTTTGATATACTGGAGCAAAGCTTGTTAACTAATATTTGGAATAATAATTTAATAAATCAAATTGTGATTAACTATATTAAACACAAAATTACAATTTAAATGAAGACTGACAAAGAAATGAAGTAATTTTTTTGGGTATAGTTTTAGGTCTTCCGTTCTGACTTTCCTTGGACCATATGATGACACGACAAGAAAAGAATATACAGTTATGGCCCATGGAGATGGCTGTATTTTCTTGTGCTATTAGCATAATAGAATCAATGCCAGACCTATCTTACGCACGTAAATAATCGTAATTCAAATTCACTGCATGAACAAGAGCTTTAAAGCGGAAGGTATGAAAGTTAACGCACGAAAGACAAAAGTGATGAGTGAAAGTAGAATTAACGCAGTTGAGATGCGATCACTGCGTAGTATGTGTGGGGTAAGACTGATTGATAGAATTCCGAATGCAACTATACGAAAGAGCAGTGGACTGAAAGAAGATGTGGTGATAAGGATTGAGAAAGGTTGCTTAGTTGGTTTGGACACGTGGAGCGAATGAGTGAAGAAAGAATGACGAATCAGATATATAAGGCAAATGTGTGTGGGCAAGTCGGTCGCGGCAGACCTCGGCAGACATTCGTCGACCAAATTGGAGACATCCTAAGAAACGGAAATGTCCGAAGTACCCGAAACCGGCGAGCATGTATGAAAAGAGTAATGAGTGTAGAGGAAGCGCGTGAGATTAGTAAGGATAGGAGCAAGTGACGTTCTGTTGTCTCTGCCTACCCCGACGGGAAAAAGGCGTGAGTATATGTAATGTATGTAATGTCAAATTCATAGCCGAGTGACACAGACAGGTTTGTTAATGCATGACGTCACAGACCAAAGAAATATCTTCCTTTACGCATCTCTCACTCACTCTGAGCTCGTAGCATATAATGTCATATCCACGTAATGTTACCTTCCCAAACATTTATACGAAATACGAATTACAGTGATGTTACCGCTTAACTTATATTGTAGCACATTTCGCGGCGTAGCAGATACTACGTAATATCGTAGCTCTCGTGGCGTTTACGTAGCAAGGCAAACATTCATTTGGCGGGATTACGTAGCGCGTCCAAATCGCGTCCTCCAGTTAACGTCACTCATCAATTGTAACAATCACTGTGCGCTTATAAATATACATAAAATTTACATTATTTGCGGGGATTTTACTTTGATATTAATTAGCTGAGGGCACTTAAACGGTGTTTTATTTATGACATTTAAGTACTACACTTACGTGCTCCACTGTGATTATTTAAATGTCAAGTGTTTTAAACCGTTAAGATCTTTTCAATCAGGAAGTTCAATTAGAGGGGCACCGTTTTATAGTACCTTTAGAATAAACTATTATGAATTAAACATTATGGTACAAGTTATGATAATAAATGACTTGGAATATTAAATAAGCTTGATGCGGTTTTCAAACAGTTTTTTTTACTAAATTAAACAATAGTATTATTAATGTTCTTGCTTGGGTGGGTCAGATTATTGTTTTCATTTTTTTATAAGGCTATTCCCGGCCTTATAGTAAGTCTGCGTCGCGAGTTGAATCAAAATAAATTAGGCTCACTTAAGCTTTAGTCCTACGCTTATTAAGACTATATACACATGACAACATATTGGTGAGGTAACTAATCATTCCGCCATGTGTTCATCAATTAACTCAACGTAATAACTCTATTTAATTAATATATTATAATGCTCTGTTTATTATACACTGTAATAATAATATGATTTGTAACACAAACAACCTTTAATTATGTTATGTATAATCAATTATTCTGCGATACTATATTATCATCATTAAACAGGCTTGCGTAGTCCACTGCTGGACATAGCCCCCTCTCAATGGCATAATGAGTGCGAAAGATTTTGCTAACTATACCATGCTGACCATACGGGGTTAATTTAGGGATTGATGTAGTTTTCTCTCCCCTTCTATATATTCAATTTGTCTTTGCCTCGTATGTTTCCGTAGTGGCCTCTTAAAACACGCACGTGCCTACGGTATGAAATGGAGGATTGACACATACTTTTTTTAAATCTTTTACCACACGGACATAATAATATTAGGATATTATTATACCTACTGCCTCTCTTACCGCAAATCCCTATTTTAAAAAGGTCAGAGTAACTGATATAAAATTGATTTGGGCGTAACAACGAGCTTAATATTCTGAGGGTGTGCAGGAGTTTAACCCTCATATCTACGTGTGGCACCGGCGCCTGTGCGATGCGACGCGGCACGTATGCTATGCGATGAGGACGCGAAGGGACAAGGGCGCGGCAATATGTTTTTATTAAATCTTGGCTGATTGCCGCATGATTTCGTCGACTTGGATAGAAAGTTTAAGTGCTTTCTAAATTTTTGTTTTACTGGCTTGACTAGCGGCTAGTGAAGAGTTGGATATGCCAATGGTCGTACTTTCGATGCCTAAAAGTTAAATCTAGGTTATGCTGTGTCAATAATTATTTTTTTATAGATAGATAGATATGAGATATAGATATGAGAAGAATTTCCTGACGAAAAAACCCAATAACATTATGCCCGACCCGGGAATCGAACCCGAGACCTCCCAATCCCATGCGCACATTTATGCCGCGAGACCAACGAGGCAATTATTTTCTCTGCCTTGGTTTTAACTTATTGATAATATGCGGAGCCATATATATGCATGTTTACCAGTTACCTGATTTCCGCGATAAAAACTATTCTAAGGTCAGAAAAACATAGTCATCTGATTAGGACATTAGATGACTATGTGAGTGTGCCGAAAAAAATGTTTCAGTCATAGTCGGTCAAATAAATATTATAATAGCAGCATCCAACCCGCATAGTTTCAATCGATGGTCCTCATTGGCATGCTTGCAGGTGACAGCAACGTATATGCATGACAGTTATAGCACCGTACATGATCTTAGCATTGTTCTATGAGTTATGAGAACGCAGTCATAACCAGTAGCCATTGCTACTGCTTACCATCAAGAAGGTGAGTGGCTCGACCACCTTAGTAAGCAATAAAACTAAGCCTCGCAAGAATACTATCCATCCAAACATCGAGTCTTGTCGCTCGGTATTCATCGCGCGTCGCGCACGTGACAAAGCGGGACATCGCGTCGCGCACTGCATCACAACGCGACAGAACGAACGCGTCTAATTCACCCGCACGGAACACTCACGTTCTGATGGTAATGATTTTTGTGAACACGGCTGTTTGTCTTTTTGGGGATTCAGATATTTATAGAAAATAATGTTCCTACAGATGTTATATATATATATATATATATATATATATATATATATATATATATATATATATATATATTATACAGTTTGGTGTCTAGTGTCTAGTGTAAAACCAACTAAAATTAGTTACTGTAAAACCAACTAAAATGTCTTAGTACCTAGTATTCTATCTACAGCATAGTATTTATTTGGATGACTCCATCAATTTTACTTAAGAACTAAGTTGTTTATTTAAGCCTCGTTTGCCTGCTAAACAAAAACATTAGTTTATATTGATCGAATATATTTAGCGTTTGTATCGACAGACCTTAGACACCTCACATAATTTTACAGCTTATATTGCTTCAGTTATTTCGATTCTCGTCACGCGTTTCATACACGTTCCCTGTTAAGAACTAAGCTGACGTGCCTTCAAAACAACGTTCAAGGTCAAAGCGATGAATCAAAATCGAGTTTGCTGTCTGAATAGAAAAGCCTCATTATGTCGCATCAGTAAATTGCTTTTAAAAGAACATTTTAGGAGTCGGTGCCATAATTTTATTTGTAAAGCAATGACATCAAATATTGTGTTTTAATACTCGTCTAATAAAATACATCTTACTTACATCAATGAATGGGAACAGTACACATTCAGATTGGCAACAACAATTTGAGCATCGAACCCATGACAATCGACAGCTACCTATAAACGGCGAGGTGGCCAGTTATTCCTTAAGTTGTGAAATCTAAATATAATGATCCACAATTCATAGATTGGTGTCTGATTTGCAAAAGTATTTTGCGATATAGGATATATGTATATGTGGTGCAAGATATATTAAAAAAAATAAAGATAAATATCGACTTGACTTAATCATTTGTACCATTGCACACAAAACATAGGGTTTGAAGGTTATCTATACTATAATAAAACTCAAAGAGCACTTTGTCTGTACATTGAATATTTTTGCAATATTTCAATTGGATTGTGGTATATGATATAGAACACAAAACAATTTTTTTTGGAATTATTGTCTGTCTGTCAATCTATTATCTCTTAAGGAAGGAATAATATGTTTGTTCAATCATCACGCATTAACCAGTGGACGGATTTTGATGCGGTTTTCACCCCGATTACAATCTTGGATAAAAATCATCACGCTATCACCTACGGGAGCCTAGCAGTATCATTCAATAAATGTGAAAGACTTGAATTCAAGCGACACTCTAAATTGTTTGTATCGAGATAGTGACAAACGCATGTCTTTGGTTAACATTTAGCCTTTAGTTTATCAGAATCCATTTATTCTATCAAAAGTTATCGTAGTTTAAAATATACATATATCGGTATTGATTATTGAGTGATTCGGACTCAATTTGGGCAGAAATTTATTTAACTTCTTTTCTAATATTTATATTGTCAGCGCTGGATCTTAACACCGATTTTTAATTTTGCCAGTGGTGCCATCTAGAAGTATTACTTAAAGTTATTGTTGTATCGGTACTTTTGCTGACTTGCTCACAACACACTAAATTGTTTGTATCTTTAGTTTATCAGAATCCGATTATTCTATCAAAAGTTATCGCAATTTAAAATATACATATATCCGCATCGGTTATCAAGTGATTCGGACTCAATTTGGGCAAAATATTATTTAAGTTCTTTTCTAGTACTTATATTGTCAGCGCTGGATCTTAACACCGACCATTTTAATTTTGCCAGTGGTGCCATCTAGGAGCATTACTTAAATTTATTATTTTGCACATTACAGCTTATATTACATAGTAGAGCATCGTAGACTTACTATTGGAGTGTTACTTTTTGAGTACAAAGATTCAAATTAACTAATAATTATGTAATCTGGCCAGATACTATTTATTAAAAAAAAGAGCTAAGAATTTAGGTGGCAGGTACAGGTTACAACTTTTCTAATACAGTAAGTAAGAAACATAAATATGAGTGTGAGCTTCATCAACCGATCATTATGTTACTTACCCGACTTCAAAAAAAGGAGGAGAGGTTCTCAATTCGTCGGAATCTTTGTTTTTTACATTATCAAGGCCACAGAAAGGGATATTTAAAGGATACCGACTTCCACGCGGGCGAAACCGCGGGCACAGCTAGTTTTAAAATAATGCTGCTTAATATTGCATTTCACAATATATCAGTCATTCAAAGCTTTAAGCCTCTGCTTTAATTTCTTGTATTCATTTCGAGAGCAAACCGCAATGCCGCGTGAGAGGGGACCACGATGACGTTCGTCCCACTGCGTCCAGACTGTAGCCCGGAGCGTTCAGACTTTGGTCCCGCCACATTCAGCCCTTGGTCCCATGACGCTGAGCGTTCAACCACAGTACAAACCATACCCATTATAATAGAAAGCCATTGTTCTATAAGTTTGAGTTATATTCTCGTTGTTATGTTGAACAAAACTGTAAGCGGTGGGGGTTGTTAATTGACAGCCCGTGCCGTTTACAGTTTCGTTAGTAGTAATTACTTGCGATTGGAAAAGAGCAAGTTGTTGAGTATTCGGTTGCGGTTCGGCACCGTTTTGTTGTGCTTAACTCTCGCGAATGTTCCACAAAGCGCTTTACATTGTACAAGAGTTTTATGTGAGTACTGGAGTTAGAGCTTCGGAGAATGTGTTCGGAGTATCTTTACACTTTGATTTTGGCTTCGCAAGTTTAGAAATCTATAGATAACTGGAAGATCCAGCGGTTTCACCTATGTTTTACTATGTATGTGAAAATTATTCATGGAGCCAATGCAGCAAAAAAATACAATTTTTATAAAGCAGACTATGAAAATATAAACGATTTGATACAGAAAAGTGATTGGCCTAAACTTCTTACACATGAGAAATCTGAAGAAGCGTTGACGTTGTTCTATAATAAACTAGATCAGATCATCAGTTCCCATACTCCCCTAGCATGTTCTAAATCCTCCAATTATCCAATCTGGTTCTCACGACCTTTAATAAACACACTTAAAAAGAAAAAAAATACCTGGACCAAATGGAAGAAGTATGGAAACATATCGGATTATGAAACATTCACTACACATTGAGCCAACTTCAAAGAAATGTGCGGTAAATGCTTCTCTAAGTACATAAGTTCGGTGGAAGACAGCCTACACGCAAATGTCAAACACTTCTGGACATATATGTCAAACAGAAAAGACAAACCGTGCATTCCAGCAAAAGTACATTACAAGGACACCACAGCCACTGAACCTGAAGTTATCTGCGATATTTTTTCGAATTTCTTCCACTCTGTTTACGAACCCGCCTCACCACTCTTATCGCAATAGCAACCACTCACGGAAACTTCCTCAGCTTGTGATATAATGTCTACCTTATGCTTTAATGAAGAAAAGACCCTAAGAGAGCTAAGATCACTGGACCCTGCTAAAGGTCCAGGACCTGACGGCATACCTGCATATTTTCTACGCCGCACTACCGATCACATCTGTAAACCTTTAGCTATAATCTATAATAAGTGCATAACTGAGGGAGTATTTCCAAAAGAGTGGAAACGTGCAAACATCACACCTGTGTACAAGGGTGGCTCGAAGGGTAACGTGGAGAATTACCGCCCAATCTCACTTCTGTCCACTTTGTCAAAGGTTTTTGAAAAACTTGTCCACAATGAAGTGTATTCGGTTCTACACAATGTCATTATACAACAGCAACACGGCTTCATTAAACAGCGATCTACCACTACGAACCTCCTGTCTTTCATTAGTTTTTTATTTGATAGTTTGGACAACGAACTGCAAGTAGACGCTGTATATACAGACTTTTGCAGAGCCTTTGACAAAGTGGATCACGAGCTGCTGCTTAATAAAATAGCTTTCAATGGGATTCGAGGCAATTTGTTACGGTGGTTTGCCTCTTATATTTTGAACCGTTGTCAAAGAGTAGTAATCAATGGATCCAGTTCAAGGGTCATCGAGGTTACATCGGGCGTCTCACAAGGCTCTATCCTTGGGCCATTATTATTTAACGTATTCGTTAACGATATTGGTGACTGTTTTCGTCACACAAACAAATTTAACTGTACAAACCTGAACAACATGATCTGCTATGCTGTACCTAGAACCATCCATAGGCGACAGGTACGCGCAGGTACCCTTTTTGCACTGAATACCTGTCGAACTAATTCAGGCCTGCGTTCACCTATCCGCCATATGGTTGACACATATAACGTTACCTTTGTTAACATAGATATATTTAATTGCAGCATAAATAAGTTCAAAAGCCTTCTTCTCAGTTCCCTATTTAATACTCAAATTACTTTATTAGAGTAATTTCTTCTACTATCTGTCTAGTATCTTTAAACTCCCATATATAAGTACACACATAATGTTCAGTCATGTTTATAACATTCTTACTATTTGTTACGCGTACTGCTATCAATGTTCCTAGCGTTTACAACTCGTCTTTTTTAAATTCGTATGTCTACCTGTGGACAGCGTTGTGGGTTACATTATGACCACAACATACAATTCTTTAACTAGTTGTAAGTCTTTATAATGTATCTGTTTGCTGTTCCACAAAAAAAATAAATAAATAATGCAGCAAATGTCAAAAGACCAAAGATTTCTGTTATGTATAAATTTCGTTTCTAACTAGTTATTTACTAAACTACGTAACAAAGAGTTAAAGTAGTTTTTGAGGTTTCGTCAGTGAGTAAATTACCTTTCGTTTTATCATAGGATATTATTTTAAGGTATAGCGGCATTCATAGCTAAGCATGAGGCTGCCTTGGCCGAGAGGGCCGAATTAGATTTATCCAGCAAGGCTATAAAACCATTTGTTTCTGTATACTATTATTTAGTATCAAAAAGTGTCAAAAACGAGAGTTGCTTCGATGACTTTATTTATTTATTTATTTAAATTTATGCACAAACAATGTACAAAGGTGGACATAATGCCATAAGGCATTCTCTACCTGTCAACCTTAAGGTGTTGCAGAGATAAGAGTGGTAGGTGCAATTAGACTGTAAACTAGAGTAGTAGTTATAACTTAATACTAATAATTATTGTGTAACTTAATAATTATTTTATACATAATAGGGATATAATACATACACAATAAATAGTTCTGTATAAACTTACTTATACATAAATATATATATACATATATAAACCTAAACATATAGACATACTATATACATAAATACTTATAATAATGGATGAGAGTGATGTGCTGATTCCTCTAATCTCTTGAAAAGAAGCTCTCGTACTTTGATTTTGAATGTAAAACGGTTAGTGAACATTCTGACTTCAGGAGGGAGTGTATTCCATAAGAGAATAGACTGCACAACAAAGGAAGAGTTGACGAATCCAGTAGTGTGACTAGGGCAAGAAAGAAGAAGATTATGAGAAGAACGGAGATTTCTATCATAGTTTAGATACTGGACAATCCACAAAACTCTACATTATTAATCACCTATTTCTTGATCCGTTTATTCGTGTTGGTGAATATCCCTGTGAAACTAAAACTATAATGACCACACAAAATAATTCAATATGTTTTAGTTCTTCTGTTAGTAGTTGGTCACGAAGAGACGATAATAAAGTCGGTGCAGTTCAAGGTTGTAAAATAAATGATTGCCAATACGTCCGGCAGCTTGTCTGTGTCGCCACTAAAATCCTTTTATTCCTATTTTACTCACAATAGCAGATATTTTAGTGCTCACATTATTATTTCGTTATTTCCCTCGAGATGTTCTTAATGATAATCCGTTGTATTTATCATTTTAATTAATGTCCTATTACTGTAGTCTGCAGCTAGTTATAACTTAACCGTGGTAATAATTATTTGCTTAAATGTAAATGCAAACGACCCCGACGTAACTGTAATTATTATAATAATTTAACCAGAAAAGGTTTATTATTTTTTCTGCTCGGACTATAGCCAGCCACTACTGTGCTGCAATTCATAAGTAGATAATTTGATAGATAAATTAGCAGAGTTGGTAGAGAAAATCTAAAACAACTGCTCTCTATGACCAACAACGGTAACTGTTTAAATTGTTCAAATCATAAGTTAGAGGCTTCACCTAATTGTACAACCAAGTTATATAGTGACTTTCAAGATAAATATCCTTAGAAAACATGTCATGGTTCAGGTTCTGACACATTGTTACATAATGAAAATAATAAGGGTTTAGATAACAATGTTTTAATTTTTTCTGACCAATTAGGAATTGGTTTGGGTAGCCTGATTAATAGTTATACTGATCGGTCAATACAAAATATTTGTTCACCAGGACAAGGAATGTCTATGTTAATTAATAAATTAAAGTATGCTAGACTAAATAAACATTCTACAGTTATAATTTTATATGGGGATAGCCTACCAGTTACCAAGAAAGAAATATTAGCTTTATCAGATATTATGATAGAACAAAGTTCTAAAGTGGGGTGCAACTTTATTGTCTGTGCATTACCATATTCCAATTACTTATCTTATAAAGAAAAGAACCAGATAGGTAAATTGAATCTATTATTATATAATAGCACTTGTAGTGACCATATTTTATTTTTTGACTCTAATATTTTTATTCGTAATTTCTTTTTAACAAAAGATACTATGTATCTCTCTTTTATATATAGGCGACAACTTGCTAAATTATTAGCATTTAATTTACATAGTGAACGCAGTACTACTAGAGTACTTAGGAATTTGGTAGATAATAGTTATACCAATAGTAGTATTGACAAATCTATTAGTTTAAACTACTAGATGAGACAACAGATAGGCATTCATGTGTTTTAAACTTAGTTCATCAAAACATACAAGGCCTATCTAGCAAAGAATTAGAGATAGATTTATTTTTAAAGAAACATAAGTTGCATGTATTATGCATTACGGAACATTGGTTAAGAGGTGACCAATTAATATTCAATAATGAATTTTATACAGTGATTAGTGCATTCGTAAGAAAGAACGCTATTCGTGGTGGCTCTCTCATATATGTTTGTAATAGTATTAAATGTAAAGAACGAAAGGACATAGCCGAACTTTCTATTGAGCGCACCGCTGAGATATCTTGTGTTGAACTTGATCAACACGTCATAGTCTGTGTATACCGACCACCACAAAGTGACTTTAGCCAATTTGAAAGCATCATGGAGGACGTCTTAAAACACATAAGTTCCAGCAGGAAGTCAATAATCGTATGTGGTGATTTTAATGTTAACTTGTTAGAACAATCACCAACTTGTACTAGGTTAATTAGTTTATTTATGTCATTTAATTTGAATGTTTTATTTTCTGAACCAACCAGAACTACCTCACATTCTTCTACATGCTTAGATAATATTTTTTGCAATTGTTTGTACTTAAGTAAAGCTGTTTTGAGTGACTTGACATCGGATCACTGTGGACAAAAGGTTGTAATTCCAACTAATACAACCCCTACAGTACAAAAAATCACATGTAGGCCTATGACCTCTGCTCGCCTTAATCGCTTTAGTGATGATGTTGCTGCTAAGATCGCCAGCATTGACTTAACTCACGATGATCCAGATGAATTATATAAGTGGTTATTTGATGTTATTAAAAATGAGTACAATAAAAATTTTAAGCAGAAGACATTTGCCAAGAGCTCTAAAGTTAAATTTTGTGATTGGGCAACAGTAGGAATATACAAAAGTAGATCTAGGTTGTATGATCTGTATGGTATGAAGCAATACAATTTTAATCCTTCATTTATTGAATATGTAAGAAATTACTCAAAAGTTTTTAAGAGAGCATGTGCTTCAGCTAAGTCTATATTTATAAGTAATAAAATTAAAGAATCCAAGAACAAAATAAAAACAACTTGGAACATTATTAACAGTGAGACTGGTCGAGCTAAGTTAGTAGATAATAGCTATGAATTAAAATGTAATGGAGAAATAGTTACAAAGAAAATTGATGTTGCTCAGACTTTTAACAACTTCTTCATAAACATACCAGTGAAAACAACCAAGTGTTTAGACTCATGCCCAAGCAAAGCAGAGATGTTAGTTAGGGGCAATGTGAATAAGTGTGATGTGCTGTTTAATTTTAAATACATTGACACCAATGACATCCTCAAGACATTCAAGGCCATCAATATTAAGAAATCTATTGACTTATGGGGTATTTCAGTTAGTCTTGTTCGCCAAATCATTTTTAGCATAGCTCCATATTTAGCTGCAATATTTAATAGATGCGTGGATAAAGGGGTATTTCCTGATTTAATGAAACACAGCAAGGTGATACCACTTTTCAGAACAGGATCCAAGAGCGACCCTAGTAACTTTCGGCCAATTTCTATCTTGCCTGCAATCAGTAAAATTTTTGAAAAGGTTATTTTGCATCAGTTAGAGAGCCACTTTCTCACAAATAATTTATTGCACAGTGAGCAGTATGGCTTCACTAAGGGTCGCTCCACCGTTGATGCCGGTGTAACTCTATTTAAAACATATCTTTAACGCTTGGGAAAATTCGAAGGATGCCATTGGTGTTTTTTGCGACTTGTCAAAGGCTTTTGATTGTGTTGAACATGATACACTTTTACGTAAACTCAACCATTATGGTATTCGAGATAGCGCACTCAATCTTGTTGCCAGTTACCTAAGAGATAGAGTTCAGTATGTAGATGTTACTGGAAGTAGGTCTCAAGGTTTGCTAGTGGGAATGGGCGTTCCACAGGGCTCTATTCTTGGTCCGTTTCTTTTTTTAATATATATTAATGACTTGCCATTCTTTGTTAGAAATCTATGTGATATTGTTCTTTTTGCTGACGATACTTCACTTTTTTTTAAAGTTGATCGTAATACAAGTAACATTGACAGCGTAAATAATTCTCTTGCGCAAGTACTACATTGGTTCATGACAAATAATTTGCTACTCAACTCTGGCAAAACAAAATGTGTGAAATTCACTTTGCCGAATGTCAAAAATGTTCTTACTAATATAATTTTGAATAACGAAACAATTAACCTAGTTGATTCAACTGTATTTTTAGGTTTAACTTTAGATTGTAAGCTTCAGTGGGGTGCCCAAATATCCTGTCTGGCAGTCAAACTTAGTTTTGCAGCATTTGCAGTTAGGAAAGTTCGCCAATTCACAGACGTAGATACTGCTAGACAAGTTTACTTTAGTTACTTTCACAGTGTAATGTCTTACGGGATACTATTATGGAGTACGGCGGCCGTTATTCAGACAATTTTTGTTATTCAAAAGAGGGCCATACGTGCAATATATAAGAAGTAGAAATATTTACAGTTGCATCGCAGTATAT
The DNA here is from genome assembly GCA_944739405.2 of Euclidia mi. NCBI lineage: Eukaryota > Metazoa > Arthropoda > Insecta > Lepidoptera > Erebidae > Euclidia > Euclidia mi. The sequence continues at coordinate 2,572,767 of OX123202.2, read as the reverse complement.
ATTTGCTAATTTAATGTATGTTAAGAAAAACTTAACTCTTTACCGTAAAAATAGTGACTTGCACAAAGTGAACACAAGGAATAAGCATAAACTAGTGGGCACTAACTACCGTCTACATAAAGTTCATGACTCATTTGCGGGACTCGGTATACAATTCTTCAACAAATTACCTCTGGAAATAATGAATTTACCTCTGCACAAATTTAAAACCACTACTAGGAATTTTCTTTTAAAAAGGGGTTATTACACTATTAAAGAATTTCTAGATGACAAGACATCATGGGTCTAGTAGCTTTTTTTAAATTCACCATTATTGTTATTTTTATGACTGTGTAAAATACTCTCTTCTTAATTAGTAACATGTTAAGTCTAAAATGTCATTTCTTGTGGTGGCGTCGTGTGTCGGGTCATCCCTGTCCCTCTAATATGGCGAGAGGGATAATGGCTGGCACATGCGTCATACTCGTGAACGGGTGCTACTTGCGATGACTGGTCGATGACGGTCTTGCGGGCTGGTATTAGATTTTAATATTTAACTGCATCATTTCCATCATGGGTCTGATCACTTTCGCTGATTGCCTGCATTATTAGGTATATATGATGTAAGTGGATGCTCCTGTTTCACCATGTCTATTCTGAGGAGACTAACCAAATGAACATCAAAAGTATTATGCTTGAGTATTATTATGTACAGTAAAGATATACAAGTGATATAGAAGGTGTAACAGTTGCAGCACCTTACAAAATGTAAATTATGTGTATTATGCAAAACCTGGCAAAGAAAAAGAGTGACCGTGAGTTTTATTGCCCGTTCTTTCTCATGGTTCTACCTTTTGTTTTGCGAACGTGGCAGTAAATGTAAATGTAGAGTCTTTAAGTAATTATTTTATAAATTTATTATTTTGACGTTCATAAGCGTCACATTGTGACCCAAATGAATAAACGATTTTGAATTTGAATCTGAATTTGAATTTGATAATGTAACTTTGATAAACTGCGGCAGGCATATTATACATAACTATGGTGTATTTTTAAGAACCAGAATAAGAGCTCGGATATATGGGACTTTAAATTGATAATACAAAAAATATTTTTTTGTATTATCAATTTAACTTAATTTTTTATTTGAACTCTCAATTCCGCGTAAAAACGTAATTTTTTTATTTGAACTCTCAATTCCGCGAACCGTATTATAATAACGACACGTTGGCACCAGACCTAGCTTACAGTCACAAACCTAATAACCGAGCGCGTAATAATTCCTACAATAATTATCCCGTTGCTACTATAGAGGGTACGTCCGAATACACTGTGAACAACGAACCTAGCAAACCTAAGTCTAAACCTAGCTCTGTCGCTCTAGTCACGTCCAAGTACTGCCCGCGCTGCCGAATCAATGATCACAGTTTGAATGAATGCAAACGCGATCGCTTCGCAATTTGCTTCAAGTGCGGCTGTATGGATGTGACATTCCCTAACTGCCCGAACTGTAAATCGACGAAACCAAAAAACTAGTTGGTCAGGGTCGGGGCGTGTCAAAATCTAAATTAGGTTCTACAACCTATTCAACCAATTTTGACAAAGATGATTGGAGAAATTGGCTAAACACTCTAAAAGTGTATTTCTCTAGTTATTCCGTCGCCTCGATCCTGGATAATAAACCTAAAAATGACCTACGGCCCTATGTTAACGTAACGATTAACAGTTTACCTATTTGTGGATTGCTCGATTCCGGTTCAGCCATTACAATTCTAGGTAACAACTCCCATCTGGAGGTAATTACTAAAACCGGGTTAGAAATACAGCAGTGTCACAACACTAATTCCATTCGGTCCGCGGGTGGAAATATATTGTTGCCGCGCGGTTTTATCAACTTACCCACTACTTTTAATAATCAAACCCACTTATTGAAAGCTTATATTATTCCAGAAGTTACAAGTAATTTAATTTTAGGCATCGATTTCTGGAAACTATTTAAATTACTGCCTAACCATATCGCATCCGTATGCATGTCTAAAACATTGCCGTGTAGTGTGTTAGGTGAAAATAAGCTAAGTAACACGAACGTATTGCAATCTTTTAGTGAGTTGAGTGAGTCACAACAAAGAACGGCTAAGTTAATTATAAAGCAATACGAGTCGATTTCTACTGAAAAAACCGGTTTAGGACGAACTCACTTAATAGAACATGCAATAGACACTGGCGATTCTGCGCCGATACGCCAAAGATATTATAGGTTACCGCCGGCGAAATTAAAAATAATTATTGACGAATTAGACGAAATGCTTGCATTGGGAGTGGTAGAAAAATGCGAAAGTCCGTGGTCGTCACCGATTTTACTAACGCCTAAGAAAGACGGTAAACTAAGGTTTTGTTTAGATAGTCGGAAACTTAATTCTATTACTAAAAAAGACGCGTACAAACTACCTTACGTATCCGAAATTTTAGACAACCTTAGGAACGCTAGATATCTGAGTAGTATAGACTTATCTAAGTCCTTTTGGCAGACGCCTCTTCGCGAATGTGATCGTGATAAGACTGCGTTCTATGTGCCTACTAGAGGAACATTTAGATTTGTGACTATGCCGTTTGGTTTAACGAATGCGCCTGCGACACAACAGCGTTTGGTGGATCACTTGTTTACGAACAGTCCTGAGTTCGAAAACTCTGTATTCGTTTTTTTAGATGATATCGTGCTTATATCGCCATCCTTTAATGCTCATGTGTCACTATTAGATAAAGTATACGAAAAATTAAAATCGGCCAACCTTACCATCAACTTGGAAAAATCTAAATTCTTCCGTGATGAATTGAAGTACTTGGGCTACGTAGTAAACTCTAAAGGATTACAAGTAGACCCATGTAAGGTGGAAGCCATTCTTCAATATGCTACGCCTAAGAATAAAAAAGAAGTCAAAAGGTTCTTAGGCATTGCATCATGGTATCGGCGATTTATACCTAATTTTAGTACTATTGCCGGTCCGCTGAACAAACTTACCTCTACCGGTAAGAAAGCCGCACCATTTCAGTGGTCGGTGGAAGCTGATGACTCGTTTTGTAAACTAAAACAATTGTTAAGCTCCGCACCAATATTATCGTGTCCCGATTACGAGAAACCTTTTCAAGTTCACACAGATGCGAGTGCGAGCGGCATCGGTGGGTTACTTACACAAGAAATAGATGGCGTGGAACTACCTATCGCTTACATGAGTAGGTCACTAAATGCACAGGAACAAAACTACAGTATAACAGAACGGGAGACATTAGCAGTTCTAACAGCCCTCGAATATTGGCGCTGGTATTTAGATAACGGGTTAAAGTTTGTTGTGTATACTGACCATTCCGCACTGAAATGGTTCCTAAACTTGAGCAACCCGACTGGTAGATTAGCTCGGTGGTCGGTTCGTCTGTCAGCCTTCAACTTCGAAATAAAGCATCGGCGCGGTGCGGATAATATTATAGCTGATGCGTTATCACGATCCCTACCTGTAAATATAATTAACGCGAATAATAATAACGTGAATTACCCTAATGTTAACACTGATCAATGGTATTCAGCCACCTACAATGGTTGTTTATCTTCGCCTAATGACTATCCAGACTATTCTATTAAAAATAATAAATTATATCGTTTGATTAAATCTAGGTGTATGCTACGTAAGGAGTTCGAATGGAAAGAAGTACTACCTTCTTCTGATCGAAATAATGCCATATTAGAGAACCATGCCGAACCCACTTCGGGGCATTTCGGTATATTTAAAACTTACAAGCGCTTAGCACTGCGTTACTATTGGCCCAAAATGCGCGATGACGTAGTTAAGTTCATAAATTCTTGCGACACTTGTATCGCGCACAAACATCAGAACCACGCACCATTGGGAACCATGGGACGACCCAAAGTGTGTTCACGACCCTTCCATACCATTAGTGTAGATTTGGTGGGGCCACTACCCGTCACAAGAAAACAAAACGCCTACATCTTCGTAGTAACTTGTTGTTTTAGTAAATACTGTCTACTTTTTCCTATCAGGCGTGCAACTGCTGAAATAATAACTAATATTTTGGAAGAAAAAATATTTTTAGTTCATGGTATACCATCTACAATTATATTGGACAATGGTAAACAGTTTGTCAGTGCTACTTTAAAAGCTATGTTGCGCAAGTACAAAATCCCTAATCTTCATTATACTCCTAAATATTCCCCACATGTCAATACGGTCGAACGCTATAATAAAACCATTGGTTCTACCTTAGCGGCGTTTGTAGGAAATGACCAGAGATTATGGGACACTCTCGTACCTAAGGTGCAGTTTGCATTAAATGCTGCAGTTAATGAAGTCACGGGCTATACACCTAGTTTTTTAGTCTATGGACGTGAACTAGTTCCATGCGGCTCACACTATGTCGACACAGACGCTGATGATATAGTATACATACCTAGGGACAATTACGCAGAAAACATAGGTCACTTATCAGGCATATTTGACAAAGTTCAGGCACTCCTCATTCAAGCTCATGCTAGGAATTCCCAAACGTATAATTTACGCCGTAAACCAGCTGAGTTTAATGTGGGAGACACTGTGTGGAAACGGACTTTTTATCAGAGCGACAAGGATAAGTCCTTCTGAAAGAAACTAGCCCCTAAATTCGTGAAGTGCACAGTGATTAATAAAAAGTCGCCTCTCGTTTACGAGTTGTCAGACGCGTCTGGAAATTCTATTGGGTTTTGGCACATTAAGGACCTAAAACTTATACACTATGGTGCCTAACTATTTGTTACAAACCGTAGAAGACTTTCCCTTCCTTCTCTCTTTATGCCGTCTTAGCTTGGACAGTAGCGGACTCATAGACCTAACGCAGCTAGTCGGATTTTCCTTGTTAGCCACGTAAAATCCTCTCCTAAGGCGGGCGGTATTGTAACGTATGTCTGGTACTTACCACGTTGCGTCACAGTACCGCCCATACGCTCGGCCAATCAGAGAAAGCCATCGTCCGCACTCGCAAAGCCTGACCAAATATGGTCATAAACGGACTCTCAGCCTGATGGAGGGCCCGGTATATAAAGGGGCCGACAGAGAGGCCGGCACCGCTACTCTAACGTCGCTTCTACTATAACTAAGCGTACCTACTGACCCTACGTCGTATTTACGTGTATCCTGGTCCCAGCTACGGGTAAGCACTACATTTACTGCGTTAGCGTACTGCCCATCTCTCTATCTGCTAGCTGAGGCCGGCTGACGCCGCCTGCCTGACTCTATTGGTTGTGGCTCTCCTAATGCTGCTTTCCTTCAGGTTCCAGGTTCACGTTAAGACTCCGGCTACGCTCCTAGACCGCTACACTTTCCTGCCTCGCCTTCGGCTTCACCTCTGGCGAAGAGTCTGGCCTGCCCTGCTCATCGTACTCACACCGCCGGCGTCTGCCAGCTGAGCCAACGTCAGCGAGGGCCTGTACCGCTACGCACAGCCTTCGAGCAGCCTGCCTACACACTACCGGAGGGAACAGCGTGGGAGACTACAGCCCTTAGTGTTCATGCCAGTGTCGTGTTGTTGGTCGGTCATACTCGTGGCATGGGAAGTGAGACGATACTCTGCAATAAACGCATCTAAAACCTCTACTGCGTTTTTACTACCAGAACCCGTTACACCCTAGAGACGAGTCCTGAGTGGGAATCAAACCCACGACCCAAGCTTAGTTCACATCGTGCCTCGTGTGCAGTATGTTGCACCGCGCTGACAAAGTGGCTGCGAAGCGGCGATCGATGTGAATTTTCACAATTTTGAGTGGCTGCGAAAAGTGCAGAGCAAAGTACGCGGACAGATAATGACAGACGTGGCACTGCGTTATGGAGTGTGTTCATTAACCGGTTGCATGGCGTCACAGTTGCTAACGTGCTCTGTACTATTGGTTTGTGTGGCATTAACTTTCAGTAACAGCAATCTGTGTCATTATTTAAGATAGCCATAAACACGATGCCTCCTTCGTAATATGGAATGGAATGGAATGCTACTCCAGGAAGAAATACGCCTACTTGCGTGATACTGTTAGCAATAACGTATGAGCGATACCAACAGACTGCTGTAGTGAGATGAGGCCCCTGCCCAGCAGTGGTATAGTTTATTTACAAGAGTGATGATAATGATAACGTGATGTAGTTTTTTGACTGCCTCCGTGGTCCAGTGGATAGCTTATGCGACTGCTGATCGGAGGTCCCGGGTTCAATTCCCGGGTCGAGCTAAAGTGTTACTGGGTTTTTCTGAATTCTCAGTAGCATCACGGAGTCTGGTTATGTGCCCGGTAACAGCAATAGGCTCGCCCCCTATTACGTGGGACCTAAAAATTCATGGCGAAATGGGGGTGTAATATTACACCTCTGCCTACCCCTTCGGGGATACAGGCGTGAGTCTATAAAAAAAAGTATTTTTTTTGTTTTCTTAAGGCATCGTTTGTCTAAAACTGCAGCAACCTTTGTTCTAAAATCTTTAAAATTACATGAACTACAATCGCAAAGGATTCCGAACTGACAAGGATGACAACTCGCATTACGAGTAGGTACGCACGTTTGCTTGTTTTGTAGTAAGTGCGTGGACAGGCCAATACAGTTGTGTTATTTCACCGAGCGATGTTCATAACACGACTAGACAGACAACGAGAGGTGTTGGCCCTCTGCATGACGAAAGAGCTTGCGTATTCATGTGTTGAAACAGAATCCCGGTAAATATTCAAACTCTTTCAACGAGTCGTTGCTACGGTAATTTAGTCTTTAACATTTATATTGTACATTTGAATTCATCGTTACATGATATAAATAGAATTGGGGAGATAAAACATTGATAAGAAAACGCTTTCTACATACATATATACATACATACATAGTCTCACGCCTATATCCCCGAAGAGTTAGGCAGAGGTATATTGCTACACCCACTTTTCGCCAGCTTTATTTTAGTCCCACGTTCCCATGCTATAAATAGAATTGGGAAGATAAAACATTGATAAGAAAACACTTTCTATGCACATAATTCACTTACATGCTTATGTCTATAGCATCTTGAGTGTTTTTTATTGCTATGATTTTTATATGACAATGATTGGATCAAGTCACGTACGAATACATTACTCTGGGCCAGAACAAATATTGGTTGACCATATGCTCTAAATCATTAGGCAGCCTTTTACAGTATACTGCTAGACATAGTCTTCCCTCACAATAGTATTGAGAGTCAATAGGGGGATTAAGCCTACTGTATTACTCTCACCAGGCGGGTTGGTACATGGCTTGAGGTAAAGTTTAATGCCTCTTTTCAAAATTACTATTTGCTCAGTGTATGTTCCTTTGTCGCCTCTTACGACATCCTTAGAATAAATTAGGGTTGTGTCACTTTGTGTTCTCAATCTGTCGCACTCGGATTAAGACAACTATATATCACTCACCCAATTGTTTGTATTTTTATATTGTTGTCTTCAGCTTCATTTTGTAGAAGATATCCTTAAGTGTATGATGTAACACAGATGCGCGGCAATGAGCTGTGGAATGTATGTCATTCCTCAACTCATCGCGCGCAGCGTGTGTGTAAGCTCCTCGAGCGAGTGTAGTAGCCGCTCATTATTAATGACTCGCGAGCCGAAGACGCGTTTTTATTATGTCTTAATTCTACCCCCCCCCCTCCCTCCTTCCCCTTCCTCTCCACACCCTGCCTCACCCCCGCCCACGCCCTAGCCACTACAGCGCGAGATTTATGGACCCCTACTGGCTTTGTTTATTTTAATGTGGTTACGTTCCGCACAGGTTTAAGTGGCCACTGTAGATGTGCTTAACGTTTGTTTTAAACGTTTGAGATTGGTGTGCTTGTATCTTACATTTAGGTTCACTTAAGATCATTTTTCATAGTCGTCATAATCTGTATATATAAATTCTTGCGTTACTGTCTGACTGACAACGCACAGCCGAAACTATTGAGCGTAAGAAGCTGAAACTTGACATGTATGTTCCCTGGGGACCGTAGAGGAGCACTAATGTGTGGGATTAGCTACGGGCATCGTCTAGTCAAATTATAAGACAAAGTAATCGCTGCGTCTCTTTGTCTATTCGCGATGAACTTAGAAGCTAATGAAGAGATTTTGATGCGGTTTATTCATCAATAGACACAGACGACGTGATTCATGAGACACATTTTAATATATAATTTACTAGAGGATGCCTGCAGCTACGCCTGCATTTTTTTTTAATTTACCCGTTTTCGCCGATCCCTTGGGAATTTCGGGAAATCCCTTCTTAGTGCACCCCTACGGACCCCAAGGAACATACATGCCAAATTTCAGCTTCCTGCGCCCAATAATTTCGGCTGTAGCGTGTCTGTCAGTCAGTCAGTAACGCAAGGATTTTATATATTATGATTAGGGCTTTAAATTGTTTAAAATATGACAACATTTTTATTCTACCTAAATATGAATTTAAACATTCGTGGTCACTAATACTGGTTCTAAGTTGAATCCTCGATATGCAAAACGTGTCGGATAAATATGCTCCACTATCCGTGCGAAGAGGCAGGTTACTAGTAACATGGGTAACAAAACAGTTGTTTGCAATATTACAGACTGACCTCGTCACTACTACCGCACCGAGTCAAGTAAGTTTAGTTCCCATACAGAACAAACTGTTTGTGGAACATTTACCTTATTGCTCTTGCCCTCAACGAGGCTCGACATATAAAGTTATACTATGAGTGAAAGTTTTTCATGAACATTGCTCAGCTGTCTTAATACTTTTCTATTGGCTAATATAAATTATTATTATCGTGAATTTACAAATTATAAACCTACTATTATAGTAAATGACAAAGTTTAAGAGAAAAATTTTATGTTTTGATATTTGGTACAATAGTACCAAATATCCAGACCAGAGCCTCCGCGGCATCTCCTCTTTATTTACGTGATGCCGCGGAACAAGCCGCGAAATTACTTATCTCACATATTTACTACCTATAGATCAACTTTACCGCCACTTAATACGTAAAATCTTGTAAAATTCCAGAAAGTCTATACTATAATCTAAAGCTGGAAGATGGCCTTTACCACTCCCATAGTGAAAATAGGCCCGTGCCAAACATTCGAACAGTTGGTATACAGGGAATATGATGAATGTTGCAGAGTCTTTTGTTGGTCTGCAGAGTTTGTTTGAACACGCACATCTCTGTTAGTATACCTGGATCCCCCGTGCTCCAAGTATAGGTAGAAAAATGATGATGAATGACGAGGGAAACAAATGCAGGTACTCACTAGCTCTGTGCCTCGGTCTTCTTCTTTTCTCCGCTTCTGTAATGACTTGGTGACGTAAGTTGCTTTACATAACTGGCGAAATGCTAAAATTACATTATTTAAATCAAACATAATTCCCAACCCTAATATAACCTAACGTTTGACAGCAATGTAAAATGTATTTCGGCCTTATAACGTGAGCGAACCAAGATCTAAAGAGACATTCAACTGGCGAGCTCGTGGCAACAAGCTAACTACATCGGTATATATTACGGTACACAAAAGCAGTGTCAAAGTAAGCGCTACGACGTCTACGCGATACTATCTACGAGCCTACGCGGTAGCAACAAAGAATCGTCTTAGGATCGACGTTACTTGATATCGACTCAAAATTGAGTTGCTCGATTGGAAAATTGGATATCCTTTTTTACACAGGTTATTTCAAGTCGGATAGTAAAACCTCCGAAGTATACACTGAGTGACGTAATATATTTACTCGCGCGGAAAACTAGCGTCAGCCGAAATTCATTTAACCCTCATTTCCGTAGCTCCTCATTTGTCGCTACTGAAACAAGTAAGTTTCTCCAAAAAATAATTATCTAAATTGGGTGCGCAGTTCGCTCCTCAAACAATAAACTTTTCCTTTTATAATACGGTGGAACGCTGGAGAGGTATGGGGCCCACCCCCATACCTCTCCAGCGTTCCACCGTATTATAGTCGAGAAGCCTCTTCGTCCAATAACATTGTTATACGTTTCCTTATTCTGCTCCACTGCTTAAATAGCAATAAAGGAGTAAAGTAAACAGGTGCGGAGGGAAAAACATATCGTGTGCTATGTCGCTGACGCATTAGCATATCAAAGCGGAGACGCGCGTCAAGCTAATGTCCTCGGCGTGAGGCGGCCGGGACACGTGTGTGACGCGGACGAGTGTGTGACGACACATCCATCATTGTTCATCTACGTCGCTGATAAGTGATATGAAGTTACGATTGTATTATAGGAAATCATCGAACTATAAGTATATGCTGATATGCTATGCTATTTCAGGACACAGGGAGATCTGATCCCAAACTAGGTGAACTTAAACTATGATAACTAGATAAACGATAAATAGATTTATCAATTCTTGAACACGTCCATATTAGGGTGCATAGGGTTCCCACCAAGAACTTAGGGTCCCAAGCCAACCTCACCTGCAAGTGGTGCACCTGCCGATCAACGGACGAGGCTCTGGCAAACAAAATGTCCCAATAAGCGGCAATAGGCTCGCCAGCTATTACGTGGGATCAAAACACTGGCGAAAAGTGGGCGTTTAATATGCCTCTGCCTACCCCTTCGGGGAAACAGGCGTGAGCCTATGTATGTATGTATGTATGTATATATGTCCATATTATACATAGATAAATTACACCCATACAAAGAAAATCAACGTGATCATCACTCAAAAATTTGCTTGAAATGGGAGACGAACTCAACGATCGCTGGCTTAGCATCCTATGCCACTTAGCACTGAACCAATAGGTCAATCTAATAAGCTCGTGATAAAGACATCGTTGTCGTTAAAATAACTAGCTGTAAAGACGTCAACTCTCCTCTTTCCCAAGTAAGTACTAAGTAATAGAGAACAGGAAGAGTAGAAGCACCTTTTAAGAAAAATATATGTAATTTTATTTAAAGAAATGTTTATGCCAATTCAAGCAACACTTAGTACCATTATTAGGTATATGAGTATTACTTTATTACTACGAAGGCTTTATTTTCATATTCTTCACTCTGAATTGATTTAGTACAAAATTATGCCAATGTAATCAGTGATTAATTTTACTTCTTGACATTCATTAGGGTTATTTTGGGAGCCTTTATATTAAATTTTTTATCTTATATTTTGAAATTACTACCAAAATTAAACAAGTTTTCGCCTAGTAAGCTCGAAACTAAGTTGACTAACTAAATTCGAAATAACTATCTGCCGAGATGAAACTGCACTGCAGATTTCACAACTTGGTGAAGTTCCTTAAATTAAATAAAGTGGATCATATATGATAATACTCATGTACTTTCAGATTGTCATTGGGTTTCAAACATCAGACGCTAGTCGCACTGTGGTAAGCTAATATAATATCAGTCATAACTAGTACGCAGACCCGAACTCTAACGCGAAAGTATCAGATGATGATGATGATTTTTAATCATGTATATACATATCTATAGTGTGCTATCATATACATAAAACATCAACTTTATAAATTACTGGCGACCGATTTGGCTTATAAATTTTGTTTTATGAAGAGGTCAAAGTCAAAATCATTTATTCATTTAGGCCTCAGAGTGATGCTTATGAACGTCAAGAATTTAAATTAATTACTAGATGATTCTACATTTGTACAGTGCAAACTGTACATTTTTCATAAGTCATCAATTTACGTGACACGCGCAAATTAGTTACATTACAAATCACTTCGCTATAGGCTAGCAAGAACGCCGCGCGTGCTCACTAGTCATTATTTTATTGTAACCACGTCATTCTCTACAATTAAGTTCTATCAATAAATTTAGTTAAAATATTATACCGCGTTATCATTACAACTAAGTGTATAGGTTATCAACAAGAACCTGTAAAACATTTACATTTACTGCCACGTTCGCAATTCTATATGTAGAGAGTGACCACGAGAGAGAACGGGCAATAAAACTCAAGGCCACTGTTTACAATCGCCGGTATAATGGTTTAACATGTTATCTTTGTAAGGAGCTGCAACTGTTTCACATTGTAAGTTATCGACTAATGCAAAAATGTATAATAAATAAATAATGTTCATTTGGTAAGCCTCCCAAAGTAAAGATTTAGTTAAAGTTATATAAAAGCTTATAAATTAGAAGGAGAGAGAAAAGAATGGAACTAAATAACTAATGAGGCGAAGATATTATAATCATAAATTAAAGTCATTTGGCGAAATAGGGACATAACTTTACGTGAGTACGAACATATAATAATTATTTGAACAGCATTTGAACAGGCCTATACTGCAGTTATTGACATTTGTCTGTAGGAGGCGATTTCAAACATCAAACGCAAAAAGCATGTAAATTCCGAAAAATAATTTAAGGATCACATATTATTTGGAAATAGCAGATGAAAGTGGTAATCCCACTAGAAAGAGTTAATCAATTAAACCTGATCGCTGTACGTGCGGTCAAGATTCTGAGCACCTCTTTGGCCAACAGACATCATTAAGCAGAAGGACATAATGCATAGAGAGTAGAAGTACAATCAAACAACCAAAAACTAAAACGTGCGAATATGGAGAGCATTGTTCAATCCGTGTAAGCATTTTGTTGCGCAATTTACTTTGCATTGCAGTCCGTAGTTGTACGTCGGTGTTGTTTGATACTGACATCTGGCTCTCTCAAACAAGCCAGTGTCGCGAGAGCGACCCAACACGTCTCAACAATATGAGACAGCTTTTACGAGCACTTGAATGGGGAAATGAGAATCTTTTTGTATACGAGACTCATATTCCGTCATATATCATTTACAGGAATTTCGCGTTAGGCGACTGTCGCTTGCAATTTGTCGTGCGACAATGCGATATTATTGTCGCGCACTGACCTGTGAACAGAGTATTGTGTGACATCACTTCGGTTACGCACTCACACTTGACTACGTTTGCGTCATTTAAGGAATGCAATTTCGTCGATACCTAAAGGGATCAATTTAAGGAGGCGATGAGCCAGCACTTGAGGTGGAATTATATTGAAGTGGGTTTTGAAATCGCTTTGGTAATCACTTATCGGGCTTGTGGAACAATTGGCTGAAGCTCTCCGATTCACTGGTACTGCTTTATTGAAATACTTAATGCAATCGGTGACGGTTGTCTTGAACCTTTGATAACTACAATTTTGAGACGTTTTAATTCTCTTCCTTTAAATTATACGAAATAAAGGTCTTTTGGATTGGTTTGTATTTAAAAATATTTTTTATTTTTATTTTAGACATACAAAAACATCTCTGTTACAGACTCTTGAGTATTTTGACGGTCCCTATGTATATAGAGACATGTCTAAGATATCATCTTTTTTATTTCATTATTTACTTCAATCATAATAATTCACATTTTTTTTATATTTTTGGTATCTTGTTTAAACCATAAACGTAAACGTATAATAATATGAAGAAAAACATCAACGTTTTTATGATTTTGTAACTGTATAATTGTGGACATCAATTACGTAACGCCATATACAGTGTTTAAAATTTCGCGCTATGCCACGTGAACGCGGACTTGTCAAACTTAATGTCCAAATTAAACATAATAATATTACCTTAGAGTAAGGATAAATCTAGGAATATTAAAGAACCTGTATAATCTAGGAATAGTACTCCATGTTTTCTTAAACGTATATTTTGTTAAATCCTCAAAATGTTGTTTAAATTTTTGGACGTACAAAGTGACATAAGACTTAACCTTTTTCTCAGTGGATGTAAAAACGGTCAACTTGAAAGTTTTACAGGATTTTTTTTTACAGACGCCCTCCTGTATACCCGAAGGGGTAGGCAGAGGTTTGAGATTACACCCACATTTCGCCATAATTAACCCATTCGTTGTCCGGCGTGAGACACAATAGAAAATCAATTGTTGTGAATCATATATGATACACGGGACAGGGAAACTGTTAAGATATACAAAATAATTGTTACACTATTACACCCAGCCTACACATTGACAATTACAGATCAATAATCTTATATTACTAATATATAAAGCTGAAGAGTTTGTTTGGTTGAACGCGCTAATCTCAGGAACTACTGGACCAATTTGAAAAAAAAAATTCAGTGTTTGATAGCCCATTTCGTCCGTGTGGTGACGGATTAAGGCGAGGTTGCAGTACAGTGCGTAGCTCGACCTCACCCCCCGCAAAAACAAAAACACGGCGGTGGCGTCAGCGAGTGAGCGGGGGGAGGGGAGGGGGGGTTTCGCGTGTGCGTGTGCCACAGCGCAGCGTAAAAAATAACCGTAGATGAGTTATGCGAACTTCAAAAGTGGCACATTAAAAACAGGCTAAATGTCTCAATTGGCTTTAGTCGCGTACGCGCTGCGGTCGGAAGCGCTCACTCTTTTACTCGCGTGTGTGTACGTTACATTTGAAAATGCCGTCGTGTGTAATGAGATTTTGCACAAACTATAGTAGGAAAATGACTAAGTTATGGAATCACTTCTCATTCATGAGTATTACAATATTACAACGTTTTATTTACAATTTATAATAAATTCAGTATCACAAATAATAGAGTGAATAATAAAATTGGCATTTAGCGAGTGTAAAAGAGAAGCAGTATTGTGCGTGTTCAAAGACTAAAAAACAAAGTATCCAGATGGGACATTCGTAATAATAAAATACTGATTTGAGGCTGAATCAACCCAATATATTATTATTATAGAAATACAAAATCATACGTAAGTTACAAACATTGACGGATGATCACAGTCCATTCACTTGTTCTTGTTTTTCTCCTTTTTCAAACAGTAACAACATAGTTGGAATTAAACAACTAAGTAGATTGTACTGCACAGTTTTCGCTGCCGATCCACCGTGACCCTGGCAGTACCCCTGGGGGTATGGTGGGTCTTTCAAAGCTTAACCGTACTCCCAGATAGGCAGATAATATTGTTGTGTAATAAGTTTATTAATTTCAGTTCGGTAATTTCAAGTTCTACTATTTTGTGGAATCATTCCCAGTAGCTCTATTGAACAGTTCTATGATAGAACTGTCCTAATTCTATTAGCACAACTTGATGAGGAGAATAGAACTAATGGGATAAGTAATAGGAAATGTCCCAGTCTCTATGTATGTTTTTACAAGGGTATTCAGTAGAACTATTGGGAATGGTCCGTAGTGTCACGACATCGCGGTCATATATCCGAATGAATATATTTTGTAGACGTTCATTTGTTTAAGGTGTAAAACAAATTAACGTCTACAAAACAAATGAACGCCTACAAAACAAATTAACGTCTACAAAACAAATGACTTACAGAAAGTGATCAGCTATCGATAGTGATTGCAGAAAACAGGTGCATGCGATTTTCAACCTAATTGACATTAGTCAGAATTTATAATTTTATTACCGTAATAATGCCAGAAAGCGAGAAAAACCAAAAAAAAAGTTTGTCATGAATTGTCCATAAGGTCGAAAATCGCATGCACCTGTTTTTTGCAATCACTATCGATAGCTGATCACTTTCTGGTAGTCATTTGTTTTGTAGACGTTCATTTGTTTTGTAGACGTTCATTTGTTTTGTAGATGTTCAATTGTTTTGTAGACGTTCATTCGTTTAATTTTTATACATACATATTTATTCGGATATGTGAGCGCGATGTTGTGACACTACCCTTGTAAAACATACATAGAACTAGTGGGAAATTTCCTATAACTGTTTCCCATTAGTTCTATTCTTCTCATCAAGTTGTGCTAATAGAACTAGTGGGAAAAAAAGTATCACTAGTTCTATCATAGAACTGTTCAATAGAACTAGTGGGAATGATCCGACAGCGCTAGGATGATGATGATGACGGGTCTTCAACAGTACCACAGATTATACCTATAATATACAAAGCATTATAACCATTAGCAGTAATACCTAAACGTTTTATTATCTAATTTATCTCCTTGTTGCACTATATCATCGTACTAGCGCTTGTCTTCGCTTGTCTAAAAATACAAAAACGTAAGTAGTAAGTCATTATCATACGAGAGATAACACTGTTCACTTTAATGTCCACGTAGCACGTTGGTACATCACTACGAGCATTTCAGCCAGG
The DNA here is from genome assembly GCA_944739405.2 of Euclidia mi. Classification (NCBI taxonomy): domain Eukaryota; kingdom Metazoa; phylum Arthropoda; class Insecta; order Lepidoptera; family Erebidae; genus Euclidia; species Euclidia mi. The sequence continues at coordinate 2,556,686 of OX123202.2, read as the reverse complement.
AGTACGGTTAAGCTTTAAAAGACCCACCATACCCCCAGGGGTATTGCCAGGGCTACGGTGGGTCCGCAGCGCACAGTTTTTATATTAACGTACTGTTTTAGGTTTCCATTGAATGAAATGAGAAGAATAAAATGCACTTTTTTAATAAATGTTATAAATAAATCACATCGACTTTTTATTTCCCTACCTTAAATGAATTAATCAAATTTACTTTGAGGCGAATTGAATTTACTGAAGACAGACAAAGTGATCATGTCGCATCTGAGTCAAATTATTGTTTGTGAAACGGTCAGCATGATGTCACAATGCGCGTCGGTACAGAGAGTATATGTTTATCTCTTTTTCGCGCTTGCGATTAGATGTGCTATCTCACTTACACTTCTTAGTGTGTCGTTTTGACATATTTATATTAGTGTGCGTACGCTGTTCGCGATGCGTGCCACTCGTAAGCTCCGTCATGTTACCTTGTCAGTAACCTGTCTACGGTTTCTTACTAGTATGTCTATGGTTTGAACGATTGAGTTTGGAATACGAATTACTTTGTACTTTTGCGAAAACGTACATGCGGGGGTGGAGGGGGATTTTGCAGAGCAACGACGTACGTCCGCCCTCAATCACGCCTAGACAGGCACTGATCATAGACTATAATATTATAACTGGAGATAGACTGGCAACTGTCAATTTGATCAGATCTTAGCGTTGAGCGCCACCTGAATGCCACTCAAGGAACTAAACGAAATATTTTTTTTTAGCTATCGCTACGTAACATACGTAATTGTATTAAAAGTCAAATGTTCGTGATATTTCCCATGTAACGTTTTCCCAAAAGAAAAACGTTATTACATGGGAAATATCACGAACATTTGACTTTTAATACTATTTCAAAGTTCACGAAGTATCATTTCGACTGATTTACATTAAGAAATTAAACACTTTACTAGAGAAAATAAATATGTTAATTCCTAATCTGAATCGGCCAAATCAGTTACAATGGGTTCAGATTAGAGGTCCTGCTGTATAGGTATATTTAGTTAGGAATAAATAATGCAAAAATATAATATCAAATGCATTTATTTAGCTATACATTAATTTTTACACCAGTTTGTGTTTCTCTTTTTCTGCTCTTTCCTTTAATATATTGATTTCGAGCCTGTTGTATAATAGGATCCATTTGATCATGGTCTGCTGTACCATACCATAATTATAAAAGCTCTTGCCAGTAAAATGAGCAGAACACTACACTTAGATATATGGTCCAAACTCCTTTAGGAGGGGCTATCTTAAATATGTCACAAACACTACACAAACAACACAGGTAATGCTGAAATAGGTATTCCTGAATATTATACGTAGTAACTGAAGCTCAACTCTACGTAAATACCAAGAATCACAAGAAAAAAACATGTAAACACACAGTCGGCAAATTTTCTTGTGACAATGACATTACTGACATTTAGTTTGATTTATTGTTTGTTTTTAATTTATGTAACGGTTTCCATTATTTGCCAACAAAAAATATTTGTGGTCATGCAAAATTGTTTCAAACTAGTAAAATAATATAATAATAATGGTAATAAAAGTAAGTTTTTTTTATAAATAAATTCTTATTAAACTTTGGATTTATCAAAGAAAATATAAATTTTGACAATTTGTGTAGAGTACCATGGCAACACTGACAAAAAAGTTCCCTCGATTGGCAATTAGATGGCATTATTCACAAAAATAAAAGTTGTTCGACAGTTACCAGGGCATGGCACTGATGAACGGCCGGCGAGCGATATAATGCCAACATTTTGACTATTTTTTTTCTTGGAGAAAATTGATAACGAAATTACGAAATCTGTTTTTACCATTTATTTTAAAATAAAGAGCTGTTTCTATTGATAATACTTTCATATAAATTCATTATGGAATCTCTAAGCAGTACACGTTTAAAATTGTGATTTAGTGCCATGTTTGACATTTTTTTTTATCGAGCCAATCATTCCAAATCGTGTTTCTATCTTTACGATTTACTAGAAGATATGTTCAACTTTTATACTTTAATTTTTATTCATTAAAAATATCATAGTTCATGGGACTTTCAGACGTTCAAAAATCTTAAAAAGTACTGCAACCTCGCCTTAAGAATACGGATTGTCACTACCCCATATCATCCCATGGGTGTCGTAAGAGCCTACAGAGGGACCATACTATGCAGAGAACAGCACTGTAAGAGAAGGAAAACTTGATATAAACTCTATACCAACCCGTTTGGCCAGCGTGGTATAGTAGGCCAATTCCTCCTTTCGAAGGAGAGGTCTAGTCCAGCAGTGGACTGTTAAAGGCTGATTGATGATGATGATGATCGCCCATTTATCGAAGAAGGCATATAACATCACGCTATGAGCGACAGGAGCAGAGCAGTAGCCTTAAATAACGCGGGTGTAACCGCGGGCATCCTCTAGTAAAATATATAAGTTATTACTTTTGATAATTTTCATTTCATTTTTATTCACAAACAATTGATAAATTTCAGATCATTTTAAAACTTTAAAACGCTCTCCTGTACACCATGACTTTTGACATATCTTTATATACGTAGGGACCGTCGATTTGTTATATTTTTTGCTGTAATATAGGAACCAAACCAAAGCATCCCTAGGAATTACTTAAACTTACATTATTTTTTTAAACTTACTTCCAAGTAACCGAATGTTAAAAAATAATAAAGACTACGATTTTTTTAAAGTTTAGAGCATCTATGTAATTTGGAGAACTTTAAATTACCTTGTGATTTCTAATTATTTTAATTATTGTTCTAAAGTGAGATTAACGGCATAGAATACAAGTGTCACCACCCCCTATCTTCCCGTGGGTGTCGTAAGAGGCGACTAAGGGATAACACGATGCAAATACCATCTTTGCGAAGAGACGGAAAACTCGACATCAAACCCTATACGACTGCCTCGTTGGTCTCGCGGCATAAATGTGCGCGTGGGATCAGGAGTCCCGGGTTCGATTCCTGGGTCGGGCAGTGTTATTGGGTTTTTCTGTCACGAAATTCTCAGTAGCAGCACGGAGTCTGGAAATGTGCCCGGTACGGCAATAGGCTCGCCCCTTATTACGTGGGACTAAAGTATACCTGGCGAAAAGTGGGTGTAGAAATACACCTCTGCCTACCCATTCGGGGATAAAAGGCGTAACGATATGTATGTGTATGTATGTGTAGTGTCTACTACATTCTGCACTCGCCGTGTACGGTTTAGCAACACACGAATCTTTTTTAATGAACTCTTTCGCTACTCCGACGCTGTAACCTATATTTTCATAATCCTTGGAATGAAATTCATCAAATATTTTCTTGGGTTTACGCGAATGTTACACATTGAAATTAAACTACAGTTTACGGATTTTATCGCGTTATATTGGTTTCACTTGTTTTTACATTTAAACCGAATGATCTAGAAACTACATTTTTATTACTAGCCAACGTTTCGAATTCTTTACAGGATTCATGTTCACGGCAGACTGAGGTGGTATTTGTCTTTGTCTTGAATTTAAAAGTTATCTCAAAGTACCCGAACATTTTTCAACTATTGGTGTTACTATCTACGCAGAATGTGCTCACTGTGTCTTGATGTCTTCTGGTGACTTTGTCCTTCTTGGGTTTCATTAGCCTGATAACAGGGTCCCAAGCTGGAGGAACATTCCAACCATCTTCCCTATTGAAATTAGGATGTTTTTTAATTTCAATAGCTTCTCGTATCATTCTTGGAATAAAGCGGTGTTCTTTTGCGAGTATCTGTGGTTTATCAAATCGCAGGTAATGGTTGGTTCCTTGTTCTACATGTTCACACACAGCAGACTTCGTCGAGCGTTTGTGTTTAATGTCAGCTATATGTTCCTTTAGTCGAATGCCTATGCTTCTCTTGGTTTGTCCAATGTATGAGACCCCACACTCACAGTCTATCTTGTAAACCCCGGCCTCTTGTAAGGGTAACTGACTCTTGACAGATGGTAATAATTGGCTTATCTTCGTTGGCGGCTTGTAGAAAGTTTTGATTGAAGCTCGCTTCAAGATGTAGCCAATCTTGTCGGTCACGCCCTTGATGTATGGGAGGACAGCAGGTTGTCTCTCTACTGTGGCTGGCTTGTTCTTCGGGGATCTGTGACGTTGGCGCGGCGGTCGGAGCTTGTTGTCTTGCAGAACTTGCTTGACATGTTGAAGCTCGGCGTCCAGGTGTTTCTTGTCACAGATCCCCCGGGCTCTCTGAAACAAAGACATTCCTACGGTAGCTAACTGTTTAGGATGGTGGTGAGATTCACCGTTTAAGTACCTATTTGTATGTGTCTTTTTCCTATACACAGTGTGGCTCAAAGAGTTGTTTTTGTTCCTGATAACAAGTACATCTAAGAAAGCTAAAGAATTGTTTGCCTCTAATTCCATTGTAAATTTTATCTGGTTGTGAATAGAATTAAGATGGTCTAGGAATACATTAACACTATCTGTTGGTAAAATTGTAAAAGTGTCATCTACATACCGCTTGTAGAACCTCGGTGTGATGGTGGCAGTCTGCAGGGCTCGCGCCTCGAAGTCCTCCATGAAGATGTCAGCAACAACAGGCGATACTGGAGAGCCCATTGCCACACCGTCTACTTATATGTAGTATTTCTCATCCCATAACAGATAGCCAGTTGTTAAACAGTGTTTTAATATTTCTGCATATTCCTCAGGCATGTTGTTCTCTATTAGCTTCCTTCACAGATGAGAGAATTATCAGATGGAACGCGCGGCACTGTTGCGTGCGGCCACTAAAGCAAATACAAAATTGAAAAGCGAATAGTACGTACAGTTCACGCGTCACGATCACTTCAACTTTTAAATTCTCAAAATGCCGTCTTGTGTTCTTAAACACTGTAAAAGTTGTTCCTAAAAACAAAAACAGGAAAATGGAATATCTTTTCACAGGTAACTATTGATAATTTGACTGTTTCCTAATTTAATTTCGATAAAATTCGTATTTGTGCAAGAAATATGTAAGTGTTGCCAGTTTTTGTCGACGCCGTTCTGCCTGAATTAGGGAAAATGCACTTGTCAATTGATTATGTGATAATGATTGTCATGTTAATGAAAAATACATTACCGTATTATAAAAGTATATTGTAGATATACCTTCTTTCTCATAAATATAGTAATAGAATTTCAGTTTCCCTTAGTATATATCTTACATAATATTGTTTTGAGTTCGATCCCCAAACGATCCAAATATTCGTGTACACCCTGCTACTCGTCAAGCTTATACACTTTGACCTTTGCACCGTTTTTATTGCGTAATGAATAAGTATCAAAATCGTACAGCAAATGTTTAGCTTGACTTGGTGCCGTGTGTACATACATACTTATGGCGTAGGGAATAAGTATCAAAATCGTACAGCAACTGTTTAGCTTGACTTGGCGCCGTGTGTACATACATACTTATGGCGTAGGGAATAAGTATCAAAATCATACAGCAACTGTTTAGCTTGACTTGGTGCCGTGTATACATACATACTTATGGCGTAGGGAATAAGTATCAAAATCGTACAGCAACTGTTTAGCTTGACTTGGCGCCGTGTGTACATACATACTTATGGCGTAGGGAATAAGTATCAAAATCGTACAGCAACTGTTTAGCTTGACTTGGCGCCGTGTGTATATACATACTTATGGCGTAGGGAATAAGTATCAAAATGGTACAGAAACTGTTTAGCTTGACTTGGTGCCGTGTGTACATACATACTATTTATTTCTCAACTAATCGACGCCAGCGGCTTCGCACGCACATATTTTCGTATTTCTCGTTTTGCCCGATCCCGTGGGAATTTCGAGAAATCCCGTCTTAGTGCACCACACACACACATGCTAAATTTCAGCTTCATGCGCCGAGTAGTTTCAGCTGTAGCTTGTCTGTCAGTCAGTCAGTAACGCAAGGATTTTATATATACAGATTTACGAAGTAGTTAAAACTTAACTCGGTACCTACATTTAAGAAATGTATTTATAAAAGGATTAATTAAATCCATGGTAAATTCTTCAAAACCGCAAATGAATATAAGAATATTACATAACTATATGCAAAATACTGGGAGATTATTCATAATCTGGCAACTTTACACACACATAGACGCGCGTGTCCGTACAGTGCCAGTCGCCAAAGGTCACGCACACATAGCTGTCAACGTGCCACACTTAGTTGGACGAATGGGCTCTATCTGATACTTGTCTCATCTATGGCTTCCTTTTAGTTATCTCAATACAGTCATGTGCTGGTAAGCATGTGAATAATGACTGTACATCAAAACTAACCATAGTTTCCTTGTCAGAGAGATGTAGGTGTTTTATTTAACTGACAAAATGGTAGGAATCCTTTACATGCGCTCTCGACTTGCCTCTGAGTGGCGAGAGAATCTTTGCAAGGTGTTGAGCCAATCTGTAGGTTGGTGCCCCTATTTGACTGACTATAGGGCGCAGTGGAGCATTTTCCTTATGTATTTTCGGTAGACCATACAATTGGGGAGGTTTTGCACACGATGGTATTAAGTATTTCACGTCCAGATTCAGTTGTTCGGAGTATTTCTTCACAATATCACTCGTTTGCTTGAGTATTTTGTTGGTAGGATCCGTCTTAACCAATTTATATGTACTTTCATCCGACAAAAGATTTTCCATTTTTTGTTTATAATCGGTATAATGTATATTAATATATAATGTGGATTTCAATGTGTAACATTCGCGTAAACCCAAGAAAATATTATGTTAACCAGTACGGACTGGAAACAGCAACAAAAATACGCCGGTTAGAAGATCTACAAACCAAGCGCGCAAGATATATAACATCGTTAAATTTCTTGAAGAGATGCCGTGATCACGATCTCATCCCAACATGCTGCAAAATATCAGCCAAGAAGGACATACGTGGGAGCGCTAAGATCTTAAAACAGGCAAGTCATAAGTTACTCATTCAAAAGATACACGAACACCGCGCTGACTTACGCAGAATAAATAGAAATGTTGAGAATTTGTCTAACGAAATATACAGATTGATAACTCCATTTGATTTTGAAAAATGCATAAATGCAATAAATAACAGAGAAACATCAAAATATTACGCGTGTAAACGTAACAAAATAGAAAATTTTTAAAAATTACAACAAAAATCAAATGACCAGTACAAAATGAAACAGAACGTTTTTGCACGGACCAATGACACGCTACCGTCCGCCGACCACATACAAACAGTTGTCAATCTGTCAAAACACACGTTAGATCAAAACACTGAAAATGTATTAAAGAGAGGTTTAAATTATGCGATAACTCCATCCAGAATACCGTATGAGACCATTATTTGCAACGTTGAGGATTGTCTAGTAAAGAACAATGTGAGTAAGGAAGATTTCGAGGCCGTACGTCAAGACGTTTCTGCTGTATTGCGCCAGTTGAAAGTGCCGAAAAGGAATCTACCAAAACCTGAGCATTTCGCACTGAAGAACCTACGAGCTAGACCTGAACTAACAGTACTCCGAGCAGATAAGGGAAATGCAACGGTAGTGATGGACACGTCCGATTATAAACAAAAAATGGAAAATCTTTTGTCGGATGAAAGTACATATAAATTGGTTAAGACGGATCCTACCAACAAAATACTCAAGCAAACGAGTGATATTGTGAAGAAATACTCCGAACAACTGAATCTGGACGTGAAATACTTAATACCATCGTGTGCAAAACCTCCCCAATTGTATGGTCTACCGAAAATACACAAGGAAAATGCTCTACTGCGCCCTATAGTCAGTCAAATAGGGGCACCAACCTACAGATTGGCTCAACACCTTGCAAAGATTCTCTCGCCACTCAGAGGCAAGACGAGAGCGCATGTAAAGGATTCCTACCATTTTGTCAGTGAAATAAAACACCTACATCTCTCTGACAAGGAAACTATGGTTAGTTTTGATGTACAGTCATTATTCACATGCTTACCAGCACATGACTGTATTGAGATAACTAGAAGGAAGCTAATAGAGAACAACATGCCTGAGGAATATGCAGAAATATTAAAACACTGTTTAACAACTGGCTATCTGTTATGGAATGAGAAATACTACATACAAGTAGACGGTGTGGCAATGGGCTCTCCAGTATCGCCTGTTGTTGCTGACATCTTCATGGAGGACTTCGAGGCGCGAGCCCTGCAGACTGCCACCATCACACCGAGGTTCTACAAGCGGTATGTAGATGACACTTTTACAATTTTACCAACAGATAGTGTTAATGTATTCCTAGACCATCTTAATTCTATTCACAACCAGATAAAATTTACAATGGAATTAGAGGCAAACAATTCTTTAGCTTTCTTAGATGTACTTGTTATCAGGAACAAAAACAACTCTTTGAGCCACACTGTGTATAGGAAAAAGACACATACAAACAGGTACTTAAACGGTGAATCTCACCACCATCCTAAACAGTTAGCTACCGTAGGAATGTCTTTGTTTCAGAGAGCCCGGGGGATCTGTGACAAGAAACACCTGGACGCCGAGCTTCAACATGTCAAGCAAGTTCTGCAAGACAACAAGCTCCGACCGCCGCGCCAACGTCACAGATCCCCGAAGAACAAGCCAGCCACAGTAGAGAGACAACCTGCTGTCCTCCCATACATCAAGGGCGTGACCGACAAGATTGGCTACATCTTGAAGCGAGCTTCAATCAAAACTTTCTACAAGCCGCCAACGAAGATAAGCCAATTATTACCATCTGTCAAGAGTCAGTTACCCTTACAAGAGGCCGGGGTTTACAAGATAGACTGTGAGTGTGGGGTCTCATACATTGGACAAACCAAGAGAAGCATAGGCATTCGACTAAAGGAACATATAGCTGACATTAAACACAAACGCTCGACGAAGTCTGCTGTGTGTGAACATGTAGAACAAGGAACCAACCATTACCTGCGATTTGATAAACCACAGATACTCGCAAAAGAACACCGCTTTATTCCAAGAATGATACGAGAAGCTATTGAAATTAAAAAACATCCTAATTTCAATAGGGAAGATGGTTGGAATGTTCCTCCAGCTTGGGACCCTGTTATCAGGCTAATGAAACCCAAGAAGGACAAAGTCACCAGAAGACATCAAGACACAGTGAGCACATTCTGCGTAGATAGTAACACCAATAGTTGAAAAATGTTCGGGTACTTTGAGATAACTTTTAAATTCAAGACAAAGACAAATACCACCTCAGTCTGCCGTGAACATGAATCCTGTAAAGAATTCGAAACGTTGGCTAGTAATAAAAATGTAGTTTCTAGATCATTCGGTTTAAATGTAAAAACAAGTGAAACCAATATAACGCGATAAAATCCGTAAACTGTAGTTTAATTTCAATGAAATTCATCAAGTTCGAAACCCTTGCGTGGGATTTATTTACGATTGGCAGTTCCAATTTATGTTCCGCAAACTTTATGTATTTAACTTAATATATTTTATTGTTTTCACACCCGGACGGGCCGCGGGTAACCCGCCGACAACTTCGCAGGTTAAATAATATATTGTTCTTGGAGGGCATAAGCATCGGTACAAGATAATCGTGTTTGTAACGCGTACGTCGGCACTTATTAGCGCAGGTACTTGTAATTAATCATCGCTGTAAGGACTACATTTCTGGCGATAAACTCAGATTAACTTCTACGATTATATCTAATTATAATAATTGAAGTGTTTCCTTGACAGACAGAGATATAATTTTGAGTTATTCTTAGCGTCAGGTGTCTAATTTATCTGGTACAAACAAATACTGGTGACTGTACCTAAGAAACAGCATTACCTACAGTTTTATTGCATGTGACATACAACCCGTGTCTTTTAAATTGTTGTGATTCAAGCGAGAAGGCTTTCACTTGTATTTTAGCGAGTCGTGTGTGCAATCTAATCTCGAGTGCGTACAAAAAGACGTGACAGGCCGCAATTGGTAACACTTGTGTATCGGGTGTTGAGGCGTCGGTGTCTCTTATTATTCTGGTGCGTGACGGAGGCGGGGCGGCGGCGTGACGGCGGTGACGACGTGACGATAACGCGCAGAGATACTGGACGCTCCTACATCACAGTCTATTCACATCACACCGCTGCGAAACACAAGCGCACTAAAAATCACGTCGCCGCCGATCTTTCCTGCTTTCACTAGATGGGCTACTTTGCTCTCTCTAATCTACGTGAAGCTTATAAACACCTAAATTCAAACTTAAAAATAAAAAGCTAGAATGAAATGCAATAAAACTTGTTAAATCTATTTCAAACAGACTAAAATCTACCTAAAGCGAGGAAACCGGGATATTGAAAATATAATGTTAATTACTAAGCACTTTTTGTGCGTCGGTAATAACTTATGTAGATAAAAATCGATAGAAAGTTATAATAATTATTTTACACGAGTATAATATACATTATTAGTATGGGTACATAACATAATTGAAGTTTGAACTATCACTATAAGAAAATCGCGGTTCCATGGTGAACTCCTACTTGAGTTTCTTGTCATCTTTTTGACCTTTGTATGAGTGTTATTCACATCTATAATATGATCGTTTATTGTAATTATTTCATGGGCTGCAAATTACATAGTGTTCAATTGGCATATCTGAGTCCATCAAAAGCGTGAGCTGTTTTCTTTTTAACTCGTCATAGATTTCGTTACTTCCGTATCCAATCTGTTTCTAAAATATGACATGCACATTTAACAGTAAATGTGATCTATTTCTAGTGATGTTTTTACTTTTTTTGGGTAGCGACGTCATTTTCTGCTGCTGGCAAGTTATTTCAGAAGTACTGTTTTCCTAAACTGTTGGTAAGATAAAAATTACAATTCATATGCACTAACAAACTAAAGTTATATTTCATTTCATGACTTGTGTTATATTATTTTTAAGGTTTTATAATATCTTCTATAAACATATATAAATAAGTATATATGCAAGCAACAAGTGACGGCAATTAGTGATGCGGAAGGAAGTGCCACAAATCAATCTGCCACATCGCTGACTAACCTGGTGCGCTGCCCAGCTTGTTCCCAGGCTCGGTTTTTTAAAGGTAAGCGGGGCTTGAGAGTACATTTTGGTAAAGTGCACAAAAACCAAAATGTACTCACTAGCCCTGATACTATTCCACTTTCTAGTTCTTCCCAAATTCCATTTTGGCAACATCTAGGTACTTTAAAAAATTCCATTCCGGTATTAAAGGGAGTTCCACGTGGCGCGAGACCAGCAGTCGCTCAGAGTTTAGCTGATTGTATTGGTCTCGTCATCCGTGACAACTCTAAAACAGCCTGGGAACAGTTGCTTACCTTTCCTTACAGGATTTTACACGTAGAGAGCAATCAAATAACACAAAATTCTTTGACAAGCCAAATTAAGGAAAAATGTAGTAATTCTGATACGAATTTTGACCCAAAATTTACCACCCGTAGATTTAATAAAACAATTTATCAGTGTGTAGAATCAAAACTAAGGGAAGGTGACATTCGGGGAGCGTCTAGGTTATTGTTTAGTAGCGATGTGGTGGCGCCTTGCTCTGCAGACACACTTGCAGGTTTGCAGAGCAAACACCCAGCGCCAGCTAATGACCTCTCTTTCCCTGACATGCCGGAGGAAAGTTCTGATTGTCTTCATGTTTCAGCCAAGGACGTACTTGAAGCCGTATGTTCCTTCCAAAGTGGATCTGCTGGCGGCACTGATGGCTTGACACCTCAACACCTGAAAGACCTCGTATGTGCAAGTGCTGGGGACGCCGGTGATGCACTTTTGAGGGAACTAACGGCTTTAATTAATCTTATGCTCTCCGGCAATGTGGTCACAGATGTCATAGACGTATTATATGGGGCCAACTTGTGCGCCCTACGCAAGAAAGATGGTGGCATCCGACCCATTGCCGTAGGGTGTACTTACAGACATATGGCAGCCAAATTATGCTGCAAATATTACAGCGCCACCCTGGCCCATAAATTTCAGCCAATCCAACTAGGATTTGGTTCAAAAGGAGGCTGTGAGGCTGCCATACATGCGCTGTCTACGTTCCTTGGCTGCGGTGAAAGTGAGGTCATTTTAAAGATTGATTTGAAGAATGCAACTCAGTGAATAGGGACACCTTGCTGTCACAAGCCAAATTAGAAACACCCAAAATTTACAAATATCTTTGGCAATGCTATAGGCATCCATCCAAATTAATTTATAAGGACAATTTATTAGAATCAGCAGTTGGGTGTCAGCAAGGTGACCCTCTCGGGCCAGTCATTTTTAGTTTAGCCATTCATCCCATTATAAAACAAATAAATTCGAAATTAAACATCTGGTACTTGGACGATGGGACTCTTGGAGGCAATGTAGCCACGGTTCTACAAGATTTAGAATTTTTAAAAAATCAGTTTGGCAATATCGGTTTAGAACTAAATTCCAATAAATGTAAAATTTTCATAAATGATACATTAGAACACTTTTCGGTACTTTCAAAATTTAATTCTTTGACGCCAAATATAAAGGTAATCAATAAATCTACCTTTCACCTTCTCGGGTCCCCCAATTTTGAAGAAGCTTTTGAAACTTTTGTAAATGAGAAAATTCAAAATTTCTGTGAATCTTCAGAACGGCTATGCAAAATCAATTTACATTCGGCTTACACAATTATTCGGCATTGCCAAAATTCACACATTTTCTGCGGTCATCTCCCTTTTGGAAACATTCATCTCTTTTGGAAACCATAGATAATGTGATTCGAAACACTTTGAGCAATATTCTAAATCTTAACATGAACGACCGAGTGTGGCTTCAAGCAACTTTACCAGTTCGTTTGGGCGGCCTCGGCGTTCGCAAAATTACTGATGTTAGTTTGCCAGCGTTTTTGGCCTCGGTCCATGGCACTGAGGAATTGACCAGGAAAATTCTAGAACCCACACTGGCTGATTCCGAGGTGCCATGTAAGACTGATGCCATAAACGCTTGGAAAATGGCTTGCCCGAGCTCTGACTTGCCCCGAAATCTTTTCTCTCAGAGACAATGGGACGGGCCGCTTTGCAGCAAGATTAGAGATAATCTATTAACTACTGCTTCTGGTGTTGCAGAGCGCGCCCGTTTGTTGGCTGTGGGAGAGTGGGAAACGGGGCTATGGCTTCAAGCGCTTCCATCGTCCAATATAGGAACTATGTTGGACGATACTACATTCCGCATCGCTTCGTGCCTTCGCTTGGGTGCTGTTTGTGTTTCTCCGCATCGTTGCAACTGTGGGGAAGCCGTCGATAGCCTTGGCCACCATGGCCTATCATGCAGCAGAAGTGCAGGGCGTATATCCAGACACGCTCATATTAATGACATAATCCATCGTGCTCTTTCCACCGCCGGTGTACCAGCTCATCTTGAACCTAATGGTCTGGTACGTGACGATGGGAAGAGACCAGACGGTATGTCATTATTACCCTGGAAGTTGGGTAGGCCTCTGGTGTGGGACGCCACCTGCGTCGATACCCTTGCGCCATCACATCTTCTAAGCACAGCTGGTTCTGCTGGCGCTGCTGCTGCATCGGCGGAGACCCTCAAACGGCGCAAATATCAAAATCTAGTTGAGAATTACGTTTTTGAGCCGTTTGGGTTCGAAACGCTGGGGCCATGGGGCCCGAGTGCTCGTGCTCTATACAGAGAAATAGCAAAAAGGCTGATCGATGCTTCCCGTGACCAGAAGGCTGGCCTATTTTTCGCAGAGAGAATAAGCATTTAAGCATTGCCATCCAGCGTGGCAATGCTGCCAGTCTTCTGGGCACGCTACCAGTAGACAACGTTGCGGAGGAATTCGTGGACGCAGTATAGCATATATATTATTATATATGATTTTTTCGGTCGGTAGGTGCATAGGGTTCCCAAGGTGCATAGGTTTCCCACCAAGAACTTAGGGTCCCAAGCCAACCTCACCTGCAAGTGGTGCACCTGCCAATCAACGGACGAGGCTCTGGCAAACAAAATGTCCCAATAAGCGGCAATAGGCTCGCCATCTATTACGTGGGATCAAAACACTGACGAAAAGTGGGCGTTTAATATGTCTCTGCCTACCCCTTCGGGGAAACAGGCGTGAGTCTATGTATGTATGTATTTTTTCGTTTTCGTTCTTTTTCTTTTGTTCTTTTTTTTTCTTAATTGTAGATTAGTTTGAGGTTTAGCTCTTATCTTTAATATTTAATTATTACAATGTATATATATATATGTCTTGTACCTATTACGCAATAAAAAATATTACATACATACATACATAGACTCACGCCTGGTTCCCGGAGGGGTAGGCAGAGACTACGGAACGCCATTTGCAACGATCCAGACATATCTCTCTTGCTTCATTCACTCCCATCAGATTCCTCATGCATGCTCTTCTGTTCAGGGTACTTCTCACCTGTCCTGTTTTTAGGATGTCTCCAATCTGATCAGAGAACGTCCGCCTAGGTCTTCCCCTTCGTCCTGTCCCTTCCACACTTGCCTTATATATCTGCTTGGTCAGTCTTTCGTCATCCATCCTCTCCACGTGCCCAAACCATCTTAGCATACCTTTCTCGATGCTTGTCACTACATCTTCTTTTACCCCACAACACTCTCTTATCACACAATTCTTTACTCTGTCAGTCAGAGAGACTCCACACATACTTCCCAGTGCTCTCATTTCTACAGAATTTATTCTACTTTCATGACTTTTCTGCCATAAAAAATATTAATAATTGTTTATCCGAATAAATTGACTTGAGATACAATATTGGTAAAACCTGTTTCAACTTTTGAAAATCTTTTGTTAGCTTTATTTTAAATACTTAAGGTAAAATAACATGACATCTTGATCGCGACATCAAAAACTTTAACGTAATAACTTTACAACGAGACTTCCTCATAGCGCCATGTATATCATAAATCAAGTTAGAGACCTGCTTCAGTATGCTTGTAAATGTATAAGCGGTTTCGATTACACGGATTATAATAAGTAAAAGTAACATCATCAGCCTTACGTGCAAAATTTTATTTTAAGTGATAGGGATTCGTGTTTAATTTCTTGTCAGGTCTTCTCAACAATGTCCACGCCCTTTACGATTATGTTTCCTTAGTAGTTAAAATAAGTAGAGAACCATACTATCGTAGTAAGGTTATTTGTAATGATAGTGTTGTGTATGTATGTATAAATAAATAAATAAATAAATTAACACAAAACAAAGAATCATTTCATTCCACATAACGAAGAACTCTCTGACATGGTTCATCTCCATTTAGCACGCGATATTGAACTATTTAATACGCAAGTCAGTCAATCGCGCCGTGGGTCTGAAACGGAGAACTGTGTGTGACAGTCAGAGAGGCGGCCTTACCCATTGTGAGGCTCCGGGCGGCAGGTCTTTGCGAGGCCCTTTGTCCTTCGTGAAAAGTTTGTGATGCGAAAGTAGGTCTGGTTGTTTGGTTTAGGTATTTGTCATGTTTAAGGAGAAATGCTTAAATTATACAAATAAATCAAATTTGAGTTTTAAAATATTTTACATTGAAAGATTTACAAAATTAACAAATACAGAGATGATAAATTTTAAAATTGATGTTTGCGGCTTTTCCTAAGAATAAAATCTTTAGTATCTTCTTGGGTTTACGCGAATATTACAAATTGAAATTAAACTACAGTTTACGGATTTTATCGCGATGTATTGGTTTCACTAAGTTATTACATTTGAAACGAGTGTTCTAGAAACTACATTTTTAATTTATCACTAGCCGACGTTTCGCATTCTTTACAGGATTCATGTTCACGGCAGACTGAGGTGATATTTGTCTTTTTCTTGAATGTATAAGTTATCTCAAAGTACCCGAACATTTTTGAACTACTGGTGTTACTATTAACGCAGAGTGAGCTCACAGTGTCCTAAGGTCTTCTGGTGACTTTGTCCTTCTTGGGTTTCATTAGCCTTATGACTGGGTCCCAAGCTGGAGGAACATTCCAACCATCTTCCCTATTGAAATTAGGGTGTCTTTTAATTTCAATAGCCTCTCGTATCATCCTTGGAAGAAAACGATGTTCTTTTGCGAGTATCAGTGGTTCATCAAATCGCAGGTAGTGGTTGGGTCCTTGTTCCACATGTTCACACACAGCAGACTTTGATGAGCGTTTATATCTTATGTCAGCTATATGTTCTTTGAGTCGAATGCCTATGCTTCTCTTGGTTTGTCCAATGTATGAGAGCCCACATTCAAAGTTAATTATGTAGACACCGGCCTCCTGCAAGGGTAACTGACACTTGACAGTTGGTAATAATTGACTGATCTTCGTTAGCGGCTTGTAGTAAGTTTTGATTGAAGATCGCTTCAAGATGTAGCCAATTTTGTCGGTCACACCCTTGATGTATGGGAGGACAGCAGGTTGTCTTTCTACTGTGGCTGTTTTTTCTTTCTTCTGGGATCTGTGACATTGGACAAACCAAGAGAAGCATAGGCATTCGACTCAAAGAACATATAGCTGACATAAAACATAAACGCTCAACAAAGTCTGCTGTGTGTGAACATGTGAAACAAGGACCCAAACACTACGTGCGATTTTATGAACCACAGATACTCGCAAAAGAACACCGTTTTCTTCCAAGGATGATACGAGAGGCTATTGAAATTAAAAAACACCCTAATTTCAATAGGGAAGATGGTTGGAATGTTCCTCCAGCTTGGGACCCAGTCGTAAGGCTAATGAAATCCAAGAAGGACAAAGTCACCAGAAGACCTAAGGACACTGTGAGCTCATTCTGCGTAAATAGTAACACCAGTAGTTGAAAAATTTTCGGGTACTTTGAGATAACTTATACATTCAAGAAAAAGACAAATATCACCTCAGTCTGCCGTGAACATGAATCCTGTAAAGAATTCGAAACGTCGGCTAGTAATAAATTAAAAATGTAGTTTCTAGATCACTCGTTTCAAATGTAATAACTTAGTGAAACCAATACATCGCGATAAAATCCGTAAACTGTAGTTTAATTTCAATCTAAAATCTTTAATTAAAGCATAATAATCTAATGAATAAGCTACGTCATTTTCGATTGAAAGAATAGCAAGGGCTGAAAGCCGATCTTGTGTCATCGAATTCCTCAAGTATGTTTTAATAATTTTAACCCTCGAAAAACTCCTTTCAGCAGACGCAACTGTAACAGGTGTGATAGCAATAATTCTCAGGACTATTTCGATAGTCATACAAAATAAATTAGCGGGTCTTAATCGCGTACAACTAACTTATATAAGGTATAAATACCTATTTGGTTCCGACGTTTCGCTCGTCTTGCACCGAGCGTGGTCGCGGGGAGACTGATGAGAGCTCAGCGCCGTCTTGTGGAAGTGCGGGTTTCGGCACCTACCCTCACTTGGTCTTTATTTAAGTTCGCAATGTCGGTACTCCGACACACTACACTAATGACGTCTACACACTGTTGAGATTTATCACTGCGGCGGTGTCTACACTTGCTGATGACTGGATTCCAAGTAGCCGATAATCTATATCCATCCTCCCGGTTGAAATTGTTATGTTTCTTGATTTCTACCGCTTCACGTACTATCCTGGAGTAATAGTGACGATCGGTGGATAAGACTTGTGGTTGATGCAGTTCTATCCAGTGGTTTGGTCCAGACTCCAACAAATGCTCAGCTATCGCCGACTTATTAATCTGTCGGTTTTTTACAGCTGCGATATGTTCCTTTACTCTTTCAGCGATTGTACGCTTAGTCTGCCCGATATATGAACTACCACAGCTGCAATCGACTTTGTAGACGCCATTTTGTATTTCGATAGTGGGGTAAACTTCAGTTAATTTTTTTTCTATTATGTATTTTAGCACCGAGATAATGTCATCGTTTCCTTCATACACACAGATGAATATATTCAGTTCTTCGTACAATTCATGTCCATCAATATATCATAGATATTTGCAAGTCGCTGCATTGCTTTTAAAGTTCACTATCATAAATTTCTCTTAATTTTTAGGGTTCCGTACCTCACAAGGTAAAAAAAAGAACCCTTATAAGATCACTTTCTTGTCCGTCTGTCTGTCTGTCTGTCCGTGTGTCACCACCGATTTTCTCAGGAACGGGTGGACCTAGCAAATTGAAATTTATACCAGATACTGAGGGCTATGTTTCCTATTAGGTCTAAAAAAATCAGGGTCCTGGGTCAACCCGATAAAAAGATATGGTCAAAATTAGATTTTTGCGAACTTGTAAGTACCAAAATTACCTAACCTTAATTTTCATTTTTGTTTAATTTTCGGAATTTTCCTTTACTTGTGCTGTAAGACCTTGGTTTTAACCAAAATTGACATTGTCTAGGTCAACCGTAAGTACCCTATAGGTTTTGGGTCGAAAACCTATATGGTAGTTCCCGTTGAACTAGAATCACGAAAGAGCTATGGCAGATTTTTAGTTCAGTGCACTAAAAGCATCTTAAAAATTCATTACAACCAAAATTCATGAAATATTTTCATACGATTTTCTATATTTTAGTCTAATTTAGATAAGGCTAGGTAAAAAGTATAAAATTAAAAATAGCTATTATGTTAATTGATTGCCGGCTTTTCGTAATGGCCATTTCTTTGGTTTGTCAGAAAGCCACAAGGTTGCTAGAGTAAATAATTATTTTTCTAAGATAGAATCATGAATGTTTTATTTATAAATTAATTGCTGTGTGGTTGACGGCATAGAATACAAGTGTCACCACCCCCTATCTTCCCGTGGGTGTCGTAAGAGGCGACTTAGGGATAACACGATGCAAATACCATCTTTGCGTAGAGACGGAAAACTCGAAATTAAACCCTATACGACTGCCTCGTTGGTCTCGCGGCATAAATGTGCGCGTGGGATCGGGAGGTCCCGGGTTCGATTCCTGGGTCGGGCAGTGTTATTGGGATTTTCTATCACGAAATTCTCAGTAGCAGCACGGAGTCTGGAAATGTGCCCGGTACGGCAATAGGCTCGCCCCTTATTACGTGGGACTAAAGTATATCTGGCGAAAAGTGGGTGTAGAAATACACCTCTGCCTACCCCTTCGGGGATAAAAGGCGTGACGATATGTATGTATGTATGTATGTATGTATAAATTAAGAGATTTAAATAGTTAATTAATATTAATAATACTATTTTTTGCTTGTTACGTTTATTTATATGCGGATTTAAAATAAAGTACAGTATTAATAACTTCTTTCGACATTTAAAGTAAAGCTGGGCGCTGGCTAAAAGATGGCCATTCAGAGCTATAAAAAAATACAATATGACATTTGACATTTCGATTTTTTTCACATCATCTCGCTGTCGCCCGCGCTTGTTTGTTTGTGTTCTGAGTGTTTTCGCTGCTTTTCCCCTGTTTTCAGTATTCTTTTTGACCCGGATTGCCCAAGGACTCTGTTTTCGCTTCTTGTTATATGACTCAAACTGTTTATGGACTCTGATATTGCCTCTTTGTGACTTGTGCGTGCTTAAGGATTCCGATACTGCCCTGTTTCTTGGATATTGTTTTGTACCCGGTTTCTACAGCCAAAATGAGTGTTCGTGGTCGTGGCCACGGCAGTTGAAGTCCGTAGTGAACATAATAAAGAAACAACTGAATATAATCTCAGAGGCAGTGATGACGCTATTTTAATAAGAGGTAGAATAAAATCAAGACACATAAGTCGGAAACAATGTTATGTTTATGTTTTGATTGAAAATATATGCCTGGACGAATAGGAATCACTGAATATTGCTGTAGTTGCCTCGTTGGTCGGCGTACGCTAGGATGTTGCGCTCATGTAATGATCATCGTTTGGTATTTGGGATGGGCTAAACATCAACAAAATATCTTTGTACCAGCTGCCTTTTTAGATGATGTGCTAGTTATAGAGGATGATGAATAATAAAATATTGTAAAATGAAATCTTGTGTTTTTACTATTCACCAAACCTTTTTCATACATTAGGGAACCTGAAACATCTTTTATCCTTGGTAATCCTATGTAAGTAACACGTTAAGAAACCGTCGTCGGCTTACTATTTTACACGGCTGCCCAAAAGAGTAGTGTAAGTATTGTTTTTTTTATAATCATAAATCATATTTCATGCACCATGAAATAAAAATATACATACGGCTATCCGCAATAGGCTTCGTCAAAATGTCACAGAGAATTGCAATATGAAATGTACGTGAGTTTCTTTATTCCGCCATAACTTCTAAATGGCTGAACCGATTTCGGTGAGTGGGCTATTGTTGGAATCCTCACGTGACATAGGCTATATATTTTTTGGGAAATCAGTCGTGTTTTATTTTTCTTTGAAAAAACGTTCAGTATGTAAATAAATAGTCAATATTGATAGCATATGTTTAAAGCTGTATAAGAGCATCTGATTTTAACGACTGATATCTATGTATGTCATGATAAAAGACTGGTCTCTCTATGCACAGAGGAGCTTAAGACAAATCCAAGTGGTGCCCACACCTGGGGTTGCTTAACTTGCGTAATCGTCAATAATGTTTACTAGTGGGCATAAATAGCTATCGAGCTCCTTCAGTTTTATATACCAATAAATTATTATTTGATGCAGCAATATACTAAATAGATGGTTATTAATGACATAACCTATAAAACTTCTAAGCATAATAACTCAAAAACCTGGCTTCCTACAGTTACGATTTTTTTACCTTTAGAATCAGCAATATATACTCTATCAAACAAGGTATATTTCATTTATAGATGCTAAATTTGGTGATTAACTAAAATGATATATGGGAAGCTGCCATAGCTCTTTGGCCAAAAGCAGGGTCTTACAGCACAAATAAAGGACAAATAATTACATAAAATAAAAAAGTGGAAAATTTAAGGTTGTCCCCATACATAGTAGACTCCATTTAAGATAGTCCTCTAAGTTGTATGGGCGCTCCTGTATGAGCGCCCATTTAGAGGACTAGCGTAAGTAGCACCAACCTCAAATAAGGTAAAATGCGTACCTACGCAACCCTCGGTGCGCGGGTCAGACTCGCACTTGCCCGATTTTTTTTATATTATACATGAAACCAAATTTACGAAATTTTGCCAAAAGCAGGGTCTTACAGCACAAATAAAGGACAAATAATTACACAAAATAAAAAAGTGGAAAATATAAGGTTGTCCCCATACATAGTAGACTCCATTTAAGATAGTCCTCTAAGTCGTATGGGCGCTCCTGTATGAGCGCCCATTTAGAGGACTAGCGTAATTAGCACCAACCTCAAATAAGGTAAAATGCGTACCTACGCAACCCTAAACCTAGGATACCAGCTTGCGCGCATATTGTCGACAATGACATAAAAATAGTTTATTTTGAAAATTTCTTCCGCTTTCAATTCATGAGCTTCATCTTCCACTTCATAATCAAAGTGCCTTATTTTACGTCGTCTTCTGACTTCTTTGAACTGTCTGTCAATATCATTTTTCTCGGCTATTTCTCTTGCTTTTACAAGGGATGACTGAAAACCATTTTCTCGATAATTATCGAGCCAATTTGTGAATGCGTCTAGGTGTTGTATAGCCACATCTAATTGCATGTTTTCGCTTTGCCACATTTTACTTGTAACATTTATCTTTGTAAGAATGTCATACCATATGACAAGTGAAACTACAAATTCGTAAGTAGTTAGTTCCTTTTCTATAGAATGGCATTCACTGACCAACTAACAATCTGTTGTGTTTTCTGCTAAATCCTTTAAAGCAACACATATATCACTTAGTTGGTATTTAACGGCCTTCACCGATGCTACCCTGAACTCCCATCTAGTTTCAGAAAGTGGTTTTAGCGACAATGATTTTACATGAGCATTTAAAATAGTCCACCTCTGACTTGAGCCGGCAAACAGAGTGTACAAGCTTTGTAGCAAACCAAAGCGATAGAAGAGCAGAACATTATGTCCCGACTCACGAGTGTTATGCGATTAAAAAACTGATCTTTAAGTGTTTCGAGGTGCGATATTCAAGTACTACACTGAGAGATTTTTTTCGATAACCGCAAGCTCAAAACGTGACAAGTCCGCGATTCGAAGTTAACAAGTGAAAATGTACCTACGTAGGTAGATCGTAGTTAATTTTGGGTTATGATAAGTAAAACTGTACTAAGATTAAGAAAAATATAGAATAAAGTATATCTTATGGTAACAATAACCCAAAGTTTACTTCTGTTTTTTACACGCATTTGTACTTGTAAACTTCGAATCGCGGACTTGTCATTTTTTGTACTTACGGTTATCGAAAAAAATCTCTCAGTGTACATAATGAATTTTTCAATTTTGTTTTGAATGAATGAATTAGTTAACTAACTTAATTTTAATTTACCGTTATGTAATAACCTTAATAAGTAATTAAGGATCAAAATCAAAAGTTTTAAATAAAAAAAATAGTTTAAAAAAAAATATTTTTTTAAATTTGCTTGGGTTGTTGTGCGATGCTCCTGTTACCCCTCGTTTTCACCAAGAAACATGTCCAATACATGTTTTATACAAAACTTGTAGACAACATAATTATTTGTTTTAGACATGTATTGAACATGTCTCAAACATTCTTTCGTTCACACTGTGTAGCCAACAAGTATCTATAGGTACAAGTATAAAACACGTTTGCGTTTACACTGAAGTCAGTTACAGTTTAAAACATGTCTTATACATTGATAGCGTTCTCACCTACAAAATACAGTCGTGTTTTAGACAAGTATTGTTTATTTTATTGCAATTTCTGTATTATACAAGTATTAGACAAGTTTTAAACTTTATCCATGCTTGTTGGATAAAGTTTTTTTTTTACTGCACGGTTGGCGTATAGTGCATAGATTATACAGATATACGTATAGTGGTTTAAGCGGCCGCCTCATCGCTTGACATTGCGCTGAGCGTTGTGGGTTCGATTCCCACACGAGACAAAACTTTGTGTGATCCATAAATTGTGCCCGTATGTTGTATATTTGTAAAGTCCCCCGCGACACAAGATTTAGTCCTAATGCGGGAGTTGTATTTAAAAAAAAAATTAAAAAAAATAGTTTTCAACATACCGGACGAACCGCGCTTTTTACTTCGTGAAAATGAAATAAGAAGAAGAATGGAGTGGTGAAAAAAAACAAACTTTATAACTCATTGAGCTTTTGCATGTACAAGAATGTCTGAGGAATGTGAAAAATAAAATATATAAAGATCGCCAGAAGAAAAAAGACGCATTGGCAGCAATTGCTTCGCAAATGTACATTAATGTTTTTTATTTTTTATTTATAGACTCACGCCTGTATCCCTGAAGGGGTAGGCAGAGGTGTAATACTTATTACACCCACATTTCACCATGAATTTTAAGGTCGCCACGTAATAAGGGGGCCTATTGCCGTACCGTTACCAGACTCCGTGCTGCCACTGAGAATTCGGAAAAACCCAGTAGGTAATACTTTTGCCCGACCCGGGAATCGAATACGGGGCCTCTATTTAGCAGTCACATACGCTATCGACTGGACCACGGAGGCAGTGTTAAAGATGTTGATAAAATATAACGAACCTCAAGAACCAGTTTAATAGGGAAGTAAATAGATTAAAAACGAAGTCAGGTTCTTTCTTTTAAAATAAAACTACTGCTTGAATTTGTCTCAAATTCTACAAGTTTAGCTACGACAAAAACATGAGATCATAAACATGCAGACAACTACAAGTTTTCAACCAACAAGTTTCATACAAGTTTTGTAAACATGTCTACAACAAGTTACATACAAGTTTTCTATACATGTCTACAACAAGTTACATACAAGTTTTGTATAAGGTACAACAAGTTTTATACATGTATGTAGTTTTGTATACAACATGTTTTATACATGTATATGAGAAAAGAAAACATTGTCAAAAACTTGTTAAATACATGTATTATACCTTGGTGAAAACGCGGGGTTAGAGCGGTTTCAGATTAGCGTTTTATACGCGCGTATAAGCTCGTTTTTAGAAGCGCGTGTAGGCGCGTATAGGCGCGCCTTTTGGCACACGCGCAACTCGTACGAGCGTTAACGCGCTTCTAAGCTCGTAATAACTACCAACCGTCAGAATCCATGTTGACACTGACACGACGTCATTACCGTTTCGAGCGAACACGCCCGTTTACGTGAGTCTGGTTTTTTGAAGCGCGTAATATAGCGCGCGTGTAAGCGCGTATGCAGAAACGACCGTATACGCGCAGAAAAATACGCTAATCTGAAACCGCCCTAAGAGCGAGGCCCTGGGCGATTGCCCTGTTCGCCACCCCCTAAGGCCGCCACTCACAGTCTGTTAGTATAACCACTACGCTATCGCTGACGGCCTGCTAAATAGCACTACTATATGAGTAAATAAACAATGTAAAAACAATCTAGTTCACAAAGTTTCAAGCCAATACATAGCACTCTGCCTACCCCTGACACAAAAATAACACGAGCGAGCGCTCTTACCTGCCGTGACGTAACACGCTTCGCTCCACTGACTTATCTGATTAAGGAACGAACGTCAACGTAGTTTATCTCACAATTTGGCGCAACTTGTTTTGGCCTTCGCTTTATGCAAATATAAGGCTCTTGACCTCTAGGAATAAAGAGACCTAAATGGCTTTGACTTGTAAACCACCATTACCATCTTGAACTAAAATTGTGCTGCTTTCTCTGTAATCTTATGTACAGGAAATATACAGATGTGCCTGGTATATTATAGTAATTCACACTTAATATTATAAATGTTCGGTTCGATCCCCGGGCACACTCTACTTTAATCCTCTGATTTTTCGAAGTTATGTGTACATTATATATTAATTATCGCTCGCTTAATGAAGTGCCTGGTGGATGGCAATAGGCTCGCCCCCTATTTATACATTGGGACCGAAACATAACTGGCGAAGTGTGGGTGTGTAATGCACCTCTGCCTACCCCTTCGGGGATAAAAGGCGTGAAGTTATGTTATGTTATGTTATGTTATGTTATGTTATGTTATGTTATGTTATGTTATGTTATGTTATGTTATGTTATGTTATGTTATGTTATGTTATGTTATTATAAATGTCGAAGTATATTTGTTTGCTTGTCCTTCTTTTGTGTCGCAATGGAGCGATGTTATGGTATGGTTTTTGTGTGTGTTAGGTAGTCAGTAGGCTGGTGAATGACATAGGTTCTTTACTACGATAGCCGACTCCAATGCCAAGGGAACTGCGGTCAAAGTCTAGAACAAATGAAATCACAAAATCCAAACTTATGATAAAATGCTTTTTCATAGCTTACATTTCTATTCTAGCTGGTTCTACAATTGACATACCATTCTACAAACCGATTGTCATATGAGCCGTGTTTGACGTACAACTATGTCCGAATCCGAAATGGTCCGAATTGATAGCGTTAGGTTTTGATCACAAAAGCATAGTTTGGGGTTGATGTTTTGTGCACCATATTGAGTTGGTTTACTTTAGTCATTGTTTAGTTCATGTGTTCATGTCAAGTTCAGTACATCATAACAAAAATAAAGGAAGAAATTTTCTTACAACTATCAGCTATACAATTGTATTTCAATATTACTTATATATTTTTTAT
Organism: Euclidia mi; assembly: GCA_944739405.2. Classification (NCBI taxonomy): domain Eukaryota; kingdom Metazoa; phylum Arthropoda; class Insecta; order Lepidoptera; family Erebidae; genus Euclidia; species Euclidia mi. The sequence goes on along the minus strand of OX123202.2, from coordinate 2,531,083 downwards.
TTATAGACTCACGCCTGTATCCCCGAAGGGGTAAGCAGAGGTGTAATATTACACCTACATTTCGCTACGAAATGTTAGTTCCCACATAATAGGGGGCGAGCCTATTGCCGTTACCGGGTACATTACCAGACTCCGTCCTGCTACTGAGAATTCGGAAAACCATGTAACACTTTTGCCCGACCCGGGAATCGAAACCGGAACCTCCGATCAGCAGTCGCATACACTATCCACTGGACCGCGGAGGCAGTCTTATACCTATATTTAAATTGTTTATGCCACCCTTGGGAATATCCTTTACCGCAAGAACTTTACAAGTATTAAGTCCAGGGACATAAACTCCTAGGCGCGACAGCAACACTTTTTGATCGAACGATTGTAAACTTTACTTTACGGTTATGTAGCGAGTCTTACTCGCGATATGACCCACTAAATAACCGTATTTTTTGAATCACACAAATTGTTGTCTCGTATGGTGATCGAACCAACAACACTAAACACAGTACCAAACAGCAAAGCGACTACTTTAACCACTACGCTATTTGATACTCATTAATGGGTCCTCGTTATGAATTTCAAAGTATCTAAGTAAGTAATAAATTAATGCTCTCTATACTGTTGACCTTTTTGTACAGAGCACAAATCCTCAAATACTAGCACGTCCCAATCAGCAGCAGTGAACAAACAACGTGTACATCCGAGACAGTCGACTCGAGGCCACGACACACGTCTTGGCACAATTATCTACGACACAGCACACTCCGCATACGACGAACAATTACACCAGAGCTGCCCTGCGCTCTGTAGTGCATCCTCCAAACGGACCATTCGATCAAATACATGAAACAACAAAGCTATTTGTAAATTGCTTTTGTAGTGTGATCCGATTTAGAGCTGCTATACTATCCTTTGTCGATACATTTAACGGTATCTGTGTCCCATGTACCGTGTATGTGGGACTATATATTCGTAGCAATTGATTTTCTAATGTGTCTCGCTGGACAGCTAAAGGGTTAATTTTGATTTCATGTTATAAAACTATTTCCATAAATTATTATATTTCACTAATTATTAAAATAGTGCACTACTATTATATGTATCCAGTGTTCTTTTCTACTGACACTCATTAATTTAGCACACTCATTTTAGACAAGTGACCTTTTATAGAATGCATCATTTCACTTATCACGTCCTTGAGTAGTCTCTTTAATGGTACAACTATAGGGAAAATCTATATACATTAAGTAACTTAATAATAATAATAATAATAATAATGATTTATTAATGCAAAAAAGTATGTTACATGGCACCTATAATTAGTACAGCAACGTAATTAGTCATTATAAGAGGAACCCTGTCTCCCAAACTAGGTTATACCTGTATCTTGAGAGACAGTAATTCGGTTGTGAGAGTATACTCATTATAATACAATGCAAGTGGGACATAATGACAATCTATCGTTTCTTCAAGTTAGTGTTAGGCAACATCTATTTTTGTGTGTGTGCACCAATATGCGTGTGTGTGAGGGTGTGTGTATGTGTATGTGTGTGTGTACGTGTATGTGTGTGTGTGTGTGAGGGTGTGTGTGTGTGTTCGTTGCGTGAAATTACACTATTTGATGAAATTGAGTAATAATTCCGTTTTATGATAGTCGAGTTGGAGCAACCAGTTTGTGAGAATGTTTTTTGTTTTATATTTATTTAAACTTAGAATATTTAGTTGTTTATTAACTTTTTTGTAGATATAAGAACTTAATGTAGGAAACTGATGTTCAGCAAAGGAAGTTTTATGTTTTAATGTGGGAATGATAACCGTGCGTTTGTTTGGATTACAAGGAGGTACTATGCTATGGTACCTGAGAGTGATTTGAAGTACAAACAGCTGTCTAACCGTAAGGAGTTTGCAATCGCTGTATAGTTGCACAGTAGGGTATCTAAAAGGTTTTTTGCACATCACCTTCAGAATGGCGCGTTGAGCTCTTTCCAACTTCAGGAGATGTGTTTTGGCAGCCCCACCCCACACTGTTATGCAGTATCCGATCACTGATTGACACATAGCGTAATATACTACTTTGAGAATGTCAAAACTAGCAGATCGTCTGAGTGATTTAAAAATTTGAATGAGACGAAGGGTTCTATGCGTCAGCGATTGGATATGCTTGTCCCATTTTAATTCCTGGTCAATTAAGACGCCGAGATACTTCACGTTATCTGTTCTAACAAGAGCCGGACAACAACAGGGCAACTGATTTGGCGAACATGAGTGAGCTGTAATCATGAAGGATTGAGATGGAGCTGAACTGTGTCGAATTGCGAAAGGAATATAAAAGGTTTTTTGTAAGTTAATTGTTAGGAGATTAGCATGCAACCATGACATGACAGTAGTTAGGGCAGATTCAGCCTTACGCTTAACCAAGTCCCAGGTATCGCCGTAGACTAGAATTGCGGTATCGTCTGCGTATGCAATGGTTTTACAGTCAGGGAGATTAAGCGTACATAAATCATTCACATAGATTTGGAATAGCGTTGGGCCCAAAATGCTTCCCTGAGGAATACCAAAGGTGACTATTTCTTCATCACTCAAACAAGAACCAATCTTAACCCGCTGTGTGCGATTATTGAGGTAATCTTTAAAAATCTCAAGTTGTAGTCCCCTGATTCCAATTAGTTCCAATTTAGAAATGAGGAGAGGAACAGAAACTGTGTCGAACGCCTTAGACAGATCTAAGAATATGCCCATGCATTTACTTCGATTGTCCAATTTGTTTGCAACTAATTTTGTGAGATCTAGTACTGCATCCTCAGTAGACATGCCAGGACGGAAACCATACTGATTTTGCGCAATTATTTGGTGTCTGTCCAAAAACTTTCTAAGATTATTATTGAGGACCTTTTCAAATATTTTAGAGAGAGCTGGCAGTACTGAGACTGGTCTGTAGTTGCTGACACAGCTTCTGTCCCCACCTTTGTGGATAGGATGTACGATGGCTTTTTTCAAGGCGTTTGGGAAAGTACCTGTATAGAGACAGCGATTGAACAAGAATGTGATGTGAGGAGCCAAAATATGCCGGGAATCCTTAAGGACTGAGGAGGGTATTCCATCCCAGCCTACTGCGCAATCATTTCTTAGTTGTAAGATGAGAGATTCAATTTCTTCTTTATCTATGTCCAGAATTGCAAGGGAATTAGATGTGGAGTGACGGTTGGGGGGATTGGTAGTATTTAGGTTTGTGAAATTAGAAGATAATATTTTCTCTGCAAGGCTTTTTCCTACATTGGTGAAGTAAGTACAGACGTTATTAGCTGAGTGCTTAGGATTCGAACTGACGCTTAAAAGTTCAGATGCATTGTTTTGCTTATTTTGTGTATTAGTTATTTGCTTAATCGTTTCCCACAAGACTCTCGGATTATTTTTATTTTTTTCTAGTTGGATCTGTTCATATGAAGCTTTTAAATTATTAAGAAGTTTATTACAATAGTTGCGGTACCGAGTATATGTGATTTTTAGTATTAAATTATCCGGATTTTTTTTTGAATTAACGTGCATCTTATCACGATTTTGTATACATTTAAGGACCCCAGTCGTTATCCAGGGTTTTAATATTATTTTTTTACGGGGAATTTTAATTTTTGAAGTATGTTTCGTAATCACAGTTTTTATTATTGTAATAAAAATATCCATAGATTTATTAGCACAAGTTTCTACGTAGATGGCTGAAAAATCCGTACTTAGAAGTTCCGATTTAATTGCCTCATAATTTAATTTAAATGTAAAAGCCGAAGCTTTCCTGTTTGGGTTAGAGTTAGAGATAACCAATATTGTAGGTTTGTGGTCAGTAACATGTGTTTCCAGCACTAGAGTTGTAGAGGTTTTATTACTCTTTAGAAATACATGGTCATAGCACTTGGATATACGTGTGGGAAATACATGTGTTGGTAACAAACCGTGCGATGCATTTAGGAGCAATAGATTTAGGGACCGATTATCTCGATTATTATGGGCAATATCAATATTTAAGTCACCAACAAGAGCAATGTTAGGAAAGTCCTTCAACTTTTGGTAAGTGTTATCTAAACTATTTAAAAAGTTATTGCAATTGTCCTGTGAGGAGTATGACGGTGACCGGTAAATGCCTAGTACAGCCAAGCTAGAATCTATTTCACAGACAAGACAGTTGCCATCTTTAAAACTTGGCTCCCATACCCTATGAGTTAGTTCCGATTTTATATAAAAAACCACCCCATCATTTTTGTTAGCGTTAATTTTAGTAGAGTATGAGTCATACCCATTTAGAACTGGCAAATTGATTACTTTGCTTAGCCAGCATTCAGTAAGTACTATAAGATCGTAATCAATTTTTGTACGTTCGAACAGCACCTCCAGTTGGTCAAAATTTTTATTCAAACTACGTATATTTAAGTGGAATACTGTTATTAGCTTGGTTGATGAGTTCACAAATTTTAGGCAGTCTTCCGGGGTACAGTTAAAGGATTTTCCTAATAGAGTATCTAAGTCATTGTTAATGTTATGTATGTTAGCCATTGGAAAAATTTACGGTAAGTACAGATGGTACTACAATGTTATGAACTGTAGAATATAATCTGACAGGATTGATGACGAAAGCAACTTTGTAATAACATTTGTGTAGTGTATGGAAAAACTGTAGTGTAGTTTTTGTTCTTATTTGCATCTGTGTGTGTGAGAGAGTGTATGGGATACTTTTGTATGTGTAATTAAGATGTGTGTGTGTGTGATAAGTGTGTAATTGAGATATAGTGTGTAATTGAGATATAGTGTATAATTGAGATATAGAGTGGAATTGATGTATAGTGTAAATTGGCTATGAGTATATGAAAAATTGTTACAATAATATATATTGTTAGTTGTATTATAAATAGTTAGGAACGTAAACAGACTAGCACAATATAGTCACATACTGTTGTTTTCAAGATTTTGTAGGCACTTCTCAGATGTTATTTTGATTTGCTTATCACCCTCTGCTTTGCGAAGAAAAATATTCCCATTGGAGATCCAGCAATATTTATATTCCTTATTTTTGGCGAAACTACGGGCCTGGTAGAATAGCTTTTTATGACTAGGGGGTAACTGCTCAGCAATGTAAATTGGTTGTCGTTTGCCTTGTAAGCCAATAATCTCAGTGTTTAGTTTGTCTGTTACCGCCCTGTCTTTATTAAAACGTTTAGTCGCGCTTAACAAACTCTGTTTGGCTTGAACTGTCTTGAACTCGACGACTACCGGGCGCGGAGAGCTGTCATCCGTTACCTTGCCTGGCAGACGGTATATGTCGCGAAAATCGGACTCACAGATACGCATGCCAATCGCCTCGCCGATATTGCATATTGTCTTAGCTAGAGAAATATCAGTTTCGTTCTGTTGTTGTGGAATATTTCTTATCTCAGCTCCTGATGATCTTGATTTCAGTTGTAGGTCTTGAATCTTTTTTTCCAAGTCAACTATGTACATATTCTGTTCTGCTCGTTCTTTTCTTAATTGCTCAACCTCTTTTTTCAGATCTTCAAACTGTTGATTTATAAAGGCCATAGAATGCGAGATCTCTTCGTTTGACTTAATTATTTGCACATTCGTCGCCTGAATAATATTGTTTTGTTTTTTTATGTCAGCTAATTCTGATACCAAAGTAGACATTATAGCATTCTGTTCTGACATCATCTTCTCGATGCTAGAGTCCTGTTCTTTTTTCCAGTTAGTGAGCGTATCTTGAAGTTCTTGCAATTCTAACAAGGGCTCTTTCTGTGGGGAATTCTCGTTTCTCGGGCGTTTACTTCTTTTGCTCGTATTTATATTGTCGCTCATTATGACCGCAGAACTTATATCCGGTTCAGATTGAGTTTGATTAAGCGTGTTAGATATTTTAGGTTTGTTCGGGGGGGAGCGTTGAACCTTCGACATACTGGTCGGTAACAATCGGGTCAGTAATAAATAGGCCAATCAGTAGTTAATTTAGGAATGCTCTCGCGATGTTATAAACAAAAACGTATACTCGCCGTATAATAATTCAGCGCTATTGGGTTGTAAAAGAAGTGTATGATGCCGTAGATAGATGTTCGCCGTGTCGCGTAGCTCATCCGACTGCCGATATCCGCGGCGACGTCAACTGTATCGTACGTAGCACACTGTCTGCGTCTCGTAGCGTGGCCGATGTCGGTCGTAGCGGTGACGTCAGCGGTATCGCACGTAGCGCAGTATCCCCGTCTCGTAGCTGTTGGTGATCGCAGGCGGTGACGTCAGTTGGGCCGCATGTAGCGTGTTGTTTCGCACTTCGCTGCTACACGTCCTGTGGCTCGGGGGTTAAGAGCTCTGGTCGGGCCTCCCCACCGCTGCGAGCGCAAGTTCAAACCCCGCAAATCACCGCACTTTTTGAGATGTTTCTTCGAGTTGTAATTTCGAAACGTATATGTATCTCACTCTAGTACCACCCACTGGGAGTGACCCTCCGGTTAAAACAGTTAAAGAGTGACAAGGAATTGATATTTAGGCTATTCAACCAATCACAGAATTTAGAGCAAAGAATTTAGTAGCGGAATTGACACACGTCCACTCGCTTAGACTTCACTCGGCCGAATCGAACTTTAATGTATGCTACGAGTACCATACTAGACTGATATACATACATACATAGACTCACACCTGTATCCCGGAGGGGTAGGCAGAGACTACGGAACAACAATTTGCAACGATCCTGTCATATCTCTCTTGCTTCATCGACTCCCATCAGATTCCTCATGCATGCTCTTCTGTTCAGGGTACTTCTATCTTGTCCTGTTTTAGGATGTCTCCAATCTGATATTTTCTTGGGTTTACGCGAATGTTACACATTGAAATTAAACTACAGTTTACGGATTTTATCGCGTTATATTGGTTTCACTGTTATTACATTTAAACCGAATGATCTAGAAATAGATATGTTGAGAATTTGTCTAACGATATTCAGTTTGATAACTCCATTTGATTTTGAAAAAATACATCGATGCAATAAATAACAGAGAAACATCAAAATATTACGCGTGTAAACGTAACAAAATAGAAAAATTTGAAAAATTACAACAAAAATCAAATGACCAGTACAAAATGAAAGAGAACGGTTTTGCACGGACCAATCACACGCTACCGTCCGCCGATCATAGACAAACAGTTGAAAAAGTACTGAGCGAGGTTTAAATTATGCGATAACTCCATTCAGAATACCGTATGTGACCATTATTTGCAACGTTGAGAATTGTCTAGTCAAGAACAATGTGAGTAAGGAAGATTTCGAGGCCATACGTCAGGACGTTTCTGCTGTATTGCGTCAGTCGAAAGTGCCGGCAAGGAATCTACAAAAACCCAAGTATTTCGCACTGGAGAACCTACGGGCTAGACCTGAACTAACAGTACTCCGAGCAGATAAAGGAAATGCAACGGTAGAGATGAACACGTCCGATTATAAACAAAAAATGGAAAATCTTTTGTCGGATGAACGTACATATAAATTGGTTAAGACGGACCCTACCAACAAAATACTCAAGCAAACGAGTGACATTGTGAAGAAATACTCCGAACAACTGAATCTGGACGTGAAATACTTAATACCATCGTGTGCAAAACCTCCTCAATTGTATGGTCTACCGAAAATACATAAAGAAAATGCTCCACTGCGCCCTATAGTCAGTCAAATAGGGGCACCAACCTACAAATTGGCTCAACACATTGCAAAGATTCTCTCGCCACTCAGAGGCAAGACGAGAGCGCATGTAAAGGATTCCTACCATTTTGTCAGTGAAATAAAACACCTACATCTCTCTGACAAGGAAACTATGGTTAGTTTTGATGTACAGTCATTATTCACATGCTTACCGGCACATGACTGTATTGAAATAACTAGAAGGAAGCTAATAGAGAACAACGTCCCTGAGGAATATGCAGAAATATTAAAACACTGCTTAATAACTGGCTATCTGTTGTGGGATGAGAAATACTACATACAAGTAGACGGTGTGGCAATGGGCTCTCCAGTATCGCCTGTTGTTGCTGATATCTTCATGGAGGACTTCGAGGCGCGAGCCCTGCAGACTGCCACCATCACACCGAGGTTCTATAAGCGGTATGTAGATGACATTTTTACAATTTTACCAACAGATAGTGTAAATGTATTCCAAGACCATCAATTCTTTAGCTTTCTTAGATGTACTTGTTATCAGGAACAAAAACAACTCTTTGAGCCACACTATGTATAGGAAAAAGACACATACAAATAGGTACATAAATGGTCAATCTCACATCATGTGACAAGAAACACCTGGACGCCGAGCTTCAACATGTCAAGCAAGTTCTGCAAGACAACAAGCTCCGACCGCCGCGCCAACGTCACAGATCCCCGAAGAACAAGCCAGCCACAGTAGAAAGACAACCTGCTGTCCTGCCATACATCACGGGCGTGACCTACAAGATTGACTACATCTTAAAGCGAGCTTCAATAATAACTTCCTACAAGCCGCCAACGAAGATAAGCCAATTATTACCATCTGTCAAGAGTCAGTTACCCTTACAAGAGGCCAGGGTTTACAAGATTGACTGTGAGTGTGGGCTCTCATACATTGGACAAACCAAGAGAAGCATAGGCATTCGACTAAAGGAACATATAGCTGACATTAAACACAAACGCTCGACGAAGTCTGCTATGTGTGAACATGTAGAACAAGGAACCAACCATTACCTGCGATTTGATAAACCACAGATACTCGCAAAAGAACACCGATTTATTCCAAGAATGATACGTGAAGCTATTGAAATTAAAAAACATCCTAATTCCAATAGGGATGATGGTTGGAATGTTCCTCCAGCTTGGGACCCTGTTATCAGGCTAATGAAACCCAAGAAGGACAAAGTCACCAGAAGACATCAAGACACAGTGAGCAAATTCTGCGTAGATAGTAACACCAATAGTTGAAAAATGTTCGGGTACTTTGAGATAACTTTTAAATTCAAGACAAAGACAAATATCACCTCAGTCTGCCGTGAACATGAATCCTGTAAAGAATTCGAAACGTCGGCTAGTAAAAAAAAAATAGTTTCTAGATCATTCGGTTTAAATGTAATAACAGTGAAACCAATATAACGCGATAAAATCCGTAAACTGTAGTTTAATTTCAATGTCTCCAATCTGGTCAGAGAACGTCCGCCTAGGTCTTCCCATTCGGCCTGTCCCGTTCACACTTGCCTTGTACATCTGCTTGGTCAATCTTTCGTCATCCATCCTTTCCACGTGCCCAAACCACCTAAGCATACCTCTCTCGATGCATGTCACTACATCTTCTTTTACCCCACAACACTCTCTTATCACATTATAGACTGATATATCTCTCATAATTGAGTGACATTTTCATCTACAAATATTAAGTCCTTAAAAAAACTAAAGGATAGATTGATATTTTTAGAACATCTTCTTCTATTCGTAATTAATCAATATTCATATCAAGTTCTAATGACCCAACCTAATTGTTTTAAAATAACTATGGAGACACAAATTATTTAATGATAACAAAGAATATTCCTGCTGTTTAATCCCACGGTCAAAAATAAATGTAATATTGTTTATACGTAAATTCATTACAGCATCAATAAACTATAATTTGATACAGATACAATTTTACAGAAATGATTGGAAACTTAACATTATTTCATTGAACTGGAAATAATTTTATATTATATTTATCTGTTTGTCCGTTTCATTGACTTATTATGTGTTGGTACTAAGGAACAGATTGGCAAGATTTTCTCTGATTCTGATCACGCCCACCTAGATTTAGACAAAACGTTTAAGCTTTCTACCGCCATAAGCGTGTAAATGGAAAGGTATCTTTTTATTCGTCTATGATATTCCGCGAGGTGACTTTACAAGCATAGATTTTTCAGCACCTTATAGGTTCGCTTGAACACTATTCTATTCAGCGATACGAAAACGATAAAATATAAATCATGAATCATTACCTATATTCTAAACTGCGCGTGTGTGTATAACTATTTTTAGTAGTAATGAATTTAGAAGGAAAATTGCCACACCTAATTGGGCTTATTAAATGAAAGAATAATACTGATCAACAGAAACACATTTCATATTGTTATTGACCTTACTGAAGACACCTAGCAACCGACATTGTGCCTGCCCCGACATATTCTTAAACTGGTTTGATTTATACTTACAATTTCGACAAATTTTTTGCTCATTTACTATATTATTATTTGCGAAAAGACTAAAGTAATGCCCGCTTCCAAAATACACTCAATCATTAAATTAGTCTCAGGTTCTTCCAATTTCTAAGAACGTATCTTCTGTCTCTTGCCACTTAACGTCTACTCAGACATGTACATGTATCTAGTACATACATACATACATAGACTCACGCCTGTTTCCCCGAAGGGGTAGGCAGAGGCATATTAAACGCCCACTTTTCACCAGAGTTTTGATCCCACGTAATAGGTGGCGAGCCTATTGCCGCTTTTCGGGATATTTTATGTATCTAGTGTGATTAACAAATAAAGTTTTTCATAACGTAATCTGTACACATAAATTCCTTGCTTTTCTGACTGACTTACAGACAAACTGCAGTCAAAACTATTAGGCGCAGGAGGGAAGCGATTTCCCGAAATTCTTGCTGGATCGGGCAGAAACGATGCGAGCGTAGCTGCATCATCCTCATCCTCTAGTAATTTTATATACCGTTACTAAATGTAATCTAATGTAATCTTCATATATATGTATATTTCTTTCTTCATATATTTTTTTCATTATTTCTTCAATAAAGAAAAAAAATAAAAAAACATTAAAAAATAAAGATTTCGAGTCGACAATATCCGCAAAATTCTGATTGTCTAGTATTTTGTTAAATTCTAATGGTTCTAACAGACAAATCGCAGTCGCCATATTGGCCACTCTAGCGAAACGTCACTGATACCGGATAACATTCTGAATCAAGTAGCAATTATTATATTGCTCCTTCTTTTGAATACTATCAATGAATACAAATGTAAATATCTGAGCTCTTTGGTACTACCTACCTAAGTACTAAGTCTTAGTACTAAGTAGTTTGTATGTGTAAATACTCTTTGCAGTTATATTTCAAAAACAGTTAAACGATAATTATAGAAGTATCCGCCAAATAAAGGAGATTTGTGTTACCCCGAACATAGATGATATACTAGAGAACCCCGAATTTAGGCGAGCGAAGCCGGAGGCAAAAGTTAGTACTAATATATAAAGCTGAAGAGTTTATTTGTTTGTTTGGTTGAACGCGCTAATCTCTGGAACTACTGGTCCGATTTGAAAAAATCTTTCAGTGTAATATAGCCCAATTATCGAGGAATGCTATAGGGTATATGACATCACGCTATGAGCCACGGGAGTGGAGTAGTAGCCTTAAATAACGCGGATATAACCGCGGGCTCATCTAGTACATAATAAACCTGTACTATGTGTCAGTTTCAAGTCGAGGCGTGCAATGAAGCTATTCGTCGTAAGCTCGCCTCCCTTATCCCGGGACATCGCTCGCCCATAGTTAGCGCAATTACGCCGCTCCGGCCGGCGCTCACACAGGGAATTATTTAGTAGCCTCTCGCAGCGTCTCAGCAGACGTTATTGAAACTGGACTCACTCATGAATAACTTACAGATGTATATTTACACTCGGCGGTAACGCCTTTGATAACATATTTTTGTCACTTTGATGATTTTCATGTTGTATTGTTTGGCTCACTAGCTCTAAGTGGTGTTATGTTAATTTATATAGATACACTAGCTGACCCAGCGAACTCCGTTTCGCCTTTTTAGGAGTTTTTATTTAATTCCCTTTTTTCCAAGCCCCTTTTCCAAAGTTACCATTGACTTAGCGCTTAATCGCTTATCATTTCAGAGTCTATAAATGCTGAACAAACAAACATAGATTTTTATATAATATTGAATTCCCCATTCCTTAAAATATCGGAGACGATACCCATATCGACTTAAAAAAATCCCGTCCGCCATCTTTGATTTCCTATCCGCCATCTTTGACCACGAAATAGATGTTGTATTTGTATTCACCATCCCTTAAATCATCAGAGACGATACCCATATTGATTTTTTAAATTTTTCCATCCGCCATCTTTGATTTCCCATCCACCATCTTGAATCACGAAATAGATGTTGTATTTGGATTCCCCATCCCTTTAAACATCGGAGACGATACCCATATTGATTTTTTTTTAATTTCCCATCCGCAATCTTTGATCATGCAATAGATGGTGTTTTTGAATTCCCCATTCCTTAAAATATCGGAGACGATACCCATATCGACTTAAAAAAAAAATCCCGTCCGCCATCTTCGATTTCCTATCCGCCATCTTTGATCACGAAATAGATGTTGTATTTGGATTCACCATCCCTTAAATCATCAGAGACGATACCATATTGATTTTTTAATTTTTTCCATCCGCCATCTTTGATTTCCCATCCACCATCTTGAATCACGAAATAGATGTTGTATTTGGATTACCCATCCCTTTAAACATCGGAGACGATACCCATATTGATTTTTTTTTAATTTCCCATCCGCAATCTTTGATCATGCAATAGATGGTGTTTTTGAATTCCCCATTCCTTAAAATATCGGAGACGATACCCATATCGACTTAAAAAATTCCCGTCCGCCATCTTCGATTTCCTATCCGCCATCTTTGATCACGAAATAGATGTTGTATTTGGATTCTCATATTGATTTTTTAAATTTTCTCATCCGCCATCTTTGATTTCCCGTCCGCCATCTTGGATCACTAAATAAATTTCATATTATTAATCAGCGTCCTGTAAATCTCGAAAACGATACCCATATAGATTGTATCCTATTCGTTTAGCCATTTTTTGCCTTTGACCCAACCCTCCCCCTTCTCGTTTGACCATTTTATTATTTTTGTCTGCCCCTAAAAGTTGTGGCGTAATTTTATATAGCCTATAGCCTTTCGGAATAATTGAGCTATCATAGGCAATAACAATTTTTAAAATCCAACTGCTAGTTCCTGAGATTAGCCGACATTATCTTTTAGCCTTTTTAGCCTTAAGGCTAAAAAGGCTAAAAGATAATGTCGGCTATCGTTAGGGCTATCGTATACAAAAAGAATTTTTCAGATCCGACCGGTAGTTTCTGAGATTAGCGCGTTCAAACAAACAAACAAAAAACAAACAAACAAACTCTTCCGCTTTATTATATTAGTAAAGATATTTTAATATTTTTTTTTATATTTGATACAAATCTCCTTTATTGGGCGGATACTTCCATAGTTGTCGTTTTAACTGTTTAAGAAATATAACTGCAAAAAGTATTTACACATACAAACTACTTAGTAAAGACTGTGTTATCGGTATCTGTGACGATCGCTAGATCGGCCAATATGGCGACTGTGATTTGTCTGTCAGAGTCAGAACCAATAGAATTTATAGACAAATAATTTGCAATAAAATAAAATTGCGACTATAATTAAAGATCTAAGCTATCCTATCTCTCAAGTTGGACCAGACGGCTCACGGTGTGCCAATTTAATTTAAAATCGGTTAAGTAGTTTAGGAATCCATCGCGAACAAACATCGTGACAGGAGATTTATATATATTAAGAAGATGTTTCTTTTAGAAGGTATATGTTTATTCAAGTAATTCTTTATAGTAGTATATTGAGTTGAGGTTCACTCGCATTATTTATGGCTACTCCTCCGCACTCGTGGCGCATAGCATGACCTTATTTAGCCTTCCTCGGCAAATGGGCTATTCAACACAAAAATAATTATTCAAATCGGACCAATCCAGTTCCAGAGATAAGCGCGTTTCAACCAAAAAAAACACACACATAAAAACAAACTTTACGGCTTTATAATATATATAGAAAACGGTATATTTATAATTAGCAGTATTGTCTCAAACTATGATGTTTTGTTATTTCTCTTGTACTGTACCTTGCAATTTGATCCTATTAAATGGTGTATCAATGTGCCTTCGCATTTGCTTAAGATTTCATTTTAATGCGATATTGTATCACATCATAATATCTTGCATAACTTGGTGTACTAGCGCGCCCCTTGGCGATGCGTGGTGTTGCGTGCTCCACGAAGTTACCGTAATGAGCTCACCTTGTTATGTCCACGTAATTAAATCATTTCCTGGCCATTTCCCAAGTAATTGTATCCCCAATTATTACTTGCGGATGCGATGGGTAATTTTTGAGAATTTAATTAATTAATTGCTTTAATTGGAATTATATATTTCGTTAATGAAGTAAATAAGTACTATATGCGACCAATGTTTCAAAATATTTATCTTCTGAACTTCAATCTGCTCTTGCTACATTTAACAATTTGTTTTTATTTTGCCGAATTCATACTTATTTAGATGTCATTAAATTATATTATTTGTACCATATATCCCGTTACGTTTAGAATATTTTGAGGATAATTTTGCGTATCTTAATCATCACTAAAGGTAACGACCAGTTGGCGCAGCGGGAGTGTAAGCGACTGCTACGCCGAAGGTCGCGGGTTCGATTCCCGCTCAAGTCAAACATTTGTGTGCATGAACATGGATGTTTGTCTTGGTCTGGGTGTTTCTATGTATAATATGTATGTATTTACAAAAAAAGTATATATGTATGTTTATCCATTATCTAGTACCCATAACACAAGCTCTGCTTAGCTTGGGACTAGATGGTGATGTAAAAAAAAAATACTTACCTGGTGTAATGAACAAGATACTACTTTGCTAGGTGTATGCTTATCGAATAGTTCCTTTGTAGTATTTTTTGTACTGTTAAAGTAAATAACACGGGAATCTAGTCTTTGCAGGCATTGATTCAATATGTACCATGGATAATAATCGTCCGTAATAATTCCAAGTACATACGATTTAATCAAGATATAACCTTAACATATAAGTACCTGAACAAAATAATCCCTTTTTAATATGCAATAGTAATAATATCGCCAATAAGATCCACCGCCTATTTTCCTCTTGACAACGACGTACCTAGTAACACAAAGACATTTGTGCGACATCTCAGATAATATAGCTAATAATATCAGAGAGCAGGAAACGTAATCTCGGTTGATAATAGATGATTGAAAGCACAGCCACAAGGTACGTAAGACAGAAAAAATAAATAATTTCCTCCGTCCCCGGGCTAATGTAATGCGCGTAATGATGGAACCGAGGGTTTCAATCAGACCGGCTGGCTTATAATCTGTGGCACGTGATGACCGGGAAATCATTTCGGTACCGTATACCTGTACAATATACATGTATATTTGTACCTACTTAACATCGTATTGAGTTCTGTGACAGGTGCGCTTTATTAAAACTATTGTGGCGAGACGGTTGTGTGTACAATATGTGCGTTTATTCTACAAGGTGGTTGCTATGTACTGTGTCTTAGTGTGAAATATTAAATTACTTATTGTAACAGCTTGTGAATTAATTACTTCATTAATTTTGTAAGTACGTTTATATGAGAATATAAGCTCTAATTAATTCTTACGTACAGATGATACGCTTATTTAGAAATTACAGAACTATTAAAGTGACAATGAAAAATAGTGTGCAACAAAATAACACGACATGTGTTGACATCTGTTAGTAGCTATCTTACTAGGCTAGGTAGGTACTATGCTCGCTCGTACTGTTGACATCAACTAATAAGCAATTACGGACATTAGAATTTTATGCTTTCTCTGCACACCGGCAATAACGTACTGTTAACATTTATAGGGTTTGCTCGTTTATTCATTTTTCAAGTGACAAAATAATTATGTTTTTGACATCGATAAGTTCATTTACAAAGATTTTATATCTGCTTTTATCATTAAACATATTTCTAGTTTCAGCACACGGCCCTAAGCTTTTGTACACCTTCCTTAATATGATTGACACTCACATTGACATTCCAATGCTTAAATATTAGAATAGTGATACAACTAACTGACCTAGTTATAAGAGGTAATTCGTCTCAATGTTCACGTTTAGTTGTGAGAGAGGAGTAGTAGAAACTTACAAGCGTTAATTACACCTCGATGCTTTGTCTATTGGAGCGGCGGTAATTGCGTCAGTTTGTTACCAAAGTGTTCACCATTTGCATATCGTACTAGCGTAATGATGTCACAAGTAATTAATGTGTAATAAATTATAATTTGGTATTATAACATGTTAAGTATTACACAATATTAAAAACATGGCAAAATAAACAAGTACATATTTCATACTATTTTTATCACCAGTTTGATATTTCAACATCCATTTTGAGATAGTTTATAATCGACTAAGGTCAGTAAAACTGCGTTTTAAATTGATTCATCAATCCGATAGGGTCTTTAAATGTTTGTTTGACATGAATTCTACCAATGTATCAACGTGCGAAATTATTTTTAAAATATTTCATTTATTTTTGTCTCGTATTATATTCCTAATTCATCTCGTTTACTAGCGCAAACTGAATCAGAAAACAATAACTGCGAGACTGCATAATAAGTTAACTACATACAGAGCACACACATTTATATGAGAAAGCTGTAGCTTCGTATAAAACTCGGCATGAAATACTCATTCACACCCTTTCCAACTAAAAATAGCTGAGAGGAATGGTAGTGAGTACGGCAACTCACAAATGAATGAATAAAAGCGCCGCGTCGGCTGCAACTTTGTTTGAAGTCGGTTAGAATAAAACTCCGCACATCCACACCCAGGCTCTGTACTCCGTTTGGGGTGTGAGCACATAACTGCGTATCATACTATGACTACGAACGTACGAAGGCAAGAAGTATTCTTTGTATGAATAACCATTATGTGACGGATAAGAATGCAAAGTGGCACTACCCTATTTAATTCCGTTGGTGTCGTAAGAGGTGGCTATAGAAAATGCACGAAGCAAATTATACCTTTGGGAAGAGACGGAATGATCGACACCGTGGCCTTTACAAACTGGTTTGGCTATGGTGGTATAGAAGGCCAAATTTTCTCCTTGAGTATTAGACTGCGAATAGTTATCTCATACTATCTATACTAATGTAATAAAGCGGAAAAGTTTGTTTGTTTGTTTGTTTGGTTGAACGCGCTAATCTCGGGAACTACAGGTCCGATTTGAAAAATTCTTTCAGTGTTAGATAGCCGATTTATAGAGGAAAGCTATAGGCTATATAAGATCACGCTATAAGCGATGAGAGCAGAGCAGTAGCTTTAAATAACGCGGGTGACCGAGGGCATCCTCTAGTACTTACATGATAAATCACCAGATGTTTCAGTCTTCTTTCAATGTAACATAATGTAGCACACTATTATGATTCCAAATTAATGCCGTACTATAATATCCATCAATTCCTTTTTTTATGACACGTTCAAAAGTTCATAGCATGTTCATGTTATGTTACGCTGTAATGTCCAGTTACCTTTACATCGTAGCGTTCAGTACACTCGTGTGTGAGAGCTGCCGCTTCACTAAAAACTAGTTCACGCAGTGCTCCACTTACAAATAAACGTCTCCGTTATTCGCCGTGTAGTTAAGGATGGACTTGTCTGCCGAATGAATGACCGGGGAATTGTTTTGTGTGAACTGGAACGTGAAGTGGGGAATATTAAATAATTCACGCTGAATGCGATATTGAAAACGGATTTATATTTATAGTTACAATCAATTAAAGTTAAAGAGCTTTTAAAAAAAAACATGCAGTATAGCCAGGAACTTCTTGCACCCAGGAATTTTTGCCGTGCGTAGTCTCTCAATAAGTCAATAACGGAATAATTTTACAAAGATAAGGTGTGAAATTGTTTGCTTGTCTTTATTTCACAATAGATTACTCCTAAAACTACTGAACAGAGTTTGATGTAACTTTGCAATAATGTCGGTTGTACATAAGAATGACGCATAAGCTTAGACGACACCGACAACAAGTCAAATAAAGTCAGTTAGTCGAGTTAAAACAGCATCAAGTTTCATAAGCTAAACATCAGCGAGTATTAATCCGAATTGTTGAGCCGTGATCAGCGCAGCGGCCTTCGCGCGCCGCCGATACCGACACCTCACCGCCGCTCCGTTCAACAATGTTGCATACCAATTAGCTAATCTGTCATTATTGGTGTAGTAAGAGGTACAACAGACCGCTATACTGCTATATAGCTAAATACCCAAAGATTGTGCAGATGACTAATCTTTTTTTTATTATGTAATAGGCGGAAAACGAGCAGATTAACACCACCCATAGACACATGTAACACCAAACTTGTCAGATATATCTGTATAAACATATCAAATACACTTCCAGACTTCTTCGTACAAAGTCTTTCTCTCGGCTTTAACATTGATTATTTACTATATTATACTATATTATATTGAATTTATTTTGTTACATTTTCATAATTAGGTACATTGCAGATGATTAATTATAACTATATACATTACTATCTTAAATAATCATACTGTCTAAGAATATATATGTACATAAAACTAAAAATAAAGAGTAAAAATAGATACATATGTACAGGTGTGTTTAGGCGTCGTAGAATGCCTCCGCATTCTATATTTACTATTACTTCCTTTGTTTATTATTATATTATGACATTATGTTTTCTTTTTATTTAATTTGTATTATTGTTAACTTATTAGTGAATGAAGCGTAGACAATTCTTGTATACTATATTTGTATGTCTTTAAGGCAAAACACAGCGCACTCGAAATTGTAAACACACAAGACCGAAAATTTTAATGTTACCTGTGTTTGACAAATAAATGATTATTATTATCGTAAAGCACTTGTGAATATGACCTATCCTATATTAGTGCACCGTAGCTGCTCGACAGACACACACCATGTATTGTGTCGCGACACGATCCGATTCGACACTGAACTAAAGTAAAATGTAAAGAGTTACTTTTTTCATCTTATTTACTATAAAGGACAACGCCCGAACTGGTTATAAACCCTGTGTCGCCAGAGGCTCTACAGACCTTTATTCAACAGACATAGAGAACATCCAGACTCGAAACAACAATTTGTGTCATACAAAGTGTTATATCGTGTGGAGTTCAACACACAAATAACTGCGCAATATATTCATACTTTTAAGGGAGTAACTATCATTCGACTGTTTGTGATTACTACATACATAATAAGAATAATACGCAATATTTTACGTGCCATATCTCACACAATATTAGATTTTGTTATAGGTATATTATAGTTATAGTATTTTTTACATATAAATGGCTGGTTGGTCTCGCGGCATAAATGTGCGTGTGGGATTGGGAGGTCTCGGGTTCGATTCCCGGGTCGGGCACAGTGTAATTGGGTTTTTCCGTTAGGAAATTCTCAGTAGTAGCACGGAGTCTGGTAATGTGCCCGGTACGGCAATAGGCTCGCCACCTATTACGTGGGACCTAAAAATTCATGACGAAATGTGGGTGTAATATTACACCTCTGCCTACCCCTTCGGGGATACAGGCGTGAGTCTATAAAAAAAAAGTTGCTATGGGTTATCCTGTAATGATAGATGAATGTAAGGATCTGATAAATAAATAAATATATTGACGCATATAGCAATATATTTTTGGTTTCATTTATTTGTTTGTAACTGTATAAATGCACATAAGTATTCTTTGTAATCCAACTCTATCGATGAGCTGCAACCGTTGCTCCCCCACAGCTCTGAATTGATTGAAAAATTATACACTTAATTCAAATACTTGGTGAAATACTACCCATACTGCAGTAGGAATGAGTTTTATTTGAACAGGCTTAAACCACTTCGCCGGCTTAACAAAGGGCTGCAGTCTAGTTAGTTTGTGTGAGCCAAGCTTCAACAATGGCTTATCGTAAAACATCAATTGTCGAACTGTTTAAACTTTTCCAACAAAATGTAATCTCTCAAATCAGCCTGTTGCAGTCTACTGTTTTAACAACTTTAAATGAAATTGTTATTCATTGAGTGGTTCCATTTGAAGTTGCTTATTGGATAAACTATAGTTCAATACAAAGCTTTATTTAAAATAATCTGTTGAATAAATCAGGCATTCGTATAATGAGATTTGGACGCTCGTTGCTAAACTATGTATGTCGTCATTGGCCATTATTGGAAATGCTTAGCGTAATAAAAATTATTGAAATATGGCTGAATGTTACAATGCAAAAGGTTTAGCGCAGGCTTTGTCACTCAATAAGTGTATTACTGCACAACTTATCCTAACGGTCCTTTTACGGTTCTGAATAGGGTTATTCTAAATTACTAATTCATATATTATTACTTTAGTGTCTTGCCCTGGTTTCAATTTATTTGCGGTCGGCGCAAAACGTCTTTCTTCTCATAATTACATACGAGAAGTAAATATATTTTTAGTCGTGATTCTTAAAATTTCTTTTTAGATTTTTCTTATTGTAATTCTCATTAACATAGATTATTTAGAAGTAGCAACCTATTGTAAATATTCATAAATGCAGTACATACAAAGATCTTCTTTTCTGTGTTATTTGCGAAATAGTATTTCCGACAAAGATCACATTGTAAACAATAAATAGACAACAATATAATTATTAAGATCATCGCGAGTAAGAGCAGCGCCCTCTCACGTCGTGTTCTTATGAAAGTAATCTTTACGCACTCGACTGTACCCTTCGCAGCTGACTGTACGGTTGTGAGTGACGAGCGCTCCCCTCACCCCTCATCTCTTGGGACACAAGAACTCACGTACCAACAGATCATCTCCTGCATTACACCTAATTACATTTTTAATAAAATATTAGTATCTTTTTGAGGAGTCGAGCTTTTCAGATGCCGGTATTTACTTGGGATATACTTACCTGGCATAATAATACGTTAGTATTTACTAAAAAGTTAGTATAAAGTAACTTTACCTGGAAACCTGGTAATATTGGTTATTTCTGATTAGCAGATACAGACTAACATGTCGGTCTCTAAGAGGACTTTTCTTTCTGATGGCAATTTAAATCACGCGTATAAATATGTGAGCAGCGATATCCGAATGGAGAGACCGACAGACTGCTACGCAGATGACCTCGGGTGCGAATCCACGGCACGCACCAATGACTTTTCGAAGTTAAGTACGTATTACATTGTTAATTATCGCTTGCTTATCGGTGAAGGAAAACATCGTGCGGAAACCTGCATGTCTAAGAGTTCTCCATAATGTTCTCGAAAGACATGTGAAGTCTGCCAACCCGCACTTGGTCAACACTTGGCCAGCGTAGTGAACTATGGCTTTACCCTTCTCATAGTGAGAAGAGGCTCGTGCCCAGCAGTGGGACCGTATAAAGGCCTGATGATGATGATATAAATATGTACGTATAAGTCATCGTCCTATGCAAAAAGTGTACAAAAAATATGGAACGTACATAAAAGATTTGACACTTTTGTCGCAAGGCTACTTGTCTAATTTTATTGCTTGAATTCAACTTTACCCTATTATGATGCCATTCTTCGTATTTAGATTTCTTTCAGGATTTATGCCATTACCTACCTTTCTTAGAAATACCTATCCAATACAATCATGTATAAAATTACTTCTATTATTATTTAAAACTAATGTAACTAACCATAAATGTTTAAATTCATAAAATACGATTAATGTTTCTAAGATGACATACAAACATACTTTCGACTTAATGTGACAACTCGTATCGTGTTGTTCCCCAGTGCAAACCCTTACTCCGTACAAACAAAGTTAAACTGGCAATAGTTAAGAACAATCAAAGCGCAGTTAGCAGGTCATCGACACACAGTAAGACAACAAACAAAGCTGATTTATTATTTAGTTTATAAAAAGGCTACGTGTACTGTAGAGATGGGCGAGGTACAGCTGAGCGGTATGCAAGAAAAACACCTTAGGAAGCTAGTAGTCCATGTGTTGATGGATTAAAATTACAAACTGTCACTATTCCATTTCATTCAGAGGTTGCCGCAAAAAGCGAAAGCCAGAAAGAAAAGAAAATACAAAATAACCAGGAACCAGAATTGGTGCCTAAATCAGCATGTCTGCTAAATACGTAGTCTAAACAACAATTCCCCTCCCCCTTGCCCGGCCGGTTCTAGCCTCACCCCCTCGCTGGTCCTGCCGTCTTGTTGAACGTTCACGAAAATCGAGGTCATTCCCCGCAACGCTCGGCATCACTTTCAATTGTTGATTTTTGACCTATTTCTCACAGATTTGTGCATTTTGTTTGAAGTGTGTTTGAGTGCGCCGTTTGTTTGTTCTGTGTTCAAGTACTTCGGTAATGGGCTCTGACTGATGGATGCTCATCATCGTTACCATGTCATCATTGTTTTGATTGAAATACTTAGTTAACATTTCTAAGGCATATTGTAGCGATAAATTTATCCACAAAATACATGGGCCGTGGCACAACCGAATTGATCGAACGAAAGCGTATTCAGATTGGTGAAATCAATCTGTAATGATAACGTTCCAAGATACACAAAAGTAAGACCGACATCTTTATAGCTGCAACCGTGCAGTCAATTATCAAAATCAATGTTGACTTGAATTATTTCACTCATATGAGTGGAAAATTAATCCTGGGTAAAATTTCGTAGCACTCGTAGGCCGTAGCAGTGCCGTAGCACTGATGAGTAGCTACGGACGCTACGGCGCACCATTGATACATCGGAGGCACAGCGAACGTATCATTTGATGACTTAATGGCTCCGATTAAGCCTTCAACCTGTTTCAATCACTCAATCTGTTGTGGGATCAAAAATAATAAGTTCGGTGGGTAGTGGCACCGAAACTGTGATTATTTTTCCGCAATACTAAGATTCATGACGACGCATTTACAGACTTCTATTAAATTTGTTTTTGACTTTTGTTCATTTTATAGTTTTTTTTTGTGAACGTCATAGTATAAGTTAAACTATAAGTTAAATCAGTAAAAAGTAAATATATGTACATTTACGCTATGTAAGTATCGAAATTAGAGAGTAATGGGCGCGACCACTGATGGCAAGTCATTAAGTATGCATGGCGTAGAGGGCCCGTGCGGAGACCTTACGCTAGAGAGCAACACTAAAGTTTGTTGCGATAAATTGAAACAATTCTATATTTACGAACCAAGCCTTGCTTTTTAAAATATATTAAGTTTTATGATTTCCACGAGAGGACGCCGATTTTTTTTTAAATCCCTTCTTAATGCATCCCTAAGGTAGCCAAGTAATACATGTATAAGCCAAATTTCAGCTTCTTGCACCCAGTAGCTTTGGGTGCGCGTTATCAGTCATCACCGCAAGAATTTTATACAGATATTGTCTAAGAATGTTACATGTTAGACAATTCTAGGGTGTGGATTAAACAACTGCCTCGCTGTCAAGCATTTTGCTATATGTCGTGAGTTCGATTCCTTACACGTGATCCTAAAATGCTCTTTTGGATTTGGGTGTCATTTGTGTCCGGTCCAGATGTTTGATCCTCAGATTTCACGTTTTCTTTAATTATTTTGAAACTAAGGCTACACTAAGTCTAAATCTAATAAACTCAAGCTCAAACTCAAAATCATTTATTCATTTGGGCCACAAAGTGACGCTTATAAACGTCAAAAATTAAAATTAATTACTAAATGATTCTACATTTACATTTACTGCCACGTTCGTAATGCAATAGGTAGAACCACGAGAAAGAACGGGCAATAAAACTCGTGGCCACTCTTTTTAACTTCGAGTATAATGGTTTTACATGTTATATTTGTAAGGAGCTGCAACTGTTTCACATTGTGAGTTATCTACTATTGCAAATGTTAATAGTTATTGATATCATACTCAAGCAATAAATTATGTTCATTTGGTAAGCCTCCCAAAGTGAGTATGGTGAAACAGGAGCATCCACTTACGTCTTTTGATGTAAGCAACTCGCGAACTTGACTGTTCTGATCTATGGTGGAACAGTATGTTTCGAAAAGTAATGGTATATATATAATATAATATTTTATTCCATCAAGTAATAGATAGAAAACAGAAACAATAAATTAGAACTAAGGCTTTGTCTGTATAAATTTAATTCAGCAGCGTCGAACTTCACAGAAAAATGTATAATTTATGTAAAAAATTGCTAGCTCAATTGTCTGATGCTACGTAGCTCTACGCTCTCGCTCTACGGCGCTACGGCGTAGCTCGTCTCATTCCCATTGGTTCGGCGATACACCGAAACCGTAGGTAGGTTCTAGGCGATTTGGAAAAAATGGACTGTATTTAAAGGAAGAGGATGTAGGAAGAGGTGATTGTGAGTGGGTATAGGATATTTCAAGGATGGAGGGCACTCAGAAGATTGCCGTATAAGGATACGGCAATCTTCTTCGTTGCCGAAGGGCAGTCTCCTGGTGGTTTCGTGATGCAGCTGCTTGTTTTCACTTCACTCGCGAGCGGGTTTTCCTTGGTGGAAGCAGTAATAATCACATACAGCGGTGCGGCGCGGTACGATATAGCGGACACGTTCTCAGCGAGCGGAATGTTCTGGACTGTCACTCGCGTCGACGATCGCAGCGACCAATCCGCGAAAGGCAGTGCCTCTTCCAGGGAGTGGGAAAGAGAGGGACGGAAATACAGTATCGCTCGCACTTGTACGTGGAACGATTGATGTCGATGCGATTAGTTATAGATAGGAAGGTAGATGGCGCTACCATATCCCCCCGGCCCTAAAGGGTTGCCTTTAAAAAAAAATAGAATTGAACTTAGCTATGTTGGGTGTCTCTCTCTTTCTTCTCTCTTCAGCCTGTCTCGACCCTTTGGGTGTAGGCCTCCTTCAATCTTCGCCACTCGTCGCGGTCTTGTGCGATCTGGCGCCACTTTGTCCCTGCTATCCTCTTGATGTCATCCTCCCAACGCATTTGAGGTCTTCCTGGAGGTCGTTTTTGTTCCCATGGTCGCCACTCAAGCAACCACTTACTCCACGAATCAGCTTTGCGCGCCACGTGGCCTGCCCATTCCCATTTCAGTCTGGCTACGCGTTTGATAACATCAGTGACCTTGCTCTGTTGTCTCAGCCACTCGTTGGTTTTGCGGTCCCTCAATGTTACTCCAACCAGTCTTCTCTCTAGCGCCCTCTGGGCCACGCTGAGCTTACCCAGTATGTCTTTGGTGAAGACCCAGGTTTCAGCGCCATACGTGAGAACTGGAAGGAAACATTGGTCAAAAATGCGTGCCTTTTGTTCAGCCTTAAGGTTCATTTTGAAGGCGAACTCCAGATTGGAATAGGCCGCGCAGGCTAATCGTACGCGTCTGTTTATTTCGCATGCTTGGTTCTTCTTCCCAGTCACTATTTCCTGTCCCAAGTAAACGTACTTCTCCACTTTCTGGATGGTGATGTTGTTAACTTTTATGTTCACTTCAGAATCTGTGGTGGTCATAATCTTCGTTTTGCCTAGGTTCATTTCGAGTCCACATCGGATTGAAGCGTCGCTTAGCTCTTGAATCATGGCTTGAAGTTCATCCGGGTCATTTGCCAACAAAATTATGTCATCGGCAAAACGCAAGTTATTCAAGCGATGACCCAGTATGTTTAATCCGCGGTCTTTCCAGTTCAGGCTTCTTAATATGTCCTCTAGCACCAGGGTAAACAATTTTGGTGACAGCGTATCCCCTTGTCACACGCCTTTCTCAATCCGAACTGGTTCAGTGAGTGGTGGTAGGTTGACTTTTAAGGTAGCTTTTTTGTACATATTTTCGATGAGAGCCGTATATCGATGGTCTATACGTGCATTTTGTAGTGAGTCTAAGACTGACCATGTTTCAACACTGTCAAATGCTTTTTTGTAGTCTATAAAGGCTAACCACAATGGCATCTGATACTCAGTCGTTTTCTCTATAATTATTCTCATCGTCAATATGAGATCTAATGTGCTGTGACCACTTCTGAAGCCGGCTTGCTCCACAGGCTGATACGAATCAAGTTTTTTGGTAAGGCGGAAAGTTATGATCTTAGTAAAGAGCTTGTACAGGTGTGAGAGCAAACTAATGGGGCGATAGTTATTTAAGTCGGCTTTATTGCCCTTTTTGTAAAGTAGAATAACTGTGGCACAATTCCAAACTTCCGGTATAGTTTGCTCCTCCAAGCATTTGTTACAAGCAATTTTAAGGAGTTCAATCACTCTGTCTCCTCCATCCTTAACCATTTCGATTACGATGTTATCGCTGCCGGGAGACTTGCCATTTTTCATTTTTCTGAGAGCGTATTCTATTTCACTAGTTGTGATTTCCGGTACATCTTCAGAGCCAACATTCACAATTCTGCGTTTCACTACTTCCCTTGGTTTAGGATTTTTTGACAAGTAGAGGTGGGTATAGTACTTCTGGATGACTTCGAGTAGGCGTTTTTGCTCAATTATAAGCTGATTTTCCTCGTTTAGGAGTTTGGTGATTTGTAGTGTTCCCGGTTTCAAGGTTCTACGAAATACCTTCGGGCCCTGGTATTTGTCTATTATATGTTTAACGGTTTTTTCCCGATATGCTTCGATATCTGCTTCAACCTGGTTCCGAGTCCGTCTACAGAGATTTTTAAAGTAATCTGTTCCACTTTTACCTTCCCGCCGTAACGTCCTTCTTTCCTCTAGAAGATTTCGTGTCTCAGTTTGAAATTTTTGTCGATGTACTTTTGCGGACTTAGATGTTAACTCCTGTGCTACGTCACAAAGAGCAGTTTGCAAGCTGTGAATGATAGTTTCTTGGTCGGAGTCAGCATTTACATGACTTAGTTCTTTTGTCAGCCTTTGTTGGTACTGGTCTTTATACATGTTCAATTGGACCGTATTGACTTTTATGGGTTTGGACCGTACTGAGTCATATCTTTGTAACCGCGCATTAATACGTATAGTGGCTCGAATCATACGGTGGTCGCTCCCTGTGTTAAAGCTATTTAGGACGCTGACATCTTGCACAATGCATTTGTTGTTGCAGAAAATGTAATCGATCTCATTCTTATGTTTACCTCCCGGAGACATCCAAGTCCATTTTCTAGCTGGTCTCTTTTCAAAAAATGAACTCATGTGGAACAGTTTTTCTTGTTTTATAAAGTTTACCAGCATGTCTCCCCGGGAGTTTCTACATTCGAAACCGAACTTACCGATAAAGGTCTGTGTGTCATCTTTTTCAGCGCCTATCTTTGCATTAAAGTCCCCAGTTACTATCGTATACGTGCTTCTGATGTCATGAATGGACTAACTTACGTCCTCGTAGAGTTGTTCTACTTCTGGATCCAATGACGTGGTGGTTGGTGCGTATACTTGTATCACTTTCAGTGTTATCTTGTTGGTTATATTAAACACAACGTAAATAACTCTATCTGACACCGAAGTAACACATTTAATGTTTTCACTGAGCCTTTTGTGAATCAGGAGGCCAACCCCGCGTTCGTGACCGATTTTGTCATCCCCTCGATAATATAGGGTATACCCGCTCTGCAGTTTGATACATTCTTCACCTTGTCTTCGAACCTCTGATAAACCAACGATATCCCAAGTGATCTTATCTAATTCGTAGAGTAGTTCTTCTAATCTGTCCTCTGTTCTTAGAGTTTTTGCATTGTAGGACGCTATTCTTAATTTAGTATCTCTAATCTTAGGGCAGCTTCGTTTCTCCCAGAGATTCTTAGCACCCCTGGATCTGTCGGAGCCCACGCTGCTGCCTTGGCTGGGAGTCACAAATCCGCTGGGAACTCGGGGCCATTTATTTTTTCTTGTTTCCATATTTTGAAGGGTTTAGGCAATATAACTCACCCGCTTGCCCAAGGCGTCGTGGTAAGTGCGAGGTAATCCATCTAACTAGGACTGTGGTTGCTACCATTGGTTCTTTTAGAGGGACCTCATCCGCTACCAACCATGAGAACCATCCCTCACTGACGATTCTTAAGTCTAGAAACCGATGCTCGCTCCCTAGACCACCTGTACCACCGCATAACCCCTCAATAGGCTAAGACAGCGATATGACAATAAAATTAATCTAAATTAACTTTAGCGAAAACTACAAACGCAATAATAGCGAAAACTACTAACTAAATACTTAAACTAAGAGGTAGGTCCAACTTCAGGCTAGATCTCACTGAGTTGGAAGCGGACGCGAGTTGATCAGTGCCTCGACTTGTGCGAGGACAGTTAAAGGCTCTTCGTAAGAGAGGATCTGTTGACCTATAACTTTGAAGAGATGCGTTTTAATTACTTTGACCATGCTTGCCCAACATCCACCGAAATGTGGTGATGCTGGTGAAATAAACTTCCAGTCAATATGATCTATGGAGAGTTCTTCCTGAAGACGAGTACGATAACCCGCGACGTGATTGAAACAAGTAGCGGGAACAAGTTCAATCAATTTACTAACGCGGTTGGCGACAAAAGTCTGCCAGCGATGAGGAGAACAATGAATCCAAGCGAGCACTACTTTGGAGTCGGAAAATGCGTATATTTATCAATAGAGTAGTGGGGCAAAACTGTGTCTTGAACCTTGTGGAGCAACTGAGACAGCAGAAGGGCCGCGCACAACTCCAGTCTCACAACCGAAATGGTTTTAACAGGCGAGACCTTAGACTTGGCACAAACTAACTGCACCGAGTAGTTAGAACCAATGCGGACTTGCAGATATACGACTCCGCCGTAAGCACGCTCGCTGGCGTCAGCGAAACCTATTAAGTTGATGGTACATCCATCTACCAACCCAAGATGACGCGGAATAGTAATTTGATTGAGCGCGGTAAGCTCAATACAAAACTGGCCCCAAGCGGCGACAATATGGTCAGGGGGTGTTTCATCCCACTCACACTTTGATAGCCAAAGCTCTTTGATCAAGAGCTTGGCGTACAAAATTGTGGGAGCCACAAAACCCATTATGTCCCATAGTCGAGCCACTGTGGACAGCATAGTGCGTTTGGTGTACTTATCATCTGGTGGTGAGACGTCAAACCGAAAACTATCACAGGATTTGTCCCAGCGTAAACCGAGAACCTTATGCGGTACAGACTTCTCAAACTCAATGTCTGGAGAAGCTTTATGAGAATCTGGTATGCGTGCGAGAACCTCCTTAGAGTTGCTTGTCCATTTGACAAGATCAAACTGGCCTCGCTTGAAAAGCTGAATAAGCTCTTCACAAAGCGAAATTGCTAGCGGAGCGGGTATGACATTACAGGCAATTTCATCTATATACAAAGCGGATGTGTAGTATAGTATAGTGTAGCGTAGCGTAGCTTAGCATAGCATAGCATAGCATAGCGTAGTATAGCGTAGCATAACGTAGCATAGCGTAGCATAGCGTAGCATAGCATGGCGTAGCATAGCATAGCATAGCATAGCATAGCATAGCTAATTAGTGCTTTATCTTACACACAGTTTTAGCACCCACCTTGATCTCTTGAAGAGCAGAACAACAACAAGACGTAATACAATGAGAAGTATGTAACGTAGGTACGGTACCCATAATCACATACCCAAGTACCGTCTCAATAGCGGGCGGTAAATCATATCGCTCACTACGTACTATTTTAGTTAGTAGCAAGTGCGGAAATATTGAAGCTCCGATCAAAAGATCAATGCCTGCCGGATTCGCAAACTCCGCGTCGGCTAGCGGCAATGACTCGAGATGAGTGAGTCTACATTAGCGTTCGGCAATGCGTCCGTGATACGCTCCACGATAAGCGAAGAAATGTAAAAATTAATATTCCTATCAAAACGCGAATGTATTTTAATATCTACGGAACCCCTGCAATGTTTTTCTGATCCGCCTATCCCTCGGATTATTGAGTTCGTATTTTTAAAGTTATTCCATAGTCCGAGGCGTTTGAAGCATTCCGATGTTATTAGATTGGTCTGAGATGCGCTATCTAGCAGACAACGTACCATGTGCGGCGACCCATTAACATCATATACGATAACTTGCGCTCTCACTAACAGTACCGTCTTAGACGCCGTACACTGCGTTTTGGCCCTGCGCGGATCATTATAGATGCGCGAGTGCCGTCCTCGCGTGCGCGTCGCCCGCGCAATGGATGTCGTACACAACGATACTTCGCCCTCAGACGCGGAAGGCGCAGCTACCGTGTTCTGTACTTGCGGCGTAAGTGTGTCAAGGTTAGCGGCTTGACTTGACAACGGTTTACCTTTATCGAAATGTAACAGTGTATGATGTTTTTGATTACATGAGCGACATCTCGTTCTACTGGAACAATTACTCGTTTTATGTTTTATGCTTAAGCAATTAATGCAAGCTTTGTTATCTTTTACGCATTTAAAACGAGCGGTTGCATTCTGATTATCGAAGGCGGGACACTTATATAAATGGTCGTGCACTATATTACTGCACAGACACTTCTGTAAATTATTATTATTAGATTCCGAACATGTAACGTAAGATTGTGGATTAGGGACCGAGTTATTACTACTATTTAGCGATTTATTCAACCTTTGTTTGTTGCTGTTAGTGTTAGACGGGCCAGGTGAACCAGACTGCGTATTATGAAATATTCGACACTGATCTTTGATGAACGAAATAAAACTATCTATTGTAGGTATTTTATTATTGCGTTCCGTCATCTCGAATGCGCGAATTGTATCAGTGTCAAACTTTTTTAAAGCGAGTTGAAGCAACATAAAGTCGGAAAGATCTTCGAATTTTAAATTCCTAAGAGAATTAACCGCGGTTACGAAGTTATCAATAAACAGCTGGAAATTCGAGACAGACGCGTTGCCGGACAGTTTGAGATTTAAAGCTTGGTCAATGTAGGTAGACGCTAGGACGTGCGTGTCCTGATATCTGTCAAGTAGTGACTGAAATATGACCTGATAATTCTCAGCACTGGGTGTGACACCTGCAAATACGGACCGGGCTTTCGGTGACAGTTTACCTATTAAATAGTACAACCTGTCAGCATCTGTCATAGAACCATTATCGTGCACTGTAGACTTAAAACTCGCATAGAATAACGGCCAATTTCGTATATCTCCGTCAAACGACAGAATCTCGATTGGCGGTAATCTCGGTTTGCGGGCAACGGGCTCTGCTGAACATTTACCCTCCAATCGCGATTGTATACGCTTAATAATACAATAAAGATCTTCGAATGAGGTATACGCCTAATAGTTCGGTTTTTCATCAGGATTGATAGAAAGTAATCTTGCGTTATAATCGTCTAACAACTTATGAAAATCTGTTCGAATACTATCTACTGTCATACAATAACTGAGAAATGCTTCGCTATTACTGTCAGACATAGATGCGGTTTTTGATCGTGAAGATGAAGATGTTTTGAATGCGCTCAAATAGAATATTGCGTTTTGCTTCTAAGATTGTCATCTCTTTGTCTTCCGACACGCGTGACTTCTTTTGTTGTGACATGCTTACGTAAGTATAAGCTAATTAGACCAAAACAAAATAAGAATATCTAATGTATCTATTATTTTACCTAAGTAGGCTAAGTAGGCAACTTTTTAGAGCTGAGGAATTAAAAGTTGCTTGAAATATGAGATTTATAAGACAACTATGATAGTTCCAGAATTAATAATTTAATAAGTAGGTAGCTACATAAAAGTTTACCTACTGATGCGGGCGGAAATAACCATGTGACGGTTATGTGAATATATTAGGAGTATAGCTAGGTGCTATAACTGCCTAGGTATAGCGATATAACGTATAAAAACGTAAATGAATCCGGCTCGAAGGACCAAAAAAAATGGTTCGGCGTTACACCGAAACCGTAGGTAGGTTCTAGGTGATTTGGAAAAATGGACTGTATTTAAAGGAAGAGGATGTAGGAAGAGGTGATTGTGAGTGGGTATAGGATATTTCAAGGATGGAGGGCACTCACCTTATACGGCAATCTTCTTCGTTGCCGAAGGGCAGTCTCCTGGTGGTTTCGTGATGCAGCTGCTTGTTTTCACTTCACTCGCGAGCGGGTTTTCCTTGGTGGAAGCAGTAATAATCACATACAGCGGTGCGGCGCGGTACGATATAGCGGACACGTTCTCAGCGAGCGGAATGTTCTGGACTGTCACTCGCGTCGACGATCGCAGCGACCAATCCGCGAAAGGCAGTGCCTCTTCCAGGGAGTGGGAAAGAGAGGGACGGAAATACAGTATCGCTCGCACTTGTACGTGGAACGATTGATGTTGATGCGATTAGTTATAGATAGGAAGGTAGATGGCGCTACCACCCATCAAGTATGAAGTGTCCTAGACAACGATTTATTTTAGTTGTTATACTTTGAGGGATGCGACAGTTTATGCTTGCAATATAGTTGTTGCTTTCTACTCTGATCTCATATATATGAGTTGTAAATTTAATGTTGAGAGTTTGGGAGTTCGAGGTTGGATACTTTTCTTAATCTTGAGAAAGTATCCTTTTAACGACGAGGCAATTCATGGACGTATGGCAATCTGTTATTTATAATAACATTGTTGGAAGATCTTGTCTTGGTGAATTATAGTATTATGGAATTACTGATTACCTCCACTTTTGTCAGTGTTATTTCCTCTAGATCAAGTCACTAGTTACCCACATCACACAACGTCACGCACGTCAAATAGAAAACGAGACATATAAGCCCGTCGCTGACTTTAAAGACAGATCAGTCCTTCTGAGTAGGATGCTAGTTACAATTTAACAATAATAACATGACAATGTAGTACTACACATAACCATAAATTTAGGCTAAAATCATAGTATCGCCTAAAGTACAATTGTAATTAAACTATCTCTCTCTCACTCCCTCCCTTTCTCTCATTTTATGTACAGTCAGCAACATAAAAAGCTTCACACTACAAATACTTAAAGCTTATTAAAACCAATATTTTCTGATTACAACTTGTGACTTGTAATTTCCTGGAGATGATTTATTTGGGAGCAATTGTTTTATCAACGGAAAGTTGCTTAAGTTATACTCTACATTTGTAATGTACATCAAAAGAAGCTTAATGTTATAAAAATACTTGGCAGGAATAAACAAATAGGCAAACAGGAATAAACTGCTTTTTTCCGTAAAATCGTAAAAAAGATTGTTGAAAATTGAAAAATATATATTTCAATTTGTTATAAGTATTAATGTCTAGAAGAATGTAGTTTAAGTCAAGCATACACGATATTAAATAATTGAAATAACAGTGATGTGATTAGTGTCGTGTCTGAGTATACGTTACAATAATTACAGGTACATATTCTCGCGATACAAGCTCCACTGTTTTCTCCTCACGTAATCTGAATTGTTAATCACTTTTAATGTTTAATGCGAGAGCGCTCGATTAGGCAGCGAGCACACTCGCGCGGTGTCGCGCCTTACGATCCAGTGAGCTGACAGCTAAGGGTGTACGCACAATTTGGCGGTGGCGCCGATTACGTCTTAAGGTGAATGCTCATTACCCCGTACCATAACTATCATGATCCTATGATGACCAGGTAATGGGACATAGATCAAAGACACTAATTGATTCAATAATTTTACTGTCACACCCAAACACTTTACGAGAGGTTAAATAAATACAAAGAAACTGGGTGTAAATGTTTAAACATTTTCACCCAGTTTCTCGCTCCCATTTAATTTCAACTAGGTTTTGCCCATAGCTCCGCGCGCGTGAATTATACGTTTCAACGTTCCTCAGTAATCACAATATCTACTGGTGAAAATCGTACGAAGATCCGATCGGTAGTTTATGAGTTCATCTCATTCATACAGACAGACAGAATGAAAAGGGAACTTGTTTTAAAATAATTATGTACTCGTTTAGTATTGGCGTAAATATTTAGCCAATTTACTATATCGCTGCTTATAAATTTACAAGTTCATTATGGAATGTACGAAATATGTGTTTGATAAGACGGTCTTAGGATAAGACGGGTATATGGGCAGACATCCACGAGCGCGGCGTCGCTGCAGGTGTATCGTGTAACGTCTTCGCACATTATTAATGCAGCGCCTGTCCTCGCGATACAGATTCAATTTGAGCTCCGCGAGGATATATCGAGAACGCGCTGACGTACTCCTTTATACTCGTACAACTCTATAGGTAAAGTAAATCTTTAGTTTTCAATTGGAGACAGTTGTTGTTGGCTTTATAATCATAAAAATAAATAATATAAGAATGTCATTTTTATATTTCGTTTATTTAAAAAATGCTTGCAACAATTTTGTATTTTAAATACAAAGCGACTGAATTTGAATAGCTTGATGGGATGCGAGTCATGCATAGTAATGTGTTTTATAGTGTCTGTCTTATTTTTAACAGTAATGACATAGAGATTTATTTTGCGACATCTGTCATATAAGACTGCAGTAAACACACAATATGATATCTACAAACAAACAACATCATAGAAAAATGCCATGACTTTAACAATATATCGGGTGGTGACACACCGAGCGACGCAGCGCCGCGACATTCTGCGATCTATCAATAAACTACACACAACGGTTATTAAGTCCCTACCTTGAACGTTATTAAGTTAATATCGCGAACTCAAACAGCGGGGGTTGGCCCGCGGACGACGGAAGGGTATGTGTGTAAAGGGAGGAAGGAGGGGGATAAGTTAAATATTAACAACAGGTTACTTACATTAGCTCATTGTTGGAGCAGGACGCTCGGCCGCGCGGTACGGGGACATGTAAAGCTCAGGTCTCATTGAAATGACTGCGGTTCACGTGACGGCAACGACCTGAATCATACGCAAATAATTTAAATTTTCTTTTGCCAAATTCCTTCACAATCTTTCAGAGACTTGTAAAATTCGCACGATGTTGCTATATGCAATGTAGCGTGATTTGATAATGAAGATAAAGTTTGAAATTGATTTACACTCACAATGTTCTCTGCGCTGTGAAGTAATGCTCTGTGTGTATCAAGCTTTACCGGCGCGTTTAGTCGGCCGGACTAAACGAGCCGCTTAGTCCGTTGCGAAGCTAAAATGTTTAGCTAATAAAGCTGTTTGGGCGCCATTGTGCGGCTGATGACGTCACCACGGTATACAATATCAGCTTTCGCTTCTTTGTCGCTCAGTATCATAATATGCTAAGCGATTGGTTGCACAACGACGCCACATTAAACCAAGCCTCTACTGGCTTTGAGTTACTAATTATGAGTAATAAAATTAATTTTGGACATGAAAGTGGTATAAAGTTACCAAGTTTAATTTATTCTATACTAGCGACCCGCCCCGGTTTCGCACGGGTGCAATGCTTATTAGGCATGTACATATTATACATATGACTGCCTCCGTGGTCCAGTGGATAGCGTATGCGACTGCTGATCGGAGGTCCCGGGTTCGATTCCCGGGTCAGGCAAAAGTGTTACTGGGTTTTTCCGAATACTCAGTAGCAGCCCGGAGTCTGGTGATGTGCCCGGTAACGGCAATAGGCTCGCCCCCTATTACGTGGGACCTAAAAATTCATGGCGAAATGTGGGTGTAATATTTACACCTCTGCCTACCCCTTTGGGGATACTGGCGTGAGACTATAAATAAAAAAATAAATGTTATACATATAAACCTTCTACTTGAATCGGTCTATCTATAAAAAAGCGCTTCAAAATCCGTTGCGTAGTTTTAAAGATTTAAGCATACATAGGGACAGACAGAATATAGACTATACTATGAAGTGATGGATAAAATTCTTGCGTTACTGACTGATTGACCGATAACGCATGCCCTAAACAACTGACTTCCTTGGAGAGTATGGTTGCTCCACTAGGAAAGGTTTTTTGGTTATTCTAACCCTAAGAGGCTAAAATAGTCCCGCACCATGGGTGAAGTTTAGTATACAATAATTATGTAGTAGAGGAGTTCTAGTAAAGCCTAAGTTTAATATTTTCATCAATCTACCTCACAAGTGTTATCTCTCGTTTTAGCGAGTGCCTCATATCTTAGAGCCCCTATTCTTCGCCTGCGATGGCTTTTTGAGACAATCGCAAATTATTCGAAATTTGAGTCAAATAGAAACGACATAATATATTATAAAACAACCATTTCAACTTATGTAAGAAAGCCTGATATTAATTGGTAACTATAGTCTATGCAGGATAACAATATAAAATCCCGAAGAACTCGAAAACACTGCTAAGCTCAAACAAAAACAATTGAAATTTTAATGTCAATTTAGTGAATTCTAAGTACACTTCATACACACACATGCACCCACACTCGGTCCGGATTAAAGTAGACATCCTTAGCGGAAGAAAATGCTCATAAGCTGAGCTCTCTAATGGCTATTTTCAATATTCGATCCATACATGGATTTTGAGATTCGAGATTCGTGTTTGACATATTTTGTATGGAGCTTATATCAAAAACGAATCTAAAATCTACAGATCTATCTAAAGTTCGAATATTGAATTCCGTTGTAAGTAAATTAACAAGTTAAATAAAAAATTGAATACATAGTTCTTCTCGTCAATTTAATTTAAAAAAATAGCTTAAAATATTTATTTTTACTAGAATAGTTTTGCTCTTTTAGTGTGGGAATTTCCAAAACTCCTCTCTTAGTGCTTTCTTATAACATGCCCAATGCCAAACTATTCATATACAACGGAATTCAATATTCGAACTATAGATAGATCTGTAGATTTTAGATTCGTTTTTGACATAAGCTCCATACAAAATATGTCAAACACGACTGTTGAATCTCAAAATCGTATGGATCGAATATTGAAAATGGCCGATAGTCATACATGCCAAATTACAAGTTCTTTCACCCGCACAGTTTTAGCTGTGCGTTGTCCGTCAGTGAGTCCCAGAAGTAGCCCAAGAAGTTCATATAATTACATATTTATTTAGTATCTTAATGTTGTCCCGAGCTAGGTCGACCGACGACCTGGGTGGCTGGGACGTACTGGATGCGGAAGGCCGAAGACCGTGTACTGTAGTGCGTGTTGGGAGAGGCCTATGACCAGCAGTGGACTGCGATAGGCTGATTGATTGATTGAGAATGTTTGTAAGTAAAGTGAGTACAGTTAGTAGGAGCCAGTTTCCTCCGAGCTCACTTTAGGCAGCCTTAGACGAGTATAATTACAATAACAGTGTCACGACGGAGATACATAGTACGGACAATATACATAGTATCTGAGATCGGTGCGCGCTATGCACGGCACCTGACCTCGCCGACTCGATGTGTCGCGGCACTGACATGTCAAATTCAATCGGCTATAATCAAATTTTGACTTTTTCGGAAAGGCCTAGATAGATTGCAGAAATAACTCGATTTCCATATTTCACAAACGGGTTATTTTGAATCTCAGTATTTGAAACTTGGACGCTGAATGCTCGACTTGAGTGTGCTTTTAAAAGAAAACTCGCGAGTATGAAGCAGTATGAACCTATTAGTCAATCAATGTTCCAAGCCATTCTGCACTCGCACACACTTAAATGTGCTTGTTTTTTTAGTTCTCCTTTCACGTTGTTACTCATTATGGTATGATTTTATATGTGAAGGAAGTTAAGAGGCTAAAAAGTCGCATAACCAACGTCAACTTTAATTCAGCTTAACTTTTTGACAGGATAACGACCATTTTATTGATTATTTCATGCTAAATATAGTGTTTGTAAGGAAAGAAGGACGTGGCGTTCCGTTGTCTCTGCCTACCCCGACGGAAAAAAGGCGTTAGTATATGTATGTATGTAAATATAATCGCTTCATCATACCTCTCGGTGCAACCCAGTTAGTAAAGCAACTTACCTTTTATTGGTACTTCTCGTATTTAAAGGGTTTGCCCAAAAAATACAATTTCCCTATGTTACTACA
Organism: Euclidia mi; assembly: GCA_944739405.2. Classification (NCBI taxonomy): domain Eukaryota; kingdom Metazoa; phylum Arthropoda; class Insecta; order Lepidoptera; family Erebidae; genus Euclidia; species Euclidia mi. The sequence continues at coordinate 2,493,323 of OX123202.2, read as the reverse complement.
ACATATGCAAGTGATTGATTATCAGGTGTTGCGTAGACGCCGTGCACTGTTAACGTCAGGTGCGACACTCTCGTTAATGTGTCCCAGGCTTTACTTGGCGACGTATACCTACGCTACCATACCTCTACGCTACACACCGCGGTGTTACTGCACTGAGTGATTCAAATGCTTCAGATATGTAAGGTGTTTGTCGCCTTTGTATTAATTGTAGTCTGCAGTAATGCGGTACGTCGTGTTTGTTGTAATGGAATCAGGTAATATTTAACTGTGAAGTAACAATTAAATGTAATACTTACGGCGATTACATATTGTATCATTCTCGAATATAAAATACAAAGACATACCATGCACAATCTTGCGATTACTCCAGTGAAGGAATCGCTAAGTCATTCTACTTTTCTGTCAGCACTCTACTACATCTACTAAACCATCTTGAACGCCTTACGTAATATCATAATCACTATAGCCATAACCAAGTTTGCTGCTTACCTTACTGCAATCAGAAGCAAACGAACTGTTGCTTCCTAAAATTTCGTTTACCTCAAATCGCAACAAGAACCCCTAAGGCCGAGCTGCCGCTGCGCTATCGCTGACGACCAATGTGAGGGCGGCCTAAAATAGATGGCAGATAAACTACCTTGTGTTCCGTTTAATATCATAGAAGTAAAACTGATAGGTAGATATGTAGTGCTGTACTATAGGTTACTTAGTAATCTTCTTACTAAATAATACTCCCAATGCTATGGCTTCAATAACACAGTAAAATTTACAATTAGTTTTTAAATTTGGGTGTTTGTTATTTCCGTTGCTTAAATATTTGTAAAATCCACAGCAGTACAGTATTTATTCTTATAATTATAACAAAATACTCAATGGAATAGGTACCCCAACAAAAATATAATTCTATATTGTTAATACATTTTTAATTCTAGCTCGAAAATAGGTCTCAAATTAAGAATAACTTAAGGTACTTACTCTAAACTCCATTTTGTTGGCATTGCCTATTGCTAATGGCAGTTGTATAACAGAACTATTTTATTAGATCACTCATAGATTATACATACATACATACATAGACTCACGCCTGCTTCCCGGAGGGGTAGGCAGAGACTACGGAACGCCATTTGCAATGATCCTGACATACCTCACTTGCTTCACTCACTCCCATCAAGTTTCTCATGCATGCTCTTCTGTTAAGGGTACTTCTGACTTGTCCTTTTTTCAGGATGTCTCCAATATGGTCAGAGAACGTTCTCCTAGGTCTTCCCCTTTGTCCTGTCCCATTCACACTAGCCTGATATATCTTCTTTGTCAGCCTATCGTCATCCATCCTTTCCATGTGCCCAAACCATCTTAACATGCCTTTCTCAATGCTTGTCACTACATCTTCTTTTACCCCACACCACTCTCGTATCACACAATTCTTTACACTGTCGGTCAAAGACACACCACACATACTTCTCAGTGCTCTCATTTCTACAGCATTTATTCTACTTTCAAATCTCTTCTACCATACCCAACTTTCACTACCATACATAAAGGTAGGCACTAACACACCTCTGTGTACAGCCAAACGTGCCTTTTTGGACACGTTTTGACTGTTCATAAACGCCTTCAGAGCTCCATTCACACTATTACCTGCATTAACTCTCCTTTCAATATCTGCTTCATTCTTACCATCTCTTGTAAACAACGTACCTAAGTAAACAAACTCATTCACTTGTTCCACTCGCTGTCCATCGATTAAAACGTTACAAGCCGTAACGCATTCCTCCTTTTCAAAAACCATAACTTTCGTTTTACTTACATTCACTTTCATTCCTTTCCTTTCTAACGCACGATGCATGATTGTTACTTCCTTCCTTAATCCGCAGTCACTATGTTTTAAATCTTGCAAACAACTGTCCATGAAGAGATTAAACAGCCACGGCGACGCTACACATCCCTGTCTAACACCTTTATCGATGGTAAACCAGTCAGTGTATGCCCCGTTTATCCTCACACAAGCTCTAGAATCCTCATAAAGAGATTTCAGAGCTCGAATGAGGCTGCTGTCCACCCCATTCATTGACAGCACCGACCACATGTCATTCCTCACCACTTTATCGTAAGCCTTTTCCAAATCCACGAATGCGCAATAGACCTTTTGACCTTTGGCCAAAAATTTTCCGGCTATGCTTCGCAAGGAAAAAACCTGATCCGTGCATCCCATACCCTTTCGGAATCCCGCTTGTACATCCCATATTTTCTTGTCGGTTACTTCCATAACTCTTTCAATAAGTACCTTTGCATACAATTTGCCAACAATGCTGAGAAGGCTAATGCCTCTATAGTTTTTGCAGTCTTGTTGCGAGCCTTTTTCTTTATAAAGATTTAATAGATTATACAACATTGTTAATTAGTAATTCGCAAATGTATCATCCGTATTATAGCTATTATTTCGTCAATATGTAATATATTTTCTGTGGATAAACCCAATTGAATAAATGAAGCTCAATGCCAAATGATTGACAGGAAACGAATGTATATTATGAGTATAATAATAACTATTTACTGAAAATAATTAGGTCGAGAGGCAAAAATAGGCTGTAAAATAGCTACATGGTTTACTTGACAGGCATTCCTATACAGTAAACCTGTGTAGGTAAACCCAATTTTGTATGCACATGGACAATGTGCAGGTTTCTAAAAACACGTACCTGTCCTGCTGAACTGAACAGTTAATGTTCAGTTCAGCAGTACAGGTAGCCTAGAAATAGACCTCACGGTACGTAGTTGGCTTAGTACTTATTTTACTATTTATTTTTTATTGAAAAAGACGACTCCCACACTAGGAATAAATCCTGTGTCGCAGGGGACTTTACAAACATACAACCAACGGACACAATGAACAGCCAGACTCGAAACAACAATTTATGAATCACACAAAGTGTTGTCTCGTGTGGGAATCGAACCCACAACACTCGGCGCCGTGTCAAGCGGCGAGGCGGCCGCTTAAACCACGCGCACTTACGCCAACTGTGCAGTCAATACTAATAATTCAACAGAGATGAAAATGTTTGTTATATTTTTTTTTTTGTACATGACTCCTACAGCTATTCTTTAAGCGGCCTCCGTGCGTTTAACACTGGAGCGAGTGTCGTAGGTTGAATGCTCACACGAGACAGCACTTTTGTGATCAACAAATTGTTGTTTTGTGTTTGGGTGTGTCCATTGTACCCGTTGATTTATTGTTCAATGTCCTCCGCTAATCAGGATTTAATCGATGTGCGGAAGTGATCTTTGAAAAAAAAAGTTATCGTGAAAATAAAACATAAACAGAACAGAGGATATTCATATAAATACAAGATACTCAGTTTCATGTAATTATCTGTGATGGACGTGATGGTGTATCAGTTTAGTTAACAAATTAGTACATACATACATACATAGACTCACGCCTGTTTCCCCGAAGGGGTAGGCAGAGGCATATTAAACGCCCACTTTTCGCCAGTGTTTTGATCCCACGTAATAGGTGGCGAGCCTATTGCCGCTTATTGGGACATTTTGGTTGCCAGAGCCTCGTCCGTTGATCGGCAGGTGCACCACTTGCAGGTGAGGTTGGCTTGGGACCCTAAGTTCTTGGTGGGAACCAAACAAATTAGTAAAACAAAATAAATATTTAAAATCATAAAGCACGCAACGACGTTGAAATCCATATACCACGGCTAAAATACGTATGTGGTACGTTTTTAGCGCGTTAGCTGCAACTGTCATACATAAGCTGAAACATCGACGCGCATACTTGCGCGCCGGCCGTGACGTCACCGTGTTTTATGTGACACGCCGCGAGCTTTTAAATATGCCGCGTATTTACTGCTCATAGTGCTCATCTGCTCGACATGCATATAGCGAGTATTGCCAACGTGAACTAGATATTGCGAATATCAAGTTAATACGATTCTTAACCGTAAATAATTCTCCTCCCTTATGCCTCTTTCATCATACAGGCTACAGCCTTTCAAAGTCCAATGTTGGACGTACGCCTCCACCTTTTCTTCGTGATTTTCCACTGTCGCCTCTTCTCTCTCGCCGACCCCACTGAATGAAATGCGATAGTGATATTTTCGTATTCTATTTTATTTGTATTCTTGATCTAATGGACATAAAAAACGGAGGATGCACCTTTACTGCCACCAATATAAGAGTAAAACAAAGCAGGATTGAACTTAGTTCCTTTACTTAACATAGTAGTTCCTTTGCCAGTCAGGCTGTTTCAGGTTTTATTTAATCTACAAGTACATAGATACATACATACATAGACTCACGCCTGTTTCCCGGAGGGGTAGGCAGAGACTACGGAATGCCATTTGCAACAATCCTGACATATCTCTCTTGCTTCATTCACTCCCATCTTATTCCTTATGCATGCGCTTCTGTTCAGGGTACTACTAACCTGTCCTGTTTCTAATTATTTATCTACAAGTATAACTTTGTAATTACATTACAGCAGTCACTAAACGCTTTGTTGGGTTATGTCCCAACCTATTGCTAAACATAAGACAAAAGTATCCAAATGGCTACAGCCACAACAGTGTGTTACAACATTACCCAACTAACAATTCGGAATCATGCTTACACAAACGCTACCACTGGATGTACTAAAAATTCAGTGAAACTAAAATTTAGGGGAAGTCCATTTTAAAAGTTTTAATGGCTATTATGAAGGCCAGTTTTCATTTAAGTACTTGATAGAGTGTTGACGTGCTTTTCGTGCTGTGTGCAGTTGACTAACTCAATCTACGCGGCCGAGGCTGCAAGCTCATTAACTACCAAATTCACTTATTTACTCACAAACTTTAAATACACGCTCACACTTTGAGTCGCAAACTGTTCAACGTCACCGCTCTGTTTTGTGCTGCAAATTTTGGCTTATTTATATTTAGAGGATATTATATAAGACAAATTAAATTATCTTAGCTTTACACAAGCTGTAAATAGTAAGGCTTATTGAGTTATAGTGGACTGCTGCTGGTTAATTTACTTCCTTGTCCGTCTGATTTTGTTTTATATTTTTGATAGAATTTTAGATAATATATAACACAGGCAATATTCATGGCCTTCACAATAGGACTTCACTGTCAGCTTACCATCAGGCAGCGTGAAGTCAATTTGACAAGTTTTTTTTATAAAAAAAAAGAAAAATAAACATATCGTGTACCCAACAGGAAGCTAAGGTATAAAATTAGATACATTTAGATGCTCTAACTCCATATGGATTGATATGCACAGCTATCTCGTAAAAAGCTTACAATTATTTCACAGTGGCTTTCAGAGTAACATTGTACAAAACTATCAGTGTAGAATTTTGAAAATAATTAGGGCTGATTAATAAACCTCGTTTAAGTCAACAAATAGCAACTTAGTGGCAACATAATCAGGGCCCTGCGGCGGGTGATGGAGGATTGGTTGTATGCGACAGATACCTGCCGTCTTGTGTGGGAGCAGGGACGATGGACGTTAGTCTGACGAGCTAATAACATCACGAGTTCACGCTAATGCCGCAGTGTTGCTAGAGCAAAGCCTTAGATTACTACGATATGTGTGTGCAGCTCTACTTAAAGGTAAGTAAATACATTCCTTTATGATGAGACAAAATTGAAATATTGTTTTTAGCAAAAAATCCACAGTGCACGACTACTCGTGAACTGGAACAACACCAAAAACATTTTTTAATAACGTGTGCTTGCAACTAAAAACACATCACTGGAGCAATTGTGTAGCTCATAACAAATAACTTAGGCAGCAAATAAAACATGAGTACGTATTTACTTTGACAATACAGTAACAGCGAGTGGCTGTTTATAGTATCGCCTCTTGGAGTACAGACCGCATCATTACGCGACGCAAAATGCACGCGAAGCTAATAATGAAATAGTAGGCAGCGCTCGTTGCAGGCGGAATGCGCCGCGCGCTTGTATTACTAGCTGCGGGGTTGACGGCCCGCGGCCCGCGGCCACCACACCACAGCAAATTAATGGAGACATGTATAGGAGCTGGAAAAGTGATGCATTTATTGATAAATAATGAAAGATAACACTTTTATTTCATGTAAATCATGTTGTTCTGAATGCAATCTAAACCATTTGCACCGAGCAGCGTATAGTCGACCTTCTTAATTTTGCTAACCTGCAAACAGTATTTTAATTTTCTTTACAATAAATAATCAATATGACGGTCGAAAGTGTTTTAAAGGCACATGGCTACCGACAATTAACAATTCAATACGCACATAGCTTATAAATGTCTGTTTGCGGCTTTGAATACAAGACTCTTCTAAATATCTTTTCAATGGGCCACCACTGTTCACTGTCCTCCTGGCTCTACCAGATCCCGATTCCACTCTACAAATTCGCACAAAATGTCTAGAAACATCCCAAACCCTACATGTACTACATACTGATATCGACGCAAGCTACATCGGCGCACCAGTCGCTAGCGGTACTATCTCCACACAAGTTAGTTAGTTCACTCACATGTAAGCCGCTCCGAGAGCTGTCGGCGTCACTTCATACAGTGTAGCCGCTTTGAACCACCACTCAATACAGATCCGATACCAGCGATTCGACAAAGTTGATTGAAAGAAAAACTATGCAAGGAATACTACAATTTCAATACTTATTTCATTAGATTTCAAAATATGGACAGTTTACATTAATTGACGGATCTGTGTAAATTCAAGTTGGAATGAACTTAAATCTACACAGATAGCTATCAGAAGGTATTTACACCTATACAAATGTGATTTAAAAATAACTATGTTGCCGAGATACCGAAAATAATGCGTCTGAAACCGCGGGAAATCAGTTGTACATAAAGACGTAAGTAAATATTTGTAAAAACGCAATTATGAAAATAATTTTACTGACCTCTGGAACAATTACTATAATCTTTTCGTATCATATACAATCTCGTTAAACATAGCCAAGATAGCCATGTTGAAGATAATTTTTATCTTGCAATTTACACAAAATAATTCCTTTAAAATAACTGAAAAGCTAAAAAAAAGTGCACAGTACTGGCTGTAATGGAGTAAATTGAGTGACGAAACTGCAACCTCGGCTGTGGAACTTCAAGAGCGTTCACCGGGAAATCAATCCTGGCTTACTTCGCCGAGCCGACTACACGTAAGCTGACTGAGTGATATGCTCTACGGGTGAAATTTTCTATAAATATACCGCGAGCTAGTTCTAAAAGATAAAAGCTATTATCATACTGCACCCATGGTGTGAATCGTGTAAGTAACAAAAATAAACTCGTCTCTTTAATTTGGACCTCAGGCTGCATGAAGCCTTATAAAATCTTATTTGGTGGATGGAACAAAAAATTAAAGTCTTATGTAAAATTGATACATAGAATCGATGTTCTCATTTTTCGCTTAAACCATAAAAGCTAACAGCACTTCATATAAAATAACTCGATTCGCTGACAATTACAGTAGGTACGCGCATGATGCATGTTACCGGGCATGCAAAACGCTGTGTAATTGCGCGCGCGGCGAATGTATTCAAAAAGTTCCTCGCTCGGCCCCTCCCCCTTCCCACCTCGCCCCTTCGTTCGCCCCCTCTCTGGCCCGGGGCCGGGACGTCGCGGTTTCAAGCCGCACTATTACATTATCGGCCGCGAGCTCTTTAAATGCTCGGATTATGATAAATACCGCGAGCGCCTGCACTTCCACTCCCGCACTCCCGCTGCGCTGCACTCACTGCTTCATTTGCTGCCTTGTGCTCTTTATTTAATACAATAACAACGTTTGTAATTTCAAATTACGTACTAATTCAGTTTTGTTTACATCTAAATTATGTACCGGTAAAAAGGCAAGAAATAACACTGCGCGCTTCGGTTCAGCAGATGAATGGTAATAAACAATAAACAACGTTGCATTATGTATGAGAATCCGGTCTAACGTCATACTAGGGACAGTTTTGGACGCATACCCAACGGCTACACGAGTCTGACCCCGCCGACGACTGGCGGAAATACCCGAAGTCAAACCGCCACGTGATTGTTTTGATTTCAAATAAAAATTTCACCCAATATAAATTGTTCCCCAACTGGATGAAAGCGACGCGCCACACGAATAAAGCCGTGAATGAGAACATTTAAGTTATAGCTTATTGAATGTTTACATCCGCCGCTATTCACCAGAGACGCAAAATGAACAAATAAATATTTTTTATGTAGCTCGTTGGAAGAGTTTTGAGCGTTATTTACAAGTGGTGTCTGGATGTAACGTTGTGCAGATAATTAATTATATACAAGTATAGCATACGTTGAAGAGATGCTTGTCAATAATGTTGTTATGTTACTGGTATTTGAATATGTTTATCGCTTAAAGTTTATTAATGACTAGAGGACGCGAGCGGCTTCGCCCGCACATTTATTTAATTCGCCCGTTTTGTCCGATCCCGTGGGAATATTGGGAAATCGCTTCTTAGTGCACCCTTACGGTCCCCAAACAACATACATGCCAAATTTCAGCATCCTGCGCCCAATAGTTTTGGCTGTAGCTTGTCTGTCAGTCAGTCAGTAACGCAAGGATTATATATATACAGATAGGATTTTTAACAAGTTCTACAATCTGATCAAGACGTAGATTGAAGATGTTAATCTGATATTGATGTTAAAATAATCCCCAAAAAGGTATGTGGCTGTAGTGTTTCTTTGTATATCAATTATTACTCTTTTGATGGTTTGTTAAGGCGATATGCATATGATGTCATTTACTAGAACTGGAACTGGAAGCCCTATTCTCTATATGCAAACGATTAGGCCATATCCCAGCACATTTTACAAGTACAGGTTGGCTGACCCCATTCGTATTTTGAGAACATTATGGTGAACTGTCAGACACGCAGAAAAATTGATTAATTGAACAAAGGAGGACCTGATGAGCCATTATCTGCGTGTCTACCTCTGGATAATATAGAGAACAAAAAACAAGGTGATATTTGAATTCATGCATTATTTCAGGTGAGATGTTCGTTATACGAGGATGACAATCGCTCGTGTCAGTTTATTTAGAAGGTACTGACGCCCTGTAACGACTGTCAAAGGTCTTCATGACAACCGGGATCGACGGCTTAACGTGCGCTCCAAGGCACGGGACAAGCGATAATTAACAATTCAATACGCACATAAATCCGAAAAGTCATTGGTGCGCGCCGTGGATTCGAACCTGATACCCTCTGCATGGCAGTCTGTTGGTATATCCATTCAGCTATCGCTTGTCTTGCATGGCAGTCTGTTGGTATATCCACTCCTTGTCCTTAAAGTTATTGTACTAATTAAAAAATAAGGGTGTATACACATGCTCTTAATCTGTTTTTACGCCTTTGTTCTGTGAGTGCACTCGGCTATCGCTGCCTGATCTGATTTTATTAATGACTGCGTATTAGGATTATCCATTTAATGAAGTAGTTCCACAGACCATTGCGACTGTTCTTCCAACATTCCAACTATTCAGTGCCTGAGTAGACTATGACGTCACATTATACCTGTAAGGTTATCGTGATTTCTCGTCACCGTTCGCGCCGTCTGGCACGTCGCACGCCGGGGTAAGCCGTCGCCAACTTTGTGCTGCTAATCTGCTACTACACCGTAACGCTTTTATTACTTATAACTGTCATCAGACGATTCTAATGCTAGCACCCGGATTAAGTGAAATAATCTTACTTATTTAAATGGATATTTTCTTTTAAATATATTTTAAACCAAATCAAACAAATGATTTCACAGTTAGAAACAGCACTATTATTAGCTATTTATAATTGTGAAAAAATTCAATCCTAAAATTTAATCAGCTTTCTTTTACATGTGAGTTTGTGGCCAACGACACTAACGGAGTTTTTAGACCACACAAAGCACTGCGACATGGTCTGACGATTTTTGTATGTAAGGCAAGAACCTGGACTGAAAGCTTTCCGTGTCCTCTGAATCATTTACATCAGAGTACTATGGCACTCTCAATAACACGAGCGGTTACCCATCAGAGTTAAGTGACCAGTGCGAGCGTTGCTTAACTTCGTCGATCTATAACAAAGTCAAAGTCAAAATCGGTTATTCATTTAGGTCACAAAGGGACGCTTATGCACGTCAAATACTTAAGTTAATTACTAGATGATTCTACATTTACATTTACTGCCACGTTCGCAATGCAATAGGTAGAACCACGAGAAAGAATGGACAGTAAAACTCATAGCCACTCTTTTTAACTGCCAGTATAATGGTTTTACATGTTATCTTTGTAAGGAGCTGCAACTGTTTCACATTGTGAGTTATCTATTAATGCAAAATTTAATAGTTATTGATATCATACTCAAGCAATAAATTATGTTCATTTGGTAAGCCTCCCAAAGTAAATATGGTGAATCAGGAGCATCCACTTACGTCTTTTGATGTAGGCAACTCGCGAACATGACTGTTCAGAGCTATTGTGGAACAGCATGTTCCGAAAAGTAACGGTATATAAACCTGCAGCAATTTACAATATATTCGTTAGCTACCGACCACGAGTTACCCTCACCATACAAATCCGATAAATTATAATAAAAAATGTAGAACAAGAATGCAAATGTAGTAAAAAAAGAAAATACGGAAATTAACTAACAAACGACAAGTCAACTCATGTTATGTTCGTTACGCACGATTATGCTAATGCAAAACATATTTTCTGTATCCATTATTAACGTACAAAAAAATTAGGACAACGTTATTTCGTAATAATTAAATAAAAAGTAGTACATCGCGGTTACTAGGCTGTTTTCTTTTTCACCAATGAGTACAGCACAACAGTTAGTTAAATTTATTTCCATTGTTCGTGTACCTATACTTGAATTCTCTTATAATAACTCTATATTTCACAGAAAATTCTCTGGTTTTTTCCTAATATAAGAAACCTGACTGTTACATAGTTTAGTACAGAACGAGGTTAATTATAAACCATCACAAAAGCCTAAAGTAAAAGTGAAATAAGATTTTACTTTGTAATTTTCAATTAAAGCTAGAGAAATCTAGAGATTTTAATATAAATATTTAGATTCCTTTTTAAGAGTCAATGTACGCCCTTGTAAAAATTATAATGGCTGACTCATGGGTAACTTTATTAGGTGACAGAATCAGAGTACAAAGTGTCATCACCTCATTTCATACCGTGAGTGATGTAAGAGGCGACACGAAGCAAGTAGTACCTTTGCAAAGAGATGGATACAACGAACCCGTCTGGCCAGCGTGGTATAGTTGGCCAAAGCCTCTTATTAAGTTACTATGCAACTGTGAACCAAATTCGGAGAGGTTTAAGTCCAGCAGTGGAACAGGAAATACTAAAGAACGTTCTCAAAGAATCTGCAGACTTGTTATACCGAGTGATGTCTGTTATATATTTATTATTTATTTATAAAACGTACACAAACTGATTACAATCTTAACATAGTAAGTGGATAAGTGAACATTCTATATAATCTGGACAGTAATCCTAAGGTAGTGTACACAGCATGCATAAATCAAAGCAGATTACTCGTGCAAAACAAGACTGATGTAGTTATATATATTTTTGCGAAGTTTACAATTTTTACGTATTACACTGATAATATAATTGATGACAAGTAAGATGAACACAATATTCACGGCGCAATATAACGCTTATAATTTTACTTGAGTTGCATTCGTAATAGATTTCCATAGTTTATTCTCAGGATAAGAGTCGTGGTTGGAGGCTATCAAGCGGTCAAAAAACTACGACACCAGAGTTGGCCACACATTACACACTTAAACATCTTAATATATAAAATCCTTGCGTTACTGACTGACTGACAGACACGCTACGGCCGAAACTATTGGGCGCAGGAAGCTGAAATTTGGCATGTATGTAAGTTGGGGACCGTAGGGGTGCACTAAGAAAGGATTTCCCGAAATTCCCACGGGATCGGCCAAAACGGGTAAATTTAACAAAAATGCAAGCGTAGCTGCTGGCGTCCTCTAGTAAAAAAATAAGACGGAAACATCCTTGCAGTCTACAATAAAACTTAGTTCTATCTTACTCATGAAAATGTACCTAAATAGTAAGAGATATAGAATATTAATAAAAATGGCTTCAGTACCATTTGATCCGATAAGATTAGACTCAAAATCCGAAGTCAATCCCGAAACTCGGTCTTTTTATTCAAAGTAACGAAGTAGATAACAGATTATGTGACGTTTATTCCCCCTACTACTTTTGATTTGACTTTTATTATTGGTTATTGATATTCTATTAGGATTACCTTTCGCCGAAATTGTTGAGATTGGCAGAACGATATAACTAATGTCACAGACTACTGGTATAGGGTTACTACTGAGCGGAGCACGTGAATTTTTTGTACTATTTTCACTTCATTGTTGAACGTCATGAGATCATGATGCACACTAGCTTAAAAGCAATTAGTAGCAGTAATTCTTGTTAGTAAAGTAACACTTTTAAGCACTGAACCAAATATAAGACCATTACATAAAAGGGATTTGAGTCTCACCGCTGTAAATACAGTTCGATTCTCCGAGTAATCAAGAATTGTGCAAGCCAATACAAATTAAAGTTTATTTTATCAGTTTCTTTTAAGTTACCACAACTGCAATCTCCTAAAATAATAAACTTAAAAACTATTTATAATAAACACAAAGGCAAATATAAAACGAAAATACATTTATAATGTGACAAATTTAAGAGGTGTATGTCCAAACAACGTGATATCTAAAATGAAACTTTAGTGAAATAACGAAGGCTAATTACTGACGGAGAAGGAGGGGTTTTCAGGTGAAGAGTGGGGAGATGGAAGGGGAGTACAAGGCAAGGGTTGATCACAGTTTAATTGAATAGCGTTATGTTGAAAGCGCACCGCACACCGCTACACCATATGACAAAACATTTGCGTTTGCTGCTCGTAATTATATTGTTGTAACTTCACGGCATTATTCGTGTATGTTTGTACAATGCTCTACGGTAACGTGAACGATATATTATATAACACATTTGTGGCGCCATAATGCTTATGTTGTACTAACAAATAATGTACCGTTTGTCGTGTGATTCGGTATTTGACAGACAATTGTAAACAGTGATAACATGTCATATAAGAACAGTTTCCAAAGCCAAAGGAAATAGCTACCAAAGGACTGGATCACGGCCCGATTCCCTGAGTTAACCTACTGAATGAGATATAGGGTTAATACTCCCACTGAATGGATTTTACAGTAAGTTTATACATATATATTATATATGAATAATCACAGCGTGAGAGTTTGAAAGAGAATTAGGTGTAGGTACTTTACCATTGTTTGTAGTTACAAAGCGTAGAAAATTGTATAAGCTTTTCTAATAAATTGATAATTTTCTACTATTCGAATTGTAGGTACCTGCAGCTGAGATAAAAAAACTCAAATATTTTAAGTTTTTTAATTTTTCAGTACGACCGTGTCTGTCACTGAACTCCTCTCAAGCTGAACCATTTCGTATCAAAAGTTTATCTTAGTTTCAAATATTTCTCTAAATTACTTAGACTTTCAATGAGACCTAGCAGAAACCACGAAGTACAACAAGTATTTCATGAATTATTTGACGACGTTCTAGCATCATACATGTTTTCATCACTATGTAATAAGATCTCCAAAGCAATCTATTTCACCAACCATTTATCTCAATTACACGCTGCATCTATAAAGCCAACGATCCAAAGTGCATCAACGCTGAAGTACTAAGCACCGTAGGTACGTGCGTCGCTCAGTACGCAAATGATAGACGCATCGTTAATGAACCCGCTACCGTCCGGTCGATTGATGGCTGACTTTGCTGAGCCAACAGTTTATGCTAATGACTTATCATTGACGTTCCTGTGAGTAGTATAGGTTTGTTAGTTCGACTTTATGAATAGCGTAGTGACTTAAGAGGTCAACACGCCGCGTGGGTTCGATTCCCATACGAGGTAATAATTGTGTAAACAACATATTGTGGTTCTGAGTCTGGCCGTTTCTTGTGTCATTAACCTCCGCGATTGACGACTGACGGGTGCTGTCTTTTATTAAAAGTAAGAAAATAAAGGTTTTGTTCGGATAGCATAGTCTGCTTCCAGCTTCATAGCTCTTATCAAATAGCGATGTTAAGTTGTAATATTTGTGCGTTATCCGAAATATGATAGAGGCGGAGACAATCGCATCCTGGTATTAAGGCTGTGATTACCGGTTACACAAATTTCAGTATATACAATATTCAGTATTAGTACGAATTATGACAGTTTGTAAATACTAATACTCATCAATGTTTTCTCGCTTGCAGGTTAGCTGCAGTAAAAGAGCCGGTCAAGTCTGAGTCGGACTCAGAGGGTCCTTGCTATCGTGCAAGAAATAAATGTGCATTTAAATACTTCCAAACAGCAAAAAAATAAACCTTCTTTGAATATTTCAACGGCTCATGATATACTGCTGCTGACAGACAGATAGACGGACAGGCAGTTTTGTAAGAGTTTCCTATACACCCTGCGGCTAGGGAACCTTCTAAAGGTCACGTCGATCACTGCTTGACTCCTTGAGTTGAATGACCTCCAGTGAGACAGTGTAATTGGTAGTGAAAACAAAAGCAAGTGTTTTATCGTGTCCCTCGCTCAGTTCAAAGCAAACACCGCGAGTGGACAATTAAAGCTTAATGCAAACGAGATACCATGACGACGATAGCTATTGCCTGATGAAAGTGACTTGAAATACATTATGCATTAAAGGTCATTGGCAAGTTAGGAATATATTATTAAATATAGTAAGTCGTCGTTGAGCTCAGTTTTATAGTTTGTTTGCATCGTATCCCATTGCTACGACACTGAGTTACAGTTTTAAGAGACTTATGTGTCTTTTTGGGTACTTAGTTTGGAGGTGTCATATATTAATATGATTATTATTATACATTAATAGCCAATATGTTCATTAATAGAGCTTACTAGGTATAATTACATTACAAAAATCGTGTTGTGCAATTAACAGAATTGCTGAACATATTTGGTTCTAAGGAGCGACATCTCCAAAACACTGGAAAAGTTAAAATTTTAATAATATTTGTTAATGGTCACAAATAAACAAAATATTTATCATTCCAGCAAACTTGAGTATCAACAGATTCCGTGGATTTTTTTGGAAACTTCTTCTTAATGCACCCCTACGCTCTCCAAGAAAGACACGTGCTAAATTACAGCCTCTGGCGCCCGGTTATTTCGACTGTTCCTTAGTGTCTGTCAGTCGGTAACTCAAGAATTTTATATATAATATACACAGATGTAAGTAAAGACAGCAATTTTGCAAACAAATTCCTTTTTCGATGTCTAGTGTGTCTCGTCTGCAAGCACTCTAATAGGTTTACCATCGAGTCCTTTGGAGACAAAAAGAACCGGAGCGCCGGACCGGCACCGCCGCGCAGTAATTACAGCCCATGCCACACGCTACACCTCCACTCATTTATTTATAGTTTTCACTCTAATTACTTACTCTGATATCGTTTTGAATGCCCCATGTGTTTACATTTGGATATGTTATACTTGCTATGTATTAGGTTGTTTTGGTTATTATGAAAATATAAATTGCTTAAAATATGGAGTAATTATTTTTTGAAGTGTCCAATGGTTGTTACACATTTTCGTAGTTTCCAGCCCAAAGTTGGCCATGACATAAAGTTTATTTCTTTTTCGTCTTATTTGTACACTATGTGGATGAAATGGATCTAGAATTTCCAATATAAGAATGTAACTCAGTATTGGATATGGCTAACGTAGCTAAGCGAAGCTGTTCTATGCTCATATGTGAATTTTTATACAATAAAACGAAAAGTAGAGCAAACACATCAAAGTAATAGCTAATACAGTGTTTGCTCGTCCTCGACCCATTCTCAGACAATATCATAAACGTAGCGATCACGACGTGCGCGATGTGTTTACGGGCTCGTTTACATTATCTATAATGTTCCACGTACAACTGTGATGCCATTCATAGCACACAATCATAGTACTGACATGTCTATTATCCCACGCGACAACATTTGTCGCTTGACTAACCAGATACGTCTATTCCTACGTTATATCTTTATCGCATCAATTGTTACAGAACAATTGCTCGAATGCCAACAGAGTCACAAAGGAATTCGTATTTCGAACATTTATCGAACCTATGCCAACTTAATTGAAAATATCTGGTGTAATGTGCGCCGCACGCGGTGGCACAAATAAATAAATAAAATCAATCGCAATTGAGCGGCGAGAGGCGCCGAGAGGTTCACAACACAACGAAGAATTAAGAACTCCGCAAAAGTGTTCGCTTTTTGAAGATAAAAGAGGCCGAATTCCTACTGACATTAATCGTCAGCGTCTAGCGCGGGCGAGTGTTGGCGAGCGAGGGTGTGGGGCGCGGTACGAAGGATGGAGGCGGATTGAAGGGAGAGCTGAGCAGGAAGTTGGTGCTTCAGATCAAAGGCTTTTGTCCACGGATTAACAAGTAGCTGTACAAATAATGTTGGTGGCGGTGCGTCCCGCCGCCGCCGCCGCGCTGTCTGCCGCGCGACGCCGCTCGCTCCACTAGTGACCGCGCGACACACTGGTCTGTTACCCTATTGTCAAGCGATGCACTAACATATTCATTAAAAGACGTATTTTTCAAGAAATTATTTAACATTGCACTCAACAATTATCAAAAAGCAAACAGCAATTATCTATCTAACAACTCCAGGCCAGTGTCCATATCATGGGTGCTAGCCAATAAATACCAAAAGAAATACCTTTCACACTTTACCATCAACATGCATTGAATATATCTGACACTAAAATCAGCTAAATTTCAATAATATTAAAAAGCTGATATGGATATCACCTGCGTATCACATTTACGAACGATCTCTCACGCAAAGTTACAAAGAACAATGGCAGAATTTGGTCTGGGTTTGTTGTGGCGACCTTAAACTTCATATGAACAAAACAAATTGTTTTTTTTTCTACGATTTTTAATATTTTCACTTTGTCTCGTTAAAGCTGGAGTATTTTATAATGATAAAAATCATTCCAATTGATTACGAATACTTTATTATTTGATTGTTGCCATAGACAATGGTGTGACAGGAATAAGACGTGAGTGCTATATCCGTATCGATTATTAAATAAGTAATCGATACGATCGACTTTTATAGAGTTGGTTTGGTTTAAAATGCAGTTATTTAATATTTAATCAACATTATATCAATAAGCTAATATTTTTGACGCAAAACAACGTTTAAATCAAATAAAAACGTCACAGCATCGTTTTAATGTTGTATCGATTTCACATAAAATCGATTTAAAATGTGCAGCTCTGCTTTTGTCTTTGGCTGTGACAGTTAGATGCTACAAAATACTTCCGCGTTTTGATGTCATTCTGACATATGTCATTTGATAATTCAAACGTATCTACCTACATTATTTAACTTTCATACTATAACTTTCCTTTTACCTATATTGTTCATTCTTAACTAAAAATTCAAACACCGATATCTTCTTTTACCACCTTTTCTGAGTGAAAATAGAATCATTTATAGACTCTGTTACTTACGCCAAATTTTTTGATATATTTTTTATTATTGTACGCTTCAATTTAATTTCAGACATGTTGATGTATGGAGATCTGCCATTGTCCTTTAATATCGTCGAGTTTTACAAACATTAATAAAGTATACGAGATGAAAGAAATATCTGCGGGTGGCATATTATTTTATAACGTGTGGTTACATAATTGTGTCATCCATAAAGTCTTAATATAAATCACGAGAATTCGCCGGCCGTATCTTATAGTAACTCGTGTTCACAAAACTACCATCGCACAAACAATATAGAATGTTTGTATTGCCCACAAGCCTCTAATCTAATCTCGAAAATACCCATAACGTTAGATTGAGTAATAGTTTACCAAAAGTTAGCTGGAGTTGTGTTAAAGTGACGCGATTCGACGCAACCATGGAGTTCTTTGAGAGTTGCGAGAGTTCGTTACTCTCCTAATTATCAACATTATTATTTGGCGCCAAGTTGTCGGCTCTATGGCTCTACGTCCCTGGTAGAGCGACGTAGTGGTGGAGATCGTCGGCGCTAGTCTCATCGTGTTGACGCGCTAATGAGCACAATATTATAATTTGAACGCTAAACGAGCATCGTTAACAAATTGTTAAAACTTTACTCTATGTAGAGTCTCGCTTGTTAGATTATATAGGGTGCATAGGGTTCCCACCAAGAACTTAGGGTCCCAAGCCAACCTCACCTGCAAGTGGTGCACCTGCCGATCAACGGACGAGGCTCTGGCAAACAAAATTTCCCAATAAGCGGCAATAGGCTCGCCACCTATTACGTGGGATCAAAACACTGCCTACCCCTTCGGGGAAACAGGCGTGAGTCTATGTATGTATGTATGCTTGTTAGATTTTTTTGCATAATACTTTGTTAAAGTTTGTAAAAAGTTATTTTTCATAACAAAGCTCGTTGCAATAATAAAGCTGACTAAACATGTAATAAAATTGATGTAGTATTTTTACATAACTCATGTTCTAGGTTCTGTTATACTATTATATACTCACGTTCTGTTTAATATAAACACGCTGATTTTATAATGTGAAATTTTATTGATATTTAAATCAGATCGCGAAATAATCTGAATACGGATTACATGTTATGATTTTCTCATTGAATTATCTGAATTTGATTGCCACTATAAAATTCATAATATATGCCAAATTGTGGCACTTTATATAAAGTGGACCATCATTTCCACAGCCAACTACATACGACCGCTAGTAAACACTTATTTATTAATTATATAACAAAAGCCAGCCTAATAATACATTACAAGCAGTAGATTTCTGCAACAACGGGTAATTAAAATGAAAGTGTACCACTTGACTACTCTCGACTTGGATATCAAATCTAGAACATTCATTAATCACAAGTCTCACTACCCTCAAAAGCTTACAACGAACTATAAGTACAATGAACGAATACGGTATTTTCATTTGATTTTTAAGGTAGTTTGAGGGCATAGAGCTATCATATATGACTTCACGTATGGCGAAGGGGTTTAAGAGTCACCTCAGGATTTAGAACAGCACTGAGTGTTGAAGGTTCGATCCCCACACGCGACAACACTTTGTGTGAACCACCACTACATGCTGTTCTGATTTTGGATTTATTTTGTGTCCGTTGATTGAATTTTTGCGATACAGTATTTATACACAGTTGGGGCGTTGTCTTTCATGCGAGAATAGTTATTCTTAAAGACGCTTCGTGAGTCCAATTGCATATGATTTACGATGCTGAAACATGAATATTACTAGGCGTAGCAATTTAGAATAAAGTGATGTTCGGTCAGGTAGACTGATGACCAGAAGAAGTTTATCTAAGTTCGCAGCATTCACAACCACACCACATGGGCGGGAGCTAATTTCTACGAATATTCAGTCATTTCTTATATTACATTTTTACATTATTGTAATGAATTTGAATTTAATTTTTTTTGTAAGCACAGCTTAAGCACATTTTGTCGCGACGGTTTAGTGCAAACGTTGATTAGATGTGATCGCTGGCCTCTTGATATGACTAAATTTAGGCGAATCTTTAGTCCAGCAGTAGAAACTTGTTGTACATATACTTTATATACTCAAGTAATTACTATAACCATAAATTCCCACGAGTACCATCCATAGAATCATACCATCGTGTAAAGATCAACAACCCCATTCCAACTATCCACCGATTGTACTATCAGTCCCTTATAATCGGTGCGATTTGTCAAACTAATGCAAATATCGGCGGCTGCCCCTGCGCCCCTCTTGTATGCGGGAGTAATAAACATGTCACAGAACTATAGTTAAGTATGATGTATTAACTAACTTATTGTGAGTAAGAAGCTCTTTTATTTTTGTTACAGTTATTAAACCTCGTTATGCCGTAGTTCACTGATGGATCAGGTCACTACAATTCAGTATTTTTGGATCGTGTCAAAATGAAAACCGACGTGTAAGCGACTACTACGCCGAAGGTCACAGGTTCAATACCCGCTCAAGTCAAACATTTGTGTGCATGAACATGGATGTTTGTCTTGGTCTGGGTGTTTCTATGTATAATTGTATGTATTTACAAAAAAAAAGTATATATGTATGTTTATGCATTATCTAGTACTCATAGTACAAGCTCTGCCTAGTTTGGGACTAGATGGTGATGTGTGTATGTGGTAGAATATTATATTATATTAAATTATATTAAAATCAGCCCACCAATTTACAATACGTATCTCTACAGGTTCAAGTCTTCATGTAAATACGTCTTGATGTGATGTGAGTTAAGGCGCATGACACATCTTTATATATAAAATCCTTGCGTTACTGACTGACTGACTGACACGCTACAGCCGAAATTATGGGGCGCAGAAAGCTGAAATTTGGCATGTATGTTCCTTAGGGACCGTAGGGGTGCACTAAGAAGGGATTTCCCGAAAATCCCACGGGATCGGTCAAAACGGGTAAATTTAAAAAAAAATGCAGGCGTAGCTGCTGGCGTCCTCTAGTGCTTAATAAGATTATTTATTATTCCTACGTGCCTACCTACTTACCTATGTATGTAACATGATGATTGTTCGTTGTTATGGTGTGACAATAAAGGAATCACTTACTTACATGTTACTGCTGAGCACCAATTTCTGGCTACGAAGCAAACAGAATAATAAAAAATAAAATCATCTGATAAAGAAATATGAATGAAAAATCTGTATTGCTTTATCACTACGAATAAAGTTCTGAATACCGGCGTGGCACGGACCCCTTACTTTTATTGAGTTATTTTAATAGAAAATTCTTTGTAGCGACGCAGTCTGTCTTGGCGATGACGACAGACAAACTCTTTCTTATATTGGAATCATCTCTATCTTAGTATCAAGAAAGTTTTATAGGTATTTTGACCTTATGCCTGGATAGAAAAATGCTAAATTATGACTCTTTGTTATTATTCAAGTCAAATATTCTGATTCGGAAGAGAATACTAAACTTGAAAATTCTAAACGGTCTTTGCATTACGTAGTTGGTGCCTTGGTTTGTTAACTTTATTATGCGTGAATGACCCAAAATGCTTTAATTTGGGTTCCATTCTCGGCACCAGTAAAGGAGGTTTTTTTCTGTTAGGGACGTGGTTCGCAAAATCTCTTCAAATACCTATTAAGTGAACTTTTTTTTTCTTTTTTGGTGTCGGGTTGGAAAATCCTCATGGAGTCCCTCCGCCCTGGGGGAAGGACGAAGGGGACTGTTAGACTCTTACTGACTAAAAACCAACCCGTGTTCCTCACGTACCCGTGTGTCGGAGGGTCGGGTATCGCTGAAGCATTCCTCGCTACCCCCCGACGGGTATTGGCCCGCCAGATGGTCAGGCGGGCCCCGAACAAAACCCCCTTGGCGGCGGATGAAGGTGTTGGGCTCCGCCGCCAAAACACTCAGCGGCCGCAGAAGATAGGGAGGACGGCAACGCAACACCGCATGTCCTCTTTCACTGCGGCCCCACCGCGACGCAACGATGGTGCGCCCCCATTTGGTCGCGGGAGATAGAGCGCGCGGCAACGCAACACCGACACGCCTCTCCTCCCGCGACCGCACCCGACTGCGAGGGACAGAAGAACTGTCCCTCGCACCCGCCCCTTTGGACGCATCCTGCGCAGGCCTCCGTCAAGCCCACGAGGAGCGTCCCCTCCTGGATCCCTCTTAGCTTCACCGCGGGTGACCAATCCACGTTTACTGAGCCCCCCCACCACGACAAGGTGGAGATCCCACGGGGGGGGACCTATTAAGTGAACTCGGCAGATACCTGCTATCTGCATTTGTATAGGTGTAGTACCCTGATATTCGTCTCATTCACAAAGAATATACGAGAGCAACGTTCTCTTAAAATTTGTATTTTATTATAAAAGTCTTAAAATGTATTAATGTAACCGAATAAAAAAAATTACAAAGCAATACAAATTATTTTTGTGCAACATGTGTGAGGACGACGCACTAACGCACCGCTGCGCGCTGGGTACAACCGGCGCACCATCTGCTCCAAGACCTGCCCTCTAACTGATTAATACTCAATGAATATGTATCAACGAATTAACATTTAACCAAAAAATAAGAGCCGCTCTCTTATTCATTTTATTCAAAGCACTCTAAACAATTCCAAGTTAGTTGAAGTCGAGAGGCACGCAAAAAGTATTCAGAGTGAATATCAAAGTTTGTTTGAAGTTTCTTCACTGTTTAGTTGTTGAACGGATTCATCAAAATTTTTAATTTGAGAGAAAGTTACCTTGTAAAGCATTAGTAATTAGCTAAATTAATCTGTAAAATATAATTTTGTTTTATATATAATACAATGTTTTCTACGCATACCTATTGTATGCATAGAAAACATTCTAAATCAAAATCCGTCGTTTTGCGCTAAGTCAGCTTACTCAGGAGGACATTTTGTGAGATTCACAAATAGATGTTCTGAGTTTGTGGTGTACTTTGTATCCATTGTTGGAATGTTTGTTAAGTACGCTGCGATACAGGATGCTTTTCCCGTATGTAAGTTATATTTCTCAAAAAAAAATAACAGCACGGAATCTGATAATGTAGCCGGTAACGGCAATAGACTCGCCCCCTATTACGTGGGACCTAAAATTCATAAGGCAAATAGTGGGTTTAATTACACCTCCACCTACCCCTTCGAGGAAATAGACGTGATGATCTAAAAAAATGTACTCTCTTTATCAACATTAAATCAATCGAGCTTTGAGATTTTGGAAAGTTCGAAATTGTTTTCGAAGATGAAATCGTTGTGGAACAGCAGATAAATGTATATATATAACAATACATAACAAAATTAAAGCGGATAGACAAACCAAAGAGAGCGAAGCACCGGCTCGCGTAGTTGCGCGCCGCACGCCAGCAGTAATTGTTGCAATTATCTCCGTCACCGTCCGCCGCATCGCATCGCATCGCACCACGTTGCATTGTGCCGCAAAGCTGTGTACCAACTAGAAATATAATATAAAACAGCTACAGATAATATACAATAATAGCTGAATGAAACTAGAAACACGTGTGTGCACTAACTCATAACCGCTTCTAGTCTGAGTTGTTGCCCGAGTCGTTTGAAAAGAAGCCTCAAACTGCCGTTGTTTGTTCACTAGTACGTTGGATGTACTCCAAACGTAGCACAAGCTGTCTTCAACAGCTGTTAGGCTAGACACTGAAGCCGTTCTTGGGTCAGACATTGCGCCTCGTTTTTATGTTGTCGATAGTACAGTTTACGTATTTACATCTTGTAAAGAATTAAAATAAATTGTTTTATTACTATTTCCTGTAAACTAAGTTTTGGTTAAAACCAAACTAGAACTAGAATTCAAAAGAATATCAAATATAATGTTAATGGCAGTTAATCGTGTGTACAAGGTATTGTTAATCGTGTTTGTAGTAAAGGAACCACAAGAGCGGCTTCGTTCGTTCTCGATTCATCTCGGTTGTGAAGCAACGAGAGCGCTAATAATACAACATTAGCGAGAACCGCGTAATTGTGTCATGTGCTGTTATCACTATTATGCACTAACTTAACTACTAATCGCCGTCGTTGTAATGATTTTTATATTATGTTTCTATATGTTAAGAATGTATGGATGGCCATTATGCCAATTTTGAATATGCAACGAATTAGACAGTCCTCAAATTTTATGCTCCATAATTCACTCGCGTGTAGCTACAGTAGAGTAGTAACCATCATCCACTTAGCGTTATCCCAGTTTCAAACTGGGGTCAGCTTACTAGTCTAACCGGATTTGGCTGTCTAACCTGATACCCACTGCACAGCAGTCTGATGGAGCCTAGTGGAGATATCCACTAGGCTCTGGTATTGCAAGTGTCTACAGGCTTCCTGAATCGCTAACCAACAGGCTATCTTTCAGCTAGTTTAAGTACTATATCTAAAAAAAAACTGTGTGTGGCACTCGGCGACTGCCGCGGTAAAGCTATTGCATAGCATTTTTTATTTTATTTTATTTCATTTTATTTCATTTTATTTCATTTTATTTCATTTTATTTCATTTTATTTCATTTTATTTCATTTTATTTCATTTTATTTCATTTTAGTTCATTTTATTTCATTTTATTTTCGTTTATTAAAGAACCGATCGTCAGATTCATTTATGGCCAATTCGTCATTAATGGCCAAGATACGCTCGATAATGCAATAAAAATTGTACGAAAGTACTAAGAGTTTCCGTCAGTTTGAAGTAATTTGAAAGTGAAATAAAACTTTATCGTTATTCAAAGTAAACCCTACGATCTTAAATGTTACACTATAAGATACCAGCATAAAGTTACCTCATTTTACAAATATTTTAGCTGAGCTATTTCACTAATCCGGCAATTACGTGGACTGCGTTTACGAGGAAGTATTACAGCTTAAAGTATCGCAGTAAACGTGCCGCTGGATGTATGTATATACAGCTACGAATACATTGCTATATGAGAGGAACATGGAATGTACGAAAGAAGCATCTTTATTTAATGTGTGTGAAGTACAACCCTTTGGAACGTAATTTGAATATCATAGGGAACGCCGACGCTACACAAACAATGAAAGGCGGGGGATCACGTACAATTCCTTGAGGAAGTAATAACACGTTGATTTGTTCGCACCTCCGACAGCTCTTTGAACTGGTCTCAGCGCATGTTTGCCTAATAGCCGAGCGCTACTCGCCGTCAAGAGGTACAAAACAAAGCCTTATTTTATTTGAAGTCGATTGTTATCCCGACGCGGCGTGAGCCTGCCTCGTGTCGAGATAAGCCCGCCGAGGGAAGAGGGATGATTACGCCCGATACAGATACCCTTCACTCGAAGGGATTGCTCCCCCGAACGAAAGAATGCCTCAAAAGAAATGGCCACTTTGATAACATTAAAATAGTTGTTGTGTTTTCGACAAGCGCAACGCTTCATCCTCTTGCGAAGTGGGTCACACGAGCATGACGAGGTATTGTTGTGACATGCGCCATTTGTACATCAAATTAAAAAGGAAAAATATGTTTTCCTTGTGTGTAATACTAACTTAACAAAATAAACAGGAAGTCAGGTTTCTAAAATAGCACAATTCTGTGTTATTTTTGTAACAGTAAATCTATTTTGATGATACAGTATGCTTTGATCGGTACTAGTGGGTAGGTAGCTTCAGCTGCCCACCGTGTATCCTTACGTTGTCGTCGTGGTGGGCTTGCGTGTCTCAATGACCTTTGGAGCTATGCTGGTAGAGCTACTCATGCCGGAAAGGTCCGAAGCGAGAGGCCGGACAAAGAAGGATACGAGATGGAGTTGAAAGAGAACTGCCGTGGAGAGAACGGACCATCTGAGTAACTGGACGGTTCGCTTTTAACTTTTTGTCGTCTTCAAGGAGCGAAGTTGGATTAAGTTGGGTTTAGTCACAATTGGGGTTCATTATCGCTCCTAGAATGTGTCTCTAATCAGAAACAACTGTGGATGCGAACGAGACGCCTAGGTTGTTGAGACAGAAGAAGGCGATAAACGAGGAGCGACGGGGCTGCTTGTCAGTTATGGCTAGCAGACACGGTCTGATACAGACTATCCGTCGGTCCGATCCGTAATCTTCATTGAGAGGACCGGAGGCCTATATAAGCCGCGGGGAGACAACCCCTTAAAAAATCCAACCCCGGGGACCGTACCCCATAAAAAAGGCAAAGCTGTGTTCAGCAAATCAATGGAAGCGAATCGTAAAAAGAAACTACCCCAGGAGGGTACCGACTGCGCTGCAGTTGGAGAATCCCTCATCGAACAAAGTTCGGTCTGTCCCACGTATTCTGGGGGGGACGCGCATCGCTTACCGTGCATTCCGGACGTTTTTATTCCCTCAAATAATATATTGAGCCAAGGAGGCTCACGACCCCATGTTGAGGAGTCATTCAATGATATTCCCAACACATCTATAGCAAGGGGACAGCAAAGTAAAGACCAACACTCCGACTGTAGGAACAAAGACAGTACTCAACAACTATCCTTCGAGAAAGAAGTGATAGAGAGTGTATCTGGTGTTAAGACCCAGATGAAGTCAAAGATAGCCAGTGTCCAGGGACATTTTGTGCACCCACGCACTCCTGGTGCTAGCGAGATGTTAAGCGACAGCATTGAGTCTGATGGCTCTCAGATGTCAATAATCTCCCAAACGTCGTCGATTGCAAATCGAACTCGCTCCCGCAAAAGAACGCGGAAGACAGGGAGCGATGACTCGCTCAGAGCCAACAAAAAGTTGGCACCAAGTAGAGTCTCGAGTGAATGCGAGAATGAAGATAATCTCGATTCCGCAGGTTTTTCATGTGATAATTCGACAGAGCAGAGACTGCCGTTACCCGAAGCGCTAGCCAAAAAGATGCAGTGACAACCAACTACCGAGCTCAGTTCCTGCATCAAAGACAGTTTACAGATAGTGGAAAAGGTTGCAGCTCAATCTCGAAACCTTAAAAAGAGCTTCGTTCAAAACCTCAAAGTAGCAGCGCTAACGGTACAAACTGCAGTGACAGAGATGGCCCAGCGTTCAGCTGTGGAGGCTAACGTAGTGAGATTGGAAGCTGAGAATGCAGAACTGCGATCTCAAATTGTTAACCTCACGACGCAGATGGAGAAACTGACTTCAGAGATGAATTCTTTTTGTAGGCGTTGTGACCTTGTGGCGGGTCCTACTAGTGTCAGTAAAGTATTGACCCCCAACGTGACAGAATTGGCGAACGGAGTGGTCCTCGAAGAGTTTGAGCGTTCTATCATGCTGAAAATAGGTACAATGATGGACGCTAAATTTGCTGGATTTGAGGACAGGCTACTGCCTGAAAAGAGTTCCCGTCCTGCTCTTGGTAAAAACGTAACACAGAATGAGTTACTGACAAACAATCAGGCAAAACCTGGCAGTACCCAACCACTTTCTAAGAAAAAAAAGCGTGGAAAGAAAGGGAAGAGCTCTGGTCCATTACCAGAATTACCGGCAGTGCAAGAGCAGGCTGCATCAACTGCTGCAGTATCACAAACGCAGTGGTCGACGGTTGTCGGCAGGAAAACTAAAAGTTCTCCTTCTCAGACTAAGAAAGCGACCTCTAGTCCACATAAGTCCAAAGTAGGGAAGCAACCTATCAAATTGCCCAGAGTCCCTTCGTCGGCGGCAATAACGTTAACTTTGC
Organism: Euclidia mi; assembly: GCA_944739405.2. Taxonomy (NCBI): domain Eukaryota; kingdom Metazoa; phylum Arthropoda; class Insecta; order Lepidoptera; family Erebidae; genus Euclidia; species Euclidia mi. The sequence continues at coordinate 2,466,046 of OX123202.2, read as the reverse complement.
CGGAGGGGTCGACAGCTACTCTAGCGGCTGCAATGGCGACAGTTAAGCAGCGCATTGAGCTTGATGACTTTGGGCTGCTTGGTCATGTTAAGCCGAAAAAGGCCACCAATGGTGGTTTGATGCTGGAAATATCTGGCGCTGACAGCAGCACAAAAGCGGATAAGCTAGCTAGTCGAATGCGAGAAGTTCTTGCTGACATGGACGTTCGAATTGCTCGTCCAATTAAAACTGGTGAAGTCAGGGTTAGGGACCTTGACGATTCAGGCATGCCTTCTGAAGTAGCAGCGGCAATTGTTCAAACAGGTGAATGCTCCCTAGAAGATGTAAAGATGGGTGAAATCCGCCGTTTACCCAATTCACTAGGGACCGTCTGGGTTCGTTGCTCATTGGCGGCGGTAAAAAAGTTGTCGTCCGCTAGCAGATTATGCGTGGGATCGATGTCAGTTCGGGTAGAAGTATTGGCAGCACGGCCCATGCGGTGTTTCCGTTGCCTTGAGATTGGCCACGTCAAAAGTCAATGTCAAAATTCAAATGACCGGAGCGGCCGTCGTTTTGGCTGCGGAGAGTCTGATCACAAGGTAAAGGAGTGTTCTGCGGCAGTTTTTCGATGTCCGTTATGTGCGATCTCGGCTATCCTGCGGACCACAAGCTTGGGAGTAAAACATGTACTCCAAAGCCAAATAAAAGAAAGGGGAAACAGGCCCCTTTTGCCCCAGAAACTGCGGCTGCTGGTAGCCAGCCGGAAGTGATGGAAACGACGCCTTCGCAGCCCTAAAAGTGTTACAAGGTAATCTGAACCACTGCCGCAATACGCAGAACCTGTTACTGCAGTCTGTTGCGGAGCGGTCGATTGCCTTAGCTGTGGTGGCTGAGCCTTACTGCATTCCGGACCACCCTCGTTGGTTTGGAGACTTCGATCGGTCTGTTGCCATTTATTGGAGTAGTGGACCTCCATGCTCCCTTTTAGTGACTGGATCGGGATTTGTGGCCGTTGAGTGGGGTCCTCTAGCTGTAGTGGGCTGTTACATCTCGCCTAATGTATCCCTGTCTGATTTCGAGCGATATTTAGACGGGTTGGCAAACTGTATACGTTCTAGTTGTTTCCCTCGTCCGGTACTAGTCCTAGGTGATTTTAACGCCCATTCAAGACTGTGGGGTTGTACACGAGACAGACCTAGGGGCGAGTCTTTACAAGCCTGGGCGGCATCACTCAACCTTGGACTTTTAAATCATGGCTCGGTTCCTACTTGTGTTCGATGGCAGGGGGAATCGGTCGTTGACTTGACATGTTGGAGAGTGGCAGAGGAGATAGTCACGTTGTCCGACCATCGTCACATTGTTTTTAACATCGAAAACCAAACTCCCGTAGGTGTAAGCCATTTGGGTTCTGACTCACAACCACGTCGATGGGCTCTGAAAAAGCTCGACAAGGATTTACTTGTTGCAGCTGCTTACGTTGCGGCGTGGACAGAGAATAGAAATGCTGAAAATATCGATCCCGAAGAGGAAGCTAAGTGGTTTCGGGACACGATGACGTCTATTTGTGACTCTGCAATGCCGCGGATCAAGTACACCCAGTACCGAAAAGTTTATTGGTGGTCAGAAGAAATCGCGCAGTTACGTGTGATCTGTTTGAGATCACGCCGCCAATACACACGAACTCGACGCAGACGTCGTTCTACAGCTGAGGACATAGCCAGAGCTTATGAAAATTATAAAGTGGCTAAGGAGGAACTGCACAATGCTATCACTGTTGCAAAGTCTCGATCCTGGAATGAGCTTTTAGAGGATCTGGATAGAAACCCTTGGGGACGACCCTATAAGATTGTTATGGGAAAGCTTCGGCCGTGGGTGCCACCATTAACAGAAACCTTGGAACCAAGATTATTGGGTAATATTTTTACCACGCTTTTTCCAGCAGTCCGTAACAGTGCTTTGATATCCCCCATTTAGTCAGACTGGTCTGAAGAATTTGGAGTGACAGAAGGTGAGCTGGCTTTTGCCATAAGGCGTATGAAAGTTTGTAACACCGCGCCAGGACCTGATGGTATTCCTGGTCAAGTGTGGGCATTGGCTCTGGATGCTTTAGGTGACCGCTTGAGGCGGATTTTTAACAACTGCTTCCGTGAGAGTATGTTTCCCACAAGATGGAAGGAAGCAAGCCTGGTTCTTCTGAAGAAGGTAGGAAGGGCGTCAGAATCTCCATCGGCATACCGTCCCATATGTCTGCTCGACGAAGCATCTAAACTTTTTGAGCGAATAATCGCCGCTCGTCTTGTGTGGCATCTAACGCATATAGGTCCGGATTTAGCCGATAGCCAATACGGCTTTCGGCAGCGACGTTCTACTATAGATGCAATACTCTGCGTTCGCTCGCTTTCAGATCAGGTTGTATCACAGGGAGGGGTGGCATTGGCGGTAAGTTTAGATATCGTTAACGCCTTTAACTCTTTTTACCCTGGGATGCGATCAAGGAAGCCCTAATTTATCATGAGGTGCCTCCTTACTTGCAGGGCGTTATTGGGGCCTATCTTCGTGACAGATACATACGCTATGTAGGTATGGATGGCAGAGTATATCGGAGACTGATTTCATGTGGGGTTCCGCAGAGCTCGGTAATGGGTTCTCTTTTGTGGAACCTTGCATACAACGCAGTCCTGCGTGTAGAACTGCCTGAGGGAGTAAATGTCGTATGCTATGCAGATGACACCTTGATCATTGCCGGTGGGGAAACCTTTGAGGGGACCATTCGTCTTGCCGAGCTTGGGGTAGAAAAAGTAGTGGCCAGAATCCGCGCCCTGGGCCTGGAGATAGCACCCCACAAGACTGAGGCGATGTGGTTTCACAAAATGCCACGCGGAAGACAACCACCTAGCTTGTCAATCTGCGTGGGAGATGCGCAAATTGGGATAGGTCAGCAAATTAAGTGCCTTGGCCTAATATTAGATAGCCGTTGGGGCTTCGAACAGCATTTCAGGTGCCTTGTTCCTCGGATAGAAAAAACAATGGGTGCCTTACATAGACTTTTACCCAATCTCGGAGGACCGTGGGAGGAAGTTCGTCGCCTATATGCTGGGGTTGTACGATCGATGGCCCTTTATGGAGCTTCAATATGGTCGAAAAGACTGTCAGCTTTCCAGCGAATTAGAGTTAAACTAAATAGCTTGAAGCGTAAGGTAGCCATACGTATCGCACGGGGCTATCGGACTATATCTTTTGAGGCAGCAACACTTCTAGCACGCTTTCCACCGTTAGACATTTTAGCAGACATGGATGCGAGGGTCTATGATCGGTGCCGCACTATTCACCAGAATGGCGAGGAGGAACTCGGTGGTTCCTTGGAAAGCCTGAAGGAGCAAGAGCGGCGAGCAGCGCTCGGTTTGTGGCGCGAGCGGCTGACAGAGCCGCGGTATTCACACAAGCGAGAAGTCGAAGCCATCTTGCCATGTTTTGAAGCCTGGTTGAGTAGGAGTGATCGCCTCACTTTCCGACTCACGCAGATATTTACAGGGCATGGTTGTTTCGGAGAATATCTGAATAAGATCGGACGCGAGGCCTCAGTGAATTGTCACCATTGTGGTGATGAGCAGGATACAGCATAACACACCTTAGAAAAGTGTCCTGCTTGGGACTCTCAGCGGCGGGTTCTAGTTGAACGGATCGGACAAAACCTCTCACTGCCATCAGTAGTGTCGTTCATGCTGGAGGCGAGAGATAATTGGAAAGAAGTAGTCTCTTTCTGTGAGGCTGTAATGACACAGATGGAGGCTGCTGAGCGTGATCGAGAAAGAGTCGATCCCTCTCGAAGAAGGAGACGTCGAGTGGGCAATCGCTCCGTCACCTAGTTTATATATACCCTCTGCCAGTTCTTTCGCGTTCTGTGCAGAGGGACCTCTGAAGTCGTTAGCGTCTCAAAATAGGGGTTTTAGACTCTAAATAACGGCTTTCGAGACGACGGTGGTACGTAGTGGTCACGTGCCTCCGTGTGTGTTCATTTCACACCGTGATGTGCCTTAACGGCGTAGCACAGGAGGAGCTCCGGTAGCATAAAACATTCCCGGAGCCCTCTCTTTATTGTGTAGAGGTTGGCCACCGAGGCGGTTTTAGTGCGGTAAAAATCCCACACACCCCGGCCTTCCCCCTAGGAGACCGGCAGCCTTTTAGAAGGTTTCCCCCCGAAAAAAAAAAAAGGTAGCTTCAGCTGACAAACGACATAAATAACATAAATAATTTGTATAGAAGGCATATTTGATTTTTCGTAACTATTTATGAAGGAATATTCCACAAACGTCGTCTTCTACCGATTTAGACACACCTTTAAAAGATTGCCCAATAAGAATACTCCACAATTATAAACAATCACGTCACTAACTTGTAACGTAAACTACGCTAGCTCCATTGAGCGCTGCAACAATAGATATAGGACGGCGCTAGTCGCAGCTGTGTGCGCGTTGAATGAGGCGTCGCGTCGCAAGTAGAACAGCTGAACAGTCAAAATGTCAGTAGTGACAAGGCGACGCGATGCGTCGCGAGGGCGCATTGTACTCGCGAGCTATAGCTGAGCGCAGGACAATCAACGCTACTTAACTACTCGTACAGCAGAATAAATGGCTCAAAAGCAGTGGTAACAAATCTGCAATAGTAAAGAAATGTTAACTTTGACTCCACACTTGAGGAAAGGGTTCGGTGCTCCCACGTGACGTTAAGCATGTCGTTATATTTATGTCACTTAAATAAAAAGTCGAATTCACAGTAAATAATACTATCCTTGGTGCTGTATCGCTTCAATTGGTAGACTCACCATTACAGCAGTGCAATGGTGCAGACCAAGCATTGTTATTCTTCCTTGAGACATCACTTTGTGTTATTATATTACTATACACTTATTGCTGTTTTGAGCCTGTGCGGTGCTGCTTAGGCTTTGAGATTAGCGCGTTCAACCAAACAAACAAACTCTTCAGCTTAATATATTAATACTAGATGATGCCCGCGGTTACACCTGCGTTATTTAAGGCTATTGCTCCGCTCCCGTGGCTCAAAGCGTCATATATATATATATATATATATATATATATATAAACAAACTAACTAACACTGACAGAATTTTCAAATCGGTCCAGTAGTTCCTGAGATTAGCGCGTTCAACCAAACAAACTCTTTAGCTTTATATTTTAGATTTGTTAACCTGTTCCTGGAGTAATACCTACATCAAAAATTCCTTCTCTGATAAAGTCAAATACAACTTAAACATAAATCAAATATTTAGACACAGGGAAATCAATAATCTTACAGCAATAATAATGCTATAGTGTACGATCAGGCCGACACGTTTTCGACGTGCGAGCTACCGCTAATGTAACAAGCTGCCAAGTCAGCCTGTTTATCGACAGTGGCAGGTAAGATGCAACAAGGGGAAGGATAGGACTAATCTAGATTAAGGATATCTTAAATCTGAACACCAGGTTTGAAGTATACACACATACCTACTGTCTATCCAACAAGTTAAAGCGACAAGCTCGTTTATTAATTGCATCACAATATTAATTGTACATACTCAACAATACACATTACGTAATGTTTATTATAATATTATAATCAAAAAATTATCACCTGTCCTATATCGCTTCTACTTTGGCTACATCATAATTATAGGAGTATGTTTACCCACACATGTTGGCGTGCGTGTCGCGATACGTATGCGATATTTAGCTAACAGCGTGTTAGTGATGAGGCGATGAGGCAATGACGTGTTGCCATTAGTGACGTCCCGCAGCACGCGATGAACACGTCACCAGTTGTTTATAATACTTACTATGTACGTGACACCTGCGTTGCGGTGTGGCATCATAGACGTTTAAGATTTTTGGTTATAGCATTATGCACAGTTTCACTTTCCTTATTTATTTCGTGTGACTATATGGCCCTCTGGTGGCGGCGTTGAAATGGTGGCGAAAGGCCTCGACATAGCCTAACTTTCCTTGTTCTTGGAAAAGCCAGGGTCTTTTCCACGAACAAGATTTCGTCACGTTTAATATTTTTAAACCGATATTGGATCGTCAACCTCCTAGCGTTATCCCAGTTGCACCCCGGGTTCCCTTACTGGTCTCACTAGGTTTGACTAAATATTAGCTTTCCTACAGAGCGACTGCCTGTTTGACCCTCCTCCCCCCCAACCTAAGGGATGGCAATAATGGAGAATTGCCTTAGATTAGTATCAGTTTATTAAAAGCACTGACTCCCTATAGCGAAAGACAAATATCTTTATGACAGTAGAAGGGTTTCAAGTCCACTCTGAGGCACGGGACAAGCGATAGTTAACAATTTAATACGCACGCAACGCTGAAAAGTCGGTCGTGCGCACCGAGGATTGGAACCCCTGTGCATAGCAGTCTGTTGATACTTCCACTAGGCTATTGTTGCCTTTTGTAACTTTAAAATGAAACTAATTCTCAGTTTATCGATTATTTTTACTAATAAGGCACATAATTATAAATATTTCTAATAGAAAATAGTTACTGTTCTAAACTAACTAACTGTTTCAAAAGTTGTCAACAAAAAGTGGCTCCACCAGCATGATAATATACACCCAAACCTTCCTCGAGAATCACAATATCCATTGGTAAAAATTGCACCGTAATCCGTTCAGTAGTTTTTGAGTTTATCGCGTTCATACAGATAGACAGACAGAAAAAGGGACTTTATTTTATTATACATACATACATAGACTCACGCCTGCTTCCCCGAAGGGGTAGGCAGAGGCATATTAAACGCCCACTTTTCGCCAGTGTTTTGATCCCACGTAATAGGTGGCGAGCCTATTGCCGCTTATCGGGGTATTTTGTTTGCCAGAGCCTCGTCCGTTGATCGGCAGGTGCACCACTTGCAGGTGAGGTTGACTTGGGACCCTAAGTTCTTGATGGGAACTCTATGCTCCCTATTTTATTATATGTATAGATATAACTGCAAAGCTTTATCAAAAACCTTACAGAAGATTTATCATGCAAGAAGGAAATACAAACACACTTTCGCATTAACAAAAGTATGGATTACACCATTACTACTTTTTCAACTAAATATACCAAACCATTTTTCCAAAAAACATCGCAATATTTTAAAATATTTAAAGCAAAAATAGTACATGGAAATAACAATCAGTTGAATATCGCATATCGGCGAGTGCGGAGGGTAGATTAACTTATTAGCGGCGGTATCAATGGCAGGCGCGGGCGACGCCGGGTGGGGCGATAAGTGGCGTTTTTCCAACAATGTTTGACTTCAATCATGACATGTATTGTTTTGATTAGATCTCGCTCGCGCCGCCCGCTCGTTTGAATAACAAAATTGTTTCGGTGCTCGGTGTAATTTCAATTGTCGTATTCATGGAGGAAAGTTGTCGCGTCACTCGCGTGCTGCATAAATATTCAGTGTTTTCGGAGTCACATCCTCCCCCTTTCCCTTCTTCCCTTGCACCCCTCACCACCTATCTCGTCCGGCAAGGAGCATAGCTGAGATTCGTACGGTGACTTTTTTATTTCGAAATTTGGATGTGGATCAGGGGAGCGCATACGCTTGGAAAGTAAAGATATCGTTCTTTTGTGGGCTTAGGGTTGTGAACGTATAGCGTACGTATTATAGGAAATATTTATTTATGTACAGAATATTTGTGCAAGTAAAATAATCAACAAATATGAAAAGTAAGGAATATTTGTGTATGATGACAATATACTTGATGACAGTGTGTGTGAGTGAGTCATCCTGCACGCACACAGGCATGTAGTGAGTCCGGTGCAGTTTCCGTCGCCGCGTGGCTGCGCTCGTTATTGTTCGTATAAACTCGAAGCGACATAAAAACACTCGTATTTCACAAAATAAACTCATCATTCCCCCTCCCATCCGACACGTCTATTCATCGGAGTGGCTACGCTCGTAGCGGCTCTACGGCGCTACGGCGGGCGTAGCGTGTGCTGCGTAGCGGTGTCCACCGCCGCCGGAAGCGGTAGTCGTTAGCCGTCGGCGGGCGGTCGGCGCCCTCTGGCTGAATGTTAAATTTTATCTGTGGAGAGTGCGCCAAATGCAGCGCGATATAACGCGACTGACGCAACGACCATCGTATACCAACATACACACACAAACATACATACACTCATACTTACATAGATGGTTAATTTATAACTGAAACATACGTATACCTTATTAATGTTCTATGGCTCCACTCCAAATTAGATTTATGATCTAAGTACAAGCTGTATAAGTTACTATCCGCGTCACCGACGAACTATAACGTAAGGTCGGCATTTTGGATGTACTTTGTGTACATCCAAAATACAGAACTACTCGAATGGAGTCGTTCGATGAACTGAACTGAACTGAACGGAGCCCAGGACAGACAACCGAGGAAGACGCCAAACACCACAACGATGTGTTAATGATATCATCCTTGTCCTAGTGTTATCCCAGTTGCAGGCCGGAGACGGCTTACTAGTCTAACCATTTGACTGAATATCAGCATATTCAAAGAGCGGCTACCATCTGACCTTCGCAACCCAAGACTTCGAACCCAATGGTTTAGACTAGTGTCAGTTTATTTAGAAAACCGGCCAAGTGCGTGTCGGGCCACGTACAATGTAGGGTTCCGTAGTTGCCCATAATGACTTGCTGCAAAGGGTATTAATGTACAACAAATCCGACTGTTTAGTTTGTGTAGTTATATACTATAATGCTGAAAAAATAATTTTAATATCACTATTATAAGAACCTAAGTTTTGTTTAGAAAAATACTAGGTATGTATCCAGTTATGTATTGTAAACATAAAATGTGGTTTCCAAGATAAACATACGTAGTACCGTAGTACATTACATACCAAAGTACGTTTATCTTTAAGATTAAGCAAGCGCGCCCAATGTAAACTCACAGAAATAGGTATTTATAAGTTAACCAACGATTATTCGTAAGCTAGTAATATCTACTTAGCCGTGATAGTTTTCCTTTTAAATTCGTTATATGTACTACATTTGTGATTTTTTTCACCTCTTCCAAATTAATAGTTTAGCCGGCAGAGGGGGGGGACACTTGAGTCTAACAATTTTTTTTCACTTCAAAGCTTGATATTTGACAAGCCAATCACTTGATCGAAAAATGATTTGACCAAACTAATAATATTTTTTTAAAACCTATCCAATGGTACCCTACGTGATGGGGTACTCAACCAAAAAAAAATTCAACCCCACTATATATGTAGGGGAGATACCCTTAAAAAAATATTTTCCTAAATTTTTTTCTACAGTTTTGTTGCAATATCTTATGTCTATATTCATGTCAAATATCAGCTTTCTAGCACCAGGCGTCTTTGAGCTAGGCTGCGGACGGACATGACGAAACTATAAAGGTTCCTTGTGGACTACGGAACCCTAAAATTGGACTCGCGATGACGACTGTCAAACAATGAAATACGCACATAACTTCAAAAAGTAAGTGGTGCGCGCCGCGGATTCGAACCACTACATAACAGTCTGTTGATGTCGCCATTCGGCTCTAAATCTTTACGAATTGAAAGATTTTCAATTTTTTCATTCGTGCAGATTTGGAGCCAAATCAGAGGCCTATATCCAAGACTTAATAATATAGACGTATTTAAAATATAGAAGGTTCGAACCCCGATCCTATTACAAGTGAAACAGCTAACTCTTACATAAAATAAGTTCACAACTACCTTAATCAGTACATTGAAAATATCTACAAAAATATATTTGTTATTAATAATATAAAAATAACGATTTACTTAGACTTAAGACGCCTAATTAATTAATCTAAAGCTGTAGTAGATTTGTACAGCATTAATTACTTACGCAGATATGTTCGCTGCCAAATCTTAGAGATACATAGCATCTTACAAACTTTTCTTTCCATTTCCTTAATTTCCTTAATTAATTGGCTTTATGTTGAAGATTTTCATCTGGACTTAGCGCGAAACCTTCATTTATTAGAATAAAGCCATGTTTGTATATTTCATCAAGACAGGCAATGTAAGCATTCATTGAAAATGCCGAAGGCACTACCTTAAGATGTCTTATAATTAAATTATAATTTAACGTAATTACTACCCTGTTGGCAGAGGTTTCTCTTGGAATAACCTCGGTCTGTCAGATTAACCACGAGATGGTCAGTAGTCACCTTAGGAAGCTTGTCAGAAATAACTATTCAATTATTAGAATTATTCCATTCCTCGCATACATTGCCCTCCTTGCTTTAAAAGAACTTCTTATATATAATTTTTTATTTGGTAAAGGATTGTATTAGTAGTCTATTTGCAATTAGTGCGATGAGCGGCGGCAATCGCATATCATCAGGCAATCTGCCAGCTCGTTTGCCAATAAGTAGACAAAAAAATTCTTTACTATCTCTTACAAACCTTCATCAAAGCAATTTTGGTTATAATTATGCTTTATTTTAATTCTTACCAAAAAATACGACATCTCACAGTTTTAACGCAGCCTTCTGTAATACAGAGCTATCAGAAGATTATCACTACTTGTTTATTAAAACTAATTAAAGAACAAATCACTCAAGACAGATTTGTTCAAAGGCGGTTATCTCACGATTATCGCGGTGCGCTAGGGCGGCGCGGCGCAGGGCGGGCGGCAAATCACTGATAAGTGTTTGGGCGACACGCAGTGTTACATATCCGGTACAAGATATATCGATATCTTTGTTGTCTTATCAATGTTTTTAACGTTAGCCAATGTCCAAGAGTTTTTGGAAGCTTAAACTGACTTTCTTCTAATAGCCACTAGCTCGTATTTTCTAGAAGT